>CANTUZ010000026.1:75840311-78436561 GCA_947846985.1 Fratercula arctica | reverse complement strand
ACACAGTCATACATACAAAGAATTACTCGCATGTTCCCTATTCCTCTGCAAAAAAACATTTTGAATTAATTTTGAGAGATCCTGAAGCATAAATACTCCTCTGGGTACTAGTCTCAAAACTTAAAGTAGGGTGCTCATTAACACCACCACAGAGAGGGATTTCAGTAGCAAAGGAAAGCTTCCCAAGGCTGATGTGTGATTTTCCCAGTCCTCCTCTGCTGCTTCTGCAGCCTCATCGTGCACCAGAGTGTGGAGAACCAGTGCAGGGAGGTTCCCTGTGGATGATTTCTTCTTAAGTGCTGCACTGGGAAGTCAGGTGCACATTAATACGCGGTGAATGCTGAACTGTGATCCTCTGCGGTCCGTGAACATGTAAAGGTTAATAATACCTGCCATGCCCCCATAGGGAGGTGTTTAGCTTTTCATTCGGCGCTAGTGCTATGAGAGGGAAAAATTGCATTGCACGTGAAAGTAGGAAAAAATAAGGTCTTACAAGTGACACAAAAACTTCAGTTACAAAAGCCAACACCACAGTAAAAGTCTGACTGTTCCAGCTTGGAAGAGTGGCAGAGATTATGCACAACGAAGAACATCCTCAGCCTCTAGAGAAAGCAGTGAGATCCCCAAACCCACAGTGAGCTAATGCAGTGTAAATGGTATTTTACGCAACAACACTGGCAGATGCAATACCTGTTTCTGACTATACACCCGTATGGACTCTGTAGACAATGCATTCTCAGGTACAGTAAACCTCAGATAATCTCAGAAAGATTTCTGGGTTTCTACTAAAGATTTCCTAGACCTGTAAATATTTTCTAACATGGCAAAGATGTTTAGAAGTTGCCTTCTGAAAAACTGTGCCTACTTTACAGGGTGAGTTAAATCAGCAGATTATTAAGTAAAGGATCGTATTTTCTCATAAATGAAATACAGTAAATTAGTACCACACTGTCTTGATTAAATGGAGTTTAGTACTGTTGGTTAATGTGCAGAGTGGGAGCATTAAAATCTTTGCTGAAATGCATCTGCAAAGATCAAGCTTTACTTTAACTGGTCTCAGCTCCTTCTGCAGTTCAACTTCAAGGACAATGGAAGAGCTTAAGTTCCGCCATTGGCTTCAAGAAACCCAAAATTTCACTGAATGTGTTCAGTGAACATCTTTAATATTGAGGTTATGTACATATTATTATAAAAGTATGGTTTATATTTCCTATTCAATTTTCTTCAGGAAAAAAACCAACACCCCCTCCTTTATCCAGAAAAATAAATAAATCAATAAAAAAGCCCCATACCACACAAGGTTCTCTTTCTAAAGGACAGATTCATCTTGGATTATCAGTTTTGATAATGCTTTTAGATCTTTCCACAGGTTCCTAATCTGCCTGGGTCTGAGAAGAGGAATTGGTAAACCTGTAGAAAGTTTGCATTTCCATGTATGTCTGTGGAAATAAGTGTTATTTAAAAAGATTCATGGTCATTTACAGAAATTGCCAAATTGCGCTCATTTGAGCATGTCCTGTATAACTCTATCATGTCTAAAGTAAAGAAAGTTTAGGGCTGAGAGCCTGTCAGATTTTGCATACTGAGCTGTCTGGATTTATTTCTTATTAGGTGGGGTAGTTTAACACCTAAATTGTGAAAATATCATGCTTGTTTATGAAATTAAGGACTGAAGGTGTGTTTATAAGCTCAATTGCAAACAGTTACTCATCACCCCGCCCAGGTCTGCAGCTAACAAAATGCAATTAGCAGTCATTTAACTACATTAGTGTGGTAACAAGCCTCAGACAATATATTCAGCTACTTGTCTGAGTTTATTAGCTCAGGCATTGTGCAGGTTTAGCAGCAAGCCTACAGACCAGTGCTGGTATGGAGGGCTTGCAGAGCCTGTCTGCAACCAACTGCATAAACACTCGCGAGAGGACAAGTACCAAAATGGAGACTAAGAGTGTTTCAAAAATAATTACTGATTATAATTCTGCGGCTGTGTAACAGGTCAAACTAAAGGATAATAGTGTTTTATGTCCTTCAAAACTATGAATTAAATTGCCACTTAGGAATACTGTGGTTCCAATGGAAATACTCCCATGAGGGAGAGTTGCAAGAACAAGGATGTAACCTTCTGCTGTGGGACCAGTATGTCATTTTAGTTCTGCCTTAATGCATTCTCGTACCAAGAGTCAGGGGAGACAAAATGAGAGAGAAGGAGGTTTGAGTGCAGAAAAATGCTAGGTCGTTCACAAGTTCAACGCCAGCTTTATTTTTGCTGGATCTAACTCTGTACAACAATATGCCAGGCCAACTACCTGACTTCACTACAACCTAGCCAAACATTTAACTCGGGCTTTTGATGACTATCTGAGTTCTCAACCTAAATTACTGACCCGTAGTTGAATGAACTATGAAACTATTACATTTTCACTTACAGAAATTGTATTTAACTTTGGTTTGTACCAAATTTTCTCTGTTGACATAAATGTCAAATCTTAGCTTACAAGTGTCTGTAATAGCAATTTAAAGAATATATTAGGGCTTTAAAAGCAGTTTCCGCTTTTTAGGAGGGAGCATTCTCCACAGCATCTCAAAGTTTTAAGGAGCCATGAAAGAGACAGTCCGATCACATGCAAATATATAATGTTTTTTTTAGTTCTACAGTTTAATCTTACAAGTAAATGCTTCCCTAGTTACTATATTAAATACAGCAACTTAAACAGTTCAGATATGTACAGTGATCAGAGTTGCAGGAGATCCAAATGAACATTAATATCATTGTTCTGTGTTACAATCTTAGGATGCAAATAGATTTTTTTATGTTTACATCTTTCAAAATTATAATTTTCTCTTTATTCTTATGTTGCCATGGGATTAAAATCAAATGTAAGGCAGGAGGCCAGGAGATCTGTCACTATGGAAAACAACCAACAGCATTACAGAAGACAGAAATATGTAAGTTTCACATGTGAACTATGCAAAGATAATAAGAATAAATTAAATATACCATTAAATATGGATTTAACCCGTAAAGGATACCACTCCATTCAAACAGCAGAGTGGAAATGGATTTTCCTTCCATTTACTTTCACAGTCTCTCTTAAGAGAGACAGAAACCAAATAATGCTTGCCTCAGATTGTAATACTCTCTTGACTATTAGAATTGGTTTGTTACTAGAACAAATGTGTATAGCACTGTTTAAATATTTAAGTAATTTAATTTAATGGCATAAACATTAGCTTTAGTGCCATTGGATACATATAGGAATTGAAAGAAGAGCAAACTGAAAATCACTGTATTACTGATGTGTGAAGGATGGTTCAGAGAACGCAGGAGCAATGAATTTTGCAGCATTCTTTTTCTCTTTTCTAGAAATAAAACATTTAGTGGCCTTACCACACCCCAAATCTTCCAATTGCACCCTCCTAGACTTCACAGACTGCTACTGGGTAATGGACCAAGATCTTTACCATGAGCCTACTGTGAAAACAAGTACAAACCTGGCTGCTGAGGTTTGCATGTCATCAAGCCTTTAACATTTTGAGGAGTTTATGGCTCATCTAAGCTATCAGAAATGTCTGGCAAGATGAAATATCCATCAACAGAGCAACACAAAAGTAGATGTGTTTGAAACTTCATGAAATACAGAGGACCATGATGCAGAAAGTGCTACTTATGAAAGATATTTCTCAGAAATCTGTGACAAATGCACACGTCCACATGTGTCAGTTACCGAAAACAGTTAAACCTCTCAAGTATTTTGAAATAAAACTGCAGGCTGAATCAAGGGAAGAAGTGACAAAAGCACCATGCAAGCTGTCCCCATTCTGCCTGTGTGAGGATAAGTATGCTCTTTCATTTAACTTTTAAAACTAAGTGTCACTATTTCTGGGGAAAAAAGTGAAAAGTAAAACAAGAGGTGTTACTCAGTGCAAGCTCAAAGAGCAAGCTGTTCACCACGCTGTCCTTCTCTAACAGATCATTCCAGGTCTCTGATCCAAAAAAAATGATTTACACATACTGATCCTCCTTGTGTTCCTCTTTCTCAGGTCTATTTTTAAGCTCTTGTCTATGTTTAAGCAACAGACAGCCTGAATTCAGCCTGTTTGACACAGTATATGAAGGCCACCTTTTTCTAGCTTGCTATGCATATGCCTACTGATATCAGGCTTCTAATGCAATGTAACATTGCAGAGAGGCTGATCCTCAGTACTCATGTTAATATCTGTTTAATATGCAGACATTCAGTAAACTAAGCATGAGGCTAAAACTTATTTAGGAAATATAATTAAGGAATTTCCATTCTTTCAGTAAAAGACAAGGGAGAAAAACCTCTGGTGCACACTCAGTTACTCCAGTCCAAGAACTACATTTACCTCTGTGGAACGTGCCTTTGAGCTTCAGCCTTATTCTGAGCAATATCACAATACTGAAGTCTCTACTATATTTTCCTCTTCGGAAAATATGTGTGAAAACTCCCAGGTCCTGGGGCCATCACTGTAGAAATTTGGTGAAACTTTCTATGGTCCCATATAGATGGTACAGGTAGATTTCCGTGTCATGGAAACCGGGCTATAGGGTCAGGGGCTATGGAGCTGTTATGTACCTGGTATGGCATCCCAGGATGGAGTCAGGGCATGGGACAACTGCCTGACTGGGAACTGAGCCACAGTCACAAATTTGCTGTGCAAGCATCTTCAGCACCCTTGTCAGTTCTGAAACCAGACATCCGTTATGCTTGGGAGCGGGCTCCATTCTAACTAAATTATTGATAATTCCTGCAATTAAATATGCCTTGAAAAGTGGAATCTCATCGTAAACAATGGGGGAACTACCAAAGATGTACCACAGCACCTGGCTGTGAAAACCTCCATTCCTCACCTGTTCCCAGCTCCAGCTTGAAGGAAAACTCTGCTGAATCTTTAAACAATAAAATGATGCCACACGTCTAGTTGTGTCTGTTTTCCAAAAAAAACCCACAAGTGTTTATTGAAACTCACGATTGCATAAACTATACTTATAAACAGTTTCTCCACTCTGTGTTCTGTTGATATTACTTTTTTTTAAATGTTTCTATGTTTTCAGTTCACACAATTCACTTTTCATGTTTTACCTTTTTTCTGAAAGCTTGGATAATTGCCTATTCAAAGGGTGAAGACAAATTTCTGGGTCTTCTAATTATTCTTCTCACTAGTCATAGAGTTTAAATCATGGTGAAGTGATGTAGTTAGATAAGTGACTACAACCTCAAATGCTTCCTCCTGGTGTCATAACCACTAAGTAGTGTCACTACAGTAAACAGCAGTTAATTTCACGCTATTGATATTTGAAAACACTATTTGTTCTGTAAATACATGTCAAAGCAGCTTTCCTCAATTTTAGAACAAGCAGGAGGATTTCTGCTGTTTTTCCTCTTGATTTCTTATAGCATCACCATTTTAGGCAAGACGGTGTATAAAAGACCTTGCAACCTGCAGAAACTGAATAACCCTCTGCTGACATTTACAGAAAATGTTAAATTACTGGGACTTTGTACACTGCAATAACCCTCAATTACTGATTTGTAGGAAAGCACACGGTACAGAAAAATATGTATTGGAACTGCCTGAGGCCCTATGAATATATAAGAATGCAAGAACATTTTGTTGTTCAGCATCTGAGGCAGAAACATCTTTTAAAGGTCATGCAGTCATTTTTTTTCTTTCTCACTCCTTAAAGATTTTTTTCTTTTAGTTACATTTTCTTATTTTGTAGATGCCATAAAGACAGAATATAAACAATGAAAAGCTCATATAAACAAAGAAAAAAATTAAAGATAAGCAATGCCTCAATTAGTCATAGATTCTTTCTCTGTTCCATATACAGTGGCATAATTTTTTTCTTATTTCTACCTGGAGAAGTCAGTGTTTTTTAATAATTAAGGATGCCCACTGTTGAACAGATAATCAACTTCTTCCTTTACTATGAATTGTACTTTTTTGATGCAGGAGACCTACGTGGTTGACCTGCATGGTTGAACAGGGAGCTCAAGTGGAAGAAGGAAGTTTACAGTAAGTGGAAGAATGGACTGACCCCTTGGGAGGATTACAAGAATGCCTCCAGAGCGTGCACTGGAAAATCTCTCTTATGAAGAAAGGCTGAAGGATTTGGATCTCTTCAGTCTGGAAAAAAGACGAGTGAGGGGGGACCTTATCAACACTTATAAATACTTAAAGGGTGGTGTCAGGAGGATGGGGCCAGGCTCTTTTCTGTGGTACCCAGCGACAGGACAAGAGGTAATGGGCACAAACTTGAGCATAGGAAGTTCCACCTAAACATGAGGAGGAACTTCTTTACCCTGAGGGTGGCAGAGCCCTGGCACAAGCTGCCCAGAGAGGTGGTGGAGTCTCCATCTCTGGAGACATTCAAAACCCGCCTGGACACGTTCCTGTGCAACCTGCTCTGGGTGACCTTGCTCTGGCAGGGGGTTGGACTGGATGATCTCCAGAGGTCCCTTCCAACCCTATGGTTCTATGATTCTATGATTCTACAGTTACCAGATATTATTAATTAGTATCCAGCCAAACTTCACCTCTATAAGAAGGAAGAAGAAAAAGAAAAACCAAAACAAACAAAAAAAAAGTACCTATAGAAATTCTAAGCTTTACTATGGAGGAAAATAAAATCCATGCAAGTATCCCGGCTGGACAACAATATAGTGGTATAGCGCAAAGAATTTTCAAAGGCTGTTTATTCTATCAGATTTAGTAATTTGGTAGTGACTGCCACTTAAACTAAACATTTATTATGAAATAACATATTTGCATGTGGACATTACTTGAAACAAAATACAGTAGAAGTATGTGTTTGTATATTTGGGAGGGAATACCTGTTCAAGGCAGCAGGAGCTAGATCCACAGAATTACTGAAGTGCAAAGACACACCTAAATTGAAAAATTAAATTGCTTATTTAGCATCTTAACTTTGGAAACATCTGATCTCAAGCATGGATATAGTCTCCCTCTTCTACAACAAGAGAAAGCCCTTGCTGTGCCTGGAGGCCAACATGATCATCCCTGTGTGGCAGGAGGTGTAGGTTTGGTCTCGTCATGACAGAAGGGGGCCCACCCCTGAGTTTCTCAGCACTGGGAGACCCCACCGCTTTGCATGTTGGGAAAACATGAGAATAGAAGGGATAGTTCCTGTCTGTTAAACTGTGAGTAGAAAAAAGGAGTTCCAAAACTCATGTCAACACGTCAACACATTACGGTTTGTCTGCTCTGCTGAACCGGGATGTGTTCTACACATTTCCCACAGCTTAGTTAAACAGATGAATGTTCCGACTTTCAAGACAGCTTTTATAGGCACCTATTTCTCTGTATATATAGCACAAGTGTGTTGTCATTAACAACCTCTAGAGTGAATTCTATCAAGAGTAAGGTTCCTTCAAAGCTAGACATTACAAGGCTTGATTGCTGTAACAGTAATTAATATGTATGACAGCTAAGATATAGAACCAGATTTGATCCTAGGCTCTTTTGCCTACTTTACTATCAAATAATCAGATATGGAGTACCAATGGGCTGTTGGGTGTGGATGAGAGCAGGATTTTCTGTTGTTTAGTGTAATTGATGCCTATAGCACTGCCCATATAGGTTCAGACAGGGGTACAAACTCTTGTCTCTAGTAGGATAGCTTTTATAAATTTCTTCAAAGAAATGCTGCAAAAAAAATGAAAACTTAAATAAATAAGGTTAAGAAAAATAAATAAAATACCAAGGACACATAGAAAAGAAGATACAAGATTTCCAGTGTGTCCAGGGGAGAAGCAATAAAAGAAAGAGATGGTTTCTGTCTCCAAACAGAATGCCTCTTTTGACCATGCCTAACGCTGACATGAAAATCAAATGCTACTCCTCTCTTTGTGACACAGTTATCTTTCTTCTTTCTTGTGTGCCTTGATCAAGAAAGTAAAGGTTTATAGTGTTGTTTAGATTGCTATCCTTAGTTTCAAATTTTAGCACTCCAAAACGAACATGAACGCTTTCCTTAGAGTTGTGATTTCAAGCTACAGAAGCCACAAGGGCATGCTGAGCTATTAGTTTATGTTTAATTTACATCCCAAAGGCTTGGCTCACAAGCAAAGTGCTTAAGTATTATGCTATTTTAATAGCAAGTTTAGATTCAGCCACCAGAGAAAGGATTTGCCAAGTCCAGGCCAGTCAGCCTTATTTAAAATGCTGCTGTATAACAGAAATGTGTATGGATTTTTTTCATAATCATAGCTTAGATAGGCTTAGTTAGTGTACCCTTGTGTAACAAAGTCAAATCTCTAAATCATTAATACCACTCTATCTTAAAAGATCTTTGAAGGATGCTTTGCCCAATGCTAACTTGATGGTTAGCCAACATAAATATTCTTTCATTGTTCCCATTGCACTTGTAGAATGGGAAATATTTAAATGGTAGGTTATCCCTGCTAGTGGGATGTTTTGCTTAGGGCGGTAATCATTCAGTCACCCAATATCACACAAGTCAGTCCTGTGTAAGAGCAAGAACTACTGACCTTCCCATTTAGAGGCAGAGTATTGGTTCAGTGCTGTTTCATGCCTATCAGTAGAAACCTTCCATGTTCGAATTAGATGGATATTGGAAGTGTCCTACCTTTGACTTTAAATCAGTGGCACAGACATCTGTTAGATTAGCTTGTTTGGCTTCTTCCCAAATGAGAACTGCAGGGGTGGAAAACAACATGAGTTGAGATTATTTGCCTCAGAGAATCGTTGTTTTCAATTTTTCTCTCTGTCAGTACCAAGCTGTGTTTTATGTGCAGTACCGTCTTCTCCAATCCTTTGATATACTACTGTTTGCATTGCTCTGAAACTGTGTTTAAAGACTCTGCTTAAGAGGTTAGCAAGAAGTAGACAGCTAAGATATTTGGGAGTTTTCCTAAAGGAGCTAGTGTGCACTCCAGGGTTTCAAAGCAGAAGAATGTTGTCACTACCAGTAATTACTTCTGCAGATGGCAGATGCAAACTTGATAGATATTTAACAGATATGATTATTTTTCCCATTAACAAAGAGACAAATGATGTCTTTTGCTAATCTGACTTGGTTTCAGTTTATCCTTCCTCTTCTTACTTGCAGTTCTCTTAGTAGGGATTAATGTGACTTTTGTTTTTAATGGTTTTGAGGGCATTCTTTACCATTTAAAAGTCTACCATTCCTGACACATTTATAAGGGCAGATGATATGTTTTATGCTTCATGCACTTATGTTCACTGATAAGCCCGAATGTTGTATTTTACAGATCTCTTGAAATCTAGTTCTTTAAAAGTATTCCCTGGTGTGGAAGAGCTCTCTCTTATGTATGGGGTTGGCCTAGATGACCTTTAAAGGTCCCTTCCAACCCAACACATTCCATGATTCTATGATTCTATGTGCTTCTCATCTCTACTTAGAAGGGACTGCTGAGTACAATCTGTGCTGCTTAGCATAGCCTCAGTACTGGTATTTTCAGGAGCAATGTGAAAAAAATGCCTGCTGGCCAGAGGCTCTTCCTGCTCACCAGAATGGTAGAGGTCTATTTTTATTTTCTCATATGTAAGAATATCGTCCTAAACCTTTGTTCATTTTGGCCTTTGTGAATATACTACAAAACTTCAGACATTTCAGTCTTGCTTTATGCTGCTAAACTTCCACCATGTACATTTCTAAGTGTGTTATTTGGAGGACTTTCGAGTTGATTATCTCTAACATTCCTGGACAATTCCCCACAGTGAAACTGGCATAGATGTTAATGTTGAAGGCAGACACTGCAGGATATGTGGATAGAGGTTCTTTTTTTTCCCCTGTTTTATTGCTGTTGCAGTACATTGAGTAACAATTTGGTGCCAAATCAACTTTAAAATGTTGTCTCTGACATTCGTGTAAAAGCAGACATCACTCCAAGTTCTCAACTTCTCTACTTTCTAAATAGACTCCTCAGTACTGTCTCAGGTTGGCTGACTTCAGCTGGTTAAACGTTGCCAGACACAATCTGGAGGCCTATGAAGCTTGCACTTTTATCAGCAGTTCTCTTCCATACAGGTCTTCTATATTTAGTCCCATTACTTAGCCTTCTGCGGTGTGAATATCAATCAAATCTTACTCTAACAGATCACCTTTGCCATAGTAGTTTCACATAATATCCCAAACTCTTGATTCAGTTGTCTCAGCGAATACAATATTTTCATTTTTTTATTTAAAAAAAGAAAAAAAAAAAAAAAGATTCTGCAGGGTTTTTCAGTTGACATAAATGCTTCCACAGCAAGTGGCTGGAGGTCTTGAACTGCTTAAGCTTTACACAGATTCTAGGAAAGGTTGAAATCCCACATGGAGGTCATTTCCTCTGCTGGAGAATTTCAAACCAACTCTTTCAGCTCCAGTTCTACCAGAGATGGCTGTGTCTTTGCCTGAGCTGATTCACTGCTAGTCAGTCTATCTAAGATGAGAAAAACTTTCACATTCAACCCTTGCAGACGACACCTGCATTAGGGAAGGCTTGTGTTAGAGGTTTCTGTGGTGACATTGAGTGCACTTTCCTGATCACTAGAAGACCATCAGTAAAGCCCTTAGCAAGGAAGATGAGGACTAATGTTACTCTCCATAACCAGATCTACAGCAAAGAATCTTATTTCTTTGTAGAAAACAACTTTCCTTCACAAAGCCCTTTTTTACAGAAGGCTTTATTAATTCCAGCAGTTTCAGCAGTCATAGTAAGGCAGCCATAGATGGACTGGACTGGAACTGACCTGCTGGTCACTTAATCTGTTCCTGAACTCACCTAAGAACATGCTTTCCTTGTTACATTCCTACATTTCCTATCATTTATTCCACAAACCATGGGTGAGGAAAGTGGAAGCCTTCACATCTTTTCTGCTCTGCTTGAGTCTTGTAAAATTTACCATACTCTCAACGCATGCACAATTATGAACAGTATGCCATGTTAGATATGTTTTTTTTGGTTATGGAAGATAGTAATTGCCACAAAAAGCTGAGCAGAGGGTAATTCACAAATAACATTTCAAAAAGAAAATTATGGGAGGCCTAATATGAACACTATGCTCCTAAGCTGCCACACTTAGGAATACAAAAAATGAATGAATTAATGAATGACTAAGTAAAATGCTTCCAGACATCCCTTCCAAACTCAGCCATTGATTCCTTCTTCTGAGCACAAGTTCAAAGTCTTAACACTACTGTTATTCTTTCTGCTTTGTTTTTCTGAGATACACTTCAGATAACTAGCCTGAAAATGAAGGGTTTCTAAGAGTAAAGTAACAAATGAACTATCAGCTCTTTATTTTAGCAAGATAAACTCCGAGGCAAAAACACTGCTTTCTGTTTCAGCAGCAAGGTCATGGAAGAAGTGGTTTCGCCTAGTAATTTACATGGCTCAGGAATTAGGAGAGCCAGAAAGTCTGAAATTGAAGTTATGTAATACAATGAAAAAATATGATTATGTTCTTCTCACACTATGATCTTTGAAAAATACTCATTATGGGAGCTAAATATCAATTCAGAAGGGCTTTTAATGGTGGAAGTAAACATACATGAGCAGATTTTTCAAAGTGCATAAACATTCTCAGAATTCTGAAAGAAACCTGTCATGCACAGAGAGGATTTCAGCAAGGAACTGCCTTTCTGTAGTATCACACTTGCCATGACGATTTGGAATGACGTAAGTTTCTAAACTGCCAAGAACAAATTTAGAAAGAATGATGCCTCAAATGTTCAAAAGTGCCTGCATAAATGACTTTATTTTTCAGAAGTTTTGTACACATCCAGTTTGAGAGACCCTAAAATTGGCTCTATGGGCCCAGTTCAAAGGTGATGTTAAGGGTGAAAATATTTCCTTGTAAACTCAAGGCATTTGCGCTTTTAAGGTGTTAAATCAACACTGCTCTTAGAATAGAAGTTCGAATAATTTGAGACGAGTAAGCAGACTTGTCTTCTTCACTTCAATACCTTTTCAGACGCTTTAAAAAAAACACCCAACGAAACTAATTTTTATTATTTTAATTTGTAAGTAGAATTACCTTCATTTTACCAAAACCTAATCAAAATGTTTCAACCATTGCCTTCAGTTAGTCCACGAGAAGATCTAAGACAGAGGCACAGAAGTCCAAATACATTTTTTGTTTTTCAACTGAGGAAGCTTGAATCTTGAACCTGATGAGAACTCCCTCATTGCTGTGCTACATCACAGTCTGCCATCAGTATCCCCATTTTTGTTGAATTTTAAAATACTAATATTACTGCTGACAGATTGGCCTTACTGCATGTTGTTGTTCCATCTCTTTTTTTATCCCAGTTCTTTATAGAGTTGTAACGTAGGTAAACATAGCCTTGACAGAAGAATCCTGGCACTCGTTTCTTATTCTTATATAAATCTCACTGATGTACATTTTATTTCCCAGACAAGCTTTACCTTTCTAAGAGTTCTGTACTAAAGTTTGGTATCTCTGCCATTAAGAACAAGTATCCACCTTGCCTATCATCCCGTTGCTTCTGAGTCTCAAAATGGAGTACTGAAAACTGTTTACTTTCCTCTGAACTGTTGCAGCTTTCCTCACTGTTATTTTTTTAAAACATCCTGAACCAGTTAGGATTTTTGTCAAGTTCTGTATTGTAACACCGTGCAGTTGTAGAGCAGTGTCTAAATAATTTACAACCTTTTTGTTTGTTTCTGTTTCTTCTGTGTTTCTATATTCAGCTTCACAACATATTGTGGACATTATTTTTGTGCTTAACAATCCCATATGCATGTAATCCCTGGAACAGTATATAAAATACAGAAAATATATGTCAACAGGTCATTTATAAGTCATAAATTACTCCCCATGTAAAATGACTTGGTATTACTAGCACCGTGACTGTGCTGCCTTCTGTCCATCTGCCTGCCTGTCCACCAAAGACTTTTCCCTACTTAGAGAGTTGATTTATTTGAAAACAGAAATGGGGACTTCAATATCTAAATATTTTTTACTACCATGTCCATTAGGTGCAAGAAACTGCAATCTGTGGAAAAGTAATTCCCATCTAATCTTTCATATTGTATACTTAATCACTAAAAGACTTTGATGCATGTATTTTTTGTCCTTTGAAAAACATTTTGATTAGAGAGTACCATGGAATATACTTGTTATCAAAAGAAAATATCACAGTTATATCTCTGTTCCTTCAGACAGTTTTTTTTTCAGATGACTGTCCTGGTTTCACCTGGGATAGAGTTAATATTTTTTTTCCTAGTGGTTGCAGCGTTTCAGATTTGGTATGAAAGGAATATCAATAATACATATTGTTTCAGTTGTTGCCAGGTGATGTTTCAAGGACTTTTTTCAGCTTCCTGTAGAAGCTGATAAGGAGCACAGATAGAACGATGGAATGGCCAATGGAGTATTCTGTACCATAGACGTCATGCTTGGTATATAAATGGGGTTCGCCAGGGGAAGGGGAGTATTCATGGTCACTGCTTGGGACAGTGCCAATTCACTGGGTGGTGAGAGTGACTTGTGTTGTTATTATTGTTAGTATAATTTATTGTTATTTTCCTTCTCTGCTATTGTTCTATTAAACTGTCTTTATCTCAACGTACAAGATTTTTTTTCTTTTTCTTTCCCCTCCTTTTCTCCTTCTTCTCCCTGCCCTTCTAGAGGGAAAGAGGAGAAGCATGAGTAGCATGGTCCTAGCTGCTGGCTGGGGTAAACCCATGACAATGACAATTTAATTACTTTGTTTCAGAATAACTAGGATTACATTAAAATATCAAGTGGTGAATTGCCCTTACTTCTGCCTTGACTTAAATATTTGAATTCATGAATACCAAAATAATTAATTTATTCTAATCACCCTAATATTATTTTTGTCTACATAATAATTATCTTCAACAAGGAACATAATGTAGGTATTGTAAATAAATTTGATAACTGAAGAATATCAAACATTTGAAATACAACTTAAATATAAGTATTTGACTTCAATGTCTTATAAATATAATTTTAGCCTTGAATTAAAATCCCACAATTTATTTTGGCATCATGTTCTGAATGTGCAACCATGAGAACCCTGATAATTCTTTACTTCCCATTGCTTGCAGGAACTATGGCTCATGTTAGAATACATACTCATTAACAATGCAAGTGACGCAGCTATAATAAGCTTATTTATTTCACTTGTCAGGGTCAAAAAGTTTTTTGACCTGCTTTCTCCAAATTACTGAAGACTAGCTTGAATTCAAAATGTTTTCACTTGATGCAGTTGGGATCAGTTTTACTTAATCATTTCTGTCATTAAAATACACTAAATTATTTCTTAGACAAAGTGTAGACTTCATGTCTAAACTATTTAAGCATTCTAAGGACAATTTTTGAATGTGACTTGTGTAGATTAGCCGTGTTAATAAAGTTCTATGAATTAAATAAATTGATTAATTTACAAAATGTTTCAGAGGGTCATGCAAAAATTGTATATGTTAGATCATACTCTCTACTCTCCTTTTTTGTTCATGTTTATATAAGCCTTCCCCTGGAGAAAATTTGTCATGAGAACTGTCATTTAAATTGCTATTCCACTGAATAAACAGATGACACAGAAGTCTAGATTTCCATCCACTTCACGAGAAATTGGATATGGCAGTATTAAGTAAGTCTATGGGGAGAATGTAATAGGGGCATTCCTCTAACTCACAGAGCCAAATTCATCTCTGCGGCATGACTGCATAGCTAAAAAATTATTTCTTCATTAGCAGTTGTAAGTGACTGGGGCAAGGCTGACGTAAGGCCAGGGTTTCCAGTATGTAAATACCCAGGAGGATTTAATGCTTGGACAAGGCACGTCATCAGACTGCAACTTCTGGGAATTACTTTACCCAGTGAACGCTACCATCAGTTCAAAGTGGATTCCTTAAATACAAGCTAGGGTGTTCCCCCTTAAGTAGTTTCTTATCCATCTCATGTGCCAGGTAATAATTCCCAGTTTATCCAGCTACAGTTTATTTTGTAGACTGTAAACAGCTCCCTGGGAGGAATCACAGTGCGTAACTGAGGCATCGCAGTAACCGTTTTCCTGCTACTCCAACTATTTTGTTTAGCTTTTTTAAGTGTACAACATGTTCACTTCCAGAAATTATACTCTCATCTCTTCAAAAGAACATTAAAGGCAATATTCGTGTCAAGCCAGCAGAGCCAGCTGTTTAATTTGCCACAAAAACCTATGAAATTATTTAGTGAGCATATATCATCATTAAAGTTGCAACAGACAGACAACAAGGAAAAGGGACACAAAAAAATTTGTGGAAGGGGAAGCTACTTTTCTGGGGAATATGTGAATCCCATACACTATTGCATTTCTCTGAACAATGATCATTTAGATTTAAAACCAGATCCGTTAAGCAATCAATGACACTAATCTTTAGACCTTTTCAGGAAAAAAAAAAAAAAAAAGAAAAAAAAGAAAAAGGCAAGTATTTATCAGTCTGCTGTCACACACATCTGTAAATTAATCAAAGCGTAGAATGACAGAAGGTGGTGTCGTGATTCAGCAGTTAGTATCACAGACTGATTTTGTGGTCAGGACTCTACTGAATGTAGTAATATCTGTAGATAATGCCAATTTAAAGCAACATTCAATAATTACATTTCTCAAAGCCCTGTAGAAATTAAAATACAAAGCACCTTACCCCTCTCACAGTGGAAACAGAAAATAAGGATGCAGTGTTGCTTGATAATTACACTTATCTGTTACCATAAGTATACTATATGAATTGGAAATGGAAATATATGTTACAAAGCAGTGACTGAGATGATGCCTCCACTATATCAGAAGATAGACCAACATACTTGCACATATGGTTTTTTAATACTTTGGGTACTATGTGGAACTGCCAAGTAAGGGTTTAAATATGCAAATTTTAAGGTAAAATCTTGGAAGCATAAAATGTTGCATGCAGAAACAAGAAGATACAAATTGCAGATATTTTGTGAAGATAAGAAATTTTCTTGTGCTGTCCATTTCATTGGTTCAGCAAGACACAACATATGTCTTCAAGTGTTCCATCACAGAAATATTGCCCATATTTTTTTCAGTTTAAACATAGTAATTTTCAAAAAAAACATATTTGCCTCTATGCTAAAGAAGAATAAAATAAAGCGATTCTTTCTTACAGAAAATCCTGGGTATTTTTTTATAAAGCTCTTGCTGGGGAAAACATTCAATGAATCATTAGGTCTTGCAATGGTGAAGGGAAAACTTAAGAAATGTTTGCTAATGTAGTGTCAAAAAAGACCTTCTAAATAACTTAGGGATAAAAATGGTTTTTATCTTCTTTCTTTTACTCCCTAAGCAGAACAACTGTAAAAACCACCTGTAGTACCTTGTTGGGTGGTCCACCTCAATATTTTTTATACCCATTAAAATCCCATAAACTAGAGAAGTGCATAACAAATATTATTAAAAAAGCAATTGCTATAATCACTCATAAAGGTCTTTTTTTTCTGCTTTAGCTCTTACATTGACACAATTTTTTAAACCTTGATATGGTTTAACCCCAGCTGGAAACTAGGACCACAGAGCCACTTGCTCAGTAACCCCACGGTGGGATGGGGGAGAGAATCAGAAGGGCAAAAGTGAGAAAACACATGGGTTGAGACAAAGACAGTTTAATTAGTAAAGCAAAAGTCGCACACGCAAGCAAAGTGAAGCAACAAATTCATTCACTACTTCTCATCAGCTGGCAGGTGTTCAGCTATCTCCAGGAAAGTGGGGCTCCATCATGTATAAGGGTTACTTGGGACCACAAATACCGTCACTCCAAACACCCCTCCCTTCCTCCTCCTTCCCCCAGCTTTAGATACTGACCTTGATGTCACATGGTATGGAATATGCCTTTGGTCAGTTGGGGTCAGCTGTCCCACCTGTGTCCCTCCCAACTTCTTGTGCACTCCCAGCCTGCTCACTGGTGGGGTGGTGTGAGGAGCAGAAAAGGCCCTGACTGCTTGGCAGCAACAGAAAACATCAGTGTTTTACTAACACTATTTTCATCCCAAATCCAAAACGCAGCACTATACCAGCTGCTAGTAAGGAAGTCAATGGTATGCCAGCTGAAACCATGACAAACCTTAGGAACAGTATAATTCATTTTTTTTTTCCCCATTTCATTCTATACTAGGTTATGAGAAATGCCTGTAGATGTTTGAGAAAGTACTGCCCTGTTAGTTTACACTTTTAAATAATTGCATATTATCTCACATACAACATGATATTTAAAGGGATACTTAGATGTTTTTATTTACTGAGCAGGTTGTCTTAACATTAGAAATGTGACTGCTTTTACTGTACTCACATATTATGACTCTTACACAGCAAGGTTTGTACAGCCGACGTTTCATGGGTTGCTCTCCTTAAACTCCTTTAAGAAAAAAAAAAAAAACAAACAACTCATAGGTCCAAACCCCAGAAAACATTAGGATGCTTCTTCTCAGAAACCTTTAACCTTCTTCACCTACCAACATTTCATACTCTGTATGAAGTTCCTTAATTTTTTTTTTATAAATTCTGCTTTTCAGGAGCATACATTCTAGGTCACATATTTTTCTTGGCATGGTCTTCTTTCTAAAATGGCTTGAAGGCAATTGGAATTAGCTAAAAGTCCTATTGGAATAGTTGAATATACACAAAAAACAAATAAACAAAACCACAAAAAACAAAGTCTGAAAAGTTTTAGCAAGTGCTTTATAGTAACTTGGTCTTTTATTCAATGTACGATTAAATGACTACCAGACATCTGAGTATAAGCATTAGTTGCTAGATACAGAGGTGTATTTACAGAGAGTTATGAGTTTTTTCATTTGCTTGTTTGGCTTTTTTGTTTGGTTGGTTTTGGTTTGTTTTTGTTTGTTTGTTTGTTTGTGTTTTTTTTTCTAATATACAAAGTGGTTTAAGCTCCATTTTTTGTATTTTTCTACCTATGCAATCTCCAAACTTCAAGTCTTACATCCAAGTTTCTCTAGCATTTGCCTTCTTTCACAACATGTTCTACATACCTTACTGTACATCATACCAAGAAATTAAGGTGTTATGCTCCAAAAGTTTTTGAACAAGCCCAGGGAACTGCATGAAAACACGAATAGTGACCATGGACTAAAAATAATCTTCCCATTCTCTCCTCACCCAACCACCTGAGTTATCTGGGGAGTTTCTTTTTTTATTTTATCTTGTTTTCCCAAAACCAAACTGTTTGCCATTTTTTGGTGTTTTCCCATACTTACATTTTTATTAATTAACTTCTCCTGTTTCAGCAAAATCCCTCATGCGATGTAGTTTCTGTAGTCCAAATGAATTCCCAGAATTCTTTCTAGTGATCTTCATTAAATTAAAAAAAAAAAGAAATTCACTTCCCTTAATAAGGACCCAAGATTTACTGTAACTGTTCATGGATAAACCCAAGCTGTATGAAGTTTCTTGTGGAAGAAGAAGATTTATTGAGATAATTTCCTATTTATTATCTGTCTAATTCACCTGGCGCACCTTCTTAGATCCCATAATATTTTCAAAGTTGGAGTCAATGACTCTGTGTAGAATATGTTTCCTGGCAAATTTAGTCTATCAGCTATGAATTATGGGACGCCACACCTGTTCTCATGGATGAAATACTAATTCTGCAGCTCCCTTGGATATTCTCAACCACATTTTTGATACTGGAAGTGATTCAAAGAAATTACAAAGCTGCCTTGCAGTGATTCTGATGATTGCTGGAACTGAAAAAAAAAAAAACAAACCAACTTTTCTTGCCCTGTTTCCACTGTTTGTGCCACCAGTGATGGAACTAGTGGTGCCATCCTAAATATTGCTTGCTTGATATGCAAGAGTACATTATAGGTATTTCACATTTGTGACAAAATGAGCTTCCCCTGAGCAACACTTCCATTAGTTTGAACATAAAATCCACTATTTACAACACTGTTTTTTTCTACTTTTATAACGATGAAAAGTCTTGTTTTGCTGGGAGATTGATAGAGAACAAACTGCCTGGACAGACAAAAGTAAAGCAAATACCCTTATCTTAATCATCAGATAATAAACTATAATATTCATGAGTACCTGAAGAATAAATGTGTGTGTGTGTGTGTTTGTGTACATATATATATATATGGTTATACGTGAGTGTGAAAATACATATATATATATGTACTGAGCTTTAGTATTTCCTTAAGGAAAACTGTTTAAGAAGAAGACAGTATACTTCCACCAGTCCTAGAAACTTCTTTTCTGTGGCCTACCTTCAAAGTAGAAAGATTGTGACAGATTTCCTTTTATGCTCAAAGTTAAGACACAGAAATTGTCAAAATAGGATAGCTTTGTCTAAGCTGAACTTGTCTGATCAGAAGAAAGGACGCTAGTGATGTTACAGAATTTACATCACAAAAGGTGATGGGATTTTGTTCTGATAAATATATTACATTGGGAAGAAAAAACGATCCCTTAATTTACCTATTTCTTGTTTGTTCTCCTCTCTCCCTTCCACCAAGATATTTCTGCAATGCTTTCAATAATCTGAAAACAGACCAAAAAGCTGTCATTTTGTCATTCCTAATGTACTGAATATGGAGAGGTGCTCAAATACTATCATGAACCTATTATGTCAGTATTTAATTTATGGTCAATACAAAATACATCATCATGAGATCAGAGGATCCAGTTAGTGTAATCATTATCATGATGCTGGCTGGGCAGGCTCCTGGCAGTAAGAATATAAAGAAAATATTAAATCCTCTCAGGAATGTCAGTATCTTATCTATAATCTGTAACTTTGCCCAGTCACTGTCTTCCCCAAAAATATCCCTTTTAACTACCCAGGACAGATATAATCCTTCAGCACTTTGCTGTTTCACATTTGGTAACCTATATGTAGGCTTTTGTATTTCTTCAAGTATGAAAGGGAATATAAACAAGATTAATGATAGGAAGATTTGCAAGCACGTCATTACATACTTTATTTTTTTATTTTTTTTCATTTTCTGTAATTCATGTAAGAATATATAATAAAAGCTTTAAAAACATTTAATTAGTAGAAAAAAAAAAGCAAATACATGTTACTGGTGATACCATGCCAAATATTATTGTTTATTGTGCTAATGGAGAAAAATAATAGCACAAAATTAATGGATTCTCTTAAAATCTGCAGGCATGATTTTCTGATCATCTGTGTTTGCATTGCTATATCCATTTATTCCTGGTTCGTTTCATCAAAAGTGAGATTGCAATGGGGATTCTTGTGTGACAGATGTATGTCTAAGATGCACCCAAAGGCCAACTACAGCTTGGAAAGGCTAGTCCCAAACCCCTTTTTCTGCCGGCATTTTACCCAAGAAATTCTTCACAGATGCAGAGCTGCTCGGTGATCTGATGTACTGCTGAAGGGGTCTATCTTTTCTAAAGCCACAGAGAGTTGTTTGAGTCATGTATACATGTACCAGATGGAACAACACACAGGAAAATACAGAGTTTATTTAACATACACTACCGTGCCTTGGTATTTTCTTACTTGTGGCTTGCCGAGAAATATTACTGAACATATAGACCCATGTCCAATAGGCTTTGATTTCCAGGCAATAAACAACAGTTGCAAACATCAGCATTTAGAGTAGTGATGGCAAGTACAACCCTCGTGAGGATGAGACTGTAATTCTAGCATAGTGTTGGGTTAAGGCATTGTGAAGCAGCTCGATTATATGACATGTCATATACAGGACACAAACACAGATTCAATTTGGTCCTGGGTGAGTGGTGATAAACATTATACAGTCAATAAAGCTTTACTTAAGAAGATCCTATCTTCAGGCACAGGCAAGAGTCACATATAAACCTCAAGGAACACTGCTGTATGTGTAAGAACAGATTCTTCAGAAGGTTGGTCACTGTGAAGTATTTGTCAGTGCAATACATTTCACTGAATATATGAGCAGAGGAACATTGCTTTACGTGACCTTGATTGATGTATCTGATACGTCCACTTCTAATACAGTTTAGTACAGAATAAAAATACTTTTCTTTCCTTGAGGGAAAAAGTGAAAAAGAAGAAAAAGGCCAGTCTACACTTCATAGGTTTTACTGAAGTGAACTTTTAAAACAAAATAATTAAGAAAAAGTGTTAAATATTAACCTTTAAGAAAGAAAGTGTTAAATTTTTAACCGAAACTGAAAAAAGAGTCTTTTAATTATATATCAATAGTTGTAATATTAGTATGAAAAGCAATCAACAGAGAGTAATCTGATGCTAAGACATCATTGCTTTAGGATACATTTTTTTGCATCATAATTTCCATGAAGCACGTAGAAAGTTGTTGCAAGATAGACTAAATTTCCTCATTTCACCATGAGCCAGTTTAAATTTTCCTCCAATATTTTATCTCATGCTAAAGATAAGATGTATGTCATTGATCTTTTTGTTTTCAGGTATGCTTATAAACTACTGTTATGTGCATATATACATCTATATGCTTCTTTTCCCTTTTGAAGATAATAATGCATGTATATTTTGAAATAAATGTCTACACAAGTAAATGCAATCTGTTAAAATTAAACAGTGACTGACAGCCATAGTCGTAGATGACTTGTGATTTATTTGCATGTAAATCTCCATTATTTAAAAATGATGCATTTAAAAAAGATACTTTCTGAAACTGGTGATAGAATATTTGAGAAAATTTTATCAAGTTTCAGAAAAGACATATTATAAGGTGAATGGCTTGATTTTATTCTTGTTAATTCATGTTTATTGCCTTGTCTACAGCTTCCTGTTGGGGGTCTTTCCAAGTAGGATACAGGGATCCTATTTTATCTTCCCTCTTAATGTACTTCCCAATACCTGTCAAAGTCAGCTACCAACTGTCTTGTTACTATATGTAACACCTCTGCTCTTTAATCACAGTGGCCTACTGGAGTACACGAAACTTTTACTTCCTTGGGTATCCCAGTTGTCATTGAGAGCAGGACAAAATTAAAGTATATCTCACCAGCATCTGATATTGTTGATATTGCCTATACCATTAACTCAACATCTCTGCTAGACACCTTCTAGGATACAGTCCTTAGTATTTCTTTTACTAAACCCCATAAAAAAAACTGGCATGGAATATAATGAATTATAAAAAGGACTAGTAAAAACAAAATAAAACAAAAGATAAAGATATTTAAAATGAGATCACTGTGTGAAAAAAGTAATTTCACCTCTTATAACAAACACATCTGCCAGCTTGTAGTGCTTTGCTATCAGATTAGTCAAAGAAAGGTTGGCAAAACAGCACCTTTTATTGGTGAAGTTCATTGAGTATCTGGAGTGATTCCTCCTCTTCTAAACAGCAGCTTTCATATCCATGCTTGTTTCCACTTTGATTGAATTAAATTTAAAATACTCTCTGCTTTACCCAGGAAAGGCAGGGGAGCTATTATTTACAATAAGCACATTTTAATTCAGATGTGGAAAGATAATCTAAAAACTGATTAAGGAAACTCACTTAGGGGATTTCATGTGCATAGCTTATCATCTTTGGTAGCATTTAGCAAGGTGGAAGGTGTGATTCTAACCAACGCTGTTTCAAGGAACTGTCAGGAATAGCATACACATAGCTGGCATGATATCGACAGGAACACGGATTTGCTTTTGGGGTTTTTTCTCAAGAAAAGAAATTCAAAGCATTTATTATAAGTACTTACAGGAATTACAGAAGTTGAAGCACAAGAAGAGTGTACATTGTTTTACCACTTTGCAAAATAATATCGCTATTAATAGCTAATAATTCACAGCTTTGCACGGCAGGCAGTATAGCATGTAAGAAATAAGAGATATGAAAATATTGGAAGCTGCAGGGAGGTACCCACATTAGTTTATATTCAGTGCACCTGCTGAATTTCTAGGGAAGATGTGAGAAGAAGATAGGCTGTTTCCTGAAGAGCCTGTAGTACTGCATACCGATGAGGCATAACACATACTTCTTTTAACACAACAACAAAGCCTCTTGGGATTAGAACAAGCATCAGCTCGAAGTTAGTTAAAGCCATGTTTCGCTCATGAGCACACGACCTCAGTCCTTCAAGCCTTTTCTTTGATCTGGGCCCTCAACCTATCAAAGGTCTGACTTGTTTACATAGCCTGTGTGATCAGACACTACAACATTTCTGCAAGTCAGTGTTCATCCTCAGCGTGGTTTCCTCTGAATGTCAGTGGGCAACCTCTGATGACAGATTCATCAATGTTCCACAAATGGTGGAAAGGAGACACAAATTTTCATCATCCGCTCAAATGCCTTCATAGCTATTTTTTTTCTTCTTTTTCTAGTTGTAGGTGATTTTGCCGAGCAGGGATGTTGGGTATTTCTAATTTACATGATGTGTTAAGTTTCATATGTTAGGTATTAAAGTGATCAGGGAAACACCTCTTCGTATAACTTTAATCACGTATAGTACAAGGACAATAAAACCTAAGAACAGAATTAATGTTCAATAAAAAACACATGTTATGGATTCATTATTACTATAATTTAAACCCAGGTTTGAGGAACTGATCATAAGTAAAAGGAAAAAAAAAAAAGCAACAACAACAATACAACTAATATAAACTCTGGTGCTTCAAAAGTCTACAGCTGTAGGTCTAACTTTTAAAGTTCTAGTACAGAGTACAACAGGCTGAACTCTAAATTTCATTCTACAACGTTGCAAAGTGAAAACAATTAAATCCAGACCCTTTTTTTTTTTTTTTTTGTAGTAAACTCTAATTTAATTTGTTATTTAGTGAGAAAATTTTTATCAAATGGAACCAGGCATAAACATTTTTACATGACCACAAAAAGGAGATATTTCAAGCAGTACACAACAAAACTATTCATCTCCCTGAAATAATACATTGCGGATCATAAAAATGGAAATGGATTGCATGACTAGATTCCCTGGTGGAAGAAAAATCCACCTAACACCTGTATTGTTTAACATCTGACCTGTTCCACGTTCTCCCCTTGGCATCTGTCAGCAATCACTTCTGGAGAGGGGATACTGGGCTGGATGGACTTTCAGTCTAGCATAGTATAAACAATATGACGCTTTTACTGTTTCTTAAAATACTAATCAGGGTATAGATACTCATCTGGAAATGAGTCACTGGCATTCATTGCCTGTTGTGATGTTCCAAGAAGGCCTGAAGGAAGACTTTGCTGATTCAGGCTATTTCACAGGCGGCAACATGCTGTATCACCATCCAGAGGTATAGTTTCACTCACAGCCCTTTGCCAGGCTTTGACGGCCTTTATGTATGTCAACACTCAGTTCTTTGGGAATGATGATTTGGGCATCGCACAGAGTTAGGACGTTTCACTAAGACAGCTGGCCCAGCCCAACATAAAAATTCATCAACCGAGCTTGGAACACAATTTATGTGTCTCGGCAGCTAACGTTTTGGCAACGTGTTTGTGATAAGCTGTAAACCAGTTTGTATTTGGCTATCAGCCTCCATCAGTGCGGGTGTTTTTTCCAGCCTTTTCAAGCCAAATCAGTCTGTTTTCTCAAGATCACCAGCACAGACCAAGACATGTGCAGGTCTGTGGCAAAATATCTTACTGCTGCAGGAGAGGAAACTAGACATTTGTAGACAGTAGGTCTTGAGAACTTTCTATGTATAATTGAGTGAAGTTTTCTAAAAATAGAAGGAATTTTTTTTTTTAATGCATTTTATTCTCCTGATTTAGTTAAAAATTTGGATAAATTGGTGGAATATATTTTAAAGGGTGACTGGAACACCCTCAGAAAGCATCTTTTTTGTTTTAAAAATGTCTTTCCCTTAATTTCTGTTTCACTCTGAAAATAAAATCAGGACAAAAATACTGGTTTAAAACAAGTCATTTTATATATGAATTTACCTGAGCTAATAATCCAGTGCTAATCACTACTCATGCACATGTAATTTCCAGACAGAAAATACTTTTCATCTGGATGTGATCTTAACTTGCTAAGTACCACCTGGTTTTTATTTTTCATAGATTTTGTTGAAAGTTATTGAGTTAATATGTGGATTCTCAGGTTTCACTGAACAGAGGAAACTGGAAGTAGGAAACATGATCAAAGAAAGTTAGAATAAAAGAAAAAAGTGAGCTGTGTTTTTCTTTGCCATTGCATAACCAGTATTAGGTAAAGTGCCATTTCATGCCAGCCTTATGGACTAAAGTCACGATAAATGAAAATGTCTTAATTACCTTACTTCAGGATGAAATTAGTTGTTCCCTGAAAGTGCTTCACCACTCTTTTCACGCTAAAAATTCAAGAAAACTAGGTAGTTATGTTCTTCACTGTATTTTTTTTTTTTAAATTTCTGAAATGTAAAGTTCTAATTTCCTGAGTATAATAAAAACAAACAGGAGGCCATTTCCACAATTGCCAGCAGTAGGAAGCATTAATCCAGCTCACATTGCTGCTCCATTTCACTTGGTCCTATTGCACATATGCCATACAGTTAGTTTATAAGGATTAGCCATGTTTCCAACACCTCCATCTGGACAGTCAAATGTCCAGAAATGGTAGACTACCATCAGAAGCAATAGAAATGGTAAATCCACATTTGCTTGGTTCAGAAATTTCCGAATTTGCTTTGGTGAGCTCTGATTTTAAACTATGACTTTGGCTCTGTCTGCACACTGTTGTTCTAGCCCATAGCTAACCTGTATGCCTGGCACAGGCTGAGTGAAATTGCCATGAGGGCAAGTAGCATACATAGACTACGGCCAGGAACATACATCCATGCCAATGCAAATGCCAAACATGGACACATCATAATGATGGCATTGCTTGGATCTAGTCAAAGAGCTACCCAGAGAGAACAGGACACCTTTTAGCTTTTATAAGGTCTTTGTGACTGTCTTTGGAGAAAAGACTCATTTAGTAGCAGCAGTTGATAGATTACCACGGAACAGAATTTAGATTAAAAAGTGAAAAATTAAGGCACAAAAGAAAACACATAAAACAGGTAGAACCCCTTCAAAAATCATTTTTTGGCTAATCTGCAAATATCAGAATTGTCTTTACAGGCACCATATATAATGTCTGGGTTTGGAAAAAACAGTCCAAAACCAGCTGGACTAAACTAATGGCTGTCTGGAATAGCTGTAATATATCAATGCTACAGTATGGAGGTATGGATAGCTAAATCTTTACTTGTCCCTGAAAATCACTGGACCAAACTCTGGGTTTGAATAACTGAGCTAACACCACAGATTTAATCCAGTTTGTTTGCCTGTATGATCGATCTAGATGAAAGTTTGCACTTTTAAAGCACAAGGTTTTTATTGTGTACCATGTATCACCAAGGATCTCAAATGAGGAAGGGATTTTCAAGACAATTTATGATCATACTGGATTTTTGATGAGGCCTCTTAGAAAATACAGTATTTTGAGTAGCTTAATTTAGGGAACAGCTGTTTTCAAAGTGAAGCTGAAGCACCTGCAATCCTTTTGAAAGAAAATTGTTTGGGGAGATATTGTAAAATAATTTGGTGTCCACTGCAGAGCAGACTCCTAATGCCAATTTCATAAATGTAAATATTCTAATCCCAGAAGTGCTGCACTGACCTTTCATATTGATTTTGTGCACTTTGCCAGGATTTTGAGAAAATATGAACCGTGAAGTTTGAAATACAGTGCTACATTTCTCCACTTCAAAAGCAGTAACAGTCACTTTTAACATCTAAAAGCTCTCTTGGGACAAAAACTCTTCGTTTATGATAAATTTTCCTTTCTTTTGCTTTTTTCTCCTTCCTTAAAAGAAGACACTTAAAACATTTTCTATTTCTCCATGGGAAATGCAGGTAATAAGAAGGCAATGTTAGCCCTTAACAATATGAAAAATAAGGGATAACAACAGTGTGGAAAATTATCTGCATTTTCCACCCTTTCCTCAGCCTGAGCAGAACATCTGCAATGCATCAGTAAGACAAAGAGAGCATCTCTGGAGAGGCCTGTGATGACACTTAGTCTTAATTGGAAACTGATTTCCATTTCTTCTGAAATCATCATTCCACAGAACGTATTTCTTTACTGGGAGAAATCATAAATGTTATTTTACAAAGCACTTAAAACCAAGACAGATAAAAATGTAATATAAAAGAGTCTCAGCTTCCTATTCCACCTGATCCAGGCTAAGCAAATGACACCCCAAATGCTTTCCAGTCTTTGTTGTCTTATATTGTTTTATGCATGTAAAAAATTGTCACGTCATTTTCTGCAAAGATAAGGAGCTATATAAAATTTTATATGTGTCTCTGAAAGGCAAATAAATTTACCTTACAATCTCCTAGGTAAATATTTCTTTCTGTGAAGAAATTAAAACATTGATTGTAGATTTAACAGTACTTCCCAAACAAATTATTTTCAGAACAGTATTTGTTATTTAGTAAGGAGATTGTGGGGATTATTAGACTTTTTATTAGTTTATTAGTTTATTTATTAGTTGTTTTTTTTTTTTATAAAACACAAACTAAAAATATAGAATAATAACCAGTGTATTCACTTGTTGTCTCATTATTTACAAAATTCCTCTAATCCAGTCCCTTAAGTATCAAATTCTTATCTGCAATATGCAGATTTTCCTGAGGAAAACAAACAAAAAAAAGTTTAAAAGTTGATGAACTGTGAGAGCTCTACGTACATGAGAGGGACATGCCTCAAAGTACATGAAAGCCAATGGAAGAAAATTTGTGGGTGGAAAATTTAATCGATCAGGCCCTAAATGTAAATTCAGCAATAGACATCACTTTTTCTAACCACAGGTCAGTAAAAATTCGAAAGAAAGGTACAAGGCAATGATTTCCAATCTTTCCTGTACGGCACATGAGAATCCTGAGGAAGAAACAGTGTGTCATATTTTGCTCCTTTTTGCAAACACAGGCAAGATAAATGGTGTCTTCCTGATGCCATTAAATCACAAGATGAGTTTAGTATAATGTACTTTAGCTTAACACCAGCCTGTTTTTAATTGGAGATAACTTTGAGATCAGTTCAAACAGAAAAAATATGATATTGCCAAGTTTTAGAAGATAAAGTTTTAGTGATACGTACATGTGACATGAAATCAAAGTGATTAAAGAAGGAGAATGATTCAAAAAGTGAGAATAATACCAATATTATTCATGGCAATTTAATTTGATTTTAATATTTCAGACATGAAGTGTTGATTTTTATCTTTATTTTGTTGTTGTTTGCTGGGTTTTTTTGGTTTTTGTTTGTTTGGTTAGTTTTTGGTTTTGTTTGTTTGTTTGTTTGTTTGTCTGTTTGTTTTTTAAATGGAGTGGTACCATAATGTCAGATCTAAAACCTTTTAAGGCCTGTAAAAGCTTCTGTTCATTGAAATGTACTTAGTACATCTTGACATTCTGGAAACATGCAGCATAGCAAATTCTTTTTGTGTTAGATTTTTATGAGGTATGTTAATGATGATGGAGTGCAAGGTATTTCTTAACATCCTTCTAATGGGGAAGCTACAGAATAACCTTCTTTCTTTGCCATGAAATCCACACATTCATTACAAAACCATTTATTGGCATTCCCTGTTTGCATCTAGACCATTGCCCTTTATGCCATATCCTCAGTGGTTTTCATCCATCCCTTGGACTCCTCTGCATGGAAACAGAAGTGTTTTACTGACTCATAGCGCAGGCTGTAAATCAAGATTAGCCTCTATCTGTGCAAAAAAGACTGAATGGCTTTGCAAAAAAATCTACCAGAACTTAATTTTATTACATGAAACAAACAACTTAAAAATCCTATGGATATGATAGTAAAATATCCATTATATGAAATGATGATTCATAAAATGAATGTCTAGAAAATATGTAGACAGCTGTTTGACATAATATCTTCCTCAATAAAACAGAGTTTAGTTCAAAGAGATCCTGTTTATTTCCAGACTTTGAATTCTTCTGACTAAAAGTCTTCTTCATTAGCAAAGGCATTGTCTTGAGGCTGCCATCTAAAAATTTGTAATTTAGGATTGCTTAATGTATCAAACGTTTATCCGTGGTTGTCATGCTTGAAATAGGAATAAAGATGGTAATATACATGCAATTCAAATTAATATTTTTTGTTGTTGTTGTTGTTTTTCAGCTACTGAAGACTCTGAAATAAAGTCAAAGAAAGAGGAAAAATAAACCAGTTTCAAAGCAATGTTACTTTTACTAATGAGAAAGTGGTATTGTAGTGGCATCCCTTGCAGGGTTCAAAAGGTCACACAGTTCACAGACATTATAGCTTCCAAAAATTATCAAATGAGGTAAAAGGAGAAAAAGCATTCCTTATTAATGAACTAAGTTACCTAATGAATGTAATTAAAAACAAAATGACATGAAATATTTTTTTTTAATTTGGTCATTCATTAGGGCATCATTTGTATGGAGAAGGGTCGTTAATACATGTTGAAGACAGCACATACTGCTTCTTCCCAACAAACATATTTCCAGAATTCAACAGGGACAGCTATGGAAATATTTGGGGCATTTTAAGGCATTTCTCCTCTTAACATGTTGTACCCTTGAACACAAAAACTTATTTTCTAGTTTTTGAAGAAAAACAATATATTACTCCAATTCATGGGATGAAGCGATAAATTAAGAGCCGAGCTTGCCTACAGCAAGCTGTTTTATCAGGATCTGTGGATTCTTAGGGACCACTGACTTCTCTGTGCTGCCTAGATTTTAACTTAAACACATAAATGCATACCATTCAACTAACATTGCATCAGGGCTGTTTGACATCACAAGCAAGAAAGCATGGAAATCGCGTGTTGAAAATTACAACTGTGGCAAAGTAATCAAAAAAAAGACTAGTGGACAGGTGCTGTGATTTCAGTGGACCAAAGTTCACGTCAGCTGGAAACTGACTCCTTGCCTTCACCTTACACACCACACCTGACTTGGGAAAAAGCTTGCAGTCTATAGTGCTGTACCATGCCTCTCAGGAGAACATTCAGAATAATAACATATTGATAATCGGTTCTGGGACCACAGAAGATGATCAATTGCATTCATTACTTTATGAACATGCATATTTAAAGACAATAATTTCTCTTCTGTTCGGAGGATATAGGTCTAGTAATGCTTGTGCCACATGGTAACCGAGTCTGTGCTGTTGACACAGCTGAATTTATAACACTTTACCAAAGTCAATTATTAAAATATTTGGATGAACCTATGAGGTGATGAGCAATAGCAACACATTTTATAAATATTTAAGTAGTTGATACATGTAAATATTGACAGAAATAACAGAAATTGAAGAGAAGCAAGTTAAAATAAACAAATATCCATTTCTGCTTTATTTTCAATACTTCAAAATATATTTTCGTCATTTTAGTAGTATCTTTGTAGCTGAAGCATAATATTCTTTTCAAAATTTCCACTTGTCTGGAAGTACCTCCTGTTTTACAGAAGGAACTGAAACTTTAATTTTTCTAAAGTCTGCTTCTATGAAGGATGTCGAAATCATTTCTCAGGCCAGAAGGCTTTGAATTCAGTATTTCTGATTTGGAAAGAATAAAAAAAAAATATTTTTTCTGTTCAACAAATCACGCATCCTGTCCAGTGCTCAGCAAAGCTGCTTTGTCACTCCCCTCCTCAGGTGAGCAGAGGAGAGAAAATATAATAAAAGGTTCATGCGTTGAGATAAAGACAGAGACATCACTCACCATTTACTGTCTTGACTTGGGGAAATTAATTTAATTTATTACCAATCCAATCAAAGTCGGGTAAATGAGAAATAAAAACTTAATCTTCCCCCCACCCCTCCCTTCTTCCTGGGCTCAACTTCACTCCCCATTTCTCTCCCTCCTCCCCCCGAGGGGCACAGTGGGACGGGGAATGGGGGCTGTGGTCAGTTCATCACACCTTGTCTCTGCCGCTCCTTCCCCCTCAGGGGGAGGACTCCCACACTCTTCCCCTCCTCCAGAATGAGGTCCCTCCCATGGAAAACAGTTCTTTATTAACTTCTCCAACAAGAGTTCTTCCCATGGGCTTCAGTTCTTCACCATCTGCTCCAGCGTGGGTCCATTCCACGGGGTGCGGTCCTTCAGGAACAGACTGCTCCAGTATGGGTCACTCATGGGGTCACAAGTCCTGCCAGCAAACCTGCTCCAGTGTGGGCTCCTCTCTCCATGGGACCACAGGTCCTGCCAGGAGCCTGCTCTAGCATGGGCTGTCCACAGGGTCACAGCCTCCTTTGGGCATCCACCTGCTCCAGCGTGGGGTCCTCCATGGGCTGCAGGTGGATATCTGCTGCACCATGGATCTCCATGGGCTGCAGGGGGACAGCCTGCCTCACTATGGTCTTCACCACGGGCTGCAGGAGAACCTCTGATCCAGTGCCTGGAGCACCTCCTCCCCATCCTTCTTCATGGACCTTGGTGTCTGCAGGGTTATTGCCCTTACATATTCTCACTCTTCTCCCCTGGCTGCAGTTGCTGTTGCACAGGTTTTTTCCCCTTCTTAACTATGTTATCCCAGAGGCACAACAACCCTTGCTGATGGGCTCTGCCTTGGCCAGCAGCAGGTTTGTTGGAGCCAGCTGGCATTGGCTGTGTCCGACATGGGGGAAGCCTCTGGCAGCTTCTCACAGAAGCCACCCCTTTTGCCTCCATGCTACCAAAACCTTGCCATGCAAACCTAATACAACATGATTACTCACAGACATGTGGGTGCTCTCTCTGCTGCATAGGGGTAGGGTCTCTCAAGTAAGAAGAGTTCATTATTGAAGACTTACGGGTAAAATTATGATACGAGAACATGAAAATAATGGTAGTAATAATCAAGAGCATGGGAATTACAATTTATCATAAAATAGTACAAAAACCATGAAACCCTACCCCCTGATATTACTTACAATTCAAACATTCTGTAATTGAAGGACAGTTACAGGAACATCTGCTTTCTACTCCAGAATCATTTTACTCACTCTGCATGGTGAAAAAGAGACTATACAAATCGTAGAGAAATATAGCATTCTTAAGTATTAATAATCTTATCCAGTTTCCATCCATAATGGATGATTGCTTTTTTTTGCATCTTAATTCACACCTTTACAACAATGCAGGAACAATTTTTTGTATTTCCTACATTTTTTTGGAAGAATTATCCACAGGAGAAAAATAGACATTTAGAAGAGAAAGTTGAAGCCTATCCTATTTTCATTTTCTATTTTCTAAATTCCCCTTTCAGAAGAATGGAAATACTGATCTTTTCTTTGAACTCACATAACTACATAGTAGGAAGCCTATTTAAGTCTCTCTTTTAGCTATTTTAAAGGTGGAAAAGGGGAAGAATAAGAATATTTACTTTCAAATCAGCTACATCAGCTATAAAATGAAGAAATATCTGAGAAATGCTTCACATTAGTCACTGTATACAGCTAATATAACTTCTTTTGTTAAACACATAATTACAGAGTTCTCAGAGCTATGAAATCTTTCAAAATATATGATTAATTACAAACATTCACATAGCCTGTTCAAAGAACTCTGTGATTTTACTAGTGTTGCTTGAAGACACTGCGAAAGGAAGGCAATGATTTCAGGCTTCATTGCAGTAATAAACAGAGCAGGAAGAAGGCTCAGAAACAAACAAACAAATAAACCAACTACCAAGCAAAGTCAACACAGCAATGCAAAGCTACTAGGAAGGTGCTCTTTTGAGGCAACCAAGGATTCTCCTGACACGAGAGAATTTCATGCGTAGACAAGGCTAGTAACAACTCCTACACCCAGTGAGTCTCTGTGGTTTGAAGGAGTTATTTTGGTATGAAGGCAAGTATCCTGGGCTCCATCTTTCTTTATGATAAAACCCTTCCAATCCACTTTCTAATCACTTTTGAATAGTCCTAAACTATGTAGATGTCTAAAGCACCCGTGTTCCCAAGAAGGAGATGGAGAGGACACTAACATAGAAACATGTGATGTCTTTTCCCTCCAGTTTCTTAGAATCAAAGAATGGTTTGGGTTGGAAGGGACCTTTAAACATCACCTAGTCCAGTCCCCCTTCCATAAGCAGGGACACCTCCCACTAGATCAGGTTGCTAAAAGCCCTACCAAACCTGACCTTGAACACTTCCAGTGATGAGGCATCCACAACTTCTCTGGGCAACCTTTCCAGTGTCTCACTGCCATAAAAGTTATCTTCCTTTTGTCCAATCTAAATTGACCCTCTGTCAGTGTAAAACATTGCCACTTGTCCTGCCACTACAGGACACGGTAAAAATCCTTTCTCCATCTTTCTTATAAGCCCCCTTTATTTATTGAAAGGCCACAATAAGGTCCCCCCGGAGCCTTCTTTTCTCCAGGCTGAACAACCCCAACTCTCTCAGCCTGTGTTCACAGCAGAGGTGTTTCAGACCTCTGACCATTCTCATGGCCCTCCTCTGCACCCGCTCTAATATGTCCATGTCTCTCTTATGCTGGGGCCCCTATAGCTGGATGGAATACTCCAGTTAGGGTCTCATAAGACCAGAGTAGAAGCAGGGAAATAACTCCTTTGACCTGGTGCACATGTTTCCTTTTATGCAGCCCAGAATACTTCCAGGGCTGCAGGAGTCCATTGCCAGCTCATGTAAAATTTTTCATCCACCAGTATCCCCAAGTCCTTCTCTGCAGGGCTGCTCTCAATCCATTCATTCCCCAGCCTGTACTGAATTTGGGGATTTCCCCAACCCAGACGCAGGACCTTGCACTAAGCCTTGTTGAACTTCATGAGATTTGCATGGGACCATTCCTCGAGCCTGTCAGGGTCCCTCTGGATGCCATCCCTTCCCTATAGTGAATCAATTGCACCACTCAGCTTGGTGTCACCTGCAAACTTGCTGAGGGTGTACTCAAACCCACTGTCTATGTCATTGATGAAGATATTAAATAGTACTGATCCCAGTATGTACCCCTGAAGGAAACAACTCACTACTGGTTTCCACTTGGACACTGAGTCATTGACTATAACTCTTTGGATGTGGCCATCAATCCAATTCTTTATCCAACAGTCCAGAAGTTCAGGTGGATAACATCTGTAGTTCTTCCCTTGTCCACTGGTGTAGTTTCTCCATTGTAGAAGACTGCTATATTAGTCAGACACAATTTTCTCTTGGAAAAGCCATGCTGGCTGTCTCAAATCACCTTCCTCTCCTCCATGTGCCTTAGCATAGCTTCTAGGAGGATCTGTTTCATGATCTTCCCAGGCACAGAGGTGAGGCTGAGAGGTTGTTAGTTCTACCACTTTTAAAAATAGGTGCAATGTTTCCCTTTTTTCAGTTACCAGGGACTTCACCTGACTGTCATGACTTTTCAACTGTCATGGAGAGTGGCTTAGCAACTACATCAGCCAGTTCCCTCAGGACTCTGGGATGCACCTCATCAGGTCCCATGGCTTGCATAAGTTCAGGTTCCTCAGATCTCAAACCTGATCTGAGATGAGAGGGCCTTCATTCTCCCAGTTCCTGTCTTGATTTTCAGGGAGTGATGGGGGATGTGGACCGATGTGGGAAGATAGATTACCACGAAAACTGAGACTCAAAAAATGGTTGAGTTTGTCAGCCTTCTCCACGTTGATTGTCACCATCAGTCTTGTCTTATTTACCAAGGAGGATACCTTTTCTTTAATCTTCCTTTTCTGGCCAAGATACCTGTAAAAAATCTTCTTATTATTCTTTGCATTCCTTGCCAAATTCAGCTCCAACTGTCCAAAGCTTTATCTTTCTTAATCCCATCCCTATACATCCAGGTAGTGTCCCTGTATTATTCCCAGGATACACAACCCTGGTTCCATTGCCTGTGCATTTCCTTCTTACACTTTAGTTTGACCAGGAGGTCCTTGCTGAGCCATGCCTGTCTCCTGCCTTTTTTGCCCAACTTCTTACATGTGACAATTTAAAGCTTTGGTGCTCTAAGAAAAATGTCCTTAAAGAGCTGGAAGCTTTGTTCACCTACTTTGTACCTGAGGTGAGTTTCCCAGGGAATCCCATCCACTAGTTGCTTAAACAACTGTAAGTTCTCTCTCCTAAAATTCAGTCCTGACTCTACTCTTCACCTGGCCCATCTACCTCAAGATTGTGAATTGAATTGACTACGGCATGGTCACCAGGCTGCCAGCTGGGACACCCCACGAGGTGGGGCAGCCTGAAGTAAGCACCAACTAAAAGGTTTTCTCTGTCAGCTTGGCCCCTAATTTTTACCCATAAGCTCTCAACCTCTTCATCACTGTTTTTCGCAGTCAATCCATGCTTTTACATAGAGGGCAACCCCCTCCTTGCCTTATCACTCCTTCCTTGCCTGTCCCTTCTGAAAGATTCATTGCCATTGCCTGCAGTGCTCCAATCATGTGATTCATCCCCTCATGTTTCTGTGACAGCAATTATATTTTAGTTTTCTAGACGCACAATAGATTCCATCTCCTTCTGCTTGTTACCTGTGCTCTGTGCACTGGTATAGAGGCACTTCAGCTGGCCTATTGACCACGTCACCTTTTTAGAGGAACATGCCCTAATTCCTTTGAGGTGTTTCATAAGCGTTTCCTTTTTAGTACCTAATACATCAGCAGCTCCTGGCTCTTCTCTGTTGATCAAAACTCCTTCTCCTTGGCCCTAAATCTAATTTAAAGATCTCTGTATAAGTCTTGCCAGATTGTTGGCAAAGACCCTCTTGCCCCACTTGGTCAAGTACACCATCAGCTCCCAACAGACCCAGCTTCTCAAAGGCAGATCTGTGATCATAGAAACCAAAATGTTGAGCATGGCACCAGACATGCATTGCTCTGTTCAATTTGTCTCCTTTTTCCTAAACTCCTTATTCTGACTGGGAGGATAGACAGAACACCACCAGCACGCCAGGTCCTTTTAAAATTGCTTGAAGGGATGCATAGTATCTTTTGATAGTTCTAAAGTGCATCATTGCAGAATCGTTGGGTCCTATGAGGAATAGTAGAGGCAAGTTATAATCTGCAGAGTTCACCAGGCTGAACAGTCTCTCAGTGACATCATGAATGCAAGTTTCTGGTAGGCAGCAAACTTCTGTAAAGAAATTGTCTGGACAGCAAATGGGTGCTTCGGTGTATCTCACTAAGGAATCTCCAGTACCTAATTCTTTATGTGCTTTTCTGCTGGTGGGTGGTTGAATCAACTTTGCATGGTTGGCTTCTCCTCGATCTTCTCCATTCCTCACATGCTCCCCATTAGCTAGCCCCAGAGCATTGTATCTGATATGCAGGAGAAGTTTAGGGGAAGAGGTAATGTTCTTCCTTATTCCCCAAGCATAAATGCAGACATTATTTAGGACTCCTTAGTTTGTTTCTGTATTACAAAATACATATTTCTAATCAAACCATCTAAATAGTGACACAAAACAGAATAGAATGATTATCATGGTAGATGATAGAATGAAGGCTAATTTAATAGAAGTAGAACAAGAAAGCACACTTTGTTCCTCTGGGCTTTCTACACAATATTATTATGAAATCTCAGGAAAACAGAGAAGACAGCTGGCTCTTTGTCCAGGGCCAACTCAGCTTTCTTTATATCTCCTGATGACTCCAGTGATAAGAGCTGCTCAGCCATTCCCTACCTCCTTCAGTGCTGCCCTAGTGATACCGTCAGAAGACTTTCATTCCTTCCCTTAAAAGTGTATTGTAAATACCCTTCACTGCCTTCTGGGATTTGATCTTTGATTTGCCATGAACAGGTGTTTGCAAAGGCAAGATTTATCTCCTCTCTGTCTTCTTTCACCTGAAAAGTCTTCATGCTTTCAGTCATTCGGATTGGAACAATCCCAAGCACAAATACATGTGTGGTGGAGAATGAATTGACAGCAGCCTTAAGGAGAAGGACTTGGGGGTCCTGGTGGATGAGAAGCTCAACGTGAGCTGGCAATGTGTGCTCAGAGCCCAGAAAGCCACCTGCATCCTGGGCTGCATCAAAAGCAGTGTGGCCAGTAGGGCGAGGGATGTCATTCTGCCCCTATGCTCTGTTCTCGTGAGACCCCACCTTGAGTACTGCATCCAGCCCTGGGACCCACAACATAAGAATTGCCTGTTGGAGCGAGTCCAGAGGAGGCCATGAAGATGATGAGAGGGCTGGAGAACCTCTGCTATGAAGACAGGCTGAGAGAGTTGGGGTTGTTCAGCTTGGAGAAGAGAAGGCTCCAGGCAGACCTTATAGTGGCCTTCCGGTACCAAAAAGGGGCCTACAGGAAAAGATGGAGAGGGAGTGAGGGGATAGGGTGAGGGGTAATGGTTTTAAATTGAAAGAAGGTAGATTTACAGTAGACATTAGGAAGAAATTCTTTACTGTGATGGTGGTGAGATGCTAGAACAGGTTGCTCAAAGAAGTTGTGGATGCCTCATCTCTATGAGTGGTTAAGGCCAGGTTGGATGGGTAGTCGAAGGTGTCTCTGGCCATGGCAGGGGAATTGGAACTAGATGATCTTTAAGCTTGCTTCCAACTCTTGCCGTTCTATGATTCATATGATTCTGTGATTCTCTCTGCATCAGTTTATTGGTATCTCATCACTCTTGCTGCTCTCTCTAGATTAATTTATTTGATTTGGCCCATTTCAATTTGGCCCGTGGTATGACACCATGCTTCAGCGAAAATTGGCCAAGTAGAACAGTAGGTCCATTTTTCCTGTCTAGCAGCCTCTATTGCTTTTTGTGTCTCGGTATAGTTTCTGTTTATTTTAATGTTGTGAAAAGGTTGACGTGTCCTCTGTGTGCAAGATGTCATTATATAAAACTTTTTTCTACACCTCTTCTACTAGTGAAATCCTGACCATTCTTTATTTCTGCAGTTTGTAAGTATAATACCTCTCACGGGAAATTACAGCTCAAAATGCTGATTGGGAGTGTATGTCAAGGGGTAGACATGTAACTATACATGTATAGCAAATTTGAAAAGTTCATCTCTCCTGTTGTAGATAACAAAACTTGTGAAAGTTTTAGAAGTTTGAAAGCATAATATGCCATAATTTGCCCTAAAACATTTTACTACAGTGACATGCGTGTAAGTGATTGAACCCAAGTTTTGTCTTGGGGTACACTCAAATTCACTTTAGATGCCATCTCTGTTTTAGAGCAAGGGCTGTCTTCACATCAGCAGTCATCTTCCCTCACCTTTCCACAGAAAGGATTGCTGACAACTTCTCCCCATGGCAGCTTAAAAGCAGAAGGAATGAGATATATACAAATATGGTTTTTTTTTTTTTTTTTCTATTTTAAATTAAAAGCCTTAAAAATGATCTGATACATTGTTCCAGGACATAAATTCACTTGGTGTGAAACTGTGACATTTCTGAGTACTTTCACATACCTGTGAAAAAGCAACTGGTATAAATGCAAATAAAGAGCTCAAATGTTAGATTTAAGGTGCTAATAAGATACAGACCTTTATTTTTGTGCACAAGCTGTTTCAAGGAACTTTTTTGGGTCTGAAAGTGAGTCAGTCTATCCAAGGAGAAACTCAAAGTGTCTCTGAAGCTACCTGGAACGTTGAAATGGGACATCTGTGCACAGTACAAGCTCTGTCTTCTGGTTTATTGTCTTTTCAAACTGGGCTAACAGAGGCATGCATGGAAGGTGCAAGATCCTTCATAAATGGTAAAATGAGAAGAGATTATCTGAATGTGCTATGTCTTTATAAATATTAAAAATTTCCTGGGTTTTCTTGAAGTATAAAAGTGCATTTATTATTTAAGTTGTACATAAAGCGTTATGCTTGTGAACACCTGATCCAAGCTTGAGTTCCTCTGAATACTTGCATTTACCACTTTCATGTCATAATGAGTTTGACATTTAAAAATGTATAAAATATAATTTCTTTTAACAGTTACATATTTGTTGCAGTTTGATTTTACTGATCATCCCTTCAGTTGAGTGCTGGTGTTTTCACAAGGTTAAAGTCCAAACTGCCCCTCCTAATTTCCTGTTTATTTTTTGCTGGCAGTATTTCTGTTCACTTCAATATTAGGTTACCCTTAACGCGCAGATAGGTAGCATTGATTTGAGACAGAGACGGTAGCAATATTCTCACAATAAACCTTTAATTAAGATTAGGAAATAAGGGTTGTGTCACTAAATGAAGAAAAATGCTTAAACAACATTTTAGGGGGGACTAAAATGTATATATGCAACAAGACTTGTGCAGAGTTTGAAAAGAGTATGTTTGTCAGTGCATGTTTGTACTCTCCCATGAAATCTACCTACCGTGTTTGCATTAGAAGGGGATTTTCCAATACCATAGTCTCATGTTTCATTTTTAGTAATTTGTAGCAAATAGAAAACCTGACTAACCAATTAACTTTAGGTCAGTTAAGCCAATGCCAGCTGGTTTATTTGTTCAGAGTTTAATATTAGATATCAATGAAAATTAACCATGCTTATCAACGGCTCACAGAAGTATGAATGCCATGAAGGAGAAGCAAAAGTCACCAAAGTGGGCCTTCCTTTCTAGTAAGAATCTAAGAAGAATACTGCACCAAGTTTTCATGGGAAATCTATCAGAAAGTCATTTACATTTGCTCACCACAGTATAGTAGTTATGTCTGTCTGTAATTTTACCCATGAAGGTCTAAGCTGAATTTACAATGCCACAAAACCCATATAAATTTTGGATTACAATTTCACAGTTTGAGAACTTGACCTCTAGTAGCCTTGTATGAAGACAAAAAAGTAAAGAGAAATTTCCTTTAATCACAAACACTGAAGACATATCATTTGACACAGACTGTGGGTTTAGCCTAGAACTGGTTTTAATGATTTTAACGAGTTCTGAAAATGAAAGATGAAAAATATTTATTTTTTCACTGATATTTAGCAATGTAGAAAGTCAGGAATACTTGATTCCCTTCTGTTCTTTGATGAAAATGTTGAACTACTTGAGATTTATTTGGAGCTGGTACTTTAATATAGTAATGAAAAACAGGTGTTATTTATTTATGTTTTGTAGTTACAGCATCTTAGTGTTTTGCTCTGATTTAATACCACTGCTGAAAGCACCACTAAGACCTTACTTTTTAAATGCCTTTAAAAATTGCAGTTATACAGTGTATCTGGTTGTATGGTGAGATGAAATATACAGACAAGCTAATCACAGGTTTGTGCGGATTTTGCTCTGGATTTCACAATGTTAAGAAATGCATAACATTCCCAGGCTGCTTTTCTATTACTCTTGCAAAGCCCAATGAGACAAAAAAGACATTTGGGCTAGTTATTGCTAAAGCAAGTTTTCCATGGCATTTGTAGACAATGGAAACGATTTGCCTGCTTTTAAATGTATGCTCTAAAAATTGCTGAGATTAAAGTTGTTCTTTAGAGATGTAAGACTTAGAGGAGGAAATGGCTGAGTGACCCACAGTCTCTGACTGTACCTACTGATTTTGTGAGCAAACAAGCTGTGTTTCTCTATGTATAAATATCCAGCCATAGCAACAGAGCATGTATAAGTAGGATAAATCGCAGAAGCATACAATCATACATACCAGGTGGGAAGGAACCTCCAACCTTTCTTGGCAAAAGCACAGGCTAGACAAGATGGCCCAGCAGCCTGTCCAGCTGAATCTTAAAAGTGGGGAATCCACCCCTTCCCTGGAGAGATTATTCCAATGGCTGATTGTTCTCAGTGTGAAAAATTTTCCCCTTTTGTCCAGTCGGAATCTCCACAGGAGTAACCTGTACCCATCACCCCTTGTCTTTTCCTTGTAAAAAGGGATTGTCTATCTTATTTGCATGCACCCTTTAAATACTGGAGTGTGGTGATAAGGTTTCCCCTAAGCCTTATTTTCTCAAAGACGAAAAAAAAGCAGCACAAATCCTTGTTTATGTACTCACTAGTAGGAAGGCAGACGGGCTCAAATTAAATCCTGGCTGCTGCAGGCAGCAGGAGCACAGTCCTGCCTCAGGACCAGTGGTGTCGGCATCTCTAGAAACTGGGATTCAGATTGGCTAAATTCCCTTGTGATGGGACATGACTAAATGAGCATAAGTTGCTCATTAAAAGAGACCATCTTAAGTACGGTATTCTTCCTGTTAGACTGGTGCAACTAACAGTGTTGCCACTAGAAGAGCTAGGAGGAGAGAATGAGTAAATACGAGAAATTTACACATTCCCACTCTTCTGCGAAGAAACAGAACTGAATTTTCAGGGTTTAATCCAACAGTCACCTCATGCTAATTCTTAAAATATCTTAAAAATATTCTTCAGGGCTTGATTTCCCGTTACCCTGATTACAAGGTTCATAAAGTCTAGTTGTAACTTCAGGACTTCTTCACTCTAGGCTCTGTTGCTACAAGAGGATGCAGCTCCCTAGATTCCAGGGCCTGGCTCCTAATTGTAGGATTTCACCAGTAAGTGTGAATGTAAATAGAAAATGAGAGACAGGCCAAGTCTCCTCATGTCAAATCCTTCAGTCTTCAAGGCACTTCTCTAACATATACAGTATTGTGGCCACCAATGTCATCAGATCTGACCCCATGCTCTCAGCAAAAATGTCTGCTTGCCCTCCTTAATGTCATAACAGCAGTGGGTATCTGTCATGTTCTGAATACACTGATTTGACACCCACAAGCAACTTATTTAGGCTTCTGTGCAGCCATCTCAGTTTTCCAGAGTCATCTACTGAAAGATATTTTATTTTTGGCTACCGAGATTTTTGTCTTAGTTCTCTGTTAGGCAGGGCTATAAAGCGTCTCTGTTACCGTCATATTTTTGACCAGGAGGAACTAAAATCTTGAGATTTTTCATGTGGGAATTGAGAATTACAGCATAATTTAAGTGAAACTGTCTTCACATATCAGGAGAACTACATAAGAACATTAAAGATTTCTATTTTGGCATATCACATAAATGTCAGGTCTGAGAAAGATGAGTGTGACTACCCTCAGTCCAACACCCTTGATCTCTAAGGGCAAGCTCTTACCATTTTTCTTTTTTTTTCAAGCCTTACTCATGCTTTTATGACCTGAATGACAGAAGCATGAGGTTCTTTTACTTGTTTTACAGCTTTAAGAGTAGGAAAGGGCAAGCATCTTGTGGGTGAATCCTGCAGAGGCTGGACTATGAGAGAGCCACAAGGAAAAGGTCACTGGTGCAAATAGTAGAGGAACCTGTACAAATGAGTGAGCAATGATAATGGTTTTGAGACAGTAGCATGGAAAGAAACAGAGCATCACTTTATGCAAAGAAATCAGAATGCCTCATACGCCTATTGGAAACAACAGGCACAATTATGCCACCACTGAAGAGCAGCATGGCTATCTTTGGACCCATAATTATGAGTGTAAACAAAAAAAGAGTTAAATTAATAAAATCTCAAAGAAAGACAAAGAAGTCATGTGTAATTTCACTGAGGCTGAACGCCACAACACCAAACTTAATTAAGCAGCTGAGACGCAGGGTGGACGTTTATCAAGCCCTCAATATGCTTTTAACTTCCTGGGTTTGACAATCCAAGTGTAAATCAGGGATTAGTGAGTATTAGAAGGAAATCTACTTGAGCATGGCAACAGAGTTTACAGTTTGATAAATATTCTAGCTGAGTATTCATGGTGAGCAGTGTCTTTTTCAAGTATGTGCACAGTCTGTGAATTGATTATCTCCGCCTAATGTTCTTCTTTAGGGCTTCTACTCAGCTGCAAAGTGGCAAACAGTTGATCAGAATCAAGGATTTTATAACAGATGAAAGCAGATGTCTAGCTGGGAGATCATGTGCATGAAGATGTTAAACAAAATAACTAACAGACGTCTACCTATTTTATCACCAAAAAGCATCCTACCCAAGAAGCAAGAAGCAGCCAGCTTGCTGATTTGTACATTTTTGAAAGATAGATTTTTTAGCAGCAGCTTAGTCATTCAGTAAGGAGCTTTCTGGTGGCAGATCTTTTAAGTCAGTGCACGTCTGGCAAGATCACTCTTGAGGGCAGGAGAGACCATACTGGTATGGATTACCGTGTGAGCCTGACATGTCATTTTATTTTCTTCCACCCCCACCTCACCCCAGCCTTTTTCTATATAGCTCAGAGGACAGGCTGTAAAATACAATAATTTTAGAAGTGGATCTAGTTTTACACAGCTGCAGGGTGGCTAGCATACAAGCAACAAAACTGGGAAAAATAATAGTTCGCCAATATTGAAATCGCTGCCCTACTTTTGGGTTCTGGAAATACCTGGAGCAGGTTTGGTTTCGACCGAGGTACTGATACTCTGTAATTACTAATGTACTGAAGTCTGAAGACGACCCCAAAATTTTGGAAATTCCGTCTGAAGTGCTAGCGTATGATACAAGAGGGGGCAGTCCATGCATGTTAAAGGTCAAATTAACATATTTTCATGCTCTCAACTCATTTTTTAGCATTTTTGAAACGCTAAAAAAAATGTGTGTGAAAATTCTTGCACACATGCCTGCTACAAGCATTTAAAGAGTAACCAAAAGATTTCTTCATAAATCTTACAGATTATGTACAGTAACATGTTATGCTACCTTTATTTTTTAAAAAAAGTCATCAAGAGTTTTAGAGATTTGTAAGCATTTATTTTGCAGTTTTTTTTTTTTTTTTTTTTTTTTTTAAATTACATTTAATGAATCAGTCTTATACAAGTAAGAAGGCTATTTTGAGATGGGTAAGTCAGAATGCAGGGTATGGGGTGAAGTATTAATGAAATCCAAGAACACCTAAAACATTGAAAAATGAGATTATTTATTCACTGTTTTTCTACATTTTAAATTAATGAGCTTTAATCTAGAGTTATTTGACTCTCAACAGGTTTCAGCAATGTACTACAAAGAACAAAACATTTTGCTCTATAACTTCTTTTTAATCATTGATGTGTATGATATTTGTAGCCTAATTACACATTTCTGGGAGTTTATTTTATCGTTATGTCTGTAATACTTCAAAGACAGCTTTGACACACAGTTCGAATCCAATTGCACAACAATGCAATGCTGACAAGCTAGGGAATGCCAAAGTAGACTTATTCTACAGTGTAATTAAATGACCGTATTTTCTCTTATATTCTCCTTGTTTAGTTTTTTACTATGAGAGTATGCAGAGTATTTATGTATGATTTGTATACGCTTTTACACCTTTCTCTCCATCTTTCTCCAACATGAAACAGATTTTGCACCCTAACTGGATGACACCAGTGTCCTAATGTTTAGTATTTCTAAAACCTGTGCTTTTAGGGAAATGACAGGCATAAACATTTTTTGTTAACATAAAAAAATCAAGCTTTTTCCAAAATACTGAATTCCTTCCCCTCAGGAAAATGATATAGCCTGATGATTAAAATCCACAGCAGCTGTTAACTGGCACAGGCGCTAGTCATGGTGTTGTGATAGCACTAATAATGAAATGTTTCCGTGAATGTGTCACCATTCAGTGTAAAGATGTACCCTGTGATATCCAAATCTCAATATTAGAATATTATGAAATTTGAGAGACATCGCATATTAATGTATATAGTAAGAGGAAATAGATAACTTGAATGTAGGTAGTAATGAAAACAAATAAACAAATAAATAAAAAAACCCATCAAACAAAAAAACAAACAAAAAAACAAAAAAAACCCCCCACCCTTACTTATACCATGTCCACAAAAAAAAATATTTTTTTCTCTTAAATGTAGTTTTTAGTACAAGTTTGTTGACTAGCTGAGGATAGAAAATCTTATTGATGTCATTCCATGGAGAGCAGAACTGGAATTTCTGTTGATAAGGAAATACTGATTAGCTTTTGGATAACAACTGGTCTTTAACAACAACAAAGTGTAGTTAGAGAAAGGAAAGAGATTCCCTTGCAAGTTGTTCTTGGTTTGTTTTAGGTTTTTTTCCTGGTCATTCTGAGGGATGAAAGTAAACCATGTAGATTCCTGTTAGGGGGCTTGAAGAGTTGGTAGGGAAAGTTTCAAAATGATGTTCTGACCCATAGCTAAAGGCAATAGTCTCTTCCCTGTTGTGTCTCAACAGGACGTTAATGCTGCGGTCATAACAGAGACGGCAAATCTAGCTCTGATAGTCATTTCAGTAAATGATCACTGTTGTGGAAATGCCCAGAAATTTGGAGTTGTCATGGTTTAACCCCAGATGACAACTGAGCCCCACACAACCACTCACTCATTGCCACAGAAGGATGGAGGAGAGAATCGGAAGGTTAAAAGTGAGACAAAACTCATGGTTTGAGATAATGGCAGTTTAATAGGTAAGCAAAAGCCATGCATGCAATCAAAGCAAAAGAAGGAATTCATTCAGTTTCCCATCTGCAGGCAGGCGTTCAGCCATCTCCAGGAAACATGACACGTCTCCAGGAATCTCCGTCACTTGTAACGGTTACTTTGGAAGACAAATGCCATCACTCCAAACACCTCTCCCTTCCTTCTTCTTCCCCCAGGTTTACATGTTGAGCATGGCATCATACGGCATGGAATGTCCCTTTGGTCAGTTGGGGCCTGCGGTCCCAGCTGTGTCCCCTCCCAAATTCTTGTGCCCCCCAAGCCTGCTTGCTGGTGGGGTGGTGTGAGGAGCAGAAAAGGTCTTGACTCTGTGTAAGCATTGCTCAGCAGTAACTAAAACATCCCCGTGTTATCCACACTGTTTTCAGCAAAAACCCAAAACAGAGCCCCATACTAGCTACTATGAAAAAAACTATTCTAGCCAAAACCAGCACAGGCGTTTATGGAGAATCTGTAATCTCATATTAGTTACAGAGGTTCTTCTCCTCATAGAAGATTTATTTATTTATTTACTCCTAGAAGAACAAGCAAATTGTACTATTCAGGTCAAACATCTAACACCTTCAGGGAGCCAATATGACTAATACAACAAAGATATTATTTATTTTTTACTTCAGCCTTACATTAATTATCACCCCAGCGAAGATCTTCAGTACGAGGCTTCACTGAAGTAACTTCTATATAATACATAATTCAGGAATGGCTTTACAGTTGTATATAGGTTTTTACTTATACCTGTATGTTTCCCTTTTATATTTATACAAACGTAGACTGTGTACTTCCAAAGTACCTTTGCAAAACTTTATTTTGAAGGTATTTACTTGCAATGATCAATAAAGAAACCGTTTGTAACTGTGTGAAATTATTATTCACCCCACTACAAAAATATACAAATTAGAATCACATAACAAATTTCAGAACAATCTATACTGGAATGCAAAACAGTTTATCATCTGATGGGAAACACTTGTAGGCATCTTACACATTAATTTTTATTCTTCCACAAAAGTATTCTTGGGGAAAAAAAAACGTTTAAAGCAGCTGCCTAATCATTTATTTCTGTGGGCTTTCAAGATGTGCTTAATTTATCCAGATTCAGACTCCAGGTAGTTCATGATAATAAGTCTAAAAGAATATGCATTATTCAATAGATTGACCTATATGCAAATGATCAGAGCATAAACATTTTAATGTAAAAGCGCTTTACCTTATATCATAGCGCATACTAAAACTGTACCTCTGAAGTGCAGACCATAATATTGGCTTTAATGAATTTTTTTAAGTGGCTTTTTGAGACAATACCATCTCATGGATCAAGCTGTGGTCTGAGAATTAGAAACTCTGGATTTCTAATCCTGGTTCTGGCCTTTTACCAGAAGAAAATCATAACCCTTTTGAGTTTAGCTTTCTTTTGCTTATTAAAATTGTAGATTATATTATTGCAAAACATTCTTGAAAATACTGGTTAAGGCGTCTATGTGTTTAATTTATGTATGTGAAAGATTGTAATGCATATTTCTACATATATGTATCTACTTCAAAACATATTATATACTCATATTACTTCATATACTATGGCTATATTTTATAGTCATATTATATTATGCATATAGGTATAATTTCTTTATAAATCAAAATGGATGTTTTCATTGTGAATGTTCTCTAGTGTTTTTTTTACAGATGTAAATTTCCATGTTTAGCACAGTTTTTTTTCTCAGTCACAGTCGTACTATATGTTAATGAAGGATTTCCTTGAATAACAGGATGAAAATAAGGACAAAGGATTGTGTATTGTTCCTATTTAATTCAAGACAGAAAATTAAGGGGCCTTCTCCAGAACTTTGCTGAGATCGCATATAAAAATCTGCTTTTTCCTGCTCATTTCCTTAATTATTTCTGAATATATCAATAGGAAACTATTGTATTTGTCCTCATTTTTATGACAACTTGATTGAGGGTAATTTTTTGTTGTTTTTTTTTTTTTTGGTTTTTTTTTGTTTGTTTGTTTGTTTTGTTTGTTTGTTTGTTTGTTTGTTTTTTAAAAAACCCTAATTTTAACCTTTTTCCCTAATAGTCTGTGTAGAATTTTCTTTAACAAAGGACACGGTTTAAAAGATGCCAAGAAACTTTCCCTCTCCTCATAACATGTTGAAAAATATAGCTAATCATGTTATACAACATTGAGCACAATTATATTCTGAAGGTCAGAGAAGTATATATAGCACTTCAAGTTCAGCAGAAAGTACATCTGGTAATACATCTCTCCCAGTCACTTTCATCTCAATAAATCCTACTAAAAAGCTAGAAAATGATAGGCATCTGCAGAGATTGCATCACCTCAGCCTATGATAGGTTGAAATGCAGAAATAAGGAACCATAAGAAACTAGAAATTTAAGTCTACATCTTTCGCAAAACAGTGAAACAGATTAGTTAGCTTAGGTTAGGAGGCTATTTTTTCCCCTGGTACATATTGCTTCTTTTGAAAAGTATTGCCATGCTTATCAAAATGTCAGTTAGTTGCAGAGGTGTGGACTAAAATAAAACAGTTGGAGCACAAAAGACTGCTTAGCCCATGCACAAAGAAGAAAAAATATGAAAGATGCTTCAGGGACTCTGGTGATGTCTGGACTTGTGTGTAACCAGAAGAATGTGCTCTTTCGACATTTTGAGGCATGAACACGGTAAAAAAGATGATAATTGCTAGAAGAAAATCCTAACGATTAAAGCATAGGAGATGGGATGTGACAGGCCTTTTAAGAGTCCGTTGCAAAATGGCAACGGCGAGGTTTCAAAGCTCTGTGTTCTTTCTGTCTCATTTGATATTAATGGGAGTTGCAAGTGCCAGCTCCTTTCAGGAGCAGGTCTCAAATTAGCAGCAGCCTCACTTCCTTGTAGATAGAAAGCCGGGCACTACTCGTGCTGTTGGCATGCAATGAAGAGGGGTAAAATTGACTCAGGAGCTAGAGATTGTGATCCTCCTAGTATCAAAGGCAGGATGATAAAAGGCAAATTGTTGCTTTAAAAATCCTCCCTAGAAGCTGGTAAAAAAAATGGCAGGAACTGGCATTAGTTTTTCTCAGCCTATGGACCTCAGGTATTTAATTTGCCTTGCTCATACAAAAGCAGATATTAACCTTCCAGATATTCTCTTCGTGACAACTGTCAGTGCATGTGTTTCTTAAGACAGAGATCTATTTCCATATTGAGAAATAAATACAGTATAAAAAGTCCCATAAGAAATGAACATGAGGAGACTGGGAAAAAAAAAAAAAAAAGGCCTTTATCTAGGTCTTGTATTATATTCCTTGTAAATTGTCTTTCTTTTTCTCTGTTTTTGTCTGGTTTGCCTCTTTATACCTTTGTAGCCTTCCAGAACATAACACAGTAACTCACCTTAGGTATTTTCTGGTATTATCTCCCTTGGCATGTATCTTCCTTTGTATACAAAAATATACAAAAAATATACCCCTCCCCCCCCCCCCAAAAAAAAAAAAAAAAACCCAAACCCAAAACAACAAAACAAAACATAAAGAACACAAATTCCAAAAGACTTAAACCACTACTCTTAAAGGGGAACACCTAGACAAGTACTACAATTTATTATTTACTGAAAATTGGATTTGCTAAGTTGTATTTCTGTTTACAACCCTGACTCTCCTCTTTGTTGTTGTAATCGGTCACCAAATCATGATCTGCCGCTTTGTTTAGTGCCTGCTACGACCTGAGCGCTCAGGTCAATGTACTTCAAGGTGGGCTCTGATGTTCCATCCACCAAGCGAAATATTTTGATGCGTAAACACTTACTGATTCATCTGGCTTTTTTTAAGGGTTTATAAATACTGTGGCTGTTCTCTACACAAAACTAGCACTAGAGCATTGTTATTGCCATAAGCACTCTGGTTACAAACCCATCTGTCCATGTCTGCATTTTTATGTGTCTGGATTCTTTCTTCCAGGCATTATATGTAGCATTACCACTTACGCTTAATAAATTATCTTTCTTTAAAACTACCATCAAGTTTCTGGTTTGCTGCTGCTAACAAAACGTAAGAAGGAACAAGCAAATTTAAGTTCCAGCTTTATTGTTGCATACACTTTATGCTTTTTATAGGATTTTTTATTTTAATTTTATAAAACTGAAATAAACATCTCTTCGGATAAGAAGCAAAATCTGTAGCCTTGTTGCTCAGGGATAGTAAATAATAAGATTCTTATATAAGAGAGAAAAGGATTCAAGATTTAAAATGCCTCCAGAAACCTCTCTTCTGCTTACAAATTCAGTCCCTGCACTGCAGTCCTCTAATGAAAAATAATAAATTTTGTAGGCACTTCTACCTCCGACAAAAATCCCTAATGGAAAAGAAACAAATATCAACACAACCCTTCCTGCTGCCCACGTGTTTGAGTGAACACTCTTCACCTGTGGTAAGGTTCATACAAGTCTTCAGTATTCATTGAGATAAACCACTTTTCTCCCCAAAGCTTGGAGCTACCAGTTTGCTTATTTCAAATCCCCAGCTAAAAAGCTTAAAACATGTGCTGGATATTTGAGCTACATCTCTCTTACACCTAAAAGAAGTCCAGAGTTGCAACTTTTGCAGTTTCTCTCAAACAATTATGTGTTACCAGTTTTCGTTTTTATCAAGGATGTCAGGCAAGGTAATTTGCATTCTTTTTCCCCTTTCACTAGTCTGAAAAGCTTTGCATCACTGAGATGTTGGCTATGCTATGAAAAACAAAAGTGGAAAAAAGCGAAGCTCATAGCCTGGTGAATGTGTCATTCAGCAGATGAAACCTATAAATGTCAATCATGCAGCTTTGTTGTTTTCAGACACATTCTATATAATGACTGTATACTTAGCTGCAAGTACACCTTTTAAAGACCATTTTAAAAAAGAGACACATTTTATAGAAACCTGCAAGAACAGCAATTATATTCCTGAAAAATTAATTCTTTTTGCAAAATTCAGTCATGGATTAGTAAAAATGTTGCTGAGTGGAGAAATTTGAAGTACTGAAAGTTTAGTTTGCGTGGGAATAAAAATTACAAGTGTTTACTCAAAACTCACTTGGTACATCATTCAACAAGTCCCACCCAGGAACTAAATTCAACACGCAATTCTACTGACACATCCTGTCTTGAGTTTAGAACATAGAGCTGGAGTCCATGTGCACACACACATGAAACAGATTGAAGAGATGAAGTCAGGGTTCCACCACTCGGAGAGCTGAGCATTAAGACTCTGAGAAAATCTGACGGGAGATTGGATTAGTCAGTAGGTGATTTTTACAAATTAAAAAAAAAATTAGTTGAACTTTTGGAGGCTCCTGACACGTGTGTTTTCCAATTCTGCTCCCATACTACTGATACGTAGTAGTTCAGTTCAAAAAGAAAAATCTGGATCTGTATGTTTCATACTGACTTTCTGGCTTTTCCCAGCCTAGAGTCATATGTTTTGTTCTTGAGGAAACCAGATCTCAAGGATGGGGCCATGTGTGCTGAGGATGTTTTTGAATACAGGAAATGCAGCCTTGTCCTGAGGAGCCAGGAACAACGCAGGTCCAAAGCTCAGACATAAATATGGTTACTGAAATATTATGGAAGCGCAGAAATCCGGTATCATTAGTTCACCTTCCACACATCACTTGTCTTTCCTCCTCTCTTTCCCCGTACTCTTCCTCTGCCCCTAACCCTACTGTTTTTGTGTTTCTGCAAGTTATCTTGAAAGAACTGTAACTCTGGAACACAGGTTAGGCAATTATTTTGTCTATCTTTAATTATATTCATGAAAATTTTGTGAACAGGAAGAGAAATTAAACAACTCTCTGGTACAGACCTGTACTGACCATTTTAAAAAATATATTACATTATTTCTGTGAAAACACAAGCAGATTAAGCCCTTATGACTTAGTTCCTCAGATGGTCTTGTATGATTTTGGTACAGTTAAGAGAGGTAGGACTGGAGGAAATGAGAAGCTGTAAACATTGCCTTCTCCCACTTATCTCATCTCATAACTTAAACCAAATCATCTGACTACCCTGTTGCTCACTAATGAGTCTGTACACCGCATGCTTACTGCCGTCCCTAAGCCCTGGCATGATCCATTTGCAGACTGTGAGGAAAGCCGGCAGCTCTCAACCATCCACACCACCCCAGGACTGTTGTGCCTCCAAAGAGACAGTGGGCTGCCCTGCTTGCATTTTCTGCACCTAGGACTGGAGAACAGGCCTTATTTTTTTTCTTACTGGAAGTAATGTCTAACGTGCAAATACATTCAAGGACATAAATTTTACAATGTTATATGCATACACAGCAGATTCATGGGGTATTGCTTTTTTCTTTTTTCTTATTTCCTTTTTTACTGTGTTAAACTTGGAACTTCTGTAGGAAACTCTACCACTTTTTTGCTGTTCCCATGTTCTCATCCGTCACTGAATGAAATGGAAGGAAGGACCTCTGTAGCTATTGGGGATACCTATTTCTTAAGGCAGCATCTGAGCATTAGTTCCACTAGAAGTAATGGAGCAAGGAAACTTCAGAGAAGATTGGGTAAGCTCCAAATATCACCAATGTGGGCAATAGTCAAAACATTTTGTGAGCTTGATGCCTCACAAATAGAAGTTGTGTGAGTTTAAAGACTGAAACTTCGCACATGTTTACCAAAGGTCACATAAGAAGGTACAAATTTGTATTGGGAGGCACTGGGGGTTTTTTGTTTGTTTTGTTTGTTTGGTTGGTTTTTTTTTTCTTTTTTTTTATTTTTTTTTTTTTAATAGATTCCAGGTTACATATCTAGAATGATACCTTTTCCTGATATACAGGTATACAAAAGGTGAAGTTTACAAAATATCAAGTGGACTATATTGGTGTGGGGCAGGAGGAAAAATACAAATAGAAGAAAAAATAAAGGAATAAATCTTCAATAAAATATTGTACCAGAGCTAGAAAACTTACCATTTATTTAATCAATGCATAAATCAGGAGTAGACTGATCTACTCTTCTTTTTCAGAGTCTATGTAATTTTTGCATCATATTGATAACATTTTTCACGAGCAGTATAAGAAGCAATAGGCTTTTAAAAAAAAAAAAAAAAAAAAGAAAAAGAAAAAGCAGCAAAGCAGTACCTAAAGAGAGATGATCCTTCTGCTTTCAATCCTGGTTTTCTGTACAGGAAATTACTGGTATTTCAGGAACAGGGCTGAGGAAAGTTAAGTTTGATTATAGCTCTTAATCAACAGAGCATCTGGCTGTAAAAGGGCTTAAAAGAACACAACTAGGGATCTGACGGAGGAGAAGAAGATAGGTTGCATGAAAGAAGAAAGAAGGGTGGAAAAGGCATGAAAGAGAAGATAAGATGAAGGAAGGGAAGCAGAAGTCAAGGAGGAAAAGTCAAGCAAGAACTACTCCAATATATGAGACTGAAAGGTGAAAAAATAGGAAGACTGTAGAGGAAACTGAACCAGAAAGATATCAAAACAAAGGTGTGCAGCAAGGGCAGCAGAATAAGGGATTTAGCAGATAACTGTCTTTTCCACATTTGAAACAAACCACACAATAACAGTGAAGGCAAAAGCTACTGAATTATCTTTAACTGTAACATAAAATGATCATTTCTAATATTTTTTTTGCCTTTTAGTTCATGGTAGTTTTGATAAAAGTAAACACATAAAAAATCTGCCCTCTTTCTTTTGATCGTAGGACTAGATCCTGAAGCATTTTCAGTGCTTGCTTCAAAATACTTACAAGAGGCAGCTTGCCATCACATCACCACAGTTTGAGAAATTCCATTTCCTTACTTTGCATGGCCATAATGCTCAAGTCAGTCCCCATTGCCCTATGAAAACTGGGACCTCCTTCCTGCTTACTGTTTATATAGAATAAACATACACAAGAGTATAAGATACTTAGATAATTTTGAGAAGACTTGTATGGGCACTTTTGATGATGGAACTGTTTAATCACTAATATTAACAGCTATCAAATATGTGAAAGATTTTAGCAGAAGTGAACCGAGCCCCTTGAGAGGTTTTCCTAGCAGGGAGTTCACACTATCAGATTTAATTCATGCTATGGGTGTGTGAATTACGTATTTTCTTTTTTTTTTCCTACTAGTTGGATAATAATGCAATAAAACTTTCTGATGTGTTAATGTGTCATATTGGAGTGTGTTGAACTGGGTGATGAGAATGATTTAATAACATATTTGCCAATAGTGAAGCTGGCCTGCCTGAAACCAATGATTTGAAAACACAGTAAAGGCAATGGACCATTAATGATGATGGAATGATGTAACTGAACTGATTGAATAGGATTTTGTAAGGGATGATAATATAGAGATATAATTTACACAGATTAGATTGTTTGAGTTCTCAGAGAGCACTTTTATTTTTAGGAGATGTCCTCATGAATTTTTTCAGGATCTTGTTGTCATATTTTTGTAAAACTTTAAGACAGTATGCACAGCAAGCAAGCAAAATGTTGCTTTGCAAAACACAGCATTAATTCTAGACACAAAAGGATGTTAACTATGAGCACTGATTGCTTTTGAAACATGTCTAAATCTTTTTGTAATGACTTCATTCAGTTAGTCAAAATAACAAATATTACTCAGGCTGCATGAAGATAATCTCAGTTTAATCTGTCAGTTGGTCATTTAAATAATTCTACTTTTGATTCAACAAGTTATTTTATTTTACTTCACTTCACTGTATTTCTCCCTTCAGCAGTTATTTTTAACTGACAAGGAAGAGCACTGGCAAGTGTTAGATATATAGAAAACATGCACAGCAGTTGTTTTCCGACCTGTTTCTTATGCCAGTTGTATTGCAAGAAAAGGAACTGTTATCCTTATGAAGGTATGCCAAAATGTACTTTTTACCATGCTCACCAGCTTTTTCCGCCTACAATGAAACTTAATATTTTCCAGAGAAAAAATAGAGCGCCCTATGTAGTCTTTCCTTTCTCTGTATTAGGAGACACTAAGCAGAACTGTCCTGCTGAGGAAATTCATGCTGGCTCCAGGGGAGCAGCCTGGGAGCAGACGAATGGCACCGGGGAGCCGGCAGCTGTTGTACTTTCTACGCAAATGATAACAATTTCCCAACCAGGTGGAGAGAGTAGAAAGGAAACAAAGCTGCCAGCAAGCCAGGCACAAGCAATACAAGTCCTCAGAGAAAAGGTCTCTTTTGCCGCAGGAGGGAGGCAAGCTTCCTGGATGTTTTTTAACAGACAGATCTTGCATCCCAGGCTTGTTATCTCTGCCTATTGAGCAGCATGAATACCACCATTAAGGTGTCAGTCTCCAGTTTTGCAGGAAATGTTACTTGTTTAATACTTTTACCATCATATATACTCATGGTTTATCAAACAGATACTGATAACAAGAATAAAAAGTAATATCAACATCTACATAGTTAATTTTAAAATAGGCTTAAAATCCAGTTATTTAAAGGATCAAACACTCCTAGGACCTGATTAGAAATTAGGAAGGTGATTGCTGTTTCTTGATGTGACTCTTAAGTAATTCAACTGCAGCATAAGACATACCTGCATTTAAAAATAACCATTATTTCCAAGCAGAAACCAAATGTCTCTCTCCGAAGTTAGAGGACCACATGGCAAAGGCTAAGTCAGCCCAGAAACCTTAGTGTAGTGGTTAAAGCTTCTCATTTAGGTGGGAAGAAAGCAAAGAACAAGATGAGCTGGTGACACAGAGACATAAACTTCAAACATGAAACAAGACTTCAAACATAAAAGAGTTTCTTCAAGAAGAATGTAGAAGACAAGAGGTTTCACAATGTAAAATCTGTAAAGTAAGTCCTGAAAATTAACATGGGAATAGACCTTTAGCTTTTTAAGCAATTGTGGAAAAGTTGCATTTGAAATACTTGTGGGGTGAGGAAGATCTTTGTAAGCAGAATATCTGAGAGAAGGAATTTATAGTAAATTTAGTGAACACATATTGATTTATATGAGACCTGAATTCAAGACTGTTGCATTCCAAAGACTGCTTTTCCTCAATAAGCATTAGATTGTGTTTCAGACTATCATGTCAAATGAGGCACCAAAAACTCAACAAACAACACGTACCACAATGAAAAATGATGTTACTCTTCCAGTGAAATACATGCAATCAGGTGCTGTTTTACAAAAGCCAGCAAAGACAAGCAAGTACCTTCTCCCCCTTTCTGCAGCAATAAGGCTTCTCGTGCTTTTCCTGAGAATAATATGACCAACAAAAAGAAATCTACGGTTACTTTCCAAGTCAAACTCTATTGAAAGCCATGAAAACATTGTCATTGATGGAACAACTTTAGATCAGAACCCAGAGAATGTAAGAAAGTGAGACCCTGCAGATTTGCCAGTGAAGAAGACTCACCTGTGGATAAATCATAAACAAATGTTAAAAACTAACTTTGCAAAACAAGCAACCTTTTAATCTTTCTGACTAAAAAGAGCCAACAGGATAAGCAATAGCAGAAATACAAATCCCCCGGGTATTTTGCATTGAGTATCTCAACCTCACAAAAATTTCTGTCAAGATTTAAACAAAGGAAGTATTTCTATTTATTTACTAGACAAACATGTTAAGACCCCCTTAACTATCAGATATTAGATGATTCTTCAGCATATCCAGGCATTTTAGAAGGAAAAACAGTAAAACTAAACTACTAAATCTCTTAATATTAAAAAAATGAGGTAACAGGAAAATTATTAAAGGATACAAATATTAAGGCATAAAAAAGAATATACTAAATGCCCATGTTTAGCGATCGCTGAAGCTGTATGTTTGCAAATGACAGGCTATATTACAATTTACAATAATTAGATAAAGACCATTAAACTACTAACTTCTAGGGTAATCTGAACTTGTTGAAATAAAATGCTACCAAACCAACAAGGAAAATACCACTAGGAAAACAGCAAACATATTCATAATGGCAGCTATAAGTGCAGAAATGCAAATGGAAGTGTTAATAATATAGCTAGTAAAAGAAAGACATGTTTATCTGAGCACCAATAATGTAGTTTATGATATACTGTATCTATTGAGCACCAAGTGTGAAATGCTTTGGGGGAGCAGATAATATGAAATATGATTAATCAACACACAGCAAGAAAAGCATCTGCTGTATAAAAAATCCTCCAATAAAACATTATCTAAAGTGTGGTTAAAAAAAAACAAAATAAAAAAAAAAAAATCAGAGTTGAATTCAGATTGCTAGTGTACGGGAAGTTAAATAAAGACAAAGTAAAAGAAGGTTAGTAAATGCAGATCAAAGCAAAATTACTGATTTATTGATTAAAACCATCTTGTCAAGAAGAGGAAATACTACTATGGTAAGGAAACTGATATTTAGCATAACTGACAGTTTAACACTGCTTTTCTACTGCTTGGGTGTAAGCCATGCACCCTACCAGAGAAAATCAATTACTCCTAAACCATGTATTTATGGCTCAGAAGAGGTGCTTCTTAAAAGAAAAATTGAGTAATCTGAATGCCTCTTAATTTATCATCTGTGCATGGCACTACAAAATGATTCAGATGCACAACTAATCATGTATATATAATTCCATTATATCAACTATGACTATACATAAGTTAGATGTACACTGTGGCCTATTTTTAAATATATCTACTATTTAAATAGACTATGTGTTTCAGAAACTCTGATAATTCCATTCTTACTTGCATGAAGTAGGGTGGCCATTTTACAAGTTTTGAGGGATGCAAGTGAACAAAACCACAAATACTTGCTTTTAAACATCTGATTGATTTTAGTGGAAGAATTACGATGCACATACTGCAGACTGTGTAAGAAATTGGTAACATCTTTAAAATCAAATTTAATTCAAATAACAGCTTTATAAGACAGAATTAGTCTCTTTGCTTTCAGTGGGAGGGGAAGCCTGACTGACTGTCTGTGCTTCCACACCTGGAACCGCCTAAAATTGGACTTGGACAGAGAATTGTGCAAGTGAGCTCACATCTGGAAACCTCAGGACTCCCTTTGTCACAATAGTAATCGCTGCAATTCAGGGAACTCAGCAGCACACAGTTCATCAGTGTGCCATTATCAAGTTGTTGGATGCCATATTGTTTAGTGAGGCATGACTTACAATAAGCTTAGAGACTCTCTTTTTGTGGGCTTAGCTGATGAGCTAGAACTGCAAGCCTTTAAACCTGAATGACTGAGCACGGACATGGAAACGCCGTAGAACAAAGTGGTACCTAAAGACTGGTGAAAACAGTTGAGCTGACCTTCTTGCTGGGTGTGGAATTGCAAAACAAAACTTTTCCAAATGCAAGCGAAAAAAAATTAAAATATTAATGGCACACCATCAAAACAGGGAAAATTACTGCTACTGATCACAGATTTTTGGTAGGTTTGAAATAAGGAATGTCAAAAGGAGCTTTTATAGCTACAAGGGGGAAAGGATGAAAAGGAGAAAGTTACATTTAATCAGATATAGCCAGCTGGATCTCACTTGAATGAAGGAAATCAGAGCAATTCTATACTTCATGGGAAAAATCATATTGGAGGGAAGGATCTGGCTCTAAATTTCAAGCATTTTCCAGAAAGCTGAAGAGGGAACAACAGAAATGCTTTGTCGATGCTCAGAAAACAGTAAGGAAGGAAGATGCTACCAACTTTGATTTAAGGAAGCTTAAAAGTGTTACTCAGCAGCGTAGCGTTCAAAACCTTAGGCTTCTTGTAACACTGGAGAGTTATAGGCAACAAGTTTTACATCAAGTTATTAATTTTCTTCTACTATAGAAGGGATAGAACACACAAAAGTAAGATTTATGTTAAAATAACTACAGTTGGGATGACACAGTGGTATGATCTATATACCAGTGTACAGAAAAGGTCTAGAACACAGCTCAGTTGCTAGCATGCACTTGTGTTTTTCATTAAATTGTTGACATGGGTTCTGATGCAGCTTTGGTCCATGCCAGTCAGCTCCCTCCCAAGCTTTTTCTGGGCACAGGTGAAGGCACAGCACAGGGTAGTCCCATTAGATGGTATAGACATGGGCAGGTTTTGTGAGGAAAGAAATTTTAATTGTATGGATGAGACCTGTGCAACTTTTCCCTTATGAACAGAGAAAAAGCCTTGACCTTTTTTATTTATTAGTACAGGTGCAGCCAGTAAATACTACTTACAGAGAATTAATGTTCTCCAAAAGCTAGATATAATGAACCCTGCTTTCCTGAGGACAGAGGTACTGTAGCTGATTGATTTTCATGTCTAAGCAGTCACAAAGTGCGACTGAAGTTTTACTCTTGGGTCATGCAATTATACGGTCTCCTTTTCTCTCATTTCCAGCAGTACATGAGCTCAGCTTTCTTCACAGCTAAAGTATTTGCAGTCCATCTTCCCTTATCTCCTTCCTATTTCTGTAAGACTTGAAAAGTGTAATAACAGGTAAGACCTCTATCTATCTGTAGAATTGTCGAGAATCAAATGTTATTATCAAATGAGAAATAGTGATAAACAGACAGTGGTTAATAACTACTAAGAAACCAATTCAAATATATATTAAAAAAAAACAAAAAAAAAACAAAAAAAAAAAAAAAACCAAAAAAACCCAAACCAAAACAAAACAAAAACCCAAACCAAAACAAAACAAAAAAAACCACCAACCCAGAAATACGAAAACATGCTATATATGGTTTCTTTGACAATGTAATAACAAGATGATCTCTGCTCGTCACTTTCCTGAAATCCACGTTGATAAACTTATTTCACAACAGATAGCAAATGTTTGGAAGTTATTATAGTTTCCAAATACCTCCAATCTCATTTTTAGATTCTTAAGACATTTCAACAGCAATACAGTCCTTCCTGAATATTTCTGAAAAAACAACCTCAAGAATAATTTAAAAGCAACAGTACAGATCAACAGTACAGTTAAATTCCATCTGTATGAATTTATTCAAAGGCTAACTAACTGTCCTTTGTATAAGGATATTTTAGGTACCTTTCAGGCTACTTTTCAGCCAGTTATGCCAGTTAGTTTGGAGGAGTTGAAGACTTGACTTCAGTGGACTTACATTTGTTTTACACGTATATGAGAATGTGCCCTCTTAGTTTGCAGAAAGGACAAAAGGACTGAAGGAATATCTTTTTCTGAATATTTTTCATGTGATGCATACCAGTTATGCCAGTATTTTTAGTATTATTAGCCAAGACTTTTAGAATAGCATTTTATTACATTCTTTGCCAAGAAGCCATGATATTCTTTTTTCTTTCTGTTTTATTAAGCAGGTCACATGGTCCATATTCATTTAAGCACTTACTTCTGCAGGCTGAATGATTGTGAAGGTAGGTTAAAATAAGGTGAATATAATTAAATGTTTGTGCATTGATACATTTTATTTGTTCACACAGGCACATTAATGGCATGAAAAAAATGTGGATCTTCAGAAGCCCTCAATCTTATAGATTTTTTTTCTTGCAGGTGGTCTTTCAGGCCTTCAGTTTAAAAATCCTGGCCCTGAGACAGGACTTTTTAATCAATATCAAAACATGTTCCATGGATATGCTAAATAATGCTCTCAGCTGGTGAGGTTCTGTGTGCCTGCATGAACTCTAAGGTCACAAAAAATTAAATGGAAGAGCTGCCATCACAGATTAGGTTAACCACAGGGGGAAGTGTGTATTTGGGATAACACACAGTTTGTTTTTAATCTCCACTCCAATACCATCACATTGAAAGCTTTAGAAGAATGTTACTATTTGCTCAAGTGCATTTTAACAGAATCTAATAAACGATGGGACAGAAACGCATTTTTGTTTAAAATACAAGGAATGTCCATATTTGATAATGCAATGTTTTATTAATAAAATAAATTTACAGAAAGAGTAGCTCTTGCTTTAAGAGCTGAATCATTACATTTTCTCTCAGTGATGCTGCAAAAGGACAGCTTTGGTGTGTAAGTCCCAGTGTGTCTACATAAGGCTGCAATACTATGGCAATACTACAGGAGGAAGGGGGGTGGGGATGGTACTGGGCTTGCTCGTGTGGTGCCAGGGAGCAGTTGGTCAGCACTTGTGGGGGAGTGTGCCAGTATTTCTGAAAGCCAGAAGGCATGCCACGTCTCAATGGTCAAAACTACATACCCAACTCCCTCTCTCAAATGCTTATACACCAATGCACGCAGCATGGGCAATAAGCAGGAAGAGCTGGAGGTCTGTGTGTGGTCGCAGGGCCATGATCTCATTGTAATTACTGAGACGTGGTGGGACAGCTCACATGTCTGGAATGCTGTCATGGATGGCTATATCCTTTTTAGGAAAGACAGGCCAGTGAGGTGAGGTGGTAGAGTTGCACTCTATGTGAGAGAGCAACTGGAATGCACCAAGCTCTCACTTGGGGCGGATGAAGAGAGAGTTGAGAGCTTACGGGTAAGGATAAAGGGGCAGGCAAATATGAGGGACACTGTTGTGGGTGTTTATTACAGGCCACCTGATCAGGATGGGGAAGCTGATGAGGCTTTCTACAGACAGATGAAGGTAGCCTTGCAATCGCAGGCCTTGGTTCTTATGGGGGACTTCAATCACCCTGATATCTGCTGGGAAGACCACACAGCCAGTCCAGGAGTCTGCTCCAGTGCATTGATGATAACTTCTTGACACAGGTGGTGCAGGAGGCAAAAAGGAGAGGAGCCCTCCTGGATCTGGTACTGACAAACACAGAGTGACTGGTGGAGGACATTAAGGTAGGGGGCACCCTAGCTTGTAGCGATCATGACAAGATAGAGTTCAGGATCATGGATACTACGCACAAAACAACAAGAAGTAAAATTACAACCTTGGATTTCAGGAGGGCTAACTTTGACCTCTTCAAGAAACTGCTTGGAGAGATCCCGTGGGCTAGGGCTATGGAAGGCAAAGGGGCTCAAGAGAGCTGGTTGGTATTAAAAGACCACTTTCTCCAAGTTCAGGATCGGTGCATCCCTAAGAATAAGAAATCAGGCAAGGAAAGCAGGAGACCTGCATGGTTAAGCAGGAAGCTTCAGAAAAATCTCAAGTGGAAGAAGGAAGTTTACAGTAAGTGGAAGAATGGACTGACCCTTTGGGAGGATTACAAGAATGCCTCCAGAGCATGCAGGGATGAAACGAGGAAAGCCAAGGCTGCCTTGGAATTAAACCTGGCTAGGGATGTCAAGCTCAACAGGAAGGGCTGCTACAAGTATATTGCAGGCAAAAGGAAGACCGGAGAAGTTGTGGACCCACTGTTGAATGAGACAGGAGTCATGGTGATGGAGGATGCGGAGAAGGCAGCATTACTGAATGCCTTCTTTCCTTCAGTCTTTACTGCTCGGCCCAGCCCTCAGGAGTCCCAGGCTTTGGAGAAAGTAACGGGGAAAGAGGAAGACTTGCCCTGGGTGAGGAAGATTGAGTGAGGGATCAGTTAGGTCAATTAGATATTCACAAGTCCATGGGCTCCAATGGGATGCACCCACAAGTGCTGAGGGAGCTGGTGGAAGTCATTGCTGGGCCGCTCTCCGTCATCTTTGAAAGGTCCTGGAGAACAGGCGAGGTGCCCAAGGACTGGAGGAAAGCCAGTGTCACTCCAGTCTTCAAAAAAGGCAAGAAGGAGGAGCCGGGGAACTACAGGCTGGTCAGCCTCACCTCCACCCCTGTAAAGATGATGGAACAGCTTGTTCTGGGCGTCATCTCAAGGCATGTGGAGGAAAAGAAAGCTATCAGAAGTACTCAACATGGATTCACCAAGGGGAAATCATGTCTGACTAATCTGATAGCCTGCTATGATGGAATGACCAGTTGGATAGATGAGGGGAGGGTGGTGGATGTTGTCTACCTTGACTTCAGCAAGGCATTTGACACGGTCTCCCACAGCATCCTCATAGGGAAGCTGAGGAAGAGTGGGTTAGATGAATGGACAGTAAGGTGGATAGATAACTGGTTGAAAGACAGAGCTCAGAGGGTCGTGATTAGGGGCACAGAGTCTAGTTGGAGACCAGTGACGAGTGGTGTTCCCCAGGGGTCAGTACTGGGCCTAGTCCTATTCAATATATTCATCAATGACCTGGATGAAGGGATAGAGGGCACCCTCAGCAAGTTTGCTGATGACACAAAGCTGGGGGGAGTGGCTGACACAGCAGATGGCTGTGCCACCATCCAGAGAGACCTGGACGGGTTGGAGATTTGGGCAGAGAGGAACCTTATGAAATTCAACAAGGGCAAGTGTAGGGTGCTGCACCTGGGGAGGAATAACCCCATGCACCAGGACAGGTTGGGGGCTGACCTGCTGGAGAGCAGCTCTGTGGAAGGAGACCTGGGAATCCTGGCGGACAACAGGATGCCCATGAGCCAGCAATGTGCCCTCGTGGCCAAGAAAGCCAATGGCATCCTGGGGTGCATCAAGAAGAGTGTGGCCAGCAGGTCAAGGGAGGTCATCCTCCCCCTCTACTCTGCCCTGGTGAGGCCGCACCTGGTGCACTGTGTCCAGTTCTGGGCTCCCTGGTTCAAGAAGGACAGGGAACTGCTGGAGGGGGTGCAGCAAAGGGCTATGAAAATGATGAGGGGACTGGAACACCTCTCTTATGAAGAAAGGCTGAGCGGTTTTGGTCTCTTCAGTCTGGAAAAAAGACGACTGAGGGGGGACCTTATCGACACTTATAGATACTTAAAGGGTGGGTGTCAGGAGGATGGGGCCAGGCTCTTTTCAGTGGTGCCCAGCGACAGGACAAGAGGTAATGGGCAGAAACTTGAGCCACCTAAACATGAGGAGGAACTTCTTTACCCTAAGAATGGCAGAGCACTGGAACAGGCTGCCCAGAGAGGTGGTGGAGTCTCCTTCTCTGGAGACATTCAAAACCCGCCTGGACGCGTTCCTGTGCAACCTGCTCTAGGTGACCCTGCTCTGGCAGGGGGTTGGACTGGATGATCTCCAGAGGTCCCTTCCAACCCTATGGTTCTATGATTCTATGAGTCTATGAGGAAGAGCAATTTAAATGAGCAGGCTTCATTATACAGCCTGATACTGCTGTCAAATGGCTGCATTTAGTGACAAACAGTTCCTTATTTTTTCTCCCTGTTGTGATTTTTGCAAATACAGAAACACATCTTCTTCCTTTCTTGTTCTGGAAGAGGCAGAGATAGACTCATTAAGCCTCTTTCTTACCTCTAGGAGAAAAAGGATTAGGTTTGCAACTTCAGAATCAATCCCAGTTTCATACATGTACTGCTTCCTGCATTCTTTCTATGAAATTGGATCTTTGTAGGACCTATACTGCCCTTCTGCTTGTTTCTCACTCCAGAAATGTAGAGGACTTTGGATACAAACTGCAGCTCTTGAAATGGAAATATGTAGATCAATACCTATAGGATTAATATGGGGATTTAAAGTCTACGGTATTACTGTTGATCATATTTTCTATTTGCATGTACCACATGAATGAAACGTAATCATGAGAAGCAGTATACTTACCACTATTTGATATTCTGTGTATTTTAAGAGGTAGTTTTGAGATAAACATAAACTGTGACCAGGGCTGCCAAGCCGTGAACAGGAACGTGAAAAGAAATCTCATATTTTCTAACCTTGCACAAGAATTAGTCATTCTCTAAGCGGTTGGTGTGAGGTGGCAAAGGTAGATTACATCAAATATAAGATTTACATACAACATGAAATTTTAGAAAAGTGATCTGTGCAAGAAGGTAGCTGTCTATATGCACGTAAGCATGAAGTTTAGTTTTCACTTGCGTGAAAAACATGGATTCAGCAGTAAAAGTACTAAATCCTCAGTATACAAATAAACACCTAGTCCATTCTGGGAAGCATCTTCCAATTCATTATAAAACATCTATTAAAGTCAAATCTTTTCATATCAAATCTGGGCAACATGGACCATGTTGTAGGGAACAAGTGTCGGAACCATTAGAGAAAAGAGCTTAATCTCCTCTTGTTCACTTCTGGAGTGTGAAGCAACTGCCAACCCACTCTTGGCACTCCTTGTAGCTTTCAGACCACATAGAAGCTCAGCTGAACTGAAAAAATGATCAGATACAGTCTGTTGATCAGTGTTAAATTAAATAGTATCTAGAACTAATATTCACATGCATTCACTCTTCCCTTCCTTGGCACCTCCATTGTATATAGTCTTCAAAAAGCAACCACTTCTTAACCCTATGCTGAACTCTAAGTAAGAGGTATGTGTTCACTAACTCTTTTTGAAAGTGTGTTAGTCTAATTTTGGAGCTATAGCACATAAATATAAGAATGTTTTGTTTTAGAAAGGAAGAGTAAAGCTTTCCGAATTTTTTTAACTAAAATTAAAACTAGGATGACAGCAAAGAGTATTAGTAGTACTTTATTCGTATAGCTTCTGTATCAAAGCTTTGTAATAGTGCTAGACCTTCAAGTATTTTGAAGATCTATCAAGTGGTCACATTTTCTGTTACATAAAACAGCATAAAATAAAATAAAATAAAATAAAATAAAATAAAATAAAATAAAATAAAATAAGTTACCTAGATTATGAATACAGCTGGAGTTTCACATAACAAAATATTTACTTTTCAATGGCAAAAAGAGGGAAGTGAAAAGCATCTTAATCTTTTAATTGTATTATTCTTTCTAATGGTTTCCCTGTTAACTTACAAAAAAGCAACTAACGATTTTCTGAAACTATCCTGCTAAAATATAATCTCATCATAGCTGAATGCATGTTTAAAACAGTTATATTGGTACATGAGACTCAAAATAACCAGCAGCCTCGTTCCTTTTATTTCATCTCTTTTTCAAAAATAAGTATTTTTTATGTCTGCAATTTGAATTTTTGACATTTTACTTTTTGAAACATAAGCCACAGTACAAACATCCTCTAAACCCAATATCTTGTTTTAGTAATTTATCATTTCAAGTAAACAAATCCAAGCAACTTAAAATCTGTTTTTATTTAAAGGGAAATATCTATAGAACAAAATGTAGAAGCTTGTACATATTTTGATAATCCTCTGATAACTTCTCATTAAATAGTACATGCATCAAATTCTTTTGCTTTTTTTAAGTTTTGATTCTGAAGGGCTGATTTTTAAAAAAACTATCTTGCTTTTTGTATTTCTCTTTGACATTTCCTTTTAGATATTTGGAAATCAAATAACAGGATAATACTGCTGGCTTACTGCTGTTCCTATCATATTAGCCATAATCTTCAAGTTTTTATTGAACATTCTGTTGTTTACAATATCTTTATTTTTTTTGGTTTTGATCAGTGGGAGAATCTGAGGAAGATGATTAATCTTTTAGTCAATGACTTGCACAGCAGGCTCATTCCAGAATTGACTTTTTTCATATTAGTGTAAATAAAAAAAAAAAAAAAAAAAAAAAAAAAAAAAAATCTACTGAAGTCCAGAGAGTATCAATGAAGTAAAATTAATGTGTGTTAGAAGAATTTGGATCTCAGAGCTTATACTACTGTAGAACCAATAGCCTATTACAGTAATGCTATTACTGAATGACTTTAAAGTATGGATTTTGTTACCTTTCATACTTAATCATAGATCAAGATGTCTGCTATATACTACATAAAATCTATTGCAAAAGTAGTGTATTGTATTTGCATGGCAAGGTTTTGGTAGCAGGGGGGCTACAGAGGTGGCTTCTGTGAGAAACTGCCAGAAGCTTCCCCCACGTCCGACACAGCCAGTGCCAGCCAGCTCCAAGACGGACCCGTTGGTGGCCAAGTCTGAGCCCATCAGCAATGGTGGTAGTGTCTCTGGGATAACATAGTTAAGAAGGGGAAAAAAAAAACCTGCTGGGCAACAGCAGACAGACAGAGAAGTGAGAATATGGGAAAGGAACAGCTCTGCAGACACAAAGGTCAGTGAAGCAGGAGGGAAGGAGGTGCTCCAGGCGCTGGAACAGATGTTCCCCTGCAGCCTGTGGTGAAGACCACGGTGAGGCAGGCTGTTCATCTGTAGCCTGTGGAGGTCCACGGTGGAGTAGATCTCCACCTGCAGCCCCACACTGGAGCACATGGATACCCAAAGGAGGCTGTGACCCTGTGGAAAGCCCAAGCTGGAACAGGCTTCTGGCAGGACCAGTGGCCCCATGGAGGGAGAAGCCCACGCTGGAGCAGGTTTGCTGGCAGGACTTGTGGCCCCATGGAAGGGATCCAGACTGGAGCAGTTCATAAAGAACTGCAGCCCGTGGGAAGGACTCATGTTGGAGAAGTTGGTGGAGAACTGTCTCCCATGGGAGGGACCCCACACTGGAGCAGGGGCAGAGTGTGAGGAGTCCTCCCTGAGGGGGAAGGAGCGGCAGAGACAAGGTGTGATGAACTGACCACAACCCCCATTCCCTGTCCCCCTGTGCCCCTCAGGGGGAGGAGGGAGAGAAATGGGGAGTGAAGTTGAGCCTGGGAAGAAGGGAGGGGTGGGGGGAAGGTGTTTTAAGTTTAGCTTTTATTTTTTCATTACCCGTCTCTGATTGGATTGGTAATAGATAAAATTAATTTCCCCAAGTCGAGTCTGTTTTGCTGGTGACAATACTGGGTGAGTGATCTCCCTGTCCTTATCTTGGCCCATGAACCTTTTAGTGTATTTTCTCTCCCCTGCCCAGCTGAGGAGGGGAATGACAGAGTGGCTTTGGTGGGCGCTGGGAGTCCAGCCAGGGTCAACCCGCCACAAGTACTTAGCACGTAATTGGAGTATGGTGGAAAAGCTTACAGTACCACATATGATCTACTGGTTGTACGGACTGAGATTTTTGCTCTCCAGCTTCTGTAAATAAATCCAGTAACTTCCCAAATCAGTTTCATGAAGTCTTGAATGTTCAGAATCTGCTCAATTTTGCTGCCACTTTCAGAGACAAGAATCATATCAGTGATGGCAGTAGTGCAAAATACTACAAAACTGATTGTGCAGTAAGTGAAAAAATGGCAGCAAAATCTAATCTGTTATGTTGCTGTGAAGAAAAAAAAATACATTTTTACTAATTATAATGGCATTTTTTAATATTTACAGTTTAATTTTATACAAACAAAATGATATCTATTAATTTCTTCATACAACATTGCACTCTACTCTGGAAATGTTTTATCCCAGTCTTATTTCCTTTTCCCTTCACCACTTTACATCTACATATATTTTCCATGTAAAACTAAATCTATTATCCCAGAAATTAATTTCTTTCAATAATTTACAGTCTATCCCATTTCTTCTCTAAAGAAAATAGAGTCTTTGTTTCTTTCTTTGAGATTGAAAACTCTTTTACTGAGGAAATAATTTGTTATTTAATAAAGAAGTCAGAAAAGGAAATTGGATCAGAAACAGAGCAGTTTGATTTGACTTCAAAACAAAACTCTTTATTCTAGTTTTGGCAAAAAAATAAAATGGGAAGGAGAGGAAAAAAAAAAACAAACTAGTACAACAAAGGATTTCTTATGGTCTTCATCATAACAAACATAATTCCTTACCACAGAGCATGCTTTGAAGTATTATATATCCCAGACTGGGGACTTAGCTGTGCTCTGAAGCTCATTTTTGTAATTCTAATCTGGTCTAAAATATTCTCAGCTTCATCATTTCTTGAAGAAGTATGAGTAAAACAAATTCCGGCTTATATGGTAAATTCACATTCCTAAGATAACATAATGTAGTTTCCTCTGTCTCATTGTCAGTGCTATGCAGGTGTTTTTAGCAATATAAGAATTTATGAGCATTTTAGTTAATATTTTTAATTTTCATTTCAATGAAATTACTCTAGAATCAAATTGCAGTTTCAAATCATTTTGTTAGAAGAAAAATTTGTCAGCTCCAACAAAATACAGACACTGAGTTGATATTGTTTCAAACCACTGAGATAAAACTCTGAAACAGAAAATTCTTTTTGGTAACTAAGTGAAAACTTACTCTCTGTAACAATCCTCCTGAGACTGTTGACCTTCAGGGTACTGTGTTTGCCTCTCTTCTTTTGCTTGACATTTGGTTGATTCATCTGGTTGCATTAACAAATCGTTTTGTTTAAGTTCTAGTTAATAATCGGGTTGCAGTTTATTGAATATTTATTCCTCTAAGGCATAATAATGAAAGTTTTGATGAAGGTACTTTTAACATCAAGATGCTTATAAGGGAATTTTTAATATTGCAATTAGAGTAGCTAGCTGTAATTGTAACAAGCAATCAATTATATTCATTTTTGTCATCCGTTCTGGAAAAGGGTAATACTATGGTTCTGATGTAAGAAAAGAAGTTCATCAAAACATATGCAATTTTTTTCCATATGTATATCTGAAATATTGAGCTGAATATATTGAGCTGAAACATGACATTAAAGCTAGCTTAACAAAACAAAGAAAACTAAGTACACTTCCAGTAACTGAGTTCTTCAACTGAAACATTTTATTGTGGTTCATAAATTTTACGACTACAAGAGATCAAAACTGATGGTATTTCCTGAATTGAAATAGAGTATCAGTTTTAGAAAGAAAAAAATAAATTCAATATGGGTTCAAAAATATTCATCGATCCAGAATGCACTACAGATTTGGTGGACTGTTAAAATGCTAGTTATTGGTGATAAAATGTGTAATTTATGGGTGATTTATTTTTAATTTATGTTCATGTGGCTTCAACGTTTTGCCATCAGGTATTTTTATACTCAGAAAGTGAATCATGGTCTTGTTTTCCTCCAGACTAATTACAAAAAAATTGTTTACAAATGTACTATCCAATTCTTTTGAACCCTATTACAATCAATACAGCTCTTTGGTGGTAATTCCTCACTTGAAGGTGAATTTTGAGACCTATGGCTAGACAAATTTTAACATAAATAATATGTGATAAATGAGGGTTTTTAAAAAATATTTTAGGATTTAATGAAATATAAATTTTGACATTTCTAAGTTAAATGCCTTTCACAGACCTCATTACATCATCAGACAAACCTTCAACTTCATTAAAAATCTTCAATTAGTTTGTTAAAATCTTTTCATCAAACACTTATTTTGATTGGCATTTGTTCTATAACATGCCTTATGTTCTTTATTAATTGTGTCCCCAATCAGAACATAAGTCCTATCAAATATCACTTCTTTTGATTGAAATCATCCCTTTGTTGTTATCCCTTCCTGATTCAATTATTCCACAATGTTCAGCATCTCTGATTGAAATATTCTACACTATGGACAGTGAAAATCATAGTATGGAAGGTTAATCAGTGTGTATGTTCTGGAAGATGATGTTGTTTTTAATAATTATTTGTCAATACTTTTATTCTGCTCCGTACAGTTAACACTTTCTGGCAATACAGTACACGAAGCATCAGAAATAGAAAAGCTGGATGTTTATTTTGAACTTATATAAAAAATAGTGTCCCATTTTGCCCCCGTTCCTGATAATGGGTCACATATATCATAAATCCAATCAGCTGATTGCTAAGTTGCCTATCTAGTACTGTCCTGTAATTTCAGTTGACTCTTCACAATTATTTTCAGCTGCCTGAAAACAGAGGCAACCACAACGTTGTTTTTATCACGTCTTTATACTGTGATATGATCAAAAGAAAAATTCAAGTAATATTGAGGCTACCTGTATCATCCCAGAATTTATATTTTGATGATAGCATAGTAGAATGATTCATATGGACTACCCTCTAGAAAATGCATTATAAACCTCATTTATTGGCTTCAGCTCTCCTCACGTAAAAAGTAACAAGCTGAAGAATCTCAAGTACTCAGCACCACATCCAATTGAGTGGAGTAACAGGAAAACTGCTGAGAAGCCATCAATCATCAGTCTGCAAAAATATTCTGCAATACTGAACAAAACCTGCCATGTTATGACAGTTGCAGATCCACTATCTCAGGAAAACAACAGCGTACAACGATTAGGTCAAATAAAGTAGCTTATGGCTGGATGTGAACCAACAAATGCACACAAGAAGGATTGTTTTATTTTCAATTGGATTTGGAAAAAAAGGCAATCTCCAAGCAGAAACTGTGCCTCTAGGACTAGGATTTGTTCACCTCAGAGGTCGTATTTTATTTCAATTCATTTCTCGGGAGGAGAAAGGAATTAAGGAGGAAAATTAAATTCTGTTTGAATTGTTTCAGGATCATCGCCTAGTGTTAGTGTAAGCTTTGTCTGAAAATCACTGAGAATAAATGCCTCAGAAGAATAAACTATGGCAATTTTTACATTGGTCTGTGTCAAAACTCAAGATAATTTACAGTATGAGGTTTAAGGATTTTCTGAATCAATAAAGAGATTGTTAACATAAGGAAGGTCAAGAAAATCTGTGAAATTCAGTTTTAAAGTTGGTGTTCTGAACCTTTCTAGCTGCACAGAACTCTTCACATGCAAAATGTTCACTTACCTTACTGTTTGAAAGACTTTCTTGGTATCAAAACAGCTGAATGTTATTTTGATTCAGATAACAGTTTCCACTGCTGCAATCACCTACTGATAGAGCCATTGAAAAGATCGGTCTAGTGGTATCTGTTTTCTGTAATCTTTCATTACTTTATGAAATTTGTGTTTTGGTGTCTGATCAGGTTTTGGTCTTTGTTTCTCAGAATATCACCAAAAGAAAATTATATCTGTCCTCATAAAACAGGTATTTTTCCTTCAAAGGAAGATTTTTTGGTTTTGTTGTTAAAGTTCTTAAATGAACAGCTCAAAGTGATTTGAGTGATTCAGGTTAATCATCAGATCTTTTGGTACTTATCAAAACATTCTTGACCTATATCTTTTGATAATTTTTCTATGTAGCTGTCTGGACATTATAAACCGTCACCTAAACAACAATAATCCTTGGGCCAAGATACTTCCTGGATACAGTAAAAGGAAACAATCCTGGAATATTTTAATCTAATGCTTTAATTTTATTTACTTTCTAATAGGAAAATGGAGAAGACAAATTTACTTTTCTGCCTTGAAAACTACGTAGTCAAAGCTGTTGGCTCTCATCATATTATAAAATACACAGGAATGTAAAAATGTTATCCCAAATTTATTAATCCCAAATTTGCATTAGAGACTTTATCTTTTGACCTAGGAACAGGCTGATAATTTGTTGGCAAACAGTGTCACAGTATCAAAGATTTCTAAACTCACTTATAAATTAATAGAGATTCTTTACCTATTCATTTCTAAGTATCACCTAAACTATATTTGGTTAAAACGTCATGCATATAATTCTTACAGACTGCCCAAATTACTCATCTAAATTTACATCAAATCATCATGAACACTACTCTATTATTCTGTTACCATACTGATAGAGTTATTACAATTGAACCTTGGCCTAGATTACTAATGGAAGATTTCATTCCAATAAATAACCTAAATGATTCTGATACAGCAATACCATTTTTTTTTTTTGTAAGCTCATTATTAATTGTAAGTAACAGTCTATTTACAATAGCATTAGCATGTCCATAATATATTGTTATGTCAAATAAGCTTAACAAGGCATAAAATCTTAAGATCTTGTTTTATTGAGGTTTTTTTTGCTCTGAAACACTAAGTTATCCTCAAACCATCAGACAATAAAAAGGTATGCTGTATTCACAAAAGGAATAGATTTCTGCCTAAACCCCAGACAATTTCTTAGGAAACTGAATAAAACAAAGCCTTCTACTTGAATAAATGGTAGAAATAAATAACAGCAGTCCTGACACAAAGATCAGACACTACGAGTTCTTTGTTGCTGACGAGTGGTAGAAAATTTTATGTTATTATCAATATTCTTGCTTTATGAAATACAGTGAAATTTTACTGTCACAAGGCTTTAAGTTTTCTTGTTGCCGACACAGGAAAAGTTTCCTTTGTTGGAAGGAAAAGCCATTATCTCCGCTATCTCCTTAAAGCATTTTCTGCATCTTGGAACAGTTAATATTAAACCAGCAGTTGTCTAGGTGATTAATTCTTGTCAATCAAGCGTAGTAATATCTGTCAGGCTGTCAGCTGTGTCACTGTTCAAACACAAAATCAAGGGTTATGAAGCTACTGGAAGTATTACTGTCCAGTGTCAAATGTCCTCTCGTGGGGACCTTAGATGTGTTAATGAGGAGAGGGGATAGACTTAATCCCTGCGGGATATTCTACATAAGGGCAGTGGAAGAAAGGGCTGCTGCCCGTCACATCGCACTGTGATCAGCTTGTGAAAAGTCTGATGCAGGTGAAGTACTTCACCATCCACTCTTGGCTATAGCTCGTTATGAAATCCACTGATACACTCAAATAATGTATGTCACCCCATCCTGTTTATACCCAGAGGGCAGTAAGTGCTCTTTTTATGTGTTCTTCATCTCACTCTCTGTTCAGCTGCAGGTAATATCCAAGTAAATGTGGATCGTGTAAGATTTTTGCAATCCACATGATAAGTTCGACCAAGTTACCTGGAACAACACTTTATCTGTTCACTTTCTGTACTTTTCTGGGCTGAAAATAGCTCCTTGATCTACTGGAAAGTTCCAGAAGGAGGGAAGAAAAAAAAAAAAAAAAGAAAAAAAACAAAAAAACCCAACCAGAACACCTGAAATAAGATTTGTTCAGTGCAGAAGGGTGTCTTAACTGGTATGTTCAGTAAAGTTCACTGGCACCCTTTACCAACAGCTATTTGGAAGAAATATTGGTTCACTATATACTCCATTTCTCACTGTCAATAAAAAAAGAATCTCATGTCATGAGGTCTCACATAACTTAGGCAACTGTGATTTGTTGGTTTCTTCATTAATATGTCATACTGGAGAAAGTTGTCTTTGCCTGCACATGTAACATACACATACATATCAATAAAGATATAGTCAAGGTGTGTGAACTCTTGCTATGGTTGTGAGAAGGTAGGAAGGATGAACAACATCACAAGAATATTGTGCTTAAATGAAGATTATAACTGCACCTCACCTGCCTTACTCCAACTTAATGAAGAGGAAAGAATACACTGCTGTTTTGCCTTTTTTTTTTTTTAAAGAAAGTCATCAGGTGTCATCCACACTCCATTAAGTGCCAATTGTAGCTTTGATTTTGTATGTAAACATTTTCAGGTTTGGCAGTTATTAAAATTAGAAACATAAGACTGAGAAGAATCTCTCCCTCCAAGTCTAGTCTTATATTACAGGCAATTGTATCTCATTTTTTTTGGTCAGAAACTAATTAAATTACATCTTAAAAATGCAATAATATCTTGGTGGTTTTCTTCTTTTGGAAATGATTTCAGACCCCTCCTCACTGATATTTTTTCAACCCAAATCCATTCAGTCATTTTATATTCATTCTCTTTTATACTAACAGCTCCTTCTTTGATTTTGCTTACTTTGAGAACCAAGCATTTTAGTCTATATTATAAGAAAGCATGATAAATGGAATAAAGATACAAATAGCTTTTCTGTGTGTTCACGTGGGAAAAGGTGTCTCTATTTCAGAGACTAGTTAATAGAACTGTAGCATGCCTGATAAGTGCTAGAGGTAGGTTAGCCTTTCCACTGGTAGTTCAGTCTTCTGTGAACACAAGTCTTTTTTTTTTTTATTTTCTTTTTTTTTTCTCATTAGCTGAGTCCAGCCAATGATCTCCACTCTTTGTCCTTCAAAGTATGACGCTGCCTGCCTTCTAGTAACTACTTTTTGTCTTAGTACTATTATCCCTTTACCAAGTTGATGCAGATTTTCCAGTCCTCCCTCATATATTTAAGATTAACATCTCTATCTTATTAGCAAATTTCATCAGGATGGACCTCTCTATTTTCCTGACACAGCATTGGTACCAACACCTATCCTTAATTTTATTAACTTTTTCCATCTTGAAAGTTTGTCTTTCGTTCAGGATCCTGTAACCTCCATTTCGGGTGATGTAGATGTTCCCGGTATTTATATTAATGCTATCTTCAGTAGACTTCCTGTACATTAAATTTTAAATTTTTATCAAAGTTCACATAGATTAGATCTACATCATTTACTTTGTCTAGAAAAAGAATATCACATTAGTCTAAGATGATCTAACTTTGGTAAACTCATGTCTTATATAGTGGAATTTCATACCTGATGCAGCATGAAATGAATTCTAATGGCTCCCTTAGTGACATTAGACAAAAGTAATTGTTAAGGCAGAAGATAATTTTTTCTCAGTAGAAATTCATGTGAACTGTAACATCAATAATTTTTAATTTTTATTACCCATGAATTGATCCTCAAAAAATGATTTTGATTTCAGTGGTATTATACAAAAAAATAGCTTTCTATAATAAATAAAAGTCATATCAACTGTGGGTCTAGACCAAAAAATTTTTAGTGATGATAAATATAATCTGCTTATACTCTGTCATATTACTTCAGAAATAAACATTTTCATAAATCAAAAACAAACGGAAATTACTTTTAGCCTTCCAAGTTGAGTGACACCATCAAATTATGTTGATTTATCTTAAAATAACATATCAATTTAAATTCTAGAATATATTTTCATCAGTACAGGAGAAGAATTCAATTTATACTACTGCAAAAGATGGAAATTAACTCACAGTTGTTTGGGAGCTCCCTAAACTGAACCTGTTTGGATGTGAGAATATTATGGGGATGTAGATATGTGGGGATGTGTCCTCTTACATTCTCCTGTAGGACTTTGTACTGGGTCTGGCTGAGACAGAATTAATGTCCTTCACAGCAGCCCATGTGGTGCTATGTTTTTAATTTGTGACTAAAAGACTGTTGATAATGTACCAATGTTTTGGCTGTTGCAGATCAGTGCTTGCACGGTGTCAAGGCTTTCTGTTTTCCCTACTTTGTCACCCCAGCAAGTACACTGGAGGTATGTGTGAAGCTGGGAGTGGACACAGCTGGGACAGCTAACCTGAGACAGGCAAAGGGATATTACATGCCATGCTCCATGTAATCTGCATGCTCAGCATTAGTGTCATGCCCAGTAATAAAACCTGGGCATGTTTGGTCTTCTGAGGTCTTCCAAGGCTGCCACTCAGAGAGTGGCTGGGCACGTGTCTACTTGTAGGAGATGGTGAGTGGTTGCCTCTGAACTGCTTGTTTTGGGGGATTTTCCCCTCGTTCCTTATTTGTTAAATTGTCTTGTTTCATAACTGTCTCAATGTAGGAATCTTCCCACTTTTGCTCTTCCAGTTCTCTCCCCTGTCCTGCTAGGAAATGGAAAAGTGAACGAGCAGCTGTGTGGGTGCTGAGATGCTGGCTGGGGTCAACCCTCCGCAGTGTGCCTCACTGCCATTACTGGCGAAAGGATGGTTTGGTCTCAGATAATAGCTATAACAGAACAGCTATAATATGGTGTGCTGCAGTCAGATGACATAACCTCAGAAGACAGGTCAGCATGTCGGTTAGTCCAGAGTACTCCCAGTCCAACTAATGTTTCAACAGCCAAATCAAAATACATGAGTTATTATTAGCCCAGTTACAAAGATGTACACTTACAAGTTATAGAGGTGTTTAAGACCAATGTACAGAAACTTTCTAATATATACCCTTTTTTCTATAACTCTGCTCATCCTTCCAGTTCTGACAAGCTCCCACCTTCCTCCAGAGGATGCCTGGGGGTGGTGATGGTGGTAGCAACTAGGACAACTTATCAGCGTCATAAGCACATCATCAGATGTGTGCTGTTCAAGGTACAGATTTCCTCCATCCCAGTCCTGGGCCAATTTGGGGTTATTTTGAAGTGTGTTCGAATAGAGTCAGTCTTAATTACTCCATCTTTGGTTCCTAGCTACTGTTTGACTACCTTCACTCGTTGGCTGTTAATGAAATTACACAATAGCCTCCCAGAATTGACATAAAGTTAACGTTTGTTACCTAGTGACCAGGTAGGTTTGCTAGTTAACAAGTTAATAGTGAGCTGCCTCCTAGCCACTTTTAGTTACAACTGAAATAAGATGAAGTCAGCTTAGGCTAACACAAGCCCGAGTAACTCCTGAGACCTGCAGTCAAGTTAGTCACAGAATCACAGAGTGGTAGGGGTTGGAAGGGACCTCTGGAGATCATCTAGTCCAACCCCCCAGCCAGATCAGGGTCACCCAGAGCAGGTTGCACAGGAACGCGTCCAGGCGGGTTTGGAATGTCTCCAGAGATGGAGACTCCACCACCTCTCTGGGCAGCCTGTGCCAGGGCTCTGCCACCCTCAAAATAGCAGAAGCTTTTACTAGCACCCTCAATGTCATCTGTACTGAGCCACAAGCCAGAGAAAATACAGACTTCAGTGTTCAAAGAGCTATTCTCTATCAACCCCAAGAAAAAAAAGTGCTTCCAAAGAATCCTGCTGGCTGCTCTTTGGACCGCACGCAGACTTGTTTCAGCATGCTGAGTTCATGTAATTCAGTGATTTGCTGTCTTTGCTGCTAGCAAGAGAAAACACTTTCTTTATACAATCAAGGCTCCTTTTTTTTTTTTATCCTAAAATTCTAACCTATAAGTGTTCAGTAATGCAGTGAAGGGAAATTGACTCAAAAAGCTTACTTTTTCCACCCCAGCTTATATATATTTGTTACCAGCGTAAATTCAGTTGTTCTTTATCTAAGCAGTTCAAAAATACCAAGGAGAGAGAAACTGCATTACTTTGACAGTTTTTCTAAAAATATATTCTACCACATGAAATACAGTAAAAATAATAATGTAATGTGTCTGTTGAAAGACAAGCACAGTAGAGAATGTAATTTGTGCCACACTATAATAGACTAACAAAAGCAAGTAAAGAATGAACAAAACTGTGACCAAAATCAGCTTGGATTAAGAGAAAATAAAATACTGTCCAGCCATCTACTCTGCAGTTTCTAGATATGGCTAATGTTGGAAAATATCCCCACCACAAAGGGATGAGGGAGTCTCTTGAAGAACAACGTGCAGCAAAGAAAACGCATCCTAATTCATTCCAGATTCATGTTGTTTTGGAAACAGATATGGATTCACTTCTCGTTGTGAAGTTTATGAAGCTTCACCCTATCTGATCTTAGGGAATCTGTGGGTTGCAGTGTAAGGAACAGAATTGTATAGTCAAAGAAAATACGGATTCTTTTTGCCCAAACTCCTGAGAATACAATTTTTTTTTTATTTATTTATTTTTGTTAAGCTGGCTTTATAAATTACACGTTAAGCTGCTTGTATTACTTCATAAATTGAGATTGCTCAGCAGTGCAATGGAATGCCTAGCTAGTCATCTTTTGAAATACAGACAGACTATTTTCCATTACATATTGTGGCCCAACCATACAATATAAAACAACATAAAACTGTGTAAGATTTATTTCATAGAGACTTGTTAGTGTTAGAGGAACACTTCAAATTTCTCTCATCATTACTGAATGTTAGCTTTTGTTCTTAATTAAACACACACAAAACTCAACAACAAAACAAACTACTAATATTAAAAACGTAATTTTCCTCCAAAATCGTTCATTAGGAAAAATAAATAAAATTTAAAGTATGTATAACTATTCCAGAAAAACACCCCTTTTTAACATTGAAAAAAGACTCTTTTCATTCAAAAGCAAGCTTTACTAAAAATCAGAATGAGGTGCCCCAGTTGATCAAGAATTTCTTTTGACCAGACCAAGTATATGCTCTTAAATATATGTATGGATGTAAGTTAAGGCTTTTTTTTTCTTCACCTAAACAGGTGAAGAGGATAGGATAGGGCCTATCCTAATAGGACAGGACCTATTAGTGGGTTTAGGTAAAGTGTTAAGAGCCTCTGACTTCAACTTTGAAAGTCCCCTTTTCTTTCCTAGTGTTTTGATCATATTCTTTCACATAAACACGGAATGAAAACTCTCTCCTGATGTATTTTCTGGAAACATGGCACAGGAAGGGAACAGAGGATCCTGGCAAAGAGTTAAACTAACAAAATATTTCACTAACAGATACAAGAGCATCTACAGCAGCATCTACATCCACTTGGAGAACAAGAAGTTTAGCTAGAAGGCAAATGCACAGAAAGTTTGCTGTGCACTGATGCATGTCATAATTCTCAAAAAAAGATATTGAAATCCATATTTGTGGTTGTGTATGCATGGGATATAGGTGTGCCTGTAAATTAGCCTTGAGAGCCATGTTCCTTTTAGACATTGTATATCTACCTTAACAATGATTTTCAGTTCACATGTTTCTAGAAGGGCACATATCCGTGTCATGTTAAATTTTAACTTGTGTAGATGCCAGATCTCTGTCCAGGCTCCCATGTGAGTTCCTTGCCCTCCAGATCCTGCTGACAGCCTATCATCTGTGTTTTCTGCTCCTCCTTCATCTTTTTTTCACTCTATCAATCCTTTGCTGTTACCTCCTCTTTCTCCAGACCGCTAATAAATTTTGTTTACCACAGTACAACATCCTATTGCACTAAACACTTCATAATTTTTTTTACATTCAACTGCCCCGGTTCTGTGCCAAAAGGATATTTGTTTCCTGGGAACATTCGATCTGTCACCTTTTGTTTGTCCTGTACTTCCCTTTCAAAATTTTTTAAGACTAATTGAAAGAAAATGTCAATGGCAGAAAATGTTTTAGTAAGATACTAATAACATGAAAATACTAAGAGAATACTTGATGAAGTTTATAAACATTTTTCCTAATGGACACTGATACAGGAGATTGACATTTTGCTCACCATTATTTGGTGCTCATACTTGACATTTTCGAAAGAAGCTATAAACCATTTTCAAAGCGTCTCCTGCAGCTTCTCCCACCCATCCTTATCCCACCATTATGATGTAACATTATCCAAATGTTTTCTTCTGAACTAACTTAAAAAACATTTTAAAAAGAGGCAACATATAAAAAGTAGTTTTACTTATGAGTGCATCTGTTTTCTTCTGCTACAGTGTTCAGTCAAATTCAGAACATCTCTAAACTACTAGCACTCTCTCATCTCACGGGCAGTTTTTTCTGGTTCTGTAAGTTTCTCTGGTGCTATCATCTTCTAGGTCCTGCCTCTTCTACTCCTCTATTCCTCCATGAATCTTCCTTTCTGTCTCCCTTGTTTGAAATGGACTGGGTTTTTAACCCCATTTTACTTTCAGGGTGTTCTTCTGTATACATACATGATTCTCTTTACATAAGCTGGAGAAAAAATGATGCCAACTTGCCTGTAGCTGCTTGTGCTCTTCTCAGAAGACATTCTCTTCTGATGGTCATGAACTCTTAATTAAATTAAAAAAACAAATCAAAAACACAAGTAGTTACTTTGCACTTACTTTCTAAAGACCAGAAGTCACCTGTAAAGATGGTGATATTTAATATGGCATGACATAAATTGTCCTCAAATGTTTTAAGATGTGTTCTGCAGCTTCACTAGTTCATACTCTTATCAAAATATGTATGAATAAGTATGAATGTAATATCTACTATACAGTTGAAACATTTGTTTTCTGTCTAATACGCCTAACAAGCCTAGACAACTTTTCAACTTCTTTCACCTTCTGTGTTTCCCATAACATGAAAACTAACAACATAAAAAGTAATCCAGGATTTACGAGGTAATAGGAAATATTTGTTAACTATGATATTGAGGTATTTTTTAAATTTGAATCTTTCTTTGTGAAATGTATTTCTTTTGCCATACATTTTGAAAGACTGTCTTCATGTTTATACCAGTCAAGGACATTGAGTTTTTATGAATCAGTTTGAGACACTTCCTGAATTTCATGCATGTGACCCGAGTAATTACTATCCAAAAGAAAGATTCAACTTCTAAAAAAATTAATCTAATATAAAAAAGTAAACGTACAGCAAGAGGTAACTGAAAGAAGCAATTCCATTTCACTTTAAGATCTCAAGACCTTGGTTTGTTCTGCCCTGGAAACTAAACTACTTGGAATGCTTTTTGAAGTTCTTCCTGCGTATTTCTTTTTGCTTGACATTTAAAAACACCATTTTCTCTATTTTGGAAGGTAGAGCCTTGTTGAGCTTAGAGAACAAGATGATCAGGGTACACGAAGGAGTTTTCCATTTGGAAATCACATACACTCAGATTTCTAAAGACCAGGGTTGTTACTGTCATCATCACTAGACTAGAAAAAGGAGTCTGCCACTCAAATAAACACCTTTCCCCTTTCTGAAATTCCTGCCCCCACAAGCCCGCTCCTAAAAAACCTCTAAAAATTACTTCTGGAAGCATTTTGATTTTAATGGGTTCGGAACCAGTTTAATCTCAATTTCTTGAGAAAGTGGAGTTTTTTCTTCGCTGCCTAAACTTTTTCTATTATGCTAAGTAGATTCTTTTTATCAGTTTATGTGTAATAGTAAGTGATATTAAACTATACCCTTGGATCTAGTCTAAATTTTTCTTCTGTTTTTCATATGGTTACAGTTTTGGAAGTAGCAAATAGTAAATGTTTATGTGTAATTCCTTGTATTTAAGTCCTCAATAAAATTTTAAATCAGAAGGTTTTGTTTAATGCACTTTAATTTCAAACCTTTGAATAAAAAAAAAAAACACCCCACATATATAAACCCAAAGCTCTTTGCTTTAAATAGAAATTGAACTCTGCGTACTGTAGACCATAATCCAAAGCATTCATCTGCAAGACCAGCTTGAGCATTTTAGTTGTAATTTACAGGTCATTGACTTCTTCATTACAGGCAGCCCTTGGGAAAAGCAGTTTCTAATACAAAGGCACCTACAGTAGCCAAGCTGCAATATGTGAGCACTGCAGCAGTTCGCCTGCGACTGCAGGCTTTTGTTATGCATTTAATAAATATTTGCTTTCCAACTTGATCTTACTAAACAAAATTAGTTCCTACAGGGAGAGGAAGTAAAAGAACGGACAAATAAAGCCAGACAACAGTTTCAATGCATTTCAAATAGCCATATTTTGCAACATTAAGCTTCAGTGTCACCAAAGACACATAGTATTTTTATGATCAGAATACTTTTTTTAACAATAAATATATGGAATGGACAAATTTTCTTAGCACCTGAATTCTGACAGAGCAAGATAAGCAGCGTATTTCATGCTCAGTAATATTATTTCTATGTTATTATTTTTATAGTAATATACTTTTAACTGGAAAGTCTGAGTAATTTCAGATTTTTTTTCACCCAACAAAGTCTTCAACTTAACGCAGTATAAAAATCAAAGAAAACTACTGGACAGCAGAGAGTTAAAGTCTTTTGCAACTTCAAAATGACTGCACATACATACTGTTCCACAGCTTCATCAGGTAACAGATGCGAAAGGCAAGGAAAACTATGGCCCTGGTGATGTTCCTCTGTGAAAGAAGGCAATACTTAGATCATCAAAAATATCCCTGTGCTATTCAGCATATTCCAGAGGTGACGATACTTATGCTTCTGTATCAAAGATTAAATTTTAGACAGCAACCAGAGTTTAAATATTTTTGTCTCTCATTCCTCATTCTCTATCAATTTTTCTCCATGCTAGTGTGTGTGAAGGCTCTGAAAAACAATTTATTTGTTTTTTATTTTTTTTTTCTAGATCTCTATCAAGTATAGCAGATATTCTATCACATAAAATTTACAGAACAAGGAACAACAGTTCTATAGCTCACACAGAGCTCTCCAGGATATTTTTTTGCTTACTGGGATTCAGACATGACTGTAGTATTGGAAGTAAATGACAAACAACATTTTTATTCTTTCTAAATTCAAGATCTTTTTTAATTTTTGGGTGAAATGCTAGTATACGCAAACATCTACTAACACAAAATTTTACCAAAATGCTTATTATAAAGACAGAAACCACCGTTTAAACTTACATTTAGAAAGAAACTTAAGAATGTAATTATTATACAGTACTGGATATATATTTTTTTTTTTTAAGTTAAACTGTTTTCTTCCAAAATTCACCAGTTCCCCTGAAACTGTAAGCAAGTCTTCATAACCAAATGATTAAATCTTCAGCTCAGAAAATGCTCTTACAGTCCAGACTCTGTTCCAATAAATGTTAAAATATGGGGGTAGGGAGTGGTGATAACAATTCCTTTATCCTATGTCAAGTAGCACAGATCTAACAAGTGGATTCAATGTACCTGCTTTTATCTTCACAGCCTGTAAAATTAATCTGAGGCAAATTCAGATTTTTGTTTTGTAAGGTTATAAATGGAAAAAAAAAGATCTTTTAAATCTTGGATATGTGTTCTTGCCACTTAGATTGTATGAATATAACACTGGAAAATCTGACTCAAGGATATTAAATACTGTTGGGTTTGGTTCTTGACTTTACCCCTCTGAGAGTTAAAGACTTCCACCCCATTTTCTACCTCAGTGTATTCAGTGCATTTCTATAAATTTGTTCCCATGTTAACTTTGCGTTTTAAGTTAAAGGTATCTTCAAGCATTTAGCTGTCTTTTGTTTTTCTAAACACTGCTCCTGTCTCTACTCAGCCTTTGGATGCTTCTAAAGTGAAAATAATTTAGTGTTTTTTTTTTTTTTTTTTTTTTTTTTTTTTTTTATTCTAGCATGTATGTATTCTTGGGCAGTCTTTTTAACAAAATGAACTCTTATGAAATCTGGCTTCAGGTGCAGCTGCCAACTTCAAGGAGGTGACCACCCAAGGTTTGGCTCGCTGCACATTACCTTGTCTTCTGATATTACCTTATAAAATGCACTTGTACTGTGAAGTACCCGAACTTTCCTTTTTTCTCACCTCAGGGCATGCAGCAAATACTGTCACCATCATACTGTAAGTCATTCAGTATTCAATCTTTCAGGCTCTTTGAACTAAACAGGAGAAATAATAAACATCAAGCAATACTTGGATCCAGTGTTATGCAATGTAGACACTGATATTTGGTACGGACTAGTTTGAGGTAAATATTTTATAAAACCAAGACCACTTTTTCTTTGGTAGAATACACAAAATAACCCATTTTCACCTCTCATTTTACAACTGGACTTCATTTCTTCAAATATCTCTGTACTTATTTGGAGACACATCCAAACTAACTCTCTCATACATGACTGATTAGAACTGCACACAGGTGATGGTTCCACACAACTTTGCTACAATTAACATATTCAGAAAACAGCACTAATTTTTCCCGTTACAGCTGTATTATGAAAATGAGCATGAGCAACTCCTTCTCCTCTTAATATGAGAACTCTTATGGAAATTGTATTACAAGAAAGTCTGTACTAAGACCCTGTAATTGAGGTAAGAAAAGTAATTTGCGGACTGGGGATACCTACAGGTCTCATGAGGTCCTCTAGAACCTCCGGAATGCTGTAATTCAGTGAGTCTGTAAACTAGAGAAAAAATGCTTGATGTGAGATAAGTAATAAATCCCACACAGTAAAGAGAGTTTTGCCTTCTGTGCTATTTTTTTTAATACCTTAGACATATTCAGAGAGATGGCTGTCATGAATTCCAGTTTAGACACAAATATTTTCCTGCTTTCCTGTATTGAGCTTTTGGACCTGCCTCTAAATCAGCAATGTGGGTCCGCTTCCAGAGGAAGAACTTGCCACCCTTTTCCATCCACAGCAATTCTTCAAGATGGCTATCACATCCTTCCACAAGTTTGGTAAATGGGAATGTTGGACCAGCTACTTAGCTTAAAATGCCATGACTTCCTCCCATCTTATTTTCTATCTAATTTTAACACATTACCACTCATCAGCTGAGACATGACTATATGTTTCTGCCTGCCAACTTTCCTGCAGCAGTGGTAAAATGTGGGAGAGAAGAAAGAAACTTTCTTTGAAATTGCTAAAGCATGTTTCTCCAGACTTTGCATCTTGGCACTTAGATTTTGGGTACTGCTAATTGATAGTTTCTCCTATTTTTCTCTCTGTTTATACTTTCAATTAATTTGATGGAGTTTTTGTTTCTGATTCTTTCTGATTCTGTTCACAGTTACTTTTTTTTTTTTTTTCGTGGTATATATTCCTTTTTCCAGAATCAAATGTTGTTTCCTTTAAATAAGCAGGCTGTGCAGGCTTAGTGTTGTCTATCCTCACAACATCAATACCTATTAATTTGTATGATAATTTATAAAAATAATAGTCTGATATCACCTTTTGCACTTTGTAAGCATTAGCTCAAAATAGTAAACTACACTGTTATTCTGTAACCATTTTAAAATTAATGATTTTAAAGTCTCTGTCAGGGTAATGGATTAATTTTGTGCAATTTTCAGTACCCATCATGGTTTTTGTCAGAGGAATGAGAAGATGATGAGAACAAAAATAGATTACACACACACACAAATGTAATAACCCATCCTTAAGACAAAAACTACCAGAAATGGAGAAGACTAATCTTTATCTTATGGCAATTGTAAAATATTTCTAAGAACAGATAATAGTGCAACAATAATCTATTTGTATGACAAACACAAGAAAACATTTCAAATCCTTTTGGTGGTTAAACTTAACCTTCATGAGAATCAACAGAGTAAGAAAAAATATATTACTCCTTGCATGAGCGTATTAGTAAGCCAGTCTTACAGCAAAAGATGTGTGTCAATAAATGCCCACTGTGGGAAAAATGCACAACCACATAATGCATCATGTCTTCATCTAAGTTTCTGATTTTTTAATATTTTTTTTTCTGAAAATGTGTGCTTCTTTTTCCTGAAGGAAGATTATTTAAAAGAATATATGTTGTAATGACATATAAAGCTGACTGTTAAAACAAAACCAATCCATTCCAGCCTCTCTCTGCTACTTCAAGGTTTTCATTTTCCCTCAACAAATGTGAACTTGATACTGCAGAGTTCTGAACTTATTTTAGACTCAAATGGGGCAAAAATGTAATTTTCTGTCTCCTTTCCATTCGTCCAGGAACATTTTTGGGCTAAATAATAGCCAAACTCATCAAAGCAGCCTGCAGTCCAGAAGACCTGAGCATCTGGACTACAGAATTTGTTGGAATCCACTATGAGTTATTCCAGCTCTCATGCTCAAGTTTGCATTCTCAGGTTTATTTTTGGAGGAGAGGAGAGAAAGTGAGAAGGAAGAATTGGGATGCTTCCCAGACTTGTATCAAGACCTGGGAAGGCAGTATAAATGTAGTCTTTTTGAAAAAATATTCTACTTGAAAAGAAGGTGGAATGAAAGAATTAAACAGTGAATTCCTTCAGGCTAGGTTGACCAAAAAAAAAAAAAAAGATCGATTCAAAATAAATAAAGCCATCACGATAAAATATACTGTCCAGGTGATGATAATAAGAGGTAAGTGTAGCCAGATTATGAAAAAAACATTAATCCTACCCTGACATTTTTGGTGTAAAAGAAAGCATTTTCAGCATGTGCCACTGAAAAGATGTTTTGTCTTTTCAAACTATGTTCTCATGTTCTTGTAGTTACGGTATATTCCCTGAACCAGATGGCAATTAATTCATGTTTTTCACAGGAATGGGAGTAATTAAAATAGTTTTTCATTCAAAAACTGTTGTACTCTGAGACTCCACACAGGGACCATTTTCCATCCTCTCTCAGGGTACAAAAATTCAACTGCAACATATTTTAACTTGTCACTTACAAACTCCTTGTTTTTTTAAGAGGTCTGAAAGTTGACAAAAAGTAGAATAGAATAGAATAGAATAGAATAGAATAGAATAGAATAGAATAGAATAGAATAGAATAGAATAGAATAGAATAATTTCAGTCCAACTGACTGAATACCTTTGTAAAAGAGTGTGCATCTTGTCCAGAACATCCACAATTAAATAAGATTGAAAAACATTGCTCTAGATATTCTTTAACAAATTTGCCTTGTATTTCTTCATCTTATGTTTTTGAGATCATTTCCTGTAACACAGACCCTTAAGCATTGATCCAAACTCTATTTTTATTGATGACAGATAAGTTGCAAGTCACCAGAGCTAAATGTATATACAGAACCATACAGAACCATAACTAATTGTGGCACCCAATATGTAGTGATAAATTATGAGAGTTTTTTGATGTCAGCAAAGAATTAAATTGAAGCAACCCTTTAGAAATGAAGATAGCTCCAGAAAAAGGGAGAAAAAAAACATTTAGGGATTTTATAGCATTTTCTTTTTTTTTAAAATATCAACTGTACATCTTTGTTCAGTGACCTACACTCATATTTAGACACCATCACATGCCTAGGTAGTGCACTTTATTGCAATGTTAAACCTTAGAATTTCTGTAAGCCCCCTTGATTTAGTTTTAGCTACTTTTGATCCATGGGGAAAGAGGAAGGGGAAGTAAAGGGAGACTTTAAGTACATGTGAAACCAAACAGGGTTTTAGTTTCTAAATACTTATTTTTTTGTATTGTGGTTTTATCTGTGAGGAAAGCACTGTACCAACCAACATTCTGATCTGAAAATATTTATATAGCTTCTACAGTTGCTTCGTATATGGTGCAACAGGTCATGGAAAATCATTAGCAAACATTTTCAATAGTGAAACAGCAGCAACAGATTTTGTATCCCTTTACTGAAAACATATACGTGCTTGCCAAATGTACATTTTCAGGTACAGAGAGAGCTTTTATAGACCATGTTGAAATTTATATGCATTTTTTCTGTTTAGCTAGAAATAATTGACTAGTCTTCTGATCTCTTTTCCCATGTCCTGCAGAGGCTAATGAGGTAGAAAATGAAACATTCCATCCACCTAAATAGTCTCTGTAGCTTTCCTTTTCCTCAAATGGTAAGAAAAAATTATTTCTGTACCATCAGCTCCATGATTTTAACAGTGTCTGATTGATGTTTAATCTCTGCAGGTTATCAGTAAAATGGATTACAATGCATACAGCCTCTTCCTAAAAACAGTAAAATCTCCTACCCAGATACTTAGCTTCTCTTGAGCAGCAGTACAAGGTTATTTCTTGAACACCTAACAGCCAGATGATTGGCCTTAGTCAAGGAGCAGATATTAATAGTTATCTGACAGGTAGAGATTCAGATTAGGCTCTACTTCATTGAAGGTCTTGTCCTAAGCATCTGCTTAGGGCTGAATCAAGTTACATGACTGCATTTGTAGTGTCATAAGCAGACTGTCCACTGTTAGACTGTCTTGACCCACAACATTGGATGCTCCCAATAGTTCTCAGCATGTTCTATCACCGTAGGAGGCAATGTCTGTCAGACTTTTCCAGTTAACTTTGTTCTAAAATGTCAACCAAAAAGGAGGGCAGTCTAAGACATGAAATCATGCAGGGTAATCCTCTGCAAACCAGGAATGAGTGAGCAAACTCACCATCTAAATTCTGCTTTGGTGAAAGACATTAAACCAATCTTCTTTTCAGTCAGGAAAGGCCCTTACAAGACTTTTGATTTTGCTGAACTGCCTCAGCTAAATTACCTGTCTATTACTCTGTACTTCAGCTGAGACTCCTTAAATTTGTTCTTTAGCTAGGAACTCATGTTCCTCAGGACTTCTTGTGACTTTATAATAGAGTTAGGTTAGTTGATTTCCTCAGTACTTAGGAGACCTGTCCTATCTGTAATAAGAAACAAAGTATGTTTGTTCTGTTTGGGCAGATGGTGCCAATATTAGTGTTTAATATTTTAAAATAAACCCTAGAAACTATGCACCAGTGACAAATACAGACTAGCAAAATTCAATGTCATAAAGAACAGGGAATTTTCCTCATACAACTTCTGATTTTAGTAATTCTTGCTAGGAAACTATCCAATGGATTTGCATAGTAAGAGCACGAAGGCGACTTTAATTGATGCAAATTGCAACAGCCCAAAGTTTACTGGGCCACAGGGAACTAGACAGGCACATTTTTATTTGCCTGCCCTTCCACAGAGAAATAAATGATTTTTAATTTACTTCTCCTGTTAAGTAGTTGATTTTCTAATTAATTTGGCCATACCAACATTCCAGTGCCCAACAAAATGTATTTGAATTGGCAGAGCTATACAAAAGCTGTGCTTGCAGTACTTGTGTAACTCTCATTCGAATTTCTCCCATTAGCTACCCAATTAAGCAGAAGGAAGTTTAAATTACCAGCCTCCAACTTTATTTATTTATTTTTTATAGGAGACTAGTAGTTAACCATGTTTAAAGTCCAATGAATAGTAAGACAGTATATATCAGATAAAGACATGAAAGAGATGGGGAAAATCAGAAATAATTAAAGGAAATGAGAAGGAAAGAAAACACATTATGATTGGAAAAGAATTTCTTACTTAATTATGGTCTAATTCAGTGAGTTATTAGACTTCTATTTAAAAAGAAACATCTAATAATTAAGTAGCTATTAAAACAAATTGCTCATTAGTTTGGGAAACACAGGGAACCCTTTCATTGAAAGGCTACTTCCAAGTTATATAGCTTTAAATAGATATCATTTTTTCCAGTAACCCTACTCAATGGAACCACCTACACAAATACTGTGTTTCATGTGAATAAGAACAGCAGCTACAGCTTGCTCTGGAAAAGAGAATTGATCTAAGCTGCTTAGAGATATTCTTAGGAACCAGTCTCAGCTCTCTGTTATCTTGAGAATAGCAGTGACTACCTAGTCACAGGGAGAGAAATCCTTTCATAAATTGTAATACTTGTGGTTTGGATTTTTTTTTTTTTTTTCCCAAAATAAATTTCTTACTACATATACATTGATTTAAAACTTTAATTCTGTTGGCTTGAATCAAACAATGCAAGTCCTTTTCAAGATGGATGAGCTGGTGATGATCACAACCGAAGAGCATATCCACTTGTAGTAAGATGTTTGTTTTGTGTAAATGAAGCTAACTAAAAAAATAAGTATAAATATTTTTTGCACCATTCTATTCTGCTTGATATCACTGGTGCATGCTAAACTTCCTAACTTTATCAAAAACTAATGTAAAGGAACAATAAGTCTTTTTTAACACCTGCTGGAACTTGTTTTGTTTCAAGAATTGTCTGTAAGCAAGCAGAGGATTTTTATACTTAAGGATTTTTGAGATATCTCAGCCCTTTCTAACTGACTGAGTTTATGATTAAAAAATTCAAAGTAGTTCTGGTGTGTGGCCTGATTTTACAAAATTACATTCAGGCTGTTGAATCATAAGTCCATTTGCAAAAGCATATTACTTGAACAAACAGAGTTCCTTTCTGTAGAAAGGAGTCAATCTCTAAAGTACATTTTTGACTGTATTGATATAAGGCCAAGAAGAGAATGTGTTATCTAATTCAAACATTTACAAAGAAAAAAATATAACTTAGCAAATGAAGACTCTTGCTTTTTCATTTTAAATGTTTTGAGTTTGTTTTTGTTTGGTTGGGGTTTTTTGTTTATTTTTTGTGAAACCTCATATTATATTGAAGTTGTGATCTTAAGATGATCATAACTTTTTATTTTGACTTCAGAGGTTAGAAGAGGTCTTGGATATTTTAGGTTAAACTCTACTTTTTAAGCATTGGTTCTTCTAGAATAGCCTTTATGATTGTAAAGTGTGTGCAAATTAAATGATAAGTTATTTCTTAAATTCCCCCCCCCTTTTTTTTTTTTGTTTTATGAGCTACTTTTGCCTTGAATTATTCAGAAGAAAACCACACAGTATTTACCAAAAATATTTCATTCTTATAAAAAAACATGTTTCTATCACTTCTAAAAGTTATAAACCACCATTGTTGTAAAAAATACCTTCTATTTATGACAGAGAACATTTTCAGGTTTTGTTAAAAATACTTCCTCTAAGGGGAAAAGCTACAGAAAAAAAAAAGAAAAACCCAGATCATCAAAGAAAAATTTTCAGACATGTTTTGCAAAGTGATATGCATGTATTATATCAAGATTTATGTGAATATATGTAGACAGAAATTTTTCAGATTTATGTATAATATTTCCTGAGTCCATATTTAGATTGTTGTACCCCAGAGTGGCTATAATTTGTGTTAGAAATCTTAGATTAACTTTCAAACATCACCACAACATAGTCCTGATTAGAATTTTATTATAGTAATAATCTGTAATTCTGATGCCACTGAGAGATTCCTCCACAAGTAGAACTATTTATTTTAGTATAAGAAGTTTTTCTTCAGATTAATCTACAAATACTATTGTTCATCTCTCTATTTTAAAAAGGAGAACTTATTAGAGATCATAATAAGAAATATGAACTTCATCTAATAGGTTTATATTACTTAACACACAGCACTGCCTTAAAAATATTCAAATAGCCTAAAGCAAACTGGAGGGACTCAAGGGGCTAAAAAGAAGGCTATAATTAGAAATTATCATTTTTTCAACTTTGAAATTGTAACAAGACGGACGGGTTTTTTATATATACAGTTTAACTACTTAGGTTAATCTTACACTCAGACTTTTACACCAGTTTAGCATATATTAGTGAATGTCTTGAAAAATCCAACCATACCAAGAACGTGAGGCTTTAAGGTACCAATATTTTTCCCTACTTGGTAGGATTCAGCCCAGACATGACGATGTAAAAATATTCTAATCATATAGGGCTTGCATAGACAATACTAGATAGTATTTGCTTAATAGTTGTTTTATCATGACTACTAGAATTGAATAAATTGTGTTTTAAAATTAACATTATTTTTATTTCTTTCATATAAAAACCTCAAACAAAAACTAGTTATTGGCTCACTCTGTTTTTTCTACTTTGCTATGTGACACCCACGTGGTTGCATGTATTTCATACAAGACTGACATCAGAGTGTATCAAATAGAAAATATTTTACATCGATATGCAATTTATGTAATTCATTGGCTTCACAGTTTGACCTTCAAGGGAAATTTCTAGGACTGACATGCTCTGTCTATGAGACTAGAATAACCTTTTCTGAATCCAGACAGAAGTTAGTGATGGTTACTTCCCACTTTCTCCCTCCGCTCACATGTGCATATGTACAATAACACGCACACACACATAAAGATATATGGGCTAAAGGGACACAGGCTGTTAATAAATAATTTTTTCCTGTAAGTATTTTTCAGATCTTAAAAAAAACCAAAACAAAACAAAAACAAAAACCAAACAAAACAATTCCAACTGAGAATACAATATTTGGTATGTCTCATTTCCCTTTCACCTTGGCCCAAAAGAAACATCAGTTGCAGAGTGATGTATTTTACAAAGCGTCACAGTGGCTCCTGGTGTTGTGTGTCAGGATAATGAAGTCTCAACAGTGCATAATTAACAGCACTTTGTTCCACCCCCCCTTGGAGAAATAGATGTCTTTGCACCTGATAGTAGATATACTTGAAGTAATTCAGTAGAGAATTAGACAAAAGTGTATTAACTTAAAATTATTAATAAATATATTCACATTTTTGCTAAGGCCTTCTTGGATAGAAATTAAATATTTTAATAACTTCCTTTCATCTCAGATGTTGTGGGGAAGGGAAGACACTAAACAATGGAAATATTTATGCAAGTCTCTAAATGAGCTCTTCAGATTACGACCCGCTTCTGGTCTTTCAGGTGGGAAGTGATGAGGTAGCAATGAGAGGCTCACAATCATTCAAAAAAGATTTCAGGGCCTTCGGGCACCTGGTAAAGGGATCAGGAACTCAAGTTGTGTTCTCCTTCATCCCTCTGACATCAGCGATGGACGAGGGAATATATAGGAGGAGTCAGCAGGTCAATTCATGGCTCTGGGACTGGTGTCGTCAACAGGGCTTTGGGTTTTACGATCACGGCTTGGTATATGAGGCACCAGAGCTGCGAGCAGCTAATGGGATGCACTTACCCTAGAGGGGGAAAAGGATTCTTGGGCAGGAGTTGGCAGGGGTCATTGATAGGGCTTTAAACTAGATTTGAAGGAGGAAGGGGTCAATAATTTCATGCTTGCCTGTGACAAACAGTGGGGCAGCACATCAGGGACAGAGGGATGGAGTCCTAGTAAGGGCTCTCAACTTGTTGCCCTGAGGCAAGCCAGAGACGATGCACTGGGACACTCCAAGGGAATCAAGGGGGATTGGCACAAGAGGGTGACACGGCTGGTCCAACTGAAGTGCCTCTACGCGAATGCACACAGATTGGGTAATAAACAGGATGAGTTAAGGGCCACTGTGCTGCTGGAAAGCCATGACATGGTGGCTATTGCTGAAACTTGGTGGTGACTGGAATGTAGGGATAGACAGATACAAGCTCTTTAGGAAGGACAGACAGGGTAGGAGGGGAGGAGGTGATGCCCTCTACATCAGTGACCAGCTAGAACTGATGGAGCTCCACATGGGGAAGGACGGGGAGCTTGTTGAGAGTGTATGGGTTAAGATTAAAAGGAAGACAGGGGAAGGTGATGTTACGGTAGGGGTCTGCTGCAGGCCACCTGACCAGCAGAGCCAAGCAGATGAGGCCCTCCATAGGCAGATAGAAGTGGCTTTGCATTCACAGGCCCTGGTCCTCGTGGGGGATTTCAACCACCCTGACATCTGCTGGAGGGACAACACAGCAAGGCACCAGCAATCCAGGATGTTCCTGGAATGCACTGATGACAACTTCCTCCTCCAAATGGTAGAGGAACCAACAAGAAAAGGTGCTATCCCGGACCTCGTTCTCACCAACAGGGAAGGGCTGGTGACCAACGTGAGGCTCAGGGATAACCTGGCTGCAGTGACCACAAAGTGATAGAATTTAAGATCCTCAGGGCAACTAGGAGGATGTATTCCAAGCTTATGGCCCTGGACTTTAGGCATGCAGACTTTGATTGCTTCAGGGATCTGCTGGCCAAAGTGTCGTGGGACAAAGCTCTAGAGGGAAGGGGGGCCCAGGACAGCTGGTCAGTATTTAAGGATCACCTTCGCCATGTCCAGGAGCAAAGTATACCAACAAAGAGGAAGGCAAGAAAGAATGCTAAGAGACCTGCCTGGATGAACAGTGAGCTCCTGGACACACTGTCACACAAAAAGAAACTTTATAAGGAGTGGAAGAAAGGACAGCTGGAACGGGGGGCATATAAGGAAGCTGTCCGAACAGCAAGAGACCTGGTGAGAAAAGTTAAAGCTCAGTTAGAGTTAAATCTAGCCAAGGAGATCAAGGGAAACAGCAAAAATTTCTATAGGTACATTAATGGTAAGAACAAGACTAGGGAAGGTGTGGCCCCCCTCAGAAAGGAAACGGGGGAGCTGGTGACTAGTGATATGGAGAAGACTGATGTTCTCAACAACTTCTTTTCCTCAGTCTTCACTGGCAAGGGCTCCAGCCACACTCCCGGAGTCACAGAAGACAATGGCAGGGGTTGGAAAGAACTGCCCATTGTAAGTGAAGATGAGATTCATGACCATATGATGAACCTGAAAGTGAACAAGTCCATGGGACCTGATGGAATATACCCACGGGTACTGAAGGAACTGGCGGATGAGGCTGCTAAACCACTCCTATTGTATTCCAAAAGTCATGGCAGTCCGGTGAAGTCCCCACTGACTGGAAAAGGGGAAACATAATCCCCATTTTCAAAAAGAGAAAGAAGGATGAACCAGGGAATTATAGGCCAGTCAATCTCACCTCCGTGCCTGGTAAGATTATAAGAGTAGATCCTCCTGGAGGCACTGCTGAGGCAGAAGAATAATGAAGAGGTGATTGGGTAAAATCAACACATCTTCACCAAAGGCAAATCATTCCTGACAAACCTGGTGGCTTTCTATGAGAAAGTCACAATATCAATAGACAAGGGGAGAGCAAGTGGCATCATTTACCTGGACCTGAGCAAAGCCTTTGACACTGTCCCACATGACATCCTGGTCTCCAAGCTGATAAAATATGGGTTTGATGGACTGAAAATTCAGTGGATAAAGAACTGGCTTGACGGCCGCACCCAAAGAGTGGCTGTCAATGGACCCATGTCCAAGTGGAGGTCAGTGACAAGTGGAGTCCCTCAAGGATCAGTGCTGGGACTGGTCTTGTTTAGCACCTTCGTCAGTGACATCGACAGTGGCATAGAGTGCACCCTCAGCAAGTTTGCTGACAACAGCAAGCTGTGTGGGGTGGCTGACACACTGGAGGGAAGGAAGGCCATCCAGAGGGACCCTGACAGGCTGGAGAGGTGGGCCTATGCCAACCTCATGAAGTTCAACAAGACCAAGTGCAAGGTCCTCCGTCTGGGTTGGGGCAATCCCAAGCACCATTATAGACTGGGCAGTGACTGGCTTGAGAGCAGCCCTGAAGAAAAGGACTTGGGGGTGCTGGTAGACAAGAGGCTCAACATGAGCCGTCAGTGTGCACTAGCAGCCCAGAAAGCCAATCGTATCCTGGGCTGCATCAGGAGGAGCGTGGTCAGCAGGTCGAGGGAGGTGATTCTCCCCCTCTACTCCACTCTCGTGAGACTCCACCCAGAGTACTGCATCCAATTCTGGAGCCCCTACTACAAAAGAAGTATGGACGTGCTGGAACGTGTCCAGAGAAGGGCCACGAGGATGATGAGAGGGCTGGAGCACCTCTCCTATGAGGACAGACTGAGAGAGTTGGGGTTGTTCAGTCTGGAGAAAAGAAGGCTCCAAGGAGACCTTATAGTGGCCTACCAGTATCTTAAGGGGGCATACAAGAAAGCTGGTGAGGGACTTTTTAGGATGTCAGGTAATGGTAGGACTAGAGGGAATGGATTAAAACTAGAGATGGGACGATTCAGACTGGACGTTAGGAAGAAGTTCTTCACCAGGAAGGTGGTGAGACACTGGAACAGGTTGCCCAGAGAGGTGGTGGAAGCCCCATCCCTGGAAGTATTTAAGGCCAGGCTGGACGGGGCTCTGAGCAACCTGGTCTAGTGGGAGATGTCCCTGCCCATGGCAGGGGGTTTGGAATTAGATGATCTTTAAGGTCCCTTCCAACCCTAAAAATTCTATGATTCTATGATTCTAATTTACTGCTTAACCTACAGCAAAGGATGGATCCTGACCTCTCTTAGATCAAAGATTGCTTTCTAACAGGCCTACCTTCATTTTTAAGTTTAACATATTTATGCAAGGAAGGCTATGAATAAGAATTCATCGTCTCAGGAGGGTCTGAGCTTTGTAAGTGCAGAGTCCAGGGGATCTGCTAGGATTGCAAGATTTGATCATAAAATAGTGTAGACTAGAAAGGACCTCTGGGGTTGTGTTCTTCAAAGGATGTCTTACTTCTGATTTAGATTGGCATCCTCAGGGGTCTGTCTGGTCAAGAAATAAAAAAAAAAAATAACTCCAGGGCAGAGATTCTGCCACCTCTTTGTAACTGGTTCCAGTGCTCAATCATCCTAACTGTGAAAATGTGTCTCCTTAAAATGCAGATCCAATTGAAATCTCACTTCGTGCAACCTGTGTGCCTCTCATCTTTTTAGCTGTGCTTCTCTGAGTCTTATTTTGTTTTCTCTGTCATTCTCTTCTCTTTATGACAATTAAAGACTGCAGTTAGATCCCCCTAAACCTTTTCTTCTTGAAGCTAAACAAACTGAGCTCCCACAGCCTTTCCTCAGCATAAGCATTCCCTGTGTTAGTGTCCTTCCACAATGATTTCCAGCTGCTTCAAACCCTTATGCTTTCAAACCGAAGTTAACACAGCAGGGCAAAAATCGTGAGTCTTTGTCACCACCAACTACCGAGGTAACAGCTGTTCTGCTGAAGTCAACGAGTTTACTGTTTGTTTGAGTGATGGCAAGTCTGTGCCAATACTTCTCAAGTCCACATAAATATGATTATCCGAAGGAGAACACCAATTTAAATTTCTTCTTTAATACCTTGCTAGCAATGTACAGTAGGTTACCCCAGATATAATGTCATTTTTAATGTGTAACATCAAAACTGATTTTCACTAAGTGCCTTACTTGTCTGTGTAAGAATAGTTCTTAGATTGCTTTTAATCCTTTGAATGGAAAAAAGTTGACTGTTTTTGCATGTGCAATGTTTTGGTCTGATGGCAGCTGCATAGCAGAGACAAATAAGTCATCCCAGACACTTATCAGAGTGACATATGGCTCATTCGGACCTAATAAATCCTTATAATACATTACTAGAAGTAGCACAATGTATTTTACTTATAACCTAAGCCAAAACAATGAACTAAGAACCAAATGATCAACTAAGAGTAAAAGAAAAATATTTAAACATCTTTATAAGTGCTTGGACTTGAGAACCCATTGTCTATTAAAACTATAAAGAAGTTGAGCATCCAGTCTTCTTTTGCTTTGGAAAATTGATTTATTTCCTGTACTGACCTCACTGTTGATACATTGCATTTACCTGCCCATATCTGAAGCCAAACACACAGATGTACAATCTGTGGTAACCAGTTAGGAGGTGAAAGCTTACCCAACTATTTTCAAGATTTCTGGTTGTTGCCCTGATCTCACAAATTTTGCAGTCCTCACAATGAATTCAGTTCTCAAACTTTTGTGCTGAATCAGAACATAAATCTGAATGTTTTCCCTCTCCTTTTATGAGGTTTTATGCCCAGGAATGATGTTGTGAAGAATTTATGAACATGAAATCTTCACTAACTACAGGGTTATTGCCTTTTCTAGAGGAATAAATCCAAGCTACCTTAAAGTGTAGGTATAAAGTTCTCTTCACTGTAGAATTCAGCACTGACAGGCAGTGTCCCAGGGTCTTCATAACTGCTGGATGTTTTCAGGGTTGTAAAAGATGTAAGCGGAGCCCAGGATAAAGATTAACCGGTCTCCTCAAGTAGTCAGGCAGAATATCTACATGAGAAGAAGCAAACTTGCAAGCAATCCTTTTCTTAAAGCAATGTAAGGCAGCAAAGATGCATTATGTTAGTCATCTTTGTATCTGGAATTCGTTAGTAGTTTTGCAAATAAACCAGGTTCCAAATATATTCAACATTATCAGTACTGTGTATCAGAAAAATACAATGTGAAGTTGCAAAATAATGCTTTTTTTTTACCTTTGAACAAGTACTAAATAATGATAATGAAAAAAAAAGGTAAAGACATATCTCGTAAAAACATAGGGGAATTGCTGCTGTTGAGTATGTCTCTAAACTATTTTGAAGTGTGCATTAATGAAAATGCAAACTGAATTAAGTACCTTCATCTGCTTCTGGAAACTGCTCTGTCTGATCCGTTAAAGAATACACATTTTCACTGCAGTAATCAGAGGTTTAAATGGGCTTAGTGTAATTAGGGAAACCCTTGGAGATATATATTAACTCTATGAAAAAAGATATGCTTTGTAGATTAGAACACATTGTTTCAGCATCGGTGTACGGTTATAGAATTACAGGTCTAAGTACTAACTCTGCTCAGATACGGGCACAAGGCTCCTGTTGAGTATAAAAGGAGACAAATGCACTGGGCACATATACGTACAAAAATCATGCTGAATATCCCTATCAATACTCTAAAGCTTGGTACGAAAGATGATTCATAACTGCTATAATACTTTTAATCCATTCTGAAGATGTGACTGTGAATGTCCTTCCACAATTTACGGTGCTAAAGGAAAGTCAGTCTCTTGGTAGTACGACTTCTAAACCTAGTTTTTCACAGCAAAATCAGTACAAGCTAGTCTGTACTGCTTTGTATGAACCGGAGCTTCTTATTCAGAATCCAAACCAGAATATACCTTCATGCAAAACAAAACTAGAGAAGCCTACACTCCTGACTGGCATGCCTATCTGGTGTTACGTACATGTAAATGTGCATATAATCCCACATTCAGTCTGTGCAAATGCTTCTAGAGTTGAAGCTTTCATTTGCTAAACAAGAAATCTCAGCAAAAAAAAAAAAAAAAAGTGGAAAGTTTCTAAGTGTTTTCTGGCTGCATCCAGTACATCAGATTCTCACGACACTCCCTATTTAACTCTAACTTTGGTAATGTGTTTCATTTAGACTAGTACAATGTTTCTTTGAGATCCAACTGACTGAATCTCTTAAGCACATGTTAAATTTCAAGTGCAAGTTATTCTGAGACTTTAACATATATGTTCACGTGATTGAAGTTAAGCACAAGCTTATGAGCTTTCCTGGAATCAGGGTCTTACTGAACTAAGCTCTCCTCACCCATGAAATGGTCCCCGAGACAGTAAAAACATGATTATTAGTACTCTTTGATTCATGCTTTCTCCCTAAGGAGATATTTGCTGGCTCAAAAAAGGACTCAGGGTGCAGCCAAGATGCTATTCAAATGTGGAGGATCAGCAAGGAAATTGCATTTTGGCTTTAAAGCTGCTTGATCATCCCACTCAACATGGTTTTGTCAGGAGCTCCTGCCAACAAAGTTATCCTTTCCTCCTGAGAGGTTTAGAAGGTGTACAGTGAAACCCTGCCAGCTGTCTTCAATGTCAGGTGCAGATTTACCAGGAGAGCTAAAAAGACTTGAGCCTCCTCCCTGGTGTAGTCGTTTGTTTGAAGTAATTTGCTCCTATTCTACAAGCAATTTGACACGGTAATGGTCAAATGACTGCTCCATTTCCTGCTGGATGTCACCTCAATAATTTTATAAGGAAACACTTCACAGACATTGTGTAATTTCATATTCTAGTCCTGACACGGACTCTTGGTAAAAAGTGGAGTGTGTTAATTGCTGTGGAGAAGGACAGATTGACACAGATCTGTTAATTCTTTCTCTCAAGAACACTGTAAGTCATCATTCTGCAGTGGCAACTAAAATTTAGCCAGTTGGCTGGATTAGCTGAAGCTAATAAGATGGGCTGCAGGTTAGATCACAGGAGGGTCTTTGATCCTAGCTTTACCAAAACTTCTCAGATGTTTCAGGCAAATTAGTAGTTTGCTTACATTTCTATATTCATACACTGGGTGATAAATATACTTAGTGTACCTGAATAGTTTTATGACAAATCAACTTAGTAATGTGGTATTATAATTCTAGGTGTTAATACTTCATTTTGTTTTTAAGTTTTAAACACTTACGCAAGTGGTTAAAAACCAGACAACTACTCATAACTGAGGTAGATTAGTCACATTTCACTTAGTGTGCCTGCTTTGCCTACCATCCTTCTGAAATTTAGCTATTTAGCAAATAAACAGATTATGCCAAATAGACACTATCATGTTTTCATGACAAAACTAGATTTTTTTTTTTGTTCTTGTTTTCATTTTTAGACTAATAAAATAGACAAGACTGATGGATTGCAATGTAAGGATCCCTGATGCTCTCACCCAGGGACAATAGATGTCTCTGAAGCCTGACACCAAATAAGAATCTTGCAGGTTCTGGAAAACAGAGTTCCTGTGAAGCAGTATGTGTATATCAAGATTTGGGTATAATAGTGACATTTTCTCTGCTTAACCTTAGAATCTTAGAATTTTACCTTTCCTGGAGGTGTGTTTGAATTTGTCTGTGCAGTCTAAGTGCTGAGCACAAAAAGCACATTATTCCATTTCTGATTTTGTTCTTCGCTATATACCTGCTTTCTCCTGCCCCCCCCCCCCCCCCCCCCTTTTTTTTTTTTACTGCAAGGAAAATAAATTTGGGGGGTTCCTGGCCAAACGTCACTAGAAAAATTAAGAGACAGATATAGAAAAGCATCTTGTGTGATCTGCAACTTCTGATATGGAAGAAAAAGAGTGATGTATTGTATTCATTTGACTGATTGACAAATAAATTCTAAATATTAATGAAGAGCAGTATAAGAGTTGTTAATTTAATTTTTGTGTGAATTACATATTTGGCAAATGCAAGTTGTTTAATATGTTCTTAACCCAGGGAATTGTTGTAGTTACAACATACAGTCTTTCTCCAATTATCTCTTTTACAGGTGTCAGCATTAGAGATCCTTAGAATTTGCCCAAATATGTAAGTATATGATATTTGATAGCACACTTCATCAGTGATAGCAACAGAATAATTGCTAAAAATCCCAGTACAACTACAGTAGTTTTGGCAGGCAGCATAAGAATGTTTTCAGCTCTTGATATCTTTGTTTACTTAAAAACACAACTGTTCTTTCTAGTTAGGAGCTGAGTACTCTCTAGTCTGCTATTTGAAAGTAAAATGACAACTTACATGGAGATAATTATGTGAGAATGGGAACACTGCTTAATTGAAACAATCAGTACTAAGCAAAAATACACAACCTCGAATTTGGAAGTGACAAGATGTTATAGTACCCAGCGTTTACTGACATTTCTTTGTAATATGCTTTAAATTCTTAAACTACTAAAAAGAACCAAGGTCCGCAAGTTTGTTCTTTAACTCTTTTTTTTACTTGCTGCTAGCTAAAGGAAAATAAATATTTCTTTGATGCTACATGCTGCTTAATTGCACAGCATACTGTATATAATGCTGTGCACAAAGGTCTTATATTTCTAAAGCAGGACTCAAAAGTATCAGAAAGGATTTGTACAACACACAAACAGAAGCACGGCTTTCCACATTGCGATGATTGCACTAGAGTTCACCTACACAGATGTTTAAACACTTAGTTAGGGAAGGAGTCATTTGTTTAGGGTTGCCTAATGAGTAGAGGGGTGACCTGGGTATTGCAAAGGCAGTCTGAGACCTAGTTCAGACCACAATCCATACCTCAATTAAAAAAAAAAAAAAATGAAATAATGATGTTTATAGCTTAGTTCAGCAAATGTTTTGTGATTTAACTTGGACAGAGTTATGCTTGCATTGTAAAATCTCTTGCTTCTTCTAGACTATGCAGCATTTCTAAGATTTATGTCTCCAAGGAAACAGAATTTTGGGACCCCAGAGAAGAGTTCTTATATCTTAACTTAGATCAAGTGAAAAATAAAAAGTAAAAAGAAGATCATTATTGGATTTTGTATTCCAACTAAGCTAAAGATGTTCTCAAGCTAGTGAATTTATCTAAATAGATAAATTTTACAGGTGCACAGAGTTCAAGACTAATTGGTAGGAAGGATATGAATTTTCTTTAATTCTTCCTAGTTAAGTTATTTTTCTACTAGCTATTTAAGATTGACTTTTCTTGATATTTCTGTAAAGCTCTTCTAATCTTATCTCAACTTTTCATTTGTGACCATAGCTTAAAAAGTGAGTTCTAATTAATATCATCATCAGTCACTACATAAAAATAGAGTGTCTTTCCTTATTAAGCTCAACTACACACACTTCTCAATATTCCATACTCAGTGTTTTTGACAAAACTTTCTCAATACTTAATCTCTGGCTCTGATGTTTTGACATAATTTCTGTAATTGCTCCATACATCATGGGTAAGAAGCCTGGCATCAGTACTGGTGGGAGACACTACAGAATTTAAAAAAAATATGAATCAATGCCTCCAAGTTTTGTTATTTATTCCAAATGCTGGATTATTATTTTTTTTAAACATCACATTGTTTTTCATCTTTGTTTTACTTATTATGCTAACCTCAAATACCGTGCCTACCAGACTCACCTTGCTTACCATCTTTCACTCCACAAGACATAATAAGATGTGACCTTCTCTTTGATAATTTCTTTTCTTCTCTAAGTATTTTTTGCCTTTTCTGCTCCTACAGCCTCTTGCTCTCCTACTGATGGTCACTTCCTATCTCCAGATCCTACCATATAGACTCCCCTTCTCTATTGTGCCACCTGGCTTCACTTGTGCACCTCATCTCTTGACTTCCTATAGTTTAGTCCCTTCCTGTTTCCAACAGGTGTTATTGCTCCTCTTTTCCAGCTGATTCATATTTTCATTTTATTTTATACGGATGTTGTCTGATCCCTGAGCACAGGCACAACTCATCCTAGCAAAATGCACAGATGTCATCGTCTTAGGTTGAAATTTTTTATGCTTCAGGTTTTAAAGAAATCAGTTCTTAACAACTTTAAGTCTTCCTCCCCCCAACTTTTCTCAATATTAGGGAATAATCATAGAATTATTCAGGATGGAAGAGAACGCAGGAAATCGTTGAGTCCAAAATCCTTCTCAAAACAGGGTCAACACTAAATTCACAGCTAGTTGCCGTGGGCTTTGACTAATTGAGTCTTGAAACAACCTGTCTTGGTAACCTCAATTATCCTCATACAGATTTTTTTTTTTTTTTCTTTCTGTATTTTCAGTCAGAAATCATATCAGTAAAAAGCCTCTGCCTTCTCAGGAATACTCTCATAGCCATTAGGAGGCTGATGTTAGGTGCCCACAGATCTTTTTTTATTTTTTTTTCCCCCTCCAGTTCAAAAAAGGCTGCCTCCTTCAGCCTTGCCTCAAAGGTCAAGTGCTTCACTCCCCAAGCATTTTGGTGGGTCTTTGCTGAAAGTATACCAATTTATCTACATCTTTCTTACACTGGGGACCCAAAATGTTTTGCAATGAAGTACAAAGAATTGAAAATACCACCAAAGTGCTCCTGAAAGGTACCTTTACACCATGTTTGGTGGTTTTGTACCAAAGTATCGCACTGTTTTTCCTGCTTCTTTATTTTATAGCATGCATATTGTTGAGCAGCTGTGCCAAGTTTAATTACATTGAATCTAATAGCAATAGATTGTTCTTGGTCTTTTGACTGTGCACTTGCTGCTATTTGTGAGAACACATTTCTGGAAGTTTATACTCTAGTGTTATGCTATTTGAAATACGTAATTTACAGAGATGAAGTATACAGTTTAGCTGAAAATGAAATTAAACAAATGTATATTTTATGATTGTGAGTTGGTCTGTTGTATACACGTGATGATTTTTACATTTCACTTTTTCTGTAGCAGTTATGTTTCATTAGCAACACTCTTTCCAAAGTCTAGCATTTTCTCACTTTTTTTTTTTTTTTTTATATTAATGCATATTACATTGGTTTATCCTTTGCAAGGTAGAGGATGGTGTGTCTTCTATTTATGTTTGTTGGTGTTTTTTTTTTTTTTTTTTTTTTTTAAATGTGTGATTGAATGTTTGCTAATTGGATCATTCTCAGTAAAAGCAAACATTTTAACTATATTAGTTTGCATACGATCCTGGGGACAAAAAGCCTTCCGATTATACAGCAAGTACTTGCTACAGGAATTCTAGAAAAATCCGGATATTCACTGTGATTTTCCATATAGAAAGACTGTTTCATTTTACACTCAGCATAATATTTCTTTTATAGTTAAAATATAACACAATCATTGAAAAGAACTGTTATGCTTCAATATATTTCCTCATAATTAAACTACATGACCAACATATGATTATTTTTTTTATTGTTTTCTGAAGCAGGACACTTAAAACCCATAGGCCTTCTGTTGAAAACTACACAGTTTGGTTTATATAACGATAAATTGGAGAATGATAAACTGCAGGGATATTTTAGGCATTCTGGAAATTTGGACAACTTGGATTTAAGGAAAATCTTTTCCCTTGAAAGTCATGCTGTAGAAATATTTAGATTGGTCTATGTAAACTTAAATCAGCCATGCAAGAATTATGTACTTATGATTAATGCAGAGAATTTATTTGGATTCTAGATTGATTTTCTAAAATATTTTTTCGCTTGGATTTAAGAAATCACTAATTTGGTACAATCCAGCATTTATTACAGTCCCATTGGATTCATGGTCATGGTTAACATAAATGGTCCTCTGAACATCAAACTGTTAGTAAAACAGAAGATAAAGCTCAAGGTGCTGGTACATTCTTCAACTTTTTTCCTTTGACTTTTGGAGGGGGAGTATTATTCAATTTGTGGTAAACTAATGAATGATAATGACACTCCTTAGAGTTGTCAGCTTTGTGTGATCTTTAGCATTTTTATGTACATACTTTTCTTGCCATCCTGTGTTTTGATTTCAAAAGCATGATGTTACATGACAAATCTTGTCACAGAGTGCATTTATATTTTGGTTACTGAGAATATTAAAGTGGTAGGGCTGCGTTATTCATTAATATATTAATATTAATATATTTTCTGCCAATGCTGAGAATAGTTAAACAGGAAGGAAGTTACGTAAGTATCTGCTTGAAACTGTCTGCAATACACAGATTTAAAATAATGTAAATAGGGTGATAAGTTAAAACAAGTTAAAATGCAAAGTGGCTTATGTGATATTCTAAAAGCACATTGAAGTTCTGTCTTCCACTGTATACATGAGATAGGTTTTATTCATTTTCATGAATCAAAGCTAAGGTGAAATTTGACACGTATCCACCATTGCTTCTGGTAGCTGGGAAGCACTGAAGAACCTAACTCACAATGGTTATATTTTGCATGCACAATGAATTGTTTTTTGATAGCATGTTAGTTGTGCTCTTTTACAGGTTTAGATCTCATTGTTTGAAAATTGAGCTGAGCTTATCAACATTAGGTTTTAATTATCAGGCATGGAGAAAAAGTATGCCCTCAAGAAGATGACCTCGCTGATGAGCTCCAGGGAGTCGTTATTTTTTGCGAAGCAACACATAACTGATACCAGCTAACATGGGACACGGGTAAGTGTCCCACCAAGTGACAAGAAACGAATAAATAACAAGGAGAGAAAAAGAAAAATGAAAGCCAAGGACTGGAAGGGCAAAGATAATGGAGATCAGGTCTGATAATTTTTCAAGAGTAGAGAATCACTAGAACAAGAGCCCAAGAAATTTTAGGAAATGATCTTCCATCCCTTTTTACACATTTTTTTTTTTTTTTTCTTTTTAACATGCAAGTGTGTGAATTCAAATGAATCAGAGGTGAAAGGAAGTATTATTTTATCCTTACTGAAATTTGTGGCAGCCTTTTCAATAAGGCATGTATTGTACCTGAAAGTTTAATTGCATTTGTCATGGCCCTGACTAATCTTTCTCTCTGCCTTCACACGTCTGAAATAATTTATGCTAGTAGTAATTTCTTCTGCCTCCCTTAACAGAACTGCTGTCTTCTTTGATCTTAGAATAAACATCAGAAAAATCTTTCTAAAGTAACCCAAGGAATTAATTTGCCCAAACTGACTGATACTTTTCGAACATTATGAGAATATCATCTAGACTTTTTTTCTTCCACTTCATGTTAACTCTTGTCACATCCTTCTCTTAAACCTTACTACAAATGATTACTTGCTAATTTAAATATCTAGTTAATTTACAACTAGTTGCTTAATTACACACTGTGGTTTTCGTTACTTTAATCTTACTTACATATTTTTAAGCCAACTGGAGAAAAAAGGAAAGAAAAAAAGAGGCATTTCTATGTCTCATGGAATTTCAGAATAAGTATGTAAAAATAGTCATTTTCAAAACCCAAAATCCAAATAACCATTCTTGTACTAAGAGTAATTCCAGCAAATAATCCATTTGTAACTATTTAATGCATAGGCATAACATACACCTAAATTACGTATACGTAAACTGGAATATCAGTCACTTAAGACCTAAATAATTTTGAGTGTTACTCTATTCATTTAGGTTTTTAATTTTCTTTGTTATGAATTGTAAGATTGACAGTAAAATTTGTTGTTTTTCAGAATTTTTCTACAAGACATTTCTTTTTAATTGTCTGATTGTTAAGTTCAAAAATGTAAAAGACAATGCAAAACTGAAAATGAGTCACCTTTTAAAAAGCTAGGAGTCATATCCTTAAACCCTCTTCTTTATGATGATTAAGTGTAGTTAATGACTGAAATGTTCATAGGTATGGAAGAAGATGCGTAGCAAAAAACCCATTTTATGAGTGACAGAGTATAGCTAAACTGAAAGATTGTACAGTCTTCCACTATGTAGTAAAATTAGTACAGACATGTACCAGGAGCACAAAATTAATCTTCTGAAATTCACCTTATTTCCTTGTTTCCGTCATACTTATGTAGAAATTTAACATAATTTATAAACTTTCTGTAACTTTAGGTACAAATTATTCCACTGGTAATTAATTAATTAATTAAAAATTAAAAAAAATATTTCAATTATTAATTTAATCTGTGATGGATTTCTTTCATCTGTCTTCGTCACAAACTGTCTTGAAAATTTTTTGTCTCTCTGTTTTCTTTTTTACAATACCGGGTTTCTATTTTTCCTATCTTTCAGTACTAAATTAACTAGAAACAGAACACTGCCAAGAATACTTTTTTACTCAATGGAGGGTTGCCTTAGGATGCTAGGTTAAATCGTAACTCAGTGGGGAATCAGCCAAATGTGACACATCTGGCAAATCAGGGGGAAGCAGAGAGTATCAGAACCAAGCATCATATCTTGTAGGGTTTTTTGTGTGTGTATGGTTGGACTCTATCTCAAAGGTCCTTTCCAACCATGAAGATTTTATGATTCTATGATCTTATATGGCTCCTAGACCAGGAATACCTCTCTTGCAGTTACATATTGTTGGAGTGAGAAACAAATCTATGGGGATATGTTCATTATTTGGGTTACTCAGACTTGCTTCTCACAGTCTTTCCCATCTTCCCCACTGTCATGGTTTCAGCTGGGATAGAGCTGACTTTCTAACTAGCAATGGATATAGTGCTATGCTTTGGATTTAGGATTAAAATAGTGTTGGTAAACACTGATGTTTTGTTTTGTTGCTGTGCAGTCAATGCTGTGTCTGCTTCTCATACCACCCTGCCAATGAGCAGGCTGGGACGAGGCAAGGCACAGGAAGCTGGGAGGTGACACAGCTGGGACAGCTGACCCCAACTGACCAAAGGGATATTCCCTACCATGTGAGGTTATGGTCAGTATATAAAGCTGGGGAAAGAAGAAGGAAGGGGGGATGTTTGGAGTGATGGCGTTTGTTTTTCCAAGTAACCATTATGTGTGACGGAGCCCTGCTTTCCTGGAGGTGGCTGAATACCTGCCTGCCGATGGAGAGCAATGAATGAATTCCTTGTTTGGCTTTTTCTTTGGCTTTTTCTTTATCTCAACCTACGAGTTTTCCTTATTTTTTCTGATACTTCTTTCCATCCCCACTGGAGGTGGGGAAAAGTGAGCGAATGGCTCTGTGGTCCTGGTTGCCAACCAGGTTTCAAATATTTGAAATATTCTCAGCTAATAGCAAATCCTCTTTTTTCTTCTGGGTTTGTAATAACTTCAGTGAATATTTCAGACAGGTTTTTATTTTTTTCTCATTCCCTCTCTCTGTCTCTCTGCATTTTCTGAATGCTAGTAAGCACACCAAATATTTATTCTTCTCAATAGTTATATCATTGTGTATGACCTTATGCAGAAAAAAGAACTGTTACATTAAAAAAACAGAACTAATCCAGTTAATAAACAATTGAAATTAATAAACAATTAAAAGAAACACTTTTTTTGCTGTGAGAGTGACCAAGAACTGGAACAGAGAGATTGTGAAGTCTCCATCCCTGTAAACATTCAAAAGCCATCTGGACACGGTCCGAGGCAACTAGGTCTGGTTTACCCTGCTTGAACAGGAGGTTGGACCAGATGACCTCCAGAGGCCTCCAGACCTCTTGCCAGTCTCAACTATTTAGTGATTCTGTGAATTATGGGAAAGAGGAACAGAATCAAACAACAGTCTGTACGGTCTGAAAAATTATGAGGATGCCAGGTTTTCACATATATAGAATCTTCAATGCCATACTAGCTTGCTCTTAACAAGACAAATATTATCATTAGTGAGAAGGACTAAACTGATGTAGTGGAGCTGCCATTGCAAAAAAAGAGAATCTGGTTATATGACAATTATGCGTTTTGAATAAATACTCTGATGCTATGAACAGTAATCATTTGTAGCTTAATCACTTGGCCAACAGTACAAAGGGTTCTGCCAATAGTGAGGAAGCATGCAAACCTGGTGATGCTTTCCAGCATTTGGAATCTCCTTGTTGATTTCATAACCTTTTTCCTCGGTAACTGAAAACCTTAAATTCCATAATCATGACTAATTAACAAGAGACTTAAAATCTGGTTTACATATGTTATAATTACATGTACGTTAAAGATAATTCTGCTTCAAAACGATGCCAAAGTTAGGAAGTGCCTGAGTTGTAGTTGTGTACTACATGCAAGCCAGGGCACTATGTACAGTGTATTCTGAAGTTTAATGATATGATTGCTATCATCTTCACTATTTCCTTCCCATCATTTCATACACAAAGTGAACATTATTCATGATGGGCTAGGAAAGTCCTCCATAATTTTAATACTTTATGCCAACAGTCCAGTGATTTAGTTTGTAAGCAGAATTATGCTCATCTGATTTGTAAGGGAACTAGGGAGTGACATATATCTGAAGGGGAAAGATGATCAGATAAGAGTAGTTAAATAAACTGTTATCACCATATGTGCAAATTTAATTTTGGGGTGTTAGCATACATAAAAATCTTTAATTGAAAGAGAGAAGAAAGAAATGCTATAGGCAGCCCCACGTTGGTTGAGATCTGTAGGACTAGCCAGTGCACATTAGTGCTGGGAGACGTATACTGGTAAATGAGGAAAAAAAAAAAACCATCTTGAGATATTAATACAGGCATAAGAAATGCATTAAGCTGTATTCAAACAGTGTTTGTGGACTAACCCTGTGCTCTAGCTCCTCTAAGGTACTACTGGACTGTTGCAAGACCCAGGACAGTCTTTTGCAAACTGAAATTTCTCCTCCATTTGATGCTAAATTGATGTATTATTACGACTTGGCATATTTTAACTAAGCGTTGTGCCCTTGCTGTGTGAAGCTCCTCCTCACTGCAGGGTAAAATCAGATGCTTAGATTTAAAGGCAACAGAATAAAAAGATGCACATTTAACGTGTATCTGGATCTCTCATCAGAGATAGTAGCCATAAGTGGTCAACATCTATCAGGCAGATTGTCTTTCCATATGGATTCAGTGTAATCCTATGGCTGGGTACCTCTATGGCAGAATAAGGCACCACTCTGCTAAAAGGCTTTCCTCACCCCACTTTGCTATTGCTTTAAACTAGCCGTGTTGATGAGATGTGCTGGTTTCTCCTCAGCCTTTCACCTGAAATCCATGCCTTCAAACACATTAGGCTTAACTGTGCATGAATATTATTGAGACATGCATTTCAAAAGAAAATGGATAGATTCTAGTCTTGGGTAGGAAGCAGTGGTGGTTGGCAGTTGCAAGTTTCAGTAGGTTACTGTCTATTTTCTGAGCCAAATACCTCACCGCCTTAATATGAATAACACACATGTGGATAAAAGGCTTTTAAGCCATGGCTTGAATTCAGGTTGAAATCAAATATACAATGCAGATATAAAACTGCATAGTATGAATGAGCATTTCTCCAGTGCTGAAAATGATGCATTCAGCATCTGTTTTGCCATTCTTGTTGGCCTGTAAAAGCAATATGTCCAGTCATCTTGAGACCTAGCCTCTTCACCTTTCTCCTGCTCTTCTACTGTTTTAGGAACAACTCGTTATCTGGGAAACCAAAGAAAGTATTCTTCACATTTTTGCTCTCTGTATTTGTGTGGTGTATGGTTAGGAGAGGAAGAAAAGTACAGTAAGGTCCAAAGGCTTCCTCTGACACTTATTTTTTATTTTATTTCTTATTTATTTATTTGTTTGTTTGTTTGTTTATTTATTTGGGGCCTTATGAAAATAAATTCTTATATCTTTGGCTAACGTTTTATTTTTTATACAGAAATGGGATTGGTTGGGTTTTTTTTGTTTCTTTGTTTGTTTTTCCTTTGTCTCTTTTTTTCTTCTTTTAACAATGCTGATATCAATGCTGCCCTAGGTAGAGAAGACATACGCTCCTTGTGAGCTGTTGATTTTTCCACGGCTGTCTAAACATTCTAGAAACAAAGTTAACAGTTTTTATAGGTAAGACACAACATTTTACACCATCAAAATCTTTACCATCTTGTTTCTTTCAGAATAGACATTTAGCATACTATGATACAATATTTGGAGCACACAGTGGCATAAAAAAATTTTGTTTATTGAAATGGGACTTCTTCTTTGACATCTCATTATGACTGTTTAGCTGCCAAGATTATTACAACTCTTGCAGCATTCACGGTGCCAGGAAGACATCTGTTAAAGTCTTCTATTTAATGTCTAGTGTGGACAAGGTTTATTTGCCACAACCACTCCCCAGAAGAGAAGACTGCAAGATTAGAATATGAAGTTGTAGTACTGTGTTCTCTCATACATAACTACAAAATACATGTAGAAAATTAATATACAGATGTGTTAGCCTGGGTCACTGTTGTTCCCTCCCCATTCTGTTTCTCAGATTTGATCTTGTCATTACTGTCTTAGAAAGTTTGTATTCCCTCTTTGGTACTTTTAATTGTGTGTATAATTATAGTTCAATTTGTGAACTATGATTAGGATTCTCGGTGTTCCCCTATTATAAGCTGCAGTGTGTTTATTCTAAGACTTCTACTTTGATGGTACCATTCACAAAATCTCTGTGTCCTTCCAGTGGCATTTTTATAAAGCTCATGAGTGACAAATATTTACAATATTGTAAATCACAATATTTACAACATTGTAAATCACAATATCTCAATAATATTCCATTAATTACTAATGACGTGTTTTTACTGTTTCACAACAGTTCCCATGATAGAGTAAGACCAGCCCAATTATTTATCTTCAATAAATGTATAAGACACACCAGAATTTTTGGTGATGCATCACGTACGTAAGGATCATGTATGGTGATTACTGTAACCGACAGACAGCTCAAGGTCTGTGGGAAATTTCCATGGACAAATGCTTCAAATCTCACTTGTTTCCCTCAGTACCTCTGAGTGCAGAGATCCAGATTAGCGTCAATATTTTGATTGTCACTGTGACTGGAGAATAAGAATAGCTGCAGAGGCCTTTTCAAAGCATTTTTAGCACGTGGGTTTTAATTAGAAAACAAGTATTTGCCTCAAAGCCGGAGTTGTCATCAGAGATCACATGTAGCTTTCAAGCCAACTAGCATTAATCTTCTTTGCATATCTTTAAGACTAAAAACCTTTCTAATTAAACTCTTAAAGTCTCTTATCTCTGAGGCCTGGCTGATGCTGTAGTGGAATATATCATCGCCAGCAACAATGACCAAAATTGTAATTCCCTGCATAATACAAATCAAATTGATTGTAGAACATTATGTTCATTAGAAAGTAATAGATTTTTTTACATGTTTGATCAAAGCAGCTGGTGTTTAATCCAGACTGAGAAGCAGAATACTATGTAATACTACTTATTGCTTAATTCATGGCCAGGTCTGCAATTTACTGAAAAACCAACAGAGCAACTTTATGGGATGCATATGCTACCTAGATAATGTACATAAAATAACGGTCAGATAAACTTAGCACAGAAAATTTAATGGGAAGAAAATTAACTTTCAGGACAAAATAATGTATTTAAAAATGCAGATGAGAAGTGAGTGTGAATTAGGAGGGAATGAAAATACTTTTGTTATGTTTTTTAGTTTCTTGAAAAGATGCTTCATCTGGGATTGGGAAAATCCCCAGGCTTAGTGGTACTCATGTTAATCAATGGATCTGGGAGATCTTCCAACTTGCAAGGCTTTGTCTCCACACTGTATCAGAGAAAGATGTTAAGCACATTTGTGCCTCTTGTCACTGTTGCCCACACAGCTCTTCGGTTTCTGCAGAACAAGAAATTACACTGAGGTTTTGAAGGGCTTGCAGTTTTTCATCTACAGGTGAGAACGTGGAAGCTTACTGAAGTAAGCTTGTTGAAGAACACAGAGGAAGTTAATTCCATCTTTTCTCACAGAAAAATACAGTGGTTTTTTTTTTTTTTTTTCTCTCTGTGCACTGGTATGCTAGATTGATAGGGAGGAAGGTACAGTGAGAAGTAGACAGTAGGTGAGAGGAAGAAAAATGAAGTTCTCATCTCCTCCAAACTGGGCAGCATTCCATGTAAAGGGATCAAAATATATTTTTTTATCTAATAGAAGATGTCTGAGTTCATGTTTCCTCGTTCCTGATATTCCCCCTGTGGTAAAACCCAAAGTAGTCCGATGTTGTTTATCTGTTCCTTGTTCACCCCTCCCATCACTCGTACATCAGGAGGGTTTCTATACAAAAGCACATACGATCCAACGAGCAAAATGCACAACATTGGCTATATGGAAATAAAGAGAGGCAGGCCAGTGGTGACATCTCTTTCCTCACGGACCAGCATAACTTATTCCAATGAAAACTTTATAAACCCCACTAAAAACTTCAGGTCTTAATAATAACATGCAATGGCAGCATAGAACAACAGAAGTTTATCTGCCTTGGACAACAGGGGTAACAAGTTGTTCCAACTTGTAATAAAAAGGGTTGTTCAGGGGAAAGTTAAAAATTAATTTACAATACAATAACTATTTATTTTTGTTTTCCATCACATAACAACTAAATATTTTGTTATATATCAATTTTGTGACTATTTTATTGATAATGGGTATTTTACACTGTTCTTATTTTGTACTGTATGTTACTCCTAATTGTTCTCTGTATTGTTCTCTTCAGCCTCTGTTGTGTTATTTCCATATGCAGTCACACACATTTCTGGTCAAAATATTCTGTTGAGATATCACCATCCAAAACATGAGTTACCACTGCAGCGCAGCCTTTCCTAGCAAAGGTTGGACTCTTATAGGGAGATGTAGTGTAAGAAAGATCCATTTTCCACCTTGATTATTAGTCTGGGATTGCTGTTATTACAGCAATCGAAGAGTTGCCAGACAAAAAAAGTACCAAAATATATTACCCTACCTATTGGCTTATTAGATGGATGTAAACGACATGCATGTTTTCCCTGTCTCATTTCTAGATCCTGTATCTATATACCCAGTTCTAGTATTTGTTGTGAAATAAAGATAATAGGGTCTTTATCTCCAGAAAGAGGAACTGACAAAATCACACCTACCTGGTTACCTGACTTACTGTGTAAGTGTGATACCAATGTTACTTTGTACCTTCTTGTTATTTCATTAAACACCTCTTTTCACAAAGCTGTTGATCAATTAAAGGTATGGAATCTTAAGAAAGCATAGAATAAACTACAGAGCTGTGCTAAAAAATTGCAACACTACCAGTGTTCTGAAAGACAATAGGAGTAAAGGTGTCAGCTGAGATAGTAGCAAATTATTCCAAACTCTTGGAAATTGCAGAGATCCAGACTGTTCCCTATAAAACTGGTGAACCGACAGGAAAAAAAAAAAAAAGGAATCCTGGTGATTATTTGTTTTGATATCAAATTTCAAAATTCTTATATTATCTGTGGGAATCCAGTGTTTATTTTATACTGCAAAAAAGGTACACAGTCCAAGGCAGGGGAAGTTCAACAGAAGGATATCTCTTCAGTCTTCAGTGTTCATTTTTAAACACTGCTGGAATAAATGTGAGGTAAAATGTACCTGATCAGCCTTGTAGTAACATCCACATGCTTCTTTTGCAACAAATGTTGCAGAATAGATTGCCTAATGTAGTAAAACCAACCATATCTAATTTGCATTGTAGATATTCTCTATATGAATTCTAAATAAATAAGAAAAGAGTGTCTTAGTAAATTACATTTAAATTTCTGTGTTAAAAATACTTTTTATTCCTCATTTCTTCATTAATTTCCAAATCAGCTTTTCTCAGTTTTGCTTACTTTAGTTTTGATTTTATTTGCTGTTTTTTTCTCAAGTGGAATTCAATCCTTTCAGTTATTCTTTGTTTCGCTTGTGTTTTCATTTCCTTTATTGCTTTCTGATTAATCCTAGTTTTATTTGAGCTAATATACATGGATTGCCTGCCTAAATCTGATGTAAATTATCCACCAAGAAGTTATGTTGTACAGCTGTAGGCAGACCTGCATGTTAATTTGTTCTACTGCTTAGTAGTGCTGTAGCTTTTACAGATAGCTTTCATATGAAATTGGAACATATTCTCACTTTCTCAGATCTTAGTAATCTTCTGGTATTGCTGATAGAAAGATTTCAATTGGATAAGATCCTATAGAATTCTGCTATTATTAGGATAAATGTTTCCATGGAACTTTAAAAAATGTAATTAATTCAATTCACCTAGTGGATAGAACTGACATCTTTTTCTGCCTTTTTTTTTTTTTTTTTTTTTTTTTTCTTCTTCTCTCCCTTATTTATTTGGCTTTTTGTCCTGGCTGCCCTTTGCTATCTTCATGCCATAGAACTTTTCTTTACTGTCTATATTTTCCTGAGAGTTTTTAAAGGCAAAAGCCTTTTGCTTAATGGAAACAAAAAGGATGAAAATGGTGTAGCAGATAGATAAGAAAGTCTCTATAACTTCCTGAACCAAGAATATGTTTAAATTTAAACTATTGAATGTAGTGGGGTTAAAACTACAAAAAAAGGGGGGGGAAATGAATTCAAAAAAGAAGGGAATAGTAAAAGATACTCATGAAAACAATATTAAATTTTATTACTTTTAAGAGACAGTGTTCTGCACATTTATTGCTTTTCAGATACCAGGCTGCTGAAAATTCTGACCTTTTCCTTTGTAAGACTTATCAGAAAATAAAGCCTATAAATCTTTCTGACTCCTTCTGCTACTCCAATACACAAACACACAGAGACACACACAAAAGGAAAGAATTCAATAAAATAAGTTTAACACATATCTCTCATGTCTAGGTGTATTAAATTCTTGCTTTCACCAGGTACTAGAGAATGAAATAAAAAACGGAATTATTTGAAATCAGGTTATGCATGATCTGTTATGACATATTTTCATCTGAGATGTAAAAAGAAGTTCAGGATTGTGTCAGAGTCAGTCAGATGGAGAAGTGCGGTGAATCACCAGATGCAGTCAGTGACATGCAAACAAATCCTGCTTTCCACCAGCGTGCCGGCCCGTTGCTCAACACTGATGACTTTCACCTGCCGTTGAGTCTACAGATATTAGTTTGCCAAAGTTGGAACTTACTGTTGACTTCTATCTGAAGTATGAGGTTAGTCTTAGTTTTACATCAGATGGTTCTTAAATTAAACCTGGGAGGATTAAAACTCCTTTTTTTTTTTTTTTTTTTTTTTTTTATGGAAACACACATAAGTTTTATACTGAATTACACACTGTATAATTCTCACAAGCAAAAAGCCAATTATAGTAGTCACTGCTTCTTCATGGTAGTATCTCAAACATTGGGCAATCAAAAAACTCGGTGTTTTTGTAAAGCAAATTCTCTGTTTTAACAAACTGTGTCATGTTACAGTGAGGTTCTGGTAAAAAGTGAATTCTGCTGAATTCTGAACACCAACATTTCAGATTAGCACCATTAGCTAGTCTTCATGATCCCAGTTAGCAAAAGAATCCAAACATAGTGAAAACCCATGCTCCTTCTGAAGGCAAATGATAATACAGTGTTTGTGATACCATCAGAGCCCACAGACAGCCAAGTGTTAAAATCACTTTACTATTCAATTAACTATTCAGAATGGCATTTTAGAAAAGGGTCCACTGAGGTGACAAAGCAAGTTGCACTTGCTGTCAAACAAGTTATCAAGATGCTTTATAAGGCAACCATATGTAACTGCAATGTAGCTGTGAACGACATTGTTTTGTGAGTGATGCTGGCTGCTTTACATGTGGACTCTTGACAACTGCTGTTGTTTCTCCTACACAGGATCTTTAATTAAACTGACTGTATTTGTTTTAATATGATGTGCTTAACCAATGTTAGTAAAAAGAAGTATTACCATAGCAGAATAATTCTTCATGCAGGTGTAAGAGACCAGGTTTAACTGGAAGAATCTGGAACATTGTTTGATACTGAGGAAATATTAGTTCCCACCTTCTTTGTCACCTTTACTTCTGTTCTCCAGACTGACTGACCATTTGCAGCTCCTACCATTATTACAGATGGGTTCCCTGAAAACCTCTTTGGAGTGTAAACGATCTTGGATATAAAGTTCTGGCTGAACTGTACTAAATGAATGCATCCTCTCCTTAAACCCCCTTATTCAGCCTCTTTTCATTCAAAAAAACCCTTAATTTTACAACTGCGTGATATTAGGCAAGCAATTGTTCGAGCTTAGAAAGCAATGAATTGTGATAAAACATCTTGGAGAAGATGATGTCAAGTGATGCTTTATCTTCTTTTTTTTATTATTTTCAATTTTTTTTATTTAACAGGAAATTTACAGTTTTATTTCTTTTTTGATTTTTTTTTTTTCCCCCTGGTGGTTGAAGATTGTTTCTCTTCATGGATTTGGGAAGATACACTGCCTATGAATGTAATCTTATTTCAAAGCCATTTTGTCTGTGTGGCTGCAGAAACCAGAAATTCCTACCTGGTTCTATCTGGAGGTACATCCCCAAGGTTCTTTCACAACTGGAGGAGCAAACACAACTGTTTGGTTTTGCTGTTCAGCAACTCACTTTGTGTTTGACTCCGTGTCATTCCATTTTGCTTTTAATGCCAAATAAGTCTTTGGCACAGATGAAAAATAGGCAGGTTTATTTTTTAAGTGCAAGAAAAAAGTATTAAGAATGACAGAAAGCTAAAACTTTATACCACCCCTTAATTACACATCATGCCAATGAATAGCATTCACATCCCCAAGGGAACATGGACTAAACTGGATGAGGCGTCTTAAGCTTGACGACTGCTGGATTTCAGAATTATCCCATTGCTGCATCTGTTCAGCAGATGTGGTGTAGTTCATCCATATGCTGTGTATGCCCACACTGTTACGCATTACAGACCTACTCCCTTCACAAGGTACTGATTGTTTTGGTGAAAACGCTACTTAAATGAAAGCAACATCTGTTTTGTTCTCAGATTCATAATTTTGTTTGTTTGTTTGTTTGTTTAGGTTTTCTTTTTTATTTGTTTCCATCAATCTTATGGAACAGCTCAAAATTGTAAGGTGACCAGTATAGTACTTTTGAAAACTTAAACTGTTTCATCTTAAAACCTTCCTCCAAATACTTTTCAACAAATGAGCAAAGTAGCTATCAGTTTCCCTAAACGTGCATAATGCAAATCAGAAACTCTTGGTTCTCATCATCCATCCCTGTGGCTCTTTTAATGTCCATTTGCATTTTTTTTTATGGCTGAGCAATGATGACCAGTTTCACAATAATATCATCTTTTACTACTTGAAATTTCCCCATGATAAACAATATGTTTTATTTGTAACATGGCCATTGTTTAAGAGACTGTACAGTCCATTAGTAGTAAAACTAAATTGCATTTTACTCTTGAAATGACTTGTAGAATGTACAGCATAATAAAATTATTTTTTCTTAATAGAAAATGAATTAAAGAGTCTTCTGTGTGTGGTTTCTGTTTGTTTTGAGAATAAAATATGTTGTAGGTTCTTTGTTTCTTATTGTTTCTCTCTTTGCTCTTTTTCCTCCCCTCCACCTGTAATATGTTAATTTATTTTGGTTGTAAAAAATAGCACACTGAATAATACATTTCCCAACATAAGAATATTAAAATTAAGGTGAGTTGCATGGATGAGCATAAGTTCCTTAAATATCCATTGAAATTCCATTTTAGGTTGATATTTGACACTAGAATTTATATTCACTGAATGAAAAATATTTCTATCACAAGATGCTGAATTGGTGGAATTAAGTTATTCTATTTAATCTTTTAGTGAAGATTTATTTGAAAAACACAGACTTTTGAAAAAGAGAAATAATCTGAGATAGTGGGTCTTGTTAACCTAAGTATTTTTTTTTTATTTTCAGATTATTATTTCCTTTATACAGAGACAATTTAATTTATAAATTGTACTATATGTGTTTTCACAATAAATATGTTTATCTTTTTCATTTTTGCCTTGAATCAAATTTAAAATATTCAACTTGTGCAAAAACTAAATGATGAGGCTTATTTTGTTGGTATGGGGACGGGTGATAATATAGGCTGAATTTTACTTCATTGCCTTTACGTTGGGTTATTCTTACAGCTCCAGTAATAGCCCAACTGCCCAAAGAAATTCTGTAATGGTTTTAGGTAAATGTCTGAGAAAAAAAACCCAATGCATTTATACGGACTGAAATATCAACCAGGTAAGTTATGCACATAAGAAAACTAGTGCATTCTGTGGAGTAAGTTTCATCTTCCATTCAAAAAAACAGGGAAAGGGAATTTCAGTTTAAAACCTGTGGTGGTGATGATAGGTAGTAAAACCTTTCAGTTTCTTAAGATACATTTATTTGTCTGTCAAAGACAATGCCGATATTGATTAAAAAAAAAAAAAAAAAGTAATAATTCAAAATGGCATCAAAGTGCTTTTAGTCAGTATTCAATCAGACATACAGGCTGTGATTAATTTCTGTCCTAAAAAAATCCACTTAATTCTTAGTTAATTCAGCTGAAATGCAGTCGTGAGTAAGCTATACTGTCAAATAGGTACAGCTCAGCTGCCAAAGTGTTGTACCCCTCATTGCCAATCTTTTATTCCCCTTCTAAAATAATTTTTTACTGATAGGTTGGAACCTATATTCGGGTATCTTCTAGTAATCAGGATTAATGCCTGTAAAAGAAAAGTTGTAGAAAAGATCATCAAAGATACTTGATCTGCTTTTCCTTACATTTGTTTTGCACTTTACACTTCTAGAATCTTAAAAAAACTTTTGGGATAAATGTAGTCTTGGCCTGTAAGAAAACTATGTTGTCACCTTTCAAATGCATTATAAACAGTAATAATCCACAATGTGGAGTTTTATTTATAGATTGTGCTTCTGTTTTCCCTGGACCACATTCTACACCAGAAATTCATCTGTTGTTACACATCAGCATCCATCTTGTTCCTACAGTCAAATAGCCGCATTTTCCCCAAATTTGAATGAATGCATATTAAGTCATAGAAGAGTGACTTCTTTCCCTAGCCTGTCTATCTCATTCAAACAAGAGTCTTCTTGTTGAAGATTACTTTGCTTTTCAACTTAAGATTCATTCACCACGGTTTGTATTCTCCCACGCTGGTCTCTGGAGGATCATGAGTAACATATAAGAGGAAACTGAGTGTATGAAGTAGTTTGTATCAGGTGGTTTTAGTTGAATGTAAACCAGTCTTCCTTTTTAGTGGAAACTGGATTGTGTATTTCCCATTGTCCTCCCTCAGGTGGGGGATAAACCCATAGAGCAGTTAATTCTAAAGCCCTTTGACGAAGCACTTCTGAGGGCATGCTTAATTCATATTAAGTATTGCAAATAGTGATATTTCAAATGATATCGCTTTAAAAATCAATAGCATCTCTGTGCAAACAAGCCTATACCTTATACAAAAATTGCACTTTTATCAGACTTTGTATGGTTGCCTTTGAGTGATTTTGACAGCTCCCACAGTGGGTAGAACAAACTGCAAGTGGGATTTCAATATTTTGTTGAACATTGTAGTGATGTGTATTATTTGTGTTAGTTACTATTTTAGTCATCTAGAACATTTAATAGTTCATGGCATCTGAGGCCAGTATGGATCACTAGATTATCAGTATGGTTTATGACGTGTAATAGGTCACATTTACCAATTAGTTGAGCCTAAAAGAATCTAAGTTAGAATACACAACATGGTCTTACAAAATCTGAATTTATTCCAAGAACAGAAACTAGGAGGTAACAGTGTACCACTGAATCACAAGTTCTTGTAGTGGTGTGTTTTGTAAGCAATTGTGTAGCTGATCATATTTTATGTTGTAGAGGAATAATTTAATATAAGGTGTAAGAGAGACTGTAAGGTAATTTCGTCACTGTGGAGTGACAATGTCATTTCCCAGTCTCTATACAATATTCTCTTTTTATACATTCAGGGATCATCTAATTTGCCTTTGCTGTAGTTTACTTGTGACAACTTAGTGCTTTACACAGGCTAACTCCTAGGTTTACGTTATGCTTTAACACGTCTTAACCTAATCCTGTAAGTGGTCACCTTCCAGAAGAATCAGACAAATCATCTCTTCCGGGTCTTACACCTTAATTGATCTACCATATTCAGGAACAAATTTCTCATCCTCTAAATTAGCCATGCAAGCATTCAGTAGTATTGGACAATGAGCTAATATCTATAGAAATGTTCTAGTACATGTTTTTCCTGTTTTTGCTCACCGATGCTTGATGCTTCCCTAGTAACATTTAGATTCACCAACAGACCAGTTCTTAAACCATTTAAATTTAATGAACTCCTTTTTTGATTGTTTTTTTTTTTTTCTTTTCAATTTAAGTGAAAACTTAGAGAAATATATCATGAGGAATTAGTCTAATTGTCTTGAAAAATGTGGTTATATCAACACTCACCTCTACCAATTGAATTAATTCTTTCAAAAAGAAAACAGAAACAAAACCAAAATTTGTTTGACAAATAACCAGATTGATTTACATTTCTTTTACTTTTAGTCTTTTCATATCTTCAAGGCCATAGGAATTTCTTAAATACAGCCTATTGTTTAGGTCGAGATCAGTTCTTCCAGGCTGTATTTTTCTGGAATATTTTAATCTTGAAGTATCCCAACTTTGATGCTTTGAAACTAGTTGTAGCTGATTACTTTCCAAAGTCAAAGATACAAAATGTATATAGTCCCCTTTTTCATTTCACAGAGAAAAGGAAATATTAGATATTCTTGACTATACAGTTGTGTTTTATTTTCATTGTTAATATGCTTATAAAACCCCCTAATGCTGTTTGTCCATATTTGATGTTAATATTTTTGACCTCTTATACTTTAGAGTTGCTGAAATATGTTAAGTTGTAGCTCAGATGAATTGTTAATAAATGGATATTACTTCTTTTATATGTAATTTCTTTTTATTGTGCTTTCACATGTTTTTTTTTTCAGCCCAAATTGCTTTGAATTTAAATCTGCAAAATGTTTTTTTGAAGCGAGCAGTATGATGTCTCTGAGATTATTACAGCTGTTATTATCTGGTTTGTTGTTTGGTTTTTGTGTTTTTTTTTTTTTTTTTTCCCCCCAGTTTCAGAAAATATACTACTAGTTGGTGCCATATTCAATTTGTAGAAAGTAAATGTCTCATCACTAGTGCTCAGGCAATAGTTTATTTTAAGTGAACATTTACTGTTTCTTTATTGTTCAGAAAGAGTTATTATAGCCTATAATGCAGTGTTAAATATTATCCTCACTAAATAAGTACCGAAAATAAAACAGTCTTATTTTAAGAAGGACCTATGACTTAGATTTCACTTCTTTTGTGAGTAATCCAAGCAGAAATATCAGTCTTGTGCTAATACCTGAAGCTTTGGCTTGAGCATGTGTTATGTAGCATTGATGACATCCTACCTCACTACCCTATTTCAAGAGAAATGAGAAGAAAAGAATGAGCCTTTTTTTCACTCCTTATTCAAAGAATTGTAAAGAAATAACAAATTACTATTAGCGTATGTCTAAAGCCTATTATCTGAAGAGGAAAAAAGAAGCAAGGACAGAGTATCTGAAGTGCTTTTTCACAATTGTAATACATCCTAGAGTTTCCTGTGACAGAGATGCCGGAGCACATCGCACTTATTATAGACCTTGCTTTGTGTTGTGTAGCAAGTCAATGTCCAAACTCTTATTTCACTCTTTCTGAATGTTTGCCTTCCTTTCTGGCACCTGTAGAGGTTGTTCAGAGAACACAACTATTGATGGGAGAGACTGATGGAAAGTATTCCTAAGAGTATTAAATAATGGACACACAAATAAACAATATTAGAGATGAATAGATCTGTCTTTTGTAAAAAGATATTCCTCATAGTCCTATTCACATTCTTCAAGTGAGTCGGTATGCATGAGAGATCCCACAGGAATAAGCACAGATAAAATAACTGGTTCAAAGACAGGAAACATGACCAATTTTCATACTGTGGAGGAGATAATTGCAGAGATCTAAAGAAGAATGCGAGGTGGGAAAGCAATTTTAATCTTTTGGATAAAACTATACATGTAAGCTAAATCTTGTTATTCAAGAATGAGATCTTGGCTTTGATATATAGATATATAGGTCTTGGCAGATCTACAAGAATATCAGGTCAGCAGCATTTAAGAAAACTAATAAATAAAATGGTAAGAACTGTTGCAGAAATACAGAGAGCATCAGGATGCCCTAGCTAGAAGTGCAGCAAACTCATAGCCTAAGTAAGGCAAGCAATACTGTATCTTATTCCAGGTTTTCCAAAGGAAGATAGCAGAATTGACACAGGTTCAAAAACAACAACACTATATGGCTTGGATATGGTAAACTATTAAATAACCTAAATTCTTCAGTGTGGAGATAAATATTTTAGGACCTGTTAAAAGTCTATAAAATTTTAAGTAGCATCAAAGAGGATGACTAAGGATCAGGAGATAACAAGTGGCAGGTTTGAAACAACAAAAAGCAATACTACGTGAGACACTGCTGGCTGCCGTACTATTTCATAAGACACAGTGCAAATTAGAATTTAGAATTAAAGGTGGGAAATCCAGCCAATATAGTGCAGGAGAGTGCTATCACCTTCTGATTCAAAAGCCTGTGATCTGGAAACCACTGATGTGCAGAGTACCAACAGAAAGTATTCCTCTATATGCCCTCTTATGTGCTTCCCCAAACATCTGTTATTGGAGACTGTAACAGTGAAAGCAATCTTCCACAGTATTGTTGTGTGTAGAACTTTTCCACAATAATGAAGTTTTTAGCTGCAGGCTTAGTGCAAGTTCGAGCTAGTAAAGACTGGCAACAGGAGCTCACAAAATTATATTGATGTGTGGCTGGAAACTGGAGATAAAAAGACAGACAGTTGACTGAGCTTGATGTGCCCTCCATTAAAGTTTATATGTGTGGCTTTATAAAATTTTTCACAGTCTTCCTCCAAAATAAGAGCTGAAATATTTACAAAAAAAAATAATTCTCTGTGAACCATCTGAACTCTTGTATTATTACGATGTATACATTTTGAGGGTTTGGTTTGTTGGAGTTTTTTTTTAACAAATACAGTGTCATGCTACTTGTGCTTCTAGAAATAACAATATTTGCATCAGTACAACTGTTCATGAAGTATTCAAAGTCCTTTTGAGGTGGACGAGTATCTACGTGTTGCAGAACAGGAAAACAAAATGCTGAGATAAAAAATGTGCTTGTAGGTCTCTGTAATACTACCAAACAGATGTGCTTTTGTGTTGCTTACCAGTATCACCTTTGACAATGTGTTTACTTCAGTTGGTTCAAAGGGTTCTTTTGTCATAAATTAGTTTTGAAGCCCACTAATGAGCATTTTTGTTGCTTATTTACTGTGAGAGTATCTCTAATGCACAGCCTTGACATTTTTTTGACCTTGACAGATCCTGAGAGGCTGGAGGAAGAGAACACAAATTCTTCACTTGTATAAGCTGATTACTATTAGTAAAGTCAGCACTTAAGGATCATTTATAATCACATTTGGAGGTGATTCACATATAGCTATTGGCAGAATCTGCTCTTAATTCGGTACTGTTGTGCTTCAAATGGAGATGTTGTCACACTCTAAGGAAAAAAAAAAATCACGTCAGCTGAGTAGATATTGGAAATTCATGATGAAGCTAGCATTTTGAAGTGCAGGCAAGACATAACATTTCATGGGAGAAATTCTTCAGGGGAGTTCAGAAGTTGTGAAGTCTGGATAAATAAATTAGTCATAAAATGACTTGGAGTAAGCTCAGTTCATCTTTAAAAATAATTCGTTTTGTATAAAATTCTATTTCCACCTGAAATTAGGATAGTGTTGGCTCTCCTTTCAGAGATTTTGTTTATTTGACTTGGTTGTACTGTGATAGAATGGAAGTATTTATAACTTTACAGGTGTTCATAAAAAAAAAAGGAAGGAAGGAAGGAAGAAAGAAAGAAAGAGGAAGAAAGGAAGAAAGAAAGAAAGAGGAAGAAAGGAAGGAAAGAAAGGAAGGAGGGAAGGAAGGAAGGAAGGAAGGAAGGAAGGAAGGAAGGAAGGAAGGAAGGAAGGCAGGAAGGAAGGAAGGAAGGGAAAGGAAGGAAGGAAGGAAGGAAGGAAGGAAGGAAGGAAGGAAGGAAGGAAGGAAGGAAGGGAGGAAGGAAGGAAGGAGGGAAGGAAGGAAGGCAGGAAGGAAGGAAGGAAGGGAAAGGAAGGAAGGAAAGAAAGGAAGAAAGGGAAAGGAAGGAAGGGAGGGAAGGGAGGAAGGGAGGAAGGGAGGAAGGGAGGAAGGAAGGAAGGAAGGAAGGAAGGAAGGAAGGAAGGAAGGAAGGAAGGAAGGAAGGAAGGAAGGAGAAATAAGAAGAAAGAAAAGAAAGAAAAGAAAGAAAAGAAAGAAAAGAAAGAAAGAAAAGAAAGAAAGAAAGAAAGAAAGAAAGAAAGAAAGAAAGAAAGAAAGAAAGAAAGAAAGAAAGAAAGAAAGAAAGAAAGAAAGAAAGAAAGAAAGAAAGAAAGAAAGAAAGAAAGAAAGAAAGAAAGAAAGAAAGAAAGAAAGAAAGAAAGAAAGAAGAAAGAAAGAAAGAAAGAAAGAAAGAAAGAAAGAAAGAAAGAAAGAAAGAAAGAAAGAAAGAAAGAAAGAAAGAAAGAAAGAAAGAAAGAAAGAAAGAAAGAAAGAAAGAAAGAAAGAAAGAAAGAAAGGAGTGAGTAGCGACATACTGGCATCCCTTAATCCCTTACAGGTTATGTCAAGTGTTGTTTAATTCCAGAAAGCAGAAGTGTAACAAAAATAAAGGCAATTATGTCTTTCATCTTCTTACGTCTTATTAAGGCAATGATGTACTTATGTTTGAGTTTCCAAATACTTCATTGTATTAGTGTAAATAATGCAAACAGCAAGGCAGCTTTTGCTGTGCTGTAATAACAGAGCATCCTAGAATAGATCTCAGATACTTGCAAGTTATATGAATCCTTGTTTTATAAGCATACTTGACATAAAATAATGTTTTTCTTCATATTTTTAAGGTGTCGAGGATGATGGTTATGTTTCAAAAACTAATAAAAGTGGTTGTCTCACTCCTTAGTGATTGGTTTCCAACCCAATCCAAACCATTCTATGATTGTTTTCTTTTAAGAATGTTTTTACATACCCTCTTTTGTAATGTCTTTGTTGAATAATCTCTGATTTTAGGATCTGAGATATTTGGGTTTGGGTATTTTTTTTTTTTTAAGAAAAGTTTTCACTTAATTTTGGAGAATTTTTTTATGCAGTAGATCTTGTAGAGGCAAGAGAACTTCAGAAGAAATAGTTAAAAAAAATTTGATGTCCTTATTTGAGTGTTACTAGAAAATGTTCTTTGTTACTACTTGGGCAGGCTTTAAAAATCTGATGAAAAAAGTTCCTTCAGTAAATAATTAATGCTGGTGTTTCTGAAAGAGAATGTATAATCCGTTCCATAAAATCTGACAGATATTTATTATAACTAGAATAAGCCTTTCACACTCTTTAAAAATTCCTAGCAAAATGACAGCTTTGGCAACATTGTTGTGGGCTTCACGCTATGTGGTGTTTTGAGGCTAGAAGTGTACTACTAGATTTTATTCAGCTAATTTGAAATTATCTGATTATTTATTTATTTATTGCTGGATTAAGTAAACTAGATTAATTAGGCATCGAAATTAATATTTTTTCTCAAGATGGCAAGTTCTTATGTCTGTAATTATTCTGTATTCTGTTTCCTCACCAGACTGGAATTTCCAACAACTTAGGAAAAGAAAATTCCAGAAAGTACTAGAAGGATCATAAAGAATTTATTGTTTAGTATGGTAAAAAGTTGTTCCATCTTTTTTGACTCATTTGTCACATTATGAGGGGGAAGGCTGTGGTGTTCAAAAACAGCTCACGTTAACAGATTGGAGGTGGGAGAGGGGATAGTGTGATGGTAACTGAGAACAGGTCTTTACCATATGGTAATAGTTATAAAATAAATTATGATCTATGCTGGATGTGCTATTGCTGTATTATTCCCTGATATAAATTAATAAATCTGTAGGCTGGTCAGTGATATTTCTGGTATATTATGTTTCTTCTCCTGGTGCCCAGGACAAGGTGGCCAGTACCTATATCAAAAATTTAAAAAAAAAAAATTCAAAAAAATTCATTTCTTTGTATTCAGTGCGCTTTGAAGAGAGGTGGAAATAGTGTCAACTGTTCTGCATACGAAAAAGGTATGAAAAAAAGCAAGGATGTGATTTGAAGGAACACCTTGCTGTGTGTTTTTCAAATTTTATTTGGCCCTGTGAAGGATTTTTATTTCTGCTTCAGCATTTACATGGACAGAGAGCTAATGTGTTCAACTGAAGTTACTACTGCTCTATGTCTAAATGGTGATTTTGCGTGGGAACTGGGAACATTTATGTCCGTTTGACTAATGTGGACTCTCATACTACTTTATAAATACATAGATTTAGGGTTGATCAGTCATGTCCTTTGCTACTTAGAAGATAATAAGTAAATTTTGCTCCATCTAATCTACAACACCTTATTCTCCTAGGTAGATATTTATGCCTTGGGAATCACTTTCAATTTTTCCCTCTGCTGAAAAACATAGCTACATGGCAAACATGGCTATCTTACTTTCCGGGACATTCTGCAAATTCTTAATTTTTTAAGCCTTAAAACAAGATCATGCATCTGATTTTTAAACCAAAATGTAACAGCAGAACAATGAAACTTCCCCTAGCGCAATCACCTACACACTTAGTGATTGCAATTCGTTTGCTTTTACACACATGGATGAAAAAAAATTGGAACAGCGTAGAAAGTAGTCAAAGAGTCTGTCATGTTCCTCTCTCTGCTTGAAGCTCTTGGGCTTAATGCACAACAGTACCAATTCACAAGAAAAAACCCAAGGCAATAAGCCCTGAAGGAGAAAAATATATCAAAAGCTTTTTCATTTATGACATGTATCTCAGGAAATAGTATTATGGGAGGTTGTGGAGTCCCCTTCTCTGGAGACTTTTAAGATCTGCCTGGATGCAGTCCTGACTAATGTGCTTTAGGCAATCCTGCTTTAGCAGGGGAGTTGGACTAGATGATCTCTAGAGGTCCCTTCCAACTCTGAAAAATTCCGTGATTCTGTGAATGTTAACTTCCAGTTATTGTATCTTACCTGTTTGATAGGTGAATGCTTGAATCAAGAGTTTGCATAAGGTATCACACAAGCTATTTGTTCTTACCCTTCAGAAGAAAGACAGTAATGATGATTTATACATATAAACACATCTTTTATCAGCACATTCCTGAAGTGTCTTGCAAACTGACTTGGAAACTGTTCACATTATTCTCCAAGGAAATTCTGTTTTTCTTTACAGATGATTCATTGAGATGCAGGTATTTTTTTTAGAAATATAACACATGCAAAACCTCTGTGTTGTTTGCTCTTCAGGTCAGTAGTAAACAATACTAACCTGCTTTAAATTTATGGCTAAAGCATTCTAAAAAGCACCAATATACAAGTCTAGTTCAGTCAAAATCTCACAAACTGGAAAGCTATCAAAAAATGCAAGACATAATGAGGATGCCAGACAAAAACTTTGGTTTGATTTTTTTTTCAGTCTGTTAAAATTTTCTTTTTCATTGCACAACAATTATTGTAGCATAAAAGGGACTCTTTTCAGAAATCGTTCTTAGAACAAAGGAAGAAAAGTAATAAGTAAAACGTATCCATCTTTCAAATTTTTATTGATTTGTAGATCAACAATGTATAGGTCTGTTGAAAGCTCATGTTACCAATTTAAATATTTTAAAACTGAAAAGTTTAAAATCCTTCACTTGGGAAAACACAATTTTTTTTTTATATCATGCAAAACTGGAGTCTTCAAAGGTGAAACTTTCCCTTCTCGTTCTCTTGTGGACACATATGCACATGCATTAATATATTTGGAGGAAATGTGGCTGCAGTAGCAGAAAGAGGTTTGCATTACCAAATAATTGCACAATAGGAGAGGATCTGTAGATAGAAATGGTTGGTGCTGAGGCTCTGATGACCCCTGCATATGTGCTGCAAAGGTTTAATTCAGATTAGCTCCTGTTCCTGTGGACTGAATACCCATTAGTGACTTGAAAAGAGATTCCAGCACACTGTCATTCTAAAGGATTTCAAGATATCTCTTCTGAGATCATGCCCTGATATTAACTAAAGCAGAGTAAACAGATGTGCTAAAAAGCTTGTCCCTGATCCAGCCTAGAATGTTAAAGGCTACATAATTATTAGCTGACATCATCAAAGTCCGCAAGTAAATCTTCCTTTTTAAAGAAGTTACACAATGTTATAGTCAGGTAGGTTATTTATACATAGCTATGAAATCACCGTAGAGGGAAGAATGCACAAAAAGCTCCTTTCAAATTCTGCTCTGTTCTTTCTTTTTATTTTTTTTTTTTTTTCCTTTGAGATAATCTAGAGCTTCAATATTGGAACGGGTGCTTTTTCAGTTTTGATTCTCTTCTTATATTCATTCGTTGAACCCCAGTAAAAAAAAAAAAAAAAAAGAGAGAGAGAGAGAGAAGAAAATCAAAGTGTTTGAAGATTATATTTGAGACTTGGAATTTTATAGTGTTTGAGGCAGGTTAAAAAAGTCAAGTAAAATAATATTTTGCAATAGAACAATTTGGTTATTTCTCCATTAGAAGGAACAAACTGAGACATAATGTATAGTAAATACAAGATTCAGAAGAAATTAAAACTCCCAAAGTAGTCATTCTGAGAAGCAATCATGTCATGCCTTTGCAAAATACACCTAATTAACAAAAGCTGTGAGAGAGTATAAATAATAGACAATTTCTATTTGAAAACCTTTTCCATTTCTTGAAGTGATATACCTTAATATTTGAGTGTAAGAAACACCTTAAGTTGAGCAGGTTTTGAGAATCTATCCCTGAATAATGTATAAGTATAGTGAGTGAGTCAAAAAGTTAGAAACCTGACCTGCAAAGAAATAAGAAATTTGAGAACTGTGAAATCTCTAGAACCAAGAAATTTTTGTATCTTACAGAACTGTGTCTTGTGGGAGAGGTCCAGTATGTTTGCATTTATATACATGAATAGAATACTAATAAGGGTTAAATTCATGCTGCAATTGTTCACTCAGCGGAACAAAAAGCTTCTATTTAATAAAAAAAAAAAAAAACAAAATCAAACCCAAGGACTTCTGTCAAAACACAGACTACACATCTGACAACTGTATTAAATTTGGCTATGCAATATTTACCTGGAAAACCCTGACAAGTAAGCTCTGAGGTCCCCATTTTGCCTCCAGAACCTGAATTCTACCTTACAAATCCTAGAAGCTGTGTGATTTCTGTGTCTATGGTAACCTGAATTTTCAGATTTTCCCATGAAAATGGAGCAAGTTCTGTTGCAAGTCTGCCTGGTGCCATTGTAACTGACACTATATTACAAAATGTTTTGCTTTTAGTGATTGATTTTCACAGAAAATTTCTGTCCTCTTATATGACAGGCATCTCATCTACACTGGCAAATTTACTTGTCTTCCTTACTGGTGATTCATTTCTAGAAACAAAATGGAGATTAAACTTGACAAATATCAATTTGGTCAATTAAAAACACAGGAGTCTGACTTCACATCGGGAGTACTCCCACATCAACACAACTCATGATCTTGCCCAAAGATTTTGTTCTGTTTGAATGTTGATGGAATATTTCTTAGTGTCTCAAAGACAATAGGTTTTCTTCAAGTTACAACCTTGTCTAAATTGCTGTCTTTTAGCTCTTAACTGCCTCTGACTTTTGTGGTAGCAGATATTACTCACCAAAGGAAAGATACAGGTATTTTTTTTTCCTCCAGAGTTTAATTTTGCTATACATTGTAGAACGCAAATTGTAAACTTAGAAATCTCAATTTCACATTACGCAAGTATTTTATCAGTGTGCATATAACAGGAAACAGGGAAAGAAAATTTTTACTTTCAAGCACAAGGGTCAACCTCTAAAGGTAATAATTTGCAAAAAACTTTAGTTTGTACTGTGATCACAGGAGGTACCAATACATTAATGATGGAAGGATTTACTCTGAAGAGAGCAATGTTAAGCAGAGATTGCTAACATCCTTCTTTCCACCAGGTAAAAGGAGCAGTTTAACTTTAATTTCAGAGAAATCTTTCACTAGAAAAAGACTTCTTTACAGAGGCTGATCATTTCAGGACATGTTCAAACTATAAGTTGCTATGATTCACCTGCTGAAATGAATGGTAACTATTTATCCATTTGACTATTATAGTTACACCAATGTTTTTACAACAGCAGAAAACAGGAAAATATCTTGGTGAAGATGGATCTCTCTCATAACAGGCTTTACTTTGGAAATATTATGCTATTAACAGCTGGAGAACAGAGAGCCCCACTTCATTGGCATTCAGTCTTTCACTACTACCAGTGTTTTCCTATACACTCTTTCCTGTGTGAAATATGTCCAATTAGTGGGGCACCGACTTCGACATTCTACAATTTCTAATTGAGTTGGGAATCCATGTGAGCATCCTGTAATAGAAAAATAAACTTTTTCTTTTCTTTTCTTCACATAGAATATTCTAGTTTTCCTTTTTATTAGTGCAAATAATTGTTACTGTACTATCAGTTGCAAAGATAGATGGCTGACTGAATGCACAAAGAAAATGTGTCTGTTAAATACTTTTAAGCATAAGAAAAAAAGAGTTCTTGCATGGGTACACATGCACAGTTTAGGACTATAACAAAAAATTCTCTGAAACTTTTGTCAGCAAATTAGACTATATTATTGGGTAGTGCTTGTGTGAGTGTACAATGTTGTGCATATGATGCTTTACCTTTAATATTTCATCATTTTAAATTCAGACAATTCACTTAAAAGGCAATAACTGATAAATTGGAAGTGTCAGAGGATGTATAAAATTCATAAAGCAGGAAAATAATCAAATGTTGTATGGCTTGGTGATGGTTACAGAAGATAATCGTTCTCAGCTTCATCAATCTCATGTAACGATCTTCTTTTAAAGGTCAGAAATAGACCGAGGCCTGCACTGAAAATGTATTATTCCACAGTCAAGCTGGCTACTTGCCGAATGAGGATCTGAACTCAAGATGTATATGATCCATGGGGCTTGGGGTTTCAGTTGTGGGACACCATAAAAACATTAAGCAAATTTTCCATGAGGTCATTGAAAATTTATCTAGATTAATCTATTTTTTTTTTTTACAGGAAAAAAAGATGTTAAAACTTTTAAATACAGTTTAATTTGACAGAGTTTTTTACACTTTTCCTCTTGTCTGGCAAGCAAAATGATGTAGTTTGAGTGTGAAAGGTTTCCTGTACTTTTTTAAGATCTTTGTTCTAGACATACTTATGTTAAACTTCTTAAATAGGCTTTTTATGGTAAATTCAAGCCTCTTTTAATAATTTCACTTTTTACACCTTCACTTTTGAGTAGAAAAAGCTGAGATTTACCAGTCCCCCTCTAGATCAGTGTAAGCCATTAATTTCCATAAAATTTCAGAATGTCATACTTTAGACAGCTTTGTGAATCTGGAAGCATTGAGTTTGGTTTTTGTCGGTTTTGGGGTTTTTTTTTGTTTTTTTCTTTTTATTCTCCAAATACTATTTTCTTGGAAATATTGCTTTTGTTAGTATCTTCAAACTTAGTTGCATTAAGGTTTTTGTGCAAAATCTTTAGAAATTGATGATTGGATTTAATGTGTATTTTCCATGTTTCTTTTGTGTAGTCTGTTGTCAATACTACTTTGATGACACCAAAGACAAGCCCTTATTTCACGTTTATGCAAGACCACAATTAGTTTTGTCTTGCACATAAAATAATGATGGTTTTCTATTAAACTCTCTTCCATGCCAACAGAAATAATCAAGTAGTGAAACTTCTGCATTTTCTCCATGAAAAATCATTTTTTATCGTCTTTTTCTTTAATCTGAGTTTAATAGTATTGCATACAAAGTGTCCATTTAAACCTAAAGTGGAACCTCCTGTTCCAGAGGGAGACTAATACAAATTACTATTTGAATTGCATCAAATGAGCCTAATTTACAATGGATTTATAAATCCTAAATTGACCTGAATTATTTCACTATCTACATTGACAGCATGAATTCATGCAGTAAATCTCACTTAGCTCCACCAAAGCTGGATGATTTAACTGAGACTAACATTCATTACATGTAAGTCTGTTCTACATCTAGTTTATTGTTTTAGCACAAAACTAAGACTTTTGTCAACAAATAAAAACCTGTGAGAGCTTTGAAACAAATATTGTTCAAGCTTGTTCATCTAATATACAATTGTTTTCATGACAAAGACCTATTTAGAGAAGATAATCTCTATGAGACAAATACATTTGCTTTAAAACTCTAGAGAATCTTGGAGAGGATCCCATGATGAAATTTTCCCTCCCAGGGTGATAGGCTGTCTCAAATGAATGCAAGTATATTTTCAATGAGATTCTGAAGTGTGAGGGTAAATTACATAAAGAATAAACAAAATGATCATTAATGACTTGTCAGTGCCCTATCTTATTTATCTAGATGTTCTAAAAGAAATAAAGGGTAAAAATGTTGAACCACAAGACTACAGCGTGTAACGTCTTGTTTAACTAGTGGTTACAGGGATGGTATTCTGAAAAAAAAAACCAATGTTATTTTGTGCACTGATGTGTCTCACCTGATAGAGAGAAACCTGAAGGAGTTCTTTTAGCTAATCAGTGAGTGTCTGAAGAAGGAGAATATCCAGCTAATCTAAATCTACTCAGATTTTTCAAAAGTTCATTCAGCTACACCCTTTATGAAAACATCTTGAAAAACTCCATCCATGGTGGGATAAAAGGTGAAGATTCTCACACAGACAAAAAATACCTGCTTAAAAAAATGATAAATGGATTTAAATTTTGAAGTAGATAGGTCAACACTGGAGAACCATATTAATATGAGATGGTGAGTATGCTGCTCTGCCCACACATCTCAGTACTCAAGCCTTTTATGAACAAGTAAGGTATTTGGTTTAGTAAAGGGAAAGGGCCAATTGCAAAGAGGTCTTTGGTGCTGAATAACTGAGAATTAAAATGAAAGATGAAATTAAAATGGCTTTGTGGAAGAAAAAGACAGGGATGGAGAAACTGATGAGGAGGGAGCTCTGGAAGGCAGTTACTTAATCCTCCCATTCAAACCACAGACCACTGCTAAGTTTACATCAGTGGTTGTCTGTCTAAGTATTGCAAAGCTCCAAGGATGGACATTTCACAACCCATCCAGCTAAACACTTCTATCAGTTCACTACCCTCACTTAGATGGTTTTATGTTGCCATTTTTGAACATCCTAAATTACAGTTTGTGGCTACCACCCCTCGTTTTTATCATCTGGCACTACCCAGAAAAGCGTATTCTTCACCATCTTTGTAACTTTCCCGTATCTAGTTGTAGGTTGCTATTAGATCCATTTACTCCCGGCCTGCACTCTCCCAGAATGAGCAAGCCCTTTAACAGCTCCTTTAACTTCTCCTCATAGGTTATATGCTCTTCCCCTAACAGTCTCAGTAACACAAGAATCCAACATTGCTCTGAAAATGGTATAATCAGAACTGAATAGGGTGTTCCAGTGATGGCCTCATTCATGCTGATCAGAGGGAGAGAATAACTATCCTTGACCTGCTGGCTATGCAGTTTTCTTTACACAACACGAGAACAGGTTTTTCATTCATTTTCAACCTGGTGCCCACCCAGTCTCCTAGTACTTTTCATCAGAGCTGCCACCCAATCAGTCAGTTCCTGGCCTGTACCTACCTGTACCCCTGTAATCCCCACCACGAGGTTACTCTGCCCCAGATGCAAAACTTTGCACTTCTGCTTTTTGAAATTCATAAGGTTTCTGAAAGACTGGTCATGAAGTTTTCAAAGTTCCTCTGGACTGAAGTTCTACCATTTGGCATATTAACCATTTTGCCCAAATTTATTATCACCTGAGAATTTATTGAGAGTGCTTTCTTCTTCATTTTCTAGGTTGATGATTAAAGTATTAAGCCATGCTGGCCTCAGCAGCAAGCCCTGGGTTAATTTGCTTGTTAGGGACACACTCCTGGGTGTCAAGGCATTGATTTGTGCCTGGAGGTCCAACCAGTTTTCACTTCACCTGACGGTTTGTTCTTTCAGTCCATATCTCCTCAGCTTCCAAATGAATATGCTATGGGAGAATGTTAAAGGCATTCTTAATCACGGTATATTGCATCACCATTCTTCATCATCACAATGTTTTGTGATCAATGTGGTCATGTTACTGGCAAATCTGTATTGACTGCTTCTGATTATCTAATTGTCTTCATGTGCTTGGATATGGATTAAAAAAAAAACATGGTTTGGATCTTTCAAGGACTGAAATTAACTAGACCACACTTCCTCAAACACTTGTCCTTGCTCCTCTTAAAGGTGCCATCTTCAGGTATCATGGACCCTCCCTTAGTTGCTTGATATTTCACAGATCATAATGGCCTTGCTCTTTCAGCACGCTCAGGTGAAAGCCATCTGGCCTGATGAATATGAACACACTTACCTTCTGTACATAGTTTCTAACCTAGTCAATCACTCATATCAATGCTGATATGACTGTTTCTTACCTTAGTCTTCTGAACTTCTCCCCGTTGTAATTTATATATATGTATGTATGGTCACAATATAAAGCCTTCTCACTTTTGGTTAAAACACTCTCTTTTTCCTAGAGCTTTCTACCATTTAACAAGAAATTTCCTATTGCTACTGAATGATTATAAGCCTTAAAAATAAGCCTTCAGCAAAAAATGTCACATGTGTCAAACACATATTTTGTTAACGTTGCTGTTATCAGGCCAGAAGAGCACTTCACTATTGTAGCCGAGACTGTGAAGCTTTCAGAGCTTTCATTGAGTTAATAGAAGCCAAAAGTTTACAGTGGAGAAAATACTGAGTGGGCAACTATCTTTGAAAGTATAACTGCTTGGCATACAGAAAAAAGCATTATTTAAACAAGATTTTTAGACATGCACACACAAAAGAAAGTGTATTACTGTTCTCTCACGATGGAAATTCTGTTCCTAGCAGTTACGTTTGTATTAACTGAAGTTGCAAAATCTATTATTACAGTCTACATGAACAGCTACTCTCACAAATATCACAAGGAGAATACATAAGAGATTCTGCCAGTTCTTAGATGGTCTGGGATAATAAAAAGATATAAAGGCCATGCCTGGCTGAACCAAGTACCTTCATGTCATCTTTTTTCTCCATAATATTTGGGAGACTGCATTTCTGATTAACCGAGGGAGAGGAAGTCAGACGACCCATCTGAGACGTCTCTGCTCAGATGTGAGATACAGGCATTATGGAAAGTGTTCCAAGGATGCAATAAATACGACATTCTTCAGTTTAAGGGAGACCATTTCTTTGTAATTTAAGTCTCAGATGTCAGTCTGGTGTAAGTGGGGGAGAAGGGGCAGGGAGAGAAAGGATTCGTGTTCCCTTTTGCTGCTTTGTTCACTGGTATGCCATTTTCAGAAAAGTAGAACATGCTCTTCAGACAAAAATATGGGGATTACCACCTATGAGTCCAAATTCCCAAGTCTAAAACCAGAAATTGTTTTAACTTATTATTTTAATTCTGTTATAGAAATCAAACTTCCTTGCTGAAGGCCAAAAGACTTATCCACATTGTTAGTTTCTTTGGATGTCTCCTCCTCACTCAATCAGATCTTTTTTCTCCATTCATGAAAAATAAAAATACAGTAATTTATTAATCTGTGGGATTTGGTGGGAGGTGGGGAGCCCAGAGAGCACGCTCCATGTTCCTAAATCACAGGCTGACATAGGGCATTCAGAGTCCATCATGTCCTCTCATTGCTGAGGTTTTGCGGTGGATTGGTCTGCATTTCCCTACACATCTCCTGTACAGTTCCATTTAAATTCAGGGCTTAAACTTTACTGGAAGTTTAATGACATCTTTCATTAGTCCTTTATTTTTGCTTCATCTCTCACTTGGCAATAAATGGCATAAATGTCAGTTCCATAGTAAAATGCAAAAATGTGATGTCAGCACATATTTCTTATGAGTCTCACTGCTTGAGAATTGTGGTCACAATTTATGCCACTGAGGGCATCAGTCTTTCAAGTGAAGCTTTGCAAATGGCAAACCTGTGTTATATATGATCTTCAACAGCTATCTGAATATGAGGATGATGAGAGATGTGAAGCTTAGTTGACAGTAACACTTGAGTAACTTTGCAGGGACATCATTTATTAAAGATATAGTTCAGCAACTCTCTGGTTCTTCCTCTGTGCCCAAATTATATTTGATGGAACATTTACAGGACAATTATGAAGATTGTTAGGGATAGTTAATTGTCTGGAATGGTACAGAACTAGTTCAGAAACTTAAAAAAACAAAATAATTCCTCTTTCTACTATGAATGAGAACAGTTGTCCATTTTTCTGTGCATGAAATGAAGGGGAACTCTCAGATGAAACCATATATCTTAAGAATCTGAGCAGAAAGCAAAAAAGCTTCCTTTCGTTCCACATTTCATCATCCTTCAAATTATATGGGTAGTTTTAAATATTACAATTTTGAAATTAAGAAAAAAATATTTTTAACTTTAAAGTTTTAGGGCATTTTAGTGATCACAGAATGTCATCAATTCTAGATGCGTAACTGGAAGATTACTAGATACATTAGATTACCTAGATGTGCACTGGAAGAAAAAAAAAACAACTTTTTTTTTAACTGTTAGGCTTCTTAGATGAATATGATTTCTGAGTACTTTGAGCCATAAACAATCTAAACAAAAAGATACTGTAATACAAAAACCAAGTCACAGTTGAAAAATTGCTACTACGCATGTAGACACGTTTACAGTAGTAGACTTTCAAAGACATGCAATGATATACGTATGGCCGTTTAGGTTTGACTCTCCCCCTTTATGCTGATAAAGTATTGCTAAATAAACACTTCTTCCTAGAAGATGATGTCAGTCACAGCGATACAGGTGACAGGATGAAATAAATTTCCCAAGAGAGCACATTTTAGTGTTAGAACAGGGGAATGAAAGAAACCTAGATTTTTTGCATGGATCGAAAAGAAAGTCAGCGGAGGCTTCTGATAAGGCCATAGCGCATGTACATATAGCTTCTGCAAGCTCACAGCTATATGACTTTGTCTTATTAACAAACAAGACGCCATTTTATAATTTTCCTGCCACTTTTGTTTTAATAAAATTATGAAACATTAATTTTATCACCTGCATCTCTAGGCTACAATATTTTAAAGACCTTAGAAGTGTTATATTCAAAAAATAAACAAAATCCTCTGAGGGTTGGGTGTGTAACTTCCTAGACTTTCTGAGAATCATAGCCTCAGGTTAAAGCACAGAAAAAATTAGAAACCTGATCTCATCCAGCACAAAACAGTAGCCAGAACCCCCTTAGTCATGTTAGTCCTAATGATTTTTCCACATTTGAGTCCCTTGTGGTATGATAATGATTCTCCTATGCATTGTAGGAAAATTACTGTCCCTTGTCCTTTCGCCTTTTCAATAGCTCGCAAATGCATGTTTGCTGACACCAGCCATTTTCTTGACATCATATCTCTGAAAGTTGAAATCCTGAGTTGATAAATAGGATATAGCCTTTTGCTAACCCTCTTTTCTTAACTGTTGCATTAGATGTGATTAATGAAGACTGCAGTCTATTGCTTTCTTTCTTCTAATAGCTGGAGCTAATAGCAATTTCATGCCCTTAGTATTTTGACCTGAAGAGCATACTACAAATAGACTTCAAGAAAGTAAGGTGATATCCCACCCCCTCACCTTAAGCAGAAGGAGAAAAATGTTCTATTAGAGCTGGGAGCCCTGAAATTCTAAACTCCTGCTTCAGCTTATGAATAATATTTAGACCCCTCACACACGCATAATTTAATACAATAGGTAAATGTGAAAGGTAAGAACAATGCGTAGAGGACTGCAGTCTCAGAGTTCTGCAGTGCTCAAGCGACTTTCCCTGAAGACACTTATTTTATATTAGTTACTTTTAGACCATTATAAAAACTTTATGTTACTTCATGATAAACCTTATGTAGTTCAGCTGAAAAAAAAAAAAAAAAAAAAAAGAAAGAGTCTAATTTAATCAAGAATACATTTTACACCATTGCTTTTAGAAATTAATTAATCTTAATGGACAGAAGAAACACCATTATAGTTTTACGTTTAGATTTAGGGTGTTTGGCAATTGCCTAGGATAGGGTAGAGAATCCATAAAAGAGGTGGAAAATGAAGAAAACTCAGTCTAAATTATGAAGTCATGTGCAGCATAATGCTCTCTTCTTCAGTGGGAAATTGGAAGAATTATTTTATGTGGATCAAATCAAACATTTGGATCAAAACACAGATATATATCTAATGATTTGTGTGTTCATGTGCTAACATATCTTATTGGACTAGTTTTCATTTGAATTATATATCTACCCCATTTCTACACTTTGTTAATTGGATGAACTGAAGTGGGAACTGAAGTCTTGATTATTAGACTCAAGAATGTGCTGTGAATATGGTTAGTTCAATGAACGCATGTTTATATGTATGCATATTTGTATACAGCATACATCAGTATATATATATTTTCATAATTCCTATGCCACTAAAACTAGAATAATCAGGATTTTATTGCAAGTTGCTTACATACAAATCCCAGCAGACAAGCCTGACAGATTTCTTCATTATATTAAACAAATGGGTATGTAAAATAATTAACTTAATGTGAAAACTTTATTTAATTGCATTTTAGAATTCAAGCTTCCTGTTTTATAGCATATTAAAAGTGATCATGCTGAGGATGACAAATAATCAGAAAAAATTAGACAAACTCATTCACAGAAAGTAAAATTACATCTCCTTCCAAGTTGACAATCCTGGGTTTGTCAAGCAGCAATTGTTCCACAAGAATCATGTGAACAACAGTGTTAATACACTCAACAAATTATAAATGATATTGAAAACAAAATTAAACCTACTAAAAGAAAGCAACTGTAACTTATATCTTCACTAAATGTAAAATATTTGTATGCTATTACATTTCAACAAACTATATAAACTCTTACTTTAAAGACAGAAGATATTATGTACAGCTTGTGGCAGTAGTTCCAGGCCTGTTTAAAAAGATGCTACTAAAATAATACTAATCTTTCATTTATTCAAATGCCTAATTTATTTTTTCACCATTTCTGTATCACAGCTTTATAATAAAACTGTCACAGTGTTTGTGAAATTTCCAATCAAATATATGCAAATAAGTACAGACACTGGAAACTGACTTTGAAAATTTTGAAGTTTACATTCACCGAGAAATTAATTCAGTGTAGCCAGCATGGATTTCACTCTCCAGTTTACTGTGCATAATTTTTTCTGTGTAGGGAGGAAGCATGTAATCTTTCCCAATTTAATTAATAGGCCACAGAAGGATTTTTGATGCAGAGGTATATGTTACATATACACTCAAAGTATAGTTCTCTATACACATTTAGGGTACGGTATCTCAGCCTCTGTAATCATTCCATTTTGTTGGTGTCTTTCTGTAGTCACAATATCATATGCACATAAATTATTTACAAATTATATAAAACATCATCTGTGTTTGCACACTGGCAACGAATCCCGTTATAAACAAAAGAACATTTAAAAGGATTGGGGTTTTGCTTAGAGACAAGGAGATGCTGAGCGGTTTGCAAGAAGCAATTACCAGGAAGCCCCAAGGCGCCTCCTCACTTTCCTCCTCTACTCCTACACACTCAGGGACAGCAGGTGGTAGATTTTATTTTCCAGACTTTCTCCAGCTTCAGTGGATCCTTAATCAGGCCCTGAACACCCAGACATACCCAGCAGTTCAAAGGGAAAGTCAAAGCCAGCCTCTTCATCACAGAATGAAGCTCTTACAAGTCCCGGCTAGCAGGCTGAAGTCTCTCTCCTTCCCTCATTCATGATCAACTGAGAGCATAACTGTGAACTCTTAATTACTCTGCAGCTTGGGTTCAAGCAGTGACGAGCCGTTATTTAATCTGTTGTCAGCTTTAACTAAGCTCAGATGTGAAAAGGGAAGAGTGCTCTGCTGTTTGCACCGGGGTCATCAGACCATGGTGGCAGCTGCCGACTTGCTGACAGGGCTCTGGCAGAGGCACGAATGACATGAACTCTACCTGATGGGACTTCGGCACAACCCTGAGGTCTCCATGCCCCAGTGCACTGGCAAGAGCACGGGCATCATAAATACACTGATTCAGCACCTCACTCTGTCACGCTTCTATGTCATCACCTCAGTTTTCTTTCTGGAGTGTTTTTTTTTTTTCTTTGTTTATTTGTGGTTTTCTTTGTTGTTGTTGTTGTTATTTTGTTAGACTTTTTTTTTTTCCATTTTGATGTACTGTGAGAAAAAATATTTGAAATACAATTTCTCTTTTCTAATCATTCCTGCAGATAGCTATAGATATATTTAATATATAATATTAATATAGTATATTAAGGACATGGGAATACCAGTTTTTTGAAACGAGATCTGATAAAAATTTCTCAGTGTCTTGACAGGAAAAAAAAAGAAAAAAGTAAAAATTCTTTTCACTAAAGCATTCTTTAGCTCTGAGGGGGTTTCTTTCGTATCTTTCTTTCCAGACCATCTTTTCCTGTAACACAAACTGGAAGCAGACATGGTGTCAACACGCTCTTAACAAGGGGAAGATATGGGAAGGTTATCTAGCTGTCCAGCTTTGAATATCAGTACAAAAGAGAAAGTTAGCTTTTAGTGCAATGTATTAGTCAAAGCAGATTCTTTTTCTAGTACGTGACTCTCACTTGATTAACTTTCATATTTTTAAAATCATAGCTTAGACGTCAAGGCTTTCCTTGATTTCTTAAACACTTAATTCTCGCATCAGCAGTGATAAGTGTGGCTCATACTCACAAATGAGTATATAGTAAAGGCTGTGGTGTTAGCATAGAGTGACACATTATTTTATTGCTTAGTACTGGAAATATCCTCAGGAATTCACTGTTTCAATAACATTTAAAAAAATTCTAACCACCTTCTCTATAGTTCAGACTGTTGTCATCATTCTCATACTTTTACTAGCTTTGGGCTGCCATTTTACAGGTTTGATCACCTATTTTCAATGTACATAGGACTGCAGTACAATTTTTTTTTTTTTTTTTTTAAGAGTAAAAATTGACATTGTAGCAGTGGAAAAACTCAGGATAAAGCATATAAAATTTAAATGCAGTTTTTCTCTCTCAAATGAAAAATTAATTTTAGAAAATACATGTTTTTTTAATTGGACTTGGACAGAGCATGTGTAGCCCAGAAGCATAGGCAGAAAATTAGACCATGTTGGCAGCAGAAAGAGTCGTATTGCTAATGCTGAATGTTATGAGAATTACCTGCCAAGGATTGTCATAGATTTTACTGAGCTGCACTTTTCAAAGTCAAGGCTGAACATTAGCAGAAGATGTGCTGCACTTCAAGCAAAATATTTCAGACGTCTATGATAGAGCTTAGGTAACAGATTGTACAAGATATTCCTAATGGTCTCTCCCAGCCCTGTAAGTTGTGAATAAGAGCTAAATGGTCTTACGGACTGAGATAAGATCATCTCAGTGCACATCTGGGATGCATAAACTTGATAAGACACAGAGGAAAAAGTATTAAAGACTTTGATGCTTAAAGATATGTAAATATAATGTTTGAGGCATTTTTCAATCACAGAATCATAGAATACTGGGTTGGAAGGGCCCTCAAGGATCATCAGGTCCAACCTGTCTTGACAAAAGCATGGTATAGACAAGATGGCCCACCACCCTGTCCAGCTGAATCTTAAAAGTGTCTAGTCATGGGGAATCCACCACTTTCCTGGGGAGATTATTCCAAAGGCTGGTTGTTCTCAGTGCGAACAATTTTCCTCTTTTGGAGGAAATTCCAATTCCAATTGGAATTGACACTTCTACCCATTACCCCTCATCTTTTCCATGTGACTCCTTGTAAAAAGAGAGTCTCCACCTTCTTTGTAACCACCCTTTGAATACTGGAACATGGTGATAAGTTCTCCCCTAAGCCTTCTTTTCTCAAGACTGAACAAACCCAATTCACTCAGCCTTCCCCCATATGACAGGCTTCCCAGTCCATGGATCATCTTGGTGGCCCTCCTCTGGACCCTCTCCAGCCTGTCCATATAATTTTTGCATAGCGGGAACCAAAACTGAACAGTGTTCCAGGTGTGGCCTGACAAGCACTGGGTAGAGTGGGATACTTTACCTCTGATGGTCCTGCCCTTGTTGGTGAAACCCAGCATCCAGTTGGCTTTGTTTGCCACAGAGGCACACTGTTCACTCAAAGGAAGCTTGTTGTCCACCAGGACCACCAGGTCCCTTTCCACAGATCTGTTCCCTATCTGGGTAGATCCCAGCCTGTGCGGCACCCCTGGATTATGTTTTCCCAGGTGCAAGAGCTTACGCTTGTCCTTGTTGAACTTCATAAGGTTCCTGTTAACCCACCCTTCCAGCCTGTCGAGGTCTTCCTGCAGGGTGGCTCTCCCTTCTGAAGTGTCTTCTTCCCTGCTCATTTTGGTATCATCAGCATACTTCATCAAGGTACATTTGATCCCATCATTCAGATCACTTACAAAGATATTAAACAGCACTGGGCCCAATCAATCCCTGGGGGAACCCCACTTGTGACAGGTTGCCAGTTTGAAAAGGAGCTATTTAACACCACCCTTTGGTTGTAGCCTGTCGGCCAGATCCCCACCCACCACACAGACCACTCATCTAGACCGTAATGCACCAGTTTCTCTAGGAGGGGGCTGTGTGGAATCATATTGAAGGCATTGGAGAAATCCAGGTAGACAATGTCCACTGCTTACCCCACATCAACCAAACAGGTTACTCTGTCATAGAAGGCGATCAGGTTTGTCAAGCACAATTTGCCCTTGGTGAATCCATGCTGGCTTTACCTAATCTCATGCTTCATTTGACTTGTGATAGTCCCCAGGAGGATTCATTCCATAACTTTCCCAGAGACTGGGGTAAGACTGTTGGGCCTATCACTTCCTGGATCCTCCTTTAAGTCCTTCTTGTAGATGAGGGTGATAATAGCCTTCTTCCAAACTTCTGGGACATAATTTTTGTTCATTATCCTTCTGCTAAGCCTTTTTCATTTGTTTGCTTCACCAACATTTGTCCTGACAAAGCTGACTAGAAAACCAGAGACTGTATAGCTCATTGGAACCTGTCATTCCAAAAAGTTTATGAATTGGGATGGGTTAAAAAGTATAGGTGCAACAAGAATAATGTTTGTATAGAATTTACAGAGAATTTGACAAGTCTTTTAGACTTAAAACTCCACATTAACAGTATAAAGTACAAAAGCTTTGTCACAGCAGCTCTACAGACACGCAGATCTGGTTTGATGACTTGTTCAATCATGTTCCAAACTTTTAAAATTGCTGGTCAGAAAAAAAACAGATGGTAGCCATTTTAAAGCATGAGATGAACAGAAAGAAAAATCCTGCACCATTTTGAGTCAAAGGAAATAGAGTTGTCCTACACTACATAACTTCTCTATTAGTCTCCTCTATCTGCAAATCTCATTATTCAGTTTGGAACCTATTGCAAGTGATCATCGATCATCATAAAAGTTTTCAGTTAAAAACAGAAGAAAAACACTCTTTAATTATAACAGGTTTCTTTAAGTAGAGTTTGGATCCTTCAACACTTCTGATACAGAGTTCATTTTTTTTTATTTTTCTGTAGCAACTTGCTATTCAGAGGTACACATTATTGTTAAAAACAAGTTTGCATTTTAAAACAAAATAGTAATTTCTAGGAGAATAGCAAAAAATTGTGTGCTGCTGATTCAAGTGATGCACCTAGGTTCACAAAGAGATGGAATGGCAATTACAGTGGAACATAAAATATTATGTAACCTATGGTGACAACACATTATAAAATTTTACTCTAAAATTACAAATATTCTACATATTCCTCATTACTTCATTACTTATGCATAGAAGTTTTATGTGTAAAGAACGTAAAGATACCATTTGCACTGATGGTTTAGTTTATTTTGTATTTTACATAGAGGAAATGTGCCAGTTCATTTCAAATTCTTCAGACTTACCGTAGATTTTAGTGGTGTTTCATACTACTCCATAAAGCAATGCAGGCATTTCACTGTGGTTCACTAGATCAACCTATAAATATTACAGTAGTTGTAAAAAAACAGAATGATTAGAGACCAATTTACACAAAAGACATTCTAAATGGTTCTGTGCTGCCACTATGTGAACTAAGCATCAGCTAATGTTTTTGATATGCATTGCTGGCAGTTGGAAAAAAAGATGGAAATGAATGAATTGGGTCAGCAGCAGTAGGACTTACAGTGGAGGAGGGCACCAGAGAATCCTCTATGTACATACATATTTCCATAGCAGGTTCCAGTTGCAACCAACTTATGTCAAGAATTGAAGCCTGTTTGGGTTTTTTTTTAACTTTTCTGATGGTTTCCAAAATTAGTTTTCTTCCTCATTTCAATTTAAATTCAGGTTTAAGGGTATTGCAATATAAATGTCTGAATTTTGCTGTAAGTTTACATTCATATAAAACTAATCTTTACAGAATCGTTCATGGAATATCAAAATTACACCATAGGTATGAGTGACATCTATGATATTAAGATAAATGCATGTTTGAGAACCACTTTGTCAGTATTTTAACTATGCTTAACATTTTCTTGGAACAAGTAAGAGGAAATAAAGGGAGTTTCTGAGCACTGAATGAAGCCTGAAATAGCTTTATCCCATAAGGTACTTTTAATTTTTAGGACAATATTAATAGAACCATATTAATATGACTATATTAATTTCTCCAGGGTACAGTGGAGGCTTATGCTTCACCTTACAACAAAATATTTATCTTATAATTCAGATTAAAACAAACTCCCTAGATATGTATACTGGAAACTGAAATTCTCACAGTAAATAGCATTTTACTCCAAAAATAGTTCTATTGACCCAGGATGACCAAGGACTGATGTATTATTCAGTATGTTTGAGTGGTGTAGGCTCAGCCCTTAGTTGCAGAAGAACACGAAAAAGATTTCCTGAGATAAGACATTTAACACCGGGGCAAGAAAGATGAAGTTGAGAAGAGAATTTTGGCTTGCTAATTGCCCATTTTTCTTGTAGTAAATAAGTCATTCCTCATTTACCCTTCAGTAGCACTAACAATTCTTCTAACCTCAGTTATGTTCCACTGAAGTCAATTATTATGTAAGCTAAATTACCTTGTTATCCTGCTGGTACTGCAAGTTCGCACAATATAGTGTACACTGCTGTTTCTAAGGAGGCTGGGACCTTAATTTCTGTTTGCTTTCAAAAATGATCACTTGTAATGATAATTTTTGCTCTTTCCTAGATATGCGTTTGATGCATAATAGTCTTTGCAAGTGGTTCTCATTTCTCTACAAGGAAAAAAAAAAATCATAATACTCATTGTGGGATGCATAGTGACTTTTGTATTTCATATTTCCAAGGCAGAGTATTCACCTGGATGAATCACTCTGTCAGATTTTTGTGTTGATGTTCTCGTTGCACACAACTTGGGGATCTCTACTCCTCACCAATCTGGCCAGCCAGTTGAGGGAATACTTCTAGTACAGTCACCACTTAGAAGAGATGAGCATAGGCAGCTTGCAGTGTGGGCAAGTAAAAAAGAAAAAGTATGATTAAATGAGATTGAATAGGATTTTATGTGTCACTGAAGGGGAGTCCAAATCTGGTTGTGTTTCTTGACTCAATATGCACGTTCTTGGTGATGTTAGGTGAGGGTTTTATTTCCCATTTTCTTCCTTCTGCTCCCCTGCCTCATTGTATGTAAGTCCATAATTAATTTATTCTGTCCAGTCACAGTCACAACTGACAGTTTATTCTCATTTTGTCACCTCTTCTGTTTGTTGCACTCTTCACTTCTCAAATTCTCATGAGATTGGATTAACACTAGTTTAGAACAAGCAATATTGTCTTTCTTCCCAGGTCAGTTTTTTGTCAGTTCCTTGCTTACCAATTTTTTGTGCAAGTGGTCATTGCCATGTGGCATCTGATATTATCTACGTAGAAAGGCCTCTTGCTGACTCTCTAAAGTGTGTTTCTAAATAATGTCCTGCAACATATCTAGTAATCTCCACCTATGTAGTTATGTCTAGAAAAAGCAAATATAGTACAAAGGTTCCCGATGCAAAGAAATGTCAGTTGTAAACAGTGACAAAAGAGAAATATATCTTAATAATATAGTTTTGGAAGCAATCAGTTTAATTTTTTTCTAGAGGAGACAATCTAGCATTGCGCAGAAAAGAATGAAATCTCAATAGCTAACAGCTCACTAATTTTTTCAGCTATATCATTTTAGAGCAACAAAACTCATTATTCTACAACCCTTAGACACCTTCCTAACCTCCTTTTTCTTTGAAACCAGCTACTTATTGCAGCAAAAGTGTTTATAAAATGGATTAGGCAGTGCATTGCACTCAAATGCTTTTCATGTTGAATTCAATTTAGGCCTTCAGGTATATGGAATTTACTGATGACTTCATTAGAAATTGAGCATATTTACAAAGCCAAACTCAAAAGCAACAAGTTTATACAAATCTACAAAGAAAATTTATGCACATACATATAGTTAGATATATTTCTGCTTCTTTTTCAGGCAAAGGTTTTCTAAGCTGTTCAGAAAAGGATTATATGACCACAGAGGAAAAGAGTTATTATAAAAAATGAAGCAAGTCAAAATCACATTTGACTGCTCAAATTCATTGTGATAGCATTAAAAAACACCAAAACCAAACAAGACAACCCTCCCCCCTCCCCTGCAAATGAACTAATAAACAAATGAACAAATAAACAGATAAACAAAAAAAAGATAAACAAAAAAACCGAACAGACAAGCAATGCAGTTGCACCCGCAATCTCTTCACTCTTATTCTGGTGCCAGTTCTTGGGATAATTAGTAGAAACCAGGTTGAGGAGACAAGGCATAGTATATTTGTATTAATTTAATCACTGCAGTTTGTTCTAGATCAACACATGCAGGCTGTGAAAGAGAAAAAAGCCCTGATGAACATGACACAGTTACATGATGCTCATAATATCTGGTTGTTGAGTTCTACTAAGCTGTTGTCCTTATAACTATCATTTTACTCAATTTAAAAGCATGGAAGTAAATTGGAATGAGTTTTAACATGATAAAGGCAACAGATGTGCTTGGAAAACCAAAGGGCTCATTTACAGTCTGTTAGGTTCTGAGATTGCTGGCAGAGGGCAAGGATTTTTTATTTTTTTTTAATTATGAGAAATGGCAGCTCAGCTGACCAAGACGATAGTGAGCTTATTGTTATCAACTGGATTTGCAGCACAATAAGAAATTGATACACACATCAACACAATCTGAAAATACTTTTCACAGTTAGAAGTGTTGGGGTCATTTGGTCATCCCAGCTAAACCATGTCCTTAGGGACATCGTAAACCAGCCATGGAAATCATCATGTGAAAACCTTCAATGTTTTTTGACAGTAGTATGTAGGGGGAAAATGAGGAAAGGACAGATGAGGAAAGGAGCTGTAACTCATTTTAAGTGCTCTGTCAAGCTGGTAGGCAGCTGAATGTCTGCATGCAGTTATCAAAGCGTGACTTTGCAGAAAGTTTTATCTATGTACACGAAGGGGGTTAGTTTGTTCCTTCCCCAACCTCCTCCCTTTACCTCTTAGTAACTTATAATTTCTTCTTTTTCACAGGACCTTTTCTACTAATTGTTTAGTAATTTCTCTGTTTTCCTCTTTTGCTCAGTCTCTGACAACGGTAATTAGGGTGTCAATAAGTCATAAAATCTTTGTGTCTTCTGATATTTTTAACAAATACTTCTCTAACATATCCCTGTAAAATTCTTCCTATGTTCTTCTTTATATTAACTCACCAATTCATCACATAAGGTGCCTATATGATACCCCCAAAAAATCTGTGACATACTTTAGAAGAAAAAAATTCTCATGAGTTGCACTGATACTAAGAAGAGTTCATAATTCCCATTTGATTTGATTTGATTTGATTTGATTTCATATGGTCAAATATTTTTCTGAACTGAGACATAGAAGCAATTTGTTAAGAAAAGCATTTCTGGAGGAGCATAAGTGAGTCAGCCACAACAAAGAATACCATTCAGGGAAAATAGTCCTTCCAAATCCTTTTATTTTTACGTATGTAAGTGGCTTTGTCTTTTCAAATATGACAAAGTAATTAAAGAAGAACAGGTTCTATTAAGTAATGGTAATAACTGGTCTCTGGGGGAAAGAGCATTTTTTGCGTCAATAGCCACAAATTTGGAACAAGTGACTTCAGTTCTCTCCCTGGACACAAATTTCCCACGTCTTTTGTCAAGTCACCCATGACGATATCTCATAAGCACCTGGGCAACCTGGGCCTAGCAATCCATTTTCAGAAGTCAAGTAGATAATCAAATAGAACTTTCAGAGGGGAATAAGCTATTTTTCAAAATGTTACTCTGTGGACTATGGAGTAGCTGTAGCTAAAATTCACATTACTAGCTGACTGACAAAAAAATCCCCACTAACAATAAAACCCCATGAGCTCAGATGTCCTTTTGAAAGTGGACTTTGGAATCCTATATCATATAACCCGGCCTGTTTACCATTTTAATTTAAATTTTTGAATCTCTGTTATCATCATATCTATATAGAAAGAACAACACTCCACAAATCTGTGGGTTAGGATATCTTCATTAACGGCTGTGAGACTATCACAAATTTTGATGAGGAAGATCTCAAATGGGTAATTATTCAGTGACTGCTTGTCTTTCTTTCACCTCTGGCACGAAGATATTTTTTGGCTAACATTAAAAGAAAATTTCACCAATTTGCCTTAGAAACGTGTAGTCCCAAAAAGATGCCACTTCTTGAACAGTTGAGTAGTTATGCTTCAGAAAAGAAAAGTTCTCTAAGGACTCATGTAAGGACTGCTTTATCAATTTGTTTTATGTATAAGAATGTAGATTCAAATCAAGTACAATTAACAAAACAGTGGGTGATTATTTTGTTATTCCGGTGTAATGTTACAGAAGTGGAACTCATGCTCTGATGTGAAGCAATTGAGTTTCTTCATGCTGAAGTTGTACTGCCCTTGCAGTACTGTCCTCTACTTTATAGCATGCTATCCAGATGTGTGATATTTTGAAAGGACTTTGTTCAGAACAGCACACCTGTATTGTGTTCTCTCTCCAGTTACATAAATGTGTTGCAATTCAAATAATCTGAACAGAATATTTGATGGCTCACTGCTTTTTGTATAATTTACAGCTTTTTGATAAGAACAGTACTTTTAGTTTAATTTATCGTTTTCACTGGAAATCAGAATTTTTCTCTAAATGTAACTTCCTCCACAGTTAATTTACACATTTTTTTCTGTGTTTCAATCTCAGGTTCTACTCCTGAGATCAGTGGTTTTAAATATATTGCCAATGCCAGGTAATAGGATATTATTGGGACAAAGTTTTTATTTGCATTAATAAGATACTGTGCATGATACTTAGCAAACGATAGATACCACAACTCTAGCTACCAGATCTGTTTTTTTGTATACGCTTTAACATGTATGTTAAAGAAGAATGTGCTAGCAGTTCCACAGAGAGTTAAGGTCAGTGATACAGAAGAGAGAGGGCAAATCTAGTTTCACTTACAAATTCAATTGCATGGGAGTGGGTAGATTTAAACGGTACATATAACTTGAGAAGTTATATGTATAAATTTCTCCTGGGGAGGAATTTTCTCCAGCAACCACATATTAGCTTTTCTTCTTTTAAGTACTGTGTGTTTCCATATCAGAAATAAAAATAAAAAAATAATAATAATAAAAAAGAAATAAAAAAAAGGGGGGAAAGAGTGTTTCTTAATATTGTGTGACTGGTTACATAATGAAAATGTTCTTCATTTATCTTCACAGTAGAGGAATGTAACTAATGTGCTGTGTTTTTCTGGACTGAGCTGTCACCCTCTCTGTGTGTTTATTATGATGAATATTATCAAGATTTTATCCCCAGATCTGGCATTTGTCCATATTTACTTTATTACTTAAGGTTGTCTATATGTCTATGTAACAGGTCTATTTTTTTCCCCCATTTTGACCACTGAGCAGTGCCCTTCCATTTTATCTGCACTTTTCCACACATATGCAGTGGCACTGAGATAATAAGCTTTTCCATTCTTTGCTTAATTATCGGGAATTGACAAGAAATATGTATTATTTTCTCAACATACCTTAATGTTAAGAAAATAAAACATTTAACTCCTTTTAACTCTTTAAAGGAGTTAATACATTTATAACTCCTTTAAGTTTAACTTAACTCCTGTCTTAACATTTTATTTTGGAAGTTTCTCAAGTTTTTGCCTCTTAGCATAAGCTTTTTCTTGCTTTAGCTTCCTGTTACGTGTTCATAATGTATTCATTACCAAGTTTCATGATTTTAGGCATTTCAAACACAATTTTGGTTTGATTACTGTTTTTATCCTTACGCTAAGCATATTCCTTTAACATTATCTTTCGCTAGTAGGTGCATAAGGTAATCTATTAGCATGTCTTGTCCTACCTAGTGTACAACCAGAGTACGGTGTCATAATGTGAGATAGGTTTTTCTTTCATTCTGTCTACTGTATATGCAGGTTACTTTTGTATTTGTTACGTGTGAGATATCAGTATCAATATCAATACCAGTTGATATCATGCATTTTTCTTTACCATTTTATGTCTCGTGACTATCCTTTTCTTTGTACTCTTTTGCAAGTAAAAAGAATACTGGTGAAGAACTGCTGAATTAATCTTTAAAAATAATTCAGTCTTGGCACATAGAATCATAGAATCAATCAGAGAATCATAGAATCAGTCATAGAATCATAGAACAATTTGGGTTGGAAGGGACCTGTAAAAGTCATCTAGTCCAATCCCCCTGCAGGGCCATCTGCAAATAGATCAGGTTGCTCAGAGCCCCATCCAACCTGGCCTGGAATGTTTCCAGGGATGGGGCATTTACCACCTCTTTGGGCAACCTGGGCCAATGTTTCACCACCCTCTTTGTAAAAAATTTCATCCTTATATCTACTCTGAAGCTACCCTCTTTTAGTTTAAAATCGTTACCCCTGTTAAAAGTCTGTCCCCGTCTTTCTTATAAGCCCCATTTAAGTTTTGAAATGCTGCTGTAAGGTCTCCCCAGAGACTTCTCTTCTCCAGGCTGAACAACCCCATCTCCCTCAGCCTGTAGAGAGGCAGAATCACCTCTCTCGACCTGCTGGCCACACTTCTGGTGATACAGCCCATGATACAGTTGGTCTTCTGAGCTGTGAGCTCATGTTCAGCTTTTCATTCACCAAATGCTTCTCAGCAGGGCTGCTCTCAGTCCATTTACCCCCCAGCCCGTATCCATACCAGGAGTTGCCCCGACCCAGGTGCAGGGCCTTGCATTTGGCCTTTTGGAAGTTCATGAGGTTAACATGGGCCCACTTCTTGAGCTTGTCCAGGTCACACTAAATGGCATCCCATCCTTCAGGCATGTCAGGCACACTACTCAGCTTAGTGTCATCTGCGAACTTGCTGAGGCTCCAAGTGTCTGTTATTGATGAAGATATTAAGTGGTACTGATCCCAGTATGGACCCCTGAGGGACACCACTCATGACTGATCTCCATCCAGACACTGAGCCGTTGTCCACTACCTTCTGGATGCGACCATCCAACCAATTCCTCATCCACCAAACAGCCAACCCACCAAATCCATATCTCTCCAATTTAGAGAGAAGGATGTTGTGGGGGACTGTGTCAAAGCCCTTCCAGAAGTCCAGATAAACAACATCTGTAACTCTTCCTTTGTCCACTGTGTAGTCACTCCATCATAGAAGGCTATGGTTGGTAAGGCAAGACTTGCCCCTGGTGAAGCCATGCTGTCTGTCTCAAATCATCTCCCTGTCCTAGCATAGCTTCTAGGAGGATCTGTTCCATGACCTTCCCAGGCACAGAGGTGAGGCTGACAGGTCAGTAGTTCCCAGGGTTCTCCTTTCTACACTTTTAAAAAGTGGGTGCAATGTTTCTCTTTTTCCAGCCATTGGGAACTTCACCTGACTGCCATGATTTTTCAACTATCATGGAGAGTGGCTTGCAACTATATTGGCCAATTCCCTCAGGACTCCGGGATGTATTTCATCGGGTCCCATAGACTTGTGTAGGTTAAGGTTCCTCAGGTGGTCTTGAGCCTGATCTTCTCTTACAATGGGAAGAACTTTGTTCCTCCAGTCCCTGACTTGCAGTCCATTGACTCAAGAGGTGTGGATGTACCAGAGCAGAAAAAAAAAACAAAAACATTTTCCAAATATGAACTGGGTAATATTTGGGGAACACCTCAACCTGTTAGGAAGAGTCTGTCTGAAATTTGCTGAGTTCCAGAGCCTGATATCCAGCCATTTTGATGTCTCTGAGGAAACAAGATTTAAAGGTTTAAATTACTTCCACAGGGCAGGTGCCTACGCTATGATTCAAATACTTTCTCTGAGACCACAGCCTGGGAAAGGGCCTGTGGTAGTGCTGATGTTCTACAAGAAGGGTTAGAGCTTTCTCCAACATGTTCCACTGGAAATCTGTGTGTGAATTGTTTGATCCCAAGGTGTTTTGAAGTCAGCACTGAATTCGTAAACCACCCTGAATACAAGTCCTAGGGTGTGAATGGGAATGTGTGCAAGTATGGTGTAGCTTTATATTTCAGATTTTTATAATGACGTTGAATAAAGAGAGCTCATCCACTGTTATTTTGTAGTTCTTGTATGTTGCAAAAGATGATTAGCCTATTTTTCTTTTTATATTAAAAAAAAAAAATCCCCCAAAGAAAAGTGATAATAAGATAATTTCTTTCAAACATATGGAATAATAACACACAAAAAATACTATAATTATCTTGATCACAGTTCATTTCAGCCTAAGACTACCAAGAGTGTGACTTCCATCCTCATTCTGGCAAGAAATCAGCATGCTTGTACGCTGGCAAGGGAAACAGATGTATTGGATATAGAAAACGATATAATAGCACTGCCAAGGAAATCCAATAACAAAGAATTATCCAGGTGACTAAGAACATCAGCCAGATGAAGATGGTGACAGAGATTAGGCAATTCTCCCAGAGAATTTTTTAGTCCAACTCTTATTCCATTTTCTGATAAATGGCTTAATTTTAGATTTTTATTTTTTAAATCGTAGTCAGAAAAATCTACAAGAAAGGAAGGAGTTAAACAAAAAATTCTTTTTATGTTTCTCCATTCTTCATTGATTCAGTCAGGTTTGAGCTCATGAACTGGACAAACTTGGAAGCAGTTTCTTTTAAAGTAAGTTTACCTAAAGTCTGCCTTCTTTCAATACTGGTGAGATCTTTACAGATATTAGTAGGGGACAAAAGCTCTCTGTGAAGCTGAAGTCATTTTAAGTGTGATTCACATTAAATTAACCATTTATCAAGAAGTTAAATCTGTACTTGTCACTCACCCTCATCCTTTATGACTGTATGCCTTTTGAATGCTTAAAAAAAAAATTGGTTATTTAAACATCTGACTGATAAAGCAACTTCCAAATATGTGTGTGTGTTTATGTAGTCATACCTATATTTAAAAACTTATTTGATATACAGTTAAAGAGACATTTATAATTCTATATCTTCATTGCTATATTAAAAATCAATTCTGACATTGCTTTGACCTTAACATTTCAAAACAGGCAAATGAATATTGAAGTGTAAGATTAGATTTGTGCACCTTTCCCTGTGTTTTACAAGCACCTGACTATTTTGGGCACTCCTGCAATCTACATCGTGAGTCAGAAAGAATTTTTGAAAGGTTAAAAATTAGCAAACAACTAACAGGAGGAGCGGGAAGGCAAAAGATAGTCTAATTCATAATGTAATTTGTGAGTAATCAAGAATTCAAGAGAGACTGTTCTAACTGGAGCATCTAATACTGAATGAGAACAATATATTTAAGGGGCATTGCACAAGAAAAGACAGCGAGGAGGATTTATCTCCCTTTCTTTGGACTTTGTACAACAGTGCTGGTGCCACAAGAAGGCCACGAGAAGGCATGGAAACCACTACCACTGAAACATGGAACAAAATTATCAGTATGTGTTGTCTTCATAATACTCAGAAAGAAACGCTGTGACCCTCCCCAGATCCAGATAAGCAACCTCTTCTAATGAAAGGAAGTGCAGTACCTTTTGGCACAGCAGTTTGAACAAATTACTCCCTTTGTGACAATCCATGTTTTTATAGATATTATGAATAGATAAATTAGCCAGGAGTTTTTGAACAATTAAATCTTTTCTGTTCTTTCAACTGAAATAAGTAAGCAGCAGACCATGATGTGTCCTTTGGTGTAAACAAGTCTAAAAAAGATACCAAACTTCAAGACTCTTGTACTCAAGGGAAAGGCAGAAGATACAAAGACAAACCAGGAATATCAGTGACTGGTGCACTAATCCTTGCTGCTATCTCTTCAACCAGGGCATCATTTCATCCTAGCCACCCCAGGTAACTTTCTCCTCGTGACTGTATTATTTTCTCATTCTACAAGTTGAGGTCTTTCTCATTTCACAAAGTCAAAAATATAAGTATACCTAGTTCATATATGTGGTTTTGATTCATCAGGGCTATCACATCCTGCTATCTTCCTAGCTGGTAAAAAGGATTAACCTTTGCTAGTGGAAAAACTGACTTTTCCACACAGTTACCACAATTACTTGCATTTCCCCAGTTCCACCATGAGATAGCTGAAGATCTGAAGTTTGTAAAGGCAGACCTGAGACAGGATGGACATTATATTGCCATCACATTCAGTATTTCAGAATCTATGTAATTTATTGCAGTATCTTTTTGCTGAACATAAAAATGTATACTGAATTCTGTATGATTTAGACTGTGGCAGTAACTTAAACTGAAATTTACAAAACAGGAGCAGAGAGCAGATAGACAGTTGTAGATAGGTAGATATAAAAATAGAAGAATACAGGAATTTTGTATTTTTTTTAGGAGCAGCTTATGTAGTCTAGGACTAAGGCTTTTTTTTTTTTTTTTTTTTCCCTCTATGATTTTTCTATTGTATTCTGAATTGTCTCTCACTATCTACATGAAGACCTGTATAGATACCATTATTTGTTAAAAAAAAAAGAAAAAGAAAATATTAACATTTATGCTTGTGTAATTCTAGTTTCAGCACCCAGTTGAGTTCTGCTTTTACATATTAGTGAACTTTTCCATACACAGTTTCATGTAAAGAAATCAAGGTTTCTCCTTGGCTCCTTCTTTCCCCCCCTCAGCTCAAGAACTCAAGAGAGAGCAGTAAAGACCGCTATTCCCCCAAAGATCATAGTCTGTTATTTCTACTTCATTCAATTCCACACAGATTTATCCCCACAGACAATACAGAAAATAATCAGAATTTAGTTCTGAAACCTTGCAGACCTTAACAAGATTTGCAACAGTTACTGTCCTCAGCCTTTCTTTTTCTCCATATATTGCTGCTTCTATATTTTCTGCGTACCAGAACAATCCGAGTCCTGACGCGGTCGTTTTGTAACCACCTCCACTGACATGTGAAACAAGCGGTTCACTACATGAAGTTTAAACTAAGCCACTGTGGATTTTTCCTAAGCCTAGAATGCAAGGTAAAAAACCTATATTCTGAAAACTGGAATTTCACTTTTGCATCCATCTCTTTGTAGACGCAAGCTTGACAGTAAGCCTATTCTTCCCCCCCCCTTTCAGCTGTGAGAATTCTCGCTTTTAAGCTGGCTGGTCAGATCTAGATTTGGCAGTGAAAAAAAGCATGACATGTATCATAAGCTTCAACTCAGTTGCAAAGGTTTATGCCAGAGGCAAAGCTGCAGGCACAAATAAATAAATAAATTCAAGAGGCCTGAAATTATATTGGTGTGTAATGTCACAGTTGCTGTGGAAACCATCTTACAACTTTTTTAATGCCCCAAAGACAAACCCCTTCTTACTACTTCCTCTATAGCACAGTGTTTTAGCTGTTTCTAAACTAGTAATGAACTACTTAGAAGGCTGAAAGAGCTGGGGTTGTTCAGCCTGGAGAAGGCTCCAGGGAGACCTTACTGTGGCCTTCCAGTACTTAAAGTAGGCTTATAAGAAAGATGGGGACAGACTTTTTAGTAAGGTCTTTTGCAATAGGACAAGGGGTAATGGTTTCAAACTAAAAGAGGGTAGATTCATGGTAGATATAAGGAAGACATTTTTTACAATGAGGATGGTGAGGCGCTGGAGCAGGTTACCCAGAGAGGTGGTAAATGCCCCATCCCCAGAAACATTCCAGGTCAGTCTAGACAGGGCTCTGATCAATCTGATCTAGTTGCAGATGTCCCTGCAGGGGGGGGGTGACATAGATGACTTTTAAAGGTCCTTTCCAACCCAAACTGTTCTATGGTTCTATGATTCTACAGTACTACTCATGGGATATTAACAGGTTGAAACACAACATAATGATCCTACATATTTTTCTAAGAATGAAATCAATTTAGTTCTAGTATGATGCTTTATTTTTTAGAAATTAACACATTTTACTTGCATAGTCAGTCCATGTTCAACCTTCTTGATAAAGTGACTTTGACAACAGGTGCACGTAAGTCTAGCTTTATAGCGCTTGTGTAGATTTAGTTTTATAACTTTTGTTCATGTGCCTCATCCTTACTAACATAAGAAGTTGTACAATTAATTCAAATTGCACTGTTCATGCAAGATAGGTTTTCTTGAATGAGTAAATTAGCAGAATCATGCCTCATTGCTCCGCTATGGACTGCTCTTCTGTCATTCTGCTTTGAAGCGGTTAACTTCTGAATCGTTTCAAGAAGACTGAAAAGCTGCTAACACATAAAACATGACAACTGAGTTATAGAGCCACAGATAGATCTCTATATTGCTCCATAAAGAGAATAAGCTACTATTCTAACTTAATGTGATAAATTAATAAAAATGCATATTACAGTGTTGTATATACTCTTGCAATTACCTAAATATTATAATACAGTACATTACATATTATTTTATTTTACAATCTTTTAAAAATGCCAAAAACAACAATGTGAGTAGAAGCTTTCATGATGAGTGCCTAAAACATGATGCAAATACCCAGAACAATTTTAGATGAAATTTTCAGAAAGAATAAAAATAGGTTAATTCACTAAAATCCGAGACCCATATAAGACTAAGTTTTATTCTATAGGACTATTAGATTTCCTTGCCAATAAACTGTGGTACTTTATTAGGGTTTGTGTGTCTTCTGTTCTTGCATTTAAGCAATGGATCTGTGTCTTAACAATGATGCTGTCATGTGCCAGACCAGAGATGGGATGGACAAAAAAGAATCTGAATCACTACTACTTCATTCAGACTAAGCAGTCATTTTTGTGACTTCTTAAATACCATCAGCAATTGACCACATGCTTTCTGGAGGGTGGGATAACATTGAATTTCCATCTAGTTCTGAAGTCTATTTTCATAGTACTGTACTAAAGTCAAATTTCTCAGACCAACAATGCAAAAGGTAGTTTACTATTGCAATGAGTATGACCACAGTTAGAGTGTTTTTAATGAACTCTTGTAATTCCAAAATAATTGCACTGAAACAAAATGATGATAAAAGCAAAAAGATTACAGTCATCAAAACAGCTCTTTTGGCTTTCCTGAAGCAACTGGAGAATATCCACACTGCTTTATTTTTTCTCCTGATAGCCATAAGTTTAAAGAAACCAGGCAGTTAATACTCACTGCAGTGAATCAGGATGTTATTCTTCCACATTTTGAGTACTGAGGACTACTTAAAATAGAATGATAGAATCATATAATAGTTTGGGTTGGAAGGAACCTTTAAAGGCCATCTTTCTTATAAGACCCCTTTAAGTACTGAAAGGCAGCAATAACGTCTCCCCAGAGCCTTCTCTTCCCCAGGCTGAACAACCCCAACTCTCTCAGCCTGTCCCCTAGAAGAGAGATGTTCCAGCCCTCTGATGATTTTCATGACCGTGCTCTGGAACCTCTTCAATAGGTTCATGTCATTTTTATGTTGGGGCCCCAGAGCTGGATGGAGTAGTCCACCTCCCTCAGACATGTCAACCACACCACTTGGATTGGTGTCATCTGCAAACTTGCTGAGGGTGCACTCCATTACACTGTCTTTGTCACTGGTGAAGATACTAAACAGTACTGGTCCCAATACATTACAGAACCCTGAGGAACACCACTTGTCACAGATCTCCATCTGGACATTGAGCCATTGACCACCACCCTCTGGATGTGACCTTCCAAGCAATTCCTCATCTACTAAACAGCCAACCCACCAAATCCATATCTCTCCATTTTAAAGAGAACGATGTTGTGGGGGACTGTGTCAATGGCCTTCCAGAAGTCCAGATAGACAACATCTGCAGCTCTTTCCTTGTCCACTGATGTAGTCACTCCATCATAGAAGGCTATGGTTGGTCAGGCAAGATTTGCCCTTTGTGAAGCCATGTTGTCTGTCTCAAATCATCTCCCTCTCCTTCTTGTGCCTTAGCATAGCTTCTAGGAGGATCTGTTCCATGACCTTCCCAGGCACAGAGGTGAGGCTGACAGGTCAGCAGTTGCAAGGTTCCTACTTTCTACGCTTTTAAAAAGTGGGTGCAATGTTTCTCTTTTTCCAGCCACTGGGGACTTTACCGTGACTTTTCAACTATCGTGGAGAGTGACTTGGCAACTACATCAGCCAATTTCCTCAGGACTCTGGGATGTGTCTTGTCGGGTCTCACAGACTTGTATATGTTCAGGTTCCTCAGATGGTCTTGATCCTGATCTTTTATTACAATGGGAAGAACTTTGTTCCTCCAGTCCCTGCTTTGCTGTCCATCCACTAGAGAGGTATGGGGAGAGAGACTGCCAGTGAAGACTGAGGCAAAAAAGTTGTTGAATACCTCAGCCGCCTTCTTGTCCATTGTTACTAGTTTGCCAGTCTCATTTATCACAGGGGTACGCTTTCTTTGACCTTCCTTTTCTGGCTGACATACCTGTAGAAGCCCTTCTTGTTACTCTTTGCATCCCTTGCCAAGTCCAGCTTCACCTTGGGCTTCCTGACCCCATCCCTACACAACCGGGAAGCATCTCTATACTCATCCCAGGATACCTGTCCCTGCTCCCATTGCCTGTGCATTTCCTTTTTTCACTTTAGTTTGACCAGCAGGTCTCACCACAGCCATGCTGGTCTCTTGTCCTCATTTCCTAATTTCTTTCACCTGGGAATTGAGAGCTCTTGTGCTCTATGGAAAGGGTCCTTAAGGATCTGCCAGCTCTGTTCTGCTTCTTTGTCCCTGAGGGCAGTTTCCCAGGGGTTCCTGTTGACTAACTCCTTGAAGAGGTTGAAGTTTGTTTTCCGAAAATTCAGGGTCGTGACTACTCTTCGCCCGACCCTCAGGACTGCAAGTTCCACCAGTGCATCATCACTGCAGCCCAGGCTGCCTCCAGTTTTGATATCACCCATGTCTTCACTTGTGTTGGTGACCAACAGGTCCAGTATCCCAACCCCTCTGGTGGCACTCTCTATTACCTGGTTTAAGAAGTTATCCTCCATGCACTCCTGGAGTCTCATGGATTGTGTATATCTTGCCATGCTATTTTTCCAGCAGACATTGGGATGGTTAAAATTCACCATCAGGATGAGACCCTGTGAGCATGATGCTTCCTGTAGCTGGAGTAAGAAGGTTTCATCAATGGGCTCCCCTTGATCAGGTGGCCTGTAGTAGACACCAACCACAAAGTTCCCATTGTTGCCTTGGTCTCAAATTCCTACCCATAAGCTTTCAACCTGTGCATAGCTTTTCTTCAGACAGCTCTTCACACTCTATCCATTTCTTGATATAGAGGGCAACACTTCCACCCCTCCTTCCTTGCCTGTCCCTTCTGAACAGCCTGTAGACATCAATAGTCACAGTCCAGTCATGGGATTCATCCCACCAAGATTCAGTAATGGCAATGAGGTCATAGCTTTCTAGCAACACAGTGGCTTCCAGCTCCTGTTTGTTGGCCACGCTGCGTGCATTGGTGTACAGGTGCTTCAGCTTGGCTGTCTGCTGTGTCACCTACTTAAAGCAACACCCCTTAATTCCTTTGAGGTATTTCTCTGGTGTTTCTCTCTTGACTTCTATTACCTCAGAACGCCCTGGCTCATACCCATAAGACTGTGTGTCTTAGGGGTGACCTACCATTCAGTTACTTCAGTCTGAGATTAACATATCAATTTACAACTGCTTTATTATATTAAGACATTGAAAATAGTGTTTAAAGTGACTTTCTTAATATTTTAATACAATTGTACACTTCTCACTGAAGTCTGAACCTATGCATGAGATTGCAACAATGAAATAAAATTGACAATTTCAGAAAAATAATTACTGAGTTATTCTCAGAACTTAGAATTCAAGTATACAAGACGTAAATCATCATCAAGGTTAGCAAGATCAGAAGAAAATATTCAAAAATGAAGCAGGTTGATTTTATTCTGACCTTCTTTTAGAGTTGGGTTTCCTGTGTGATTATCAACTATGCTGAAGAGCCATTTTAAATCACTATTCTGTCAAATTATAGCATAATTTTTAGATTAGTCCCACAGTATTTCATCTATGAGCAGGGCAGTATGGCAACAACTGGAATCTTAAATAAGATAATGTGGTTGCAAACCTGTTGCTTCTTGCAAAATGATATTTTTTCATGGTTAAATTTAAGATGATGTAGAGTTACGAAAAAAATAATTTTCACCCATTTTAGGAGGACCACATTCATCCTATAGTTTTACTCATTCTGTATTTAAACCATAAATATCATACAGGATTTAATGGTTTACCTCTGAAACTTAGCTGTGGGATAACCAAATGTGACTGAATCTGAGGATTTGTCTGCATTTTTTTTTGGCAGCAAGCAAGGTAGTTGGTGGTTCAGGCAGCATTTGGTCAAGGTCTTGCTTCTTTTCAGAAGTAAAACAAATTGCATTCCTTTCAGAAATGTTATTGTCATTCTATACCACACTACCTAATAACATTACTGTCATTGGGATCTTTCTGGGTTGATGACTGACAGGCTGAACCATCAAACAAGTTATATGAGATATGGTACCCATCCACAGAGTTGGAATGTCTTCTTGGAGTCCTTGAAATTGTTCCTTAGTTATGCTGGCATCTTGAAAGGTTGTGCTCAGTAGTTATGACAGAAAAGCCCTTCTTATCCCTCGTCATTCGTGCGAATTTGTCCTATGTCTGTAGGACACAGACACATATGGAGCAGCTGTTAATGACAGACTAGCTCCAACTTTTTCAGCTAATGCCAAAGTGTTTCTTACTAAAAGATATCTTTTGTCCTCTGGACATCTGAAGTTGAACATTTCAAAAATATTTTCTTAGAGTATGAAATATTTGCTAGGGTTTTTTTTTTTTTTTTGCTTTCCCACCAAAATCTGTTAGTCCAGACAGAGTTACTATGCTCATCCCATTTTATACAGCCTATTTTCTTTCAGTCTTTGCTATTTTTCTTTCATTTCTGCCATGAAAGCTTAGTGCTTTCTAAGGAATAAGAAAATACCAGAAAAAACCTCGGGGAAATCTTTCGAAGTGGTGTGTGGAGGCTGAGACAAGGGAATTCTGTGTGCTGATAGATTCGCACACTGCTTTGAAAGTGTCCTCCCACCTCTCACGTCTGTTAAGGTTTAGCAAGGGACATTCAATTTAACTTTTTTATTTCTTTATATCTCTTTTTAAAATTAATTTGCATATATTTATTTGCGTTCTTGAGCAAGCCAGAAGAAAAGGTCCAGTCTCCAGAAGCCCATGCCTGCCTGTATTTCCCTTGGTGATTAAAAGCCCTTTGGAACCCATGCTCTTCAAGTCATTTATCTTTGCTTACAGCAGCTTGAACACGTGTGCTTAGAAGCATGTACTTTTATGTACAGAATGTAAAGCTGGTCACACACAGGTCTGCCAGTATTTGGACAAAGCAACACCCTAACCTCAAGGTCCTCCTGCTGCTTCAAATAAAGTAATTTTGTGCCAGTGCATGGGTGTCTGTGTGTGTGTGTGCAAGCATATATTTACATGTATGATTTCAATTTTATTTCAAAATAAATATTTTGGAACATAGATTATATTTGGAAACATATATTTTCATATATACACACAAGTATCTTTGGTGCATCTAAGGAGAACAAACGCAAGCATTCAGTATAGCTCCATATTTAAATAGATACATGTTAAAAATTTCCTTATATGTGTGTGTATTTTCATTGTCAATGAAAGAGGAAAAAACATTCATTTGGCAGGAGTATTTAGGCTTGCTGTGCAGTGTGATTTGGCTGGTAAATAGAGGCACTTCCCTCAAACACATGTAAGTGGTAGAGGATGCAACATCTGTGTCAGGTGTTTATGAAGAAGAATTCTGCTGTTGCTAAAGCACCACTGAAAGTGCAATAGGGGAACAGAAAAGGAGCTACTAAGCTCAGGATACTTTAGTAAAGATGATATTCTACTACAGAAGCAGCTTCTTTTGAATGAAGTTTTGGCTAATGCTGTTGTGGGATATACAGAAAGGAAGAAAACATAAGGAGCTCACTGCTGCAAATGTCTTTTCAGCAGGTGTTGGACGCAGCAATGGCATATCTGCAACAGAATAAAGAAAGGATTAAATGAGGAAGACATTGACTAAGTGGCATGTTTTCGATTTATTACTTCCATAATTTTTTGTCATGGACTGAAAATCATATTTTCATACACTATTTACATAAAAATAATTGCTAACGGTACAATGTTGGTCTGTGAGTGTTTAAATATTTCAAAATGACAACTTTGGGACCCATGCAAATCACCGCTTTCTTAACTAATGCTCATATGAGATTTACCTGAATGCCTAAACTGACAGTTTATAATAATTTAATTTAAACTATAAACTGCTACATAGTCTTATCTTACATATCTAAAATGTTTGGAAGAGAATGTGCATCATCAGCTGCATACAATAATTACAAAGAGTTTAGTAAAAGAACTGTTTTGTAGTTCATTTTATTAAGTGTATAGTGGTATTTGCTGTCCTATATTAGGTAAATTTGTAACAACGACTGAGATGGAATACTTTGATAGACCATTAGGAAAACACTGTTGTGAATAACTATGTATAAGGTACAGCCTCGTAGCATGCATGTATATTGAGATTTATGTGATATGGATATAGAACACCTATTTCATCAGAGGTGATGTTAGCAAACTAATCTCCCACTAGTATGCTTGATGGCCGGACAGGAAAAGCTAAGACTGATTTTGCCCCCACATTAGGAATGCATGTAATGTGTTTGTTACTAACCTTGGTTGTGTAGCCTTTCCCTTCTCCATTCACACAGGCAATATGTGGCAGCAGACTTTCAATTTTTTGATAGGTTGATGTAGCAATCAGAAATGTTTATTTAAAATTTTAATTAAAAATGTCCGAAAGTATAAGTGTCTTGATTGCATTTCATTTTTAATGAAATATTAATGAAAGGAGTTAAATTTCTGATTGTACTAAATGTCATTTAAAATTTGAAACAACTCTGTAAATTAAGAAAGCTGTTCATCATTTAACACAAGTCCAATGGATCAAGAACCTTATTTTAATAATATTAACTGCTTTCATCCATTTTGTTTCTCACACTTTATTTAAAAATTCTTGTCAAGTATTTATTCGACCTTCTCACAAAACTAGCTAGCATCCAGGAATTTATAATTACCAAAGGGAGAAAGTTACCAGTTCTTCTGTAAAGTATTAGTATTTCTTGTGCTCGGGACAATGGTGTCACATAATTTGCAATAAACTAAAGGTGACTGTGGTAACTACAACTTGCTACTGCAGTACTACAGCAACTACACTGCTACTACAATACTCAGTAACTGCAACACACTGTTGCTACTACAACATACTGAACTGCTTGCTCAATAGTGAGCACAGTGATGTGAGAACTAGATTCTGAAGCAAAATCAGACCTCACCACTCTTTAATGTAAAAACTCAACCTGATGGCAGTCAAATTTCCTTCTGCCCGAGGGTCCAAAGTTGCGTGTTTCAACAATGGAAGTAAGAATACAGAGATATGGTCAAGATATTTTGTCACTGGAGATATTTTATTTTCTCCAAGAAACACTAAACAGTGCATCTTGTTTATTTTTTATTACGAAATGTATTAAAAGTAACTTATATGCGCACACTTCCATGGAACGAAAACTGACTAACATTCAATTTTATGAAAGCAAGAGGCTCAAATTTTAAAATCCGTCTTAACTTCTATGCTTCTCCACACATCTTTGCACATGCATATAACAACATATCCTTTAACAAAAACAAACAAACAAACAAACAAAAAAAAAAAAAAAACCAAAAAAAACCACCCCACCCAGTAAGCAATGTAACAAACCAAAACAATGTAAGCAAATACACAAAGAAAAATGGTAGTGTGCTATATGGGTCAAGAGGTGGACAGTTGAAAATCATAAGAATTCCCAAAGTAGATTCTGAAATGACAAGTGGGGCTTCACATCTGACAGAAGTGCATGGATTTGTACTGGTATTCAGTTGTAAGTCTATCAGCTATAGTTCTCACAGATCAGATCAGCACATTTAAATTCAAATGGGATTTTGAGTAAGCAGAGACTAAAGGATCCAGTTAACTGTGGGAACTTGTACCATCGTTGAATGCTATCCTTGGGATGGCACAGCAGAGATGCTAAAGAGATGGAGCAATACAATTTAATCATTTGTTAGTTTTACTTCAAAACTGTTGTTGGAAAGTGAATACAGAGTTTTCAGTAATTTTCTGTCAGTTAATAGTAGAATATTTTTCTATAATAATCTAATAATCTAAAAGACAATAGAAAAGACAATTTTCTGTAAGATTCAAAAGATTTTTCCTTTCTTTTCATCATCCCCATTTTGCTTTTCTCTTCTAGATGGTGTAAGTGTTGAAAACAGTACCTTACTTTCAACCCAGAAAAATAACCTAACATCTTTAACCTAACGATAGTCACAAAATGAGTGGCTTTATATGACAGATTCTTCACCTTAAAATCTATGCTGGGAAAACAAAACAAAACAAAAGAAAATAAAACAAAACAATACCTCTGCTAGGTATATTTATTTTAAATTTTTAATCTTTTACTTTTTAGTTTCTCTATCTCTATATTTGTGCAATCATCAGCTCAATATACATTTTACTTATTTTAATGTTTTATGATATATGTTTTATTTGTTCTGAATTCTTGCAATTTTTCTGTTCAGTGTTAAGTGAAGCTTGTGAGCATAACTAGCTATTGGTAGTCAATAATTAGAATAATACAAAGTTCATGGTATTTATCAATTAGATGATCTATAAACCAATTAGACATCACATCACAAAATCAAGGCTGAAGTCTCCTTTGCACACAATACTCAGATAGCTCCAAATGCCCTTGAATTCAGAAACAGATAATTCAATTTATAATCTGTCCTGAAGAAAAACAAAACCAATGTAGACTTGGTGATGTTAAGTTAAATATATTAATAAAGCCAATAAAAATACATTTTCAATGTATCTTTTGAGAATAAATGTCCTCCTGTAGTCTTTTGTAGTAGAAGTGTAAAGATATATATGTGAACAAATACACCCACACTTCTCAACATTGCAGCTTCCAAACACCAATATCTCAATATTCACCATATAAAACATTGTGATACAGAAATACAACAGATTTCAGTTGAGAAAAAAAAAAAAAAAAAAAAAATCTTATTGGTTTCATTTACTTATATATTGATAAGTAGTAAAATTTCCTACACAAAAATTAAGATAGATACACTAAAAGAAATTTTATTGTTGTCTTTAAAAATGAGAGACCACTCAAGAAAATACATGACAACAATACACTCAAGTTTGGGGGTTGCTGTTTCAGGACCTCAGTTTCAAAAATAGCTCAAACTAATCCCCAAGTTTGTAGACAATCAATATCTGGTATCTACATGCATTTACAGTGAATTTAGCCAAAAATATAGGTATTTGAAGTAAATTGGCCTAGCTACTTGAAAATAGTAAAAAGCTTCTTTTCTATGCAAAATTGGTAATGTTAATTTATTACAACTCTATAATTCCTGATTGATCTGTTTGCTGACTTAAAATGAATTGGAATTAATGAATTAGAATTGGAAGGCACAAGTAGTTTATTTCTATTGGAATAATTTATAATTTTATTATGGACCAACCCTTCTAATAATCTTAGGAGTATGATCTCAAAAGTGACTGAATGATGATTACATATTTCATCCTGATAATGTATTTGCATGCATTTAAAACCTCTGAGATCATGTACTAACCTGTAGACAAATAATCAAAAAGTGAATATCTGATGCAAAATCTTATGTAAGATAATGTTCATGTCAAATTAAAATGGACCTTCTTCTGTGTAAATATATAAGTTTAAGGGGATGTAAGAGGAGTTCATGGCCACACAGCATGATACCCAGTAATAGCTGAACTGTTCTGATTCACTCTTCCTAAAGATTTAGTCCATTACTTGCAAATAAAAAAAATCAACCTCCTTTTTCCCTTTTTCACAAGAAAAAAACAACCAACCAAACAAACAAAAAAAATCCAAAACAAAAAAACTCGTTCTTCAGAGTGGCCAGAAGATGCAAGTGAAAATTCCCATTGAAGGTGTGCTTGGAAAACAATTGCAACTCAATGTAATTTTCCACATGAGCTGTCTTAGACAAAATAATCTATAGACTACTCTGAGGAGTACTTTTATTTTTGTTTTATTTTATTTTTATTTCCAAAAAACCCTGCTGAACTGTTTTTAGAATCAGAAACATTTTGATATGGAATTGCTCCTTGCGTCATCTATACTGTTGTCCGTAGGCTATGATCTCTTCATCCAATGTCATAGCATGCTGCTTCATTAAACAATATGTAAATATTGTTAAATAATGTTAAATTATTAAAAAAAAATATTATAGAGATTAAGATGAAATAATAATTTTTATTAAATCAGCAATGGAGTCTTGAGTGATTCTTAAAGATTTTCAGACAGGTTTCAGGTGATACAAAGTGACTAATGCACTCCCCAAAACTGACATATCGGTACCAATATGTACCAGTTGAACAGTTTTGTGCTTAGCATTTAAGAGTGTCACGGTCTACCTTGAGACGGGAATTTCATTGTACAGATGGTTGATATTACATCAGAAATCTGTTATCAGAAAATCACATAACCAAAATGGAGAATATTTCTTTAACTGAAAAATAAAAAAAGACACCAATAAATCACAGAAAACCACATTACAAATCTTAAGTTCCTTAGCAATTTCTTTTCTCGTATTTCCAAATACAGATATTGCTGATGTTAGGAAGTTCTCTAAAAATATGTTGTTTCTTCTTGAATTGGGTTTAAAAAAAATCTGGCAGAAACTCAAATGATTCATACCTGTAAGACCAAATCTGAATATTACGAGTTTTGCACAACAGATTTTATTTAGTAGCTTTCTTAAAAGCACTTATCAAAAGTTTAGAGGAAAACATATCATGCTGGATCGAACAAGCTTATAGAGGCATGCTCAGCATTCCTGGGTCCAACCAGCAGCAAAGCTGAAGATGTATCCCCAGCATGGAGAAGGCACAGAGGGAATTTATACGCCACGTATGTGCATATATACATGGCTGGCCATACGGATCACAGACATACACCATGGTGATGGTTTCACATGTAGAAACTGGGGCTGATGGTTCTGCTGGGAGAGCCCTGGTGGGGGTCGTGACAGGATGTTTAGTTCTCAGGAATCCTTAATTGGATTCCCCTCCCACATTGTGCTCATTCTGCAGATGGACCTTTGATGGACTGATGGACCTTGGGGTAGGTCTGGGAGTAGTCAGTGTGTTATTTGGGCTTCTCTTGCCATTGTTTCTCTGAGCTCCTTTGATAGTATGCAGACGAGCTTCATCACATAACCTAACAAAAATCTTGGAAATAAGTATAGAAAATCTCTCAAGATATTCAAGATATATAGACAATTGCTTTTGTAGTCAAAGAAAATTGGAAGGCAATGTTGGCTATGGAGAATGAATGCATCCTGCCTGTACGCATGGCTGTTAAAAAAATCATATTGGATACTTTTTTGAGTGGCTACAAACTGAAACAGTAATCAGAATGCACTGCAGTAAATATGATAATAAATACGATCATTTGAAAATTATATGCCATAATACAAATTGCATACAAATAGGCGTGACTATGCCTCCACCAGCACACAGGGCAATTGGCAGACTCTCCCGTCAGATGTCAGGAATACTCCAAATACTGCAGGTGTTAACTCTGAATGGAATGAGGGCAAAAATTTAGTCCCTTAACTGGCCATTTTAGGCATCACATATTCCTCCAGAACTATTTCTCCTTCCTTACCATTATGATCATACTGCAGCCTCGAGCTAGGAACATCTCACTGAGCTGTACAATGTTCTTGTGCTTATGTAAATCCCCATAAATTGAGTCAGGGCCTGCAGGAAAAGAAAAAGGAAAAAGCCCTGGAACTCAGTTTTCTCTAATCTGTGTTTTGTCGACTTCACTATCTCACATAACTCCTGTGTGATTTATAGTATTACAGACATGCTTTGAAGGTGGGAAGAACTCCAGGATAGGAGACAGAAAAGGGAGGAGCTGTTGCAGCAAGCATGTCTTTTCTAGGCCTCTTAATAGCTGTGTAAATAAATTCAAAGCATAAATGATTTATAATTAGCACTTAATTAATTATTTATAGTTGCATTCAATGCAAAAGCATACAAGAAAATTAGAAAGGATCAAACTCTGTAGAAAGGAGAGGAAGAAAAAGGAGCTGTTGAATACAGCCCTTAGAGTGTGAGCCGCATACAGGCCAAGCAGAAGAGAGGGCTGTCATGCGGACTACAAGATTCAGAGGGTCCCTGAAGACTCAGCTACCAGGAAGCAGGTCAAAGAAGCCCAGAAAGTGGCAATAGAAGTGAAGTGCTTGGGAGGAAATAGCAAAGAGATTATTTGTTTTTTTCTGTCTTAAAATGCTGGCAGCTGAAAGAATGGCAATGGCTAATTAAAACAAAAAACAACAAACACCTCCAACCCCAAACCAACAAAAATTCTGGGAAGAATTGCCACAGAATGAGCATAAAACTGGCCCACATCCACAATCAACAATTAAAGGAAGTCAATCCATGGCACAGGGCACGAAATCTAAAATGACCCTACCAATGAATAAACAATTTTCTACTGAAGTTACACGTGTCTCACTGTGATGGTGTAACCTCAGATTTTCCAGTCACTACGAAGAGGACCCTACAGTCCACAGATCACTTATGGCTAAATGGCATAACTCGCACCTCATGCAGACAGCTCAGCAGAATGCGACTGAGGAGAACTGCCTGCAGCTAAAATCAATCCTATGATGAACTGACAGTCAAGGGAGAGATATTATAGTAGTCTGGGGGCTATTTAGTTCAGGGTTTGTCAATAGTTGAGCCGTCCAACATTGAATGAACTGGTGCAGAACCAGAAAGGTGTCTAACATCTCCACAAACAGCATCACTGTAGCTAGTAACCTGTCAGGAAAGAGATACATCAAATACATTTGCATCCTGAGAAATGAGACATCATCTTAGAAATGTTTTGTGTAAGTGTAAAACAAATTTTAATAAAATTGACTCCTGAATACATGCTGACGTACAGTACACAGCCAGAGCATTACTTGTTAACTTTTTAGTCAGTAAGATGTAGCTTGATAAGGAAACAAGAACTTAGAGCCATGCAGACTTCCAGTGTTTTCTCTGTTTTTTAATGCATTTATTTTGAATAATTGTTTTTGTATATCTCAGTGCTATTACACATCTGACCAGATCCCAGCTGAATCAATATTAAGCTCTAATGACTGAGAAATCAGAGCTTCAGTAGCCTACCAATGAATGCTCATCAAATGTTTGTGAATGCCTTGCCCAGTGGCAACATGCAAATTGGAACTCGTAAATAGGCCAGAGGATGTGGAAAAGTCTCCTGCTGACATAAAATGACATCTGTTAGCTAGGTAAGAGCAGAAGCAATGCAATCAGAGTGCTGCCAGCATGACACTTCCATTCAGCTCAATCTAGCATGATATGATGATCAGTTATGTCACTCAGAGGTGGTTCTTAAAACTTTGTTCTACCCTAAAGATGTAGCACCATAAAAACGTCACAGTAGGAGTTCACATTTATTGTCTCTAAATGACTGCGGGTCAAAATTGCACATTTTACAGGATTTCTCCTCCCTTGTGCCCATAGCTATCCATTTTTATATATCAAACCTTAGGATCCGAAAGTCAAGCTGAGAGTCTTTTATTCTTTTCTTCCCCCCCCCCCCTCTTTTTTTTTTTTTTTTTTTTTTTTTTTTTTTTTTTAATAACTGTTGCCTACTACTTTGAGGTGAAAGAGCTATGAAACTGGTTATCTAGAAGACTTTAGTTCTGGTTACTGATTTTATGATATGACTATTTGCCACAGCTATATAACTGATGGGCAATAAGTGAGAGAGTGCAAGTGGCTCAAGAAACAGCATAATCTGTGGTTTGAAACAAAATGAAACAAAACAAATATGTCTCCCCACATAGCCCTTACTGCTACTATGGCCATGTCTCAAAAAGAAAATTACCTCAACATTACATGTTTCAGGTAAAAGAAAAAAAACAACCACAAAACAAACACCAAAAGAAACCCAAAAACATACGCTGCTCTGGTTTGAAATGAGTGTTGAATGCTTGACTTGGGTTGTGCGTGCTCAACATTCTCTTTTGACTGTAATGAAAATGGTACAAGACATACCTTTGGCCCTGTGTTTCTTGTCACTTCTTGTATTCTGCACTTTGCTGTTTTTCTCATGCTTAGACCAGCCATTTAGATTGGAAGAGGTTGGAGAGCTATTGCACAAGAGATAAAACTATGTGAATAGACAAAATGGCTACTTTTAGAAGAGGACAGTGATGAGGACAAGTTAAGATATACAAATGCACAAAGAGGGGGATGTGTGAACATACTCCTGTACATCTGCTACTGACTTTCACTTACTCCTCTCTGAGGGCTGCAGTGATCATGTAACTGATATTTATTAAAACTCTGCATCAAGTAGGGTAGGATGGGTTGGCATATCACATCTCTACTTTTCTATTTTAAGATTAGGAACTCCGTGATGTTTTGTGAGCAACAGCTCCTTTTGTATGCTTTCAGGACCACAGTGGGGTTGCAAAATCCCAGAAGACTTGATCCTGGCACCTGCAGAGGCTCCAAGGTCTTTGTAACACCTACTGAGCCCTCCTAAGGCATGAGCGGAAACGCAGTAGAAGCAGGGAATTAGTTCCTTCAGAAGCAAAACCAGCTGCTCCTTCCCCCCCAGTGCAGCGTAGCCCAGCAGGAGCCTGGCTCCACAGAAATTCAGAACTATACTCCTGCATTCCCCTCTCTGCTTCCAGTCTTATTAAAAATGCTTCACGACGGAATATTCACAAAACCTTTCAGCAGCATCTAAAATCCTAAGCAGTTGCCCGGTGAGGAGCTTTTAAGCACATTACCAGCTTTGCAGCAACTTCAGGGTTAGAAGATGAGATTTTTCATTAGGGAATTGATAGCAATTCTTTTATCTGCCTTCTTTTTATATATTGTTGGTAGCATTTAGGTCTGGCCAGAAAATGGATGTCAAGATCTTACTCCCAAATATCGTTTCACACAGAAGTGGAAACATTTACTTTGTTGTATTTAAGGAAATTTTCAGTTCTCTTTTTTCATGTGTTTTCTGATGAAATGTACTTTTGAAGTCCAAATCTTTTACTCTAGCCAGACAAATCTCTTATTCTAATCCCATTAGAACATTCAGAAAACTGTTTAGAAGGCTAATGAGCTCAACTAATGTATATAAAAGTGTAACTGTCCTCAGTGTCTTCAAATTGCTGATAACTCACTAGTTTAACTATCAACCTATCTGCAGAATCTCTGGGGCTGATTGGTAGGAATCAGATCTATTCTGATTTCAAAAGTATGTATGAGATACTGAGAACAACAAATATAGGTATGCAAGCCCAGGACACTGTATTTACTAAGCCTTTTAATAGGTAAAGATTTGTTATAAAGCTAGGGCAAGACAAACAGGAATGCAATGGAATAATCACTACCAAAAATTGTAATACCTTTACAGGGATGAAATTTTTCTTTTGAAGCACAGTTCAACAAAAATTTGAAGTGTATTAAATACTTTCACATAAGCAACAACTACAGAAACACTGGATTCTAACCAACGCAGCACAGAGGTGCTCCTCTGTTTTTTCAACCTGTCTGATTTTAAAGTGCAAAGGAGGATGTGTGCCTGCCTGCATACTAGGAAGACGAGGGAAATTCTGTATGAAGAGAGAATAAATAATTTGTTGGGAGATTTTAATTTTGTTCTGAATCTTCTGTTTTGATCTACTTAGAGATTTTGGATTTGAAACTGCTGTGGATTCACTTTGAATTCATCTTATTATGTTTGCTCTTTCTCCGTGCAAATTATGAAATTTTCAAATTATGAAAAGTTGACTTTTTTTATTGGCATGTCTGTTTCTTGATTCAATATTTCTAAAAGCATAACTGTACAACAGCCTTAGAAAGCAAAGAAACCAGTATTTCACACTATTTTATTGTTCTATTGGATATAAATCAGATTGTTATAACTACTGACAGGAAACAGGTTTAAGTATTAAATATGAGAATCTGAGATATTTGACCTGATTTCATGATGTAAAGGCTCATATGAAGACATGTCACTAAGGATTATTATTAGCATATTTGCATTTACTTCTGACATGTGAAATTAATAGCATTCACACTAAAAAAAGAAAACAAAATATTTAACGTGTTTCCAGAATTTGTATAATCTGTCCACGATACCATTTTAATATGAAATTTCACTATTAGTGGTGCAGATATGTTGCCATGTTATGTAACAACCTGCTGGGTTTGTTTTTTTTCTTCTCCCAAAAGAACACAGTACAAACAATTCCTTGTGAAATCAAAGTTTCTTGTATACAGTTTCCTCTCTCTGTTTAACGCCAAAACAAATTATAGTGGTTCAAACAGCGGGTGCATACGATTAGCTGCACAACTAATCACAAGCATTTTTTTTTCCTTGAGTCTGCTAGAACAGGACCTACTAAAACTGTCAGTACATTGTAGGAAAAATAGAAAAGTTAAAATCTCTGACTGTTTTCTTTGACAAGGTTTAAAAATTGCAGTGTATTTTTACTTGCAACACAGCTTCCACTTCCTATCAATTTTTTACCATAATGTTAAACTGTTATTGATCATTATCCCCAGGTTTTTAAAACTGAAATACAATACAGAATTTTCTTCTTACTGACATTTTTTAATAATAATTTTTACTTAATGAAGAATTCAGTGGAAACAACTTTTGTTAAGGAAAGCATTTTACTGGGATGCTTCGTGAGTGATAAAAAATAAAATGACACTTTTTGAAAAGACTGTAAACTTTGCAGGATAAGTAAAATTAGTGTGATCTAATTTTAATCAGTGCTGAGCACCCTTGGACCCCTCTGAATTCATGGGGAACTGTCAGTTCTCGTTATCAGTAAGCATAGGTCATGCAGGGTTTATGTACTCGTTAGGTTGGTGATAGTTATGTAGTGTGACATTCTTACTCCTAGTTTCACCATCCTCTGCATCTTCTAATGACTTTTTCATGAACTACACAACTGCAATATTTTTTGCCATCTTCTGGCATCTTCTGGTAAGAAAATGATTTAGAAGAGCATAAAATGGACAATATTGTAAACTGTGACAATAAATAGTCTTGTGAGTGCTGGTGAGCCAAAGCTAGGGTAATCCATTGAACTAAACACTATCATTTATCTTAGCTGGATTACGTATTTTCCTCACAGTAAAAAAAGAAACCTCTTGCATTGTTTGTTTTGTTACAAATAGGCTGACATAAGTAATTTGCAGTTGTATATACTCTGCCATTTTAAAGCAGATTCAACTTCAGGTAAATTTTGATTTCTGATAGTGTAAATCTGGTTTATAGAGCATGGTTTTCTCACAGGAAAGGGGTTTTTAGTTGATTCAGAATTGCAGTTTACATTTTGCCCTGGATACTGCCAGCTTCGCACCATTATCTTAGTCAGTGGTGCTGAATAGGACCAAAACCTGAGATGGTCTTTGTAATATCCTAATTTATCCAATTTGATATTAGGAACAGGAGACATAATATTCTGAAAAGAACAGCCTCAGGAGAAATTCAGTTAAACATCTAGTCACTTGTACATGTGTCCAAACATTTTGTATGAGACTATCATCATTATGTATAAAATTAATTACTTCTGCTGCAGCTACTTCTTGCTCTTTTGACTTCTTAACCTCACTACCAAGATATACTTGTTAACAGGCCTGTGTGTTTTATGAAATACCAAAACTGGAATAATTGAAGTAACTAGTCTACACAGGGATGTTCGTGTCTATGCACTATGAGTGTAGAATTTGGCCTTTATGCATCTTAGAAATATGAGCGGATTTGTAATGTTAATAAAAAGATACGCTGAAAGTGTTAAGTATGGGAATGTTGCTGAAAAAATATTTTTGTATATGCTGTAGGAGTACCTTTCCATGAAGAATGGAGAAACACTTACTTTCCCCAACAGTCTGTCACTAATGTTGCAGAGAATTTATTATGAAATACAAATAAATAGCAATCATTAAAAACTACCACTCTCAGATTTTTAATAAATATCTGTCTTTCTAAATAGTTAATTGCATCTTTTGTCAGCTTTCTGAAAGAATTAAATGAATATTATGAACTAATTTGGGTGAAGGATGATGGTTAACACTTCTGCATGAGGTACTCGTAATTTAAAGTTAACATATTGATAATGAATAATTTCTGTTCTTAGTACTTTCTATATCAAAATAAGGTTGACTGAGAAAAGGGAAAACTGAAATTATACCATCGATTGAAACAAGCACAAAAGCATTTATCTGCAGAATGAATATTTTACACGAGCAACTGCTTTTCATGTAAAATTATATACAACAAATATGAATTTATGTACAAATTTCAATACTATTTTCACACATTAAATATAAAGCTAGTCTTTAATAGCTTATTTAATATATTTTAAATAATTAATTTGATTCATTTTTCAATTGCCATTGTATTCAATTTTGTACATTGCTTTCCAATCATGCAGTTCAATCTTTTTGATACATTTGTTGATGTGAAAAACCCCTTAAAAACATGAAGAGAATTGTTTGCCATTTAACAGAGCGTAAAGATTTCATCATACTCAACTGCAGAAAAGTACATGCAGGTTCAGGAACCTCTTGGATTAGGTATTGAGGAAATTAGTTTTCAACTTCACCTATTGTTGGGATAACGATCAGGGACAGAGTCTCACAGAGAACAAATAATTTCTAGAATTCAAAGATTAAACTCGTGATGCGATAGTTCAATTTCCTGTCCTTTCTCATGGTTATATTGTGTAGTATTGCTCATATATATTACAGAGTGAACTGGACTTTCAGTTGGTCATCTTCTGTGTTAGGGAAAAAGAGGAAAATATCAATTCTTGTCACTTTATCTATTCTTTTCTTGAGGTCTTCTCTTCTGTTATTTTTTTATGAGATCCGGGAGTCTGCAGGTGAGTGTTCTGTGTCTGGAAATGTGGTGTGCATTGCCTGTCTTCATACAGCAAAGTGATAGCAATGTAGGACCCTAGTAGGTGAGCACTGTGTTCCCAGTGCACCCTCTGTCAGCCCAAGCTTTGACCTGTAAAGAGCTGGTTAACTCCCGATTTCTTCAAGACCGACTGTGTGGAAAAGCACCTTGTCTGTCAAAACTGGTTTTAAGTTATGTGCAGATTGTTTTGACTTTTGAAAGGGAGAGGATTTTAAGTTTATTTGACTAGTTTTGTGTTACTAGTTTTACATTTCTTGGGAGTATGTTATCCAGAAAGATATATCTTAAAATCTTTGTCTTCTGTCAACAGTTGTTGGATTTATTGTTTCAAGAATACAAACAATTTGATTCTTCAGAAGTGAAAACTAAGAGAAAGAGAGTTTGTCGGGAACACACAGCCATGATTTGAAAGGAGACTGCTGTAGAAGAGTACAGAACAATATGCTTCCGTTTTCTGAGTGTTCGTCCTTCTGTTTTCATACACTATGGACGCAGAGTAGGTGTTCACCTTTGAAAGTTTACCCAGAGCCACTGAGAAAGTTAAACAGACTTCCTCTTTATAAAAACAATGACAACAACATAAACATAGTGAAAATACTAAATCTGTTTTTTCTTGAAATGCCTCCCCTTACAGACACATGCATGCATGTCCGTACTGTTTCCTGGAAAGACACCCATTTAAGCACACTCATAAACCATTTATGGGAACTACAAACTCCTGCTCAAGGCAAGCTTTGCAAAGCTGATACTACAAACAGTAAGAGCAAGCAGCCTACCACCCAAAGACTTGATTTAGCCAATGGTCGTTTTGTTAGATTCCTCTTTTTTGATGAAAACTGGGCATCTGAGACATGACTATGTTCTCTGACTTATTAGGTGAGTTTTCTCTAGGATGTTAACTGTGAAAAAACCTGGAGCCCAACAACCCAGTTTCATTTCCTTCACTTCATTCACACAGAGAACATTATTTGGCTGAGGACCCTTTAATTTTCCTATATGTTTGCATACGTTTGCTATATGCAAACAACAAAATAAAACCAATTGTAAAAATCAATTCTGTTCATTTGACTGAAAATCTTTTTTTAATCCTACAATGGGACTAACTCATTCTTCACTTAAAGCACTACTGTCTGAAACTAAGTAATGGGATATATTTATAGCAATAAGCCTTCAATATGATACAATGTTTTTTCACACAGAATTAAGCAATGCTTTTATTATAAAAGAAATACCTGTGATCATAAAGTTTTTTTTTTAATGTGTGCTTTTTTGATTTTTTTCCTCTCTTGACAGTTTTTATTTATACTTCATTCCATCCAAGTGAATGAATGCACAACAATATGTATGTGCACGTACGTGTGAAATTTTGTTTCAAATATAAAATAGACACTGAGAGAAGACACATTTTAAAATGTAAATATACAAGGCAGATTTAGCATACTTTTTCTATTAATACAGGCCAAAGGAAGATCACAACAGTTGTCCACAATGATGGATACTGCGTTAGGATCCTGTCTTGAGACAGAAGTTAATGTAAGTTTAGCTTTACGTGTTGAGTTGCCTGTTTATCATATTGAAGTTCATTGCCAAAGACAACGTGGATACTCAGGCTTCAGCAACATTTTAATGGGGTTTTCATGAAGTAGACGGGATGTATGCTATACTTATATGTGATCATGCTGTACTGTGTACATCTACAAATATTTTAATCATCTTCTCAAGGTTGTACGTGTTTGTGACCTATTTGGACAGAAATCGTGACATAAGTGAATTCTACAAATGTTTTCAAAAAAATTCATGGACAGAAGAAGTTACAGAAAGAGCCAAAGAAGCAGAAAAAAATAATTAAATGTTGAATAAGTCTTCCCCTTCCACCCACTGACAATAAAAAAGGATGTTATCCATAGGCACATAGTGATATAAGTGCACGTTTACTAGTGCACATTAGCCACTACACGTATGTGGACATCTTAACTGACACAGAATATGAACTCAAACAAATTTATTCTAATGCTTAATTTTTTGTAATTAGGAGAAGATGAACATGGGAAAGAGGTTGCATGAAATAGATGTGAATTTCATTTATACATTTCTGTCCATGACTTACTGGTATTTAATTTCTATATTTGTTGTGCTTTTTTTCTATTTTTGCATTTTACTCCAAGGTTTTTTTGTTTTGGAGCCCGTACCCTTTCATCTCTTAGGATCAGATAATACACTGGCAACGCTACAGAAACATTATATTAGCTGTTCTCTGCAAAAATTACAAGAGTTGTAGATGTTTGAATAAAAAAGTAAAAATTGCTGCAGTTATTTCTCAATAACTAGATTTTAATACATTCTCTCATATTGCACAGCCAAAAAATAGCTCATTACTGAGCATGTAAAGTGTCACAATTTGGCTGCAACTCTGAACTGCGTGTTCAAATGGATTTATCTTGGCCTCTAATTCTGGGGCATATCCAAGCAATACAGGTTTTACTATGGTTTAGTCATAAACCTTCAGAAAAGGGAAATGATTTAGCCACTTTCTTCTGTCCTGGCTACTCCCTCACATAGTGTAACAGTTGTGCTTGATATTCTTCTTTTTTGTTGTTGGAAAAAGTAATCTCTTTAATGAAAAACCCTGAGGTTCAGTACAACTCCACAAATGTGCAGTTCTGTTTCTCACTCATTTATTCTTCCTGATTTGCATATGCCAATGTCAACTGTGTAGTGAACAGAGTTGTGTAAACATAGGCCCACATGAATGACCTAAAATGGTCATTAAAATGTTTGTTTAATTATTTCTGCTTTTATCCCAATGACTCGCATTTTGAAGCAGCCTTTAGGGCGAGAGAGAACAATCTTAAGCTGAGGAAAGCAAACTGAAGTAAAGGAGCTGGTGTCAATGTCAGTAGTCCCATGCAATGACAAAGAACTAATTATAAGTAATTTAATAAGATGATTCCAGCAGGTGAACTCCAGCTCTAGGGAAGGGGAAAAAAAATCTTAAAGATCCTTTCAATTTAACTTACGGGCTATTACATGACCTGCTTCAAAACATGTGATTAGGTTGACTCTGAGCATGGAAGAAAGCCAGGATTTTTTGTTTCTTATCTCCTTTTTATCATTGTTTGAGCAGTACTTTTTTGAGATTGAGAGAAATAACTTCTTCTCATGAAAAGGTTCAACAACACATGGACAAGTTCCTACCACATGGGCACAATGCAGTGACTCAAAGTAGAAATGTCTTTGTCACAGTCAGTTTTTTCACAGTGAGTTGCAGATTAATTTAAATAAAAAAAAAAAAAAAAATATAATGAAAAGTAAATGTTTTGTTTATTTTGTAAACAAACCTTTCAGTGGAGCATGGTCATATTCCTCAGAGAAAAACCCTTAAATAAGACTCTAAAATATGCTACCAAATGATGCTGTGAACAGTGGTCCAATCACTACAGAGATACTTAAGATGTTATGTATAAAGTGCTAATATTCAACACAGTGACAGCAATTCAGAGCAGTCTTCACACTGACTGCATGTGAATACCTCACTACATGTTTGGGAAAAGTGCAAAAATATTTCTCAACTATTGTGCTCAGAGGGCCTGTACTTGACTCTTTTCACCTCTCCTTTTTAGCATGTCTTAACAAATTAAAAGCAAACATTTGCTTTCCAAATGGCACATTATTTGTCTGAACGCATTTAGAAGTTCCCCTTTTGTTAGCATTAACTGAAAAAGTATGGGCGAAGGAATGATTTATTTCAGGAAGGGGTACCTAACACCTTTGAACTCAGTGAGACTGTAGCTCTGAATTAGTTTAGATAAGAGATTTAGGGAAAATGCTTGTGTGTCTGCACTATAGCAAAATATGTCTACACTTGAGAACAATGTAATAAAAAAGTTCTGCAGTGATATAAGTGATACTTCAAATTCTCTTGTACTCTTCTGGCTAACTAGGAAGCGTGACTGAAAGAGGCACAAATCAGTAGATCAAAGATATTCACATCATAATTTTAGGTTCACTGAATCACAGAATCACAGAATGGAAGGGTTGGAAGGGACCTCTGGAGATCTTCTAGTCCAACCCCCTGCCAGAACAGATTCATCTACAGCAGGTTGCACAGGAACGTGTCCAGGCAGGTTTGGAATGTCTCCAGAGATGGAGATTCCATCACCTCTCTGGGCAGCCTGTGCCAGGGCTCTCCCACCCTCACAGGAAAGAAGTTCCTCCTCATGTTTAGGTGGAACTTCCTGTGCTCAAGTTTGTGCCTGTTACCTCTTGTCCTGTTGGCGGGCACCACTGAAAAGAATCTGGTCCCATCCTCCTGACACCCACCCTTTAAGTATTTATAAGTGCTGATAAGGTCCCCCTCAGCCATCTTTTTTCCAGACTGAAGAGCCCCAAGTCCTTCAGCCTTTCTTCATAAGAGAGGTGTTCCAGTCCCCTCATCATCTTTGTAGCCCTTTGCTGCACCCTCTCCAGCAGTTCCCTGTCCTTCTTGAACCAGGGAGCCCAGAACTGGACACAGTGCTCCAGGTGCGGCCTCACCAATGCAGAGTAGAGGGGGAGGATGACCTCCCTCCACCTGCTGGCCACACTCTTCTTGATGCACCCCAGGATGCCATTGGCTTTCTTGGCCACGAGGGCACATTGCTGGCTCATGGTCATCCTGTTGTCCACCAGGACTCCCAGATCTCTTTCCACCGAGCTGCTCTCCAGCAGGTCACCACCACCCTGTCCTGGTGCATGGGGTTATTCCTCCCCAGGTGCAGCACCCTCCACTTGCCCTTGTTGATTTCAACCTGACGGTGAATGTTTTGGCTGGGGAGGTATATAAATGCCTCAATGGCCCATGTGAATGTGCAAAACTGGGGCAGCAGTCTAACAAGGCTAACCTTGTTGTCTGAAGATAGAGCTTCAACCTACAACACTGACTTTTCTGCTGTGAAGACTTTCTGACAGAAAGTCTTTTTGAGGCACTTTTTCATAAAATATTTTGTGTCATAGTTCTTACACTATGTCATTGACAATAATACTGTGTTCTACTCATTATTGTATGACAAATGTATTATGATCATAGTGGAAAACAACAGCATGTATATGACTTCATCAATCATTTCATTAGTATTGAGGGTTTGTGAGGACATTAAGACAAAGTACTTTAAAAATAAATTTAATTAAAGGTTCAGATTTTGAAAATGAATTAGCTACATGAATCACACCTAGGTGAATTACCAAGGGAAAGGAGTTTTAGTAACTAAGAACCATAAACCCAAAACCTTCTGAACTTCAGAACTGTTACATTTTAGGCCCTAATACACTCAAAATCACAGAATTGAAGGGTTCTCTGGAGGTCATTTTGTTCAACCATCCTGCTCAAGCAGGGTGACCTGGAGCAGGCCAGGTCCTGCCCAGGACCATGTCCCCACCATTTTTTAATAACTCCAAGGAAGGAGACTCCACAGCCTCTCTGGGCAACCCGTGCCAGTGCTCAGAACATCGTTGTTCTTTGTCATCAGACCTCTCAACTCAGTGATGCAAAACATATTTCTGTTCTCTGAGGAAAACTGTGTTTTATTAAAATTCTGTTGGAAAAGTAATTTGAAGAACATACAAATCTAAACAGAATATTTCTGTCCCATGTTTTCTTTTTTGTGAAAATGTAATTCCACCTCTATTAAGTCAATGACAGTTTTCCTGCTTAATGTTAACTTCCAGAAAGATCAGGTTCTTTCTCATTTGCACTCTCAAAAGTATACCTCTGATCTAGAAATCAATATATGATCTTTCAATATACTATATACCATTTTTCAATGTTTTGATTGGTTGTAAACAGAGCAATAGCACAATGAAAATGGAAACAGATCTTAAATCAGCATTTTTATCCTCATAAGTATACAAAAACTTTGCTGAAAGAAAGAGAGAAGTGAAGTTTTAAGAATTCCTTGTCTATTTTGGTTTTGACACTTCCATTTTCTCTTTTAGTCTGTATATCTCCATGGTTATCAATATGTATCATGTAACTAAAATGAAAAAGCAAGTCCAATAACAAAAAAAAAAAAAAAAAATTAGAAACCATCCTCTCCAAAGGGATATTTTCAGTCAGCTATTCCCCATTTTGATCATTTACAAGGTATAATAAAGAAAAAAGATTTCTGTAAATTTTTATTAGAATCCCCTCCGATCCCAGACAGGATGTTGTGGACAATGAAAGTCAAACTTGAGGTGAAAACTGTGTCCAATGGGCCTGAGATCAACCTCCCAAACCAAGGCTGAAATAACATGTTTACTATTTCACTGACAGTTTTCACTGGAAGAAATTTAATTTCAAAGCCTTCTTCACAAACATGAAAAGAATGACACCAATGAATCCTTAACAGTCTTCACTTCCCTTAAGGCACTTTTTTTTTTTACATACTAAGTGGCTAAGTACTTTTTCGTAGAATTCTACTACATGGTATATGAGAACAACAAAGTGGATCTAATAATATTTATTATTATAGTTAGGCAAAATTAATATGGTCATCATAATTCAATACATACTCTTGAAAAGGAGAAGTTGATAGAGATATGTAGACCTTAAACTAAACCAAATTCATTAATGTCATTACATTTACATAGAATATGTAATTCTAAGGGTTTCTTTTTGTGTTTGAATTTTTAGGAGCACCAATTAAAACTAAATTGTAAGGGCTTAGTATTCAGAAACTGAAGCTGACATCATGACATTTATCAACCAGTAATCTCATTGAACACAACATAAAAGAGAGGTTGTATAACTGTAATCAGCGTAAAGGTATGGTTCCTTAATGTGTGCATGTGACCATCTGGTTGGAAATAACCAAGACAGCATTGTAGCATAGCATTAAAATCACTGCTGGACGAAGTAATAATTGAAAAGTGTATGACAAGGGATGTGTAGTAAAAGAGATACTCTTAGTAAGAATTTTCTTTTTTTTTTTTTTTTTTCCTTTCATATCTTTTCTAAATCAGCTAATTTAATGTTGGTTTGAAGCATTGTAAGACCATGGATTCTAACTGCAGTCCCAAGATATTTATATTCCTTTCCTGCATGCTTTTTTAGAAACATGTGCCACATAATACTTAAACTACAATAAATGCTTTTGATTTTCACCTCTGACTTTGATTTATTTATGCACAATTTTACTCATGCTCATATGTCAACATACTGTTGCCTTCATCTGTCTTATGGGATGGCATCTGTAAATACAAGTATGATTAAAGATGTACAATTTGAAATAACTTTCCCACTAAAAGAAAAAAAAAAAACAAAACACATTTCTAGCAGCCCCAGAAAACCATGGAAACTTAGTCTCCTGGAGTCAGTGGAAATTTTGCCAAAAGGAACAAAAAAATTATGAAATTAAAACTTCTATGAAATACAACCTTTAAAATTAAGGAAGAAACAAAATACTACAAAAATCCCTAAAAGTAAATTCTTTCTTTCCAACCCATTAAAAATTAAAATCAGTCCATTTTATTTATAATCTTTATGGATGAAGCACTTTCAAAGAGATTTCATTTCTCCCTGAAATTAATAAACTGAAGATTTGCTGCATCAGTCTTTCTGGAAATGTACGGTGTACATTCGGGGATATGACGTCCAAGTCATCAAAAATATTGCCAACATGAAATAAAATTCAAATAAAAATTGTAAGGATCTGGTTTTCTCCAGTTTCAGTCTATTGTCTTTGGAACTTATCTTGGTTGGGTTTATATTTTAGATATGACAAAGATCTCTATTCATTTTGTTTTCTTTTATAAGAAGAGGCCCTCAATGCTTCAGCTTTGATATAGAAGAATTATAGTTCTAATTCTCTCTTTCAACTGGGAATAAACTGCAAACCAAATTATTTGGTATATCGTTAGATTCATGATATCACGATTTGCAGTACAGTTTTAAATTAAGTTTGCTTTAGCTGTAACATACAGTAAACTCTTGAAATTCCTTTTGCAACAATAATTAACTTTAATTATGGATATAAATTGTGGTTTTGACTGAAGCAAATGAGAAGTAGCAGCATTTTTGTGAGTTTTACTCCCATGCTGTCATTTCAGTCAGGATTATTCCTTTTTAACACAAAACCTAATGCTTATATTACCTTGAACAATGAAAATCAGTGCCTATATTTTTCAACTTTTATATGCAGTTCTGTCTACCTGTTCTTTTCTAATCCTGTGGAACATCAGGAACTCTGTTCATTCCATTTCAGGTGGGAACAAATAATACCAGACTAACCCTTAATAAATCAACACCACTTTTACTAGTCCTACTGACATATATTTAGTTGGTGTTGTGTGTGTCTGTATTAACATTATTATTATTTTTATTATTATTTACTTTTTTTACCAACCAACTGAGGTTGAAATCTCACAAAGTATTAAAAAAAATATATATTTATAATTCATTTAATTAAAGGTGGCAATTTGTGAAGACAGACTATTTCCACCAATGCTATCTTCATTAACACTTCCCTTCATTGGATTTTGAAATATGCCCAGAAGCCAGCAGACAGGGCACCATTTTGGAAAACAGCATAAGTTGGTTTACCATGGAGAAGAAGATAGCGAAAAGGAAAAGGAATTTTCTGCTATCTGTTCAGCTTAAGGGAGCTTTATTTTAGAAGGAAAAAGCTTAAGCACACAGCCAGCTAATTAATGTTCTGTACTCCACAGAACTGTGAGCAGAAATATCTACATGATCTTTTCCTGTCTCTACAAAGAGTAAAAATTCTAGATCCAACATTGTCCTCCTTTACTATGCTTCAAACCCCTAAAATCCTATTGTAGCAGGTCTTTTTTTTTTTTCCTTACACTCTTGACTTCCCTTCAATATAACTACTGATAAAAAATAATTTTAGATAAAAGACAATTATTCATGCTGTATAATGAAAATAGAAAATTATGTGGGACTACAAGAAAATTCCTTCTAAAACTGAGAAAAGCCAACTTAATACTTTCTTATTTCTAGGACGATTTATTAATATCTAAACTAATTGTAAACTGTTTTTAAAACAAAGTATTTTGGAGGATATTTTATTTCAATATTTCACTTTTTCTGAGAAAACTGAAACCCATAATTGTATAGGTCTGAAGTGTTTTCTTTTTGTTTGGGTAGTAAGCTGAAAATTCAGTCATTTCCATAGCTTTATCTCCATAGTGTGTGTTTATTTTCTTTCAATTTAATCTTTATTGTTCAAGGTAAAGTATTTCCCATGCCTAATGGAAAGATTTAAACCACCATGGTCCTCTTTCAGTCACCACTTCTACATGGCTCAAGTTCTTTCAATGAAACTATAGGGAAATCCATAGATTTCCTCATTTTACAGATAATTTACACCGTAGGGCTCCACTTAGCTGAAGCTCTCTTTAGAGCTCTAGGCATCTTTCCTAATAAAGGAAATGATCCAGTAAAGTTATGGAAGTACAAGAGCAGGTCTAGTGGAAATATTTTTTAGCTGCTTCATCCTGGAACATATAGAAATATTTAGCCAGCAGTGTTTCAGTTTGAGAGCAATGTAATGGTACTTTTATACATATATGGTATAAAAGCAGTTCTACATAGCAGGACAAAAGCTTGTTCAATGTTATTGGAGAATAATCATGCCTTTACTAGATCAAAACTGCCTTTTACATTGCCACGAGACTGTCATTAGAGATTTGTATGTGTATTCAACATATATTTCTCCTTCAATTCAGTTGCCATACTGAAAATCCTGATATGAAAAGAGAGGAAAAAAAATCCACAAAAACACAGGAGAAATCTATATCTAGTTAGTCATTAATGCCAAGTGAAAGAATAATTGAAAAAAAAAAAAAAAATCATTAAAGACAGAGAATACTTTGAGACATTTTAAAGCACATAAAAAGACAGCATGAACAGTATTTAATGCAAAAAACAGACTGTGCAACATTAGCATTTGAAGCTATTATTTACTATATAGACAACTGAAGATGGAGAAGATTTTATCAAAAATAGCTCCTTTCTATGAGCTTCAAATGAGAACCTTCTCTGTCTTGAACTCTGCCTTCCAGACCCTTTCTGCCTGACCTGCTGCATTTTTGTGTCTTGTATACTGTTCTTTAAAATACAATAATGAGCAATAGTAATATAAACTAAAGAAGCTAAGATCACAAAATGAATTATCAGACATGTTTTTGTGGCATAGAGCTATGAACTGTATCTTCTCTTTTAACATATTCCATAAATATCTGCTACCTTGAAGCAGATATTTTCTCCTCATGGAGAAAAAGACAGGATAAGATCTTGAATGAAGGACTTGTTGCCTTTCTTTGTATATGGAATATCACAATAGAATGTTTTGTGATAAAGTTTTTCTACACTGTTTCACTTAGACTTCTTTGCAGAAGGAGATACTTTATGAGTAAGAATTTCTGGTCTTCTATGTAAAATACAATATCAGGCTTAATTAGTTCTCATGTGATACAGCCATCTGGGAAAATCAAAGGTTACTTTCAATAACAAAAAAAACAGCAAAAATACTGAATATTCAATAAATTTTGTGCTGTGTCATTGGTCTCTGAATCTATAATCCAAAGCCCATTAAGGAAATAAAATATGTTCTCAATAAGTAAGCAAGCTACACTACAGAGAAGAAAAAAAACCCAGCCATTTTTCTATTTGTGTATGTATTTGAAATACTTCTGAAAGAATCATCCTCTTTAGACATCACCCTTCTCCTAGTGTTTGTACACACGTATATTTATACATAAAAAAGAGAAAAACAAAAGAATACACACAGTCTTGCAAGTGTAATACATAAGAAAAAAACACCCACACTTTGAACAAGTAGAATATTTATATCTACACTGGGACTGACACAGGATTACAATGACATCCCTAGAAAGGTAAAGGACAAAAATGCACCAGATCTTCAGCTAGTATATTCACATGTACTACAGTACACTGGTTTAAAATATTTAGAAATCTTTATAGCAAACCCTTCAATCTCAGGTAAACTGCTCAGTGATAATGTCACAATGCTTCAGGATACTCAATTAAACTCTAAATTAAGATGGTATCATAGATGCATAGGTATGTATAATGATAAATGATTTGCATTACCTTTTGAATCATTTAATGACTTTGCACCTTACGTTGAAAGCTTTTTAGACATTATTACTGCTTGAAGATCCTCCCTTCTAGCTTGTGCAGTAGTGGAACACAAATCGATACTCACAAAGGCATGAGAGTAATTCATATTGCCTGGAAATATAATATTATAAACACTTAAGAGACTTTAATTTTTTATCTTTCAGGAACTGCTGATGTTATGATTACAGATTATTTTGTGGCCACATTGTATGAAATTCTTTTCCCATGTCCATGAAGAAAAATTTCTTCTAAGAGACAGGAATTTTACTTCTTGCATATATACAACAACATTTTAAATCTCTTTTTTTTTTTTTCTAAATTACTTTTCAGAGACCATATTTAAAATGTGTAGTTCATCGTAGCTTTTACTCAACACTGATAACCTACAGGTTTATAGAAGTAATTTATGAGAGGAATTTAATAATAATAAAAAAAAAATCGCTGTAGGGCACAATAAATATGCTACTTTTCCATTTTCATGGTTTAACCCACCCCAGTAGGCATCTAAGAACCACACAGTCACTCGCTCACTCCCTCCAGTGGCATAGGGAAGAGAATCAGAAGGGTAAATGTGCAAAATCTCGTGGGGTGAGATAGTTCAATACAAAAAGCAAAAGCTGTGTGGGCAAGCAAAGTAAAACAAGGAATTCATTCACTGCTTCCCATGGGCAGGCAGGTGTTCAGCCGTCTCCAGGAAAGCAGGGCTCCATCACACATAGAGGTTACTTGTGTAGATGAGCACCATCACTCTGACTTCCATTCCTCTGTCTTCCCAGTAGCTTTTATTGATGATCATGACATCATACAGTATGGGATATGCCTTTGGTCAGTTGGAGTGCACTGTCTTAGTTGTGTCCTCTTCCAATTTCTTTCATTCCCAGCCTACCCACTGGCAGGGGGGATCTGAGAAACACAAAAGGCCTTGATGTTGTGTAAGCACTGTTCAACAATAAAACATCAGTGTCTTATCAACGGTGTTTTCAATACAAATCCAAAACTTAGCCCCATACAAGCTACTATGAAGAAATTTAACTCTATCCTGGCTAAAACCAGTACATGCATACCATAGAAATACTGGGGAAGGGGACATGGCTGGGACATGCCAAGATTACAAAGTAATATAAAGATTGCAAAGAACTACAACCATCACATTTTTTTTAAATTGTTCTGAAACATGTTGGTAAAAATCTTAAGAACAGTCTGTGGATGTAGAATATATTTGCACCACAGATTAATTAAAGGTTAATCTTGCAACAATATCAATAATAACAGAAGCTAGCACTGCATTACTAGAATGGTTTTAGAGCACTTAGTCAAAGATGAATGTCTAATTGAGTAATAATTTCAGAAAGAATTATATACCATTATTATGTGCATATCTGTTGAATGCACAAGGACTTCTGTGTCTTTATTAACTCTCATACAGTGTCCTCAATCTGGCAATTTATTTATGAATTCTTGGATAGGGTTAAACGAACATGATTGACTGTACTGTACCAGAAGTATGTACTTCTAAGACCACACACTGAAACTTTCAGTGTTCACTGACTTAACATCTTTATGAAAGAAGGTTCTGTATTGTCTGAAGATTTCTCAGCATTCATAGCAATGTGGTACTAGTTAATGGTTCGTTGGATCAGTAGATACAGCAAGGGGTCTTCACTTAACATGTTATGTTGTCTAATGATCTTCCATCAGTACAAAGAGATGACTGCTGCTTTGTGAATAAAAATGGTCTATGCTTCTTCTGAGAACAAAACCTTTAAGAATTAACCACTGAAATACTGTCAGACTGCTTATAAGCCATGCCGTCCTCAGACACTTATCATATAATCTTAATCGTTTTGTTCAATCATCCACGTGTCTTGTCCAAGAGGGTTAAGGCCAAACTAACTGAGCTTGCCCATTAATATGAAGTAATGTTGATTAATTGGAGAAACACTATGAAAACTCTAGCAAGGACTCTATCTTCTGCATATGTTTAGACTGTATGCTGGCTACTTGTTTTCTGAATTCACAACCTACAATTGGTATAGCAAATATAGCAGCCACATCCCTTCACTATTTTTCCCATCTTTTTCTTTTTATGTAGAGCTTTTCAAATTTTTCTTAAGATAATACAACTGCGTTTCTTGTCTTTACCACAAGATCGCATATGTAGCCTTGTAATTGAACTGTTGCTACGGATTAGATACACACAGAAACGGAAATTGCATAAAATGCAAAAGCCTACTTATTTGGTCAGAATACACAGTTTTTTGTTGACTACATGCTTTCTGGGTTGCTTATAGATTTAGAGATGATACTTCATTTGTAAATTTTGTTAGATGGATTAAATAACAACTTTAGAAGTGTGAACAAGAAATTTAGCTTGTGATACTCTCCATACTTGACTTAACTTTAGCAATGATAATGTTAATTCCTTGTTTCAGAAAGAGGCTGGGGCAGGGTCCCATTCAACACACACCCATAAAACTTTCATAACCTTCCTCACACTATATTGATTATTTGAAAGTATTCAGAAGCATTTAACAATCAATGCTTGTAACTATTTATACAGATGATATTTTTTGGATGGAAAATTTGTAGCCAGATTCAATATTTGTGGGTAACAAGAATTTTTTGTGAGCTTGTACTTTATGTTTCTTTTTTTATAGTGATTGCTGGTGCAGAGGGGCTTTTGTCTTGCATGATTGTATTCCCAATTAATATTGATTAGAATCTGGAATAAGCCTTACTTTTATATTTCAGAAATAAAAGATGATCAACTGCTAACACAAGCACTTTTGCATTGCACAAATAGCAGAAACTATTTATCAGTAAAATATTCTTCTATATTCCTCTCTATATAAATAAAAGCTAGTGAGGAAGAGGCAATCTTATGGAGAGTTGAATCTTAGGTTTAACTGTTTGTGATGAATAATCCTATTGCTTTTTTTATGATTACCCACAGTGACACTGTTAACCATCCCAGTAAATGTGAACAAGACTCAAGAGTCAGACGGGTATACTATTAGGCAGCTGACATCATTCCCAAATTTCTATAGTGAGATGTTAAAGCAAAATTAGCTAGCAACTAAAATATAATTTGTAACACTATTTTGTAATGAATCATACCAAATATATGCATATTGAAGTGGTTGCTCTCTACACAAATCTGGGAGTGTGTGTGAATGTGTATGCACAAACACACACAGAAGAGTACACTTGATTATTGAAGTCTTTTTTGGACACCCCTTTTGAACATGTGGGTCATCAGTTCATATTTGATTTTCTCTGGGAGAGACGAAAGGAAAAAAACACCAGAAAGAGAATGAAAGAAGCTAGCTATGCCACCAAAAGCATTTCTGCAGTCCCCTGGGTATTCTTCACCTTCCATGTCTCATTTAGTTTGATTTTGATTTCCAATATAACTAATTTCATAAGAGTCAGTCTGGGACTGTGTACATGAACACTTCAGTATGAATTAGCAACTGCTTCTGCAAAAGGTCCATTCTTTCTGTCAAACACATGTGGAGGTTTCTTGTCCAGAGACAGCAATTTGGTGTAGGATTCAGACACATGCCCTCAGACATATCACAAAAAAAGTAATATTTTTTTCACTTTTGTCATGCTTTTCTTTCCTGGTGTGTTGTTTTTCATTTTTTTCCTTTTTTATTTTTCCCTTTTCTTTTTTTACTTTTTCTAATGTACTATAAGACTTTTTCGGAACTAATTGTCACACAAAGTATGTAGGATCCTTGTGTTTGTAAGGATGTATTCTCTGTCAGGAAAATATTTACATCAGGAATAAAAGGATTTTCTAGTTGGTGATCATCAGAAAACAAAGTTAATTTACACGTTATCTATTATCTCACAGGAACTGTACAGCAAGGAATGATCCATAGATCTGACAAAAAACCATTAATCTGTCATAATCAAACACATTTTTATATTTATTTTTTTTCCCCTTTTATAGACATGTCCTTCAATCATTCTGTTTCTTTCTTAGCTGCAACGAATTGACTGGCAACAATGTCTATTGCTGGACAATTCAGATTCATTCCAACAGTGGTTCATTTCTTCCCAATGCCTGGTGGAAAAAAAACAGTGTGTCTCTGTGTAATGAAAAACTATCTCATAAAGCATATCAACAAAAGGACAAAGTTAAGTTTTCCCCCAAACATATAAGTTTTGAGAGTCTGGAATAACAATTACTTTTTTTTTTTTTTTTTTTTTTTTTTTTCTTTTTGGCATTTAGACTATAGGTATTGTAAAACAAATTAATTTGACCTACAGCAGTTTCAGCAAAAAGTGCATCCACTTGAGTTACCTACCAATAATACTGAAGGCTTTTAACTCATTGCATAAATGTGTGACATGTAAATTATTTTCTTTTAATTCTGCAGCAGCAGTGATCAGAGAATGTAACAGTAGATCTCACAGCTCTTTCGTAACATAAGGGACACTCAAAAGGTCTCACATTCAGTTCTGTCAAACTTGCCACCTGAGCATCTGTCACTAGTCCAGCTTTCCCTCTTCCCTTTTGAAACTTGCTCCAAATCCTCATAAATTCATAACTACCCTTGTCCTAATCTAAGGTTTGTTGACCAGCAAATCTTGCTTTCCTTTCTCCCCTTCTCTTGCCAGAACTCCACTATTTTTTTATTGAATCCTACTCCTCCCAGTCAACTGATCTGTTTCACTTTCTCCCATCCCACCGGACCACACTTACATTTTCAGTGGAAATATTTGTTTTAATTAAACTGAAATCATTATCATAATGAATTACGAATGTAGTATAACAAGCTCTAAAATACTAATCCACTTTCAATTACTCCTTTTTTATTTGTTTTGTTCATGGTCTTTTTGAGTATTTTCTCTCTCTTTTTTGCTTTTCTTTGTTACTATCTCACAGATAGCCTCATCTTTAATTTAATTGAGCTATTTTCACTAATATCATCACATACCAAAAGTCCCATTTCTACAAAAAGCTTCTAAAATAAGTAACTTCCACCGACTATGGTGTTACCTGCAATATTGTTTTCAGGCTGGCTTTTTGACCATTGTGCTCAATTTGTCAAGAAAATTAAGATAGCTTTCTGTTTTTCAAATAATTTGTAACAAAACTCCAAAGATGACACCGAAAAAAAAAAAAAAAAAAAGCACTCTTTTTGTTTTCCAGGGTTTGAAAGACGTGTTCTTTATCTTCAGACAACTGTAATTATCTACTGAGTTTGCAGTTCCATGCATTTTAAAACGAATCAGAATTGTGAGAATTTAGGAAATAAACTATCTTTTTATAGCTTTCATAGTACTTAAAAGACATAAAAACTTTAAAAACTGCAGAAAGAATCTTTTATCTAATGTAAATGGAATCCAATAGTCATTTTGCTTTGAAAGCCATTATGTGGGACAATTGTCCAGAATCAAAATGCAGTGAAAGCTGTAACTGACTTAAGAGTGTTTAATATTACTTAATTGGTTTTATGCTCCTCTGTGTTGAATGCTTAAATCATTATTTAAATCAAAGTTATTAATCAAATAAGAGGATACCGCATTCTATTCTCTCTCTCTCTTTCTTTCTCTCCTTCTCCTTTCTGATTTATGGTCATTGTTACATATATCATTCCCTCAAAAATAGCTAAGAGTATCTCCCTCACTACATATATGACACTCCCTTACAAAGTTTAGACAGACTAAATTAGTTTTTCAGACAGGTGCTTTTCAGATACTTATGCCCAAACTGATATAAGTTACATCCCAACCATGGTTTTCACAAAATTTGACTAAAATGTGTTGTTTTACGCATCAGGATACTTACGACAGAGCTGTCAAATTATAGAAAATATAACAGGTCCTGATATTCTCTTTGTTCCTGAGAAAACTCAGCCTGTAAGGTATTTGCATTTTCTGTCACAGTTGTTGGGTAACACCGCATGAAAACAGCATTTGCAGATAAGATTTCTCTGTGCCCACTCACAGTGAATTTTGAACACTTGCACTACAGCTGGAAAAGACTGCGAAAAATACAGAGATATCACCTGAAACAAAAATCAGTGATTCAATACATAATACAAGGAAAGTGCCTGATCATGATCTTATACCAAGTGCTTGTATCCATGCTGCTAACACAATACTTGATCTTCTACCTGTATTTTAATATACTAACCGTCTTTGTTAGATAAATCTTAACTAGTTTCTGTAAAGATAAAAGCAACCCTTCTGGTCAGATCAAAGGTTAATTTCCCCACTATCCTGCCTCCATAGGTGGTTAGGGTGGATAGAAGACCTGAAGCTGCCCACATCTGGCTGCCTCTGAGTGTACTGGCTGCAAACACCACGTTCACTATCACCACCTTCACTTCCTGCTACCAGACTTCTGCCATCATTCCAGCTGCTGTTGCGTCAGACAACATTGCCCTACTGGTAGCACTACATTGCTGCCGCCTTATTACCAGAAACAACATGGAATGGAAAGCCCTGATGCTCCCTCCATCAAGACAAAGGACAGATTGGGAGAGCTAGTCTCTCAGCCTAGAAAAGCAGCCTTTTCACATGTGGTGCAAAATCCAGTTCCTGTTTCACCCAGATGCTTCACCATGGCTGCTCAGGTCAGACAACCTTGCCTACCCACCAAGTAGGGAGCACCTCTACAGCTCCTAACGGTAACAAAAGCCATTCTTTGGTGGAACCTTGGTGCAAATGTGCACACAGTGATCCAAGCTGCAAAAATTAGAATAGAACAGAGTATTTTCAGTTGGAAGGGACCTAGGAGGATCAGGAGGATCATCCAGCTTCCAGAACCTCTCACCGAGATCTACCTGCTTCATTTTTCCCTTTCCTTTTGTATATTTTGTGTCCCCAGACAAGTCCTGAACGTAAAAAGGACCTTGTTATCAGTCTGCTCCCAGCCCTCGCCAGGCATCTGTCTGTCTCATCTATGGCAGGAAGCTTGTCTGGATGATCGCAGTAATTTGGAGCCTATTTCCTTTCTCTTCTTTTCTCTGCACCAAGGTAATGATATAAATCAAATTAAAACTTTAGACTGCATGTTAAATGCAATGTAATGATTTAATCTTTGAGCATTTTGTCTGCGTGATGGGGAGAAATGGCCTTCTCTCAAAATGTGTCAGATAAATCTCTGTTTCTGCTGCTGGTTTTCTAAAACAATTTAAAATTGTAAGGCAGCAACTAAAATACGTGTATCTGTCATTTTACCTATAAGGCGACGGATATTCATTTAAAAAGACATCACTCGAGTGAACGTATGTTGCTGGGACATCTGTACGACTCCAAGGAGGGAATCTAGCTACAGAGGGAAGATGCAAAGTATCAGATTAGCAATTTCATATGTTTAAAAGAGCTTTGTACCTGATATACCTATTCTTATTGTACTGACACAGGGCTCTTTAAAGGAAGCTGAACTTCTGCCAGTCTTTACAGCCTCTTGAAAATCAGATTCTAACAGATTGAGTGTACTCTTCAATATGAAAAACTACATTGCTGAAAATTTAATATTGATCTTTTTAGCTTTTACATTTTTGAGGCCAGAGGGAAGTGATCCTGGGAATAGAGGTAGATTTATTTTTGAGCTCAGGTGGCATCTATTTTATTCTGGCATATCAACAAACATTTTCAGTCTGCCCAGCTGTTTCTTTAATCCACTGTATGCTTAAATCAGGAAACGTGTTAAGAATGACCTTTTCTGCTTAGATTTATAGTTGATTTTAGATGCTTCTCAGCAATGAAAAATGTTGAGCTGTTTTTTAGATCAGATGAAAACAGATCAGATAGTTCAAAATCTGCATAACTGCAACAACTGAACCGAAAAAATTCAGTGGGTCTAGGCTGGAATAAATTGGATCATAATCCAACCTGCGTTTGGATAAATGTTGCACATTATACAGTGGAAACAATGGAAAAAATTCTTTCCTAATTCAATTCAGTCTCATTTCTGGAATAACACCTGGGGCTCGAGTAAGACAGTAGGACAGTGAATAATGATTATCTAGGTCAAACTGATATTTTAGAGGGATGTTTTTGAGTTGGACTTTTGGTTTTGTTTTGTTTGCTTGTTTGTTTGTTTACTAGGGTATTGAAGAAAGAATGACAAATAAGTGCAAGTACTTTCCTTTTCTCCCTGGGGGTTGCTTTAATTTTTAAATTGGAGGTAACTCATTTATTCTGTGGCAAAACTATTCATAATGCTAAGAAACAAAAAGAGAGACTACAACCAGGTGTAACGAAACAAGAAAAGGCAGGAAACCCACATAATGTGGAAAGTGGCAAACTGCTCTGTGAAATGCACTTTAATGTCTTGGTCCTTCACCCACTAAATTCAGTGAAATTTCACAGCTGTCCTTAGGTTTGAAGGCTGGCTTAGGGAATAGTTGGAGTTATGGCTTGTAAAGGTGCTGGGCTCTGGAAATTCTCTGCTATCATTTACTACTTCTGTGCCTCTAAGTAGACAGAGGCACACTGGAATTGCCCAAAGGCATGCCATTGCTCACTTGTTTCTTGATTTGAACACTCAGTAGATTATAATAGCAGCTGAGCAGGTGGTGGAACAGTATAAAATTCGTCAGAAGTCATAGCAATTGCTGTACAGATGGAGAGCTATACAATGTGAGAAGCACAAGGTATCAGAAAACTTAGTTCTCTGTGCTGTCTGCAGCCTAAAGAATCTCAAGAATTGGTACAATATTTCTGTGATCCTGAAGAAATCTAGTACAAGGTTAACCTCCCACTTTTGAGCTCAGTTGATCACACTGTGTCACTTCTCAAACTATGCATGCCTAACAACAGCCAAGAATCTACAATCAAAAAAAAAAAAAAAAAAAAAAGATTAAGAAAGAAATGTCACTATACGGTTCAGACAAGATTTCTAATAAGGAAAAGTATCTTGGGTGAATATCTCTGATGGCTCAAAGGTTACCTGTTCCAGAAAGAGCTGTCATAATATATTAGATTTTTTTCTGACAGCCACTGCATTCTTAGAGGATCTCATCTCTCTAAAATACTTTTCCTAGTAGACAATCTTTATACTGCTGTGAGTTGACTAATCCCATCTGATGGATTGACAGGAAATTGTAACTCAGAGTGCAGTCAACTCTCCTTTTCATTCCAGGCAAGTCATGGTGCCTGTGCAATTAAAGCACAATCTTGGATGTTCCTTTGAATTTCAGGCATCATATGTTTTTATACTGAGCTGATAATTTGTCATCTGGGAAGGAAGGCTTTTATATATCCTTATATAGTTAGATTTAAGGAATCAAACACAGTATAAATTAAATTATTCATAGTAGAGTGTGCTAACTCATCAGTGATTCAGATGTTATTCCTTAATCCAAAATCTCAAAGGTACGAGCTTGTAAAGAAATGCACATACAGAAACAAATATAAAACAAAATTCAAACAGGTCCCCTAAGGAGTACATACTGGTCCTGCCTGGCATGTATATTACTAAATTAGATACAGAGACAGATATCTTCACAGATAGAAGGATTCTGAGCAGCAAAAAACCAGAGGGTAGTGAAGAACATCAGTAGGTCAGTTACGAGGTTCGCCTTCGTACCCTGTATCAGTGCCTGAAGGTGTGTTTTTTCATTTTCTTTCTTGGTATTGGTATTTGACATTCGGTAAAGTATCTTCTCCCTTAATCATGACTAAACTTCAAGGACAGACTGACAGAAGCATCATGGAGATCAGCAAAGATGAGTAAAATCTTGCACGTGGGATGCAATATTCCTGTGCAGGCTGGTCATCAGTTGGGTAGACAGTAGCTTTGCAGCGTGGGACCAAGGGTCCTTGTGGTGAACTGAGTAAACAGTGCACCCCCGCAGCAATGGAGGCTAATTGTATACTGTGCTTTAGAAAGAACAGCAGATTGAGGGAAATCATTACTCCCACCTCTGCAACTTCTATGAAGTCAAATCAGATGGTACTGTAGACGTTAAGGAATTGCAGTGGAAGGGAGTGATCAAAGATCTATTTATTAGTAAAACACAGCAATCATGGTGCTACAGCATTATCATGAGTCTGGGATTATATGCAATAAATCTGTGATTTACTCACAGACAACAGAGGTAACAGTTTATTGTTTTTTTCTAATGCTATCCTTAAGAAAAATAAAGTTAGGCACTGTGGAATACTTAAACCTAAATATAATTTAATACACATTTCATTTCATATTAAAGGCCATCAGATCTGCTTTCAGGAAAATTTTAGGTGCATACAGAGACTTTTGAAACTTCCATTAAATATGTTTTTTCCGTTTTAGCTCAGTTTTTCAGAAAAGATTAGGTTTTCATCTCTTAATTTCAGATTATTTTTTAATGGTAGAAATGTAATCTCATTAAGTAAAATTGTGTTGAAAACTTTCCTTTTGAATGAGAGAAATAATAAAACAGAAATCTTGGAAATAATTTCCAAATATTGCAGATGTTTTCTGAAGGAATATCTAAGTCATTTTTAAAAATCTCCATGAAAAAAAAAAAAAAAATTGTGTTGTTTACCCTTTTATTACAATAACTAAGAGATACTGCAAAAACTAAAGTGTTTCTCCCCCACCTCACAGTTTTCTAGATCAGACAATGTCAGGCCCTTCAGCTTCCCCTCTTGTATTGTATAGTCAAATTTTCTAGCATTGCTATTGCTTTTCTATGGATTGCCGTTAATTTGCATCTTTCTTATAACAGAGTTTACAAAGGTAAACACTCTATCTCAGATTAATCCAGAAGTGAGCAGAGGGGAATAATCCCATGTTCCATATGTAACATTACTTTTCAATATTCCAGCATAACATTTACTTTTTGTGTCAAAATGTCATGTTGTTGACTTTTTAAATGTGATTCAACATCCACTTTAAACTTTGGAACTTTTTCTGCAGAAGTGTCACCTTCTTTGTTCCCATTTACATTTTCTATTTCTCCTTCCTAGGTGTAGTACTCAGCATGTGCCTCTATATAGGAAACCTGTATTGTTAACAAGAAAAAAGAAACTGAGTAATATGTAGCATATGAAAAATCCTTTTTCATTCAGAAAGCTTGAGCAAATTTCTAAATCAACTTGTCAAATAAAAAGAGATCAGCAATGATTATCCATAACTACTGATTCACTATTTTTCCTTTCCTAACTCTGAAAAATCTAATGCAAATAACACATTCTTTTCAATTTTTAAGTACTCAAAGTAGCCTAGAAAGGTCATAGTTTCTTCATCAACCTCTGCTTATTAAAATTTCATGTATTGCAATTAAAATGCGAGGTCTCAGATGATCACAATAGAGGCCATAATGAAGCAAATTAATATCTGGTGTAATTTTATTGCCTTTAACAGTATTACAGTAAGGCTGAATCCAGATGACTGATTTCTAATAAGCTAGTGACATTACTGATAGACTGTTGATTTTAAAATAAGGGTCTATTGTCCTAACTTACAATAAAATTTCTTTACCTTTTTATTTATTTCTTTATTTTAGATTGTTGGATTGTCTGTATGCATTTTGAATTGTTATTCTTGTACAGCAAATGCTGAGTTTCTCATACAGATTATGGCCAGCGTGTTTGCAGTGTGACAACTTTCATTATTCGAGAAACATAAGAATTTATTCATGATGATGCACATTTATAATTTTGATGTATCTACCAACACTGGCTGAGAGAAGACTGTGTGATACAATGAGAGAAATTTATAACCTGACGTCTATACATACTTTAACAACTCAAAGACAGGCTAATAGCTGCCTCTCTGTAAAGGTCATCAAGATGCTCATGATACTTCCTGTTGAAGAATTGTTGATAAAATAAGGTGGTTTTGGAGGTATGTCTGCAACCAAAATTGAAAAAAGTGTGATCGTTAGAAAATAGTCTATATGGAAGTAATTGCCTGAGCTCACCATTTCTTACTGTATGAGAGGTGTCAAAAAATTGTGTGATGGTAATGTGAACTGGTATGTTTGTCAGGAGTCGTAAACAAATACCCCAAGAACACTTGTTCTGTGTTTCTGTTAAGATGCTTTACGTGGCCTTCAGAGTACTCTCAGGCTAAATGGAACTGGTCAGCATTTCTAGGCGTCGGAGTTTCACACACCATATTTTATATGGATAAGAAAGAGTTGATGTCTTTTCAGTGATAAGCAGCTTTGATTCATGTTTTCTAGCTGCAAATTAATTCCTGTATGTAGATCAATAGTATTTAAGGCATGATTTTCTTCTGTTTTCCAGACCATAGTGAGTATACTATACTTCTGCACGTATTGGAGCAGTCACACAAGACTGAAAAGTCAAGCTTCATTACCTATTCACAGAGACAGATAAGACCCAAGTTGATCTTGATTTTTTTTCCTTTGCTTACAGAATAGAACAATCAATTCTCCAGAATAATGTATGTGCTCCTCGGGAGCAAATCTGGCATAAGTGGTAAAAATACACATTATATCTCTGATAAAGTTAAATGGAAGAATAGGTTAAAGCTTGCACACATTTTGAAGTGGTTGCTTTTTGTTGGCCTTTTTTTTTTTTTTTTTTTTTTACTATCAACATTTCCTCAATTCCATAATTCCATTCCCATATCATTCTTTGTCTCCTTTTTACTATTTTGCTTTTTCCTCATACAATCTTTTACTTCAGGTCCTCCACTGTAAAATCCATATCTAATTTAATAATGTCCATAGCTATGCTCTCATTCCTTCTTTATTTCTCTGTTCTTAGGACAAGGGGTAGACCATTTTTTTATGGTCATAAATTTCACTCCTTTTTGTTAGGCTACCTCTCTCAAGGAACTTGATTTAATTCCTATAAGAATCAGTAGAGAGACTCCTATAGACTCAGTGTCTCCCTAGTGGAACAAGAACAAGGATTGTTGCTTTCACCCTTTACAGTTCTGGGTTTTTTTCTTCTTTCCTATCTTTGCCATGAAATTGCCTATGTTTTTTAATTAGGCATAGAGTTTTTTCATCTTTTCTGCCAACGCCTACATCTTTGTATTTCATTTACTGGTTATCATTTCATGTCGAGTTCTCTGACATTGATTTTCTTAAAAAAAGAAAAAAAAATTCTATAACTCTTATCTGGTCTAATTTAATTATATTTCCCAGTTTCTGTTCCTACTTTGACACCAGAAACCATTGCTAGATTTTTTATGAGAAGTTATTAACATGTTTAGCAAGAAGCGTTAGGTCCAAGAAATGATATTTTAATAAGCCAAGTCAGCTGAATAAAGTCTCTTACCTCTCATTATAATGTTCAACATTTATGAAATAGAAAACCATTAGATTTTCAATATACTTAGATTCCCAGAGTCCTTTAGAATATAGTCTGACATATTCTTTTTGGGCTTTACACAACCAGTAACGTTATTAAGAAATCAGAATAACTGCACTCAGTACATTTGATTACCAATTTATTATCTTAAAGAGAAAAAAATAACAGTTTAAATGCACATCTTTCACATTCTTTCTCAGCAAAACTTTATTCCTCTTCTTTCACAATTCCCAACGTAAAAAGTAGAGCATTAAGTTCAAGTAACACATAATTTAAGGAACTGTGTGTGAGAGAAGCTAATGTGATTTAGATACAGAAGGGAGCATCTTGGCTTAAGACACATTTTCACATTCTCTTGTGAAGTGACTTTCTTACTACGTCTTTCCTAAGCATTCTTCAACTCAGCATTGCATCTCACACTCCCTTATTTTCAAACTGTATGCAACAAAAGCCAGAGTAGAAGCAAAAGGTATGTGTGGGTGAAAATTACATCTTGTTAAGTAGATGTGACAGTAAGTTAATCGTAAGGGAGTACAGGTAATCTTTTCAATTCAATTGCTAATTATTTAACTTTATTAACTTAATGACATTATTTATTTCCCAGTAATATTTTTTTTAACTTCAAACAAGATTAAAAAATCCCATCTCATCTCAAAATGATCACTTCAGAGCTTCCCGATCTGTACCCCTGCAGAATTCTTTTCTCTTAAGCAGATTATGACCTTGATAAAGGTAAACAAGTGAAACTGATATAATTTGAGCAAAATATAGCTACATCCCAATGGACCATTACAAAACTCCAAAAAGATGATTGCAGGCTCTGGTGTCTTCCTGTTTTTCAACTAATATAGCACAGAGCAACAGGACCCAGAGGATACAGAAACGTAATTCAATGACTGTCCTGGAAAACGGCTCCAGACGTGTGTACAGACATCAAGGATTCCTATTGACTCCTCTCCTACAGACACTCATGACTTCTGCTTACCTAGTCCTCCAAATTACACAGGAAAGAGGTTTTTGTTGTTTGGTTTTGGTTTGTTTTTTTTTGTTTGTTTGGTTGGTTGGTTTGTTTTTTGTTTTTGGGGGTTTTTTTGGTTTTTTTGGTTTTGTTTTTTTTTTTACTTGCTGGGAATCAAAAGATTTGGGTTCAGAAGTCAACAGGCCATGGCAAATCTGTAAACAGGACTAAATTATTTCCACTCAATAGTCTATAGATACTGGGTTCTCTATGAATTTTTAGATTAAGACCTATTCAGAGATTCAGGTTTAGACTTATTTGTGTCATATATATCTAAATAAATGAAAATGTCTACAATGTGTACACTGAGATTTAAGACTAGCTCATGCCTTTTCTGATAAAGCTACAGAATATTTGTGTTGTCAGCATTAGCAGCTGTCATTATTAGCAGCCTTTTCCAACAGTTTCCAAATTGTATTTTTATTACTTGCTGTTTCAGTGATGAAATTTGGTGTCTGTGTTATGTAGATTTTCTTTAAAGTTAGATGTCAGATGTACCTGTACAGTCACTGGAATGAAACAGATACTTCTAGACCACTGATCATCTCTTGCTGTAGTAGATAAATTAAACAGACCAGAAGATTTATACCCTAAAAAGTCTATTTCTTTCCATTAATTAAAAAGTACCATATAGGACCAGATTGCCTGTAGTATGAAATATTAAATTAAATAAATTTTAGTCTTGGCTTGCAGATTACAAATAGCCTTACAAGGGCAGAAATTTAGAAATTTAGAAATATTAGAATTTAGAAATATTAGACATTCAGGTGTACAAGCAAATTTTTCCAAAATGAATCAGGTGCTTAAGGTGCTTCAGGTGTCTACATAATCTGCGCAGGACTTTTCACCTTCATCATCTGGTTGATGGGGCAGAGTGGGCCCTCAGCAAGCTCACTGGTGACACAAAACTTGGAGGAGTGGCTCACATGCCAGAAGGTTGTGCTGCTGTCCAGAGGGACCTCACCAGGCTGAAGAAATGAACTGAGAGGAGCCTTGTGAAGTTCAACAAGGAGAAATGCAAAGCCCTGCACCTAGGGAGGAACAATCTCATGCAACACTGCAGGCTGGGGATCAAAAGGCTGGAAACCAGCTTTGCAGAAAAGCTGGGGGTCCTGGTGGGTAACAGGTGGAATACGATCCAGCAATGTGCCCTTACAGCAAAGACACCTAACAGCATTCTGGGCTGTATTAGGAGGAGTGTTGCCGGCAGGTTGAGGGATCCTTATATAAATAGGTATATTTTTATATATATATCTATGTATATACACAGGTGTTTAAAGAAAATGGGTGGGATTTGCAATCACGTTGAAAATGTATTAGAACACAAAAACATTTTATAATGAGATGGCCATTCTGCTCACACTGATTATACCGGTTTCAGTTTAGGTGTATTTTAGACAGGAAGTGTGACATCTGGAGGTGGGATCAGGAAAAAAGGAGGGATTATAAAAAATACTTGCTGTTTTCAGAGTTCTCATATACAGTCTGAGGACTAATAACCACAAATAAGAACAGACACGTTTCTCATTTCAGCTTTGTTTTTGTTCTACTCTGTCACAAAACAACATGGAAAACAGGAAGGGAAAAAAGAAAAAAAAAAAAAAAAAAGAAAAAGAACAAACCAACTTTTTTTTTTCCTCCCAGCATACATGTTTGTATTTCAGTCTTTTGGCAAAATCTAGGTGTTTTGTTTGTTTGTTTGTTTGATTTTCATTAAAAAGTTCCATTTATCAGACCGCATATCGCCTGTTTACGTCCTCCTACTGAACCCTGTTTTCCACAGGGAAACGTCCAGACATGGGAGTTGTAAAAGACCTGGGACAATCTAGAAGACGCAAATCAGGATACACTCAGAGAGCATTATTCCCACAAACTGGAAAGATCCTGCCACTTTGTCTCCTGGATACTGCAGGATTAAGGGCACTTGACTTTCTGCTGGGTTGAGAAATCACTATACCCAGTGAGGTTCATTCAGTTTTATATAAAATGGTTGAAATGAGAATTCAACTTATGCATTAGCGTAACTGAAGATGGTCTTTAGTATAGTACATATTCTAAGCTACAACCCTCAGACATAGTTTTACCAGCTCTATATGAATATATGGACATATACCATTGCAGTTCAAATCACGTAATACAGGATTGTACAGGATTTACATGTGTTCAGTTTTAATTTGAAATTGGTTGAAAAATTATATGACTTTTTAGATATGATTTTGTCTACTCTTCTTAACATTAAGAAGAAATAAATTAGTTCCCACATTTACTGGATTATTTTAGCTAGCACTCTGTAACTGCCATTTCTGGGAAAAGTGCTATAGTTCTTTAACGCTTCACAGGCACCACACACAATGATTTCAGAAATGGTTGTAGAATATTACCTTCAAATAAAATTCCAACTTTTCTTTCAAATGCAACATCTACTCTGATATTTTTATTGGATCTTTTGGATTTGCCATATTAAGCTATCTGTACTTGCATATACTTGTCCTGCCAAAACCATGACAATATTTTAAAAGAGAGAGGGTTTTCATACTCTCAGTCAATCACTGAATGATTGCATATATATTTGCTTAGTATTAATATCCCCCTGAAGAAAAGTAATACGATAAAAATCCAGGCATTCAACAAGTATGAGTCAACAAAAGTCTTACTACTAGAGAAAAGAAATTCAGTGTCCATTCTTACTTGATATTTTTCTGAAAGAAGGAAGAAAATTTCTTACAGCGTACAGAGCAAGGTCAGAATGTGCCACTTCATTCTTGTTGGTTTCCTTTATCTTTTCAATTTTTTTAAAAGAATTTTCACTCCGTGCAATAAAAGAAATTCTGTGCCTCCTGACAAGATAAATGAAAAATCCTGGTAAATGAAGTCACATTTTCTTCTTCCTAACTTTCTGTAAGTGAGACTTGAAATGAGGGAAAAGTTCTGCTTAGACAGTGACGGTTTAGATAATATTCTTTTTCCTGGAGATCACTTATTATACTTTAATCTTTAATTGGCCTACTAAAGGTTCTATTGATCATGAAGTAGCATGGTTTAGGATCTTTTTTATGGTCATGACCTTAGAAATAGTCAGATGGAATGGTCAGATCTTAGAAAAAGCCAGGTACTGAAAAATTTCCTTGCATATGAAAACATCTTTCTAAGCATTTGTTTTTAATCATTACTACATTTCGCTTCTCAGATTATGACTCTTTATTTGTGGACATTTATCAAAGTTAACTTCTGGTAGAACAAGTGCTGAGCAGGCAATATACATTTATAGTGCAATTTTCTGAAAGGAGAACTTGATCCTAAAGGAATATGACCATGTACTGCATATATTCTTGTTTCCCTCAGAAATATATTAATCATTTGGTATTACAGTTCCACTGAAGGAAATATCTTCATTCTAACCCCTTTGAAGTGGAACAAATTCACATATTCTTCATTTATTTTGTGCCTCTGTGTGTAGAAAACCTAAAATATTTTTGAAATAGCCTTGAAATAAAACCATAAGCCAACATAAAGCCCATATTACTCTATCTGGGAGTTAATTTTTCCTTTCACTCAGATGTTACAGGGCTGATAATACTTTTTGTTGTAGTTTCTTATTTTCTTTACAAAATACTATTTTATTTTGTGTTAAATTTCAATTCTTTGAACAGGAATATTTCATATTACATGCATACTTAAAGTTACGAACACACTTAATTAGCAAGGGTTAAATATCTTGGGAATGTCATCCTAAACAGTTCAGTTATATCTGAAAAATAAAGCTTGGGACAACTGATTTAGCATTTCAGAAAATTGTCTTGCATTTGTTTTGGAAACTCTCCATGGTTTCAAAGGAGGAACTGGACATTTTTCTATGTGTTGCCTTTGAGCTGGGAAGCCATCTGTTATCTCTGTGAAAAATACGCTCTAATTTAGTCAATTTTAAGTTATCTCAGTTCTTGTACACTCTGGTCTTTTACAAACACATTTCCTAATTATTGTTTTTTGATCATGATCTGTATGGATCTAACAACCTATGTGTGCATTCAGGGACCATATAAGCAGTCATCAAGGTAAGATGATCTTCGTCTTACCCCAGTTGGGTTATCTCCAGATGGTTATCTCCAAATTTCTGAAATCAATTACTAATGATTTTTTAATACTCTGATTCCTCTTGTAGCAACAAACTGTTTCCTGGATTTGATATCTAAGAAAAAAAAGTTTGTTGCCTTGAAATTTAAACTGGATGTATCTATTTTAGCTAGTATGGTTAGGCTTTACCACTTCTTGCAGTGATCTTACTTTGCACAGTAAGTCACAGAGACTATAAGTAATGTGTTACAATCTGAATTATAGAAAACTAGCAAGTAAAATGTGAAAGGATACCGCAAATCAAAAGTTTTGGGTGTTGCTGATTATCTGCTAATATTTGTACACACCAGGGTGTGTCTATTTATATACCACACAATGCTACATTTTTAGACTATGTTCATATTCCTGTTAGTGAAAAGAATCAATACAAAATCATATCTGTACCTTTATGTGTCTGGTGCTTTCAGGTGTGTTTGTGTACTTTTCTCCCTCTCTAATGCACATTTACGTAAGTCTACAATACCATAGGCCCAATATGGGTGAAAACATTTGCAATTGGATAGACGTTTTGAGAAATATTTATACTGTTCCTGAAATTTATTATGCCCCAAGGACTAAAGGACAAACATTAGTATGATACACAATAGGATTAATTTTTTTTTCGTGGAAAATATATATCACTCTAATATAGTCTCACGGTTTTACATGTGTGTCATCTAATATTACTATGATACACAGTTCCAGGGTGAAAATAAATGTGCCTCATAGGACTACATGCCAGTTAGTAAGTTAACATTTTCCATTTCGTCATCATGTTCTTGTTCTAACTATACTAACTCAGCATGTTTGGAAGCTGCTTTTGTGAGTCACAATTGCTTTTTAATTCCCCAAATGAGTGTGGAAGGTTTCACCTATCACATTATCAGTGATGTTTGGAATACATTTTCCGTAAGTGTTCATATTGCCTACTAAAGAAAATATTTATTTCCCTCTTGGATCCATATGACAATGACAACTTAGATTTCAGTCATCTCTGAAAGATACAGGGTGTTGTGGTTGAGTGCAGTCCTTTCATAATTGAGTGTGACTGTTCTTAGCCTTCCTTGTCACTGAAGTTTATGTCTTCAGCAGGTTTTTTTGATGTTTCTTGTTACTTATTTCTGATTTCTGTTTTCATATCCTCTATTTTAGAAACTGTCCAAGTCATTAAATTTAAACAAAAGCCTTAGATTGAGATGCAAGCTGAAGACATCAAAAGATTTGCAATACTTCTATTAAACATATTCTAGACTATTTGACCTTGGGAATAATTGCATTGAACTAAACCCCTGTTGAAGGAGACCAAAATTTTCTTAACTTTTTTTGGTTGCTGTGTTTGATGGAAAACTTCAGACATTACAGATATTTTTTAAAGAACTGCAGGAATCAAAATAAATATGGCCTTAATGTGAGTTTTGCTATTACACTATGAGAAGAATAGGTCTTTGCAGAATAGTTATATAAATTCATATCTGACCAGTGTTCCTCGCTTCACCAAAAGGCCTTGACTGGACTTTTTTGATTCACTTAGTTTTGGTTTACTGCTTCTTTATGGTATAGAATGAAAGCTGTTTCCAGTCTAATGTTTTCTGTGTCATACATCCACCTGTAATTGATAATGGAAGTAGAACACTTTTTTTTTATATTTCCCCCAAATTACAGTAGATTTATTTGTTGTGCTGCCTTACTACAGTAAAATATTATTTTCAACCATATAATGTAGTAAAACTTGTATTTCATCTATGACTTGTTGTTGTCTGTTACCAGTACCATTCCATCTACAAAAGTGGTTGTTAGTTCCGTACGTAGTATTTTTTATGCTCTCCAGTTCTTCATCAGTATATAGTCTATTTAAACCAGAACGTTGAAGTAAATTTGCCATAATCTACAGATCAAGATTTGAGAGTTTTTAAAGTCATACTGTGTTGAAGGTGAATCGCATCTGTGGTAAATGGTCTTGCTTTAAACTTCATTAGTTTAAATAAAAATAAGAATAATTAAAGCAAACAAACAAACAAAACAGGAAAGGCTGACAAAGCAAACTGTGAGGGTATAATGCATAATGCCTCTGATTAGAGACAAACTTCTATAGGTAAATCCAGGTAACTCTTTCAATTACAATCTTTTTTTTTTAGTTGCATACCCAAATATACAGAAAGGCAGTAGAGAACGAGTTATAAGTAACAGCTTAATTGAAAAGTCAAAATGTTCTCATCTTTTCTTGAAATTTGGCAGGGCTGTGCCCGCCTCGTGCTGCATGATCCTTTTGCTATTTCCGTGGTTACTTGTTAGGGTCATTACAGTCTGGCTGTTAAGTGTCCACAAAATAGCCCGCAGCACTGCTCAGGCGCTACACAGCTGTGGCTGCCAGCTGGGTTATAGCCACCGTGCCACTGCCATAGCATGGTGCAAGTCCCCCGGCAGAGCAAGGCTGTCCCCTACTCTTGACTTACAGTTCCCAAGGGCTGCACAAGGGCAAAGTCTAAGATTTTCCTGGACGATTGTCCTGTGTGCTCAGCACATCCATACTCTGCCAAACACCTGCCTGTGTAACAAAGATGACATTCCACTGCCATATTTTACATTGATTCATATTCATTTTCAAACTTGCACAAATCCACTTGAATAAGAAGCACAGTGTATCTGGTGCAGACTTAATCATTTAATCTCCAAGCACTTCAGTCTCTGAAGCTTCCAGAAAGTCTGTGAGTAGTTTTGGAGCTCTAATCAATTACATCCTGTTGTTATTGAATAACATTGATTTTAAAGTGCCATTTTTCATCTTGGTGTCACAGAAACTATAAAATATGGGAAGTAAGAATGACTGCAGACTGTGAAGTTTGGTGGCATCTCTGGTCTGATGAAGTTAGACTGGTAGTTACAGAAAAAAATAAACATTAAAGTTCAGTTACACGGCTTCAGGTTTAGTGTGCAGCTAGCTGAGGGACACCACTATTGATGTTGACAACAATTTTCTTCAAAGTATTAGCTGTAGCCTGGAAGCTTGAGCAGTTGTTCAACCAGTTCAGGTTTACTACTGAATCAGCTGAAGAAGATCATCCCTGAAAGTGTAATCTTTGCCCAAAAAGCTGTTTGCTTCTTTTTGTTTTGTTGCTTGTTTTGTTTGCTTGTTTGTTTTTCTTAAAGAAAGGTCAAAGCACAGGACCATACAGGAATTCCTGAACTGACATAAAAAATCAAAGATTGCCAAGATTACGTCAGAAAATGTTGTCCTTCCTACCCATACATGACAGTGCATACATAAGCGTGACCTCTTAAAACCAGGCAGAAGAGATGGTAGAGACAAAGGCTGAGGTGACATTGTCAGGGTGCCAGTGATGTGACCAGGACAAGGCCAGGGGGGATGTCAGGCCACATGTGGGGGTCAGGATCAGGCTGGGTGACCACAATCAGGGTCCAACACAATTTTATTTTCTAGAGATAAACTACAAATATGCATATGTATCTCTTGTTCACATAAAGTGAAGTAACTGCCAATGGGGCCGTCCTCAGTACCTTTAATGGGAGGTGAAAAGCAAAAGTGACATCACTGATTCGGATTTCTATCTAAGAGGGTCTGGTCTCTTCATAAGTGAGGATTTCCAAGCTATTGCAATGTCAGTAATTCACTAATTATTTTACAAAAATTTAAATTGAATCAGAAGGATCCCCCTGACTGGCTCATTCCACAGAAAGGAGACATATACAGTAAAGATATGCCAGTTATCTGCTTAAAAAATACTGGGAAAGTGTCATTTAATGCTAGGGAGGATCCAGCATAAATGATAAGACCCTTTATGACTTAGAATATCTTGCAAGTGCTCTCCATGTACTTAAATGAGATAACCTACTAAAGTCATTAGAAGTCCAAGACCTTCTCTTAAAGAAATCCAGATTCAATTAGATGGCTTGAGCAACTCCAAAACCATATCCCAGGGTGCTCTCTACTTGAAAATAAGTAAACAGGAATGGATGAGAGGGCCAATCTGAAGCACTCAGAAACAACAAAATCCAGAGTTAAAAGAGATTGGAAGGACTGTATGGGCCCTACTGGAGTAGATATGTCTGCTATTGATGTTGCAGATAGAGAAGTCATGGCTAACAAGCTTTCTTATGCTACCAGAGTAGTAGGAAAATTAGATACCTCGAACCAATTATTTCAACCAGTTGGGCACCAGAAAGCAGGGTATAAGAAAAATTATTCCAACATGGGAAAATATCGTAGAATATGGTGAATTAGTTATGCTTTCAACAATGATTATTCATAATCCTAATTTCAGATGTTGACATATTGACTGCCTTTCCTGAAATCTGCTTGGTTTTGCAAGTAAAAGAGAATATAGCAATGTATTCTAGAGAGATGAACCAACTTGCATACCCAGAAGTGAACAGCTTCAAAGCTGTAAATGCTGAAGGTTGTCATGAATATGACAGTCTTCGTTTTCTTGGTGAAGATCAAGGCTTAGAAATTCATAATCCTTATTTATCACCAAACCCACTGATTCTTCTTCCTTGAAGAAGATGAATCCTTCTTTCTTCTTTGATTTAGTTAAGCAGAATAGCTTTGCTGTTGTTTATGTATGCAAAGACTGTATATCAGAACTGCTTGTACTTATATTCTTTTTAATCTTAGGAAAATTCAATGCACGGGCCCTTATCTCACAATACATGTCTTTATAATATCTCAGTGCTATTCATTTCTTATTCTATCCCCACCCCACTGTTTAAACAGTACAGCATCTTAAGCTGTACTCTTCACTTTACCAATCTTTATCCCTTATTTTATTACATGTAGGTCTCACTGTTGTAAAAGCCTTATTCCATCATGCCAGATTACACCAAGAGTTATATCAGTTAAAGCAGATGGGATAAGCGGAAACTTGTTCAACTTGAGACATCCACCTCATGAGGGGATTGTAATGCAGAGCTTCCAGTTTACGCTTTGGCAGGCCACTGACTCTGCTGGATGAAGCAGACCAGATCTGAAGTTGCAAGGGTTAAGCAGTTAGACTTGCCCAGCCATGCCTAAGTGTGAGTTGGGCAGGAATTGTTGGTAATAAAGAGGAATAGGTGGGCTTGATCTACAGTTGATCTCAAAAACTTCTAAATCAAATAGACACTCCCATGCCAGTTCAGGGATTGCAATACCTTTGATGAGCATGGGATGGAAATGTCCTTCCAGACACAGCCTTCTCCTGCGGGCACCTCCCAGTACCTAGAGAGAGCTAGGAAGAGTTTGATGATCTTCATCAAGATAATGAGGTGGGATTTCCAAGGTAATGGCTCTCTGGAATGTGCCTTTTGTTGCCAGCAGAAGAAGCCACCTATCATCCTAGAATTAACAGCAATATTTTGGTCTCTCCCAACAGCCTCAGAGATGCCTATCTTTAGTCAGCCATACTTGCTCTAAATTTCTTCAAACTGTACATGGGTAATCTTCCAAATTCTGTGGGACTCTGTTGCCAAAGGAAGTCAATCATAGAATGGTTTGGGTTGGAAGGGATATTAAAGATGATTTAGTACCAACCCCCTTGCAATGGGCAGGGACATGTTCCCCTAGACCAAGTTGCTCAAAGCCCTGTCTAGCATGATCTTGAAGACTTCCAGGGCTGGGGCATTTACATCTTCTCTGGGCAACCATCCTCCAGTGCCTCACCACCTTCATAGAGAATAATTTCTTCCTGATTTCTAATCTAAATCTACCTTCTTCCAGTTTGAAGCCATTACCCCTTATCTTATCACTACATGCCCTTGTAAAAAGTCCCTCTGCAGCTTTCTTGTAGGCCCCCTTCAGATACTAGAAGGCTTCTATAAGGTCTCCTCATAACCTTTTCTTCTCCAGGATGAACAACACCAACTCTCTCAGCCTGTCCTCATCGGAGAGGTTCTCCAGTCCTCTGATCATCTTGGTCCTGGGGATATAGTTTCTATGTGATGAAATTGGGAGTTGCTAAATCCTTAACAACGGACTGACTACAGTTATGATTGTTTGTTCATAGCAGAAATCCTCTTTTACCACAAACTGTTTTTAAGGAAACTTATAAGAAAATATGTGTGCTTGTACATTCATGTACCTGTATTTTATTTTCTGTCAGATTAGACTGTGAATTTATGAACATTGTGATCTGTGTGTATGTCTCACTGAGAACTCGTATCTTAGCCCACTACCCTCAATTTAGAAATCCCAAACGCATAAGTGACACTTAAATGAATTCCCCAAATTAGTTGAATTTTTGTACAGTCCTGGAGTATACACATAGGTCTTAGCCACATATAAAAGCCCTATGTGTAATGCTGGCCTGGGCACTGGGAATCCCCCCACAAGCACCCCAGCATGGTTGAAGATGGAGCCAGTTACTGCAGGCTGCTCCTGAGGTGTTGCAATGGCAACAGGACAGGAGGGGCAGTCCCAAGCCAAGGGCTGTCCTGAGTGACAACACTGACAGTCAGTGAGAGATGGCAGGCTAAGTGGGGGGACAATTGGGACCAGGAGGTGGGGCATTAGTGCGAGTAACTCCCTCTTAGTGCTCTTGAAGCCATTGTAGGCTTCAGCAGGGTGGAGGGGCCTTGTAGTGCATGAAGTACAACCATGGTAGGAAATCAACCCCCCTGCGGCTGTTGGGCAGTGGGAATGGGGTTAGGCATCCCCCGGGGCGGGGCTCAGGGCTGATGGGGACTGAGCTTACCAGGGATTGGCTGCTTCAGGTTGCCCAGAGAGGTGGTAGGTGTCCCATCTCTGGAGACGTTCAAGGCCAGGCTGGACGGGGCTCTGAGCAACCTGATCTATTTGAAGATGTCCCTGCTCACTGCAGGGGGGTTGGACTAGATGGCCTTTAAAGGTCCCTTCCAACCCAAACCGTTCTATGATTCTGGCCAGGTAGCAGCAACCTCAGAGGAAGAGAAAGCTGCTGTGTTGACAGTAACTTTCAGAAAAGAAGTTAGAAAGGGTAAACTGCTTTTACTATCAGAGTGATGCTAAACCATCACTAGTGAATGTCGCTAGTTCAAGGCAACTTCCCTTGAATATGGGCACTCTCCTTGTGTATTATTAACATGATTCTTAGGATGCACTTTATGTTCAAATTTAGAACCAATTAAGTAAAGCATGATTCAAGTAATTCACTTATGACCAAGACAGGCAATTAGACATTCATTCTTGCATCTAAGCATCATTTGTGTTGGATAATAGCACTTATTGGCACCATTTCTGAGAAAAGTCTTAATTTATTTGCAGTACGGAGGCAATTTTTTTCTAATCTGTTTAGTTCTTTAAAAGGCCAGGCATAAAGCAGTTCAGTACTAATCAGTCAAATAAAACGGAGATTCAGAAATGCTGTTTTACTTTCTTCTAAGTATAGTGTTGAGGGAATTATGCTACCTGCAGTAATTCTGCCTCCATCAACAGGGCTCAGCCCTAGGTTCCTGCTCAAAAAAGATGAGTAACCAATCCACTGAGTAAATTAGTGATTTATTTATCTGACATGCAGAGCAACTCAAACTGGGTGCTTCTGAAGAGGAACCCCAAACAAAGAAACCCTTGGGCAATTATTCCCTTACAATCTGAACTCCCCACCCCTCACATGACAGTTCTGACCAGGTTCTGGGGTCTTTCTGTTCTTCTTTGGATCCCTTCATCATCTCTAGATGGGCCATTCCTTCTCTTATTTCTAAAGTTGCTGTGACAGCTGATGATTGTACCGGCCTTCCTTGCTTCCTTATCTTCCAGCTCAAACCACATCTGGGGCCTTCTTTTACTTATCTAGTTGCCTATCTGGCTGAAAGTTCACAGCCTGCGACCTAAGGCTTCAGAAAATCTAGCTACTAATCTAAACAAGTTATGCTAAGCAAGTTCTATATAAGTAGTACACCAAATTGCACAAGGGGCTTGCAGCAATGGTAGAAGATAAGGGCAAACAGCACCAGGAGCAGAAGAAAGACAACTATGAGGGCCATGTTTTGCAGCTGGGTACGGTCGGACCCATGACCCAGAATTCAACTGCAAGGTTTCCCAGAAAGCCTGTAAAATCAGATTAGGATGAGATAACGTTGGACTAGGTCGGTGCCCTAGAAAAGTCCCAGGATGTCTGACTTCATTCACCACTAACAGATGGGCCCACTATGCTGCTTGGACCATCATCTCCCCTTCCCCTGGTATCCAAGGTCTGCAATATCCTGCTGCACTTAAAAATCTTTGCAATTGCTTCTTTGCTACTAGTCAAGGTATTTCTACAATAACCTGGACCCATTCTGGGTCTACTAATCTTTGTCCTTCTTTTAATATGAATCCTAAATGTTTTATTTCCTGCTGACACAGCTGAAGCTTAGAAAGAGATGCACAGTGACCTTTTTCTGCTAAAGCAGTACATAGACAAATAGTATTTTTCAAGCAATTTTTGTCTGTCTTGCTGGCAAGTAACAAATCATCTTCATATTGTACAAGTATAGAACCTCCAGGTAATGTATTATCTTTCAAATTTTCTCCTTGCCAGCCCAGCAATCTTTAAATTGGTTAGAATCTTAGAGTCATAGAATTATTTAGGTTGGAAAAGACCTGTAAGATCATTGAGTCCAAGCGCTACCATAACACTGCCAAAACCATCACTAAACCATGTTCCTGAGCACCCCATCTACCCATCTTTTAAATACCTCCAGGGATGGCAATTCCACCACTTCCCTGGGCAGCCTGTTCCAATGCTTGACAACCCTTTCAGTGAAGAAATTATTCCTAATATCCATCCAAAACCTCCCTTGGCACAATTTGAGGCCATTTCCTCTTGTCCTATTGCTTGTTACTTGGGAGAAGAGACCGACCTCCACCTCTCTACAACCTCCTTTCAGGTAGATGTAGGGAGTGGTAAGATCTTTCCTCAGCCTCCTTTTCTCCAGGCTGAAAAACCCCTCACATGACAGTTCTGACCAGTAGTAATATTAGGGTCTGGGGTCTTCCCGTTGTTCTTTGGATCCCTTATTGAGTCTAGGTGGGGCCATTCCTTCTCTTATCTCTAAGGCTCCTGCATCAGCTGACGATTGTAGCGGCCTTCCTTGCTTTTTTTTATCTTCCAGCTTGAACAAGCGCTGGGGCCTTCTTTTACTTATCTAGGTGAAAGTTCAGCATATCTGGGTGAAAGTTCACAGCTTGCAGCCCAAGGCTTCAGCAAATTTAGCTACTAACGTTGAGCAAGTTATGCTGAGGAAGATCTCTATAAGTAGCATACTACATCACACACCATAGAGAAAATACAGATTTTCTAGGTAAGATAATTTGTTCTTTTGCCATGTTATACATAAATCTAGGAGATATAATTTGAGTAGTGTGGGTGTGTTATCTCACCTAAAAATGTATGGAGATTTCTTGTTAACAGGGGAGTAGAAATGGGAAGCAGTGATTCTATTTTTTGGTTCAAGATTTATGTTTGCTGTTTTTGTTTAAATGTATGCACCTTCAAATAAGATTTCCATCTACTACTCTAATTATTTTGGACAGTCATAAAAAATAGAGTGCAATAAGAATTTCAGTTAACCTCAAAAAAATTGGCTATCAAGATCAACAAGAAACTTTTCATGCTGGACATTTTTGGAGTCTCAGAGCTAGAACATCTTTTGCCTTCTAAACTCCCTCTGAAAAGAGGCTCAAATAGAAAACATCTTTTCTGTTAAATTAGTTGAGTTACAAAAAGCAACTAATTAAGCTGGATTAATGTAAGTCTGGCAAGCCTTTGGTTTTTTATTCAACAGCTTGCTTGCCTGGTGGAATTTTCCAGCTTGTGAAGTCAGTGACCTTTCCTCATATTAATCCTCCTGAGTAACATTTGATTATGACATCATTCAAAACAGAATCTTGCAAAATCAGAGTTATACACCTACATTAACCATAAGGATCTATACTCAGTATTCAGACTGGGATACAAACCTAAAGAAAAGAAAGTTAAGAATTTGGTCTGTTCTTGAGTTACATATTGAATGAAAGCTAAAAGCAACAGAAGGCTTCAGACATCAAAGTATGGCCTAACTGCTCTTGTGCGCTTCTGAGTAAAACATACAGTAAGTCTGTATGTCTGCCTCCAGCTGTCAGTTAACCAAGTTCTTAGAATGAGTAATCACATGATTTTCCACTGTTGGAATTCCTGAGATCCCTAAATGTGAGCTCCAGCTATGCTCAGAAACACCTGGGTTTTAAGACCTGTTAGGGGACCTGTAGGTCCCTCAAACTCCTCCCTCAAACTACTGATAATACTGTGCTTAATGCAGCCCAAGAGACTTTTGTCCTTCTTTGCCACAGGAGTGCATCATTGGCTCATGGTCAACTTGGCATTCACCAGGACCACTGTACTTTTTCTGCAAAACTGATTTCCAGATGGTCAGCTCCAGCATGCACTGCTGCCTGTAGCTGATCATCCCCAGGGGTAGGGCTTTGCACTTCCCTATATTGAACTTCATGAGGTTCCTGTCAGCCTACTTCTTCAGCCTGCCTCGGGCCTTCTTATCAGCGGCATGCCCATATGATGTACCAACCAGTCGTCCCAGTTTTGTGTCATTAGCAAAACTTGCCAAGTATGCTCTCTGTCCCACCGTTCAGATCATTAATGAAGGTGTTGAACAGGATTGAATCCAGTATTGAGCTCTGGGGTGCACCTCCAGAGTCTTGCCTCCAACTGGACTTCGTGCCACTGATCACCACTCCCTGGTGTCCCTGATCTCTCATCATTCTTGAAAATTGAAGTGACGTTTGCTCTTTTTGAGTCTTCAGGAGCCTCTCCCAGTCTCTATGACCATTCAAAGATGATTGAAAGTGGCCTTGCAATGACCTCAACAATTCCCTCAGTACTGATGGATGCAACCCACAAGATTCCATGGACTTTTGTATGTCCAGTTTCTTAACTATTCTCTAACCTGATTCTCTACCACCACGGGTACATCTTCCTTGCTCCAGACTTCCCCCCTGATATCTGGATCTGGATTCCTAAAAGCTTATCTTGCTAAGAAAGACTGAAGTGGAGAAGGCATGTAGTACCTCAGTCTTTTTCATGTTCTGTGTCACCAGAGCTGCTGCCCCATTCAGCAGTGGATGCACAGTTTCTGTAATCCTTTTCTAAGTACCTGTGGAAGCCTTTCTTGTTGCTTTTCACATATTTTGCCAGATTCAAACCCAGGTCAGCCTTGACTTTCCCAACCACATTCCTGCAAGATCAGACAGCAGTTCTACATTCTTCATGCATCCCCTACCCCTGCTTCTCCTGATTGTATGCTCCCTTATTGTGTCTGAATTCAGTTTGGACCTCCTTGCTCACCTCTGCATGTCTCCTGTTGCTTTTGCCAGCTTTTATGCTTTTCAGGATGAGCCTTTCTTGAGCTTGGAGGAGGTGATTCTTCCATGTCAGCCATCATGCTCAGACCCCTCCTCTCTGGAGGGCAATATCCCATGGGGAATGGAGGAAACTTGCACACGCAATTCTCCCACAAAAAGGCAATGTCCACACAAGCTGTATGTGGAGTACTCTGGTGCAGGTGAGCTACTGTATTGCCAGAAAAGTGTTTAACAGGTCGGGGAAAATGTGTCCTGCTTCTTACGTACATCTCATTCTAGTCTCTAAACTGGAGGCTGGATCAACCCATTATAAACATTGTGTTGTAGATTAATGTGGGAATTTTGTATGTAGTTTTTATGTTAATAATAGGTATCTAGATTTTGGGATATTGCAGAAGTCAAATAGAGAGAGAAAATCAATATTACTGTCCAAAAATTATTAACGTAGAACAAAACCAAGTAGTTATTTGCACAATTTGTTCATTCATCAAGAACAAGACAGTAGCAGCTTCATGGAGCATCACTAGAAATATATTTTGGTTATAGGAGACAAGAAGAAAAACAAAGATATTTGTAAACCATGTGACGGAAAATGGGGGAAAGGATATGGAATGATGAAGGATGAGGAAGTCAAATCTTGAACCACTGACAGGAGGGAGGAAAATAAAACACACCAGATGAAACCCTATTAGATGAGTGGAGCACAACTTTCTGAAGCTGGAGGATTTGTAGCAAGGGAGGAATGGAAGTTAAAAGAGACATTCAAAGGGAATTGGAGCACCATGGACGCCGAGAACCAGGCTATCTCATGTTCTCTGTTTCTTTTGTCTCCTACTCTCCACATCTTGGATAGCTATATCTTCCCTTAGTCTTTAGAGGCTTTATCACAAGCATAAACAATTAAATACTTAATACAGTGAAGAAATAACTGTAAGTACAGGAATAAGAAACATTATATTCATTTAGGCCATCATGGATTGCCACAGGGTCTTTGTTTATTTGAAGTGTTCTTTCCAAAATGAATTGTTTCCCTTAAACACTGTGTTGTTATTCTTTGTTAATTCCACAGTGGAAAATGATTTGCAAGCAGTGTTAGTCCTGATTAAATGGATACACTTACAATCTTTTCAGTTGCTTCCTAATTTAACCAGCTTCTTTTCCATGTTCAGATTAAAAATACAAATTTCCTTTTACCTAATACAAGTTCTACATCACTGCTTCTTTTGCAGTAGCTCAACTCTTCAGAGATTCTTTTCAATAAATAAAATTAACAAATCACTTGGAAAACTTGAAAGATGCAAATAATCACAGACAGAAAATTATGTTCACTTTTTTGAATTTAAATGAGTAGTACTGTGTGGCAAACTGGTAAAACATTTGAGTTACCTCATGGAAAGGGTAAGTAATTTCATTCATGTAGGTAGTTTAAATGCCAAGGGCAATTGCCATGTCTGTTTCATATTATTATTAATATTTCTGTAATAATGCAATTATAAAAACAATTCTCAACTAGGGTTATGTAGATTAAGACAATCATGAAATTTAAATTTGCCTCTGAAAAAGCTTGGGATACATAAGATCACTGATATGAAATGAAAGCTAGTCTATAAAATGGTTAATAAATTCCATTATTGGGATTTATTTTGTGTTTTATTTTATCTACGTCTTTGAAAGAAAATATTACCTCCGGTTTAATTACCATGTTATAGTATTTTCAATAACATTCCAAAAGTAAATAAAAATTGATTGTCTGCCTATAGTATTTGCACACTCAAACAGTCCAATTTTCAATACAGTTTTAGCAGCTATTTTTGGTTCAATTTCTTCTTCCATTTTCACACTGATATTTTCCAGGATAGTTGTTAACCAACCGAGCATTTTCCCCCTGTTTGGATGAAACTGGTTAAATTAATTTTAAGTTATTAGACTGTAAAGAAAAAAAATATATATTTTCTAATTCCGAAACTCTGCAATGTTCGGGGTGAATCCTGCGTGGTAAATTATGTGAGGAACCTGCAACTATGCAAAAACACTATTTTCTGCTTAGGGGCTTTGAAAAATAGTTTCAGATGTAAACTTCATAAAACTCAATCTTGTAAGTATTACTGAAATTTAAAGAAAATAGTCCGGTTAAGAAAAAAAATAGGAACAAAATTAGCATTTTTACAGTCATTACAACTTGAAAAGAAAGTAAGATATGCTACATGTGTATTTTAATTTACTTTAATTTCCTACTCCAGTAGTTTTGATTTTATGTCTGATTTTCACATCTGCTCGATGAAAATATTCTGTTCATCTTCTACCCTCTCCAGAGGTAGTAACCATATATTTCAAACCAAGTTTTAGGTGTTTATTTTAGGATTAAGAACTTTTGTTTCTAGAATAATCAGGAAGAACCGTCAAGCTGGATGGCTCTGAATTCAGACATCAAAATTCCTAAATGCTTTTTTTTAAATATTGCTATACATAAATATTTTCTTTTTAATATTTCTATACACTCAAAGCTGTTTTAAGGCATCATTGTATAACTATAATAGTAATTGATGATATGTAAGAACAAAGAATATGTGTTTCAAGGTCATCAATTACATGACCTACCACCCCCCACCCTTTACTACCAACCCCCTATCCCTCACCCCCACAACATAGTGACTTGAGTGAGGTGGGGATTTTTATATTGAGAATCTGAGAGAGGAGCTCAGGTTCCCTCCATCACAGTCCTTTATGTTGTTTCATTACAAAGTATAAACTCCAATTCAAACTTCTCATTAAGTGGCATTAAAATATAGTACATATTGAGTCATTATTATTCCTGATGAATTTTAGTATTTTTATGCTATTTGGTTGATTCTAAGGGATGGACAGAAAGGAAAGGGAGTTCATTAAATTCATGGTCATTCTGAGCCCTGGAGCTCAAAAATATTTCATTTGTGAAACTACAGCCTTTTTTCTACTACATAACTTCACATTTTTCTTCCATTTGACAGCTATCTCTGAATTTAAATAAACTATTAACACTGTTTACCATTCATCCCCAGAGGTAACATGAGTTTGCAGAGCAAAATGCTGGCTTCAGTGTCTATATTTCTATGTCCAGTTTTAATAAAATGACTACTTAACTTCAATAAATATTTTCTTAATGTGTGTATAGCATTCCCGAAAAGTAAAAAGAGTCAGGCAAAAATTAATAGCGCTCTATAAAAAACATGAAATGGGATTAAGATGTTTGGTACAGGAAGTGTTACTAACAAATGTGATTTGTCTAATCTGCACATTTGATTTATTGATGAATAAATCAGATGTAAGAGAGATGTGGTGAACTCAAATGGATGAGTAAACACTCCAATTGCTATATGTGTCTAACTTCATGGCCTGTATTTATTTAGGAGGCTAGTCCAGAGAACATAAAGTTGTTTTTCAACCTTAAAATGCATGGATGTAATATAAATGTTTGATGGGCTGCAGATTTGTTTGATTTGCGCAGGAGGCAGATATCTGCATTCGAGTGGGAGGATGACAGTGTGTGCTGCTGAGCCAACAAGGAAAGCTTCAGCACCCCTGAGCCTCCAACACTTTTATCCTCCATGAGCAGCTGAAATGAGTCCTGTATGTCAGCGTACAGGAACTCCCACACTATCTGTCAGTAATGGTCAAAATGCCTCTAACGCAGGTCTCCTTTGTAACAGTGGATAGAAAAGATTTCAGCTCACTGTTAAGTATTGCTTCCCGTTGTTGTTAGAGATATTGTGTGTGTGTCCTCTGCCACCTCTCCTCCTTCCCTCACCCTCTCAGCCCCAGGAAAATCAAACCCCAAACTCTAAGTAAACATGCATGTACCATCTGTCATTTTTGGATGACAAGTTTCTGTAAACATTTTTAGAGTACTAACAAAGAGTTACACACACACACAAAAAGTAAGCTAATTTTCCTCATACAATGTCTCTCAAAACAGACTCCAGAGGAAAAAAAAACAAAACAAAACAAATAAATATTCTTTTCTCTCCTCCATTGTTGCAGAAGTAGAAAGGTTGATATAAAAAAAGCAAGAGGCCTATTGACCACAGAGTTAGAATCAGAGTTAGAATCTCAGATAAAAGAAGATCTTTTCTTTCCCTCCTTCTGGCCATACCTAACTAAGGGATCTAGAAACACTTGCACACACTTTGCTCTAGCCCCGTCTTTCCTTTGCATTAGCACAAAACTATGTACCTATGTCCTTTTCCCATGGAAAGGAAAGACACATGTATGGGTAAGATAGCGCCTGCATGGTATTTTAATATATATCAGAAAGCAGCTGATCTTGGTGAGCAAAGAAGCAGGACCTCAGAGTGTTTTAAGATATACACTAGCTGGTCAGTGTAATTGCAATCTTTTTTCCCTCCAGTAATGATTTGTGCAGAAGAGAGATTTAGTGAATGACACACTGCATCTTCCCTGCTAAAGAAGGAAAAGTGTGTGGTAATAGAAAGCAATATTTTCTGTGATGCAGCTGCAGTAGGTAAGATTTCTGTGGCCAAAGACTGACTGATCCATGGTGTTTCTAAGTAAGAAGGGAAGAGCAAAAGTGGGAAAGAAGCAACCCTGTGATGAAAGTAACTGATACTGCATTTAACATTGCCAAGTACTGGTTCTAATTCTGAGCACCTCGTCTCAAGAAGGGTATGGGTCAGTCAGAAGTTGCCCAGAGAACTGTATAAACTAAGGATTTGGAAAAAATGAGTTTTACTAGAAAGAAGAATCGACATTTTGAGAGAGAAAAAGAGAAAATAATCTTATAAAAATATTTTTATAAGCTTAAGGATATTTAAATAGTGAGCAATACTGTCAGTTTTCTGCTTTCTGGAGTCCAAGGAGGACTCGTGTCTGTTTGTCTGTCTTTGATCCCAATCTGTGCATTCCTGACTCCAGATCTGGAATCCAGTTCCCATCCATCACTGAGTCTGGTCTGGGACTTCCCCAGTGCCTGCCGGTGATGCGATCATCATCCTGGGAGCATGGCGTGGTTTTGCATATATTCATAGAATCATAGAAACATAGAATGGTTTGGGCTGGAAGGGACCTTAAAGATCATCTAGTTCCAACCCCCCCTGCCATGGGCAGGGACACCTCCCACTAGACCAGGCTGCTCAAAGCCCCATCCAGCCTGACCTTGAACACCTCCAGGGATGGGGCAGCCACAGCTTCTCTGGGCAACCTGTTCCAATGTCTCTACCACCCTCACGGTCAAGAATTTCTTCCTCATATCTAATCTAAATCTCCCCTCTTTCAGTTTAAAACCATTACCCCTCGTCCTATCATTACACTCCCTGATCCAGAGTCCCTCACCATCCTTCCTGTAGGCCCCCTTTAGATACTGGAAGGCTGCTATAAGGTCTCCCCGGTGCCTTCTCTTCTCCAGGCTGAACAACCTCAACTCTCTCAGACTGTCTACATAGCAGAGGTGCTCCAGCCCTCTGAACATCTTTGTGATCCTCCTCTGGATCTGCGCCAACAATATATTGTATAAATTTCCTTATTTTCTTTTTATGATTTTATTAATATTTTCGTTAAAGCAGTTTAGCTCCTTCTAAATCCGTAAATCTCTTATATGTCTGCCTCCTTGAAGAGAGAGATGGGGGAGAGCATCTGTCATTCATCTGAGTGGCCAGTCCATCACAGACCACAACAGCGGTTCAAAGCAGATATTAATGAAAACTCACCTTCTCCAGCACATCCTGCCAGTGAAAAAAGCAAACCAAGGCCTTTATAGGTATCTGTATTCAGGTGGAAAAAGCCTGAATTTTATATAGATAATTTCATGTAGTTATTTTGGGTTTTAACGTAATTTTTAATCAAAGTTATTAATTATAATAACTAATAACTTAATTGAGACTTTACAAGGAAATTTTGGAATCGCTCCAAATGACTCCAATTGCTTTGGAGCAATTTATTTTGATTATGTCTGTCTGAAATTATACAGAGTAAGCGGATTTAAGAAAGGGGAATAGAATTACTAAATCTCAAAATCTTTATTTTTCTCCTCTCTTGCTTCATTCTGATGAATCTCTGAACTTTCACAGGATCACATATTTCCCATGGCTGTGATAAGGATTAGGAGCCCTAAGTTGTCTTAAATACCACTTTGAGCAATAGTTTGTTCAAAAGATAACATTTTATTATAAAGTGCCATACCAATAAAATTTTTGTGATCCATGACAACAACAAAAGTTCTTTATCTGCCTGAAAACCACAGCCCATTTCCTTCCCCCCAAAATACAAAATTAAACTGGAAATATTCACTCCTTTGATGCAATATGAACAGATTTGGACTTCTGATTAAAGTACAACGGCTTTGGAGTTCAACATAAAAAGTTTTGTTTGGACGCGGGAACAACAGGAACAAAAAGAAAGACAATAGAAACAGTAATTAAGAGAGCACTGGTCCATAATCACCAGAAGGATTTCAAGTAGCAATTTAAGTTTATTCTCCCTGGTGGGTAGGAAAGATACAAGAGATATTTCTAATTCTACAAAGTTACTGTCAAAGCTTGAGGGTTTTATATTGTTTGTTTGTATGTTTAATTTTATTCCTTGTTCCTTTTAAGGTTAGAGTGCATTCTCTTTGTTCTAAAAGCACTTTGTTAATTAATATGTTTGGAGTGCTTGCATTAGTAAGAAGGTAACTTTTTTTTTTTTTTTCCCCTAGATTTGGGGATGAAAAGAACAGGTAAATCTCTCTCACATAGAGGAATATAGTGTAAAAGGCCCAAGCTCTAGTGTGATCAGTTCAAAATGGGAAACAATAGAACCAGATTAATTTTTTTTTTTTTTTCAGTATGACTAGAATGCTTTTAGATTGGAATAGGAGTGCTGTAGTGTGCTCTGTAAATATATCAGCTTGGGTGTGTGCTAATTTATGCATCTCATGCTTTGTAGCTGTTTCAGTTACTTGGCAAAGTGGATGCTATGCAAATTTACACTCCCCATCATCTCATTGATCAAGAACACAAGGGGATGCAGACTACATTGAAGCAGAAGATAGCACCTTTATTAAGCTAACAGTGGGGAGGGACAGTTTCTGAAAATGATTTGATGCTGTTTTGAATGCATCCTATCATATCAAAAATTCCAGTGTTGCAATATGAACATTATTGTTGTGTCAAAGGAATTTCTTAATGCATTCAATTACAAATGGTTAAATATCTGTTACCTTTCGTGCATGAAAAATTCTGACTACAGCCTGCTTCAATTTTTTTTTTTTTTTTTTTTTTTTTTTTTTTTTTTACAGAAGTTTGTTAACAGAACATTCCCATTATGGTAGTGAGGTAGTGAGTTCCGTGTGTACTCTGTTTAGAATAAACATTTTCTTTTAACAGTAATCTTAAACATTACAGGTGGCAGAATACTTTTTTTTTTTTTTTCACTTTCAATGGAATGTAGAAAACCTCAGTTATAGTCAGAATTTTAAAATCACTGTTTTCAGAATTGCAAGCCTTAACTCTGAAAACTGACCTGAAAGTCTTTCCACACATTTTCCACATCCAATTTTTTCTTTGTTTTAAATTTCATTTTCATCACAGCCATATTTTTATCAATACGAAACTTACATTGATACTTCTACAGAAGCAATGAATACCAGAAAACACGTAAAAGTAACTTAGCAGGGTTATTGTGGTTTATCACTGACAATCACATTTTGCCTAGACATTCGACAGCTCAATAAGATCTTTTAGAACTGCAGGGGGCGTATACTCTTTTTCCAAAATCACCTCATTCTTGTCCATTATCAGATACTACTATTTTACACTTGTAAATTTCCTTAGTACCTTAGTATAACTACACTTAGGAACATAGCACTGATGAAGGCACAGTGTGCATTTATTGAAAAATAGCAAGCAGTCTACAGGAATTAAAGAATGCTTAGTCTTTCTATTGTCCAAAAATCTCCTAAGTAAGGAAATAAAATTCTCTGTCTCATGATTTGGCCTTACCACTGTGGCTGTGAGTTCCTATTCTTCCTAGGTGTTTTCTTCAGTTAATTTATTATGTTTAATGACTGTTATCACTGAACTTGCTTCTAAGGCTTGTATACACATAGATGCTCAATTTATATTAGCAAATAAATATGTGAACAGAATTACACAAACCTGGAAACATCCAGGTTTAAACAGACATTACATTTCCATCAAAAAGGGAATGTCTGTGCATCCAGTTTGTGTTCATGCTTAAGAATAAGTCCAAACACTTACATAATCCAAATTTTATTCAAACTCTTGAAAAAGATTTTTGTTTATAAATATTCTTTTCTCCTATTTCATTGTATTTATATAACATTCTCCTGGCTGAACCATCAAAAGTCATTATCAGTTGCAATAGTTTAACATCTCTATAATTTGAAAGAAATATAATATTATGAATATCCTTTCTCCTTATTTAAATCAGGTATAATAACCGTATTCTCTGCAGGTGAGTAAAAATGCATTCTGAAAGATCAGTTTTGAAAGGTCAGATATTCGCAAGTGAAGGTCAAATGTGGTAGTCTAGTTACTAACTCCTTCATGCTTTTCAGGCCAAATACATCATTTGAGAATTAGACAGTGATAGTTATGCATATTTTCAGCTTGATTCATTAAATATGTGAAGAAAACTTCAGACTTTTTAAAGGAGACATTGCAGATAAAAGTATGGAAGTGTTAACATCAGAAATAGAATTGAGGGGAAATAGAATAATACATTCGCTTTGGGGTTTTTGTTGCTCTGGTCTGATTAGGAAAAAATTTGAAACCCTGGTACTCAAAGGATGAGAGAAAATTAAATGAGACAGATCATATACTATAAAGATAAGTATTGTAAGTAAATTTTCTTAAATTAAATTAATAAATCTCTGAATTGTACCTGTTGGGATTGTTGCAGAAACTTGGGAACAACTACCCCAAATAACTCCACAACAGCCAGTATCTAAGTATAAAAACCTAAAAAAAAAGGCAATTTTTTCATTCAGTATAGTTCCTTGTAGAATTTCAGGGAGAAATGCATGTGTAGTAGTTGAACATGCACAAAATGATTGTTCAAAGGACATGGTGTCAGTCTAAGACATGTAGTCTGCACGTGCTCAGAATGAAACAACAGGACACAAACAGTAGAGCAAAACCAGAATAACATTTAAAACTACTGGGCTGATAAAAAGCCTTTTCCCTTTAAAATGAAAAATACTGAGGACTTTGCTTCTTGCAGAGTCCTTAGTTTAAAAAACTACATAGTTCCTATTTCAAAAGCCTCTGGATTGCCCCCGCATTAGCAGAACAGCATATATTTGAGACTCAGTATATTTGAGAATCTGATGCTTAGTCATACTTCTAAGATGTAAGTTTACATGCTGAGGAAAAATAAAACCTTAAAGTGAATGGGTCATCTAAAACTTGCTTTTCAACTTAGCTGATGTTTTGGCTTCTCACTTTAAAGCACAGTAACGTTTACAATGTCTAGTCATTTTTGCTGCTGGTTTTAAGACAACTTTCTCTTCCAGATCTACAAAACCAAGTATTTGGGTTTTTTGGTTTGGGTTTTTTTTTTTTTTTTTTTTTTTTTTTCCGATCAGTCAAGATGAGTCTTAATTTATAGCAAGTAATATAATTAAAAATAAACCCAAGAACAGATAGAACATCAGTAAGAATTCTGTGTAAGACATTGGGGTTGCAAATTAGCATGGTGTAGATATCTCTGTGGTGAGGCAGGACTTAAGTTGAAGCTGGCATGCATGAGAAAGTCACACGTAAAGGTGGGCTTTGACTCCATTGTATAATTTACATCATATTTAACTTGTCTAATTGACTTGGATGGAGTGGTCAGAACAGTTAGAAATGTTCAGATGGTGACTTGAAGTACAAAATAGAAGTTTTGTTCAACCATTCAATGAATAGTTCTGTCATTTGAGTTGTTATTTACAAGACAGAAACATTATATTATGTTGGTGAAATTGCCATAAATACCCATTAGGGGATCTGAACTGTGAGTTAACTGATTCGTTATCTCCTTCTGGTGTAACAAGATTAGGTCTGATTCTGTGAAGCTCTGATAGTAACTAATAGGAGCTGAAGTTTGTTCCCCTATAAAACAAAACATTTGTGGGAAGGCATCCTACATAGGCCAAGACCTTTGAGATTAAAGTCTCCCACCATTTCCTTAAAATAAATGTATGAGTCTTGGTCTCCAAAGCCAAGGATTTTAGATGCAGGGTAATAAAACTAGAAAAGAGAAGAGCAGGTGTACTGAGTGAGACAAAGTAGATGACAGGTTTGAACAAGAGTCTGATCTTTCCAATGGTATATCTCCAGGGTGGACTTTGTCATCCCACTTTGTCCTGCTGCCCTGCTTTTCCACCCATCAGCTTTCAAAGGGCTTTCTAGGTTGGCAAACAATTCATCATTTTTCTCCCATTCTATCCATTCCCACAAGTGTCCAGAAAAGTCTCCTTTCCATTACTCTGAAGTTTTCCTTTTACGTCTGCTCTTCGTTGCAAGCAAACCTTCCTCCTTTCCACAGGGTCCCCAAACAGCATGCGTACGGCTGCCTACCTGCTTCTCCTCTCACCTGTCCTGGGCTGTGTTCTAGGAGTGCTCTCAGCAGAGCTCACGCGCTTCCAAAAAAGAGGTAAAACACTGGTGAATTTTACAGAAAATTGCTCTGGGATCACACCACATTATTTAGTCATTTATTTATTTTTAAGAAAAATATTTCCTGGGGCAAAATCTCTCTTTCATTTTTGGCCTTTGAAAAGCAGCCCAATGCTCTCTTTTAAGACAATTTAGTGAAATTGGTGCCATGGGTTATTTAAAAAAAAACTTATTTTGTTTTTATGGTTGCATATTTTTTTTGAGTTTTCTCTGCTATCATTGCATTACTGCAAGGGTCTTTGTGGTTCTTTCCTCAGGCAATTTTGTGCACATGTCATTATTATATGCCGTTTCCACTCCTATTTTTAGAAGAAAAATGTGCTTGGTTTTATTTTCCACAATGACAATATTGTGTTAGCAGTAATGAATATACTTGAAATTGGACTGTTACTGAGCTCTTTAACTGTCACACTCCTCCTAACATTTCCAGTTAACACTGGAGAAAAATAAGACCTATATAAAGAAATCAGGTTGTGCCCCCTCGGCTTGAGCTATTCTATGATTCCATTTAAAATAAAGACATACCTAGCTTCTTCAAAGAATATAATCATGTAGATAAAAATGTCAAGCATTTCAAGATTCACTAAAATGTTTTTATACATATATATAATATGTAAAAGTGAAAAAGATGAAGAAAACTGCATCAACCGGCTTTAGTTTTCAGAAGTTTGAAATTCCATCTTTACAGAGTTAACATTTCTTTTTAGCAGTCTGTAACCCTACTGATGCTAAACTTTGAAATATAAGTAGTCATCTAAGAAAAAGCAAGCAAAATCAAACAATTATAGAGTGATCTGTTCCAGAACTATAGAATATATATAGAATTACATATGAAGCAAAAAAAAAGAAAAAAAAAAGTGTGTTGGTAGTAAAGATCTCTCCACAGAAAGATCACATTTCCCTCTTTAAATAATAATAAAGTATTAAATATTCACTTACACCTTCCCTAAATATAGTTTTCCAAAAGAAACCTGTTATCTGGATGAAATCTTCAAGTCAAGTGGGCTTTGGGACTTCTTTTAAAGTTTTTAAAATTCCATAAGTGATGTATGAGAATTAGTAGTATGCAAACATATGATTTTGCAAATTACCGGGTGGCACAGATGTTTAATAAACAGCACCTAGGATGTTTCCATATGTTGTCAAGCTCTGCACCAACAGCACTGAACGCCAGCACATCAACAAACTGAGACCTCAGGTCAAGCTTCACTGAAATCAATACAAGACACTTCCCCCCTCCTCCAGTTCTTCTGTGGGTTCTGTAGGGCACATCCAGGAAAAAGAGATTCCTCTCAGGGCTGGCCACAGAAGCTGACAGTTAACATGCTTCCATCAGTGAGGTTTATATGGATTGTCTGGTCCTGCCAATTCCTCTGAAGAGTATGGATAATTTTTACAAACAATAGTTAATTACTTGCCTATCCACGCTGCTCCACACAAGATCCTTAGTTTGAGCACGCATATGCCTGCTTGAGTATGTAAACTCAGGGCAGTGAATAGGAAAAACTTGACAGGTTAATTTTTCTTTACATTAGATACCAATGCCTGAAGACGTGGTTTTTACATGGCATGAAATGTGAATCTATTTAATATTTTCTTATAGTTTTAAGCAATTCATAAACAAACCTGGTTTCATTAAGTTATGAATGTTATATTCTCTATTACATAAAAGAAATACACTTTGGGTTTAGGAGGAGAAAACAAATTGAGTACATATTTCTGCAAGAGTACAATTGAAATTTAAAAGCAGCTAAATTATTTCTTTATCAGATCTGATAGCTGAAGTTACTGAAACAAGTAAAATTTAATTTGGGAGTAAGAATTTTCAAGAATTAAACTTACAGAATTTTAATACAGAGATTGTATTGAAACTGGTGGTGCAACCGAGGGGCATTATACTGATAGATATGGTGCACTGTAAATCTAAATGAACTTTGTATATCATAACATCCCTAGTAAAACCCAAGTTCATTGCATCAAGATTTATATTCAACAGCACAATGGTATGTATGGTCTGCCATCCACACGATATTAGATGTTTATCAGTATGTCTAGAATGGGGACAGGACCAGCTATTTCCAGTAGGCACTATTCTAACAACTAATACTCATTCTTGTGTCCCAGTCAAAATATCTTCTGCCCTGGAAAATAATTGTTTCCTAGGTTCCCACCTGGACTGGAAATGAGAACAGTTTTCATCAGCTTGCTTGGTCTGACAGCTTCTTGTGTGTACATGCATGTGTTTTGTTGTTTTTTTTTTTTTCTTGTGTGGCAACATAAGGGTTTATGTTGGAGCATTCTGCAATTCTTGCTTGCCAGCAATTTGTACACACCGACGGTTTTTCCACAACCACAGCAGGAGAACGGACAGTAATAACAGTCTTCTCAATGAGTCACATAAATTGTTTTTTCTTAGTTCAAATGGTTTTGATACAAATGTGAAACTCTGTTGACATCAGCTGAATTTCTTTTCTACTCACTGTGTAATATGAAAAGAATTAGGCCTTGACATATTAGCAGTCACATTCCTGCTCTGATCTCTGTTAATGCATAGATATCACTGTAAATATTATCAAGAATTCAAAAGACTGTAAATCTCATGTTAAGACTTCTATATTTAATTTCATTTTCTCAGCAAGAGTTGCAACATATTATAAATTGGGCAAGATTTCTATTTTCTGTAGGGGAAATTGAGCAGTTTACACTAACTATAGCTCTGACTGAGATTATTGATAATGTATATTAAATGTATTTCTGTATACATATATATATGTATACACACACATATATATAAACATGTTAACTCAGGATTTGCCAAGAAGTACCTAATCTGAGGATTGAACACCATGTATTTCCTGCATATATCAGACCAACAGTTTTCTCTTCCAGAATCAAAGCAGATCACTTGTGTTCCCTGACAAGCCTAAAAGTCGAAGTCTATTAAGGTAGTTCCAATGAACTGAAGAAAATATTTTTTTCTGCATACTTATGTAGTAGTTTCTTTAGTCCAGTTCCCATTTCACAGTAGAACTACAAACTCCAGAGCAGGTTACAAGGGAATACTGAGGGACTTTAATTTATACTGCCACCAGACATAACTTTAACGCTGTTCTTGCATTTAACATCTTTCTTCAGTTTACTGGACCATGAGCCCTATAGTGTACCTCATTGAACCTACCAGTACTTAAGATAGAAATACATTTACAGAACAGCTCCCAAGAGATTAAAATGGAAAATCAGTTCTTTTATTGCAGATGTACTAATTTACAGTGTACCATTGGTATAAGCTTTTCCATTAACTCACTGAACACATTAATACCAAAAAAGGATGTGAATTGAGTTGCTTCTCCCCCTCCCCAGTCTTCTCTGGATATCTGTTTCTGCAGTATAACCAGCTTTCAAAGCAAATGTTTTGCAATAGCAGCAAATGATAGAATTATTTTAGAAACATGTAACTGAAAGGTATGTTTCAAAGTCAAAGGGATTATTTTTACTATGGTACAGGAAAGAAAAGCTTTAATTGGAAAGATTTCATGTAGCTCTCCTTTCAAGCCAGTTCTTCATAACATAAAACATTTGCATGCATTTCTTCTTATATTGATCTAAGTCAACATTTTTCTGGTGAAGCTGATTTGAGATGAATTCTCAACAGAAATTAATGGGGAGAATTTGCAAAGACAGGGGAATTCCCCCCCCCCCCCCCCCCCCCCCCCCCTTTTTTTTTTTCTTTAATTTTTAATGAGAGATTAAATGACAGAGTAAATGAGAGACTGAGTATCTGGGGAGTTAGTATTGCAAATAACAAATCCTTTTTTTATTTTGTATTCATATACTTTCCTTTTGGTCAGGAAAATGGACAACCAGACAAGATATCCTGCGAATGCTTCTATTTTCTACTTGTTTTTACTTCTCTTACTGTTAAGTACTTGGGAAAAATTTGAGAACAAAATATATATATATATTTTTTTTTTTTTCCTTTTCTGTTGTACAAATACCCTTCCAATCTCCATTTAAGAAAATAAAACATTTTTGTTTTTCATTGTTTAAAAAAACCAGTTCTCTAGAACAGCTTCGATTTCTCTAAATTTCTGTGGTACAAATACAAGATAAATGTCCCAGGAGAATTGTTCAAAATTATCCTGTTTATTAGCCGAAATGCAGGAAAAGAATTATGTAGCCCAAGCAGAAAATGGATTTAGAAGGTTAAAATACATTCATGGATTTTATCTTTATTCCCAAAATAGACTTCATTTGTAGCTAAAAGCAGTTATTTTTGATATTAAAATGAGGAATAGAAGGCTTGATGAGGCTCTGAGCAACCTGATCTAGTTGAAGATGTCCCTGCTTCCTGCAGGGGGGTTGGACTAGATGGCCTTTGAAGGTCCCTTCCAACCCAACACATTCTATGATTCTATGAAGTTAAATGCTTATTTAAATTTAGCAAAAAGAGAAATGTAATAATAGTGTGTAATAATGTAGTAATATCATGATACTTTGTTTTTTTTTTTTTTTCTTTTAAACTGTGACAAGGTACACACAGGCCAATTTTTTTCAGGTTTTTCATTTTCCCTGAAGGAAATGCGACAATTTTTCTTTCTGTTTTTAAGCTTATAATTTTGAGTCTAAAAGTCAAACTGAACCCCTTTGATATTTACACATTTTCCCATTCTGCTTCTGTAACATGACTGCTACAAGCTCAACCATGGCATTTAAGGGAAAAAAAAGTTTAAAACATATTATAGCTGTCTTTCACACTGATAGACCAAGTATTTCTCTTTCTGACCAGCTGAGAACCTGCTGGTCTTTTTTTTTTTTTTTTTTTTTTTTTTTTTTTTAAAGGAAAAAAAAAAAAGGAAAACTAAAATTCCAGCAAATATAATAAATTGATAGACAGTATCAATGCTGACAGTAACACTGATGGTTTGACCCTGGCTGGATGCCTGGTGCCCACCAAAGCCACTCTGTCACTCACTTCTTCAGCTGGACAGAGGAGAGAAAATACACTGAAAGGCTCGTGGGTTGAGATAAGGACAGGGAGATCACTCACCCAGAACTGTCATGGACAAAAGACCCAACCTCAGGAAATGAATTTAATTTATTACCAATCCAACCAGAGTGTGGGTAATGAGAAATAAAAATCAAATCTTGAAACACCTTCCCCCCACCCCTCCCTTCTTCCTGGGCTCAACTTCACTCCCCATTTCTCTCCCTCCTCCCCCCGAGCGGCACAGGAGGACGGGGAATGGGGGTTGTGGTCAGTTCATCACACCTTGTCTCTGCCGCTCCTTCCCCCTCAGGGGGAGGACTCCTCACACTCTGCCCCAGTCCTCCAACAACTTCTCCAACATGAGTCCTTCCCACAGGCTGCAGTTCTTCACCAACTGCTCCAGCGTGGGTCCTTTCCACAGGGTGCAGTCCTTCAGGAGCAGACTGCTCCAGCATGTATCCCCTGCAGGGCCACAGATCCTACCAGAAGCCTGAGCCAGCATGGGCTCTCCATGGGGTCACAGACTCCTTTGGGCATCCACCTGCTCCAGCATGGAGTCCTCTACGGGCTACAGGTGGATATCTGCTCCACCATGGGCCTCCATGGGCTGCAGGGGAACAGCCTGCCTCACCATGGTCTTCACCACGGGCTGCAGGGGAACCTCTGCTCCAGCGCCTGGAGCAGCTCCTCCCCATCCTTCTTCACTGACCTTGGTGTCTGCAGAGATGTTCCCCTCACATATTCTCACTCCTCTCTCTGGCTGCTCTTCCACAGCAGGTTTTTTCCCCTTGTCTTAATGATGTTATCCTAGAGGCACTACCACTGTCACTGATGGGCTCAGCCTTGGCCAGTGGCGGGTCCGTCTTGGAGCCGGCTGGCGTTGGCTGTATCGGATGTGGTGGAAGCCTCTGGCAGCTTCTCACAGAAGCCACCCCTGTAGCCCCTACGCTACCAAAACCTTGCCATGCAAACATAATGCAAACAGTTAGAGACAACCTTTAAAAGAGACTTTTCCTGCTTCTAGCTTTTTCTTTACATAACAATTTTCAGTGAATTTTGACTGTTGCTTATAAAAAGTGAAACTGCTATTATATTCCTCTATTACATAGCAGAACATAGTAGGCTGGCAATCTTGTTACATTCTCCTTATTGAAACAGCTATCAAATAACCTTCAATGTTAGTCTTCTACCTTTGACACAAAGTAAAAACTTTCTGATATCATATCAAGTAAGAATGTTTGTTTGGAGAAAATTTTATTATTTATTTGTGATTTTGTGGGTTTTTTCATTTTTTTCTTCTAATGAAAAAGATAAGTCTTTATAAAAAATTATTGTGAATACAGAACAGTCAGACAGATTTATACCAAGTTGTCAGATGAAAACCTCTTAAGGTTTCAGTTTGGAACCTTTATAGATTGAAATAGCATATTCTGCATGAAAACAGTTTGACTGAACTGAACAACAAACCGCCTCTGTTGCCGTACGGATACGAACAAACTGAAATGAATTGCAGCAATCTGGCACTGCTGTTCCCTTAATTCCTTTTGAAAAATTGGTAATGTCTCATAACTGACCAGGAAAGAAACTTCAGCAGATCGATAAAAATGCATGAAGGTAATAACCGCAGCTTCTATACAGAATTAGCTGAAAGAAAAATAAGGCACAGTAACCCAGATAAAGTTTTTCTATTGAAATATTTGCACAAAGCCAGTTTTCCTTTGATACTTGTCACTATGCCAACTGTGAGGTGATATGAGAGAATGTAGTTTATTATTTTATTAGCTTTCAGAGTGCTAAATTGGTAAGAGTAATCCATAGCTTATGCAAGAGAAATTACAGTTTTTATGTATCTTATTCTGCTTAGTAGCTGAGAATCAATTTCACTGTGAGACAATTAATACCAGGATAAGATCCAAAATGTTTAAAAGGAATTTTTGACAGGATAGAAAGGCAAATAGGTAAAATTTCTTTTCAATAGAGACTTTTTTTTCTTACCAATGGAGAAATTTCTCCTCAATGGATAAAGTTTTTAATGCCTCATTTTGAACAATTTTCAGATCTTCTACTTATTTGGTGATTTCACCAAATGGTTACTTATGTGGAATACAATTTCAATTCAGCAAAATATCACTATTAAATGCACAATTGCTGTCAGGAATAATAACCTTATTCATGTGGCATTTCAGATAGTCTTTATCATAGCTTGACAAATCTACTTTCTATGTAAAACTGCATTCCTGTGTCAATAACGTTTAATTTCAAGTATTAAAAGAAAGAAGAGTTAGTAAGTAAAGCACTTAAATTGAACTTGAGAAGTGATATGAACTTTTATTCTTTACTTGTGGATTATTTAGTTTGTATACTTAAACAAAAAGCTCTGTTTTCTTCTTCTGTTTTGCCTTTGACAAGGCAGCAAGCAAATCATGACAAGTGCTACTGTGTTACCAAGAATAAAACTGGAATAACCTGTCCTTGAAAAAAACATTTTATCCCACTCTATTACACATTGTTTTCTGCTCATTTTATATTATCTCAGGTAAAAGTCTGCTCAACTCTCCATGTGCATATGTAACTCACAGTGCTCCTGAAACAACGTCATGAATTTAGATTGAGTCCAGTTATTGAAGTGTCTGTCCTGGCAATCTTTTCCAGAGTATGGTGAATATACGTTATAAAATAGTCATTACATATTTGGAATGAATATTAACATCCTTAATATTTAAATGTCAATAAAATGTTTACATGTACGCATAACTTTCAGCATGATACACCTTGGATGGCTTCCTTAAAGTCAGAAAGAAACCCACGCTCCTTTGGCTTTATAACGGGTTATTTCTTTTTAAGTGTTTTTCCAGGTGTCAGGTATGGCATCAAGGAAATGCAGTATGTTTAATCTGTTTCTTTTAGTGACACTGAGCACTAAACCGGTGTAGTAATGAGCTAGAAGCTGCCATGAGGTCTTTGACTGACAAATGACACAACATTGATTTAAGAGAATAATTTCAAGCCCCTCCATTAGTATCCTGGCTTGGCTAGACCCCTGGAAGAGGTTATCCTTTGATGTCAAGAATTGCTAGCTAACACTATACTAGGACAGGTGGCTACATTGGGGTTATGTTAATCACCCCACGTGTTCTTTTTTCACCAGAAACATGAGAAGGGCAAATAAAATGTTTTGTGGAAGTACAGACTGGTCAGCTTGTTTTTTGATACTTAAGTTCACTGCTAAAACAAAAAGAGCCTGAAATGAAAGTGTGTGATACAGTGTCTTTTGGTATTAGATTATTGATATAACTTAACTGTTAAATAAAATATGCTGTCTCAATGTGTATGTATTGTGTCTTACCAAATTAGAGGGTAAAAAGATGAAGGAAGAGAGAAACAGATTAGAGTAAAATAATATCTGTTCTCTGGTTTTGGACTTGTTTCTTATTTTAATTCATGTGTTGCTTTTATGAGTGTTTATTTTGACTATCTGTTAGAAAAGTTTATCAAAACGTTCAAAAAAGAACCTGTTTCACCACAGATCCCATCTATTCTTGCAGCATGTCCACAAGCACTTTTAAGCAAGACTTGCCAAGCCACCCTATTTTCTCGGTGCAGGTGATACTCAACGGGAACAGAGGAAGGCAAAAAAAGGCTAGAAAAATGGGCTGGTAAAAAAGGCCACTGAGGTACATTCATATTGTATTTAAGTGCTTCAGTGTCCCACAATGTGCAGAAAGCCGGTGATTTTTTTGTTCTCACAGCTGCTCTCCTGAACTGTGTTCAGGCCAGTTATGTACCTGCAAGTCAGAAGTATGTCTGGGCAATGAATTTAGCCTCAAGCTGTATGTGGTGCACCTGATACAGCTCAGATAGAGTCGAGGAATGTACTGTGTTGCAGATTCTGAGCACAGAAAAAAGTGAAAATTCTGATAAGAGACTCGTTAAAAGAATTCTGACCCATTAAATTAAATAGAGTTGTGTAGGAGGAAAGAGCTGGTGACAGTCTGTAGGAGTGGAGGGGGAGGTTGGCTGCATGGGAGAAAAAGATCAGGAGGTCAAGAATGAGGGGTTCTGAATATTCTAGAGCAGCATACAGAGTCTGCAATATTTAACCAAATTAGACCTAGATTATTACTTAAGAAGTCAGTTCTTTTGAAATTCCCAGACATTTTTGCAATATCTAAATCTTTCTATAGAGTTTAAATAATGTTTCAAGAAGCATGCAGGACTTGAGGTCCATGCATCCCAACATCAGAAAGCAGAAAACCCTCACAAGGTAGCAACATAAAAGCAAAACTTCTCTACACTTGTGTGGAGAGGTGATTGCTGGTTTTCTGATATTGAATACTGGATTTTTGTTTTACTTTCCTCTTTTCTTTGGGAAAAAAAAAAAAAGTCTTTTATTCAAGCATAAATTTTTAGGACGGTGTTGACAATCATTAATACAATTGGATTAAGTACAAGTCAGTTGAGTACAACTGGGTTAAGATCTATGGATTCAAGTGTCATTTGAATCTATGCTTATGTAAAACACCTCAAAAACTGGAAAAGTAAAATTCTCCAATTCACTAAATTCCCTAGCTCTTTAACACTGAAATTCTTTTTGCTGTTCTGTTCCTATTCATACTTCATTGGAAACACATACCCAATTTTGATGAACTGTTTGCGGAAGTAGAACAGAGGTGTGAAACTGTAGAGAAGCAGCCTGAGGATGACTCTGGAGATTAAGGCAGTGCTATTTAAAGAGAAATGACTGGAATATTTTAATAAAGAACTGAACAATTATTTATTTAGACAGGGATGAAAAATCTAAAAGAGCTAGTTACTGTCTTAAGTTTAGCTTAGAAAACTGGTAAATTATCAAAAATCAGCTGGAAATCCTATAGTAATTTCATATTTTCAAGCATTTGTATTAGAAAAAAAACTCTTTCAAATCATTGGTGGTTTACACTTTTTACGGAATTTCTTAGAAGCAGGTGAGAGATTTCTAGAACAAAAGCATAGCAAAGGTGGGTATTAATTCCACTTATCTTTAGCTATCTACAAATAAGATGTCTTTTGTAGGGAAGTTACTTACCCTACATAGAGGTTCAGGCACCTATGTATTCTGTGTTTCGTGGCAATGGCCTTTTCACTCTGTTGGTATAGAAAGATCTGAACGACTAGGGAAAACTAAATTACTTATTTAAGTAGTTAAAAGTAAATTATTCCCAGTCTGGGTTGCTGCAAAGTAGATAAGTAAATAGCTAGAAAGTAAATAAAAGAAATGGATAAATGATTCTAGCTCGAAAAGTTGATTTTTATAAGAAGTTATACTGCCCCTGGTCATAAATATATCCACAACGGTTCTACTGAAATCCACAGATTTTAAGTTTACAGCTACAAGTGATATCAGTGTGGTATCAATTAAACATAAAGACATTTCCTAATTTAAATGACAACTGGATACCTAAGTAATGTTAGGGTCTCATAAGGGCATAATGCAATTTGAATGTTAATTGATTAGTAGATTGTATTGGACAAAAGTATTTAGTGATATATTGCAGTGCTCTTTGATTAGATTTATTAGATTACAAAGAAGGTTTTTTTCAGTGAATCAGGTTTTTTAAAAAAAATTATATATAACAGAAATATCACATCTTAAATCTATCAACCTTAACCGTTGTAATGAGACAATGAAAACTGCTTATATGAAAACACAGCTTTTAAATACAATGATGTTAATGTACTCTCCTGTAAAAAACACAGAAAGAAGTTGCATTAAATTTCTATTTGTATTAGACATACCTGCCTCAATATAACTTGGATGTTTATTTAAAGTTAAAAATAATGCCATTATTTATACATTTAAAAACCTCCCATGAAGGCACACATTTAAATTCTTCGTGTGCCATTTCATTGAATTTCAGATGCAGAATCTAAGAATCTTATTCTGAAAGCTTTTTTTTTTTTTTTTTTTGTTATTTTCCTTTAAGTTTGAACAGTTGAAATTGCTAATGAAATGTCAACACTAGTCCAGCTTTGGTGATAAATGCTGCTGAAAACAGTAAACCAAGACCTTTTGGGGGACAAAAAGCCCCTGAGTCCTTAAGCACCAAGTTCTAATGGCATGTAAACACTCAGATTGCCGTGTCTCTCTTAATCTGTGCTAAATGAATTCAATATCAGTGCCCCCACAGCTGTACATACCAATTAATGTGATTATTAATTCAGTAATTCTATGGGTTTTGTTATGTCTGAGAAAGGTGTATTATGTGGGTAGGATTTCTTTAGCTGAACATTAAATGCATAAAATGTAAGCATCCACAGCATTGCCTAGGTTATTATTGTATCTTCACGTTTTAATTTTACCGTTATACAATGTAATATTTTGGTTTTAACTTTGCTAACTTTATATAGAAGACTTTACAGAGGAAATTTAATGTTATCTCGGATTAAGAATGTACTGAGAAACAAGGTAGATTCAAATTTACTGTAGCCCGAATTCAATTTTCAATTAGTACCTTACACTAATTAGATATGTTACTTAATTTATTTCTGTAGGTTGTGTGCTTTCACCTATGCTGCTCTCCATTTTTTTAACCTTATCTGCAGCACAGCAGAGAAATCATCCCACTTTCAGGCTTCTGTTTAACTTTTCTTTGCTAGAAGATAGAATGTAAATTAACTGTAACTAATGTCGCTACATTTCTATTATGTCAAATTGAAATTAGTCTTAAAAGATAAGAATAAATTCCCTGTCCAGAGAAACTTGTTATCAGTTCCTAATGCTTCTTTATGATTAACCAGATCCTGTCTGCTTTTTGAATTTGGTTCCTATTTCTAACAACTCTGATATTCATGTACAAAATATGTGAAAGTGACTTTTTAGAGAATTATCTCAAATTCCCTAAGCTTTCCCAATGCTTGAGAAGTCTTTTAATTACAAAATCATTTCAGCTGGTTACAAAACTGGAGTGTACTATTTTTTCTATAGAATATTAGAACCGAAGCATCCTATTTCCCACAATTTATTTAAATTTCCCTTTGTTTAATGGCATTGCTTAGTTACTATCCAGCCCTTTCTGGGTATTGAAACTGTAGCCATCCACAAGAACTGGAAACCATTGAGGGATTAAGTACTAGCCTGATCATATATAAGGAAGTTTATAAAATAGCCTTTCTTGGTTCGATGTTTACTTCTGAAGTACATCGGTTCTGCATTTATGATCTCCACTGGTGGTTACTGCTCTCTGACATCCATTCCTGAGATCTCCCAACCATCCCATTGACCTTACTGCTGCCCCAACTCCTTAATTCATTCCTGGCTTTGTCATGTGGACTTGATAACACTTCCCTTGGATTATAATCAGACTCTCATTTTGCTTTCTCTGTCATTTTCTCCTCCAGTGTCTCCAGTTTAGCATGGTTCTTGGCTATGGTATGTGCCCAGAGCATTAAGCTCTCCAGCTACATGTGTGCTAGCAAAGGAAATAACTCCATGGCTGTGGCCTCAGTGTCAACTAGCCCATACCAATACTATTTCTCCCTTTTAGTCAAAAAAATAGGATAGTCAGATGTAAACCACCTACTGCATTATGAGAGGTTCCTCACCTGTGCAAACTCTCAAACTGTGCCTTGAAGTGATGCCAAGGAGCACTCTAGCTTAACAGTAAAGAGAAATGAGTTAGAGTGCCAGGGTAACTAAAGTCACTGGGTGGTGGCTAGTATGGATTTAGCCTCTGGTCTATAACCTCATATTATCTCTGATTTTATACCTGGTATCAGTCTCCAAATGTTTTATTCTGGCCTTCATTGTCTGATTCATGTGCCTGAGTCCCCCTGTACCTTCCCAGTGACAGTCATAGTTACAGATCTGCCTCTAGACCTAGGTGTGACAGTGGTGTATTTTGATTTTTGTTAACTTGGGCCTACCGGAGTTGTCCTTATTTCCTTGTTCATCTACTAATAAGGCAGTTGTAGCATGTAGAACACTGCAATGTAGTCTCATTTTCATAATAGAAATCTTAGTCCATCACTCAATCACTTCAGCTCTGTCAGCATACAGTTTACATACTCTCAAAAACCACTGCTATTTTTTAAGCCAATACCAAAACTTTTACAGACGGTTTCCTCAAGGTCATATTTAGGAAAAATAAGCTATAATACTCTTGTGTATATTCAGACTTTTTTTCTTCACCCTGAATCTATTGAGGTACTACTGTGTCGTAATAGTACATGGTTACAAGTACTATGTATGTAGTTACTAGAACTATGTATTAGTTCGTAAATTATGGTGTTTGTAAATTATCAACACTAAAAGATATATCTGTTAGGAACGGCAAAGGAATCTGGAAATTATCTGTGAAAATGGATGGGGAAAAAAAAAAAAGAAATCAGATCACTACAGTGTGAAAACTAATTGGCAAAAAGCAAAGCAAAACAAAACAAAACAAATAAACAAACAAAAACAAAAACAAAAACAAAAAACCAAAACAATGATCTGTCACATTTGCATTGGAACTTCTGTGTAAACAACCAAGAAGGTGGAACACCAGCAGGGTCACGTGACTTAAAACAGGCTATAAATTTCATTTACTATACAGGTACTTCACTACTGAAGCAATTTAGTCTAGCAATGTGTGTACACACTTAGTTTAAAAGTTCAGCTATTTATTTTCAAGAGGTTGTACACAGGAATGAGCAAAAAACCCCGATTTTTTTTTTTCTATAGACTAGGCTGGAACAGGCTAGAATAGAATAGAGTAAAATAGAATGTTTCAGTTGGAAGGGACCTACAACTATCCCCTAGTCCAAAGCCTGACCACTTCAGGGCTGACCAAGTCCAAGCATATTATTAAAGGCATTTCCCAAATGTCTCTTAAGCACTGACAGGCTTGGGGCATCGACTGCTTCTCCGGGAAGCCTGTTCCAGTGTTTGACCACCCTCTCAATAAAGAAATGCTTCCTCATGTCCAGTCTGAACCTCCCCTGGTGCAGCTTTGAATCATTCCCATGCATCCTATCACTGGATACCAGGGAGAAGAGCTCAGCACCTCCCTCTCCACTTCTCCTTCTCAGGAAGCTGTAGAGAGCAACAGGATTGCCCCTCAGCTTCCTTTTCGCCAAACTATCCAAGCGCAGGGTCCTTAGTCGCTCCTCACAGGACATGCCTTCCAGCCCTGTCACCAGCTTTGTTGCCCTCCTCTGAATGTGTTCAAGGACTTTCACATCCTTCTGGGATCCAGAACTGCAGGCAGCACTCCAGGTGCTCAACACAGCAACGCTGAACACAGTGGGATGATCCCCTCGTTTGACCGGCTGGTTGTGCTGTGTTTGATGCACCCCAGGATGCGGTTTGCCCTCTGGTGCCAGGGGACACTGCTGGCTCCTGTCGAGCTGGCTGCCAACCAGCACCCCAGATCCCGTTCTGCAGGGCTGCTCTCCAGCCACTCCTCTCCCAGTTTATGCTTGTGCCCAGCACTATGTTGTAGGTGCAGAATCTGGCATTTCACCTTGTCAAACTTCCTCCCATTAATCATGGCCAATGCCCCAGTCTATCTAGATCCCTCTGCGAGGCCTCTTGTTCCTCAAGAGAGTCAACGACACCTCCCAGTTTGGTATCGTCAGCAAGTTTGTTAATTTTGGATTCAACTCCTGCATCCAGATAGTTGATAAATATATTGAAGAGAACTGGGGTTAGAATTGAACATGGAGGAACACCGCTGGTGACTGGTCGCCAGCCAGATGTAGCACCATTCACTACAACTCTTTGAGCTCTGCCCTTCAGCCAGTTCCTCACCCAGTGCCCCACAAACGTGCTCATACTACAGTTGTACAATTTGTCCAGAAGGATTCTGTGAGGGACAACATAGAAATCCTTACTAAAAACCATAAGACAATGCATATATTTTAATGAAGACATTGATGTAAGTTAAAGGCAATTAAAAAATAGTTCAGAAATTATAGAAACTTTATTTTGACTCCCAGGTATTATAACTACTGCTTTTGTTTATTTTTCCAAAGGTAGTTACTCATCTACGTGAAAATAATTTCTTCTTTTATTTGGAATCTAATGTTTATTAGTGAGTACTTGAAAAAAAAAAAAAAAAGAGGAAAACTGAAATTTTAATCAATATTGGTTTTCAGGCTTGCTTCACCATTAGTCCATGTGAATGGTAGTCCACAGGTAGCTAGTACTGTTAAGCAGATGGAGTACACAAAAGATTGTAAGACTAAATGGGCAAACACTGGCAGTTCTTGCAACTCACTGAGCCATTTAAGATGAGCAATGAGTCAGAGCTGGAGTCCTACTGAGAAAGATCAATGGTGAATGCATTATCATAGTTATTTCCAATGACAGGAATAATAATGCAGTATTTATTTCTGGCACAAGGTTGTTTCAAGCATCAGTTTTTCTCCCTCTCATGATTTGGGTTGTACCTCATTCTAGTGCAAAATAGAGATATCTCACTGTGTTTAATACTATGATTCCACTCAATCTAACTACTAAATATATTTTTTTCACATTATGTTGGTTAATTAAACATTCTGTGAAGACTGTGGTAATTGAGTGTAAGGCTCCCATTAACAGCAATAAGACTGCAAGGCAGTAATGTAGCCTTCTACAGTTGTAGCACTGCTCTCTGTGAAATAAAGGGGAATAAACAAACAACTAGCCTGTGGCTTTATGTAAGCTGAAACAGAAGAAAAATAAAACAAAACAAAACAAAAAAACCCCAAACCAAACCAAAACAAAGAACAAACAATCAAACAAACAAACAAAACCAGGTAAGATGAAAGAAATCAAAAACATTTCTCCTAACCTAGGAAAGAGACTAGATGGAGACTACAAGGGGAGTAAAGCCAGGAGTAATCCAAATGTTCCAGAAGGGGTGAATTTTTTCTCACTTTAGCCTCTGTTGTCTTTCATCTGTTGACTTTTTCAAAACTCTTTAGATCCTAAACCTCTTTGACACATTGCCACTTTTTGCCTTTTCCCTACTAAGTCATTGTGACTATCTCATGCCAAAATGTAAATTGGCAGCTATTTTCTTCTTTTCTGTGTAGTAAAACTGCTTCAAGAAAATTATCTAAGAACTTGTAAAGAATGAAGTCAAAATCATAACTAGAATGCAAACTGAAGGCTTTCTAGCTTCTGTTTCCGTGATCCTGTATATATTTGTGATAATCTGAAATAAAGTATCCTCCATATAAATATCTGGAAATGCACTTTACCATTTAAAGTTAACACTTCAAGTTTGAAAAAAGTACTCAATGACACCTAATTTTTTAAACCCTAATGGATTCTTTATATACCTTTTTCAGTAAATTTTGAAACACAGCTTTGCTTTGACATGTTTATTGTCAATTGTCTTTATGAGTTTATCGTTAAATGTCAAACCCTTGTCACATGGGTGAAATTTCTTTTACAACTTATCTGTTGATTGCTTAGGAAGTGTTTTCACTTCTTATAAATGCAGGGATACTTTCAAAGATTAATATATATATATATTTATATTAAATAGCATCAAGAATATCACTTAGGACAAAGTTCTACTCATACCACTACTTCTTCATCTGTCTAGATTAATGTTGTGGTTGGAGTAGGATAAAGAACAACATTTTTTTAATTGCTTCTCAGTTTGCTTTCTCAAACCACTTGCCTCCAACATTTTCAGCTTTTCTCCTGATTTGTTTAGGTGGAATCTTCTTGTTTTAACAGACCTAAACAATAAACCAACTGTGAGACTGCTCTTCCTTATATTTAAATTTGGGCATTCTTGGCACTGCTTTTACCAAAACCATCAGAACCTGTTGGCCATAATATTTTTTAAACTTCAGTCAGATTAGAAACTATGCCTCTGCCATTGCTACTTACAAATTGGATGGATGAGGGAAGAAAAAGATCAGAAAAGGGGATTGCTTATACCCAATTTATTCTATTAGTTCTGCCAGATGGGCAGAGATAAGCATTCAGGACAGTGGAGAACAGCAGTATATTATTAGTTAGGAGTGCATCTTGGAAATCACAAGGACTTAGATTTTCTTAGATCAGGCAATCAGGGAAAAGAAATTATAAGCACATGATTCCACAGAGAGTACAATATGGATTTACAGGTTCTAGTAAGCCAGTTCTGTTCTCCAGTCGTCAAGCAATGCAAGAAGAAAACTTGTTCCCGAAGTTTTCTTGAAAATGTGCTAAGTGCTTTACAAATATGCTGAGAAACAGAATCTAAATTTATTACTTTCTAATGAATTAACTCTTTTGATTTTATAGTTTTTCGAGGAAAATACATGTCTTCTCCAGGCATAATAATTACAATTAGAAAATCTTCCTTTGATTTTAGTGCGCTGAAATGGTAATATCACCAATCTTATATTTTTCCATGGTCACGTTCCAACTTTACACAATTCAAATTTGGATGTTCCAAGTATGGCATACATCTACTGAAGCATAGACAACAGGTAGGCTTCCCATGCCCCTGCATGATTTTCATAAAGTGATATATTTTAGGCAAAACAAGAATTTATTCTTTATATATTTATATAGGTATAAATTCCCTGAGAATACTCTAAATTGGCGGGTAAGAGTTGTGAATTGTCGATATAGAGGAGGGAAATGAGGCAGCACATGGCTAGCAGCCAGATAAGTTCACTAGCCCCTGCTTCACACATAACATCGATGAAATTGTTTTGTTGAAAAAAAAAAAAAAAAAAAAAAGAAAAAAAGAAAAATGCTGAAAAAGCTCATTAGTACCAGAAGCTACTGCTTTGTCCCAGGTGCCATCACCCACAGGAGGTAAAATTCACTAGTGATTCAACTCAGTAACCATCCTCTGGGTGCTGACTTCCCACCTCAAGCTCCCTGGCCAGGCACTTCAGGCATTTGCCTATTTGCCTAACCTTGAGTGTCCCAGAAAGTTACTGAACTCTTCCAGAAAGCAATTACTTTCAGAAAAAGTTAATATTATTGACTTTCTTATCCTACCTCTTATAAGCGGTCAAATATTAATGTCCATAGGAGCACACAGAAGGTCACATAAACCTTCATACATTAATTTTTGAAAATGTGGAATACTTTGATGTTTGCCTGTTTGCCACATACTCTGTGTTATTCAAGAAGGAGATATGCTTCTTCCTGAGGCAAACCCAGCTGCCTGTTCTGCACTGGATTAAGCCATGAACTTCAAAGCAAAGCAATAAACTTGTAAATGTGTTAAATAAAACTCAGCATCTACTCAGATGTTCCCTCTGACTACTACACTGTGTCAGGTAACAAGATTGTGTAGGTTCAGCTGCATCTATTAACAGGCACTCTTACAGGCAAGAAGTACTTGTTTGTGTGCATTACTAACATTTTGAGTAGCAACAAGGATTCACAGAATCACAGAATCGTAGGGTTGGAAGGGACCTCTGGAGACCATCCAGTCCAACCCCCTGCCAGAGCAGGGTCACCCAGAGCAGGTTGCACAGGAAAGCGTCCAGGCGGGTTTGGAATGTCTCCAGAGACGGAGACTCCACCACCTCTCTGGGCAGCCTGTTCCAGGGCTCTGCCATCCTCAAAGTAAACAAGTTCCTCCTCATGTTGAGATGGAACTTCCTATACTTAAGTTTGTGCCCGTTACCACTTGTCCTGTTGGCGGGCACCACTGAAAAGAGCCTGGCCCCATCCTCCTGACACCCACCCTTTAAGTATTTATAAGTGTTGATAAGGTCCCCCCTCAGTCGTCTTTATTCCAGACTAAAGAGATCCAGATCCTTCAGCCTTTCTTCATAAGAGAGGTATTCCAGTCCCCTCATCATCTTCGTATCCCTTGTATCTATCAGATATGAATTATGCTTTTAACTCTGCCACTCAAAAATATACTTTTAATATGTTGTGCTTGTTTGTGTTGTTCAGACTGGATTCCATTTTCCCAGGCACTCTGCCAGATTGTTTTCATCATCAAATGCAAAACAAGTGGTTCAAATAATGTTTGTAAAATGATGGGTCTGATGAACTCTTTGAATACATTACCAGATATAAGTATCACATGGCCAAGATCTAGCCTGTAGTTAGGCATGTCCTTCACTTTTTTCTGCCTCAAGGCTGGGTTTACCATCACACAACCATGAACAAACTCGGGGGCTCCTCCACTGTTCCCGGTTACTTCACATAGAAGGATGCCTTTTGTCCTTGCCCTAGTAATATTCTATTCCCTCCTACGTGAATAACAATACAAAAATCTGTAGATTTTCTAGAATCAAAAGGTTAAACATTTTGAAAACCACACAGTTAAATCACTGACTCTGGGTTTTGTTCAACAACTACAGTGGACTGAACTACTGCTACCACCAAGTTTAAGAAACACACATAGTGGCCAAGAAGGTTGACCAAAACTAACACAACAACCCAGTATGTCTTTTGTCTCAGATCTAGATGCAAATAAGTTTCTGAGCGACCACAGGCATTTTTAATATCTGGAGGTTGCAACAAACATGATCGTCAATCTTTTTTATGTACTCTTCAACAATTCATTTCCAGTAGTTCAAAGCAATTGGTAATTAATTTGGTGACTTCTGAATATTCCCATTGGATGAATATCAACATCAGAAAAATAAACCCCAGAACTCAATTATGGCAAGTAATTAAGAAGATGTATGAAGATTGCAGTCCTGATGTGCTTTTCATGCCAAATAAAACAGGATTTTCTAATCCGCAGCCATTATTCTGGCACTTTGCAGCTACGCTTATGAACTACATATCTGATACACATATATGTATTTAAATAAATAGCTGCAGGAAATAAAACAGAAATACAAGAAGGTGTTTGATGTGTTGCATCATGTTTATTATGAGTAGTATAATACATTATATATATCATGTGTATTTTATTACTCTTTAATATTACAGTCTTTTGAATTATATCAATATTTTTAGGTTGCCTAGCAGTTTTGGTCTGTTCCACTCATTTGTCCAGTCCAATTATTTCTAATATAGTATGATAGATGGCTATATTTCAGAATTTTCTCAATGAAGAAAAGGAAATCACAATAAAATCCTACATAAATGCTACAGAAAAATTTAATTAAACACATGTTTTTTATTGCAGATATTGTAGCATACTGAAGACCAGGCCACTGTCTTCTTCAAAATAATAAAGCTGGCCATAGGGAGACAATATGAATGATTTTAATCTTTTGTGTTTCAAATAATGTAAAAGAAGAAATAAAATAAGACCTGAAATTATAATATAAGTCAGTAAAGATATCATTTTATAGTATGTCTTTTTGCTCCTGTTGAAAGGACTAGAGCCTTTGAAATAAACCAACATCAGAGTGGCATGTTGTATCACAGCAGCTTGATTGGTTGCTAAAAAGCAAAGAATCACAAGAGAAAGGGAAGATACTTCTTTTATTTAGAAAACATATTTTAAATGTAACAAACTTTGAACCGATCAGCTGAAACACTAAGAAAAATCAATAATTTTCCTACTATCTTTCAGATGAATAGAAGAGAAAAGATGGCACTCGCTGCCCCTCACACACACACACTACCTGAAACCATTTGAAGAACTACAATTACTTTGTATGTAGTTCCTTAGAGAGACTTCTCAAAAATTACAGCTTACTTCTGAAGTAATTCTGCAATGTGACCAAATGCCCCCAATTTTAATGGACTGTATCAGCCTCAGAGGGATTGTTACTGGAAGATTAAGTTGTCCCTTTTAAAGCCACAAACTAAAAAGGCGCAGTATTTGCTGACTTTCCCAAAGATGACAGTCTAAAAAATGTTTCCCCAAAACCCAAAACCTAGCATTCAATTCGCACAAAATTGTAGAGACAGTTTCACCCTTTTCTGGATGCTGAACTGAACCGAACAGCTGTTCCTTCACAATCTGTGTTTGCTGAAGATTCTGAATTTGTATATATAGCCATTCTTCACCAGCAGCTCAGGACGTTAAAAATCAATGCCTTGGGGTTGTTCATTTTCACCTACCATGAAAAATCATAAGGATCTCATTTAGTTTAGCTTGTGATGTACCAAGTGCTTTTTGCCAGATATCAAACAGTTTCAAACTCCATAAAGCAAACAGAAATGTCTGAATAAAGATTCATATATTTAAAGAGAAACTGGTAACTTAACAAAGAAATTTGAATTTGACATAGAATCCTTTAAAAGCAACAGCATGAGCTCCCCAAAAGAGCATTCTGAAAACAGAACAAAGAAAAATATTTTACAGAAAAATGTAAAACAATCATTTTATAAACTCTTACTCTTTATTTTTTTTAATTGACTAATTATTGAACTTAAATGACCTTCCCACACACTACAGCAAATGTTTCATGTACTAGTTACTACACTGTAAAAGAAAACAACACACTATCATTTTCCCCACAACCACAATGAGAGGTTTGGAAGGAAACTTTCTGCCACACTGAAAAAAATAGATCAAGGAAACAGAAGTTTAAAAAGAAAATACTGGCAAGACTGTATTGATGGGAAGAATTCTTCTGGCAGCTAAAAATTACAGGAAGCATGATTTTTGTTATGGTTGCTGAGTAAAACCAAAGTCAGTTAATGAAGTAAATTGCTCTCAATTCCTACAACTATGAATTATGATAGAGTCATTACGTAGACTACAAAGCTGGTGAAGGGTCTGGAGCACAAGTGGTATGAGGAGCGGCTGAGGGAGCTGGGGGTGTTCAGCCTGGAGAAAAGGAGGCTGAGGGGAGACCTTATCTGTCTCTAAAACTGCCTGAAAGGAGGGTGTAAAGAGGTGGAGGTTGGTCTTTTCTCCCAAGTAACAGGTGATAGAACAAGAGGAAATGGCCTCAGGTTACATCAGAGGAGGTTTAGATTCAATATTAGGAAAAAATTCTGCATAGAAATAGGTTATCAAGCATTGGAACAGGCTGCCCAGGGAAGTGATTGAGTCACCATCCCTGGAGGCATTTAAAAGACATGTAGACGTGGTGCTTAGTTACATGGTTTAGTGGTGGACTTGGCAGTGCAAGTTAATGCTTGGACCTGATGATCTTAAAGGTCTTCTTCAGCCTAAACGATTCTATGATTCTTTTTCCACATGAATAATCCAAAAAGATATTTAGACAACATATCGCTCCTTAACAATTCTGTAGAATTTTGTATATATGTGTACAGTTTCTCACCACCTAATTAAAAAATCAAGACAATATAAGCAAAGGGTAATCTCAAGCATGCTTATGACATTTTAGAGCAATTTAGCTTTATGTACATCAAAAAGAGAAAAAATGATGTTCTATGCTTATAACATGATGAAGTTATAAAAGGACTTCATATTAAATGAGCCACAAGAAATTAAAGTAAATCAGAACCTGATAACATTCTGTTGTGTCATTTGCATGTTTGTTTCATCATCAGTTAAGATGAGGATGCTAGATAAAGGGGACAGAAAAGAAATAAGAAGGCATTTTTGCAGACCAAGGTTGATACTACAATATGCAGACAAAACACATTGTTGTACCACTCTGGACTGAACTAATGTTTAGTGAAAATATATGATAAAGAGATACTTAGAGTAAATGGTAGTCAGGAGTAGAATCAGGAAATCGCTAAGTTAAAGGAGTATAGAGAAAGCAGGAGATCATGGAAACACCTAAGAATGAGTAAATCTGATAAGTATGCAGAAGAAATGGCTTCTCACACACTGAATATGCAAAGTGTTTAGATTTTTTTTAAATGGGGAAAAAACCAAACAAACAAAAAACAACAAATAAATTGTTCAGAAATACAAAGGAGAGTCTTACCTGGATAAAACAGTCTTACCTGGAGAACGGTTTGAATGAGTCCCAGGTCAGAAAATCAGATACAAGGTGATCAAGAAGTTGGTAAGAGTCTTGTACGACCTCAGGTCTATGTCAGGACTCTACCAATAAAGATCTGCCACCATCCATCATCAACGATCCCACATATAGAGCTCTGAGGAAATGTGACAAATGCTGCACTACAATTTTAGCTCATCAGCAGTATTTGAGTAGAGAGTCTATGTGGGGAATATCTTTCTCCTTTCCCAATGAAACTGTTGTTTACTTTTTACATTTTACATCAACATTCATTTTTAGCCTGTTCATTGTCAGTCAAATACTTGTAGTTGCTCGTTCATAAACTGATTTATAAGAATGGTAGCTGGAAACAATTGCTTAAATCAACCCTGAACACAATGATCTATGCCTGTATCATAGATTATGAGGGAAAACTTCTTAAATGACTGCTATTAAGTCAAGCAATTTGGTAAAAAAAAAATCATTTTCTTGATATCAGAGGCTAATTGCCTCTGATTGTAATATGTGGTCTGTTACCCTTTTGATAATTGTGAGCTTTTAATATCATTTTAACTTTCATGATGATTCTCAAGTTAAATAAAAATCTACAGACTAATCATATTAAAAGTATTCAGAGAAGTTTTAATTTTCATATGCCTAAACTAAAGAAAATCAGTGGCCCAAAGCATGACATTCTATTCTCTCTTCTGTAACAGGAATCCCAGAGAATCAAGGTGGGAGAAAGAAACAATCAAGCAATGCTTTTTTTAAATGTATGTTTTCATGTTTGTCTCTAGCTTTAAATTTTTTAAATTAATTTAATTCCTGTTTTGCACTGAGCAAAAGAAAAAAAAAAAAATGCAGAGCAAAACCAGGATGTGATAAAAATGAAAGTATCAATTTTAAGCAAATATATATTTAACTATTTAAAGTAAAGCATAAGAGGTCTTTCTGAAACTGCACAAAAGATGCATATTGGAATTAGGATATTTCATCCCTTACATTTTGAGCAACTGCTCAAACTAAGTATTGTCTCATGAATCTTTTTCTTCTATTAGTTCTCTTTTATTATATCCACAGAACTTGGGCACAAAAATGTAGCTTGAAGTTATCATTAAAAAGACAAGTTTAAAAATAGCCCTTCTTTAATAAAATAGAGTCAGTTGTTCCACTACCCCCTTTCAATTCTCCAGATTAGTTTACAGAAATGCTGTTTATTTTACCTTCTGTATACAGCTTCCCATTTATACGTTTCAAATCTTTCCCAATTGTCTGCAGTCTCGACTCCTGTTACTCTCTCTGGTTGCATTTTACAGCCAAGTTGATGCTCCACGTTGCTTCTCCTCTTCTGTTTAATCATGGGCAGTTTTCACAAAGCTCTACCCAACAAAGTTATAGAACAAATGTCCAGAGGGAAAGTTTGTTTACATACACATTGAATGAAGTTCTGATTTAGTAACTATATCCCACAGCAGCAAAGCATTTTACTTAGTACACAGTCATCCTCTGTCCATACCATTTCAGGTCTTTTACAGCCTCCCCCTTGAATAGAAGGAATCAATCCTGTCAGACAGTGTATGTGCCAAAACCACAAGGGAAAAACTGAGGTGAAGAACAGAGGGATTCCCCTCACAGATAGGGAATATAACCGAACTTCAAGTAATTAACTTATTTTAAAATACTTTGTTTCTCCTAAACAGCTTGAAAATAAAATAAAAATAATAAAAAATATATATAAAATTAACTAATAAAAATTAAAATCATAATAGTTTTTATATTTTGAGTTAGAGGATCAAAGGAAACCATTACATTCACAGCTATTTATTTCTAAATTATTCATATGTCAAAAAATCCATCTTTCAGAAGAAAATTCCTGCCATCTGACGTTGACAGTACACTTTTTATGAAGAGTTAACATTATTTATCAGCAAAAAGCAAATAGAGACCAAGCAATCTTGGTATTTGCACAGAAAAAGGAAATGGTCCTTTCATTGGATATTATATTGTACACATAAAGAATATTTAAATAATGATTCCCTTTTGTAGTTTTCATAGACTTATTTTTATTAGTTTTTATCACACAGAATTCTGTGACTGCCCTCTGACCCTACTTATTCTGTTAATATTGAAAAGTACAATTTTTCATTAGTAAACTTAAAGTCAGGGAAAAGGACTTCTGAATCTTTTTTATGAATATTAATGTGAAATGGTTTTACTCATTTTTAAAGTGACTACATGCTGTGCCTATGGATTCTACAAATTCAGATGTACTCCCTGCTAAAGCAATAATGGTGCCATGATCAAAATCACTGCATAAAAAATATTATTAGATCATAATTCTGTATATAAATGATTTGTAAAAATATTTTTATTCTTTTTAACCTATTTCATGAAACCCACAAAGTTTAGTTAACTTAACCACAAAATAGTACAAGTTAAATTATGTACATTGTCACTGTTGATGCACAGATGTTTATGTTTATGTTTATGTTTAACTACAGTGGTATAAAGTTTTATACAAAAGAACATGCATACAAATAACCAGAATCTGGCCCCAACATTATTGCATGGATTGAACACTAGACACAGTCCTGTGTGTTAATCTTCTCTGTTTCTATGACTTGTGAAACCTGTATAAATAAATTTGTCTAAAAATTGCAGTAGCATGGAAATCATCTATTACTAACTTGATCACTTAGAGTGGGACACCTTTTGATAATATACTTTATATATATATATATATGTAAAAACTTATTCTTCAATATCACAAAATCAAAATTGTTGTTCTCTGATAGTGAAGACTACTAGTCTCTGGGCTTTCCCAGTTCTGGAAACTAATTGCATTAGCTCATAGGTAAAACACATTTTTAAGTCAACCAATTTTCATCTTTTCAATAACTTTTGGTGTTGGGGTCCAAAAAATTAAAACGAGAAAAAGGACTATACCCCTTTTCCCTAATACCTCAACAAAACACATTTTCTACCTTGTAGATCATTCTCTTTCATCACGGCAATCCAGAGAAATAGATATTAAAAACAGTTGTGTACTAGGAAAAACTTCATTGTGAGGGATGTTACCTTTTGAATGTTTAGTGCAGAGAATCTCTGGAATCTCTATCATTGAAGATAGTCAAAGCTCATCAGGATGAGTCTCCAAGCAATCTGCTCTAGCTGGACCAGATTTGAGAAAAGATTGAGCTACAAGACCTCCAGTCCTTTCCAATCCAAATTATTCTATTGTTCCATGCTAACACTTTGGGTTTATTTATTCGCAGGCATTTTTGCTGTCTTTGACATCTTTGATATGAGAACTCACAAGTTCCCTGAAACTTGTATAACCCCTTCGTACTCATTACTTTCTCGTAACAGTTTTACTCAGATATTGATACTAAGGACTTTATTCTCCAATAAAAGTTCTTAGTGATGTCAATGGCATCATAAAATAAAATTATGTGCAACAATTAATAAAAGTTAGAGTTTCAGTAACGGCTCAGATCAATCATTTGGAAAGGCACTACTGTAAGATCTCTTTGCGATGGAAATAAAAATACACACTTAACTTCTATACCTTCTGCAGAAGAATCTAATTTGACATTTGACATTTTTTGTTAAAAGCACTTGTAGACTTGGAAATGACAATGAAACTTCAGATACTTTTTAGATGACAATAACGGCGTTGAAATCAGAAAAGCAAGTTACAAATAGTCTTGAGAAATCTGTGTGCAACAGGTATTCATGGAATCTATAACAAGTACAGAGAAAGACCAGACACAGGGAACTCAAATAATACAATACAGACAAACAAGTTTAATATCAATTTCGTCTATTCCAAAGGATATAATGAAAACATATAATTTGAAAGAGATAACAGGATCAACCATAATTTCCATTCCAAGCTGATATTTTCATGAGAAAACTGGGAATATTTAAAGTATACACAACACATTATGTTCATTTCTAATATAGTACCTTTTCAAGAACTTGTATGTTATCAAATTCATTGATAAACATTGCTTCTGTGAGCAAGGAAATGCAGAATACTCTCCCTACTATTAATTTTAGAAAATTGAAAAACTATGTTAAAATAATAATAATTAAATATAAGACATTTTTAAATTCACTTTCATTAAATGTAAACTTCCATGGAAAATTCAATTTCATACTTTTAGTCAGCCTTCTGTATTTTTTTTCCTACCTATCAGCTTTCTGAACTAAGCATAAGAGCATTTTATGACATGGAAATGAAATCTGGCAATAAACCCAGCAGAAACAACATGTTGTCTCTGCTTTTTTTTTTTTTTTTTCTAAATAAATTTTCTGTACCACTGAGTGTTCCTTGCTTGTTTTTGTTCTACCTTAAAAATAAACCTTTTTTAAAAAAATGTTTTGAATTTTTTGTTGTAGTGCTGAAGCAGAAGCGAACAGAAAAACGTAATGTTTGGTAAAAACATTTTATGAGTCTCATATTGGCATAAATCAGTGTAATCTGGTATGGCAGTGACTGAACATTAGTTTTGTTTGAACTTGCCAAACTTTTCTGAGATACCAAGTCACTGAATTGCTTTAGTAAGTGAAGACTACGGAGAGCCCAGCTAACTATGGAGCAGACAGATATGCGAGTTTTGCAGTTAGAATATTCAGAAAGTTAAAAGCAGTAACTTGACTTATAAATAGACACTCCACGTGTTTTAAAATACAAAATGAGGGATTATTTATAAGAATCAGAATTCCTGTTTATATTAAGGATTCTTTGGCTAGCTTTGGTGAATATCCCATTATTTTGAAGACCCTTCTAATATTACAAACCAGGAAAAACTAGTTATTCTAGTTCCATCCTTCCCAAGTTTCCACAGCTTATTGCAAAGATGAAATGGCTGACCTGTTGCTTGTCATTCTTGAAAGAGAAGTTCAATTTTTTCTGGGACACCGGATGCAATAACATGATTTTTTTCAATCTTCCAGTGTAGAAAAACAGAATGTACTGAGATACAACTGCAAAAATTACTCATGCTTTATTTTGGTACTCATACCAAAACACACACACTCACACACACACATTTTTTTCCTCTCAAGTCTTTCAATGACAAAAAAAAAATGGGTACCTTCTTGGTATTTAGATTTTAATGAAAACTCCAGCCACAAGACAAACAAACACAAGAGCCCTCACTTCTAGACATTAGATGGACAGAAACACGTTTTACAGACCCACGCAAGGACCTAGGGAGGTGGGGTAGAACTGCCTATGTAGAGTTACTGAGAGCCATTTGAGGCAGTATAGTTTACCAAGATGGGTCTACTACCTGCTGTGGGAGACCTGATGGCTCTGACACCAGATGCCTCAAAGAGTTGCATTTCTTTGGAGAGGCAGCTGGAGGTTCATAGGATATCCTACACCACCTAAAATGGCACTGGACACCTGTGGTTATTTAAGTGACTTCTGGCCTTAACCAAGAGAGCTTGAAACTTGATGAAAGTCAAGAGACCTCAATAAGACATACAAGAAAACTAATCAGAAACAAGTTAGAATTCTCCTGATTTTCTGATAAGTCAGAGATATGATATTTTAGGCCTGCCAAGGAGTTATCACATAACCTCATATACAGGAACCAAGGAAGGCAAAACATAATGTGAAATCCAGAGGAGCTTCTAATACATACATGTTGCTTCTACTCATAAAAATAACGTTCAAAGCTATCACAGTTTTATCAGACTTCCTAAGAAGGATTCAAAATTGTTGTTTCAGGTAGACCAATACAATTTTTCCACTCACAGAAGTGTTTTACTGCATTTGTTCTAGCACTAAGATGTTGAATCTCTGATTGTTAAAGACTTATCCTGGAGATGATCCCTATTGCAAGGGACTACAAAAAAAGGTTGACCTTACCCTGATAAGTGAGTGGGGTGGAAAAGCATTTTTAGAAATTATTTGGCTCTTGCTTTTATTTGCCCCGATGGCCAGGCTTTTGACAGCTCATTTTACTCTCCATGCATTACTCTGGCAGGCTTATTATTCTACTTTATATATATATCTATTTTTTTTCATGGTACCTATCTCAAATTTTCCTTTCCTAGCACCACTGTAAAAAATGACAAATAAGATTTAAAATTTTACCCTTACTAGTCCTTAAAAGATCTCTTATCATCTTCACTGATTTCTTTCCACTTATGCTACTCATACTTTTCTTCTTATTCAAGACCAAGACAACCCATAGTGACTTTTTCTTTACAGTTATGACTGCTTTACAAGATACATTTAAATCATAAAAGTACAAATGGACTCATTGATATTTCATGAGTTTTTTCTGTTCAAAAATTCATGCAACCAGGGAGAGTAAAAAAAAACAAAACAAAAACAAAAACAAACCCTTTCTGAAATCTTTCCTGGAAAAGCATACCCTGCAACTGTCTGGTCACAGGGCTTGGCTGCTGTCTAAGGGTTCTAAAACAATTAAGCACAAGATACTTCTGAAGCCAGAGATACCTCCAATGAGTTACTTGAGTTAAGCAGCTGTTGTTTAATGAGTTGTGACTCCTCCATAATGTTGTAATTTTTATTTGATCGAAAAATAATTGAGGCTTTATTTAACCTGCACCTGTAATTAGCAGTGTTTTGTTTCTCAGTGTTTTTTGGTTTTGGTTTTGGTTTTGGTTTTGGTTTTGTTTTTTTTTGTCAACTGAAGATTTTGTTTGCCCTACTTACCTGAAATGAAATTTCTCACAAGGGACAGGATTTGCTTTAATAAAGGAAGAAATACAGTTGATTAAAAGATTGAGTATCTCTCCAATAAAAAGTCAGTACGTTAGTTATTATATAATACTGATTTATGGTAAATATTACTTGACAATAAAAAAGAGTAAAACAAAACCCTGAAACTTTCAATGAAATTAAAACATTTAATTACCTCAATTTGAACCGTGAGTTCAAAATTAAAATTATCAACTTGCAAATAAGTGTTTCAAATCAAAGCCTTTCCTTTTCCCTTGGAAAATTCTAATTTGATTAGGTGAAATTTGATGGTGAGAAGTATTGGATTTTTTTGAACGATCTTGGCTAAGAATATTTCTCCAAGGTGTTTAGGTAAAAACCAATCCATATCTTTAAGGGTAACTAGACCTGAATTTCATTCTTATTTATTACATAAATCTATCCAAATATATTTTTCCAGCACTTCTAAACAAAATTCTAGAAGAAAAAACAAAGCAGTTGACTATTTTCAACAAATAAGCTACATAGTCCATAAATTAATATGCGAAGCTAAAGTGAAATGTGAAAATTTCTAACCTGTTCTATTTCAAAATAATTATTGAAGTATTTAATAATATAACAGTGTCGGGCAAGAGATTACAGATGTGCATAATTGAATTGTATGTATTTCCTCCTGTTCAGATAAGGACATATAAAAAAAAAGTGTAACGTATTTTTTTATTGCAGGAAAGTAAGGGTTTTAGGAGGATTGAGGAGATAGCCATCATTGGCAGGCTGGTAGAGAAAGGTCATCTCAGACACACAGAAAGAGATAAAAATGGATGAATAAGTGCAGGCAGCAACTGAGACAGAAAAGGTGGAAAGCAAGTGACTGGACATTAGTTGTGCCTATGTGGTATAGCATGCAGGTGAAAAAATGTACTTTTCATGCATCTTTGAAAGTTTCCTCTGTATTCTGCCTTGAAACCAAGTAATCCCAAGATCCTAGCAGTTTGATGAAATCATCTTTAAAATTAACAGAGGAATAAACAGATAAACAACTTAAGAAACATATTAGTCATGAGAACGTTTTCTTCTTATCTGTGCAATAGCATTTATGCACAGATTTGTGCTGGACATAACTCCAAGAAGTTTATGATCCGACAAACTTGGAGGCCAAGGAATTTAAAAAAAAATCACATGTGAAAGGTCTGGAAAGTCTTATTAACATGAAGACTGTGCTTCTGTTTCAGCAGTTCTCTAGATGGTAAGAATGGTTTCATGTGTATCTTCTTTTTCCGTTCTCCCCTGCACAACTGATATTGACTGTTCTAAAAGAGAAGATATAGGATAAGAAGGACCTTATGGCTGAAAGAGCTGTGCATCTTAAAACATAAAAATACTTGAATCCTCCAGGCAAAAAAGTTGTTTCTAAGGAGTGCACATTCTAAAAGCTTTTAAACTGCTTTCTGTCATTCAAAGCTCCCTGGATTACTCTTTAGCTATCGTGTTGCTACTTAGCTTCAGTTGTAAAACTCCATTTGTCTTCCTTATACATTTCTAAATTTTCATTATCCTGTGAAGGATAATTAAATCACAATGCAAGCAAAGCTGATTCAGTGGTGAACGAAAAGCCAATGCTACAAAATGGTATTAAAAATTGAACAGTTTAGCTTTACCAGCTAATTTACTTAGGTATCACCCTAAGGCATCAACACCATTTATCACTATTGCTGTAGTCTGGCATGTTTGCACCATCACTAGGAACAGCAGCGTTTATGGAAAACAAATTAGGAACTTAAGGGAAATACAAGGTAAATGTTGAGATGAATCAGTAAATACACAGAATATCTGCAATTGGGCACCAGGTTCTTGTTTGTAATTAAACCAGTGCAGATACGAGGTTCTAGGAAAGGAGCTATGCTCATTAATTAAATTACATAAGATGTGGTGATGCTAGGCATTTTTTCAGTAAAACAAAGTGCAACCATATTTCTAAAGGGCTTTGAAAGGATAAATCCAATACCTGTATGCAGCTACAATTTTAAGAGGGCTAATGAAGAGTTAGTAAGGCAGTAAAAGAGGGTGGTGACATTTCTGTTAAAAGGCAGACATTCAACAAGAGGTTTACTTTTTTACAGGAACATCTTTTAAATATTTTTTTTTTCTTCCAGGAACAGGGACATTTCTATATGAGAGAAGTTTGTAGCCTTCTATTAGCTTTTCATCACCTTAACAGATGGTTGAAGTTAGGATAGAGATTTTATGTGCTCTAAGTAGTCACTGTGAGAAAACACATGAACCCGTTGTTAATGACTCTGAAATTACTGCAGTTGGTTGTAAACAATATTTTATATGGAGTTAGAAAGACAAGATTCAAAGTTTACCTCCAAACTGTTCCACAAAACTCATACTATTCTCCCCTCCTATCCCTTTCTGATACTCAGAAGATGGATCCAGATCTTTGGAGAGACAAATATAATAATAATTTTCTCTCTTCATTGTTCTATGGTCATAAAGCTTCACTAAAAGAGATACTAAGATTTCATTATCATGGTTTAGATTAGGAATACCAAGAGAATTCAACCACCATATTCCCAAAAATAGTTGGATTGGTCTTTACATGCAACATACAGGTAAAACTTTTGGCAACATGAAGCTTCTCAATTTTGCAGATATGTAGATTGCAGGAGGAATTGCTCAAGGTTAGAAAAAATCAATGAAAGTGGAACTTTGGTTGCCAGCTTAATGCACTAGCTGTCTTTGTTGTTTTATACACAGATACAAAGAAACAAACAGTACAAAGGCAAACAGGAGGCAACATATAACTTGCAGAGAGTGCTTCAAAATTACTATGAATATTCTTTTTTTTATATATATTAGAAATACAGAACAAGTATTTCATACTATTTGTTGTGATTTGAATGGTCATACCTGAGGTTTGAACACGCCAACAAGACTGTCAAGTTAAAAATTAGGGGTTTGGAACAACTGACTAAAACTATTTAGCAGTTCCATTACTGCTACAGTTTAATTAATAAGGGAACCATTGCATAATAAGTGCAAAGATTTTATTTGATTGTTCTCTCCCCACAATAATTTGCAATAAAACTAAACATTTCATTGAAGTTGAACATTTTTAGTTTTTACATTTTGTCTTGTTAGTATAAAAATACATATGAAAGCAATACAGAAACAGTATTATGGATTTAAAGTAACCAAAGAAATCAATCTTATCTATTAATTTTAAATTTTCTTGCTTAGGTTGGTTAAAGACGACCCTATAGATTCTTTCAGCAGTCCTTTTTCAACCCAATATCACTGCCTGTTACAATTTAAACTGTGTATGTCTGAAGTATAGTCCTTTCTTTCTAGCCTTTCAGAACCTTTGCTTTTGTTAAAGGCATTTGCAAACTATTGAAATGCAAACGGCAGTAAACATTGAAGGGTCATGCTAATAATATTACTGAAAAGATATACACATTTTAAACTAATTTTTAAGGTTTTGAATTTCTGGAAGTACATGTCTGCTGGTTTCAGGAAAAAGAAATATTAAACATTTGTTATTTTGTGCAGAAGGTCATGTATTAACAAGCAAACTCAGATATTTCCTATCAAGATCACTGGAGCAAATGTAGAGACTGTCTTACTGAAATCATTAATTCTTCTCTCCCATTTAAGATAACTTTCTAACTATTCATCATCAAGTGATAATTTTCCCTACCTTCAGTGATGAAGATGACGTCAGACTACATTAATTATCCTGCAAGCTACTGTCACATCCATAAACTCACTTGCCTGTTAGACTATCATGTTCAGCAAGTTCAAACATTTTTTTGGGGTTTTTTTTGTATTTTTGAAACCATGTCCAGCCAAGACATGCCTTGTTCACCAGACAAGCCAAAAATTTTATTTGATGGAGCTATCCACTCATAGCTTCAAAACCGTTTATCTTTTCCCTGGAAGTCCAGCACTATCTCTAGATTTACTTTTATCCGTATTTACATAATTACTAGAATTTCATTTTGCACTTCATTACCAACTACAGCCAATCCTAATATTCTAAATGAGCAAAAGCTCTTCATATTTCTTTTAATCACAAGCACTCAGTATAATTTTTCTGGGTGATGGGGTATAACTGAAAATCAACACAGTTCCAATATGTCTAATTTACATCCAACAGAGTTCTATATTCTCCCTAACCATGTTTCTGCAAATGTAAAAGCAGCAAAATAAATTAACATTAAGAATTTAAAATGCACTTCAAAACAAACTTTCTCACTGAAAATCATCACTGAACTCTTCTCTCATTTCCTTTCACAATGTGTAAACACAGAGCCATGCTTTTTGAAGGTACACATCTTTTTCCTGTGCATTGAGATGTCAGAATTTCTGTGTCAAAAAACCTTTTTCCAGCGTTTACTTTTCTGAGCCGTAAGTACACTTCTGTTCTAACACCTCTCATTATTAAAATTCTCCTGCTTTGAACTCTCAGGTTTTTGTTTACCTCTGTTTGGTGAGGTTCTTTTCTGCCCTCATTGATTGGAACAGAACACATTGACAAGCTCAATTATATCTCTGTATGTGACTAATGTTCTAATTTCAACTCTTTATGGCAACGGAAAAACATCTGGATTCTGCTGCCTTGAAGAATTCTCAAAGGAGAAAGGGAGAAGATATCTCCACCGCTGAGCGGCCATGGAGGTCAATTAGGCAGATCACCTGGAGAACATGGGTCTGGCTCGTATCATTTAGACAAGAAGAACTTGCAAATTCAGGAATATTTGCCTTAAAGAAATCATAGCTATGGAACATTGATTCTGATCTATGTTTAGACATTGCAAGTAATATAAGCCTGTTGCTGCAATATGAAGAAGAAAACAAATGGAAAACAATTTAAGTTTTAATACAAAGTTACTCGTCATGTAAGATGGAAAGACTAAGAAGTGAAAAAGCCATAAAGATAAAAATATTTAACACCATCTAGAAAAGCACACGTGAAAAGGCAATTTGATTTCTTTGATAGCTTAGCCCCAGTAAAAGAAACTCACTTAAATGCACTTCCTGACAAAACTACTTTCCAAGAGCACAAGGTGCTCTATTATTAACCTATTAAAGACACAAAGGAAAAAAAATCTGAGGTTTGTGTTTATTTATAAATAATACATTATTGTGGCATCACGTACTGATTCCCCAGTCAATCTCTGTAAAGGATGGGATTGTGTCATTTGATCATTATATTTTTATTTAGATTTCTTACAGAAAAGGAGAATTATTTGTAAAACAGAAATTGACCATCCAAATGAGTATTTCACATCCTGGTGGGGTAAATACACAGACTTTGATCGTACAGACAAATATACTTAAGACAGAAAACAGTGAACAAACAAAAATAATGAAACTAAATGTAATACTTTCAAGGTATCAGCAGTCTCAGAGTTCAAGAAAACACATACATATGAATCTATCACATAATAGCTTTGCTGCAGTTTCTATACTTTTCTTGGAAGTTTCATAAATTAATTTAACTCTTTTATCACAGAAATGGTGGTTAATTGGCATTTCAGCTATATGCTTTCTACATAGAATTGCATTTTAGCAGTTTTGTAAAAGTTCACTTCACATTTAACAATCAGTTTTACATTTCATACATGGAGAGTTTATTTCTCTCATGCACTTTTGTTTTCAATGAGTTTGATGATGTAAATTAGTAGTTCACAAATATCTTGGTGTTTTATGTATCCATGGTATATGTTTCTGTAACATAAAGGCCACTTAGGTTTCATGAAAAAGACTGATCATATTTTACCTGCAGTTCCTCTGGTTATTTGAAAAAGGCATTCTAAAAATCTCAGATATCATGTTTCTAATAAGCAGCTATGATGCATGCAAAAAAGTGAAAATTCTCAGAATTTTCTGCATTTTTTTCTCCATAGTATTTACTGCATTATATGATGGGCATACAAATCCCCAAGTATAGAAAAATGCCATTGCTTTGTATTTTATTTTCTTGTCATATTTTATTAGTACAAAGAAGGCTACTATTTTATATTACTTCGTGTGAAAGACTTCTATAAAGACTTTGTTGTCCTTTGTAGAATATACAGATCATCTAATCAGTTTCTGACCTTAACACAGATCTTGCCTAGACTTACCTCTTTATTAACAAGCTGAATGATCAGGCTATGAACTTTTAGCATGAAATGTTCAAGTATGGGTGAGTCAGAAGCTGCTTGTCTGATATATTAAGTCTTAGTAATTGCAGAAAAAAAAAAAAAAAAGACAATTTAAAGATCAGAGGGCTGCAAATATTTGGGACTATATGAAATATTTTATGGAAGAAGTATGAACCAAAAAGGTGACTCTGGAAGTATTGTAATGTTATGAACTGAGAAGTATGTTGTATAATTGCCAATTCTAGTTATACAAAACTTTCCCTCTTGAGGTAGACATTTGTTTTAAAACTGGTTTTCAATTTTGAAGGGCTGCAAAACTTTACAATTTCACTGTTGTAAAGTGGATTGAGGCATTTTAAAAAAAGTTCTGGACCTAATTAAATACATACTAGAAAACTCTGCTGAAGTCACCAGAGCAATTTCGAGACATATTAAGTTGAAATGCTGCTGTTGGAAACCATCTAAAGCCATCTATAATGCTAGGAGCCAGGGCTGTGCACAGGTAGCTCTCAAAGACTAACAGAGCAAAATATTTTGCGACAGGAAATCTCTCCTGACATCCTGAAGCCAGACCAAGTGATGCAGAAGATTGAGGATGAGGGACGTGGAGATCAGCACTTCCAGCTTCACACGAATAACAACACATCTTGCATTTGGCTGCAATCCTGCAGATGTGACCTGCACAAGTGTTACAGCACACGCTGCCCTCAGCCCACCGTGGGCAGACTGCAGTCTGTACAGTCTGCTACATTGTCAATCTGTGTATTTTATTTCCTTTCATGCTGCTTAATTACTTCTCAATTTTTTCTCAAAGCCCTGTCATATGACAGAACTTTAAGTGAAACTTGTAACACTTACTCTCTCTTTTCTTTGTTAATTTTCCCTTTGTTTTATTTTTAAATGCAGTTTACACCAATCCTCTATCTAAGTGTGTACTTTTTCCCTTATTTTCCTAGCATGTTCTGACACTTTTCTTTAAACTCCGATCTGACCTGAGGACACCAAACATCACCTTCAATCCTGTTCATTGCCTGTTCTGATTGCCAAGCCCCACAGATGAATCGCAGTCATCCTAGGAATGACATGCAGCAATTCATCAAATGGATTTGCCCATTAGGCACATCCAGGCAATCCAGTGACAAAACCATATAATCTTGTCTTCCTGTCCCCTGCTATACCAAGTGTAACAAATACTGCACAGAAATGGTGCATATCACCACCTATTATGGAAAACAATGAAGTATTTTCTGCCCTTGTCATTTTCTCACATACTTTTAGATCCCTTTTAGATCCTTTAAATCTAATTTCAATTTAAATGAACACATTCTGCCTGGCCTATTATGGTTATTTTCATGAAAACAAAAACAATGCCTCTAATATCTTCTTTCTTCAAATAACAACTAACCAAGCTAGTTCACCTCTAGAAGTAGATAAGATCACTAAATCCCTCAAAAAAGTGTGCAAAATAAGAAAATGACTCTGTTTCCTATACAGTAGGTGAATGCTGCAGAGCTAACAAGTCTTTTTCATTGTGATCACTATGCAGTAAAGTTTTATGAAAAGTACTGTCTTCCTGTAAAAAAAAGACTTTTTTTTTTTTTAAATCTTGAAATATTAATCTCACAGTAATGCAAATTTCATCTAGGCAGATACAACCTGTGAAAAAGGATGAAGTTAAAGTAAATTTGGAAACCACGCTGCTCAGTTTTATGCTGCACAGAACATATTTGTAGTGTTACCTTCCTACCTATAGCCCATCCAGGAGTGACTGGGAGGTTATGACGTTGAAGCTGTGGTTCAAGGTGGACCTTCCTCTGTGCTTGAAGAAAAAGAAATGGACAGAGAGTGTGTTGGTGACTAAGGGTCATTTCAAATTCTTCTCCAAAAGACATATTGCTTAGTAACATTCTGAAACCCTGATGGTAGTGGACTAGAAAAAGTTATGTCTTTTCTTGCTGTCGGATACTTCTTTTTCAGGTGAGTACAATGGCATCCACTAACATGATCCAGAATTTGGGGGGGAAAAACAACCCCAAAAAGTTATCTCCAGAAGAGTCATGGATAGTAGGTATAGTTGTAGGAGAATAAGTCTCAGGAAAAGATTCAGAAATTCCATTTTGAAAATGGAAGACAGACCAGGACTGATATGGTAAATTTGTGATACTAAGTTCTTAAATGGAGGGGGAGGAAGAAGGGAGGGGCACAGAAGAACAGGCAATGAATGACAATTTTTCAGCAGCAAGAGACTACATTTTCACTAAGCAAACTAATTCAAAGTATGTTTCAAACACTTATCTTTAACCACAAAAACCTGTAAATAATATACTGTGTTCCCTTGCTCTGCTAGTCATATTATAGCCTTCATTGAGGGGACAAAAAAAAAACTTATGAAATAGTGCATTTAAAAATAAGATCTCTTAAGTGATGTTTTTGTTTAAAAATTATATATGTATAGGTCAGATTTTTTTACTGCAGCAGAAACACAGGAATAGAAGGAGGAGCAACTGATATTTTCTAGCAAGTATACAATCTAATTTGTAAATCTGCTCCTTAAGATTGTCACATAATGCCATTTTCCTGCCATGGTCTGTGTTACATACTTAAAAACAAAATTTTGTTTATATATTCCCTATTCCCATCTTTTTTTTTTTTTTTTAATCCTTTCAGCAACCTATCATAATGTATTTGCTTCTGTTTAATAACATTCATTTTCCAAAGGTCTTATGGTAATACAGGTATGGTTTTATTCATCTGCTAATTCTCCAGGCCAGGCCATGAGAAATGGATAAAAACCCAATGTATTTTATTTAAGCTAAAACAGTATAAATATCATTTACCAGCTTTTCATATCAACTGTACCTTTAACAGTGCAAGTGACTAAATATCAAATGTAAGAATCTGTCAACTGTTATGGCATGCCCCCAAGAAACTTCAAACACACCTTTCTCAGTCTGTATTTCATTGATTAAAGCACATCTATTTCAACTAATACTTCAAGTGACACTGAAACTTGTCTCCTCTCCAAGCTTAGTTAATCTGAAAAAAGAACAGATTCAAAACCTTCTGTTGAAACTGTTCCACTTTTCACCAAGATATTAGAGCTTGCTTTGCCTTTACTAATGGAAAGCAAATACAACACAAATCATAGAATCATAGAATGGTTTGGGTTGGAAGGGACCTTAAAGACCATCTAGTTCCAACCCCCCTTCCCTGGGCAGGGACACCTCCCACTAGACCAGGCTGCTCAAAGCCCCATCCAGCCTGGTCTTGAACCCCTCCAGGGATGGGGCAGCCACAGCTTCTCTGGGCAACCTGGGACAGGAGCTCACCACCCTTACATTAAAGAATTTCTTCCTGATATCTAATCTAAATTTTCCCTCTTTCAGTTTAAAACATTACCCTCATCCTACCTCTATATTCTTTCATAAAGAGTCCCTCCCCAGCTTTCTTGTCCCCTTTAGGGACTGGAAGGGACTATAAAGTCTCCCTGGAACCTTCTCTTCTCCAGGCTGAACAACCCCAACTCTCTCAGTCTGTCCTCACGGCAGAGGTGCTCCAGCCCTCTGATTGTCTTCGTGGCCCTCCACTGGACCCATTCCAAGAGGTCCATGTCCTTCCTGTGCTGGGGACTCCAAAGCTGGAGGCAGTACTCCAGGTGGGGTCTCACCAGAGTGGATCAGAGAGGCAAAATGACCTCCCTCGACCTGCTGGCCACGCTTCTTTTGATGCAGCTCAGGATGTGGTTGGCTTTCTGGGCTACAAGCATATGTTCCCAGCTCGTGTTGAGCTTCTCATATAGCAACACCCCCTAGTCCTTCACCTCAGGGCTGCTCTCAACCCATTATCCACCCAGACAGTATTTGTGCTTGGGATTGCTGTGACTCAGCTGCAGGACCTTGCATTTGGCTTGGTTGAACTTCATGAGGTTTGCACAGGCCCACCTCTCAAGCCTGTCCAGGTCCCTCTGGACGGCATCCCTTTCCTCCAGTTTGTCAACTGCACCACACAGCCTGGTGTCATCAGCAAACTTGCTGAGGGTACACTCAATTCCACTGCCCATGTCACCAACAAAGATTTTAAACAGCACTGGTTTAACATCTACGAGCATCAAAATATAATAATTACCCTGCAGCTTTGTGATGTGAAAGGGGAAAATCTTATCCCCAGCTTCTGGTTGAAAGGACTGTTGAAGTATTTTACCATTTTCTTCCATCTTGAGAATGTCTTTAAAGGGAAGAAAGACTTCTTTCAAAAATAAGAAGCAACTACTGTCCATCATGTAAAGGAAAATCCTTAAGAACCTGTGAGAGTATTGGGTTATGAATCCTGAACAAAAATTAGTGTCATTTTCATGACCGAAGCAAGCACTTGAATTCCAAACAATCAGCTTTAGCAATTACTCGCTGCCTCCAAATATTTCCTTTCTGTGGTTGTTTCTGTCTGTGGTCATGTTGTCTGTGGGTGATGCTTTGGTTTGCTCCTACAGGTATGTTATTCTAAGGCACTGTATGAAAAGCTTTGCAGACTGGAAACTAATACCTATGATATACAAATTTTCAGATGCAATGATCTTGTTTCTTACAATGTTTGTTTGTACTGTTCATTTTTCACATTTACTAGGATTTCTTTGTTCTTCTGAATTTAAGTTGACAGAGAAATCCTGATTTTTCTGAAGTTAAATGATTTTTTGTCTGCCTTCAATAAAGGCAGATTCCCCTTCAGAGATTTAGCCCCTGGTTATAACATCAAAACAAAATTAAAAATTCTAATACCTGCTCACTGTAACTTATGTGTCCTCTAGAAAGTCTTAGAGTCATCTATACAGTGAGCTAATAAAGAAAATGGTAATTCGAGGTTCTACATTGCCTTTCTCACCAGCATCTTTCACCTATTGATTATCCATCTAATGAGAAAATCCTCTGGACTCTGTGAAATCATTAGCCACAGTTTAACTTCAGGACTAACAGTGTCATTTGTGACATGGATTCTTCTCTGTAAGACAGGGCTGCAAGTTGAACTGAGCTCCACTTGAATGTATACTTTGAGGCTGGTTTCTTAAGGAAGCAGAGGAGAATCCATATATGTGATCTTACATGTGTGCATTTGAGATCAAGGCAATACAAAACCATGCCACAGTAGGCTAATAAACTCAGACAGGAAACAGTGTATTACTTTGTGTGTAGAACTTGCACATATTGCTTTCCAGTCAGAGCTTATATACAAGCGGAGGAGGATTAAAAGACAACAGTGTTGACAAATGTGTTGACAAGCTGTTTTCCTGATGGCTCGAGTCATCTCTTGTTTGGGATCTTGGAACATAAAAAGATGGGCATTAGATAAAAAACAATCTTCACTTCACTAGGGAGGTATGACAGTACTGGAAGAGGTTATGAGAGAGCTTGCAAAATTTCCGTCCTTGATTTTCAACACTTAGCAAGAAAAATCCTCACCAGACCTGATCCAGTGCCAACAATATACCAGCTGGGAGTGATGTGTTGGACTAGGTGACCTCCATAGATTCCTTCCAAGCAACATTGTTATTATTCCATTATCTTTGCACTGTGCTTCATGGTATCATGTGTTCAAAGCAGTGACCCATTTCTCTTTACCAATACTCACCTCACAGTGTGCAGTAAGTTCAGTATTCTTCAACTTTCTGTAAAACATCTAATTCTCTTTGTTTAACTATAGTATGTCTTTTAAACAGTAGTCACATTCACCTATGAAAAATTATGCCCTTTTTATCAAGCTTTGTTAAAATGAGTGACCACATCATTTATGAAAAAGCTGCTAGTACTACCACATCTTTAATTACATTATGTGGAAAAAAACCCGAGGTAATTATTATAAATATACTTATGGAATGCAAATATTTTGAAGTCCAAAACTACTGGTAAACAAAAAAAAAAAAAAAAAAAAAAATCAAATCAGGAAAAAAGACAATACCTATTAAACTGAAAAGTTAGAATCTTTTAAAATTATTGAGGAATTGAGCTACAGGAACAGAAATATTTCATTTAGTTTGAAGATCAGCCCAACTCAGAACAGTAGAAAAGTAAATAATCTTCTTCCAAAAGTACATATTGGAAGCTATCAAAAAAAAAAAAAAAAAAAAAAAAAAAAGTTTAATTTGCTTTAACAACAACAACCAGGTAGTGCAGATGTATCATTTCTATAACTTAAGAAATGAACAGAACAGATTCAGCAACAGTCATGCTATGATGAACATATAAGAACAGTTTGCTACATTTTAATTAACCTTTCAATAACACAGACATTTAGTTTATTGAACTTTTACTGAAATCAACAGTAGCCTTAAAACATACTTCAAAGGGAAAAATAGTGGCCCAGGAGGTATATACACATCCTCCTAAGTATCCGCTTGGCTGGCAGTCTGGAAAATGTCAGCTTCAGAGGATTAAAGCTTTATTTGAGAATCCTAATTTAAAGCATTACTATGAGATGTAATGGCATTGCTGGTCATGCCATGAAATAAAGTAGAAAGATGTCACTAACCTTTATTGACAGCTCCATGAAATTTAAGATTAAGGCAACCATCGTGATTTTGCTGCAGAGCCCTTTATCCCCTCAGCTCCCACTTGATTTGGCTTAAAGGGACAGCACGTTTCTAGCACAGTGAAACATTTCAGGTTACTCTGGAGCGCTGCAGTTTGAGAGTATGTTATATTGCTTGGCAGAAAAAATTCTCAACGCTTCATTCAGTATTTGCAGAATAGATGATTTCTGGCAACATTAGCAATTATTTTTACTTGAATACCATCCAAAAGAGAAGACAAGGTGTGGCATTCAGGTCTAATAGCAGTCTGAGTCAAACTGTGGGTGCATGAGTCCAAACCAGTGGTCCTGAAATGACTACAATTACCGTCAACATTTAAAAGATACAGGCGTTTACTATGAACAGCCTGACAACTAGTTCATAACTAGTTCATGGTTATCATACCAGAAATAGATATTTCCCCTCATGAAAGAGAATAATTGGACTGTAAGTCTGAGGTTCATATCTTTCTCCAGCTTAAGAAGGCTGAAAACGCACTGCCTCTCATGATAAATTAATAAAAATAGAAGTATATGTGCAAATGATTAAGTTCTCATACCCCATTTTTACTAGATTACACTTTTCCTTCTTCATTCTGTATGCCACAACAGAGAAAATAGCAGGTTTAATTCTGACTTCTTTGGTCTCTAACGAATTCGCTGGGGAATACAAGTATTACAATTCATTGTCAGGGGTTATAATTTAAGGGAGTGATAAAGTGTTAAAATGAATGCAAAATTTCATTGAAAATCTGCATGCTGAAACCTGTGAAACTCATAGACAATGTGAAATGAGAACAGCACAAGTCAACAGCAAATCATTATAACGTGTGATACCATTGCATCTGGAATTCCTCATTATGAATCAGAACTCCAATGTGCAAAACACTTAAGGGAATTAACGTGCAAATATTGGGCCAAATATTCTGCTCATACAAAATGCTATGCTCCATTGACTTTGATGTTACGTTGATTTATATCAGTTGAGAACTTCTTATCATGTAATAGAACTGCTTTCAGGTAATTGAGGCACCTGATTGTCTCTTCTTCCTTCTTTTAGAAAACTTCCTTAAGAATCTGAAAGATTCAAAGTCATTGAATCAGCTCAGTTAGGAATTAAATTATAAATGCAGCACATAACACTTAACAGTAAAGCACATAATGATAACCAAAGCTTAATGTATTGCAGTCCTAAGGGGTAACAGTAGCTATTTTATTCTATACTACTCCTTGCTCAGATTGAGCAGTGCATTTCAGTGTATATTATCTTTTCATTACACTCATTAAAATGAATGAAAAGAACCTGAGATACATTTTGTATCTACATTATTTGAGAAATGCCACCAACCATAACTTATAAGACCTAGTTAAGAGTTTGCCTTTATTTTGAAAGTCAGAGTTTCAAAAGACTTTCACAGAACTAAAGTTTGACAAAACTAATGTCAAAGTAGTTCTCTGTTATTTTATAAAATATAGGACAGAGAAGAAGCCAGGAATTTCTCTAGGGGGAATGTAGTGGAGATTTAAAGCTCTCAGAGTTCAAAGGTAATAAAATAATTCCATAACATCCTTGCTTTTCTGAAATGCTGGCCCCTTGTCAATGCCACTGCTTATTTTTCTCTATAGTCCCCAATGTTTAACCTATGTATTCAACTAAAAGACACTTTATCTTCTACGCTTACATTCATCCCTAGAGAAAATTTCAAATAGGCTCAACTATACAAGTTTACGGAAGATGCAGTTCACAAGGCTGAGCAGGTGAAGGAACAAGCAGAGGCTTTTCCTGAAACACTAAAATACAGAAGGAGGGGAGATGCACATTTATCCTTCTGGCAAGGCAAAGTTGACGTCATCCAGATGAAGGACACTCATAACAGGTGTCCTTTGAAACACAGCAACACAAACTTATATCTGATTCATGGTGCCATAGGATGCTGAGCGCTTCCTGAAACACGCTTAAAGAAATGCTCAGCAGCTCTAAAAGTATCCACTAGCTCGGTCAGACTCTTACTGCAGAGAAGAGGTTCACACCACAGCACGTAGCACCGATTACTTGCAGTTAGTGCTATCGTTGGTAACTACTAGTGTTTAGCCAGTACTGCAGTCTCAGACACCTCTGCTCCATGTTAACCCTAATGCTGATCTTACTTTCTAAATGAACGATCACAGCTGGTTTTGATGACAAAGGTGTGGTTGAGCTTATTGTCAGTATTTTTGGCAAGCATGAAAAACACTTCAAGGTGTCAGCACAAAGCTGTGTTCTCTGAACATAAAAATTGACAGGGTTTTTGTCTTCCTTTTGGATGGTGAGTTATAGAAGAAGTTGTGCTGAACAAATTAACTATAATTAAGATGATTTCTCAATCTGTTTTGTACCTCGTACTTCTGTATTTTGTGTAGGAAAAAAAAAATCATTTTAAATATTAAAACAAACAGCATTTCTTGTGATTATTGGTGATGCAGTCACAGAACATATATTGATGTCCATATACTGAAGCAAATTCATCACTATGTCAGCTTTCCTTCATAACTGAATTGGCTTTAAATGAAATAGTGATTCTTAGATTTGAATAATAACTTTATGTGGCTGGAGTAATCTTAATCCAATGCTCTCTATCGGTTCATATAAATGTTTCATTTATTCACAGCTCCAAGAACTCAAATCTAGCTTTTCAGCTGTCCCAAGCTTTGATAAAGGCAAAATCATGAAGAAATCTAGTCTTGCAATTATGAATTGCACAGATGATGCTAAATAGAGTAACTATTTCTTGCAGGGCAGCTTCTCTTTTTCTGTACAATAAAAATTGTGTAGAGAATCATAGAATGGTTTGGGTTCGAAAGAATCTTAAAGATCATCTAGTTCCAACCCCCCTGCCCTGGGCAGGGACACCTCCCACTAGACCAGGCTGCTCAAAGCCCCGTCCAGCCTGGCCTTGAACCCCTCCAGGGATGGGGCAGCCACAGCTTCTCTGGGCAACCTGGGACAGGGTCTCACCACCCTCACATTAAAGAATTTCTTCCTAATATCTAATCTAAATTTTCCCTCTTTCAATTTAAAACCATCACCTTCATCCTAACTCTATATTCTTTCATAAGGAGTCCCTCCCCAGCTTTCTTGTCCCGTTTAGGGACTGGAAGGGGCTATGAAGTCTCCCCAGAGCCTTCTCTTCTCCAGGCTGAACAACCCCAACTCTCTCAGTCTGTCCTCACAGCAGAGGTGCTCCAGCCCTCTCATCATCCTCGTGGCCCTCCACTGGACCCATTCCAAGATGTCCATGTCTTCTTGTGCAGAGGACTCCAGAGCTGCACACAGTACGCCAGACATCTTTCCTTATCTGTTTGAAAATGTATTACAGCATCATGAATTATTAGAATAGAAGGGTAGTAGGCCTGTAACTTCCTTATTAGTTTCTTTTCCTCTGTTAACACTTTTATTTTGATTTTGGATCCGTATATCTGAGAGAACAAAAGTGGGAGATCGATGCTGGTGAATAAGAAAACGGACCACTTATCATGGTTTTACCAGAAGCACCTTTCAAGCTTTTAAAATACAGAATTGCAGGTGACACTAGTATGATTCCAGTTATTCTTCTGTTTAAGAAAAAAAAATATTTTTCTAGTTTATGTGATTTTTTTTTTCATTAAGCTTTACTGGAAACTTCAGCTAAGTGGGAGAATTATAGTATATGTGGGCAGATGTGCATGCAGAGAGGAAAAAAAAGAATGACAAGAACTTCATTTCAAGTATAACATTGCCTTTAGTTACAGATTAATGGAGTATTAAACTTGTATTATATTTCATACCTATTATTGATTGTGCTTGCTTATTAACAAGTCTGATTTAGTTACCCGATAACGTCTTTTGTCAAAACTTAATCTGATTTTGATCTCACTTTTATACCAGTCATTGATTACACATCACTCATTATATTGATCATTTTGTATGCATTTACATCCTTTGCTTAAGAATTTTGTTTAATATGATTATACCATAAGTTTATAATTTTGATCAAAAAGTTAGATGTTTGTTAAATACATTCCTTGATAAGGCTTTTTTTTTTTTTTTTGTCACAGGGATGAAGGCTATTATATGACTAGCAGAGCAAGGGAACACAGTATATTATTTGTAGGCTTTTGTGGTTAAAGATAAGTGTTTGAATCAATATAATTTTAATTACTTTACTAATGAAAATACAGCCTGTTGCTGCTGAAAAATTTTCATTCATTGTCTGTTCTTTTTTACCCTCCTCCTTTACGAACTTAGTATCACAAATTTACCATATCAGTCCTGGTCTGTCTTCCATTTTCAAAATGGAATTTCTGAATCTTTTCCTGAGACTTATTCTCCTACAACTGTACATACTATCCATGACTCTTCTGGAGATAACTTTTTGTTTGTTTTTTTTTTCCCCCAAATTCTGGATCATGTTAGTGGATGCCATTGTACTCACCTGAAAAAGAAGTATCCGACAGCAAGAAAAGCCATAACTTTTTCTAGTCCACTACCATCAGGGTTTCAGAATGTTATTAAGCAATATGTCTTTTGGAGAAGAATTTGAAATGACCCTTAGTCACCAACACACTCTCTTTCCGTTTCTTTTTCTTCAAGCACAGAGGAAGGTCCACCTTGAACCACAGCTTCAACGTCATAACCTCCCAGTCACTCCTGGATGGGCTATAGGTAGGAAGGTAACACTACAAATATGTTCTGTGCAGCATAAAACTGAGCAGAGCGGTCAGAAAACATATATGTGGATGAAATTCTTGTAAATAATTAACAAAGTAAAGATATTATTTTTAAGAGTTTTTATAAGATATTACTGTTTATGAAGTTATACTACTGATTATTGCCCTCAGCATTAGGATAGTAGCTTGGGTCTTTTTACATTCTTTCCTCCTAGTTTCCTTGACCCTCTGCCAGCTTGTTAGAGGTAGTTGCCAAAGCTTATTCATGTATGTTAAAGCTGTGCTGGGATGTTACCTCAATATCAGCACTCCCAACAAGACAGCCACAGTTAATTAATTAAAGTTTATTGCCCTTGAAGTCCCCAAATCCAAAGAGAAATAATAGCAGTATTCTGCTGTAGCATCAGAGAAAAAAAGAGAAAGATGATTGGACTTTGAAACACTGAGACACATGTTATTTAACATCAGATCTTGCAGAAGTTGGCATTTCTACCAAGACTTGTGAAAAAAAAAAGTTTACAGACTTGTAGATTAAAAAAGAATTTCTGCAAAAGTACATGTTCTCAAAACAAGCTGTTTAATCTTTGGATGGATGTAGTTAGCATAGGTCATGCACTTGTCACGTAAAAAAGAACAGAATCACAGAAATGCGAAGGACATGTCTACGAGCTGCGGTATTATTGAAGATGTTCTGCCCACGCTCAGATCAGACAAGGCACCAGCCAAATCCTGCCTGGGAGCCATATGGCACGCTGTTGTGTCTCAAAGACTAGCACCTGCCTCTTGGCATCTTTCTAACTCTTCCTTTTTCACACAGCCTCTCATCTACCTACACCTGTCTGGATAAAAATACTGTTCCATCATCTGGCCATAAACTGAGTCTTACGTCTGGGGGAATTCAGGTTTAGCACTTATGCATAGCTATATATCTTAAATGTGGAACCACTGCAATTAGCCCTTCTGACCTGTAATAGTTCAAACCTGTGTAACTTTCCTTGAGAACTTCAAAATGTAATTTTGAAGTGATAAATTAAGAAACTGGCAAAAAAACATAGCTGAAAAATAAGCAATGGCATATTAAACTTCAAGCAGGAAAAAAAAAAAAAATCTACAAGTTTATGGACTGGATTCACCATCTAAAAAAATATCTTTTGAAGAGAACTTACCTGGTAAAAGCACATCTGTCTTCATTATTCAATAAATTAAATACTTAATAATTCAAAAATAATGAAGTACGTTTAGGGAAAATAGTGATTAGGCCATTAGCCTAGCATCAGGATGGCCTGAATTCAATTTGCTGTTTTGAAATCGACTTCCTAGGAAGTGTTAAGCAGGTTATAAGGCACAAAATCTTTTAAATCATTTAGGAACCTGGTAAAATCCTTATTTTAAGTTACTTTTCTGATTCTTGCTGCAATTAAGCATTTTTTAAAATCCTGTTAGGTACTTACCTATAATACAGATATTTAAATACATTTTATATTCAGCATTTATCTCTATTCAGATGGAGTAACTCTTACAGATGTCAGCAGTGTATAGATACGGAGGGTTTTTTGGATCAACCTATCTAGCTTCTGGTTTTTATCACAATGTAAAATTAAAAACAATTCTTTGTTTTGCTAAGGAGTGTCAGAATTAAGTGCATTTAAAAATGAAAGTTAGTTAGGCACCAATGAAAAGGAATTTTATCTAGGAAATTGCTAGAGAAATAAGAATTACATGCCATTTTGATGGTAAGGACATAAATGCAAGCTGCATTGGGCCATCACAGCATGACTGCACAGCCTAGGTTATGGTTAGATCATGGAAACATTTACAGAACACAGTTCAGATACGCACAATGGGAGTGAGAGTGTCTCTTTCTCCTTTAGGTACTTCATTTGACACAGATCATCGTTGCTGTTGAACCATATGAGTCAATCTTATTCTTCCTGTACAGTTATTTCCTAATGTGCTTGTAAACACGTGCACCGGGGCAGACCCTATCATATCTGTCTAGAATCGAGCCACATATTCCTATTCCTATTTCCCAATTCACTTAACATTTCAGAGAAAGCATTGCTAAACTGTATGCAAATAACAAGAATATTGTTTCTGAAAGCAATTATCTTATCCTTGACAGCAAGAGACTTTATTTGCTCACAGCAGATTTAAAGGATATGCCATCTAAATTCTGACATAATTCAAAATATTCTGTGCTCTGGGCTAAACAGATTTAATGTAACAGCTGGTCAGGTTTTTTTCATACTTCACAGTTTTTCCATGGGAAAATTTCAGCTCGTGATTGGAACAGACCAAAATGTTTTGAAAAGCTTGGACTTCTCTTAAAAAAAAAAAACCAAAGCTCCCAACTAAAAATGATAGAGAGCTCAGTGCTTAGACACTGCAGTGGAAGTTTCCGTTCATGCTGTGGTTAGGAAGTCTTAGACCTCTTCATCCTTGCTGAACAGAATAACGCTCCGTGTTATCAGACATGCCAAGCCGATCTGCTCCTCGCTACTCCCGCTGATCTTGTCTCAGTTGAAGACTCACAGGGTAGGGACATGAGTCTGAGCTTTCTGTATAAAGGCCACTCACCTGTGTGCTGTCATAATCATCCCCATGCTCTCACATCCCTGCCATGGCCCCAAAGCAGAGTTTGAAATTTTATCAGTTTCAGAAGGAGGAGATTCTCTGAATAGCTATACATGTCACACTTTTATGAAAATATAAACCAAACCCAAAACAAGTATTTAATGGTGTAGGTACTCAATAGATATGCAAGCATATATTCAGGAACTTTGAAAGTGGAAGGAATCAGCCAAACTTTTAATTAGTAATCACTTTGATCATGGAAGGAAAGATTCTTGAATCTTCTGATAGATATAAATTATTAAATTTTCCAAGAAATAAGAAAAAAATCTGTCAAATATTCATCTTCTTCAGCTTCACTGTAAAGAGCTTAGCTAGGCAACACTGCAAAAAAATCAATAAAAAGTGCATTTTAAAATATTTGCCATTATAGAATCAGTATGAATTTAAAATTAGATTTAAAAAAGGAAGCAAAATCTACACCTACTCTTGAATGGAATAATTTTGAGGGACAGATAAAGTTTATTTTCTCCTGCCATACCAAGCAGTAGGAAAATATATTTAGAATAATATTTTTTGTGTGGAAAAATGACATGAAAAAATAAACTGTACAGCACACAGCAATAGAGTAGGAAAAGAAATAGACTTGAAGGAAATTATGCATTTTACATGGAGAAAATGGGGGAAATACATTTTATTCTCCTCTTTAAAACTGAAAGGAACAGGAACTGTGATGTGGTTGCCACTTATTCAAACCTCAAGCAAAAATATCAATTCTCTACAAGTCTTGTATGGTAATGAAATGCTCAAGATAAGCAGCAGCCTTAACCATTCAGCCAAAAGCAGAGTTTTGTTTTAGACACAAACTATTTTTCCCAATTGTATGCAGAAGACTACTCTGCTCTAAAGAAGATAAAAGATATAAAGTACTTGACAGTTAGCCTGTCCCCCTTTCAGCCTGATTCAATTATCAACATGCATCACACATTATAGTAGATACAAATTTTTCTGAAATCAGGAAAGCTTCCAATCAGCTACACGTTTGGGATATTTCTCTGGTTTGCTAGAGGCATCTGACAGGAATAGTCTTTAAGAATTATAAATTGTGTAAACACCAGTTCATACTATTAAGGGAAACAATAACTTCTCTGTAGTTAAAATTTTATCCAGCACTAAAAGCGAAGTTCTGTTTTAGCTGCCATAACATTTTATTTTCATAATTGATGATCCTGAATAATACAGTATTTACACTAGTAGCATTTGTTTCCACAAAGTTTGAAGAAGCTCATATTTTGAGTAAGGCATTACAAAATGTCTCTATTCTCAACTGATTGTTTACATCTAGCTAAAAAAAAAAAAAAATCCATCAATTCGTTACATGTACACAGTGCATGTTTCTTAAATTTGAGGCTGATAATTTGATGTTACTATTAAAGATAATGAATCTCATGTACATTTGTGTCAGATTAAACTTCATTTTCATACAGCCCTTTCTTTTTCCTTACTCCATTGTAGATTCAAATTCCCAGAAGACATAGTCTGTAAGTGATATGAAATAACACTTTTCAGAGAACAGAAGCATTAGCTGCCAGGAAAAAGCTGGCAACAAAGTAATTGATAATGGATCTACAATTCCCTGGGAAAGTCCATCCTTGGACAGTCATATAAAGAAAGAATTGTCAAATTAGTCATGAGATGAGTCACTCTAAACTATTGCAATACTTAGATAAAATGAGAGTTGAATCAACAATGTTACCAAGCTGCCTGCCCAACTACACTATAACTCTCCATCACTCTCTTAAAAGGCAGCGACACCTCAAGGACAGGCTGAACAAATCCACAAAGTTACCAGAAATTTTATTCCAGGGAAGGCAGGGACATGCAATGGCCCTTAGACCGTTCACTGGTAGAATGACGCTTGTGCAGTTTGTGATGGCCCTGAGTGTACACCCAGGACGTGGCATGGCCATTGAGATGGTCACGGGTTAATCTGAAGTGTATGCTGCTAACACAGCTAGTGTTAGTGTTTTCCACACCTCTGTGGAAGGTCTGACATCTGTTGGAAACTATTGCCCATGAAATTGCGTGGTTTGTGGAAAGCAAGTTCTGCCCTATCTGTTGAAAATACCTATTACATCAATGCCTGTTGTTCCAGAGAAATGAAACTCAGGAGAAGGTCCCTTTCTGTCCCATTTGCATCTACAGAAAAAATATTTTTAGATAAGGTGTCAGCATTAAAGAAAAGTTATCTTGGAAGTAATCTATAGCTCATTAGTAAAGTTGCTGGGGCATGGCACAAAATTCACATTTTTACTTGGTATGAAAAATGTGCTAGTTGATATAGTCCATGTAAGATTTATGATATCCTTAACTATTCATTACCTTATAACAGTTTTGTAAATAATAAGGTACTATCTTATAAAAACCAAACAGCTCACAAATTAAAATTATATTTTAATTAATATTCTAATAGAATAATTAAGCACTTTAAAGGCAAGTCAAGTTAAACAGCCAGAAGTGTGTTTGCAGCCCAGAAAGCCAACAGCATCCTGGGCTGCATCAAAAGAAGTGTGGCCAGCAGGGCAAGGGAGGTGATTCTGCCCCTCTACTCTGCTCTGGTGAGACCCCACCTGGAGTACTGTGTCCAGCTCTGGAGCCCCCAACATAAGAAGGACATGGACCTGTTGGAACGAGTCCACAGGAGGGACACAAAGATGATGAGAGGGCTGGAGCACCTCTGCTATGAAGACAGACTGAGAGAGTTGGGGTTGTTCAGCCTGGAGAAGAGAAAGCTCCTGAGACACCTTATTGTGGCCTTTCAATACTTAAAAGGGGCTTATAAGAAACCTGGAACGACATTTTTTATCATGGCTTGCAGTGACAGGACTATGGTCATGGTTTCAAACTGAAAGAGCGTAGATTTAGATTGGACATAAGGAAGAAATTTTTTACGATGTGGGTGGTGAGATACTGGAATGGGTTGTTCAGAGAAGTTTTGAGTGCCCCATTCTTGGAGGTGTCCAAGGCCAGGTTGGATGGGGCTTTGAGCAACTTGATCTAGTGAAACAGGTCCCTGCTCATGACAGGGTGGTTGGACTAGCTGATCTTTAAGGTCCCTTGCAACTCAAAACATCCTGTGATTCTATGATTCTGTGATAAGTTATGATACATTAGGAGTGAGAGTAGTTGAGCTTGGCTGCTCTAGTACACATGATCTGAGGCAGTTTAAAATTGTATGGGTACATTACTTCTTTTAAGCAGTGTCCCTGTTTCATGAAATGTACAGAATAAATAGTCCTTTGTAATAACTATTCTAATATTTCATATTCTCATCATCTTACTTAAAAAAAATGGTTTCATGACTCACTATGTGAAGTTGAAACCATGCTTTGAAGGCATGTGGAACCTTGTGTGTTCAAAGCACAGATCTAATTTTTTACATAATTTTGAATGAAGAAGCTTGCTAATACTATTACAAACCAGACCTGGGACCACCAGTGATGAACAAAGAAAGCACAGACCATGAAGCTCATGATAATTGTTGACAAATGTAACACAGAAGTGACAGGACAGAATCCATTTTGAAGGTGTTTTCAAACTATTGAGAAAAGTTGAAAAATTTCTCCCTCTTGGTACCATGAAAAAACATCTTTGCCTTATGTGACAGAGTCCTATTGCAATATTTTATTTCTAAAACCATATTTTCTATCCCTATTAAGATTGTTAAAGTTCACTGAACACCTGTGTTTCTGGGAGACTTTCAGGAATGTGTATACTTATTAATACTTTATAATTCATTTATATCCTGGAAGTTAATTAATATGAGATTCAGAATAAACTGAAAAAACCACACCAATAAAGGTTTTCCTAATAAAAAGTCTACAGCTGATACACTATTGTTTTAAAAGGGTTTTTTTATGACTTGTTGTAAAAACTTCATAGAATTTGTTGGGGGAAAAAAAAAGTCATTATGACACTTAAAATATAAAGTTGTAACCATAATAAACTTGTTCTGTACTTTGTATTAAGTCCCTGCATTACCACTCTACAATGTGTATTTTGTAAAGTCTCCGAAAATTATTTATAATTAGAACATGTATATCAAATATTTTGAAAAAGTTCTCCCTGTAAGTTTTTCAAGTGACATTTGCTAACACTGTCAGCAGTCTTGTTATAATAATGCAAAAAAGAACATGTCAGAAGACACTCTGAAGTAATTTCACCAGTAAGTATTCCAAGTAGATTTTCAGAATTAAGCAGAGGTTTGCATATAATAGCAGAAACTCCTCAGAAATTAAAATCATCATTTGAGGTAAAGAAATATAATAACAAAATAAGAATTTCAAGAAGTGAAGAAAAGCTTGAACCTTTTCAAGGTGTATTTTAAGTTTCACATTAATTTCTCCACCTAGAAAAGAATAAAAAAAAAAAAAAAAAAAAAAATTGTGACTGCTATGCAGTAAGAAGGACTAGATAATTTAAGTCCAGATAAAGTGTTCATAAGCAATTGGCTTCAGTTTGAGAAAAAGAGAATGTCATTAAGTCTGGAGGAAAGCTAGTAAGGGTAATGAATGTTAAAAGTACATATGTATAAAAATAAAGATATCAAATTACTGCAACATAGAAAAATAGTAACATGGATGTAAAAAAAAAAAATAGAGTTTAGTTTATTCCAGAATAACCAACTTTCTCCTTCTTGCCTGCAACAAGGTGGCTGACCTGATTTTCTAGACAAAAGGAGTTGGGTAGATTTGATAAGTTCAGGCTTAGAGTAATTGATGTGGAACCACATGAAACACCATTAATGAAGCTAGAGGTAGTTTAACGTAGAAGGAACTTGTTGAGAGACTAAGGAGGACCATGAAGACAGATAAAAATGAGAAAATTAGAAAGGTGGATTGCTAACCTTAGCTTCACCAAGTAGTGAGCTTTGGTGATACTAGTGATTTATATCTCATCAAAATGTGATGTTGCCATAAAGAAATAGCTGTACTTCTAGGGAAATATTTATGACACTGAACAAGATCCATGTCAGACTTGTCTGAAAATAACCCTGGACTCCCGTGTTCAAGAAATAAGTTGAAATCAGAAAAGGTTTAATAAAATATCTGTAGAGTTGTTAGGGTAAAGGATACAGCCTTGAGCAAAGATCGGTCCAGGTAGGCTGTTTAGCCTAGCAAAACAAAGGTTAAATAATGTTATGACTGCAGTCTATAAATACATTGGAGGTCACCTGTAGACCAGAAGAGGAGCTTTTTATGCCAAACTTTGCTGATATAGGATTAAATGGATGTATACTAGTCATGAATATATTCTGACTATGACTATGAATATATTCAGAATACAAAGCAAATTTCTGAACATCTTTCCAACAGAAGAATGGAGAAATGTATGTGTCAGAAACACTGATAATCTTAATTTTTTCAAAATAAACAAGTGTGATAGTCCTTAGCATTAGACCTCTCAAACAAAAATTCTGTGTTGTTGGCTGTTTTCTGAAGCAGCAAATTCATGTTAATCAGTGGCTGAGCCTAAAGTTATAATCTCTGTTAAGAAACTGGATTTATTGATTAAAGCTTCTTGCCACATTTGGTTAGAAACACGGCTTCAGCATCATATCCAAACTATGTCTGTTCAGCTCAGACAACAGGCAAAGCAAGCCTGAGATATCTATAAAAATCACATAGCTGCGAACTCTGTTAGTTCAGAAGTCATTTTCGTTAAGCATTGCCAGAGCTAAGTAATAAAGAGTGAGTATCTAGGGTGCTCAATCTGTCCCCACCAATACACTATTGCTTCCCTTGTTCTTTAAAGTCATAGCTGCTTTATGAAATACTCCTTATTTGTATGTCAAATCGCATGACTCCCCGTGAGGACTTCCACTCTCTTCCTTTCTTCCCTTGATCAAATACCTTTCTATAACACACACCAGGTGAACTTGCTTCTACACGACGGACTTATATCTAGTTTCCTGCAACATGGCCAAAGCTTCCTTTGCACCTCAGTGATGGAAGGGCCAACACCTCCTGCGTGCATTGCATCTGCTCTGTCCTGCGCTTTTGTGTGGTGTTTCTCTCTTCTGCCTTCACAATGCTGTAGAATTTATGGTAATAGTCAACTGGTTCTGTATAAAGCATGCACTTTCTCTTGTATGTATGCAGTGCTCTTAAAATCACAGGAACTTCAGTGTACTATCACAAATTACAGTTAAAATACATTTATACAAGAAATATAAAGTCACGTCAGAAAAAAATGTACTGTTTTGGCATTAAAAACATTAAATTCTTTGATAACTTATCTTGGAGATACATCATATTTAATTTAAGGAAAGCAGAAATTATATTTAAGATTGATAATTTTAAAAGTGAACTAATTATCTAGAGTATAAAACCCTTGAATATCAACAGCAAGTGTCAACTTTTCACAAACTCCTTCAAAAATTATACAATAATATTTTATTTTTTAAATTACTCTATATTCTAGGGAAATAACCCTAGATCTCTTCACTGTCAGAGGTTTTTAAGGATGAAGCATTAGCAACAGCATGCACTGAAAATATATTATGAATATCTTTGGCAATTCTGTCATGATTTTTAGTAAGTAATCTTCACCTTCTTCAAGAGTATCTATCTATCTCTTAAGCTTTATAATAGAAAATCATTTTTTTTATAGCATTTCTTGTTAAAGCTTAGTAACAGTATTATTTTTATTATTGATAGGATTTTACAACAGACTGAAAAATTGTTACATATTCCAGCTACATCTACTTAAGTCTTGCCAAATGTAACCAGAAGGTTATAAATGAAGCCATAAATTCAGAGGAAAATATTATGTATGTTTGTGAAATTCAATTTATTTTTTTTTCAAAGCAATAAGGAAAATCCAAGCTCAATATTTACTGAAATCAATGTTTTTCACCTTGTTGGTGAAAAGAAAGATTTTGGTCTTCCTGACCCCTAAAACATAGCTCTGTTAACCATTTCCATGGTTCAGAAGAGGCCCAGGAAGTACATTGCTTAATACTCCTGGTTTATCAGTTAGACTAGAATTAAAAAGACTTTGTTTATATTGAATTGAAGAAAAATTGAAGAAAAAAAAGCAATGTAAAATAAGATAACACACTGGTTTGGAAATTCTTATTTTTCTTACAAATAGCCTAGTGAATTATTCTCTGGCACATTAATTAACAGTTGAACAATGTTTCTAAAGGTCCTTACGAATATCAACAAACAGCAAAATTATTTTTAACATCAGAGAAACAAACAATGTTTTTTCCTAGCTGTCAAATTGCCTTGTAGAAGTGAAAGCATCGCTAATAATGTGCTTGAAACTTTTGTTACTGTTATTATTATTGTTGTAAGGCAACATGGAAAAACACATAACTCTTAGAAATACATCATCTAAGCTGTTCAGCAAAATTTAGGTCAAATCAGTAAATGAGTCTCCACCATTCATTATATCTTTCCAGAGGTTTCTGATAAAATACAAAATATATTGCCATGATACCTAGGACTGTCAGTCAGTATTATTTCCAGGGCTGATTTTACATTAGTGGTAAATGGAGGATAGATAGAGTTAACATTTCAGCATGATGTGAATTCTGTGTTTGTGTTGATTGGGATCTTTTGACAATTTTGTATTGTTACCTGAATTAGATGCCTAAATTTTTAATCTGCTTATTTTTCAATCTATTATTACTGTTCCCATCAAACTGGAAATGTTTCTCCGGCTGTCAGAGCTTCTAATCAAAATGCTGCCTAAGAATCACTAGAAGTATCCTGGACATTTTCAAAAGAACTAAAGTTGTCTTTATCTCCCTAATGGCAAACACTGAACAATGCAAAGTAAGGTATAAAATATTGCACAAACCTCCACAGTCACACACAGCTGGGGGGGAAATTTCATCTTAATGTCTACCTGACAATCGGTTGCTGCTCTGAAACAAGGTAAGTAATAAAATTTCTTCACTAATAGTTCAGCTGATGTCCAATAATCATAAAATCATAGAATCATAGAATGGTTAGAGTTGGAATGGACCTTAAAGATCATCTAGTTCCAACCCCCCTGCCCTGGGCAGGGACACCTCCCACTAGACCAGGCTGCTCAAAGTCCCATCCAGCCTGGCCTTGAACCCTTCCAGGGATGGGGCATCCACAGCTTCCCTTTGCAACCTGGGCCAAGTGTCTCACCACCCTCACAGCAAATAATTTCTTCCTAATATCTAATGGCTATCTAATGGCTATTGATTTTCCAAAAGAAATATAAAACTAAATATAGCTGCTACTCTTCAGTAGCAGACTGCTTCATCACATTGTCCAGGTTTGCTAGAGCTCTTAAGGGAGATTTTTCTCGTGTGTGAGGAAGGTTGTGATTTGTAAGTTCTCTGATGCAATAATTACTGAAGGCAAATAGGATTTCTCATGGAATAATGAAAGCAGAAAAGGTGGGGGGAGGGAAGTATCCCAAAAAGTACATCCACATTAGCTTTTCTGAAGTGTCCACTGACCATATTGTAGCTCATGTTGCAGAGCAGTCTTGCAGAGTGTGAGTTCCTTTGGATGAAACTCCATGAAAATGCTGTCCATAATGCAACCAGTCCACTGAGCAATACTAGAGCTTGTTAAAGTAAACCCCGAGATGTTCACAACCAGGACATTTGTTCCTCTGTAACAACTTGTTTGCTTTGCAGGCGTTTTTTCATTAGTCACAGTCTTGCTAATAGAGACGTGGCCAGTATGAGCAACTAGAAGGTCTAGACTCCAGTCTACCACAGATGTAACCTGAGTCAAATCTTTCAGGCAAAGCTGCTTTTCTTCTTTTGAAGTACACCGCGAATATATGCTAGATGGTATAGGAGAAACATAATCAACCACACTGAAGGGGGGCAGGGGGGAAGGAAAGAAACTGAACAATTATTACAGGAACAAACAAGAACAACAATAAAGAAAAAAAATCCCTGAGGAGAACAGTAGCACTACTTATTTTAGAGCACTGTTGGGTTTTTTTTTTTCAGTTGTTTAGAGTTTTTAGTTCTCTCCAATGTTGTCAAAACCACTTACCAAGATCCTGTCTTCAAATTCACAGCACTTGTCACATCCCCAGCCCAAATATGAAATTTTAAACACATTAGGCTTCTGTCTGTTCTTGTGTAAGAGAAAGTTTTCTGGCTCCATTTGTCACATTCAATAACCATAGCCTAGAAAATGGAGAAAACAAGAAGTCTCATCTGAAGGCATCATCCTGATGAGGTTAACCAGAAACAAGTGAGTCAGCAATGTAAGATAGACTGATCATCCATACCTGGGCAATTAGAGACCACACAATCAGTAACTGGAAATCAGTACAAACTCAATAGATACAAAGGTACGATCAAGAGAATTTTCTCTATAAACTTTTCAACAATATTTCACCCTGAGATTTTACTTGATTTTTATTGAAATCAAAATAATATCTTCACTGAGGTCTAAAGGTTTTGTACTTGGTCAGGAATGGTGCTTAGAGCAAGAAAGGTTGTCTCTGCATATATGTGCGCTTTTCTGTGTATATGTGTGTGTGCGCATGCGCACATCCACATATGAGTGTGCATGTGTATGTATGTCTATTTGGAATTACTAAAGAATTAAAATGGATTTGGAAATAAAATCCTGAGAATGGGGTGCCAAAGGACAAAACTCCTTTTTCTGCAGAGACCATAGAAAGTCATTTAACAACCTTCTAGTATTAAGCTCTCTCTTTTCCTATAGATATAGTTCAAAATCTATGAAGAAACGTGTGGGCTTAACGCAGTATTGAATCTGGGTTTAGCTTAACATCTTGAATGAAAATAATTGCCACAGTCCTTTTCAAAAAGTCATGTTCTCTAATCTCTAATTTTGGACGTATCGTAGAATCACAGAACGTTTTGAGTTGGAAGGGAGTTCTAAAGGTCATCAAGTCCAACCAGCCTAGGATATCTTCCGCTAAACCATGTTGATCAAAACCCCATCCAGCCTGGCCTTGAACACTTCCAGGGCTGGGACAGCCACAGCTTCTCTGGGCAACATGGGCCAGGGGCTCACCACCCTCACAGTAAAGGATTTCTTCCTGATATCTAATCTAAACCTCCCTGCTTTCAGTTTAAAACCATTAGCCCTTGTCCTATCACCACACTCCCTGATAAAGAGTCCCTCCCCAGTTTTCCTGTAGGCCCCTTTTAAGTACTGGAAGGGGCTATAAGGTCTGCCCAGAGCCTTCTCTTCTCCAAGCTGAACAACTCCAACTCTCTCAGCCTGTCTCCATAGCATAGGCACTCCAGCCCTCTGATCATCTTCCTAGCCCTCCTCTGGCCCCATTACAACAGGTCCATGTCCTTCCTGTGCTGAGGACTCCAGAGCTGCACGCAGTACTCCAGATGGGGTCTCACTGGAGAAGAGCAGAGAGGCAGAATCACCTCCCTCGACCTGCTGGCCACACTTCTTTTGATGCAGCCCAGGATATAGTTGGCTTCCTGGGCTGGGAGTGCACACTGTTGCCTCGTGTCCAGCTTTTCATCCACTGGTACCCTCAAGTCTCTCTTTGCAGGGCTGCTCTCAATCACTTCATCCCCCAGCCTATATTGATCTTGGGGATTGCGCCGACCCAGGTGCAGGACCTTACCCTTGGCCTTGCTGAACTTCATGAGGTTTGCTCTGGCCCAACTGCCCAAGCCCTTCAGGTCCCTCTGGATGGCATCCCTTCCATCAAGTATATCAACTGCACCACTCAACTTGGCGTCATCTGAAAACTTGCTGAGGGTGCATTCGATTCCTTTGTGTGTGTCATTGAAGATATTGAACAGTAATAATTTTGAAATCTTCTGTATTGACAAGAAATGTAACTAGTATGAACATGAATAGGGCTAGTGTCTGGTGACTGCAGCAAACACTGCTTACTGCTGGATAATTACTGACTTAAGAATACATGAATTACTAAGTATTAACAAGTGGAGTAACTGGAAATAAATAGCCCTAAATGCGTCATCATCCCCCTAATTCCTTTAATTCCTCTTCATCCCTTTTAACATGAAAGTATTTTTAATTAACTATATATTCGTTTTCAAACACTGAAACTTTTTATATTCAACCTGTATGAATGTATATTTTTCATATCATTTTTTTTTTTCCCCACTATTGGCGGAGAGAGTACCATTTATGAATGAGGCACTACAGGAAAAACAGTAGACAGAATGGTACAAATTGAATAACTGGACAAAAAACAGTTGCTGAGTATTTATGAGTATTCGTACAGTTAGATTGCAGAACAGTAACTAATTTTGAATACACAGAAGAGATACAGAACATTAAAGCAGATTTAAACTGCATGACGCTCATTGAAACCTGTGTTTAAACTACTTGCAGTGACTAATGAGAATGAAGTACATCAGAAGCAATTATAAAAGCCTACTACGGTTTTTCTTTTATGTCCAACAAACAAGCAATATATAAAATGCCTTATGAACTGCAAAAGCACATTAGCAGGGGAAGGTAAAACTTTAGCACAGTAAATAGTAACATGCACATTGAATCTAGGAGTCTACTGTGGAAAAAAAAATGCAGAAAAAAATATTATTAATCTTCAGCACTGGCTTTCTCCTTTACTTTCTTTCACCTCAAAATTTATTCTTTCCTATGCTTCCATTTTAATGCTTTCAGAGCTTTATATTACATGAAGGCACCATGGAATATTTTTTTTCTAAAATAATAGGACTAGAGACAGACTGTCTGGCTCTGGATCCACAAGGTACTGTGTTAAAAAAAAAAAAAAAAAAAAAAAAAAAAGTCAGATTTATTCAAAATGTTCAAGTACCCTGCAGAATCACTTTACATATGGGAGTACACAGAGATCATTGGAGGCTCTAGCACTGAGTCCTGAGATATATGTCCATATCTTTTCTTGGCTAATATACCCAAGTTTCTATTTGTGCTGCCAAATATAATTTCTTTAGAGTACTATAGACATGTAATAACATAAACCACAGGAATGTGAAGCGGACAGAGATTCTAGAACCTTCTAGTGCTAGAAAACCTGAAACTCTGTGTGTATCTGTAGAAACCAATAATGAGGAAAATTTACATATACTGTTTTTCAATGTGTTATGCAGCATAGGTGAACACAGCAGGACCAGGACAATACAGCCACTGCAAAACATACGTGTAAGTAAGGAAGACTTTAGGCAAAATTCCAGAGGAAAGTCAGATAATGTTGACTGATCCACATACTGACCCACAAAAAAACATGTGATGAGTAAGGGGCAGGAAGGAGTAGGAGAAGGTGTGGTGTGTCTGAAGAAGGCAAAGAAATGTGAAAACTGATGTTAGATGCTTAATCTAAGAACAATTAGTTTTACTTAATTAGTTCTTTTTGAGATTGAAGTTTGGAAAGTATCCTATGCCATTACAGTCTAAAGGAAAAAGATGAGGTGGAAGACAAGAGCTTCGGGAATGTCTTGCTTAGTCTGTGGCTAACAAAGATGAGAGAAAAAAAAAAGAAAAGTTACTGAGGGAACAGAAGCACTCAGTCTGTAGTCAGCAAGCATCTTTCAAGATCTTCTCTGGTGATCTGAGTAACCCTTTATAATATTTACTATTTTTCAGTGCTGATAATATTCATATACCCACAGCGTATTCATATATAAGATCAAGCATAGAAAAATTATGGAAAACTAATAACCTGATTCTTTCTGATGTCTTAAGACCTACTTTCTTCACAACTAAGGTAATTATTAAAAAACAAGTAACCTAAAGGGATTAAGAGAGGACCTCCAGAGGCCTTTCTCTCAAATCTCTTAAATACAGATAAGGTCCAAGCTGTGGTTCAAACTTTGGGAAAAATGGGTAACTACTGAGTTCATCTCTTAATGACAGATTTTTTTGCAAAAATCAGCTATCAATATTTGCTCAAGAATCTACTGGGTAAGAGGGGGAAGAATAAAGAAACACAGCATAACTCACCTTTTTTCCCTGAAATGTTAAATATATTTCACAAATGTATGGAAACTTATTTTATGAAGTTTTTCATAACAGAAAAATATCATTTTTGTGTTGTAATCTTAGCAAACATAGATATGTAGGTATTGTACAATGACTTCTGTTGAGCAGAACACAATCTCTTAGGAATGCTAACGAAGAAGACCATGCTAAAAAATGTTTGATGTATAATTGGCATCAACCTCTGTACCATTGTCTGAATCATACTAATAAAAGTTCAAATTGATAGAAGTTACATCATTTTGTCTATAAACACACCTGAAATTTCATGACCTTGCAGAATTTTGTATGATGGAATTCTTGAAGCACAAACTTTAACACTTTTACACAATATTAAAAAATGAGACGGGCAATAGAATTTAAAGACAAAATGAGCTGACAAACTAATTTAAGTCGCATTAGTAGACTCCCACATCTCGTGTTTGATGCAATCTGTTTTCCATTCCTTAGCTGCCAGAACTTTTCATTTTAACAAGTAAATGATTATAATTTAGAGACATCAGTAACATTCCAGTGCAGCCTATGGGTTAATACACTTTGTTTTAAACAAGTACAAAGCATTGGCACTCTGTCTCACCATTTTTATGCTTCAAATTTGTATTTTTGATCCATGGACTACACTAGAAACTCAGTTGGGAAAGCCCTTTGTACTGATTATGTGAGTGACTGCTGCATTTACTGCTCAGTCAAGCACTAGAATGTACACCCTTAAAACAGGTTCATCAAAACTGTGATTATTCAATCCACCAAGGTGCAGAAAGGAGAGCAAGAAAAAAATATGTAGGAGAGATTTCAATATGAGTAAATAGTATTCCAGACTTCTGTATTAGAAAGCAATTTCGGTAGGATAAATTGAGGATAAACCATAGGATATATCTAACCTCATCTGGTAAAATATAAGTATTTCATTATTGTGTTTCTGCAAAAGGAATCTTACAGTCTAACTATAAACAAATATTTTTTTTTCTGTGAAATAGACTTCTTAGCACTCCCCTCACCCTAATTAAATAAATCAATAAATGCAATTTGTTTTGAGAGGAAAAAAGGTACTCCAATGCTTTATGACAATGTGACTGTAAGGATTTTTCTATTTAAAATAACTGATTTTGCATGTTTGATCCCACTGAACATTATAACTTGTTCTACATTAGAAGATTCAGTTTCTAAAGTGTTAAAGATTCAAAGTTTCAGAACGCAGGTGAATGAGGAAACTTACTACTTGTGTTTTTAAAGTATGGTAGAAACTCAGTACAGGTAAAAGAGAACAGAAGTTTGAAGAGTAACAGGTTTCTCCAGATAATAAATTAAAAAATAAATAAATAAATAAATAAATTGAAAATTCCATGACAATGATTGCATTTGTGCATATGGTGTACTCAGCTGCATGGATATCAGAATAATTTCAGCACCAAAACAGACTTTTCCTGAATCTTCTTTCAGACAGATTGCTGCTGCTAGAGATACATCAAGAGTACTATAAACATCAAGAATTACGGATTATGCAGTCAAAGATGTGATTGGCAGGAACTACCTGCAATTTTAATACAGGTTTTAAATTCATCTTAAGTGTTGGTATACTCTAGGTTTAAAATATCTAAATCCTACTTTTCAGTGCAGAGGAAGAGTGTTCTTGAAAATTATGTTAAGATAAAGGAGCACTCTTCATTAATTTACAAATTTACAAAGATTTAGATAGTTTTACAGCATTATCTATAATTAACACCTTCAGAAGCCTATTTTCTCAATTGAGGGGCAACGTCTGAAGATGAGACACCAAACTGGGATGGAAAGAAGACAGTTACATTTAATTTAACTGTGGTAACAGCTGCAATATCTGGAAGGACCAGAGCATGTACTGAGTGGCTTCCAGATGCTGTAGGTGTGGTACAGTGTGAGTGAACTTGGCACAAGACCTACCTCAGGCAAGAACCTTTCAGCTGCATTAGTCTACATTAGTGAGTCTCCATTTTCTGTTGCAACTACTTTCTCTGCTAAGCCTTTGTCCAGGCAAAGTAAGAAAAATAGACCTTACTTCAGATATATCTTTCCAAAAATTGATATCTCATTGAAAAGTTTAAATACATAAAAATATGCACCCTTATTTTGCATGGGAGTCGGAAACCCATAGGCAATCCTGTGTCTAGACTAAATGTGTTTAATTACTCAAAAATAACGATAAATGAAGCTAAAAATAATTGGTTTAGTTTGAAACACAGGATTATTAAGAATGACAACAAGCTCTGATGGATTTATATTCTTGCCAGATGCATCTCCTTAATGAGTTTCTGAAACTACCTACTAATATGTCATGATACAGAGAATTGTCAGCCAGTCAAGATGATGAACCAATCAGAGAAGGAAAAAAAAATTATTTTTCCACCCACAAAACAGATCGGTCACTCAACATGAAAGATCGATTCAAAGCACTGAAGACAGCTATTTAAGATTCACACCAGTGTAAGAAAGAGCAGATGTCTCCTTTGTTGAAACAACCATGCCATGGGAAAAATACATCAGCTGAGAGCTGTAAATCAGCATCTCTAGCTGCAAAATTTAATGTAAGAGGTAAGATTCTGATTTGGCTGATTATTCAGGAAATTCTACCAGACATCAGTTAAGTATATTTACAGACAAAGTTATAATGTTCTAGTGTTGTTAAAGCAGGAATTAACTTTCTCTAGACCATGACGCTTCTTGAATAGCTCCAAAATTCTGGTAGGTTACTCATTAACTGCAGAAAGAGATATTTATTACTCTGTGTTTTTTGTCTATCAAATAAAAATGATCTAGCTGAGAGAAAATGCCTCCTTGCAAGCTAGAAAATCTGCAACTCTTTAAATCAATGGGAATTTTACCTATATGAACAAGATTTCACTCTAAATGCACATTCTGATCACCTCTAAAATGCTCTCAGCCTTGGATGCCCAGCACCCACAGGGAGCTCCTCCTGTATCAAACTAATTGAGAAAGTTTAAAAAGAAATCTGATTCATATATTGGTTGAACTCAAATGTGATTTAATCTTGTTTCTTTTCCCCGTTTCTTATCTACAGCTAGAACCATCTGTGAAGCACCTGACATATTCCATGTACCGCAGAGTTTTGTATTACTTTGACCTTTTCAATATTCTGTACTTTTATTGGTTAAGTTGTTCTGTGGTTTCCCTACAGGTTAGCTGCCTGCAAGTAGCTGAGGAGGAAAGTGGGTGGCAAGGAGCATTCCATAGTATTTGTGAACACTGGAAAGGTCAAAGCTGTATAGACCACTCTTAAGTATTAGAGAATATAGAAGGCAACAAAATCCTCCCGCTTTACTCGTCTGGTAAATGTCGTGATCTGAACAGAAAATGCTATCACATTAGTATCTTATGTCGGTCATGAAGACCATCACAAATAGTTTTACATATTCCTACTGTGGTTACAATTGTGTGATCTTTTTGCTTCTGGAATTCATTGAACCCGATGAGCAGCTGTGTAAAATGCCTGGTAGAAAAATCAAACTAAAGTACTGGGTAATTAATACTGGCTTAACCTGCATGAACATTTTAAAGAGCAGTTTTCAAAGGGTAAGATAAATTGGTATTCTTTAAAATGTGTTAGTAATGTTATTATAGTAATATTCTTTACAGAAAAATACTTAAAGGATAGTACCTTCTTACTGAATCAGTCCCGTGCTGCTATCTAGAATATTCTTATGGTTTCTGTATTTCCTTTTCATGAAGGGAAAGAACAATATTTTTACCAATGTTGCACTTTCCTGTAAGTCTTAAGTGTCTTGGTTTCCTCTTGTAGTACTGGAAGTGTGTCCTATTTTAAAATAGTCTCATTCTATATAGTATTTTATGATAATTCACAGTGCAATATTGTAGCTAAAATCATCCCCCTACACGTAGTTTTATAACTTTTTACTTTCATCAAAGCATCGTTAAAGGAAATGTGGATACAAGAGTTCCCAAGAGTCATAAATATTACAGCTAATCCAGACCTTGACTGGATAGACTGCATATCTATGAAACAGTAACAATAAAATATTTCTCAATATCTTGAATTTGAGTCCAAAACTATTTATCAAAAAATATCAAGTACAGTTTCCAATTTCAGACATTAAGTTGAACAAATAAGCATGAAGATGAACAGATTATGCACTATAAACCACTAACAGAAGTAACTCTCAAAGACCCTGATACATCATAATTAATTTTTAAAGCACATTATGTTGTTTTCCTACAGGATACCTTGAGATAATGGAAGATGGCACTAATATTAAAAGGAGGAATGTTTGGGGTTTGGTTTTGGTTTGTTTTTGGTTTTTTTTTTTTTTTTTTCTGTGGTTGAAGAATTTAACGTAACCTGCCAATCTAGTTATGGAGAAACAAATTTACAGTTGGTGGCAACAGGTGTCTGTTTTCAGATTCATGCTACTTGCTAACAAGTAGCTGAGGATAAGACTAGTGAACATACGTTACTGAGTTTATAGCAACAACAAAATATGGAGAATTCAGTGTGAATAGAAATGGTGAGAGGTTTAATGCTTACTGGTGATATGGATTCGGGTCTTACTCACAAATAGACATGAGTTATTGATTTCACACTGTTTTGTTTCTTAAGAGAAGTAAAACATAGTGCAAAGAAACCTGTTCTGCTGGCAGTCTCTGGGCAGGGGTAGCAGTGTCAAAACATTTTCACGTTGAGCAAATGCCTGAGTAAGGTGAGGAGATGTTAGTGAACTCTGCACACAGAAAAGTCCTGAGCAGTTCCAACAACCATCGTCATGAATAGTCACACAAAAGGCTTATATGCAGCTTAAACAATTGTAAAAGCAGTGAGTAATTGGTTTAGCAGGGTTGCTGATGAAAACATTTACTCCAGGATTAATAAATGTAATCCATGTAAACAAGAAAACCAAAATTATACTTCCACTCTGATTTTCAGTTTCAGAGTACCTCTAGAGTTTAAGTTATCACTAATTCATAACTACTCAAAGTTGAGGTGGGGGGCAGAAACTGTTAGTTCAATTTCTTCAAGAAACTGCCAAACATGGCCCGGTCTAACATCTCTTGCCTGGATAGTTGATGTGCAAATGAGGATTCATCCAATTTGATCTTCTAAGTTGACTATCACCCAGGCAAAGACAAATGAAGTACCAAGTTTTGAAGAGAGAAATTGAAAAATACTGTCTGAGTTAGAATTTACAAGGTCTAGAAACATTATTTAGGATATTGAAAATGAAGGTTACTATATTTCTCTCTATACACCCTCTGATCAAGCACTGTATTGGTGAATTTTCATTTACAATTGACCAACATGCCCAATGCGATTCTTGTATATACAGATATATAAAGGCCTGGCACCAAAAGGAAAGGTTAACTAAAAGATCTGACATACCAGCTTTTTCTGTAAATTATTGCCTGAATAAAGCTAGAAGGAGTTCAGGGGATCAAAGGGTCACGCTAGGAGGAAGAAGACTTATTTTGATAGACATAGTAATAATTTTTTGTTCAAATATTATTTTAATACTGTTGTAAAGTTCATATCACTTACAAGTCCAAAATATAATCTTATGTGGCTGGAAAATAATGTTATTCCTAATAAGAAATAAACCACAACCATCCCCAATAATTAACCATGAAGTCTTTCAGTAATGGAAAACATCAAAACTCTAATCACTTGGGATGAAACTCATCGATTGACTCATTCGACCTTATTCAAAGGCCTTACGTGGGGGGAAACCCTGGAACTGCACCAACCAACTATCCGATTAGGAACTGAGCAGAATTTTAAAAGCTTTGATGGTCAGTATACTTAGAGGCAAGAGTGAGAGGGGGGTTGAAACTGGCAGGTTTCTGCATCTAGGAAGCCAGCAATTATTTGGAGTGCCAGGTATACATATAAACTGTTTTTGAATATGTTCTCCGCCAAATGATTTTGTTCAGAAAAAATAAATCCTTCAATTTGTGCAAGCTGTCACACAGACTTTGACATTGTCATGGTGTTTCAGACAATAATGTAAGTATTGACAGAAATTGTATCCTGCAGAGACGATGGAGGAATTCAGAGCTTACTGGAGAGCTTGAGAGAGCCTTTAAGGGATGATTTCAAGAAAAAATGTGTTTACCAGACTAGTAAATGGGTTAATACAGTTTGTTAATACAGTACAAAGCATTGGTGCTCTCCCTCACCATTTTTATTAAATTAAACTTTCATCAGTATGGCTCAGACAACAGTACAGAGGCTGGTGTCAATTATATATCAAACATTTTTTAGCATGGACTTCTTCATACCAAACTAACCATGTAAATTCTATCATAAATATAATGCTTTCTCATTTTATCTTCACTTACTGTCATTCACTGAACTTACAATGATTTCCCAAGACCTTCTTTTACTTTATTCTACCATTTGATTCCTCAGGTACAAATAAGAGCTACATGTTAATCACAAGAAGTAAATAAGACAGGCATATTGACAGGACTGCTTTACTTAAGGTATCATGAAAGCTTCCAATAGAACAAAAGTAGAAATACTATATTCACTTCCCTTTACTCCATTTCCTTATCATTCAGAAATATTCTTTGTTTAAAAGCAGTTTTCTGAGGTTCTTGGGATCCTTTTTTCATGAAAAGCTTTCCATGAGTTTAAAAATGAGAAATGTTTTCCTGAATGTTTCTCAGAGCTAGCTTTTCCAAGACAGATCTTTACTCATTCCCCCTACTACAAAATCACAATCCCACAAGCCACTTAATTCGTACTCTATTTCTCAATTTTCTGTTGACAGTCCTAGCATGACTCAAAAAATCCAGTCTCTAAGTAATGCTGGTAAAAGACAAATTTTAGCACCAATAGTTGAGGGACTTCTTAGATATAAGATGTATTCCCAATAAAGAATGTCACTAGCAATATTATGCTTACTTAACCTTGGATAAAGCACAGGAAAAGTCCACTCATCATGGTAAGAATACAATTTTAGAAACAGAGCAGATGAATGTGTTTTCTATAAACAATATTAAATATCATTTTCTTACTAATGTAAAATGATAGCAACAGAGCCAAAGAATGTATGAAATATGTACTGCAGTTACTACAAAAGAGTAGTAACATCGGTATTAGGGTATGCAAATAGTTAGGTTTGCATAGCTACTATGAGACATGGGAAATTTAAATCTAGCAAATAAAAGAAGCCTTTTACACTTGTGCAAAAGGCACAGCTGGAGATGTGAGAGATGGCTGGGATATGCAGGTGGTTAAGGGTCAATTATGTGAGACACAGCTAAACTTCCCAGGTAATTGGAGATAAACACTGGGGGCTTTTGGAGTGGTAAATCTCACAAGGCCCACAGCATCTACGTGTATGTACCAGCGATACCTTACACGGCTGACATGTCTGGCATGGCATGGCATGGCATGGCATACAGAAGTACCATAAAAGACTGGTAATGGCATCAGAAATACCAAATCTGAATATAGATATAACAAAGCAAGGACCAATGCGGAAAAAGTAATTAGGTGTGGGTTGTTTATTTGGGAGAAGACAAGATTTGAGAAGGAAGGGGTCAAGCTGTTTGGTTAAGCAACAAGAACGGTAAAATAGAAAAAGAAGGATAAAAATGGGCAGTTGAGTGTCATTAAGCTGCGTGCTCTCTGCTGCGTTTGTGCAGATGGAAGTACAGACACTGATCTGTGTTGATGTGTATCTGCTCCTCTGACCAGGGCTCTGCAGGGCTGGAGGGAGAACCACTGTTTTAGACACCAGAAAAGTGGGCCAAAAAAGAAGAACATCCCCACACTCCCAAGCTCACCAGGTCTTGGTTTCCTTCGGCACACAAGTAGAATGATTCATCCTCTGTAAGGCTGTTGTTGCAGGCTCAGCACGAGACTGGTTTTCAACACAGAGACAAAATCAGCATATAGGTTTCTGCAGTATATCCATATGTATAGGGAGAAGAAGATTTCATTCTCTCTTTCAAATTACAGTGTATAAAGCAGTACTGGCATTAATCTTCAGGAAGAAGATGAAAACTGTAAACTACAGCACCCTTTCCATAACTACAGCAATATTATTAATGATTTAAAAATAACTGCACAGTACTCCAAACCTATTGCCTAATGTATCGGAGAAATAAATACATTGCAAAGGAAAAAATGCGTTAGTGAAAAAACAAATGTCATATAACAGCCACTTTAAAACCATTTCTAAAGACTTAAAATTAAAAACAAAAATATGTATTCTTGAAATAGTCTACCTATCTGACAATCTCAGAATGTGAAGCCAATTTTTACTCAAGTAACTTTCCTTAAATTTACCATGACCCTTCTTACCTCTTTTTCATGGAGTAAAAAGAAAGATTATAAGGTGTGCAAAACCATCAGATTAGCTAAAGCGCTCATGTAAACTCTAGATGTAAACACAGTAACTTATCAAATATATATATAACAACTATTGCAGCTATTGTAAATACAGGTATTGAAAAAGAAGGTGCAGTACGTAAGGCAAACAAAAGAGATGCGCTTGCCATAAATTCATTAGTCTTACATTGCCGATGTAAAAGAAAAGAGATTTTAACAATGAAGCTCAACTAATTGAAATCTCAAAACTCTATCAGTCAACAGCCACTTAGTAGTATATCACAGATTTTCATATTTAGGGAAGTTTGCAAATAATATAAATAAATAAATAAATAAATAAATAAATAAATAACACAAAATACCCAACAATTCAAACAAACAAAAAAACCAAACAAATTTCTGAAACAGAAATTAAAATTATCCATTTGATAAGGCAAATTTTTACAATCTTCAGAATCAACATGTACAATGTGGACCATGTAAACACATTTAGATAACCAGTGTATAAAAGTCCTTCATGTCAGAAATAAAATACACACAGAGAGGGTTACTACTCCAAGGTAAGCAATTTAATTAATACAATATTAGAAAAACCTAACTCATGTTTATAATTTTGCTGTAGAGCCAAAAGTTCTTTTTTTTTTTTTTTTACTGTTCTTTTAACCTGAGTGTTCATTTGCACGTCTTTAAATCCATATGGCACAGGCGTAAGTTATTTTCATAAAGCATTGGAGCATCAGGCTCTTAATTATCTTAGGAGCCCTCAGAGTTATGCTTCCCCTTCTACCTCTATGGAGAAAGACAGGAAGACAATATAAAGGTAATCAACACTTCAGCTACTCATAAGCCAAACTATGCTCGTTTCACTTTTCCCTTACCATTTCAGAGTGCAACCCAACTCAGTATTGTAAACAAACCACCTTTCTTATGCTGCCTTATCTTCAATACCCCTATGAAACATATATTTCTTCCTGAAAAGAAAGATTTTCCTTATCTGCATTTCTATTTTCCATTAAGCAAGAAGGCAGATTAAAAGACTGCACATTTTTCCTACAATTCTCTGTAATTTAAACTATAAATGCTATGGCAGCAACACCCAAGAGCTGGTTCAGTATCATAAGCAGAAAACATGGCAGAGAGAACAGCAGGACCAAAAAGAAGTAGAAGATGCTCTCTCACTATTAGCAATATCCTTAAGCAGACAATGAGGGTGTGGTTCCTTCCAGGTTGATACAGATGGTCCCTGCCTTCAGGTGAGTACCTTCTGTCTAGCAAAAATGGCTGGGTTTACAGCTATCTCTTAGTGCAGAACTAAATCCAAGATTTTGTCAACTCTTAAGAACTCTTAAGAACCTAAGGCTCCTAAAAGCCCTTCACATACACACAGGAGCATGAAGAGGATGATCAAGTCCACTCAGATTTGAGCCACTCTCTCAGATATTTCTCTCCCCACACTGGAAATAGAAATGTAATGTGAACAATGTCTTATTTTAGGCACCGCTGATAAATGCCTGAGATCATGGCAGATTAATTTGGGCCTAAATAATTACTGTACATCAAGTTTTAATGAATTTCCATCCTTAGAAGAAAGAAAAAGCATCCCCCGCCTAGTCATATATCCACCAAGAATGACATCAGTGCACACAGTTCTGCCTTGGAGCAAGAGGATGGGCATAATGACTTTCTAAGGTCCAGGCGAGCCTTATTTCTTATGGTTCTGAAAAATAATAAAATAAAAAATATTTTCTTAGTCTTTGCACGTTTGAATTTGCTGGGATATTGATTTTGTATCAAAATTAGCTCTTTTTATAAGTTAAGACTATGACTATTTTTTCAAGACATGGTTGTTAGAGAATTTAAAGTAAATATTTCATCTCTAAAATATGCTGGCAAAAGTGAACATTTCCACTGGAATAACAATGCCTTTCACTCCCCTCTCTTTCAGCATGCATTCAAACAGTGCATACAGTTTGACTTTAGATTTGCATTGAGAAAATAAACAAGAAAAAAAAGGTACAAAATGAAAAGAAAAATATTCAGAAATACAAGCAAGTACTTCTTATGCCTACTCTGTAATTAATCTCAGCATGGTACAGTTAGAGTATTGTACTAGTGTATTTGGGGCCATTTGGAAAAGCATAACCAACCCAATATATGATGATCAATATGGGAAATGTATTTAAAAAAATCAAACTAAAAATATAATCATATTGATATAAAAGAAAGATTAGTAGAAAATCTGTGTTAGCATAATGGGGGGAAAAAAAGCATTCTGACCTCCTTTACACTAGAGAGTAGGAAACAATTTTCTTGTCTTTACACAGTTCGAAAGCTTACATTTCCCTATATTTTCAACAGAGTACATGATCAACATTTATAAAACAACAGTAAGACAGCAAAGTTGGATTACATCGGTTCAACCTTAACAATTCTGAAATCATGTTTCATTCATTACTTCTCTTCACTTTTACAAAAAATAAATAAAATGTCAAAATGAAATAATTTTAAAATTAAAATGCATTGATTTAATTAGAACCTTTTCACACAAGACCAACTTTTACATGTGTTTTAAAAAAAATACTCAGAGTTTTGCAAAAATTGGTCTCCTGTAGATGTTCCTCATCTCAACAAAACAAGTCTAGTAAAAAGTACTTAAGCTAGAAAATTTCCAACATCTATTTAATTCCTCACAGGCATTACCATAACATGATTAAAGGAGTATTGATCCCTCATTGAAGACTTTACATTTTTCTTTTTTTTTTTTTTTAATAATTGGTAGCCTGATGGAATTGCATTACTTAGAGATTTCTAGATCGAAAATTGCTGTTTTTTTAAATGGAATTTGTTGAAGAAAAAAGTATTTAGCTAGAAAATATTCAAAAGTGGTCATACTGTAAGTGCAGGGCTGTTCTGTCATAAAACTGGGATTTCTTAAAGATGGTCCCAGAATAGCACAATGAATAAAAGGAGATACAGTCTTTTGTTTTCTACACACAGTTTCTTTACTTAACATGAAAAGCACAGAACCATGTAAACTGAACAGAAATACTATGAGAATGGCCTGTAAGAAATCATCAATCTTTTTGTCTTGTACAAAATACATGTTTTTTCCGTTTTTCTTCTTTCTTTTCAAGTTGTACAGAGGTGCAGGCAGGGTTACAGGGCTTTGATGCTTCTTAGGTCAGATCGGAATTTCTCTATGTCTCAGTGACAGAATATGAACACACAAGCAAAAAAAAAAAAAAAACAAGTACAAAATAAATATTAAATTTGCCTACTTATCTGTTTCATTTGGTTAATCACAAGCATTGACTGAAACACTGGTGCCTGAACCAATATCTGGTTATGCATGCTATTTCTCAACCATTGGTGGTCCCTCATATTTTCTCCTGTATTAATTCTTCTTGGAGCCATACCTACCTAACCCTGAATATTTCCACATTCTACATGCCAAAATCTCTTGTATATTCTACTTTGCATACTTTTTTTCAGATCAAGAACATCCTAGCATTGTTACCAAAACATGCTATGGCACACAAAGCTACTAGCAATACATCCACTGTGAATTTTTCTTTTCACTTCAAAACTTGGTAAAAAATATTATTTCAACACTTACACCCTTTCCTGAATGTCTCAATCTTTTTTATTGGAGCAGGAAACAACAAACTTTCAGAGCATCAGTAGCTACTGAAAAGGTTGTTTAAAGTGGCTTAGAGATAGCTACAGCTTTCAGGTGATTTGCTAACACCATAATATTACCTTTACTCAGTGAAAATATTTTAATTTATGTGAAAATATGTGACCACTCAGGGCAGGTAACATCATTAAGTGGTGGGAAAACACACAGGAAATGAAAATGCAATAGAAAACTGTTGACCAAATATAGAATCATAGAATGTGTTGGGTTGGAAGGGACCTTTAAAGTCATCTAGTCCAACTCCCATATAATGCATATAACCTTATGCATTATATTATATTAGCTTTATATTTATTATTTCTATTATATTTTTATATTTATTTTTACATCAGATAATTAATTGAGTGATCACATCAAGTAGCACCTTGTTTTTGGTTTTTTTGGTTGTTTTTTTCTTTTTTTTTTTTTTTTCCTGTTGCCACCAACCGTATGTTAGAGGAAACAGGTACACTGGTTACACAGTTTAACAGTAAGAAGACTGTAGTAGTTTATTGCCTGTATCAATGCCTGTTTTAGTGGTATCACCTTTCTCTTCAGTGGGAGTGAAAAAAAAGCTAGATTTTTGCTTCAGCGGTATTAACATACAAGATATGACTGCAACACGGGTTTACACCATGCTGTGGGGATCTCCTGGCTAATGTCAAGCTGACACACATACACAGCAGAACAAGGCTGTGCAGTGGTCCTGACTTTGGACCAGAAACACTCCAGCCGGCAGGATGGTGTCTCAGGTTGTCCATCCTGCAGATGTGGCTTCTGCCAGCTCTGGAGCCAGAAACCCTCACAAGAGAAAGAGCCTCCGCCACGGTAGCATTAACATCTCCATACACCACCATGACAGTGCAAGTAGACATCTTTCCATTTAAATACTGCTTTGCAAGCCAGAGCTTTTCTTTTCACTGTGAAATAATATAAATATGCATGCCCATCACAGCTACCAGCAATGTATGCCTGCCCTCCCTCTTTGTGCTTCTGCACAGATCTTCTAGAAGCTGTGGATGCGACTTCTTTCATTAAAAGGGGCCTACCCAGCCCCACTGGGGAAAAAAGTCCACGGAATACAGATATCTGTCAGACCTAATTAGGAAGATACAACACTTCTAAAGCTAATATTAACATGAAGACAAAACAAACCCTGGCAGGTGCACATAAGAACAAAAGGGATCAGAACTTCCAAACCTGTCCTGTTATGTGAGACTGATGTGAAATTGCTTGTGGGTTTTTTAAAGTGATAACAGGCCTCTAAGAGAAATTATTTTGAGGTACAATTTTTGCCAAATTTTAAACAATACAGCAAACACACAAGCCATTATCCTGAAGAATAAAGATTGAAAAATGCAGACAATTTTTGAACTCAGTGCCCAAACTAAAAAAAACAAAACAAAACAAAACAAAACAAAACAAAACAAAACAAGCTTTATATAGTTTAACTTTTAGAAAATAATTAAGAAATCAGAATGGAAATTTCTTGCTGCCTTTAACTAAAGTTCCTACTAGGACATTGAAAAGAATGTGAAGTGAATTATGCACCTTCTTTTTTACCTAGTAGCCCACAGGTTAGTATCCTTAGACCTGAGCTGTGTTTTTTTGTGTGTGTTTGCCAATATCCACGTCTTTTATTATCCTGACAAATGCTTAAGCAGTCAGCAAGAAAGTGATTTAAACTTAAACACAGTGGGGAAGTAGGTAGGGCTAGATGTTAAGACAGTGCTAAATTCTGATGTGGGAAATGTAAGAATAAAGAATGGCAAGAGAAAGAGCCGGTCAATCCTGGTAAGTGCTTTTTGCTGAAACACAGTGTAGAAGATTAGAGACCTACATCTACTGGTCCATCCTGTCTTATTTGAGAGTGAAGTACTCTAGCTCTAATATTTAGAGCAAGCACACAAAGCATTTTAATGCCTCCGTTCTGATATCTTCAGTACTTATTAAAGAGATTAGTTGATAATTATTTTAGCAGAGTACAGAAGAGTCAGCAAGGGTAGGGAAAGACTTATTTATAAAGCTTTTGTTCCATTATAATTGCCTACCAACTTTTATGACATTATATTTCTACTCCACACATTGCTATTAACCTCTTAAACCACTTCCTTTTTAAAGAGTAAATATTCAATAGTGACATTAGTAATTTGAGAGGTACTTTTGGAAAAAATCAGAAGTTTGCTTTCAAATTCAAATATTATATATTCCCTTCCATAAATATTCAAATTAGTTTTCAAAGTCCCACAGGAAATTTAGGACATAGCCCATTGATATTCCTGGAAAAACACTCCAAATCACATATATGCTCTTGAAAATTCTATTCTGTCTTTTTCAATGTGTTTGCAAGAAGCCAGTTCCCCGCATGCTAATTCCAAGCTCCACATCTAGTTTTAACATTCAAAATTTACCATTCTTCTTGTACTTGCTATTTACATAAATTAACCAGACGAAAGCAGAAGTAACATCATATGACTTATGCAACCAGTCAACATGCTCTGAATTATGAATATTTACAGGAAATTCTTTGTGCACTAGACATGAAAGAGAAAATTACACATAGAAATTAATGAATATTTGTGAATAACGCTTAGTGGTGAATTTTACAATCCATTTGCAAACAACATGCAAAAGAAGAAGCAATGAATGTTAATGAATATTAATTAGTACTCCTTCTTTTGTCTGACATACACACACTCACTCCCCTATTCAGTTCAGTAAAGTAGTATAGTTGCACCAGATGGCAAAATTTGGTTCACAATATGGGTAGCAATTCATATTCATATTCACACAGAGCCACATTACAGTGTGCTCTCAAGTAGTGTGTTGACAGAACATGTATATATGTTACAGCTACAGCAAGAAAGTTCAAAATGTAACATCAACTCATTGTTTGAACCTGCAAGACATTTGGCTGTGCTATTTTTTGAAAAAGTCATCCAAATTGTTGGGCTCATAGGCAAGAAACAGAAATTTTAAAACAAACTTTGAAATACCTTTTAGCATGATGAAATGTTGTTTATCAAATTATTACAAAATCTGCTTAAACTCAAGAAGAAAATTTTCAATTAAAATCTATGCTTTTAAGAGCATGTACTCTGACTCCTTTATGCAAAGTGATACAAGCAAACCATCTCAGATGAGCAGATATAGAAAGTAATCTGTAGATCAAAAAAAAAACAAATGAGAATCTGCAGGCTAAATTTCAAAACAGTTTAGGTAATGGGACTCCCACACCTTTCCATAAGAATATATCATTAGTATTTTCTGCACCATTTTCTATCCACAGTTGCCTTTGTCCTGACTTCTTTATAAGCAGAAACAAAGATTAATAGAAGCTATCAGTGCAGCATGTCTTTCTTTCTGTATTCAAACTGAAAAGTATATCTAACCAACAATATCTGAGGTTAGCCTGTGTTTAGCCTGTATTTTCTTGTTTGTTGCCTAAGGATATCCAGAAAGATCAACCACTTTTCTGAAAGGGTTAGTAGATTGCATATCAAAATATGCTGGATGTTAACTAAGAATGAAAATAAAAAGATCTCTTTTTGTTGCAAAGGGAGGCAACTGTAGTAGTTATAATGCATTTCCACTTTGCCAGTATGCTAGCTTGATACCAACCAAATAATTTCCTGAAGCAAAATACCCAGCAGTTTTGATGAATTCACCACTGATGCAGACTTTGGGAATAAAAAAAAAAAAAAAAAAAAAAGTCTTTTGTGTCTCTTGAAAAAGTGACAGGTACAATGGTCAATCCTAATTAACACGACAACAAATGCAGCTTTGGGGACTGCTTGCAAATTATATTTTCCCCTTTTAAGTTACACTGTAATTTGCCAGGATGCATCTAGTTTCCTAGAGAGGAGATACATGCTTGGTGCTCATGCTTAGCCATGCCTGTAGCACTGTCCGTCTCCTAAGCTCTCTGTCCTTGTATGCATGGCCCTGTCCCTCCAAATGGACACATACACTCTTCTGTCCTTTCTCTGGCTGTGACAAGAGCAGAAGAATCAACTGATCACTTTAATCTCACTCTGATGCAGATTTAGGACACGATTATAACATGACATGCACAAAACATGATGTTCCCTCAGTTTTTATGCAGCTTCTGGGTGCTGCAGCTGAGATATTAGCCCCACAGTTTTAAGACTTAAGCTATGTCTTACGAGTGGTAAAAAATGGGTGTCATCCATTTTTAGAGCTGTACCTTAAGTTAATATATCACACGCACCTTTTCTGCAGTGAAAAACGTCCCCATTTTTACTTCGGTTGTCAGGTTGACTCCCTTGAGAACCTGTGACAAGCAAAACAAAACATCCTATTTCAGTTCAGTAACATGTTCAACAAAACTAGAGAAACAGACTTTTAAACAAACAGTTTTCATATATATTTGTTTTTGTCTAATTTTATGTTTTGCTACAGGCTGTTAGAAGATTTCCCTCTTGAATTACAGGAAAAGCTTGTATTGTAGGAAAACTTTTGATACCTGTGTGGATATTTCTCACATTCTCCTGCCTCTCCCAATGAGACTGATTTTTGTTTGACGAAGGCAGAAATGGGATGCAGAGGAATCTCACTTTGTGAAATCCAGGACTTAATCATGTCCTAATCCGGTTCCTAACCAAAGAAATTAATTTTCTCACTTTCAAAACCAACAGGATTACAACACCGTTTGTCTTGTTGTTCCCTTGGGCTGTGTGCTTGCAGTTAGCTGCACTGTGTTTTATGTCAGAAACTAGCACTTCAACACCCCTGTACCCCATGTGCTTGTAACTGTGTCATGCCCCTTCTCAGGTCAGACTCAGTTTCCTCAAATGACCAGTCAAGTTCTCTGGCAGAGCGTCTTCAACATCTTGGAGTGGTCAAATGCAGGATGCCTAAACAAAAACTGAGAAATTCAGGTTAAAAGAAACATTGCACTTTCTGAAATCTGGGATACATTTCAGCATTCACATAGCCAGATTTTTTCATCATCAACACTTAGCAATAATCCCCTATTAATGATGTCTGCACTGAGGTGAGCATAAGAGTCTTAATTTCCTACTAGATCTTACAGGTCTGATTCTGATCTTTTAAATCACTTTTTTTGGTTTTTTTGGGGTTTTTTTGTTTGTTTGTTTGCTTGTTTTTTCCTTTTTTTTTTAATGATCTTTAAAAGAGTCAGTGTAAGTAAAAGCAGTATCTGACATACAAGTTCCTTTTGCAGACTTAGTTTGACAACTATACTCATCAGGTTCTTTTTTATTATCATTAGAATAAAATTAAAAAAAATACAATGCAAGCTTTGATTGAAGAATGTTCAAGTGCCTCAGGATGCTAAACATCTGCATGCTAGGGTGGGTACTGCACAGACACCAGACATTCAGGAGGGGACTTTTTTTTTTTTAAATATACTGCATCACTAAGAAACAAGAGAATTCCATAAATTGGATAACCTCAAACACTAATTAATGCTTCAGGATCTGAGCCCAGTCCTTCTGTCAAGCTCTTATTCTTACACTACCACAGTCAGCAGAGTTAATGAGCAACATGCAGTGATGGCCAAGAACAAGTTTTCTTAGCTATTGGACGCTACGATGGAAATGTTTGCATTTTTATTTCAGTGAATGTTTCAAGGCCTTGTCTCTGTCCCGAACAAAGAGATGAGTATTTTAGCATTTTTGGGAAAAAGTTCAAATTATACTATTTATTTAACCATTACCTTTTAGACTAAAGAAAGAAAAAAATCTAAAAACACACATCATGGAACCTTTGCAACTTCTAAGACTTGAGTGCAGAGTACAGGGAAAATGTAGGCTTTGGACAACCACAGGCTGTATCATATAATACATTTATTATAAGAGACAACACTTCTGAAGTGTTTGAAGTTTTCTTCATTGACCTATCAATTACAAAGACAGATGTGAATTAGGATCTCAGATTAGAGCTCCAGAGCAAATGATACAGAAAAATTTGAATGCTATGGATTTCATTCTTCAATGAAAAGCGACATCTAAATCCAAAATCATTTGTGGTATTTCACATTCCTGAGACACAGAGCGGAAATGAGAGATGAGGTAGCAACAGATATAAAATGTAAACTAAGATGATAGTAATCCTGAAAGCAAATTACATTTACAGCGTATTTAGATGTTGCAGTGCTTTGTGTAATCCATGTTACCATGGTGAAATATATTTTTAGAATTGAAACTATAAACTCCCTTTAAGTTCATATTTCCCTAGAACTTTAAATGCTTCTGGAACTTTTCTGTAGACATCTCCTTGCAGCATTTATATTTCTTAAAATGTTTAACACCTACTATGTTAATATGATTGCATTTATTTTACTTTTGCTTATATTATTTTACTCCTGGTTTTATTTTTACTTTACAGAGTACGTTCTGGCTTGTTTTGCAATACAGTATATATTGAAATCAAAGTTTCTTTTACCTCTGCAACTTGATGTATTTATTGCTGTATTAGACAATTACTAGTACTCACATAATTAAAGATCCTCTACAGAGTGCATTAAATATATACCTTTTTTCTATTGAACGATTTTGATATTGATTCATTGGTCTCTTAACAGCGATTCTCAATATTTGAAAGGCAAAACATAGAAATGCAATGTTTGAACCATTAACTAACAAACTATTAGAATTTTATAGACATACATCAGATTTTTAAGCCAGCCTGCACCAAAACACAGAACTGAATGTGAAGATTTTTACATAATAACATATGCTCCAAAAACATGACAGTATGTCTTGTAGTACAAGTGATGCACTATTTTGGAATATTGTTTAAGCAATGGAAGATGGCTAAAAGAACGGATCTTTCATGTCCTCACTCTAGTTTCACACATATGGTCAAAAAGTATTCCTTAGATAATAATAGTAAAATTGATTTTCTTTTATAGTTAGCAAGGGAAAGTGTTCAGGAGCGATAAAGTTTTCAAAAGGAGTAAAAGCCAGCATACTATTTTCAGAGACTGTTTTCTATGATTCTACAGGAAACATATAGGAAAAATACAAGAAACACACCCACCAGACTCACTCCAGAACATCCCCTCAATCTGTTGAAGATATTTGTTTATTCAACAAATTCACACATTCCTGTATTGCAAACCAAAAGACAGAGCTGGTTCCAGAGCTCTGGGGCTCTCCAAGGAAGAACAGGACCATCCAGTACCCCTAGAGCTGGGCAGTGTCAGAGTTGCCAGAGTTTACAGGTCATAACCCACATTAGAAACACAAAACAGGAAGATCATTTGGAGTGTAAAACATTCCATGTGTAAAATATCTGTTTTTCTAACTGATCACCTCTTAGGAGCAATTTCAGATACAAAGCACACAGCTCAATATGCTGATTATGCTATGCCCTTTGCAGATACTGCTTTGCAACTGATGTAAATGAGATTGTCAACAGATATGTTACATTGAATTAGTTCATCTGAACTACAAATAAAAATGTGTATTCTCAAAATACATGGGATTTTTTAAGGCACTGCCATTCATAATGCACAAAGAATGCACGGACTCTATCTTCAGATGTAATACCTTCATAAAGTCTCATAGCACTGTTTGTTCAGTGCATAAAGAGTCAATAACTGCAAAATGCAGCACTTGTGGAAAGTGTTGCTTTGCAGAAGTAGAAGCACCTTTCTTCTCGGAAATGCTCTGTCAACATACTCAGTTACATATACCGAGCTTTGTGACGAACATAAAAGTTTACACAGAAGTTCAGAGTAGAACCAACACAGCTAAAACTGAATTAGCTGTATATTTTTCTGTGTTGTGTATGATCAAAAAAAATTGCTTGATAAGTTTCCATCAGTTGTGAATCCTGCCACAAATCTTCTAACAGAAAATGAAAATACAAAAGTAGCACAACGTTCTAAAGACCAAACCATTGCATGAATGTAACTAAAGAAGAAATTTGTGTAAAAAGTTTTTTGCTAACAACCATGATGTTTTACCTTGAAAAAGAATTTGAGTTTACAGTTCAGACTTGTTATTAAAAGAGAATGAGAGCAAATTCAGGTCAAACAATATAACTCAGACATCCTCTGGAGGATTGAACGCATTGAATTTGAACCCCTTTAAGAACTTCGCAGAAAAAAATCTGCTACCATTGAAATTCTCTCCTGCTCTGTTTAATTTTAGTAGACAGATGAGCAACGGAGACATCAGGAGGCTGAGGTTTTGCTAAATGCTATCCAGCAATCCAAAAATGATCGGAAGAGCAGTAATCAGCCAACTATCCTACAATTCAGATCCAGCAGTTTTTGCCTGAAGACGTGTGAAGATTATTACAATTTATTTTTCATGGTGATATTTCAAAAAAAGTACCAATAAATTAAAAAGGATTTTCTTGTATGTATGAGAATAAGTCATATTTAACAAAATTACATTTACACTTTGAGAATACAATTTGCCCATGGGTCAGACTGGACCAGCTCAATGTAATTTGCTCTTCCTTTCCCTCTGCATCTTCTTTCCTCAGCATTTCTAATTAGTTATCCTCTACGTAGAGAAGAGAAAAATATTATAATAAAAAAAATCATTACCAGTAGGGACTACAACATTCTCAGTGTCTACATACTGGTCTTTCAAGATCACCCAGGTCATCATTGTTCAGGCCATCAGAAATATTATGGGGGAAGAGTGCGAGTAGTGTGTGCGTCTGTGTATAGAAATACCGTTTCTGCTACTACATTTGCACTCATTTCGGAGTCCAGTTAGTATTTTCCCAAAATTCAATCCTTAACATTTATACATTCACAGTCAATAAATTTTGAACATTTATCATCAGGGCTGGAGAATTCAGAGCGCTAAGGTTCCAATTTGTTTTCTGCTGAGCCAAGGCTTTTTATAAAAACAAGAGTTTGCAGATCTCTTCCGTGCAGTGTTAATCTTTCACATAAATAATGACTCAAAACTAAATCAACACCTGAATTTTGAGACAGTTTTAAGAGTCACCCAGCAAAAACAGAAACAAATATTAGTCCCTGTCATGAACAACACACATTTTCTTGGGCAGGTATTTAGATTATTTTAAAGTGATCTTGAATGTGAAATTATTTGTATGCCCACAAATACTCTACAGTAGCATTTTCAAAAGGCTATTAAAATTCATAGAAATCTCATGGTTATGTCTTTTATAGCTGTTTCAGCTTATATAAAGGATCACAAGTTTATTTCATTTAAAGCTCTTTGGTCTATTCCTTTGGGCCAACTCTTCTTTTTGACTCATTGCCAGTTTCCACATACTTCCACCCTTAAGAAGAATGTCCTACAACCCTTCCTCCCTTCCTGCCCCTCAAACAGTCCTTTCTTGAACTCAGTTTACTACAAAAAAACCCAAAAGAATTACCAAATCTCCTCTTTGAGGGTCAGAACTGAGCTCCTCTGTTCCTTGCTTCCCTCTCTCCCTGAGGGTGGCAACAGCTTTCTTCATCTGCATCTTTACACACAATACATCTGTCAGGTATATTAATTTTGCCTTTGAAGGTCACAATTAATTACCAGCTTATAAATGTAATGAGTAACTCTACACTAGCAAACATTAAAAAGGTATGTGAAGAAGAGAACACAAACACACCGTGAAGCACAACAGATTTTAACAAAAACTGCTTCATTTCAAGATTCCACAAATGTCTGAAACTGTCCAGGAAAGACATGAAAGTTCATAAGTGGAACAACACATTTTTGATCAACTCACAATCTTTTTTTTTTTTATGCAGAGATCAATAGTGCACATTTACATTTATACTACAGGGAAACTGTTCTTCATTTCAGAAGCAAATTGATCACAGATTGTCTTGTGGTGGTGGTGTTGGTAATTCCCCTAGACTTTCATTTGTAAAATGGAAGTCCCACAGCCCACTTTCCACTACCTACTCTGACAGGCAAACATTTGCCAAAGGAATGGGGTATTCACTGTTTGACAGAAATATAAAATGTTTCTCTTTCATATGTTTTCATTAACTTGAAATAATAAAATGATAGGAAAATCAACTATTTACAAAGAGAGTCACTAAAATGAAAACTCTGAAAATATTATTTGATTGCAGTAGTAAATATTTTGATTGCCTCATACTATTAATTAGCATTGCACATTAAACCAGTATTTTGCAGTGCATTATGTTCATATCTCCTGGTGTCTTAAAAGAATGAAGAGGTCAAGATAACCTACTTTTAAAAAAAAAAAAAAAAATCAAAACCAAAACAACAGAACTAACTTGCGGCAAATACTAGTACTTTCTACTTAGCCTTGAAACCAGAATTAATTCAAACAGCTCATTGTTTAGTGTGAAGCAGCTATGGTTTCCTAAACATTATTGTTTGTCCCTAGAAAAACATCAGAATGGGCATATGAATATTCTTTAAGAATGACAGCCGTAGTAGAAATCACATTTAAAAACTGGTAGAAGGCATGCAGGGTACTTAAAAAGCCAGAGAGAAAGCATATCAATAACATTACTGCTTAACAGCACAAAGGAAGCAGTACTTTCAAATACCAGACAAATACAATATCTTCTAAAATCTATTAAAAGGCTCTAAGAGAAGTTAAAGCTTATGAATAGTATTTTATACCTAATTAGATGCTTATTTTGTTGTATAAGAAATTTATTTTCTTGTTTTGAAGATGGTTATTTTTAGACTATCAAGAAACAAGCATAATGTTTAACAGAGTAAAGGCATGGCTACATTACAACCTGCTATTCACCTGCTGACAAGGTAATAAAACAAGCATATTCTTTCACTCCATTAAGAAACATTAAGCAATTGGATGAATGAATATGAAGAACTACCCTTAGTGCTACAATTATGCATTGAGGAAAATACTTGGGGCACTCCATTTACTGAACTTGACCATGACATATTTGAGTGAAGATGATACTTAATCTTCAAATATCTTTACCGGGGATAGAAAGAATGACAGTGAAAAATCCCTGTCCAAGTCCAGTACCCTCTGACCAGGTTCTTTTAGTTACTCCATGCGTAGAGGGTGTAATGTTTAATATCAGATTTACTTATCTGAAGGCATCTGATGTGACACGAGATTCCTTTTTTTAGTTGTCTATTTTTCATACTATATGTTGGACTGAGCCCTGTGTTCACTCCTCCCACGCTGATCTGTCTACCTTCTGGTCCCCTTTGTATTGAGATAAAGTCTGCTTTGTTGCAACAGCAGTGCTCAGTCACACCCTACATCATTCCCTGAGTTTCAGTGGTACGTTGCCCTTGCCTATCTCCCCTGAGCCTTCTTCTAGTTTAGGCACATATTGGGCAATCACATTCCACCCCTCAGAGTTTAGTCAGTCACAATCCCCAAGCTAGCAACAGCATGGAAAGATTTAAGATTTTTTTTTGTCTGAAAATATAATCTATTTAGAGTTGAACTAGAAGAAAATCATAAGCTTTTAATGGACCCATATCTTATCAAGAGTCTGCAGACTTTCCATCAGTAGGGTATTTGTTTAAACAGAGGTTAGCTAATATTTCTAAAGAAAATTTTCTAGATTATGAGAGATATCACAAATATTCTTTTGCTTTTTTAGCTGATGTGTCTACAAAGTTCAATCAAAACTTTGAAATTTAATAGAGGAAGTGCACACCTCATTTCTGAAGTAATTCTGAGGGGGTTTTGCATGCAACTGCACTTTATTGCTGTTTTCCGTTTTCTTCCATAATTAAGCTTTCTTGTACTGATGGAAGAAAAGTATCTTAAGACGATGCAGATAAAACATTATGATTAGCAAAAAAGAAGAGTGACTGTCTCAGTCCCTCGGGTCTTCAAAAAACCACAGTAGAACAGTTTCTGGTGTCCTTTCTCTTCATTTCCACTCTAATAATGCTAGAGGGAAGAAGAGGATCAGAGTGTCAGGTACAGGATTCCCTAGTTCACCTTCTGATCCTTCTCTTCAAAGCATGAGACCACAGGGAAGTAGCAATATCTTTTCAGACAGCATAGCAGGGAAAGGAGTTTAACACCTCTTAAAACATTTCCCCCAGCTATTGAATTAGGTACTATGCTTGCTAAATGCCCTAGATACATGCCTAGATACATGAGTAGATCCTGCTCCATTTCTCTCCGTAATGCTGCTGGTTTGCTGATAGAGATATGTTATATACTTCAGTATTTCTTATAGAAAAATAAATCCTATTTTGTAAGCCAAGCCGAGGAGTAGACATGTATCATACATTTCAGTTTTCTGCAGATGAAAGACACTTTTCTCTCTGTCTTTCAAAAAAGAACAGGATGACACTGATTTTGTTCATATTCTCTACTCATCTTCCATAGAATCATATAGTCAGGTTTTGATGATAATGAGTAAGCTGCTCTTACCCTTTCATTAGAGATGGGGAAAAAATGGAAATGCTGATTCTAACGATAAACATCAAGCATTGAAATTTCAGTGTTGCCACTCAAAAAGGTTCACTGCTTGTAAATGGCTAATAAATGTAATTCACAAAAGACGGTGGAAAAAGATTGCAAATATAGGAAAAAATGAAACATTCCAATTCATTTTGGCACCACCCAAAATATTCAGCTGATAGTAATATCACTCCCAAACATGTTTGCACGGTCTTACCTATAAGGACTCTTCTACTCAGTACCTCCAAATATCTTAATAAAGAAACAAAACTGAATTGAGATAAACAGATTGGTCAATCCAATCTGATTGGAAGCCAAAAGAGAGTTGTGTGGAAAGAGAATTCTTCTCAAGAATTCACTATGTTTAGAAAAATCTCAGGTGGTTCTGATTATGAAAGTAAGTTTTAAGAAAACTGGAATTTTATTTAACCCTTGGTGTATGGTTTTATAAAAAGCTCTTGAAATTAATCAGGTCAGAATCTGGATGGCCCTACTTTATCTACTCTAAAAATCTATTTCTATGTGGATGAAAGGACATTTTCTTACAGTTTTTACAAAATTCTATTAAATTTCTGCTGCAGAAATGTGTCAGTTTAAGAACAAAAATTTTTCTTGCTGTGTAATTCTACAAGCCTTGCTGATATGTATCAGGGCAGAAATCTTTCTGTCATGACAACATTACAAAATCAAGTCCTTCAGTTCAAAACCTTAGCAATAAGGAGTGTGTTTATATCACGTGTTATTGCATTGCCTTCTTGAGGCACCAGCAATTTTAATATTCACTCACCTGAGGGAAAACACTAATTGATCATCATTGTCTTTCAGCCTTTTTAGGCTGAAGACAGACAATGCATAAGTCTTTAAAATAATATTAGTTTTTAGCAGAAAACTAATGTGCAAACAAAATTCTCAAAACAATTGGTGTGAGCTTTTACGGTCTACTTGATATGATGGTGACAGTAGGACAGCACCACAACAGCACATTGCCATAGGTTTCAGTAGCTGCTGTGCTACAGAGACCCATTATTGGGGACCATTTTGGGGGGACATAGGAACAGCTTTATTGTTGTAGACTTCCCTATAAATCCTTACACTAAATGTTGTCACGGATTCAAATTTAAACTTAAAACACATTATAGACCAGAGTCATTTGTCATCATCTAGGACAGATTGTTATTAAACTACTGCCATAATAATGCTATTCAGCTATAAAGGCCTACATAATATGGATGTCAATGCATACAGCTTGCATTGTGTATCATAATAGGTGTTATAATGAAGTAGGCTACTAGTTAACTATTTACTTATATTTAAATTCTGACAGGCTAGACACTGAAAAAAAAAAGAAACTGAAGTTTTCCTTTCTTTGGAACCTGCAGCACAAGAGATAATATGACCCAGAGAACCGCCATCCTCTGAGGAATCAAAATAACTAAACAGATGTGGGGCAAGACCAAGACAAAAAGAAAAGCAATTCACAGAGAATAACAGGAGTTATTCTAAATATATGAGTTACAAGTACAAAGTCATTAGTGCGATTTAAATTAAATCTCCTTGAGAAGTAATTGCAGTCCTATACATCCATTTAGTATAATGAGAAATGGGAACACTGCTATTTTTGTCTCTTTCATTTTGATCTTTCTTGGAAGATACTAAAACTTCAAAGTTTTTAACCAAACATCTTGGTATGCTGCAAACCAGTTTTAAGTTTTTCCAACAACCCTCACCTTTTTAAAAATAAATAAAACCCCAAACAAAACACAAAAATAAGATTAGAAAAAAAAAAAACTAAACAAACAAAACAAAACAAAACAAAAAACACAGCCAACACCCCTCCCTTTCTAAACCCCACCAACCAAAAAAACCTCAACTGTTGTCATCAGGACCTTCCCCTTCCTCAGTTATAATATACTCCTAGGACACATTGGAGATCTCCTGGAAGATCAGAAATAAAGTCTAGAGTGTGATCAATCAATGACTTCTATATTATATATACCAAAATACAATATGACATTTGCCTTTGGCAGGTTCTTACTATAAGGAAATCTACATTTGTGTCACAATAGGCTTTCTGTAGAAACAGACAAGAGCCAAAAAAAAGAAAAAAAACACAAAAAAACCCAAACAAACAAACAAAAAAAACCCAAACAAACAAAAAAAACCAACAAACCAAAAAAAAAAACCAAACCAGAATGCAAGGAATACAAGAGATGTAGAGAGATAAGAAGTAAGTGTTTATAATATGTGATAAATCACTAATATTTTCAATAACGTTACAGATACTTTATCTTATAAAACACTGCTGGAGCCACAGACATTTGCAGTGACAATTTTATTTGTTTTTAGTAAAAGTTTTGCTACACTTTAATAAAGCCTTACTGAACTTTTTAATGTGTTATTACTATTTATGCAAGAAAAACTCTGCACACTGTAAACCTCAGTGTTATTTTAGTTACTAGAATAGATTGTTCTTGTAGTTGTAAAAAGAATAATATTTCAAACTGCCAAGATGCAACATTTAGAGATCTGTTCATTTCTACGAGGCACACACACGTGCGCTTGCACACACAGAGTCTGCAGAATCATAGCTGGTTTGAAATAATTATTTTTAATTGAAAGCATAAATCAATTCTTTTCAAGCATAGAAATGGCTTCCTTTTTACTATTCAAAATGGACTGGTAGATAATTAGATGAAACTTGAGTTCATAGATAAATATATGCTTTATTTATTACACATGACATTTCAAAAACAGCTGCAGAATTACTGAAAGAATTGAGATTTAAACAAATTCTCCAGCATCTCAAATTCTATGGTGTCTTTTATCAGTAACATGGAGCAATACCGAGATTTACTTATACTGTCATATAAATTGATCTATTAGTCTGGTAGGGGAAAAAAAAAGCAAGAAATATTATACATCCAAGTTTTTTGTAGATGATCATCACCTCAAGAATACTTAGGGTGCTTACAAACTTCAGGCTATAGCTAAATAAAACAGTAACAGAGATTGACCACAGTGCATGCCCAGATGCTGCAACTTGTCACCAAGAGTCATTTCTTTGAGAAATCTGCACAAATTTCCTATTTGCTATCCTCATTTCTATGCAGAAACTGTAGGCATAAAACTTGAAATATCCTAATGCTTTTGGAATCCACAGGTTAATGTGTTATATGAATATAAAACTTCTATTTTTTCATTAAATCTGCATTTTTTGGTTTGATAATCTTGTAAATCCAGATACAGATTTTGTTCAGATAAGCATGATAAATTTGATAGAGGTATGTTTATTATCTATTTGAAAAAATATTTCTAAATTAGGTGAACACACCATTTAGCACCCACAGTTTGAGAAGCACTTACTGTTTCATGAATTATTTCCTTTGTAGAGACAGATCTGCAAGGTTCCTCTTGTAACACCATAGAATTGTCTCCCAGAGGAGAAAAAGCATTTAAAACTTCATCAACAAAGAATACTGGGTTAGTATTTGGTTTAGTATCACTTTCTTTGAATAATAAGGTAAGACAAAAAATCGACATGAGAAAATGCATAGATATGTATGTGTATTATGTGATGACCATTCAAAGGCCCATGGTCTGTTACACATGGTCTTGCCATTGCTTGTAACAGGCAACAGGCTTGGCATTAACATACAACTCAAGGTGTATGTGTGTATGTCAGGCTTCAGCTGGACTGATCTCACCTGCCTAGAGACTTGCTTTAGTCAGTAAGAGCATCCAATGCTATTTTATGTTTAGCTTGGTTTAGCCTTTGCTCAGCTGTCTGCAGCAGTGTAGTGTAGCACAATGAGTATCTGTAACTAATACATTAATTAAAAGTGTAGTGAGTACGGGCGTAGAATGATGACAGAAGCCTAAAAACAGTAGGCATGGATTGATGCAGGAGGACAAGGTCTATAAACAGCTTTTCTGTGGTCAAATACTGCTCAGAGAAATGCAACCTTAGAAGCTGAGTGAAACAAGTTTTATGGAAAACAAGAAATGAGCAAACATAAAACACACCAAGTATAGTAAATTTGGATGAACAGTGGAACTGCAAAGCAGTGAAGAAAGAGCACGGTACATGATACATTTATTTAAAAAGCTTACAGTATACTTTGATGGATGTTGTTAAGGTCCCCCCTCAGTCGTCTTTTTTCCAGACTGAAGAGACCCAAATCCCTCACCCAGAGGTGTTCCAATCCCCTAATCATCTTTGTAGCCCTTTGCTGCACCCTCTCCTTCTTGAGAGCAGCAGTTCCCTGTCCTTCTTGAACTGGGGAGCCCAGAACTGGACACAGTGCTCCAGGTGTGGCCTCACCAAGGCAGAGTAGAGGGGGAGGATGACCTCCCTCCACCTGCTGGCCACACTCTTCTTGATGCACCCCAGGATGCCATTGGCCTTCTTGGCCACAAGGGCACATTGCTGGCTCATGGTCATCCTGTTGTCCACCAGGACTCCCAGATCTCTTTCCGCAGAGCTGCTCTCCAGCAGGTCACCCCCAACCTGTCCTGGTGCATGGGGTTATTCCTCCCCAGGGGCAGCACCCGCCACTTGCCCTTGTTGAATTTCCTAAGGTTCCTCTCTGCCCAACTCTCCAGCCTGTCCAGGCCTCTCTGGATGGCGGCACAGCCTTCTGATGTGTCAGCCACCCCCCCCCAGCTTTGTGTCATTGGCAAACTTCTCTCTGAGAAGGAGTTTAGAAAGCCAGGGGGTCCCTTCTGAACCTCATGACTCAACAGGGGGGTCTCCCTGACAGTTCTGTGTGACTCGTCCTCTGTGCAGTAAGTAACCAAGTGAGCCTCACCATCTCAAATCTTCTTAAAACACTGTCACATTTACCATCAAACTTTGTTAAATTCCTGGTTTATATCAATAAATGTATTGCTACTTCTCTCTATGAGTGAAATGCATCACTTCCATCTGCAACAACAACTAAGTTTCTGTGAGGCTGATGAGACCCTGGCCCAAGTTGCCCAGAGAAGCTGTGGGTGCCCCATCCCTGGAGGTGTTCAAGGCCAGGCTGGATGGGGCTCTGAGCAGCCTGATCTGGTGGGAGGTGTCCCTGCCCAGGGCAGGGGGGTGGAACTAGATGATCTTTAAGTCCCTTCCAACCCAAACCATTCTATGATTCTATGATTCTATAAATTATATCGTTTCATGAAATATTTCTCAGTTAACATAATATGTAAATATATTACTGTAAAGAATATTTTCATCCTAAATTTTGTAAGTATAACTCAGCATTATTTTTATGAAAATACAAACCCGTAGATTTGATCATAGGCTTTTAATTTAAAAAATGTTAATTAAATATGGACATATTTAATAAGTTACAGATTTTTTTTCCCACGAACAGCTTTGTCTAAAGCAGTAAAATGAAATTATTCCAATACGCATTCTGTTGTCTCCTAGAAAGAAGAGTGAATAGTCTTAAGACAATAACACTAGCATTTAATATATACACATTTCTATTGGGCTTCTTATCTATTATTTGCAAATACAGGGAGAGACAACTAATGGAAGCAAAACAGAGATGAACAAATTAATAACAACTAGAGATGATTATTTCTTACAGTCTCTCAGTCTGTCTGTTCACTCAGTCACAGCTACAAGGAACCAGTCTGCTAAGCAAAGTGATATGTGATTTCTACAGGAAGAAAATAACTTTCAATGAAGACTGGAAATATCCCTTGCAGACTTATCTAATTTTGGATTCAATTTAAGAAGCAAAAGCAATCAAAGTATTAGAATGTAAGTAGTGAAAAAATGGAGTTCAAGCAGAACAGTCAAAAAAAGCACTGTAATTCTGCTTTTACCAGCTTAGCTAATGGTGGTAGATGAACCTTTTTCTGATCCTGTTCAGCTTCTCTTATGATCTAGATGAATTCAGTTCCCTTCCAAATAGAGGAAACTTTTTCATTACATGGAGTCTTCTCTGTTGCCTCAGAAGATGTTCTTTATCTAAATAAGGAAAAAGCTGTGTTTCTAAATTGTAAATGTATTATTCAGGTTTTGTTTTCTTCATGGCAGCATACTAAAATTCCTTGCTCATAATCAAGCAATGCAGTTTAAATTCCTAAGAACAGCACAAGTGTGGTCTTTCAGTATTTGGAGAAGGATAATGTGTTTCATGAGCTAAAGAGCTGTAATAGTGATTTTCCTGTGAAAAAAAATTGAGGAATTCTAATAGGATCATAAAGTTTGGGGATTTCTTTGGTTCAGTCAGGATCAATGTTGCAAAAGATCTGCCTTATAAATATTCAAAATGAGACAGTATTGATATGACAGGATTTTGCATCATAGTCACTGAATTGTTACCGTAGCAGGAACACATTCATACCAAATGGTTAAAGTAGCAGTAATCCTTTGCATCATTTCAGGATTTTTTTTTTTTTTTTTTTTAATTAGGAAAAGTACAAACATACATACATGTATGTGTATAGGTATGTGTATATGCGTGTGTATAGACACACGTATATATGTAAATATAGATGCACATATAGACACATACAAATACAGAGAGGCACATGTGTAAGCAAATAAATACACCTACACCTGCCACAGAACAATAGATACATTAATGTAGGATGGTTAGTTATTATAACATTTATGGGGACCAACCTCCTCCTTCAAAAAAACCAAACCAGAACAAAACAAGCAACAAACACCACCACCCCCGCCCACCCCCCACCCCCAAAACACCCAAACTCTTGAGGACTTTTCTTCTTTTAAAATTTATTTGTTTGTTTTTTTGTTGTTTAGGGGGTGGTGGTTTTTGTTTTCCCTAAGGGCAATCTCTGTTCAATTGAACATGGTCTGATCTTACAATTTTAACTTCAGTTTTAATTACAATTGATGCCTAAGCTATTTCATGAATCAGTAGCATTTTGTAATTGTAGCTATGAACTGCTCTGTCACTTGCAAGATGAGGGGAAAAAAGAAAAAGTAAAAAACTTATTGGGTACTTTCCTTAAACGGAATTCATTTTTCAAGAGATGCTAACATTCTCCATAAGCCCAGAAAGCTTTCAGACTTTTTTTGAACTAGTCAGATATGAAAACTTTTGGAGTAGCAAAAAAAAAAAAAAAAACAAAAAACAAAAAACAAAACAAACAAACAAACAAAAAAAAACAAACCAAAAAAAAAAAAACCCAAAACAAAACCACAACCTAGTGATACTGTCAGTCTCTAATTTTAGCACAACACACTTGTCCTGAAAAACCCTTCTGTGTAACTAAAGATTTTGGAAAGCTTGCTAAAGCAGAGGAATGAACAGGGAAATGAAGTCTGGCTTGAAATAAACTAACAATAGGAAGAAAATTCTGTACAGACTTTCTGATGGGCAAAAGCAAATGACTACATATGCTTTATGCAAACTACACAATCTGGGGAAAAAGAAAGCTTCATTCTCTGCCCTAAGTAAAAAGCTAAAAGCAAAACATAAGTAGTAGTTGTCACCTTCAGTGAAGATTTTGAGAAATGTGTTTTTCATCATTCTGATAGTTCTAATATACAGCTTTTCATTATACATATCAATGTTGACCCCTTGTCCATCACCATATTGAAAATGGAGGCCATTTATTTTTATGAATTTTAAGAACTATTTCTATGCTCTATTTAAAGACTTTTTTTGTAACTATCGTAATTTTTCCTCTATTCTTTTTCTCTCAACAAGATGCTTCATCTCTATGGTTATTTATTTTATTTTTGACAATTCTTACTTCAAGTGTTTCTGTTACTAAGTGGTAGAGGTAGGTAGTTACATACACTGATCGATTCCTTAACGACTTCCTAAATTTCACTTCTTTAACTGAGATGGCTATCCCTAGAAGTTACAGTTTCTCTGGGAGAAAGTTACTAAGCATCTCCTTGAACTTCTCAGTCACACTTATCTTGACAATATTACTCCTTTTTAAAAAAAAAAAAAAAAAAATTGCTCTTCTGGAATGAAGAGATTTAGACCTATTTTTAACTTAAAGTTTAATTTAAACTGAACCAACTTTATACCTCTTTTAGTTTTACTATTTAATACTACCAGTAATCTAGTATTTTCAAGTCAATTAGTACCTTAATAAATTTGGGTGCAAGAATAAATTACTTCACCCAAGAGTGTATAATCCCTATTTTTTATCTTAAAATAGATTAATCTTTTTTGTCATACTGCATTCTCATTAACCTTGCACACAAACCAAATTGCTGTCAGTCAGCCAAGCTCCACAACTTTATTTGTTCAAATAACTTGCAACTGAAGATATTTCCAATGAACAAATAGTTTTTGGTTCAGTGATAACAGTGTCCTTAACCCAAACACAATCATCAATAGCCATACTACTATTCTTATCAATATAGGCACATATCTTCTTGTATTCATATGTCAGTTGCCATTTCATATACGGTCAATTCTTTACACAAGGAGCTTGTATGTTCAGGGTATGCCTTAACCTTTACATTAACCCAAGTTACCTCCTTCTGACAAGTTAACCTAAGTCAATTGAAAGGAACCATACCCCACACCAGCTGGACAGACTGGGTTTGTTCACAGGAGGATCCCCTCATCTAATCTCCCTGACATGACAAGTAATTCAAACTGTGCAACATCTTGTGAAGGAGTTCCTGAGGTTTGAGTTATGGACAACTTGTCAGGCACCCTCTGCTAAATCACTACTGGCATTCCCTCTTCTCCTAAAAAGTCCTTTCTGAACACATTTGAAAAACCTCTACAGATCTACCATGACCAGCAGATGCACCATGTTTTAACCACTTGTTCATAGTACTTCTCAATGCTAAACGTTTCTAAATATAGACAACTATGTTTCAAGGTAGATGGAAAATACCTTTTCAACATAGATTTAATTTAAAAGTAGGATCTGAGCAGTGGGGGAAGAACATGAATTAAACTTTTAAGTAACATACGTAAAAGCAAATGAATGACAGAAGTAAACTCAAAACCAATACTTTGTCTTAATTTCAGTTATTTAATGCTTTAGTGAAGAATAAAAAGATAAGGTTTAGCTTTTCAAAATTAACATTTCAGAATTTTAAAATTGAAATTTCAGCTTTCAAATTCTTTTAATCTCTAGCCTCAGTAAATTTCAACCTGGAGCCACTACGTTAGTCCTTAAATTTAAATCTGAAAAAGATTAGATTATGGAAAAAACAAAACAAAACAAAACAAAACAAATACCCATATCCCAACTCTCTTCTTGTGGTGCAAGGCAGTCCTCAAAAACAAAAACAAAAACAAAAAAAAAAAACAAACAAAAAACCAACAACAACAACAACAAAAAACAAACAAAAAACCCAACCAAACAAAAAAACAACAACAAAAAAAAAACAAATAAAAGATGCAAATCTACATAGCAGAGTGCAGGAACATTGCATTATATCCTGCAAATAGTGCAGTTGCTTTAACATAGCATTATACTTGAGCTAATGCTACGTGTTTCAGGATACCCAATTAGTACATGTGCAGTGCCATGAATATAGAACTGTACTTCTTCTGGCTCCCTAGCTAGCTCATTTCCAATTAGGTGAAGTATCTCTTCATAATATTAAATTGTACACAACTCACCCTCAAGCAAGGAAGAATGATCTGGCATACTGAGTCAAGTGCTGTTATTTTAATAGTATGTGTCAAGAAAAATGGACCCATGTAGAGCCTTTCCTTTATCTTTCTTGTAAGGACGAAAAATAGCTGGCAGGCTGGTTACTTCACTGTACTTACAAAGGACAATAGAATTTAAAACTTATATGCAGAAAACGGTTTAAAATACAAATTTGGATCCTTAAAAATCATGCACTTCTTTTGATATCAATGTCTTCTTTACAGAACATAACGCCTGATTTGTTAATTTCAAAATTTCATTTTTTGAGCATAAGCAACCTAGAGTCCATTCCTAAGTCTCTATGTAGAGCTGTGTAGCATGCTGGGGTATTTTTTTCTGGTGACATTTATCCTTGTTTGAAAGCAGGCCGAGGTCAATTGGTTGCATAGCTTGCATCTCTTCAATTTGAGTCTGACAAAACACTCAGGGCTTTTGCACCACCACTTTTTTTATAAGATTTATAGCATAAACCAATAGTTTAATTTCATAATTTAAGCTGGTAAATTTTGCTTTGTATGGGAGAGCTTTTTCCAAAGTGTTTAGAACACACACGTGAAATTATAGAGAAAAAAAAATTATTAAGTATAACAGGGAAAATGTTTTTTGTTGATGAAATTTTTAACTGCACTTTTTCAAAAGCCATTCCAGGCAAGCCACATAAAGAGATCTTAAAGGACATTAAAAGAAAATACATTGTTTCACATTGCAGCACTCCCAATATCATAACCTTTGTTATATCCTGCAAGAAGTACCAAAAGGCAAATGATCAGAAGCTTTTTCCAACTAACCACTCCTAAATTTAATTTTATTCTGAGATGCTGATATGCATGATGGCCACTGTATGATTTGGAGGTCCAGACTGAAAGTGGTACAGAGCTGGAGGACAACCTCCTCTTTCTGAAGAAGATGAGGGTTCCAGGGTTCTTTCAGCAAGCAGGTCTTCCTCTAATCAAATGCTTTACTCTCCTGAGTAGATGTTTTCTCTAAATGGTACATGGCAATTTCAGAATTTAAGCTCAGTTCTAGTTACATTTTATTATCAATTTTTGTCCTGTGCAAACCCCATAATTTCTAGATTGAGCAAATGACTGCTTGATGAAAGTGAAAAATACATTAGAATATGAATGCTAGAAGTATATGACATAGAAATGCTACAATGAAAATATAGAAAGAAAACATAGCTTGAATGAATGATTTGTCTTCCCTGCCAAAAAAAAAAAAAAAAAAAAAAAAAAAAAAAAAAAAAAGAAGAATTTTCTTCTGTGTGAAAATTCTATCCCATTTAAGATGTTTATAGGATATTTAAAAACAAAACAAAACTTAAAAAAAAAAAAAAAAATAAACCATGACACAAAATAACAAAGCTATGTACAAAAAATAACAGCATTAGTATCATCAGCTTTCAGCCATAGCTCAGGGTGTGGAAGAGTCACTAAGGAAGTAATAGTTTCAAATTTATCCTGTCCGTTTCAGGAAAGAGACTTGAACTAGGTTCTCATGTATTTAACTATATGAAGAAGTCATAGTGGTATTCTGAATTCATTACCACAAAAGTATTAGTCATCAGGATGAACAAAGTGATCCCTCAGGTCTGATCAATTTCTGTTCTGGCAAAACATTCTGGCATAACTTTGTTTCTGTACACAGTACAGAAGAGTATTGAGAGGAGTGAATGGAAGCATCTTGCAGCAGAACACCACACACTTGACAAGGAACTCTTCAGGACAAGGGAAAACTTGATTTCAACACTAGGCAGAAGAGAGGAAAAAGGAATCAAAACTACACTGGGCAGATGGCATCTGTTCATTTATAGTTCACTGTGTAGCATCTTTTTTTTTTAAATACTTTTTTTTTTCTTTTCCTCTCTTCATTCCAAAGCAGCAGCTTTTAGACTGAGTGTAGTATAGAGACTGCTAAAGAGAACAGACCTGCAGCCACGTTTCAGAGTTGATGGCTAGAAACCTGGAGACTGCAGAGATCTTACATCCTGAGATACAGTTGAAATCTAATGTATTACAAACAGGATAAAGGAGAAAGTCAATCTACTAAGTCATAGTGGACAAGCAATAATTTTCTTAAACATTCTGTCTGCCCCCCAGACATAGCATTTTACTATTTTTCTAAAAAAATATTTTTACAGTTTCTCTATTTCTTTTCTGATATCCTTCTGTTTAAAAAGCAAGTTTTTCTAAAATCTGCTTTCAGGGATTGAAAGCCCTTTCAGTTTTGATGGTTTTAATGTTTTTGTTTTGTTTTTTATTAAACTAGCTTTGTGGCATAGATTAGTAAGCAGCTTTTGTTTCAAAGCCCTGGTCATCTCATCCACTAAAGTCATCAAGGCTTTCACGCTCAGGGTGACTGCCAAAGTTTCTCAGGTGCTGGAAAGGAAAGTGAACACAATATTTACAATACACACACATCCAAATCTATTTAGTAATTAACTCAAAAGATATCAAAAGATTGCATAAGATTATAGGCATTTTACATTAAAAATATAGAAAAAAAAATTCTACAAGCACATATCTCTTCTTGATAACCTAACAAGCACTGTCCACTTTACAGGACATCTGTTAATAGCATGACACCCAGCAACTTCATTTATAGAATCACAGAATCACAGAATGGTTCAGGTTGGAAGGGACCTTAAAGTTCATCTAGTTCCAACCCCCCATACTACTGCAGGAGCCTTCTTTCTAGTACCAAATTTTCATTTCCAATATGTGATAAAAAATTAACTTTTACTAAGGTAATTCTGACAGATAGCAACAGGTAGCACAATACCCCAAACACAGAAGCAGAGACATGCAGAAGTCACATTGCTACAAGAAAACAAATGATCAACGCTACAGGTAATCTAATTCCATTGAACTGCAAATCACCATAGTCAAAGCAGTCTAATTCCACAAGCTATGGAAGAGTTCTTACTCTCAGAAAAGATTCTGTCAGACATCTAGTAAACTAATTTTGAGATTCTTAAGGTTTTTGAGATGTGAGGTAAAAGACAGAGCTGTATAGAATATCAGAGTGATTAAGGCTTTAATTTATTTTACTCCTGTTCAATTATGCTTAAAAACATAGACATATTTTCATTATAAAGCTAAAGACTGTATGAGCCTATTTCTCCATATATCAATTCTAATTACCTTTGAGCAATTAATAAAGATAATCTATCACAACTTAGAGCAACATGTTTTTAGGTGCACTTTGTCAAATGAGTATCATGAATATTCAGATCATGCACACTTTAATCAGAAAAAATAATGATGACAAACAGCGATCATTTTTCAAAAAAGAGAACCTTTATTATTCAGCAGCTGATTTTTTTTTTTTTTTTTTTTTTTTTAAACAATACCCTTCAGGAATATGTGAATTGCATTGCATTCACAATGTTCATACTTTGTGACAAGAACATCAAATGCGGCTCTTAAAATACAGAGTTATTAAATGCTACTATGCTGCAGATCCCAGGAAAAAGATCTGGGCAAAAGACTGGTTATTTAACAAGTAGATCTACCTCCTTCTACCTGCTTCTGAGGCAATCTCTCTTCCAGCATCAAGAGGAAAGAAGGAAATTAATCACTTGTATGTTCTAAAAAATTTTACTTCTCCAAATATTTTTAAAAAAAGATTAACAGAATTGCACCACTTGCATTTTTACCCTGTAGTCCTATATATTTAACATCATCTCTCTATTAACATTGGTGAACAACAATAAAATAAATATTATTTCAGTCTTGAACTAAGATTAAGGTGATTCTCACTAAATTGATATGGCCTTTAATATTGTATGTATAAGATTCAAAAATACAGATTCTCACATCAGTATGTAGAATAATGAAGATAAAATTACAAAAAAAAAAAGGATATAAAGTTATAAATAAAAATTTAAAGACAGGCTAATGCATATCCACCTTTGAGCACTTCTTTCACTTGATCAGTAAAGCTTTTTATTTCACTTAATATTTGACAAGTTTTCTCCTCCACACCACGCACCTTTGAATTATTTAAAATTTTATAAGGACTGACAAACATAGGTCACCTCAATTTTCCTCAAGTCCGGAGGTGGTATCCATGGAGCCTTCAGTCAGTTTTGACACAAAAGATGATTTTGTGTCTATTAAAGTTCCCCAAATATCTAAAACTCTGCTAAAGGATGCACTGAGTGTCCCCATCTACAAAACTGAGGATCCACAAATTAAACATTACTCTTTCCCTGCATCACAGTGAATTAAACGTGGCAGGCTAGGAACATCTTGAATCCAACTGGCAGGATTGAATTCCTCACAAAATGCACTTGGAAATGTTTTTTACTGAAAAGGCAAAAGCAATAACCATCACATTTTGTCTATATAACTTAGCTTTCACCAAGAAAACTGGATTCAGTTCAGCTATACAGATATTGGACACTGCACTTCCACTCCTACCCCAAGTACAGCCTAAAAAAGCATAATTCAGATTCCATCTTGCTCCAAATTTTTTCAGTGCATATTAAAAACAAAACAAAAAATAAAAAATCTGTCATTACATGTTAGATGCAGCCTTGAACACATACATTTTTACCTATACTAAGGCAAAAAACTCCTACCTCTTTGGGCTTTCACAGCTAGTGAATACCCTTATTTCATGAGGCTTTCTTAAGAGGGAACCAAGTACAGCTAAAGGTCTAGCCTCGATGAACCAAATCCCAACAATTTTATTATTTTCCCCTCATCAATAATTTTGAAATCCTCAGGGAAACTATGGAAAATAACCAATTACCCTGCCCAGGTAGAAAACAGACTGCTCAGCTCTGGAGTCCTCAGCATAAGAAAGATATGGGCCTGTTAGAACAGGTCCAGAGGAGGGCCAGGAAAATGATCCGAGGTCTGGAGCACCTCTCCTGTGAAGAAAGGCTGAGAGACTTGGGGTTGTTCATCCTGGAGAAGAGAAGACTCCAGGGAGACCTTAATGCAACTTTTCTATACTTAAAAGGGGCTTATCAAAAAGATGGAGAGAGGTTTTTTACCTATGTAGCCTGTAGTGACAGGACAAGGGCCAGTGGTTTTAAGCTGAAAGAGGGTAGATTTAGACTGGACATAAGGAAGAAAAGTTTTATGATGAGGGTGGTGAGACACTGGAACAAATTGCCCAGAGAAGCTGTGGATAGTCCATCATTGAAAGTGTTCAAGGTCAAGTCCGATGGGGCTTTGAACAACCTGTTCTAGTGAAAGGTGTCTCTGCCCACAGCAGGGAGGTTTGGACTAGATGATCTTCAAAGCTCTCTTCCAACCCAAACCATTCAGTAATTCTTTCATCCACACTGTGTTGGGGGCAAGAGAGGCAGGAAGATATTATAGGTGACTGAAGCATGGCAGAAGCTTTGATCACAGCCTGAAAATTATAGTTACTAAAATAAAGCAATCTTCAGACAAATCTGGAGGAAACCTGTCTTCAGTAATGCTTACTATTTTGTTAGCATATAAGATCTTGCACAGTATTGTGTTAAAAACAGCACAGAGAAGGTCTGATTTTTTTTTTTTTTTTCTTTTGTATAGTTAAATGAATGCAAAGTCTGTACATTTCCTTTTACCATCATTGAATATCCTTTTCCAGTTCAGGGCAGAGGGAACAACCTTGCAATAATTTGAACAGTTGATAGTTACTCTTTCTTCCCACTTGAAATGGCCAGGCTTCAGCAGTATCTCCTCACTTTTGCTGTTACTTAATTAAATGAAAAACATAGCCAGACCCCCAAAATCACGGTTTTGTGATTTTATAAAATTTCCACTAGCATCCAGTTATATGTAGGATGAAGCATCTTTTAAAAACCATATGGCTCATATCTGAATTATTTCAAATAGTAGCTTAAAATGCTCTCATAAATATTTATTAACTTAATAAGAATCTATTATAAATGTTTTTGTTTATAATTTGGAGTTAATTAAAGTGTGTTAGACTCAGTGTTGCTCCTTATTAAGCTCATCACTGCTTATTCAATAATTTATTGATATTTAACAAATACAAATAGTGTCTTAATATATCTAATCTAAAACCCTGTTTGATTATAAACTGAGCTGTAACAACATACAACAGGGCAGTAGCCTCTACTCTGTTTACAATGCTTTATTTAGGCTCTGAACTTTATTTTATTTATGGTGCATAATTTACTTGTCTAAGTTCTAATGCAAGATGTTAAAATAATGATAGCTAACACCTTTACAAAATTGAAGTACAGCAGTGTTATTTTTCAGGCAGTAGCTGCAACAAGAAATATCTTCTTTACCAGAAGGTTAACCCTTCCTTCTATTTTCCTCATCTCTATCCCTGTACGCTGCATATTTCACTTTTAAAGTAATGATTCTTCTGCAGAAAGTACTATGCATTGCTTTGGCTAATCCTACAGGCCTTCCTGAAGGAATCCAAGGACTGCTTACAATAACACTAATAGATAGAAAATAAATTTGTTTCAGTAATCGTCTTCAAAATATATTTTATTATCTTTTCATCTTATTCAGGTGGGGTGCTTTTGATGAGGGTAGCAGTTATTTGTCTCTATAGATAATCAATGCTTCCTCAAAGCACTTTTGAAATACGCATTATGACAATATGTAGACATTGCCAAAATGTATAACTTACAAAGTTTTTCCACAGAAAAGATATTACTGCTAGACTAAAAAATATCTGCTGCCTTTCTGGGGTGAGTGTGTGGCACAGACCACCCTGGCCCCAGGAACATCTCTGGGAGAACACAGCAGTTGAGCACAGGCAGAACAAGGTCTTCAGGAAGGTTGCAGCAGCTGATCGGTGGTGGGAATCTGCTGTTGCACCAATTTAGGCCATGATTTCAGTATCAAGATTTCACCCTATAAATCAGACAATTCAGGCTGGAAGGAAGCTCAGGAGGTGTCTAGTCCAACCTTCTGCTCAGAGCAGGAACAGGTCTGACATCAGACAATGTTGCTCAGGGTGTTATCCAGTTGGTCTTGGAAACCTCTGAGCGTGGAGGTGATGCAATCTCTGGACAACCTATTCCAATGCTTTCACTCACGGTGAAAAGACATATTTCTTACAACAGCTGATCAACATAAACATGTAAAACCTGACAGAAAAATAGCCCAGTAAAATAAAAATATACTTAAAATAGGTGCCCAAGCAGTCTTAAATATTTCTACCACTGTATTGAAACATCATTTAAAGAAATCAGGGCATTTAAATCAAGAACAATGGAGAACTCCAACCCTAAAGGAACTTGATAAAAAGTTTAAACTAAGAAAAAGCTTTAAGATTTTTAACCTGTTATGATTTCCACTGTTTGGCTTTTTTAATTAGGACTTTATATGCCCTACTTGTAATCGGAGAGCCACAGAGCTTGTTGATAACATGGTCTTTAAAGACCTAATTTATTTTCATGAAGACTGCTAAGAGGATGGGGAAAAAGTAATTAAGTATTATCTCTTTTTTTCCTAATAACCATAAACTTATTAAATGACTAATAGCCAAAGTGTGCGGATACCACATCCATTTTAGCATCATTTAATCCTGAACAGTTAAAGAGAAAATGTTTGAGTTAACAAAATACAAAATTATTTACAGAACTATGGTAGTCCACTGATAGCTTAGCATTAGCATATACATGTAGTCTGTCTTTCAAATGGAACAAGGTTTCAGGTTCTTTTGAATTTTATGAATAAGATAGACTGCTCTTTACAAAAAAGCTGCCAAGAACTTTTTTGTTTGTTTGTTTTCATGCTCTGCTAAGAAGCTCCCACTTCCAATCACTGTGCTGTGACTTTAGGAAAACTTTAGTAATGTGATTTCAGTAGTTGTTGAGTACACAGATGCCCATGAAAGCCTAATTAGTCAATCATTTGTGTGTTTATACATTTGCAGTCTGATAATAGTGTAAATTGTGAAAAACATTTCGGATTCTTTCTTGCACACACACATTACCATGAAAAAATTACACAAAATCACAGACTGACAGGATCACAGAATAGTAGGGGTTGGAGGGGACTTTTGGAGATCCAGCTGCCCTGTCAAAGCAGGTTTGCCTAGAGCAGGTTGCACAGGATTGCGTCCAGACAGGTTTTGCATATCTCCAGAGAAGGAGACTCCACAACCTCTCTGGGCAGCCTGTGCCAGGGCTCTGGCACACTCAAAGTACAAAAGCTTTTCCTCATGCTCAGATGGAATTTCATGTGTTCCAGTTTGTGCCTGTTGCTCCTTGTGCTGTCACTGGGGACCACTGAAAAGAGTCTAGACCCATCCTCTTGACATCCACCCTTTAGATATTTATAAGCATCAATTAGATCTCCTCTCAGTCTTCTCTTCTCCAGGCTAAACAGACCCAGCTCTTTCAGCCTTTCCTCGTAAGAGAGATGTTCCAGTCCCCTGATCATCTTCATAGCCCTCAGCTGGACACTTTCCAGTAGCTGCCTGTCTTTCTTGAACTGGGGATCCCAGCACTGTACACAGTACTCTAGATGTGTCCTCACTAGGGCAGAGTACAGGGGGAGGATAACCTCCCTTGACCTGTTGGACATGTGTTTTTTAATGCACCCCAGGATACCATTGGCCTTCTTGGCCACAAAGGCACATTGTTGTCTTATGATCAACCTGTTGTCCACCAGGACTCCCAAGTCCTTCTCCACAGAGCTGCTTTCCAGCAGAGCAACCCCTAATCCATACCGGTGCTGAGGGTTACTCCACCGTAGATGCAGGACCCTACATTTGCCTTTGTTGAACTTCATTAGGTTCCTCTCTGATCAACTCTCCAGCCTGTCCAGGTCTTGCTGTATGGCAGCACAGTCTTCTGGTGCATCAGTCACCCCTCCCAGCTTTGTGTCACCATTGAACTTGCTGAGGGCACACTCTGTTCCGTCATCCAGGTTATTGATGAATATTGAACAAGACTGGACCCAGTACTGACCCCCAGGGAACACTGCTAGCTACAAGCTTCCAAATGGACTCTGCACTGCTGACCAAACCCTCTGAGCTTTGCCATTCAGGCAGTTCTCATTCCACACTGCTGAGCATTCATCTAACCCACATTTCCTAAGCTTACCTATGAGGATGGTATGGGAGATACAGTGTCAAAAATCTTGCTGAAGTCAAGGTAGACCATGTCCACTGCTCTCCCCTCATCTACCCAGGTAGTCGTGCCATCATAGAAGGCTATCAGATTGGTCAAGCATGATTTCCTGTTGTGCTTTGGGCCAAGCTGGCCAATGACAAGATGACAGATGCCCTCCTCCACCTCTCGCACAGCCAGTTCCCTCAAGTACCTTTGATACCTTTTTCCATTGGATGGCATTCAATATCATCCTTGAAGGGATACCTGCCCTTTACAGCTGATAGCAGTCAACTCCGGAGACTGAGAATCTTTGATTTTCTCCCAATCACTTTATCAATACCTCCATCTCTGGACAGGTTTCCCAATTGACTACCTTCTTTACTGTCTAAGTCTACGGAATCTGTTCCATTATCCCACCATCAGAGCAACCAGGAGGTAAGAGTCTCCCCTTCTTGATGAGTAAATTCCTTCCTCCTGTTTCTCAAATTCTTCATAGAGAAGGACTTAACAATTATCTCTACACCTGAGTCCTCCTCCTGAGTTGACGCTGTCTTAGAAGGACCTTTTCCTTTATCTGCTTTAGAAGGACCCTCTCCTGGGTCTGCTTTAACAGGGCCCTCTATTGGATCTTTGTCAGAAGAGGTAGGGGAAGGAGCTGATTTCTGTTTCTGCTTTGGTGCTCCTTGCCAGGAGAGAAAGACTCTCTCCTGGATCTTCATCAGAAGACACAGGGGAAGGAGCTGATTTCCTTTTCTGCTTCCTGGCCACCGGGGAAACTTGTACCAGTTCTGTTGGAGTTTGGGTACCAGCAGTACTCATTGTTGAAGCATCTGGAGTAGTGACAGTAGTGGCTGTTGCTGATGCAGGTGGCAGAACAACTTTTACTGCACGCTGCTGTGTGGCTGGCGGGGGGGGGTGGCTGGCATGGCTGATGCTGCTGGAACTGGTGCCAGTGGAACTGCTGCTGCAGCTTCCCATGTTATGTGCTGGGGCAAAGGTTTGGCTGGGGGAGTAGCTCAGGGAGTGGTTTGTGTCTGTGCTGGATGCAAATTGACCCATGGGATTTGAGTAGCAGTAGCACGTGTCATACCATATGCACTCCTGAACAAATTTTTAACACAAAACCACCCCTGCAACACATTCAGGAGAACCAGCAACAAAATCACAATCTTTTTACAGTAACATTCACTTTCTAAGCAGCCCCAAATGTTCCCATCCTCTAGCTCTGTGACACAAGCATTAAAGGACAAAATAAACCTTTCCCAGCTGAAACAAAAAGTATAATTAGTAATAAAATCCATCATGTGATGCCCATAATATGCAGGTATAGCCATTTTCCAAGTAACCCTATTATACATCTGCATGACAAAGAACAAATAAAACATGCAACATATTCAGCAGGTTCAGCAGCATTGTATCTATTAGCTTCAAACAATGCTCTTTAAAGGCATGATACAACATTTCATTTAGGAATGACATTCCCTGAGCAAACTGGAAGCTCATGCCTCACGTTGGATGCCAATTAATCTGTCATGGTTTGGGCCAGGTTGGCCAATGACAAGATGACAGATGCTCTCCACCTCTCACTCCAAGGACAGGAAGAAGAGAGATAAAGAGACTTATCTACTATTAATATATTAATTACATATTGTAATAAGAAATATTAATAATAAAATTAAAAAAAAGGAAATCATGAAATAGATATAACATATACAAACATACACAAAACCATATCAAGCTCCCAGGGAGATGTCCCTGGCAGGCACTGTGAAAGTTCCAGGCTGGACTCAGTGACAAATGGGAACTGGAACACACTGACTGGGATCAAAAGGCAGATGAGCTGACGGCGTCCTCCTCAGACGTCAGTCATTGAAGAAGCAGTCCATTGAAGAAGAGCCCACTGGAGAAGATCCAAAGAAGAAAAGCCCTGGCAAAAGAGTCCTTGGAGAGGAGCCAACCTGACCCCTTTGCTCCCTCAGCTTTTATACTCAGTATGACAGATGGGATGGAATATGTCTACTGGTCAGTTTGGGTCACCTGACCTGTCCACAGGTGTAATGCTTCCACAGGGTAAACAACCAAGTCAACTGACCCTGGTTGCCACAGCAACAAGTATAGGCAAGAGTCTCTCTCACTGAACAGAAAGTTGGCTCTGTTTCGCCCCAAACCAGGACATTTGACCTTGGTGAATCCATGTTGACCACTCCTGGTAACTTTCATGTCTTTTCCTCCACATGCTTAAAGATGACATCCAGAATGAGCTCTTCCATCACCTTTCCAGGGATGCCTGGTGCCAGTCCTTCGGCACCTTTCCTGTTCTCCGGGACCTTTCAAAGATGATGGAGAGCAGCTTCACAATAACATCTGCCAGGTCCCTCAGCACTCGTGGGTGCATCCCATTGGGGCCCATGGATTTGTGAGTGTCAAGTTTGCCTAAATGATCTCTAACCCAATCCTCCTTGATCAAGGGAAAGCCTTACGTCCAGGTTCTGGGATTCCTGAGGGCTGGCCTTAGCAGTAAAGGCTGTAGCAAAGGACGTATTCAATAACTCTGCCTTCTCTGCATCCTCTGTCACCAGGGCACCCACCTCAGTCAGCAGCAGGTCCACATTTTCCCTAGTGTTCCTTTTGCTACTGATCTACTTGAAGAATCCCTTCTTGTTGTCCTTGACATCTCTTGCCAGGCTTAATTCCAAGTGGGCCTTAGCCTTCTTTGTTGCATCTCTGAATAGTCTGACAAAGTTCCTATATTCCTCCCAAGTGACCAGTCCCTTTCTCCACATTCTGTAAACTTCTGTCTTACATTTGAGTTTTTCCAGAACCTCTGTGCTCATCCACGAAGGTTTCCTGCCTCCTTTCCTTGATTTCTTACTCCTAAGGATACACCGATCTTGAGCAGGACTTGAGCAGGACTGAACTCCACAATCTCATGGTCACTACAGCCAAGGCTGCCCCCAGCCTTCACATCCCCAACCAGTCTGTCTTTGTTTGTTAGTACAAGGTCCAGCAGCACATTTCTCCTCGTTGGCTCCTCCACCACCTGTGTTAAAAAGTTATCATCAATGCTCTGCAGAAACCTCCTGGACTGTGTGTGCCTGACTGTGTTGCCTTTCCAGCAAATATCCAGGTGGTTGAAGTCCCCCATGAGAACCATGGCCTATGATCATGAAGATACTTTCAGCTTCCATAATAGTTCATCCATCCCCTTAGCATCATTTTACCTCCTTTTCATTAGCAAACCACAGTATGTAGAGGTCAGAGGTTGTTTCTGTAAAGCTGCTACTGGTGGTGAGCAAGTGAGGTATTCAGGAGAAAACAACATTTCTGAGAAAAAAAATGCTTCTCCCAGAATGGACAAAAAGAAGATGTGGTTAGGTTTTCCCGAGTAGACTAAGAAAGCATTATTATAAGGACAGTTTTAAAAAATGTTAGAGTTCTGAAGACAATTAATTTTTATGCTAAAACTTGTATTGAAAATTCACTCTCATGGTCTTTTGGGATCATCAGTGAGAAGTAACCAAGTGTCTAAAGATGTTTAGTATTTTCATTTAAAGACTGGATGATATCCCAAATGCATTCAAAGGTCATGAAAGGAGATCTTAGCCCAGTCTTCTAACCATGCATGTTTGGCACTACTTACAAAGTCAGCACCTTTGTCTAATCTTCTTTTAATGTTATTGATGTGCTTTGCAGATGTTTATCCATGGAGAGTGGGGAGATGAAAAAGCTCACAGAAAGTTGCAGTATTCTTCTAGTTCCCCTGATGTGCACTACTGAACTTTTTGTGGAGAATTCAATCTTTCATAGAAACAGCACATGAGATGTTATCTTTCCTGGAGTTGCTATTGACTGCTTTGCTAAAGGGAGAGGAGTATGCTTTGTTACAAGAATACAAAGGGCTGCCTTAGTAGTCCTTTGATGACTTCACTGTTAGATGCAATCAAAAGATCAAATAAGCCTTCTAAACCTCCCCTGGCATTATGTGATGCGAGTGCATTCAGTTAGACACAATAGCTAAATCCTTATCTATAGTTTTGAAATATGTCAGAAACACTGCTGAGTCATGCCACAAAATATCCATTTATGGTTCAAAATCCATCCTTTTAAATATGATGTAACTTGAAGGATAATTGGAGTAACTTCATTAACTAGTGTAGATTTCAGAAGACTTTCTCACGGAATGTGCTTGACATTTTTAAATGAAATTAAAATTAACTATTTCTACAAGACATAGAAAATGTACTTAATGTCCAGGAGGTCTTAGGAAAAAAAAATAATAAGAAATTACCATTAAAATGCATTATTAAAAGCATTTCCTCCTGGCCATAGTTTGGTACGAGTAATGTAACACCTATTTTATACATAGTCCTCATATACACACCCATACTACCAACATCTTTATATCCCCCCCCCCCCCCCAAAAAAAAAAAAAAAAAAAATCTATACTGCTTGTTTGGAAGGGAGAGAAAAATAATTGTAGGCACAAACCTCCCATATAGACTTTTTTTTTTTTTTTTCCTCCAAATTGTCAAGTGCTAAATGTTTATGTATTTCCTTTCAACTGAAGTCAGAGAGGTAACTGTATATTTCAGTTCACTAACCTTCCTTACTTTATTCCACCTTGGAGAAGAACAGTGCTAAAAAAATGAAGTAAAAATTATGAAAATTGTAATTATTCAGAAAAGCAACAAAGCTAGAAAAACTTTAAATTAGTGCGATCATAAAAATGGTTCTGTTCAATAGGAAAGAATGCTCTTAGGGCTGTTTACTTCCTACATTTGCTTTGTAACATTACTGATTTAATTATACCCTAAAGCTACCTCAGATTTTATCAGGAAAGAATTTAATGATGGTTATCAGATGATAATTTTCCTAATTATTCTGACACTGATTTTTCCTTAAAATTCACCTTGGAGCAAAAACGTGACTTGCCTATTGTTTAAAATAAATTAGAGCTTCTCAGGACAATCAAGGAAAAAAAAAAAAAAAAAGGTTATCCAGGTTCAAAAAGAAGTCTTCATTCTTTGCATGGAAATGTGGTACTAACCTGTCCCTTCCGTTTCAGTAAACACTGTAACAACCATTCAGTTCAGAAGAATCCTCAAGACCTCCTCATACATGCCTCTGATGCAGCAGGATCACCCAGTGACTTGATTGATAGACACAATTTTAACCCAGAACTTATGGGCAGGACTCATAAGATATTTGAATTTATCATCCACAGCAATAACATCATCAGTATCCTACTGTAGGCTATACCCCCTAACTACTTAACACAGACCTACAGACACGGGTGTGAAAGAAATTGCCAGTGCTTCAGAGAAAAAGGAAAAATATAGAATATTAAATAAGAATAGATACTTTGTTTTAGTATTCTGCTAGATTTTAGTCTATTTCCAACACAAAAATGCATATAAACCAAAATTAATGCAAAAGCACAAGTAATAAGTTAATCCTCTGTCTTCCTGCTCATAAAGTTCCATGTAATCTGTCTAAATTGCCATAGCATTACATTGTTGATACACTGCACTTTATTAACTTAACGGATCCACGTGAACTTTGGTGCAATGATGGCCTTTAACACAGCTTGTACTCTTTAACGCGTTCATTTGAATGATGACTTCTGCTCCCACCCATGCTCCTGTCCTACTACAAAGGTGGGATAGTTTCATCACACCCTTATGGCCAGCCTGACCCCTGACGCAGTGTAAGAATCCTCCTCAGCCAAGAAATTTGTTCTTACATGTACTCCTTTATAACACAGAGTTGTCCCCACATCTGTGCACTCTTGGCAGAGTTAAACATTTTCATATGCAGCAAATATTAATTTAATCTGTTGTCTACAACTACAGTGTGTATTTTCAGTACAGGCATCCTTCCCTTATGATTACCTGCTCTTTATGAAAAATAGAGTATATGTGATAACTGTGGAATGTCTTCTATTCATGTTCATGGGACCTGGTGCTTTCACCCTTATGTCGCTTCCTTCAGCAGTGGTTTTATATTCTTTCTCTTTGAATATACAAACTGAGCTGCTTGGCTATTCCCGGATCACTGACATCAATCTTAATTTTCCAAGGGGAAATTAATTTAAATGTTACACCTTACTATGTGGCCACCTTACTATGTAGTAACAGCTTTAAAAGATCTAAATAAAAGATTTCAAAGTTGAAGTGTTCAGATGCTTTCTAAATGATGTGATATGGCCTTTGTCCAGCACAGATCCTCAGAAGCGCTTTCCTTTTTAGGTCACTTTAGACCTCTTAGAAAATAAAGTCACTTTTAATTCAGAAAAATCCATTTATACAATTCAAACATTTAGATCATTATACAAAAATTAGATCTTATTATTTACCCTTTTTTTGACCATAATGGTTAGAAATGTAAAAAATCAGTTCAAATTACGCTTGTCTCTTTTTTAGACAAATTGTTTATGAACAGGCTTTTACCATTCTGAGTGGCTGATGTGAAGCGCAAAATGTACTTTCTCCCTCCCACCTTGTGTTTTGGATAAGAGTAATCTCCTGAGGCTGAAGGCTCTGTCATGCCTGAACTCTATGAAGTTTTCTAACAGCTGGAGAAAGAACAAGAAAGAAAGCAACTGGGTTTGACACTGCAAACTAGATATCCTTTCACCTAAGTCTCCATACCTCAGGCATGTAGACCTGCAGACTTCAAGAATGCTTAGTACTTATACCTTGTATTTGGAATATAAGATGCATGTGAACACAAGTATTTAGATCTACTAGTAAGAACTATGATAGCACCTGTTCGGGGAATTGTTACATAATTAATTGCTGAAACCTCCATCCCACTGAAACTGATCAAGCCCTACTAAACCTTACAATCACCACATGCTTAGAGGTCCTGCTGTGTCAGGTGCTGTCAGACAGCATCGGATAAACCCTGCTCTAATGGCTAAGACACTGGGCAGGTGGAAACAGAGCTGTTCACAATATACAATCAAAAAGCTAGGGATAAGGAAATGACACAAGAAGATTACTTACCAGTTGCAGCAATTTTTTAACGTTTTTTAAAAGTTGAAAAGAAAAAACCAGAGAAAAAAAAAATCAGGAAAGCTAGGATTACGTAGGATTACGGCCAATGAAATCTTGGTGACCAAAAGTTAGTATTCTTCCAGTTACTGTGCCGTCACCTCTACTATACTTACTGGATCGGCACATTTATAGAAAAAAAGTCCACAGGGTACATGGAAGTCCATTTATATCTCACATTAAGAAAACCTGAACCCTCAAGCTTCTTCCCCTGAATTATTCTATGGACTATACCAAACCATCAAAATAGGTAAAAATAACTACATCTGTGTGTGACTATGACTAACATGTGAATTTTCTTTTAAATTATGAACTTGTTCTATAAAACTGCACACAAATGGGCATTCCTGCATGCAACTCATAGCATGATGGATGTGTCTATACTTAAACTATGCAGCCCCAGATAGGCTATAAAGGGCTATTTTCTTTATATGTGGAAATAAAATGCAGTTTTAGTTATAAAAAGCAAAGAACAGACCTATTACTTTGTGGAAGTACTGATCTGTAACACCACTGGAAGCATTTCAAGATGTTTACGTGTTCCAGCACTCTATGCCCCACGTAGAGTTCGTTTTATTTTAAAGTAGCCTCTATTTTTATGGATAGTTCAGTGTTCTTTCCTAAAAAACTCTTAGCTACCTTCCATTTCCACAAAAATTTGTCTAAGGAGGATTGTACAATACTGATACAAAATATGAAGTGCCCTTGAAGCTTAAAAAATAATTATTAGGTTGGTGATTATTAATAGGTTTTGAGACTATAATTAATTACCCTATGCTAATAAACTATGTCATATGATTTGAAAATAACACTATAGCTTATTTCCATGGAAATAGACTTGTATATAGAGTTACAGTTTTAAATATGTCCAAAGCAGCCAACAAAATATGTGTGTTTGTTCACCAGTTGAAGCAGCACTGTGATCCAGACTCAATTCACAGTAAGTTTTGAAAGTCAGTGTTATTTCTAATTTAGATATAGAGGATTTTGTACAATATAATCAACAGTTCAATGGGTATTCCAATCTCTGTAGCTATTCCTACATTTCACTACACAAAATCTACTGAAGATGCTTTACAGTGAAATACCACATTATAATACAGCACACCAGCCTCTGCTCTGCTGTGTGGGAGACCTTCTGTGCAGCTGCAAGTGACACAATGTTCTGCTCCAGCAGAACGCTCTGCCTTTGGAGAACAGCATTGCTTGGCTCATCCCGTAAAGGAGTTGTACAAGTATTAGTAAGCAACACTGAGAAATATACATGGCATGTCTCAATAGCATTTTTAAAATATCATAATGACTAGATCTGTAACAGCAAAAAAAGCCAAAATGGGCTCTAGAGACCCACAGTACTTCTACAAGTATGTGGTGCACATAAGGATGGCAAAATCTTATATGCAAATAGTTTAGTGAGATGTGAAAACAGGGTATATGGCTGAGGCATGTGCTGTGTTTAACCAGGAGGTACTCCACTGACCAATCAAGTAGATTTGTGCATGCGAATTAATGCAAGTAAATCTAATTTTCCTAAGGATTTCAATATCATGCGTCTAATGCTAGTGCATCAGATAAGTAGCTGCCATTAGGTTTTCAACACAATTTCTGGAATGCAACTCTTTTAGGATCACCTTTTAGGAAAGAAAATCAATTTTTTTGTTCCCTGTTTTTTTAAGTTAAACTATTTAAGATGAGGAATAACCCTGATCTTGCTTTCAGTTAAATATAGTATTTCTTGAAAGCATTCTCTTTTGGGTTCACTGACTGATTTCCACAACACATTAACACATAAAATCTTGTTCTGATTGGTTTTATTTAAGAAATTTGTCTCCCTTACATCATATTTCCCTCACATCACATCTTCTCTCATCCAGTTGCAGGGAATAATGAGGGAAGAAACAGCAAGAGCCAGAAAACCAATACCTGACTCCAAGCCTGGTGTCACCGGCAGAATTTTGGGTTTTTTGATCGTGGGTTGGTTTACACAACACCAGGCCTACTGGCAACAGATGGGGTACACCTGTCGCAAAGGGGAAAAGAATCTTTGTGCAGGAGATAGAAGAACTCATTGAAAGAGCTTTAAACTAGATTTGAAGGGGGAAAGGAATAAAATCAGGCTCACTAAAGATAAACCTGGGTGTGGCATGCCAATGCTTGAGGGACAATGTACTAGCAAGGTCCTTTGGCTTGTCATCTCAGTGGAGGTAAGGGATGGAGATCCACATGGCAGCAAAGACACAAGGGTTATTGACAAGTAGAGAAGAGAAGGCTCCGGGGAAACCTTTTTGCAGCCTTTCAATACTTAAGTGGGGCTCATAAAAAAGATGGGGACAAACTTTTTAACAGGGCCTGTTGCAATAGGACAAGGGGTAATAGTTTTAAACTAAAAGAGAGTAGATTTAGACCAGATATAAGGAAGAAATTTTTTACAATGAGGGTGGTGGAACACTGGCCCAGGTTGCCCAGAGAGGTGGTAGATGTGTCATCCCTGGAAACATTCCAGATCAGGTTGTATGGGGCTCTGAGCAACCTCATCTAGTTGAAGATGCCTCTGCTCATTGCAAGTGGATTGGACCAGATGACTTTTAAAGGTCACTTCCAACCCAAACTATTCTATGATTCTGTGGCTTGTTAGAAACCACAGAACTGCCTGAAAAAGGTCACATAGAAATCAGGGCTTCTCCCCTAAAAAAGGTGACAGGTTCAATAGGCCAAGTGAAGTGCATCTACACTAATGCATGCAGCATGGGCCACAAACAGGAGAAGCTGGAAGCCATTGTGCAGCTGGAAAACTATGATACAGTCGCCATCACAGAAACATGATGGGATAATTCTCACAACTGGAATGCTGCAATGGATGTCTATACACACTTCAGAAGGGATAGGAAAGGAAGGAGAGGCCATGGAGTGGCCCTGCATGTTGGGGAGTGTTTTGATTATCTTGAGCTTAATGATGGTGATGATAAGCTTGAGAGTTTATGGGTAAGAATCAGAGGGAAGGCCAACAAGGCAGATATCATGGTGGGAGTCTGTTATAGACCACCCAGCCAAGATGAAGAGACAGAAAAAACATCCTATAAGCAGCTGGGAGAAGTTTCACAATCAATTCCACTTGTTCTTATGGGGCACTTCAATTTACCAGATGCTGGAAATACAACACAACAGAGAGGAAACAGTCTAGGAAGTTCCTGGAGTGTGTGGAAGACAACTTCCTGACACAGCTGGTGAGTGAGCCAACTAGGGAAGGTGCCCTGCTGGACCTGTTGTTTGCAAGCAGAGAAGGACTTGTGGGCGATGTGATGGTTGGAGGCCGTCTGGGACATAGCGATCATGATATGATAGGGTTTTGATTATCACAGAAGTAAGGAGGGGGTTTAGCAGAACTTGGACCTCTGCAGGGCAGACTTTGGCCTGTTTAGGAGGTAGGCTGGTTGACAGAGTCTGTTGGGAGACAGTCCTGAAGGGGAAAGGAGTCCAGGAAGGTTGGACATTCTCTAAGAAGGAAATTTTTAAGGCAGAGGAGCTGTCCATCCCCCTGTGCCGTAAGATGAGCTGGAAGGAAAAATGACCTGGAAATCAGAAAAAAAAAGAGAGAGTTTATGACCTTTAGAAGAAGGGGAAGGCAACTCAAGAGGACTACAAGGATGTCATGAGGTTATGTAGGAAGAAATTAGAAGGACCAAAGCCCAACTAAAAATTAATCTGGCTACTGCCATTAAAGACAATAAAAAATGTTTCTATAAATACATTAACAACAAAAGGAGGGCTAAGGAAAGCCTCCATCATTTATTGTATGCAAGGGGAAACATAGTGACCAAGGATGAGGAAATGGCTAAGGTGCATAATGCATTCTTTGCCTCAGTCTTTAACAGCAAGACCAGTTGTCGTCTGGGTAGCCAACTCCTTGAGCTGGATGACAGGGATGGGGAGTAGAATGAAGCCCCCACAGTCCAAGGGGAATGGTTATCATAGACACAAGTCTATGGGGTCAGACGGGATCCTTGCAAGGATACTGATGGAGCTGGCGGAAGTACTCACCAAGCCAGTTTCCATCATTTATCAGTAGTCCTGGTTATCCAGGGAGTTTCCAGTTGACTGGAGGCTAACAAATGTTATGCCAGACTACAAGAGCTGGATGGAGGATCCAAGGAATTAGAGGCCTGTCAGTCTGGCCTTGGTGCCAAGGAAGGTTATGGAGAAGTTCATCTTGAGTGCCATCACACGGCACATGACCAGGCACAGTCAGCATGGCTTTATGAAAGGCAGGTTCTGCTTAACTAACCTAATCTCCTTCTATGACAAGGTGACCTGCTTAGTGGACAAGAGAAAGGCTGTGGCTGTTGCTTACCTGGACTTTAGTGAAGCTTTTGACACCATTTCCCACAGCATTCTCCTGGAGAAACTGGTTGCCCATGTCTTGGATGGGAGTATGCTTTGCTATGTAAAAAACTGTGTGGATGACTGGGCCCAAAGAGTTGTGGTGAATGGAGTTAAATCTAGCTGGTGGCAGGTCACAAGTGGTGTTCTGCAGGGCTCAGTACTGGGGCCAGTTCTCTTTAATAACTTTATCAACTATCTGGATGAGGGGATTGAGTGTACCCTCAGTAAGTTTGCAGGTGACACCAAGTTGGGTAGCTGTATTGATCTGCTTGAGGGCAGGAAAGCTCTACAGAGGGATCTGGACAGGACCGATGGATGGACCAAGGCCAATGGTATGAGGTTCAACAAGGCCAAGTGCTGGGTCCTGCACTTGGATCACAACAACCCCATGCAGCGTTACAGGCCTGGGGAAGAGTGGCTGGAGAGCTGCCTGGCAGAAAAGGACCTGGGGGTGTTGGTCGACAGCCGGCTGAATATGAGCCATCAGTGTGCCCAGGTGGCCAAGAAGGCCAACAGCATCCTGGCCTGTAACAGGGATAGTGCAGCCAGCAGGAGTAAGTGATTCTCCCCCTGTACTCGGGACTGGTGAGGCTCCACCTTGAGTACTGTGTCCAGTTTTGGGCTCCTCACTACAAGAAAGACATTGAGGTACTGGAATGTGTTCAGAGAAGTACAACAAAGCTGGTGACGAGTCTCAACCACAAGTCTTACAAGGAGCAGCTGAGGGAACTTGGATTGTTTAGCCTGGAGAAAAGGAGGCTAAGGGAAAACCATAACACTCTCTACAGCTACCTGAAAGGAGGTTGTAGCAAGGTGCTACAAGGTCTGTCCCTTCTTCCCGGTAACAAGCAATAGGACAAGAGGAATTGACTTCAACTTGTGCCAGGGAAGGTTTAGATTGAGTATTAGGAAAAATTTCTTCACTGAAAGGGTTGTCAAACATTGGAATAGGCTGCCCAGGGAAAAGGTTGGGTCACCATCCCTGGAGTTATTGAAAGGATGTGTATATGTGGTCCTGAGGGACATGAATTAGTGGTAGACTTGGCAGTGTTAGGTTTATGGTTGCACTAGGTGATCTGAAAGGTCTTTTCCATCCTAAATGATTCTATGATCCTATATTTCTTCCTGGCCTCAAACATTAGGGCTTTTGGTTGCTTGGGTTTTGCTATATACTTCTCATTACATCTTTTAGTATCTCGCCTTTTGCATTCAACTACAGACACTTTGCCACCTCACAATTCATTTTTGACACTTAGAGAGATTCGTAAAATTGTCCAAAACACATGAAAACTAAGTAACACAACACTATAAACTAATTAGGAAAACAGCAGTATGCATTCACCATGCATTCAGATCTTGGTCTGCTTCTGGTTCTTTTGTGTGTCTTTATCACTAGGGAGGCTCCCACATTTTACACACAGTCATACTTTTATTTGAAACAGTAATCCATACAGAGGATGATGCTGAATTAAAACCTCTACTTTTTTTTTAATTTTACTACTGGAAGGGTGGGGAACTCTCATACTTCCTTCAGGGTAAATAAAGGCATATAATTATAAAATTCAGATGTTCCATAAACCTATCATCAGGATCAAACAAAACAATTTAAATCCATCCTGCAACTGTGTTGAACTACTTTACATGCAACGTACTATATTAAATTCTAATTAGTTGTATAGCTAGTAATAGCTAAAGTAATTGGTAAGATTTATTTAAACCTAGTCACAGAGCAGTGGCAGAATTCAGCAGATAAATTTGAAATTAGTTTAATATCACAGTCACCAGATTAAATTAACCTCTTTCCCATGCCTCAGTTTTCAACCTTCTATCTGCAAATTAGGGAGAATATTTGCTTCACTGAGTTACAATGCTGAGTTTCAGTTACAGAAGAGGTTTGTATCATCATCAACAATTTAAGGTTGAGTATTACAATTTCAGAAGAACAGCATTTGAAACAACACTGCCTTTAGCTTTATACTATAAATGTTTAGCTTAAATTATTTTGCAAAGCTGAAGAGCAAGCACAGGAAGACAATGGAAGAAGCCTCAGTTACTTTAGTAGCTTTACTAAATCCATATTTTTAAAATATAACCTGATGACAGACAATGGTTGAAAAGTACTACTGCATTCCTCAGATTAAATTCACCTTGTGGCAAACCTGAGCCAAGTAATATTTAATCTTTTTCTTTTCAGCCTAAGTACTTTGACTTCCTTAAAATGCCGTGGAGGACCAGAAAACTGTAGAAGAGTCATCAGGAGACCACAGATCTCTTGACTGCTACTGTTGGCTGTAACTACACAGCCATCTTTCTTCCCCGCATTTTTTTTTATTGATTTCATTAGACAGCCATCTATTGAGACAGAGAGTAGCTTCTGTGGACTACAACAAAGACCAAGATGTGACCACAGGCAGCAGCCACCATCACTCCACCAGCACGTGCATGACATCTATAAAACGAGTTGGTCATTTATATCCTTGGAGGCAATCCACACACTTTCACGTCTCTTTCTGATGATAGCTGAGCCAAATGTGAGGCTTTGGGTCAAGTAGTATGGACAGGGAATTTTCCATTGATGTTGGCAGAGAGTTTCAGTTTTTAATAAGTGTCAAATTTGGCTAGGAATACACCACTTAGCAGCATCACTGCAAGTTGTTTTTAAAAGAAGTTAAAGTGGTTTCTTTTAACTGATATTCTCTCAACTGACCCAGGATAGGGCTGTCTGTTATCACACATATTCTTTAGCAGCAGTTTCAAGTAGTCAAAAAACCACACATGGCATAGCTGAAGAGATACCAATAGACAGCAGGCAGGGCCGTAACTTCTGCTACACTACAGTCTCCAATATTTCTTGGAATGTGGAATTTCGTCATGTGAAAGTGGTTTAGATAAGTTGATATCAAGTCGATCCTTACAGCACTATTATTAAGCCAGAGCAGAACTTTGAAGCAACTGTATTGACGTTTTCTCCCCATCCCCTTCCCTTCCTGTTTTTAAAATTATGTTGATTGCATGGGTTGATTTTAGCTGACTTGAGAAGACCTACCATTTTAAAACTTTTTAATTCTCTGTTTTTTTAAACAACCCTTACTACATTGATTCAGAGTGCACAAAAGATCTTAATTCATGCTGACCTAAGTGAGCTTTTCGGAGTTTTCAATAATCTAATCAGCCTTCCCTTTTGGATTTTCAATTTTCTGTCAGCCCTCTCAAGTTTTTCAGCTTGTCAATCAGTTTGGATTATGGAATCCAAATATCTTTTGAAGCTGCTCTATTAAGCTGACAAATATATACAGCTCAAAAGAGTTAAAATAATTTGAGTTGCACAAGAACAGATGAATTTAAATTTGTTTCCAGTACAGATTCAACTACAAACCCATCCTTCCAGCTAATGATTACACACATCTGAATTGATATTGAATAAGACTACTCTGTTTAGAAATTCTGTGAGCAGTGATCTTTATTTTTTTTTAATTTCTCCCACTAATTATTTTTCTTTGGGAAACATCACATTTAAACTAAATTGGACTGTAAAATTATAAAGCAAAGTAAAACACAGAGTATTTATGATCCTTGGAAGATCATAAAATGGCAGCTAATGCATTAAAAAACAAACAAACAAACAAAAACCCAAAACCAAACACAATCATCACCATCACTACACTTGTAAGAGAAGGATTTTCTGACTCCTGAAGTTTTCAAGTCATAAGACTAGGCAACATGCAGTGAAACATTATCTGTCCTCAGCACAGTTTCTGAAATATTTCGAAGACTTTGAAACGCTAGTAACACATAAGGGAAGACTAGATAGTACCAGTCTTGGACACAAGGTTTGTTGGAAACTATTTCTTCTTAAAAAACCTCATAGGACAAGTCCATGACAATGTTGCAGTTGTACCAGTGATGTTTGACAGAGAAAAATCCCTTCTCCATCCACAGTCATTTGTGGGCTCCACACAAAACTATATAATCAAGCACTGGATTCACTTTTGATTGTGGGAAGTGACTTCACTGACAGCACTACTACTTCTCGCCACATATCAGATTGCTTTACTAGTACTTTCATACTGTGAATGATGTTTCTGCACATCTTAAGTCGACTACAGTGAGGAGATTTCTTCAGTGGCAACTAACATGAAGATGGGGGTGGAGAGGAAAGAGACAGAGAAAAGCTTCACACAGCTTTCCTGAGAATTAATTTGTTAAGAATCAGTTCATAATGGAAGGATTATGAAAAAGTTATACAAGAGCTCAGGATTTAAAAAAAAAAAAAAAAAGAATAATCAGAAATAGTACCAGACTATAGAAAGATTCCATTTGGTTTACTGGCTTTGTACACTGTTCAGCTATTACAGTTTTCACATGTGACAAGCAGGATAAGATAACTGTTCACAATTGGCTTCTAAAGAGTTCCAAGCCAGACATATTAATCTACAGCTTTGAGATTTTTTTTTCTTCTTTTACCCTAAAATGGGAGGATGGTAAGGGTGTAGTGGAGGAAGATAAATCAACTTAACCAATTTCAAACTAAAAAATAAATTCCAAAATGTTCTAAACTGTGTAATCCCCAGTAGTATTCTTGTCAGTAGATTTGAGTATGCTTACATCTGAGTATAATCAATAGAGAATACTCAAAATGAATTCGAGCATACTCAAATATTGTCAGCAGATTTGAGTACACTAAAGCTTGTTCTTTGGATTAAGTTTTTGAACAAAATACCATTTGTTGTGCCCAACTCATCTTAATGAGGAAAAAAAAAAAAGAAAACTACTTTAATCTTGGGTTTTTCTCTGATTATAGTTTTATACACAGCAGCAAGTGACACCAACCTTCTGATTGATCAGCAGCTGTTAAAGAAGTTAACACTGAATTATTTCCATATTTAGTCTTTGGACAAAATGCTCTCTAACAAATCTGTATGGAGATAATACAGTCTGCCTAAACATCCATCTGAGATTTTCCTGAGAAAGTTTCAAAGTACAATGGTAGAAGTTAATTCTTTCCAGGGAGAAAAATGTTTATGTTTTTTATACTTTCACCCTAGTGCAAAATTTTGTCCTCATAACATGCAGTGTTTTCACAGATATATAGAACTATCTTTTTCCTCTAGCTAGGTCCTTCCTTTGTGGAACTGGAGTCTTCTACTTCCTCTCTTTTCCAAGGAGAATTTTAAGGAGTTGAATTTACTTTGGTTCTTTCAGTTTATCACTCCTAACTGTCAGAAATTTTTTGAAGCACATTCACATGAAACATACTGGTGCTTCTAGATGGCTGCAGCCCCAGGCGTTAATTAATCACACAGTAAGTGTTACGCAGCTAAACAGTCACAACAGTATACTTACTGTAAACCATATCCAGTTGTATTTATAACACAGAACTGCTTTAACACCTTTGCTGTGGAAGCAAAATAGTCTCTCCAATATTAATAGATGAAAAAAGCACCAAAACCTATGCTAGCACTTGCTCACTTAGCAGAATTACTTTAACGCAAAGAAATTAATTCAAATAAAAGCCTGCATGATTACCTGCTGTTGCTATATTTTGAGGTGGGGCGAGATCCCTCAGGTGTGTCTGATATGCAATAGCCTTTGTTCTGTAGAGATAGAGATTTGAGGTTATTCTGAAATTATCAATTAGCACTTTTAGAAGTCTCATCTTTCAAGTGTTAAGAATGGGCAAGTTGCTCAGCCAGGGAAGACTCCTTGCTATTACTTACCAATTTTAATATATTAATTGAATTCCATTAATGACATCCTCTGAACAGTGAAAATGCTGCCTATTCCACATGACTCAAAATTGTCCTGTTTTAAATCCATTAAATTAAATTATGTGATGCAAAGGTTAATTAATCATGCATACCCAGCAGCAGAAAATCAGACACATAAACAGAATATTGATTTTTAAGGAGTCTGCTACTACTTGAAACCATGACGGAATTACCCACAGGTATGTTTCATAAGCGGTACTGATATAATTAACAGTAATAAACTCTGGCCTTGGTAGTTAATTAGATCAGTTATGGAGAACATTTCACAAAAGTGATTCCAGGAGCTCATGCACTATTTTAAAAATGGCAAGTCATTCCCTTTTCCACATGGATACAGTTTGGAAATATCAACCATTAACTAATGAAAGTTGAATGATAAGCCATCAGACAATAGTTTCTCTTGATAGTCCAGTGCAGTAAAGCTGACATCATTAAAATTAACATACTAAAATGGTTTTATACAAACAGTGTAGGAGTATTTTACATTTCTTTTTCAAAATGCAGCAGTACTACCCTGTCTTTGACAGTATCATTGCTGCCATAAAACTTTTCCATTAGAACCCTTAAACTTATCTGACCAAAGCTCTCAGAATCCTCTCTGTAGAACACATTGTAAGTTGCAATGAAACTTGCAGCTTTCTTCCTTTAGAAACCATAAATGTGACTATCTCCTATTAAATAATTGAAAACATTGGTTTATATAATCATTTAAGATAGTTAAGGTAACACAAGCAGGCTACATAGCTAACATCAGTAAAGTGTTTATTCTGAACATACATTTTTATACATGTATATATACACACGTACATTTTTATACATGGATATATATACATATATATATGCTATTTAAGACTACAGATGTTAGGATATATCGAAATATGAGTCACGTGATGTGAATTCCTCTTCTTTTTATAGCCTGCATTAGGCAAGTGGAAAGACATTGATGCTGCAGAAGCCAGTATGGTCTCTCAGAGTTATGGTAAAGTGCAATATGCATTTGCAAACACATATAAACTCAACAGCACTATGAAAATAACTCCAATTCAGACATGTACTTTAAGACCTCAATTAAGTCAGTGCCTTATCAAAGAAAAGATGAAGATATTCAGATAAGACTGCTCTCCATTTTTAACTTTCCAGGTTTTACTTAATTCTTGGAACTTTGTACTATAGGTCTCTATTTTTAATGTTTTACTCTTGTGAGAGAAGGATTTTACTTTCCATCCATTACAAGGAATTTTATCACTAAAGGAATCTTAATCACAACAATGTCCTCAATCTGCCTAGAAATAATAAAATTTTTAATGATTTGGCACTTTTAGAATTGGTTGAGCCAGTATAGAACTATCTCATATGGACTTTAATGGAGTTTCAGAATGGGATTAATGATGTGAGATGTATCATCTATATGATAGTAACAGGTAGCTATAGGAATATTAAAACAGGATCATGAGTGCTACACTATGCTCAACCCATTTCAGTTCCACAGAGAGTTTTAAGCCTCATTTTTAATGCTTCATCTGTCTCCTCTGACATCAGATTTGTAGACAACTGGAAAAGCCTAAGTTTCACAGGAACCAGGCCTTCAATGTGCAGATGGAAAAAGTGTTCAGATAGCTGAATATGTGGAGGAGTGTGACATTATCTGAAGTCCAAATTAGTCTTGTAAGGTTTCCATAGGAAAGATAAACCTTCTGGAAAAGACATGTAATCAGGCAATCTGAAAATGTTTAGAAATAATAAGAGAGCTTAGGAAGGCCTGTGTTTGAATGACTTTAAATACTACTGAAGAGGAAAGAAAAAAGTGTATTCCATGATCTGTAACAGACGCAATAACATCCAAAGTATAAAAAGAAAGCAAATGAACCCATGCATATGAACAGACCAGGCTGCATTGAGACAAAAATAATGAAACAGTACCTATAACAGAATTTAAGGAGATCCTCCACAAGTCTTACTTAGCCAGCTCTAGTCTAAGAGGACTAAGTGCATGGACCTCTGTGCCCCTGCCTAAAGGATGAAACACTCAGGTTTCCTTAAGCTTGAGTTCTACCAGTCTGGAAGCTCTCAGGGCAAGCACTGAGGTGCTTGATCTTGCACAGCAGTCTTCAGTTAGTTCCATTAATAAGGAAAAATTAGTAATTTTTTTGTTGCTTTTGTTAAAGTCTCTTTGTCAGAGCTGTCTTCCAGGGAGTCAGGGATGCAGCAGAGTGCCTGTGTTAACCTGTGGGCATTCAAAGCTACCTACTACACTTTCAGAAGAGTATTTTCACTGAACTGAAGTCAGTAAGTTTCTCATGGACCTGGACTACTATGCAGCCAAGAGGAAAATAACTAACTGCTTAAAAATACTCAGGTCAGAAGATGTGGGCATGGGTCAGGGTCCCTGCTCCCCATGTTACCGGCTTTCTTCTTTATTCACAAACCACTGGAGAAAGCACACATAGTCAGAGGAATAAAACACTCTTCTGATTCTTTTCTTACCTGTCAGACCTTAAATACTTGGCTGGAGTCACATAAAATGTTCATAGTATATGGAACAAAAAAAATGTTACATCTTTATACCAGTGGCCCAGTTTTCTTAAAGAAAATAATTATATTATAAGCAGAGTTTTTGCCTAAGGGTAAGACAGGATTAAAAGCTCCTTTTTTCTTTCCAGTCTTGCACTCCAAAGGTTGAAGAGCTGGAGCAAGGCTTGCAGACCAGGATTAGAAAATACAAGTTGGTCATAAACTAGTTAGAAGACTAACAAAGAACATGGCAAATAAACAGAAGCTTTTGTAACTGTGATTTTCAATTAAAGTATTTAAAACTTGCTTATGTCCAACATTATAAACTTGAGACCCTTATTGGAACTAACCCAAATCACTTTTTCCTATATTTCCCTAATAATGTAAAGAAACTAACCTTTGAAGAAGTGCAATGACATGCAGAAACATGAGCGCTAGGAAAAGAGAGGAATTCTAATTCTCGGTATCACAGAAGTTTTGCCAGTCACCAAAACTGAGGGGCAGAGTTGACATGATTAACAGAAAAAAAAAGATAAATGAGACAATACTGGCTTCCATCTGCAAGCTAGAGACTCAGGAGAAAGAAAATACGTGCTTATATCATTTAACTTGCTGCATAATTGACCAGCTTTCATACCTGCTTTGAAGGTTAGATAAAGAGCAAAGCCTACAGCTGCCTTCTCGCTTCAAACAAAACAAAATTCTCCCTGGCAGCAACTCAAGTTATTTCTGAGACAACCATCTAGGCAGCATTACCCTTTGCAGAAAAGCAAACTTTCTCCTAAATTAAAGTTCAAAATTTAATCTCTACAGCCAAATGACATTTCACAAGTGAAATTACAAGTTACAGTTAGTGTTCCTCAACAGAAGTTGTGTACTGCAGTGGGTTCAGGTCTTTGTTTGAGCCTTTCTCAGTTGAGGAAACAGACTTAGCCTTAATAATTCACACACAGATAATCAGTTACACATGTGTGGTTGCTTCATATGCATAAAGAAGTTGTGGTGTTTGAATCAGTAATGGAAAGTGTTAAACCTTGTTGCCAGAAAAACATCTTGCTCCTGTTTAGCACCTCTTACCAAGTAGGTATTATAACCTTCACAGCAGCAGGTTACTAACAGCACAATTGCGCAACAGCTTTTATGCATTTTAGTAATATTCAAGCAAAAAAATTTGAATCTCATGTTTAGATAGCTTTCCAAATGAATGCAAAAACCAGAAGTGCAGTCATGCGAGGAAAAAAAAAAAAAAAAAAAAAAAAGGAAAATATTGATTTTTAAAGTTAGCAGTTATACAAGTATCACCAAAATGAAGGATTAGCAAAAGTTCTAATCTTCTCTAAGGCTGTGTTTGCTAGGTAATCACTGCAGAAAAATCTGAAAATATTGATCTCCTATCACTCAATTGGAACATGGTATTCATAACACCATACCCAGCCACATTCGTCTTTTTTTAATCCTATTGGTCCATTTTTTTTCAGAAATATTGCTGTTACCTAACTAAAGGAAACTTAAAATAAATAGGACAAGCACAAAAAACCCCTAAAACTCATGAACCACATCTTTTATAGTGTATTAGAGCCAATGTGTCAATAGTTCTCAAACTTATAGTTAACATTTGAGACTAAGCTTTTCTCTGTGTAATTTACTTTCAGAAACAATAATTGACAATTTTGTTGTTGGTGGAAGCTGTTTCCCTAACCTAGCATACAACAGAGTTGAAACCTACACTTAATAAACCCCACAATTAAATAAAATAGGAGCAAATCATCTTTATCCCTCAGAACTAGGAGTTGGGACATCTTTAGCCAGAAAACTTCCTGATGAAGTTGCCTTCTGGCAGCTGCACAAGGTAGAGCTGGAACTGGAAGAGAAGTTGTTTGGATGGTAAAGCCCAGATAACTTTTACTAAAGAGTTGAGTCTAAGGCTCAAATTGATTGATTCCAAGGCTGACTTCATCATCAGCATTAGCTGGTGCTAACTAAATTGCTAGCATTGCCAGCTTCCACAACAGTGGATATAAACAACCTGTACAAGAGTGAACAGATTCCGGCTCTCTTTAATATCTTTATCTATGCTCAGGATGAGGGGATCAAGTGTGCCCTCCATAAATTTGCAGATGACACCAAATTAGGTGGGAGTTTTAAACCTGCTTGAAGGTAGAAAGGGTCTACAGAGGGATAAGAACAGGTTGGATGGGTGGGCCAAGGCCAATGGTATGAGGTTCAACAAGGCCAAGTGCTGGGTCCTGCGCTTGGATCACAACAACCCTATGCATCTCTACAGGCTTGGGGAGGAGTGGCTGGAAAACTGCCCAGCAGAAAAGCACCCCAAAGATGTTGGTTGACAGCTGGTTGAATACGAGCCATCAATGTGCCCAGATGGCCAAGAAGGCCAACAGCATCCTAGCCTGTATCAGGAATAGTGTGTCCAGTGATCGTCCCCCTGTACTCAGCACTGGTGAGGCCCCAACTTGAGTATCGTGTCTGGTTTTGGGCTCCTCACTACAAGAAAGATATTGAGATGCTGGAGCATGTTCAGAAAAAAGCAACAAAGCTGGTGCGGAGTCTAGAGAACAAGTCTTATGAGGAACATCTGAGGGAACTTGGATTTTCAGCCTGGAGAAAAGGAGGCTGAGGGGAGACCTTATCACTCTCTACAACTAGAGGAGGTTGTAGTGAGGTGGGGGTTGGTCTCTTTTCCCAAGTAACGGGAGATAGGACAAGAAAAAATAGCTTCTAATTGAGCCAGGGGAGGTTTAGATTGGATGTTCAGAAAAAAGTTCTACACCAAAAGGGTTATCAAGCATTAGAACAGGCTGCCTGGGGAAGTGGTGGAATCATCATCCCTGGAGGTATTTTAAAGACGGGTAGACATGGTGCTTGGAGATATAGTTTAGTGATGTTTTTTGTCAGAGTTATGTTGACGGTTGGACTCGATGATCTGAAAGGTCCCTTCCAACCTAGGCAATTCTGTGACTCTATGATCTTGAAAAACAAGATTTATTCAGCTTTATGAAATGATAGGTGGGTGAAAAATGGTTTCAATTGCCAGAGACAAAGCTCTGAAAGAGCTCTGAAAGAGCTACAGCTATAACTGGCATACATCTTGGCCTAACACTAGTGCCCGATGATATACTGGTCTCTATAGCTCAAGCCAAACACAAGGCAATGTTCACAAAGAGAGAGTTCAGCCTCCTCGAGCCACATAGCAGAAACAACCAGAGAACCCAGAGGTCTGTTTCTTTGTCTGTCTGGATTCCAGATTTTCTAACCAATAGCAGAAGTGAGACATAGCACCAGAATAGGTTTCTAGAAGACTTTCCAGGTAAAAAAGAAAAAAAAAACAAAAACAAAAACAAAACACCAACAAAAAAAACCCAAACAAAAAAACTGGTGAAAAAGAAAAGCTAAAGAGCCTGATTCTATTAAAAAATTATGTATAGATAATAAATATGAAACTCAATGTCAGACCTTAACTCTCTCAACATGCTACAGCTGTTGCTAGAGAAACCCTCTTGGCAAGGGGAAAGCATCGCCTGCAACTCATAAGGAAGTAGAAAACAGGCACTGTCTGTATTGATACAGCCATGTCCAGCGTCAGCAGGAACAGTTTTTCATGCTACCACTTCAGAGTCAGGACCGCATGAAAAAATGCCAGGTCAGAGGATTAGCGACATGTTTGTCCAAGGTTTGAAACAATATTTCAGCATCTGGGATGTGTACATCTACATAAATGAATATTTTCACTTTCCTTTTGCCTTAGAATCAACTCTAAACACAATCAATAACACAGTATAAACTATTCTGACAATGTTTATAGTCAAAATGTAAATTCCAAGATGACAGACCCTGGGCAAAACTTCCCTTCCCAGTAAATAGAAAAAAAATCCATTTAAAAGAGTTTAGACTATTTAAAGTCAGGTTTAAAGTCGGATACAGAAGTGCAAGTTGACCCTGCCCCCACAAACACTAATGACATCCCTCTATTATTATAACTCAGTATACTCTATTTTTATAAGCAGTTGCTGACAGAACGTAACAGTTACAAAGAGATGGGCTACACCAAACTAAAAGGCATTTGCCCTTGTCATAGTACTATGGCTTTGGAGAATCAATATTTTTCTTTTCGTTATACGTGAAAGCAAATCTCTTGCCATCCACCCAGAGACACAGTGTCTGGAGCCATTATTTATTTTGCTTCCTTGAAGGACATATCTTAAGAACATTCAAATATTTGCAGGATTTATCCTTGTTTAATAGCCTAAAACAATATTGTGCAAGGATCTTCACTTTTGTTTCCATGTTCAAGAGGTGTCTTCAGTCCATATTTAGTTAATGTTTTGAAATAACTTCTATGGCCATTATGTTATCAGAATCAAGAATTCAGTTGGCCTTGCATTATTGGCAAAGTTACAAGGAATAGATTAAAGTCCAGTGGCTCTGGGGACCTTTCCACCTCGCGTATTAATGAGATCTTTGGGAAAATAAATTTCAGATTCAATAGCCAATAGGATGGTAAACACCCTTTCTAATGAATTGTGTTACCTATGTCTCAGAGAACTATCAGCTCAGAAGTGATGTCATATATAGATTCTACAATTAGGACACTTCATGAGACCCGTGAACTTACAGTTCTTCATTCAGCATGTTACTTACTCTCTTTTGCTCCACACAAAAATACACTCAGGATTGGAATGATTAAAAATCTGTTTTTAGTAAAATTTTTAAAAAGTGGTATGTATGACTCCTTGTAGTCTGGACAAACAAATGCATACACTGTCCAGAGTAGTCTGTCCCATCTATCGAGAGCACTAATGTCCAGGTGAATCACCCTGATAGCTTTTCATTGATCGTATAGGTATCTCAGACCAGATGGCTAAAGCTGGGGCAATGGGACAGTGCCTGAGGTTCAAACCTTCAAAGACTTTTTGGTGCCTGGGGCAGAGGTACAATATACTTGACAGACTCTTCACTTCTGTGAAGGCTGGAAAAGAAACTCCCACCCGTCTCACTGTACAAGGAGACTTAGCAAAAGTAAGGCTAAAACAGGATGAAAGAACTTACTGGCAAAGTTCCAGCAACAAATTAAAAGAGACCTTAAGGAGAGAAATGAGCTACTTAAATCAGTTCCCATAAAATTCAAATCCAAAACCAGTTGGCAGGATTCTACAGATTTTATGTCTCACTGTGCAAATGGCTGTTCCTATACAGTGGGTACATACATTGCCTATTGCAACATGTTCTGCCCTTCTTTTGAATCTGTACTTTGCTTTTCAACCAGCCAACATGGCAAAGGTTGCATATTCACTTTGGAAGTGGGTGAAGGCTAACATTTCAGGAAAGAGCAGATTCGTCATGGAATACTGTGGAGGTTTTTTTTTTATTATTTTTAGTGCTGGATTCAAGTCTGAACATTCGTACTGATCTGGGTTTGATGAATTCCAGCTATTTTTACAGATGGTCGGAATTCTTTCCTCCATTTTTGCCTCTGTAAGTGTAGAGCAAGCGACAAGTTATCACAGTGCACTCTAGAAAATCAGCATACTTGCTCAGAAGATTATGACTATTGATGTAAATATAGACCAGGAAGAGCAACACATTCTATAAGTTCCTTAAAAGATCAGTAAAGCAAGAATTAAGTTTTGCCTTTATGGTTCTCTCTCACTGCATTAATATAATAAGCTTTCTGCAGCTTAACATTTCTTTTTTCAGTTTACTTTGTGCCAAGTATCAGTCTCCTTAATACTGCAGCATTACAGCCTGGCAGGGCTAATTTGGAGTCATCTCCAGAACAGCTTTGTTCCCAGTTTATGGAAGGATTTTGTTAAATGTGCCAAGGCTACTAATATAGAGCTTAGCACAGCAATAAGATTTCTCACGCCAAGATGTGTACTACTGTGTTCAGATAAATTTTAGTTAAACATTGCAAGTGGTTATTAGGAAAACTGCACTTATTTGGTTCAAGCCCAAGTTACATAAGAAGACTGTTTCAAGCATACATCAGTTTGATTTTTATTCTTTCTCCAAGTTTTGGCTTATAGCATTTATAAGTAGTCAGAAATTGTGTTACAAATGTTCAAGAAACATGATAATAAAAACCTTTATTCATGTCAGCAATTTCCTTGGTTTTGCCATCATCCTGCTCAATGATTGTTGCACATTTCACTAACAGTGTAACAGGCAGGCAGGAATCCTTTTAAAGAGTCCTGCTGCATCAGTCTGAGTGAAATACACTGCCAGTGTCCTTCTCTAATGCAGAAATTCAGTTTCTCTACCAAACCGTGCCATTAAAACAGTGAAAATTGGAATTGGTCACCTGGCATTGAATATTTGGAGAGAGGAAATGAGACAAACACACAGGCACACTAACTATGCTTTATTTTGCTAGAAGTAGTTGGCATCAGAGTCGTAAGCACTACCTGCAAGTCTTCACACCCAGATCCTACAAAAATGTGTGCTGCAGCTTCTGAAGTACACAAAAAGTCCCAGCAAGCATTCTCCTACTCTGAAAGCCTTGACTGATTGAAAGTATCTACCCCATCTTCTGAAAATCTTTTTTAATGGGTAGGTGGAGCAGAAGTAATTAAGATAAGGCATCTATCAACTATAGTATCCAAGTCTAGTGTTACTTAGGTCTTGTTCAAGGTAACAGTACAGAGACAAAAACCTCAAAGTATATATCATACTATGTTTATCATCAGCAACTCAGAGGGTCCCATAGTGTCCTTTCACCATAGCCATTCAAAATTGAAGCCAATCTTACAATGAATCACTAATTCGAGATGCAAGAACCATGCCTAAACTCTTATACAGCTGCAGAACACTTACTTTCACTTGACCACATCTGGTGCTCGAAACCAGAGGGCTCGTAGCTCCAAGGTACGACTCTCACCATTTGCAGTTCTAAATTACAGTAACTAGATCACAAGTTATTAAAAACATTAAACCTTAACTCAGTCATCACTTGCAAAATTATCATCTGAAAATAAATATCGTACCACCATTTACCTTTTGGAGACACGGTTACTAACCGTGTCAGATGTTGGGGCTTTCCACAGTGAAGCCTTGTCCTACAACATAGACTGAAATTCCTTCTTACTCTCTTATCTCCTCCAGAATAATCACAGAATCAGAGAACGATAGGGGTTGGAAGGGACCCCTGGAGACTATCTAGTATAACTGACCTGCCAGAGCAGGTTCACCCAGAGCAGGTTGCACAGGAATGTGTCCAGGTGGGTTTTGAATATCTCCAGAGATGGAGACTCCACCACCTCTCTGGGCAGCCTGTGCCAGTGCTCTGTCACCCTCAAAGTAAAGAAGTTCCTCCCCATGTTTAGATGGAACTTCCTATGCTCAAGTTTGTGCCCATTACCATGTCATCCAGCACATACCATGCACATCAGCACAACCTCCTCTCCAAATCCACAGGTCTCCAGTGACACTTCAAGTAATTTTTTTCTCATCCCGTATCTGCTGGAGAGGTGAAGCATGGTCTACCAGCAGGCCTCTCAGAGTATGAGAGTCACACCAAGAGCACTTTCCTAGTTTTGCTGAGGAGGGTGATGGTAGGGACTCAAAGACTGTCCAAGACTGGTGACCAAGGCTGGAACTGTGCCGGTATCAAAATAATATTGTTCGGTATCACATTCATTGAGACTTGTGACATGAAATGGTACAGGCATATTGTCCATCTTTGAAGTAGATTTCTTCTGGTACTTCTTTTCAGCAAGCTGTCTGTAGCACAGAAATAGCTTCACATACGCAGCACCATGGATTTCATTTGCTTGAAGAAAAGAACCTCAAAAGTGTGAAAATGGGAAAAAAAAAAGTGTGTAACCATCACATTTGTTACTAAATGCATGTTCCTTCCAGATAACAACACTGAATTTGACTAGATCAATCGTATTCACAGTAAGATGCAAAATGTATAAGAAATGGGGTTAAGTAAAACTACAAACCTGCAAATCAGAACTAACCTTCATTATTCAGTCATTTTAATTACTTAACAAGAAAGAGAAGTACATGAAGAATTTAACACGTAATAAAAACACAAGAACTGTTGTGTTCCATTTCCAAAAACGAGCAGAGGGAAAGGGAACTTCCCAGCAAAATACTCAGTTCTGCCCCACTAACATTCTGAAGGCCTGTGAACTAATACTTATTCACATAGAACATCACAGTATCATAAATACACGGCTTTTAAACTGCAGAGTACCTGATGAACTGATATCTTTTAAAGAATCAATACATTTCCTTCAGTTACTCAATGGAAGCATTGGAGACTCAAATAAGTCAAATAAGTCATTTAAACTGCATTAAAACTTTATACCTTTATAGAAGACATATGTGTGCAGGGTCTCAAGACCTGCCTTGCCCTGAGCTGCTTTAGACAGTGATGTCACTCAATCACAAGAAGATTCTTTATCACCTGACTTGGTTTAGCTTAGGCTCTATAAATACCATATAGGGCAAACCTTGGTAGGTATCATATTAACAGAAAGGTCTTTATAGTAACTGAGATTTGGGAACAATACTGAGCCCCTTTCAGACTTCAGCTGGAAAAACACATACCTACGCATGTAGACACACACACACACACTATGCACTCTTCCTGTTGAAAGGCCCTGGAAACTCATCATGACTTCTCAACCCCAAGGTTTCTTGCAGAAGGCTGAAACTGTTGACCCCAGGGCCTAGAGGAATGCTGGAAGGATGAGCATCACACAAAGGAAACTGAGGTGGTTACTAAGAAATCTGCTTACAATTAATTTAACTATATTATTAATAAGACTTCCCTGTAATTAGACAACTTGAACTTACTTTGATTGGATTTTAAATATTTGACTAAGAAAGTCCCATAAAGTCCCTTATGAAAGGTGCATATTTTAACCCACAAAACATTTGAAGTGTCTCTCCCATACCAGTCATCTTGAGCTATCCTGCTCTTGTTCAGGATTACGATTTCCACTGTTCAAGTACTTGTACAGGCACCGTCCTCCCAAAGGATCTGCCTTGCATCTAAGTCAGTGTGTTTTATTATGGTGAAGAAACTCTTCAAGAGGAGTTGCAAGCCAGTTCTTCCAGTGCTTTAAGAGAACCGAGTAGAACATTTGAAGTGGTGTTGCTGTATATGTATATATGTACAGGGGCATGTTTACAGTACACTACATGTTGTTTCTGCTCTGTATGGTCTAAAAGAAAATGCTTATTCTCTGGCTACATTTTTCATAATCTTAAAAAACCTTACTAAGACTTGCACTATAAAAAGTTGAAGTCTTCAGACCTGGTACAGACACATTTTGATGCATGAAAGGTGAAACTAGCAGTTGGGCTCCTCCACCTCTGGTCGAATTAAGTAGAAAATGTCTGTGTAAGCAAGCTAAAACTTTATGTCATCAGAAACAACAACCTTTTCATTTTCAGACTTGCATACAGGCTCTTCTCTAACTGTACTTCTATTTTAAGTTGATAACACCTGGTTCTTCAGGGACCTAGGAGCATTCTTCATCTGAAAGGAAAAAATACTAGCACATATCAGATAAGCCTTTATAGATAGATATAGATAAAATAGGTAGATGGTCTGTCATGTTAACACAAAAACTTCAAGTTTCATTTTAAAGTAATATGGAAAAGCAAAACTTTCCTGCTTTTTGTGTTTATTGGTTTATGCATGTAACTGACCAAAAAGTAGTATTTTTTTTGCTAGACATCAAGGAATCACCATGTATTTATTTTAATAACATGAAGAAACTTGGTAATTAGGAATAAGTACAACTTATGTTCCAAGGGTATTCCACACTGTGGTGATTTGACCCTGTCTGGAGGCCCAGTGCCCACCAAAGCTGCTTTGTTGCTCCCCTCCTCAGCTGGGCAGGGGAGAGAAAATACACTGAAAGGCTCGTGGGTCAAGACAAGGACAGGGAGATCACTCACCCAGAACTATCATGGGCAAAACAGACTCGACTTGGGGAAATGAATTTAGTTTATTACCAATCCAATTAGAGTTGGGTAACGAGAAATAAAAACTAAAGCTTAAAACACCTTCCCCTCACCCCTCCCTTCTTCCCAGGCTCAATTTCACTCCTCATTTCTCTCCCTCCTCCCCCCGAGCGGCACAGGAGGACGGGGAATGGGGGTTGTGGTCAGTTCATCACACCTTGTCTCTGCCGCTCCTTCCCCCTCAGAGGGAGGACTCCTCACATTCTGCCCCTGCTCCAGTGTGGGGTCCCTCCCACAAGAGACAGTTCTCCAACAACTCCTCCAACCTGAGGCCTTCCCACAAGCTGCAGTTCTTCACCAACTGCTCCAGCGTGGGGTCCTCCATGGGCTGCAGGTGAATATTTGCTGCACCATGGGCCTCCATGGGCTGCAGGGGGACAGCCTGCCTCACCATGGTCTTCACCATGGGCTACAGGGAAACCTCTGCTCCAGCGCCTGGAGCACCTCCTTGTTCATTGACCTTTGTGTCTGTAGAGTTGTTTCCTCTCACGTATTCTCACTCCTCTCTCCTGGCTGCTGTTCCTCATAAGGATTTTTTCCCCTTCTTAACTACGTTATCCCACAGGGGCTACTAACATCGCTGGTGGGCTTGGCCTTGGCCAGTGGCGGGTTTGTCTTGGAGTCAACTGGCATTTGCTGTATTGGTACATGGGGGAAGCTTCTGGCAGCTTCTCACAGAAGCCACCTCTGTAGCTCCCCTGCTAACAAAACTATGCAAACCCAATACACACATTTTTCATAAGTAATTGAATCACTGAAGCATTTTGTATGCAAAGGCCTTTTTTACATTCATTAAACTTATGCATGCATTTGAAGTGATCCTAATAGGAATAGCTAAAACTTCTTTTTTTATCTCTGTTTTCTGGAGCTGTACAACATAGTGGAGATCTGAATGAGATTCTGAACAGGAGGTCGTTGATTTGATTGATGGTGTGAAGTTTTTGTTCTCTTCATTAAACTTGTTATCTCACTGTGGATCATATGGTTTCAGAAGAGCCTGTTAACACCCGTTTTTAGACACTATTGAAGCTCTGGGAGTACTTTTTCCTTGCCACCTTTGCTTTGCCAGTAGAGTATGCCTGGTTCTCCAAGCAACTCTAATCTTAAAACACATTAAAATAATGCATTTCCTACCCCTATGATTATGCAAACCAGATTCAAAGTCCCAGAGCATATCATACACAATCAGAAAATTGGACATGAGCCCATGATGTCTAATTTTGCGTAGTCCTTGATTTGAGAGTAATCCTAAAAGGTTTAGGAACCCATAGAATATTAGAAATCCAGTAAATTGTTTACTTTTTATCCTACATATTATCTTTAAAAAAGGAGAAGAAGACAGAAATAAAAATGTTCATGATATTGCAATGGGACAACTTTCTGCTGAAATAATAAAAAAATAATAGGAAAATTATTGTACATACATTTATCCACACCTACAGCTTTCCTAATGGAAGATTAGTACTATTGTCGAGAAAAAATCATAGTAGGTTTAAATAAATTCTGCCAGTTCTCTTTCAACACTTTCATTTATTCTGTGTTCTTTTTACACACTTTGTTTGTCTGTAATAATTAGAAACAATCTATTACATACCCTTTCTGTTTACTTCTGGCAAATTACCTTGTATCACCAGTGATATGGAAATACAAATGAGCAGTATAAATCTTTTTGAAAATCATTTAAGATAGATTCGTAAGAGCCCTGTTTATGTGAATATGAAACAAATGAGAAATACGGTAAAGCCGTAAAAAATCATCAAAGTGAAGTAGTATTTATGTGATTTCATAAGTGATACAAGAACACTCAGAGGCTTGGAAGTCAGAGATAAGTTAACATCTGAGGATATTCTGAAGTCTTAAGATTATAAACCACACAACCTTTTAACTTGAGCAGAGCCACTGAATTTTCTGACTAAGGGTAAACAAATTTCACAAAGGAAAGCAAAGCAAAAACAATGTAACATTACCTTTAAAGGTTCTATGCTATCCAGGGACAAAGGCTCTGACATGAACAGTCTGTCTTAAGACAGACAGAGGTTGTTTTCCAATTGCATCAAGGTACTTCAAATCAATCACATCAAGATACCACAAACAAGAAAACAGTTTTGCTTATTTGTAAAAACAAGTTCCATCTTTTTTTTTCCTTACAGAGGCATAGCCATAATGGCCATTAATGCAGATACTTTTTTTAATTTGGGTCTAATCTTCCTGTATATCACTAAGAGAAGCAAAGCCGTTGCTAGCAGCAAGACATAGGTTTACAGTCAATCTAAGAAGTAACTGAAAAGAGAGTTTCCTAAGAGATATTGGCACAATATATTGCATTTCTGAAGCTCAGAAAAGTGCTTGAAGTTAGTGCATCGAAATACAATGACACAATGGACAAAATCAAGGCACAGAATAAAATATATTTTTAAGTCCTCTTATTTCAAACTCTCTCATCAAGCAAATGTGTTTGTTTAAGAGTTGTCTTTTTTGTAGTTAGTAGAGTACTTGAGAAAAAAGCTATCAAATTAAACTAGCTTAGGTTTGCACTGGGAAAAATTGTCACACCAACTACACCACCAGCAGCGTGAAAAGCACATGATCGCTGTGTTTATGAGGTTAGGTTTAAGGAGGGACCAGAGATAACCTGCTCCAGAATATCACTGGCTTGCAGTATTTCTATGTGTTGTTCCTTGCAAATATCTTAATTGCTGTGATGTATGACCTATGCCAGGACCCTGAGCTACACCAGGTCATGTAGACCTCCCTTGGGACCTTCACACACCACTTACTGCTCATGGGCCCAGGATTACCACTGAAGATCAGTCCCAGGGCTTCAGACCCTGCCTGAGTTACAGTTCAGAAATGCGTATCTCCAGCTCATGCCTGTGTCTGGCCATGGGTCTTATGGGTCCAGGCCCCGACGCGGAGGGTAGTGATTACTAGGCTGTGTCTGACTCTGGAAACTCAAGATTTTACTACTGCTAATTATTCAGTCCATCTTTTCCTGGAGGTCACAAGTCTTTATCAGATTGTGCAGAATGGAATTTATTCTTCTGTCACAGTTGCCGTGATTCATAGTTCAGTGTACTGGGTTAAAATATATATTACAAGGGCTTTCAGGAAAGCATCATGTTCTTTCTGGAACATTTGAGCTGATCTTATGTTTTGCTTTTTAGCAGCTTATGGCTCAAATATGCAGCAGGGGCTGACAGCAGCATAAGCACTCCCATTTTGACCCTTCAGCAAATGTCATTTCAGGTCTTAAAAGGCTCAGAAATACTCATTATTTCATAGCAGAGTGTAGTTTGTTTACTTTTGCAGCTACCTCCAGACGTAAAGTGGTCTTTTTTGCTACTGTAACATTCTTTCGTTCTAGAGCAAGAACACCTAAGGCTTACAGGCTATAAAGGTCCACCTCTTGGTAGTTCCCAGTCTTCCTTAGGTGGGGAGGACTGGAAAAATTTAAAAAACTTAATGGAATCCATTAAGCAAAATAGGAAAGTGTAAACTTAATTGCTGCATAAGAGAACCTTGTCCTTCACTTGTGATTACAATGCTGCGCTGCATCCCTTTGTGGCCTCATCTACCTGTTTCTCCGAGAGAGCCAACAATAGGAGCACCTATAATGCACAAGAAAGGAATGGCTTTACCCTACAAAAAATGGCAACACCTTCCCATGATTTGTGGAATATTCACCGCATTTAATGACTAATTGGAGTGATAGTAGAATTTTGTGTGGAGGGAATGACATCATAAAGTACTAAGCTTTTAAACTGAAACTTTAACCCAAGTCTTTGATTCTTATGTTGAGTATTCAGAGGAACAATTTTAATATTGTTGGGAACAAATTTGCGTTGGAGCAGAATCTTAATACCTCCTCTTAAGTTTGGTGTTTGTTTACTAACTTACACATACATATCTATGCACACATCTGTGTTTTGGATAATGGATATGCCATCTGCATGTGAATTGGTTGAACTCTGTCATTGAAAATTAATTTATTTCTGTGGATTTTTTCAAGTGCAAATCCTCATGTACAGAAGAGATATTATCCAAAATATCTAAACAATATCTCAGGCACTAGACAAAGAATTTAAAAGTGATGAGGTGAAGACAAAGATAAAACACTATGGACCAATTGATCATATTGAAATCTTTGTTTAACATTGAGAGCACTAAAATATGTCAAAGTAACTGGCTTCATAATTCTAAGAACTAAATATTTATTCTTCTCCTCACTGCAGTTTCTAGTGTTCGGTGAGTACGGATTTTCAAGATCACAATGCGATGCAAAGATATTTTCAGAGAATGGTAGAATAATTGTAGAAAGTTCTTTACTTATGCCAGAAGATTTATGTTTTATAAAGGGAGAAGATTAAAGACATCATTATTGGTGAAGGAAGTCAGCAAAAAGGTTTCCTGGGGATTTAGAAGGATAACTGGGTAGAAAATCAAACTGAAACTTAAACTAAACTAAGAGTGTATCTTGCTAATGAGCCTGTTGTATGAAAAGCTGATGAAGAGTGGTCAAAACAGAGTAATATGTTTCTTCCTCAAACACGCAGAGAGATGGGGACCAGGAAAAGAGCAGCTGAACTGTAGAAGCAGTATTAATGAGAAAAATAACCTTCTTAAGAGAGCTGCAAAAATCAATTCCTGAGGCAACTATGAATAAGAATTTCAGCAACCTGCCTCGTTAAACACTGATGGATATGCAGGATATTCCTCAGCAGTAAAACGCACCAGAGAACTGCTCACTTTTAGGATCCATCAAACTTGTGTGGATGCTATTACAACTCCAAAACTTTGTAGTACTTCAGAAAATGAAAAAGGTGGTCTGCTGCAGAGAAGTCAATGAAAGAAATACACAGAATATGTACTCATATTATTAGACTGTCAAATAATCTTCTTAATTAGCCAGCAACAGCAAGTAATGTTATGGAACCTAAGAGATAGTGTATTATACCAAAACAGACTTAAGGAGCATCTTAGAGACAAGGACTATAAAGCTATTCTGTTTCTGTTCTGTTTGTGGGTCAGACGTCCATAGGTGTACAGGTGTACAGAAAGTGTCAAGAAGTCAAGTCAAGAACTATTTTGCCTCTGTACCTAGAAACAGAAACGATGTAACTTCATAATACATCACCCAAACCAGTGATAAAATGATTCAGAAACGAGTTGGCGTAGGTGAAAAGATTAAAAAAAGCATAAATGACAAATACTTCATCGGTGTTGAAAGATAAGAGAAGTGCAATAACGGCTGAAAAAAAGGAAGATGTGGAGGTGGCTGAGGGTATTGATAGGAAAAGACTTAATATTACATTTTGTCAATTTTTCTTTTTAGAGAAATCAGTAATAAGCTCCTTAGAGACAGAAGCAGAGGAAGAAGTGAACTGTCTGAGGATTGAAATTAATCATAATAAAGAATCTGCTGGGACTGAAGATGGAGCATTAAGTAAGATTAGAAAAGTTGTTGTTTACAAATAGGTAAAGCAGAACCAAAGACAGAAAGGACATTTTCTGCTAGTAATAGTCAAGCTTGTTCTTGGGTTTTTGAAGCGAATCATAGCACAGACCCCGCAGTCAGAGTAAATAGCCTTACAATCAATTAACCTGTTCTAATTAACCTTGAAGAAATGGTTAATTTTTTTACATTTGCTATTCTCAATCAATGAACATATTATCTTGCAAATGCATTTCTTTATCAAGTTTGTTTGATTAAGTCTCAGGCTTTGAATTTACATTTTAATGTGGCTGTATGAGTGAAAAATGTGGGCATGCAAATGTAAACCAACATGTTTTGATGTTTAAAATAATTTACTCAGATTCAACACAGAAAACATCTGTTTATTATTTCACAATTGCAACTGCAGAAAACAGCATTGAAGCTTCTAAGCAGAATATGAAAAGTACTTGAATATTGTAACAGTGGGAAAATACATTACACTCTCCAGATAATATTCTCTGATTAAACTGAGGCATTATTTCCTTTCTGGAGAGAAAAAAAAATATGAAAAAAAAAAAAGAAAAAAAGAAAAAGAAAAAAGAAAACAAGGTATTATAAACATTTACTCAAGAAGTACTGCTGAAAACATTGGCTTTAACACTTAATCTTTGTTGCTCCCCACCTCGGGTAGTACACTTAAAGTTGTCAGGTGACTTTCTATGGCTTAGAAACCAGGCTGCATTGCTATCTTTCAGCTAACAAAAGTCTTACTTTTGCATATGACTAGGTGATTGATTGCCTAGCCTTCTTGGACTTCTCCCCTTCCTCCCTTTTTACGGTGTTAATGCATTGAGGATTTTTCATTTAGATGTACTCATTTAAAAGAAAGTCATGCGGCAAATAATACCTATTCTGACACTCACTGAAGACTGCAGAAAAGGCAACTCCCCTGCCTAACTCAATGTAGTTAGCAGGATTAAAAGGTATACCTTTAGACAGACTGTGGCCCTCTGCTGGGATTTTATAGAATAAAAACATCTGCATATCATGCTTGAGAATTGGTGGGTTACGATTTTATAAAGAGAGATCTTATACTATCAGCCATAACTCATTGTCACGTATGGATGTTGGCAACAACAATAAATTTAGTATTTGTGAACAAAGCTTCCACATACTCTTAAAATTAAGGAGAAAATAATGGATAGCATCCATAATACTCAATTTAATTTTTTAATTAAAAAAAGGTTTTAATTTTAAGGATTTTTTTTTATTATTTCCAGAAATATTTCACACACTAGGAAGAATTCCAAGAAAGAAGAAAAAAAATGCAGAAGAACTGGATCTGAAGAAAAGTTAAATATATGTAACTCAGAACATCAGTGATCCAGCATTCCAACAGAGGGTGGAAGATAAGATTTGAGGAGAAGTGTAAAAATCCATGAGTAAAAGGGAGTCCAAAAAAAGTGAATTCTGAGTGATTCTAATTCAGCGATGTGTTGACTCAGCAGAGTGTATTCAGTTCTACCATCTTTTCATTTTTTTTAATCTTTTTTATTTTCACTATATGAAAAGTTTTGGCAAGTTTTGACCTCACCTGAAAACAGTTTTCCTCTGTTGTTAAAATGCATGGGAACTGTCCAACTGGAACAAGCGAAGAGGTTATCTGCTGCCTATTTTATAAAATATAAACCGTGGCAGCAGTCATATCTGTACTGGGAGCCAGCTACCAGTTCTCCCAGAAGCAATGGAGTAATGGGAAGCAATGTTTACAGAGGGTCCAGAGCTCTGTTGGGTTTGTTTTTTTTTTTTTTTTTTTTTCTGTTTGTTCTATAGATGGCCCATTAAACAGTGGATTTATATTTTTATGAGAGTCAGGGAATTTTTTTTTTTTTTTTTTTAATTGTTGAAACAATGTTGATCAGCCCTCTAAAGTGTTTGATGGGGATGAGAACAGGATGATTCTTGTGATTCCTTGCCTGGCAGATCACCATGAGGTTCAGTTAACCTATGGAAACAGATGGAAACCTTTACTGGAATGAACAGCAACTGTCTTTTTTGTACCTTTATTATTCTGGCACTTTTCATTTAAAGACTGATAACAGAGACACAGATAAGAAAAGACCAACATGTCTTCCAGTTGGCAGACACAATACATACCTGCAACTTTAATATCTATATGGATTATTGGCTAAAAACAAGTCTCTTCATAATATTCTTTGCATTGCTGACAAAACACTTTTCCCAGCTCTTTGTGATAACAAGTCTTATTGATAAATAAAGATAAAAATATTTTATTACAGCTCAGTAGTCTTTCTTTCTCCCTCTTATACATACACACTGTAGCTGAATTAACCTATTTTTTTTCACTATTTTTTTACACATTATCTGTGTTCTCATGTGCATGACTATAATCCTTCCTATTCTTTTAGGCACTTATTGTCTTATTTCTTGAGTTAAGAAAAAAAAAAAAAAATCACTACTGTACCTTTCAGTGCCACCGTAGTACTTTCCTCACATATTTCAAATATTTTTGTAACTGTACAAGCATGACATACAGTGAAGATCTAGAGCATGGTCTCCTTTGTGCCATTACTCATGAATGTATCTAGCTGTGGATGGGAAAACATCGCATTTTCACGGGTCATAAAAAGTATTAAGACTATCCATCAATATAAGCGAACTGTAGTGGAGCAAATTCTTGTTTTTAAGCTGCAAATAAAATTCACTTCTACATAGAAGATCCAGCTCAAGACCTATCCACCTCTCATATCCCACTTAAGCTTTTGCAATAGATGTAAAAAACTCAGATGATGAGAAAAGATCATAACTCTATTTAAGTCACATACCCCAAATCAATAATAATTTTCACAAGGTCTTGTCTGAAAGCCTACAAACCTTGGATAAAAGTTTACAAAAATACTTATCCTGGGAAAACTAGGTCAATTGAATAAAAGGGATTTTTTTTAAATATAATTGCCCATAGATTCACAAGAATTATTCTCATGGGGAAAAACAAATAAAAGAAAAGAAAATAAAAGAAAATACAAGAAACAAAAAAACCCACAAACTATATCCACCTTCTATTGGGAATTATTTTCACACCAAAGTTTGCATACACCTTTCAAGCTCAGAACTAGCTAGTATGATTTACTGAACTCTAGACAACCGACTGTCAGTTGTTGTCTCTAAATACAAATATCTGTTTTTCCCCGATTCTGAGCTGTGTTTTTTACAGAAACCACATCTTGAGAAAGGAATTTGAAACTGAAAATGTCACCTATTTGTACAGTTACTGTATTTGAGCAACGCCTGTGTCATAACGTTCTGTTAATGTGCAGTAATGACTGCAGCCAGCCATCATTACTTTTCCATTTCAGAAAGGGGCAGTGCTGCTGTGTTTTCAAGTAGCAGTGGCACATACTATTTTCTATAGGAAAAAAAAAAATATTTTCTGCAAAAAATATAAATATTCAGGCTTAAATGTATCTCTGTAAATTATACTATACACAGATTTTCCAGTATAGCAGAGGAATAAAGCTGACATAAAGTAGCTTTAACTTTTTGGTCAAACTTAAGTTCCTCTAGAAAATTTTACTTTAAAAATTGCTTGACCATAATTTTAAAGCATCATTTATTGCCATTTTCAGTTACCTATTTGAATTATCTTTAAAGAAGGATACATTTATTATTTTTTTCCAGGAAAATTGCTCTCTCGTGCCTTGAAACAATCTTTCTCTATGTGCTGGAAGAGTGAGTAATTTCACATTTAATATCTAATCATGTTAGTATGTGCAATTTCATATGTTCACATTTAAAAATACGGTAGATGGCAGATCTAACAATACCCTTCTAAGCCCTATTTTAGTGGTCCAGTTATAAAGGTACTGCTAAGATTCAGTTATCCATATGAATATGTGTATCCAGCCTTGACAAGAAAAAGCATCTTCTTTTTAATTGTATTGAGAAGGGGTTTTAGCTTGTTGCTGTGATTTGATACATAGAGTTCAAATGAAACTAAATGGTCAATTATAGATGAGAAACTGCAGACTGATTATCCAGTTAGACATCGACTCTTTCTAATTTTGAAAAAGATGATGCTCAGCGACACGTATAGGATAAGGTTTATGGACCTGTAGTTTTTTTTCAGGTTTGATATTCAAAAATGCTTCAGAATGCATTCAGAAATATCTATGACAATGTCTGATGTAAGAGTGCAAAGAAGTACCGAAGTGTTCACTATGATCTGTCATCACTTCCTGCAGCATTTGCAGTGTGAGTATATTTGTTTAGTAAAACTGTGTGCAGACTGTAAGAGCAACTGCTTGTGCCTTTAGGCAGAAAAATATTTGTTTGGCATAATTACTTGCTCTAGGTGCATAATTCCCTTTATTTTATGTCTTTTTAGTAATCTTTTCCAGCAAAATTTAACTGAATCCAAAGCGTAGGTGGGTATTATATGGTAAACATAGACAATACACATTCTCTTTAACTTTTTTGGTTGTTAGAAAATAGTATCAACTACTGGATCTGGCTTTATTTCAGCATATCTAGAAAGGAATCTCAAATACATCATTGCAGTCTCAGCATTTCTTAGGATGCCAAATATGGTCTTAGAATGAGTTGGTCTTTTAAACAGTTCTGTTTGAAATATCTTAAATATTTTTTTCTGCACAGAATTTTAATGGATTAAGTGTTGTGTTATAAATGTCAAAAAAATGTGACAAGCAAAAAATCTGATTTTTCTCACATTTAAACATTTTTCAGAAAAGGTAAAAAGTAATGATCTTCAAAATGACAGAGTCAGCTGTTTAACAATTGAGAAATAAAATTAAAAAAAAAAAATATTCCTATGAGGGAGACTTTGTGAAGGGCAATTAAGATATATGGCTGTACTCACCTCCCTGACACCAAACACTTTCATCTTCAAAACAAGATGTAATTGAGACTCAATAGCAAACCGATGACCAGTACTGGCCTGCCATACCTTCTTGGTGATACTTAAAAAAACAGAGATAGTCACATAATCTAATCCAGAAGGCATATAAAGTGAAGGTATACTGGTATTCCTTGTAGCAATGTGACCCTTATAAGCAATGTAGAATTGAGTGGCAATTATGTAATTTAAAATTAGAACTTCTCTTCTAGAGACATCTATGAAATGTTTTTACATCTGTCAGGAGTTACAGCATGATGTGTTCTCTTCCATGTTCCACTACACATCCAGAAACTTTCTCATTTTTTCATGAAAACCAGAGGAACATTTTTTTTCCTTAACCCAATACTGAGATCCTGTATTTTGAGTATAGGAGATGATGATCCAAATATTTTTTCTTCAGAAGGCACTCAAAATTCATCCCCACATTTCAAATAAATTTTCTGACAGTAAAGTTGTCCATTGTGAGCTGAATCTTTATTATTTCACCTGTTCTTCTTTATATACACAAGCAAACAACAGTGAAACCCCATAAACTGGTAATGGAAACTGGTAGTCCATAGTCACCAGGTTGTAGAAGACCAAGTTTCAGGTTTATAAACCAAATCAGACAAAACAGAATTATGTATAACTGTCTCCATCATTGTCAATGAATGCCCTAATGATTTAAAAACAGTTACTATGTCAGCCACAGAGACATCTAGATGATCTATCTCTGCTGATTTTCTAAGTAATGTGAGATTAGCTGAAGAATTCATAAATCAGACACTGGATTGCTTACAGTCTAGCTGCAAATTCAGAAATGCTAGCTATATAGATTTAGATATCATACAGACAAAAATACAGTGGCACTACATTTATCTATTAGTCACCCATTAGAAACGAAGTCTGACTATTCTGAGACAGCACAAGTCCCAGAGCAAATGACCAGGAAATCATAGAATCATAGAAACATAGAACCATATAATCATAGAATGGTTTGAGTTGGAAGGAACCTTAAGGATCTTCAAGTTCCAACCCCTCTGCTATGGGCAGGGACATCTTCCAGTAGACTGGGTTGCTCAAAGCCCTGTCCAACCTGGCCTTGAACACCTCCAGGGATGGGGCATCCACACCTTTTCTGGTCAGCCTATTCCAGTGTCTCACCATCCTCACAGTAAAGAATTTCTTCCTAATATCTAATCTAAATCTTCCTGCTTTCAGTTTAAAATCTTTGCCCCAGCACACACTGCTGGCTCATGTTGAGCTTCTCATCAACCAGCACCCCCAAATCCTTCTCCTCAGGGCTGCTCTCAAGCCATTCTCCGCCCAGCCTGTGTTTGTGCTTGGGATTGCCATGACCCACGTGCAGGACCTTGCACTTGGCCTTGTTGAACTTCATGAGGTTCACAAGGACCCACCTCTCAAGCCTGTCAAGGTCCCCCTGGATGGCATCCCATGCCTCCACAGCTTGATGTCATTGGCAAACTTGCTGAGGGTGTACTCAGTCCCACTGTCCGTGTTGCCAACAAAGATGTTAGACAGCACCAGTCCCAGTACTGACCACTGAGGAACGCCACCCATCACTGTTTCCCACTTGGACATCAAGCCACTGATTGCAACTTTTTGAGTGCAACCATCCAGCCAATTTCTTATCCACTGAGTGGTCCATCCATCAAATTCATGCCGCTCCAATTTGGACACCAGGGTGTTGTTCAGGACAGTGACAAAGGCTTTGCACATCTCCATGTAGATTATGTCAGTTGCTCTTCCCTTATCCACCAACGCTGTAACAATGGGTAGTACCTATTCTCCTGGTCCCTGCCTTTGCCTTCTGCCACTCAGGCAGTGTGGCTAGAACACTTGCTTGTGAAGAGTGTGGCAAAAAGGTCACTGAGTACCTCAGCCTTGTCCATATGCCAAGTAACCAAGTCTCCTGTTTCCTTACAGAGAGGGCACATATTTTTCCTGGTCTTCCTTTTCTCATTGTACCTGTAGAAGCTTTTCTTGTTGCCTGTGACATTCGTGTCCAGATTTAATTCTGTCTGGGCTTTAGCTTTCTTAATCTGATCCCTGGCTGCTTGAACAATTTCTCTGTATTCCTCCCAGGCTACCTGTCCTTGTTTCCACCCTCTGTAGGCTTCCTTTTTGACTTTTGAGTTTGTCCAGGAGCTAGCTCCTTGTTCATCCAGATTCAACTGACCCTTTCAAACCCTTTCCCTTTGACCAGGAGGAAGTAAATCATTACTCCTATTGTAAATCATTACTGCTATTAGGAGTAAATTATTACTCCTATTGCTAAGTTTCCGAAGTCTGAAAGATAATGATTTTTCTTTTCTTTACCCAAATACAAAATTAATGAACTAAGTTAAAATTGAGAAAATAAAATCCTCTTTGTAATTCTATTTTTATATTGCCTTCATAAATTATATTCAATATTGTACTTTATTAGACTATCTGGTACATTGTAAAAATTACATATATATTCTCTTCATTTTGGCAGTGTGAGGAGGATCTCAATGCACAAGTACATCAAAAATATTAATAGAGTTCTAGGTGATTCTGCTGAACAAAACAAAACAAAACAAACAAAAAAGACATTAAAAGCCTTTCTTTTGAAAAAAATGTTGACAGATTATTTAAGTTATTATAACTTCCATCCAAAGTTAGAAGCAAAAATTTGACAGATGAATGAGATACCAGTATTTTTTTTTTTCAAATTCAGACATGATATGAAACCCACAGATTATTTTACAGTCAGTTCTTTTATTAATGTGTTTACATTTCTTTATTTAGTATATCATTGTCCAAATAAATATTGAGTCAAATTATTGGAAATGTTACTGCTAATGACTCTCTGAAAGTAATTTTTACAGTCTCATTCTACAGCATAGATTTTGAAGGCTAAACTTGCTCTTGTCATAAGTAAACTCATTTCCAGTTGATCTGGGCTCACTTCAGAAATTCAGTTGCAGTCACATGAGCAAATTGAGGGAGAAATTGCACTGTAACTACACACCACGTGCCAAATTTAAGACCAACGAATGAGTGGAAGAAAGTGTAGTGTTCCTCAGACAATTTCAATCTCAAAAATAAAAGCCTTGTGGATTACCCAGCTACAAAATCCTTAGATTTTTTGCCACACAGCCATGAGACTTTGAAATTTCCAACTCAGTATCCTTCTTTACAGTTGATAATCCATATAATACCTAATATTTATAGCTTTTATAAAAATGTGCATTGGGAAAGGTATTTCTCTTCTTACATATTTTTCAGATTTCATTTTCTCACTAGATGTATGCCCTTCATTTTGTCAAGAACAGTTTTTTGAGAAATATTTAATTTAAATTTAAAATATCTGATGCTACTTCAAAGTTACTGGAAATAAACTAATGAACTCTCTCGTCTATTTGAGTGGAAAACTATTGAAGTAGGATATGAAAATAAAAGCTGATATTTATCTCAGAAATTGGTATTTGTTAAATTAAAACAAAAAAAAAAAACCAAACATGACACCTTAAAATTTTTTCTATATATTTTTTTTTAATCAACCTTCATAATTTATGTACCTGAATATGTTATGTACCCTTGGCATTGTAGCTGCATTTGACTAATTAAAATATGGAGCTAAAGATATATATTCTATATTTCACATTCGACAGAAACACTATGGTGTTTAATTGACATGGAGTTATACTTCTAAATCCAGTTACTAGCAAGGCATCTTCATTTACATTTGGTGAACATTTTTTGTGAGATAATTATCACTACTTACATTATTGCTGCCTCTGTATTGTGATGCTACAGTTTAACCTTATGTTCTAGGACTGGAAGAAAAAAATCATCTATTAATACAGACGGAAAAATGACACAGGGAAAAATATAACATTACATTACAAGTGAGATACTCTACAATTCAGACTACCTAATGAAATCAGCCTCCAAATATCCACATACCATGTCAGTCTGTATTTGTTTAGGTTCCTTAAGAGTAATTTAAAAGCAAAAAAATATCTCTTTAAACTTAAAAGAATAGTAGTAGGTGCAATTTCTCTATTATGGAACTTTCAAAATATAGTTAAGAATTAACATGAGGAACTGTACTTTACTTGTGAACAGAGAGAATTTTTGCCACTTTCACTTTTCCACTTTTACATTAAAAAACCCCCTTTCCTTACAGCTACTAATTAACTCACTTTAAAATGATACCTTACAGTTCACAGTTTACCCCAGTATATGAATATTCATATAATGGGTTCCCATGTAAATTCTTTTTTGAAAAGCCATTTCTGATTTAAAGTCTAGTCAGAGCAGAATATTTTCTTTTAAAGTATTACACAAAATTTTAAATATTTTGCCTTATTTGACAGAAAATATCAGAGCAATTAAGAAATGTGACACAATTTCTAGAGGTGAGGTTGTTTCTTCAAGGTATCTAAATCTACCTCAGTTCTTGTATCATCAGTAGCAACAGTGGCTAACTTGCTTATAGTTATTAATGCTGATTAAGACCCTGGTAACATCTTTAAGTGACCTCTTTTTTTTACAAAGAGGTTTTGTGAGTGTTTTCAATAAACAGGCTGTCAAGCATATGCTACGTCTCAAACTTACTTTCCAGGGTGCGTGTTTGTTGGTGCTGGTAGTAGTGGTAGTAAACTCCCCATATTTCAGTAAGAGGTTGATCCAATGTATGTGATTCTATCTTGGTTATTAGCTAGAAGTTTAATTATGGGTTGATATTCTCAAGTGGGAAATCTATTTGAAAAGGACAAAGACTGTAACTTGTCAAGTAAATAAAGATGCAAATCATCCCCTTGTCCTGTAGTCACCCAGAAATTGTCTCAATGTTATAAATTAAACAGCTGGAATGTATGTCTAATATGGGGAAAAGCAGCAAACCACGTATTGATTTTCTCATTTATCAGACCCAGTTCTAGACTTTTTAAATGTCTGATGTCAGATCACAAGAACAAACCATGAATGCAAACAAAAGTTAAAAATCTTAAAGAGACTGTAATATTGTGCATCATATGTTTATTGTTCCTTGCTGGCAGTCTAACCAAACTAGATATTTATTCAGCCAGAATTTTTTTTTTAGCAAGTCTTAATTTTAAATTAATGGAAAAAATATAGGAAAGAGATCTACACTATAGCTGGAAAATTACCTACAAGGACTCAAAGCAAATGTCTGTATTTACCAGTGTCCTTGGCAGAGGTGAGTAAATGATGTTTACAGAGAACAAAGGAACAACAAGAACAAAGAAAGACCCAGTCACCCTTGGCTCCTCAGCCCTTCTGGAGCAGCCAGACCCTTTACTCCCTGAGCTTGGGCTTTGTCTCATCCTACTTCAACAGTCATATCTGAACAGGTCCCACACCACAAAGGGTCTAGGTCTTCACCCCACTGGGAGCCTCACTGAGCTGGGGGGTGGGATGCTCATGAGGACGTGCTCTTCTGTGGTGCAGGGCAGATCCCCTTTCTCTGGATGAGAACAAGAAAGCAGGGAAGGTATTAGATGCTCCCATGACAAAAATCGGCTGAACAAAGTATGCTGTGCCTGCCTATGTGCTTGATCTAGCTCCATAACAATGTGTCTTGACTTCCTATGAAGGCAAATGGCATTTTCTCTACTTTGGAAATACACTTAGACCTTCAAAATTGACCCTAAGTAAACTTTAATATATTTTCTTCTTGGAGGAGAAAAACAAAGTTAGGATTAAATGGATATGATGCATTAAGAGTTCACAAATTGATTCTCTTGTGCATTTATATAACTTCTATTAATCACAATTAAATATAAATTTAAAATCTTTTGTTCCCATTAGCTTATATTTTTGAGTATTGGCTCAATCAGGCAAAAAATATTAACCTGCAGATTTCAAGAACTGAAAATAGCAACATATCCTTAAAAGCAGCCCCATATCAAGAAATCCATACTTGAAGGGCTACCACTGAATATTCATTACATGTATTACATCAGTACAAAAATTTTTGATTCATTCATAGTTTAGAGTTTCACTTTGATTTTGATCCTTTTCAATAACTCTGTTTTTATAATTGAAAAAAGTCTAAAGGAAATTTTGAAACAAAGGTTTTGGAATGGTCTAAAAAAAACCTTTTTCTATTTTAGAAGTGTCAGCTTCTACTTCATAACCATTCTATGCTCACTTCCTAAATGAGCTCTTCTTTGGAAAATAGACTGAAAATCTAAACTAAAGATAAAAATCGAGCAGCATATCAAACATATTACATGGAAATGTGAAATGCTCTCTGATTTATATGAATTTGATTTAAAAAATTGTTTAACTACTGCTTATAGACTACCCTTAGTGCAAGGCCATTCATACTATGTTACAGATGCCAATTCTTACTGCTGATTACCCCACCTTCTTCAAAATTTACTTATGTCTATATATTTATATAGTCTTTACTGAAAATCAGGTGGTTCTCCTGCCAAGAAGTACCATTTCTCATATTGTAGACATTCGTGGGTTTTCCCTTTCTATTTCACAAACTGCTTCCTCCAAGGCATCGTTGTTCATCGTCTGCTACCACTTCATCCTCACATCTCCTGATATACACAGTTCTTCAAATGTGCCACTTGGGCGTCCATGACAAAAGCTTTCAGTAACTACTGCAGTCCAGAAGCAATTCTGTCAGATAAGAATGACTGAATTTATCAGACAGTATAATTTAAAGTGCAGAATTTTTAATTCCTTCAACACACACATATCAAGAACGTTGTCTTGATTCATTTATTTTCAGAACTCATTTTGGTTTTTAATTCTTATGCTGAGCCATCCGAGTTAAACTCTTACTTGCAGATTGGAACTGGCTGGGATTTTCTGTCCAAGTTTTATTTGCTGAAAGTATAGCTTCTGCAAAATTGAAATTCACAGTGGGGAAAGGTTTTGTTTCATGTTTGTTTCTTACATGTTTCTTCCTTACACTGTGAAAGACATTCTTTGGGGTAACATTATGCATATATTAATTTTCTAGTGTGCCTTTTTTTTTTTTTTTGGCAGATAAAGCTAAAACTTTTTGAAAGTTTAAGTTTTCAATCCCTATTACTGTGTTTAGCTCTGTTTTTCTGGAATACTGTCGTGTAATGCAGACTTGCCTTTTTTCAAGTAACTCTCTACAAGACCATAGAACTTACACAAAACAACAATTCTATAGAGGAAAAAAGTCAAGCTCTTAAGATTTCATACCACTGCAGGGCAAGAGAAACACCTTTAAAACTTTTTATAAAGCCTGGGGTGTTCAGGCAAAGCCAGAAGCTTAAATGAATTGGCCAGTTTCAAATTTAGCTTATGTCAGAGGGTGTTGGTCTACACAATCCAAAGTGCACTTCATGCATCTGATCCCTGCACCTAACTGTGGGCTGGTGCTGCCATGTTTTCTTTCCAAATGATGTTTGCAGGTTTCCAGGCCATAGAGAGCAAGCGTCACTGCACTTTACCTTCTGAGGCAGAGTCGAGGCAGAGTGACATTGAATAGATTGAAATGAGTCTGTGGAACAACACTTTTAGACATCCATATAAATGACAGAACCAAAGAATAATGTAATTTTTCTTCCTGTACCCATGGTAGAGTGTGGTTGCATTGTTTAAGGAAATCAGACTCACTAGTCCTCATACATAAATTTAGACCTTCCAAAAGGATTCATTATTCCAATAAGCACCACAGGCACAAACTTCTTGTTTTATAGAATAATAGAATCATGGAATGTGTTGGGTTGGAAGGGACCTTTAAAGGCCATCTAGTCCAACCCCCCTGCAGTAAGCAGGGACATCTTCAACTAGATCAGGTTGCTCAGAGCCTCATCAAGCCTGGCCTTGAATGTCTCCAGGGATGGGGCCTCCACCACCTCTCTGGACAACCCGTGACAGGGTCTCGCCACCCTCAGTGTAAAGCACTTCTTCCTAATGTCTAATCTAAACGTGCCCTGCTCTAGTTTAAAACCATTGCCCCTCGTCCTGTTGTTACATGCCCTTGCAAACAGCCCCTCCCCAGCTTTCTTATAGGCCCCCTTCAGGGACTGAAAGGCCACTATAAGGTCTCCCTGGAGCCTTCTCTTCTCCAGGCTGAACAATCCAAACTCTCTCAGCCTGTCCTCACAGCAGAGGTGCTCCAGCCCTCTGATCAGCTTCATGGCCCTCCTCTGGACCCACTCCAACAGGTCCGTGTCCTTCTTGTGCTGAGGGCTCCTAAGCTGGACACAGTACTCCAGGTGAGGTCTCACAAGAGCAGAATAGAGGGGGAGAATCACCTCTCTAGATCTGCTGGCCACAGTTCTTTTGATGTAGCCCAGGATGCCATTGGCCTTCTGGGCTGCCAGTGCACATTGTTGGCTCATGCACAGCTTTTCATCCACCAGTACCCCCAAGTCCTTTTCTGCAGGGCTGATCTCTACCACATCATCCCCCAGCCTGTGTTGATAATGAAGATTATCCCGATCCAAGTGTAGGACCTTGCACTTGGCCTTGTTGAACTTCATAAGGTTTGCTTGGGCCCACCTCTCTAGCTCATCCAGGTCCTTCTGGATGACATCCCGTCCCTCTGGCATGTTGGCCGCACCACTCAGCTTGATGGCATCAGCAAACTTGCTGAGGGTGCACTTGATCCCACCGTCTAGGCCATTGATGAAGATGTTGAACAGCACTGTTGGACAGTTACGACCTGAACAAAATTGCTTGGGCTGTCCATGTTTCTTTTAGAATATTTTGAAGGCAGAGGTAAATATGAAATTGACAGTAATCTTGTGATAAATAAACTGTCTTTCTGTTTACAATTAAAGACTTGTCATAATTCAGGATTTATTTTTTTAAAAGCTTTCAAAATGCAGATTCCTACTTGCACAGTTTCCAGCTTTTGGAACATTTAAAGAGAAAATGGAAGGAGATACTAACAGGGACTAAGACTACCTTTCCAAAGAGTGTAGATTTTTGCATTTATCTCCAATTTTTCCTTGTTTTAAAAAAGAAAATACAGCAAATCCAAAATTCTGTAACCTGTTTAGTAGGTGTAGAAGACAGTAAAGCATTCCAAAGGCTTTCAAGTTTCATTTTCATCTCTTTCTCTTCAAAGTATAGTATTTTATATTATAATGTCATGTTTTGCAACAGTATTGATAAAACATCAAGTATACTGGTATAGAAAGCTAGGTAGAAGAAAAGGTAGAAGTAAATTGCTGTGTCAAGATATAACACCTTTTAAAGAAGAACATAACAAGGGTTCTCGGGCTTATGCAAAAAATATGTAGCAGTGACTGCAGTAAGTTTGAATTTCAGATATTTATAGCTGCTGTTGGACTCTTGTCCCTCAATATCAGAATAAACAGAAAATACATTATTAATGTACAAGCTACATTTCATACGTATTATTATACCCAAGCATACTGCATAAATGAATATGCTTTATAAGCAGCAAAGCTGTATCTTTAGTTGTGTTTGAACTGAATAGTATTTACTAGTTCATTAGTTTTCAGATTTGGTTTTGTTCAAACTCTAAAAAAACTTTTTATACCAATTCTTAACACCCCCCCCAAAAAAAGACCTTATGAGACATTCAGAGGAGACATTCTAAGTTTGGATCACTAATAATAACATGAAATATTTTGAGAACTGAAATGAAAGTTGAGTAATTTTACATGATTGATGCAATTCAAATTTTGTGAAGCGTGGCAAGTCTCCATGTTAAAGAACCATTAAAGAACCTGGTCACCATTAGGTTTTCAAGTCACAGTATGTGGCAAAACAAGAATTAACAAGAACAACAAAAGCTTCTGCTATGATTTTTATTGCTCACAATCTTCTAAGAAACAGCAGAATCAGATTCAGGAAAATATTTGTATTTCCAAATGATTCTAGACCTGAATCTGATATTTCTCTAAGCTTTTTGTTCCAGCTTCCAGTGAGTGTTAGAAGACTGTATTAGTTCTCTGTTTGACCAGTAAAATACCGCAGACACTGAAGTCCTGATAGTCATGGCAGTGCTGAGAAGCTCATGGAAAGGCAGAACTTGACTTCACAGGTTGCCAAAAAGTAGCTAATGGTTTGGGTTCTGCATCTCCAGTGCATTCCACCTGCAGGTGAGACACACTCATTTTCTTTACACACAGATCCCCATTCCCTTTTTTGAAGAAATTTGGTCCACTACTTTCTAGATCACTGGGAACTCACTAGTCATCAGGCTAAGGCTATGGTGGCACAGTATCTTCACAGTGCTGGCCAAAGCTACCCAGTTTTCAATGGAAGTGTGATATCAGAGTCTACAATATTTTGTGAAGCAGAAAAGTGGCCTAATTGCTGCAAAATTTTAATCTTTCACAATTACTTTGCAACTGTTGTATGTTCAGCTGCTTCAAAAAGAGAAATCAACTATACCTTTAAATACTATCCTAGAATTTCTTATAAGATGGTATTTATACCTGTTCCAGGAAGGGGGAGCAGTGAATACAAAAGTCCTTAGGCAGAGAAGGGAACAAAACTCAAGGCTTAAATCAGAGATGAACCTTGCAGATGGTGTTGGAAACAAAATTCAAGTGTATGTCTTTGTGCCCTCTGTGCACTATTGTTCAATGGAGAAGTTCACAGCCTCAGACATTCCAGACAAGTCTCTAAACACAGACTGGTTACACACATTCTTTGGTTGTGGTTTTATGACTGCCTACAGAAAATGGTTACATGTCATCAGAAAACGGGATATGATAAAAACACAAGCCGGGTAAGATACATCGTTTTTCAATTAGCACTGAACAGAAGATAAAATTGAAACAAAAAATGAGTAACAGATATGTACATAGATTTTTGTTATTTTCCATCTTTCATCTTTCAAATCTCCATAAATTTTGATAGGCCACATACATCAGCTGACAATATTGAATTCATTTGAAGATCATAATTTTTAATTAAAGCTGCTCCTTCTATTTTTCTTTGCTGCCTATAGCAGGTCAAGTGCAGTTATATTCATTGACAGCTCAGTATTATAATTATACAAATGTTGCATTAGAATACTAGGTAATTGAAAACTCTTACTTGTGAACAGTGGGTCTTGGAAAAAAACACTAAAACCTGAAGTAACTGCAGCTGTTTATACACACTATACTTTTAGAAATAATTAAGGATTTCTAGTCTCTTGGGTACTGCTTTGAAAACAGATTATGGGGTTGAAATAAAATTTCAACCTTGGTGCCTATAAAACCTAAAATTCTGATTTTCGGAAGCCAGTTAAGTTAGTGATGTTGACCCCAAAGTTATCTACACATAGATATGAAACACCATAAGATGGCCTACACTATAAGACGAAAAACTCATAAATGCCTTTCTTTCTCAAAAAAAAAACCAAACCAAAACAAAAAAAAACCCAAAAAAAAACAGAAAAAAACCCAGAGTGCTGCTGTATTAATATAATTAGTCTGAGCATAATAGCCAGTGACTTTGGGGTTAGTTGATACTGTTCTACCATTATTCTACTATACACAATTCCAGTACTTTCAGGTGAGTTGAGAGGAATTTGGGTGACCATACTATGAATTTGTAGGTTCTGAGACTTTAAGACTCCTTTAAATTAATTCTCAAGGATATTCTCAAGGCTACTTAGGGTGTTTGGGTACCCTAAGTAACGGTATTTAGGTACCACTGGAGTGGCATCTAAATCCCACTTATCCCACTGAAACACAGAGTTATAGGTGTATATATCTTCAAGGATATGAACCTAAGTGAAGTAGAGCTAAATGTCAGCAACGCCTTACATACAACAAACACTGTGTTATATCCTGCTGAAGGAAGACGAACAACTTTTTGAATTGTGTTATTCTATTTGAATAACAGTACTGTAATTTGGACTTTTTTGATTTCATCCTATGGTCTGCTGTAATGAAAGCAGCAAGGCACACACGTTGAAATGCCCTGAGTGCTTACAGCTGCAGTGTCACTGTGTTACAAACATTATCAGTCGGTTTTACGGGATCACTACTGATGCGAAGGCAGATCCTATTCCGCTCTTTTGAAGGCTTCATAAAATATCAAGAACAGAAATGAAATCATTAATGGAAAACAAACAAACAAAAAATTATAAAAGCAGATCTGAGACTAAAAGAATATATTTTTCCTATTTTACTGTATATTGCATCTATTTACTATTATTAGTAGTACACTGTAGTTACAATGTCAAATGTACTTGGTCCGGTTCCAATTCATTTTAAGACAGAAAACATAAATAAAGGGGTGAAATAACTGTAAAATGTAATAAACCCTTCTCCCGCTACAGGTGACAGCCACCAATGCCATTGCTTTGCTTTTCATTTGGTTGTAATACTGTGTAGAAAGCATCTTATTAAAGCTCAAAAGGGAACCATAATCTTGCAGGAACATTTTATAGTTGATCACCTCTCTTTGTCTAGACAGTGTTTTCTTTAAGGCCTTTGAAAGTGATCCAATAGCTAAATCATTTTTATAAAGCATGAATACTGTATATACATTACAACTTTTTAACAGACCTATAAAAAATTGAAGTCAATTAGTAACACTAATAATTGTTCAGTGACCTTTAGCATGTCATAAACCTAGATCTGCTTGCCATGAGCTGTGACTATCCTTTTCTAGAGCTATAATGAGTGATTGAATCACTGAAACTATTACATAGAAAATAAAAAGTCAATAAATTGTTATGAATAGTTATTTATTATATGAACAAAACGCATATTTGCATGTACAAATAGTTAAATGAAGTGCCTAGGGTTTTGCCATGCTTCTTTGCGATACTTTGAGTTGCAAAACTACACACATTTAGAAGCTTTAAAATAATTATTGATGTAAGACAACTTAATGGGTAAAACACAAGGCACAGAACTCATTACCTCGTATTTAATGTGCTGATAGAGTTATGATAAAATATACTGTTCATCCTTTCAATATCACAGCCAATATAATAAACAGCAGAGGTGTAATGGGAGTTATATGTCTTTCTTTCAGTTACATATGTCCTCTGTCATTGATGTTGCCTTCTGTAAACAGGATTTTTTTTGAAGCGTAATGGACATAATTGAAAAAAAAACTCTCCTGGTCACTGCAGGAGACTCAGGAATTCACCTTGTGAATAAGTGGCATTGTGAATACATCTTCTTTCCTAGGTGCAGACATCATGCTCACAACTGTTCATTTTTTCTCATTTTGATCTGGGGAAGGTAGAAGCAGGTGCTGTTTTGTAAATCTACACAATTTTCCACACGTATCAGTATTTTTCTATTCCTGACACTGAGATAATCTCTTTGACATTTTGCTGGTTTTCAGTTTGATAACTTCTGTCCTTTTGAGAAGCGTGTTTTCCAGGAGTGATTCCCCAGTTTATCCTCAACAGAAGGATGAAAACGTAACTTTGCCTGTAATGGCATTACACATTTCAAGCCCAGAGCCTGGTTTCACAATAATAGGTCTTCCCTCCCCTTACATTTTTTGCAAAGGCTGTGTTGTTTCCTTCACTTCACTCGGTCCTCAATTCTCCATCTCAGAGTGAGAATTACTTTTGGAAAGCTATGCAAATAATTGTAAATCACTTTCACTGTTTCCAGCAAGGGTGGAGAGGACTTTATATAGTGATGCACTAGATCAAAGGGCACTAGATTTGGGCAGAGCATTGAACGGTGTCTAGCCCCCACGATGGACACACGGTGGTAAGTGTGACAGCTATGTTGCATGATCTTAGGGAAAAAGCAAAGTGGGAACTCCAACTGATAAAATAGGCAACCCTTTCCCTTCCCTTCTCTCCCTCCCCAACACCAAAAAAAGAAATGACATAATGCCACATACCAAAACTGTTTTGCCAGTTTTTTCAGGCAGGAACTATCCAAGATCTGTGTTAATACAGGACTGACTGCAATGAGGATTTCTTTTGTTTGGAGCTTGGATGTTTCTGTTGTACATGTGTTTAATTAGTACAGTCTCAAACCATCTTCTACTGTGTCTCGCGATGTTCAGCACTGCTGTTGACAAATTTCTGAGCTGGGAAACATGCTCAAACATGATTTTCAACTGGACTTTCAAATAAGTTCATTAACGCATACTGAAACCTAAAGATAACAAAATCACTTGCGAATGATAAGATTTTTTTCTTTATGCACAGAATTACTTTGGCAATTGCTCACCAGATGCTAACTCAGTTTTAGCTTCTGTGTCCTCTGATCATTTCAAAGCTTTGTTCTCTTCCAGACTAATGACCTTCATATTCTTTTGAGACCTTCCTGATTCTCTTTTTTTTCCACATTAATTTGAGGTCCAGAGGTAACATTCTGGCCCTTATTGTAGTCAGAGGAGTATTTGTAGTGATTGCTGTAACCACAATTCTGAATCTGTTTTTGTTTCCTATTCTTTCTTCTGTCCTGCTTATGACTTGATTAAGAGTAGACTCCATTATGCTGTTGGCAGATCGTAAAGTGTGCAGAATTCTTTTTTTTTCTTCTTAATATATATTATTCAAAATAGAGATGACACTTAACCTATTAAAATTAATAAATGTTTACAGAAATTTCTGAAATATAAAGTGAATGAACTTTGGTCCATTACCTAAAACCTGATTCATCAGTATGAAATGGAAAAGCATGAGAATTTTCCTTCAACATTTTATTGATATGCTTTTCAATGTAAACGCAATTGTCCAAAGGAAGACTTTCCAATTTGTATCTGATCTTTAGAGTAGAAAAACAGAAAGCTCAGTATCTCAGAGCTAGTGATGATATGTTTTTTATTATTTTATTTTTTTAATTATCTAAATATTTTAACAAAAAAAAAAAAAATCATGATAGCTATATTGCCCTTTTATTTGGGACAGACTGAGAGGAAGATTCAGGAGATCAATTAAGACATTTTGACCTATATATCTCTTGAATTATCATTTTATTGCTTTCTTAGATCATTTATCTTGGCTTTTGTTTTATGTATCCTCTCACACCACAAATAAAGATGAAAAGGCTTCTAACAGCCTCACGGAAAACAAATAAGCTTTCAATATTTATGCTGTCCTATGCCAGAATCCTGACAACATGGAAGCACTTGAACCTCCAACTGTTAAGTTTCCAAGTCATGGCTCAGTATGGGCTTTACAGTATGAAGACCAAGACTCCGTGAGCTACAGATTCTCTGTCACAGCCAGAAGCTTTGAAGCTCATACTTTCGCATAGAATTTTCTGATTATTTCAGGCTTTTCTTTCAGCAGAATGTTCCATCCAAATTGTCTTTAAATTACTTCCATTTTTTCAGCATTTCTTGCAAAATGAATATTGGAACTATAAGTAATTTGATTTTTTTTTTTAGTTTTCTGCTTGAACCAAAAAAAAAAAAAGAAACTGTTCTAACTGAAGAGGTAATTAAAAGAAACATTTTCAGTATTTCTGTGAATTCAAGCAGTACTGAGGGCTGAATATGAAACATTGCTTTGGTCATTGTTAAAAAAAAAGTATGAAAAACTGGAAATGAAAAACAAGACTTCCAACTTGATTTTTCTTCTGTCATTATCCAACTATTGGCAAAGCTAGAAGCACTAGATATTCTTCATACTCTCACATTAAAATACGTAATATTTTTAAAAATAACAGACTGGGACCTGATATGAAATTTGATAGAGTTTCACACCAAGGAAAGATATGCCTACTGGGAGCTTCCAGTAACTTAGTGAGTTATACTACAAAAATAGTAAGAAACTGAAAACATTTTTCAATATCTTTTGAGTCAAGGGTAAGTTTCTACTTACTTCAGGGTAAGGTAGGACTGCATTTTTCACTTGTGGTTCTGACAAATTCTTTTAGAAGAGAATTAAAGTGATTTTTTTCAAGCATCTTTTAACAGCTATATCTGAAATTAGTTTAAATAACAAATACATAATTTTTATTCTATATTTTTACCTTGACCTTGTCAATGCATGCAGTGAGTTGCATGAAGGCATTATAGTTTTTCATGAATGCTCTCAGAGAGGAAATAAATTCTCTGCATCTAACTTTTTGAAGAAACATACTGATACATCGTAGTCTTTTGATTGTGACGAGGGAAGTCAGGAGTGCCACAACATTTTATGAACTTTTAAAGTTCTGTGGATCAGAATTTAGTTAGGTCATACAGTAGACAAGAAGAAACTGCTTAACTTTTGGCCACATTTATTAAGAGAAATCACATCATAGAAAATCACTCCTCATATTTATCTGGAACTATTTTGACTTTTTTTTTTTTACCTTCCTGAGTGAAGAATCCAAGAGATCTCTGTGGCTTCGACAGGGTGAAATGTCCTTTGTCTATGCCACAGGCCTCTCCATCAACTGCCAGAAGTGTTCAAAAAATACATAGGGATTAACATTTTCGCTCCTGTCATTGTTGTACTCCTGTGGTTCCACGATCTCCAGTCCATGTAAGAAATTACCACTGATGTTAACTAAAGACTGAATTAGATTTAGTATATTCAGAAGACAAGGATCAGGAATTGAGTTCATAATGAAAGGGACAAGCCGTTCTATTTTTCAACCCATCTCTGTTCAGACTTCTGATACTCTAACCCCCACAGGACATTTGCTGAAACTCAGCTGAAGCATCAGCATAATTATGCTGTATAATGTTGACATTCAGTCTTTCATTTTTCACCTAGAAGTGCAAATCAATGTTGCTGCAGTCCTATAGTGATCTAAAACATGATTTCATACAGACAGAATTTATCTTTAAGTAAAGAACAGGTTACAGATAGGACCAACACAGTCCCTTGACTCTGAAAGTAATATTCAAACATGAGACCAGAACTCTTTAATCTTCCCGGTGGAGATACTTTTTTATCAAAACCTTAGAACCAGAATCTGCCACATTTACATTAAACAGAAGTCTTATGTGAGACAGAAAAATAATATCATGAAGTGGGATTTGACTTTTGGGAAAAAGTAAAACAACCTATTTTGCAATCCTGTTATTATAACTAACTGTTCAACCTTACCCTACCACCATTCTCTTACACAAAATGAGACAGAAATTGCCATTCCACATGTTTTTCTTTTCCAAAATTTTGTTCAGCATCATTTGGGATTAGTGCAGAATATTTACTTCTTTCACTGCCTCGAGCACTTTTTTTCATAATATCAATTTAATGATTTAGAGCATCAAGTAATATCAAAGACATCATTAATCCAAAGAGCTTTTCTTTCTGCCTTGCTCCTTACTAGGCTTCTATAAGTCGTGATGGAATATAGAAAGAAAAAGAAAAAGGAAAAAGGGACCTATTACCTTTCCTTGTCCTACCACCTGAACCATTTTATATCGACTGGATTAAGGTAGGTTTCTTCAGTCGTAAAGTGAAAGTTATGGTCAAATGCAGCATTGAAAATTTAGATTGAACTGTTCTTTAATAACAGCATGATAGTGGTAGAGTAATAAAAAGTATCATCAAGATGAAATAGCTTGCTTTACTTGGGAATTTTGCTCAGACTTTCTGGAGCATAAAACAGTGTGGGACATGAGCATGTTACCTGAGAAGAACAGTAAATTTTATACAACCCATTACAGAAAAAAAGAATAAAACCAGGAACTCTCTTAGTAACTTAGAAGGTAGTGAGTGAAGGAATTTTTCTCTAAAATGTGTTTGTTTTGGAGATCCAAGCTATTATTTTAGAAGCATTAAAATACAGATACATCAGTACCTGGAAAGACAGGTATTTCTAAATTATTTAGATCTATTTTATATTTTAAGATACTTTCACCAATTATAATAAAGATAATAGAGTTAACAAGGTAAAATACTGATATTCATTCTTCATTGTGTTAGGTTTACAATTTCTTAACTACTTTTAAAAACGGCATCAAAGTTTTTAACTTTCTTTCATTTGCTTTCAGCAATGCATTACTCTGACATCATAAGAAACAATGATACAGTAAAATCATCAGTCATAAAAAATGGCTTGCAAATTCCTCCTAGAAAGACAGCTTGTTATGGATGTTCTCTGCTGCTGCACAGATTTGAAAGACTAATCTAGACTTTTTCTTTTTTTTTTTCCCTTTTATTTTTTTTTTCCAAATGGCAGAATGTACATAAATGCCAAAATTCCTATTTTGCATTTACGTAAAATCAGAATTAGATTTAGCAATTACTCTTTTTGGTCTCGTTATTTTAAGAACCAAAAGTAGTAGTAAAGATCAAAGTATTTCTTGTGCATTGTCATTATTTTTTGTGGTATGCTACAATTATGAAAAAAAATGTTTTTTGTTGTTTTGCTTTTACAAAAGAATTATTATTTTCAACAATTTTTATCATGATCTCAAAAAATATAGCTTCACGTCTATATCCCAATTAAAAAAAAAAAAAAAAAAAATTGAAAGACTTAACTGAACACAATTCCTGATAACATTTATTGTGATGAAGACTCACGCTTTCCTTTAATTTTGAAAACAGAAATTTAATTTGCATGTAAGAAGCTAATTTTGATTGAATTCATTTTTACTAGTTGAAAAAAGAAATACACTTTTTCTAAAGCTTGTTTCTAATTTAAGTACCTACATAACCCCTACAGACTTTAATGACAGATGTTAAGAATCCTTTCAGGTAGATCCCTGCATGTGGGGACTTCAAGCTTTTTTGCTGGGCACGTAGTGTTGCTGCTAGAAATTTTTGATAGACTATTTTAAGTAAAAATTTAAAATTCTAAATTTTGAAAAGGCAACTTTTTAATTTTTTTTAAAAACTAATTTCTTCCATGATTCTCTTTTATGTTGTACTTACATTTTTATAAGTCTCAACAAAGTGCCATGTCTAATAATGTTTGAAGTTTGATTCTGCACATTTAATTCTGGATTAATTCTGTAAATGTTTACTTCAGCTCATTAGGCATCTACTGTGAGTATGTGAGGTACTCTCAGTCAATTAATATATTGTAATATTAATGATTTAAAAAAAAATAAATTAGTGTATTTACAACACTATAACTGTGTTGTGAATTGATGCATCTTGTCGTAACTAGTCCTGTCTCAGAGGTGTCCTTCCAAGAAAATAATTTGATATATACCATGACAGAAATCCTAAAAGCACACAGTTCTGCAGATTGCATTGTTTTACCTGTATCTACATTGTTTGAATATGTACAAAAACTAAGTATAATATGAAAGGTTTAAAAAAATTTCTTTTTTTTAAGCTGCCTAATATTTTCTGCTCAGTACTCAAGTACTCAGAAGTGATCTAATTCACCTTATCTTGCTATATGTATGAATGCTCACAATATATGCATTTGAAGTAGAATTCCTCACACTAGCATACCAAAACCCTAAACTCCTGTCTTTCAATGTTAATGTTGAAACAATATAAAATGCAAGCTGTCAATTAATTTGTTTCAAAGGATGTTTCTAACATTAGAGAAAATATTTTAGTAACTTTGGCAGAGCAAGAGTAGAAAGAAATGCTACTGGTTTTAAGACAGAGTTTGACATTTATAAGCATGATTCTCAAGGTGGATGAATCTGAGGAAAAAAACCTTCCAAAACATTTACTGTTTTTAAGTTCTAAACTGTAAGTAATAAAGTAGCCTTCTCAAGAATACCAGATGCCAAAAACTTAACACTATAGAAAATTTAAGAACTTTATTACTTTTATTATACAAGTTAAGGTGACACTGTTTAAAATACATCTTTCAGGACTATTTTAAAACACAATATAAAGTTGAGTCAGTAACAGTTCAGAACAAAATGATATCCAGAAAGTAAAATTCTGAAGCAGATTTCCAAAGGTGATTGAGAGATCAGGAACCTTAGTTTCATTCCAGTGGAGCTGGATATAAACTGAAGGGACTGCATGATAAAATAGGCAAATATCTAGTTTAGAAATTGTAACTTGTAAATCCCACATATATTGTATGTTGATATCCCCAAGCAGATTTTAAAGAATACTAGTTCTCCTTTAAAAGTACAGCATTTACATACTGTAAAATGTTTTAGTATATATGAAATATATTCCATGGTAGCCACTGAACATCTCAAGAGGATTTTCATTTGTGGTTGACTTTTTGTTGAGATTTCAGGATGTAAATGAATGTTCGTTAGAAATGGAGCAATGCTGATGGATTATCTCAGTGAATACTAGCACTAGTAATATTTTTCATTTGTTTGGTTCCTGTGTCTTCCTTGTGCATCCAGGCCTGGAAAATCAGGTGGATGACAGTGTTAGCATCCACAGGGGAAAATAAATAAATAAAATAATAAAATAAAAAAAAAAAAAAGTGGGAAGGAAGAAAAGCTCTCCACTGTATTTTTCCCCTTAGTAAGGTCTCATTCTACCAATTCATTACTGGGACATTCAGTAGATTTCAGAGAGACAAAGATGGGAAATATGGAAAAGAAGACACAATTCAAGGGCAGGCAAATAAAACTGCAAATAATCTCAACAGCAGTGAGTGCTGAAGACATATAAATACGCTTGTCCAGTGACTTGAATGCTAACTTCAAATTTATACATGTGTAGATTTGCGAAAACACCTTTGGTTTTGCTTCCAGTGAAGCAGAAATATTCAAGACAGCTTACTGAAAAATATGCAAAATAAAAGTAACATAAAGAAAAAAGCCATATGGTGTTTTTCTTTACATTACAGAAATTCTACAGATAAAGCAACCTGCAGGAATCCTTATTAACAGAATTTTGAATTTTTATTGTCACGAAACACATGCGCTGTACACGATCAATAGGGGAAGAAAAAATTGATACATACTTCTACAGCTTAGAATAACTACTGCAGAAATTTATACTCCCTGTCATCTTAGAAATGAGAGTAATTTGAAATTCCCTAAACCTGAAAACTGCTGAAATGCAATCAATCAGAAAGGTTCTTACAGTAAACATGAAGCAATCTTGGGTAGGATTACAACCATACTCCCTGCAAAATCATCTGAGTGTATTTTCTAACGAAGGCAACATTTTTCTGCAATAAGGCACTTTACACTGTCTACTTACATTGTCTTTAGAAAAAGACTTCTCCAATTTAGAGAGAAACCTAACTTTATTTGGTAAAGAAGACAGGAAAAAAATTCTGAGTAGATTCCACTTTTCTCACTTATTCCAACACAATCTGCTGTTTTACAAAACTAAGCATGATACTTTACAGAAATGTTCCAAATTGTCTCATAATTACCTACTGAATACAGCATACAATGACTATACCCTTAATTAATTTGCATCTAAAATAGGAGTCTGCAATGTGTTGTTATTGAAATTAAAATTAAGGTCATCATAGACCCCCAAATTGACAGTAAATTGTCTGTGGATTCATTTTGAAGGTCATAAGTAAACCTGCAAATTGAGGGGAAAAAGAAAAAAAAAAGTTCATGTTACACTTTCCCTTACAGAGTAGTACAAATATATTAGATGGGAAAACCCTTAGTGTCACTGATAGGTACAGAAGTCATTAAACTCTGCTGTACTGAAATTCCCTACCATATGCAAATTTAAAAATTAAGTTGTCTTTTATTAACATATTCTCCTTTAAACTGCCTACATGATTCAGTCTAATGCACAAAATAGTAGAGTCTTAAATTAAGTCCAGAGGCTTAGTATTTCGTAGTTAGAGGCAATTTTAGCCTGGCTTATTCTTCATATCTGTTCAATTAACCTCTCAGAGCTTTAGAACAAAAGTCAGTGTGATGGGTGTCATTTGAATTGAACAAATGCCACCTAACTGTCAAAGTATTGACTTACATCAGCCACTCCAAACCAAGACCAGGATTTGAAATGAGGTGGACAAACTATGAGGCAGTGTGAACTAATTGTTGATATTTCAGAAACCTTAATTCTAAGACTGCACAAATGTTGGTGTTTGTCAAGCTCTTCTAGCTCATCTGAAGCTATAACTCTTACTAGGCTCAAAGTTTTTGCAAAATAAACATTTTGCCATCTGTCCCCATTTGCTGGGTACAGCACCTTGTTCTAGTAACTGGCATCGATAGTTCCTAGCTGAACAGAATACCCTTTGCTTTTTATTCAAGGCATCAGTGTGTACCACTCAGCACAGACATCCAACAGTGGCTGTGAGTTACTTTCCATTCGGTTTTGCCTCTGCCCTTGTGCCATTTTACCTGAAACCAAACAGGGTCTTTTTCAGCAGAAGTCAGGCAAACCCTTCACAGGTTTGTCAATGCCACAATATGACATTGCTTTCCCCTTTTTGTACTGAAAAAACAGTTACGCTGTTTGCTCTGCAGTCAGAAAAGTTGCAGGGGAGAAGGCAATTGAACACAGACTTTTGGGTTCACCTTTTTTTTTCAAATGCTTATATGATAATCAAAAGTTAATTTGGACATACTGGAAATCAATGGTAAGGCTCACATTTAGTCCAAAGGGAATAAAATTTCAGGTTTTCTGTTTCATCACTGAAGGTTCTGGAAGCAGTACCTCATTTTATGTGTGTCTGGAACCAAAGACACATGCAAATGCTCTGGATTCCTTAGCTTTTTGGTGACTTTTTGCTGGGAACAAGAGGTGGGAATAACACAAACCACACTGGGTCACCCCCAAAGTCCATCTCCAGCATGCCCAGCACTGTCAGTAGGCAATATCAAATGCTCTGGACAAAGTGGCAAGAAAGTCAATACTGGACCCATTGTCATTCTGTGAGATGAAAATCAATATTATATACACTTAATGAATTATTTAACTTTTCCCCTCATAATGTTTTATCTAGAAAAAAGTTTTTATATTCTTATGTAACAATTAAAATCCTATCAAGCTTGTACCGGACGGGGAACAGCAGGAGTGGGGTCCACCAGAGCAAACGGGGGGCTGAGGTGAACAGGGACAGTCCCCTTCACCAACAAGGGAACAGACCCACAGAACCTGATCAAGAAGAGCAGGGCAGGTTTAGCAATGGTAACTGGGGTCAGCCAAGAGTCTAGATCACCAGACAAGCCCACAGCAATAACGCAGGTCCAGGTCAAGCCAAGAAGTCAAGTCAGTTAGTGAAAGTCAGGATTTGGTCTAGCAATAGGAACAAGGGTTAGTCAGCGTCCCCATGGCCACCAGGCAAGCATCTAGTAACAAAACAAGGCTAAGGTTGAGCCAGAAAGTGAAGTCCATGGGTAGGGTGAGGGATAGGGGTTGTAAAACTTCCTCCAGCCCTTTCTCAGACAGCTTTCTCACGGCACTCAAATCCAAGGTTTAACAGTTGTGCCTTAGTCAGAGGCACCCAAACCCCCCCAGCATGTGCTGTCAGGGCCACGACAGGTGCCAATAGTTCCTTGGGGCATGTAAGTTGCATTTAACCCCTTCTGGGTAAATTTGACTCAGAATGACAAAGGGGTTTCTATTTTGAAATCTGCTTTTCTTTCTATTCCACATAAAAATGCTTTTGAACAAAGTGTTTAAGCTTTATTTTTATAGGGTTTTGACACTATTGGGTGCCTTTTATATTTCTCAAATTGGTCAACCAAACTGAGGCATATGGAATTATCTGTTACCTTGGTTTATCTTCATCTGTGACCTGCAATATTAAAGCTTTGTAAAGATCCCATAATTTACTAGCTCTGGCAGAGAATCCACAAGGCTACTGTTACAGATGATACTGGTAATGATATTTTATATATTCATTGTCAGCAACAACAAGAATTCTGACTAAAGGTGGTTGAATAAAGGAAAAATGAACACCTGGGTTAGTGCAAAACTTGTACTGTCTTAAATCACTTCTATTTCTTCTGTGTCGTTCCAAAGGATCGAAGGAGTTGAAATTTAAGGAAAGATGAAAGAAAAAAATTCATTTTCACTTTGAAACTTCAGAAAACTTGAACTGCATATCCAGAGCTTCTCTAAATGCCTTTGTAATGGAAATTCAGCAGCAGCTCCCATAACAAAACAAAACAAAACAAAACAAAACAAAAACAAAAAAAAAAAAAAAACAACAAAAACCCCCAAACAAACAAACAAACAAAAAAAAAAAAAAAAAAAAAGAAGTTTCCATGCAGAAAATCCCAACACACTGATAATGCATTGTAGCAGGAGATGGTGTCTCAAAACTTTGTTCTGGAGATCTGAACAAAACTATAGATTTACTGCAGTTTGTCCTGGAAACTGCAGCTAGAGCTTCACTACTAAACTTCAGGAAAATGTTGATGGCTTTTGGTTTTGGTTTTGTTGTGGTTTTGCATTTCTTAAAATGTCACATCATTTTAACATTACAGGTGGTTATAAGTTTCTTTGTAATTTGACAAGTAGAGAAAATTTCAGCCTGTTTTCCATTTACAGATTTATGGAGTGTTAGACTTCAACCACTTGGAGTGGTTGCAACTTAGCCAAAGATTCAATAAAATGACAAAATTGATTCAAAACTTCTATGGAATAACACTGGTAGATTTTATTACATGATTAATGGTATTTTTACTTGAAGGTACACTTACAATGAGTATGCTTTGTAAAGTACCTTGGAGCACCAACATAATTTAAAATCTTAGTTTTACAGAACTTCTATTTGTAAACTATCATCTAATAAAAAGAAATAAGTATAGAGTAAATAGTGTTTATTAACAGGAAAAGTGTTGAGACTACTTGAGGTTCATGACTAGTAATTCTGAAACTGACCTCAGAATCAATTTGTTTGACTTTATATTACTCTATCATCCAGGAATTTAACTTGAACCTTCTTTCCACTGAAGTAAAAAGTGACAGTCTCCATGTAAAGCAAATTGTTGTCTGCATTCCTTCCGATTTTGAAAATACCAATGCTTCATATATATATATATATAGTACAAAGAGTTGTTATCTTACCAATGTTGCAAATCAAATTGATAAGGCTTCGTTAGAAAACTAAGCTAATGTTAGAAAAGTATGGAGAAAAGGCAGCAATATGACATAGCTTAGCACACAATGTGTATTAAAGAAGGACAGCACTATAAATGCCCTTTTATTTCAAATTGTCATTAATTAATCTGGAGAGTAAATGCAGTGTCATTTATAAGCAGAGAGATTACCAGATTTTTTGCCCATTCTTTACAGAAGAAGCACAAAAGTCCCTGAAGAGATTTCCTGTTAACATGTAGTACTCCATCTGTGTAAACAGAAAAATAGAGCTTGAGAGTCTAGTGTTTAATTATAAAAAACAAATAAGAAGATTCAGATCCAGGGAGTGAAAGATAAAAATGCATATTTAAACAATGAGAACACGCTGCAAAGAGAAATGCAAACCCTATCATTACTAATGATCCCTGATATTGTTTATTTCCAGCCTGTTTAGAATTCAGGTACAGGTGTCATGATTTTCAAGAGCAAGTATCAGCATCTGGATTTTGTCATGAATCCCAGTGCCAGGTAAATGTGCCCACTACACTAAAAGCAGTGCAAACAGATCTGTGACTGCAAATGATGGTTTCCTTTGATTCCAATTTGGCTTGCGTAGGGTATTCCTATTAATTAAAATCCATATTGATGGATTTGCTTGATCAAGCAAAGCAGTCTATAAATTAGTTTTATCCATGTATTACTCAGTATGCCATGTTTTTCATATTCCCTTTTTTCTTTCCCCCACTGCCCCATAAATCTCAGCTTTCAAAACCTGGCCTTCAAATACGGTACACTTTGCCACTGAGACCATACTGGAACTCCTGGGAGAACTGCAAGTTATTGATTAAGCAAGATTCATGACCGTAACCTGAGACAATAACTGTGTGTCTGTGTTTGAAATCATGAGTTCAAATTTTGGAGGAGAAACTGGCATTGAACCTGATAAGACGACTATTTCTGACGAGAACAGGAGATGAAAGCACGCTCCAGAGAAGCAGCCGGCTGTTCGTCAGAGATTCAAACTCTCCAAACAAGTCTCGTGGTGCTTGTTGGGTTTAGAACATGAGACGGTTGTTTCTGCCCTGTCGCAGGCACCTTTCAATGAAAGCTGAAACAAAAATAATTCACGGTCTATGCTTGAAATTGAACGCTTCATGAAAAACTATTCCTGCAAGCTCATGGGAAATTCACTCTGTTGCCAAGATCCGAGCAAACACAGCAAGGTAGAAAGTGACACCCTGGATGGAAATACGAGGTTGGACCTATGTGCAAGCACTTGTTTCATTTTATTTCATTTTCTGTTTTGGACACTTGCAGCATGTGAATGCAGTAAAGAAGGTAGGAAAAAGAAGTATCAGTACATGAACAAAAGAATGAGGAAGACAAAATTTTCAGAACTGTCTGAGGAAAGACAGTGTCTTTCTACTTATTTCAGTATTTTTGTCCTTTCACAACAGAACTACTTTGTTTATTTGTTTGCTTGATTGATTGTCCTGAAACTATAGAAGCTATTGCAAAATCAATAGGAAAATTTGGCCTGTGTGAAATATTTAAGTAACTATAGAAATCTGCAAAATATAAAGTAAAAAAAAAAAAAAAAAAAAAAGTATCTAACAATAAAATTAGACTAATAGTTCCCATATCTGCAGTGCAGCATTTTACAATTCAATGACCATAATTTTATTACAGAAGTACAGAAGAGTAAAGGTACAAAGTTTCTAAATAAGATTTAAATTAACATCTTTGTGTCAAATGAGAAACAGAATCACACTGTATTGAAACTTCGAACTTCACTTTTGTTATTTATTACTCCACTAATTTCTAGAAACAGTATCAGTGCTCTCTCCTTTTCTCCCCTCACTTTTACCTACTCTTAGTTTTAAGATGACAGTGGTCTAAAAAATTGTTCTTATATGAAGCATGGTGCCTTCTAAAATGAAGCAGATCCCATAATATGGTAAGACACACTATTATTCTTGCCCATTTTTCTGTACATTCAAATGGAGAAATTGCTACAGTACTTTGGAGACTCTAAGAAGGAAATCTCAGAGAAGTGCTATTCCATATGTTTCTCAATGCCACTGTACAATGGTTAGATTTAGCTGTGAATGGCCCCTTGTCAAAATCTTATTTGCTAATATGTTGCTAAATTCTTCTTTTTTACTGTAATTTTAAAGAGAATGTATTCAGTGGTAATTATCTTTTATCAGATAAGGTAGGAACATAACCGCAAAGATAGTAACAGCCTTCAGGCTCCATTCCGTTTCAGGCATTAAACTGTAATTTCTATTCAACTTTGACTCAGATGAAAACATGTCATCTCTCTTTTAATAACTTTTAGGGAACACCCACTACTCTAACCCCTATGGCGTAATTATAACTGAACAACTCTGCAGCCGTACCTATGTTAAGGAAGCTTTTGTCCTTGTTTGGAAAAAGAACAGGGAGAACTGAAAACTATGTTGATCTTTTAGGTTGGGTTAATCTCTTAAATTTATCTAAGTTTATCTGAGGCTGGACTGAAGAAGGATGAGACTTTTATAGAAATGCTGACATTCTCCAAGTTAAGATTCTAATTCGGTCATTTTAAGTTCAGAAACTGAAATTGTCACTTTTCAACTTAATGCAATAATTAATGCATTCAAAAAAAAAAAAACCCAAAACAAACAAAAAACCACACAAACAAAAAACCAAAACAAACAAACAAACAAACCCCCCCAAAATAAAACATGTTTGCATGTGTTTGCATAATATCATCTTGCAAAATTATCTTTTGTTTCTGGGAGCATTAATACAGATCTATAGTGGTGTGCAAAGAGATATCCAAAGAAATACAGAACAATACAAAACCACTGTGTGTGCCTTTGTCAATAATGCACACATAGAGCTGGAACAAGTATTTATACATCTCTGTTGATTGATTTACGGTTTTGAGTTCTTATGTTTCATCAATATGCCTAGCATGGTAAAAATTACTATGTTTCTATTGCTGTCTGTCTTTTTTCCCTTTTTTTTTTTTTGTTTCCTTTTATTAGTTTTGGGATTTATTTGTGTGGTTTAACAACAATTGTGCAAATATAACTTCAAAGAAGCCTCTGCATCTTAAAGGTTAATATCAAACAGAAAAAAATAATCTAATTTCTGCTTCAACTTTTTAGCAGTGCACACCTTACCGACTCTCTGCTTTGATTTCTGCACAGCCCCTTCAGCAGTCAGTTCAGTTTTTACTCTGGTGCTCGTGGTAATTCAGTGTTATAAAGAGACTCTCTGTTCAGTGGAACACTTATAAAAATTGGTTTATAAAAAGTTTATTATTAGAGAAGACCCTCAGCTTCTTTCCCGCACAGTTGGTGCAAAAGAAATGTAGAACAGTACTGGGGTATGAATCATTCTAGCAGTTGAAAGCTGTACTGCAGAACAGTGACAGTGGAGATTAGCCTGCTCTGCCTTCTGCTGATTTTACAACAGCTACTCTGCAAAAAGAAAGGAATTCACAACACATTGTTTTCTTAGAGGGCCTTCAAATGTGAGGTGGTTTATATGGGAATACTCTTACGAGCGTCCATTACAAAACGCGGCGGCTTCTGTGCTTCTTGAGCTCACAAGCAATCTTTATCAAAGGTGTATAATAACATCTAGGGTCAGTATCTGAAAGTGAAGCTCTGAAAAAACATTTTTCTTTTCTAGTCTCTCTGATCTCAATCTGCAAAGACAAGCTTGTTATTAAAATTTCTATTTTATTATACTTCAATAAGACCTTTGTATATAAAGAGCTTTTAATCATATCAAAGCCATATTTAGAAATAGGGACAAATAACAAGATAAAGTCCTAGAAAGATGCTTTGCCTCCCAAATGCTTGAAACACTTTCCTGTTGTCCCAGAAATATGCAGAAACCTGGCTCTGTTCCTTCAATTGAGACTGCAGATGATTATATTCAGTTCTGCATTCACACTTGGTCTGAAAGTGTTCTTTTGTCTTTGAGGTTTGGGGGCTTTGCTACAGATTAAGAAGACACAGCATTTAAATTGTGTGTAATTTAGGAGGAGAAATGCAATGTATCTTGATGCTGTTTTACATCCTTTGAACTTCACCTAAACTTTGTGGCGTTTTGTGAATTGTATTGCCTGTGTGAAGGTTCTCAATACTTTTCAGCCAGAAATACATGCACATCTCAGATGATCTTCGCATGTGCACTAATTGAGTCGCGTTGCCCACATCAACCTTATAGTGGGTCAGTACAGAGCACCTGCATTAAATCAGAGGCAAGCTGAACGTGATGTGGAGCTTGTGATTATCAGCACAAGCACATATGATCACAGTGAGTGTTGTAGTGCTAGCCACATCTGGGCTTTGCCTGGATTAATTGCTAAACTTTGTAACACAGAGAAATCTTGGGTAAATATATGAAGATTTCAGATTCTACTCAGACAAGATTTCTGAATGTAAAGAGGGTTTGTCTAGGAAAAAAATAGCCCTTTGGTACCCCTCTGTGCCACAGGAAATCAAACAAATCAGATTTTCCTGCCTTATTCTTACCTGTGAAAATGTGGCTTTCTAAAGGAAATTGTTGCCGCCGCTTATGCCATGGTGGTGATAGAGAAAAGACAGATAGGAGGGCTTCCTTGCATTTTGATCCCTCTCAGAAAAGTCTGAAAATTTAATCAATGTATTTTAAAATCAGAATAAGGTTAAGAACTTCAAAGAGCAAGAAGAGTGATTTCATACTAACTTTGCAGTTCTGCTTTTTTCCATCCTGATCTTAATCCATGCTATCACACTAAGAAAGGAGATTGGGTCTTCAAACTCTGAGCTAAGGGAACTGAATAGAATGACTACTAACATTTACATATGAGTGAGGGCATGAGTGACTGACAGTGACAAATTCAATGTTCCTATTTTGCAAGTGCACGGAAATATGTCTAGGACTCATAATGATTTCGTGAGTGAGAGAATGAGAGAATGGTTTGATTTGGGCATTTTAACTTTTCCATTCTGCATGCTCCCTTCAAACTTTCAAGCGTCTATGTGCTACAGTTTTCAATAATTGCAGGTGGAAGAAACTAAGTTCTGTGTTTATTATATTACGACCAGTCAAAAGACAAGTGATGATTACATTCTTAATTTTATGAATAAGTTGTTTTGGATTTGACTAGAATTTTAATCTCCAGTTCTTTACACTTAAATGCTTGCCAGTTAAATTGTTTCTTGTTTATGTTCTACACAGGAGAAAGTGTGTCTATTCTTCATCACCAGATCTGTCAAAGCATGCAGAGTAATTACCAGCAACAAAAGTCATGCTCACCAGAAGAAAGGGAGTTGTCAGATATATTAATGAATAATATAATGGGATAGGTCTGTTTGCCAGCCTGGATATAGCATATTCACCTTCATAGTGTTAATATTATAGCCAAGAGTCAGATGGAACTACTCCAAAACCTATGGAGGAAATTCAAACAGCCATATGTGTACTCTAGAATACTTAAATATTTTTATTATTCACGTGTATTTTTACCTTTATATGAAACTATTTCAGTTCGTCACCATGAAAGTAATTTTCTTGCCATTGGAGTAATCTCATACAGTGCTACCCTCTAAATTTTTCAAGTCAAATTAGAACTTTTGACTCAAAATTTTTACCACTTTTTAGCCCTGTTAAATGTGTATAGTTGTGTATTGACTCAGCTGTTTCGTCCAAGTGTAGGACTACTCTTGCACTCTTTGAGTCAGTCAGGAGGAACTTTGATCAGAAACAGGCTCTAAAGCAGAGTGGAATAGAGTAGATTTCAACACTCCCAGCTCTGGCTGCGGGTGAATAATCAACACAGACTTTTTTAAAAAAAAATACTAACACCAGGATCCTATTTGGCCAAATTGGAATTCAGAGTCTCACTATCAAAGTAAACATATAAATAAACTACTCTGCTCACTTTTACCAATGAAGAAATCTCCTCATTTTCTGGACAATAGTTCTTTGTGCCCTTTCATAGCTAGAAGAGCCCTGGTTCAGTTACTCCCATTGAAAAGTTATGATTTTTAATTATTTCTATTTCAAAGTAACACTAAAAGGTCACAAGCAATTAGTTTTTCTGGATTTTTTTCAAACCAAGTTATGCTTTTATCTCAAAAAGCCATCATAATCATTCTGTAACTCAGTGACAGTTATACTTGCTGAGCAAAAATCATCTTAATGGATGACACAAGATAGCTGTGAATAATATATAATGTAAAAGAATAGTGACTTCTTCAATTTTATGAGTAAGTCAGTAGGAAACAAAGTAGGCACTGATTTTTATGAGAGTGGTTTACATTTCTGATCAATTAAGGCAGTAAATGGATATGCCTGAACCTTCTATAGATGTGTATGTCATGGGGAAATGTGCATTTGGATACTGAGGAACAGTATCAAGAGGAAAGGCAAAATTAAGGAAAATGTTGGTAGTGGAAAATGGTTTTCTTGGGGAAGATGTTGAACTGAGTAGGAGTGAAAATGCTGCATGAACAACTGAAGACAAAGACAAATCACATTTGTGGAACCTTGAAAAAGGCTATAGAAGACCAACAGGAATAACAATCCAGGAATAAAAGAATGCCTCCCTTCCATTCAGTTTTTGTTGTCACATTTCCAGAATATGCACAATCTAACTGGTTTTCAAAGACTTAAACCAGAAGATGAATGTAATTTTTCAGACATAGAAACAAGGTCTTGAAGATAGTTTCATAAAGAGGGGATAATGAAGTGAAGAGGGATGAGGAGCAAGGAAAGTATTTCCTGACTCTGGCCAAACTAAACTAGTCTTGGGGCTAGGCTGGTTTATACAGAGTTACAGGGTTTTTACTCCCTCCACTGACCAAAGAGATAAGAGTCCCAAAGGCACCAAGCAGTTTAGAGCTGGCTTCTCCTGCCTTCACCCAAAGTCTGCTTAGAGAGTGTGTACATCCTTGAAGGTTCAGTGATATGTGGTCCATATCACTGGAAACATGATGGATTTCAGTTTTGTATCAGCTTCCAAGGCTAAACCATTTTTCTGATGGTCAGGTTTCACAACTGATTTTAGCTTTGACATTGATTGTGATAGGACTAGGTCTGCAAACACAAGCATTTGCATTGCTTTATTTATTTAAGCAAGTCAAGCAGTTCAGAAAAAAAATGTTTGAAAGTCTGGGGAGGGAAAGCATATGTAAGTATTTATACAGTTTTGTTATAATTTGGACAAAATGCTGCTTACTCTGAACTAAATAGGTTATTGTACCTTTCACTAGAATCCGGACTAAGGAAGTATATTTAAGAAATATAGTTTCTTTATCTTCTTTGTATCTCCATGTCTAAGGTTTAAATCAAAGCAAGCATATAGTTTTATTTGAAAAATTCATCTACATTGTATTTATTCCAAGATCAGACAACATATTTGCTCTGTATCTGTTCTTCTGACTGTAACTTACTATGTTTTAGATGAAGCTAGAGGAATAAACGCTACAAATAATGTTGCTGTCATAATGTTCCTGACAGCAGTAGCTGGAAAAACAAAAAGAAATCTCACGGACTTTTACTGTGGAAAGTCTGCTGCAGCCTGTGCAAATCTTATAAACTTCAAGGAATTAGTCAGTAGTAGTTTAACACAGTATTACATATGCACAGCAGAATTACTTATACAGATTGTTAGATTGATGTCATGAATTTCTATTCATAATTTAATAGACTTATATAAAATGAATATGGAACTATTTTTACAGAAACCACACTGCATGCTTTAAAGTCTACAGTTAGCTAATAAAAATTGGCATTTCCTATTTAGTACTTACTTGTGTCAATATACATAAAATATTTCTGTATCACTATTAATGCTGGATAACAAAAGGGACTGAATTAAAAGCATTTATTCTGAAATTTAATATATATTATATATAAAATATATATTATTATATATAATATTATATATAATATATTATATATAATTATATACATTAACTTAATTTATAGCTTCAGAAGAGAATTTATAACTTCAGTCATGTAAAATGCAATTATTATAAGTAGTAATTGATTTGAAATGATAGGCCATAGCTTATGAGAATGATTTGGAATCAGAAGTTAATTAAATTCTTTGAAGATGCAACTTTTTTGTTTTCTGGGGGGGCCTGAAGGAGAGGTGTTTTCTAATGTAACTATTCTGTGTTTTATTGCAATGATGATTACACCATTTTCGAAATTTCTACAAGATTTTTTTTTTTTTTCCTGAAAATTATTTTTAAATGGCCAAGATGTTAAAGCAATACCATGGAATATATAATACATGAGTTTCTTTTTTTTTTTTTTTTTTTATTGAGTCTCCAGAGACAAAGAACTTGCAGTGTCTGGAGAAGGGGAAAGAGAACTTGAGGAGCATGGGTATTTGACAGAAGGGGGAGAGGAACTTTCTCATCATCACAAAATAATGAACAGTAATTCCTTACACCTGGAGAGTCTTGGATTAAGGTTTTTACTTATGCATTTTATTAAGGTAATGATGGTTATAAATTTCATTATGCTGCTCTCCAAAAAATGAAGCAATTTAATACTGCCTTTATTAAACATTAGTTACTGTTCCCAAGTACTTTAGGTAATAAATTTAGGTTTATTTGAAAATTCACAATGTGTGAGATGCTTGACAAATATTTTTAATACGAGTTCCTTCTGTATGTGCTCTAATGTTTGGCAACATTAAAGGCTTCCAGCAGAACATGGAAGTATATAAAGCTTTACTTCACACTTAACTTTCTTTTCACTAAAATAGTTTAGGTATTTTGGTTAAATCTTATCTTCTATTGCAGTTTAACATCCGTGATCTATGCCTGGAAAAACCTAAGAACCTCAGAAAACAATTCAGGGAAAGAAATATTTAATGTCTATTTAAGACTTCCAACTCAGTAAATATCAAATGGGAGATGTTTCTAGATTTACCCAAAGGCAATTTTTCATTGCATTAGTAAACTAATCTTCAGAATTCAGGTTAAAATCTGTGTTTTATTTGAACACAAGGTCTGAGGATTTTACCTTTGACTACAGGCGCCCTATTCAGATCTCTTTTTCGGGATCTGAGCCTTTAGCTTCATTGATGTCAGTAGGGCAAACTTCTTGTACAAAGCCATGAATTATTTCTAAGTAGAGATATTCAGAAAGGGATGGATTCAGACAGGTTTGTTTGGTTTGGTTTTTTTCTCAATCAGGTCACGATAAGAACAAGATTAAAAAACTCCCAGCTTCAATTCCAAACATTCAGTTAACCAGTTTGAGATTCCTTGTGACGCACACAATGCAGAATTTGAGCTTTATCAGAATTTTAGTAGCAGATGTTTCAGGAGAACAGAAGTGTTATGTCAAAACCACAGGTTTTTTCAAGGGTTTGCCCCAACTTCTAACCTGAAGAGAAAGTGCTGGAGAAAAGGATTTAAATATGTGAAGTCACAGTAAAGGGTTTCCGTTTTCTGAGCTTGAATTTACATTTCCTAATGCTAAGTCACAAAGTAACTATAAAATAAATAATCTGTGAATTTGATTTTATCGCTGTTCCAGTGTGCTACCAATACTTAAGCATGCTCCTGTTCTTAACATCTTCTGAATAAGAGGCTTGTTACCTCTAAGTAATACCTTTGTTTATTTTTGTTTGCTATTTACTTACAGAAATGGGAAGAGTATTTGGGAAATATGAGACTAGGATTTGGAAGGGAACAGCCTCGTTTTTATACCCTCCTCTATACCTTATGAAAGGATTAAAACATGCCATTTTGTTTTAATTATTTTTTTTCTCATCTTTTTATTGATGTGATATCTCCATGGGTGGATCTTGCTAACATCTGTAGATCTCAAATATGCTATTTAATGTGTACACAGGATATTTCTAATTGTCCTTGCTCATGTTACAGTAAACATCACAGTATTTTAACTTTCTATTCAAGCCATTTTCTGAAACTAATCAGAACTTCTATCTTCTCAGATGTAACTGGAGTTAAAATCCTTTGTGAATGAGTCCAAAAAGAATTAATTCAATATTAAAGCCTGAGTTACTTCTTTAGAATTACCTCTTTCCTCTTCAGAGTTACCTCTTTAAGGTCTAAAGAGTTACCTCTTCAGTCTCTTACCTCTTCAGACTTCAATATGGTACTGCAGTGGTAAAAGGTGTGAAATGGAGAGAACACAATTTATTCCCTCATTTTCTGCAGGTGAAACAATAAGGTTTTGCATCTTTAAGCACTCGAGCTTGCAGTCTGTTTTTATGACTTTATTTCATATATGTATAATGAAAAGGCTTCTATTCCTAGACTTGAATAGAACATCTCTTTAATTAATGGTTTTAATATGCTGCTTCTTTCCTTCAGGAAATCTGTTATTCTCTGAATAACTCTTCAGTCTGCTGAAACGATTGGGTGCAGACATCAGCATATAAGATGAAATAAAACAGCAAATAAAGCACTTGCTGTTTAAAAGCAGTTTCTCACCCAAACTTGTCTGCCCTCCTGCTTGCTTGGAGTATACTGACTATAACTTCAAACCATTTTAACATTTGGGATGCCTTTAAGCCTTACTTTTGTGCTGAATATTTGGCCAAAAACTGTGTGTCTTGTCCCAACTTGGCATACGAAACAGATGCATCAATGCAATGAATCTTAAAGGAAGCAAAAGGGCAGAGTGTAGCCACAAACAATAAAAAAGCATTACTTTTCTAACTGCATAATAATGAAGTAATTCCACATGTGTACCATTTCAGGTTCAGATAAGACTGATGACTCCTGGTTTTCCTGCGACAGTGAATGAGTCTTTGTAAATGAAGGCCCATGCTTACACTGTCAACAGTTCAGAATTGTTATGTTACATTAAGCAGCATTGTGCTCTTGCAACTTATTAATTACGGAGCCCCTCACTGATTCTGTGATAGTTTTTCTTCAATGGCACCTCTGTGTGGAAACACAGCTTCTTTCAAAGAAACCCATCATGCTGAAAGCAGCTCATTAACTTCGGTCTTCCTCTCTGTTTGATATGACAGACTTCTCTAACTAACTTTCGATGTGTGGTAATAAAATTTTATCTCTTTTCACAGTTATTCAAGACAGTTCATCGTGCACTTCACTTGCAGACAGAAAGCTGCGCAGACTTGAGCACATCAGGAATCCTCTGTACATCAGATGCCCACAAAATTCTAATTTAAATGAAGAAATTGACTTCAATCAAAACTCACAAATGCTCATGTTATGCAGAGATAACATGGGTTTTCTTTCCCCTCCTCCCCCTAGCCTTCGCAGTTTGAAGGCCTTATAGTCAGGTCCTAGATTTTTCCTCTTTACATGCTCATTTCACATAAGTCTGGACATCCCTGTAAGAGGGGTGCGAGACAGACAGAGGATCATGATGCATTCCCATAATTTTAAGAATACAGTTTCCAAGGGTGGAGTGAAGCAGAATAGCAGACAAATGAGGTGAGGAAGGAAGTTTTGTATTTCTGAACACAAAAAAAAATGTGGATTCAAATAACATTAGTCTTACTTGGCTGCTTCTGCTACTGAGTTTTGTTTTCGAGAAGTAGTGTAGCTTTAAACAAGTCATCTTACTAATTCCTTTTACTAAATGGTGTTTTGGACTTCAGTGTTTAGTGCACATAAGCAGTGTTAATTTTTGAAGGAATTCAGACAAGCTTTGCTCCCAAAGTGCGCCAGTGCTTAGTGGAGAAGCTGCTTACAGCTTCAGATGTTGGTCATAAGACAGCTATGCCCTCCCACACGTATCTAACAGCATGCACCAACAGAAGGGTTTCATCTAAAGCTCCCATGACATCCTACAGTGGTTCTCATGCAATATGAAGGGACAAATGTTGTGTACATCTCCCTAGCTGGTAGTTACTACGAGCATTTAAATTGCTGTTACAGCTTTCTCCTGCTTCATCTTCCATCTAGGCTTCTGGTCTTCCTTTCTTTTCTTGTTCTACCTCTATTGCTGCCCTGATTTTTAGAAGTCCTTGTGTCTCTTATTGAAAGATAAATGGATTGTTGTTCCTTTATTTTTCCTTTTCATCCATCTAACCTTGCTCTTTTGCCCTGGTATTAGTTAGCCCTACATTAAGAGAGAAAAGATTCAGAGATGCTCCCTGTAGACTCAAAAAGACAACACCATTCACTAATCTCTACCATCAGGGAACTAGAAGCTTTTAGGCAGGGGGATGCCTTGGTAGCAGCATCATGAGATTTTTAAGGTTGTTGCTGCTGCTGGTTCTATTGTGTTTCATGACGATGGATTACAAAACCTGACATGATAAAGGTGGTGATCCTGAACTAGAGCAATAACTGTTTCAGAGAAAGCATGACAGACCTGCTCCTGCTGTATGTAGAGATTTTTCAGGCAGAAGCACACTGCTGAGAAGGCTTCATGTTTGGTTTTTGGGCTACTGTCTTTTGGTACTGAAGTCTCTGTACAGGTTAGTCTGTGATCTCACTGCAGGAGGGGACATTGTAGCACGTGCCTTTACCCATCAATCCTATCTTTGGCAGGCAAGGAGTAGAGTTTGCTTTGGGAAGTTCCCCTGGAGAGGAAGAAGCAGCATCTCAGGACAAGGTGGCATTTCAAGAGGAGGGAGGAGAAGGGAACAGGCTTGTTGTGGCTGTTGTCAAAAGGCTCCTCCAGGATGTTCAAGAGGGATGGCAACAGTCCTGGGCTAACCAAGATACCCATCTGGCAGAGGGTGAGAAGCAGGAGGCTCTGTGAAACTGGTAGGGCCCACACTCCTGCAATAGACTACCTGGCTCCAGATATGCCAAGTCATGTTTGTTGTCAGCTAGTTGTGGAGACACCAAAGGAGGAGGAAGGTCAGCTCCTCCTAAAGGAGAGCCCTCAGCTCCCCAGTATTCTTCTCATCTTCCAAGCACTTCTTGTGTGGGGGAGCAGAGGCAGTTTCTGAGATGGTAGAAACACTCTCACGTACCACCCAGTTGGCCATGGGGTGTGGCCATGATGAGGCTGCAAATTTCTGCCAACTCGAACAAAGTGCTTGACCGCAGGATGAGGACACGCAGGTGGCTGGCCTTGGGAGTGGAGAGGAAGAACGGACAGTTGTACAGAAACTCATCAATGATTTGGGGAGTGGAGACAGAGAGATTTCTTGCTATGCTCAATGGTGTACAGGTAATTAAAGAATGTTTTTCTGCAAACAGAATGTAAAACAAAAAGAGTGACTGAGTAAAGCTCAATGTTAGCACCATTTGCTTGATATGTCAAGCTTTTGCCCCAATAATCAAATTACATCATACGAAACAGCTCAAAGGACATAGGTAGTAGGCATGGTTTTCTTTGCACCCTACTGTGAGTCTTTCAACAAAGATCGTCTTCTAACTGGTAGATGACTGCAGCAAGCCACTCTCCCCAGAGGAGGGAAGAGTCAGAATTTTTTCATTTACAAAGAACAATTCTCTCTGAAAAATTTTACGTAGGCAATTTGATTTTACTTCAGTTATTTTCCTGAGGCACTAAACCTGGTTCAGAGAAGAATCCAGACGTAGTTGGAATTATTTTTGTAAATAACACATGGTGCAATTTATTCTTTTTCTACCAAATTGGCATCATTACAAAGTGCTGCAAGCTTTCCAAGTTACGTGACAACTTTTCTGGTGCTTGGAAATAAAGACCTTTTTTCTCTAGGAATATAAAATAGTCTGTATTAAACAAGAAAATGGAGAGCTTTTACACTGGGCTAACATAGCCGCTACCTTGCTTATGGGTGTATAAGCCAGGGTGACGAAATGTATGACATGCTATTTTCAAATTACTGTTTGTGATCCTATTTAGCTTGGAATAGGCCTGCATGCCCTATGACTGTGTGAAATGCCGTGTTATTTTCAATCTGTTCCATTTAACAAATTGGCACTCTGTAGGAAAGCTGGTTTGATCATTCCTTACATGATCCTAATTTGCATAAATAGGAAATGTCCCTTCATAAGTCTTTTGAAGGGTGTTGGTTTTTTCCTTGTTCATTGCTAGAATATTGTCAAGCATTATAATCCTGCACCACATTATGTCTCTGGACTTTTATTGCCTTTTCTTGCTGTTTGTATGTTTCCTTATGGTATGAGGAAAGGAAGTAATAAATAAATATATACTCTTTATAAACTTTTTTCTTTTTCTTTTCAAAGTCTATGCAGCTGTCATAAAATGAACCAAAATTAAATTATCTTGCAAACAAAACAGCCATTCTTGTCAATAACACAAAGCATTCTATTTCTGTATCTCTAACAAAAATTACTATTACTTGTCTAAAATTTTGCAGTCTGGAATCACATGACTGTATGAGAACACTTGCTTCTGGAGACTGAATAAATACTGCTTTAATCTTGTTAAATTAAACTTAGAACGGGTGGTCTTCAAGCAGCAATAAATACAGTCACAGGCATTATAGGGAATTAAGTCTAAAAAAAGCAGCAAACTTTTTTTTCTATGACATAATGTCTTCCAAGAAGATACTCTGTAGAGCAATAAATTACTTGGAAATTAGGTAGTAACTTGAATGTAACATCTAAACAGCAAATTGGGCAGACAAGGAAGAAATGTCTCAGGAGTCAGGTTCTATGACATAGAAAATGACTACAATTCAGAAACAATTTGCGTTGCTAATTCCTTGTATAACAAGAGTTAACAAGGTGGAGCTAGGTAACTCGAAGTGGCATCTACTAGTGATTACCTGCTGAAATGTCTGGCTAAGGAAATGCTGCGGCTCCTGGAGAGGTATCAGGAGGGTGGTTTCTAGCAGAGGAAGGAAGTGTTGAAAGCCTCATCTTTGGCCCTCCCTGGTAACTTTCTGTGTTTTGAAAATGCAGAAATTGGAGCAGTCTATAACACTGAGAAGCCCAATGCAATAGACACCCACCTTAATTAAGCACCACATCCACAGGCTCTAATGTTCTTGATGTCCAAACAATTATAATGTCTGCCTTGCAAAACTAATACCTACATATGCTGTCTGTCTGTTTAGCTCATTGCCATAGTTTAACGCCAGTTGGCAACTAGGACCACACAGTTGCTTGCTCACGCCCCTCTTTCCCCCCATCCTCCAAGAAGGGGAGGGAGAAGAGTGAAAAAAAGGAGGGGAAAGAGAGAAACAACAACAACAACAATAACAAAAAAACCCCCCCAATTTGTAGGTTGAGATAAAAGCAGTTTAATAGAACAATAACAGAAAAGGAAAACAACAGTAATAATCACGACACATGTCACTCTCACTGCCTGGTGAATTGGCACCACCCTAAGCAGTAATCGCTAATTCTCTTCCCTCCCTCCCCCCCAGCCAACCCCCATTTATATACCAAGCATGACATCTATGGTACAGAATATTCCTGCTGGCCATTCTATTGTTCTGTCTTTGCTCCTTCTCAGCTTCCATGGGAAGCTGAGAAGAGTTCTTGAAAAGTATAATACATCCCTTGGCAACAATTAACAGAATATGCATTGTTGACATTCCTTTCAGAGCAATCACTAGAAAGAAAATTCAGTCTTTCCCAGCTGAAACGAGGACACTCAGTCAGGACTGGCTGACCAGGACTGACTCATAAAATCAGTCTCACTGCCAGATTTACTGCAATTGTGTTTCATTGTATAGGCACTTATGTCTTCATATAAAATTATAAAGAGAGAAATCTATGCGTTCTTCACATGCTCTACCACATTCTTTGACATCTCCTCTGGAAATTAGACCTGGAACACATATCTTCTTGCCCAGTTTTCAGCAGAGCAGAAAGGTGAGCACCTTACTCACATCTACCAGATTCTCCTTACTGCCACTTGGAATCTACAAGATGGTCTACAGAAGGCTTGAATGTATATAACCATTCCATTCTGTGAAAGGTGAGGCACTTTCTTTTAAAGGATTGTGTGAAAAACTTTTTATTTGATAGACTAGCATTAGATCTTTTTGCTTTGAGAAGTAAAAGGTCTGGATTCTTCTTAATTTAGTGAATTCCTTCTTTTCAACTTAATTTAAAAATACTATTTGAGGTCTCAGGCTCATCCTCTCCACCTCCACAACCATACCATGTTTATAGCCAACAAAATTATTCTTATGGGGAGGATTTAAGCATCTCCACCTGAAGGAACACTACCGTTCTTCAAGCCCCGCTACCACTATGTATTAATATAAACAGATAATTAATACTATGATGAAATAACTAAATTGGCACTAAGTAAAATAAATGGAATTAAATTGAGTAGAATTTCTCCCCCTATCATTTATCACCATTAGTAGATCCTCTTCCATTTGAGAGAGCAAGTCTGTGTAGACACAGGTCCTCCTCACTCATGGAGTGTTACTGTCCCTCTGTTCCAGAGAAATCCTTTGGGATATATAAGCAGGACCTAAAGGCATGAAGTGAAGCTGAGGAAGAGTAAGATTTTTACATGCAAGAATATGTGGGAAGGTATTTGAAGAAGCCTGTATGGATTTAACCTTATTAACTAGACATACGGATCCTACCATCTCCCCTGTCATGTTTCATGGGAGTTGCAGCTGCCATGGAAATTCAGTTGGCTCAGTGGCTCCACGTGAGGCTGGGTTGGGCGTTAAGTGGGAGCGGAGTCAATGTAGAGAGCTAAAAGTCACCATATGAATGGCTCCGGATTCCCAGGCAAATCTCATCATCTGTAGGCATCAAGGTAGGACTTCTTCCAGGTCAAAGGCTGAATATAGTGGCTGAAAGGACAGCAACAAAAGGCAGAATATGTATAAGGGATTGCTTGCAGTGACTGTCACATTAAATTATTTTTATATGATAACTTAAAAGTCTGTTCTTATTCCTTTGTTCTCCTTTTTTTTTTTTGTTTTGTTCTCTTTTTTTGCCATTTTTTTTTTCACTCTTCTAACATTATCTGGGTCACAGCAATCCCAAATACATGGGAATCCACAAATACAGTCTGTGCAGAGAAGGGATTGAGAACAGCCCTAAGGAGAAGAACTTGGGTGTGTTGGTGGATGAGAAGCTCAACACGAGCCAACCATGTGCACTTGGAGCCCAGAAAGTCAACCACATCCTGGGCTGCATCAAAAGAAGTATGGCCAACAGGTTGAGTGAGGTGATTCTCCCCCTCTACTCTGCTCTGGTGAGACCCCACCTGGAGTACTGTGTGCAGCTCTGGAGTCCTCACCACAAGAAGGACATGGACCTGTTGGAGCGGGTCCAGAGGAGGGCCACAAAGATGATGAGAGGGCTGGAACACCTCTGCTGTGAGGACAGGCTGAGAGAGTTGGGGTTGTTCAGCCTGGAGAAGAGAAGGCGCCGGGGAGGCCTTCCAGTACCTAAAGGGGGCCTGCAGGAAAGCTGGGGAGGGACTCTTTAACAGAGACTGTTGCAGTAGGACAAAGGGTAATGGTTTCAAACTGAAACAGGGTAGATTTAGATTAGATGTGAGGAAAAAATTCTTGACTGTGGGGATGGTGAGGCACTGGAACAGGTTGCCCAGAGAAGCTGTGGCTGCCCCATCCCTGGGGGTGTTCAAGGCCAGGCTGGACGGGACTTTGAGCAACCTGGTCTAGTGGGAGGTGTCCCTGCCCATGGCAGGGGGGTTGGAACTAGATGATCTTTAAGGTCCCTTCCAACCCGAACCCTTCTATGATTCTGTGATTCTAAAGAGGTCTATGAGTTTAGAAAATAACTAAACTACTTTAATGAAAATATTAATAAACAAATAAAAAAATTAAAACCAGAAAATAATTAAATATATACAATATATACAAAACCATATCAAGCTCCCAGGATGACAATCACATCACTGGCAGGCACTGGGGAAGTCACAGGCTGGACTCAGCAACGGACAGGAACTGAGTTCGGAATCTGGAGTCAAGAATGCTTGGACTGGGATTAAAGGCAGACAAACAGACAGAATCCTCCTTGGATGCCAGCCATTGAAGAAAGAGGCTGACCCTGTGATTCCTCAGCTTTTATACTGAGCATGGGACAGATGGGTTGGAATACCCTGTTGGTCAGTTTTGGGTCACCTGCCCTGTCCGCTGCTCCCCACAGGTGGGATACCTCTACACTTTTCTGCTGCTGACCTTCCAACGGGGCAAATAACAAATTTTGCTGACCGTGGCATAATCAGGTCTTATCACTGTGAGAACGAAAATTTTCTGCACAATATGCTGTTAATTTCAGAGATTTCACTTAGTTAGAAGAGGCTTATCTAAGAAGTAAAATTACTGAACAGATAATTGGTTCTGTTTTACCTCAAACCAGGATGGTACGTAATGTTAAGCACCTGTTTTTAACAATAAGGACAATTTTGAATTTCTAATGTCTTGCTTGATTTCCATTATTATGTATGGATGTTTATTCCTGTGAGAAGTTTAAGCTGTTGTGATTTTTGACAAAGTTGTTCATATTACTTTCCCCTGATTTAACTTGAGCAGACAGAGGTCTGCTTGTACTTTCACTCTAAATCGCAGTTGTCTGCCAATCAAAAAGCTGAAAACAGCTATTTTAATACAAAACATCCCTGTGTTATCTGGAAATTTCTTTGCGGTTCTCACAGCTTGATAGCATAGCTAGCACATAGACTAATCTTTCACTCTAAGTTCCTATATTCTGTGTCTCTGGTTCTCCTTCAAAATTAAAAGCATGGATGCATTTGATAAGTGTGACTGTAATTGAGTTTTCCTTTTCTCTAGTTGACAGATAAGTCGAAGTCTTATAAAAGCACAAGGGTCTTCAGGCTTGCGATTTCAACATCATAGATCATATATCCAACAGGTACGATTGTACCAGACTCAAAATTCTGTTGCTTTAAAAAAAGCAAAATCTATTCCATATTGCATATGACCTTGAGCTGTTCAACAGATTGAGTGGTGCTAAAGAAGCTCCATATTGCTATACTGTAAAAGCAAAGCAATAATTCTGCTATTTTGATGTATAATAAAATTTACCTTCTTGTTCAAATTAATCTTTTTCGTTGTGAGTGGCAAGCTTAAGATGTTTAACTAATCTCTCTCATTTGAGCCTTATTTTCATTAACATTCATTTGAAACTCTACAGCTTTATGGATGGTGGACATAGCAGGAAGTTACTATTTTTATCTTATTTCCTAGCAGATTAGCTTTTTTTTTTTTTTTTTCTTTTCCTTCTTGGTTTGTGATTTAGTCCATGGTAATAGAATCTGATGATTCCATGTATTTGTTTTTGGAAAGCCATGAGACTTATAAATTCTTCATGGTTCATCAGATACATATCATTACCCATTAGCTGAAACTTTTTCAACTATTTCAATAGTATCTGAAACGTATCATGATATTTGATAAAAATCACTATAAGTAGAAAAAATATTCTTTCTGTTTACAAAGCATATTAAACTTCAAATGGATCACTGTATATTGAACGTGCTCTGTCAACGTGCTAGTGACACCGTTTTTCAAAAAGTAAGGCTGGTTATTAACTGTAACTGTGACTAGGAGCAGAACTTTGGAGCACAAGAGGAAATATTACTGTCCCTCACGTTCTGGGAAAGGAATTCTATTCCATTGGTTGTAAACAAAATTATGCATAGGGTACAGGGATTATTTTTTCACCCTATTAATCAGGTTATTGACTAAATGGACGGTGGTAACATTTCTCTATCTCATTTGTGAATCGTGCCTAACAGTATGTCAAAATATTTTGTTCAGGGAAGCAGTTGACTGAACATGACTCCTCACCTGGTTGCTTTCATCTGTCAGCAATGATGAAGTTAAACTGTAATGCTGACCATCAGATAAGAAACCCCAATGAGAAAAAAATATTCAAGCAGTCTGAAGGGAAAATTTGACATTATCTTAATTTTTTTAAGAGTTTCTTTGCCTTGCTGCACCTATTTACTTTCTCAGTTCTGTTGCAGATGGGTAGGAGGGAAGCGCTATGCCTGCCAAAGTTTGAGCTTGGTGTGCAGTTACTTCATATCTCTAAAACTAAAAAAGTTCTTGTGGAAAAATGAGTTGAAGTGAGACTCTCAATGTCAGACTGTCATTGCAGTTTTGGAAGATCCATAGCATGACTTCTATTGCAGAACTTGCTGGAATAAGCAGGAAAAAAAAGTCATTATTATAGTAGATGCAAAAAATACTTAGAAAATATTCTTATAAAAGAGACTATATTCTCATTAAAATTTTCCTTTCAGTCTTGAGATTTTAAGAAAACTTAACTATATATTTGGAACCATAACATATTTCCAGAAGATTAAATTAGATTGAAAATAGGACAGGGTTTTGCCCTATATTTGTCAGTGTACTTATACCCAAGATAGGCCATGCTGGTTTTGTATGGAATGAAATACTACTAAAATGCTAAACGGAAATGATGAGATAATTCAGCTAATGGGGTTGACAAATTTTTTGCAGACAGCCATCAAGAGAATTGCTTCTTGCTGCAGCCAGGTAAGCATTCCCCAGCTTCCCACTTTATACAGAATAGAAAGGACATTCTGCTATTTCCATGTTCTCAAGAGTCCTCCATTGCCCTGCATCACAGCACCAAAGCCTCCCACAAGTATCCAGGGGAAAAGTTCAGTTTGTGGGGGAATTCATCTACTTGGATGAACTTTTCCTACCATCCGAAGGCATATCCTGCAGCACTACAGCTGCCTTTGGATTTCCTCAAGGGACTTTAAACACCATTTCTGCAGAGAGCTGAACCTATAGCAGCCTTTAGGTGAGGGTTTTTCATGATTCACATCCTCAAAGAATTCCCCAGGCCATTTTCTCCCTTTCTAGATGAGAAAGCAATGAGTTGGAAATTATGTGAGCACACCTAATTTTCAAACATTTCAACCCTGGGCTTTTTATTGCTCCAGTAATAATTTGAAGAAATTCATCACCCTCTCTCAGACTGAGATTTCTGGGCACACTTCACAATCAAACTGCTCTAATCCTCCAAGCTGACCTTTCAAGTTATGTATTAAAGTTGATTGCATTTTGTGTTGCATCAAGCAAATTAATTTGGTCAAGAAAAGAACTTCTTTTGAATCTTTTTTTGTTGCTTCTATGGACCCAGATCTGAAACTTGGTGGGGGAGGAGGTTCAAGGCTGAATAACACACTTGTTAAGGTATCTGCTCCCAGTCACACAAATCTTTCCTAATGGCATTTCACTATGTCTCCCTGTTTACCAAGAAAGGCAGGCTGTGCTGAGATTGTATAGTTTAGGTGAGCAGCAGGGAAGTCTGAGTGGTGGTAGTGTGGAAGGCTTAACCTATTCAGACATAAAAAATAATTTGTATTTCAGAATATTTTTTCCCCAAAAGTGAAGTTTTGTGGCACATCTTGACCAGCTGACACTGCATGACAAAATATTATTGTCATTTGCATCTAATTATTTCTCGTTTTGCAGCTTTCCCCCATAATTGCACCAAACACCAAAATCAAAAATAAAATAGGTAGCAAGGTCCAGAACACATAAGTACTACTAAGTGTTGAAGAAACTCCCTTGGCAGAGACAGGGAATGAAAGGGCCCAAAAATGGTGGAAAAAAATCACATATTAGGAAATAAAAGAACATGAGGACATCAAGACTTGCCTTCCAAGTGTATGTGAGCATTCAAGTTTTAAAAAAACTCTGTGGTGTAATTAATACGCTATTCGATGAACATTTAACTAAGTTACAGTTACTGCATATTCTGAATTCTGGTGCAAACCCAAGCATTAAGGTAATGTGTTCATCACAATCAGTTGCCAGCTTTATTTAATCCATACTTTTAATATATTTGTTCCAATATTTAACAATACCAGAGCTTGAAGCCTTAACACCACCTTAACCTGGCAGGTAAATGGGTAAATATTGAACAGCTACAGGCAATGTGCAAAGAAATCTCTGAGTGGAAATTCTTTAAGGCAGACAGTGAAGGAATTGTCATAGCTTTGAAAACAAATTTTCCATGGCTTTCAGGCTCCTGTAAAAGACAATATAAAATCACATTAGTTTCTCCATAGTATTAAAATATTAAAAAACTGAGAGGGGTCAGCTGTTTTCCAGGAGGACTGAGGACCTGAAAGATTCCCTGGAGAATAAGCCTACCCAAATAATCCATGCATGACCATATATATAAGCACGTATATACTTTTATATGGGGATTTATTTTATCTCTCATTAACTTAGGAGTTTGCCACACAGAAATTTGCTTTTGCCTGATTTTGTACATATCTCTAAATGTTATAGGTACAATGGAAAGATGACATCTTTTTTCTTTTGTCTTTAGATTCATCTTTATCTTGTGGAAAGAGGGTCCCAACAGTTTTATTTCGCTTAGTAGTTCTTCCTTCACCTTCATAGTTATGATGTACTCTCTTTTGATAGTTGTGGCAACCAGTAATGGCAGTGTGAAAGCAGCATTGTCTGGGTGTGGGTTGTTTCGTTTTTTGGGGTTTTTTTCTAATCAACTTCATATTGTCAAATCAGAGCACTCTCATTCTTATTCCTTTTAGACCAAAATAAGGAGTATATTTCTCAGAATCACTTTAAGGTCACTAAATCTTAATAATTACTACTAATCTGAATCAGCTGCTGTGTTTAACTGCACGTTCACAGTGAAATCAGTGGGTGTTGTATCATTAGACTGTTATTCCTTTTCTGCACTACTAATGTCAAACGAGTCAGGATCAGAAATAAAAGGAATTGAGCAGTTTGTCACAAAATAAACACCCATCCTTGGGAAATTTTGCTGAGTAAATGAAGTATCAGCAAATAATTATTCATAATTCTTGTTTACACATTGTTTGGAAATAGTCATCTGCATATTCAGCTACTATAAATACATGCATATAGTTTAAATAATATGTAGACAACATAATCTAAGGCTTTTTTTTTTTTTTTTTTTTTTACAAATAGCAACAATTACACACATTGCTCACTGGATTACATATTAATCCACTAATCACCCACAGAAATTACTACTCAAATTTGTCCTCCCTAAGATATTTTGATATCTCCTTTAAGTATGTCCTTGACAAGCAGGAAACGTCGACATGGTTACAAGGAAATTAATTTCAACTGCCATTCAATAACAAGCTACTACAAAAAAACAGCAGAAGTTAAATATAAAATGTATGTGAGTAAAAGATAAATTCCCTTTATTCCCCTGTCCCTGTCACCCCTTTGGGAAGAAAAAAAAGGAGAATGGTAAACTACTGATAAACTGAAAATTTAAACATAGCTAGCTTCTGTGTTAAACACAGTTGAACTCCACCATTCACTCATTGCACCTCTCCTCTTCTGCTTAATCTCTTGAGACAGAGAACTTCCCTTGGAAGTGTAACTTCTGCTTGAGGCAGCTTTATTGGTTCTGAATGTCAGACCCTGCAAAGAGAAAAGGTCTGTCCTTAGATCACTTATAAATCTAGTTTCCTTTGTATAGCAGTGCACCAGGATACTTTTGAGTTACTAGTTTAAATCAATTCATCTTGATGCATATCACGTTTTTACACCCATTTAATTAATTGATAGATTGTTACCTATAAATCAAATTCTCACATAGAAAAAAAAAAAAAAAAAGATTAAAAATTTCTTGTGTTACTGTTATCTTTAGTATTTGAAGAATGGGACACACCAGACTGCTGCTAAAAGAAAATGGTGTAATACTTCATGAGTCTCTGATGGATACTCTGAAGTCCAGCATGAGATTGCAGCTCATTCTTCTCAGTGCAGCTGACAGGTATGACAATTCCAAAATATTAACATACAAACTACTTCCTGAAATGCTGAGGGCTAGCATATTAGGCAGTTTAATTTTTACTGTAAAGTCTTATTGTTTAGTACCTCAAACAAGTCTGCTGGAGAGGGTGCTAAAAACACTGGAAGGAGAAACAGACTTTAGGAGAGCTAACCTTGACAAAGCAACTCTCCACCAAGTTTGAATATTAAGCAGTATTTAGTTATTCCAGTTCAGACTATATAACAAATAAATGACCAAAAGTTCATGATACTGTAGTTTTCTTGTAGATAGGAAAACTTTCAGCTCCTGTTAATATGTGTATACCTCTCAATATCTTTTCATTTAAGGTCTAGTCTTAACATGTTTTCAGCACTCAGATATAGCTTCATAGCAGTGAAAAGGCAGGAAGAATATCTGATGAGAATAGTTTCACATACCGTTGGGGTTTGTTCTACCAGGCATTACCATCATTTAAAAGAAATTTCTGTGCTTAAGTGAGACAGCATAAATCTTACTCTTTTCTTGGCCGAAGTAGCATGTTTTTCTCTTCCCCAATATTTTCCACACACACCTCCAAGAATTTGGGTAAGGAGTCACCTCCTGTGGAGCAGAGTTTTGTGGCAGTTTCACGATTTTCTGTCTCCAGAATTTCATGTGAAAGAAAGCTACCAGAAAATGTTGTAAGCTACTGTGTAGCTTATCCTTTTACAATTAAGGACTGTATTGACTCTGTTACAAGTGCACAAATCTTTTTATATTTCATTGTAAACTGGAAATTCAATTTAAAAGTTACCCTCAACCTCTGATGATGAATATTCTGGAGCCAAATAAATTTAGAACATTTGTAAAAGCAAATTTATTCCCATAAATGTTTACAGAGGGAGAAGTAATCTCATTACTGTATTGTATTGCATTGACACAGGAACAAGGAGAAGGAAAAACTCAAGACCTACATGTTACTTGCGTCAAAAAAAAACCTTTTGTGACTGCTGTTATGGGTGGGTAATGATTATATTCTGTTTTCATGAATTTTGTGTATGTGTGCAATTTAAGCTTCAGTTCCTTTATGATTCAACTTCCCCGTGTTGTCCTTGCTAAGACAAACAGATGAACACATTGGAGTGACAAGAATACAAGTCTTTAGGTGTTCTCTTGCACACAAGTTCAGAGGTGAACAGAGGTATTCAGAGAAAAGAACTCCTGAGAAATGTGGCCAAAACCTGGGGGATGGAGGGTCTGGCAGAAGGTACTGAGCTTTGTAGACAATTCGGTAAAAAGGGGAATAAAATGATTGATTTTGTCACATTTAGTCATCTAAATCAAAGTTTGAGTCAACCAGACACAGAATGTTTAGGGTGGATAGAAAAAGCTGGATTTCAGATGCTGATATCCTATCACTGCCTACTGATTTCATGAAGTAAAATGTCCTGGACATACATTACAGTCTGACTTTTTAAGGTGCAGAAACTATTCCACTCCAGTTAAAGGCAATGGGAACTGTAGTTGCCTTTTATGGCTGAATAATCAGGCATTTACTGCTTTTATAGCCACAGCAGACTTTTTTTCTTTTAATAAATGAGCACTTAAACTCTTAAATTCTTTCCTGAACTGCTGGAAACAATCAAATACTTAACATTTTAGAAAAAAATAGACCACTCATATAAGTACCTCTAAAAAGAAAGATCTAGGGTCTTAATATTAGGGTCCCACTTAGAAACAAAATATTACATAATGTAATCAACCTGTAAATGTAATATTAATAAACTACTTCTCAAGGGCACACTTTACTAATGTATACTGGCGAACATGAATAATTGGATTAAAAGTGCAGCTGAAAAATACACACTACAAAGAATGAGTTTGTTACTTTATTGTTAAATGGTAGCCATCCCACAGTACTTCAATTTTACTTTTCACAAAAGCCGTCTCCTGGATTTGGAGTCATTCTTTTTCTGGTGGAGGGAAAATTCGAACTGTAACCACTCAGCGGCGGTAATTTGTGACCAAGGGTGATCTGGCGTGGATGGCAAGAAGATCTTACTGAAGAAGAGATTAAACTAGCTGGAAGCAGGGATGCCAGGGGCAGAACATCTCCCTGCAAGAGGGTGAAGTTTGCTGTTGAGATAAGAAATGCCACTGTGTTTTCTTGTAGCAATCAGTCGTGCAATGCAAATACTCAGAGACCACCCTTGGTCAGCAGAGGTAGCGCTGGGGGGTAAACCCAACGTTGGGCTGATGTGCTTGATGCCAACGCTGGCGCAACTGGTGCTCGTGCAAATGCATATAAGGAAACGGCTTGTGCCACAGCTTATAGACTAGTTTACACTGGTAAGAGTCTGTCCAATGCATTCTGTTTAAGCATATAAATTCCCCAACACAGCAATATAAAGAATACTAGATGTCTTTGTTTCTAAGGAGGCAATGCCCAGCTGGGACTCACCTGCCTGAACTTACCAATATCCACTGGTGCTGAAGCTGTGAGCTTTCACACTGCTATGTATCCATCTCACAGTGATCAAAGAAAGGCAGGTCCGCTTGGGAACCAACTGCAGGAGATGCAGAAGAGAGCAACAAAAGCGATCTAAAAAACACAAACGTAATAATTACTATTTTTTTTTTTCCTGCTAAAGATTGAAGATAAAAGTGCTAATGGCTTTCAAACTCTTACCTCTTTTCACCAGGGATAAGAAAAGTAGAAATGGAAGTAAATTACAGCCAAAAGACACTACGAGAAGAATGTTGTGACTGTTTGTCTAGTACAACACTGAAATGAGCTGCCTGAGGAGGTGCCATAAAACAGCTGTTAATGGAAACTCTTAAAACCAAGTTAAAGGCATCAGCCAGGACAGGTTCTGGAGTACCTGACTCCACCTTGGACACTCATCTGCTCTCAGCAGTCTGTGCAGTACCAATATATATTTATGAACAAAGTATAGAGAGCTCTTAGCTGAAAGGCAATCTGTGAAAAATAACAAAAAGATGAAACACAGTCCTTACTGGTCCAGTCTGGGGGGAGGCTAAGGAATACAACTGGGAATTTTAATGCCGCTGAAACAGCAACATGATCAGATTCATACATTTGTAAATTTTAAAGGATAATTTCCTTTGCATAAAAAGAAATTCCACTGAGTAAACTGAAATTGTCAATACAGTTTTCAAACTGGTGTAGAACAGTGCCTTTTCTAATGACTTTCAAGGATAATGTAACAAACACTAAAGACAGAAAGAGAACAAAAGAATGCTCATTGCAGAAATCTTACTCTGTATTACTGCAGTAGCTCAACTTACTTTACTACACTCTTTGGACACAGTTCACAAAATTACATTAGAAGAACAGGTTAAATAAGCTAGGAGTTTCATTTACATAATGCTTGACATTCAGAAAGCTCTTCCAATTAGTCGATCACTTAAATCGTCTTGCATTGCGAAATAGCTTCCTATAAAATTAGGAGTCTTAGTTGTCAAGTATTAGCTAAGTATAATTCAATTAAAAAGTAATGAGACCACATTACCATATTAAATGAAATATGACATGCATTTTTGCCAAGGTTGCAAATTTTCATTCTTTAAAACTTGCTAGTGTGTGACTGTCAGATTTTTTTTTTTTCTCATTTAGGCAACGTTTTAGTAGTTTGCATCTTCTAACAGGAAATAGTCTGCCAACTGCTAAAGCAGCTGAACAAAACCTAGCTGTCTACTTAAGATTTCATTTCTTAATGGAAAATTACGGTGTGGAGATCCAGCATGAAGGCTTTCTAGCACTGCTAGTCTCACATACTAGTAAAGGCAGCATTTATGGTGGAAAGGAGTCTGTTTTCCATTCTGCTATTACAAGCCGCCAGAATGGCATCATACAGCTCAGATGCCAGTGCATCAATAACCACAGTTTGGAAGCTGGATGGTTTCATGCTGGGAACAGGACCAGCTCTTGCATGACTTAGGGATTTATTTCTGCCTCTCTCTTTAATTCTGCAATGACTCTAGTTTAGGGTGTCCAAATAATTTGCACACATTGTCTAGATGTTTGTATTATCTAGATGTTTATGACTCTTGCATCCATTGGCTCTTTGAAAAAGAGAAGTCTATTTGTCTGCTTCAAGTACACTTATTTTCAACAGAATAGTGGAACCTATCTCTGCAGATATTTTCATTAGAAATTCAAATTACCTGCTTTTTCTATAGGACTTTCCTCTACCATAAAAGACTATTGTTGATGATCATTTGTATTTTAAGTAGACTGTCACATGACCGCATAAAATAGGCAAATAATTGCAAGAACAGAACGTTCTGAATGCCGCAGGTACTAAATTAACATTTTTGTCTCAGAAGGTTGTATCAGAACAATATTTAGCAGATTAAAATAATTTCTTTTTCTGCTCTGTTGCACACAACCTTTTAAAGTACACGCGGCACAGATATAGGTTTCGGTATGAATTGCAAATGACCTTTTAAAACTTTAAGCTGTAGCTTATCAGTAGTACACCTGCTGTAACATCTCTGCGAAGTTTATTACTTTTGAGCATGTTTCATCCACTTTTCCTCAACTATTTGGCATTCTTTTAAAGTAATAGACCTAAAATTCTGGAATGGGCATTGTAGAATGTTTCTTCCGTTCTAGGAAAAAGCTCATTAGAAAAAGTAATAAATGATGGCTTTAATCATTCTTTTTTTCAATTTAATTTTAATTTTTTCATTCAAAAATAAATACTGTTAAAATAAATGCTACAAGACACTGAGTTTAGTTAGTACCTTTAGAGGAACATCTGTGTAGTGAAAAATGTTACATCCATCTTTCCAGACTCACTAGAGCCGATGAAGCCAAACAATGTAATCCTTAAGGGTTAATTCCACTTTCATACAAACACTGCTCATACTGAACTGTCTCTCTGTATTGCTCACGGTAGTTTCGGGTGGTAGCAGAGTTGAACATTTAAATATTTAAAATACATTTTTCTTTTTAAATTTCAAGTGACTGTGCTTTAACTATGTATACTCACTTGAGCAGCAAAATATTGAAATAAATTATTCCTATGTACCATGGCAAAGAGCTGAAAGGCATTGGGGCAGGAAGGAGTACCTTGAGGCTTTTCAGCTGCTGAGATGGTGTGGCTTTTATGCCCCTCATTGAGGAGTTAAAACTGGACAAAGTACACAGCCTAGCTCTGTCTGCTAACCATTTACCTACATTTTTTTGGCTGTGTATTGATAAAGAAGTTCCCAACCAAGAGATACGGTGGACTCCATATAAAGGACCTGATAGACCAATACCTTTGTGCTGCTGCACAAGTGGGAAAGGATTGGTGCTTCATGACAAGTTTCAAGTTGCTTTCAGCCATCTAACAATGAAAGACTGCTAAGTGTCAGCACGTGTTTATAACAATATAAATGCCTGCATTTTTAATAAAGACATATCTCAAAGTAGCTATTCCATTTTCTTTAGACTTCCCCTGGAATGGCAAACTATCATCAGTGAACTTAAGTTTCCTTCCAAAGTGTTTCTAAAAAAAAATTATGAGGGTAAGAATGGAAAGCAACTGATTGCAGAGAAGTTCTGCAATCTTAACCATCAAACACAAAGCGCACCGGAAGGCTGTGCTGCCATACAGAGAGACCTGGACAGGCTGGAGAGTTGGGCAGAGAGGAACCTTATGAAATTCAACAAGGGCAAGTGGAGGGTGCTGCCCCTGGGGAGGAATAACCCCATGCACCAGGACAGGTTGGGGGCTGACCTGCTGGAGAGCAGCTCAGTGGAAAGAGACCTGGGAGTCCTGGTGGGCAACAGGATGCCCATGAGCCAGCAATGTGCCCTTGTGGCCAAGAAGGCCAATGGCATCCTGGGGTGCATCAAAAAGAGTGTGGCCAGCAGGTGGAGGGAGGTCATCCTCCCCCTCTACTCTGCATTGGTGAGGCCGCACCTGGAGTACTGTGTCCAGTTCTGGGCTCCCCGGTTCAAGAAGGACAGGGAACTGCTGGAGGGGGTGCAGCAAAGTGCTACAAAGGCAATTAGGGGACTGGAACATCTCTCTTATGAGGAAAGGCTGAGGGATTTGGGTCTCTTCAGTCTGGAAAAAAGACGACTGAGGGGGGACCTTATCAATGCTTATAAATACTTAAAGGATGGGTGTCAGGAGGAGGATGGGGCCAGGCTCTTTTCAGTGGTACCCAGCGACAGGACAAGAGGTAATGGGCACAAATTTGAACATGGGAAGTTCCACCTAAATATGAGGAGGAACTTCTTTCCTGTGAGGGTGTCAGAGCCCTGGCACAGGCTGCCCAGAGAGGTGGTGGAGTCTCCGTCTCTGGAGACATTCCAAACCCGCCTGGACACGTTCCTGTGCAACCTGCTCTGGGTGACCCTGTTCTGGCAGGGGGTTGGACTAGATGATCTCCAGAGGTCCCTTCCAACCCTTCCATTCTGTGATTCAGTGTGATTCTGTAGAAAGTGCTCTAGAAAGATTTTATGCCATGCTCTATAATAATGTCACCACTAAGTTATTGGTCAGATGCTCTCACCCTCTTTTATGGGCATGGGATTAGGTGTTTGCACCTTATAGGTCTATGGTTAGATTTTCATATAAATGAAGACTTGAAGACTTTCACTACCATATGAATGGGGGAAAGATATTGGAGGAAAAAAAATGAAAAAGAAAAGAAGAAGAAGAAGAACAACAACAACAACTTGTTTCCTCTTCTGGTCTGGTAATCATTGTTATCATATGTACCAAAAAGCAATCAAGGATCTTGTACAGCACTGTAGATAATATCCATATTAATGAGATTATTTTGGTTTAAAGAGATCCCACAATGTACAGGAAAGGCTGTTTCATCCCTCCAAACATTCAACAATAACTGCTCATGATTTAATGAATTTATCTCCCATCTCTGCTTAGTAAATGATACAACCGTCACATCATAGCACTTCAGTTTAGATTGTATGAAACACGACATTTTTGTCAGGAAGTTATAAAACCAAGATGTGTGTGGAATGAAAAATAAATCACTCATTCGATGAGTAGCTGTACTATTTACTAGGAAAGACAAAAGAGAAATTGAGTTCAAATTTCCATATCTGGAGTCTATTCCATAATCACCTTTTTCTGCTAAATATAAAAATATTAGAATTCAAACCACCACCAGTATAAATAAAGCTGTGACCTGTAATCATCTTACAGAAAGCAGGAAGAATGCTAAGATGGTAATATTCCATTTTTTTTGCCAATGAAGTATCATATTCTAGTTAAATTGACCAGGAGCCTGAATATCAAGTAGGTCACTAAAACATGACTTTTCCAACAGCTTTTTTGTATTTCCAAAAGACAAAGTTAATGTCTTTATGATAATTCCATCTATTTAGCATATTTAAGTAAAGAGTGCATTCATCATCCGTTTAAGTAATTGTGGGAAATTACGTAATCTCGTTCAAAAAGGCAACAAGCCAGACAAGACATTTCTGATCTTCAGGTTCCAGAAATAGTGTCAAGGCACAAGATACTGCATAGGCTATAAGCACAGGAGATAATGATTGCAATAAATCTGACCATGTATTGAATAATTAATGTTGGTAGGGTTTACAAGTGCTTCCCCTCCTCCCTTTTTCCTGATACATAGTCAAAGCTGTTCTCCTTCAGCTGTGTACTAAAAGCAATGCAAAAGAATAAAAGCAAACCAAAAAATAAAACTAACTCTCCCCCATGTTAGTATATTCTGTTCACGTTTCATAAAAGCAAGAATAAAGAAAATTTCTCATCCAATCTTTTTCCTTTCTTTGAAGAATACTTTTTCCAACTTACTGGTACTTAAGGAACTCTTGTTTTGCTTTGTCATTGGATAGAAATTCCATAGTTTCTACCATGAACACTACAGAACATTTGTTTTCATTTGCGTTATATTCTTAGTCAACGTTTCCATTGTAAAGTTTTTGTTCTCATTTGAATTTCTTAAGTCAGAGTCTTCTGTCTTGTATATTTTAGCATGTTTCCCTTGTGTTTACTAATTAGCTGTCTTTTCTTTCTTTATTGGCCTTAAATATGGCATTCAGTTTTAATCCCATGTAAAATTTCTGTTGTCTGGAGTATGATTTACTTGATTTCAGAACAACAAGAAAGCTCTAAAGAATGAATGAAACTGATTTAAAGGCCATAGAAATTATAGACAGACAAGCTTTTTTACATTGTCTAGTGAATTCCCACATTTTTGTAGGTCAAATGAATTTTTGAGCATATTTCTAAAATGACCCTTAGTGTGCCCTTTCTCAGAAAGACAAATGGTCATTTACCACTTATCGGGTATGTTCATCATACCTGCTTATCAAATATGTGTTTGTTAGAACTCAAAATATTAAAACCTTTTTCAGAAGTATGACTATGAGGTGCTTCTACAAGATGTCTTAGCAGCACACTTTTCTAGCATCCGGTCTAGGAAACAGATCCCCAGTCATTTGTGTGCATAATGTACCTAACAGACATCACAATTACAATAACCATAATTGTTTTTTCCAATGAGTGCACTTTCCTCACTCCCTCTATATTTCATTGTCCTGTTAAGATATATTTTAGTCCTTAATCATAATGTGTCCCTTTGACACTTGGGGTAACCTTTGCCGTGCTTCAAAGATTGTCACTGTTCTTATTTTCTGGAGACTGGGCAAAAAATCTCCTAATACTTAATTCATCTTAGTAATTTTTCCAATTTATAGGAGGCCTTCTTGGGAGTAGGTAACAGCCATCAGGTATTGCAGTCAACCATGTTTTTTTCTATTCTAAAAATGGAAAAAGAGGGGTAGACATCTATGGAAAACATAATACCATGTAAAAATTAAAATGTGCTGAGAAGAGAAGCCAAGGAGGGGACGTAGAATATATAGAACATTAAGCAGTACTTGGCAAAGCTAAAGGCTTAATTTCAGGTAGGCCAATGGCCTGGAAGTTATCCTTTATAAGCAGCTAAAGGCAAACACTTTATTTCTTTATGGTAGTCTGGTTTACATAGAGCTTAAATTTATGCAAGACTCATTATACCAAGGACTTGAAAATTAAATTTTAATTGAAATCTGGTAACATCATTACCAATGTGAAAAAAAGTCATACACTCATACATATAAAAACAAAACAACTCTCGCTCTTTAAAGTGCACATTAAAAACATATTATGTCCTCAAAACAGGTAATATGGACCATTCTCTTTTGAGGACAAATTTGATTTAATGATTGTTCTTGGTTTTCAGCACAACAATTTGTTGTAGCATTTGTAATGGTTTATAAACTGAAAATGTCTCTGAAAATCGGGAAGTAGGGAACAAGAAGTAGAGTCTCGCTGTGAGAAGAGCTTAATTCTCATTACACTAATGCATCATATGTGCATTATTTAGAGAAATGGAAGATCTCTGTGGAGTTATATATTGCTCATTTCATTAAAAGGCTGTGAATACTGAATATTTTAGCCAGATTTCTTGTAAGGACAATCCAAACCTGCTAAAATTTTAGAACCAGATGAAACTATATACCTTTTCCATATTTGTTTACAAAAGTCCCATTAAGGTAATAGCACATTTCAATTTTGCACACCACTTCTGTTCAAGTTTCATAGAACACTCTTAAATTCTGTAAGCCTCAAAACAGATTTGTTGGAAAGATTTTTACCTCCATTTAAATGATAAAGAAACAGTAGCACAAACAGTTTACAAAAGTGGCCTCTACATTTTTTGTACCTTAAGAACAACATTAAAAATCAGAACAGCTTTAAAAACATTGCAGTAGCTCACTTGCCCATGATTACAGAAAAATTCATTGCAAAATCAAAACCAGTTTTTACCTCATCCTCACTGACACATATTGGCATTTGTTCTTGCATTTGGTCATATGACTGGGTGGCTTTGCCATTGTGACAATTATTCTGGGGCAGTTTCCACCTGCAAGTCTTTGTGCCATGTAAGCACAAAAACATTGTTACACTCTCCTATGAAAAAATATCTTCCTGCTAAAACATCAGAAAATTATTTGTATTTTCTTTTGAAATATGAAGAATATGACCTTTGTATTGTATCTGTTTTCAGTGGTGCTTTGTCCCTGAAATGGAAAATTGGAAAAGGGATGACAACTGATATGATTCTGTTTGATTCTCTGTACTGTAGTTCTTATGCAAATTACGGGAATATACTTTTATTGTGTCTCTCTTTATGTTCTCTTTAAAGTAAACCAGCCATATCTTTTCAATCTCTTTTCAGAAAAGAGTTTTTGTCTATTAAGTCACTCTAATCATCTTCCTCTGGATGGTTTACACTATTCTGATGTATCTTTTTCAGAGCTGGAATATACAGAATGATATTCCAGATGAGGGAAAGTCACTGATTTATGTTGTGACATTATATTTTCTGCTGTTTTCCCCACCCTGTTCCTCACGCATCATTACATTTTGTTTATTTGTTTTTACTGTTGCTGTACATTGCCCAGACAACGGTGCCAATCCTGGACCATTAGACAGTTTCTCTCACACCATCATGTTATTTTATTATTCCTTCTTGATATTCCTGCAGTGCATGTCTCACTTTTTGTTGTCATTGGTGATAGTATTGTTCTTTCCTGTCTCCATAACAATATGGAGTAAAGAATATAATTTTATACAGTTATTTGCTAGAATCTAGTGCCTCTTTACATTCTTATCTGTAAACAGTTATGTCCAAAGAAATAACAAAGCAACCTCTTTAGTTTTGCTCCTTTTTTTTTTTCTTGATTCTTATTTTAATGGATGTGCTTTATCTTTTGTTTGTGTCCCATTGTGCTTAGGTGCCTAATAATTACAAATTGTGCTTTGTCCAACAACTGTATTTTCAAAAGAATATGTATCCTAGAATTTTATCCTCCTTTTGTATGCCTGTGACTAAACCTGTTACACAGCAGACCACCTGTCAATGGAGTTTGAATATTAGTTGGTGAGTAATGACATTAACTTCAAAAATAAAAAAATAATTGATCTTTAGCTCATGTCCTATAGCAGAGAAGTCCATCTGGGCCATGCTTTAGCCACTCTGTTACCAGGACCTTGAAATGATTGCTCTATTCCCAACAAGATGAAGCAGATTGTTATGAAACTATTAGATGACATTGTCCCCTCCATTTCAGCATGTGAGTCAGAGGACAAGCCAGAAGCAATACCTTCCCACTCTAAAACAGATTTTCTGAACTGAGTTGCCTACAATGCACTTAAGGGAATATTATTCCATTAAGGATAACGGTAAAACTTTAAGTGTCACAATTTTGCAAGGAATTTTCTTTATGAAAGTTGCACTTACATTAAATTGAAAGAAGAAAAAAAGAATCCTTGTTTCTAGAGTGGCACATTTCCAAATAGTAACTTATTTTACATAGAAATACACAGCAACTGTGCAAATCCCAGATTTTCCTGCCTTTGCCCTCCTCTTTTCCTAAATCTCTCTTATCCCTTTTTTGTCTCTTTCTGGAGCTGAAGACTTGCTCCTTAACACATCTCTTTCTTGCCACCCTACTGTGAAAAATGCTCACTGCATGCTTCATATTTGTTTGACTGAGAAACTAAATTAAATTAAAGAACAATCCATATATGAACTCACCGAAGCATGCTGATGCCTGTCTTGCCTCTGCCATCCCATTGGCAGCATCTCACTAAACATGTAATAAAAGACCTTGCATCTTCCTACTTGCTGCGGAGAGGTGCCTGACATTGCTATTACTGTCACCATCCGCAGAAGGTCCAGTTTTACAGCTAAGAGGTGCCAAAACCACTGAAGATTTTGGCAACCCAAAGTAACGTTTTACATATTTGCACTATGTTCATTGCACTGACAGCTGCTCAGACAGATTTCTGAGTCTTTTGTGGCACTAGTGCTCTATGCATTTCTGTCCTTGGCAATCCTTTCAAGAGGAGAAAATACCAGCTGTTACTCCTGGCCACAAGAGCAACAACAGCCTTCTTTTCTCATCACCTCAAAATAAATAACTGAGGCCACTAAATCTAGACTGTGGAATGGCTTCCATTTCTAAATCAGACTGATAACATGGTATTAACTCAATAGAGCTATGTGAGTCTTCAGTGAAAACAACAAAAACAAAAAGGATGAAAATAGTTGTGCTTGGGGGTTTTGGGTTTGGTATTTTTGTTTCTCAAAATACTTTTAACAGATAGCCAATGTGTCTTTTTTTCCCCCTCCCACTATGTAGTCATGTAAATCATTGGTGCAACGATACCCCATATCTATAGAAGAGATGGAAATACGTGTTTATGCAGGATCATCCAAAAAAGATCATTGTGGATGCCAAACCTAACAGTTTCTAAATTCTGCAAATGTCTGTGTCCTCTCTGTTTTATGTATCAACAGAATACATTTCCCTCTCCCCTTACTTTTCAGTTTTCCAGTTACACATTTGGGCTACATCTGTACATCACCTCTTGCACACTGAATATACTGTAAAAGACACCTCAGAGAGTCAGTCACAATACAGGCATGAGTGGAGGCAAAAAAGTTAATTCCTAAGTATCTCCACATATAGCTCATACAGAAAATACATGGACACAGCCGTCACTTTCCTGCTTTCATTCCTCCTTGAAAGTCCCTGGCTAGTGGTTGGGAGGGCAGGGAGCTGTGGTCACAGCCCCAATTAGTTTGTTTCATCAGTGACATCTGCCTACTATGGGGCTGCTATGAACCACCCTATTAGGATTATGCCTTTCTAGAACCTACTGGTGAATTTTAACCTTTGGCTTCTTCAGATAGGACTTCTCATTCATTATGTGTTGCATGGCATTTTGCTCATTAAGACCCTAACTTGCCTGCTAATTAGATCTTACAGTGGCCACTACAAATATACTTTAGTATTTGCTTTAGTAAGTATTTATTATTGAACTAATGTCTTTCACAGAAGATACTGTTAAGTCAATAGCCCTACTTATTCCAGTTACTGGATAAACAGATGACATTAATCCTGCTAAGATGTTAAACAGATGGGGAGGATAGCGGGGAAAATTAGTAAGACAGGGTTTTGTTCAGTTAAGTTAGCTACTAACAGTAATTTTTAAAGTAGGCAAATAAACCCCGTGAATCAGCAGAACCCTACATATGTAACAGTAATTACAAGTGTGTCTTACAAAGAGTCCAAGGGACAGTTTCTTAATTTTAGATGTATCTGTTATTCCTGTAAATCAAAAAAAAAAAAAAAAAAAAAAAAATTAAATCTCCTTAGGCACACTAGCTGAGTAGCAGATTTTCTTCAATTTGCAGTTCTGCAGTTCTTCTGGGATTAGAAACTGGCCCTGAAAATAGAGCATGTCAGAAGTCTGAGTCACTATAACCCCTTCACGCATGAATAAACAGTTCTCCTCCACTTTCGTTGTCTCATTTTTCACAGCACTGTGGAGTCCGGTCTTGAGCTGATCTCCTGGAATTATACCCTTTTACAGGTTGCAACATTAATGTATTGATTATTCAAATTGTCACTATTTGCTAAACCTAATTTTTCCTGTAGTCCATGTAATTTTCCAGAAACAGCTCACCCAGCCAAAAGTTTTGTTTTTCAGGGGGTGATCTTACATTCTTATGCTGCTGGTAATAGAAAGGGGAGTATACTTATCATGACATATTGAGGCTACACATTTGCAGTGTTTCTGCAGTGCTAACTGTTTATATGAGCTTCCTATCATATCATAGGATATCATATAATTCAGTTCTGCCTTCTGGAAAGAACTGAAGCATCGCTAAATATTATCTGTTATCTGCCATACAATACACATTCAGATACTGTGCGATTAAGCAGCCTACAAAACTGAACCATTTTTTCTCATTATTGGAAACTAAGAATGGTTTTATATCATTTTCAAGACAGATGCAGGGAGATATAAAACTACCAATTCTTGAGTTTAATTTACAGAAATAAATTCTGACTTAAACTATGTACACCGTGGCAAATGCATGGTGCTACTATGGTGAGAAAATATATATATATAAAAGAGTAATTTTAGAAAGAGGCACAATCTGTTTTCATACACTTTAAATGGCTCTTCTGATATTGTTTTGAAATATATATTTTTTGTTTCAATTCTATTTCTTTATAAGACCTTATTTTAAAATATAAAAATCTATCAAACCTTCGAGTATAAGCACAAAACATAAATTCAAAACCTAACTTCCAATTTAGCTGCTGTGTATCCTACCATACAAAAGAGCCTTTTCTCTCAGGAGATGAAATCCCAATCCACAGGTATTAATAGCAAACTTTGACTAAGTTGCAGGGTTTCATTATGTCTATCTGTCTCTTGATATGCAAGCTAAGAGCAATCCAAAGTGCCACGTGGATAATGTGCTTTCTCAATGCAGCCAGGGGCAGGAGATTGAATTTGAGAGAAAGCAACAAATCTTGCAGATTGAGTAGATGATGTAGTTGTTAGTCGATAAACCCAACCACCTGGTAACAAAAGAATGTAGGAGAGGGATTACCAGCAGTTGGACTGATGGGATCAAGCAGTTTCTACATAGCAACTCCACGTAACACATATAGCTGAGGAGAGGGAAAGTCTGATGGGCACCTTAAATACAGTGAGAAGTTTGATTCTTGACTTTCATACAACCAGTGCAGTTCTTTTACAGGACACAACAAGCACTTAGACATACTCAATAATTTGGGGGTTTTGTCAGTGTTTTGTGTAGCAATTTTGAGCAACTTTTTCTGTCAGTGAATTCACTGAGGTTGGGAAAGCATCAGGACTGAATTGACACAGTTCTTGCAGATGTCCTCACCTTGGTTGTTAGGTCTTGGGCACAGTTAGCTTAGAAAGAGCTATAGATTGAGACCTAGTAGAGACAAGTTTGGGTTGCCATAACTTGATGGTGACCATAAAGGCTAAAAAATACATCTGCCAGGATTTATATACTTGTAGATGTCTATGTCGCTGGAGGAGGCAGGACTGATTCCCAAAAGTAAAACTAAAGGTTTTTTAAGGTGACTTTTATACTCCACAAAGAGTCTACCAAGTGCCCAGGTTGCTCGACAGTATGACTAAGAACAGGTGTTATTTATTACTAAGTTTAGCACTTTCTGGCTTCTCGATTAAAGACTCATCTGATCTTGATTTACATTCACTGCTTATCTGGATCCGGAATCACAGTTTGCCTCAAGTAGAGGGTCAGGAATTTGCATAGACTCCTGCAGTCACTGTGATGACCCAGATTTTGACATATCACAGTGAAGATCATTTTAGAAATGCAAAGTTAAGCTGAAGTTAAACAGGGAACCAGAAAAGGCAACCTAAACAAAAGTGCTTGCCCCAGAAAAAAATGAAGAATCAAACAATAGGGGAAAAAAAAAAAAAATTAATAGATTCTTCAGAGATGTGAAAATATAAATGTAAACTAGAATATCTATGTTTTGTACTTTTATGACCAAACCTATGGAATTATTTTCACAAATTTGAAAATGCATAGTATTTATAGATCTCTAATGTATGTTTCGCAGCTGCTGTGGGAGCAGCTTAAAGCCCAGTGTTCACATGATCTGTACAGGTAAAAATTTTTTATTTCTTTTCTTGTGTAAAAATACATGTTCTGCAAACTCATCAGGTCAAGAGACTATTTTCTGACAAAAGAAATCTTAGAACTCTCTGATAAAAGGAGCTTTCACATCACAGACAAGTCACATTTTATAACAAAAAACAATTAAGTTGATAACATTTCAAGAAACAGAATTCATTAACCAAAATGATACCCTTTCTATTTATATACAAAACCTCATATTATTAAAAGAGATGCCTGACCATTTTTAGAAGCCATAATGTCATTTTAAAATTTATTCTTGTTAATTGTATATTATTCAACTTGGTTAGTCTTTATGTACCGAGCTGTACTTTTGGAAACAAGAAAAAAAAAATTTTTTGTCGGTTTCATCTGTTGAAATAATCTTTTAGATCATGAGAAATCTCTGAAGTTCCTATACTTACTAGTTTTGCTGAAGTTCTAGGCACAGCTCTTCAAAAGCTTTGAGTCACAATCTGCATATAACTGTTATGTATGGGAAAAATCACATAGGGGCTGTTTGAGTACGAAAATTGCATAAAAAGTCTCCATATGCTTTTGGGCTTTCTTGTACAATTGTGATCCCCAAAAAAATTATTAAAGCAGTTATCTGAGCACTTCTAGTCGATGTAACATAAAAAATAACTCCTTTAGTTTCAATCAGTTTGAATTTGGACAATAATCCTAAAAGGACTCTTTTTTTTTTTTTTTTTTTTTTTTTTTTTTTTTGAGAATCGGTAGTAAACTGATTTGGGCTGACTGCAAAAACTAGAACTGTGAGATTTATAGAAGTTCTAGCTGGTGAACTGTTACTTCTTGAAAAAGAAATAAAAAGTCATCAAAGATCAATTAAGCCTAAGGGGAGGAGGCTTAATTAGTTGGTGCAATCCCTGTGATGTTTAATAGAAAAAAGAAAAATCCAAGCACAGCAATCGTTTTGGCACACAGTTCAGTATTTGTCTTTTTGGCAGACACATAAATTTCTCACTATTTATTTCTGCTGGTTTTCCTCTCTAAAGTGTTTGGAATAAAATGGACAATTTTCGAGGTCTTATCTATGCAACAACTGTGGTGTTCTGGGGTTGCCCTAAGCTGTAAGAAACTTCTTACAGGTGGCTCACTTTCTGGGCAGGAGGAACTTGTTTCCAAACTTTGGCACTTTACATTGCTGTTTCTCACACCGATCTGTGAAAATTCATGCAGAAATCTGCAGATCTCTCCAAATACTCTAAAACTTTGGTGGATCCTAAATGTCAGATCACACTTCTAACTGCAAAACAGGAGACAATATACAACTTTTTCTGAGCAAAGAAATAACTCATATCTTAAATTGCAACCAGTCAGTGAAGGCACCACAGTGTAGTCCAGGACTCCAAAGTCTGTGAGACAAAGGGCACAGCCTTACCACACACATTAGTCACTATTCAGAAGTATAGAAAAGAAACATTGCTTATCATACATATAAAAGTGCTAAAATTTATTTCCCCACTCCTAAACATTTCCTGGTTTTGTGATATGTTGAGTCGCAAGACGCAAGAGAAAACCCAGGAAAAAAAAAAAAAGAAAAATCCTTTTCTCCCACCAACAGGTGAAAAGGATCTTTACACATGGGTTGGCAGGGCTCATCGAAAGGCCTTTAAACTAGATTTGAAGGGGGGAAGGGATAAAACCAGCCTGGCTAGAGACAAGCCTCTGGGTGACATGTTAAAGTTTGAGAGACGGGATGTTAGTGACACTGCCATCCCATTGGAGGTAGGGGATGGAGTGCCATGCAATAGCAAAGATGCAAGAGATATTGATGGGCTAGAAATCATGGAAGCACCCAGGAATCATCAGGTAGGAATTATGGCATCTACTTGCAAAAAGGTGATGAGATCGATAGCCCAACTGAAGTGCATCTACACCAATGCACGCTGAATGGGCAACAAACAGGAGGCGCTGGAAGCCATTGTGCAGCAGGAAAACTATGATATAGTCACCATGATATTATGGTGGGATTCTGCTGTAGACCACCCAACCAGGATGAAGAGACAGAAACAACATCCTATAAGCAGCTGGGAGAAGTCTCACAATCAATACCACTTGTTCCCATGGGGGACTTCAACTTACCAGACATCTGCTGGAAATGCAATACAGCAGAGAGGAAACAGTCTAGGAGGTTCCTGGAGTGTGTGGAAGACAACTTCCTGACACAGCTGGTGAGTGAGCCAACTAGGGAAGGTGCCCTGCTGGACCTGTTGTTTGCAAGCAGAGAAGGACTTGTGGGCGATGTGATGGTTGGAGGCCGTCTGGGACATAGTGATCATGAAATGAAAGAGTTTTGATTATCGCAGAAGTAAGGAGAGGGTTTAGCAAAATTTGGACTTCTGCAGGGCAGACTTTGGCCTGTTTAGGAGCATGGCTGACAGAGTCTGTTGGGAGACAGTCCTGAAGGGGAAAGGAGTCCAGGAAGGCTGGACATTCTTCAAGAAGGAAATCTTTAAGGCAGAGGAGCTGGTCGTCCCATTTTGAAAATGGGAGTTGTGTTTCCCCTTTTCCAGTCAGTGGGAATTTCACCAAACTGCCACGACTTTTCAAATATAATGGAAAGTGGCTTAGCAACTCCATTCTCCAGTTCCCTCAGGACCCGCAGATGGATTTCATCAGGCCCCATGGACTTGTGTACCTTCAGGTTCCCTAGGTGGTCTCATACTTATCAGACCAGTCCTGGCTAACCAGGGAGTTCTCAGTTGACTGGAGGTTAGCAAGTGTGATGCCCATGTACAAGAAGGGCCGGAAGGAGGATCCAGGATACTACCAGCCTGTTGGTCTGACATTGGTGCCAGGGAAGGTTATGCAACAGATCATTTTGAGTGCCATCACGTGGCACAGGCAGGACAACCATGCGATCAGGCACAGTCAGCGTGGCTTTATGAAAGCCAGGTCCTGCTTGACTAACCTGATCTCCTTCTATGGCAAGGTGACCCACTTAGTGGACGAGGTAAAGGCTGTAGATGTTGTTTACCTGGACTTTAGTGAAGCCTTTGACACTGTTTCCCCCAGCATTCTCTTGGAGAAACTGGCTGCTCGTGGCTTGGATGGGCGTACTCTTCACTAGGTGAAAAAATGTCTGGATGGCCAGACCCAAACAGTAGCGATGAATGGAGGTAAATCAAGCTGTTGGCAGGTCATGAGTGGTGTTCCGCAGGGCTCAGTATTTGAACTGGTTCTCTTTAATATCTTTATCGATGATCTGGGCAAGGGGATTGAGTGTGCCCTCAGTAAGTTTGCAAATGACACCAAGTTGAGTGGCAGTGTCGAACTGCTGGAGGGTAGGAAGGCTCTACAGAGGTATCAGGACAGGTTGGATGGATGGGCCGAGGCCAATGGTATGAGGTTCAACAAGGCCAAGTGCTGGGTCCTGCACTTGGGTCACAACAACGCCATGCAGGACTACAGGTTTGGGGAAAAGTGGCTGGAAAGCTGCTCAGCAGAAAAGGACCTGGAAGTCTTGGTCAACAGCTGGATGATGTGTTGCCAGGTAGCCAAGAAGGCTGACAGCATCCTGGCTGGTATCAGTAACAGTGTGGTGAGCAGGACTAGGGAAGTGATCTCTTCTCTAGCCCTAGCCATGTACTCAGCTTTGGTGAGGCCGCACCTTGAATACTGTGTTCAGTTTTGGGCCCGTCACTACAAGACATTGAAGTGCTGGGTCATGTCCAGAGCAGAGCAACAAAGCTGGTGAGGGGTCTGGAGCATGAGTGTTATGAGGAGTGTCTGAGGGAGCTGGGGTTGTTTAGTCTGGAGAAAAGGAGGCTGAGGGGAGACCTTATCGCTCTCTATAACTACCTGAAAGGAAGGTGTAGAGCAGTGGGGGCTGGTCTCTTTTCCCAAGTAGCAGGCAATAGGACAAGAGGAAATGGCCTCAAGTTGCTCCAGGGGGGATTTAGATTGGATATTAGGAAAACTTTCTTCACTGAAAGGGTTGTCAAACATTGGAACAGGCTGCCCATGGAAGCGGTTGAGTCACCATCCCTGGCTGTATTTAAAATTTAGAAGATGTGTAGACATGGTACTTAGGGACATGGTTTAGTGGTAACTTGGCAGTGCTAGGTTAACAATTGGACTTGATGATATTAAAGGTCTCTTCCATCCATAATGATTCTATGATTCTGTGATTAACCTACCTGGTTTAGGTAGTGGCTGCCCTTTGATAAAATGTCACTATGAATTAGATGTATGCCTCCAGACAACACAAATGATGGCTACCCGATAGTTTCTAATTGCATATTTCAGAAACAAATTATTACTTTAAAAATATTACAAGAAAAAAAAAAAATTTAACATGAACAAGTGCTTCTTCTGTATCATCAAAATCACAAATAGTTTTTCATCATTTTTGTATGTTCCTGTAGACTTCTGTTCACTTAAGCCTTAGACCTTCAGACACATCCCTGACAAATTTATAACATGCTAATGGCAGTTTGGCATTCCTAGCTTTGGACAGACTATAATATATAAGAGGTGCTGGAGAGACGGAGTGTCTTTTACTTCTAAGCCCACAAAGGTAAACACACCTCTGAACTATGACATGTTGGCAGACAGGCATAAAGTGATGTCACTTGTTGATTGGATTTTGTCAGGTAATTCACTGCCAAGGAACACAAGTTTTTGTGATGTTGGCACAGAAATTATAGAGCATCTTCGCAGAAAGTCTGGGAGTAGCAGACTGGCAGATTATGGCTAATGGTGAAGAGGTACATCTGTATTAATCAGCATGTGCACTGAACAAAATAATGTTTTTTGTATTTCTTAAGCCATGAGTGTGTATTCCTTGTCAGGGCTGTGACTGAGTATAATAAATTAGAAAAAAATGGTTTGGGTATCCATTCCCACTATCAGAGAAGTCCTCAAGGATGGGAGAGCCAAAAGAGCAAAGTGATATAATATAAGCACTTCTCCTCTACTCAGTCAAAAATGCCTGAGTTATTCAATTACCTGAGAATCAGGCAAAACTCAAGAAGTCACATTTTTGAATCAGCTATTTGGTAGGAAGAAGGAAATAATACAAATCTGAAATGGAAAATTTATAACACATGATTGAGTTAAATTAAAAATTAAATTAAAAGTGCTACCACCTTTCATTCGCTTTATACAGCCAGTTTGCTGGACTGGGACTTTTGAAAGGGAAAATATGAGGTACCCAGAACTTCAGCGCGTGAATGCATTTCTGCAGGATGCCTCTGCTTGGAAAGCTTCCTTTTCTCTTCTGAAAACGCCAAGGAAATCATACAATGTGAATTACATGGTTTGTAGTAAAAGGGATTTTCTTGAGTTTTTAGAAATTCTTAACAATTTTCAATAAACTTATTCATGGAAATACTAGCAATGTTCATGAGAGCATAATTAGAACAAAATTTCACTATTATTAATTATTAGTGTTACTTGTTTGTATTACAACACAGCACTGTCCAGACATGGAATGAAACGATAATTGTGATCTTGATTACTTATCTCTCATTGACTAGGTAGTCTAATTAATTAATGTCTTGTTCTTCCAGGATGTGCACACAATAGAATTACTTTTTAATCAGTGCTTTCACATTTCTTTCAGCCAGGCCTACTGTTATGCTTCAAATTGCTGCTGTTCTGCTATCCCTAGGGAAGAAAGAGAAAGAAAGGGATCCACAATAGTTGATTAACATGGCAAAATAAGACATGAAAAAAAAATCATATCTGTGTACTTAGCATTTACTGCATTTACCATTAGATCCCACTCTGGAGTAAACACAACAATTCACTGATGTTTGAGTACCAAAGAGGTGAGTAACACTATTTCTGTTGTGAACTTGGAGGACTAACATATTTGTACTGTGTTGGTAACATCACTTGAAGATCGTAGGCTTGAAAGTGCTCCTTTGGTAGGGATCGGATGTCTGATAAACATCTTGACACAGCTGCAAGGAAAAAGAAACAAAAAGTAAATATCTGTTTGATAATGCAATAATAACAACTAAGCTATGATGACTGAGGATAATGAAGGATGGTAGTGCTGAACCTGTAGCTGAAAATACAAGATTGTGCTGTGAAGTGTATGATTTGTCCTCATAACTTTCCTGTATCACTTCAAGTGCTGCCTGGTAAAAACAGAGTATAATAGTTCTGTACAGTCATTTTACTGATGTATAGCTCTGAGTTTAAGTCACTGCAGCTTCATCTCAGTCAAGCAACTCAGTAACAATGGCAATGCTTTTAAGTACCTTATTGTAAAGAAAATGAATCTAATTGATGGTGACAGCCACGTATACCAAGCTATTTCCTTGCACAGAGTGCCAGGTGTCACCTTCCCCATTGTCTGGAGTCAGGCTGAGATTGAGAACAGTCTTACTCAGAATATTTATTCATCGATGCATTTTTTTGTGTTCCTACAAAATATTTGTCTCCAGCAGATGTAGATCCTACCAACATTTATTTCACTCTATTCCTCGAGGAGTCTCCTTTAAGAGGGATATACTACTTCCAACTGCTTCTGACATATGATGAACCCAGCTTTCAGAAACAGAGTTTCTAATTCCTGCAAAGGTCTTGTGGCAACAAGCTACAAAAATCCATTCAGAGTAAAACCAAATACAACTGTAAGTATAAAGAAATAGAATGTTTTGGATTCATGTAGACATTTTCAGAGTTGTAAACCCTTTTCACCTTCTTTTTCAAAAAACAATTTGCCAAAGGGACTTCGTGGGCTGGAAATCAAAGGTTATGCCTTTGGATTCAAATAAAACCCCTTCAAAATCTTAAATGTCAGAAAATATTGGCATAATTGAGTGGTCCCATTAACCTCAATGGGTAAACTATAATTGTATTGAAAAGAATGGGAGCTTTGCTATTAATTAAAAAAAAAAAAAAAAAAATACAAGCAAGTGGGAGCTAGTGCAAAAACATCTGCAGGAGACAGAACAAATTTGATCTGAATTTGAACCTTGGGTATTCATGATTATGCACTTTGGGAAACCAAAATAAATTGGGACTTTTTAGACCAGCCATGTATGCTTTTTGACAGATAGGGAGAGCATTGAAGTGTGTAAAAAAGTGCATAAAGTAGTAATACTAACATGATATGGATGCAATGGCAAAAAAAAAGAGTTTATGCACTGAAAAGTATTTTATTTGGTCTCACAAGTAATGTGACTTTTATATGTGTAATGTACTTAATGATATAGGGTTTGTCTTTGCTAACTTGTAAACAGAAATAGAAGTAAAAATGAAATTAAAAGTTTTAGTGAAAAAAAAAAAAAAACAAACAGAAGTTTTAGAAGTTCTGGAAATCTCTGGTCAGGGCGATAGAGGCAGAACAACAGGGCAATGTGTCATCACCTTTTAACCTGTTGGTTTTTCAAAGCCAGTTCATTTATCACTGAGCATGAACTCTGGAAGGAATGAAATGATCATATATGATTTTGTGATGTCAGGCCAGAAATGCCTTGCCCTGGTAATCGATATTAAGAACAGCAGTTACTCCAAGGGAATGCAAAAACCAAATCACCTCCCTAGAGGTCATACCAGCAACATGACAATTTCAGGCTCTGGCTTACTGGTGAGAGTATGCAGCAATGCCTGCTAGCCTCGTGGGATTAATGGCATGTGACCTTAGTGACAGAAGAGATACTGAAAGAGAGATTTCCCCAAGTGTTTGTTTAAATATAAGCAGTGGCACTGTTCATTATAAAGTGATTTATTTTCTTAAGTGTTCCTTGTGTGGGGTTAGGCAAGACAGATGCAATCGCCTCAGACGCAAAGTCTTCAAGAGGTGTTCTTTCAATTAGAAATGCTTAAGATGAATTATCTGCATTGATAGATCAAGGGGTTTGGCTTTTTCTACAGGTTAATTCTTTTCTCCCCAGCATATGTGCAAGAAGATTTTATTGTCCATGAAAGTGAAGGGCAGAGAGTACAGGGTTCGGCTGAACACAGTTTAGGGAAATGAGATGCATAGTAAATGATGTGCATAATTCCCTGCACATTTATGCTAGTGACAGGGAATCTCAGGTGCAAAAACACTCAACAACCCATCTGTTCCAAATGAAGTCCTTTCCTGCAGGGAGGAGAAAAGAAAAGTTACCAGGCCTTTAACTTTCAGTCCAACTCTACAGTGCCTTTTTTGTTGTAGGATTTTTTATTTTCATTATGGAAACAGACAAGCATTTGATTTGGAGCAGAATGAAATTACAAAGAAAGAGACTAAGAACAGCTCAGGATCCAAACTCTCTTCCAGATAGTGTTCTGTGGTTTTAATTATTTGAAAATTTCTAGAAGACTTCAGAAGCGGTTCTTACTATGAGAATTATACATGTATCTGTGTGTATCTGCATTGTGCAGTAGGAAAGGTTGGTGCTTATTATTTGGAAAGACTTGGCCACAGAGATCTGGAGACTTAGTCAATGTGCCTTAGACTATCATATCTACATTCAAGAGTGCTTCTGGACTTCAGTCATATATTGGGAAAAGAAGAAGATAATTGTAGGCAACTTAAACATCTTATCCAAACCAAATCTTATCCAGGAAATAACCTTGTATAGTAAGTAAGTTAATTGTCTCACTCATCTTTCTCATGAATTCAGACTCCATATTAAACAGTCACAGTGGTTTCAGGTGCCATAAGAATATAGAGGGCACATACTGACTACTTGGTGCAGAGCAGAAAAGTAGTAAGCAGAATGTATTGATTTCCTACCAAAAAACCCCTTCAAAATATTAAAATCTTATTTGTCCCTTTTGCCCTGCCTACAAAATTAGATTTCAATTGTACATTTTCTCTTATTGGGCTGTGCTTTAGAAGGGATAGATTGTCCACTTTAGGATACTTCATTGTATTTGTTTCTCTTTTGGACAAAGCCTTGACTGAAAAGGATCTTTTGTGTTTAAGAGCTCAAGGCAAAAATGTATACATAAAACCCCTTTCTAGATGTTTTGTTTGCTAAATATACCTGAACAGAGGGCTTTTTGCTGATACCCAGCCGCAGTTTGAGTTAGTTCTTGGTATCCAAAAAGGATAGGTCATATTTGAAGATATCTTATGAGTTGTATATTTCCAGGATTAAGTGAACAGCAATCAATAGGATTTTAATAGCAATTTTAGAGTTGAGAATCTGCAATTCTGCTGAATATTGTATTAGGAATTTAACTTCTATTTTAGGATCTGGTCCAAGATTACAAGTAAATTTTTAGTGACAGTCTGCAACCTAAACAGCACCCTATTTTTAGTAAATTTGCTTCTCTCAGGTCTCTGAATAATAACGCAAATTTTAAGTATACACTATGCGGGAAAGCTAGCATTTCAAACGCACACCTACTCTTAATTAATGTTTTTATATCTCTGCTGAATGTCAGACTAGAATAATAAGAAAGAAAAATGCATATTAAAATCCATGAAAGACACTAATTTGCTATTTTAAAATACACCAGCAAGAATCTGGCTGCTTCTGCCATTTAAAGCATTTCCAGAGATCTTATTTTATCTTCTCTTAAAGATGTGTTACAATTGTTTCTACAATTCTGCTTTGTGATTTTCTCTCAATAAAATAAAAAAAAAAATATTGTTTTTGTAAGAGAGAGATGGGATATTATTTTATAGTGTGTTTTTATGAAAAAAGTACTAATAGGATATATATTATATATAAACACTCAGGAGAAAACTATCCGTATTCAGAATTAAAGGTGTCATAAGTTAAATTTGAAGAATCAGAGGCAAACATCTTTTAAGTACTAGAGATACAATTGTTTTACAATTCTTAGCTTGGCTGGAAGTCTGTCAGATCCGGGAAAAGAGCCCATCTATCATACACTGCAATCCAGAGTTTAAACATAAACATTCTTTTCTCTCCCATTTGTCTTATTCATGCCCCTCCTGCATATGAATAAAGCAGGAGTCCTAGGAAACAAAAATATATCATCAAGTAAGAAAAGGCTGTCTGCCAAGCTGGATTAAAAATGACAAGCAAATTTCATCCTAGGATCTGAGGTCTTGCTGAATAATAGGAATCATGAACTGTAGTATATTAACACCAGTATCTAATGTATTCCTTGTCCCTGACTGAGCAAACTTTCTTTTGGGCATAAACACTTTTTACCAGCCACTTTACCTGGGTAACATTCACGATCTTCTATGAAGCCATAATCTTCAGATCTCACTGTAGATGAGAATATGTAGAAATAAGAGAGTGCAATCACATTCAGAATTTTACTCTCAAAACCAATGAAAACATTTTGAAGTTTGTGATGTAGCTGGCCTTTATTAATTTGAATTTAAAGACCTAGGTGTTCTTTTAACTTCATGAACATATCCTAAAGAGATTTTTGTTATTTTTATTATTATTTTATTATTTATAATTTTATGGGGTTTTTTGAAAACCAAGAGAGAATTGTTTTCTAATAATATACACAATATTCTACAGTTACAAGAATTCATATTTAAAGAGTTTGTTTTACTATTACTTTTGAAAACAGCTATGCTAAAAATACAAATATCCCAGATGTGTTCTCGTTTATTTAAATGGAGAAAGGCAGGGCAGAGCAGGGCAGGCAAGGCAAGGCAAGGCAAGGCAAAGAAATCATAACAGACAAGACTATAAGTTGGCTTTGAGTTAGAATTTTTGGGAGATATCTGTAAAGTTAACATAAAATTCAGAGCAAGGAGGTGCTTGCTTGTAAAATAATGCAAAAAAAAAGACGCAGTACCATCACGTTCAAAGGTGTAGGGAAGACAACCAGTAGGAGATATGGCCACCTGGGAGAAGAAGGAGCAGTACATTATCATTCTTGTAAGCATAGGGACAAAAGGAGAGTGTTATCTGCTCTATAAAGTGCCATGCTCTAGCCCACCGCATCAAGCAGTAGTTACTAACAGGACATTGCAACCTGGCACCATGAGGACCACCATTCAGATCCTCCTGAAGACCTTGAGCGCTAGCATTTCTCTTGGCCTCCTCCTATTTCATTTATCATCTCTAAACCCACATAACTTCTGAAATGTCAGAATCTTCTTTCATTCTTTTCTGATTTGCACCTAATTTCTCTTTATTTTTATTAACTTTAAAATTCACATGCTATTTAAGCAGCCCTGCAGTGATCAGTAATGTCTGCAAGATGGGTTTCTCCATGGTACCTTCATTAACCTTCCACAGAATTCAAGCCCCTCAGTCACTTATGCAGTATAATTAGTTTTTCTATGCAAATATCAGTTGTCTTTGGCTTAAATATGTGCTAGCCTTTACTTTTTGCTACATTGAATGGATATTTACATTGCTCATAACTGGTTTTGTAAGTGTGCACGCTGAATCTTTTTTAAAAACTTAATTTTTTTTATAACTTGAACTGTCAAATGTTAATTATGAACATTTGTTATAAAATTTGCTGAGATTTGCTATAAAATAGGAAAAAGAGTGCTATTATGTACTGCCTGAAGTACTCATCATAAGACATATCCATAAGTGTGTATAAAAACAAATAAATAAAATTAAATACATACTTATGTGTGTATATCTATATATTGTGTATGCATATATATATTGTATATATACAAAGTATAACATCAACTAGTACATGCAACAAAATTAACTTCTGGAGCACCTAAACTGGACTGTCTCTATGGTTAACAAAGTCTAGTGGTAGAAAACACAAAATTAAAACACTAATACTGGATAATATATTGCACATCTTTATTAGCTCCTTCATTTCCCAGTAGAGTGGTACTAACCATAACGATTATTGCCTTGAGTATTTCAGTAACCTTGTATTCTGCCCAAGAATGGTACTGTGGTAAAACAAAATGCTACTGCAGAAGCTAGGTAAAACATCCAAGCAAAGTCAGGAGCTCAGCACTCAGCACTGGGCACACACAGTGGTAGGTCAGATGCTGCACTAGATTGCTACACTTCCACCAGTGCCCATGCACTGAATATCTGCTGATACACAGCCAGAGCTTAAAGATACATGGCTTTAATGTTCCTGCATGAATTAGCAAATACCAGAAATGTGGGCTTTGTGGGAGGGAGCAGGACCCACATACAATTAACTCACACTTTGAACATTACCTCTCTCTAGCATCGAGCGTACTCTTTCAGGCTGGTTAGGGATAAATAGGTGTTGCAATTCAAACAAGTCCATTGCAAGGATAATTAGCCTCACAAATAAATCTATACTAATTTTACTCAGCTAACTGTATGACAGAGCTTAATAATAGAGGAGATTTCAATGCAGTGCAGTTTTATAAGGATTTAGAATGTGCTTTAGCAAGAATCAGGTTTTAGCCATCAGAAAAAAAGAAAAAAAAAAAGTTGAAAATTCAGTGGCCACTTTTGTTATCTTTAGAACGAAAAAGTCTGGAAATCTTCAAAGAGAGACCATTACACCAACCTGAAATAAAGTAATTCGTGAATTTTAGGGATGAGATTATTTGATCAGTGATAGGTGATCTGAGAAAACTGCAGCAATTCATTGTGCAATTGGAAGCTCAAGACAGTATACCCTTGTTTTAGGGCCTTATATCCATCATCCCCTATATCCCAACAGAGAGCAAAACCTGGAGCTGTACAAAAGGCACATTGGAAGGATTAAAAAAATATCTATCTCTTTTTCCCCAGAAAAACTCTGTGATAGACATGGTGGAGTACTTAGCCAGCTCTACTTGCTATAAAGCATTCTAAGATAAGGAAGAAGTACTTTAAGAAGCATTTTCGCAGTAAAAATTTTGTCTGTTCAAAAGTATGGGGGCATTTTTTCCTAAAAGATTTGAACCTTTCTGCCATTTAGTACTTAAAAATTTCACTGTCTTCTCTGAGATGTCTCTTAACAAGGAACTAGAGATGTCAAGACATAATAGGAACTTGTTAGGGATTAAATGAATGTCCAGGCAGGGAACAGAAGAGAGTAAGAATAGGGATCTGAAGGGGAAAAAAAAAAAAAAAAAAAAAAAAAAAGGCAAGAAAAGCCAGTAGAGGGGGAAAAAGAAGAAAATACAAAAATATGGAAAACCACCAAATCATCATAGGAGGCTTGCAAAATGCTGCCAACTGTCTAGACAGATATGGAAATATGTGATGAAATGGTTTTTTTTCGTTTGTAGAATATTACTTTTTCAAATACAACAAATTTATATTCATGTAAGTGATAAAACCCAAAACTATTACATAAGAAAGCAGAAGTATCATGCTAGATAGAAAGAATTTCCTGTGCAATTTATCTGTTATAAGAAATAATACAGAAAAGGTGAATATTGCATATGCACTTTCCCTTTTTCCTTAAACTCATATTAGCATAGGATTTTTTTTTCCTGGTCAGCTAATCGTCCCTGATCTTGTGCAAAGCATTTGACACTGTCCTGCATGACATACTTGTCATCCTTGTCTCTAAATTGGAGAGCCATAGATTTGATGGATGCACCACTTGGTGGATAAGGATGGCCTTACTCAAAGAGTTGTGGTCAACAAGTGGTGTTCCTCGGGGGTCAGTACTGGGACTGGTGCTGTTTAACATCTTTGTTGGTGACATGGACAGTGGAATTCAGTGCACCCTCAGCAAGTTTGCTAACAACATCAAGCTGTGTGGCGTGGTTGACATGCTGGAGAGAAGGGATATCATCCAGAGCAACCTGGACAGGCTTGAGAGATGGGCCTGTGCGAACTTCATGAAGTTCAACAAGGCCAAGTGCAAGGTCCTGCATCTGAGTCAGGGCAATCCCAAGCACAAATGCAGGCTGGGCAGGGAAGGGATTGAGAGCAGCCCTGAAGGGAAGGTCTTAGGAGTGTTGATTGATTAGAAGCTCAACATGAGCCAGCAATGTGAGCTTGCAGCCCAGATGGCCAACCATATCCTGGGCTGCCTCAAAGGAAGCATGGTGAGCAGGTCAAGGGAGGTGATTGTGCCCCTCTACTCCACTCTGATGAGACCTCACCTGGAGTACTGCATCCAGCTTTGGAGTCCTCAGAACAAGAAGGACGTGGACCTGTTGGAGAGGGTCCAGAGGAGTGCCACAAAAATAGTCGGGGGCTGGAGCACCTCTCCTGTGAGAACAGGCAGAGGGAGTTGTTCATGTTGAAGAAGAGAAGGTTCCAGAGAGGCCTGATATCAGCCTTCCAGTACCTAAAGGGGGCCCACAGGAAAGATGGGGAGGGACTCTATCAGACAGTGTAGCAGTAGGACAAGGCATAACATTTGTAAACTGAAAGAGGGGAGATTTAGATTAGATATTAGGAAGAAATTCTTTACTGTGAGGGTGGTGAGGCACTGGCCCAGGTTGCCCAGAGAAGCTGTGGCTGCCCCATCCCTGGAGGTGTTCAAGGCCAGGCTGGATGGGGCTTTGAGCAACCTGGTCTAGTGGGAGGTGTCCCTGCCCATGGCAGGGGGGTTGGAACTAGATGATCTTTAAGGTCTCTTACAGCCCAAACCATTCTATGATTCTGTGATTCTAATGTAAGGAAAGATGTTTATTTTATTAATATCCTTTACTGCACTAAAATAATGTTTCTGATAATTTCTCCCGCCAAAAAAAAAAAAAAAAAAAAAAAAAAATATTCCAATGTAAGCATATAAAATATAGAATTAAAATCTATTAAAAAGATTGGAAATTCAAATGACTGTATGTAAGACATGTATGTGAAACACATTCAGTGTGTTTATTCAGACAGCTTAGTTAGCTATTGCATATCAATGGCAAAGTTTCTCTGCAATCTTTCACAATAGTTGTCATGCTTGCTATCTTTGAGAAAAAGTGTTTCTCCTTACACAAAAATTGTTATAAAACTCAAGGTATGTTCAATTTAACATCTTATAATAAAATCAAAATCAGTATAGAATTCCTTTGATCATTTAGCCATTTTCTTGAGAATAAACTTTGTAGATGATTTTGTTTCCTGTAAACTACCCATCCTTGTAAGCAAACAGAAAATACAAGGGAACATATGGCAAAATGGCAAAAGCAATCTAGAGGAGGGATGGATGGATGCTGAAAGAGGCAGATGCCTAATCTTGTAAGCCTAATTTTTCCCCTCCTTATTTCACTATAGTTGTATTAGGTTGCCATATTAATGCACACTTACTATTTTTAACTAAATATCATACCCAAGTAATTGCACCCATGAAGATATGATCACCTTCACCAGGAGCCTGTCCCTCTAATTTTAATTTTAAGAGCAAATATCATTGTACATTGGGCAAATTTTGCTGTAACTCACTGAAATGTAACTAACAAAAACCAGACCTCTAAAAAACTTAAAACATGTATCAGAATGGAGATTGGTGTTCATCTTGCAACAGATGTGATAAAACCCACTACCAGGTGCATACAAGGCAGTATGAGAAAGACACTCTCTGCATCTGTACAGTGATTCTGTACAGCAGAGAGAAAGTACAAGGAAACATCACATAATCTTTCATTTCCTTAGGCTATGGACTTTCACACTTGCTTCTCAAAATGACAGAAATTAATTAAACTTATAAACTTACAATGTAATTGATAGATATCTGGTCAGTGGAGCATATGATATGGTAGGTGACCTCTTTTGGGTGTGCAGACAGGGTGCTCACACATTTCTCTGTGCATACACACCTTTCTGTCTCTTCACGTTTTCCAAAATGCAGCTAAGACACTTTCCCAAAGAAAATGCTGTCAAAATGCAGCAGGTTGCTGCAAATCAGCACTTTCAGCAGAGGCTGTTTCATCACGAAATTCCAAACTAGTGCTCGTAAACAACCCCATAATTGTTCGCGGCATGTCAACAAGCAAAGGCTTTGATAATTTTATTTTGGCAGCAAACAATAGTGAGGAATTAAGTTCATAAAACTTGACTTAATTGTGGATAAAACCCTAGCATACAATTCTGCTACATTTCAGAAGCCAATTAAAGTGTTTACAGATTAGTCAACATCTATCCATCCAATTCACATCATCAGTATGCAGTCTGCAATGGAAATGCTAAATAGAAATAAACAAATGCCTGTAATTTATATTTGTAGAAAGTTGTCATCTGCTTCCCTTAACTTACTGGTCTGTCAAGATTTCTTTTCTAAACTATCATACTCAAGAATGTTTACATATTGCCTTAGAATTTGTATAGTCAAATATTTCTGTAAACATTATATTCTTGCAAAGGCTGGAATGTCGTTAGATAACAACATTCTCATACTTGGCCCATATTTACAATTCAAATTAGGTCTTTTTTAAATCTTTTTTGAGGTTCTGAAGTGATCTGATAAAAACCCTTTTTGCCTGATCAATAATGAACAGCATTCAAAAGGTCAGCTAGGCCTTTCTGTTCATAACAAAAAAGCAACAACTTGTTCAGCAAAATTTAAAGTCCAGAAATATAAAATGCCTAATAGGAAGGCAATTGTCTGGAAAGAAACACTTGCTTTGCCTTATAACTGTAGTATTTGATGGTACAAGATAAATTCTTAAGAATATTATGTAGTTCATAAAAGGATATTTTTAAAGTTGATTCATATAAACTACATTATAAAAATTTTAATTTACTCTTATTTAAATTTAAAATTACAAATTTTAAATAAAATATTTTTTAGTTGTATCAGGTATTCAAACAGCTACCTTGAACAGTGATTATTTTATATATTCAAGAGGTATAACATTATTTCATTTCAGGATGTAAAACAATTACTAATAGAAAATTTCTCAAATGATCATATCATGATGTCCAACTTCAGCCTTGGAGACAGGACAGTAGCATACCAGAATGTAGCTGGTTTGGTCAGGGGTATCTTATCACGGTCCTCAGACGATATCCTGTGAAAGCCAAATTATGGCAAAATAAAAACAGCAGATCAGTTTTGCTCATGTTATGGGGGAAAAATATTTTTTGTTGCATAAGACAATTATAAAAATAATTGTGTTTAAGTTTCTTGACCTACACTTTAACCTCTAGCAGTATGTTTAAACACAAGGAAAAACCCTACCCTGCAGAGCGTAAAGACTTCATTCATTGTTCTTATGAAGCTAAAAGTTGTTCTGCCCTAAGAGCATCTTATAATCAAATAATGTGAGGATTCATGAAAAGGTTTAGCTTACATTTTCACTTTGTATTGAACTAAAAAACCACACTCGTATAACATATGCTGCTGTTTGTAGGAAAGTGGAAAAAAAAAAAAAAAAAAAAAAAAAGGAAGGAAACTACATAGAAAAGCAAAACATTAGATGTTTATCAAGGTTTTTCTGTGCGGAAAATAGGGGATATTCCATAGATTGACTTCTAAAGAAAGCCAAGAGGACATGCCCTGTCTTTTTAGGAAGACATATTTCCACAGGAGTAGCAGCTACACAGAGGGATGTGACATGGTAACTTCATCTTCCCTACGCAAAGACACCACGGGTGTGACAGAGACACTTGGGTGTCCTGGGTGCCCTCTTCTCCCACACCAACCATGCCTCAAGTCCAGTACCAACAATATAATGAGTTTTCAACTTTTCATATTCACTGCTGTAGAAAGCTGACACTTCCCTGGAGCTGGAAAGGAGGAGACTGCACCAGGCCAGCCAGAGCAAAACCAGCAGGCTGTAGGGCTCATGGGGAAGGTAGGAGTGGATGTTTTGCCTGTCCGGCAACAGAAACTCAGCTGTTTCCTCTGCAGGGAATGACAATCAGTCACTTGTTGCCTTGACCCACTTCCTACAAATAAACAGGTTATTCATTGGGTCCAGTGGAAAACTGGATCCAGTTTAAAAATTAACTGATAAATTACTTGGAGAACCAAAATGAACAGGGCTCATTTTCAGGCCAGCCTTCCTGTACAGCCCATGAAATTTGTCTTGCCTCATCTACGTTTCAGTTCTCTATTATTTCCTAAAAATAAGGATACTTCCTGCATTTGCGATCTGAGATCTCAGGGCAAAGTTTCTGTTTCACTCTGGGATTGTGAAGCATCCTGCATGCAGAGGTTCATTCCTGCCTGGGGGCTATTGGGGTCACCATGAAACGAAAAGCAGTGGAGGGCAGAGGATGGCTTTGTGGGACTTAATAAACAGCATTTGCAGGCTGTCTGGACTGAACTTCTCTTGGCATATCTGGGAACCCTGTAGGGACCTCATAATTTGTTTCTGCTGACTAACTGGTGCAAGTGCAGCTTGTTAACTTCACCCTGGATATTAAGAAGATAAGTAAGCTTGCTTCAGCAGAGAAGCAGTAGAAAGAGAAACAAGAAAGAAACTGCTGGTAGCTTACAAAGTATAATAATTTAAAGGGGTCAATATATGGATTTGTGCACATAAATGAAGCAGTAGCCACCTCTCAAATTGCTCCTTTGAAGGAATAACACAATAGTATGGTAACACAAAAAGTCCACAGGGCATTAATCTTCTATTTGACTACAATTTGCAATTTAGGAAAAAAGGGTACTAAAATGCAAAACATACTGAAATACTAACCTTGAATAATACCAAAAAAGAAGATCACAAGAAAACCTCTGAACTGGTGATGATAAAGCAATACTCATCTAAACATGACTATTTAAAAATAAAAAAATAGAAGATGGATAGTTCAAGAGTTCCATATACTTTGAAAAGTAACTTTTGAATCAGGTTTATCTGCTGTTGTGTTGTCTTTTTTTTTTTTCCTTTTTCCAGTTTTTCAACACATTCTCAGGCTTTTTATATAAACAAAGAAATAACCAAAGCCATAAAATGCTTTGAAACATTTTATCAAGAGCACAATAGAGTGTCCATATCTGGAAGAGAAATGGAGAGAAACTGGTAACAAATTGTCATGTCTAGGGGAAAAGGAGACAATGGATAAGCTTATAAAAATTGCTGTAGAACTCCCAAAACTGCAGAAACCTTCAGAGCTAAAGTGACTCTGATATATCTGTGTGTCTTGTAGATATTAACACGAAGATTTAAAAAAACAAATTACTAATTCATGTAACTGTGTTTTTCTATGTTACGGGGCGGGGGGGAGGGGAGGAAGTCATTAATGTCTTATAGTAGAAAAGAAAACATTATCTCATAAAGAAATTTGAATTTACAAGATAATTTTAAATTGTATTAGTGATTTAAAGTTTTTATCAGAATAATACCTAAAAATTGCTCTATCTCTGCAGATAATTTGTAAATTAATGTTTGTGACCAGGAAAAAAGGGAATTTTTTCCTTTATCTGTCCTGTGCCAGACTTCTGCTTTGGCTTCTTGAAATTCTGAATTCAGAATTCATTTCCTGTGAGTATTCTAACCCTTTCAATTAGAACATTCTACTAAAAATACTCTATTCAAAAGATGCTAAAGAACTATTCAATAAAAATAAAAATAAAATTAAAAAAAAAAACACAAACACAAACAGAAGATACACAAAGAAGTATTTCCTTGCAAGTATTCAGTGAAAAAATTGTTCTGGTGGATATGTGATTATATACAGTAAGATATTTCTATCTACCCAAAGTAATTATGAATCAAAGCAAAATGCAGCCATTTAGAATTTTTGGAAATCATGGCACCATAGCTATTGCTACTGTGTATGTTTAGCTTTCTCTAGTTACATACAGAAGTAACTCATGAGCACATTATGTTTTCTGCAGCTTTAGGTCATGATTAGTAGATTGATTAACTATGGATGAAAGTAGAAATCACAACCTGCTGTTAAATAGCAAAGATGTAGTTCATAAGCAGTGTTACACTTGTACAGTCAATATCAAAATAACCAAGATATGGGATAGTGAAATGTCATTATTGCTCAGGTTTGTGTTTTATTGTTGCTTAGATGGCTATGGTACGACAACTATATGCCAGGATAAATCACTAGCAGAAACCGAAATGATGCAAAAGCTTCAGGTTTAACTGAAGGGTGAGAAAAAAGAACCGTGTGTAAACTTTTAGAACGGGAAATGAAAAAAAATAGATTTCATGTTAATGTGTCATAGTTCATTTTTGGAAGACATCAAAACATTCTGTGCTATTCTTTATTGGTTGCAATAAGCTGTAAAACGTTACTTACAAGACAGTTTTTATTTATAATTGACTACAGGATATATATTTCAGGCAAAATTGTAGGATGACATGCTAAAATAATAGCTGGGGGGAGGGGCAGTTTAAGATATCTTGTTTTAAATGTTGCTTAGTGTAGATATTTTATTCATAAATGATGGTACAATCTCCTCATGGCAATTTTCTGATATACTAGTTCTGTCAAGTCTTAGCAAGAAGAAAGGGATAGATTCAGTGAAATGCATCCAAGAGTGGTTTTATAACCTTCAGGTAGTGGCAGATACAGGCTTCTCCTCCTCGGAGGTGTTCCTGTCCTGTTCAGCAGGCACAACCATCTTCAGAGAAGGAATCTGACCACACAGCTTTCCTTAAAAACAGATAAAGTTATCATTAAGTCATAAGACCCTATTAGGCAATTCTAACCCTTCCCCAGAGAGCCTTAGCTTGAGGAAAGATTGTTTTGGCTGGTGAGGTAGAATGGTAACTGGCATGCTATCTTCAAGATAATAAAAATTACCAGAATTTCCCGTGTTAACCACGTTTTTCAGTGCATTTAATACGCTTCCTAATTATTTAGTAACTTTTCTCAATGCAGATCTAAAATTAATTTTTGATTTTCCAGCACCTGGAAGAATTAAACTGAAAATATGTGTTCTATCTTGTACTTTTATCATAGAAAAAGAATACTAGATTTCTCTCTGTTGCTTAATGCATATCTTGATGCCATGTCTGTTCATCACTTGCATCTTCAGCCATGTGTATCAGCGTATCATTAAACACAGGTAGAAAGAAGAAATACTTGCAGAGGTCTGCTTTGTCTCTGGAGATAAAGTAAGACTCTCAGTTCAGCTTCCATTAAAAGTATTTTTCTTTCTACTGGTATGAATTGGTCAGATTGGAATCTACTGAAGGAACTGTAATTTGTAAAACTTTCTCACTTTGTCTTTCCTTCTAACATTTGTGCTCTGTCCTGGCTTTTTCTCCATAGTAACCAACTTGTTAGATATGACAGTTCCTTTTAGGCAGACTCCATTGCAATCACTCACATTTTACCATCTCAAAGCCTGGTTTACCAACCACTCAAATGCAATGTGTACAATTATAACCTTAATTTGATATTCTTTTAATCTATTTGAAGATTAGGTTGTATCTGTGGAGATTTATGTCAACAGATTCTACCCTCCCATCGGTTCAAATTAAGACTCATTTGATGAATTTACTAAAATTTTGTTGATACAAAAGAGATGTACAATATTTTTTAATGGCTCCCTCATTTGAAAAAAACTAAATAAATTTGAAAACACATAGTTTTGATATTACGTTATTTCAGACATTTGGTAAAAACATCTTCTGATGAGGTATGAGAAGATTATTCAGGCAAAAAAGCTGAAGATTTTATGTTACTTAAAAACCGTATAGATCAAGAAGCTAGCGATTCAAGTGCTAGCAATCTGAGGCCTAACCCTCTAAATCACTTCTTTATTGACTATGACTACACACTATTTTTCATTCCAGTGGGAGCTAGCAGTACCTTATATTTCAGCTCACTGGAACTCAAAGTGATTCTGAAGATAAACCAATTCGCATCAGAACCTACATAACGATGGCAAGCATCATAACAAAATTGACTCCACACATTATGCCAAAAGCTGACACCTGAATGTTTTAGGCAAGGCTTGCTTGCATCTGCTCAAAAAAGTGAGCTCAGTTTTACTTGTTTATTGTCATGTTTTCTTGTGACTCCCATAAAGTTCCTCAGCAAATGGCTTATAGAACAGTCTGCATCGTCTAATCTGTGAGAGTCCGTGCTGTCTGCAGTCAAGGTGGAGAAGAAAAAAACTGTGCCAGATCCTATTCTTAATGGTTGCAAACTTCAGTTTGTTGAAATTTTCTTCTCCACAATTTTATCTGATTTTATTTTTTATTATTATTACTATTACTTTTCATAAATTTGAATGCTTTTGACAATAAATTTAAGAGAAAAAATTGTAAAATCACTTTAGCTATTTTAGTGAAAAATTTCAACATTTCCATGCCTGGAGCACATACTGAAACTGGGCAGAGAGATTTGAGGTAGATCTTTATAATCCACCACCAAAATCCATTCCTACTTGATTTAGAATAACTCTTTCATTCATTGAAGATGGTAAAAACTTAATAAAGACATACTTCTTTGACAGACAGATTCTCATGTAATCCAAATTTAGAGTCAGTTAGCCTAAGATGAACATTTTCTATCACGGTTTTCATGTCTGCAGAGTTATAGATGTTAAGGAATTTTAGATTTCACATACATACACTTCCTATATGAACATAGCAGACATCTGACGGAGTTGAGTCAGAAAAAAACAGGCAGCAATTCTTCAAGGATTTAGTGGGAGAGTACAAAAAAACTTGAGGGAATGAGAATGGAGTGAAACTTCCGAAGCACTTGGGTATTAAAAATCACAAATCCCATCTGTCACTTAGAGGATGCAGATTAAATTTTGTTTAGGCTAATGAATTTGAGCACATTTAACTCTGCTTTCAGGAAAAACACAATCCATTGTTTGTCAGATTTCATTAGTAGAAGTTGTCAGAAAGCTCAGCATTTCCTATGCCATCATTCTGAGTGCCTGTCATAAGTCCTCTTTAGGTGTACATTACATACAAATCCTACATCATGTCATATTCAAGAATAAGGACTGGACTACAGCAGTTTGAGCTTTTTCAAATTATGACAGCGCAGGCAAAACAGCATTTTTACACATTTTCTGCATGTAATCACTTTTGTTATTTCATCTAACAGTTCCTCATATTTCATTTGTACCTCTTCGCAGACATGCAAGCTACTATGTACTAGACACGTTATACTTGTAATGAAAAAATACAACAATAGCATGTTCCTTATCTAAACAAGGTTGCATCCAAAATGTATGGCAACAGACAATAGATTGAAAAACAAATAGCGAGTATGACATGAAGAATAAAATGACAATGAAGTGATTATGCTAAAATAACTATTGTGGGAGGACCTGGAAGAGAAAAACTGAATTGTGTTTATTTTTTTAAACTCACAGGCATCTTTTCAACAAACTAGTATTATAATATCTTTTGGCTATGAGTACATCTGGTGTTTCATGATGTTTTGGCTAACACAGGATAGGAGACAATTAATTTTATTGTGTAATGAAACAATCCAGTAAATAATATATACATTATAATGGATGAACTGGCATCTGATGCAAAGAAATACTCTGATAAATCTTCTGGCCCTGAAGTAAACTAATTTTAGTACTGCATTACTTCTCTTTTTTCATGAACTATGGATCTCTGTTTCTTCTGCTGTAAATGGATTTTTTTAAGAGTAAACAATTTTTCTTTCTAAGTGATGTAATCAGAGGGATGAAAAAAAGAAATAACATATTGAAGAAGAGGAAAGTAACACTGGATATTTAAGGAATGATTTATTCATTATTTAAATGAATATTTAAATTTAAATTCTAAGCTAATATGATATAACAAAAACAGCGATTATGGTGAAGAAAAGAAAGAGACAAAAGTTTACAGCAAAGTTAGTTTGAGGTGAAGTTAGGGCTTATTTTCATACATGTTATGAAAATAGATGTTAGAAAATGTGTCTGTCCTGATTTTAGGAGCTGATTTCATATTTCAGCTGAGAATCATCTTTGTATGTAATACCATAAAGTTACTGGTCCATAGTAAGATCTGTGGCTTCATACCCTAATGTGTTTTTTTCAAAAGATGCCTTAAGAGTGTAGCCTTGGACATATGGGGAAAAAAAAAATTAAAAACAACCAACCAACCAAAACAAAATAATCTAGCCATAAATCCAACAAACAGATAGGATGGTACTTGCAAAAATTCAAACCAATCTCACAGGACACGAAATAATAGAAGTATGACTGTATGCTGTTTGTGCTTGTTTGTTGCTCACCTGCAGGAAATTTCATCCACAAGCATTTAGTGAAACCGGTAGTATTGTTCTTTGGGGAAAGAACAAGGACAGCACCCTACCTGAAAAGTCATGCTTACTAAAATGTTTTCATTCTCCACAATTAACCGAATTGTTCAGTAGCCCAGATTTAAAGGGGGAGATAGTTGATGTATAGGGTGGTGCAAGGAACAGGCCCTTAAAAAACAGGAAATACGGTTTTGAACCTGCAAGCTCAGATAAAGGGATTCAGATGCTGACCTTTTCATCAGGCTGCAATTTCTTCTGTGTCATAAGTTTTAAAAGAAACTACAAATGCTTCTCCATTCTTCGCATACTCACAAATGATGGAATCATCACTTCAAATCCTGTAACAGGAAGAGATTTCTAGTGCTTAATGTCTCCTCCTGAGGAAAGCTGGGAAACGTTCAGTTTAAGCAATGTGTGTGTGAGCTGGTGAGAGTTATCTGAGAAGACACAACCCCAAGCATTATGGTTTTTGTTGTTTTGTTTGTTTGTTTGTTTGTTTAAATCTATTTATATATCCTTATTATAAACTTTGTTATTTATGAAGGAGAGACTGCTATTATTATTATTTATTTGTATTTCATGAAGTTCGTTCTTACTGTATCACGCTAACCTGTTGCGAGTGTACGCAGCCATTCACAAATGAGGGCTTCTGACAACGGCTTCTTTGCAGTCAGAGGTTTAAATAAGTTTTTTACTAAACTACATGTAACCCCATGCTAAATTTTAAGGAAATTCCTCCTTAGCTGGGAGGATTATTTAAACCCCCAAATCTACAAAGTATTGATTATAAAACTGATACAAATAGGAGCGCTGCTGTGCTTAAGTTAAGCATGTGTGTAAGCACTTTGACAGATTGGGTTCTAATCAAGAAAACAGTGAAAAGCACCATCTGTTCAGTGACATTTCGCGAGACAGTGAAAAAATTCTGAAGCCTAATCTTTGGTGCAGATGAAAAAGAGATCTGTCCAGAGCAACAAGCTACCACAAAATTAATTTACCAACAGAAACAAGCAATGCCTCCACAGTCTCAGTCTCTTCAGCTTCCTCACATTAATTTTGTAGATTGTAAGAAAAATAAGTTACAATGCATCCCTGCTGCAGGCACAAAGCTCAGTGAGGATGAGAAAGAAGTGCAATTTTATTTTTCCCATTCTGTGGTTATAGTGGTGAACGAAATCAAATATCTCATTTTATGTCTAATTTACGAGAGCCAGTTCCAATCATTATTACTTTGTCTATAGTGAGAATGACATCACTGTAAGTTCCTGTTTTTTCTGGCTAGTCGACCTTGTTTCTGAGAAACATCCATCCTACATGCAATCAGGTCTTCTTAGGGATGAAGCCTACCTCACAAATGAAATGATTGAGAGTTGAAAAAACCTAAGTATACATCCGCATGCTGTCAGACATTGCTGTGGGGCAAAATTAAATACATAAAACTACAAGATTGGATTAAAGAATTCCATTAAGAACACCAGTGCTTGAAACTGAAAAATGAATGTGAGATCTGCTCCCACTGTCTTCATGCGCTAAAAAAGAAAGACAGCAAACAATAAATGTTATTCGATAGTCAGATGAAAAATATGCCAAATCAATAAAGATTGATCGACATGCTCAGGTTCAAAATCCTCCTTTGTTGGTTAGCCTCTGGCCCAAACACTTTGTATTTCTGCAAAAGTAAAAAAGTTTCAGCAGCCACAGAAGCAGAAACATACCAGCTGGAACTTGGCAGACAGTTAATTCCTGTGACTCAGTGTGTCTGGCACCTGGTGTCAAACGTAGAGGCGGAAAAAAAAAAAAAAAAGAAAAGGGTGTTTTTTCCGGCATTTCTAACCAACCAGACTCACTCATAAGCCTTGTGTCTTTCAAGATGTCAGCATAATATATCACAAATATATTGAAATATGCACTGAAGTGTAGAGATCTCTATGACATATTATTCTTTACCTTAATGCACTGAATACCATGCTATCAGTTAGGGTAATTGTTTTTCCGTTTCTATGTATGCTTGGTCATCAAAGAGATAGCTGTACTTAACAGATCAACTGGCATAATTTAGATCCGGAGTTAATGATATTAATAAAATGAATGGGAGAATTCATGCCTTGCAGTGACTGCTTCTGATTGTCTGCTTGCTCAGACAAATGCCAGTGAGACTTTTTCTTTTCCCATTCATAACGCAAAGGTTGTCTTCACTACTGTGACTTCCGTGGTTATGAGCTGGGACACCCTTGCTGAAATCAGTGATGGTAGGATTTACAATAGCAAGTGATTTGTTCTTGGTTTTAAATGAAAGATTAGATTTTGAGATGCAGGACCTCACATGTCATGAAAGCAAGACTCAATCTTGCCTGTCTCTCTCCAAAATATAAGGTATCTCTGCTGAACCCCAACTGAAGATCCCCTCAAACCATTAATATGATACTTGCTTCATTACATTTATCCACCTAATGAGCAATATTAATCTGGAGATTGAACAGCTGATATGAAAATAATCCACACAGCATCTTCATTTGCTAGCGTTAGCAGTGATCCTTCACAAATTATATAGCCGTAGCTAGCTCATCCAAAACTAGTCAGAAAGAAGGAAAATTATGATGGACAAAATGTCTTTGCAAGATGTACCTCACCTGCAATTATTACACCAGATCTTTAGCAGCTATGAGCTAGCAAAATGCCTAAATTCAGCAGAGCTCTGTCCCTATTGACTCTGCTATTACAGATTTGTTACACTTGACTGGTGGAACAAAGTGTCAGGATAAGACCACTTCAGGCTAATTATTTGGCAGCAGCACTGATTTAATAGTTCCCATTTTCCCACATGTTTAACCCTCGCCTGCTGAGACTGTGTTTCAGGAGTTTGGAGTGGGAGCGTTTGCAGCAGCTTCCCACACCCAGAAGGGTTTGGCTGATGTACCAGCCCTCAGAAGCCAATTTATACAGCAGGAAATGTGTTACTGTCTTAAACTGTGTGTGGGCCCTCGCTCAGCACAAGATGGACTCTCTTTAATTGAACTGTGGACTCCTGAACAACAACGTCATGTCTCTGTCTTGCCCACTTCAGCTAAAGAGGTCAAATATTTTCTCCATCATTGCTTAGAGAACTGCCATTAGACTTGCTAACAAGCTAAGTGTCAAGGATATTTGAATAGAGTGTCTGACTCATCAGATATCTGTCAGCAATAAATGTGCGACTAAGTCAAATCAAATTGAAAATAAACAGGTTTTTAGAATATCAACTGTTTACTAACTTGACCAGCATTATTATATCTCATCAGTTGTAACCCTCAGCTGGTTGAAAAATATTGCAAAGTATATGTAGCCTAAAGAAAGATATTTAATAACATATTAATAATATTTTTGCCCATCTGGGTACCTCTAAAACAATAGAGAAGGGGAGAACTTTGGATACTGCCCTTTGATATTTCTGGTTTTCCAAATCGCAGATATAAAATAAATTATGCTAAAATTTTAGCAGATATTGTACACTTAGTCAGATTTTGAAAAGATTGTTCCCACTGTCTTCATTTTGTAAAGTTACTTTGTTTCCCTTATGTTAATTTACCCCTGTAACCCAAATATCTCAAATACATGATCCCAGAATAACCCCACAGTCTACATTATAATGGCAGAATATCTTTTTTGTGATTATTACTGACTGCTGCAGTGGCTATTTAGTGACAATTTTGTCCTCATCATAACAAAATTAAACTTTTTCATATGCATATGTTTTTGCTACAGTTTCCAAAAAGTAGCAGTATTCTTACATAAATTTAGTGACCTTGTGCAGCATATTAGCATCTTCTTCTTACATAAAAATTGAATGTCAGTAAACAGTTGGAAAGTACTATCCATAAGATTTCCATACTTTGAAGTTTTATGGATAAGTTAGAACTTTCATGTGTGACAATGGGAATGAAATATCGTCATTTTTTAAGAAGTCCCAGGTAGAAGACTGAAATCAAAGAGTATTAGTAACGTTCAAATCATGTTAGTGCTAATGTTGACATATCTAATTAGTGTGTTATATCATCAGTCAAATATGAAAAGCAGGTTTTTTACTACTTTCACTCCTGTGTAAAGAGGATATAAAATCAATAATGTTAGCGATGTGCGTTAAAATCACACTAGTCGTCAACACCTGTGTCTGTATATTTTTAAACATATGACACACTTTTCCCGTTCATTTAGACAGGAGGATGCAAAAAACTTTGCTATATACACAAGGTGCAAGAACAGTCCTTCATTCAGGATAGATCCTCTACGAGCTGAGAATTTGTCCCCCTCAAAAGGCTGAAGAAGAGATGGGAACGCCACCACACGATACTCTGCACGAAGTTACAGCAGAGATCAGTCACACCTGACACCTTACCTACATGGATGTACAGACCCTTTCCTTGCCCCGCAGTTTCCATTATGTGGAAACTAGAAGGGAATATTGCAGGCTACAGTCTTTTAGAAATAAGCTGTGTTGTCCTTCCCCCCCACGTCAAAATCCTTACCAACAGCTTTGCCCTATTTAACAAGATGTCAAAGCTGCCCCAACGTCGGGAGGAGTGCGTATGCTCTTCCCAGGTGGCATGAGCTGGGCACTAACGGGTGACAAGAGCTGACAGAATAATTTTTAATATTCTGGAAATACGTGAAGTACGGCTTGCTTTATAGTCATGCTTTTTAGTCTGCCTTTGGCTGTTTAGGAAAATATTCGCAAATCCTTCAGGTTTTATGAATTATGTCATAAATTATTATCTCTCCAACAGCTTACACTAAAAGTATAATATTCATTATTTACCATTCATCTCCAGATGAATGTTATAATCATCTAGTCCTGGGATACAAACAGTGTCACATGAGGTAGCAAATCTGCAGTTAACAATTCCAGGCAGCATATGTTTGAAATGAGCAATTTAAGGACAATTTATAAGGCTGAAATGCAATGTATACTTCATAGTGCTAAATGGATGCAGATTAAATAGATCCAAAATAGTTCATGAGTTGCTTTTCATATCTAACATTACCAAAATTGTTATTTTAAGGCCATGAATGATATTATGCATAGTTCATACTAATATCTTAAAGAGCAAGCTGGATGCCCTAAGTAGATATGCTGGTTTGTGGGGAGAAAGAGTTTCTTTCCACTGCCACCAAGTGCATCAGTTCCCAAAATGACACGAGGAGTCATCCTGAGAAATACTGCTGGGAATGAGAAATGGAACCGGACCTGGGCACAGGTGTGTGTGAACTGCATCTAGGGGTAAGGGATGAGCAATTTTGGGATGGCTCCAGGCATGGAGCATGTACAAGAAAAGCAGGGGTTATCTGCGTCCACCAGAAGTGGTGACATTGGCCCTCAGTCCCAGCAAACAGCCTCTGAGCTGGTGGCAGTGTCACCCTAGGTGAGGAGCACCTTCCTGCCAGTGGGAATATGGGGATGGGGGGGAATTGCTTGCAGGAGAACAACCCCCCGTTGTCAGGCCTGGGACGGGCACCAGGCAGAGCTTACCTTGTCCATGCTGAGCACCAGGAAGAGCCCACATTGCGCGTATCCTCTGAAACCATCATTAATAACTCAGCTATTTCGGAGGTTGCTCAGAGTCCCGATTTTTATGAAGTAACTCTGCTGCAATATTTTAGAACTTATTTATTTATTTTGTCTCTTCACAGAAAAAATCTCTGTGAGGTACTTCCCAAATGGAAATGGCTGTCAGGAATTCAGGGTTTATGTATGGCTCCTCTCTTAATGTTGCAATATGAAAACTACATACATACACAAATTTCAAGTACCCTATGTATTTTGGGCATCTTTAAATTTTCAGTTCAGAAAGGTAGAAAATAAATATCCTACAGTCTAAATAATGAATATTTGTTTGTTCGAAGTTTATAATACTCCTTTTTTTTCCCCCTTAAGTTCAATTTGAACTTTATGTGGGGGAAAAAAAAAAAATCACTTTAAACAGAAAATCCTGAAACTTGAATAACAAATAGCTATATACACCTTCCATTTCAAACATTTTGTATTTGGATAAGATAATGCTTAAGTCATGCTGTTTCCAAAACTAAGATGACAATGTCTGTAACTACTTGCAAAAATCCTTCTTTCTTTTTTTTTTTTTTCCCCCCTTTAAAATCTTGATTTGCATTTATAACTTATTGTTGTTAGGAACTTTAGTTCCTCAACCCTTTACACAAGCTGACTTCCACATTACATGCATTCTTATGTTCTTAAACATATATTCACTACCTCTACAAATTGTGTAGTTCCTCATCTTAATTTAAATTATCTGTGCCCAGTTCACACCATCGTTCAGAATTCAAGTGAATGGTGTCAGTTCCAATAAGTGGTAAGGAATGGTTAGAGACAGCAAACTCCCTGCTTCCCCTAACGAGGGAAACTACAGTGCTGCTTCAGGACCCTTAGAATGTCAAGAGCAAGTAGCCATCATGACGTTTAATATCCTCACAGGGGACCTGAAAAGAGTTTGCATAATATGTTTTGAGAAAATATGGTATAAAGGATGCTGATACTCATATTTAGGTGTATAATATAATATAACATAAAGGAAGAAATTATAACTCCTGCTTCTCTTATATGACTCTCTTGACCTTTTTTCCTTACCTATAGCACAGGCTTGAACGCTATTGCTCATGGCTGAGGTCTGACTGACTGTTTATAAAGCAATGGGAGTGTATTATCATGCAGAATAAATTCCCCAGAATATGAGAAAAATAATATTTTCCTTTTTGTTTTTCATAAATCTCATAAATGTCTCACAAGGAGCAGCAAGGACACAGGGTCATATGCACAAGCTTTAAGCACCCTTGAACTCATTTAAGTTTTCTAGCTGTGGTAAGCATTGACTATGAAACAATTTTAGCATAAAGTAAATATTAATAAGATATTAGAATTATTATTGCAAATTAAGTATGTTATCAGGGAGAGATTTTAGGAAATAGTAGTCCAAAGCTGCTAATTCTCAAACATGTCTCCAAAAATCTATGTTTTTTTAACTAGCACTATATACTAAACTACTGAATTTATATTAATTGTGTAAAGAAAAAGAATTGTAATGAAAATAAGTACTTTCATACACATATACACGTATTTATAGATGGGTATTTATTTGTATATAGATATTTATATCTATGTGTGGGTATAAAATGAAACACAAAATCAGAGAAGCTTTCTGAAATTTAAAAGTTTAATATTGTAATTCTTGTGAATATTCACCACTGTTAAGAAATGATTTACTATCTTCTTTTCCTCCTTTCTTAAAGAGATATAAAATGAGCGATACCATTCTTGCAGTCTAGACAAGCTCTTTCAAAATTACCACTTGAACTTTACCATGAGTTTCCAGACGTCTTAGTGAGATAAGGACAGAATTCTAGACATATTTAAAAAACACCTCCATCCCTTTCATCAGTTGTCTAAGGTTTCATCTTAAGAATAACAACTTTTTTTTTTTTATCATTAAGTAAATTAAGATAAAGAATTAATTGAACATGAAAGAAATAAAATTTGTACCTTCGTGTAATTTCCCACAGATCTGGAATTGTTATTTTCCTATGGGTCTTTTCAAACCTGCAATTGTACATCTCTCATAGAATAGACTGGTAAAAATACATTATCTTCATAATGAAATATAATTTCTTTGAAAAAGCTTAAGCCAGTTCATGTTTAGCTTGTTACGGGTATAAAGAGCTCGGATTTCTGCAGATATATTCCTTAAATAATGACCTTCTCTTGTAGTTTTTACAGCTCAGTGCTAAGGGCCAGAATTATTGGCTAATTTTACATTTCCTCAGATATAGGCACTTTCCAAAGAAAATTTTTTAAAAGCTAACCAACGAAATTTCATACAATACAATGCCTTTTCAAAATAATACCCAGATTGCCTAAGAAATTCTTCCCTGTCATTTCTCTAAGTTAAGGCATGGTTAAATGGGTCACAGCTCCTTTTACCATGTGGAGTAAAAATCCTGTAGGAGCTGGATGGGATGTTGGCAGATTCCAGCTTTCTAGAGTCTCTGCTGGTACAAATATGGAGAGTAAAGCATTTTAATATTCTGACATATGTGAAGCTTAACAGAATCATGGAATGGTTTGGGTTGGAAGGGACCTTAATAATCTAGTTCCAACCCCCCTGCCATGAGTAAGGACACCTTGCACTAGACCAGGTTAACAGATTGGTCTTTTAGACCATTGTGAAAATACATCCTGAAAACCAGCAGGTTTTACCAAATATGAGCAAGATGAAACTGCAAGATGTCAGGGAGCAGTGCGGGCAAGACGTTTGGTGAGGGAGTGCAAGGCCAGCATCACAGCAAGGGTGACACTGCATTTTTGGTAATATATAATTTTGTCAGATGAGAAACCATAAGGAGGATGATGGATGATTTTTCCTTTGAATGGTCACTCTACCACCTTCATTAAGAGTCTTGGACTTTATAGCTTTCCTGCCATTTATACATATATATTTTTATATATATATATATATATGAAATATACATATAATACTTCCTTAATTAACAGTCTTGGACTGTCTACATTCCCTGTAATTTTGTAATATATATATAAAAATATATATTATATATATAAAATGTATATATAATACCTCCTTAATTAACATTCATGGACTTTGTAACTTTCCTGACATTTATATATATATATAGAATTCATTTCCCAAGAGGAGGTGGGTCTGCTGGGTGGCAATCACCACTTCTCTGCCTCAAACCAGGATCCCATGACTGGGAAGCCCTGCATGACTGTCCTTGTCCCTTGAACTAGTTAGTTTTTTTAAAAAAAGTCCTTCCCAATACAGACATAGTCTTTAAATATAAGTTCAAAGGACTTGATAGACAAGAGAACTTAAAAAATGCTTCTGGCTGCAGGGTAGTATAGCACTACCTCAGCTACTTTTAAACTAACTGACTTAGGTGCTAGTAGTAGTAGCTATGGTGCACCAGAACTTAGTACTGTGCTACAGTAGTTATTCCTAATAAGAATTAAATGCACACATTTTCACACATCAGGAAAATATTATCCCAAAATTTTCAGTTTTCACATATGTTTTTTAAGGTAAAAATAAATACCATTAAGTTAATTTACACATACAGTCTAATTTCCCTTGCTGCCTTCCTTGTTGAATATTTTTTTTTTCCCCAAAACTACTAGAACTAGATTCAGGAAATCATATTTCACTGTTATAAAATAAAAAGTTCCGTGGAAAGAAATTAAATTGCTGATCAACATACCTATAAATAAGAATGGGTAGGAAACACAAAAGACTTGCAAATTATGGTAAATTATATGGCAGGAATTATAGTTGTGATCCTCACTGCTCTGGAATAACAACTACCTCTGTCTTTCCAGTAGTATCTCAGTATCATTGTTCTCTCTGATCTCTATTTCATGAGGTATAAAGCTTTCATTCTATTTCTTTTAGTATATGACAAATGTCAAGGTGAATGCCAGTCTACCAGAAATTCAGTCCACAGAGGGTTTTTTCTAGATATATGGCAACATCTGACTGACTTAGAATTGAATAGGACAGCGTAAGGTGTATTATAAATTAATACACAGTCACATCTAAAATTACATAGGAGATATGTATGAGGTGCATTTTCAAGTGGTAGAGACAGAAATTACCATGATTACCTATCAGAAAGGATACCTACATAAGTGCATGTAGTTGTGTGTTTTGTTTGTCTGTAGGGATTTGAAAGCATTGTTTCTCAAAATGCTTACGAGTTGCAACTGCTTTCATTTATTAATTCTGCCACTTTTAGCCACACCTAAGAGTGTGTTACTCTACCCTTTGGCTTCAGTGTGGCTGAACCTGGAACCTTGAGGCACTTCCTAAGTGTAGATGAGCACCCAAATTTCATGGTGGCATCTGGGTGTCCACCTTCTCAAAGCCAGGTGGACACTTCTACAGAAGCAAGAAGTTCAGTGGGGTATGTCCACTTCTCTGGATAACATGGACACTAAAAGGTATTTTATTTGGCATTTTTTTAATACGCAGTTTCACAGAATATTTACAAAAACATATGGCACTATGAAAAAGCAAGTCAGTAGAAAAGGCACAGCGTGGAACAGGTTCAACCTGAATCCAGTTCAAGCTCAACTTGTTAACTTCTATGAATATAGCTTTAGAGCTGCTTTTACTGATGATTTTGACAATGTCACAATGCGAAAGCTGAAAATCCGCTTTCTGCAATGGGGAAGGAGCAGAAGTAAAACAACTGTAATGTGAAAAAAAAAAAGAAGTCTCTGTGGAGTTACTGACTTTTTAGAAATATGTGTGCTAAATAATATGAAAGGAGTATCTCTGCAAGTATATCTCCATAAATTCTTAAGGTTTATGGACATTGGTTTAAACTTACAGGTTTATGTGGCACCCTAGGTGACCTAGATGGCAACTGGAAAGTGGAAAACTATCATGGACTGCAACAAGCATGGAAAAAAAAATTTGTACAAGTTCTTGCAGACAGACAACTGGGGTGAAGATTATATGATTAGAAGTATTGTTAGAGTAAAGGGCTGCAGGGACTGGAAATGCCCCACACTAGGGATAAGTTCAACAGAAATGTGTATATAAAATGATGAAAGAAACACTCACACCTAGAAAAATTTGTGAAACATTTCAGATATTTTGAGATACCACTAAAATCTCTCAAGATCATAAGTACTCTTTGGGGATTTTTATTTATGTCTTAAACTAACCTAAGTTACAAAGGACTTGGACTTCTAAGTAGAATGGTCAGGTTTTGGAAGGGTGTGGGAGTGTCTGGAGTACTGAGCAAGATGAAAACATCTAGATAGGAGACTCCCAGTTTCCAGATTTACAGCATCTTTGTGCTCTGAAAGAATCAATATATATGCTTGATATTATTAAAAATGTTTCCAGCTAATAGTTAAAACTTATGATGTGCTTGCAAGAAAATTTACTGAGAACTATGTTCACTGGACAATCCCAAGATACAAATAGCTATGTACAGAATCTTAAAATATTGCAATGACTCCCTATGCTGCCAAAAATTGCCCTTCCTACTTTCTTCAGAGGTCTGCTGTTTTGTAATGTTCAATACTACACTTTAAACATTTCTAGTTTTAAGCTTGACTTGTCTGTGACACCTTCTTTTTGGTTACCCCTATTGCATTTTTGTAGCAATATTTTTTCCTACTTGTTCCTTCATGCTGCAATGTATTACATTTCTTCTTTTTTTTATGACAATTCTCTGCTTCCCAAGGGTATTTTGAGGCTAAATTCATTAATATGTATGAGGGCTTCAAACTATAGTGATAAGCACCACTGAAGCTCTATGTATGCGTGTGTGTATATATCTCTACAGAAACACACATCTCCACGCATATATTTAAGTCAGTGTATTTATTGCTAACTGGTATATATAACCATGATATGAGTATATAAATACTTTGCATTTCCTCTGCATTGTTTTCTCCCACTGCTAGATTAAGGAGATATGTCTGTTATTCTGTTGACTGTACCATGTTCATTATTGTTATTAATAGGCTGCATTGCTGAAGGCTATGTCTATGCAGAAATGCGAGAGCACTCCATAGCATGGCTCATAGCCTTGATTCCCAAGACATTTCCACTAGCACCAGGGCTAGAACTCATCATGGCTCTTCTTCAGCCTGCCCAACAACCCACCCAGGTTTTGGGTTTTGTGTTTTTTCTTTTTTTTCCATATTCACAAAGGTGTGAGGTGGCAGTGCATGTCTACGGCATATTTCAGTAAGGGAAATGCTAGACGGTTTATTATGGAAGAGCTAGGGGCTCCAAAGCCCATAAATTTTTATATAGCCTATATGTCTCAGATGAGTTTGCACCTTGTTTTCGTAAGCATTATGCAAATACAGAAGCCACAAGACATTCCCAGTCTAAATAGTAGGCACAAAATGTGAAATATGTCTGAAGTTGTACTTTCTCCTTCATAGACCTGACTCTCTAGGTTTTTGATAGATATTTTGATATTTTGGTAGCTACTAACTTTCAATACTCACTGTATTTTAGCTACTACTTCCTACTGTTTAGACCTTCATGCCTGGCCCAGGATAGAGGGGGTATCCAGGGCATGATTTAGCTCTGTGTTTGAGCTGAAGTGCATGCCTGTGCTTGCAGAGGTCTCTACCTGCCTGAAGTTCAGATGCCTGGGGCACTGTTGATTTTCGCATCTGCCTGGAGCCACGTGGCTGATAGGCAAGAAGATCTTGGAGTTCACACCAACCTAGACCTCACATCCTCTGGACTTTCTAGGCTTGATTTAAATACTGATTTCTAGCCCAGAGCTACAGAAATCTCAAGCAAGCTGAGCAGAGAAGCACCTACCGATATCTAGGTCTTGTTGGGATTTGCAGCACAGAGATCCTCAGCTCACCATGGCTGCATCCAGGAGGGGGTGCTGGGATTTCTCATAAATCCAATGTTGTGTGCTCAGTGCTTTCACTGGTTGTCAAGCTGGCTTCAGATCTGTAATCCTCAGACAGACAGAAAAACACTTTTGCAGGTATGTACCCATATCTGACATAGCTCTGTGGTTTTCCTTGCAGAAACAGAGCCTAAGGAGTATGAATTACAACCTAGTTAACTAAAATAAACTTATTCTTTATATCTGTACCCACACATCTCACCCTTGTTTCCTCCATGTAGCTTAGTATATGTGTAAATTTAGAATTTTGACACTTATTTAGAACTTCAATAGAGAATAATGGTAAAGCTAGGTTTTAAATAGATAAATATGCACTTTTAATCCTTGTTTTATAGCACTATAATTTATTACAATGGTTGAAAAGAATAGTCTGTATGACAACAATACCAAGAATATTTTAATTACATGTCAGAAATGTACCATTTGCTTTCAATCGTCTGAAAAGTAATGCACTCAGAAATGCTCTGCAAGGTAGGACTCTCTTCTCCAATTATTTTTCTTAAGTATAGTTATAAACTGAGGGCTGTTTATCTGGCAACTTGCTTTAAACATTACACATTATACATCTATGCATAAATTCAAGTCAGTGCATTAGCTGCCAAATGCAATGAAAACTTTTAATGTGAGATTTTGACGTTAAAAATCTGTATTATCATAAAAAGTAGTCTATTTATTAATAATTCAAAGGGCCAGATGGGCCACATTGACTTTTATGGCCCACCTGAGGATCCGGAGTCTAATCTAAATTCCCACCCAAGCAAGAAGCCAGTGAGTTGACACATTAAGCCTGGTGATGCTGTGCACCTCTTGAAGTTTTGCAGTGACCTTTATGGATGAACAAAGATCAGAGAAGCTGCTGGGAGAGCAGCTGTACTTTCTGGAGAAAGATTTTCATGACAGTGTATATGAAGCCATGTTAAAGCTGAGAACCAGAGAATCCATCCAGTAGAGCACAAAAATAGACGCATTTCCATTTGTAATCTTAGTACTTTTTCAGTTGCTGACTCATTAGCCGTTGAAAATATGTCACACTATTACATTCTTTGTGGGTGAACCAAATATCTGTATCTCTAGCTAAAGTAATACCAGGAATGCTACATTTAGAGAAGAGAGTTGCTTCTGAATAGTCAGTATTTGTCTCCTGAAAAGAATCTGGACCTTAGATGAGGTTCTTCTTTTCTGAGATCTCTTGAGATCATTATTTGTGCCCCTAGAAACTTTATGCAGCAAAATTATACCTAAGCTCTAACCTAGTCTTTTCATAGACATCCTACTACATGTCATTTAAAAAGACAAGATGTTTTTGTTTTCAGAAAAGTGTACTCAGCTTAGAAGGCAGCAAATTATGATCGGTGATAGTTATATGATAAAGGCACTGTATTTCATATGACTAAGTTCTCAAAGTGAAAAATTTAGGCAAATGTGGTCATAAGCAACTTAGTCACGCAGTTAAACTTTTAAGGGTTTTTCAAGTAGTGTCACCAAACAAAGACAGTCACTGCCATTGAACAAAACGCACCTGAAGCAACCCTTGCCCCTGCAATGACTATAGCACAGAAATCTGGAAAGGAGGATTGGGCAAATTAAACATTGGAAGAATGAACTGCTGTTCCAGAACAATTGTCCAGATCACTGAGCCTGGTCTCAAAGTGCAGCAGTCAACCATATCACATGTTTTATTCCCCAATTTATCAAGATGCAACTTAAAGCTAGGTCGGGTTTTTGTAACTCTTTTGTCTATATGGGGGATCCTGAAATGTAGGATCGCATTTGTTGTTTTCACATATTGGTGTCAGATAGAATTCACATTTTTTTTTTCTGTTCCTAATAATCCTTCATTCCATGGGAAAAAAACCCTTTGTTAGCCTCCAAGTATGAGATCTATATAAGCATTTTACTTTCATGACTTAATGTCATCCCATTTTATTTCTCCCTTTCCAAAAGCATTCTATTATTCCTGTATAATTTTGTAATCCTTCCTGCATGAACAGTTATTCCCAATTTTGTGCCACTACACAGTTTAGCCATAAAAATTCCAGTTTGTGTGCCAAAGTCTAAATTAAAAAGGTAAATGATGTCCAATAGTTAGAGTCCTTGTGAAATTTACTATGACATCCTTCAGACACGCTCTGCTTTCAACATACTCAGTTACCGAGTCTGCCTTAATTTCATCCCTAATTCACAACTGATGTACTAACAGCTCTGTTACTCATCTTCTCTATTTCAACAAGTAATTACCCAAGTGGTTTGTAAATATCTCAGAAGTTTAATTTTCTCATAATGGTGTAACTCCCTTCAATATATATTCTCTGTTATTATTGAAATAATTAGATCAAAACTTGGAAAATAGAAGCAGATTCATACATCCCCGATAGAAACTCTCTCAGATATTCTCCCTTAAAGAGTTTTGACGCAAAACATTAAGGTTTCTATTACATCTACTTAACTTATCCATGTATAGTCTATATGATCATCTAAACGTGGATTTGTTATACACATATTACACAACTAACTGACGTTTCCATACTTTTCTGTTATCTTTTCTCACACCTTTTACCAGGAACAAAAAACTTTCATCTGGTTTTCCAGCCTTACACAAACATCCCATTTGTTTCTCTGGTTTCACATGGTCCGTTAGGTTGATTAGTCCCTTAGGTCTCTTAGCTATTTACTTGCCCCCTGCTCTCATCAATATCCTCTTTCTCTTTATTGGCCTCTCCCAAGCGTCGAAGGAGGGTTAACAGAAGAGGATTATTGCTACCCATCACCTCGCAGTATACTCCATCTCTTGCTCTCTGGACGTGATGGACCTGACAGCTCCCAGGGCAGCACTGCAGCATGTCTCCAGCTCTGTCTCCAGCTCCATGTCCTCCTCATGTCTCAGCCATGGAGTCAGGGGGACCTGACACTGACTGCCAAGATACAGAGTCTCACCCTAAGTGGCCAGGGGAGTCCCCTCTTCTTGTCACCTGGGGGCTATTGCTGACTTAGACTATTCTCAGTATTATTTCTTTCCTTCATTATATTGACATTAACTTGGTATTCCTGTAGTTTTAGGGGACAAGGATGTGAAAATGGTCTTACTCAAGCCAATACTTCCCTTCTAGGTCTATGGCTATTTCTTTCACTAGTGCTGCCGGAAAGAAAGTGAAGAAGGGGAAGCAAGCTTCATCTGTTGCTCTGACAAGTGCACAAAGTGGACATTTTTATTAAAAAAAAAAAAAAAAAAAAAGAGATAAAAGAACATCACGATTAAAGCCTGCATATAGTTGCATAAATGTTAGTATTATTTAAAGTATGAGATTCATCAAGCTGACTCCTTTAATAAACATGAATAATTAGACATTTGTTCAAATTTGCACAGAAACTCCAAAGCTGTATGTGCTGAAAGATTTTGCCTGCTTGTGAATGTTTTTTTTTTGTGATTTGTTGTTTTTTTAATAATAATAATCTTAATTTTAGCATAATTCCTGTTCTATCTTCGTTCCAGGGTCAGGCAGGCACTATCAACGGGAAACACTCCTGCCACCAACGTGAATATCTGAAAATGGAGTTTCAAGTCAAAAACAATAATATGGTTAGGTCTTATAAACAGCAAGTTTATTTTAGGGCTAGATTACCAAATTTCAAGTACAGGATTTTTCCTTCATTTTCATGACAGCAAGTGACTAGTTATTTAGAAAGAATCTTTGTAGACCTAGAAAAGAGGAATACTGACACTTGGCATTGTGCTAACCAAATTCTAGACTCTAAACCTTTACTCTAGTAAAAAAAAAAAAAAAAAAAAAAAAAGACATTTCAAATTCAAATTTTTTATTCTTCACTACAATTGGTGACCTTGAAAGCTGTGGAAAAAAAATAAACAAATTCCACTATTGTAGAGTTTCAGTGTGAGAAATAATGGTGTGTAAGGAAAGAGAAGGCATTTTCCTGATCTGAAAAAAATGAAATTTACTGTCAAATGTGCAGTCTTTTTAACCCATTTTGAGTAAATTTAGGTTTGGCAAGGCAATTTAAGGCACCTGCAACTGGCAGGATCAGGGTGTTGGTCTTTAGCGACTCTCTGAAATCTTTGGATGTTGTTATAGAATCATTTCCATTATGCATAATAAAACAGAGCCAGAAAAATACACATAATCTCCCATCTCTTCTCCAGAATATGTGCGTGCAAATGCAATGCTGCAAATAGGTTGAACTGAGAGAAAGAATTTCAGTCCATACAAATACAAATGTGTTTTCTAAGTAAAAAAAATTGATTCTTTATTTTTAAAAAAATGTATTAAACTATTTTAAAAGCATAAATTTTATTTTTGAAGGTTTTTAGAAGTGCTTGAAATCTTGGAAATTTAAAAAATGCTTCTTCTCAGATTGGACATGTCTTTTCTGGTTTGATAAGGCAAAGCAGGATTTTCTTCTGTTTATGGCTCAAGCTTTAATGCAATTGTTTGGATTTATAGATTCTCTAGTTTTAGATGAGAAAACAAGCCATCACATTTTATATACCTATGGCCTTATAATTAAGGACAAACTCTGCCTTATGGAATATTTCCCTAGATCTTATGGATAATATGAGGCATGAATTTCTCAAGAATCCCGTGAAGTTGCTCAAAAATTTCAAATATACCACAAATTTTAATAGTACTTTTTCAAGTTCTTTCCAAAAAAAAAAAAAAAGAGGTACTAGCTAACATGACTTTTTTTTCCTCACTTAACGTAAAGGAATTTGATTTTCTGACTCAATGCTCTCAAGTTACATAATGGAAACTAAATAAGCTCATTCTTTAAGAAGGTCTAATAAGTCCCTCTGCATGCAAGCAATAAAAGCGTAGTATCTGCAACTTTCTCTGTTTAAGCTACAGGTCAGCAGACAGTGGTGTTATATGGGCAAGAGCAAAAACAGGTAAAAAGTTTTTCTACAGCAAATGGATTTACAACTGACTATGTCTGCATGCCCTGTTTGTTTTTTAATGATAGTAACAAACTCTTCCTGAAACCCAAGGGAGACATAATACACTTAAGCTTTCATTCTTGTGGTCACGCTGCCTATGATATTAATTCATATTTCTTAAAATTCATGCTAAAATGGGCCCCCCTGCTCCTAACTTACTAACGAACTAACTAAGACCAATAAATGAAAGACCACATTGACTAAACAAGAAACTCACACTTTACAGATGAGAGGAAAATGTTTTAATTTAGTATTGAGGGGTACACTATAAGAAAAGGACTTAAATATGTGATGAAGTTGGATAGCTTAACTGCAGAATTTTTTGTCAACAGTTGCATAAGAATACATACTGGAAGGGGTAATGTGAACTGCTGATACATATCAATAAGCTCCAGTCTAAATGAAGCTTGAAAAAAGGAAACGCTAATACCTCATAGCAGTTCAATTGCAACGTAAGTCTAGGTCGTTCAGTGGAAACAGAAAAACAGTAATACAGAGAAATGCTAGGATACACAGAAAAAACAGGACTGTGTTGTCACTACACTACAATTTGACTGATACTAATGTGAGAGCAGGCCTGTTGTGATCAAAAGTCTCCCTGAGCTTGTAGACTGTTTCTAGCAGGGGTCAATTTTAGATGCCTATAGAAGATTGTGGAAATAGACAAAACACTCTTAAATTTTTCTAAGTATCCAAAAATTTAATTTCATTGACAGCTGAGCCAGGAGAGGAACCTCTGCACCGAACTGCAGAACTTCTAGAGTTAGGAAAAAAAGCAGTAAAAATTACAAGAAAGATAAAAAGACAGAAAACTATAACAGAGAACTCAAGAGCTGATTAAAGAGGAGAACACAAAACAGATCAATATTCATCTATGAAGGACATACAAGTCAGTTTGATATCCATTTTCAAACCAGGAGGACTAGTTTATGTTTTATGTATATACATATGTTGTGTGTTTGAAATGGAGAGGAAAAAAGTAAGTTCACATACAAGGGAATTACTTTAATTATACAAAAACTGATTAACCTGTGTGTAATTCTATGTCATAACTGAGAATAGGACTTTAACAAATAAAGAAGTATATGGATAATAAAAACTTCAACAAAATAAACATGGTAAAACTGCAATTTCTCTTCTAGGCTAACACAAAGTAAGAGTGCTAAGGATTTACACTGTACCATATGTTAAAAAAGGGTCAACATGTTCCTACCACATAGGTCAAAGTGTAGTCCCATTAAGTTCACACAGATTCTGCAAGATATATGATCCAATACCAATGTGTGCCATAATGTTTTTTTACTATTTGTTTTAATTAGTCAAATGAAAAGATATTTAAATTTTTAACTATGTCTAAGAAAGTAAATGGCAATTATTATACATAAATTCCAATTAAATATGGTATACAGCAGGATCTAAGAAATTAATATGTTTAATAAACCAGAAAATATGAAAAATTTATATCAGCAGTTAATTTCTGAATTTTTCAGTAGATTGTTATAAAAATTAGTTATTTTCATGCGTTTTGAAATCTTGTTATTTTTATTCATTGTTTTACTTTAAAAATACAGCTTTCATAATTTGTAGTGCAAAATGATAAAGACATACAATGCATCTCTTTTCTACTTTATCAGTATTAATAAGTCAACAACAAAAGGACATGCAACACATGTTTGGGCTAATAATCTACACAGGAAAATTCAGTTTTTGCGGTTGTGACTGTGCATCTCCATATGTTTGGCTGCAATGTATACACCTTATTATTGCTGATATAGGAGAATGTTCTCAAGTATATTCAGAGTCCCCTGGGCTCTCAAATGATTAAAGTGTGAGTGTTTCCTAATCTTAAATTTTCAGGACAGTACTATTACCCCCAAAAGCCAAGAAACTGTCAATGTGATGGAAGAAGAAAACAAAAACCTTCAGAGACATGATTTGAATGTAACACTTAAATTTAGGTGAATATTCTTTTTGCAAATGAAATTTTTCATCTCTGTCTAAAAGATATTATGTCATGGGGAAAAAATCTTTTCAGTTAGGGAAAAAGAGGAACATATCAGAATGAATTTATACCATTGTAATGAATGCTTTCAAGAAAGATGCCTCCACTACTTAATAAAAATGCTAGCAGAATAAAACCTGCCTTTAATATGGTCCCAAGAAGAACAGGAAAAACCTGAAACAATTTGCACCACTCCATTAAACATATCACACACTGGAATTTAATCTGAGAGGCTATTACTGTTTTTATCAATCCACGTTGTATACTGCTCTATATTTGGAGATATACAACTCTCATGAATGTTGTTTTGAACAGGTTAAAGCACAACCTATTCTATGATTGTGGCATATTTACCCTCCTGGCAGAATGAAATATTAAAAAAGGTAGCATCTTCAGTGGCAAGATTTCTTATTTACTACTCTAGCAGCTCCGCAGATTTTGGCAAAATTCATAACTGGGTTGAGTCTTTACCATGGCTTGAGCTAATCTGATGAGGTGCTGCAAATCTCGATCTTTGTAATCATTAATCAAAATAAATATCAATTTACAAGCTACCCTTGTTTGCCCCATAAGACTCTGTCTATAATAATTTTCTAAACAGCTCTGCATTGCTTATTGCCTGTTCAGCACCTTTAGCTAATCTCTCAGTTCATGATGCAAAAAGCAAATTGTTTCACCTCTAGGCCTGAGGCACATCATCATGAGGGACCTTGATGACTGACTCACTGAAAGGTGTTGTGTTTTGTTTTTTTTTTTCACTCTGATTCAAAAAGAACCAAAAATCTGTGCCCATTTTCAATTTTGTGTGAGGTTATTCATTGACTACAGTGAAAGTACTAAAGAGCTTTGATAGGTAGACATTATACAATGGGATATAAAAAAAAGCTGCTGTAGTGTTCAGTAAAGCCAGTGAAATCCTTATTAGCACCATAGTTACTCTTAAATGATTATGACAGTCAGATACTAACAGAAACTTATATTTTTTACAAATGCTTATAATTACTGCAAGTCTCCTATACAGACTTTAAAAATATTGGCTGCAAATACATACTTTTTCTCTGCATAAGTAATATCATTCCTGCTTTGCTAAAATCTCAAAAATGAGCTTATTTTCAGAATAAGCATTAAATAAATATAGTATTTGTTTTGTTCCTTTTCTTTTTCAAATTAAAATATTCCGATTTTTTTCAAAAAAATGATTTCCTTTTTATGTAACTTATCAATTTAAAGCTAAGGAAATGTAAATATTTTCTGTGTTTTCAAAGGGACTGAAACAGGACTGACTTTGACAGCAGTGTACTATCAAAAAGGATTCCACAAAATCAAAAAACAAAGGTTTTCTGTGTTATACATTAATAGCCATGTGTTCTCGCATGAATAGGATCGCCCATTATTTGACACCTGATTAAGATCAGGTGGAAGAAAGGCTGCAGACCCTGTGCTCCACAAGAACAGCTGACCTTACCCAAAAAATTTGTACAATGGCTCTGTCAGAGTAAGACAGGAGATGAGGAACTGAATGATGTTTCCCTTCATGACTTGCATCCCATCAGGATTTTTAGCTCAGAGGTAATGGAGCTCTACAACCCTTACATGAGATTGTTCATCTCAAATTATCAAGTATGTTGCAGAAACTTCCCCTTTCCTGAAAAAGCTTCTAAATTAAAGGAAGGGATGGCAAACTCTTCAAATGAGTTTCAGTTATTAGGAATTATGGAGTGGAAAAAATGAGCTTTCTGAATGTACACTATTCATTAAAAAGGAAATTTAGTAAAAAGTAATTCAGAAAGACTGCATTATTAGCAATTCTTGAGGTATTGGAGTTCAGAAAGCAGTCACTTTCACATAGGCTTCTCTGATTTCTTGTCACACCCCCTGATCACTACTTATCTTTGGTAGCTGTAAAACATTCAGCTCTGTGTAGCCAGGAAGAGGCTGTTCAGGCTGCCTCCCACCACGCTTCCCATGGCGATGTGAACTACAGTGGGATGGAATCACATCTTGTGTTTCTCATTACTCTAACATGGAGCAGCATCTGACGTGTTGGGTACTGCCTAGGGAAGCAGGACATGTGGGGTTTGAACCTTTTGCAGAGAAAAGGAAACAGGACTTATCATAGAATCATAGAATTGTTAGGGTTGGAATGGACCTTAAAGATCATCTAGTTCCAACCCCCTGCCCTGGGCAGGGACACCTCCCATAGACCAGGTTGCTCAGAGCCCCGTCCAGCCTGGCCTTGAACCCCTCCAGGGATGGGGCAGCCACAGCTTCTCTGGGCAACCTATTCCAGTGTCTCACCACCCTCATGGTGAAGAACTTCTTCCTAACGTCCAGTCTGAATCGTCCCATCTCTAGTTTTAATCCATTCCCTCTAGTCCTACCGTTACCAGACATCCTAAAAAGTCCCTCATCAGCTTTCTTGTCTGACCCAGGGAAGTGGTGGAATGATCATCCCTGGAGGCATTTACAAGATGGGTAGATGTAGTGCTTAGCAATATGGTTTAGTGATGTTTTTTGACAGTCTTAGTTTGATGGTTAGATTCGATGTTCTGAAAGGTTCCTTCCTTCCAACCTAGACAATTCTATGGTTATATGATTCAGGTGCTCGTGGAGTGCTCTAACCTTTCAGATGATTTGTAGAAAGATGTTGATCTTTTTGCCATCTCTGGGAAAAGGGTAGGATCTTCCTCTCAATTCTAATATAAAAGAACATTTAAGAAACCTTTCAAGCCTGCACATCTCAAATAGAAAGAATAGATCAAACTCTAGAGACAGCTGGGATTGAAGATGCTGTAATCCCCCTCCCCAGCACTTTTTACTGCTTGTCTAGGGCAGTTCTATTTTGCAGTCTGTTTTTTACAACGTCCACTTTGAAGCATCTAACTCCCCTATATATTGTAGAGGCAATACTTTTGAATCCTTATCCTGAAATTCCTCCGAGGACCTGATTATTGATCAGTTTGTTCAATATGTCGTGGTTTTGGCCTCAGATGGCAACAAAGAACCACGTGTCGCTCGCTCAGCACTTCCCGGTACGGGAAGGATCAAAAGAAAAAGGCAAAACTCCTGGGCTGAGACAAAGGCGGTTTAACAGCACAGCAAAGGGAACAAGAAAACAACGACAATAACACCGACAGAGAAATATACAAACACGATTACGGAACCGCCGCTCCCCGCCGGTCCGGACCCGGGATGCGCCAGCCCGCTCCGAACCCGACTGCCTCCCCCCCCTCCTTTTAATCTCAGGGTGGTCGTGGCTCACATGGCATGGAATGCTTAACCCTGTCCCTGCTGGAACCAGGACAATATCACAAATTGTGATAGGAGCAGGAAGCTAAGGCAGCACTCCCAAATCCCATGCTAGTAGCCAAACCACTTTCGCTTTATCTGGTTTATATGCAGCAAAGCTTTTATTCTTCCCAATCACAAACACAGTAATGAAAAACAACAGAGAACATGAATTAACATACACATGTGGAAAGATCAGTGATTCTCCCTTGACTTCTGTGGGATACAGAGCATCGGTAAAGGAACAAAACTGTTAAGATATATCTCACAGAATACACCTAGGAGTACTGTTGAGAATGGCCTTGCTTCAGTTTTTCCTCCTTATATTAGGAATGAATTACACAGGGGAGCGTGAGCCAGTGAGCAGATCCATCAGCCTGCCTCCTGCTCTCCCTGTCAAAGCAGAGTTGGCATGATTCATCAACACGGTTCGCGCATTCTTTCATCTCCCTACATCTCTCTTAAACATGCAGAAGGGAGGTGATAACCCCATCCTTTGTGCACAGGTGACTGTTTAAACCTCATGTCTTATGAATATAGCTTATGCATAGGGCTTCATCTCTGCCATCGCCTGATGCATAAATTTTGCTCCATCCAGTTGAGGAGGAAGTAGCCCAACCTTCCACTGCTGGTTTGTGCTGCATAACCTCATTCTCTCCTGAGGTGGATTTTCCCCTCACACTGTGAAAAAGAAACCAACCGTGTAATCTTTCAGAACAGTACAGCAAAAGGACTGTTTTACCACAACACATTGAAACTTTGATTTACCACAAAGCTGTGACTACACATTTTTCCATAGTGTGCCATGGGTTAGACCTGTAGGGTGACAGAGATGACTGAGTCGGTGTTGACACTGATTTCCGACTTGAGAATCAGGCCTTACGACTTTTAAAAAAAATGAGACGCGTCAAAGAGAATTGGTGTATGTTGAAGAATGTTGTCTGATATTCTACATACACACCCTTCCTAAATCAGATGGACTGTCTCCTCTTCAATTTCATTTCTCTGGTTCACAATGAATGTTTTTCTTACAGATCATTGTGGAGAGTTGGAACTTTAAAGCTGCAATACCCTTCTTTTTTTTTCTATGGTTGTGGTTCTTGTCGCTTCCCTGTCTCAATGCAGATTACAAAATCATTATTTTGGCTCTCAGGTACTGCAGTAATAGTAGCTGTGTAGGTAATTACAATAGGTGTTTCATTTTTCCATGAGTATGTTGCCACTGGAATAAAGAACACTAAATTCAACTCAATTTCTGAATTAAATTTTGCTGCGTAAAAAATGCCTACTTTTACATATACCCTTCTAGGTGATAAAATAACATGTATCATGACACGCTGTGATTACTGATGCAGGCTTTAATATACCTGTTGATAATAATCCCCAGATCTCTCACATAATGAGGCCTAGTTAATCTCCGTTGTTTACTGCCTGCAGAAGCACAGCTTTGCTTCAGTCTTTGTCCTAAGAGCAAAACAGGCATTTTGGTTCACACAGTTCTCATAAGTCTGGAATCCAGTGCCCTTTTCCAAAATGCCACATGCACCACGACCCTGTATCTCAACTGAAAGCTAATTTTACTGTCTGAATAAATAAAAGCAAATTCAATAAAGAAAAGTATTTCAGATGATTACTCTAAAATCTGTGTATAACTCAAACAAAATTAGTTATAAACAAAAAAAAATGGAACAAATGGATATGCATGTAGATAAAAGGATGTGCCCATGCTCATGTAAAGAGAAACAATATCACAGAAAGCAGTGTCTCTGAAAGATCTGAAAGAATAAAAAAGATCCTTCCATTTTCCTGATGATAGGAGCTGATGTCACATGTAATTGATAAAGAATAACAGAGAAGTAATTTTATCTCTGTTGATGGGGAAACTGAAAGTGGATACTCTACATTCTGATGTGTGTGAATTTTGTTTTTAAAAAAATGAAAAGCTGGCTGAGAACACATTACAAATATTGTTGAAGGCACAGCAGCTATCCCTGTCAAACTGTCCTGCCTGAAGCAGTACAACACTTTCACTTGCTTCCCTGTTTGGCCTGGACTATTTTCACCTTTGTAACTATTCTAAGACAGGAGTTTTAGCATGGAGATGATAGCTTGATTACAAGCATTACTTCATATTTTCATTAAAAGTGGGGGTTTTTTTCTGAGTATCTCATACATGTCCTAAGCCTCTCAGTCTGGACCTTAAATCCTCACCAGTGCAAAGAACATTGATTTATGAGCCCATGATAATCTATTGGCAGTCTTCATTTGCCTGAAAGATAACCTTTAAATTTTCTTGTAAACATTACTATAGGTGTGGATGTCCTCGTTTTTTTGCTCAAAGATTTTGTAAAACAGTTGTTAATCTTCCCAGTGTTCAACGAAGATACTCTATGAAGGAGTGTTAAGGAGGACATGCATGCATGAAAGTGCTTGAAAAAACACATGGTACTTTTTTTTCGTTTGGGACAAGTTACTTGTAGGTCCAGTAGCTTATAAAACAGACAGGAAAACAGGCAAGAAGCTTTGCTTTTATGAACTTTATAAAGGAAACTACAGAAAAAGAAACACATGTTTGAATAATAGTAGAAAAAGGAAGAGGATATTTTCATTCTGTTTTGATTGTATTTAAAAGTGCATAATAAAACTTAATGAGGTCCTCTCTGCACAGTGTCTACATACATTACACACCCATTGTTCCATATTCTCAGTCAGAATATCACATTTCACTATTTTTTTTTTTTAAATTATGAATATGATTATAGGATGCATAGGCTAGATACCAACAAGTGCTCATTGTGAAAAATAAAACAATTAAGTACCAGTTAGAGGAACATGGAAAAATCCCATGCATTTAGCTTTCTGTAGCCCTGCAAATTGAGAATGCATTTCAAAATTTGTTTAAGAAAAAAAAATGCAATGAATCAGAAAGAACTTTTGTGGCATGTGAAATATCAGTGTTTCCAATAGAAATACTGGCAGACTATAACATATAATGGCTCTATTGGGTGATTTTCTAATATAACTAAAATATAAATGCTGACTTTCCTGATGTCATCAAAAATTCATTTCATTTCATTTCACATTTGCTGACATTTAAAGTGCACATACACAACAATTGATTTATTTTGGACTTCTAAACAACTTTAAATAAAACTAGTGAAAATTGATTCTTTTTTGTTTCCTTCCATGTCAATTTAAATTCAGTTATTGAGCCAAATTCTTGAAAATGAACACATACTTCAAAGAAAGTTAAAATAAATGTTTACCTCTAGAAGTTCTAAGGCATCTTATTATGGTAGTCTTAAATGAATAAATAATAACGCTAACTTCTGTAGTTTCAAATGCACTTAGCTTATTATATAATGTCTGAATGTAAATAGTCTTATCCTGTGTTTCTTCAAGTGTTTACTTTTGTTTTTCAGAATATTTGATAATACTCCCTACTACATAAATCTAAATCATGTTGCATCTAAGGAACAATATACTTTGTATTGGAAAAAATGGGAAAAGATATCTCTATTGACAGAAATAAGTATTACAGATATAGTTTTACTTGATAGGCTTTATAAATACAGTGTGTTACTATAGGACACTTTGTAACAGAAAACAGCTGGGATTTAATCTATTTTTACTGACCTTCAAAAAAAGAATTGTAAAAGGTTTTCAAATTCATTGAGCCAAACCTAAGGCCCTTAAAAATTATTCAGCCATCAGGAGAGCACACAAGAGAAGCCGAATTCTCTTGGTGTGTCACCCATTTACAGAGGCTATAGAACTTGCTTCAGGTTACACTGCTTTTCAGCCTTTTCTCCTTCTAATCCAAGGAGTGGCACGTTTATTTTCAATGGAAAGAGAATAAATCAATCCTTTCGGTATGATGCAACAAAAATTCAGTAGGGCAACACACTTCCTTTTTATCTATATGGTCTAACACATTGCAAAATTGCCCTGTGTCCTCTGAATACTCTGAACTCTGTCAAACACTGACTAAATTAAAAAAATAAATCTGTAGAATATTATTAAACTACTATATACAGAAGATGGAAGCAATACTTTAGACAGAAAAACAAAATGTAGTTGTAAATCATCTTTGCCTAATTTCTAGGTGTTCCCCAAGCATAGATTTGTATTTAAAAAATTACAGTTACTGCATTTTTTTTTAGCAGAGTGCTCATAGGTAAAGATCTAGAATTCAATTTGCAAGACGATTTTGTTATTTTCCTGACTGATTTCAGTCCATTTCACTTGGAATCAAATTATTTTCAAAATTCACAAGAAACAGTGGCCTAAATTTTCCGCAGACCAAAGTGGAGGTTTGTCATAGCTTGGTTTTTCTCATAAGCAAATATTTCAATGTATTAAATACCTAATAGTGTGGGTGGGTGTAAACAAGACAGAGTCAATCGTGTCAAGGTCAAGAGGCAATGGGCACAAACCGAAATATAAGAAACTCTACTTATAAGAAATCTACTTTGAGGGAGATCAAATACTGAAGCAGATTGCTTGTAGAGCTTGAGGAGTCTCCTTGGAGATGTTCAAACCCTGACTGGACATGGTCACGGACACTGTGCTCTATCTGACTCTGTTTTAACAGGTGAGTTGGACTATACATCTGCAGATGTCCCTTCTAACCTCAACAGCTCTACGAATCTAAGAATAATCCATTCATTCCTGCAAATAATTTGAGCTGTGCAACTTTTTTCAGTGAGGAAGATATCTAATCCTGTTTTAAAGATTACAAGATCTCTCTTCATCCTTGGAAAGTTCTTATTTAATTAGTCTTGCTCTTGTTAATAAAAAATATACCTTATTCCTAACATATATTTGTGTAACCTTAACTTCTAAGTACCTGATGTCATAACTTTTTTCAAGACATATGACGGTATGTTAACTATTACTACCATTACTTTCAATTGAGTCCTTATATCATTCTAGGTTTCATGAAAAGAGAGGGTAGTACTCTCATTTTTCAATAAACTCCAGATGGTTGGTGATCCAGTCCCATCAATTTGTCCCATGAAAGACATAAACAACAACCTCTATATTGGTACACACAAAATATGAACATTACATTACATTACATTACAGTACATTACAAGCAGCTTCTCCGTGGTTTTGTAGTATAACATATATGTACCCTGTCTTGACGGAGAGGACAACTGAGTTACTCTTCTTTGCCAATCTTTTCAGAATCAGACTATCTAACTGGTGTAGTGGTTAGCTTTGGAACCACTAGGCTAACTGGTGCCCTAATCTCCACTGGATTTTGAATTCTCAGAGTCAAAGGCCATCCCTTTAAAGGTAACATATGTTCTACCTCAACTACACTCTGTCAAGGTCCCTGAAATGCTTTAGTTCCTGGAATGGTAGGAAATTCATCACTGAAATGTAGGAAGTTATAGCATTTCCAGATCCTATGTTCCCTATGCAAACCACAACCATTATTAAAAGGTTTGCATTTACTGTATAATGGAGATTCACATAGACTATAACCTTGCATCCAAACAACTGACTGACTATATTTTGAATTTATTTTCTACACACAGATATCACACAATGTTTTTGAGAATGTTAACTCACTTTTTCCAATGGTACATCTTTAATTTCCTTTTAAAGCTCATTATAAACTTAGAAATGTAATTGTCTGGGTTTTATTACTATACAGAAATAAGATACTAATTAAAGAATACTCTGTGTAGATCAGCACTCAGTTTTAACCTCTAGAGAGCTATACTAACCAAACGATCTTTCTTAATGGTGCTTATAAAACTCTTATTTTTTCAAATTACTGTAGAAATATTAATCAAGCAGTAGAGGAGTAATCTAGAAAGCAACTCAAGGTGGGGCTCTTTTTTTTAAAAAAAAAAAAAAGTTTGTATTCCATAGGCAACATTTTAAGAAATCCAGAATGAAACAGAAAAGTTTTTTGTAATGAGAAATAATAAAATTTTAAAAAGCTGTGCTTTCCATTGATATATATTCTTGGTGATATATGTCCGTTCAGAAAAACTTCAGCTTGGTGCAGCTTCAAAGGAGCTCCACTTATGTACACAATAGCTGAAAAACTGGTTCTGCTTACTATGTTTATGTATGTATTTATTTTCTCGGTCTCACGTGACTTCTCATTAAATATTATTGTCCTGCTTTGGCACTTAGTTGTGATAACATGAAAGCAATACAGATAAGAAATTCATTTGTTAAGGATGAGGGATTCTCCTAATTGGAAAGGAATAGTCCAAAGAACAATGTTTTGTTGACTGGGGTTTAATAACTGACTGGTATGATAAGGTAAAAAAGACTCCAAAAAAATCTAAAAGCTGCCAAGGTGTAGGCTTCACAAAGGATATGGTTGAATTCAGCTGAAGTCTATGAGATTCTATTTTTAATTTCAAGAAAAATACAATTACCCTTTAGCACATCAGATGTAATTGGCTGTAATCCACCCAAATGCTTAAGAGTTGTTATGCTACAAAATGTATTTGCCATCATGCACAGGTCTTTAGGCTTGCAGACCTTTCACTGTGTTCTTACAATATGCTGTTACAGTTATAGCCAAATGGAATGGATCAAATAAAAGAAATAAACAAATAGGCCTCTTTTTTTTTTTTTTTTTCTCAATTACTTCTTGTTTTTTGACCCAAAACTGTCCAAAGAACTGTAAACAGAGCAGACCAGAAGTTAAACTGTATGAGCTTAGGATATCTTTGAAACTGAAAGTGAATATTGAGGTTAGAAGTTTGAATGATTGCACAAGTTCAGGTTTGTGTGTGAGAAAAGAAGAAAACCAAGAGTAAGAAAGTAGGAGAACGAAGGAAACAAGTGCTAGCATACTTGTGAGGAACCCAAGAAGTATAAATTACAGCTTCATATCAAAACAGTCAGCAGCAATACCAGCTTACAGTAGTGCATCTTCCTTCACTGTGACTGTTTGCATTTCACTATCACACCCCCACCATAGCTGTAATAAAGCAGAGGAAGGGAAGAAGAGAAGCATTAATTGATTCATAAAAAGTATAATTTTTTTATGCTTTATGAAATAAAAATTTTCATTTTTCCAAATGACAGAATGAAAAGGAAGACTTCTTTTGTTAAACTGCTTCCTGTTGATTTTTTTTGAATGTTTTTCAGTCAATTTAACTTTGCACAGCCTATTGCAGTGTGGAGAGGACCTGTGGAACTAAGATTCGGTAATATAGTCTTTTAATTTTCCACCAACATGAAATTGTCTGGTACTATTAGCTTTTAAGTAGCTTTATATGTAAAAAGACTAAGTTATTGATGGTTCAGCTGCATTTTTTAAAGTTTAGCTCGAAGTTTCTTTTCAGGCCTGCCTTCTCAATTAGAAATGCATTATAACTTTAAAATATGATATAACGAAAAATGAAATTATTTTCAAAACCTTTTATCCAAAAGCCAATAAGCTAAGAATTCACAGTATTCTAAGTACTTCTTTTGTTTTAGGAATGGAAGGAACAAAGAAATTGAGCTACAAGATCTTAGTACAATTTTTTTAAGAATATTTCTTCTGATAACTTACAAGGCTTTCCTAAAACAAGTTAAGAAAACTCAAGTCATATATCTCCACACATAAGTACCTGATTTTTAGATCACCATTGTTTGCAGATATCTCTGGTAAAATGCACAAAGTCTTCAGAACATTGGTGAAAATGAGAGTTGGGAGAGGAAAAAAGATAAATTAATAACTTCAGCAGTGAACAAGAGTATTCTTTTCTATGAATAAAGAACAAGAATGATTAATTTAACGTATGCTGCTGATGAAGGTAAATGAATAGGCAAGAATGTGTTCTATACTGGATATGTAAGATACACAGCTTCAAGTAATACAACTACTGCACCTGGAAAGACTTTCCATACAAGTTGTAAAACATGGCACTACAAGCTGACATTCATTTTTACAATCTAGCTGTTTACCAATATGCTACAGTTTTGGTACATAATAAAATTCCTGATTTAATTCACTGGAGTCATTCTGAAGACCTGTGAAAGTGACGAAACAAATACTTGTTCATCAACGCAAAGCGCAGACTACAGCTGAAGAAACCAACTCTAAGTAGATTGCAGGATTCAGAATTAATTCCTAGTGCTATGATTTATCCCAACGTTAACGGAAAAAAAACCTTCTAGAGTGGACTGAAGGGACTTTTTCCCCATAAATCAAGACTGATTTTACCAAACGACTGAATTTTATTTTTTTTTTTCCTCCAATTTTCCTCTTGGCCCAACACTTCATTTAATTACATGATTTGAGGCAAATTTTTTTTTTTTTTTTCAAAAAATTGTAGTCATAAACAGATTAGCTTTCTTTCAGAGATGAAAAGTTAGACTGTGTAATGATCTGAGAACTGCAGTAATAAGGAAGAAGGGGTGTTTTCATGGGTTAACCTCAGTCACAAAGAGGTGGAGTCCCCAAAGTACCTACAGCCTGTGATGTCAAGGTGCACAGGGTGCCAGCTGGTGTAGACCAGCAGGGCAAGGCTGTGTCATCTCATGGCATCACTCCAGCATGGGCTGCTTGTCCCCGGCTGGGATGAAACAAGGTCCTGGGCCATGGGTAGGGTATGGGGAGCTCCTGAGGAGACTGGGCCGGTGGCAGTGCCCCAGGACCTTACAGATACGTCCTTGCAGAGGGGAATTCAAAACACCTAAACTAAGCTACTGCTCTAAATTACCAGCCGGGAAACCAATGTCTCTTTATGCATTGCACAAGAGCTTCTTATATTGTCTATACCTATACTGTCTTACCTATATTGTCTAATGTTAAACAACTATAAAATATTCTAGTCTATAAAGTAGTCCAATCTGACAAACAGCATTACAGACTCAAAAAAAATGGCAGAAAGATAAGTGAACACGACACTCAAATGAGACTAAAAAGGTTTCATCCTGTTTTTAAATTAAAGGCAGATATTTCAGCATGAAGCACAGGATCAGAGGAAAAAATATTTATCCCAGACTCATTTCTTAAGCCCAAGTTAAATAGTGCTGCTGGTGGTACAGCGCCAGTGGCTTTATGTGACTTGGCTGTAGACATCTCTCCAGAGATGCTGGTGGGTGAGGCATTGAAACACTGGGAAAAGGGACTTCCCAAAGCAGGTGGGCTTGGGAAACACAGGTGTCTGCCATTTTGTCCGCATGGCATTTTGCTTTCTGACAAGCACCTGACAACCAAAAGCAAGTGCTTCACCAGTGCTTCTGGTTCTTTCTGCCTTCAGGGAATTCTCTGCCACTGTCCTCTCCTCGAGACTGGAGTGCAGCTTTGTGCAGAGCCCTCTGAGCATGGAGATGGTGCCCAGCAGGGCAGGGTGGGATCCAGTTGTGTCCATGCTGTAGAGGACTCTGAGGTTCAGCATGGAAGGTTAAGTGGACATTCCCTGTGTGGTGCAATTGGGTTGATGTGGAAAGTCAGCTCCAGGAGGGATTTTGAAACTGACCCAAAGCCTCAAGACCCATCTTTCTACTAGTCCTGCAAACCCTTTGCCAGCTTCAGAGTGTGCTTCAGACTCCAGAGCTTACCTTAGCTCAAAAGTAAAGAATTAAACTGTCTTCTCATGACCTTCAAGAATAAAAATGTTACCCTTAGATTATGAATGTATGTAAGAAAATCTTTAAATTGAAAAAGGCCTCCTGCACATCTTTGCCTAAACAGGAAGAAAAAAAGGAAAATGTGTGTTTGTTTTTAACTTCTTTATTTTTAACCTAGCTTATATTTACCTGTATGGTCTTGAAACTGGAATCAGTGAAAGAAGCACACAGAGATGGTGTTCTTTTTGGGAATGGTATGCATTGTGAGGGGAGGAAAAGGCCAATGATAAGGAGCCCAAGGGTTGTGCAACAAACGTAAGAGGAGGACATGCTGGATAAATTCAAATTTATTACTACGATAAACTAGAGCCACATCTCTATGGTCAGCTCTGCGGAATATTCATGCTTCCTTGGCACAACGTCCTGGTTTGGAGCCAGTTCACCCTAAGAGGAATTAATGCACAACACGTGTGAAGACTACTTTAGCTTGTGACCATACACATGAAGCAATTAAAAATAACACTAATGTATTGCAACGCTTGGTAACTTTTTTTTTTTCAGTTCTTTTCTTTTACACTTAGTGACAGATATATCCAGAAGCCTATCTTTGTAAAAATTAACAGCAAACCAGTAAAACAGCATGTTGTCCCCCATCTTCAAAATCTGAGGGACCATACAGCAGCATTGCACGTTTCTTCTGGGCTGAGCATTGATTTGGAGTAGGTGGCTGTGCAAATGTTAGAAGATATATGAGTGATTTGGGAAGCTAGTAATCTCTTGAATTGGTGGCTTGGGTACAGAAGAGTTACGCTGTGTGCATAACAGTTACACTGTGTGCATAACAAGCAGGATACCATTAAGCTGTTTAAGGCAACACATGCACAAATTTATGAGTGAAAATTGTGATTGTTTGAAAAGAATGGTTACACTGAAACCCAAAGCGAGAGATGCTGAGTTGGTTAGTGTCAACATACAGGGTAATGTTATTTTGGTGGATTTTTCTGCATATTCAGGGCGTATCTGGTTTCCTAGAACTGGTCTGTCTGCACTGGTTGTTGCTTCCTGGGGATTTTTACCTCTTGTTCAATAATGATATCAAAAGACATCTAAGAGGTTCCCTTCCAGGAACAGAGAGGGGAAGAAGGTTACTACTCTCTCTTTCTGGGAAGAGTAATGACTGCAGCTATAGAGCAGCTGTCTTAAATCACAGCATTCCCCCAGCAAAAGTAAAAAGGTACCAGCTATAAAGTTTATTAGAAAAATTGTCTTTGGTTTCTGTGGGACTAAAGCACAAGGCTTGGAGGAATTAGCAGGATCTTAAAGAAGCATATTGCTGAATGCACGAAGAGTCGCTTGCCATGCTTCTTTTTAAATGAAAAGCCTTTTTATTGTTTTCTCCTTGTACAAGCGCAGGCTGCTTTCCTGGACTGAAGGAAACCTGCCTATTCTGCTGGTTTACATTAGAACTATGCAGATTTTTGTCCTACTGGTGCTCTGTAAGGCTCAATGTCCTTCATTTCCATCTGAGCAAGTGACTTGACGCTAATGTGAAATTCCTGCTTTTTGCCGAAATGCAGCACGAGAACACCTGCTTATGAAAGGCCAGTGTTAGTAGCAGAGTTCAACCACATCCATAAGGTTTGTAAGCATTCAGTGAGGGCAAAGCATTAGAAAATGAACCAGTTGATGAACTTTAGAAGTCTCTAATGCCTAATTATTTCAAACAATGTCCCTCTCATAGGCTAATACTGCAGGAAGTTAACGGAAGTTAATTAGCATGTACTTTGGCAGTCTGCTCAGTTTAATTATTTTGCTACGTTCTGCTAGGGCAGAGTATCCAGATAGCAATAATGATAAAAATGCCTTGTAAAAGTGCTTGCTTGGCTGAGGAGCTCCATACCATGAACGGCTGCTTTTGTGCCATCACTACTGAGTGGTGTAGTTTTTATATGTTACATGACCAGACTCTGCTGCTCGACCTGTAACCAGGCACCTAACTGCCATGGGAAATTAGGGAGGTAAATAATGTTGGGATATATGATCAACAATCTTACTTGAATGGGACACTTAAAAGAAACAAACAAAAAACCCACACAGTATTTTCTGTGTTTTAGTCTTTTAAACTAAAGGGAATAAAATGGTGGTGTTTTATGACACAATACTCTACTTAGTGTTTCAGAAGATCCATTGGGCCGAGATCTTTCTCTGTTAGCACTTTTGTACCACTCAGAAAGGTCACACTTTCAGGAAAAAGGGAAGATACTATATGTGGTACGCTATGTGTATGCAGCTTAGGGAAGGGCGCAGCTAGCATGGTTGTCAGAAAGGTACAACCAGTGTAAATCCCAGCTGTGGGTTTGGGGTTTTTTTACGATATAAACTGAAATCTGTCTTTTGGGTATGGCTTTTTCATGAGGTTGAGAATTCAGACCAATTGGTTTTCTTCCAGCTTTTGAAAAAAACACTTGCATTTTTCTTTCAGCTGTAAACAGCCCATAGAGAATGGGTTTTGGTAGTTAGCAATAAATTACATATAACTATCAGTTCAGTAGGAAAAACTTAAAATAAGGCAATTCTTGTTCTTATCCATTTTCTTCTGGGTCATATTGTACAGATTGCATTGAGCTGAGTTCCTGATTGCATTTTTACTGATGTAAATCAAAAACCTTGACATTTTAGACATGCGTTCGTAAGGTCAGAGAAGCACGGCATGTACCTGAAGACTCCTGAGGCAGGCTGTTTCTATACTATTCTTCTCAAGGCAAGCAATGTACTCGTGGGCCAATTATGCATGCTCACTATCACCAGCACACATCTATTTAGACCAAAAAGACTGCAAGAGTTTTGAAGAAGCCTGCTCAACTGTAAGCCTTGCCTGCCTGGACAAACACTGTCGAGCTTTGGGTCTCTGAGATTCAGTGTTGATAGTAAAGTGTCCTCACTTGGCCGCTTTTGTTTTCCAGTGAGAAATGTAGAAATCTTTGTTGAAAAGATGTCTTGAGCGTGTATGTGAGAATTTCCTCAGTCTCTCCTGACACTCAAGCTGAAGTGACAATTTTTTTTCCTTACTGATCCACAAAACAAAATAAACAAGGACAGCTAGGCAACATACCTGCACATGTGACTTTGCATGCAAGATTGAGGGCAGAATGCCAAACCGTGCTAAGATAAAGCTGTTCTGCATTCTACAACAGTAATAATGGCAGGCAGGAAGTTAAAACTTTTGCAATTATCATGTTACAACCCTCCAGGTATGAGAATCCTGCACATTTAGGGGATGACAAAACCAATGGCTTTGGATCAAAACAGAGAGAAGGTAATGAAAGGATATTCACCACTGCATGGATCTGCCTTTGTGAGATGATTCGTTACCGCTGTCTGCAGCCATGAAGCCTAACACAGTTTTCATGTTCAAAGATCCTCAGGGAAGGAAAGAAAGATCTGTTAAAGAAGTGGTTTTAGGACTGGCCAGGTGCACAGCTCAATGCTGAGGCAGGACATTACTTGAGTAAAGTTTGCAAATGCAGGGAGAAGAGCTGACAGCAGTAAAGGCACAAAGATGCTAAAATACAACAACAGGTATGAATGCAAAGCTTGCTCCATCCCCTGCTTGCTTCCGTGTGTTTGCTTTGCCTCGTGTCCCTTGCCGGTGTGTCTCTGAGTGAAGGGTTCACTCATCCCAGGGTAGGCTCACACAAGTTTTTCTTGCTGACAGTGTCCCTCCAGACTTTTGTTGTTATTTCTGAAATTATCAAACAAACAATAAATAACCTGACTAGCTCTTCCTGAGAAGCAATGAGTACACATGTAGTCATGAAAAGTGAGGAAAACCACTGATCTTTTCTGTTGTATTGTGAAACTTTACAAGAGCAAAGCAGGCAAGGCTGTGTCCTTGGAGAACAGGGCTTCAAATCTAAAATCAGCACATTTATGAGGTAAACATTTATTTGGGAAAGCTTTTCTCGTGCTCTAAGAAATGTCTTAATTCAAATATAAAAGCATCCAAACTTCTTTTTCTGTGCAAAACCATTCTTTCAAAGGCCTCTTTCAGTGAAAATATGTCTCCTTTATGCTCTACAGAGCTCCTTGATGTTCCCCACCAACGCAACACATAGCAGCTAAAAGGGCTTCTTTTGGAACATTTCCCATTAACTAGCCTGGAGATGCCTTTTTTTTTTTTTTTTTTTCCCCTGTATTTTCAGACATGGGCTGCTCAGATCTCATTCTCACCCACAATTCACTCTTTTGAGTTTGTACCTGAACAACCAGAATGCGTTTGGTTTTTTTCTTCCTGTTCAGTTCCCTTTTTCCATTTAGCATCCACTCTAATCTTATTTTCCTTGTTCTCCATTAGCAAAACACATTAGGAAAACCTCCGGATACTTGTAGAGAACAGTATCGATTTACAGACTTCAATGGGAAAAAAATGGTTTCCTTCTGAGAAAATAATCTCCTCCGAGATGTCAGACTGTTTTGACACTGGGTTGAGCAGCAACCTTGCTCTACTCTAACAATTACATTCTAAAAAGCCTCACTGATTAAAACCCGATTCCTCCTAATTTTGATTTGGGACTGCCACACATCTCTTATTCAGTCTTTGCAATGGAGCCATTGAAAGTCTACATAAATACCCTTGTAAGTGTAAGAAGAACATGCTTGTAAATTTCCTTTAGGTCAAAAAGATTAATTTGTTCTATTAATTAGCATTCAGGCCACTGAGATTTAAATACAACTTGTAGAATGCTAAGCAAAATAGTCTACCAGGATCTAATATCTACTTTGTTCTACTTGATTAAACACAACACAAGTGCCACTGGACCTCTTGGAACTACGTAATATACTTTTATACCCAGATGTCCCAGTTTCTCCTTCATTTGCATTTACTCAGACTTTTAAACTACAGGACTTGCTATCAAATCTCCCATGCAGAGAGGAAGTCTGAAAGAAATTAGGTCTCTTCAGCCCAGTGCTTTTTTTCTTTCTTTTTTCTTTTTTTCTTTTTTCTCCCCCTCACCCTCTTTATGGCCTAAACCTCAAATTAACTTCAGGGATAACTGATAAATTGTAGTGTGGTTTTATTTGTATCAGAAATGAAGGGTTAGATTTTGTCACGCTTGTTCACTCCAAGAGGTAGTTTAACTGCTCTGTAATAATAAGGGACTTTAGAGGGAATAAGGTATTACTGAAAGCAAGTGTCGTATAGCCTGGTTCTTAAAATATAGTTCTAAAATAGTTACTTTCAGAAAGCATATCTGATGCATATGGAATAGTGTTAGTGTCTTGTATATTTATTTTTTAGAAAAGAATGGTAGTTAGATCTTTTTTCAAGAAGATTGAAAGGGAAAACAAATCACATGTTTGAACGGAAAGACTTAATCAATATCAAACCAGTGTCATTTTAAAATGAAACACTGGAATCATTGTTTAACTGGGTAAACTTACTTTTATCACAGCATCAACCATCTCTGGAAAGAGATGATTTTGTAGAAATATCAAAAACAATTTTCATGACTATTCTTCAAGACTGTAAGCCTACATAGACGTAGCAGCCCAGAACTTAATATTAATTGTATATTAAATGTAGTTGTGGCATGTCACCAACAATCGTGTTGCTAATAGGCAAGATGCAAAAGGTGGTATTAACTGGCCAAATCACAAAAAATAGGAAGTTTATCCAATTTTAGCCATCACTACAAATGTGCTCCTGTGTGTTTGTTCAAAATGTGCCATCAAATAAGGAGTCAGCATATCTGTATGAGAAATACCTGAGAAGGTTGTAATATTCCATTAACAAGAGAAAGGTCAACAAGTATCTGTATGTGAAATAACATCATTATTATCAAACACATACATTTGAAACCTTTTAGAAGACATTCATAGAAGTATGCTCCAGAAATACAATGTAAGATCCCAATTAAATAGCTGAGTTATTGAAACTTTTTAGAATTTTTTTTTCAAAAATAACTGATGTAATGTTGTTAAGATCACTGATGAGCTTTGCAAGTAGAATATGAAATAAGACATGAGTTCTATGTTTCTTATTCATGATTTGATCTTTCAGCTACAAATTTTGCATTTCTTTCCTGATGAAAGGCAAGTATTCTCCTCTGTATAACAAAATGGAGAAACTGAATGGCAAATAGACTAAAGTTTCAGTCATACAAGACCTGATCGATGCTGGAGATGAGAACACTGAAGCATTCCATTCAACCACATTAACTTCTGAAGGACACACATCCCATAGCCACAAACTCTTCTCCCTTGCCATGCTTACAGGCATTTTCTACTACTGAAAAAGTAGCATCAAGGAATCTTTTTTAAAAAAATAATCTCATTAAACATTAAAAAAATTAATTTTAAACAATGTGTTTCCTGTTTAAAACACAATTCAAAACCCAAACATGTATGTTTGTGCAGAGGGAGGGACTTAGATAGTTTAGTCCATTCATAAATGGACTACGTAATGGAACATGGGAGAAACTCAAAAGTTGTGCAAAAAGCACTGTAACTTTTATGATTTAAGGGAAGTGTGATCCCTCTATAAACTGGAAGTGTATTCTGTTTCCGTACCTCCTCAGACATAACAGCCAACATATTGCTTACCATGGAGACAAAGAAACCAGTAATATGTCCCAGTTCTCTAAGGTTTTTTGATGAGTTGTTCGTGTCTGCAGAACCACAAGGGAATTATTAGTGTTTTCATCCCAAGAAAAAGGCAGAAAAGCAGAATGACACAAAAAAAAGAGGTGTATGGGAAGCAAAGAGGTTATTGGAGAGCGACTCTGTTGGTTATAGTCTGTTCCTCTGCTTCCAAATATGATAAACCCTTTCATTATTTTCCCTTTATTTCTTTGGAAAAAAAAGTCAACATTTCACCTTCAGATTCCCCGTCTCTCATTAACATTTAATATAGTCAATCACTAGTATTCTTTGTCTATTTTTCAGTTGCATGCAGCTTTTGCTTGTAAGATCAGGTAAATCTTTTTTTTTTTTTTTTTTTTTTTCTTCTCATGTTTCCAGCTGTTCTACCTACATAGTAGAAATCTCTGCCCTACTTTATTCAGACTCCTAAATCCAACATCCAGCATCATCCCTTTTTAACAGCTTGTGAATGGATTCCTGGGAACACACAAAATAGGCCAATGACACGGGGTGAGCCCTTGGGCAAATAATTGAAATAACAAATTACAAAGGACTGAGCAGTGAGAACAACCCTTATTACAGTAAGGACCAGGATATGACAAAATAAGTGTATATATTTAGGAAAGGTGCTGAAATTATACAAATGTGTTATATTTGGAGAATGAAAAAAGACTGTGTTTTATAAATTCGAGGGACTTAGCTTCCAGGGTTAAGGCTGTATTTGTACATTTTCATGATCATATACATCAATCTGCTATGTAGAAAACATCTTCATGAATTATGTTCATTAAAAATACACTTTTTTTTGTTTGCTATTCATAGTCCATAGTTTTGGAAAATGTTACAGCAAGAAAAGTTAATTCAATATTTTTAAATGGTCAAACAAAACTGAAAGATGAGCACCTCATCTACTGGAAACTGAACTTGCCAACAAAGGATGTAACCACTATTAAGTGATCTAGGTTTCCCATGTTTTAGAACATCCAGAAAATTTCCCTTATTTAATTAACAATTATTCATGTCAGTTTCAGGAGGAAGTAATTTAGAGAAAATTGTACTGCATATATTATATGGTTCAGTTTTGAATCTTAAGTGAAAATGTCCTTGGAGATGTTCTCAAAAAGGCTTAATCTTAACATTCCACTAGTTTCTAGAGCTGAAAGATAATCTGGGCAAGATCTCAGCTGTTATAAATAGGTACAGATTTACACTGTCCAGCTTGTGATTCAGTGTTTGTGAAGATATGAGAATAATATGTTGCTTTCCACAGATCAATGCTTAAAATATTATTTGTGTGATTGCATATGAAAATCATATTTTGTTCACCAAAACCCAACATCCTTTTGGTTTTTGAGAGTTACAAACTCTGTACAAATATACTTGCTAGGTGTAAGCTCTTCTTTCAAGATGAACAAGTGTGTGCCCTTAAAGAACATTCCTGTTTTTTTTCCAGCTGTGTATATTTTGTGAATTTTCATTCCACCAATAGAAGCTTGATTAGTCTACTGAGCTTTTCATTTCTCTTGGTAAAGCTAGCAAAAATGGGGAAACATTGTTTGTTGATGTATTACTATAGTCACTGCAGTGACAGCTTTAGTCATACTCTATGCTGAAAGAGTCATTAGCCAAATGGAAATCTGAGGCCAGAAAACATTTTTGATGTTCAACAAGATAGTTCAGTTATTTGAAAAACAGTGTGTATTTCATCATGAAAGTGTCAAATTCTTTCCCAGGATAATTTATTTTCAATCGAAACTTCAAAGCTATCTGCACTTCCAAAAAAAAACCATAGAAGGTTTTAGAAATTAAAGTGGTGCTACCCAAATCTCCCCATTGCTTCTCAATACTGAAATGGATTACAGTAATACACTCTTTATATCCAGATCGCTACACCTGCAAGCACTGCATGAGTACAAATTTATGTCTCTTGGACACTACCATATCCACTGGGTTCCAGTTGCACATTCGTACATTGACTTCACACATATGCAAGAGCAGACAATCCGTAAAACTGTACGGCCTGTAAAACTGTAAGACAGTAAAACTTTACAACCCACTGTAATGCCCAGTGAAACTAGTTGGAAAGAGTGTCATTCATTTCATGAGGGCTTCTTTTAATTTGGCTTCAATGTTGTTGCTGCATCTGTTAGTAAAGAGTATCACCAGACTATAGACTTCAGAAGAAGCGTAACTCATAAACTATTGCACCTACCACAATGTTCTTAAACTGCACGAGACTAAAACTAATCTGAAAAAGAAACAGACTTTCAACATACAGTGCTGGTGCAACCAGCACACAATACTTATTCTGAGAGGTATTGATACTAAGTTAATTGTGTTATTTTATTTTCTGAATATCTGAAGAAGTCATTTTACCCCAGTGATCCCTGCCAGTTCTGTCTTCCTTTGCAAAACTGGATGTTTAAATATCATAACTTTTAATGCCAAAATCATTCATTCCTTTCATTCCACCATTTCAGTACAACTGATCTTGAACGCCATTGCTTGGCAACCGTTTGGCAATTGGATTGTATTTAAAAAAAACAAACAAACAAACAAAAAACCCCCAAACAAACAACAACAACAAAAAAAAACAAATAAATGTCAGAACTTTTACCAAAACAGTTATCAGAGACCCATCAACTTTTAGTTCCAAATGTAATACAGAAGCAGTTTCTGATTATCACTCTCCTTTAAACTTTAATTACTCCCAAACCAATTTCTCCTTTTTCTTGTCCACCTTTGCCTGTAAATTTTAATATCTTCACTAGAAGTAGTGTGCTCACTTTGCCTTTTTACTTGAAAAACGCACATACGGTTGCACAAATGTGCAAATATGTACAAATACATTTGTATTAAAGCTATCACTGACTATGATTCCAACAATCTAACTACTGGAACTTGTATTTTGCATCAAGGTTAATAAAAAACAGTGCAGAAAAAGTCTTCCCCTCTCCTTCAAACCAAATGTAGTGTTTAAAGTAAAAGCATCCATCGGTATTTCAATACCAGGAATACCAGGTATTCCAATACCAACACCAGGAATGCAGAAAATAACATCTTTAAATTGGTTAACATTACTCATGCTTTTCTTTCCCAAGTTCCTTGGTACACTGCATTCCTCAAATATATTTTCCTTACATAGATGTATATCTCATTTACCTGTTAGGAATAGTGTAGGATCATGCCGTGATTATGAACTTTGCATCATTCTGCATTAGAAAGACAGCAAGTTAACTGAACTCATTTCAGATGTTCATTAACACAGATTATAAAACCTCCAAGATTTCTGAGGTAAGAGGCTAATGTGTTAATGCACTGTAACACATAGACTGTGCATGGTAAAATTCTTATGAATTTTCAATACTGATGAAAAATTTCTTCCAGCATGGTCTTTTTTCTTGTTCAGAAAATTCCAGGAACTTCATTTCAGACAGGCTCCTGGGCTTTCCAGCTATTTGCAAGAGGCATCATAGTATGATCTGTATAAAACATTAACATTTATATTAGAGCTCCTTAGCAAAACAGATTAAATGCTAAAACATCAGCCAAAATAAGAAGCTTAGGGCCTTATCCAGTAGAAAGCAGATGTTGGTCTACAAAAGCTTAGACTCCCACACTCCCAGGGCCTGCCGCTCTTTCAGTAATGCTGTACTACTAGAGACTGAAAATGATTTTCCCCCAAGCTATTCTTCCCCATTTCACTCATTAGGTGTACAAATCAATTTATGCTTGTGAATGAGGTAAATAGCATGTCATAATACACTAAGCGGCAGATATGTGTTGGATACCATGTATTCTTGTGCTGGCATGACTTTAAATGCCTTTAATTGTGAGGCTTAGTAATAACCATGACGAGTTTGCAAACATAGCTGAGGAAAACGAGAATGTATTGCCATCAAACCAGGAACCTGCTACTACCTGCAGACACCAGACAGAAGCTCCCAAACCCACCTTACCCAGACTCCCCCATCAAGACATCAGGCCAGATGCTAGCTTTGCTTTAAATGGCTTGTGAAGACCAGCAGCTTCATGAGAGACTTCCACACCTTCTCTTTCCTTTCCAACCTCAAAATCATTCATAAACACCCTGTAGGGGAGATGACACCACAGATAGCTACTCAACCCAAAGTGATAGGATCTCCCTTTGCCATTTATAAGCGATGGTTTATTCTTCCATTATTGTGCCTGTTACCTAACTTCTAAATTTACATACTGGTCAGTGTTTACAAAACCCTGTTTCTTAGGTTGTTTTTCTCTGAACTATTTTCCACAAGGTAAAAGCTTTCTAAGGTGAGAATTCCCATTTTATTACTGTCATCCATTTTCATTACTGTCACTTCCAAAAATAATTCAGGGAAATAATTAAACAGACTTCCAGAATGTCTTATGTACTACTATTGTGAAAACATTTTCATCATTTCATGGGAAAAGGCAGTTTTTAAAGGCTACATTCACAAAACTTAATCAACAGCTATATATTTATAGTAGACTAAAAATTTGTTAATTCAGTGAAACTATTACCAGATGTTAATTCTTTGTTTTGTGTTAGCCTGCAAAACTAGTAAACACTTGTTAGTTTGTAATAGAAAATATTTTTTTAACGGAACGGTGTCATTGCTGTTAAAATTTGTGGAGCTATTTATTGGAAACATGGTTTTGAAAAAAAAAATATTGCTCTGCTATTAAAATAAATGTCAGGGTAAAATTTGGCAGGCATTTTCTTCATCCATTAGTGAATTTCCTTTTAACATTCCTTATAATTGGCTTGCCTATTACATTACTTATATTTTATTAATGGTCAAAATGCTTTCATTCTCCTCAACAACAAAAGAGGCACATATGAAGAGCCAAAACCACCCTCAAAGAAAGGTATGCAATCCTGCTGATTTCAGAAGTAGCTGCAAAAACAACTTGGCCAGATATTGTGAGCAAATTTCAACTTCCACATAGTAAATGAAAGAAAATTCCTAGAACCTTGGTAACTGGGTGGTAAATTGAACAAGTTTAAAAGAGAAACCCTGAGACTGTCCAGGGTATGTGGCTAAATTCATTGTTCTGTTATCCTTCCAGCACAGACAAAAAAGAATTTTGCTTCAGAACCACAGGAGGTTCATTACTGGACCCAGTGGCACATTTCGTATCAAAAAGAAGTTAGCTTACAGCGCTAGTATTCACCCAAATCTACTCAGTTTTTTTGTTTCAGGTTAGATATAGTATAAGGTTAAGGGGTTTTTATGTGACTAACATCTCTGCCTGGGGATCTACAGGGAATCCTGAAGTGCAGAGATTTATGAAAATAAAAATTAATGAGAAAAAGTTAATCAAAATATGGCAATCTCCAACAAAGGCTTGACCTAAATGAAGAAGCGGATGTTTGGGTCAGGCCAATCAATTTTTTCTTAGCTCTGTAGCACATTCACAGTGCTACTACTTAATCAGTCATCCCCCGACAAAGAGCATTTTGAAATCTCTAATGAGGAGAGAGATACAGGGGCTGTCAAATTAACATCCATCTATTTCTCAAAAATTGTCTAAAGCAGCAGCATAGCACCAAAAGAACTCAGTTTGCAAGTGTACACAATTTATATTGAAGACAAAGATCGTACATTATATAGTGAGCTCTAAGAGAGCACGGCCACGTTGGGTTGACTCATTTATCCCAGTCCTGTCTGGAAAAGCTGATTCCTGCATCTTTCAGCATGCAGCAACACCTGAACGCCGAGGTCCATCCTGCTGCCTCCCCCATGGCACACCATGCAGCGCTGACACCCTCCCCAGAGGTTCGTCGCGCTTGTACTAATTACACCGCTAGGCGCAACCCTGCCTGAGTGCTGGGAGAAGGCAGCTCCGTTTGATTAGTTACAGGCTTTGTAGTACAAATCACAGAAACAAGCTACCCAGCCTAAAACGTTCCGACGGCGATGTTATCTCTCAGGATGGATTTGGATTTCTTAAGGAAATATGAGAAGAGGTCAGGGACTAGAGCGCAACTTAAAAAAAGGAGGTGGAAAAATAGCCCTGTGAAAAGGTGTTATGCAAAATAGTGACACCTCCCGGGCTATCAAGACAGGATAAAGATGCTACCCCAAACCAACACCTGGTCTGTTCTTCCCACACTTCTCTATCTTGAGTTACTTATTAAGGGCCCCAGGGATTTACTGTAAAGCCAGGGATTGCTGGAGCAGAAAGGAACCACTGTCATCCATGTTTCATTGTTTCCCTGTCCACAGCACTTCTAATTATTATGGATAGAAATGACATATGAGAGCATCTGTGACAGTCTTGCATATTTAAGGACCTTGCTACATAGAGGGTACACTCCTGTGCTGTAGTGGTACTATAAATCTGCTTTAGGGGGAATATTTCAGCATACTTCATGATAACATTGTCAAAATTTGCTAGATCATTGGGAAATTCTTCGAGGCAGAGTCTACCCATTTTTTGAAGTTAAAAAATGTTTAGCAGAAAAGCTTCAGATCCCGTTTAGTACTCAGTAAAGTAATACCTTTTGAAATGTACCAGGAGAAAGAAAGGCTTCCAAAGTAAGACAGCTACTTAATTAAAGATTAATTCAAAATACAATTTTAATTAATGGAATCAAACAATGAAATATTTTTATTAGCTTCTCTACTTTAATAAATTTTAGCATTAGTTATATATGTTTGAAGTAAAGTATACGTTTACAGATAATAATTCAGAAACCATTGTCATTTTGCACCCACCATTAACAGTGCATGATTTCCTCAGTGCTTAAACAATTTCTAGGTAACCTGACAAGGAAAAATTTTGTTCTCAGAAAGGGAAGAAGAGAATGAACTGGAGTTTCTAAAAGCAGTATTTTTCAATAGGTCTTCAACTTGACCTATGTGCAAGCTTAAACAAGGTAAACTATGCAAAATGGACTCTAGAAAAAAACATGCATGCCTCATCACAATTAAGTTCAGCTGAATGAAGATGGTGTGTCCCTAAGCCACAGACTCTTCAGCACACTTAATAAATACAGAGTTTTTCCAATGTTCTTATTAAAAATAAAAGGCAAGGCACTTTTGACTTCTTAGCCACAAGATGCTCTGGCTTTCTGCTCATTGGTACACCTTCATTAAAGGACTCTTATGCTCAAAAGTCTGGTTTCAAGATGTTCTGACTCCAGCAAAACAAATCACTACCCAGCTGGAAGGACACCTCACACCTGCAAGAAGATTAATGCCTGTCCTCCTTATTTAGGCAGTTAGTTAAGAAAAAGTGCTGTACAGGCTACAGAACAGGGGCCTGATCCTCTATGGGGCCTGATCCTCTATAGGGCCTTTTATGGCTACAAGGTTTTTTTGAGAGAAGAACTTTTCTGAAGTAATGATTGTAAATAAGGCTTAGCTTTATACCTTTAAGGATGTGGCAAGCATGTCTTTATCCTGGTACAAAACTTGGCAGAAAAAAAAAAAAAAAAAGAAAGAAAAGAGGAAAAAAAAAGTAGCCCAAAAACTGTGTCTATAAAAAGTTATTGCATTGAACAACAAGAAAAATGTCTAAGAGTTTAAGTGAGGGGTTGGTTTTTTTTAATTTTCTTCTCATCCTAAGCTTGACCTTTTCTGCTCTTCTTTCATATTGTGCTTTGTGAGACTCCTTAAAGAGGAAAAGTTTCTATTACCAGCAGCGGGAGCTGGGCTTAGGCAACGGATCACAGGATGTGATCTCTTATATTGGTTGGAGTGTATGAAATCAAGTTTTCAAGGGTGCTCCAAGTGGGTTGAATTCTGAAGTCAGTGGAAAATTTATCATTGACTTCAGCAGCAAATACCTATACAATGCTTTGAAAATCCCACAGCACTTTAATTATATACAGTAAATTGAAAGCTTTTATTTTTTGAACCGAACATCTTTTTAATATGCACATGCAAAATACACATTTGGATCCCTCAGGTGGTTCTCTTCATAAAAATATGATGGAAATAAGTGCTGCTACTACAAATATGATCAAGAATTTTTTATATTTTCGGAATAAAAGAAGAAAAGTCTTTTCAGTAGTGTTATTTAGAATGGCAAGAGGGACATAAATTTTCTGTAGTGGAGGAATATACTGCACTTTAAACACTAATAACAAAAGAAAAAGAATATCAAAACAGCATCACCATCTAGTCTGCAATCTTGTTTGCAGAGTTCAAAGTACTTAACAAAGAAAGACATAATTATGTCAGTACTGAATTCTGATTATGTACCCACACTTTGAGCCTTGTTGCTTACTTGTATCCTTTCGCATATCAACAGGGTGCTTTCCTAATCAGATTTTTACAAAAACAGTACAAGAGAAAATCAAGGACATTTCAGATTATTTACTTTAAATGCTAGTAAAAGCTCATTTTATCTGTAACATCCAGAACAAGATTCATCCAAAGCACATCCCTCTTTCTTTTAAAGAATTAAGCTATCTCTGTCTTGTGACAAATCAAAAACCAGTTAGAAGGCAAATAACTCAAAGATCTTTATTTCCTTTAAGATTAACAAGCTTTAAAGAAATTTATTAAGATTTTGATTGTTGGGATAATATCGTAGAAAGGATATATAAAGATTCGTGTGCAAAGTTAGGTAACTAGTTACAGTTGAAAGCTTAAAATACTTTTTCTTGCCTTGTTTTTGTAACAGCATACCTGAAATTCATCATTTTCTTAGTTACTCTCCAGAATTTTAAAATCCTGGAGAAGAGTTTGAAGCTTAACTTTAAAACTTTCATGCCAGAAATGGCAAAAAAATATATCTTCTAGATATATAAACCATTGAAATATAGAACACAAAATTTCATCTGAACCTACATTTCTCAGTAGTGTAATACTAGCACATAGTGGAAATGCAGGTATCCTGCAAAAGGCGGACCTATGGTCAAATTAGCACATTTTCCATTAGCTGGTATAATTACGCCTTGCTTAATGCATAGTATGCACAGTCTACGTAGCTGTAATCACTCGGAAATTTTCCATGTCAGGATACCTCAAGCTGAGAATTTTCTTTTTTCAAGATTTTGTCCAAAAGTAACCATAATTTCAAAGAATAAGTTTAGGGAGAAAGTATGGCTTTGCCCACAGTAGAAGTTCCTCAAGTCATCTGAACCCAAGAAACCTCATTGTTTGGGTCAGAACATAGAAATTTAGCAAGATGCTTGATCTGGGCAACAGGGGTATATCTATATGTGGAAAAACTTTCATGTCTGACCATTCTGAAAAGCTGTAGCTGTCACACGTATAACGTGCGAGTTATTTAATTATCAGCGGAAAAGAGCTGAACCCCTGCGTTCAGTCCAAGTTGACAGAATTAGCAGCAGGCACTGGTGCTTAATTTGGTGCAAACAACGTGTCCACACTTTCTCCCACTATCTGTACAGCAGGCTTGCACAGCAGAAATAAATTTAGTGGCAGGTCCCAGCACACATGCTTTGTGAGATTTTACCTGCAGATCTGGGTGCGATAACATAGCAGGACCCTCCCAGCAGATGCTACTCACAGCAGAAATGAGAGCAGTGAACCTGTCCTTTCTTGCTTCCAATATTCTCCTGCTAAACTCAACCAGTATGAGACAGAGGAAAGCAACCAGGGGTGGGTGTATATGAAAAAAAAAAAAAAAAAAAAAAAAAAGTATATATTAAAATCCTAGAAGTGCAAAGAAGAACAGGTTAGAAGAAAGACAGTTGATTGCAGCGAGGCTCGTGGCTGGCTGCTGATGGGACTGAGAGAGTCACCTGGGACAAAGAAATGGGGATAGCCAAGCAAAAAAGCGGGGAACAGATATGCAGAAAGGAAATAGAGGCAGGTGACATGAAACAGAAGATGGTGCAAAATAAACTGGGCTTGAGTGGACACGATTTCCCTAGGATTACAAGTAAAATAAGACATACAAAGACTAATTTTTGCTGACCTGAGACTCATCAGTGTATGCCCTACTTGTGAAGTCTTCTTTCTCCTTTTAAATTACTGGAGGAAAAGTTATCATTCTGATATTTATGTAAGTGAGCTGAGAACAGAAGGAGGATTTCTGAGGGTGGGATAATCATGCCTGCAGCACATTAGGAACTTAATTTTTAATTTCATTCCAAGACATCATGCATTCATTTAAAATAAGCCCTTTCTCGTGGAAGAATATCCTGCAAAGGAAAAAATAAAATGTCAGAAGAAGTCCTAAAGCCAAATGGTTTTAATTCAGCAAAGACATCAAGAGAAAGAAATATTAATGCAAAACACTTTCAAGTAAATGTGATAGATGTTAAGTTCAGCAAATGTTGTTCTGACAATAAGTAAAATATCTCCAAAGTTCAGGTTTCATATTCTAAAACAAACAACAAAACTTAAAATCTGAAATGTGCTGGAGTCATTAATTCCATCTCAGAAACAAAGAAAGGAATCTCAGACCTGCAGATGAGTCCAGAGAAAGGGAATGTAAGGATTTTCTAGATTTTACCTTCAAGGTTTTGATTGACTGCTTAATTAGAAAAGCAGCAAGAATTCAGTAATGATATAATGGTCTATTTAAAAATCTTTCAGCATTCAGCTTTCCTTTCCCTCTCCTCTCTAGGATGGTTGGCTTTGTGATGCTTTTTTGTTTTGTTTTATTTCATTTTTCCTATTGCCTTTGCTTTTGCTTCTTCAGATACAAATTTTGGTAAACATATAAAGTTAAAGGGATGGGATTTTTGTTTTAGGATCCTGTCCAAAGATTTCAAAGGAGGATGTACTGAACATCTGTTGAGTCCTAACAGTTCAGAATGACTGATGCTTTTCTTTCAGAAAGCATATCCCAAAATTACAGTCAGGGAGAATATTCTGGGTCTGAATTTTTTTTTTTATTTTTTTTTTTTTTGAGGCACTGGTAATCTCTGGGGAACTCATAAACTCCCTTGTTTCCCAGTGACTGAGGTTCTGGACCATGGTGTGTTTTATCAATTATCACATAGGGCTTGATCCAATCAAAGCCCCATAAAGTGAATAACAAAAATCTCCCTGCCAATAATGGGCTTTTAATAGTCCTTTTAGCCTGAGATTGCTAATACAGATTCTAAAAAAAAAAAAAAAAAAAAAAAAGAAAAAAAAACCTAACTGAAGATTTTCCTTACAAAATGCCTTTGGCATGCATTACTGAGGCGAATATCACAACAGTGAACATTTAAAGACTTTGCCAATGAGGAGAATCGATTCTGGAACATAGATTCAGGTGCCCTGGAAATGGTTTCACAAGAATTAGCAAGTATCTGCTTTGACTTATCAATAAGAAATGAAGAAAGGGTATGTAAGACCATAAGAACAGCCTTACTGTATCACATCAAATATAAAAAATGAAGTCAAGAATGAGCTATAAAAATAGCTCATCACAGCTAACCAAGTATCCTGTCTCTGATAATAGCCTAAAAGCGTTGCTTCAGAGGAAAACAAAATCAGGTCAGGCATACAAAAGACTTGCCCAGCTTTTAACAGGACAAAGTTTAGGGGTTTTATGAGGCACAGATGGTATTACATCTTTGGTTTTAAATTGCTATTACTTAACTTTTCATCCCTCTTTTTCTTTTTCATACTTTTCTTCTTTCATCTTTCAACTTCAACTTTCAACATCCACTTTCAACTTTTTCATGCCCCAAATAAACATTTGTTCATGTTTATTCTGGCTGGAGGTGTACCGCAGCAAGCTCCCTTCCTCTATTTCATCCTGGGGTTGTTTGGATCAGTTGCAGTTTGAAGAATGACATTCAAAAGCAAACAAAATGCTTTAACTTAAAATTCTGTGCGTTGGGACTCACAGATAGGATGATAACCTTATTCTCCGTCTTGTGTACAAAGTGACCTTGCCCATCAGTCAAACCTCCTAAGAGTAAGAGCACTAACTTGTGTTGCAGGAGCTTTAAGTCTATATGCATTTAATTTCAGCTCTCATGACGTATTTAGCAGCTAATAATCTGAAAACACCTGACAGATCAGCACTACTTTGTGAATTTTGCTGGAATACAGCCGATGAGCTGGCCGTCAGGACTTCCTTTACTGTAGATGGTGAGAAAAAAGGAATTCATCTCTTCTTTAATCTAAAAGCTCATCTAACCTAAAGTAGATTAGATGATTTAGATGACTATATTCTGCAAGTGACTATTTCTCTCCCTTGGCTAAAAAGGGGAATGTTAGTATCTAACACTGCAGGCTCATGAAGTTATGGACGTGCAGGAGACAGTAAGGTGTGGAAGAATGATCTAGGTTTTTTCTAAATAATTTTATTGCTAAAAACACTGTAAAGCTGATAAAAATAATGTGACCTATTGCTATTTTCTGTCAGTGAGTTTACATTTCTTCATATCTTTTTGCATTTCTGGTTTCGTAAGCAGTTATTCCCATATATGCATGCACACACACAAGAGTATATAAAAATTATTTATGGTAATTTGAAAAAATTATTTATGGTAAAATGGACCAGTACCTAACCTTACTTTTTTTTTTTTCTTTTTTTTTTTTTTTTTATAATCATTATTGTATTCTGAGAATAGAGGAAGAAATAATGTCTTCTCTTAGATAAAAATCATTCCGATTTCAACATAGTAATTTGCTAATTATTTATTATCTTTTCTGAACAAGGAGAGTAGAGTAAATTTGCTTTAGGATTATTTTAGGCTTATTTTCTTCCCTGGAGAAACTTTTGCAGGGGAACACATGCTTGTAGGACAATAATCTCCTCTAAATTTTATTAATAAATCTACTATGTTTCACTTGTTATATCTCAATTAAGAATGTTAAATAATTACATTCAAGAACACTATCAACAATTATGCAAGTTAGGATAAAATTACCAGAGCTTTCTGACTTCCTAAATGAAAGCCCAAGTCCATTTGAAGAGTTGCAGAGGTCAGGGGAGATTTTCTTCCACAGCATGGGATATTCCAACCTCTGCCCATCACTGTTTGGTCTACGTTTTTCTCTTAGATCTCCTCTGCCATGTTTGATGTCACCCCCAAGACCTGGTCCTGAGGTGACATTATCTGTTTGTTCGTTTGTTTGAAACTTGTTGAGGCTCTTGGTACCAACCTTTATACAGTGATTTTTTTTAACTGACAAATTATCCAAAGTATAACTCCACCTGTGTCCTGGAAGACAAGCAGTCAGTGTTTGACGATTGAGTTTTCCTTCCAAACAGTATATATTTAGTAGGTCATTGTAAGTTTTTCCCACAAGTGGAATGTGATATATTCACTTTTCCAAGTCAACCCATAATTTAAAAGGACCAACGCTTTGAATAATACAAAATCTATCAGCCAAACAACTTTTAGAATCCTAAACAAAAGCCCACTTAAGTGGATTGGGACTGATCAAATTTATCTCAAAGAAGACAAAGAGGGGAATACATGGAAGAAACAGAGCAAGAAAGAAACTTAAGGTTCCTATAAAGACTACAGAAGAAAAAGCGTTGGAAATATTGATTTTCAATAATTAATAACGTAACTAACTGGAAAAAAAAGTAATTTACTTAGGTAAGGTTAATTTAATAGGGAATAAGATGTTTGATCCTGTTAACAGACTCTTTAACATTATGAAGTATATTATACAGAAAGTATTCTTGATTATTTAGTCAATAAAAATGTTAAGAGGAAAAATGTAGACAGAATAGTGAAGAAATAAGCAGGAAAGATTTTCCGTCATAAAGATTCCTGACCGTGCATAAATGAGTATGTGTTTACCATGCACACTGTAGGCAAATCTGTATTGCTGCAGCAGAACTGCTTGTGTTGCTTAATTTAACTCATTTGGCACTAAATCCTCTATACCTACAGTTTCAGCATATACTGCAGGCACACCTGAAAGAAAAAAGTTATCTTAATTAGGGTTTGGTTTTCTAGTGACAGTTTCAATTGGTATATGCACTTCCTTCCCAAGTTTTTCATTTATTAGACAAGCAGTAGCAGTGGACTCCTCAGGATCACGGCATATGGTCTGATCCATACAAAGCCTTCATTACCATCACTGAAAGCTGAACTGAAATATTGGATTACAAATTCTAGATCACATGGTACACTGAATGAAGAATATTTTTATTTAAAGTTATACCAACATATGTGTTAACATCTATGCTCAGTAAGTTTTTCTCTTTTATCAGGAAATAAGCCCTCCATTATATTGTCCACTCATAAAAATAACACTGTTAGCTAACACGCTGTTTGGGCATTTATTTCACTAATAGTTTTCATAACATACTTAATATCAGAGCTATTATAAAGGAAGACCATTTTTGGCTTTCTTTAACCTCAAGATATCCTCAGAAAGTATTTATTTCCAAATATTTTCAAAGGAAAGTCAACAGGGGGTTACAATGTATTTGAGAATTTCTTATCAGAGTCTTTCATTCTAATTTGATGCTAAACAAAAATTAACTTTCATAAAAGTTGTTAATTTAATTTCACTTTTTAAATCCATGTCACTCATGATTTTTGAAATCACATCCAGAGCCTTGCCACTATACAACCACATGTTTCGTCTTGAGAAGGGGTCTTTCCAAAACAGGGTGGATCATACTAAAACTGTATTTGGTAGAACTTCTATTTCATTTAATTTCATGCCAGCAAAGAGGGACTTTAACTTCCAGTATTGACAGGAGCTTTTTTTATGTGAGTTGTGTTTGCACTGCTTCTGAGAAAATGAAAACTGCACAAAATAAGAATAAAAAAGTAAAGACTTATTTTTCTAGTAATATAATCTCATGAAGGGAAAAAAACCTCCAAGTTTGAAACCTAATAAATAGGCACTAATAGTATATTCTGGGACTTTTAGGTTGCTGAAACAACATTTATGTTCCATTGCATATTGCAAAGGAAAAAAAGCTGAAGTAGGAATTTCCTGACGGCATAAGTTTATTTCAAACTACCTTCAAAAAATTATGATACTATGCTTCAGCAACTGAATTTGAGTTGATTTGCAATTATTAAAAAATCAGCTGGTTTCAGATAAATTAAATTAACACAGGTGTTTATGTTTAGGATGGCTTAACTGTGTGTATGTTTATGATCCCTTCACTGAAAGAAGGGAATGCATCTGCGCAAAATCAGTTTCATTCAACATGTGTTCAAATTTTGTTCTTCAAGTAATAACCAATTGTTTTTAACAAATTCAATAATTTACTTAAAATACACCACTATTACTGACAGCTATTCCCCCAGAAATATCAGTGCAGCCTCTCTTTCCCCTCCAAGACTGAAATTTGAATGAGAAAAACGTGACAGACTATGCATTACAAAAGTAGCCAAATTAGTTCCAAATCCACTTTCTAAATAACTTTCCTGAAAAAAAAAAAAAAAAAGAGACAGGTTTAGGAAACAAATGCAGTTGTGGTTGTTAATATCAAAATGCAGCATCTGTAGAAAAGGCCTAATCAATTTGTTTAAAACTGCCTGGTAGCTTGCCCCATAAGCAATAGTTAACATCTGGTCCTTGTGGATGTTTGCGTGCTTTCTGTGGACAATTGTCTTGTCATAAGTTCCGTAACAATTTACCATTTCAGTTTGAAATATGCACCATACTTTAGGGGGAAACACTTAAAACATTGACAGGCACACAGACAATATTCTGATTAGGTTTACCTGGCCAACAAGGGGCAGATCTGAGTGAGTCATTTATTACAAAATGATGAATTACCGATTTCATAATGACGTAATAAATAACAAAAAAATAAAATAAAATAAAAATACCCCAATAAAAAAGTGTGATTTTCCTCCGTCCAAAGAAAATGCTGAAAAACTCAAATGACCATTAACTTAACTGCTCCTGACTTTCAACAAGAAATATGTCTAACTTAGACCATTTGTTTCTGTCTTTTCCTTTCCTTTTCTTCTCTTCTTAGTAGTAAATTCCTCAGTTGTCTGACTTTTCCTTGAACCAGGGATAAGCAACTGCCCTCTAACTGGGATAGAAACAAACCTTCTGCAGACTGCTGTTATGGCACAACACAGAAATTTCCAAGGAAATTTCACCATCACAAAAAGCTATCAAAAAATGGAAGGGAAGGGAAGGGAAGGGAAGGGAAGGGAAGGGAAGGGAAGGGAAGGGAAGGGAAGGGAAGGGAAGGGAAGGGAAGGGAAGGGAAGGGAAGGGAAGGGAAGGGAAGGGAAGGGAAGGGAAGGGAAGGGAAGGGAAGGGAAGGGAAGGGAAGGGAAGGGAAGGGAAGGGAAGGGAAGGGAAGGGAAGGGAAGGGAAGGGAAGGGAAGAGAAGAAATTGGGAGGAGGTGGGGAAGAAAAGGAAATCTATGAAATCATCTGGTTTGCTTAAAGGAAAGATTTTTGGACAATAACCCATATGCCTGAAAGTCTCATAATTCAGTCAACTGTGTGTACCTTGCTAAGACTTACTCTGTCACAGGAAGCTCAGTCCTGGACAGTTGGAGGACCTTCAGATCCATCAGAAAGAAAAATTATGTCCAGCAGGTTGAACAGGTTCCTGGTGACCACACTCAGGTGGTCTCATGTACCACAAACATGACTATTGTCCCTGATTCCTAAAGTGGATGCAGTCCTGCTTTTAAGAGAGAATACATCTTAGAGGAAGATCAGAGGAAGATCTTCTGTCCTGCATCTGGCTTATATTTATCTGGACTGAGACATGAGACTCTGTATATCTATCCATACTTTTAAACATCTTTCTGGTTTTGGTGTTAACTTGTCTGTCTGCAGTTACACAGGTAATCAGCAGCAAGAAGCCCAAGATAAACACTACTACTAATGGACCATTTTCCTAAGAGAAGCTTGGTATCCCACAGCGGCATTCTATATGGTCTCTCTAACACACATTTACAAAACTATTTTAGAGGGCCCTTGGCAAGAAGTATTTATAACTGAAGCAGTATGCTGGGATGAGCTCAACTGGGATGGACTTAATTCTCTTCACAGCAGCCTGTTTGGTGCTGAGTTTTGGATTTGTGATTAAAAATGTGTTGATAACACACCAGTGTTTTGGCTCTCACTGAGCAGCACTTGCACAACATCCAGGGTTTCTCTGTTTAACACTCTGCTCCCCTCGCAAGTAGGCTGGAGGTAGGCAAGAGGCTGGGAGGGGACACAGCACAGACAGGTGACCTGAATTGTTCCAAAAGGATATTCCATCCGTATAATGTTGTGACCAACAATAAAACTGAGGAAGAAGGGTTTGGTCAGGGAGAGAGCTATTACTCAGAGGCTGGCTGGGCATCAGTCTACTTTCGGGGGGTGGTGAGTAATCGCCTTTGCATCACTTGAATAGGTTCTGGTTTGTTCTCTTTCCTTCTTCTATTAAACTGTCTCTATTGTAACCCATGGGTTTTCTCACTTTTGCTCTTCCTACTTTCTCCCTCATCCCACTACAAGGGGCGCTGAGTGAGCAGCTGTGTGGGACTTAGTTGCTGACTGGTGTCAACCCACCACACATAGGAAAGTCTTCATCCCTTTCTTGGCTTAAGGAGCAAAGTGAACTATGGTATTTCAGGTGTTTATATGGAATCAGGTCATGTAGCTAGCATGAACCCTGTAGCCCAGATATAAGATTTTTTTTTTCTTTGTATTTATCCATAATTATAAACTGGAGAGTTTGGATCCAGTTCTGACTAACAAAGGAAAGGGAGAGCATTTTGATAAAATTCTGCTTTAAATACAGCTCTGACTCTTCTTAATGCGTTTTAGCACACTATGAACTTATTCAGTTGGCTAATTAACATTTCCCATGGAAAGTAATTAAGGTCTATTGGATACCCTCTATTTCTGCAGGCATAGGAGGGAGTGGAATGGAAAGGAAGAGAAATCCTAATACAATATACTCACTGTTCTCCAAAGCCATTCACTGGATGCTGGGAGGCTCTCAATTTCTGCAGTCATAATGAGGGTTAGAAAGATATCTGACCTATACCGGATCTTCTGCTTCAAAAAAGCTCTCACACTATAGCTTTTACTACCTAATTCTATGCCTTACTATGAAGATACCGTTTGATCTCAAGATGTATCACTGTGTTTGAACAAATGAATTCTTATGAAGTGTTCATTAGCCCCAGGGAATGGTTACTTTATTAGCCTGAACATTGCACTGTACAGCCCATAGGCTGTATGCAGAAGGCAGTGTGCTAGTGCTGCTGTGTTGCCCTCAGTTTGGAAACGAGAATGGTCTCTTTCTGGCTTGCACGTCTCCACAGTGGGGTGTACTGTGTAAAAAGCAAGATGCTCTTGTTCTTGTCACAGTATTAAAATGCTTACTCCAAGCAGAAGCCAGGAAAAGTGTATCTGGAGAAGAGCATCCCTACTTTGGAACTTTCCAGAAGACCTGAGGTGTCAAGATGTTAGGAAGCACCTGTTGGAGAAGTTGCATAGTAGTATATAAAAGAGCCTAGGACTCTGGCATAACACGTGGCTAATTTCTAAAAATTATTTGAGAAGGAAAAAGAAGGATAATTATTTTTTTTTTTTTATAAATAAAAAGAACCTACTCTAATAATTTACTTCTAATTATAAAAGTGTTATGATCCAAATAGGAACAAATGGCAATATAATGCTGGAAGAGGCTGCTGTATCTTCTCTCTGTTCAGTAAATAATAGCAAACTAACATACAGAACATCCGTAAAACATTTAAACTAAGTAATAGTAGTGTTTCATTGCTAAGGTTCTTTTCTATTGTATCATGGACCACTGAAAATACAGACGTAAATCTTTTACAAGAGACTCAGTTAAGTATCCTAAAGCTCCTAGAAGGGAAAAAAAAACACCTTAAACAGTAAATACATATAAAATTGCTCCATAGAGACTACTCTAGCCTCAAAGAGGAAGAAGCATCTGTTCTTCCAAGGTCCTCCTCCACAGGGTAGCAGGAGGAGAAAATACTCTGTTTAGCACTAGAAATACTAATGCATATAGTGCAACTTTCTCAAATCTTGGGAACAGCTCCAAATTGCATTTTGAACTCTCAAATTAATGAGCAATTCTTTCATGTGCTTGAATAAGAGCAGTCTTTAATATATTTGATATTTCACCTCATGATATTACGCGTTTACAGTTAACCTGAAATAAAATTAATTAGTAACAAGTCCTTCACATCCAAAGTGCTTCCTTCAATGAGCACGATCCTCGAAGTTTTACTCAACAGGGTAATTTCCTTTAAAGACAACTAAGCAATATTCCTAGGATTACAGGTAGAGATCAGGCTCTTTTCCTGCACATAAAAATACTGGCTGTTGTCTATATTTTCTTTTACAGCAAAAGCAACGGCTCATTAGACTCTGACGTCAGTGAAGGCATTTCCTTATCTAAGCACACTGAATTTTTAGAGGTGTGGGAATTGTTTTCTAACCTGAGTGATAGAACTGTAGGTTTTAGAGAATATGTGTGATTCTCAATGAATTATTCAACGATAGGAAAGAGCAGATAAGTTTTTCTACAGATAAGTTTAAGAAAAGTTCTCTTTTTTCTTTTTTTTTTTTTTTTTTCTTATCAATGGCTTCCAGGTTGCATTAATTAATTGCTATTAAAAGCTTCCATAATCTTTTACTGTCTTCTACAGAGCCAGTACTTCTCCTTTTAGTAAAAGGACTTAGATTTTTGTCTTTATTTGTCTGGACATGTTTTCAGGGGATGTTTTTATGTGCTTTTTGAGACTTTTAGGGAGATGTGGGGTTACATAGGCTGAATCTGACAGATGGTGTGAACAGCGTTATATTTTCCAAATACTCACTTTTGATTAAACAGTATCCTTATAAAAAGTAATGACTAGTTTTCTTTGCTCTTATGGCAAGCATAGGTCCAGCATAAGAAAAAAGTAAGTTAAAAGTTTTAAGTTTCCTTAAAGGAATCTATTTCTCTGACATCCAGAGGAAACCTGCAAAATAAGACAAAATGGCATTATAAAACTAATGAAAATAAATGGTGTGAAGCGTATTTCTGTACTAGAAGTTTTCACACCACACATTTCAGTGGTTTATATGGTCCCTGGGAGTAGGTGAAGTTAGAAGGTGCAACTAAGTGGGAAGAGAAAAGGGAAGGGGAAGGGGAGAGGGAAACTCCAAGCACAAAACCAAAGAGATTTAAGTGTCCTGTTCTGTTTATACTGGAACATGGTGAATCTTTTCAAAAGTGTGTGTCTAAAAGATGGACAAGTTTGATGGCTCCTTTAGTATCTCTGACTGCACATACCCAAACTCTGTCTTCAAATACTTGTACGTCAGGTTGCTAATTTTTAATACATCAACAGAAGTCCAAGCAGCTCTGCTTCAGCCCTCAGAAAAAATAAGTCCTTTATCTGTGAAATAATTTTGGTTTTGGTTTAAGCTTTTTTTCTATATCTCTCTGTTACTTGACTTCATGACCAATGACAAAGTTTAATAATCACAACCCAGGGTAGTTTGCCAATTTAAAGCAGTGTATAAGCTTTTACCTTTAGCTTGTCTACTTTCATGCATTTTTCCCAGCAGCAACAAAACCCTCAGAATGAGTGAACCTAATGACGAACTATCAGCGCAACCCTAGTGTACACAATATCATAGTGAATAGCCTGGAAGTACTGAAGCATATTTAACAGAAGTACTTTCCTCCCATTTCATAACGAGTAAGAGAATCTAAGCAAAAGCCTCAGCATCATATTCTGAGGTAAACAGCACAGACCTGACACAGAAACAATTTTAGTGACAGCAGTGCCATCTATTTCATAGCTTAATGCAAAATTTTTAATCTTTATTGTTCTTTAGACTTGGAAGAGAGCCATCCAACAAAAGCAAAAACAAACAAACAAACAAACACACAGTGCAAAGAAATTCATGTTTTAAGCCATTTAATAATTTTCTTTTCTAACGACTGTTTTTAAAACTAACAGAAAAATTTGTAGATTTCATACTTTATATTATCAACAGTATTTAGTTAATGAATAATTGTTGCATTCTCTTCTGCCATATGTTCAACAAATAATGTAGAAAATCCTTAATTATTTGTTTATACGTCTGAAACTGTGTTTAACATGCTGTCTGCCTACTGTTTGACAAGACATAACAAAGAATCTTAGAAATCGTTAACTGAAAATACATTAATCATACACATAAGACAGCTGGACAGAGAGAAAGATATTGATACCAATGCATGAATCTGCCAACATTTTCTTCTGCAAAAAAGAAAAGTCTCTCAAAGGGCACAGCTAACTTTTTAGAAATAAGCTTCCTTCATATTTCATGTGGCATCTATTTGCTAGCAATAGCAAAAGATTCATGAGTTTCATCCTCAATTCAACTTAACGTGTTAAGTATATTTCAAAGAAGCCACTATCTGACGATTAATGTTACTTAATTTCTCATTAAATAGAAATATACGTCTTTTTAATGTTACTTGCTAGATGATACTTTCACTTTGATATTTGACAATACTTACAATGTTTTTCCTCTCTCTTCATCGTCCCTGTCCTCCTAATATTTTTTCATTAAGTATCTATGAGAAGGTACTTCTGCATTTCATTTAATGTAGCTTCTGAGAGTCTCCTATGTATCTATTACACTGCAAAGACCTTTTGCTGGTCAAGGATCAATATCATCCCCATTTACAAAAAAGAACAGACACAAAGAGGATGCATTTATTTTGTCCAGAGCAGGGTGATTTGAGAATGTGCTACAGCACACTAGCCTTTCTGACCTCTATTTTGTACTTGTGTGCTTTACCATAATGTGGACACTTCCATCATAACAGCCTCCACTGACTGCAGTGTGACAAGCACCATGTGGAGATGACTGCTTTGTCCACCCTATATGGATAAGTGATGCTGCTAGAAAGCACTGTGGGATATGCCGTATCTGACTGCACTATCTGTGCATCAGGAGGGCATGTATCGGCCTCTGTGGTCAGGAGTAGCATGGCTTCAAGCGTTGTTTCTTTTTCCATCCATGGGGTAGCCCAGGTAGTTCATGGCTGCACTTCAGCATGCATCCAAGCAGTGTTGACCATCCCATTATAGGATCATAGAGTCATAGAATGGTTTGGGTTAGAAGGTACCTTAAAGACCAACCAGTTCCAACCCCCCTGCCCTGGGCAGGGACACCTCCCGCTAGACCAGGCTGCTCAAAGCCCCGTCCAGCCTGGCCCTGAACACCTCAGGGGATGGGGCAGCCACAGCTTCTCTGGGCAACCTGTTCCAGTGCCTCACCATCCCCACAGTCAAGAATTTCTTCCTCACATCTAATCTAAATCTCCCCTCTTTCAGTTTAAAACCATTATCCCTTGTCCTACCACCCCACTTCCTGATAGAGAGTCCTTCCCCATCTCTCCTGTAGGCCCCCTTTAGGTACTGGAAGGCTGCTATAAGGTCTCCCTGGAGCCTTCTCTTCTCCAGGCTGAACAACCCCAACTCTCTCAGCCTGTCCTCACAGCAGAGGTGCTCCAGCCCTCTCATCATCTTTGTGGCCCTCCTCTGGACCCACTCCAACAGGTCCATGTCCTTCTTGTGGTGAGGACTCCAGAGCTGCACACAGTACTCCGGGTGGGGCCTCACCAGAGTGGAGCAGAGGGACAGAATCACCTCCACCTCCCTTACGTTCCTCATGAGCCATAAAACACCACATAAAAACTCAACACTGGAAATATTAACCTCCAGTTTATTTCCTAAACATTGAACCAACTCATCTTCCTGGAATTACAGTTCTCTTCTTGTAAATCACCTGTATTAGAGACAGATTCTCACGATAAGCAACTAGATAGAAAAACTATATAGAGACTGCTTTGAAATGCAGCATTTACAGACCTCCTGAGGGACCAGAGGATGATGCATGTACAGTTAGGCAATAAATGCAGCATTAGCATGCTTTTCTCCCATGTACCCAGCCATGACAGCTTGTCAGGTGTGAGGAAGGAGCAGCCTCTTTAAGTTGCATCAGGGAAGAAACTGTCAGAGTGTCGAGTAGGCAGAAGGAAGAGGCAGAGGAATGAGGCATGGGCAGTCTGCTTTTAACACAGCTAAAACACTTCTACTTTTGGGGCCTGGTACAGGCAAGCAAGTGAATCAGGTGTGGATTAGCTCTAGAAAGCTATTACAGTATATTTCAAGGCTAAAAGAAAAAATAACTGGAAGGAAAATTATTTTTTTTTAAGATAAAATATTTCCTTACCTGGCTACATAAAATGTTACCTAAAATATGTACATTTAAAGAGGGTCACTTTTGTTATCTGAAAGTGCTCTGTGGTCCTTGAAGGTAGGTCTGTAATCAAGTTAATAATGGAGGAAATTGGATGATGCTGTCCTGGAAACATAATAGGGAAAGACTGAGCCAGGAAGCTAAATTCCCAAGACCTTGTCGTCTGTAAAGTGTCTCTGAAGGGGAATCCTGCCTTAAAACACAAAAAAAACCAAAACAAAACAAACCCAAAACAACACCAAAATAAATAAATAAATAAATAATAAAATAAAAACAAAACCAAACAAAAAATACAAAAAAAACCCCTACACACACACACACACACACACAAGAACAAAACAAAACAAAATCAAAAAAACAAACCACAAAGCCCCACAAAACACTCAACAAACAACTAGTTTGGTAAGCTAAAAAAACTTGACATTCACTTATTAGCACTACTTAAATGATTTCCATTTAAGAGATTTTTGTTAAATGATAGAACTGAGAGAAGCGCTATCTAAAATTTTCTTTCCTATTGGTTTTAGTTCAGCGTTATGCTTGAGTACCTGCAAGGGAATGCAAAAGGGTGATGCAGACTGAAATCCCATTATCCCTCCTGCAACAGCTTCCAACACAGGAACCTGTGTGCCTCAGTATTTCAGGTATTTCAGGTATTATGGAAGTCTGTTACGCTTAAGCGTAACAATTCCCAATACATAATATTACATATGTGGAAAAGGGTTTGCTGGGTAGATGGAGATCTCAGATCATTTCCAGGCAGTTCACCGCTACATATTTTCTCCCTATTCAGGATGACTTTTGACACATCTAAGAGCTAAAAAATAGCTATGATTTTTTTTTTTTTTTTAACTATTACATCCTCTTAGTAGTTTTTTATGAGAACCATACAGTATAAGCAAATTACGTTTGTGATGCTTCATGTTTCTGGGAGGAATGATCTGCAGTTCTCACTTATGTTTTCACTCATGAGTAGAATAGCTACAGCAAATGAGGAGCAATTATGTCTTAGTTCTGCTCCAGGAGATGCATTGTGAATTCTCTCTTTCTGTGCAAGAAACTGAGAAAAACTAAAGATAATCATCAATGGAGGTTGCCCATAAATAACCAACTCAATGTACATTTAAAAAAAAAAAAAAAAAAAAGTCGAAAAAATTACAGTGAGGGTCAAGTCATTTTTAAAAAAAAAAAATTAGGAGGCATTTTAAGAATGGTTGCTGCACCTTTAAGAAACAAACAAAAAAAATCCCAAATTGTAAGTACATGAAGATAAAATTACTGTTATATTAAACTCTGCTTTTTCTTCTTTTCTTTTTTTTTTTTTTTTCCTTAGTGTTGGACAAATAATTGAAAAGGACAAATAATTCCTGTGTAGGGATTGGGAGTTGATGATATATTAGAATGCAGCAGAAGTGAGAGTTTAAAAAGTTATAGTTGTAGGAAGCATATATTTGATGTTGAAAGCCTTATCTGTTGATCAGTGTCCCACACAGTCCCCCTCCCTCTTCTGAATAATTCAGTTTTTATTGAACAATTTTTCTTAATCTTGTTTTGCTGTGAACTTAGTTCTTGTTTATGATGGTTTCAGGCAAAAAGGGAAGATATTGACCACACAAAATAAAGGAGAATAAATGTGACCCTATGGGCATTGTTTTCCAAGTGATAATTGGGTATTTAGGTTTTAAAACAAATGAGACATAAGATTCCATAATGCTATGTGTTTTTATAGCAGATGTTGAAGAATGTCTTTGCATATTGTCAATATATTGTGTGTACGTCATAAGCATCTTCAACATTGTCTAGTGGAAATGAACTATGGTTTCCTACATTAAGTTTCCTTGTATTGGTTTTTAATTCGATTAAGAGTTCTACACACATATTTTAACACCATGTGTTATGATCATTTGTGTGTGGATTAAGAGATGACAAGATAGAGGCATGTTAAGAGAGGCTCCTGATCAAAACAATCAATCAATCAGTCAATTGGGCTATCAAAGAACAGCAGAGATAAAAGTCTGGCAAATCACAGGCGTTAGCAAATATACACTTTCTAATCAAGGTATTCTTTACCTTAGTGCAGGACCGTAGGAAAAAATGATCTTCTGAGTTACTAGATTAGTGTATACTACTTAGGTAAAAACAGGTTTTCGTTCTCCATTATTCCAGCTGATTTCCACGGTGTTGAATGAAAAATAATTGCCTGTGATTAAATTCCAAGAAGGAATTTTGACATTTTGTTACTCAAATATGCATCTCTCATTTTGAGGTTTGGTTTGCTGGATTGTTTGTAATAACACCTATCTCTTTCTTGCAATCAACTATGAAAGTATTTTTAAATTTCAGTACTGGGGAAAAAAACAAGATTAAAGATAGTGTAAATATCCTTTCATCAAAAAAAAAAAAAAAAAAGGCAAACAAAACACAAAAAAACCCACCAAACACTTTAATTTTTTAATTGGTGTATACTGAAAAGACTGTCAAATATATCAAAGATATCAAAGATGGGAGAGAACTGTTTTTTTCAGACAGCAAACAAACACAATAATTGCTACTGTGTAGGATACCATAGGCTTTGAAAGACGTTTCTTCAAAACCTTAGTCATGAATGTCCATATGACTCCGACTCACTAAATGGTGTTGTTAACTGAATTCTTTTCTTGGTTTGTTTACTTGGACTGATGCCATTAAATATTACAAAGCATTAGAAATGCATTGTAAATCACACTACTCTTTGTACTGACATTTTTGGTGCACTAATGATCAATGTAAGTGAAATTCCTGAGGAATGATGGTCTTGTGTTCTTATTTATGAAGTCTCAGATTTTGCAAATTAATCTGATTACTACAGTGAACGTAAGTTACAGGAAGTGTTCCTCAGTCCATAAAAAATAGTTTATATTCTAACTTCCCTTTTTCCCCTTTAGAAAAGCAACACTGAATCAAACAAAACCATATGAAGAGGAGATACCATCTTAAAATAATGAGCTCAATGGGTAACTTTTTTAAGTGGATGGAAACGAGAGGTGATAAAAGCAAAAAACAAGCTGCAAACTGAATACAAAAAGCATTTAAAGTTCAGCCAGAATACTAACTATGGACTCTAGTAAATGCTGGCCATCTGTATTGTTACAATAGTATCCATTATTTTTATTAGAGATTATATCACCAACTTTATGTTTTAATCTTTAAAATTGCTGGTTAAATGTACATTTCTTGCAAGTGATCAAGGTGTTAATGTTAACATTTGTTAATGGACAGCACCTCTTCTGTTATTGTAGATAAAAGCAGAGAGAAATGTTTATCTTGCCTTTTCTACAACCCATAAATACATTTACAAAATGCATTACATTTAGATTTCCAAAGCATCTGTATTACAAAACAATAAAAAAGGAGCTCCTCTGTAAGCAACAGAACTAATTAAGCCTAGTTTTCTATATGTATTGTGGGGTCTTTTTGATTGTTTGTTTTGTCAAAATCTACTGCAATATCTGCATGACACTCCAGCTATGGTAAACTCTGTCGTCCACCATAAAGTCACGCCATCAGGTTACCTCATTCTAATAATTTATTAGTATTTCCCCTCCACAACATAGTATTTCAGTCTCTTTTAAAGGAGTTTATCTCCTCCCTTTCATTTTCTCAGTCTTTGATGATATTTCTAGTTACTTTCTGTGGCTTTCCAATTAAATGGAACCTCTGATCCTTCTTCTGCTTCTCATTCTAGGATCTCCACGATTTTTTTTCATGGACAAAGACCTCCTCACCCCTGTACTCTGATTATTCTGCATCTTCTCGTCAGTGTGAGCAACTGCTGTCCAAACTATGTGTGTGAATTTCTGCCCATGGAGACACAAAAATGTCTTTATTTGGCAACTGATCTTCCTGGAGTTTTGGGACACGCAACCATTTTTCAAACAGCTAGACTCTAGAAGTTATTTTAAATGGTTGGAAAAAAAAATCCCAGATTTACTGTGGGAGCACTGTCTTCCAGAAGTCTCATATCCAACTGGAGAATGGTCTAAGAAATGTGGGTCAAAGGAATATCAAACACATGGTCTTGCTAAAAACAAACAAACAAGCAAACAAACAAACAAAAAGAAACCCAAACCAAACAAAACTAAAAGACAGAGGAATTTTGGAGGAACTAACCTAGATTAAAAGACCACAGCTTTGAATGACAGGGAAAACTTCTGAGTAGGACTTGCAGCCATTAAGCTCCAGATTTTCTAAAACTTAACAAGAAAATTCTGTGTTTCCAAGCCAAACTGAACATGCTAAATCATGTGGATTTCTTTTTTCTTTTCTTTTTTTTTTTTTTTTTTAGAATTTAAAGGAATTTTTTATTCATATTATCGTTGCTTCTAAGTAACGTGAACTAGGCAGATGCAGCAAATTTCTCTTGTGCGGTTCACAGTGTAGCAGTTCAGCTTTGGGAGGCTATAGTGGATCAAGTCCAGGTGTAATTTTTATTATCTCTGATGAGTACTCGGTTCATTGCACCTCAGTGTAAAGGGTGTATTTTTCAACCTTGTAACAAAAGAACAGCATCTGCAGAAACAAATGAATAGGATGAAAAAAACCCCAGATCTCTAAAGGATTGTTAAGTTGGGCCACTCCTTTGATCTCCAGGGACTTTAGTTGCCAGAAGCAGGAGTGAAATGTGAATCGACAAATAACATTTGGCATTGAAGTGCAACTCCTCTCTGCCCATGTAATAGAATGTGACTTTTCTTCAGGCTCGAAGGTCATAATTTTATTTGTATTTCAGATACAATATTCTTGAATTAGTCTGAGGGCTGTAAAAGTGAATTTAAACCCCTGCCTAGGCTTAAGAAGTTGTTCTGGACAGGAAAAAATCTGTGTTTAAATGGGTCATTCTTACCTAAATGCAGGTATATGGTTGAAAAACTGGATTTTAATAATCAACTTGTCAAAGGTTAATGATCAAACTGTTTTTGTAAAATGTATCTTTGGCTATTCTTATCACCTTCTGCCTTTTTTTTCCTCTCCTCTCCCCATCATGAAAAGAGGGATTTTGAGATTTAATCTTCTTCTCTATGGCAGCAGTGTTCCAATATTGGCTATTTGATTACCAAAGCTACAAAACCTTACTGTTGAATAGATGTTAGACACCATTACATCTCTGGTGAATGAATATACAAGATTTGTAAGAGCCACCCTAATTTACAAGATGCTAAAATATTTGACTGCTTATATTAAAAAATAACTTCACAAATAATATGCTTGCATATTATATCCATCCATCCATATTTTATAATTGAATTTCATAGCAGTAATTAATCTTTCCTATTTAGCTGACTGGAACTGAAGGACTTGCAAGAAAACTACCTTTCTGAAAATTCTAATTCTAGAGAACAACGTTTTAAAATAAATACATACAGAAACATCCTTTATCATACTCTTTTCTTTCATGTCCTTGTGTAAGGAAATCTCTTAAACACGAAATGTTTTGCAGATTGAGAAAAATGGAACACGAAAATTGCCCTTTAAAGTGTTCTCACTCAAGAGACAAAACTCCCAATTATAAAGATTAAACAAAGTTTTTGATGAGACAAAACCACCACTCAGGTAGCACTTCAGGATATCTAAAAGGAGTGAGAGGAGGGACATATATAAAAACCTTGGAAGAAAGAAACCATTTATGTGAAATATTTACATATTTCAATGTTATTCAACTTTATCCACAGTATTAGAAATGTAGTCATAGTGCATTCTAAATTCTGTTGAATAATATGGTGAAAGTGACCATCCAGTAATGAGATAAACAGTTTGTTCTACGTGCCTATACTTAAATAATTTTTTGCTTTCTGAGTTTCCCTTTATTTTCATTACATTAGCAGTAGTAGTAGTACTAGTAGTAATAGTAGTAGTAGTAGTTGGTAGTAGTAGTAGTAGTGGTGGTGGTAATAGTATTGTTATATTGTAGAATCATAGAATCATTTGGTTGGAAGCAACCTTAAAGATCATCCAGTTCCCACCTCCCACTAGACCAGGATGCTCAAAGCCCTGTCCTGCCTGGCCTTGAACACCTCCAGGGGTGGGGCAGCCACAACTGTTAATGCTATTGTTATTGCTATTATTGTTATTGTTATTATTGGTTGCTACTGGGGTAAAACTGTACTGCAGCAACCTCCTGCTCCAGGGAAAGATGTCCTTATTTTGAACTCAAAAGAGACAACATTTCTGGTGCTCTGGGACCTACAAGATCCTTAAAAGGTTCCTGTGAGGATACAGATGTCAGTCTGAAGGAATTTTTAACTCAGACAACCCAAGACATCTTTGTATTGTTTCTTTCCCAAGACCCATATCCAATACAATTAGTACCACAAATAGGAAAGGAATTGCATGGATAGATCTTATGTTGTAATAAAACATTTTATTCCTTTACTTATTCTTCTGCATATCCACTTTGTTTCTCTCCTGCGTTTTGTGTTCTCAGCTGTAATCTTAAACTGGGAATCCTCCAGGGAAGAGGCTGCTGCTGCTGCACCTTGGCACAGTCTCTAATGCGGTGCAGCCTCAAACCCCAGCCTCGACAACAGCTGTCTGGAAAATATGTTTTGACTGTCAATAGAGATAAAATCAAATGAGACAAAATGAAGATTTCTCAAAATTATCATGAGAAACAGGAGTACTCATTGGAAAAGTGCAGTCCCTGAGGGGAAGGAAATAGTCAAGATATTTAATTGACATACCAGAAAGCCAGATGAAGCAGCTGTATTGCCTGAATTGGAGTATGGGTAGAAATCTCAGCACGTTGTGTCAGGCAAGTTTTCTGGCTGCTGTACCACTAACAGTCTGAAAAGAAAAAAGGAACTTGTGTCTACTTTAGATGAGTATGCCCTTTTCCCACCCTGCAGAAAAATGTTCTACCAGTCATGAAAAATATTATCTTTCAGAAATTTAACAGGAACTACCACATCTCCTTTCCTAAACAATTTTTTTTTTTTTTTTTGGTGATTAATATAAATTTCCAGCACACATCTCTAGGTCTTGTCTCAAGAAAAACAAACCAAACCAACAAACCAAGCAAACAAAAAGTATTAAAAAAAAAAAAAAAAAAAAAAAAAAAAAAAAAGAAAAAGAAAGGAAAAAACTCCATAAAACCAAGAGCACCTAAAAATAATTTCATATGACAAGGAAAAATTGTCATACATTGAGACAGGATGGCTCTGTCAGTTAGCTGCAATGATATAAAAGTCTTCCTAAAATCTCTCACATTGTCAGATTCCAACCTGAATGATTTACAAAATGTTGTGATAGTCTGCCAGCTCATCAGAAGATGAAAGAAGAAGTTTCGGTTAGTTGTCTTCTTGCTTCACAGAAAAACAATAATTGAGATGGAATGTTGATTTGAAATGCATTCCACCATGAGAGACCAGGTGTCAAAAGTCTCCTGGCTCTGATAACATTCTCTTATTTTGAAATCACAAGATCTTTGGCTCAGTTTGCAGTTAAGTCTCTGAAATGCAGATGGCACAACTCCATTAAATACTTTATTGTGATTTAATGGTTCCTCCCCTGGGTTCTGAAATTCAGTGTGAATGAGCTGTTAAAACTAATTGTGCAATATAAGTGCTGAAAGACCAAAGAATTTTAAAAATTATGCTCCAAACCTCTTTTTCTCTTTCAGAATAAAAAAATTAACAACAACAACAACAACAAAAGAAAAAGGAATAAACTCTTCTTATTTATTGCAACAATCTGCAACAGCCCATTTAGGGAAAAGCACCTTCACACACTTGTAAGAGCGGCTTACAGTTTAAGTGGTTAAAGCATATTCTCGCTAAGATTAAAATACCTTTTGTAGGTACCTGAAATAAACTCTTTTACCAAGTTCATTTGTGGCATTTTCCTTGGAATTCTAATATAACAGCAGGATGCAGACCTTGGTGTAACACATTTAACTTTGCAAAACTGCAATTCAAGCATTTATGTAGCACTGAAACAAAAAGAAAAAATAATCCAAAACAACACCTTGGTCATTAAAATCTTTAAAATAGGAACTTCAGATTTGCCTCTAAAAAGCCATATTTGGAATGCTATCAGCTTTCTTCTCCCACAGCCCTTGTGTATTTTGGAGAAATTCAGCCTCAGCCTCATTTGATCAAGTCATAGCAGCACCAGTGAACACAGATTTCAAAGCCTGCAACATATATTGCATGAGAGTGAATCCTCCCAGCTTCTACAAACCTGCCTCACTGGGCTGCACCTCATAGATGGTTCAGGGTGCTAACAGGTCCCAATATTGAGGGATGGAAGGCAAGGCAAACTTCGCTAGAGATTTCAAAGAACGGTTGCCCCCTTTTCTCTCAACAGCTGTTTAGAATGATATATGTGTTTGATAGTGACTTATGCTTCCATTAACAATCATGATTTAGCTTTGCCGTAAAAGGCGGTACAAACAAGGAGGGCAGAACAACCTTTAATAGTGCAAGGCAGCCAGTGTGCAAGTGCAGAAAATAGCAACCAGACACTCATGGAGAGAGAGACAAACACTAAAAGGAGAGAGGTGTGTCTTGACTTGGTTTCGTAAGGAACTAAGGTCTATTCAATCAGATAGTCTCTCCTCTGCTGACTGATTTCCTTTAAATGCACAAGTCTGCAGCTGGAAAGGGGAAGCAGGCCATGGAGGGCACAGAAGCATAACATCCAAGATGCTAGTCACACCCCTTCTCTCACTATTGAGTGCAAAAGCATTTTATAAACGGCTGTAGTGACAAAGCATGGGGTGATGGACTCCCCAGGTGCTCATCGTCCTCTCAAGAACCGCGGGTACTCCATAGTCCTCCAGCAGAGGGGCTTGGGCTCACCTGAGAACACAATCTCACAGCATCACCACCTATGGGCGCAGGGTCTTGAGCAGAAACCAGTTTGTACCCATGTCGGAAGACCCACCGTGTGCAGCTTGCTGCGGGTGACACTTATTTAAAGGGGTACATCCCTGCCTTGTTACCTCAACAGCAGCAACATAGAGGAGTGACACTAACGTTTAACTCAGACCTTCCTACACAGAAAGTAGAGGAATCATGCGGCATTGGAGATGGTGCATCAGTGCTCAGCCTCTACGCAGGTCTTACTGCTGCCGAAAGAACCGCCACTCACCATTTCCATAAACCTAAACTGCAAACTTTCTTCCTTTCACAAGTGGGCAGGGAATAATTTCAGCTGAAATTAATTAGCATCTCATTCCCCGACTTCAGTGGTGTGCAGAAGGATATGTAGAATTAAATGTAGGAATATCTCATTTCAGGGTTGCTCTCACACCTTAGCCTGTGCACCCTTCTCCTCCTTTATGTTCTGGCGCACATTACACGTTCATATTATGGGTGGCAAAGGATTAATTTAAAAAAAATACTCAGACATTGAGCCATTGCACAGGATTCTTAAATAGCTGTCATCTGTAGACAGAAAGGCTTACTTCCAAGATAAAGGAAAGGGAATCAAAACCAATTATGGCACTGATTTTGTTGCCTCCTTTCTATAAATAGTTAAAAAAAAAAAAATAAAAAAAAATAAAAAAAATCCATGCTATAGACAAAGGAAAGAAAAGGTTGTTTTTTTTTACATGGGGTTTTGAGTGTTTCCGTGCCACAGCCACTTGTCTCCCTTTCATGATGCAGCATTGCATGACACTTCTTTTGAACCAGAAAGGTTTGTGGGAAACAGGATCTTCCATGCTTTACGCAACAAAAACTCACGTTGACTTAACCGGAAACCTTGCACGTTCAAGAAACAGGGGATCAGGTTCTATTTGGGAAGAGAAAAAATAATGAATTGTTTCCTTTTTCAGGGGCAGTGTCAACCAAAAGAACAATTCGGGCAGTGGTGCGGTGGTGCTGATAGACAGATGTGGTATCCGTTCTTTTCTCTGAGGCAAATATACGCCGATGACTTGCAGAATCAGAGCAGCCTGTTGGGGTGAATGGTGTATGACAAACCCCTGATGAACAAAGTACATATTATTAGAAAACATTATGGAAAGTTCTACGGTTTGTGTGCAGCAGTGGCCTTTTATAGCCCTAATTATAATTGAGGTGGCAATATAATCTCTGGGCTCTGAGCTTGTCCTGATCTCTCACTTTAAGGCGGTTCAGATTTGGCCAGTGCTTTGATGGGAGTCAGTGATAAAGCTAATCTCCTAAGCAAAGCTGGTATCCAAGATATCCTAAAAGTGTTATAGGGTAATTGACAAGTTACAGTTATGTTTACTAGATGCCTTCTAAAATTGGTGAGAAGTTGGCACATAGTAAGGATAAGCTCTTACTCTTTTATTACTGCAGCACAGATGTGAGCTACTCACTTCACCATTTTTTATAATAAGTATTAGACCTTATGTCACTGCTGTTAAACATTAGGCATTATTCTATTTCTTACGTTAAAAATGTATTTATTTTGTGCATTAAGATTTGTTGTTCTTTTACTGGTGGATTTTTATCTAAGGGCAGTGTGGCAAATGACGTGGCTGCCTACATTTCTAATTGCTATAATTATTTTCTGTTTGATGTACTGCAGGACTTCAAAGGGTTAATTTGAGCAGTTGAGGTAGAACAGGAAATAATGCAGACAAAAGATGAGGAAAATTAAGGCACTAATGAAAGGAAGATGAAGGAAAAAATGGAGACATTACCAGCTGTGGCATAGCTCTTGCCCAGCATCAAAGCAGCTGACAATGTTGTGTTTTCCCTTTGAAGGGTAGCAGTTGATCTATCTCTCTGCTCTACCCCTTCCATTACAGAAGGTCAACAGGGATCCTTAGCCTAAGTAAGCATCGGGTGTTGTGGATTTAGACAGTTTCCACAGTCCCTCTCTGGCTATCCTGTTAGACAGACATTCCTGGGAAACAATGCTGGTCATTCGGATGGAAGAAGTTGAAAAAAAAAATGGATGCAAAAGAGTTCTTGACCCTGAGTGATTAGAAAACAAACAAAATAAATAGTTGGATATTTGAGTGCAGCTAATTAAAATTCAGCAGAAATTATCCTGAAGCGCGGAAACAATTTGGAAAATGAAAAGCAGTCTTTGTGTCTTATGTTCACACAATGGATGGCAGAAAAAGGAAGACAGGATTAATATCTGGCAGCTCTTGAGCCCATTTCAGTACTAAATTCCAGAACATGAAGTAAATCATGAATTCACATGACAAAGGGAAGAATTTTGCATTACAGATAAATATCAAAATAGAAATATAAAAATGTAATATTTATATATCATATATAAATATTAAAATCCATATAAGAGGTGAGAGTGTCAGCTTGAGCTGCAATGGCTTGTGCCATTCCAGTCCCATCTCGTCCATATTTCAGCCAAGAACCTAGACCATTGGGAAGTCATTAAGGATTTGCAGATATGTAAGCAAATAAGGGAAAGAGAAACTTCAAGATGTCTTGAGTCCTGGGTTTTCCCCTATGGAAATGGTGTTTACATACCTGTAGTAGTTATAGATGTAGCAGAGTCAGAAGGCAGTTTTACCCACCATCAAGCAAGGCAGTTGCTTCAAGAAAAGTGCGTACAACAAATGGCAAAAATGCACCATTTTTGAACTTTAGAGGACAACGAAGGACACCGGGTCAGCATGTTCACTGAGAAGGTCAGGTCAGGGATCAGTGACTGTTGGTGGAGAGCACCGTGTCATGCTGCAACCACAACAACCCCGGTGGCAACGCTGGTGATGTAGCACTGAAGAATTGGGGACCCATCGCACAACAGCACAGGGGGTCATGGGTAAAACTGAGGCTAGCACAGTAAATAGGTTTGGCTTATATATATCAGAAAAAACTACACTTAGAAAACCTAGATGTAAATAATTTCTACAACTGAGTTGGGAGGAAGGAACAGGCTGTACCTCAGAGCCATTCTCACAGCACCGAGCTGGAGCGGGGTATTGCATTGCTCTGTGCTAAGAAAAACCACTGGGCGAGAAAGGAAGGTGCTGGATGAAGGGAAGCTTCTGCAGCATCCCTGAGTCAGGGTCCTTCCCGAAACACGGGGGAGCAAGGAGCAAGGAGCGGCACCTGAAGGGGAGCCTGGCAGAGAGGGGCAACAAGAACAGTCTGATTACTCTGGGGTGGGGAGATAGATTTTATTGAATAAAACTTATTCAGAATCTGAAAACAAAAAGGCATTGCACTTTAGGTAAGAACCAAACATAAAAGCCTTTTGTTGTTTCATCCCTTTTGGCTGAATAAACAATGCCTGGCTTTGAAGAAGCTATTTCTGTGTCATTTTAATCAGCTGCTAGTCACAGGCTCTCAGTGGAAAAAGGCTTCCCAGTACCAAATGTAGTTAGGCCCTTTAGATTTATCCTAATTGGGGAAATAAAGGGGCTGCATTATGGGATTATTCCCTCAAGAAAAATAAAAAAAAAGGCAAGCCTGCCACTTGGGGGTGCAGGCATGCTGGGCTGCCACAGCAGCTAAAGTGCAGCTTGCCTTGTAATTATGACAGCTGGATTCTTGGTTGTAAAACAGAGATAAGCAGTAAAATTAGCACCGTTGTGGAGAAATGATGCATTAATATCAGAAGCTTTGTTAAGGCTTCCTAAATTTCCGCTATCTCTTTATGGGTACTAAAGCAACCCTCGAGGAGAAATAGTATTTTCTTTCCAGAGAGTAGTTCTTTGGGGAGATCTCTGGCATGGAGACTGACGTGTAAAATCCAAGTTGCTGTAGAAGTAATGATGCAATCGCAGAGTATGTCTGTGCAGCAAAAGGAAGGCATGAATGTAGCCCACGTGAAAGCTGCCAGGTGAATTATGTGTGCACACAAAATCATGAAGACAGTGAAAGTTTTGGTGAATGCTACCAGCTACTGCATGTCCAGAGAGATATGTTGGACTAAAGCCCGTGCTAACATATCTTCTCTGCTAGTATGGGCTTCATTAGTATAGGGAGGATTTTTTTTTTTTCTCTTTATCTGTCCTAACCTGTTGGATAATTTTGCAGTGCCCCACTATTGGTGGTTGAGTGCCACCAGATTCTTCCATCTCCTTGATGGGTGAAGTCAATGCTTAGCATGTGCATCTGTGCCCTGTATGCCAGCAGAAAATGCTGGATTTCCAGGTGTAAAGTGCTCTTTATCAAGGTGTGTTATTTATGGCAATTTCATAGTTTAACCAATGCAAAAAGCCTGTTCCTTTTAATTCTTTCCTGACAATGCAATGTGTTGAAACTGAAATACTTCCCACGTCAGCGAAAAACACGCTTAATTGCAAGCTCAGATGTAAAACTAGAGCTTTAGGGAAGGGCTGTCACCCTGCCACTTACAGGCATTTAATGGTAGACAAAGGGCTGGTAAAATGAAATGCTGGAAACTATGGTGAGATGCCAAAGTAGCCAACAGATTAGACGATTTAACGGGTCGTTTCCACCCTTAATTTCATCATGTCTCTTCTTGTCATGCAACTGGCCCGGACATTCGGGTTGTATCTATAGAAATGCTTCTCAACAGCCTAACGCTGTTAAGTGCGTTCTTACTCAGCAATTGCATTAACGTTTAATATAATATTAGTATGGGCTTTTTTAGTATGAGGGCATGTAGAAGGGATGGAAATTATGGATATAAAGTATCTAAAGAGCCTTTTGACTGCCATTGGGCAATTAGTACTTATTTCACTCTCGTAGCTGTATATAGGCAAGTAGGAGAGAAAAAAAAAAAAAAAATGTGAGTAGTGGGACCTTCTCGTCCTGCACCTTGGACTACTTCTTAAATTTCCCCTCGTCTTGCATTCTTGCTTTGATTTCCTTTCAGTAATGGGCAGGATGACAAGCTACCTGGGAAAGGGGGTGAAAGAATGGGCATTTACATTTCATGTGAGTTCCCTCTGTCTGGATGTTCAGAGAGGATTTGAAGTCGGCAGCTGAAGCAGCACACAGCAAAATGCAGGGCTTAGGCGACACCTACAAGACAAAAGTTTGAGGAGGGTAAAACTACCTCTGTGAGCCGTGCCGGCCTGCCTCCCATTCCCTAATAGAGGAGGGCAGCTCCCCACGGGGCCGACGACTAAACCACGATATACTAATTTGTCGCGGAAGAGGGTCGCCACGGGCGCAGCCCTGAGCCCGCTCCCGAGACCAACGGTACCCGAGGGGCACGGAGCCGGCTTTTGGGGGGTAACAAACTCCGTCAAAAGCCAGTTCCTCTCCTCCCTGCCCTCCATCCCTCCCCGCTCGGGCGCTGCAACTTCATTTCACACCACCGCCGCAGCGGCCCAGGGGGGGCGGAGCAGGTGCCTGGGTGTGCCGGGCAGCACCGCCCGCCGCCGCCGCCGCCTCCTCCCCCCAGAAGGAGCAGAAGAAGAAGGAGGAGGAGGAGGAGGAGGAGGAGGAGGAGGAGGAGGAGGCGACGGGACGGAGGCGGCCGGCCGGGCCATGCTGGAGGCGCGGCGGCACCTGGCGGGCGCACAGAGCGGGCGGGCGGCGGGGCAGCATCCTCGGCGCTGGTAGGGCGGCGGCAGCGGGGGCCGGAGCCGAGCCGAGCCGAGCCGAGCCGGGAGGGACCTCCATCGCATCGCATCGCATCGCATCCCCTCGCATCCCTTCGCCTCGCCGGGCGGAGGCGCCGCCGCCGCCTCCATCCTTCGGCAGAGGCGGCGCGGCCGCGGGAGGAGAGGACGATGAGCCGCGCGGTGGTGGCTTGGCTGGTGCTCTGCGGGAGCCTCGCCCGAGGTGAGGGGACAGGGACAGGGAGGGGGTGACACCGGGGGGAGCCACTGGGAGCGGCAGGGACGGGGGTCGGGAGCTCTCGCAAAGTCGGAGCCGAAGTGCGCGGGGGAGCGGGGAGGCGCGACCGGCGGGCGGCTCTCAGCCGGGTGCCTCCGTCTGGGCTTGCCTTTTATTTTATTTATTTTTTTTTTAGTAAAAAAAAAAATAAAATACTTATCTCCACATTTTAAATACAAGCCGACGAAAGATCCATCCTCAGACATGTTCTCTTTTGAAACTACGCTTAGAGGGGGAAAGAAATGCCGTGAGGGCTTAAATGTAATCCAGATGAGCGGTTGGGAAGATTTAATAATATCCGCAGAGCTGTCCAGATCTGTTTTCCCTTCCTCTTCCCCCCACCCCATGACAGGTCTTCATTTTAATTTGAAGGCTGTGAGCTCTGAGCCGGAGATCCAGCAAACCGCGGAACAGTTTGCAAACACGTTCAGGGGCTTTAGCATCTCGGCAGCAGTGAACAGCGACCCTTTTCCTGCCTCCCTCTAACTAGGGCATCTTCATCTAAGACACCAACGGCGCCTTCCCTGTGTATCATCCTCTCCCATCCCCCCACCCCACCCCCCCACAAAAAAAAAGGAAAAAAAAAAAAAAAAAGAAACAAACACAACCCTACCCCAGAAAAAAATAACTTTAGAACTCTTGGAGTTCTCTTTATTATTATTTAGAATAATGTTTTAGTGCAGGCTAGATGGGTTTTCCCTCCTCGCGTTAAAAAAGTTGTCGGAGCTCATCGTCGTGAGATGGTGGTGGGGGAGGACGGGTTCCACAGCAGAAGCTCCTGTGAGGGCTAAGGGGCCGGGGGTGGCCGGGCTGCCCGGGTGGTAGACACCGGGGGCGGTGGGAGTTCACCTGCCTCCCGTCCCGTCCCGGACGCTCCCGGTGCCCCCCCGGCGCTCCCCGCCGAGACCCCCACAGCGCCGTCGGGGAAGGAGCTCAGCCCCCGTGACCGCCGTGGGTTACCCCTACACCGCCACCACCCCTTCGCCCCACAGCACGAAATTCTCCGTGGGAGGGGGGGCCCGTCCCGCCTGGGGGCTGCCGTGTCTTCCCCACCCCCAGCCGCAGAGGAGCCGGGGGGGCTCTTTCTGTCCCTCCCTGTGGCTGCCGGGATGGGGGGAATCTCGGGGTTGGAGACCTTTTAATCGTCCTAGTTGTGTCTTCCCGAAGCTTAGTAGAACAACTGTTATCCTAATGAGTAAGGGAATTGTTCCATTGACTTTTAGACCTGTTCCCGTCATTATTCACTTTTTTTTTTTTTTTTAATTTTAAAATGAAACCGATGTATCAGTAAAATTGAATATTTTATTAGCTCTTAAATTATTCAGCACGGTGGATTCTCAAAATCCAATAACATTCACACAGTTGCAGCGAGCATGTGATAGCTTATGCAATATGTCCTTGTACCTGCAGTTTATGCCCAAAGTCTTTTAAGCAAAAGATGCTGTATCTGCCACAAAGTCTGGACTTGTCATAAATACTTTTCATTTGGCTTCTGTAGGACTTCTCATAGTTCACATCTGAAACATTTTTTTTCATTTAAATGTACAGTCTTGCCATGTTTTAGGTAACTTCAGAACAGAGAGAACTTCATAGATTTTTCTAGTAGAACTGAAATAGTAAGGAAAAAAAAAACTATTTGCTCTGTGATTGCTTAAGCTGTAATTACTCAGTTAAAGGTTTGTCCTTGGCTTTCAAAATGAAACAGAAGAAAATTATACAGAGTCTTTTTTTATGCTGAAACAGAATAAAATGCTGCTTGACAGGTCTGATATACTGGGTTAATTTTGCTCACTGTCATAACGTTTACTTTTAATAGATCCTCTCATCCTTATGATGACTGTAAGCACTGTAAGTAATTGAAACTCTTTAGAGAGTAGGTTTTGAACAGTACAAAACTTTTTGTGCATTGTTTGATCATTACTTACTGATTAGTCCATTTGCATAATGGTGTATAATGAAAACCTGTGGTACCGTCATCTGTGCAGTGAGCAGTTCTTCCCTATCTTCTTTTGGAGTAAATTTCAACTGCCGATCAAAGGTTAGTCATATGGTTTTCATTAGTGACCTGTGTTTCAAGTCTACTGCTAAAGAAATACACCAATTTCTTTTTTATTGGAGCTCTGAAAAGTAATGATGGAGGTCAAAATCCTGTTTATTCATCGTATCTTAAAAATCTCTTTTGCTTTTTGCGTTTGTAACACTAGCGCAGTATATCAGCAAGTATTTGTTTTTCTTTTTTCCTTTTTTTTTTTTTTTTTTTTAAGGGGACAAAGAAGGGGGAGAAAGATTGAGAGTGAGACACTTGATGACGGTGATGAAAAAGTCATCCCAATGGAAGACTGGAATTTTCTTTTTTGTGGTCAGTCTGCCAAATTTGCAATCTCATGCACCGTAACCGGAGTATGATCTTCAGACATGTGTTTGTATGCACGTATATGTTCAAACTAGGCTTCAAGGGTGCAGTGACTTCTACCTCTTACTTTGCAAGAAAGATGCAGGTGCATTTTTAATAAGGAATGCCCTTTTATACATATTTCAAAACAGCCGTAAGGTTTTACATTTGCTGTTGTTGCTCTTTCTTGGTCAAATTTGAACACGAGCCAATCTGATGTTCTACCATGTAGTGGACAGACAGCGATGACTACAGAGACTACAAGAGATTATTTCAGGTAGAAGAAATATAATGCATCTCATCTATAATAATACAGGTTCCTGATAATATACTGTGTATATTATCAGGAACAAGTAAGCCAATGCCCTTCAGAACAGTCAGTGAAGATTGGGACCAAACGTCAGGAAAACATAGTTTAAAACCGGTGGCTGTTTTAGTCCCCAGATTTGCCTCATGGAATAGGATAAGCTGATCGGCTATGGTGATGGTACTGTAAGTGCATAGCAAATCGGTGTATTCTATGTCAATGTGTTAAATGTCTTTGCAACACGATCTTCTGAAGACTTACCATTTGAGTTGTCTTTACTGTGAACTGATCCTTAAATTGTATCATGTTTTTTCACTTAGCTTCTTCCTGTTTTTATGTATGGTTTGCCAAAACCGGGCCAATCCAGTTCTTTATTTTATGACTGTGTCCTGTGAGCCTGAAATAAATATTTTGGGTCTCTCAAGGAACTGCTTGAAAGATGTTGCTTTTTCTCCGTTACAGTGGGAACCTTCACTCTCTCTGAGGCTTAGAAGTTTCTATAAAGCCTCTTTCTGCAGCTGGAATGAGCTGCAAGGAGTGAAAGTGCTGAGAAACAAGAGAGGTAAACTGCAGCTTTGTTCTCATATAACTACACAGAAAGAGTGAAAAGATCAGAGGCACTTTTATAGACCAAGATTCTTCTGTTTTATCAAATGCCTTGGCATCTTTGGACAGCATCTGCTTCTGTACAAACTGCTGACAGTGTGACCCTGCATAATGATTTTCACTGTTCTTTTAACAAATTACATTTGTATTCAAATTGATTTTCCATGACTGCTCATATAGCCTCCAGAAAGCATATAGCAGATATACTATTGCATTCTGTATGTGTCTGGTCAGCCCAGGACAGAATTTGATGTCATGCCATGCATTGTTATAACTGGAATTAATAGTCCTGGTGGTATTAGTTGGGTGTTGTAGGTGTCCGACTTCCTCTTTCTCTGCCCTTTATGTCTTTATCCTTTATCCTTTATGTCTTTTTTCAAAGACAAGGTTGTGTATCAATGATAGCATAGTGAAAAGGGGCACTGTCTTATCTTCCCTCCTCTGTATTTTTCCAATGACCATCCAGTTGAAAAATCAAGGAAATGATCCACTTTGGAAGTTATTTCAAAAGACTGCCACTTTTTATTAAGAGGTTGATTTTTATGCCTTGAATTAACTGTCTGTACAGCACATGTCCATACAGCACCAGTAACAAACTCAGAGCCCGATATCCCTTCAACAGAAGTAAAGATATCTGGAGAAGCGGTGTTTAAGAAACTACGAGTCAGAAATAAATCTGTTATTCTCAAATTTATTGTGAGTTACATAGGAGTTAGCATGTTACTGTTTTCCATTTTTTTTAGGTTTGTACACGTTTCAAACTTATGTAAGCCACAGAGGCAGGAGTATTTCTGAAAACTTAGAGGATGATCAGCATTGAATTACAAATTATATTGGGCTTCTCTGTAGCATACTTGAAGCCTGGGTTTGACAGAGTATGGATTGACTATCAAAACAGTATTAATTTATTTCAACTTTCAAAACAGGTTCACAGTGAAAATACGAGTTCAATTTTTATTGGTCAGATGATACACTAGAAAAGAAAAGATGAGTTAAAAGATGCCAAAACAAAAAAGGGTTGTTAGAACCTTTACATTTGAATACTTGAAAACCCCAGAAGATGTTGTCTCAGATTGGAGGTCCTACATTCATTTCCCATTTAAAGGGAGTGAAGGGAGGAAGTAGGGGGAAAGCCAACATCAGCCTAAATTCAGTGTCTTACATCAGCCTGAGGAATAAGTGACAATAAATGACAACAAAACAAAGGTTTCCTTCTTTAAGAGAAACTTAGGCTGTGCAAGACCTTAGAGGGAGAGCTGCTCACTGTGACAGCAGGGTATGGCTAATTTTCTAATAATATGGTGTGTAGGGGTAAAGCAGCTTTTGTGCCATTCGTATTGCGGGACCAGAGCATGGACCTGTTCAAAACCAGTAACTGCAGTCGCGGACCTGGATGCTGGATGTTACTGAAAGCGGGGGCTGAGCTAGCAGCTGAAGTGTCCCAGAAATTTGGAGACGATGCAGAATTTTATGCATGTCTTTTCATGGTTTTGGATTTTATCAAATCTCAGTCTTGCAGTTGTGGGAATACACTTACAGGGTTTTTCTGTTCGTTTGTTTTTGTGGTTTTTTTTCTCTTTAATCAGCAAGCTGTGTTACCTTTCATCACAGTGGGGGTGTTCTTCTATTTTAAGTTTTAAAAGCTGAGAAATGAAACAGACTGTGATTATCTAATAAAATGTCTAGCTAATTTAGCTAACAATTACAGTATGTGGGGTGTGAGTGAATGCGTTATCGTATGAAACACACATAGAAACAACTTAATTTTACATTCTATATAGTGGCTTTATGCATACATACTGTATTGTGGGTATGTCCACACTTTAGATAGTGCACAGAGGAATTACATTCACTTGTGCGCCACATATGTCTGATATTTCTTAAAAGTTTGAATAATGTTAGATAAGACTTCATCTTACTATGAACTCAGGATGCAGAGCTCCGTATTTCAAGTCAAAATTTGTTATATTCAGCAAAACCAATGAACGTCTAAGGCTGTTTTTTTGAGACTCCCAATAGTATTCCTCACTCAAACCCACCCCAACTTTTTAATAAGGGGCCACATGTAGCAACGGCTTTTTATGACTATAAGAGTTTGGTGAAGTTGTTTGAAAAAATGGAAGAAAATACTGATTCGTCTCTGCCATTCAAATGGAGAATTCTGGAGTATCTTAACTATGCCACTTGTGGCAGCAGAACATCAAATTTTTGGTTTTAGGAGTTAGGATTTTAACCGCAATATTTAAAGCAGTAAACCCAAGGATGCAGATGACAGCAGGGAGGAGCAGCAGATGGGTCAGCAAACGCAAGAAGATCTGCTCTCCTTGTGTGGAGCCCAGGCAGAAGCTTTGTGCATCCCTGCGGGAAACTAAAGGTGTGAGTGAAAGATGTGCAGCTGCTTCAGTTTCATGGACCGTGTGTGACTTTGGAGGCCACAGGGAAGAGGGAGGGGACCCAGGGCCTCCACTGGAGGAGATGGGAGGTTTGGTGTAGCTGTTCCCTGTGGCCTTTCCTCCCAGGTGGTCCGTGGGAGAGCAGCGCAGATCTCCTGTGTAACCTGTTCAGCATGCAGTATCTGCATCAAGGGGTGAGTTTTGATTAAAACTATTGAGAAATTCGCCAACCAAAAATACTTTATCAGAACATTGCAATTCTGTACATATGAGTTCCACCAGTAATCAGTCTTCCTTGTCCTACTCCAGTGTTTAGCTTGCCCACGTGGGACACCGACAGCATGGGTCCAGGTTGACTGTTAAGTGGTTCAGACTATGGATTTGAATCTGAGAGTCCCAATTTTTTTATTTTAATACAGAGCAGGACTTTTTCAGTGTTTTGCAAATAATCTTCTTTACTCCTTCCTGTCCCACTCTCCTTACAACTAATTTTTTTCCTTAATTGTTTTCAGTTTTAAACAGCACAAGGCATTTGTGCATAGCCAGGTTGTGGCCCTACTGTAGGATAAATCACAGAATCACACACAGAATAACAGAATGGTTTGGGTTGGAAGGGACCTTAAGGATCATCTAGTTCTAAACCCCCTGCCCTGTAAGCTACAGTTTAGACATAGAGGGCTTTTTTTTTTGGTGTCTTTGAGTATTCTCACAATAGTAACTTTTTGACAGAGACAAAAAAAACCAAAAAAAAACCCAAAAAACCCAAAAAAAAACCCCAAAAAAACTTGAAAGAGGTGATTGCTTTGCCAGTTTTTAGCTGCAGTAATTTTATTTGCCATGCTTCTATGTAGAGAGGCTGAGAAAATTTCTACAAAAGCTGCTTTTTTCCTATCATTGTTGAGATGCTGTGTCAGTCTCCATAATTATGGAGAGCTGTGACAGCAGTGTGTAAATAACAGTAATTTCTGCCATCTGATTACTCATGTCTTAGGTTTTTACAATAGTGAAGTGACAACAGACAATATAGGAAATACTTTTGGATAAGACTTATGTACACCATAGAATCATAGAATCATTTAGGTTGGAAAAGACCCTTGGGATCGAGTCCAACCATCAACCCCACTCTACAAAGTTCTCCCTTACACCATATCCCCTAACACCATATCTAAACGAGTGTGAAAAATAGAAAACAAAAGATTATTATATTTTTAACATTTGCATCTTTCATTCCGTCTCTCCCTCATGTGTGACAGCCTCTATCACTGCTGGATATCATTGCACACAACCAGCCCCTTTAATCCAGGCTTCCTCTCTGATTATTCTCTATTACAGTCCCATAGGCCATACTGCTTTAATCTCTTTGGCAGTTTTTTGTTTTTCTAGTGAAGTATTACGTTTGCAGACAGTGGCCTGGGCTCTGAGACGGACTTTTTTTTTTTTTTTTTTCTTTTTAACTCACACCCTTGGCAGCTTGGGCTTTTGAAACAGAGATGGAGAAAATATTACTTGCTATGTAACTCGTCAGATTCCTTACTTGTATGAGGAATTGCACAGGATTGCCTTATAAGAGCTTTTCTAGGTTAAAAATGAAGAGCTAGTAGCTGATTGCTTTCAGAGGCTATTCCAGAACTATTTTAAAACCACTGAACGTCAATTTATTTGAGCAATTTTAAGGGAAGATTCAATTAATACTGTGAATAGTGTACTGTGTGGATGGGGAAACTAAGTTGTCATGGGATGCAGCTAAAATGACCTAGTAGTTCTCTTCTATGGTATGTCCCATCTATCTTTAATGAAGCTTTTGTCTAATTTCTTTGATGTCTTTTTTATGGCTTACCTCTGACCTCATATAAAATGATGCATCATTTATAGGTAGTCCTTCAAGGTAAAGATCAATCTTTTTAATAATGGCTTTCATTTTCCTGTGTGTGATCAAGCTCATCCTATTGTAACCTCTTGACTTTCTTCACCAGGCTTCTCTTTAACCTGGTGTCATTGTTCAGGTGCATGTTTTCTGTTAGAAATTTCTCTAAGAAATGCTGTATTGTGTACTGTTGCACACTTGCACATAAATTTACCACTATTCTCCAAATGTGGGTCTTGTGGTTCAGCCCCTTAGTAAAGTCATAGCAGACAACCAAGATCAACCAAAAAAGGTAATTGAAGCAATGTCACGCTACATTGCTTCAGGCATGAAGCAATGAGACTACACTGGTAATGCAGACTCAGAGGTCTATCCCTTCTTTCATGAAACCTGTTGGGGAAAAAAATCAAAGCAACACTCCAGGTAAGAACCCTGAAATCAGCTGGAGTAAAGTGTGTCTGACTATATGTAATGGCTTGATATTAAGACTACATCTGTATTGCTGCACAATTGCAAGAGCAATTACTCCAGTATGACTCAGGATCTTTCAGTATAGTTGAATAATTATGTGCTAATATGCATTTAAAATGCTCACAGAGTATGAGTAAAAGTAGGATAGTAATAGGTGCAGCCCTGATCTGTGGGTCAGAGACTCTTGGCCACTGGAAGGGTGAAACAAGGGTCTGGTCTGTAGGAAACTAAGTCTCCATATTTTGTTACTACTAAACATCATCTGAGACCAGCAGCTCTGCCATGTGAGATTTGACAGTAAGGCCAAGCCCATCCCCATCTAATTGCTCTTTGTCACTGACTTTTCCCTAATTGCAACAATGATTCTGGTCTTTTGCAGAGCAAGAAAAAGATCCATTTCTATGTCATGCTAGTTTCTGTCAGTTTAGCTTGGGATAACTTAGGGTGGGACCAGGCAAGCCCCAGTGCTGGTGCAAGGGAGGGAAACGGGAAAAAGGAAGGAGTAGCGAGTGGCACAGATCTGTCTGCGTTGCCTTGGTGCGGCTGTAGGCAGAGGAGCCAATTCTGTATTTCTCCTGCCATCTCCCAGTCCTGAGTATCTGCATGTTGCCTCACCATCCTGGGACGCATCAAGTGTTGATTAACTAAACTGTCCTGGTAGGTTATTTTGATAAGGAAAGATTACAATATTTTTCTTCCCTAATTATTTCGTGCCAAATATTTATCTTATGGATAAATGTCGCTTCTTGGCCATGCAAAGCAGGTGAGGCTCAGGAGCTTCCCGTGTGCTTTTAGTGGAGCAGGAGGAACTGCCTGCCTTAGAAATTCTGCCCTGGCTTATTTCTAAGCAAGTAAACTGCTTTAAAAGTACTGGTGAGTAGAGGTGGCTCTGGCTCCTCCATTCAGACCTGAAGGCTGAGCAGGAAGAAAGAAGAAGCCAAAATGAGTGAGTAAAATCACTATATGCTTCAGTTACTTCGGGAGAAAAAAGGTAAAACTCTTCAAAATGTTAATATAATTTTTTTCAGTTATTTGTTTCACAAGGACTTGATGTGTATTTGTGCTTTACTGAATCTGGTGGCTGCATTCAGTTGGACAAAGCTGCATCTTTCAGTAAGTAAACAACCTGGTCAAGAAGTGTTGTGACCTTCCCAAGTGGCAGTGTGCCTCTAGACCAGCTTCACACACCAGCCCTATGGGAGCTATGTCTCTTCATAGGGTGTGAGACAACTGATTGACTAATTTTTGACCAATTACTCTGCTGCTTTACTGTTGTTTTGATAGGCAGGTTTGATATTTTATTTTTTATTTCCTGTAGAAAACAATAAATAATTAAAAATAGGTACGTTGGCCTATTTCCCAGGAATGAATTGTGGTTATGGCATTATACTTGTAGAAAACTCTGAACAAAATTTTAAATCCCAACTAAAAAATTCCTTTTAAGGCAGAGGAGGAAAGAATGAATATCTCAAAATTACTCCAACTTCACTGAAATAAAGGTCTATCCAATTTAATTATAATCAGTTTTCTGAACTGGGTTTTTCCTCTAGTGCAGCACTGTTTTCAGAGCTTAAAAATTGTAACAAGAAATAGAAGAAGTTTTCTTTTTTTATTTTTTTGGAGATTCAGGAAGCTACTCTTTCACCCTATAAATGTTCCAGTCTGGCAGATAATCATGACGTCTTGTGCTAGTGTCTTTCATACCAATCTTTTTTCTCGTGTCACATCAAGCTTTCTTTGTTTTGTTTTATTTTTTTTTCCCCCCTTTTCCTCTTGAAGTGTATGTACCTTCCAGACGATACAAAGAGCATCCCTGAAGTCTGAAAACAAAGGTCAATACATCACATAGAGAGGCTTCTACCTTTAAGAGAAATAATGAGATTTGATCACTTATGTCTGCTGAAGGCTGTGATGTTAGGTCTCGTGTAGTGTAAGCTCCTGCATAGCAAGCGTTGCGGCTGCTAGCATACACATTTAATTGTGTGTGTGAGAAGTGTTAGCATACTGGTAGTATTTACCCAGAGTTGCAGGGATCTCACAAACAGGTAATCATCTGGAATTGCTGTTTCAGGAGAACTCTCAGTTAATGTTATACAGTGTTCTCACTTTATTACTGTATATGCAAGAGATTCTCATTTCTTTTCCATTTTCAAAATGAGGTGTTAGAAGCCTTTAAAATTCAAATTGAGAATGCCCAGCCTGTTTACAGCGTGGTATATGTATTTTGTAACAGTTGGAATAATTTTTAAAAGCCTTTAATACAGGATCTCAGAACAGATTTTCTGTAGAAAAAGCAGCTTCAGAGAGGGTATAGGTTTGTTCTGCCCCATTTTCCTGTTAAGATACAGCAGTAAAATTACTGAAGATTTTAGACATATTACATCTGTTCTTTGAAAGAGAACAGCATAAAAGACATAAAATTACTGTTCGAGTAGATTACAAGCTGTAGTGTATATCTGCTGAAATTGGCTTTATGGAAGGTGCTTCTTCTAAGTTGATGTAGTTTAAAAATAAAATACTAACTTCTTTTGGATCATACCCTCCCTGAGCAGTGGAATAACTCTGTATCACCTCAGCTCTTTGTCCTCATAGGCTTTGCCCAGAATCTGGGCTTTGGGGAGCAGCCTGAAGGCCACAGATGGACATCACTCTACCAGTGGCTGAACAGAGTTGGGTCAGTTCTGTGCCATGTTCTTCCTATTGTTGTCTGGGTGGACAGGGAGACTGTTTAGTCTTGACCCTCTTTAAGGTGTAGTAGATCCCTTATTTTCCTGATGGAAATGAGGATTTGTAAGAAATTGTATCTGTATGGAATTTCTGGTATATTACCAATGACGTTCTTGGAGCACCATAGATGTGCCACCACATGATCCTGTCAGAGCTCATGTTTGTAAATGGCTGTTTGTAAATGGCAGTGGCATGAATTGTAAGAGGGATGTATCAGCTGGGGTCAATAAGGCTTTACTGTACTACTGTGCAAATTTTGTGGTGGTTTTTTGGCTTTTTCTAACGTATGTATAAGTACCAACACAGGACAGATCTTTATATTGTATATATGTTCACCAAAAAGTGAAGAGTTATGGTGATGTTTGTAGATAAAACAGGCTTCTGCATTTGGTACAACTATCCCAGGCTTTCAAAAAATTTTCTGGGAGCGTTTTCCTGCATTATTAATGACTATATGTATCCTTGGTATCTGTGTAGTGACCTAGTTTGTTTATCACTACCTACCTTGAATTTTTAGAGTACATGTACTGTTGCCTGGAAGAATAAACAAGAGGTTGGTTTTTGGGTTTGGTTGTGTTTTTCATCTTTTTTTTTTTTTTTTTTGTGTGTGTGTGTGTGTGTGGTTTGGGTTGTTCGGTTTTCTTGTTTTGTTTTGTTTTGTTTTGTGGGAAGAGGTGTAATTCTCTTCTGTTTACCTGTATTTTTTGTCTCTTCAAGCTTGAGGTTTCTATGAGATCCTGTTTTCTTCCTTTGCACAAAGGTTTTACACAGAGATTTTCTCTTTTTCCTGGAACTCCCCTGGTAAATTGAAAGCTTTCTAATAGTTCTGAAAATTAGCAGTGTTAAAAACCATTAATGGCCAAGGACTAGAGTCAGCTGCAACTGCAGTACGCTCAGGGCAGGAAACACAGACAAAAGGCTTCACTGTGTCAAACACAATGTTATTTGAAAGCATTTTTCATGTTTAGGATTTATATTGTACCTTAACACCTTAACCCATTGCTTCTTTTCTCTGGACTATTATTTTATCCCTTTTTCTTCTCTTTTTTTTTTCCATTTGCAATGTTGAACTGACTTGAACTCATGGATTTTTGATTTTTCAGTTGGTCATTCAAAAACCAAGTGCCCTGGTAGGTGTTAATTCAAATTTGATGCTGAAAGTAGGTTGGTCTTCACATTTAATTGTTTCAAGAATATGGATTTTTGTGGCTTCTCTTGGTTTCAATAATGCAAAGACACCTCTTGTGAATACAGCAGAATAACTTTACACCAGAGCTTCTGCTAGATTAATGCCTGCAGCTTTGCCAAAACTATTAGCTGTATTGCAAGCTGTCACTTCATGTCCAAACCGAGTAATTAAATCTTCAAATCAGATGTGTGGTTTTTTATTATTGTAAACATAGTTTAGGATTTTAAGGTTTCACAGAACCTTCGGGAAAGAGCTGCAGTACAGCTCATTAGATAACAAGCTAAAACCTTTCTGAAATTTTGGGTTGTTATATTATGTTTTCAGATTTGGACTCCTGTCTCTCAGGCAAAAACTGTCAGCACTGCTTTAGGTTTATTTGTGCCTTAATGACTGCAAGTCCCTTAATGATCTGATCTGGGGTCTTTAATCTGGGTTGCTTGCCCATAATTATATAAAATACCTATCAACTTTTTTAATACTAAGTGGTGAAATCATCTTTTTACAATAAGCTGGTTGAGTAACACTATGTGTACCTGAAATAAACACCGCCGTCTTTCAAATGTAGGTGGTTTAGGTGGCCACTTACTCTTGGGAGAACATGGTTCATTTATGTTTATGGAGACTGCCTCTGGCATGGGCATGGGACCAACTGCCTCAGAAGATCAGAAACCTTGAAAGGTACTGAGGGAGGATGCTGCTGCCCCAACCTCAAGCTGTGGAGATGCCCAGGGTAGGGACAGCAATGGCCTTGCCTGCCAGTGTGCTGTGTGACATCAGAGAGGACAAATAAGAGACTGACAGGGTCTTGCAAAGACCCCACAAGGCCAACAGCTCAAGTCCTGCACTGCAAAGGAGGAAGGAAATCTAGAGGACCACCTCCAAATGAGCTGTGGATAGAAACTTCCATGATGGGAAAAGCTTGAAGCTTGTCGCTTCTGTTATCACATCTCAGCCCTCCTCTCCATCTCGGATTCTGCTGTTACAGGTACTGACCAAGTGACCAACCAAAGAAAAAAAAGGAGAGTGTTAGCTAATGGAGACTCCCCTGCAGGGAACAGAGTCTGCCGACCTGACGTCTTGCCTTGCGTGCTTGGGTTTGGGGTGCTGTTTCTGCAGCTATAGACTGTGGCTAGCGATACTGGCAGGGTGACATGCAAATGAAAATGTGGGGTTGTTGCTGAGTGGGGTGTGTGATCTGGTACAGATCACAGACACAGAAGGCAGAGGAACTAAACACTGCCATTGCCGCAGTCCTCCCCAGCCAGTCCTGCCAGATCTCTGTGCTTGGAGACACAGGTCAAGGAGAGAAACAGCCAGCAGCAGGTGAGCATCAAATTGGGGTGGCTGGAGGCAACCTCACTATGGGCTAACAGGACAGGCTGCACCTGAGGGTGCTAGGACCTTGCAGGGCGAGACATCTATAACCTCTGGGAGGTCATGGAGATCTGGGGAGGTTCCCAGTGACTAAAGAAAAGCAAATGTTGCATCTGTTTTCCAAAAAAGACAGTAAGGATGATCTGGGAAATTGTCCTGGTCAACCTTGCTTCAGTCACTGGTAAAACTGTGGAACCTGTTTCTGGGGATATGGAGGAGAAGATGATAGGGAGCTGTCAGCATGGATTACTGGGATTAAATCACATCTGACCCACCTGATGGTCTTCTGAGAAGAAATGACCGGTTTGTGGATGAGGAGAGAGTGGTGAGTGTCATGTACCTGGGCTAGAGCTAGGGCTTCTTGACTGTTGCTGTTCTCACATCCAAGTGAGGCCATGGTGGTTTGTATGGATGGACAGCGAGACAGATAAAAAGACTGGTGGGAAGATGGGACTCGGAGGGTTGTGATAGATGGGTCATATCAGCCTGGAGCTTGGTAACAAGAGGGTCACTGCTGGGGTTTGACTGGGACATCTCTTGTTGGGCATCTTTGTCAGTGGCCTGGAGGAGGCAACAGAGTCCTTGTCCATCATGTGTGCAGGTGACATGAAACCACAGTGACCAGAGGATGCTTTCAAGGGGAGGTCTGCCACTGAGAGAGGCCACAGTGGGGGAAACGGGCCAAGAAGAGTCATAAAAAGGGACAAATGCAAAGTCCCATCCTGGGCAGGGAGAGTCACTGTGAGGGCATGGGCGTTTCGTTTTTGGACCCCCAGTTTCAAGAAAGACCTGGACAAGTGGGGGTGAGGTCAGGGAGACCACTGTGTTGTTAGGGACTAGAGCCCCTGCCCTGCAAATAGAAGGACCTGTGGGACCAGGTCTGTGTCAGCAGACAAGGGGGCATCTTCAGGGGCACAAGAGCAGCCCCCACTGCCTGCAAGAAAGGGGTTCAAGGAGATGGAGACAGACCCCTCACAGCAGTGCCTGGCAGGAGAGTGAGAGTCATCTTTGTAAATATGACCTTTACTGGTGGCGGGAGGACTGGGGAAGTGTGGCTGGAAAGTTAGTGAGGGATGTAGAGCACAAGTGTTACGAGGAGTGGCTGAGGGAACTGGGGTTGTTTAGTCTGGAGAAAAGGAGGCTGAGGGGAGACCTTATCTCTCTCTACAACTACCTGAAAGGAGGTTGTAGCAAGGGGGGTGTTGATCTCTTCTCCCAGGTAACAAGCTATTGCTTGAGCAAATGGCCTCAAGTTGCACCAGGGTAGGTTTAGATTGGATATTAGGAAAAATTTCTTCACTGAAGGGGTTATGGCTGCCCAGGGAGGTGGTTGAGTCACCATCGCTAGAGGTATTTACAAGACATGTAGATGTAGTGCTGAGAGACATGGTTTAGTAGTGGACTTGGCAATGCTAGGTTAGTGGTTGGATTTGATGATCTTAAAAGTCTCTTCCAAGCAAAACGATTCTATGACTTGTGTCACTTGTAAGCCCCATTTTGAGTAGCTGTGTGAGATTAAGTGTTGTTCAATTTAGCCATCTGCAGAATAGTGGTTGTTGGTTTAGGGGTTTTTTTGCCTTTCAATGTAAGGAATAAGGTTGTATTTTATGTAGATGCTAGCAAAAATAAAATCTTACTACATCTGGTAGTTTTTGGTTTTGTTTGCTCATTTACTTTGTAATTGTTGCTTATCATTAATAAAGCAGACTAAGCAACATTAAACAAGCTGCAATTATCAATGTTCAGGGTTTTTTTGTTTTGTTTTGCAGTTTTCACTTTATAGTCTTTCAGTTGTGGGCTAGCAGTAAAAATCCCAAAACAAAGATTTACTTCTGTTATTAACTTCCTTTTATGTTTGTTTATGAAATACAAATGGGAAAAATGGGTAGTAATATGTAGAGTTTCTTCTTGAACATTTTCCTTCTCGAGATGGCAATAATAGAAATGTCCAACTTCCAGATTGCGACAGAAAACCACAGCTTTCAAGCATATTGGAATGAATTTATGAGTCTGCGTTTTAAAATGCAATCTGGATTTGGCACAAGAGAACTCAGATGAAAACCTCCTGCTAAAATGATGAGATTTATAGATTTAAGATTCAGTGATCATGCGAAGAGTTTAACAACTCTGCTGATATGGGTGTTAAGGGAAGAAATTAAAATGAACTGAATTGGTGATTCATTTTGGTTACACTCTGGGGGAAGAACAGACATTTTCTAATAATTAATTATCTAATTTAAAACTTCCCTGTTTCTTGGCTGAGGTAAGAAATTAGGTATTTTGTATAATAAAGCAGCTGATCTTTAAAACTAATGGGAAGTGCTATTATATTTTTCACAAAAACCATAGGCTCTTCAGTTCACTGGGCTCTGCCTCAAGAAATAAGTTTAAAGCAAATTAGCCAGTAAAATGAATGTACCCTGCACTAGTTTGTTAATAAAAGCGGTATGTAAACACAACTGATCAGTATATGGCAATCTGCATAAAAGGAGAAGGGAAAATATGCATAAATTAAACATTCTTGATTACTGACCTTTGATCATGAGATATGTTTCTCTTAGTTTTCTATGAAAGGTTTCCTTTACTTGAAAAATGAAGACATGTCGGTCGAATAAGCTGGGCAGTTTTCATTGCCTTTGATTGCTTTCATTACAAATTGAGAGTGCTCAACAGAATTTAGAATAAAAAAGGCACAATCTTGCAGTGCTGTGGGTTCTGGAAAACGAGATGTAAACATTTCTCTCCTTATCACAAAAGTCATCAACTGAGGATTACATTCAGGGTTAATGTTAAGACTCCTGTACTTTCCACTAATGCTTACACAAGTATTCTCTCCCAGTCAAATGTACCGCAGTGCGAGAGCCCCAAATTAAGGGCATGCTTTCTAGTTTAACTTTTCCACTGGGGTCCTGAAATAGTAACAGTGCTGCTGATATGGCACTGTGGCATAATGTGCGCAGGATGCAGCAGGACAGTTGCTGATTTCTGTTACTCCTATTTAGTGCATTTGGCTGCAAGAATAAAGTGATTGTGTTTTATTTTTGAGCCGTTAGCTTGAAGTCCAGTTGTGCAAGTGTCCTACTGATGCTCCTGTACTTTCTGATCTACAGCATGAAATTGCTTTGCAAATATTAAGAGTGATATTTGGGGTAAGTAGTATGTGTCTCATTTTGTAAGAAAGTGTATTGAATTGCAGCAGAACCAGTGGCATGGCAAAAGGTTTCATGGCAAATCTTTGAAGACCATGGTTAAGTAAATCTGTCTAATTCTGTTCTCACAGTGTCTAGGGACATACCAGCTGGCACCATGGCATTGTATGTAGCCTACAATACCAAAAAAAAAAAAGAATCCCAAAACCTTGCTGCCTTAGGATGAGAGAAAATCCTGTTTGAACACAGATGGAGCCTAATGAATTATAAGACTGTGGTGGTCAAAGTGGCTACAGACCTTGTGATCCCCTGGTGTGACTAAAGGTCAGCGATATGGTGTGATGAGGAGTTTTAAGGATGGGTTTAGAGAAGATGAAAGGCAGCTTTGTTGAACTTCTCAAAAATATCTTTCCAAAGCCAAAGGGCAACATGGGAGAGAATGAAACACAGAGAGCTTTGGTCATGAATTTTCAAATACATGGAAGGTTCAGCTGGACTTCTTGTTACTGAGTAAGAGATGATACATTAAGGGATATCCTTTCAAAGAGTTTTGGAGATACAGAGTGGTGACATACGTTGGACGTGATAGGAAAGAGTGAGAAAATGGAGGTATGAAAGGACAGTAATGATCTAGTTAAAGCAAAAGGCTTGTGTAATGCTCTGCAGTAGTATTTGGGAAGTGACCATTGCATTGCTGAAAGCATGAGTGAAAGATGACAAATTAATACAAACTCAAGCCGATGAGAATTTGGGATGATTAACTGTGCCAGTGGATAGGAAAGGCTGTGTCTTCGGGGTATAATTAAGGAAAAAATTGGCAGAACATCAGCCAGCATAGCTCCTCACTCTCACGCCTTGCGTGGCAAGCAAAGTAATAGTGGTCAGTATTGCAATATTATTTTTGTTCCATGTAAGCTATTATAATTCAGAATCCATCACATACTGGCAGGGAATCAAGGTCACTGAGGACTTTGAGGGAGCAGTTTACTTGTTAGTGTGTTTCTCGGAGAAGTTAAAGATTAAGGCTCAAATCTTTGCTCTTCTTTATTCAAACCTCTTGTCTTGTCCAGAAACTACAGCACGCATTAGGAAGAGCTCTTCTGCCTGCCTGTGGGGTGCAAATACATGACTTAAGTGGTGAAAAGGGAGAACTTATCCCTAACAAAGTTTTAAAATCAGCTAGTTGAACATGTCCAGATGATTCAAGTTAGCAATATTTGGAAGAAAAATCTGCATTATAACTACACTCCTTGAGCTGACAGAGTGTGAAATGGAAGTTTGAACAAGAGGCGATGAATCTTCTACAAACCTTTTGGAGAAGAAACCAAATTCATTCCAGTCTTAAGCTCTGGTGCACTTTTTTCTTCAAAAGAAAAAGGTATGCAGGAGAGAGTCTCTTCCAAGCTCCCAGACCCAAGTGCGTGTACAAGCATTATACTATACTGGGCTGAGGTCTGAGACCCATTTGCCCTCCACGCTGCCACAGCCTCTTTCTCTGCACAGGTTTCCAAGGAAAGGAAATCCAGATGCCTTGATCTGGTATGCTCTGTAATTACTCCTACCTAATCTGGATAATTAGGGGACTGCAGTCTTGGGACAAGTCATGTAGTCAACTGAGAGATCATTTCAGATTTAGTTCACGAGGTCAAAGTGTAAGTCATTTGGAAAAAAAAAAAAAAGTGAAAGAAAAAATATTTTTTAACACTATCAATGCAAATAATAAGTTACGCAGAACAGAAAGACTGGATAATTATTGTATGTAGATCACACCAGTATCATCAGCCTTCAAAAAGCAGTCTGGTGGATGATTTAATTGAACTGACTTGGAAAATTATTTACCTTAGGCAATATCCACAAATGTTTTAGAGGACCAAGTGCAATCACTCAATGAACTCATTGGGTACTAGAGCATGTTTCATGACAGAAAGAGAGAAAGGAATGTGATTTTATGTTAGGCAACATTAGTGAGGTCCAGTTTATCCATCAGGAGAAGAACATCTCTGGAATAAGTTGTGATAAGCAGCAGATCTTGGTAGTTTGAGGCACTGGTCTGCTAACTTAGGCCAAATGGAAGTCACTGGTCCCCCTTGTTTGTTTCTTTGGTTTTAACTGTCATACTTGCAAAAATTCTTTTCCCGTCCTTAGAAAAAAAATGAGCTGCACAGCTCCTTTGAAACATGAAGTACTTACTGGCAGTTGAGACCATATAGGAGCATTTTTGTGAAAATAGATCTCTATCAATTTTGTAAGTGCAGAGTCAGAATTGTCAAGTGGGAATCCAGACTTGTGAGTTAATTTGATGTGGGACCCTGGCTTCCATTTGTGCTCTATTTGCAGAATCTGTGTGCTACCAGAGGACGATGAAGAACTACACATTTTTCTCTAACTCCCACTTTCAAAATATTTTAGGCTTATATAGTATTAACAAAGCTGCATGTATTAACACTTCACAATAATGGAGCATTGAGAAAGAGAGAATCTCTTTACATTATGTCCCCTATCTGCACAAACTGAGGAGGGGAAACTGCGTTCAAGGAACTGTATAAGAATTTGGTCAATTCTTGAAACAGTTGAAATTAATTTTTATTTCCTCTTAAAGTAAAAAAAAAAAACACTGATAATAAAAAATATGTAAGCTATATCTAAAAATAAACAAGATTAAAATATTTGTAATTTTTTACCTGTTTTTTTGAGGCAGGGTGGTGAAGAGACCTGACTGGAACCTAGCAGTCTTTTTTTCCCCCTAGATATTTTAAAATTTCAGATTGTAAATAGATTTTAAGTGGATATTATTTACTGTCAGAGTAAAACTTGAATGGAAGAGAGATCTTGCATAAGTTTTTGTTCAGTCCTACTGAAAAATAAAATGGCAGAATATCTTTGTAGAAATTGTGATAGCAGAGATTTAGAGAAAATAAGCCAGACAGGTAAAAGTAACTTAGGGTTATTTAGGCTTTTGTCTCCATAGCATTTTGTCAGCAGTTGCAGTTTTCAGAAGGAGCCCTGCTTGCTTCTGGTTGAAAGCCAGAGCCTGGTTCTCAGGCAGTTTTGGAGCACCTCCATCTTCCACCAGCTGAGAGTTTGGCCCCAGGTTTTTGACAGAGAACAGCACCTTAAAACATCTGCTGCTCCTTTCCTCTGTTTTCTTTTATGGGCACGAATTGTGCGAAGTTTTGGTTGCCACACGCGTTTTGGTTGCTAGTACACGCAGGAAAGTAATGTTTTGCTAATGTTTGCTTCCCATAGCTATTTATAGAGTCTGTTTGTGAGCGTCCATCTCTTTCTGCTTGTTCATACACCTGAAGAACCCTTTCTTGTAGTTTTTGACATCTCTGGCCAATTTCAATTCAAGCTGAGCTGTTCCTTTTCTAACTATTTCTGGATTCCCTGGCAATACCCTTGTAGTCCTCAAGGGGTATGTGTCTGCTTTTCCACCTCTGGTACCCTTCTCTTTTGGTTTTGGGCAGACTCAGAAGCTCACAGTTAAGCCAAGAAGGTCTCTTGCGCCACCTACTTCCCTTACCTTTAAAAGGGATGAATTGGTTTTGTGCTTCCAGGAGAGACTTCTTGAAAAACTCACAGCACTCTCAAGCTCCTTTACCGCCCATGGAAACTTCCCATGGAATGCCTCCCAGCTGAGCTCTGAGGGAGCTGAAATTTGCTCTTCTAAAATCTAAAAGCTTTGTCTTACCACTAATCTTCAGCATGCTCGGCAGGATCCCAAACTCCACAATACTGTGATCACCGCAGCCAAGGCTATCACTAACCAAGATATTACAAAGCAGGCTTTCTTGGTTTGTGAGTAGCAAGTTCAGCAGTGCCTCGTTCCTGGTTGGCACATCTAACATTTGGATGAGGAACCAGTCCTCTACATATATCAGGAGCTTGATGGATGACATATGAGTCGCTGTATTGTTCTTCCAACAAATGTTTGGGTAGCTGAATTCACCCAAAAGAACCAGGTTCTGTTGGCCTGAAGCTTGCTTACGTGATCCAAATATTGCTTCCTTGGCCTTATTGTTTTGGTTTGGAGGTCGGTAGCAGGTGCCTACTGTAAGATCCCACTTGGAGACAGCCCCTCTGATCTTGACCCAGAGGTATTCAATAGGGCTTCCACAATGACCGTGGTTGACTTCTATACATTCAGGGCCCTCCTTAACTTAAAGCTCCATATTCTCATGGAGCAAGAGGGACCAATGTCTGTTCGAGATCATCTGTATTTTTGAGTTCATTAATGCTGTTAGGATATAGACTACGTGATGCTGGTGTACAGACAGCACCACATCAGAATATGTCACCCCAGTTTTACTGATGATGCTTGTGCTGTGATCACTGGAATGACCTTTGAGAGGTACAGTAGGAAGGATTAGTGCCAGGGAGGAGGCAACTGAGGAGGTTACGAGAATGTGTGTAGAAACAGGATCCCTCTCAAGCCAAACTGAAAGTTTCTCTCCACTTCTACTCTGTAGGAATGTAGTTTTGTTTTCACTGGGTTTCTTTGTTTGTTTCCCCAACTTTGGTAATGATGCTGTGTTGCAGTGAGTTCTGTGGGAGAAAAATCAGGATTGTGTTCATTATAATTTCAATAAAAATATTGAAACCATGTATTTCAATGAAGAAGAGAAAAACATAACCTTTGACCAATCTAAAAGAAGGAACTTTCTCCTGTTTCTTTTCGAGTTTTTGGTGGTGTTTCCTGCCTGCCCCACAGTCACCATAGTAAATCCAAGTAAAACCATCAAATTGCTACACACATAGGATAGTTTCAAGTTTAGTACCTGAAGGGATTGTTTCTTAGTTACTAACCAAGATTTCAAAGGTTTGTCCTTTAAAATCAGAGGTTTTAAATATACTCCACTATTTCAGCAATGTTACAGTTATTTTTAAACCATTTCCCATTTGTTTCATTAACTTCAAAACTACTGAACTTTTAGGAGTAAGAAAGTAAATCATGCTGATTACAGGCTTCCATTAAACAGAAATAGTAATTTTCTGTGCTAGAATTGCATGCATTTTTCGTTTTAAAATAATTAAATGTATATAGTGAGTCAGCTTAAAATTTGCAATTAAAACCACTCAGTAATATTATAGAAGAAATTCTTGAAGCAAGTGAATTTCCAGACTTCCATAACTATCTTCAGAAGGAAATGGATATATATAGAGTATGTATTTTCTTACAAAAAGATAAAGCTGTTGCTCTCCATAAATGGCAGAGAGCAAAGAAAAGATGAGAACGTATATTAAATCACAGAATTATAGAATCACACAAAGGTTAGAGTTGGAAGGGACCCTAAAGATCATCTAGTTCTAAGCCTCCTGCCCTGGGCAGGGACACCTCTCACTAGACCAGGTTGCTCAAAGCCCCATCCAATGTGGCCTTGAACACCTCCAGGGATGGGGCAGCTGCAGCTTCTCTGGGCAACCTGGGCCAGGGTCTCACCATTACCCCTCATCCTGCCACTACACTCCCTAATAGACTCCCTCCCCATCTTTCCTGTAGGCTCCCTTTAAGCACTGGAAGTCTGCTATAAGGTCTCCCTGTATCCATCTCTTCTGCAAGCTGAACAACCCCAGATCTCTCAGCTTGTCTTCCTTCATCGGAGAGGTGCTCCAACCATCTGAGCATCTTTGTCAACCCCCTCTGGACTCAATCCAACAGGTCCATGCCCTTCTTATACTGGGAGCCCCAGAGCTGGATGCAGTAGTACAGGTGGGGTCTCACAAGAGCAGAGTAGAGGGACAGAATGATCTCCCTTGACCTGCTGGCCATGCTTCTTTTGATGTGGTTGGCTTTCTTGCTGTGAGCGCACATTGCTCTCTCATGTTGAGCTTCATCAACCAACCCCCAAGTCCTTCTCCTCAGGGCTGCTCTTAATTCCTTCTCTGCCCTGCCTGAATTTGTGCTTGGGATTGCCCTAACCCACAAACAGGACCTTGCTCTTGGCCTTGTTGAACTTCATGATATATGCACAGGCCCATCTCTCAAGCCTGTCAGGTTCCCTTTGGATGGCATCCCTTCCCTCCAGTGTGTCAGCCATACCACACAGCTTGGTGTCATTATCAAACTTGCTGAGGATGCACTCAATCCCACTGCTCATGTCACCAACAAAGATGTTAAACAGCACTGGTCCCAATACCGACCCCCAAGGAATGTCACTTGTCACTGGTCTCCACTTGGACATCGAGCCATTGATTGCAACTCTTTGAATGAAACCACCCAGTGAGTTCCTTATCCACCGAGTGGTCCATCCATCAAATCCATGTCTCTCCAATTTAGAGACAAGGATGTCATGCAGGACAATGTCAAACGCTTTGCATAAATCCTGGTAAATTATGTCTGTTGCTCTTCCCGTGTTCACCAATGCTGTAATCCCATCACAGGAGCTCACCAAATTTGTCATGCATTACTTGCCCTTGGTGAAGCCATGTTGGCTGTCACCCATCACCACCTTATTTTCCATGTACCTTAGCAGAGTTTCTAGGAGGATCTGCTCCATGATCTTGCTGGGCACAGAGGTGAGACTGACTGGCCTGTAATTCCCTGTGTCTTCCGTTTTTCCCATTTTAAAAATGGGGTTCATATTTCCCCTTTTCCAGACAGTGGGAACTTCACCAGACTGCCATGAATTCGCAAATATGATGAATACTGGCTTAGCAACACAATAAAATTTGGGTATTTCCTGAATACAGTGGATAGTATCAGAAGCGTTATGGTGTCTCACTGAGGTCTTCATGATTATCAAGGTATTTCAAATATTTGATCAAGCAATACAAACCTAAAGAAAATGACTAAAATCTGAGTATATTTAATCGTAAAGGTAAATGCATACATTCCTTCTCAGATTTGTGAACAAACACCCAGTCATTTCAATATTTCCTTTGCTGTTTTTAGATGGAAGCTGGATTTTTGGCTGCAATTCAGCAGTGGCTTATTTGACTTGACAGTCCTCTGTGTTTAGCAGTGATGTGGCTATCTGAAATGGGAATGGTGTGTTTTCTTTCACTAGTATTGCCACAAGAGGATTTAAATCATCTGGCACAATTTCAGTCGGGGACTATTCCAGCAGAAAAGCCTAAGGACAGCAGAATCATCAGAGTGATAGACTAGGATAGAGAAGTCAAAGGAAAAAGAGAATGTGATGGTATAGACAATAATAATATCATCTTAGGCATTTAAAGTGTAAGTTGAATGCTTTATAAGCAAATGCAGTCCTTAAAATACCCAAGCTGGGTTTTTTCAGCTTTATTCAGAAGCAATTGTAACTCCGCATTACAAGCATATATTTGAGGATGAAACAAAATCTGTTAAGAAACAAACTCACACCACCAAATGAATCTATAAGTTTTGTAGGCTTGTACATAGGACCTTTGGTAGTACTCCCCTATAGTACAAACAATATCTTCTCATATTTGTTAATAGATCAGGTAGCTTTTATAGATTTTAGAAAGACTAATGCCATTTCCATTGTCTACTGTGACTGCTTATAAAAATATACTCTTACCTGAATAAAAGTCAACTCTAATGAAATACTGGTTATACTTTTGGGACATTCCGCATTCGAATTGAAGTATTCAAACCAGAGTAATTGAGGAAATTATCCTTTCCATGGATGAGAATCATACCCTGGGACTCTACTGTTTGCATCTGGGAATACTTTTTGTTTTGTGTTCATGAAGTGTTGTCATGATGAAGACCTACTTCATGACTAGTAAACCTTTTAGACAGCTCATTACTCAGACCAATAGATGATAGAACCAGCGTGTGGTTTCCCATGGTCTGTTTAGGGACTATAGGTGCATGTACTTTGCAGGTCTTGATTGCATGCTTGTAACTTGGGGTTGAACTTTCAAGCATATAAACTCTTGGATCTCCTTATACACGTTGCATCCCTTGCTCCTAGTAAGTCTGCTGCCTTGTGCAGTCCCTCAACTTCTTGTGGAGCCAGAGGAGAAGAGTTAGGTGGCTTTGAACTAAACTGACTCTAGCTACCAGTGTAGGCATAGGGAAGTGCTAGGGGAATAAACCAAAGTCAAAACTCTTTTATTGAAAGACTTTCTCAAAAAGCCTGCACAGAAGAGATTGACCTACATATGGTAGGAATTTTCAGTCACTGCTGGTTAGTGCTGCTACCCCAGTGCAAGCTTGTATGTGCACGTGGTGCAGCATGATGCTATGCAGGGGTACACCTGCAGTCAAAAAGGAGCACCATACCAACACAACGTGCGTTGCTGTGTCCTTACTGCTTTCAGGGCTGGTGTGGATTCTGTTGCTTTTGGATCTACCTGAGCAACTCTGGGCACCACAGACCTGCTCTAAATAGTTTTTTGTGCCTGTTGTGCACATGGGGTTTTTTTTATGTGCTTTAAAAAAATTGCCTGATGAAAACAGGAAAATAAACTGGAGAGTATTAATAGCATTTGCTGTCTCTTAACTGTATGTAACTACTAGCATTGTCTTATAACACCTGGACAAATATTTGACTATATTTAGCATGCTCTTTGACTTATGTGCAGCTTGCCTGTTAATTAGCCAAGGGTATGGAGGATTGCAGTACTGCTCTAGGATCTGCCATGTCTGCAAATAGTCTGTCTGCGGCATGTCATTACTTAAAACAGAGAGCTGAAGTGTCATGGCACACACAGGGAAGCTTTAGAGGCAGTCAGGTTTCTTCAGTTTGTTGTGTTTTTTCATTTTTTTTAAATCAGGGTATGCATGCACACATATGCACGCTAGAGTGGGTAAGGCTGTGCATTACAGGCGTTAAGTAGGAAAACTCATTTTGTCACAGCCCAACATACACTATGAGTGCAGAGTGAAGAGACTGGACCCGTTTATCCCCTCTGTCTTGTCTCATCCAGCACTGCTGGAGCAATGGGTGATGGTGCTCAGCACGCCTTGTGCCAAAGGCAAATTGCACTTCCCTGGAGCAACAGGGAGAGGCAGAGGACACAGCCTTATATGGGGCTGTGTCATCTGCAAACAGCATCCCCGTGTTACTCTTAGCTTGGGGCTGTGCTGGAAGGCACAGACCAGTGCCAGGATTTTGTGTTCTGTACTTTCTGCTTTCTGGTCCTTTTTCTTCCTTTTTCCCTGGTTCTTTTTCCTTTCCTTTTTCATCACATAAACACACACATCCTTGGTCTGGTAATGAAATGCAAAGGGTGTTTACTGGGACAGAAGGAGCTGCAATGGCATCCTGGGAGGAAATTTGAAAGCTGCCCTTTGCCAAGTACTTTTAAGCCATGAATCAGCAGGAGAGAAGGACTGTCATAAAAAGATCACCAGGCTGTTTCATCTGTGTAAAATCAGAGATGCTTGTCATGTTATAGAACAGCCAAGTGTCTTTTGTTAATTCCTATAGTGTTTTGCTAGGTATTCTGTACTTAGAAACCTTACCAGCATATAAAATATCTAAATGGTACCATCTATTTCTGTGTGAAATTACCTTTTTCTTGTTTGTTTGAATAGTCCCATTAGCAACTATTTCTTTTTTCCTGCTTGCAGTCATGTTTATAGTTATGAAAAAAATAATCATAACAGTTATTGCTGGTTGGTTTCTTCATTTCTGAAAAAAATACACAATCTGATAAATACATTTTTTAATTATTTCATTCTTCATAGTGGAGCAATGATTTGTGTCTTTATAAATGTGTAGGACTTATTGTCTTATTCTTGCCCTTTCAGTAAACTGATAGTCTTGGTCACCTGAGGGCTGAGATGTCAAAAAAATGAGAGGAATTTAATAGTCTGAGTGTGCTTTTCACACAATTCTCTAGTCACATGTGGGAGTACGTGAAGTGAATAAAGTAAATACCCATTAAAATTTTCCACTTTGAAAGACGGGATTTCTGGTTTTTATGATGGAAATCACTAAGTGACTTTTAGTTACTTCTGCTAGTCATGTTTCTTGGTTTCAGCTGGGATAGAGTTAATTTTCCTAGTGGTTGCTGTGTTTTGGATTTAGTATGAGAATAATGTTGATAACACATATGGTTTTAGTTGTTGCTAAATAATGCTTATATTATAAGTCAAAGATTTTTCCAGCTTCCCGTAGAAGATGAGGGAGAGTGTAGACAGGACATGCTGGTCAAAGGGATATTCCATACCATAGATGTCATGCTCAGTAGATAAAGGGGGATTGGTTGGGGGGCAGGAATCTGCAATCACTGCTTAGGATGGACTGGCCAATTGTGTGGTGGGCAACTGTATTACATCATTAATTTTGTATATTTTCTTTATCATTACTGTTATTATTATCTTCTCTTCCATTACTGTTATTAAACTGTCTTTATCTCAACCCATGAGATTTCCTGGTTTTTTCCAATTTTCCTTCCCTATCCCACTGGGTGGGGGCAGGGGGGACTGAGTGAATGGCTGCGTGATCCTGGTTGCCACTTGGGGTTAAACCACGACATCATGTCTGAAGAAGAAGTATTATTTTAGAAATGCTAAGTAACCAATGAGTAAGTTAAAGATGTAATTTTTGGAAGTGTAAACCCTCTAAGTATTATTGTATAGGTTATGCATAGTAGTCCAGGTAGTAATAATTGATTTGGCATGGCAGTCACATCTATTTTAGGGGTTTTGGTATGTGAATGGAGGGAGGTTATGGAAATAACTGTCTATTTTCACCACTGCATTCGATAGTAGCCTTATGTCAGGCTTTGGAGAAGGTCTTTTAAAAGTCATTTCCATGCTGACAGCATTCTTTCATTTTGTTTGGAAGGACTGAAATTATTCTGGGAGCTAGAATTTTAGGAAGAGTACAAAATGCTTTGATTTGAGTTGCTTTGTCATCAGTCCCGAAATTGAAAGTTTTATGCAAGCCTTGTTTGTGAAGTTTAAGTAGCACACATGCCTGTATCTCTCCTCCCATGCAACCAGAAAGCTAATGATTAGGTCTGCTGTCCATACTGTGACTAGTTATTTATGTGCCAAGAAATGCAAATGTGTACCCTTGATCAAAATCATCTGGCTTAGAGAAGATTGGGAAGGTAGAAAAAGGTATATGTATTTCATTAGGCTGTTCTTTGGAGGTGCAGACTGAATATGACATAGAGCTGTAGAGACCTTAAAAAGAGTAACTCCACATTCTCTGTGCTGTAAAATGAGGACTGTAGTACCTGCATTGGGTGTGTTTCTCATTACATGGCTACCAGTTGCCTGATTAAGTCATTTCTTGGTAATATCAGCATCACTAAAACTGCTTGGGAGTAGAGGTTTTGAAGTCCCTGGTTTTGAAGTGGTGACTGGTAATCCAGCAGTTTATAAATCTGATATTAGTAACATCAGTAATACTATTGAAGTCATATATGAAGTAATAACCTTTTCCAGTCTCAAACTTTAACGTATAAATAGTTTACATAGATGAGTACTTGTGTCGGTACTGATACTTTCAACATGTAGGGAAAACATCAGGAAAGAACTGTGGCTGAAATTAACAGTAATGTGCTATGTTCTCAGTGTTGCTTTATCTAAACAGTTATTCTGATTTAAACAGTAAACAATAAGCTCTCTACTCCTCTGTGCATGCTTTAAATCACTTTTTATAGTGATCATGACTGTATATAATGATCCAGATGAGAGCTCACTGAGATCTTATAGAATGATACTGTGGGTTTTGCATCTCTACCAGAAATACCTCATCTAATACATCCTTAGCATGCCACTTGGCTTTTTCATGGAGTGAGAACAGTATGGATCATATGGTTGATTAGATCTTTGAGCCCACAGCTCAGAGGGACCCATTAATCCCCTAAATATTGAGAACTGGCATGTTGTTCTAGTACATGCTATCACATCTGTATTATTGCATTCCTTGAGTTCATCCAATTATTCCTCTACTAAACCAATCTGCCTCAGTATCGATAACATTCCCCAGCTTTGTATCACCAGAAAGATTGCTAATGGAAATACTAAAAGACCTATTCAATGACACATTTCAGAAGCAATGCCACTCTTTGCCGGAGTTACTTTTTTCAGCATGCTCATTATCCACATGAAGTCCGTATTCACCTTACATTTCCTCTGCTAATGATGCTGACAGGAGGCCCCACTAACACCGAGTTGGTGAATATAACTCCTCCAGCATGTTGTGTAAAGAGTAGCAGTTACAATTAAATCATATGGAGAACACGGATATAGTTGACCTGTTATGATAATGATGTATTTCTGAATCTGTTGTGAAGATGATGGTTTTAGACATGCATTAGATTCATTACAATTTCACTGCATAGTGTCTGAGTCCAGAAGAATGACACTTGTAATTAAGCTGAGAGACACAGGCAGAGGCAGGATGTCTGTTATCATGGACGTCGGATGTAATAGGTGGAGTGTGTGAGGCAAAACTGAGGGTTGCTGATCACTCTGGAAGAGACGGTGTCCGTAACATATGGCTGTGCCTTTAGGTGTCCTATGCAATTATGGCATGAGCTTGAGAATTGGTAGGTAAAAAAGAAAAAGAGCATTTCAAACATGCTCATAAATGCTATTGTCATCTACATTTCAGTAGGCAACAGTATCAATACAAAATGTATTAACATAATAAAAGATTTTTTAGAAGTGGTTTCGAAGGCATGTTCAAGAGAGTGATACAGTAGAATATCTTTCTAATCTTCAGCTTGCTTTTATTTTTAGCTTTATGTATTAGTTTGTTGTTCAGAGAAGAAAAGTTATGGTTGGGGAGGAAGAAAGAGAACAATAGCCTTCCTTTTACAAGTGAAACAATAAAGAAATTTATGTAGAAGGTGGTTGTGAGCACGATAAAAGACATCAATTTGAAAAAGTACTTAGGGGAAGTGTCAGATGCTCACTGTTCCTTCTTCATATCATTTTGAGCCTCCTTTTTGGGCAATGATAGAATTGTAAGGTTCGATTGTATTTCATTAACAGCTCTGTCTTTTTAAAAGACACTTCTTTACCTTGGGTGTTACTTAAACTATGTTCTGCAAAGCATTCTCCAGCAATCATTAGGAATATTTATCCCATTTGATTCATCTTCTTTTTCTTCCATGCCTACCCCTTACGTCTCCACCAGACATGCTTGCAATACATTGTCAAATTTCATGTAAGGCTTTTTTGCTTTTTGATAGCATTTCTTCTGTTATTCCTTGTCCTCCTAATTCTATTGCTTGTTATGGCAGGAAGCAAACTTTAAACAATTCAAGTGCCTATGGAATAGAGTTCTGGAAACAGGTCTGCTTAAAAACTTTGTAGAATGATCTCTCACTTTAAACCTAAGCCTGAGTACACTTATACTATAAGCAGTGTTACTGATTTCAGTGACATGTTAGCAAGAGCTTTAAATGTCAGGAAAAATTTACTGCTTTCAGGTGTTTACCATAATCTATTAAAGAAATAATCTCTTGCACCATTTATTGCTTTGTAGGTCTTAAAAGTTCAGAATAAATCAACAGTAGTGATAGTGTTTCGTACTATAAGTGGAAATAGTATTTAATCTAGTATCTAACTCTAACAGTTTTAAATTAAAAAACTCTTTATCAGCTAAGGGAAGATTAATGGAAAACAGCAAAATAACCATAAAATGGTGGGTGTACCAGGTTCTTTTTTAAAATCCCAAATTTGTATTAGCGTTTGTGTGGCATTCCTACACTTCACCAAATGTTCTTATTCCTCCCATTGGAAAGAGAACTTGTCCTGTCACATCCTCTCTGTTAAAACATGTTGATACTATATTAAAAAAAAAAAAAAATACTCTGTACAGCTATTGTGTTTGTACATGGAACAGTCCACTGCTAGAAGAATGAAAGCCCAGCCTACAAGTGCACAATGAACATCTACATCTAAATACAAAGTCTTCTAAAAGGAAAGAGGGAATAATAATTTGTACAACAAAACATTACACGGCGCTCATGGCTATCCCTGTGAAATAATCACAAGAGAACAAAATGCATTTTTCATTTGCATTTCTTCACCTGCCTATCCTGAAGTGAGACACACATCATTTACCAAAAGGAAAAGCAAGGCAGAAATCGGATAGTTGCGGTGCTTGAGCTAATAAACCTGTGAGAGCTCAAGAAGAGTGCCACAGGGGCACACTTGCAGGGCTTTTTGAATTGCAAAGGACTGGAATTTGGCAGCTTGGAGCACAAACACAGAGTTTATACGTGTATAAGCAAAAAATAATGTACTGTGTGGTTTAATACACTCAAACGGTACACACAATGTACAGAATATACTGACCAGAGTTGTATTAGAATGTACGATACAATTACATATTAAAGAATGAACTATAACAGATACTGAAATAAAGATTATAACAGAGATCACATTATTCTTCATTAATACATTATGTTTAACATAGGAAAAAAAGGTGGTTTGGACCTGAGGAGTCTCTGGTCTAATAATCCCTTTAAAATCTATGAACACAGGTTTGTAGGTAATTTTATTTATGTGTATTCGGTTTGTGTGCAAGTTTTGCCATTTCCAAGGCCAGAGTTTTCAAAACACTCTGCTAAGTTATTCAAGGCTTTCTCTTGCAGGATCATAGACTCTGGCTCCCTACAGCCTCTTTACGAACTGCAGAAGGAAATAATCTACCTTAGAAAGGGCACAACAGCGGTGAATCTGGATCTGTGTCTTTCACTTTTGATGTAAATTTTCAGCTTTTTTTTTTTTTTTTCCCCTCCATCTGTGTATGTAGATTGGACAGTATGGAGTTTAGCAACGGTTCAGGAAACACTGAGTGAAGTAGATGAATATAGACTGTCTTCTACACCCACATTTGCTTGAGTATGCTTGAGTACACTTTTTTTTAACCCTTTTTCTAGATGGTAGGCTTTTTGTTTGATTTCTGTTGTGGGTTTTTTTCATAAAAAATTGTGATGCAGAACCCCACTCACAACACAGATTAAGCTTACTGAAGTGATTGATGAAAGGCTGATGAGCATATAAAGTCGTATCCGTAGGCCACTAATGTTGGTTAACTACAGAGTAGATGGTAGAAGACGTTTTTTCCTTTACTTGCACCTGCAAGGTCCACTGTTTCCTTCTGTAGCCCCTCACATTCAGCTGCTTTAGAAACGGTGATGTTGCTTAATTCTTTGAACCAGTCACTGAAGCCTTCACTAGCTTCACCTGGCCTATTATGTATTTAATCCTCACTGAAAAGTGGGATTAAAAAGCAAAAAAACCCAATTAACTCAGAAACTTTAGCTCAGGAGTTTTACCTGCTGAAACTGAACACATTTATTCTGGTAGCTGTTCAGCTTAATCGTCTAGCCCATATCACTCTCACTGTGTAGGATTGTCTTCCTGCTGAACATGCATTAGTACTTAATGAGGTAACTAAATTTTAAAATTTAAATCATGCAGCTGTTACTGTTCTCCTTTAGAGACAGTTCCAAGGCTTGATGTCAGCAGAAGTCTTTTGATTTAGCTCTGAAAAGACTGGCAGGTTGAGAAAATCTGCTTCTGGCCATTGTAATAAAAATGAAGAGTGGATATTAAGAATTCCTGTACACCCCTTGACTGGTGCTTCACAGACCATTGCCAGAGAGCTGTTAACTATCCGCAGTATTTGTTTTGAGCTTGCATAGGGTTCAGTTGCTTCATTTAGAGATCAACGCATATCCCCTTCCATTTAAATAACCATATCATTTCAAATATCATTTTTTAAGTATTGAATGTGAATAAATTATCTAGCTTTCCCCCCCCCCCCGTATTTTTAGCCAAGAACTCATAGTGTTCATTCCTTTGTGTCCCCACTGATAAATCACACTTGGCTTGTCAGAAAGGGTTCTTAAAATATTTGTTTAAGTAGTTCGGTGAAAACTTTTCTAATGATGTCTTTTGATTGTAAGAACAGATTTTAAACTGTTGCTGGTATTTAGCATATTTATAGATTGGGCTGGCTGATATCTGCTGATGGATAATTGGGCTGCATATTTTGGTGTGGGATGAGACTGGACATGAAATAAATTATCTGTAGCCAGCCAGTTTCACAAAACTCCTAAGGAGGTATCCATCTTTGAGTTTCTTAATATTCTACTCAAAGAACTGGTGCCCATTTAAAAATTAACTCAATTAAATTGTGTATATCTTTTTGTTTAGGAAAACAGAAAAAAAAAATCCTGGAAATCGGAGAGGTGCAGGAATGTCTGGCCAACCTTGCCAAAGAAGAGGTACTATTTATTCCTTGGAAGGAAAACACCCAAGAGGAGCTGTAGGTCAGAGGTCTAGGTATTTGTGTGAGCAAGGGAAGTTGCACAAGACATGGAACCAACATTCCCCTTTCCTTTTCACTTAGGTAGGAACTTTACTGGAAGAGGCAGCTTGAGCATGTATAATGATAAAAATGTGTCCAATTTCTTCCTTCTCCCTTTCATCCCTCAGGAAGAAGGGCTATACCTGGAAGGAATATATACCTACAAGAGTTATTGGCAGTTTAGCTCTGGGGAAGGAGAGGTGTGGAAGGAAGAGCTGAACTGCATAGGAAGAGAGGGCACAGCTTTCTCTAGTGTACCCTGAAAAAAAAAGGGAAGTCAAAACTCTCTTTTTCCCCTCATGTATTTGATGCAGGAAAATCATGGGATTTATGAGCAGGGAGATGTGACAGGTCTACCCAAATTAAAGTTATACCTTGGAAACTTATAGAGAAATTGTGCAATAAGGAAAAAAACACTTCAGAGAGTAGGAGCTGGGTTCAAGCTACTGCTCCTTCTCAGGCTAGAATAGAATAGAACAGAATAGAATAGAATAGAATAGTTCAGTTGGAAGGGACCTACAACGGTCATCTAGTCCAACTGCTGCTGCCTTCTTGGTACCTTCCTCCCTCTTAGTCCTTCTGTTTACTGTCCTCATTTTTGTACAACTGAGATAGTACTGCTTGCTTAGTGCATAGTGATACTACTGCTTCTTTAGTCTTGGGTGTAAATAGGGTTAAGAACATTAAACATTTTCTCTTCGACAGTGGAGTGTGGCCACACTGGGGATAGATTCCTTCCTACACATGCCTCATGATGAGTAATATTTCCCATCAGAATGGCAACTAGAAAAACTAATACTTGGAAGTCTGAGAATAGTTTTAACTATTCTTCTGTTAACTTTAAATTTTCCTTCTGATACAGAATGCAATTACTTTCTTTCAGTGGCTGCAGTGGGAATCAAGAGTTTAGAAATTCACTTTATTATTTAAAACGGCTTTGAGCGATAGACAAAGGTTGTTTTCTTTTCTCTTTCTGAATGGCTAAAGTTAATAGCAAATGCCTTCACACCATTAGCAGATTAATAATCAAGAATTTTAAGACTACTCAAGATTAGGAATTTATCTCTAGGCCTTTCGAGTTCTCAAATGTAATCAGTTTAATTAGTTAGATGATGCCACCTTGAATAATGTTAAAATTCATTGAGCATTGGGCTGTTCCTGCTCTCCACTTCAATTTACTTTCCTTCAGAAATGTGTTCTCAGTTGAGTGCTTCATTCTCAGTGAGCCATGCAATAATAGTAAATTTTAGAGATTATTTTAATGATTTCTAAATATTAGTGTAAAGTTAAAACTTACAGAAATAACTAAGTTTGGAAATTGAGGAAACTTTTAATTTGTTCTGTCCCTGGAAGAAGGCTTTGTGTTTCCTGTTATTCAGTTTCTTAAATAAGTCTCTTCAATTTTTATAGCTTTTTGTAGTGTCTGAGTTCATAGATCTCCTTTGCTGTTCAGCTGCGTTAACTTGTGTGCTTAGGGACAAAAAAAACCCACAACACATGTACCCAAAAAAATGCTAAAGGCATATCAAGTTTGCAAAGTCAGACAAGCACTACAGTGGAAGGAAGCACAAGAATTAGGCCTGGATGGCCTTTATTTAGCCCATCTTTGGCTTGTGATGTAATTCGTGATTACATACTCTTTTCTGTCCTAAGGCAGTGAGTTCACAAGCTGTGTTCACCACCTTGTTCAGGAACAGGTGGCTCTTTAACAGTTTTTGAGCTATTATGCAGTGATCTCCATGGTGAAAGTGAAAACTTTTTCGGTCAGTTCAGGCATTAAAAAAATCAAATTTACCAAAAGTTCTTCCTGAATGGAAAATGTTCAAAAGATTAGACAGAGTTTAAAGATTTACCAGTAAAGACACATATGTGCTAAAACATCAGAGTGGATTGGGTTATCTGCGTTGTGGCATGTCTTGTTTCTCTGCCCGTGCTCTCAGATCAGGTAGCCTCACCTTAAAGAAAACAGATGGAAATACTTCTTAATCCAGTGTTTTGGTAAACAGTAACATTCAGCATGTTTTATTGCCACAGGTTTTGACCAGGTTCAAAAAGCAATATGGACAGATTCATAGAAAAAATCCCTTGCACTAGGATTTTTCCTAGTGTGAAGGCACGTACTCTCACTTGAGAAGTCTCTCATTCTAAATTGCTGGAAACTCAAAGAGTACAGCAGTACAGGATTACTATTCACTGGTTTTGTAAACCTCTGCTGTAAACTGCTGTTAATTCTGCTGAGCTCTTTGTCTGTGCCAATATGACTGTTGTTATGCTTAGTTCCCTGCTACTTGAGCACTCGTTTTTCATCTCCATCAAGAAGCACTTCTCAGACTGCCCTTTAAACCACATTGTCCATGCAATTCTGGTTGGCAAACCGGGAAGATACAAGTCCAGAGCCCAAACCTGCGTGAAAGTTGGGCATTTTTTTCCCTGTTATTTATCCCAGAGAAGAGGTTCATGGTTCAAAGCTTGTTTGCCTTGTAATCACAGCAGGGTTGAGCATTATTTGTTGCATTCTATTCAAAACCTGCTCCTGAAATAGAATAATTAATTTCCTTACAGGCTCATCAGTGTTCATCCTTGTAGTATCTTTGCAAGCTTCCTGAATGCTTCTGAAAACATTTCCATAACAACTCTCTGAAATGAGATGATATCATTGTCTTTGCAGAAATAGGAAACTGAGGCAGGACGCTTTGGCTACCTGATACTGTCACAGTAGTCTGTTTCTTTAAAGAGAATTTAAAATATTCAGCTCACAGATCATACATTTATTGTGGATTTAAGTTCTCATCAGATTTGCTTATAACATCTGGAGTTCACAAAATGAGCAGCACAGGCAGCAACCAGTCAAAAGCAGTCTGTGTGAATCAGGAGGTACTTCTGTGGTTTCATTCCACTGCTTTAACCATGAGATCATTTCTCCTTTTCCTGTAGCTACTTGAGTCAACCATTATGTATCTGGCAATGCTTCCAATAAATGAAAAAAATGGTATCTTCAATATCTTTGACTGCATATTCCTGACGTGACTTCTGTTGATAAATCTGTTTTGCTGATCAAAATGGAGAAAAAAATTCTCCCTCCAAAACAAAACTGTTGGTGCTTGCTTCTGAAATAACACATTATGTGGTTTTGGAATGTTTTTCACTTTTCTTACAAAACCACAAAAATCACATTTGAAGATGAAATTTTGTTTCAATATACAAATTGAAAATCATAGAATCATAGAATTGTTTGGGTTGGAAGGGACCTTAAATATCATCTAGTTCCAACCCCCCTCCCATGGCCAGGGACATCTCCCACTAGACCAGGTTGCTCAGAGCCCTATCCAGTCTGGCCTTAAAAACTTCCAGGGATGGGGCTTCCACCACCTCTCTGGGCAACCTGTTCCAGTGTCTCACCATCCTCATGGTGAAGAACTTCTTCCTAACGTCCAGTCTGAATCATCCCATCTCTAGTTTTAATCCATTCCCTCTAGTCCTACCATTACCTGACATCCTAAAAAGTCCCTCACCAGCTTTCTTGTAGGCCCCCTTAAGATACTGGTAGGCCACTATAAGGTCTCCTCAGAGCCTTCTTTTCTCCAGACTGAACAACCCCAACTCTCTCAGTCTGTCCTCATAGGAGAGGTGCTCCAGCCCTCTGATCATCCTCATGGCCCTTCTCTGGACATGTTCCAGCATGTCCATATCTCTCTTGTAGTAGGGGCTCCAGAATTGGACACAGTACTCCAGGTGGGGTCTCACAAGAGTGGAGTAGAGGGGGAGAATCACCTCCCTCGACCTGCTGGCCACACTTCTCCTGATGCAGCCCAGGATACCATTGGCTTTCTGGGCTGCTAGTGCACACTGATGGCTCATGTTGAGCCTCTCATCTACCAGCACCCCCAAGTCCTTTTCTTCAGGGCTGCTCTCAAGAAAACACTGCTCTTGAAAAACTTTCCCATTTTTTTCTTTTGGGAGTCCAAAGCATTAATGAAATTCAATTGTAATTCACAACGTTCAGCTCAAACTGTTATTTCATGAGTAACTAATCTATTAACACAATATAACTCAGCTTGCTCAACTATGACGCACACCAGGTCCAACCTGAATGCCCTCCCTGTGGCTAAACAAACATATTTTTCACTCACCTCATTTGCATATATGACTTAAGTATTTTCTTTCCTTAAATATCATCCAAACTAGAAAAGCTGGAAGACTTCAGACCAACAGAAAGCAAAATTTTACTGTTGTGGATGGGTGATTAATCTAGCCAAAGGCAGCAAGATTGCTGGTTGGAAGTATATAAACCCATATCTAACACTTAACGTATCTTTGCAAAATTACTGTTAATGCAGACACTGGAGGTTTCTTCCTCTGTTCATTTTGATATAGAAATTATTTTAGCATGGACAATAATTGACTGGCACACTTTCATGCTAAATATTTCTGCATTTCAGAGTTTGTGAACAAGAACTCAGTAATGTCAGGGCATTACATTAAAGCCACAGCATATTACTGCTTTATTCAGATTTTTCTTCCTTCCATATATTTGTGACTTGTCCTACTTAAAATCTGGACCTGTTTCCTTTTAAGTATTAAATATCAGTACTTACTTGGCAGAAATCCATACTTTTTCAAAGTATTCCCACAGACTGCTAGAATTAGCCTTTGGACTAACATGGTGATGAACGTTATCCACAGCTTTTAAAGCCAGTGGTTTTATTGCAATTACTGCCTCTCCCTCCTTTTATAGTGTGTTTCCTTGTGTTCCCCTGAGACACCTCTGTCAAGAATCCCACACTTCAGGTGAGAAACCAGAGTGATTCAGGTATTACCCACCAGATTTTTGATTTGTCTTTCCATTTACCCAGTTGAGAGAGTCGCTAAATGTTTTGACTTTGTAGAGGCGGTGATCCCCATAATTATCTAACTAGTACCAGAACAATACTAGAAAACAGGTAATAACACATTTTGATTATTTGATGGTGAATTAACAGGAAGCATAAAAAGGTATTAAAGGTATTAAAATCTGCTCTTCTTTGTGCACACTTGACTGTGATGAGGCTTTAGAGGCATATTTTGGAAATCCACATATTTGATACAAATATTTCCGCTCGTAACAAGTAGATCTAACATCTAAATCCAGAACCAGGAATGTATTTCTTGCAATATGCTTTCTTTCATCTAGCTATATACATTTATCTCTTTTATTCAAGTAGTACCAGAAAGGAATAAACCCCTGTTTTTCAATAGAGAAAAAATAAACCATGTTTCCCATCCTATGGTGGGAAGAATGGGAGGGATGGGGGAAGAGCCAAACTGGTAACTGGGGTTCTAAGAGACTGGAATATGTGGGTTCAGATTCTTTACAGAGAACGACTTCTTATGTGCTTCTATTGTGGGTACCAGCAAGCAAAGCTTCTAGAAACATCAGCGAAAGTACAAATCCTGTAAAATTGCTTGGAGACTACTTTTTCTGGTTTTTTTCTTTTCTGGTTAATTTTACTGCATATCTTATTTTTATTTTAAGATGTCAAATTTCATGTAAAAATATAATCAACAAAACCAAGTAATATACAAAATGTTTTCTTTATTTTCTTTATTTGCATAACAATCTACTTCTTCCACTTCATACATTTAAAAAAGGATCTCTCAGAGACTCAAGATGGACAAACATTTATCTTAGCATCAAGAGACATGAGCATAAGAGTACAGAGAATAGGGAAATGCTGTTGTGTGTCTCAACATGCTGAGGAGTTCTCTGTACATGAACTTTTATAGCAATAGCTCTAATAAATTAATCTAAAATGGGTGAAAAGTGCCCATGCATGGAGGTATCTGGGAATACCTATTACAATTAAACTCATGTGCTACTTAACCATGATGGACTTGCAAGTATGGACAAACTGCAAGCTGTAGCAGAAGCACTGGATATGATAAGTGATCTCTTACAATGTAAATGTGGTGAAAATTTCAGGAAGGTGATGCACTGTGAAAAAGGAAGATGATATTTAGATAAAGTAATCATGGGACTGTCGGGCTCTTTCATGAGTAAGTGCCAATCAAAATCCCATTTCATTCTCGGGTGGTTATTCAGAGTGTTGCCGTAGCTATTAGCCATTCAGGTATAGGATTTACCCTTTTGTTTTACTAATTTCCAAGGGATACGAGGAGTTTCATAAATAGTAATAAAAAAATGTAAGAAAATCCAAGAAGGTTTTCTGCTGAGAAGATGCCACTTTTAAAATGAAACTTATGGAGAACTAAAGATGTCAGCCACGAGGAATTTACTCTCTTTCACTGATCCAAGACTCAGAATAGAACAGATGTCTTCTGTATTTGAGCACTACCACTAAAACAACCAATTTTAGATTCTCTGCAAGAAAAAACTTGAACATAGATTTTTCTTGCAAAAGAAAGGGTGCAAAATGTAGGGAAGATGTCATTTGCTTAGTGGAGATAGGAAATAAGGAAAAATAGCAAATATCTAGAAGCTTGAGCTGAAGTTTCCAATATAGATTTTGTGATAACCTCTAAGGTGGAGGACAAGTGTTCCTTTACAAATGTACTTCTTTCTGAAAAACCCAGCAGGCAAGGGCAGAGCAAGTAATCTGAGGAAAAAGCTATGAAAGCATTTTCTCTCCCTCCAAGGATTTTACTAGTGTCTGTTTCTCTCGAATTAGATGTTTAAGGATTCAGTCAGGGGGATGGAGAGATCTTACTCTGCACTCAATATTCTTTTTTCCCCGCACTGTTGAAATCTCTTTTTTCCCCTCATCATTTTGCCTCTTGACAGGAGGTTCCCAGGCAGGAACCGAATGAACATGAGAATGACCACAGTTTGTTGATTTTTTAAAAAAAACAGGTTGCCTTGCAAACACCATCTCCATGTGATACTTTATTTTCTTTCTCCCTGTGTCTTTTTTTGTCTGTGTAAACAGCAGCTTTGCCCATCCTACCTAGTGTTAATTTTGCCCATCCAGGAAGAGGCATAGCAAGAAGGGTGGAAGCAATCTTTTTGGGGACAGAAGCAGGAATGGATTTGAACATTTACTTTCTTAGAATTACTCTCCGAAATGGGAGGTTTGGGGGTGGCTCAGTGTTTGATCTACTATGAGGACAACTATGTAGAAGCTTCAGAATTCGTTAGAATACAGACATGTGGCATACGTGCGGGAATGGCGACAGGCAGTGTTGCAAGGGGCTATTGACTTTGAAGTGAAGTCTGTTTCTATTTCACGTCTTGAGACAGTAACAACTGCAAGGTTCAACAACCACTGATTTGAAAAGCTGTCAGAGAAGTTTTTACTTCAGACATTTTTTCATCTGCCCTTAATGAATTTTTCATGGCACAGAGATGAGGGTATGGTTTTAATGCAGGGAAGATTCCTAACAATATCGTTATTCAAATAACACGTTTTAAAAAAAAAAATGTTTCAAAATAAGTTTGTATTCTTGAAGAGTGAGTTGTGATTAAGCTATCACAGTAAGATCTTCAGAGGAAAAATGCTTATGACAAGTAGTAAGTTCTCCATGGATGGGTACAGTCGCAAGCATGCAGTTTTGGCTACCACAAGACAGAGACTAAGTTGCTGGAAGGGGTATCTTAATCCTAAAATCCAAGCTTAAGCGTCTTGAAAGTCCTGTTTTGGAAGACAGTCAAGTTACTGTGTATGTTGAAAAGTGTTGTGATAAAAATGCATGTTAAGCATTCAAAAGTTATTTAGATAAGGTTAAGTGACAAACAATAAGACCATTTTTATGGTTTGAAACTTTTCGTGTTCTTCAACACTCTCTTGCTTTCAGTTGCTAACACTGCAGGAAATTGCAATGAATGGTCATATGCCCTATATTAAACAGTTGTTACCAGGAGCATTTAAAAACCACAGAGATCAACTCCTGAGCCCCTAATTGTCTAAGCCTTGACTAGTTGTATCTGTCTTTTTAATTTATATCCCGAAGACATAGGATTTTAGGATCATTAAGCATTGCCTAGTTCCATCATTCCTCAGTCTGGTGGAAAACTCTTGATTTAATGTGAGTGGCTGTTGGTACATAGCACTACGTTTGAAATTTTTAGCCAGACAGCTCTTAAAATGGAAACTAGATCTGTCAGAAGACAAGATCAGCATGGACAGCAAACTGAAACCTAGTGAAGGATATAATCAAATTTTTACCTGATATAGACTAGTTTCTTACAAAACTGGAAACAACCATTGGTATTGTTCTCTCCAGATTTCCATGATGATAGAAATTAATCCACAGCACTAGCATTTTTATAATTTTATTCCTGGAAAATTGTGTAGGAGGCCTAAAATATCCTGCCTGTATGGTTTTAGTATCTTGATGTTAAGGTGCTTGGCAGCAAGTTTGAAGTTTTAAAGAAAAAACAAGTAATGCAGGTAGGTTGTGTGTGGATTTTTGAAAAATGTTTGAGCCTCTTACTGAGCCGCCAACTGAGGAGGATTTTTAGAATGGAGTTAAAAAAATTTCAAGCATTCCACCCTGTCAAACACAGGCTGACCGCCCATCCTGATTCCCTATTTTTTGTTGGGTTTTTCGGGTTTTCTTTGCATGAGACTGGTATTGCTGCTATAAGTGACAGGCCACAGACAGTAAGACCAAGGAAGAGTAAATGATTTCAACATCAAGTATTGGACTTCTGCCCCTTGTTTAGTGGGTGTGATGTAGACTAACCCTCTTCTCTCTAAATTCTTGCCTCCCAAAGGGAATGTGGACCGCTCCCTGGATGGCTGCTTTTTCTCCTGGAGACAGAAATACTATAAAATTGACTTACTTTCATTTCAGGAGAAGCAGTTTTTGAAAGTCCTTAACTGTACTGGAACAAGGTGATTAGGAGAAAATCACATTGCTTGTAAAAATGACTTCATAGGATCACACAGAATCACAGAATGGTTCAGGTTGGAAGGGACCTTAAAGATCACCTAGTTCCAACCCCCCTGTCATGGGCAGTGACACCTCCCACCAGACCAGGCTGCTCAAAGCCTCCTCCAGCCTGACCTTTAACACCTCCAGGGATGGGGCATCCACAGCTTCTCTGGGCAACCTGTTCCAGTGCCTCACCACCCTCACAGTAAAGAATTTTTTCCTGATATCCAATCTAAATCTACCCACTCTCAACTTGAAGCCATTACCCCATGTCCTATCATAACACTCCCTGATAAAGAGTCCCTCCCCAGCTTTCCTGTAGGCCCCCTTCAGGTACTGGAAGGCTGCTATAAGGTCTCCTCGGAACCTTCTCTTCTCCAGGCTGAACAACCACAACTCTCTCAGCCTGTCATCATAGGAGAGGTGTTCCAGCCCTCTGATCATCTTTGTGGCCCTCCGCTGGACCCACTCCAGCAAGTCCATGTCCTTCTTGTGGTGAGGACTCCAGAGCTACACGCAGTACTCCAGGTGGGGTCTCACCAGAGCAGAGCAGAGGAGTAGAATCACCTCCCTTGACCTGTTGGCCAGACTTCTTCTAGTGCAGCCCAGGATGCGGTTGGCTTTCTGGACTGCAAGCGCACATGGTTGGCTTGTGTTGAGCTTCTCATCCACCAACACACCCAAGTCCTTCTCCTCAGGGCTGCTCTCAAGCCATGTCAAGTCTGTACAAGACTTACTTGTGCGAATATGCCTGCGTTCATAATAGTTTTACATCTTTGTTTTCTGTCTGCTGTCTGAGGTCTTGATTGTATGTGCTGTTTGACTGCCTTTGAATGCCACACATCTGTTCAACTGAAGGTATATTTAAATTTGAATTAATGTCACCAATGCATGAATAATTTTAGCTACGTGTACTTTGAGGTTATATCTGCTTATATCTTCGTGTTTTCTTGCAAATGGCAGACTGAAGGAGTGAAGTTAAACAGGAAGCATCACATCAAATTGCTTCTGGTGATTTGTGTTTAGCTGCACTTTGACCAATCATCTGAAGACTATTATGAAAAGTGAAGAAACATTGAAAAATATCTTATTGATGTTACTGATAAAAATAGCAATTCAGCAGAGAAGTTTAATTTATTTATTTGCTTTATAATAGATGCTTCCTCTGTCAAGTACTGCAGTATCAATGCTGTTCCTGAATGCATGGTTTGTATTTCTTGTGCACTGAGTCATTCACTTGCATCTAGTGGTTGTTACTAGAAGGTAGAAAGTTATACTCACAATATACTCTTCATATAAATGGATTGGGGGTGGAAGGATTTTTTAGGTAGCAGCAACTGAAGGCTTATTTTGACTGGTAAAAATATCCCTCAAAAGTCAAAGCAATGTTGCAAATGTGGAGTGACACAGCTCTGAATCTGTTCTCTTGAGGAATGTCAGACATGTCAGAATTTTATCAAATGTGAATCTGTGGAGAGAAATACATTCTTCATGAATTTATTTTGAATCTAGGAATTTTGTTCATATTACGACAACTTTTTTGAGTAGACTTTTATGAGTTTCTGTTAGCACAGACTGTTTTGCTTGTGCAGTTACACCCCCACACTCTTTTGTAGAAGTTATTTAAAAAAAATAGATGAACTTGAAAGCTAGGCAACCCAATGTGAAACTTAAAAGGAAACAATGCATTTTAGAAGTTTTTCAAGATGACAACAATAATTAAAAACTATACATCAGCTAGTGGTTATTACCAGAAAGTGGTTATTACCAGAGACAAGTCCTCTCAAATCTTCTGGAAGAAGTATGTAAGAAGGAATTGGGAGGATTCCATTTGAAGACCTCTCCAATGTCTTCCAGACCTGTCCAGTCTTTCCCCTGTTCACACTTACCCTTGCAAGTAAAAGGATGACAGGCAGTGACTGGTACTGCGGAGCCAGTCTTCATCTGCTCTTCTTCTTGCCTACAATTTTTGTCCATGAAAGAGGCAGGGCAGGTTGATTTGTCCCAGGCAGTGTAGTGACTTATTCCCCTGGTGTAATTGAAGGGAAGGTACCCCAAGTCTCAGTCCTTCCTGAAACGGAGTTGTTACCACCATTTAAATCTTGATAAATCCCTGAATAATGCGTAGTCTCAACGAAGTCTGTACAGTGTTTAGTAAGAATTGCATTTACACATAGATGAGAAAACGTGCAATTTTATCCACCTAGGTAAAATGGTGTTGTGCAGGCATTTTAAGAATAATTGTCTATTTTTAAAGCTGAAAATTTGTCACAGAATATGAGCCAGCTGAGTATCTGCAAATTAAGCTGATTTATGCACATCTGGAAAGTTCCTAGGGAGTAGTTGGTTAGAAATCGTGGAAAACTAAAAATAGAGAAGTCCAATTTCATGTGTTTAACATATTTAGGTATGGCAGGCATTGGTTCCAAGTCACTTGTGAATTTTGATTAGAGTACATAATTATCATACCTCTATTTGAAATGTTCAAGCTAGTATAAATTTACCAGATTTCCTATTTTAAGAGTGATCTAACATTTTAAAACATGTAAAAGAAGTGCATTTTATATGCTAATATTTGTATGTCATCTAGAAACTACTGGTAGATAGATTTTAAAAATAATTTGTATCCAACCATTTCTTATAATGCCAACAGTTTAGTATCTAGTTAAGACTAAATGTTCTCTTTGTTTGCCACTCATCTTGTAGAACTCTCACAACAGTTGTTGCCCAAGATTTTGCGGTGGATTTGATTGTAATTGTCTGTGCCTCTTTAATTCTTTCTCACTGTTCTTCTGCAGTATTCTCAGTGGAATCTAGTCACTTACCAAAAGAGGAAAATTTGTCAGATTTGGTTTATTCATAGATAACACACTTTGTTACAGTTAAAGACAACAAAATAATAGGAGGTGCTTCATTTAATGCCATCAAAGAAGGTGGTTAACATCAGGCAGTTCAATATATTTCTCTGAAAACAGTAGCATTTAGTTTTACCTGTTTCGGTGTTGCTAGTTGTCTAAAAATTCAAATATGGACGTAGTTAATATTTATATGTTCCATATAAATCTGGGATTTAATATTCAGATCTTCAGTTACTTAACCTTTTACATCTTTCTCATTTCTTAGAAACTAGAAAGCATATTTAACACTCTAAAAAATGCAATTAATCTCTAGTACGAAACAGCATGTACAGCTTACGTGTTCAGTATTTGCTGAGCACCTGAGGCCTAATTTCACATCTGCGCAGCATTTGTGTGCGTGTATGCAACTGCCTAAAGTGAGTTATATAAATGAATTTGGGGCAGCAACTTCAATAAGCATTAGTTTTCTAACTACAGAAAAAAAATCAGGCAAAATCGAATCGAGAACATTCAGTATAATCTTTCATTGTGTATATGACAATGTAATGATTCCAGGATTTGATGCATTTCATTATTGTAACTTCATAACTAAACAATTCTTAAAAGCTCACAAAGCCTCACAGCCCATGTGTGCTCAGAGTAAATTATGGTTTTTTGCAGTGTTGGATGTTTTTAAGAGAGAGGCCATCACCGCCGGGGTGCTGGATGCAGGAGGGCTGTACTCTGCAACACGTGCAGCAATTTCGTTCCGCCTGCGGATTTCGTGCAAATTGTCAGACTTGCTCTCAGTTCTGGAAGCAAGTTTTTGTTCCAGCTGTTGTGTTGGCTGAAGAGAGTAAATCCATAAATGTACATCCCAAGTAGGACCTGATGAACTGCCATATTCCTCTTTTTTATCACAGTTGGTTCCTGCCTCTCTGTACTGAGCTGGTTTATCTGCAGCCAGATAACAAGGACAACAATGTAAAAAAAAATGTAGTATATGTTTAGTTGTTCTTTACGGTGTCTCTTTTTCACTCTGAAACTCTTTTGCTGATAATGACCAGCACTGAATACTCACATAAAATATCCAGTCCAAGAGAGAGCCTGAGACCAGTGACTTGTTTGGCAAAGTCCTGATCCTAATTTTTTTTTTTTTTTTTTCCTTCTGACACCATATTTAAACATTTCTAAGCAAAATTGCAGGAATGTCAAAAAAAGGAAATCAAAGTTAAAGCAGAAAATTGGTTAAATTTTGCAGGCGTTCTTTGTTGCAAAATTTAATTAAGGGCAGAAAACAGCCAGATGATTAGCTGTAAGCATTGTAGCATAGACTTCTGAGGCCGGATGAGGTGGGTAACTCCTTAATATCGTGATGAACGGACTCTGCCTGAACACTTGGCTGCTTCACAGGAAAATCGTGTAGCTCACTGAGTCATTGTTGTGGGTGGGACACTTTCCTGCATCTCTTCCTAATTCCCCTGGGTGATAACAGTTCTTAGTTCCACCAGAAAGCAACTGTAAAATGGATGTAATATTTCAGGCTGGCTGATGAGTTGGGAGAATTTGAAGCAGTGCTAGATTCTAGAATTTTGGGGGCTCTTTTTTTTGTGTATTAAAAGACATGGAAAGTTGCTCACAAACAATGTTACACATTTTTAGAGTTTGTTGGGTGAGTAACCACTTCTGTGGTCATGTTATTAAAATTACCTCATAAACCAAAGAGCTTTAGCTGTTGTGACAGCACATAGAACTTTGGATCAATTCTTCACTTTGTACAAACACATTTAATGTCATCTTGAAAGAAGTGTGGTAACATGAATAAATGTGGTTGTCCCTTCTCCACTGAATTTGAGAACAATAGATTCTCAACAACCATTTTCTGACTTTCTTTGAACTGCTTAAATCTGTGCTTTAGTGACAGTTTCAAAGCCATGACGAGACACTTCTAATTAGGAAACCTACTTAATTCTCTCATGCATTTTTTTAAAATGGTGAGTGCTTGTAAAAAAATAGTAAAAATCAACGAGTGACATCCGTGGATTCTCCTGCATTGTAGCGTGCAAAGTTCTGATGTTCTGGCTGGGTCAAATTGCTTCATTCCCTGAAGGAGTAGCACTGTCACATAGATGTGACTGTGTGGATTCTGCTGTGCATTTCTAACCAAAATGTTTTCCTTTTAGGAAAAGCTCTGAGCTTGTTGATGCCATGCCTCAGTATTGTGGTATGCTGAGATATCATGTTGATAATATCATGCTGATGTGTCAATATATCTCCTTTCTGTTTTGTTGTTAGTTTTTGTTTGTTTGTTTGTTTGTTTGTTTGTTTGTTTTTTGTTTTAAAAGAAGGCACCTTAATAGTGATTTAATATTAATTGCATATTGGTATGGTAAGTTTTTCAGAAGATATTTTCTCCAGCGTACTTGCATACTGCATGTTCATTCCAGACAGTCTGTGGAAGCCTTCCCTTTTCAAAAATAGACCAAGAAGCAGTATTTACAGCAGAAATTTTAAAATAAATGCTGTACCATGGCATGAAATATACAGTACTTATATTTGTGAGTAAGCTAGTGTCATAATTAAAAGCACTAGTCCTTGAAATTCATTATAGGGAAATAGTTTTGCAAAGGGGAAGATGCAAACCTCAAAGCAAGATGACAAAAAATAGAATGGATAAAACCAGCACAATTGAAATGTCTAGTGCACAATTCTAAAATCCAGCCTGTAAGTTTGAAGCCTTGTCAAAACCTCATTAACTTTAATGAGACTTATAATATGCATTCGAGGAGACAGATTGTGGGATTGAGACTCAAATTAATACTGAGTTGTTGTATGACAACTTCCTAATAACATTAATCTTTCTATGACCCGTTCCAACAGGTTATTTTGTGAAGAAAACATTTTTTTTTTTCATTGGAGGAATTTTTGGCTTACACCTGATCGCCCAGGAGAAACATGTGTCATATTAACTCTTTGGGGCTTGTGGAGTCATCCCTTTTATCGGTTTCTGTATGTGTGTGTGTGGTTGCATGGACATGGGGGTTTCCTTCCTGGAGAACATAAAGGTGTTTCATGCTGCCTTTGTGTCCTTTATCTGCTTTCCTACTGATTGACTGTGCTTGCATAAATAGCATGCATGTTAGGAAATACATTTTGTTTTTCTCCTTTGGAAACAAGAATTTTTTGCTGCAGAAAACACAGTTTATGTGAAATTATTTTCCTCCTGCTGTTTGGCATGCTATTAATGCTGTCTCAGTCATCTGGACCTCTCTGCACCATGCTCGTATGTTTTGTTAAAAGCTAGACGTGTCATTTCAAATGAGAAACAACATTTATAATTGTGTAGAAGCCTGTGCATTAATTGTGTAATGTAACACGTGAAACACGGTGATAGAATGAAGGATTCTACTTCTGTAAAGTCAGTTCTATTTTTTTGCAGAAAGTCAGATTGTTTTTTTATAGAAAGTCAGTCTGCCTGATGTGATTTAATACCAGACATCAACCACTCATTAACTACAGTATTCCAAGAAAAAAGATAGCAAGGGTTCATTGCAAGTGAGGAAACAGAGAGGAGGAATAAAACACATTTCGAAATCATATTCTGGATATTCCTAAATATATCCAAATAACAAGGTTTAATTGACATTATTTCCTCAGAAACTCTGTAGCATTTGCTGGATAATTGATAACACCGTATAATCAATGCCAAGACTCCCTTTGTAGCTTTAGAGTGAAAGGGCCCTTTAAGGACCGTCAATTTGACACTTAAAAGTCAGGTTATCTTCAATTTAATCATTCTCGCAGTTTTTTCACCAAGTTTTTATTTGGCCACTGTTGAAACCTCTGGTTCAAAATGAGAAGTGATAACCTGAGTAACCCACCAGTGTGACTGTTTGGGTGAAATGAGGGATTTGTCAAAGCTGCTGGCTGCAAACTGTAGCTTGCCAGTTAGAAAGACCAGCCAGTAGGGCAAGCACTATAAGAAAGACTGTCAATTATTTAATTTTAGTTCAATCATTCCTGGTTTTTTTTTTTTTAATTGCCAACCCAGTTTTTCCTGGTCATTCACTGCAATGTTATTTATTTAGATTTTTGATCTAAAGGAAAAAAAAACAATGGGTTCTGCAGATATACGTTGCTTTCCTTTTTCCTCCATAATGCAGTTTCAGTAACGTATTTGCACTGCATGTTTCATGTGGCCTCTAAATTTTAAAAATTGTTATTGTAAAAAAATTAATTGCTGGCTTGTTATAAAGTAATTATTAAGAAGCAGGCACCCAGGAAGGTCTCCCTGTTGTGAGTGTTTAGTGCTTTCTTATTACTATGATTTATTCTGTATACCATCCCCTGAAGCTGTTACTTAATGGGGATGGATGAACTGTTAGATAAATTGTCTTGTTTGGGAAGTTGATTGTTTGTTTGACTCCTTGGGTCTTAGCAAATACAGCAAGTAAATTTCAGAATTTTTTTTGACTCCGCAAAAAATTAATATGTTTCATTTTAAGTGTTTGGGTTGGGGTTTTTTTCTACCCCTTTGGTACATGGCTGTTGTCATACTGCTGCTTCTTTATATGTTTAATTAGCATCAGAAAAGTTAGAATCATAGAATTGCCTAGGTTGGAAGGGACCTTTCAGATCGTCTAGTCCAACCATCAACCTAACTCTGACAGAAACCATCACTAAACCATATCTCTAAGCACTATGTCTACCTGTCTTTTAAATACTTCCAGGGGTGGTGTCTCAGCCACTTCCCCGGGCAGCCTGTTCCAATGCATTTTTTAATAATCCTTGCAGTGTAAACATTTTTCCTAATATCCAGTCTAAACCTCCCCTGGCGCAACTTGAGGCCGTTCCCTCTTGTGTTCAGTCCAAGCATAATACATTGTACATCACCAACATTTCTGGTAAAAACTGAAATTATCATAGAATGGTATGCTCTAAGTTAAAGTTTTTGAAAAACCATGAATTCATTCACATCATGACTCAAACTTAAGTCATGAGGTGCTTTTCTCATTTTGAAAAGTAGAGTTCTTTTAATCTACCCTTGGCTTTCGTTAGTTTCTTGATTCTATTTATTTTCATTTTTGTTCTCCAAATTAATATTTAAGCTATAAACTTAATTTCCTAAAGCCGACTACCAGACTTGATAGTCGGGTAGTTCACCTTGATAGTTCAGCTTGGTAGTTCACCTAATCCCTTGTTTGCATTGAGGTATTTAAAGAAAATATTTTAACTGATAAAATTTGGGACGTATATGCTTTGTGGCGCTGTGTGGGAGGACAGTTGATAGCCACAGCATGCTTTCATTGTCTTGCCTGACAAAGAATTGAGCAGCCTGGTCTAGTGGGAGGTGTCCCTGCCCATGGCAGGGGGGTTGGAACTAGGCAATTTTTAAGGTCCCTTCCCACCTAAACCATTTTATGATTCTATGATTACATGATATCCGTCTTTTGGTTCTCTCAAAGTGGCCTTTGGAAGTGGTGTTTGGTTGGTTGGTTAATGATTGCATTTTCTTAAGATATAGCTTGAGTGTGATGGGACTTTTTTTTTATCCAACAGTATGCTGTTCTAGATGTTCTGTAAAAGACTGACGTAAGAGGTTTGACCTGAAGGGACATTTAAGACGAGCCCACACAAAAACTGGTGTTAAATTTAGATTAAGCATGCAAATGCATTTAATGTCAGGAACATGTGTGTAGGAAAATACAATATAATTGTATGATAATATCCCTGTCTAGGAGTATATATTGGGTAAGTGGACTTAGAAGAAAAGGATATGATATTTCTTTTACATCCTGTCTTTTAGGTTGTATGGTGCTGTAGTGGGCTAACATTAAAAGAGCTGGCATATTAGCATTAGTAGCCCTCATACTGCAGGCATCATGGATTTTCAGCAAAAGCCATCCACATGCTATAGATAACACAGGTTATTTTATTTCTTTATGCATCCGTGCTTGTCTCTTAAAAAAGTCAAATAAGACCAAACCAAACCAGACCAAAAAAAAACCCCCAAACCCTAAACCCTAAAACAGATAGGAGCTAACGTGCAAAATTAAACAGTTTAGAGAGTCTTACACCTATATCCACAAACCGCAGTTAGGTGTGTTATGCAGAATTTCAAGGATTAGCAGCTCATATGAAGTACTTTGAATAGCTTAAAAATGTAGTTAGTGTTGTTCTTTCATCTCACACATCAGGTTTTCATGGCACTACTGAAGAGTTATGAATTTCATCATAAATTATTATGATTCATCATACTAATCTTATTTCATCATAAATTATTGTGATTGTTCATTATTTCAGCTGTAGCTTATATGTTTTTTGGACTTTACTGCAGATGCAATTACTTACAGAATGTCAGTTGTCACCCCTTATTGTAGTAACGATAAATTAAATTTTGGAGCCATTGCAGTGATTTGTTTGTACACTGGCTGCTCTGTGCAGAATCGAAATCTGGAGAAAACTAAGAACTTGAAAGTTACCATAGCCTAATTCAAAGACAGATGTTTGCATCCTCTAGGACCTTATTTGACTAGCTTAGACATAAGGCCATTCTCAGAAACCATATAAATATTTAGATACTTATATGTATATTAAAGTATTTAATTATGTCTTGCAGTGACGCTGTTTCTGGTAAAATTCAGAGGTTTTATTAATTCAAATGGTAAGTCAGTTAGATTCCTTTAAATTAACCTAGCAATTTCTTTATTTGTATTTATAATGCTATTAAATAAAACACCTTCTGATGCTATGAAAATACACATTCTTTACGTACCAAGTGTGGTTTTCATTTAATGAATTTCTCAGCAAGATGATCATCTAACCAAAATTTCTTTCCATCTTCATTTTTTGTCATAGTACCTCTGAATCAATAACAATATCAACACAAGTTTAGAGGAAGATTTTGGTGTTTCTGGTTTTTTTTTGTTTTTTTTTTTTTGGTTTTTTTTTTTTTTTAAACCAGAATGTAGAAATGCTACTTTAACGTCAAGTTCAAGAGAGAAACACTGTTTTCCAAATAATTTCTGTGTAGTATTTTATGCTGACCATGCATGAGTTACGTTGAGCAAGGAAAAGGAAAATACATCAGCCTGAATGAATGTTATATTTAGCTTTCTGTTGTATTATAGCAACATTCATAACCATGTCAATAAAAGACCTCAGAACAAGCTACCGTTCCCTAATAATGACTTTTCCCACCAGCTTCTGTGTAATAACCTTGTAGTTTGATTTATATTTTTTTTTTATAATCCTCATTGACCTTTTAAAGGAACAGAGAGAACAACATGATCTGATTGCAAAAAGCAAACACTTTGGAATCGTTCCCTAATTATGGGCCAGATAATCCTTTTTGATTTTTGCCATGGAGAGGGTGATAATAACAGCAAAACTATTAAATGGCTGAAAATCTGTTGGTACTCAGAGTCTGGCTTATCTGATGTTATCTTTTACTGCTTTCTGATTTTTTCACTCTTTTTAATTTCTATGTGCTTGAAGAAAAATTGAGATTTGAGATAGGAGTAGAGATCAAAGACGTGTTACGGGTGAAAATGATGCTGTTGGCTCATGACATGAGAAATATACACAGATTATCCAAATAACATTTTCCATAGTTTAATGTTCTGGCTGGCAAATATTCTTGGAGGGAGTAAAAAAAATGACCAGGTGCAAGTATGGTGAGATGACAGCATGACTGAGCTGGAACAGGAGGAATAGTCAATCAGGTAGGCAGTAGCCATGCAGAACCCCTTTCTTCCAGAAAGTACTGAGATCTTCATAATTAATATCATCTGTGTTTATTACCCGGTGTTTCCTATCTCCCCGATCATGAAAACAGATACTGTTTTGTCTGCTGCAATTCCAGAATGGAAGCTTGGCTTAGGTCTGGATATTTGCCTTCATCTAGATTTTTTTGAGTGTTTTGGTTTTTTTTTTTTTAGAAAATCAAATTCCTGTCTCATTGTAATTGTCAGAAAAAAACCTTAGGTGATAGTGTGCAGTATCCATGCAGAGAGGAGTGAGTCACTTGTCTGTCATAATAAACTGGAGTCATAACCTGGGCTTTGTTACAGGTTTCTGTATTTGGCCAGATGTTGGGTTTATTTGCACCACACACATGCTAAATTAAACTAGTGAACATCTTGTTTTCTCTGTAAGTGTTAAGAGAATGGGCTTAATTATTTTCCTCACATCACATTTGTTCCTGTATCAACCCAGTGACTTTGGTGAATTTTTTACCACTTTGTTTTGGTATAGAGACAGATAAAAATCAAGGCGTGGGTAAGTATAGAAAATGCATTTGTCTGTATACATTTTGAAAGAAAAAAAAAAAAAAGCAAGAATTTATATTGCACACTGAAGAGGAGTTCTCCTTGAGTTTATCCTCAATTGAATAAACACACTATTTGTAATTTAGGTTAATGAGTTAATCAGACTGTGGCTTGTAGGTATCCAACCAAGAAATCACTGACATGTCACTGGAGTATCCCTAAAGCCTTTTTTTGTTAATTTTTTCAATGCCTTTAGCCATGAAGTGGGAAGTAACAATGGGCTCATAAGTCTATCATGTATAATCAGCCCTTCCTGAATGTAGTAGTAATGGTGATAATTTTTTGCCATTTAACATAAAAATATATCCCATGGTATATATGATTATTGAAAATAAGTCTCACAAGAGTATCATTATTATAAAACAAGTTTCAAGAGAGTCTCACAAACTCTGTAGTCAGATTTTTAGTCTCACAAATAAGTAATAGAAACTCAGGCACTGCCTTCCTAGTGCATTTCATATTTAGAAACTAAAATTATCATGACTTCTCCCAGGTTTTTAACATGCTAATCACGAAATTCCAGGCAAGCCCTGGAGGAGAAAATGTTATTTCACACCTACTACCTCCCGCCTTGACAATGAGAAGTGACAGCACCTCTTTCACTGTAAAGTGTTCCTCTGGTTGCTGGTGGCTTGACAGTATGCTGTGCGCAACCCATGCGCTGGAATCTGTGTCTCTGCTGAAGGCCAGGCAGCAGCAGATCCAGAAACAGCCACTGGATGCAATATGCTTTGCTGGGATTCTTCACAGGACAGTCTTGTGCATCATTTATCATACATTTATATGGAATATATGCTCAGATCACTATGTATTTGCTACATGGCAGTAGAACATTGAAAGTTAAAGGTGGTCTGGAATTCTTTCACAAAAGGGAATTCCATGGGAGAAATCTCAGAAGTTCAAAACATAAACTCTTTGTGGAAATACCAATGTTGCAAAAAGGTTGACCAGAGGGTGAGATCCGTATTTGTTTGATTCAAGCTTAAATTCTGCATCAGGTGAAAGATGAAACTATAGCTTCCTAAATCCACTTTGTAGTATTGCTGTTGGAGTGTGAGATGTGTTGCTTTTAAGGGAGCGTGTCGTTGACACAATAACTAACTGTGCTATGTGGTTTCCATTCGGACTGGAGGGAGTTAATAAAACAAGGAGAGGAGCAGGACACAGGGAAGAACATGAGAAAACAAAAGTATTCTCTCTGAGCAGCTTTGGACAGAAACAGAATGAGATGGTCTAAATTTAGAGATACTGTAGATTACTAATCTATAATACTGTTTACCAATTTATTATTCCAGTACTACTTTTGATTTTGTAAACTGGAGTTCAGAATACAATCCATCTTAAAGTAAGCAAAAAATGTCAGCCACAGAGACGTTTAAAGCAAATTTTGATACCTTCTGACAGTTTTATTTAAAAAAAAAAAAAAACAAAATAACAAAAGAAAAGGAGAGGAAGGAGGGAAGTAAGAGAAGTAGTTTTTTCCTGAGTAGATGTGTGCACGTTCCTGTGTCCAAACAGCTGGGGAAGATACTGGCGTTAGCTAAAAGGCCCGAATGCCAAAATGTTAATAAGTACTAAATTTCTGAAGAATTATGAATTTCAGAACTACAATTAGTCATGTATATATAAAAGTGATTTAATTCAGGAGTACCTGTAATCCTGGCTTCCATTTAATTTGCTGTTCAAGACCTGAAGCACAAAACCTGCGAGCTGCTCTGCACAGGGAGACTGCTGTGTCTTTAGAGCCCCTTTGATGTCTGTGGAACAGATTACACTTGAAGTCAGGTACATCTTTGAAATGTTGGGATTATCATAACCCTTTCCATTCAGGAGATCCAGAAACGAAAGCTAACATTTAAGAATCACTTCTTTAGGGAAAACTAGCATGTTTTATGAAGGTGCTGTGCAGATTTAGGATGATTTGCAGTTTGTGTAGAGCCATTAGTATCTGTGGTTATCACAAGTTGAAGTGTTGACTGCTTGCCCGGTGTGGTGGTTAGTCTTCAGGTCATCCAAATGGGTTTCCCTTGTATGGGTCAAACCCTACGGCCAACCGCTAACTCATCTAAACCCAATGAGGTGATCTTTCTCAAAGACTGAACTCCAGATCTTAAAGCAGGATCTGAAATAGCATTATTTGAATACTCAGCTACAACAATATATGTGCTTGGTTGGTGGTGGTGTTGTGTTTTTTTTTAAATTTTCTGTGAATTCATATCAGTTGATAAGATCTCTCTTTTCCTTCTTGGACTGTAGCAGGGCAGCCCCATATTAAAGTCCATTGGCATGCAGGAGAATGGACATAATAGACTGTCTTTTAGCTCTTGATTCTAGCAGGAGTTGTATTTCCCCCTTATCCCCCTTAGCAAAAAGAAAAGATAAAAATTTTACTTGCTAGTACTGTCATGGAACAATACTCAAGTTCAGCTACCGTTAGTTTAACCTAAAAGATTCCAACTTTCCAGGAGGAAATGAGAACACACATAAGAGGTTTTCTCACCAGCGTCCTGTGATCTCCTTTCCTTCTGGCTAATGAGATCTTTTGGTCTTGCTTTGACCCGAGACATGGTTTACTCAGATTCTCTGCTATAGTCTGTCATTGAAAAGATGAGCATTTGATACTTTTGCTTCTATATCACATACATCTGAAACATAGTATGTTTCAGATAGCATGGTAACGGTGAGGGGCAAGCAAAAGCCAAAACAAAACAAAAAGCAAGCTAACAAAAACCACCCAGGAACGTGCCAAATTTGTTTAGAGAGGAAAAATCAGTTAATATCATTAAAGTCTACAGGCTTCATTATATATAGCTTGGATAGCATAGTAAAAGTGCTTAATACACTGCTATGAGAGGATTGTCAGCCACTTCTCCCCTCACCGCAGTTGCAGCAAGAAAAATTTGAGATAGGATCATAGGATCGTTTGTGTTGGAACCCAAAATCTTCCTTTAAAGATAAGATAGAGGTAGAGGTGGGATGTAGCTCTTCATAACTACCCCTTCCCTTTTGGCCTATTGATGATCTCCGTTTGCATCTCCAAGCCTTCGCCTCCTACAAGAGGGTCTCTGTTTGTCTGATGAAGTAGTTATTGTTCAGATGCTGGTACCAGAGGAAAGGGGATTTTTGACCTCTACAGAATCTACGTTGCTCATAATAAAACAGGTTCACCATACAGGGCCAGCCACAATCCCACAGCAGCCTCTACCACTTAACTCTTGATTCACGCCTTGGCATAGCTTTGAGGTGTATCAGCTCTCAGACAATGCTTGGTACAGTCTGGAGGATGGTGAGATTTAAAGACTTGTTAGTAGACAAATTGCAGGAGTCACCTACAGGGAAAGATTCATGGGCCTTGTAATGATTTTGTGGTTTTGTTTTTTTTTTTTTTTTTTTTTTTTTTTTGTTAAGGTGGCCATAGGCAAAGTGGGGTTTGGTTCTCCACATCGCTTTTAATAATCTGTGTTTTGTTCTGTTTAGTCAAATTTGTATTGTAATAAGAGCAGCATTTCTTACAAAAAGCTAATCGATAAGCCACACCTGGAGCACTGTGTCCAGTTCTGGGCTCCCCGGATCAAGAAGGACAGGGAACTGCTGGAGAGGGTGCAGCAAAGGGGTATGAAAATGATGAGGGGACTGGAACACCTCTCTTATGAAGAAAGGCTGAAGGATTTGGATCTCTTCAGTCTGGAAAAAAGATGGCTGAGGGGGGACCTTATCAGCACTTATAAATACTTAAAAGGTGGGTGTCAGGAGGATGGGGCCAGGCTCTTTTCAGTGGTGCCCGCCAACAGGACAAGAGGTAATGGGCACAAACTTGAGCATAGGAAGTTCCACCTAAACATGAGGAGGAACTTCTTTACATTGAGGGTGTCAGAGCCCTGGCACAGGCTGCCCAGAGAGGTGGTGGAGTCTCCGTCTCTGGAGACATTCCAAACCTGCCTGGACACGTTCCTGTGCCATCTGCTCTGGGTGACCCTGTTCTGGCAGGGGGTTGGACTGGATGATCTCCAGAGGTCCCTTCCAACCCTATGATTCTATGATTCTATAAGCTTTAGACCTGATCTGTTAGAATATATCCGATTTCTTTAGGACTAGGTATCTGATGGATTTATGAAGAAGTAGATTATTATGGAGGTAGTGATAATTTCCGTGTTAAAAATAGAAGGAATACAGTACCCAGGGAAATATCTGTATTTCATGCTACTCAATAGACAAGCATTTTCAGCTAATGCTCTACAGCTATGGTTTTCAACCAGTGATTTTGAAGACAAATACAGAGATCTTTAGCACTGATTAATACTGTGCTTTCTGTCTTTTTACTTTAAGTACTTTGTGATCATGGTTTTCACTCTAATATGCTAATTAGAGTAATTATTTACATGCTAATATGTTTTATCTGAGAAGACCTGTTATCTTTATTGCACTTTTGACAATGAAACTTACCAAATTTACTTCATGCTTACTTTTACTTATTTATAACATGTTTCAAGAAAATAAAAGACCATAGTGGAATGCAATGCTGTTTGGCTTTGATCTATAATTATTCAAGATGCTTTCTATTGTGATGCCTTGTAGATTGCTTTCAATAGTCAAGCTTTTTGGACAATGTTGTTAGGCTTGCTTGGCAGCTGCTGCAAGGAAAATATTCGTATTGCATTGTCTTCTTTTCAGTCACCTATCAGGGTAGATGTGTAAAGAAGAAACAGGTTAAAAAATGCTGGAATTGTTGTTCAAAGTGACTTGTCTTGAACTATGTGCAATATCCTGATATTTTGAATGCAGCTTTCATAACCTAAATTATATCATTTCTGAATAATATAACAGGAGAATTCCGTAAATACCTTTATCCAGCATAATAAATGTCTGACCCCGTTTAGGCTTTTTTGTATAACACAAATGGAAATAGAGGATAAATATTTTTTTATTGATTTCTATGAATTGTCTCACTTATATCTCGCATGTTTGAATTAAACAAGGCTAGCAGAAACCATTTGGAGCAATTTCTGGCTTAGTAACCCAGCAATCAGTAATACTACTGAGACAAAACTGATATGCCACTAGAACACACTAAAGGGCTCAAAAGTTTCTAGACACTCCTTAAAATAATAGCTTTAAACTGCTTAGAAAAAGATTGTAGCAGAAAAGTAACAATTGGAAAATCATAAAAGCCTGTGCACAAATTGAAAAGCAAACACTACCAACCGAATGGATTTCAAATAAAAATAAATTGGGCTAAAAATGAAAGAACTAATCTGAAATTTATGAGAAATAGAAAATAAGGTTTAAACATTGCTGGATTAAAAAACAAATGAGACAGGAAATTGGAGGAAAGGATAGAAGCAATACTTCAAGGAAATAAAATCCTAAGAAATTGTCTTAAAAATTGTTTTGGTGATCCAATGGAGGAAAAGATTCAAATACTGCTTCTGTTGACAACATAGAACAGGAATAGCACATCAAATTAATGGAGTTACTTTGGACTTGCACAGGAGTGATGCAAGTAGCATTCGGATTGAAACTGATTCTGCAGATCTCGTTAGGAACTTGAGCACCATCGGCCTGATCCAGCTTTTTGGAAGAGTTTTTGCTTTTAACTTCCCTGGGAGATTTATTAGGCTTTAAACCTGCAGGAGCGCCAAGTGTTATGCAAATAATGCTTTTATCATTCAGGATGTTCAGCACTGCTGTGTGTTACATACTCCTCCTCTTTGGCGGTAATGAGGCCATATAATCAGGGGGAACACTGCCTGTGTCCTGGCTACAGGGCTGCTGCAAAGCAGCAGCTCTGCCTTCAGCTCTGATGGGGAGAAAACCTAATTTAGAGTGGGGATAATGTCCCTGTCCTAGCCCCATAGTGGCAACTAACTGCAGATGTAACTGCCTGGTGGTAGGCAGTGGTGCGGGCCAGCTTAGTAAAAAACGGTATTTTCAGAAAGTTAGTTTGAGGTCAAGATCAAAACAAAGAAATGGCAACAGTTTAACCTGCTGTGATTCTGGTCCGTGGCATTGGTCCCTGGGCGTGTGCAGGGCTAGTGACAATCATTTGAGTCTTGGGAGTGGAGGGATCTGTAGCTGTTCAAAAAAAACCAAACAAACAAAAAAAAAACAAACAAAAAAAAACCCCAAAAAAACCTACGCCAGTTTTCAGGAAAAAAAAATTAAAAATTCCAATGGCAAAAATACAACTCCAACATGCGTAAAATAATGTGTGATTCCTTTAATGAGGCCCACAAACAGAGGGAAAAAGAAAGGAATTCCCTAATGAGCCTCTGGGTTGTTGTTAATAGCTTCGTTTGAGAAGAAATATGTTGAATTTCAGACTCCACCACTATATTCTATTTATCATACTTTTTTATGGTAGTCCCTTTCTTCGTCAAGATCAGGCAGTAGCAATCTATTTGTGTACCCACAATAACTCTTTTATATTTCCTGTCGGTGAATAATGAGGCTTCTCTAATCACCTGTTTGTGGTATAACTACTGTCTTCTTTGTTGTTGGCATAAATTACTGGATACCAATGGCAAATGATAAAAAATAACATTTGTAAGTTGGGGCAGAGGGCTGGAGTCAGGAAATGATCTACATTTTGTGTTTGGGGAAGGAGAGAAAGAAAACCAAATGAAGTTAATTGTATGAACATATTTGAAAATAAGATGATGTACAAGGACAGAAAGAGACGGGTGGTGATCCCTGCCGTGTGCATCTCATCAGTCACTGTGGATCAGGAAAATAAGCTGCATTCATTCTCCTGGAGTTACACTTGTATGCAACAATGCATTCAGTCCCCCAAAGTGTACACTTTTACACTTAAAGCTTTATAATTTTTTATGCTTTATCTGCTTATTTTCTCCAGGTGTCCTGGCAGAAGTATTTGTGGTGAATCAGAAGAGAGCATTTTTAGGTACCTTCTATGTAATAGAGATGGGATGCGAGAAAGAGCATCCGTTCTCATTAGAAGGCAAGCTTTACTTCTCAGGAGTGTTCCACAAAACATTTTTGTGTCAGCAACTGTTGATTTGTAATGTAGATGAGTAATACTTCAATTTTGATTAGCAAGTACGTTATTATCAGTATCAAAACCTCAAATGTGTCATGACAAAGGGTACTAAATTTTGTTTCAAAATCATCTTTAATTTTCATATTAATCTTTTTTTTTTGTAGAAACAAAAAAAGAAACATATCCTCCGTCTAAATTCCCAACTGCAATAATTACCATAAATAATTACTGATAATTGAAAAATAAACTGTGAATTGTATATTTGAAAATGTTAAACCCCCTCAAACTCTTTCAAATAATGATATTTCTGTGTTTTGCAGGTTTAAAAACTCTTTAGAGATGATAAAAAATCTAGGAATACCATCTGTACCTTTAGAAACTAAAACAGTTCTCTCAATCTTAATTATTCTTTTTTTTTTTTAGTATATCTATTTCCTGTGCTACAATAATCCACTGGTTCGAGCAGACTTCCACAGTAGTATCCTAATGCTTTGTTTTAAAATGCAATACATTGAATCTACTTTTACTTCAGAATTAACTGAGAAATAAAATCATTATTATTTCATCTTTTCAACATGAAGGGCTCTGAGGTTTTATTGAGCAAAGTGAATTTTCCATATTTTTTTTTTTTCCGTGAGAAACTGTACTTGCATGAAGTTTTCTGAGATAAAAGATATTCAAGTCCATAAGTGTTTTCCATTCTGGATCCTTTACTTGTTTATGAAGATGGTAGTGATTTAGAATTTTATTTTGTACACTTTACATATTATATACTTCTATGTACTTTATATGCATATGCATACGTTTATGTACATCTAATACAAGTGTTGTATTGGTGTTGTGCTGGCACCATACAAATCCAGGTAAAGACCTTGTTCTTAGTCCAAAAAAATTAGTCTTCTGTTGTAGCATCCCATGTTTACAAATGGTAGGAGTGTGGACAGTGGAAAAAGATCAGAAGGCATTTATGTACAGTGATAAAGGTTTACTCCTTCAGTATTTTCACCTCTTTTTAGTATTTTTCTTCTACTTTCATATTTACCCTCTGCCCAGCTTTGTGTTTTTAAAAATATGTGCTATACGTGCAGGCTCAGGACTCTGTTAAGTGCCAAAGAAGAGCAATTGCACCTCAAACAGTACATTGTGGATCCTATACGTAATTAATCATCTTAACATCACCTGGATGCAGTTAATAAAGCAGATAAACCCCCCAAAATAGCAGGCCACTTAGGCAAAACCTCCTTTTTCTTTTTCATAGTAATTAAGCCAGAGTGGGAGACCAACTTTATTTTCAGGTCTGCAAAAGACATGCTGTTAAATTTGGGATTTATCTGGGATGTTGAAGGGCAGGTCAATGACTTGGCCTTGAGACAAGAAGCAATTATATTGCACTTCAGTTCTCCAGATCCAGATATTTTGCTTGTCTTGTGATGCCAGACAAGAAACTAGTTGTTATAGGAACATTTGTCTACATTCAGAGATATTTAGCTTAATAACCAAGGATCTTTATATACCATTATTAAAATAACAGTTAAGGTCCCTCTTACAATATGGTGTACTAAAAGCATCACATTCTCAGCCACTCCATTGGTGAATGTCTTTCGTTTATACTGTTCTTTGCCAGACGTTTTTCTTTCTTGTCCTTTCTCAATTACTATTCCCAACTCTTCATTTTCAAGTCTTACTCCATACCAAGCAACAAGCACCAAGCACATTCAAACTGCTACCCACCTTTGTTTAGGTTTGGTTTACAAATTGTGCTAGGAAAAAAAAGAAAACAAAACAACAAAAAAAAAAAAAACCAAACAAAAAAAACCCACAAAACAAAACAAAACAAAAAAAAACCAAAACCAAAACCACTGCCAAGAATACAGTTTGTTAGTGCAATGTGGCCATATGGAAACAAGGTTATGACATATACAATCTGCTTTGTTACTTAACATTCCCGTAAACCGTCATACAATAAAGCGGCTTTTAAAGTCTGAGACAGTCCTCGTAGCATGGCTATGGGCGCATGGATGGCCACTGTGAAAGGAAAACTGCGGAGAGGTGCAGAGCCGTGAGGTGAAGTGGTTGCTCAAGGTCAGGGCTGTGCTGCAGCGGGTACGCTGCGGATGCGTGTGAAGTGACTGTGACCATCACACGGTTTTAGGTTTTAATCCAATTTACCACCTCGGCTTAGTCCTTGTTTTAGGTGCCTTTGTGCTCTCAGAAGTTCATGCTTAGTTCTTGCCGGATGCCTTCAGTTCAAATGTGCCTGGTAGAGATGTTGTTTCATCTAATTTTATATTGTATTTGGGGAGAATCTAGAATCTAGGGCTAGAAGAAACCTCTTTTACAAGTAACAGTACGCTATACAATCTATACAGGAGTCTTCATATGTGCACAAGTTCCTGATTTTATTCTATTTCTGAACAAGTTTAAACAAATAAGGTAAAAATTGCATCTGTTCATCTTTCCAGAGACTCTTAGCAAAGAATTATGAAAAGGGTTTGCATCATTCATCCACAGAGCTTTCATGTTACTGCCAGCTGCATCGTCCAAAATAAACAGAATCACTTCTTTATTGTAGCTGTCAGCTGTAATGCCCTTATTATTTCATATCTTTCACAGGAGGGACACATATCTTCATTGCCTAATTATTATTCTCAGTGCAATCGGTAACATCATTTTCCTGTAAAGCCAGAAAGAAAATGATGTAAACCAGCAATACTATTGTATCTCCTTAGGTGACGTGTCTTTTTTGATGGTGACAGAGCTTTCTTGGTGATAGATTTAAATACCCATGTGGACAAAAAATGCATGAAATGAATGCAGTAAGATCAGCTAATTATAACAATGGAAACTTACAGAACATTTTTGCTTTATTCTCTTTAGCTGCAGGGTTTGGTATAACGGCAGAGAAGAGCTCATCGTAGAAAAGGTTCATGTAGGGAAGAGTGTTCAGTGATGGTGTGTCTGCTAAAATGGTCATCTAATGTGCCATTGGGCTTTAGTAATTAATCCCTTGATTGCCTCCCCATCCTACACTTAATTTTCTTCTGCCTGCAGAGGGGTTTTGATGTGTGTGATCTGGATTCATTCCTGAGGACATGGAACTAGAAGCTGTACTCAAGTGGAGACCCTAATGGTGACCTAAGGGTCTGAACAAATGACTGGTCATTTGGGCACCTTCAAACTATGTGGAAGGAAGTGACTGAATCTCAAACAAAATCTGCAGGCTTCATCTAATGTAGATACAGAAGGCTGAACGCTGTGTGCTTTGAAATACCGGTCCACTCTTGTTGTGCCAGACTATTTTCTAATTTAGACCTAGCCAATGCTAACTGCTTCACGTGGTGTATTTTCAAATAGATTTTGCAGTTTGGAATATGCTTGAAAGCCGAAAAAAAATTCCTTCATTTTCAGTATGCATTCTGAAACTGTTGTCGGATGGAAATGTATGTGTGTATTTTTATAAATGTTTATATTTTTGTATATATGTGGACACATATTTAAGGGGTTTTATGACATGCACGTGGTACTTAGATGGTTTTTTCAAAATTTTTAAAAGTTAATTATAAATTTTGCATGCTCTGTATTTTGGATACCTAACTTGAGATATTAAATGTTGCCCATTTCTCTAATAGTGTTGACACTTGTTGTAAAAAATGTGGCAAAAGAAGGTATTTAAGACTGAGTACCCAAAAGTAGAAATAACTAGAGATCAATGAATACTTTTCAAAGAGTAATGAGAATATTTTTAGAATTCATATTGTTTTAAGGCATTTCATTTTGGTGAAGATAGGAGGATATAGTGAAATGTAATTAGTTTTAAAAGCTGTTTATGATGACATTTTAATTGCCCAGCTTTGAAATTTGAATTGACTGAGGATGGGAAAAGGTAAATTCACCAGTGCTGAGATTAATAATTGCCTAGCAACTGGTGCCTGAATATATCCAATACAGAGCAAAAAAAGGGAAAACAAAACACTTTCATTTCCATATATATAATGTATAAGTATATAAGTATGGAGCTAAATGTATGTGTGTGTATGTATACACATAGACAGACACTCTGGTACTTCCAGATTTCTATCCTCAAAAGCTGTGAAGCTTGAAAAAGATAAGTGAAAAGGTAAAACTGAGATGTAAAACGTGGATGAAAATTGGGACTATTTATTTAAAAGTGATAATTCCACAATAAGTGGGGGTTTTTATTTTTAAACCATCTTCCTTTTCTGATGAAGTCAAGGTAGAAAAAAAGTCACAGACACTTTTGACTGTTTATTTTAAAGGGCATCCTTTGGACTGTGCTGCTGATTTGATTGCATGCCTGGATTTTCTCTCCATGGAAAGCAGGGGACAGGGCAAGAGAGAAGCTGCTGCGTGTCTGAGTTGTTTCCTGATCAGGGGGTTGAGGTATTTCCATGAATATTTTGAAGAAAGATTTAGGAAGAGCTAATGATCAAAAGCTCAACGTAGGTTAAGTCAAATAATAAATCTAGATCACTATCTCTTATGGGGACAGGCTGAGAGAGTTGGTGTTGTTCAGCCTGGAGAAGAGAAGGCTCCGGGGAGACCTTATAGCAGCCTTCCAGTACCTGAAGGGGGCCTACAGGAGAGATGGGGAGGGACTCTAGATCAGGGAATGGGGCAGTAGGATGAAGGGTAATGGTTTTAAACTGAAAAAGGGGAGATTTAGATTGGATGTTAGACAGAAATTCTTTACTGTGAGGGTGGTGAGGCACTGGAACAGGTTGCCCAGAGAAGTTGTGGATGCCCCATCCCTGGGGGTGTTCAAGGCCAGGCTGGATGGGGCTTTGAGCAGCCTGGTCTAGCAGGAGGTGTCCCTGCCTGTGGCAGGGGGGTTGGAAAACTAGATGATCCTTAAGGTCCCTTACACACACACCATTCTATGATTCTATGGTATTGATCGCCTGATGGTCATGATATAGAACTGGAGCCTACTAGCAGCTAGTGGAGCACCCTGCAGGAGCCCAGCTGATTTTTGACAGAAACCAATGAAGCTGTACCAGGAGATCTGCAAAACACAGTAATTTCTAGTGAGAAATATTAATATTTTATTTACTGAGAAATTTCGAGTGAACATGCTACTAAAAATCTCCTGATCAGCTTTAAAAACAAAGGACAAGTGACTGGAAATTATAATGTATTCCCGTCATGACTTGATATCTCTCTGAAAGTTTTAATTGAACAAAACAACTTAATGGAGAGACAGTTTAGCCTAAGTGCTTTGTACAGAAAGTCTCAATTTAAACACTTATTCTTTCCTTTTTCATAAACCTCTCTCACCCCGTAGATCTGAACAGGTGCAAAAATACAGGTTGATTCACCTGCGTGTTAGCAAGTGGCAAATAATTGTGTAAAAGTAGCTGACGTGAATGACAGCTGAAATCAAACGAATACGTGCAAGGAGTGCCTAGGTAATTTTTGCCAGCTTTGTTGAGCATGACAGGAGAAAAGATGTTGTGGAAGGTTGTGTTGATAGGGATTAGGGCATCTTTGTTAAAGGCATTTACCAGCTATCTCCCTGCTTGCGTAAGGAGCATCATTGCTGTTAGCTGAGGTTGCGTGCCAGGGATGGTGTGCCGCTGGTACCATCAGCTCATCAGTTTGGGGGAATATATCTCTTTTCCTTTGATGAAACAATGTCTGAACTGATGACAGCTTTCCCTAAATCTTCGCGACACTGTGGGCATGAAAAATTTTCCACAAGTTGTAAAAATATTCAGAAGTGCATTATATAACCATATTCCTCCTTTAATCACTTTTGATCCATTTTTCAGTAATAAAGATTTGAAATGACAGGAATAGTTCATCTTTTTCCCTGCAGAGACAGTTGGCATAGAAATGAACTCTCTGCAACCTATGAAAGAGAGAAGAATTTACTTTTTAAGCTGTTTTCTGTTTCTACTAGTATTTCATATTGTCAAACATCAGATGCTTAAAAAGCCTGTAACACAGCAGGCTGAAGTACAGTGACCTACTGCTCTTTCACATTCAAATGAATAAAGTAGCTCATACTGTAGACCTTTAGAAAGGGAAGAGATTATAATTTTTAAGGCAGAAGGGGATTTATTATGATAGAAATTAATCTCTGCAGACATTACTTTAGGGCTCTATTCTAACCCTGAAAGTAGGGACACACTGTTACAGTATTGTACTATTAGACTAAATCCAAAGCTTAAGTCAGCACTTCATCTTCACCCAGGATTAATGTTTCAGTCCAGTGCCACTGTGGTATTTGAACAAGAATTCTTTGCTTAGAATAATCTGGTTTTCTTTTCATAATACCATCTCATGTTTTCAAAAATCATCTCGTGCATCCCCTCAGATTACAAGACTGGAAAAAGTTAAATTTAAAGAAATGTTTATGACCGCTTTACAGGGGTGTGTTGAAGTTCTCCTCCAGAACTACGAGCTACAGCTTGTTTAAGCGTGTGCAGTCTTTTGATGCCAGAGGCTTTCGGAAGAAGAAGCAACTACCTTAATTTTCATGAGACCTGTGATAAAATCATGAGTTTATTATTCTGAGATTTACATTCTCCTGTAAGTTTTCCCATCTAACTCATATGCAGATGTTTAGGGTTGATAGCATCAGTTTATTCATTTTCTAAAACCATTTAAACAGTCTGCCATGAATATTCTCGTTAGAAATTTAACTGAACTTTCTACCTGCATAGTAAGCAAATCACCTTAGAAAACAAGCAGGAGGAGGTAGATGAGCTATTGGTATCTAGAAACTTTAACTTCCCCTTCAACTAATAAGAGATACAAGTTAATTATTCAACTGACTTTTTACCTTCGGAAAAACAAATTAGCTGCCTCACCATTAACTCTGAAAAAACACCTTACCAATTTCTTAAAAGAACTGCAGAGCTCATCTGTTTTCATGTTCACATTTTGCATCTCTGCACAGGTGTGTCTTCAATATGATTTATGGTTCTGCTTCTTGGTAGTGGTTCAGCTGTGGAGAAATAAATTTGAACTTGGACACTGTACAGGTGATTCCGTAAATCAGAAAACTATTAAAGCTCTTTTTCTGAAAACTGATTTTAACATGAAACTGCTACTGCGAGCAAAGAACTTTCTCAGTCTTCTTCTGAAGTTTAGTTGCTCTTCTGGGCTTCAGAACTGAGGCACATTTTTACGATCCCTAGACCAAATTTCTGTTGACTAGCTATTTTCTGGGCTGTTTATTCTTTGGTGCCACCTGGAGATTTCATCTTTGAAACAAGTTTTATTCTCATGAAAGGGAATAGCTATTCGTTTTATTTCTTTAGCGAGAGCTTTTAAAATAAGCCATATTTCATGTAGCAATATAGGAAATGGAATAAAAATAAAGCTGCTGTGTTAGGTAGAAACAATGGTCCACCTCTTCCCATCAATGGCAAAATCAAACGCTTGAGCTACAAAATACTCATTAAGTCGTATAACAGTAAAGAGTCTTGTACCTCTCTAACAACGTGCATGGCTAGTACCCTGAACTCGTATGTCACTACATTTGCAACTGTTTACCTGTAGATTTTGTCATGCCTTTTGTTTTGATGGGTATCAGCATCTTCTTGGACTCCTATAGTATCGGTAGGTTTACCTCAGTATCATCTTTTGTAAATTTCACTACATCAATATGTAATGCACACTAAATATATCCATATTTCTAATCAGTTATATATAACAACAAATAAGGTTGAATTTTTCTACGCACACTTTCTATTTCACAGAATATGCTCTGTTCTTAAATTATAGAATAAAATGTGCCCAAACACACAAATCATCTTTTTTGCATCACTTCTTTCCTTACAGTTTTGAAACCTTGTGAATCCACAGAATTTTTTGAAGACGTTTCTTTCTTTGTCATCATTTCATTGTCTCAAGCAGATGTTTCTTACAGTAATAGTTCCACTGGAAATCATAACAGTTATCATTCTAGGTGTTAAAAGATAGTTGAGGGAAATTATATCCCTTTCAGGCTAATGAGTTTGTGCATAGGGACTCAAATGCTTCTCCCATGCCTAATTCAGGACACTACCATAGCTTTTGCCAGGCATTTGTATCCCAGGAACTACAATGTTAAAGAGTAAGTAGTTTTAATTTGGAGTAAATAATTCTTTTTTCTTTTTTTCATTGACAAACATTAGTGAACTACAATTTGATTTGGATGTAGTAATGGTAGCTGACTGGTTGATGTGATTTTACAACAAAGAGTGCTTTCTGAAGTAGTGCATGCAGATGGTTGTGGATGGTACTTTTCTGTTTGCACAGCGCATCTTCTTTAGCCTTCCTATCATAAAAATTGTTTTCATAAACTCTGTGAATTTCTGTTCTTGACAAGGATTGATGGGCTAACCATCATGGTGTGCTGCATTATTTATACACAGCAGTTGAGTTTCTTTTTTCAGGTTGTCCTTTGCTGTCAAGCAAACTATTGGACTCTTCAGTCAAGAATCTTGTAACGCTTTGTGGGGTTTTATTGGATCAAAAAGTATGCTATATAGAAGTGTAAAGTTTGACAACAAGTGGATTTACTATTTTTACCCTCCTCCCCACCATCACCTGCTTGTGGAAAGAAGCAATAGTTGTACATTCAGTGTTTTGTTGAAAAGGATATGGCTTAAGAGTGGTTATGTGGAGGTATGCCATGGAGCAAGGTGGACTTACAGAACACTTTGTCCCAAAGTGCTTTTATTAAAGAGATCCAGGTTCACTGATTGAGATATTCACTATGGACAAAGGCTGTCATAATCTTTCAAAAAAACCTAGTTGTTACAAGAGAGCAAAACTCACACCATTTTATTTCAGTTTTGATTTTTTTCTGAGTTTGGAGTAGTAGGGAATTTTCTTAATTAAAATTCTAATTTTGAGTATCTATGGATCTCCACTTTAATTTTATTCTTTTTGTCTTATTTTTTTAATTTTTAACCAACAATGTTTTTCAAAGAGGGGATGGAAAATTCAATCAAGGATTTATTTGACTTAAGAATGTTCTGAAGAAATTAAAGATGTAAGGAAAAATAAAAATAAAAAATCCCTCAGTTTTAGTATCCTCTAATCATGTAAATTTTTTATCTGCTCCTCAATACAGTATGGTGTGAGATAATTTGGACTACATTTCTACCTTAACTCTTCCATGCATGATGTTGTGCAAAAAGGAGGAAATATGTATGTGTATATACATACAGATTTTATATATATAAAATAAGCTACACATATAGCATCGCTTAAGAGCAAGGGTCCCCTAAAAAAGGTAAATGCAACGTGGTCATGAGTTCTGAAATTCTGGAGGGGAAGCATGTGAGCATGACCTTTGCTGATTCCATTTCAGAGATCCTTGCACCAAATCTCGGTAGCTTGATGCAATGAGATTTTACTGTCTTAGATTTTTCTGAGGATAAAGTAAAGGCAGCAATAGTTGTAGTACATATTTTATATACACAGTCTTAATACAGACTTTAATGCTTGAGTACCCACGTAATGAAAAGTGCAGGGTTAGTCAGACATAGTAAACAAGAACATAAATTATTGCTTTTATTTGACACTTTCATTCTTACTGGACCCATTTCAGAACATTTTAATAAAAATAGAATATTAATTGTCTTTTGGTGTTTTTCTTAAGTAATGGAGTTCCTCTTACAGTGTTTAATTTACTGAGATTAGTCAAATTTCAGTCTGTTGCACAAACAGCATATTACCTATTACTATGGAAATTCAGCAGCACAGACCACAGTTTTGTAAGTTACTGTAAAGGATATAATTCTTTCATTGAGTTTATTTTACTTTTCCAGTCACCACGATTCTAAGGTTAAATTCTAAAAGTACTGTTGTGTTAAAAGTTGTGCTATATACAACATAGTATTTTAATGGTAATAAATCCCTTAATCAGTTATGCTAAGACAGAGTGCACCCATATAAGCTTTTCTTATTAAGAACAGAGCCTTTAAAATCAAATTCTGTTCATCAAACTGAGTAGAATGCACAAGAAATTAGATTTCAATATTTCAACATGAATGGCTTCTCAAGAGATGCAAAATGTAAATTGAGAAAGATATTGTTGATTCAAAGGTAATATTTCTTTTGTTCTGCACAGTTTCACAGGCACTAAGTCTTAAATAAGGGTGCTAATATTTTAAGTAAGTTTTACTAATTTGAGTATGCAAATTTGCACAGCCTTGTATCTAAGTCTTAAGTAGAATTATTGCTCATGTGCGTCTGTGCACTTGCCCATTTCTCTGACTGCATCTTATTTGACGTCATGTTATAGTATTATTTTAACCATTCTTGTTCAAAGTATAGACTTTCCCTCTTTAACCCTCTTTAGCATTACATGAATGAGACAGGCTAGATATTTTTTGTTGTTGTTGGAGCTTTTTTCTTTTTTTGAGGTTTTTTTTTGGTGTTTTTTTTTTTTTTTTGTCCCATTGTCTTTAACGGTGGGCTGTATTCATTTTATTTCTGTGATGTGATATAAGAATTTACACCAGTGACTGGCAGTAGAATTTGGGCCAAGGTGGTGGGTCAAAAGAGCACTTAGTGTCATCATTTCCTGAACATGGAAAAAAAAAAATGTCATTAGAGGACATATCTGCTTTATTAATCTCAAACTGTAGGTCAGGTAACTTTCCTTCAGGCTGAAAAAGCCAAAATGAATTTTCAGACAAGTAAAAACTACACAGTTAAGTATGCACACTTTGGTCATAGTAGGACATTTCAGTTTCTGGAAATATGACGGAAAACTGGGGATGTGTTCTGCATGTCAGTCAATATAAAACTTACAAATGGAAACAGTGTTTTGTCTTTTTATCTTTCTTTTTCTTTCTTGTGTTGCATAATTGAAATCAGAACACTGAATCAGGAAACACATAGTAAAAATGTGTCCTCTCACTTTAACCAGAATATCCATAGGAATCTGCATAATATGTGTTCCTGCTCCAGATGCTATTTAATTTATTAATTTAATTAAAGGTATTGGGAATACAGTTGTCAAAGTATTCAGTTACTAGTAGTTGTTTCACAACCAAATGCTGAAGCCCCATGAAGTAAGAAACAAGCATCCTTTGCTACCCCAATAATACAACAAGCACTGAAATTGAGAAGTCTTGACTTATTTAGATTCAGTTAGAAAGACAGGTAATGTCTAGTCATTGGGCAGATAATGTCTTATGTCATTGACTCTTTTCAAATAGCTCTACTTCTCTGTTAGCTGGACAATCTTCAAGACAAAAGTGTTAGTAGCAGGTAAATGGAGAGGACAGTTCTCTGTGCCATGAAGGCATCTTAAAGCTGACAGATTAAAATTAAATAAAATTAAAAACAAGCCAGCAAATGAACCCACAGCTAGAGTTTTTTTGCAACTGAGGCACAGTATTCATACAGGCAGTTTTGTACATCAGTTTAATTTCTTAAGTGATTGTTAGATAGGAATTATTACACCAGGCACTAATCCGAAGTCTATGTGCCAGAAAGGTATTGAAAACACTTTGAGATCCCTTACCACCACTATAGTCCAACATGTATTATAATGTCAGTACTACTAACATAAAAAAGTGGATTTCTATAACTCTTTACAATTACATGGCAAAAGACTGTCAGCTTTACAGTTTAAAAAGCATACAAAATAATGTGTTTTGTTTTTTTTTTAATAATCACCTATCTGCAGATGTTGCTTTAAGTTGCATTTGCAAAAATTTTGCAAAACAAAACTCTACTGCACAAATTATTAGTATTTCTAAAAACAATACTGAGCAATAGAAAGCGCACACCTCTGTTTTACAAGATGAAGCCTGAGATAAATAAAAAATGCATCTAAATATATATTTAATTAACCGAGAAAAAAACATAAATTGAAGCTGACCAAAGCCTAAGGCATTCTTTAGGATTGCTTCCAATTATTCCGTTTGGGCCAGGATGCAGTCCTGTATTTCTTACATTTGTAGAACTGTGATAAGGAGGGGTTCTTTAAGGGTGTTAAAACTGAGGCATTACAAGAATTGAACAGGTGCTCTGTTCTCTCTTTCATATCTCCTCCTGAAGACTGTTTCAAGTGGTATTAGACAGGAAACCACAATAATGTGTTGTACACATTGGTAATACCGGAGACGTGGTCACGTTCTGAGCATATGAAGCAGGCCTGTGGTGTATCTTGCAGAGTTTACGTCTTTCTGCTGTTGATCACCTCAACGCTAATTGGCTGAATACGATGTCTTCACTGAAGAGCAATTGAAGGACAAGAAAAATCTGCTTGTTTAGCATTATTTAGGCAGGCTGAAGCTACCCACTGTGCCAGTGCTTGCCCTGCATCCCAGGGAGTTTTGCCGCAGATCTGGTGCATAGCGTAGCATGGTTTTGAAGTGAAGCATAGCTTTGTTTCTAACTTACTTGTTCTGATTCTGCAATCAAAATGAATTGTGGGAGAACGTGTCAAACTTCCTTGGGACACAGAAGGGACTGTTGAGGAGCACTGAAGGGACTGTAGGTGCTCAAGTCTTTTAGTCTCCATCCCTGCCATGGAGTTGATGGGTCACCAGTCATAGTGAAAGCTTCCCTGGTGGCACAGCATGACCATACGACAGCACTTGTCATAGGGCTCCAAACTAATTGCCCAAAATACTTCAATGGCTTGGTCTGTACGGTGAAACTTTGTCCTAGGATTGCATATAATTGGTCTTTGTGTGACTGACATAAAACCAACATATAAGGACACTGCTGGCTTGCATGCCATGCCCTGTGTTTAGCAGAAATACAGCATGCCAATGCCTGATCTGGCTCAAATCTATGCTGCTGTGTGATTTAAGAGTGTGTAAGTCTGGAACACAGGTATGCACAGCCACTGTTCTTTACTTATGAACCAGGTGATAAGCTGTTAACCTAAACCGAAACCACCGTTCAGCTTTATGTTGAAGCTAACCTGGAGAGGTAAGATCCGGGGTAAATTCCTTTCCAAGTATATATCCTGAATGACTGAAAAGGAGAGAAAGCAAAAAATTATTTTTTGTTAAATATTATTGTCTTTTACAAGTGAATAGCTGTCAGTGCATCCAAGAGAATCACATTTTACAGAGTAGAAGTCTAGGGGAAAATGACTACAGAGAGGTGTGCTGTTAAATAAATGTAAAATGGAAGTAACCAAAAGGTATTCAAAGGACACAGAGATTGTCATTCCTTTCTGGTTTTGGTTACCAGCAATCTGCCATACTTAGAGCTTGTGCATAACTTTTGGAGAGTTTTATATAGGAATCTTTTCACTTTAACCCACAGGGGACGTGTGTGACTCCAACCCATGCAAAAATGGTGGCATCTGTCTGTCCGGGCTGAATGATGACTTCTACTCATGCGAGTGTCCTGAAGGCTTCACAGACCCTAATTGCTCTAGTGTTGTGGAGGTTGGTAAGTGCAAACTTTAAATGCTGGAATAGTTGTTTCAGTATCCCGTTAGTCTGTGACTGGCCAACTGGTGATCGTGTCCACTGCATTTTGTGTAGTGCTGTGGTCATTGCATCTGTCATTATTGGTGTCTTAACCTTATCCCTATATCATAGATATCTATGTCATATCTAACAGACAGTTAAAACAGTATCCAACAAGTGTATCTGCAGAATGCAGAAAAGTTGTGTTGTACTTCGCAGAGAAATGATGTGACTTAAAATGACCAACTTTTCTCAAAGATCAATGTAATTACATATTTCTATATATCCTTATTCTGATCAATGATCATGTAAAGATTGGTTTCTGTTAGTTTTATGCCTACGTCCAGTCAGTAGAGAGTACTTACTTAAACAACCGAAGTTACAGGAACAGTATAGGAGGAATCAGAGTAACACATAGTAGTCACTTGTTTGAATTTCAAAATGATTACTCAGCTGGAAATTGTAATTAATCATTAAATGAGTGCATAAAGTGCAAGTCAAATGTACAGAAATTTTGTGATGTGCATTTGTCTCAGAGTGTGAGCTCCAAAACCTCCAGCAGGTCGAGCCTCCGTCTTAAGAAAACCTAAGGAGAAAATCAAAGTGCAAGGGAAAAGATGTTAGAAAGCTCATTAGGTCATGGACCATCCCATCATTTTCAGTGGACCAGAAGAGCTGAAAGTTCACCAAGCTCTTAAATTATCCTGAAGTAGATACAAAAGTATGTATGCTAGGGCAAAACAGTAAATAGACACTACTTACATTTTCTACCTATCTCCTCCATGGAGCTGTGGGAGTTAGAATAGGAAGGTAAAAGATGCGGAGAAGCACTGACGTGCAGAAGAGATGACAGTGTCTCTCATTTTGTTCTTATTAGGAGCATACACCAAAGTGGAGGTTCTGTGGCAGTGTCTCTTATCTGAAGGCTTTGCATGTCCTGCGTGCACGTCTTCTGCTGACAACCACAGCATTTAAAAGCAGTATGACCCTTCAAGTATTTCATGCCATACGTCCATGTCTGTGATTCATCAATCTGGGTTACACTAATGCGCTTCAGTCTGTGACAGCTGAGCAGTGCTCACACATTTTTCTTCTGCCAGCTGCAGTGTAGGACACCAGCCTTGGGCAGAAAGGCAACGCCAACAGCCTTGCTCCTACAGATGTCTCGTTAAAACTCTCACGGTTAGGCTCATCACGTCTCTCACTCTGCAACTCTCCTAACTTGTGTGGGTTTAATTTTTTGATAAATAAATGAAGGCTACATGGGCACAACCTGAATGCACCATTATGGGGACTAAATATGGAATCATAGAATCATAGAATGTGTTGGGTGGAAGGGACCTTTAAAGGCCATCTAGTCCAACCCCCTGCAGTAAGCAGGGACATCCTCAACTAGATCAGGTTGCTCAGAGCCTCATCCAGCCTGGCCTTGAATGTCTCCAGGGATGGGGCCTCCACCACCTCTCTGGGAAACCTGTGACAGGGTCTCGCCACCCTCATTGGAAAGTTCTTCCTAATGTTTAATCTAAACCTGCCCTGCCCCTAGTTTAAAACCATTGCCCCTCATCCCGTAGCTACATGCCCTTGCAAACAGCCCCTCCCCAGCTTTCTTATAGGCCCCCTTCAGGGACTGGAAGGCCGCTATAAGATCTCCCCGGAGTCATCTCTTCTCCAGGCTGAACAACCCAAACTCTCTCAGTCTGTCCTCACAGCAGAGGTGCTCCAGCCCTCTGATCAGCTTCATGGCCCTCCTCTGGACCCGCTCCAACAGGTCCATGTCTTTGTGCTGAGGGTTCCAGAGCTGGACACAGTACTCCAGGTGGGGTCTCACCAGAGCAGAGTAGAGGGGGAGAATCACCTCTCTGGATCTGCTGATATATCCCTCTCTGTGATGAGATAAGGCTAGAAGAACTTAATCCAGGGACCCAGGGTTGGGTTGGTTTGGGTTTATTTTTTTCTTTTCTGAAAATGATGCTACCATTGTTCTGGGAGTGAATTCTAAGTCTGCACAATGCAATTTTAAGGGAATTTGGATTGAATTTGATTTCCCTGAAGATAAGTTTCCTGCAGACAAATGAAGTAGTTCCTGTATGACCAACTTTGGTAAGACATCACCTGCATTTTTTTCTGACTGTAAAATGTCACAGTAGCTGGTTATTACCTGACATTCAAGTTGCACAAGAAACTGCTCTTTGCCTTGGTGCAGCCACACAAGAAGCAGGAATACACTGCCTCAAAATCCTGTTTTCCATCCCTTTTCCTACCATTTTTATGCATGCTTGAAGGGTCTGAATTTATCCTACAGCTATATATTATGCTACCCTAAAACGGCCTTGACGTGGGTTTACTGCAGGAAACGTTAGGATTTATCCTGTGCTTCATTGGCAGGAAATTGCATTGCACATTACTGGGAGGATGCTGATCACTAGTGAATCTGAGATAAAAGCACATTGTGATAATTGACACTGTAATTTGCAACTAAATATTAACAGGGCTTTAAAAAATACACATATACTTAACTAAATTCTTCAAACACTTCAACAAAATCTCAGTTTGGTAAACAGAGTGAAGCATAAGCAAATAGAAAGCTTGAAAATATGTTGTAATCACAGTGCTTATGCAGGCAGAATATTACATTTTTAGTTTGCAATCTGGAAGGAGTATCTACTGGATGAAATTGGTTAAGTAAAGGACTTATTAATATTCCTATATTAGCTAAAATCTCGAGTGTTAATCTAGTTTGTGTTTGTCCTGTGGTATTATGCTACATGTATGGATTCAGAGACTAGCCTTGCTTTTTGAAAACTTTAAAAATAGTTTTTAAAATAATCCTTTATTTTTTAGTAGAAGGTGTCCAAGGCTTATTCAGCATTATATTGCCCTACACAGAGTCATATAAACCACTGAAAAAATGGTATTTCAAATAATATTTTGATTTTTTCCTATGAAAATGATGATGAATAGTGTAAGCTATTAGTCAGTTAGACTCCATTAATTCAAACACTGTAGTGTTTCAAGTAAATTAGTCAGTTGAAAGGTGGGTCTGTGAGGAGCCCAGGAGTGCAGGACCTCGTGGGATCACTTTTAACAGTGTTTATTAGCAGGTTAACAAAGGTTACTTCTCTTTGGGTTTTTAATGAGTTATTGCCCAAATGCTGCTTCTCTAAATCCTTGGTATCTTAAAAAGGTTTCTTGACAATTTTCTATGCAGTTGAAAACATTAAGTGGGTTGAAAATCAGGCATCTAGGATATCAGGAGCCACTGAGTAAGAAAAAAGGAGGGTGAGTGAAAAAACCAGCACAGAGAAAAGCCCATTTCAGTCTATCTCTGCTTGAAAGGGCTCTACAGCAAATTTTAAAAGTAGGAGAGTGTTCTGTGTGGCCCTCTCATTATATACCCCACTATTAGACTTTATTCACTCCTGGTGACAGGATACTGTTGATCTCTGGACACTAGCTGGAAAGTCACAAATTTTCAAGGGACATACCTCAGACAGGAAGATTTCACAGCAAAAGGTAACAGGGATTTTACTTAATTACACATTAAAGTGGGTAAATAAAAAACAATGCCATACATATGGGGAGTTGTATAATCATGTAAAGGGAAAAATATAGGTTCATAACAGTACATAAAGGTAGAAGTATTAAATATTTAGGCAAAAGTCTTACCTAAGTTATCAACAAAGACTCAAGACAGTTTAGGAACTGCCTGAATAGTTCAAGGACTAAAGAATGTAACTCCTGTTATTATCTTAGTAAAACCAACACGATCATACCACCTTATTTCGGTCTAGGAAGATTCATTATTGCTGTTTTTTTCTATATACATTTTTTCTATGTGGCTATATACATTGAAATAATACTGAGGGGAAATTTTTTGACATAAAAATTATTCTTGTGTTGTTTAATGTGTGCATAGGGGAAACAGAGAGAGAAGTACATGACTGAAAACAAAAGTTAAGAAAGAGCAAAGTTTAGTACGCCATATGGCTATCACAGTATGCACCATGAGTGACCATGTTGTTCACGTTTGAAAAATGAGCAACTTAAAACTATTTTGTTTTGATCTTCCAAATCTGAAATTCAATAGCTGTCCGAGAGGATAAACTGGTGAACAAGTTTAGTTTATGTAAGTGGAAAAATAAATGATGTGCAATAACAGGGAGGCTATAGGAGCCACGAGCACACTAGAGGAGGGCTGGGGACACTCTCCAAAGCTGCATTCAAATAGGCTGTCAGCACCCTTTTAGAAAGTCTCTTTACCTTTTGTGTCAGCTTTCAATACCCACTGAGGGGAACTCATTATTGAAAAACATGGTAAAAATGTCCATGTTCATTTTAGAAGGGTGGAAATGCAAGTTAATGATCTTATACACATAATACAGGACACCTGGGTGCAGCATGGTGGCTGAGAGAAGGGAGCAGAGCTGAAAGGAAGAAAAATGGATGCTAGTTTTGCATTACATCTTTATTCTGCCAAGTGATTAAGAAGTGATTGTGGGGTTTCCTGTTTATCACATTGCAGTGTTTTCCGTATCAGTTTAGTCTTTTCAGTGTTAAAGGGAAAGTATTTCTTTGACAGCTACTGTTTCTGAGCCTGTGACACAGGAATCAAAGGGGTTCTTCCCTTTTCACACTGTTAAATAAAAATTCAGTAAGACGGATTAGATCCAGAGTGTTATGATCTGTTGTCTTTGTGGTTTTCTTTGCACAGCTTAAGTCTCTATGTATGCTGTCCTGACCTCTGCACTGACAGGACAAGAGCTTGTCAAAAAACTTTGTAAGGGTCAATTCCTGTTCTTGTTTTCCAGCCAGTGTTACAGATGGTTTCTAATACCATGAGTGGAAATGACTGAATGATTTCAAAGATGCTTTTATAGTCCTACAATATGTGATTTTTTAGGAAGGATTGTTTGCACCACATGTTTAACATACGTACTAATGGATTTTTCTCTAAGGTAGAAATAACGAAATTAATCTGTTCTTACAAAAGTATTCCAATGGCTTAGTGTCATGTGTAACTAGTGTGCAATTGATATGAATGTAGCTGCCTTAGCTTTAAATTAGGTAGCCTGAAATAATGCAAATTAAAGCACTGGCGATCACAAAATCAGAGTAGTTGAGGATGGGAGGCATTTCTGGAGGTCTCTAGACTCACCCCACTTCTCAAGGGAGAATCAGGGGAGCAGGTTTCTCAGGGCCATGTCCAAATGGGTTTCGAATATCACGAAGGATGGAAACTTCACAGATTCTCATGGCAATCTGGGCCAGTGTTTAATCACCTGCACAGGAAACAGAAACAAACAAACAAACACCCAAAACCCCAAATATATTTGTGGAAAAAGAGGAATTTTGTATTTCTGCTCATTATCTCCTGTCCTCTCACCATGTACCACTGAGAAGACCCTGGCTCTGTTGTATTTATTTCTACGAGACTTCTCTTCTCCAGGTTTAACAGTCTCAGCTTTCTTAAGTGTTCCTTACATGTCAGGTGCTCCAATCCCTTAATGATTTTAGAGAAATAATCACATCCCTTACCCTGCTGGCAATGCTCTCCCTGGTGTAATACAGTTCTCCATGCAGATTGCTGAGGATACTTGGGAATAGAGTGTGGTCTCCAGATTTCAGCATCTGCCGTCACTGTTGTAGGTGTAGTGTTGCTCAAATTGACTATATTTATTGCTATCATGACAGAATCTACCTAAGTGACTTATTCACAGTGTTTCTTATGGCCAACAGGGAGATTTTATTATATGTCTATGAGTTCTTACTCAGTAAAGTGTCATGCTTTGCTCTTGATACTGATTTATTATTTGGAAAAATTGTGAGGGAAAGGAGCGTCTGTTTGTTTATATTTTTGTTCTTGAAGATCATATCAATGGTTTCGTTGGTATAAAAGTGAAACAGCAGGCTGGTGAGTTGGGCCTGTGTTTATTTGAATGTAGGAAGAATAGTCAGGTTTCACAGTCGAAGGTTAGTCTCTTCTGGGAAAAGAATGAGATGGAGTGGAAGATGGAGGGATAGAAAACAACTTCTTCCCTGCTGGGCTTTTTCTACGGTGCCTATTTGGATTCTGTGCTGGTTTCTTTCTTTGTGGGCAAAGAGAAAGTGGGAAAGTGCTAGTTTTCTTGAGCAACAGCTTATTGTTGCAGAGTTCTTAATAATATCCAGGTTTCCACCTCTGAGCAATGGAAGAAGTTGTTAAATGGAGCCCTATCAGCACCACCTGATTTTGTGTGAATCTGATTTTTGTTTGTTTGATTTTAGTGGGAAATATCCCCAAGGTATTTGCTAAACCAGTTGAAGTGTGCTCTTGTATTACTTTCCTTATGATTGGAGTTTGCAGTATGAGTACAGACTACTAAATTTCCTCTTAGTAAGGCTGTAGCAGTTGCATGTTAAGTATGTTGAAGGCATTTCTCAGTGTTTTGAATTCTATAGCCTAACGTTTCACATCTCTGTTATAGCAGTGTTTTACGTGGAATTCACTATAAAACAGATTTTTAAACAGGAACTATCACATAATCAGAACACTTGGCTCATTAGGAGATGTTCTCAAAGGTTAAAGTAATTCTGTTGAAAGGCAATCAATAGCTATTAACAAAAATAATTTGACAAATTAAGTCTTAATTTTTAGTTTCTGTGTAGCCTGAAGAGTGCATACTGCAGAGAAATTTAAATTGAGTAGCCTAAATGCATATAAGCAGAATGGCTTAATAAATGGCATTAAATGCAGTGCAGAAAATATTGTAAGTGATAATTGTACAATGTTTGTGCCAAAACAATTGCCTTTGGTGTTGATTGCTAGTAAATCTGTTGTGAAAATAAGGGTTCAAGTCAAAATTGGAGAGAATGCTAAAATAATGGATGTTCATAGAATCATAGAATACCAGGCTGGAAGGGACCTCAAGGATCATCCAGTCCAACCTTTCTTGGCAAAAGCACAGTCTAGGCAAGATGGCCCAGCACCCTGTCCAGCTGAATCTTAAAAGTGTCCAACCATGGGGAATCCACCACTTCCCTGGGGAGATTATTCAAATGGCTGGGTGTTAGCATTGTGAAAAATTTTCCTCTTGTGTCCAGTCAGAGTCTCCCCAGGAATCACTTGTACCCATTACCCCTCATTTTTTCCACATGACTCGCCATAAAAAGGGAGTCTCCACCTTCTTTGTAACTACCCTTTAAATACTAGAACATGGTGATAAGGTCTTCCCTAGGCCTTCTTTTCTCAAGGCTGAACAAACACAGTTCACTCAGCCTTTCCTCATATGACAGGCTTCTCAGTCCTTTGATCATCTTGGTGGTCCTTGTGTGGACCCTCTCCAGCCTGTCCATATCATTTTGCATAGTGGGAACCAAAACAGAACACAGTGTTCCAGGTGTGGCCTGACAAGCGCTGAGTAGAGTGTGATATGACTTCTTTATCTCTGATGGTGATGTCCTTGTTGAGGCAGCCCAGCACCCTGTTAGCTTTCTTTGCTGCAGCCAGGACACTGTTCACTCATCTTGACCTTGTTGCCAACCAGGAGCACCAGGTCCCTTTCCACAGAGCTGTTCCCTAGACAGGTAGATCCCAGCCTGTTCTGTCCTCCTGGATTATGTTTTTCCAGGTGCAAGAACTTACACTTGTCCTTGTTGAACTTCACAAGATTCTTGTTAGCCCACTCTTCCAACCTGTCCAGGTCTTCCTGCAAAGTGACACATCCAAAGTGTCCACTTCCCCACTCAGTTTGGTATTATCAGCAAACTTCATAAGAGTACACTTGATCCCATCATACAGATCACTTACGAAGATATTAAATAGTATTGGGCCTAACAACAATCCCTGGTGGACCCCACTTGTGACAGGTTGCCAGTTTGAAAAGGAGCTATTTACAACCACCCTTTGGTTGCAGTCTGTCAGCCAGCTCCCCACCTACCACACAGACCACTCATCTGGACCGTAATGCATCAGTTTTTCTAGGAAGAAGCTGTGGGAAACCATGTTGAAAACACTGTAGAAATCCAGGTAGACAATGTCCACTGCTTGACCCACATCAACAAAGCAGGTTACTCTGTCATAGAAGGTGATCAGGTTTGCTAAGCAGCATTTGCCCTTGTTGAATCTGTGCAGGCTTTTCCCAATCATGTGCTTCATTTGACTTGTGATAGCCCCCAGGAGGATTCATTCCATAACTTTCCCAGAGACTGGAGTAAGGCTGTTGGGCCTATCATTTCCTGGATCCTCCTTTAAGCCCTTCTTGTAGATGGGGGTGATATTAGCCTCCTTCCAAACTTCTGGGACGTTCCCTGACCCCCACAACTTCTCAAAGGTTATGGAGAGCAGCCTCTCCATGATGTCAGACAGTTTTCTCAACACCCTCTGTTGGATAACGTAAATGCCCATCGATTTGTAGGGGGTAACAGTTCACATACTGACTCTTCCTTCACTGATAGTGGGTCTGTGCTTGCATCAATCTGGATTGTTGCTCCCAAGGCCTGGGGTCCCACAGTGCTGGTAAAGACAGAGGGGAAGAAAGTGTTGAGAACCTCTGCCTTGTCAGCAATGTTGCTCACTAATTCACCTCTCCTGTTTGACAACAGGCCAATATTTTCCTTCTGTTTCTGCTTGTTGTTGATGTACCTGAAGAACTCTTGTAGTTTTTGACATCTCTGGCCAATTTCAATTCAAGCTGAGCTGTTCCTTTTCTAACTATTTCTGGATTCCCTGGCAATACCCTTGTAGTCCTCAAGGGGTATGTGTCTGCTTTTCCACCTCTGGTACCCTTCTCTTTTGGTTTTGGGCAGACTCAGAAGCTCACAGTTAAGCCAAGAAGGTCTCTTGCGCCACCTACTTCCCTTACCTTTAAAAGGGATGAATTGGTTTTGTGCTTCCAGGAGAGACTTCTTGAAAAACTCACAGCACTCTCAAGCTCCTTTACCGCCCATGGAAACTTCCCATGGAATGCCTCCCAGCTGAGCTCTGAGGGAGCTGAAGTTTGCTCTTCTAAAATCTAAAAACTTTGTCTTACCACTAATCTTCAGCATGCTCGGCAGGATCCCAAACTCCACAATACTGTGATCACCGCAGCCAAGGCTATCACTAACCAAGATATTACAAAGCAGGCTTTCTTGGTTTGTGAGTAGCAAGTTCAGCAGTGCCTCGTTCCTGGTTGGCACATCTAACATTTGGATGAGGAACCAGTCCTCTACATATATCAGGAGCTTGATGGATGACATATGAGTCGCTGTATTGTTCTTCCAACAAATGTCTGGGTAGCTGGATTCACCCATAAGAACCAGGTTCTGTTGACCTGAAGCTTGCTTACGTGATCCAAGTATTGCTTCCCTGGCCTTATTGTTTTGGTTTGGAGGTCGGTAGCAGGTGCCTACTGTAAGATCCCACTTGGAGACAGCCCCTCTGATCTTGACCCAGAGGTATTCAATAGGGCTTCCACAATGACTGTGGTTGACTTCTATACATTCAAGGCTCTCCTTAACATAGGGTGCGATTCCTCCTTTTCTTCCTGCCTGTCTTTACGAAACACCCATCCACAGTGACCCTCCAGTCATGTGAGTTTTACCACCATGTTGCAGTTATTCCCATGATATCATAACTTTCTGACTGGACACAGAGTTCCAGTTCCTCCTGTTTGTTCCCCATGCTCCATGCAGTGGTATACATACACCTGAGGTGGCTGGTCTTCTGGTTCTCATCTTGGGAAGCAGCTAAGGGACATTTGTCACTGCTGTGGTTGGCCTGGCTTATTCCCCAGTTGGTTGTAATGACATGAATGTTGCCATTTTGGACCCTGCTTCTCGAGTCCTTCAGTTTAAAGCACACCTCACCAAGTTGTCCGGCCTGTTACCAAAGATTCCCTTGCCTCTTCTAGACAGGAGGATCTCATCCCTCCTTAGCAGGCTACAGTCATCAAAGAATGTCCATTGTCATAGAAGTCAAAACCCTCACAACAGCACCAGCCACAAAGCAGAAGTTGATTCACATTATATGTCTATTTCTGGCTGCACCTTTTCCTCTTACTGGAAAAATGGAAGAACTTGGTCACTGATACTTTTCCCTTGCACCCCCAGGGCTTTTAGTCTTCCTTGGTTCTGACTAGGTTCTGGCTTGTAGTGTCATTTGTGCAATGGGTAGTAGTCTGTACTCTTGACAAGTTGTGGCACCCTCTCAACAACGTTTCGGACCTTAGCTCCTGGCAGGCAGCATACGTCTCGTGACTCCTTGTCAGGATGGCAGATGGGTGTCTCAGTGCCCTTAACAGAGAGTCAACCACTACAGTCACTCATCATTCCTTTTTGCGGTTTCCACCGTGTGCTGCTGGTACAGTTGCTCCTTGCAGACGTTGCTCATGGGTGTCTACAGCTGTTAAAACTTCATATCTGTTTTTCATTGTAGAGCTGGAGAATGGGGACAGGAGTCCTGTGTTTGTGGGTCACCAGGGTCCAAGGTACCTCACTCTTTGTGGTGTCCACCACTGGACCATGGTTCTGAAACCACCTATCTGTCTGCTTCTTAGCCCCTCTGATACTACACAACCTTTTGGCTGTTTCCTGCAATTTGACCACCTGACACAACAGATATCGATCTACGCACATCTTTTGCAAGTACTTACCTTTTCTTCAGGAGAAGTATCTGGGCACTCATTGCAACCTACCATCTGTACCGAAGTCTCCTTCCTTACTAGTTCTGTCTGGGTGGAAGCATCAGGCATCTCAGGGGCTTTTTCTGTAGAAACACTGGTTTTAACTCTGAGGTGTGTGCCCACCATTTTGGCGGAGACCTAGAGCTCTTCCCTGGGCTGTGGGCCCACAAGCAGGGTGCATGGCCCTTCTCATGTGCCCTTCTGCACGAACTGCTGTGCCCTCTCGATCCCTGTTTGCACACCCTGTTCACAGCACTCCTGGTTCACAGCACTCCTGGTTCACAGAACTCCACAGTGCTGCTCTGGCCATTCAAATCTCCCACGGTTGCTTCTGGCAATCTCCAAGACATATCAGCCTCTTTCCCTGGCTCCTGTACACCTCGATTTAGCACTCAGACACAGAACTTACCATTGCTGCAGCTGCGTGCCTCACTGACTGAGTACTGCTTTCAGTTTTGCTGCAATTAAAAAAAAAAAAAAAAAAAAGCGTTAAAAAATATTGCACCACTACTGGTAAATTGGACAAGTAATCCTTGAAACACTTTTTCCATGAATGATATACAACCATGCTCATTTAGGCTGGAGCTAATATTTTATTAAAAGAACCTCTGTATTTGAGTATTGAAGCTGAAATTCGTTGGGATAATATCACAGAATAGCTGAGGTTGGCAGTGACCTCTGGACATCACCTAGTATTAATCATCTGCTCACGCATGGTCAACCGGACCATGTCCAGTTGAGTTTTGTCTCCATATGAAAGGCTGTGATGGAGATTCCACAACCTCTTTGGGCAACCTGCTCCAGTGCTTGACCACGCTTACAGGAAAAAAAAATATTTTCTTGTGTTCAGGTGGGATTTCCTGTGTTTTAAGTTGTGCCCATTGTCTCTTGTCACTGGATAGCACTGAGAAGAGTCTGGCTCCATCTTCCTTATACCCTCCCATCAGGTATTTTCATTGGGTAAGATCTCCCTGAGGCTTCTCTTCTCCAGGCTGAGCGGTCTCAGCTCACTCAGCCTCTCCTTGTATGAAAAATGCCCCAGTCCCTTCTACAACTTTGTGGCCCTTTGCTGCATTTGCTCCAGTATGTCCATGTCTCTTTTATACTGGGGAGCCCAGAACTGGATGCAGCATTGCAGATAAATCTCACCAGTTCTGAGCAGAGGGAAGGATCACCTCTCTTGACCTGCTGGCAGTGCTCTGACTAATGCAGCTCAGGATGCTGTTGGCAGTTGAAAAAAGGTGGTTAATACACTCTTGGGCTTAATCAGAATGTATCTTTTATAAAGCATTTTGAAGTATGTGACTAATCTTAAAAGTCTACTTAGTACCATTAATCTCGAGATGACAATCCACAATGTTTGTAGATAGTGGAAAGTTTAGTACCCATGTGAAATATATCCTGTCAGATAAATCCTATCCCAAAAATCATAGAATCATAGAATCACAGAATCTTCATGTTTGGAAAGGACCTTTGAGATCACCGAGTCCAACTATACACACACAAAAAAAAACCTCCTACAATCTCTGTCGCTAGAATCTAGGCTTTTCTTAAATACCTCTAGGGATGGTGACTCAACCACCTCCCTGGGCAGTCTGTTCCAGTGCCTGACCACTCTTTCAGTAAAGTCATTCTTCCTAATATGTAAACTAAACCTCCCCTGCCGCAGCTTCAGACCATCACACCACACTTCTTTTTTTCTGTTTACAAATTTCTTATTTGAAAGTACAAACTGGCAAGCAATGAGTAGCTGTAGCCACACAGCAGACCATTTGACAAAAGAGCAGTGGAATATACTGAGGAAGAATTTAATTCATTTTAGTCTAATTAAAAAGAAAAATTAAAAACATCCAGGCTCTTGTTGCCAGAGCTACTGCTCGGGATGAGACCTTGCAAAGATAAATAAGGTTTGTGAGCATGGCTTGGTCTGCAAAAAGCATCCCCATCCCCTGTTTTCAATTGGAGGGATGAAGCTCTCAGTAGTACATCATGTTTTGATTAAAAGCTCCAACACGGATGCCAAGCCTTGCATATAAAAATGTTCAGAAAACCATGCATGTAGGTCGTGAAGAACTGTCACAAAACAGCAAGATGTGGACTCTGGACTCAGATGCTGTTTAGTTGGAAATTCCAACCAAAGAGTCTACCAAAGGTGTGGTGCTTCAGAAACAAGACTTGGCATGCTGCAGGTCAGACCTGCCCAGGCTGTGTATACTGGAAGGGAGGCATCTCCTATGAGCCAGGTCCATTTCCAGTGTGTTTATGTTTGCAGCTGACCAAGATTTTTGTCCTACTTTAAGGGGTGAAGAAGAGACAGAAGAAGGAACAGAAAAAAAAATTGGAGTGGTTTCCCTAGTGATGTGATGTGGCTGTGGCCTGATACATTTTAAATTGACTTCAAACAACTAGGTAGAAGAAGCCAATTATGTTTTGCCAGATCTGCCAGTAAAATAGGCAGCACATAAAAATCTGTGGAGAGCTTATGTTAATAGCCAAGGGAAATTGCTGTTTGGATTGGTGCTCTGACGTTCTCTTGAAAAAGAAGCCTGGAAATAATTCAACAACTTTGAAAGAAAAGTGGGCAACAGCTGTAACAGATTAAAACAGCTGAATCCAGTACATGACACATCGAGATCTAATGGAACAAATATTCTGGTACACAACTTCATGCACATTTCACACCCATTAGTACCTCCGAGGTAGCCCAGGCGCCTGCTTGACTTGCTGACGTTGTTGTTAGGCTGTTTGGAATTAAGTTCCATATTATGTTGACTTTATTGTTCACTGCTATTTATTTTTGGCTGGTGAGGAAAGATCTGGATATCTGTAGTTTTTATGAGGTCATGCAAGCACTGGTTAGAACAAAGCGGTATTTTTTGCGGAGTCTTATGTTATGCTTGTTGAATGCTCATCAGCTGCAGCACAGACTTGGCCCTGTCCTGGACTCCTTGGTTCTATACAAGCTTGAAGAGATAGGTGTTTAAATTAGGTCTCTCACTGACTTTTTTTTTTTTTTCTTTTTTTGATATTTGTGTGTTTAAAAACATGTAAAACATACATGTTTTAATTTTTAAATTAGTAGCAAGTTGTTATTGCCAGTCAGAGGGTTCCTTGTATTAGATCATTTTTGTATGCATGCATGCCATTATCTTTGCCATTATCAGAGATGTGTATGTTCTTGTCTGACTCTTAAGAAATTAAGACTTTCAGAATTTTTTATACTTTTAAATTACACCGCTCATTAGGAATTATCATTAAGGCTCAGGGATTAATTACTCTTCTGTTTTGCTGGAAATGGGGTGGTAGCTTTTATAGATTCACTTTCTTGTCCCTTTAGTTTCTTGGCTAGTGTAAAGTAGTTTTGATGTTTTTGAAGAAACCAGACGACCTAATTTCTCATAAAATTTAGGTTTAAGAAATAAATGTTCTTAAAGTACTGCTCCTATTTGTGTTCCCATTTTATATAATATAGTGTTTGCCTGGATTTTTATGCAGAAGGATGTGACTCAATAGCATGGAAACAACTTTCTAAAATAAAAATGCCAGAAGGAATCTGATTCTTTAGCTGAAAAGGCAAATTGGTCTTTAATGAGATGGTAATTCTGGCATCCTAGGAGATTCAGATTAGAAGATTTTAGATTTCATAGGCAAAACCGATCGGACGGAAAACCTGGTGGTGTTCAGGTTAATGCAAGTTCTCAATGCAGTGCAGTTCCAGAGTAAAAGAAACAAAAATTAGAAGGTGAATCTTGAAACTCAGAGACAGATGGACATTACTGTTGTTTCTTTCTTTTCGCCTCTAAGTAATTTTCCAGAGTTTTTTTGCAAAACTATTTATATAAAGGGCTCATTAAGCATAGCAAAATTCATCATGATTTGGAATCTCTTTTGCTTACCTTTTTCTCCCCATATATGTTTACTCATATGTAAAACAATGAATTAGGGAAATATTTTCTTGGATACTAAATAGAGATGCAATAGTTCATAAACCCTTTTATTTTCCTTCGCTAATAAATGTTCCTATGCTCAGAAGGAGAAGAAGAAGGGTGCCCAAATGTTTCTCTGAATGATTTTAATCTTTCTAACTTGGAATAGTTGCTATTAGTAGCTCAGAATTTTTTTTTTTTCACTCTGTAACTCTGTGGGATCTGATGCCTTTTTATGTTCATTCTCTTTTCATTTAAAATCTCTGTTAAATCATTTGTTTAAGGGTGCAAGATCTGAACTTTGCTGTTCAGCACTCTATTCCAGATGCAAAATTCCCTTAAGTGTTTAAAACAGCATGGAATAATGTATCTACTCTACTCTCTTACCTTTTTTTTTTTTTTTTTTTTTGTGCAGTTCTAGCATACTAAATGGACCCATTAAGATTGTAAACTGGAATATATACAACTAGTATTGTCTTGAACAAGTATGCCTTGTTCTTACATATGTTAAAAACTGAGAATTTTTGGTAGAAGCGGGCACAACACTGAATGTGGAAGAATTGTGCTGCAATACACCAGATGAGATTTTTATTTACTTTTTTCAGCAAAGGGGTACCCACAGAATTCCATTTTACCTGGCTAAGGGGAATAACTACATGTTTAATCTCTTAATTGATTCATTTTTATTGTTTGGGTTACGGTTGGATTTTTGTTTCGTTGGGTTTTTTTGTGGTTGTTGTTTTTTTCAAATACAGATGTAATCACAGGGACTTCCTAATAAGTTTATGGTTGAAAGTTTTTCCTATTAGGCTACTGCATAAATGCAGGATTTATTACAAGGAATAAACTAAACAGGTGAATTATACAAAATAATCTAATAAAAAAGGAATTAGAATTTGAAAGACCAAAGTTCATTATTGAATTTCTATGAAAATTATCAGTCAAAATAACAGGAAGTCCTTTGATTTCTCAGAGAAACGCTTTCATTTGATAACCCTTCAGTGTATGTTAATGAGATGTTGAGGTCATCTGGATAATGAATGAACTGAAATGGTGCTGCTATATGCCAGCTCCAGCTGGCTCATATAGAGCCATCTGAGGGGTGTTTCACTGTTTTTACCTCATGTCAGAGTAAGGTTAGCTTTTTTTTCTGGATTTATCACTATTTAGTCAGACGTGCCTGAGCTTTACCAGCTCATGTCAGCTGTTAATAACCAGGCTGAAGGACCCCCGTTGCTTCCTTTCCTCTTCCTTCATTTTCCTAGTAAATTATCTGAGATGGTAGTTTTGGGGGTGAAAAGTGCTCATCTTCACATTCACCCACAGCCACTGGATCTTGGCATGTGTGGAGAGAGGTACAGCCACTCTGCTGTGGCATGGGGTGTTATTCAGGGTGGGTTTTCACACTTCAGTTATTTAATAGCAAGATGACTCAAGCATCCTTTTTTCTTTTTTTTTCAGTTTGGCCCCTGAATGAATAATGAGGACTTAAGTGAAATGCTGACTATATGAAGCATATGAATACTTTCATTTAGAGATACTGGGAGTTTTTCATGTTGTATCACACCTTTCTCAATTTGATGATGTTATAAAATAATAATGAATACTAATTCAGTAATATTTATGTTATGATACTAATGACCAAAATGATTAGGGCATGAGATTCTGTGCTAACTTGTGTTTGCAGAGTTAATATTTCAAACGTATCACTTGAGCTGAACACCTGCTTGAGAACTGCCATTGTACCATCAGTTAGGAAAGTCATAGAACCATGTGTTGGAAGGAAACCTAAAGATCATCTTGTTCCAACCCCCCTGCCATGGGCAGGGACACCTCCCACTAGACCAGACTGCTCAAAGCCCCATCCAGCCTGGCCTCGAACATCTCCAGGGATGGGACAGCCACAGCTTCTCTGGGCAACCTGTTCCAGTGCCTCACCACCCTCACAGTAAAGGATTTCTTCCTAACATCTAATCTAAATCTACCCACTTTCAGTTTAAAACGGTTACCCTTCATACTATTGCTACACTCCCTAATAAAGAGTCCCTCCCCATCTTTCCCATAGGCCCCCTTTAGTTACTGGAAGGCTGCTATAAGGTGTCACCAGAGCCTTCTCTTCTCCAGCATGAACAACCCCAACTCCCTTTGCCTGTCCTTCATAGGAGAAGTGCTCCAGCCCTCTGATCATCTTCATGGCCCTCCTCTGGACCCATTCCAACAGGTTCATGTCCTTCCTCTACTGAGGAATCCAAAGCTGGAGGCAGTACTACAGGTGGGGTCTCACCAGAGCGGAGCAGAGGGGCAGAATCACTTCCCTCAACCTGCTGGCCACACTGCTCGGCATGTAGCCCAGGATGCAGCTGGCTTTCTGGACTGCAAGTGCACATTGCCAGTTCATACTAAGCTTCTCATCCACCAACACACCCAAGTCCTTCTCCTCAGGGCTGCTCTAAATCCCTTCTCTGCCCAGCCTGTGTTTTGTCTTGGGATTGCTGTGATCCAGGTGCAGGACCTCTCACTTAGCCTGGTTGAACTTCATGAGGTTCGCACAGGCCCACCTCTCAAGCCCATCAGGGTCCCTCTGGATGGTATCCCTTCCTTCCAGTGTGTCAACCACACCGCACAACTTGGTGTTATTGGCAAACTTGCTAAGGGTGCACTCAATCCCACTGTCCATGTCACTGACAAAGATGTTAAACAGCACCAGTCCCAGTACTGACCACTGAGGAATGTCACTCGCCACTGGTCTCCACTTGGACATGGAACCGTTGTCCACAACTCTTTGAGTGTGTCCATCCAGCCAATTCCTTATACACTGAGTGGTCCATTCGTTAAATCCATGTTTGTCCAATTTAGAGACAAGGATGTCATGTGGGACAGTGTCAAATGCTTTGCACAAGTCCATGTACATGATTGCTACCTAGGGGAAGTTGCTCTTCCCTTATCCACCAATGTTGTAACCCCATCATAGAAGGACACCAAATTTATCAGCCACAATTTGCCCTTAGTGAATCTATGTTGGCTGTCCCCCATCATCTCCTTATTTTCCATGTGCCTTACCAGAGTTTCCAGGAGGATCTGCTCCATGATCTCGGTGGGCACAGAGGTGAGACTGACTGGCCTGTAGTTCCCTGTGTCTTCCTTTTTTCCCTTTTCAAAAATAGGAGTTATGTCTCCCCTTTTCCAGTCAGCGGGAACTTAATCGTATTGCCATAACTTCTGGAATATGATGGATAGTGGCTTAGCAATTTCATCCTCGTGTTCCCTCAGGACCCACAAATGGATTTCATCAGGCCTCATGGACTTGTGCATCTTCAGGTTCCTCAGATGGTCTTGAACCTGATCTTCTCCTACAGTGGGCAGTTTTTCATTCTTCCTTTTCCTTATGAGATTTGGGCGGTGTGGCTAGACCACTTGCCAGTGAAGATCAAGGCAAAAAACTCATTGGGTACCTCAGCCTTCTCCGTATGCTAGGTGACCAGGTCTTCCATTTCATTCCAGAATGAGGGCCCACACTTTCCCTAGTCTTCCTATTATCACTGACATACCTGTAGAAGCTGTTCTTGTTGCCCTTAACATCCTGGACAGATTTAAATTTATCCTGGTTTTAGCTTTCCTAACCTGATCCCTGGCTGCTCAGACAATTTCTTGGTATTCTTCCCAGGCTTCTGCCCTCTAGGCTTTCTTTTTCTGTTTGAGTTTGTCCAGGAGCTCCTTGTTCACCCATGCAGGCCTCCTAGAGTATTTACCTGACTCCCTCTTTGTCCGGATCCATCTCTCCTGAGCTTGGAGGAGGTGGTCCTTGAATAGTAGTCAGCTTTCTTGGGCTCCTCTTTCCTCCAGGATTTTATCCTATGGTACTCTGCCAAGCAGATCCCTGCAGAGGCCAAAGTCTGCTCTCATGAAATAGGGGGTAATGAGCTTGCTATGCACCCTCCTCACTGCCCTAAGGGTCTTGAATCCCACCATTTCATGGTCACTGCAACCAAGGCTGCCCTTGAGCTTCACATTCCTCATCAGCCCCTCCTTGTTGGTGAGAACAAAGTCCAGCATGGCACCTCTCCTTGTTGGCTCCTCTATCACTTGGAGAAGGAAGATATCATTGATGCATTTCAGGAGCCAACACAGCTTATGCCCTGCTGTGTTGTCTCTCCGACAGATACCAATGCAGTTGAAGTCCCCCATGAGAACGAGGGCTTGTGAATGTGAGGCTCCTATCTGTCTGTAGAGGGCCTCAACATCTTGGTCTTCCTGGTGAGATGGCCAGTCAATATTTAATTTTCTATGTTAAAAAAAAGTAATCAACAAGATTAAAATTAATATTTTCAGCTGCTCCTATCTGGCTACATCTATAATACTAGAATATTAATTTGAGGTACAAACTCTCATCATCCATACCATCTTCATTTTGAATCATGCACCGGACTGATTCTACTGTAAACTAGGCAATTCTGAAGTCTGTAAAAGTGTGTGGGAGGGGTTGACTTGGACATGATCTTGATTTTTTGTCTCTGAAACTAGAAAGGGTAAGGTAGAATTCAAGCTACATGATTTGGTGAAGCTACACGTCAGCTTCCTTGGTATTTATGATGCTATTCAGTTTATGTGTCTCTTCATGCATAATTGGTGTAAATATGCACAGTTCCACGCTTCTGATCTATGCTTTCGACAAATGTCTAATTCAAATATGCATGAATGCATGCAAGGTTTTCATGTTTTTTTTTTTCAAATGGATGGATACAAGACATGCATATGTAATCTGCTTTGTTTATCCATCCATATACATAAAACTGATATCCTACACTTTTTTTCCTCCCCCTTTCCTAACAGGCTAACAGGGGAGGTCAAAATAGCCTGGAATTTTCAGGTTTGCCATATGAACACTTTCTACATAGAGAATGGGATACAAATGCTCTAATCCTCATGGAGGTGCTTCAGATTTTGCACTTGAATTCATATACACATTTTTCTTGCCCTCCCTCTCTACATTAGTGCACCCACACAAACATATAGTGTTGCAGAAAGATGTGGTTTACCCACCAAAAAGAACATGGAAAGAGTATGAGTTGCTGCTATTTATCCTGTATCATACCCCCAGCTCAGGAAGATGGTGTTAGATCAGTGCACATATGCATGGTATCAGAGCTTCTGTTTCAGAGGGAAAGGCCAAAATACCTGTGAATGTCAGAGTCCTTTCTCTATATCCCAGCCAGTGTGTTTTGTAGTTCTTTCTGGCTTCGAACAGCAATAACTATTTGGCTTCTGTTGACTATGTTTGCTCGACTGGTCTTTATAAATGCAGGTGTAGGAAAACCTAGAGAGGAAAGAATAGCTGCCTCTGTGGTAAATGCCTTAAACTTAATTTTTCTTCTAAACATACTTAAGAGTTTTCATGGAGTCTGGTGCCTTTTATGGTGTAAACAAAACCAGGACTGAAGGAAAGGTCTTTTGTCTATGTGGGTATGTGTGTATCCAAGTGGAGTAATGCCCATGTTGTGCAAAGTGCTTCACTCTTCAAGTTTAAATCTGGAAGAAAAAGAGTTGGCAGTACAAGGCAGACAAAGCACAGGACAGAATTCAGTTGATTCTGCTAAATAAGGAGAGTCCATGACTAATCAAAAAGTCAGGTACTGCTATAGTATCTTAGAGATTTGCTGGTTTCTTCACTGTGTCAGAGGAGGCCTGGATTTTAACGCAATTTGCAACACCGGCGATTCAGTTAGCTGTTAGAAGTCTGCCGAGGTGTTTGAGTGCAGTTAGAAGCTAGTTCATGCAAAGCATATTTTTCAAACACAAAAGAAAATTATTTTTTTTAAATGCAGTATGAGTCGTTTCTAGTATGTATGTATTAAGCCTTTTGAAGTACAAACAATAAGAAACAAATTGACAGAGTTATTAGAGACTATTAACAGAGGAAGAGGTACACATGGTTTGTTGTGGAAAAAGAATAGAAGCGGTATAATGAGGTGCATGTAAATGCCGAACAGATGAACAAATAACATAATATAATGCCAAATTTTGAAGATTATGTCTATATTCAAATTGTGAATTCTTTCTTCTTTTTTTTTTCTTTTTTTTTTTTTTTCTTTTTGTCTTTTAATTGATTTCTGTGTTTGTAATGCTAACCTTTAGGAAAATATACTGACAATTACCTGGTCTCATTTCAAACCTAGTCTGGAAGAAACTGCAGCTTCAAAGCATATATAAGGCTAAATGAATTGTCTGTGAATCAACAAATATCGTGCTTTATAAAACAAAAAAAAAACGAACCGAAACAAAAATTTAAAAAAACCACAAAATTAAAAAAACAACAACAACAAGAACAAATCAAGGTGATAAAATGATGGTAGTCTGCCAGATTTGTTGTAGCAAAAGCTGCCAACGGGGAAAAATATGAGCAAGGTATGTTCTCATCCTCCTTTCTCTGGTATAGGGAGCTGTGGGAGAGGTTCAATATGACCATATGAAGAAGGTGTTGCTGTGGGATTTCAGGCAAAGAGATCACTGCTTATCAGCAAGGAAAAACGGAGGGTGTGGAGGCTGGGACTAAGCAAAACAACAGATCCTCAGATGTTAGGATACTTAAAAGAATCCTTCATACAAATGCTTCTTAGCTTCAAGTTTCATTTCACCAGGAAGAAGGGGCATGCACATGTTAAGTTGTGCTCTTTCAGAAGTTTGCTCTGCAGAAACACCTGCATGCCTTGCTGTAACTCATAAAGGATTAAAGCTGTAAGCCAAATTAAACTGTTACCTACTGAACTAGTCTTGAGGCCTCTGGAAGCTTGACTCATCCTCCCGTTTCCTGAGAAATGACAGAAGAGGGACACTGCCTGTGAGGTTGCACTGGGGAGACCAATGAAAGTCTCTGCAAAGTTGTGCAGTTGCGACATCCAAATGCTTCTTCCCGTAGCGTGTGTTGCTGTGTGGGTGTCACCAAGATGTGGTGACCAGTCTGTGCTTTGACAGTATGTCAGCTGGACAAAGACAGAGACATGGTGCTCCCAGAAACAGTGTGCCATAAGATGCAATGAACAGTAAGGGCCCAGAAAGGGCATAGCTGAAAAAAAGGTAGCGCATTATTAGAAATGTACCAGAATGGCAAAACTGAAATATTTTATGTCCAGTTCTTCTCCAACATGATAGTTACATGTATTCATTAAAAAATGCTAATTTCCTAGTTTATTCATCAGTTGCAGTGACTAGAGGTTTAAGACTAGAGGATTAAAAAGCTTAGTTTCAAGATGTTCATACACAATCCAACAAGTTGCATTTAATTAAGGTGAAAATTAGATTCTCAGTGAGAAGCTACAGTGAGTGCAGACATCAGTACTTTGGGGCTCAGTGGAATATACTTGTCTAAATATTAGTGTTTTTTAAAAGGCATCACAAACCACAAAACACACCATTTTCAGATATTCAAAACCACATTTTTGTGTTTAGTTCGCTACACAAATCCCCTGTTCTTCTGGTAAATGATTCCCTCCACTACACTAACCAGCTTTCTGCTGTTGGGACAGTTTGAACTAATAATGTTCCTACTGTGGCAAACACAGTCATCATCATTAGTAGGGATTTTTAGCTACACAGATAGGCCTGAGTAAAGGTCCTGAGAAGCTGTTGCAGCCTTGTGCTGGCACGAGATCGGCGTATGCACAGGCAGTGGTAAGATCAAGACTTATAACAGAATCATGATTGTGGATCAGGCCTTAAAGCCCTGAGAAACAAGTAAGAAAAGTATTTTTTAACAGCTAAAACTCAATGTATTAGTATTACCTAGAAATATGAAACACCGTATCCAGTTCTGATATGTGGCAAAGTAAATTTGAATTGGCATTAGATTAAACAGAAGGCATTTTTGAAGGTGTCTTCTTAGGTTTCTCCGTGTGTAAGGAGGGGGCAACAAAGGTGTGAAGTAATATGAAGACAGAGACATGCCAATGTATTTAAGTACAAATGTACTCTTGTTGAAAGAGAGAGAGAGGTATGTCTTGATTAAAAATTCTTATTACTTTCCTCTCCTTCTTAGGCAGGTCAACTTTCTAATCATCCGTTAGATTATTCATTATGAACAGTCTAATGAGGCCAGAATTTGGTCCTGTAAGATTAATTTTTACACATAGGAAAACTGCGTTGTCAGTGTTGTTTGATTTATTAAAAAATATGACTGAATGGGCTATAATTTATAAGGAGAACTATAATCATAAAAAGAAAATATTTAATTTCAGCTTCTGCTTTTTCTGGCATGAAATAAGAAACATCTGCAGGAGTCATTAGCTCATAGCTGAACAATATATTAGCCTAAGTCAGCAACAAAAGTAAGCAGTGGATTAACTTTGTCCTCACCTAGTGGTGTAATTGGGATCAGTCTTAGTTATATTAAAACAACAGAACCTGACCAATGTTGCATAAACAAATTATTTAAATATATTAATCTGAATGCAAGTTCTGGATACTTGCAAAACATCAGTACGTTCATCATTTGCCCTCTCAGAGTGGAAGAAGGGACCTGAGCACTTTTAAAGACTCAGTAATCCAAAATTAAATAGATTAATTACATTTCAAGTATTGCAACTGAATATATGAATGCCCAAAGACCATGAAATAAAAAGTTTCCTAAAATAAGGAATGTGAATATTAAACTAGCAGGCTATGAATCTTGATTCTTTTTAGAATTGGGTTGTGTTAAGCATTTCTTTCATGCATCTTACAGTCAAATACAGAAAGAATTAAATTACACAGTTCTTGCCCGGCCTTGCTGAAATCTAACTGATAGCAATAATTTTAGAGAAATATACAACCCTTGTTTAGGAAAATAAATATTAAAAATACAACAATCTAGTTAATCAGAATTGAATTAAAGGGCATATTTTTTTATGTAATTTCATTTGCCACTGAATTTAATTTCATACTCTGTCTGTAACAAACAGTATTGTATACGTGTTTCTCATGAGCTGTGTTCATTTAAAAATGGTCCATAGTACCTCTACTGTTCTTTGACTTGGCAGCCCTAAATCACAGCCCTGTTTGTTGCCTACCATTTGGCTGCCTTTGCAAATTTTCATGTCTACTTGAGCTCTAGAGGGCTGATTGTCCCGTGAGACGTGTTGTTATCGAATTCCTTTGGTCTGCCCAAGAAGAAAGCTACGTTTTCTGTGCTGATGTCAGCTTTGTGGGACAGGTCTCCTCGGAACCCGACAAGTCTACTGTTTGAGTGGAAGATGAGGTGGGACTTGCAGGTGTAATTTAACAAATTTAGGTTTTTGTGTATCTTTGAAGTCTTCACTACCGTATTTGGATAGGAAGGAAAAAATTTAGCTTTATAAATACAGAATTTTTTTCATGTAATTGCCCAGCATGTGGTACATGAAACACAGCGACAACGGTCTGTCTGGTGAGAATCGGAGCAGCAAAGAGAGTGTGATTAATAGAAAACGAGAGTGCAGTACAGGGAAACATAACGGCAATGGCCTACCTGGTGAGAACAAAGTGATGAAGGGACCGTGATTAAAAGGAATCAAAATGGCCTAGATGAGTAGTAGCACAAGAGAAGGGGAGGGAACGGCTTCCACAGTTCAAGCAAAACTTCAGGAAAGTTAAGTTTTGCTGATTAGTAGGTGACGTGTAATTTGTAGGACTACGTAATCTGTAAGACTACACATTTCCACTCTTTCAATACAGAAAGTATTGAAGAGCCTGGAGAAAGATTCTCAAACCCTTTTTCAGGGCAAAATGGTGACAGAGGAGCTGAGAATACAGGTGTCATGTTTCAGGGAAAGTAGAAAAATATGCTCAGTTTATGGGATTGTATGGTAAAGAAAATCATGCTGTGCTATTTGTGTAACTATGCTTACAAAAACCCAGTGCATTTAGTAACTGATGGTTTGAGCATTTTTCAAAGACCTGGGGCACATTCATAGTATTTTTTTTTTTTAAAGATTTTTTTTTTTTTTAAATATATGTGAATATATTCAGTGTCCATTATTCACAAGCATGCAATTTGGATGGTTTTCAAGTTTTCCTTGAATAAGATTTCTGATTGGCTATAAGCATTCATCAACTGTAGGACCCAAACAGAGCATTAGGAAATACAGTATTAGGATCCTAATTTCCTAATTCTTAATTTCCGAATCACAGTGTGTCATAGCACCCAAATATTACTGCATGAAGTCCAAGGAGCCAGACTAAAGCTTTGCATTTCTCAGGAAGCTTGCAAATGTGCTCTACGCAGAAAGAAGAGGGGATTTTAGAATAAGGAATTTGATGAGGTGAGAGAAGTCTAGCTGATCTAGTTGGCAGCCTCTGTTCTAAAAGTGACTGGAATATGCTGATGATTTGATTATGCATATTTCAGAGCAATTTTTTTTCCTGACCATTTACCTGACTACCACTGTGGTACAATATACAGTTACACCTTCATCTAGAAACATCACTTCATATTTTGAGGTGAATGTCTCCAGTTTACTGAACTTTGCTATCTTTGTTAGCACAATGTGTTTAAAAAGAAAACAAAAAGCTTTTCAGCATAAGAGTTATTTTTTATATGTAAACAGTGCTCAGGTTCTTCTCTATTTATGTTTCCATCACCTGAGTAAAAGAACTCTCCAACCCTCATTTCTGATTATTTTTAGTGTTTCTTGTTCTAGTAACATTTCGGAGGTGTTAATTTCCTCTTTCTTTGGTATTTTCCAGTCTTTGCTGGAATGTAGATGCAAGAAGTGGATATTTTAATCCAAATCTCTTTTATCAGTGTTATAAGAAGCAAAATAATTTTATGTATTTTTTGAAGATTTATTATGTCTCTGTTTCCAGGAACCTCATTTACTGTGATATTTACTCCTAATATTAAAATAGATAGTGTGAGATGATGGAAAATGGACTGTATGGCACACAGCAAAATAATTCTTTGATCAGTCGGCAGATAAAGATTGCTGGTGAGAAAGCCACGGAGCAAGAAAAGATATTAATCTGGCATGTAGTCATACAGCAGAATCATTGTCATGTAGGCAACTGGATATTGCCAGCTCTACCTAGGACTCCGCAGAGTACAATATCAACAGTGGTCCCAATGTGAAAGAGGAGGAGAGTGCGGGTGTGTGCATTTGAACAAGGTGTAAGGTTGTGTAATTCAGTGTGATGAGCACCCAGAGAGAAGCTGAACATAGAATTAAAGTTTCCCATAAATATTCAAGTAGTAATGTTGATGAGTGAAAGGATGAGCAGTATGAATCCGTATGGTATTTCGAAATACACTAGAACTGATCAGCAGCTTAGTGTCAGAGATAAACTCAGGGTTCTGCTCTTACCCAAATCAACTGCACTGGTTGCTTAAAAACAAATATTAGTACTTGCTGTCATCCAATATAGACAGCCCCAAACAAAAGTGGATGAGTAATTTTACGCTGTTCTGTATTATTCTGACCATCTTCAACATATTTTTGGAAGTTGTCCCTTAACATGGACTCTTTGTGGATCCAGATGTATCCTTGCTTAATGTAACACCAGGTGCAACTGGCATTATAGTGATGGCATTCTTACTGAAAAGATAAAGGAAAAAGCAACCTATAATAATAATATAAGGTGTTGGCAACCTGTAAATATCATTGTATTGCACAGTGGCAGCATATAACAGGCTCACACTTGCAAGAGGTGATGCAGACAACAGGACCTGTATGGGATATCCTTTTGAAAGGCTTATGAGAACCTTACTCATCCTCTGGGTTGATATAGGAGAGACAGAAGAATTTTGATATACGAACAACATAAATAATTAGTGTCACTAGCATCATAGGTTGGAAATGAGTCCTCAAACCACAGGAGCAATCCCAACGATTTCAGACACTTATTTATGGAATATCATACTTGAAGATGTACACAGCACACAGAAAAAATGAAAAAGGGAAGTTTATATCAAGTAAAAAAATCTAATTGATTTGCAAGATTTTCATCGGGAGTTTTTTTGAAATTTTTTTTTTTTTTTTTTTTAAAGTACAATATCCCTCCTCTCACTATGCAGTGCAGAACAAATACAGAAAATGGACAAGAAATACCCTTTAAAGGTTTCAAGGTGACCAAGAAAGGCAAAAGGACTTTTAGACAATGAAGGACATGAAACACGGATAGAAAACATTTTGGTTTGCTTGTTTTCAGTTTACTGGTTCATTTTTTATGGATAATATGGATAAATGTTATTAGGAAACAAAAAACATCTGTCATTCCTTAGTTTTTACCAAGTCGCTCAATCCACCAAAGTGATGGTAACTGTTTAAGTTGCCTGATAAATCATGTATAAGACTATCTGAAGGAAAAGAAATCTCATTAAATTGAGCTGTCCTCTCCCCTGAGGATCATTGAAGCTTCTGCCAGTATGAAAAAAAAAAAAAAAAAAAAAAAAAAGAGGAAAAAAAAAGAACCCTCTGCTACGACCTGATTGACCACCTTGATGCACAGTAGCCAACCACAGACCTGCAACTACTGACCTTCCCCAGACTTGTCAGTGTATGGAGTGGAGGTTGATGATTTTTGCACTACGTGCTTTGGAAAACAGCTAGAATCTCCTTAAGCTTCTCACTCATTGAGGCGTGCATTTGTTGTGGCAACATGGTAGCAAAATTTACATGATCACTTTCTGATGGGAAAGCTTGACCTAATTACAGAGCAATTAATTATCCTGGAGTTGTAAGCTCAGATTTCTGGCTAGACTAAACTCCAGTGTGAATTTCAGTGAAGTTTCTATCTGCATTATATAGGTCTGAATTGTCTCTTAGTCATGTGAGGGGACACTTAAAAAATTCTCAAACTGCAAGATAGTACAAAAGTAAAAGAAACATAGCCAGTGGAAGGTAATATAAATGTGTATTTGATTGATTTATTCCAGGTTACCAGGAGACAATAAATTCAGTCAGTCACTTTTACATTTATAAAGTGGATCTCATGTAAAGACCTTTGTGTGGTGCAAAGAATCAATAAGAAGATAAGTAAGTGAAGGAAATTCAGTCAAATATCGGCTGTTTCACTTTACTCATTGACTGCAGATACCAATCAAACATTTTGCTTTATCAGCCAAGAGTAGGAGGGCACGTATGTATATATATATGTCTGTCTGTATTCACTTAACATATATAGTGGATCATTTTGTGCTTTTAATGCAGAGTCACATCTAAAATTCACTAGGTTAAACCATAGAATATTTATGAAGTAGAAGAATTTGCTCACCAGATGAATATTTCATGACTACTATTTTTTATGTCTATTTCTTGAATATATCTTGTATTTAGTCATAATAATCTTTGATGTAGAAATCTCTTGCAGAATGCTGTACGTAGTAATTAACATAGACTTTAAAATAAGTGGTTTAATTTAAAATTTAATTTTCTAGCAAATTTCCTGAAGGGGATTATTTTCCGTTCAGTGAAGTCATCATAAAATTCCTAGTGGAAAAAAAAAAAAAGTTTTGGAGGGAAAAAAATTAATTTTGTTTGAGAAAATATTGTCAGATAAATTTTTGTCCTTCAGCTCAGTCAATGGAGTTATTTCAAGTTTACTTTATTAGTAGATACTGTTATTAGATACTATTTCGTGTTAACATTAATAATGTTGTATAAAGTTGAGCAATTGAAAATGCAATAAAACTGCATCTGTTAGCATTATAGGCATTTAGATTGCCCGTCTTTAAACCGGAACTTTTTTTGCATGAATATTAACTGGAAAATGCCATGGGGGCCATGCAAATAATTCATGAATGCGAGTTAAATTCAGAAGAATTTTTTTACTTTAAAAACTAACTCGTATGTCTTTGACCTAAAAACTAACAGAAAAAGGTTTAAGCTAAGAACTTGGGAAAATATTCATGACAATATATTAATGAATTTCATTTCTATATTTGTGCAACAATTTTTATAGATGTCTATTTTTGAAATTTTTAAAAAATATTCCAAGTGTTTTAAAATTGTTGGGTTTTTATTTTTTCTCTAAAAAGGTCAAAATTAAGATGAGGTTTTTCACTACAAGCATGAAAGTTTTAGGTTGACTCAAACGTACATTTTTTCACTTCCGGTTAATATATATATATATTTTTTTGCATTAGGTGTGGGGAAAAAAACAAAACAAAACAAAACAAAACAAAACAAAACACCCCACAATAAAAAATTCGTCTTCAGATTCTGTCCTGAAGAAAGCAATTAATGATGGAGAAGAAAAGCTAGTAATTTCTCTTTCCTTAGTACACTTATCTGTAATGAAAATCAATGGCATTCCAGTCAAGGTTTTCTCAGTAGTTCCTCCAAGTTAAATATGTGAGCATCTGTCTGTCATTTTCCCAGATCTCTAGGAGCATACATTTAGAGTACTTAAATGTATTTACTTTTAACATTAGAGATGAAGACTATGGAAGCAGTAGGGATTTTTCCATCATTGTCATCATGGTTAGTCCTTTAAATGCAATGTATTTCAGTAATGATAGTATGACAGTCAACATGTCGTAAAATGCATGGTAGATCACTATGTAAAGAGATTGAAAGGTGGCAAATACTTAAAGGAAAAAAGTTGAGTAACTGTAGAAATATATTTTTTCCCTCACATTGCACAGCCCTTCTGTTAATTGTTCTTTAAACACAATGCAATTCACAGAATCACAGCAGGGCTGAGGTTCAAAGGGACCTCTGGAGGTCCTCTGTTCCAACCTGTCCTGTTCAGGTAGGGCCACCTACAGCTGCTTGCCCAGGACTACATGAAGATGGTCTTTGGATATCTCCAAGGAGGAGACTCCACAGCCTCTGGGGTCCTGTAACTAAAATATAAAATTCCTACACATTGTCCAGTGTCTGGAGTCCAGAACAGTGAGCACTTTGACAGTCCAAATGAAAGTGCCACATCAGCAGATAAGAGATTATGGGTCTTGAGCTCAGTGGTTCACAGCACCATACAGCTTGCTTTGTGTATCTTGCATTTCTGTATGCCTTTTTAGGAAGAACACAAGGCATTAGTGAATCCAGAAGCAAGGATCTTAAGTACTGATTTAAATTATTCTGACCTGAATGGACCAAGTAAAAAGCATTTGCAACATCTCAAGTGCTGAGGAGAACAGATTATATGAATAGTGACCCTTGGTTTTGTGATGGGCTGCAATGGTGTGCAGTGGAGATTTGTGTGTAGAAGTGTGCTAGACTCCATCAAACATCAATTGGAAGGGGGTAATGCAAGGAGAGATTTTGCCATCTGTTTGCAACACAGAAGAGGGAAAATCAAAAGGAATGAAGGAGATACTTAACACAGCTCGCCAGACCCCGACAGCTCTTATTTCTCACAGCAGGAGGTGCTGGTTGGGATTGCTTTTGAAATGCAGCCACTGGAGAGGATGCTAAGCATCCTCTGTAATGCAGAACTCTACTTCTGATGAAAGGTGCACAGAAAATGAATAAATCTTCTCTGAGGAATGTGTGGAAAAGGAGGTGTGGTGGGTTCCAGAAAATCCGCATGCTTATGATGAAAAAAAACTCTTAAAAAAAAAAAAAAAAAAAGAAAGAAAAAAACCAAAAAAGGTCAAAAATCAATAAGCCTGACTCCTACACTAATGAAAATTGAGAGGAGTGGAGAAGCAGCAGAGTGCTGACTGATGGTTGCTGTGAAAATGCTTCCTACAGGGGTGAAGTCAAAGAAGCTGATAAACTTTTGACTTCTAGTGGCTTTATACATTAAGATAAAAGAAAAATCAATGTAAATTATCTTCATTTCTTCGTGAGAAAAAGCCTTGAGTACTCAAGCTTTAATTATTTTCTGAAAAAATAACAATAATATACAGGTGACAAATTAAGGGGAAAAATTTCTGAGAAGAATAAAGAAACCTCATGCCAGATGTATTTTTTTACCTTGTATCACGGTCTTCTCTCTTGCCTTGTTTCACTGGGTATAACAAAGCCATGTTAGTGTCAGCAAGAGAGAAAAACATCTGGGTTTACACTTATATTTAATAAGCATGTTTCTTTTTTGGTGTTTCAGTTTGTTGAAATACAGTTGTCAACAAAGAACTTTGAGTGCTCACTAAAACCAGTCTTGGGCACAGCAATTTGTTCAAAGTGCTCCAGGTTCAAAGTAAGTTTCTCTGTCACTCGTATTTTAGGGCAGAACAATGTGCTGGCTTTGGATTGGTCCAGATCCAATATGCCCTCCGCAGATATCTCTGCAGGTATCCTTAGATAAACTGATATTTTCTATGAGTCATTGTTGGTGTTTTTAACATATACATATGGCAATAAAGTCTGAGATCTAGGTGAGGGCAGTGTTTTATTGAAGCTGGGTGTTACTGACACTGTTTTGCCACAGTGTCATCATCTGTGTACACATCACATATTTTTCAACTTGTATTTTTCAATATTAAACAATAGTGGACTCAAATATATTTAGTACTGAAGTTAAATATAAGTCAATATTAGCTACAAAGTTAATTGGATCTTCTTTTGTTTCTGCCCAATCAGAAAACTTAGAAGTGAATACTGGTATGTCAATCCTTCCTTAAGCAGCATGTTCCAGTCTCCAAAATTTACCTGGGCAATCAAAATATTGTTGTATTCATTTAAAAATATCTGCTTTGCTTTTCTTGCACCGCGACTCAAGTCTTCTCTTTTCTATAGTCATATTCATGCCATGTAGCTTTATGATGAGGTATTTCCTGTTCCTCATTCCTGAAGTTACTAAAAAAACAAATTAAAACACACACTGCACCAAAGCGATATGTCTCCCAGCATGGGACTCCTCTAATGCCACATCCTTCATTTTAGCTGCCATCTGCTCCTTTGAATTCTCCTCTTGGCATGTTATGCAATTTACAGCTCAGATTTTCAGTGATGAAGACTGTGTTTCATGGAAATTTTCTCAGTAAAGCGATATGCCGGCCCTCAGTCATGCTGAAAAGAGTACTATAGACTTGGATTTAAAAAAAAAAAAAAAGTTAATTCTTCTGTAGAGACTATGAACCAAGCAGGGCATTTGAACTGAGAACTGTATGCCCTTGGTCCTATGAAGTTTTGTTTAATATGTTGTATTTTCTATGAAAGAGTGACCATTGAATGCTTTTCATTTCATCCTGCTGCAATCTAAAGACTTTTCATATGATGATAAAATTTTTGTCTGTTTGTTGGTTTATGCAGCTTCATTCCCCAGAAAGGATGGCAGTACAATCTTTGTAACTGGCAAAGCAGAAAATTTGCCAAAAACCACAAAGCATTTAGGAAAGCACTGAAAATGGCAGGATGCATATTTGTCCTGAAATTTTAAGGTTTAAAAGTTGTTGGGTTTTCCTGTGTGTTTATTGAACGTCCTAGTATGTATTTCAGTGAGGCAAGCTGGTCAATGCGGGCACAGTTTGTAGACAGCAAACTGGCTGGCTGAGGTTTGTCTGGGGTGAGAAGTGGCACAATAGTGTCACAGAAAGTTCATGCACTAAAGCTGGTATCAGGTATTACAGGACCGTGTAGAGTTGGGGTTTGTCTGTCTTCTGCTCTGTTTTGAGCATTGTCTATTTGTCTATTTTCTGTTCTGTTTTGAGCATTTTTTATTTTCTTTTGAATCTTTCCTCGTTCTATTGGATGTTGAATATTGGATATTGTCAAGTAGCATGGTAGTAATTCTACCTTCATATTTCTGGTGGAAGATTTGGTGATGCTCAGGCCCTGTTCAGCCTTTTCTTATCTCAGTCCCACTTCGTTTCAGCCTAAATTTTTGTAGCTTTGAGAAACCCTTGCTCTCCTCCCTTGCACAGAGAGCAAGTGCCAGGAGTTTCCCAGCTTTGAGTAAAGTGTTCTCAAAAGCAGATCAAACTGCCCTCTCAGTCAGCCTCTGTCATCTGCGTATTGAGATGCAACACGTTTTCAGCCCATAATGCAAAGGAATGGTGTATGCGGCACGGCGTCCACCTTTGACTTGGCCCGGATCAGACTGGGCACTCATCTGCAGTGAGAGACCTAATCCAGCTCCCTGTACAAGTCCAAAACCAGACTCAAACACACTGACCACCTGCGTGGGCTTTTATTTTATTCCCATAAGGGAGAATATCCATGAAATAAAAATTATTATCATCATCATTATTACTTTGCAGTGTGATATATGATGTCACTTTAAAATTCTCCATTCACATAAGAATAGCTGGTCAAATTTCCCTTAAAACACACAAACAACCAAGTGAAAAATCTTCAGACAAGTGACTGAAAATATGAATTTTTTTGGCTTGGAAGGTGAAGCTTTCTATGTGTAACTGTGGGGATATACTGGATATGTTTTTCCATTCATAAGTGTAACAGATGATAGCAGGTATCTACTTAAGTATAACTATATTTTACAGCTTTTTTTAGTATTTAATTTTAAGATTATGCATTTGGATGTTGAGGAATGGTCTTTGAAATTTAAAGAAGCAAAGACCAGTGTACACTGATTTATGGTCTTAGTTGCTTAGCTATTTGAGTATACTTGGTTTTGTACATAAAAGTGCTAGGATATTTTGTGATTACATTCTTTGCTCTTTTGGAACATACACATCTTCTCAAAACTGCATACGGCACCCTGTGTGTGTGCCTCTGTGTGTGCGTGTGTCTCTGTGTGTGTGTGTGTGTGTGTGTGTGTGTGTGTGTGTGTGTGTGTGCGTGTGTGCGTGTATAAAATCGTGTGATATTTCAAGTCATGACAGACGACTCGTGGTTTCAGGATTACAGCTTTAAGTACTGCTGTGCCTTTGGCAGCACTTGAAACCTTGGCAAGAACTGCAGCTGACTAAGAACTGAATAATTGTTTTAAAACTAAATCTTTTTACGCTGTTTTCCTTAAGAAGAATATCCTGCCAAATAATAGGCTCAGAGAGCACTCCATTGGCTACCTTGTTCTACAGAGTTGTAAATGTGAAGGCAGTAACCACAAAAATCATTATCTAATCTTGTGTTCTGCAAAATACAGAACTTCACCTAAATAAATCTTTTATTTCACATTTAAACACGCTCTCATTCAGCACCAGGTCCTGATGCTTAGAAAAAAAGGAAGACCACTGGGAATGAATTAGCCACCTTTTATTGACACTTCTAACACTGCCATTTTAAGACACTAGTATTCTGGATTTTAATGATACCTGAGGTTTTGCTCAGATACTCGCTTTGTCTTAGGAATTTATTTCTTGAAATAAAATAATGAAGAAAATAAAGAGTAAGTTTTTCATAGGCTTTAAGTTTTTGACTGGATGTGAACCTATGAAGAGTGATAGGTTTCCTCTATTGTGCCACAGGCATTTCTAGGATTTCTTCATTAATGACCAGCAAGGCGGGGAGGTGGAATTGCACTCTATGTGAGAGAGCATTTGGAATGCATTGAGCTCTCACTAGGGGCGGATGAAGAGCGGGTCGAGAGCTTATGGGTGAGGATTAAGGGACAGGAAAATATGAGGGACACTGTTGTGGGTGTTTATTACAGGCCACCTGATCAGGATGGGGAAACTGATGAGGCTTTTTACAGACAACTGAAGGTAGCCTCGCAATCGCAGGCCCTGGTTCTCATGGGGGACTTCAATCACCCTGATATCTGCTGGGAAGACCACACAGCCAGGCATGGGCAGTCCAGGAGGCTCCTCCAGTGCATTGATGACAACTTTTTGACACAGGTGGTACAGGAGCCAACAAGGAGAGGAGCACTTCTAGACCTGGTACTGACAAACACAGAGGGATTGGTGGAGGACATTAAGGTTGGGGGCACCCTAGGTTGTAGTGATCATGAAATGATTGAGTTCAGGATCGTGGGCACTATCCACAAAACAACAAGAAGTAAAATTACAACCTTGGATTTCAGGAGGGCTAACTTTGGCCTCTTCAAGAAACTGCTTGGAGAGATCCCGTGGGCTAGGGCTATGGAAGGCAAAGGGGCTCAAGAAAGCTGGTTGATATTCAAAGACCACTTCCTCCAAGCTCAGGATCGGTGCATCCCGAAGAGAAAGAAATCGGCCAAGGGAAGCAGGAGACCTGCATGGTTAAGCAGGGAGCTTCAGAAAAAGCTCAAGTGGAAGAAAGAAGTTTATAATAAGTGGAAGAAGGGACTGACCCCTTGGGAGGATTACAAGAATGCCACCAGAGCGTGCAGGGATGAAACAAGGAAAGCCAAGGCCGCCTTGGAATTAGACCTGGCTAGGGACGTTAAGCACAACAAAAAGAGCTTCTACAAGTATATTGGAAGCAAAAGGAAGACCAGAGAAGTTGTGGGCCCACTGTTGAATGAGACAGGAGTCATGGTGACGGAGGATGCGGAGAAGGCAGAGTTACTGAATGCCTTCTTTGCTTCGGTCTTTTCTGCTCGGCCCAGCCCTCAGAAGTCCCAGGCATTGAATAAAGTAACGGGGAAAGAAGAAGACTTCCCTTGGGTTGAGGAGGAGCGAGTGAGGGATCAATTAGATCATTTAGATATTCACAGGTCCATGGGCCCCGATGGGATGCACCCGAGAGTGCTGAGGGAGCTGGCAGAAGTCATTGCTGGGCCGCTCTCCATCATCTTTGAAAGGTCCTGGAGAACAGGTGAGGTGCCTGAGGACTGGAGGAAAGCCAATGTCACTCCAGTCTTCAAAAAAGGCAAGAAGGAGGAGCCAGGGAACTACAGGCCGGTCAGCCTCACCTCCATCCCTGGAAAGATGATGGAACAGCTTGTTCTGGGCGTCATCTCAAGGCACGTGGAGGAAAAGAGAGCTATCAGAAGTACTCAGCATGGATTCACCAAGGGGAAATCATGTCTGACTAATCTGATAGCCTTCTACGATGGCATGACTGGATGGATAGATGAGGGGAGGGCGGTAGATGTGGTCTATCTTGACTTAAGCAAAGCGTTTGACACGGTCTCCCACAGCATCCTCATAGGGAACCTGAGGAAGTGTGGGTTAGATGAATGGACAGTAAGGTGGATAGAAAACTGGTTGAAAGATAGAGCTCAGAGGGTTGTGATTAGGGGCACAGAATCTAGTTGGAGACCAGTGACGAGTGGTGTTCCCCAGGGGTCAGTACTGGGTCCAGTCCTCTTCAATATATTCATCAATGACCTGGATGAGGGGATAGAGTGCACCCTCAGCAAGTTTGCTGATGACACAAAGCTGGGGGGGGCGGCTGACACACCGGAGGGCTGTGCTGCCATACAGAGAGACCTGGACAGGTTGGAGATCTGGGCAGAGAGAAACCTTATGAAATTCAACAAGGGCAAGTGTAGGGTGCTGCACCTGGGGAGGAACAACCCCATGCACCAGTACAGGTTGGGGGCTGACCTGCTGGAGAGCAGCTCTGTGGAAAGAGACCTGGGAGTCCTGGTGGACAACAGGATGACCATGAGCCAGCAATGTGCCCTTGTGGCCAAGAAGGCCAATGGCATCCTGGGGTGCATCAAAAAGAGTGTGGCCAGCAGGTCAAGGGAGGTCATCCTCCCCCTCTACTCTGCCTTGGTGAGGCCACACCTGGAGCACTGTGTCCAGTTCTGGGCTCCCCGGTTCCAGAAGGACAGGGAACTGCTGGAAAGGGTGCAGCAGAGGGCTACCAAGATGATTAGGGGACTGGAACACCTCTCTTATGAGGAAAGGCTGAGGGATTTGGGTCTCTTCAGTCTGGAAAAAAGACGGCTGAGGGGGGATCTTATCAACACTTCTAAATACTTAAAGGATGGGTGTCAGGAGGATGGGACCAGGCTCTTTTCAGTAGTGCCCGGGGACAGGACAAGAGGCAATGGGCACAAACTTGAGCACAAGAAGTTCCACCTAAACATGAGGAGGAACTTCTTTACCCTGAGGGTGGCAGAGCACTGGAACAGGCTGCCCAGAGAGGTGGTGGAGTCTCCATCTCTGGAGACATTCAAAACCCCCCTGGATGTGTTCCTGTGTAACCTGCTCTAGGTGACCCTGCTCTGGCAGGGGGGTTGGACTAGATGATCTCCAGAGGTCCCTTCCAACCTTATGGTTTTATGATTCTATGATTCTATGATCTGTCATCCAAGCAGAGTTTTATCAGTTCATAGTGAGTTATCTCCGACATGCACTAACGAGTTGCCTGGTGTCTTCCTTCTTCTTTTATTTTGTTGGTTTTGTAAGAATAGCTGCAAATACAACTTAACCAGCTGAAGCTAGAAGGTGAAGGATGTGCTGGTGTCCCAGGACTACATTTACAATTAACACACAGTAACAGAACAAATCCAGCCTCACTGTAAAACTGCAAGATAAAAACCTCTTACTCACACTAACAGATGTATGTGTGACAGACTGGCGTAAATGGTGCATCTTCCAGATTCTGTAGATTCAGACATCTTGAAAACATTCTGTTTTTCTTAGGTTTTGCTCCTCCTCTTTATAACCAGGGCCGACAATTTGTATCAGTTGTTGCAGTGGCAGCCAGTTGAGTTGGTTGAGTTAGTTGCTGTGAGCCGGTCAGACAGTATCGGTCATCTGAGCTGTGGTTTGGAGGTGTCTTTAGCATATTTAACCTCACAATGTGGGACAGTGCGAGGTTGGGTGCAAGGGGGACTTTGGTGGAAACCTGGCCTGATGATGGGTTCCTTCATCACTCATGCCAACACTGCCCACAGGGCCATGTGAGATCCAAAGAAGATTGAGCCAGTTTATGGAAAATCAAACTGAAGTCTGTTGAATGGGGAGCAGGTGAAGAGACAGACTTCTTAAGCACATATTTTCAATGAAACATCTGTAGCATTAAAATCACATTCTTAATGACTGATACTGAGCTTTTGTGAAGTCTGTCAGTCAGTCTTCATATTGTGCAGGTCCTTTGAGATCCTGAGATTTGATGCTGAGCAGAATATAATTTGTTTTGGACATTGCATTCAGAAAAATGTTATTTGCTCTTGGATCCTACTGTTCACAGGTGGTTCATTTGGATGATACTGTAGAACTCTTGCATAGCCTTTTCCATAGAGGTAATGTCATATATGTAAATCTATTCTTTTATATATGAGTCTTACATTTTATTTGAATGTTAAAGGCAAAGACATTCCACATCAATATAAAACTAACTGAAGACAATATAAACACAAAACCAATGTAATGTGTCATCATATATAATGTAGTATAACACACTGTTACACTGGATCTGCCTCCCTCAAGCTACTCATGCTTCAAAGTTCAGATTTTTCCCAGACCTGTCAAGGCTTCTACCATGGTAACAGAAAGAGTCGAAAGTGTGGCATAGGTTTTCAGGTACTATCCAAACATTGCCTTCTTACATTATCTCTCTTAAGCTAATATATGTTGGACAATATGTATCTTCGTGTATGCTTTCCAAATCTGCCCATGTCTTCTTGTTCTTTTTTCCTCACTGATGTCATGCAGTATTAGTCACCTCTAAGGAAAACATGATTAAGTTTTCCCAAGTGAACATCAGATTTTCTCTAAGATAAAAACTAATGTTTGTGCTGCCATATGTCTTATTATATTTTGTCAATGATGCACTAAAAGGGGAAGAAAAATGTTCTTGAAAATGCTTTAAAGCTGCAGAAGAGTTTACAGTGTAAGGTCGTGCAATGCTGTTATCAGATCATGACTTGGGGATGTCCATGACTGTTTTGGGGAGTTTCCTGTCAAAAACCTAGCGCCTCTGTCCAGGTGTCACCGCTCTGGAGTCAGAAGGAAAAGCCAGGCTGATGGTGATCCACCACTCAACATAGTGAGTCACCAGCTTGTGCCAGCTCGGCTGAGCAATTCCAGCTTACTCCCTCTCCACCCCTCTGAAATAAGTAAGGAAAGTAAATTACGGATAATTACTATGGAGATGAGTCACTGTATAAACAGCTTTTTAAAATAACTTGAAGTTTTGAATCACTGCTGATGGAAAAAAATAGTGGTGTTGTGTAGGAGATTTTTGGTGTGGTAATCTAGTGCATTTACGCAACGAGTATAAAGCAGAGTGCTGACATTGCATTTGACACTGTATGATAAAGCAAAACCAGTGTATTCTTTGAGTATTCAACAGCCTATTGAAGACAATTTTTTCAAACATTGTTTATCAAGGTATGGTAGGTAAAAGAAGTCCTGGTACATATAGCAAGAGATTATGTTCATTTGATTTTTTTAAAAAGTGTGCATGAAGTACAAACAAGTCCATAAGTGCATTTTCATATCTATTTTTAATACGCATCTTTGATTTCTGGCTAGGGTTAAGAAATACAATATTAACAAGTAGAAGTAGGTCTTTTGCATTTTACAAAAGCAATTCTCACTAACTGTAGTATAACTCAGACAAGAAATGGACATAGTCTATTCCTGAGAGAGCCTAAACAAGCAATCAAATAGTCAAAATTAATTAAATAAACAGAAAAGTAACGTTATTGGCATAGCTGTCTTGGCACCTGAATGATTTATTTCAGCTAAGATTCAGCTATTCTTTTTTATTTAGATGTGTACCTAAGCACAGAGTAGTCCCACCGAAACAACCATATTCCCACTGAAACAACCATAACAAATCCAGTTTTGAATTGCTAATGCTGGTATTCACCCAATAATTAAGTCTAAGAATATTATTCAAATAGCAGTCTGAAAAAACTTGTTACTGAAATGGATATTCTTTATATAATTGGACAATTTTGTTTAACCAATTTAAATGCACAGACACCAGCACTTTTAATTATTTGTTGCTCAAGGAGCTGTTGAGCTGGCAGCTTATATAAATTTTGGGCATTAGAAAAATTTAATAACAGAACTTCTAACTAACTTTCATGTTCTGTTCTGTTTGTGCAATCCGCTCTGCCACTGGTACCTTGAAAAATTACAGCATGCTTGTAACTAGTTTGTAGTTTGTTTGTTTACTTCTGATTCTATTGTTCTTAAGTTTTAAATACTCAGTTTCTTTTTTGTGGAATCAGCTGTCATATTGTTATTGAACTAATGGTCTATCGGATTAGTTCAATTTAAAAACAATACAGTGGTATTTTCCCTTCTTTCTTTCATCGTCTTGAAATCCTCTACTTTCAAAAACACATTTTACTTAAATTCAGTAATTATGCAGTAAAACAATATGTTATTGTAAAATTTAAAAGCTTGATATGATCATTACATATATATATACCTGAAAAAGATTAATCTATATTCAAAATGCCCATTTAGACACTAAATGAGGAGTTACAAAAGGTATGAGTTAGTTTGTTAAGTATCCTTTTTAGGCCATTTTAGATTATTCATTTCATAATGTACTGTTCTTGTAATGTAGCCTTCTTAAGTGTTTATCTGAACACCAAGCTATATAAATAAAAATCACCTGTTAACCTCAGGAAACTTTAGTTAGAGACAAGATGGTTGGCTGGTGCTTCAGACAGTAATTCATTATTTTCTATCGAATGGATTTGACAGCCCCCAAAAGGACACCATGCCACTCTGCAATTAGAAATAACTGATGTGTCCAGCATTAATTGTCACATAGAGTTGCCTACAGAATATTGTACTGAATTAGCCAAGGTTTATAGTTGGTCTCAAATGCAGTTGGTGTCTGTTGACAAGGTCTTTGCTATGTCTGATGAAGTTTCACTAAAAAGACCTAATTTCTCCCAGTTTAGTACATGGAGTGATATTGAAGGCAAAGTCAGTTTACCAAGCATGGCATTGATCTTTGAGAAAATGTTTGTAATCTTTATCCATGCCAAGTGCAAGCTCTGAAGCCGTCAGGGTGGATCAATGTTTGCTGTAAGAGCGTTTTTTGTATGGAACTGATTCTGCAAGAAGTCAAACAGAAGGAGCTTCTATCTCAACTGGTAGGAGACTCCTTAAAAGAGAAAAAATAAAAGTATGGATACCTGTGTTTAGTATCTTAAGGGCATCTCTATATCACGTTTATGGAGAGTCGTCTCAGACTTCTAGGTGCTTTTAGAGTATCCCGGTGAGAAACGCTTGATTGCTGCCTTTTCTGTCATTGAAAACTTTGCAAGACTGTGAGAAGACTGTTTTTATGATGCATGTGTGTATAAAACATACTGACTGCAAGGAGAGAAAGAACTAGGTCACTGATGTACTTTTAAAATTCAGTTTTATTGTGAATATGTCTGTTTCTTTCTTTTGAATGTAAGGGCAACAGATAGTCTGCAGTCAAAGGTGCTTTCTGATGGTAACTTCAGGCAATTTAATGGTTATCTATCACCAAAAAGGTGAAGTTCTAGCATGACAATATGGATTTTTATTGCTTTCCTCAGACAATAAACATTTGGAATGGAGACTCCAGTGGGCAACTTCCCCCCCGCCCCTTCCCCAATACTAGCAAAAAAACCAAAACCAAACCCCCAAACTGCCGTTTTTGCTCCTTAACTACTTAATATCAGGATCATTAATTCATTACTGCCAGGGCAAAGTTGGGAAGACACTGAAGGGAATAGAAGGGGTGGAGGATGGAGAGATGAGAAATAGGTGTGGACTGTGCCTCTCATTAACTGCTAAGCAGCAGCTTGCTTAGCTGTGTCATCAGACAACAGCCTTCATTAGCTAAACAAATAACCGGGTCCCACAGTTCATTTTTTAGAAGGCTTTACCTTAAGAACAGGTCCTTTTTAGTACTGGAACAGCTGTCTCTGGCAGTGAATTTGACTGCAGAGAATTTGACTGAAACTCTTCTGTTGAGCATCGCTGCTGTGGTATTGGGTATATCCTATTAGCTGAATTAGAGGGAAAGGTTAAAAGTGTGATGTTATAATTGTAAGCTAAGATCCTAACCCATTTTAGCTTAGTTTTCCACTAAGATGAAACATCTGTTACTCAAGTTGATCAACCTATTTAGAATAAAGTTTTTCATGATGTCTTATTGCTCATATATTAAGAAAATGTAAATAATATAACAATTAGGACTATATGGATTTCTTCATCTGTATTTTCCTCTCTCTCTCTCTCCCTTCCCCTTCCCCTTCCCCTTCCCCTTCCCCTTCCCCTTCCCCTTCCCCTTCCCCTTCCCCTTCCCCTTCCCCTTCCCCTTCCCCTTCCCCTTCCCCTTCCCCTTCCCCTTCCCTGTCCCTGTCCCTGTCCCTGTCCCTGTCCCTGCCTCCCCCCTTCCCTCACCACCTTTTTGCACAGCCTCATTTGAAGAGGAACCAACTTCAGCAGGTACGAGTAATTTGTGATTACAGCTGCATTGTGGTAACCCTTCCTTGAGAGCTGCCTTTTTAAAAAATAATTCTAACCAGGTTTATTTTGTGTATAACACATGCTAAATAGCCATATCCGTGTTGGATTCTCTTCTCTTCTGTCTGCTCCCCTTCCTTTTGTCTTTTTTTCACTCAGTTTGAAGTCAGTAGGAGATATACTCCTCCAGTAGTAGTTAAACATCTTCTCTGCCACATGTTCTTTCTTTTTTACTTCTTCCTTGGTTAAGCTGGCACATCGTGCTTCACATAACAAACCAGGTCAAAAGCAATGAGGAGCTAAAAAAAAAAATAATACAGTGTTTGTGCTAGTTTTTTATCTGCCTTCTGGTGAAGCTCAATCACCTGCATGACCTCCAAAACTAGTATCCTTAAAGACAGTGCAGCCTGGGAACAAACAGTGAAGGAAGGGAAGGACAGCAGGTGCAGAAGCATCCTGCTCAGTGAAAACATTCTGCAAACTATGGCCTGGATATCTGTTCAGCGAACTTTAATTTCCATTGACAGGCTGCCAAGTAGTAAGAACGGTTAACAACACAGTCATAAAAATCAGTTTAGGAGCTCCCCAAGAGACACAAACATGTAGTGTTTGTTCTATTGTGAAGATTAACTATTTGTAATTAATTGGCAATCCATTAGCTTGGGAGTATTTAAAGAGAAAGAAGACAACATACCAAAGAAGAATGCCACTAAACAGCTTAACATATTTGAATGGCATTGAGTTGTATAAACTCAGTGAGCTAAAACATCAAATGAATAGGGAGTCACTTTATAGTGGCTTGTTAAAAGAAGTAAAGGTCTCCAGAGGACCAAAGGAGAAAAGGTAAGGAAAGTGAATGAAGAAAGGAAGATGGCAAAGAAGGATTGAGCACTGTTTACAACACTAACCTACAACTTGGGAGCAATATAAGTGATTAGGGTATGGTGGAGAATAATATATGAAAGGATGGAGAACAAAGCCAAGAGCAGAACGTGAAAGAGGCAGAATAGTTAAGACTGGCACTGCATAGAGAAAGAAGCAAAAGGGAGCTTTTAGTATGAAGATAGCAGTGGAATGGAAAGAAAGCATGACTGAGACGAGAAAAAGCACTGTGAAACGGGGAACCAAAGAGTTTGGGAAAGAACTATAGAGTGCTAACACATCCCTGAGGAGTATATGTTATAATTATTAAGCATCAACCTTCAACTATGCATTTCTTGAGAGATCTGTCAGTCTTGAAATTTTCATGGAAAATATCTTAATAGAAATTTATTGCAACGTTCAATAGAAGTGTCAGTTACAAAAGGAGATATTTTTACACAGGAAAGAAAAAACCACCCTTTTCCCCTTTATGGAATTGGTTTAAGTATGCACATTTTGTAGAGACAGAGTTTAGAGGCATATATGAATATGCTGCGGTAGTGTTCAAGACAATCTTGCTATGGTTGTGCCTTCATTCCTGTTGCAGCCAGTGGAGACTCTCATGAAGATATGTCCTCCCTCTTTGCATTTTGAACATCATGTCCATTTTCATGAAAGTGTGTAAACGCAAGCTGTCCAAGCTAACCAGATACATCACCTGAAAATGTGTAAAAGGAGAGAAGAGGAATTTATGAAACAGCCACATGGGCTCCGTTACAGGTCTCAATTAGACTTACCAGCTGAAATTTAAATAGTTTCACAAAAGTCTGCAGATTCTATATCCATTTCCTGAGGAGCCCTTGCCTTTTGGAGTGCCAGATGAGATTGTTTGTTTGCTTTTGTATTCGTTTAAATGGATAGTTTTTAATCACTTCTGACTTTGTTTTACTCTGACCTAGTATCACTGCTTTGTTTATTTCTCCACATAATTCTTGTGTTCAACAAAGCTCAGCCAATAATTTACCATGAACGTCTTTTGCTCATTGCTTCATCACAGAATGTTCCTAAACATTCATGATGTCCTTGAATTCACCCATTACTAATAATAACCTTTGCACCAGTATTTTTTCAAATATTTTCCCCCAGGACTTGATCAGATATATGTTTCACACTCAAATAATTTACTCACTTGTGGTTGGCTGAATGAGCTGCACCTAATTTTTAGCCATTGTTTTTAATGTCATAGTTCTTAGTGTTTCAGGGTTTGCTGGCATCTAAAAATATGCCACAATTATTTATGCAGTAACGGCTATACTAGTGTAACTTTCAGTATAAAATTTCTTAATGGAAAGACTGGTGACCTTTTCATGTTGGTTATTCCATAAGAGGATGCTGTTAGCAGTGAAAGTATACATGTGGGAGTTGCGCTGATACAGCAATGCAGATAGATATTCCCACACAGACAAATCAACAGCTAGAAGTACACAAACATACAGCACCAGAATGTTTCTGTTCTTTGATTTGGACAGATAAAGAAATGCCTCTGGCATAAATGGGACATGGTAGATTTACAATAGAAGACAAAACACACATTTGTAAATATTTGTGTAAATAAATTTCAACTGCTCAGAAGAGAACGTGACTAAATACCTGCAAAACGAAGTAAGTTAATGTAACAGTAATACTTTATGTTATTTAATCTGGTTCTAGGACATTGATACTTCACATGATTAGATTCTTTGGGAATTATTTTTGAAACTATTATTTTCTTGGGAAAAATTTCGATTAATCTGAAGCTTTTTGCAGGAATTAATTTGACTAAACTTCTCCAAGCACAGAATAATGTCTTTTTCCTATTCAAATGGAAATTTCCACCTGTGGGAAAACAAGTCTAGTCTCTGCCTTCCATAGCAAACTTTGGATCTTAAACTCTTCTGCTAGATTTTAATAGAGTATAACCCAACCCTACATTTGCATGAAATGCGACTATGATCAAAATAAGCTATGTTTAAGTATGGATATTATTTTCTAGAAATTCCATAAAATGAAACAACATTTTTCTGTGCAATTGTACACAGATAGTTTTGTATCTTCCTCAGCAAAGCAGTGAAGCATGCAGTTAGTATTTGACTAGTCAATGCATGGTAGACCTATTGTGAGCATGTGTTTAAGCATGTATTTGCTAGACTGGAGTTTAAAGTAGGTGCGGTGAAAGTGCAACCTAGAAGCACAATATGCACTTTAAAAATAAAGTGAACTATCTTGCGCCCAGGGGAATCAAAATCAAAACCAGACTGTTGCGCTAAGAGTAGGAGAAAATTTTAAATTTAGTGATGAAGAGCATAGATGTAAAAATGAAGTTATTTTTAAACCTCCGTAATAAAGATCACTTGTTCTAGCTTTTCCAGAGGAAAATCTATGAATAAAGTGCAATTGTTCTTTACCTAACATTAACTTATATCTTAAATTTGAATAAGTAATAGTAGCTCTTCAGATGCTCTGTAATTTGTTGTTTCTATTGATTTTTCTTGAAGATATGACCAGATATTGTTATTTTGAAAGTAACAGATTAGTGCATTCTGATGGGATTGTTTTAATACAAGTTATTTCTGAGATTGTATTGACATTTACAAAGCTGTGTATTCTGCTTAAAACTGATACCTCTTCCTCTTCCAGCTGTAAGGCCCAGAAATCGTCACTTAGCATTCAAAATCATTAGAAGTACCTTATGATTGTCTTCTTAACACTCTGAGAGAAGAGACTGCTTTTAGTGTAACAGTTGCAGGGGAGGAAATGTGACAAGATTAATTGGAGGGTAATGTAGTCTGTTTCCAAACAATACCTTTACTTATTGAAGAATATGAGGTAGGACAAATAGCAGTTAATAAATTAATTTTATGGAGATTATAAACATTATTTGAACACTTTATGAACACTTTAAACTTTTAATGGGCCTACGATCAAGATAAAAACTATAATCTCTTTTGCTATTTCTCATACTCTGCTCTTTGGGATAGAGTCTTGCTTCTCTGACAACACTGCCCATGACTGATCTCGTAGAAGTGAAGTTACTAAAATTTTATTCTGACTGTTGTAACCACTAGGTTGCAGAAAAATAATTCTGAAATAATAAATTTCCTGTGAGTATCTCTCTATATAAATGATATTTCACAGGGGTTCCTTCAGTTTCAGGATGCTTCAGTCTAATGAATTGTAATTATAACTCATTAAACATATTTTATCTAAGACACAGCATACTTATTTTTTGCACACTTTTTAACAAAAGCTAAATCAAGGAGTCTTTCAAATGATCCTCACAGTTTCAACAAGGTTTTCCTTAGCCCTAATTCTGGATAAGCATTCATCTACATCTCAGGACAGTTCTCGTGGAGATTTGTTTCTCTGTTTCTTTTCCCATCTATGCATGTGGCATGAGTCTTTTAAAGCTGTTCATTGATCTGGGAGGAGGTTGCTTTGTTGAAAATTGTTTTTAAGCCTAATGTATCGCCTTCTGTTGGATGTCCTGCTATTTGAAGCTTTGCATCTCAAAAATATTTCCCCACGGTTTCATGTATTCCCCACCTCTCCTCAAGGAGTCTGGAATTATGTCTAAAGATATCAAAGATATCTTCCAAGACACGATGAAACAGAGTACAGCATAACATGTGGCACCTTATATACTTTCCTTTACACTGTGACTTTGACTGAAATATTAAATACATGCCCTTTGAGACCATCACTTCACTGAAGCCATTCCTTGCTTTTGTCACTGATTTTTTTTTTTTTTTTTTTTTTTTTTTAAGCCTAGTGTTTTATGTGAATGGCATTTCTGTCTTTGTTCTCCATCTGTATACAACATGCAAATGTATTTAGACTGTCATGACAATAAAACTCCTTTATCGTTTGAGTTTAATATTGTTTTAATGAAATTCAGGTGTTGAAGAGGTAGTAGATTCAACATATGACAGAAATTTCTTCTTCAAAGTCATTAGTAAAAAGTAATCCCTACAACAAACTTGTGACACATGCATATGTACAGACAGCTGCAGATGGTCTATCTGTGTGCAACTACTACAAGCAATCTATTGTTTTCCCATGGAAAATAATATTACTCTTACAAGATTCTGTGCGTTATTTCATCTGTTCCCATCCATATTTCTATGTAATTTATTTTAGCATTTTTTTCCTAAAGAAGTAAAAAACAAGTGGGAAAAAATCACTTTTGAGAAACAACAAATGTCGAAAATGCCATATGAAGTGGAGAAGGAGACTTCAGTTGGAAAGTCTCGAGAATGAATTTTAATTCAGCAAAAGAAATGAAAGGATTAGAATAGAAAAAAAACAACACAGAAGTTTCAGGAAGAAAGTTGTACTAGAGATAGCACTTAAGACTTATCAAAATATCATAAAAACCAGACATATAAAAAAGTATGGATCAGCTACTATGTTTGGGAAAAAAAAATTAAAAAGATGAAAAATTATAAATTCTTTTACCCATTATATATTTCAAATCTGACTTACTGGACATAGCCCAGATACTTCTTCCTTTTTAGTTTTCCTGTTAGACATCCTCTAGACTTCTGTGGTGGTGTGGAGTTCTGTTCTCTTTTCTACTTGTTTTTTAGATTTGTCTCTTGTATTCATATTAACATTTAGCTAAATTTGATTCAGACTAACAACGTATTAGGAAGAAATAATGTTGCTTCCCTGAGCTCCACAACCTCCCAAGGACTGTCCCTGGGCTCAGTGAGAGGCTTACTGAGGGGGGCAGTTTCTCATGGGAGTTTTGGACCCACAAGCCCTTCCTTGATGCAGTGTCACAGTGCTCACACGCTGAGAGTTCTTGTGAGCAGCATGGAAATTATATACTTGCTCCCATAAAAAGATGCCCATGTCACAGGTTGGGTTTCCCCTTATGGACCTCTATTTGACAGGATAGAGACAATAACAAAGCATATTTTATGTACATTTGTCAGGCATAAGTGGTAAACATTACTAATGTGTAGATTTAAAACCAGTACGCAATCTTGTATTAGCTGTAAGTAGAGTTTTTTTACCAGTTTTCTGGTGAAATTATTGGTTCCTCAGAAATAAAATTTTGCATGGGACATGGTGAGTTTTTTAAAAAAAAAAAAAAAAAAGGAATTTATATTGTAAAAATGTTGCAAATATATTATAAAAATACGACCCACTTTTTTGGCAAAATATAAATGCCTTTTCTTGTTCTAAATATCCTTACATTTAAAAATTCACTGAATTATCATTTTTCATAGATTTAAAACACTAAACAAAATTATTAAAATCCTAGGTTTTCCCTTGTTCCAGTTTATTTTTATTTTGAGGTAAATTCATAATATCAAATTTTTAAGATTTTGATGTTTTATAACTATTTGTGGCAGAAGGTGCCTTAAAAATATTTAACTTATTTTGGGTGTGAAATTGGATTTCACAAAAGGTGTATGCCTTAAAATAATGCTCTAATGGCATTCTATTATTGTGAGAAGTTGAAACTGTGACTCCTTTGATGATTATCAGAAAACAAAAAACAAAACAGATGTCCCTAGCATATTGAAATGAAATTTTCCAAAACGTTCATGAGATATTTAATCTGCTTGTGCTCTCTCCCGCAAAACCTCAAAGATGCATCTGATCTAATCTCAAGTACTTCAATTTACTGCCCACTGTACAGCAGTGTCCAAAGTGGTGTAGTTTTGTGACAGCATGCTGTCGCACTGTCTTTTGGGGCACAACAATTTTGCTGTGGTGTGCAAAGCCATGCTGTTTCACGCATTTCAAAGAGGAAAAGCGTCTTTCCATATTATTCTAAGGGAAAGGAATTGTCAGTCCCCCAGGGTCTGTAACAGAGTTTTACTCTCTTGGTTAACTTGGTTTACATATTTGTAACAACTTCTTTTCTTTTTCTTCTTGAAGTGCATATTTTATTTTTCAGTGCCTGAAGCTAACTCATTAACTACTTTTCTATATATTCCAAGCAAAATGTAGACTAAATCAGAACATTATATAAAGGTCATATTGAACCCTATTCTGATGGAAATTAAGCTTATGCAGTAAAAATAGCTCTAGATGCCAGGTGGCACTGAAGGCTATTACAGTAGACTGCTACATTTAAAAGCTGGAAATCTTGCTTAGGTCAGGAATGGAAATTAATTAGTATTTTCAGCCTGTCCCGTAGTGAATGTTTGTTCATATATAATAAAAATCATAGAATCACAGAATCATAGAATGGTTTGCGTTGGAAGGGACCTTAAAGATCATCTAATTCCAACCCCCCTGCCATGGGCAGGGACATCTCCCACTAGACCAGGTTGCTCAGAGCCCCATCCAGCCTGGCCTTAAAAACTCCAAGGGATGGGGCTTCCACCACCTCTCTGGGCAACCTGTTCCAGTGTCTCACCACCCTCATGGTGAAGAACTTCTTCCTAACGTCCAGTCTGAATCATCCCATCTCTAGTTTTAATCCATTCCCTCTAGTCCTACCATTACCTGACATCCTAAAAAGTCCCTCACCAGCTTTCTTGTAGGCCCCCTTAAGATACTGGTAGGCCACTATAAGGTCTCCTCGGAGCCTTCTTTTCTCCAGACTGAACAACCCCAACTCTCTCAGTCTGTCCTCATAGGAGAGGTGCTCCAGCCCTCTGATCATCCTCGTGGCCCTTCTCTGGACATGTTCCAGCACATCCATACCTCTCTAGTAGTAGGGGCTCCAGAATTGGATGCAGTGCTCCAGGTGGGGTCTCACGAGAGTGGAGTAGGGGGGGAGAATCCCCTCCCTTGACCTGCAGGCCGCACTTCTCCTGATGCAGCCCAGGATACCATTGGCTTTCTGGGCTGCTAGTGCACACTGATGGCTCATGTTGAGCCTCTCGTCTACCAGCACCCCCAAGTCCTTTTCTTCAGGGCTGCTCTCAAGCCAGTCACTGCCCAGCCTATATCGGTGCTTGGGATTACCCCGACCCAGATGGAGGACCTTGCACTTGGTCTTGTTGAACTTCATGAGACTGGCATAGGCCCACCTCTCCAGCCTGTCAAGGTCCCTCTGGATGGCATCCCTTCCCTCCAGCATGTCAGCTGTACCACACAGCTTGGTGTCATCAACAAACTTGATGAGGGTGCACTCAATGCCACTGTCCATGTCGCTGATGAAGATGTTAAACAAGACCGGTCCCAGTACTCATCCTTGAGGGACTCCACTTGTCACTGGCCTCCACTTGGACATGGGCCCATTGACAGCCACTCTTTGGGTGCAGCCATCAAGCCAGTTCTTTATCCACTGAATTGTCAGTCCATCAAACCCGTATTTTATCAGCCTGGAGACCAGGATGTCATGTGGGACAGTGTCAAAGGCTTTGCTCAGGTCCAGGTAAATTACTTCGGTTGTCTATTGATGTGTCTATTGATGTCTATTGATATGAAAAATAATTCAGTTCAGCAAAATCACTCACTTCTTTTCAGGTTTAGACATTTTGTGCCTCCTTGACCTCATCTAGGAGGTTGTAGTTGCAGTGCTGGCAAATGTCTAAGAAACTCGTACATGGGCATTTTTCCATAATCTGCACAGTCTTAGAGAGTGATATCTATGTGAGTATACCACCCAATGTACAAATACAAGTGTAAGTTCAAATAGTAACCCCTAAACTAGCTACTGGTTTATGCCATCAACATTTTCTTTTGGTTGCTCACCCGAACTTTGAGATGGACGTTTTCCATGCCAGGTGTCTGCCTCAGACTGAACTCAGCTCAAATCATTTCATGATTTCTCATAACGAGGTTAAGGAAAAAAAGTGTTCTGTTGCCCATTTTTATTCTCAAAGCTGTTCTACTGAGAAACCTTTCTGCTCTGATACTTTGGAGCTAGGAAATGCAATTTCACAGTGCAGTGTCAGAGGTTGCTTTTATCACTGCCATGGAAAAGTCCACAGAGTAAGACAAGGAGGTAGGCTTAGTTCACGCTCAATTAGCAGAGACAGCTCCTGACCCAGCAGAGTTGAGAAATCTGTTATAGGGAAACCGGCAGTGCATACTTACTGTCTGAAGGTGAGTGAAATCAAGTCTGCTATACCAACTACCAGTGCATCTCTATAGGAAGGAGAACAAGGAGCAGAACAGATGGAGATGTGACCCTAGGAGAGAAACACACCTTTGTCTTGGACTCCAGCAATGTCAGCGCTATCTATTGGTACCAGGTCCATATCGATAGAGTAACTTTACTTAGATGCCTTTCTATCTGGGAAGCAGTATCCCTCAGGAAGAGGCTTTACAGGTGTCTAGACCGTGCTTGGACAGATACAAAGAGCAGAACTAACTGTTAAGACAGGGCCATGTGAACAAAGTAGTCAAAGATTATTGTATGATATTGATAGCTTCATTCTCTTAAGATGGAGCAAGAAGAAACAAGATGAAGAAGAACAAACTCTGTTCTTGTTGCTCCAGGGATCTCAATGTACTCTGAGTTCTCTGTACTTCCAAGAAACAGAGCTGAAACACAGGAGAAAATAAGGCAAAAGGCTAACCATGGCACAGAACAGATGGCAAAATTCTCTCCTGTTAGAATGGACAGATTTTCATCTGAGAAGTGATGGAAACTGAGATGAGAAATTGCTGAGGCAGAAGGGAGTTGACAAAGAAAGAAACAAGGTTAATGAGTTGCCCATGGGCACAGAGTGAGTGGGCCTGAATATGTGCATGCAAAGGGAAAGGCTGCAGTGGGATGATCTGCTGTAGGTTGGTCGCTGTTGGAAAAGTTGTTTCCTTCATGCAGGCCATTAATTTGTGATTCCTTCCAATCGTTTCACGCGTTCTTGCTGTCTCCATTATGCTTGTGCTAGCATAAAGCTTGTACCCTGATGCTGAGCTGCATCAGGTACTTGTTCCAGCTGGATGTAGCCTCTTCGCTAATGCAATTTCCTCCATATCATTAGTGTTCATTTTCTTCAGCACCTTGGTCTTGACTTGTCATGTAGTGGCATGTGTGCTCTCAGTGGGAAGGGGAGTTTGGTGAAAACATGTAGGAAAAGCTAGAGTAAAGAAAAAAAAAAAAAACAAACAAACAGTCATCTTTCATGAGATACAGAAGTTAGATTAAAGCAGTCAAAGATTCCCATCCAGGCACTGGATGTGTGCAAAGGAAGGGAAAAAAAAAAAAAAAAAGGCAAATGCTAACGAAGGCAAAACAAACAGGAGCAGTGGTTGATTGAGGATTTGGAAGGAGGTTAACAAGCCTGATGAAAAGGACTGTTCAAAAATAGCATCCCAAAGAGGCTTATTTTGTGCTTCTTTTGGTTTTAAACAGTCTTATGACGATCTTTAAAGCATTGTGAAAACATGTGAAAGCATAAGAGTACTGAGCAAGAAATTTTACTTATTTTCTGTTCAGTGCAAATTGAAGTAGTTTTTAGTTACTAAGGCTTTGTATTACACATTAATTCAGGAGGATAAAGAAGTATTGAATAACGACCTATTTGCAGAATGACTGGTCCTGTAGAAACATAGTAGATGACAGTAAAGTTAAGGACTATAAAAGAAGTGTGCTCTTAAAGGTGCTAAGTATATTTTGTATGGACAATGAACCAGATCCTTCCATGATAAATGTTGTAACCCAAATAATACTCATAACTGTAAGGTTTTTGTGGTGTCATGTACATCATGAGTGCCAGTTCTTGCATGCATATGAATTTGAAATCTTCACCGTTGGCAGTTGTACATTTGACACTAAATTGTGCCAAGACTGTTTGGGCAGTAGTCTTTTTGGTTGGTAGTGCAGCAATAGCATGTCATCTCATCCTAATTTCCTCTGCAAGAGTGAAGAGTCCAACCTAGGTCAATCTTTGCAGTCAATGACAAGAAACACAACCCTGTACAGGACAAGTCATCCCAGTAAGTTAGAAATTTAAAACAAAAAGAGACGTTATTCACACATTTTCTCTACTTACTGCAGAAGGATTGTACATAGTTAATGCCAATTAGGAAGAAACTCTGAATTTAAGTAAATCTCTTTTTCTGGTTTCTACAGGAAGGACCCACAAGTGGATCTTGAATTTATGTAGCCTAGTACTATGGTATGCACGCACATACGAGTATGCACATTACGATTTTTTTCCTGAGTTCTTTAGGACCTCATACTTTGTAAAGCTGTTGATTTTTTGTTTGTCTTTTGTTTTTCTTCATAATCATTTATGGTATCTCCTTCCAGGACATACATTTAAAACACTGAATGTTCTGTGTTTCAATGATTTTGAACCTACAAAAGCTGCATCTCTGTATAACTATATTGACACAAGTTGCTGAAGATCAGGCTGCAAATAATTATAGTTATATAAAATAGATAAGAGTGACTGTGATGAGGTTCCTTGAAATCTAATGAACTTTGGGGTGGAAATTGTACACTCTTGGTGCTGAATACCTCAACTTAATATTTGTAGATTCTGAGCAAAGTTAACCAGTACAAATTTTGAAAGTACCTTGTACCATTGATATGATTGTAGTGTCATGTTGGAAGAAGGGTACCAGAAAAGCCATAATTTGAGAATATCATAAAATCGATAGATAAAGAAATAATAGAGAAATTTATCAGGTTACAAAGGAATGGAAGGGTGTAAGTATTGCAAGCTCATACTGTGTACCGCCTAGTCCTAGGGTTGTTGGGCGCAATAAGCAAGAGAATGAAGAAAAGCAAAAAATAATATTTTAAGATTAAAACCAAGAACAAATTGCCCCTCTATGGTATTATTACCACTCCCCATGTCACTATGTTTAACAACAGGATGAATGGGAAATATCCCTCTCTAATAACTCTCCTGGGAATGACTCTGTAACATAATCTCTACAGTTCTACAAGTTGGCTGACATGCTGAAACAGCCAACAAAAACCTTTAACAATAAGTTCCATCGTGTATCTTGTATGTTTATTGTTCTAGTAACTTTTCCTATCACTTAATATCTCTTGTTCCTAAATAAATACATACCTTTTTTTTAGTAAAAACCAAGAAAATGAAGGAATGTCTGATTCTTAGTAATCTGTGCTGACTCTTGGCAATCTTGCACAGTAAAAAGAAGTATTAATTCTTGCAACCAGAATCCTCATACCACCTTTTCAGGTATTATATCCTATTATGTAACGGTGTTAAAGAACTTATAGATGCCAGATGCAAAGAACTTAAGATGTACTTAAGGAAAGCTCTCCGTCACATGGCAAAGTAACAGAGAGCATGGCTGAACAGAGAGAACATGGTAGTTCTGTTAAATTCAGGCTGCTTTGCAACCAAATTTGTAATCAGGGAAAGATGTGACATTTAGGATCATTTTCTGATGTAGGTACATATGTTGCAGGAAGGCTACAACAAGGAAAGGTTTGTGGATACAAGTAGCATATTTTACTGCTGATAGGTGAAACGGACAGGCCTTCAGACGTGAGTTTTTCTTCATGTCTGAAACAGCAGTAGTTTATCGAATGTGATCCTGGATATGCATAAAACCATTACATTGCTGTGGATTTGTAGCGCATCAAAGCCCAGGAAGCGTTAAAACTGACAGATAATGGAATTATCTACAAATGGAATTAAGTGCCCTGGAGAAAAAAGAGCAGAGTTTAATATAGAGCTGAGATAGGTTGTTTTCTTCCACCTGGTCTTCCTTATTATGAACCTCTGTCTCATCAGCTACTGATCTGATACCCAGTTCCCATCCAAATGAGTTTGTTCCTCTGTTACACTGTGTTTACTGTTCTTCTGACTACTGTTAATCTCCCTAAAGCCCCTACCAAGTAGCAAAGCCCTACTATCCCAAACTGTCCTGACCCTGGCTTCAGTCAGTACTATTTTTCAATAAGGGATCATCTAGCTGGACTGTCTGAGTAGCTGTATCACTGAGGTGTTGAGATCTTTAAGAATCCCCTAGCTTGAACAGGAAAAAAATGTTGAAGGAAGATTTGGCATTTATATGGTTACCTGCCCTTAACACTGACCGAGAATTAACGGCCCTCTTTGAAATGTATCATTGAAGCAACATTACAGGAAAAATCATAAAGAGAACATACATTGCTTTAGGGGCATGGAAATAGCAAGCAAAGGCTTAACGGAGTTCACTCAGACAGGGATCTGGGTATTTCTGCATGGATGCAGCAATTTCTTAGACCATTTCTTGCAGTAACAAATATAAGTCACTTCATTCACATCTACTGATTCTCATTGTTACTCTTATAGATTGACTTTCCATATGCTAATGACCATTTGCCAGAGCCAATACCTCTTTTTTTTTTCTTTTATCTATCTTAGAAATTGAATAGATTCTTTTTTGTTGTATGTTCTTTTGAAGCCCTTACTACTGCAATTAAAATGCATTTCATTTTTCTCACTGTAAGTTTTTTAGATAATCAGTGTTTTACCTCAGAGCATGAATGTCCATTATTAGACTTAAAGAAAGCGTGACATGTAGTATTCAGCTATCTTCTGCTGCATTGTGTAATCTTATCTATACAATTGTAGTGTTTCAAAATATTATTTTGGAAACAACTATTTTTTTCTCTTTTTCTGCACTTATATTAAACTGTTGACTTCAGTAGTACTCTTTATGAGTAAATACTATGTGACCTCAAAAGTGTGGCAAAAACATTTACATAAGATCCACAGTACTGTAAAGAAATAAACTGCCAAATGAAAATTATCAGTATCACTGGAGATAAATAACAGACCATAAGTTTTCACAGTCCAGTCCAGAAATGTATCTTCATTGCTTATTCAAGATACAAATTCCACTGGCTGCCATGGGGTTTGTAGTTGTATGACAGCCGTTCTGACAAAAATAACAGCTATGAAAATGTAATATGCTCCCATGAATGTCTAGTTGTCTATTACTAAAAAATGTTAAAATGAATTGTACTTTCATGTACTTTAGAAGTTATTTAAATTGTGTCAAATAAGTTGAGAAAAGAGTTGGAATTCATGAAGTTTTTTTGAAACAGCTAGCTACAATGAAGAAGCGATAGACCAAGAACAAAAAGGTCTGGATACAGATTTATATATCCAATTTGCCTGCAGTCCCGCATTTTAACATTTACTTACAAAGCATGAATTAACATTCTACAGAAATATTACAAGTTTTGTTACAGTTATTCATGAATTTCATCAGTTTCAAGCTTTCTACAGTATTTCGTCTTGTTAAAACTGCAGAACAGTGTTTATTTATTAATATACACTAAGGGACAGGGTGACAATGTTTCAATATCGGATTCTTAATCTTTCCATATCAACCTGGAATTTCTCAATTTTCTTTTTTTTAATCCAGCTTCCTAGAAAAAAAAACATTCTAATAATTTTCCCTGAAAATAAGTAATACTGAGCATTTTTTGAAACAAAATACAAATCAATGATCCTATGTGGTCAGTGTTCTGCTTTAGCCTCCCCTGAGCAGTGGCAAGGGCAGAAGGTGTAATGTAATGTATTTGTCATCAAGTCTTGTTTCTATCTACATGTTGGGTAGCAGAATAGAGGCAAAGTGTTGCAACCCCTTAAGAAATTACAAATAAAGAATTTGCTTCAAACTGTTTAAGTCACGTAGCTAGGGATGTCCTCTCTGAAAGAACACATTACATTAGTAAAGTAGTAGGTTTGTTTTCATAGCATATATTGGTCTTATACCCTGTCATTCAGAACCTAACTGCAGCATGCACGCTTTTCGACTAGACGACCTTCTCTCTGCCTGACTCCGTTCCAACAACAGATGAGTAATATTACAGATTCCCTTTCAGGATCCATATCCAGCTACTGATTAGACTAGACTGGAAAGGGAATGTTAACATGCACTCAGGTCATCTATACTGAGGTGAGGGGAAGTGAATTATGACTAGTTCATGCCCTCTATCTTTTGAAGTCGTTCAAATGAATGAGGCCATCATTATGCCTGTGCACAGATCTGTGGATCTTGCAAACCAGAGGAAAGCTGGATGTGCCTGATGATCTACCCATGCTGCAGCTGAGGGTGGACACCACGAAAGGGTGAGTGGCTCCAGAGGAAGTTTGCCGTACCATTCCCTAAAGGAGTATATTTGTCGCCTCAGAAGTGCTGAGGCTTGTGCCCCAGCCTCTGCTCAAGGCTCAGGCAAAATTTACTTGTGCAGAGAACTGTAACTGAACCACAATAATGATACCTTCATTGTGTGCAATAACACAAAAAAGAAATACTAAGTTAAAGCATTGTTTATCAGAAAAGACTGATCTCCAGTATTGCTGTGCAGGAATTATTACCATTACCCACCAAAATAGGTCAGTATTTTCATCCATGTGCAACTAACTGCACATTGATCAAGAGCAATTAATTTGTGTTTGGGCTGTGGATGTAGCTGGTGGAAAGGAAGCAGACACCCAGTAATTCTACTGTGTAATTTAGAAACTGAAGGCACATAACTGCAAACATTGGTTATCATTTTAAATTGGGATGGTTATGCAGTGTGTGGTTTTCTGAGTTGGCAAGGCACCAACATGAAGCAGGAATGGGGTATGAGGAGAAAAGAGACAATGATCTAGATAAGAAGGGAGTAAGAGTTGGAGAATAAGTGACAGGATCTGGAATTCAAAAGGATTTAGAGTAGGGTACATGAAATTGGAAGGGTTTGATGACAGCTGGAAAAAAAATGCAAAGAGGAAAGGATATATTTCCTCTGTCCTACATCCTAAGGGAAATAAATGACTGAAGTGTAAGTCTTGTCTGTTTCCCTTGGTTTCTGCTGTGGACAACTTTATGCCTTTTTGGACTATATATATTTCACATTTAGCAATTCTCTTTCATCACTTTTTAATAATATTTCGTGTTCTAAGGATAACCACCCTCTGAGATTCTCTTCTGCTGTTTCCGTGTCATTAATGCGACACTAGTAATTAGGACCTGATTCATACAAATATGAGTAGCATAAGTTTAGGCTGTTGCCTTTTTTAGTTCCTACTGGAATGCTCAGTAAGAGGACTAACTGGGTTTTAATATATTTGCTGTTATAATTAAGGTTCACATAATCTTTTCAGGTTTTTTCCATTTTCCAGTTTTTAGCAGAACACGGTGAAAAATGATGAGAGGACCTGGTCACTGGCAGTGTAAAGCACAGTGAAACAATGCAAACTGACATCTTCATATATGATGACAAGAATTCTGATGATAAAAATAGCTCTGTTGCACAGAAAGCCCAACTGGCAGTGAGGTTCAGTGTTACATACCAAACTATGTATAGTTTCCTTATTGCTGGGTATATTTTACTTAAGCAACAGACCAATGCAGTAAACACAGAGATGGATTTGTTTCAACTGTATAAAGAATGGATTTGGAGAAGTTATTTTAATGTGGAACCTGTAGACATCAGTGTTGTCGGAACTGCACTTTTGAACTGAATCTTCCAAACATACCAATATATAATAATTCTCTGAATACTTTAACATGGAAAGTCTTCAAGTCTTTGCAGTCCTCCAGCAAAATTTTTACAAAATACAAGATTATCTGTGTTTGCAGAGGGTTTTCTGTTCAATGTGAACCAGAATCAACTGAAGAAGAGATTTGGAAAATATTTCTAATTTTTTTTTGGAAAATTAATCTGGATTGAAAGGTGATACAAAGTAAATCACAAAAAATGGAGTGTAGCAACCAAGCCTCCACCCTTGGATCAGTAAGAGTGTGAGAAGTCAGTGACAGAAACAGTATCATCTAGGAAAAAACATAATGATGCTGCTGTCTGAGAGTGAAGTTAGAGAAAGGAAAGGCCCTGAACCTGTATTTTCTGTAAACAAAGAAGGTATTCCTTGGGAAGATAAAACCCTCCTGTGAAAGGTCATGCAGAGACACAGAACAGGTGTCACATTATTTTGCTACAGCAGCTTTATGAGATAACTGGTGGGGGAAGGACACTGTGGGCTTTATTCAGAAACACATATGTAGGTGACGAAGGGTTTAAAGAGCTGAAAAACAGCATTGAAAATGGGGAAAGTTCTCAAGATTGCAAGCTGAGGGATATGAGGAGAAATAATGAGAACCTGGGGAAAATGTCTTGTAGTGCACTGAAGAATTTCTCCAGCTATGGGAGTGTTTTCAGGTCTCACCCTGTGTAGTATCACTACATTGCTTACTACACTGGCCACACTTCAAATTTGGATATAATCTGCCATTCTCAGTTGATGGAAGGGTAAGGTGAGAAACTTAAGACTATCTATTAAGGAAAGGCACTGTATCGCCATCAAGTTTAAATAGCATCTTGTCAGAAAATATTTTAGTTATTTAGTTAAAAAAGGGTTGGGAGATGGCTGGACAATCAGTTTAAATTTCTTCTCTGCAATAGAAATTCACAGAATAAAATTAGAGGGAAATGTACAGAAATAACCTAAAGCATTTTGCACTCAAGGGGTAAACCTTAGCTTTTGCTGCATCCAGATGGAGACACCTTGATCATTATAATCAGCACGCTCCATTTGCTGCATTAAAAACAAGATAAATATTTAATCACAGTGCAATTAAGTCTGGATCAGTGCCATTAGTTTATAATGAATATATAGTTAGATAGAGTCTAATACAGTACTAATTCACTTATGAGCCAGGCTGAACAGATTTATTTTTTAAAAAGCAGATATTTTGAGAACGTTAATGAGATGAAGGTGTGTGTAACTGCTAATTATTTTTACTACTTTCACACATTAACTGGGATAACATATAGCAATCAGTTAATATTATCAATATTCCACATAAACTGTGAATGATGTTCTGCAATGCCAATTCTTTTCAGGTTAAAATAACCAACCAAACAGTAAGCTGTAGGTATAATAAATATTTGTTGATACAAAATTAATTTGTATCCTAACAGCAAAATAGAATCACCAGGGGCAAATTCCAAGAGGAAATCGTATGAAATATATTGATCTGTAAGAGCTATTGTGGTTTTTTGTGTTTGTGGGTTTTTTTCTCTTTGTTTTACAAATATTCAAGTATGCTAGGCAAGCAAGAATTTCTTACTACACTTCATAAGACTTGAAGGATGAGGTAGTTCAAAATATATCAAGTTTGATTTCCATAGGTTTTAGTTAAACTGAGACACTCCTTTATTTTCTTTGAGCAATGTCATGACGCACCAGTATAATGGGAGTGGGGCCCTAAAATGTTTAGATGTTTATGTAAATTTTGAACCCCAAGTGACTTTTTAAGGGCAAAAAATAATATCTATGAGTAAGAAAGAGCAAATATTGGACTGCAGCATATTCATTCATTACTGAAGATGCTTCATACTTAAGTGGCAGAATGAGCATGTTGACTTGAAGAACCCATTTTCATGATTACAGCCCCTTCTGGCAGAAGGTCAATAGCACATCTGCTGGGAACACTCCCTTCAAATGTCCTCAAAGACATGCGCTGCAAAGCAGGCAGCTGAGATGTATCTGTAGTTTCAGGCAGCGAACAAACCTGCTGTTCTTTGGGCCCAGCTACCTCAAGAGTGTTCTTGGGAAAAGGTAGTTTTCTTCTAAATACAGGTGAAATGTACAAAATACTTGAGGAGAAGCTTAGCCTTAACCACAAAGGTGGTGCGCAGGCTCAAAGTATGTGTACTAGTGAGACCTAACTCTTTACACTGCACTGCTGGAATGTATATGTCATCCTTGTGTGCTAGAACCTATAGATAGGCTGAGCCGTAAGTATGTATTTTGGTATGATTTAATGATCCCCAGAACTCAGCAGATGCAGGGTCTTTTCTGCCAAGTTGTTAAAATGCCCTCTGAAGTATCATGACTCCCACACAAACACACAGCTGGGGCATCCCAAACCAGCCTTGGTGTCATGTAAGCCTTGCACAATCCTATTGAATTAATGGGCAAACTAGTAAATGTGAGGAAAATCAGAGGCCCTCAAAAGCTTTTGTTAGATTCCTGCCCTTTTTGTGCAATAAAGCAGTTCTCTGTCAGAATCTGTAGGGACATTCCTGCTGGATTTGAATGTTCGTTTGTGTGTCTCTGTTGAAGACAGTTTCTTTCGAATAGGATTATGTTATATTTTGGATTTGTGTCTGCTGAACTTTGAAATCTGTAAGATCACATTTCAAGGGGCGTACCTTTCAAAAATCTATTTAATTGAGTTTTTAGAACAACTATGAGGAAAGAAAAAGTTCAATATACTTCTGAAAAAGAGGTGGTCGCTTATTTGTGCATATGTAGGCGGTATAAACATAATTTTTAATGGTATGGAGAAATACATACTAATTAGAATGGAGTGTAAAATATAAAGATTCAGAGATTAAGCTCATCTCAAATATTTGTAAAATATGTAATTCAAATTTCTAATTATTCCCACTGTAGGGTTCTTCAGTTTTCTTCTCAGGTTGCTGGAACTGATGAGGAGCAGAGAGAGGGTGCTGGATTACCTGGACACTGAGCCTAATTCAGTGTGATAATCCTCAGTTTCTGACATTCATTTAGAGCCAAGAGGGACTTAAGAAAAGCTAGAAGTATGAAGGCAAGCAGTTAGAGAGTATTTTTCTCTTACAATGAAATGTAAAATCATTTGATACCTTTTATTAGTTTTATGATAACTCCAATATTTGTTTTGATGGAGTTTGGAGCTTACTATATCATCAAAGTAACCTTATCTATTGGTCCTACTTCCGTAATATTCCACAAAATAATTGAAGCAATTAACTTTGTAGCTAACAGTATCTTCATCTTGATATATATCAAGGTCAATATCTAGTCTAGTATTTTTCATTAAAGTTGCATTATTTCTACATGAAGAGTGGATGGATAGATAGATACTATCAAAAGTATTAACATTTGTATTGCCCTGTCTTTCATTTTAATTTTTTAAATGTGCTTATTTGGTGTGTTTCACTTCGTTGAGTGTATTTTCCTTTTTCTTTTCCTCTTTACATTTTTCATATCCCTCATTTAATCTTGTTTCAGTAAGAAATGATGGGGTTTGATTTTTGATCATCTTCCTATTCTAGCACTGCAACAAGCATACATTTCAGTATAAGGAGTCAGACTTTGAGGAAGATGCGGCTGATGTAAATTTCTTGTTTAACTACATCACCTGTAACTGCCTGATATTTTCTGATGTCTCTCCCACCAAAGCAGCAGCAAATTTTATATTTGGCCAAAAATGCTTACTCTGCTACGTGGAAGCATAAGAAATGGCTTATGACATTATAACTTGCACTGAATTAGGCAGTGGCAAGAGAAAGAGTCATGGGGGTGTGTTTGTTTTTTCTTCCTGCTAAGGCTACTATTTCAGCTACTTTCTGATTTCTTGTATTTTCCTAAGCTACTGCCACACAGCTCCACTGTTAGCCATTGTACTTCAAAGTTGGCCTTTGCCACATTTTTAAGTCCTAGGTAAAGATTATTTAGAAAAATGTGTGGCAAGGCATCTGTAGACTTCTTGATAATGCACCGCAGTGCATTGTACAAAATCTTGTCCGCATTCGTTGTGTCACTGACCATCTGTGCAGCCCACCCTTTCAGGCAGGTTCTGTGTCTGTCCCTGATGAAGTTTGCACTCCAGATGAAGTCATGTACAGCTGGGTGAGGAGTGGGAGGGCTGCAGTCCTTCATCAGCAACACACTGGATACATGATATTTTTCTTCTTTTTTTTTTTTTTTTTTTTTTAAATTCTAATGCATCCTGGACAGTTAGAGGGGACTGTAAGTGGTGTCATACCTCACACGTACAGATGCAAACCTAAGCAGATGAGAAGCCTTGACAGAGACTAGAGTTAGCCCAGAGTAACTCTGACACCCCCTTCTCAGGAAGGACACTGTGGGGGCATAAGGTTCTCAGCATCAACCCTCTTGCTCTTCAGATCCCTTCCCATTGCACTGTGTTGCTTGCTCATGTAGATACAGCCACCCTGTAGTAAAACTAAATAATGGAAATGAGAACAATCAGAAGTTTAGGTAGTGACATTCACATACATATATTTAAATGTGCTTTAAAATTGTCAGTGTTTCTAGGATCTTTTTGTTTGTTTCTTTTTTTTTTCCCTCAAAAACGGAAGATGATGCGAGTAAAGGAAGCTCAAAATAAGACTAGATATTTTAAAAAATATATTTCCTCCAAACTGTCAGGGGAAAAAATGTAGAAAGGTATTTGGACACTTCTTTCTATTACTTAAAAAAAAAAAACCAAAAAAACAAACAAACAAACAAAAAACCAAAAAAACAACAACAAAAAAAAAAAAACCCAAAACCCAAAAAAACCCAACTAATATCCTACGAGACAAAAATAAGAAACAGTTTTCCTAAATAGGGTAATTGACTTTTTGTATATATTATCACTGTCAAAAATCACAGTCCTATTGGTGAAACGATGCTTTCCTTGCTTTCCTGACTTTTCTTGCTATAGACAAACTAATGTCTTCTCTCAAATATGTAATTACTTCTTCAGTATTGCATTATACAAGATTTTATTTTTATGAAATTTTAGTTGACTCTACTTGTCAAAGAAGAAAATAGATAACATGGTTCTGCCTTGAGCTCCTTTGCAACTCTACTGAGGATGCATTTGTTTGATTCGTCCATCTATAAAATCTCAGCGATTTCAGTAAGAGAATTTAAAAAATTTAAAACCTCCTATGCTTTCAGTTAACTTGCAATATTTTTTCAAAAACAGCATGGGATTTCAATTGAATTACAGAATGATGTATTTTGGACTATACTTATTATATTAGCTAATACCACTGGAACTGCACAAAGAAGGACTTCAAAAGAGCAGCAAAGTGAATAGATCTATTACTTTTAGTGCACAATTAATCTTGTTGACATTATTTTATATGAACATGGATAAAAATGCCTGGAAAGCACGCCATTGAATTCCACCGCTCATTAATATTGATCAAATGTTGTTGTTCTCTTTGTGTTGGAAGCCACTTAAAGACTACCTGCAAAAGTATTACAGTACTATTGATTTTTAAAAAAAAATCCCCGAAGTCCACTGTTTTTTGAAACTCGGTTGACAAGTTTGGGGTTTTATTTTTTTGGTAAAGAAGGACGTTTTTGAACTCGCTGCTATAGATCTGAGTAACTGAGAATATTAATCAGATTGTCAGGAAATTAATTATCCAGTATTCAATACAATGTTATTTAAAAGCCTATACATCCCTATGGAAGTTTGTTGGGACCTCTCATTAGAATCACAGAATCATAGATCATAGATTGTAAGGGATCTTAAAGATCATCCAGTTCCAACCCCCCTGCCCTGAGCAGGGACACCTCCCACTAGACCAGGTTGCTCAAACCCCCATCCAACATGGCCTTGAACACCTCGGGGTATGGGGCATCCACAGCTTCTCTGGGCAACCTGAGCCAGTGTCTCACCACCCTCACAGTAAAGAATTTCTTCCTCACATCTAATCTAAAATTCCCCTCTTTCTATTTAAAACCGTTACCCTCATCCCATTGCTACACTCCCTAATAATGAGTCCCTCCCCAGCTTTCCTGTAGGCCCCCTTTAGGTTCTGGAAGGCTGCTATAAGGTGTTGCCAGAGCCTTCTCTTCTCCAGCATGAGCAAACCCAACTGACTCAGTTTGTCCTCACAGGACAGGTGCTCTAGCCCTCAGATCATCTTTGTTGCCCTCCTCTGGACCTGTTCCAACCGGTCCATGTCCTTCCTGTACTGAGGGCTCCAAGGCTGGAGGCGGTACTCCAGGTGGGGTCTCACCAGAGTGGAGCAGAGGGGGAGAATCACCTCCCTTGAGCTGCTGGCCACGCTTCTTTCGATGCAGCCCAGGGTGCAGTTGGCTTTCTGGGCTGCAAATGCCAATTGCTGGCTCATGTTGAGCTTCTCATCAACCAACACACCCAAGTTCTTCTCCTCAGGGCTGCTCTCAAACTATTCTCTACCCAGCCTGTGTTTGTGCTTGAGGTTACCATGACCCAGGTGCAGGACCGTGCACTTGGCCTGGCTGAATGTCATGAGGTATGCATAGGCCCACCTCTCAAGCTGGTCCAGGTCCCTCTGGATGGCATCCCTTCCCTTCAGCTTGTTGACCATGCCACACAGCTTGGTGTCATTGGCAAGCTTGCGCTCAATCCCACCATCCATGTCACTGATAAAGATGTTAAACAGCACCATTCCCAGTACTGACCCCTGATGAACTCCACTCGCCACTGGTTTCCACTTGGACATGGAGCCATTGTCCGCAACTCTTTGAGTGTGGCCATCCAGCCAATTCCTTATACACTGAGTGGTCCATTTATCAAATCCATATCTGTCCAATTTAGAGACAAGGTTGTCATGCGGGACAGTGTCAAATGCTTTGTACAAGTCCAGGTAGAATCATCATCGGGCAGAAGTGCCTAGATCTTACATACCATTTTTGATGCTTAAATGGAATGATAGCAGGATTAGGGCCCAGATCCTTCAAGACACTTAAACCTGCATAACTTGCATCAGGGATACTGTAGAGTCAGTAAAAAAAAAAAAATGCTTGAAGGTTCTTGCAATTTAAGTACCATGAAGATGTGTGAACTCAGAGTGTAGTCCTCTGCAGAATTAAGAGAAACAAGGTATGATGATAAAAGCTTTTTAAAGTCTCAATCATTCATTCTTTTAGAATGCAGATGAGTCTAACCCATGTCCTTTTTAGGAAATGAATGCTAACTACTGAAAATTAGATTATTGTTGTTTACTAATTTAATTAGGATGTTTCATTGATCTCAAAATAATTTTTGAACTACCAGTTCGTATTAACAAAAAAAAAACCAAAGCAAAATTACTCAACATTTGATTGAAAATACTGCTATTATATGTCTATGACCAAATAACAACAATAATCAGGCAAAAAAAAGGGTACATATTGTTGGTGTGGGTTTTTTTTCAGTAGGAAGTCATCATAGAAGACTAAGATTAGTTAGAAATATTGGCGTGCACAGTATATTTATTACTGTGCACCTCAAATGACCTTTTAAGCCTTTGTACTTTGTACTGATCTGAAAAAAAATGCAAAATCTAACGAAAATCAATGAAAGTATGCTGAACATGTGCTTAACAAGCCATATGGAGAAAGCAGCAAGTAAAATGAGAAAGCAATTATTAAAAGATTTATTGTTCTTGCAAGATTAGAGATCTGCTTGCATAGAAATAATTAACATATGAGGCTACTTGAAGGTACTCCCCAAACTGCAGAATTATTGTAGAGACTTGAAAAAAAAATACACAGCTTATATTCATTGGGAGACCAAAAGTGCAAATAATTAAACAGCTTTCTTCCAAAAATATTACAGAGGAGAAATAACATGAACAGAAGCTGTGATACTTGAAAGCCAGGAGTCTTCCTTGACCTGTTAAAGGAGTGATATGTGTTGCCTGGAATTAAGAAAGTAGTGTGCCATTACATTCAAAGTGTAATGCAGAATGTGGATGGGGAAAAGCAAAAAAGGCAACAGCCAGTCTCTTCCTTTTCATCTTCATGATTTTTGCCTTTTTTTACTACTAATTTAGAATAAGCTGCTATATATTCATGTCTTTTATTTATTGAGTTCAGTGAGATATATCCCATGTTTAATGATGCACACAAGCATAACTTCTGCAGGATTGTGTCCTGGAATAGGCTGATGATGTAAGTTGTAATAGAAATGTGTACATGGATAGTTTCTTAAATTGCTATAACCACCCGGGCAGTTATAACTGGGGAACGGGTTCTGACATCCTTGCCATTCAGCTAATTTTTCTTTTGCAAATTAATATTTTCTTAGAGTGCAGTTTTCACTAATGTGACGTTCTGAATGAATGCTGTTGCTGTGAACATCTGTCAAACCTTGGGTTTGTAATTGAAAACATAAACTAATAAGCAGACCCTCAGAAACATTAAACTTATAGCTCTTTTAAGTTTAAATTGTTCCCAGAGTGGATTGTCAGTAAATTGTGCTGTGGAAAGAAGTTCTTTTCTGGCCTTTTTTTTTTTTTTTTTAATGCAATTTTAACTGGGTGAATAATTATGACATCACATTCCAATAACCGAAGATTAATACCTTTCTGTGTACATGGCAAAGACGGTAAATAGCATACTTTATATTGAATTCACAAGCTTTTTCACAGACAAACTCACATGCGAGCCTTTCCAATCAATGATTACCAGTTCTTTAAAGTAAGATTGGCAAAAAAAATCATCAAAATGCTAAAGTGTTTTCTTCTGGTGGGAAGTATGTTACAGGTAGTATTGGTAAGGTGGTAAGATGTAAATGCTTTTAACATATGCTGTTAAATGATTAAACTTTAGACCTCCGCACAAAAGATGTTATTATTTAAAAGTACGTATAGTTATTGCAAACCTAACAAATTAGATCTCACTGCTGAAACTTTAGGTATCCTAGTATGTGGTTAGTTGGGGAAAAAAAAAGGTAATTTAGTCAGAAGATCTTTTTGAAATCAGCTTGAAGTGGGCATGCTAAAAAGTCACTCAATTAGAAGGGAATAGTTGGTTTAGTAGCTGCTAACTGCTGGCCCAGATAATCACATATTCAGAAAGTCACCCAAAGCCATAGCAAAGATCTCCTCAACTACTAACTTGACATGTAGTGATTATTCAGGGATATTATACATGTCACTCCGTACATGATAGGCACATTTGATTAATATGTATTTCCTCAGTGGTATAGAAGTTAGAATGCCTGTTATCTTTAATAGGAGAACAAGATTTAGCTTCTCTGTTTCCTGTCTTCTCTTACATTAAAAAATAATGTTGTGATTAATGAGTAGGGATATGCTTCATATTTTTCCTTGTTCATAAAAATCTGTGCTGGCAAGTTATCTGAACTAAGTGAAGGGTATGTTTTAGTCAGTTAGTGGAATATGAAGGTCTATAGAAGAGATTCTATTTCTTTAATGAATGCATATAAACAACTGAAATTATTGTGGTTGTTATTATGTATGTATATATATTTCTCCTTTTTTTCCCCTCTCTCAGGACCCTGCCTTCCTAATCCATGTCATAATGGTGGGATATGTGAAATCAGTGAAGCGTACCGAGGCGACACATTCATAGGATACGTTTGTAAATGTCCAGAGGGATTTAATGGGATTCACTGCCAGCACAGTAAGTTCCACATGGTAACGTTTATTGTGTTTATAGATAGGTGCCATTTTATTGCTTGTAATGTTGAGGATTAAAATCAGATCTGGCTTTCTGAAGTATACCAGTCTTTGGCCTTTATATTATGAGCAAATGAGAAAACGACCTTACCTCCAACTTAGTGGACACAACAGTGTTTAATTTGCTACACGTATTCTAGAACACGGTAAAGAAAGGTAACCGCATTTAGCATGGACTTAGTGGAAATTGTTGGAATCTTGGAATTGCTTGTGGGTTTGTTTTGTTTAATGTTAGACAAGAGTGGAAAGAATAACTGAAAAGATATTTGTGAATAAATACATCTTCTAGATCTTTCTTTACCTATGCATTTATAAATTACAAAGAAATGTTTTGAATCACGATACTTAAATTCAAGGGTAGAAGTTCCGGACTTAAATTGGATGGACATTTAATCCTGTTTAAAGTACAGTATCTGGACCTCTTTCTAATCATTATCATTTATCCGAAGAATTTTTTCCTGGTTTCAGGTCAGTCTGGCAAGAGCAGGTCAGTATCCTAGTCTTAGACTGTGTAGTTACAGAACGGACAAGTATTGAAATCTTGAGATTTCAGTAATATCTCATGGGTGGATTATATAGTAAGATCTATACTTCACCAAAGAAAAATTTTAAGTAGTAAATAGATATTGCACTTTTTGTGCCCATACTGAAAATTACAGGTCCATGTTTCTCCAATTAATGTCATCAGAAGTTTTGTGTGATCAAAACCAATTAGTAAGAGCTATGCATGTTCATCTGGAAGTGACTGATCATACCATGTTCTGACTTATAAACATCATCTGCATTATCTATTCATCACTTAAATAGAAGCTGGGTTTTTTTCATATGTAGAAGTCATTTAGAACAAGTGCTTGCTTAAGGATAAGCTCGTATGCCAAATTTGTGTTTTATTTTGTGCAATAAAGCACAGCGTGGTTCTTAAAATCTCGTGTTATTGATGCATTTGGAAGGTAACCGTTACTCAGTTAGAAGGTTAAAAACTCAAACAAACAGTCAAGAATCTGCTTCCATTTGCACATAAAAGATAAATCCACTCATTCAAATCATAGTGAATAAGCGCTGAATCCAGTCTACCTTAATTAAGTGCTCCATTTAGATACTTATCTATAATTTGAAGTGTCGGGAACCAATAAAGTCCAACTCAAATAACTACTTATGTTCATTATGTCCCTTATATACTCAATGGAAAGTGTCTCCAAAGACCTGAATATGGATATTCAATTTCATTAACTTTGTCCCCACTCTCTCTCTGAGTTAATTATGTAGATAACATAGGCAGTCCCACTAACTTAATCTAGTTAAATGATGTGTCTACCTTTTCCACTAGGAACATGGAAATGCTGGATATTATCCACTCCTTTGGGATTTGTTCCATCTAGCCCTGATTCTGGGGATGGCCGTCTAGTGGAGCTGACTGTCAGCAACAGTCATACTGACTTTCTTTTGTTTTAATGGTCATATCATTAGAGCTCCCAGCCAAGACGGGGCACTGATTCCGTAGTGTAATCGTGATGGCAAAGGATAGTCGTTGACAGCCTTTAAGCCATGTAGCCAGGAGCTCAAGAGTCTTGAGACCAGGAGAGCAGGCAAGATTATGTCTAGCTGTAACTCAAAGAGTTATACTAGCTTAAAAATTGTACCTGGGATAACTTGTGACTGCAGTACCTTGTGGCTCCCAACCCCGTTCCTCGTACTTGTGTTCTGCACAGTGTGCTCTTAATTTCAGAGAGTTTAGTTAGTTAGAAGAGGCTTAGCTAAAAAGTAAAATTACTGAACAGAAAATTGGTTCTATTTTACCTCAAACCAGGAGAACTTGCATGCATATTACATGGGTGTGCCACCTGACAAGTGAAGCAAAATTCATTGGAGAGTGGAAAGCTGTACCTTCAACCCCATGACTGCTGTAAGTGAGGGTAGAGGCAGACCACTTCTGTGTGACATTGATGTGTAGTCATATGGAAAAACTCATGTGAAAACATCCTCATGTGGCCTAACATTCTCAGGCACATCTCATCATGGGACCAGTCATGTAGTCACCATGTGACACACAAGACTTCTCTTTCCATTAACTGCCAAAGAGGTGAGCCTTGTCAAGGACACAGCGAAGTGAATAGCACCACAAATTTTCAACAAGCAAAATGCACGCTTAACGTGCTCCCTGGAAAATAGCCTCTCTTGTTGCCTAATTAATGAAAAAAACATACAGAAGTGCATTATGGAGTGATATTGTGTCCCCAGTATCATTTTAAAAATATTCAGGTATGTAACAGTTAGCTAATGATCCTAGTAATCAGCAAAGTGTATTTACACAAACTTCAGAATAAAGTAGAGCTCTCACATTGATGATTCAGATTCATTGTGGGGAGAGTAGAACCCCAGAAGGCAGCTAAACCAATTTGAGATAACTCAAGTTTATGTGAACAGTTACTCTTTGGGTGACAATGAAATTCAGTCCTTTTGAGATAATCTGATTTATGATGTGATAATAAATCATATACAATATAGGTATTGTATAGAGTTCAGAGATTCTCTAAGGATGTCAGGTATGAGAGGCAGCAGAGGTCTCTGCAATCAGGAAGAAGTATGGGACTTCCATTGGTGGACTTAATATAACTCTTTTATATCATATGCCTTTAGCTCATTTCACAAAGTTCCTTTGATACAAATCCCTCTGCTTCACAAAGTTTAGCACTTCAATTCTGATCTCACTGTAAATCAAGTAAGAAGTTTGACAAAGTAGTTCCATCGTAAAAACATAAATTAAAATGACCTTGTTGCAAGACACATATGTTCATCCAAATTGTTAAGATTTCCAAATAATCACATTATTCTTCCCTTGTACAAGATCTTTTGTCTTGGATTTCTTTCATGTCTAGTATTCTTTTGCTAAATCAATTAAGCTAGGTGATTGATTTTGCAGTTGAGATACATTCCCAGAGCTGGTATTCCGTCATTTGCATTAACAAATAACCTGTCAATATTTCTGAGGTTCCTTGACTTTTTACCCATGTAAATAATTAATATGTAAATTAAAAAAGAGATCATTAGCAATTTCTCTGGTTGTATATTCTAGATTTATTTCAAAACTGATATTAATTGGCAATGGTTGTCTGAAAAGATTCTGATTCCCCAGTGATAAAAAGGTAATAATGTTTCCCATTTCTGGGCTTATAAACAAACCAATTGTTGGCTAGGAAAGTCTACCTCAGGTAGACACCTGGGCATATTTTTGTGGTGATACCCAAAAATGACATGTTCTTTAAATATCCCTCCATTATTTAAGAGGTATTTACTTATCTGAAGATTCTCCCCAAACACTGCCCAGGTTACAATGTTGTTAATGTATGAAAATCTGGCTTTCAAATGTGTTATTGACAGTATGTAGCAACGAGGAGAGAGGAAGTATTTGCAAGAAGTACCTTAAGGCAAGACAAGTTTCCCTACGGTCTCACTACACTGAGAAAGCAGCTATTCCAAGGAGTAACTCAGAGCACTTAAATTCCTGAAATAGCATACAGCTCATGCCCAGGAAGACTAGGGTGTCCTCTGTGGCGCTGATGCTCATTTGTAAGAGCAGCAAATCATTTTGTTCCTACAAGATCACTTTGATTGAAAGCTATGTAAATAAATGGCCTTGTCATTCACCAGAAGGAAGCATGTAATCATTGGCTGTGTTATAATTCTCTTTTCTTTAACCATGAATTTCAAGAAAGTCAATTTTCTGAGATTTCTTTGGCATGTAATGGAAAAGCCTTACTGCTATTCATGAACCAGCATCCATTGTTAAGCCATTATCAGCCTCGCTAATCACTCTTCATATGATAGATGAAAATGCTGGACAAATTGCTGTTCAAATGGCTTTCATCTACGTATAGAGGGATTATACTGTCACCTGTTAAAACAGCTTAGAAATACAGTTCTGCAGAACAAGTCAAAATCCGTGAAAACACCGAGAAGACTAAAATGGACAGTTTTTCCACCAAAAATATTCCATAACATTGAGATATATAGACAATATATTATTGTGATTATCAGATAGACTGCCTGTTGAAAACAGAGGAAACTGGGGCATTAGTAACAATATATGTCAAAGTGTGGGTTACTGGCTGCCACGCAGCTAACTCAAATGACACACAGATCCAACCGGAAAAAAAAAACCCAACCATTAGAAACAATAAAGAGTTCAGATTTAAGGGTTTGATTTGGATGTGGTTTAATATTCTGAGGATCATTAACTCTGTCAGCCATAACTAAACACCTTGCACTCCAAGAAGAATAAATGTTATTAATCAAACACATTTAATAATGTAAGCAAGCCCTTCCCAGTGTTTGTACAGAATTCGCTGCTTTCTACCTCCCCGTCATAGATGGTCTGTGTTATTCACATCTGCTACATTAATGTCTTGGGAAACTGCAGGGATGGGGGCCGTGTCACAGAGCATCAGCTCAGGTTTTGATAGTACGTTGAGGCATCATCCCAACTACCCATAAGGCAGTGGCTTTTAACTGTGGGGCTGAAACTGGAAAGGCCAGTGGTCAGGCATTTCTGGCTAGCTGACATGATGCATAATCTACAGCTTCAGCTCTACCAGCAAATTCAAATCCTAGTAACTTTTCCAGCTACTAGGAAGAAATATATGTGAGGAAGCTGTTGAACATCCTGTGGCATGGATTTTGTGTGTTACAATGAACGAGTACTCTTGCTAAACCATTTCTGGCTGCAGTTTGGTGGTAGAGCACTCCAGAAACCATTCCCCACAGGTGGTTTTCATGCAGCTGTCTTGTTTTGGAGGCTAAAATGATTGTATCTATCTTGCACAGATGCAGCTTGTTCCAAGCCAGAGGAACCCCTGGACGAGTGGGCAAATTTAATGTACTAGGGTACCTACAGTTGCACTATAGCAGATGTTCATCCCATGCTTCTGCTGATGAACACTCACTATGGCTTCTGATTGGGCTTGGGGAGTTCTAAATCTAACCCAGGTGTTCCGTTTTATTTTGTGTGGAGCTGTTCGTTGTAATTAGCTGTATGCACAGTTTTAACAAATTACACTAGCAATAAGTTGTATAATGTAGTAGTAATAAGCTATATGGTATAGTAGTCGTGAGTTACATGTGTAAGTATGTCCTAGGGACCTTATACATCTAAGTATTGTTGAGCTGAAGTCTGAAAACTATTCCTGTGTCAAACCAGTTGCTTAGATAAGAAATGGAGGAAAGCAGATATACCGTTGCTCACTTGGGAATCTTCTAGAAGAATTTGAAAGGCATCTAAAAGAGACACGACTAATAAAGAAGCAAAGAGCAAATAGCCAGTAAAGGCTATTGGAATAGAAGTCAATAAAATACAGGTCCTAAAATGGAAACTCTGTAAGGAGGCAAAAAGTGGAGCATAAAAATGACGGAACTGCCATGTTTGCCTCATTCACAGAAGTCCAGGAAATTTTTGTGTGAAGCTGCCTGGAAAAAAAAATTCTCTAATGAGGTAAAAAAATAATGTGGTTTTCAGTTGAAAACAAAGAAAGTTTTCGTGATGAATCTTCTTACAATAAATGTGTGGTGAGATTGAACAACAGCGACAACAATATCTGGGCTATTGGAAGTAGGGGTTTGTTTTCCTTGAAATCCAAATAAATACCTTAGTTAAAGCAGTAGATGACTGAGATAAGAATACCTGAAACCCAGAGAGAAAAAGTATTAAATCTCAAGTAACAGACCAACACTGGATGCTTCAGAGGAGGGGTCAGGACACCCCCACCATGAAAAGAAGGGGCATAATTTGCCCCCTCCTTGAAGATTTTATTTCATTCTGTGATAGCCAGAGATTGGCTTAAAATCCCAGGTAGGAAGTATAATATCACCTCCAATTTTGTTTCACTCTTGTTAGCATTTGCTTATATAGCACTGTTTATTCTTCTCATTCATACACACTCCCAATAGCTTTTTTTTCCTTGATGAATTACTGACCTTAAAAATTTCCCGATGCACTGAGTTTCATAGTGTAATGCTGTATATTAAAAAAAATCCCATTTCAATTTCAAACCTGCTGTCTTTCAGCATCTTTAAATGTTTTGTTCTTTGCGTATTGTAAGACTAGAAGAAAAGCAGCTTTTGAGTGCCTTCTGTATGCCACTTATGATTTTGCATACATTTGTCATGTTCCCTCTTACTTTTTTCTATGTAAACAGTTCAAATTGTTTCCTTTCTGTTTCACATGAGAGTTTTTCCAGGAATTTTAAATGGTTTCTCCATGGCCTTGTCAAAACCCTTTTTGTTCTGTGGTATATTTCACTGCAACAGTGACCTACACTGAAGACAGAGCCGCACCATTTATTTGACAGAAGATCCTTACAGTACTTTCTGTATTCTTTATGCAGCATTTTCTTGGAAATTTCTTTTTGATTTTTTTCCTGTTTTAACCAGAACTAGATGTTAAGCTGAGGCTTTTATTAAACTGCCTTCTTTGATGCCTAAGTTTCTTTCATAAGATGTCATAGTGGGAGGAAACAGATCTTCCCAATTGCTTTTGGGTTTTATGGGGATATTGGATGGAGGGGTGGACTATGCAATGAGTGGTACTCTTAAGAAGATGTGTGTTTCTGTGGTATAAAGGTCACTAAGGCTGTCAATAGACATTATAAATATCTTTTGTAGGAGACTAAATCTCTCTTCCCCTAATTACTGTCTTTCTTAAGGTTTGGTATTATTTTACTGTGGAAAGAAATTAATGTTCAAAAAATGCACGAATTACTGTTTGATTGTCAAGGATATTAAATTCGTTCATATTCTGAATTAAAAAGAGAACAAATGGAGATATGTTACACATTACAAGTTCCTCTTTATATTTGAATTTATAATAAATATTTAATTAGAAATGATCTCTTTAAATTCAATAATAGTTATCATTGCAATGTCAACATCACACATTCTCTTTTTTATAACGTGAATATTATAACATGCCTTTTCAGTGTGTGTCCTCAGAATAAAAATAGCTGTTTATATTCCCGAATAAATTGCACAAAAATACTAGCAATGAGTCTTGCTAATGCTGCATGAAAATACTTTTACAAAAAAAACCCATAAAGATTCCTTCTTAGGTGTTCAATAACTAGACCGCTTTTTTGAAAGCGGTGTAAATGGTCTTGCACGGCTTTGTGAAATAAGAATGTGGAAGAATATGTGGATTATGCTGCTACAGCCATTTTGTAACAGATAAATATTGTAAGAAAATGATGAGTAGTTTCAGGACTTATATGAAATTCTTCAGTAACAGACAGGGAACTGGACATTATGATTCATCTGGTCTCATCCACTCCTACTTTTATGAGCTGTTTTTTTCCTTTATCTATTATCAGTTTGGAGTTTATATTTCTTAAATGCAATGTCTCATACTCAAACAGATAGGGTATTTCAGATAAAGGTATGATGATGCACTCATCATTCAAACTTCAGTTTACATCAATAGAGGGTTTTCTTGGATAAGAGCAACAACAATGAATTCAGTATCTCTTGATGTATTATGTTTATACTTTATCACTTAATACTGCATTATACCATGCAGTATCTACTGCACAAATATTTTCAGTTTTTGTCAAGATTATGCATTCAAACAAGCAAAAGCTATTATCTGGGACCTCAATGTCATTGTATTCTTTTGTGTTTTCCTTTTTCAGGTTCCCTTTCATACTTACAAAAAATGCATGTTTGTTTCAATTCTGTTAGGAAAAGTGGTACAGGATTGTTTTCTTCACTGGAAGAGGTCATTTTGTAATATCTAAATGATATTCTTTTGTTCTCTTTTCAGAATTTGGGTCGAGAAAATAACCATTTCTTACTGCTTTGCTTTCTGTATTTCTTTTCCCAAATTCAATATTCTGGTTTTGGCAGCTTTCCAGAATTCTGACGATTGTCCATTTTCTTTTTGTTCAGTCTTAGACTTATCCATGGGAATGCTCACAATGCTCAGGATTTGGCACAGAAAAGCTCTGCAAAGGAAAACAGACTTTAGATGGAATAACAGTGATTGGATAACATAAACTCACCTTCTCTGTTAGGGTGGTGTTTTAAATAGCATTACTGATACTAACTGATTTCTGTTGTTTTAAATTTTTACCTTCACTTGTCAGTTTGACAAGCAATGCACTTTGTGAATGAGCCTGCTTTCCATCTCATTATATGACTCCATCTTTCAAACAGTCAAAGAATGCTTGCTATTGAGGTCGATACCCTTGCCTCTCTGTATGGTCAAAAGACCTTTTCTTAAAGCTTTGGGCGTGAGTTCTTTAACACAGCGTTGAGATGCTAAATGACTTATAACACTGGGCTGTTCCCAGATTGTCACTTACATAACTTTTCTTCAAGAAAGGGCATCAAGCAGAAACTCTTAACCACCTTATTAAATCGGTACAGAATTATTATTATTGAATGTGTTAATTTTTGCAACTCTGACCCAATAGATGATATCATAGAATCATAGAATCATAGAATGGTTTGGGCTGAAAAGACCTCAGAGATCACCTAGTCCAACCTCCCTTCTATGAGCAGGGATGTCTTTTGTTAGACCAGGTTTCTTAAAGCCCCATCCAACCTGGCCTTGAACATTTTGAGGGACGGGGCATCCACAGTTCTGTGGGAAACCTGTTGCTGTGTCTCACCACCCTCATCATAAAAAATTTCTTTAAAACCATTGCTCCATGTCCTGTCACTACAGGCCCTGGTAAAAATTCTCTCTCCATCTTTCTCATAACCCCCCTTTATACCTTGAAAGGCTGCAATACGGTGTCGCCAGAGCATTTTCTTCTCCAGGCTGAACAGTCCCAACTCACTCAGCCTCGCTTCATGGGAGAGATGCTTCAGCCCTCTGACCATACTTGTAGCCCTCCTGAGGAGGAGCATACTCTCTAACAGGTCCATGCCTTTCTTGTACTGGGGACACCAGAGCTGGATGGGGGCCTCACAAAAGTGGAGGGGCAGAATCACCTCCGTTGACCTGATGGCCACATTTCTTTTTATGTAGCCCAGGAAATGACTGGCTTTCTGGGCTGCCATCACACATTGCTGGCTCCTGTCCACCATCCACCTTCTCTGCAGGTCTGCTCTCAATCCATTCATCCCCCAGTCTTTATTGATATTGGGGATCACCCTGACCCAGGTGCGGGACCTTGCACTTGCCCTTTTTGAACTTCATGAAGTTCACATGGGCCCACTCCTCCAGTGTGTCAAGGTCCCTCTGTATGGCGTCCCTTCCTTCAAGCATGTCAACTACACCACTCAGCTTGGTGTCATCTGGAAAAGGGCTGAGGGTGCACTGAATCCCACACAAGAGAACAATCAATGAGCCACAATAGAATTATGTATGGTTAGAGGAAGAACACAGGAAAACCAGAGCTGAAGAAAGCATCTGTTCTCTGTTCCTTCTCCCACTTTTTATGCCCACCTATGTAGACACAGGAAATTATAAGACGATTTCATTTGTTGTGATGGTTTAGGACCCTCACAACCACACCACAACTTTAAAGGAAGGATTGCTTTCAGTCTTTGTTGCACTCACAGGTTCATTACAGATATACCAGCACACTTTTGTGAGGAAGATAATGAAGATAAATGAAATCTTGAAATGAAATCTCATTATTTAATGAGACAAAACATATAATTTAGAATTTTGTCACACAGTGGCATAGTTTGATCCATCTGTGTAGGAAGCAGCTGTTATAAAAAAGATGAGTTTTGTAATTTAGATATTTTTCTTGATTTTTTCTTTTTATTGTTCAGCTCCTGTAAGAACTGCCGTGCTCAACCATCTGTGTGCGTAGGTGTGTCAAGGATGCTGAATTAAAATATTGTATTTGTGTTAGGAACTCATGCTGGCATGCGGTTGTGCAACTCCCTGTTACTATATAGAATATTAGTATTTCCATTGTTCATTGAACTAGTTGAAAATTATATGACTGACTTTAATGTTTGGAACTTGAACGATTCATATGGCAATTTTTCTAAAAATTAAAGAAACAAAAAAAATTAGTCATCAGGCTTTTTTTTTTATACTACAGACCCAGTGAAACAGTTTGAAGAAGCCAAAGAACTTTTTAGAAGGAAGATCCAGAAATCTGTTCAGTACTCTAGCTACTCTTCTGAAATTACAACTAGTATTTATTCATGTGGGTACACTTTTGAGATCAGTGGGTTTACTTGTAAGCAATGGTACACAGAGGCAGAGAAGGATATAGCATCAGACTCATTGCCTGTGTGTGCAGATCTTGAAAAAACAGTACTTTGACTTGAAGCTCAATATAATGAGATAATAGTCTAATAGCACATACCACTCTGCATTACAAATGTACTCCCTTTGTATTCATAAAATATCTCAAGCAAAACTCATGGTGCTGTCACATTTGCATATGAATACCCAGGATATTCTTCTAGCTTGTATTTATTCTGATGTGTTAAATAATATACAATTATTTCTGTAGGGCATCTGGATGAGTGTTTTAGTTTGAATCAGGACTGCATTTTTAAAGAAAATCTCTTGATCATCTGCACTTACTGTGCTGCTTTGTTTCATGTGACAGCAGTCTCAGAGCATAAGGACCGGATCCCTTTGAGACTAAAATAATGTAAAAGAAAATAGTCTGGTAGTCTAAGATTCCTCGTGTACACACTAGAATTTGACATAAAACATTCCAGTGGGTAAATGGGCATTTGGTCTTCCCAGCCAGCCTAGAACTTTTATGGAAAAAACATCCCTGAGATATGTGTAGGGACATGCAGACATTGTGTCCTCAGCTCTAATCACTTCATTCTACAATTATAATTCCATAAGACCACACTACTTATAAATGTAGACATAACCTGTCTGGCCTATATTTTTCTCCAAGTACACTGAAAACAGTGAATAGATCTTGCTTCTCTTCCTTATGGTTGGTTAAAGTGATTTGTCTGACATCATGAGAAGCAATCAGTGTTCTGCATTCTCATGATCCGGCCTGAATTTTGTTTTATCCTCTAGTGCGATTGCTTGATACTGCGAAAATGATGGCGCCCATCTTCCCTGAGAACATATCCCCATCAGACTTCAATCTGAATTGTCTCACCAGGCTTTTCTGGAAGTGTATACAACCTAATCGCAAGAAAGGATTTATCAGTGGGATCAGATCACTGAATGTAGCCACACAGCTTTCCAGAGAAGCTTATTAGTTCTTACTGTCACACTTCTCTGCCCAAGTGCACAGACCTTCAGTGACTCTAACTACCAGTTACCATCTCAGAAGGACTTCTGTTGGGATCTGTGCATGGCTATGGATGAGCAGAAATGATAGCATTCAGGAATTGCCCTCTTACAACAAAGCATTGGCAGTGAATTGATGTTGCATGTGCATGTATGCAATATGATGTATGCATCACACCATAAAAGAGACTTTAAATTGCTATTTAACTGCAAATAATAGATAAGTTTTGTAATCTTGTCATATTTCATTTTATCCTCAACACAAGTCAGTAAGGCATCTGGTTCTGAAAATGTGTTCTATGTGATCCTTTTGTGTATTTAGCAGAGCTGTTTATTACCCAATCAGTTACAATCATTACTCTCATGTAGTTTTTAGAGTTCATTTAAAAGCAGATTACCAATACCAATAGTTTTCTTTGTTAGAGAGAAATTAGTCTGCTCTTTTCTCATCCTTTCTATTTTTTTTGTCAGTCATACTTAGTATTTAAGGGAGCTTCAGAATAACCCTTCAGAGGACATATACAAAAATGGGAAAAAAAGTGAAAGGTGAAAACAATTTTTGCCTGAATCTAAAATTTAGATTTTACAGTATTTGTTTCTGATTTCATTACTTCAGTGCTCTAACAGACAAAAATCTTCCTCCCGTTTCTCAGAAAAAATAGATCTTTCACAGAGATTGAACCACCCACGGCTCTAAGTTATGGTACAGATTATATGTATAGATTGGAAGGCAATTCTTTAGCCACTAAACATAGTTTTGGAAAATGCATAAACCTATTTGGATAGGTCGTACTTGATCTGATCATCAAGCAAAGGTGACATTGCCTGGGCCAGCTGCCATAAATACAAGTTCCAGTTCTGCGAGATTTTGTTTAGTGCAGGACATATAACTCTCTGTGAATCATGAAGAACAACTCCGGTGTATGTGCCCTGAGATAATAGAGCTGTCAGTCAGATGGAGACAGGAGTCACTGCAATAAATACTTCTGTTCCTGTACTAGACAGTCATTGGTGATGTGAGGAAACTACTTCATACATATTTTGCATGTTTTATGGGGAGGGAGTTGAGTTCTTCCTTTTCACCTTTGCAGAAGAGACAAGGAAATTACTGTAGTCCAAAAGATAAAATGATTGATAAGTGGTTAGCGAATAAGTGTATTTGCTACAGATAATGCATATTATATACATGGCATATACACCATATGCTTATATCACAGAATCACAGAATTGTTCAGGTTGGAAGGGACTCCTGGAGATCACCTACTGCAATCCCCATCGTCAAGCAGCTTCAACAAGAGCAGGTTTCCCAGAACCGTGTCCAGTCATGTTTTGAATATTTGCCCAGATGGAGACTCCACAACCTCTCTCTGGTGTTTTACCACTCTCACTATAAGTATGTTCAGATGGATTTTCCTGTATGTTAAATAGAGCTCATTGCCACCTGTCTGGTCAGTGGGCAGCACTGAGGAGAGTCTGTCTCTTTTGTCTTCATTTCTTCCCATCAGATACACACGGCTAAGTGTCATGGTTTGGGCTGGACTGGCTACTGAGATGAACAGCAGATGCTCTCCCCTAGCTCTCTCTCCAAGGTGAGGAGGGAGAGAGAGAAAGAGACTTATAACAGTAAGATTCCCCTGAGCCTCCCCTTATGCAGACTGAGCAGTCTCAATTCTCTCAGCATCTCCTTCTTGGTCAGATGCTCCAGTCCCTTAGTCACCGTGGCCCTGCACTGGGTTGACTCCAAAAAGTCCAAATCTTTTTTGTACTGGGAAGCCCAGCACTGGACACAGCACTCCAGATGCCCCATGCCTGCAAGTGTTCAAGGTCAGTTTGGATGGGGCTTTGAGAAACCTGCTCTAGTGAAAGATATCCCTGACCATGGCAGGAGGGTTGGAACTAAATGATCTTTGAAAATCCCTTCAACACAAACCGTTCTATGATTCTATGTCTTCCCGGAGCTGAATAGAGAGGAAGGATCACCTTTCTCGACCTGCTGGCAATGCTCTGCCTAATACAGCTCAGAACGTTGTTGACCTTCTTTGCCATGAGGATGCATTGCTCTCTCATGGACAGCTTGTTGTCCGCCAGGACCCCCAGGTCCTTGTCTGCCAAGATGCTTTCCAGCTGGCCGGCCTGGCAGTGTGTACTGATGCATGGGACTGTTCCTCCTCAGAAGCAGCACTTTGCACTTCCCCTTGTTGAACTTTATAAGGTTCCTGTTCAGTGCACTTCTGCAACCTGCTGAGGTCCCTCTGGATGGCAGCACACCCATCTGGTATGTCAGACACTCCTCCCCATTTTGTATTATCTGCCAGGTTGATGAGAGTGCCCTCTGTTCCATTGTTCTGTTCTTTAATGAAGATGTTGAACAGTGTTGGCCCCTAGGACTCACCACCAGTGGTTTGCTTCCAACTGCACTTTTTGCCACTGATCACCATACCCTGGGCCCAGCCATTCAGCTGGTTTTTAATCCACTTTACTATCTAACTTACCTAACCTGCACACTGTCAGCCTGCCTATAAGTACATTATGGGCAACAGTGTTAAAAGTCATACTAAAGTTGTGGCAAACAACATCCACTGCTCACCCCCATTCACTGACCCAGTGACCTCATCGTAGAATGCTAGCAGCTTGGTCAGGCATGCTGACCATAAACCCATGCTGAGTACTTTGCATCACCTTCTTGTCCTTCATGTGCTCGGAAATGCTTTACAGGATGGCTTTCTTCATGACCTTCCCGGGAACTGAGGTGAGGCTGACCGACTTGTAGTTCCCCAGGTTTTTCCCTCTTGATCTTGTACATATAGTATGAGCAAATGTATAAACCTTATAGGACTAAGGATATACCTGTGGTTATAATGAACATAGTGATTTCCTATAGTGAATAACAGACATTCGGTTAAGCATGTTTTAAGCCATCCATTCATTTATTAATTCTTCATAACTCTTAAGTAACTTATAAATGTGCTCTTAACCTAATGTGTGCTCATGTATGTTAAATGTAATAAAATGTGGTACTCCACAGCCACTAGAAGGGAAAAAGGTTAGAGAACTGTGCCAAAAGATCTAACCTATTCTCCTATTTACAGTGCTAGATTATTTCTGTGATTAAATCTAACAATAAGATTCATAGAGAGTAAAACATGCATACCTTTGTGAGCAACTAGGAGTATGAATCTGAAAGGTATTAGGAAAAAGTAGAAATTACCTTTACGCAGCACATGTATGTGTATTTATGCAACATAACTGCACTGAAGTCCCACAGACAACTTTTTATGAGAACTTAAATGAGATGTATATAGATTGGCCATAAAGGAATACACTTCACTCCATGTATATCAAATACAGACATGTAAACAAATATAACCATCTGTTTTAGTCATTTTAGAACATCCATCATCATATCCTCCAGGACTTGTTGGTCTAATAACATTTTTCAAAACACATGCCATAACTGTACTCATGTGAAAAAGATATATCCCTACGCTCACTCTATTCTGATATGCGTAAACAACTGCATTTTGAAAGAATACAATTATTTTCGTATGTGTGAGGGGAAATATGCTAATTTACTGATCTGGGTTCAAACTTGCTTTGAAAATAATTGGTCTTCTTGCCATGAGCCCACCTACGCTATTTTAACAAATAACCCAGTTAGAAGTTGCAGTCTAATGCGGGATGATTTAAGTTTACTTGTGAAGTTGAGATTTTTGGAGCATTGCTTGTAATAAAAAAATGATTCACAAATTGATTCACTTTTTAATAAGATTTTTTTTCTCAGCTACAGTTAAAATGATTTGTCAAATGCTTGTTATATAAATAGCCAATTATTTTAATAAGGTTCATTGGAAACGATAGGAATTGTTGCCCTGAAGACATGCTTCTACAGTGTAAAATTAGATGGTATGTTACTTAATGGGATGAAGGTTTCCATGCCAGTGTATATTAAAAGTAATTAAAAATGAAAAATCTTCTTCAAATTATATAAAAACTTCTAAAGTACCAACTCTTTTAAAACTAATAAGAAAGGTCCAGGGAATGCTATTCCAAAATTCTATTAAATTTAAATTACCTCAGATGAAAAGCCATTAAAAATGCATTTGAACAGGTAAATAGAAGATCACGAAATAGTGACATAGTCCAGTATTGGAAGAGTGATGCCACAGAGAAAATTAGAATGTTTTAGTGTCTATAACTAAAAGATAAAAAATTTGCAAAACAGGCAGTAGGCACCTATGCAGATGTCATTGTATGATCAGAGCAATAGTCAGTTTTCTCAGACTTTTATTTTATGTGAGTTTTCAAAACAGAAATAAGGTTTTAAGAAAATACCCTCAAAATACACAAAAAAAGTATGAAAATAAAGACACAAATATTGCTGTGAAAGCAACAAGATGTCTAGTTACTGCAGCAAAAATTCCTGTACAGCCTTACCTTATTTATAATGTGCTCGAAGTCCTTTGAAGTTAACAGGCACCTTCATACTCTCTCTAGAAGCTCCCATTAGACTTTTACAAAATTAATTCTATGATCTCACCATTCTTTTACACAGTTTCCAATAGTTCCTAAGGAAAACAATTGCAAACAACTTTTGGAGTGTAAAAATACAGAAATAATTTAGATTTGCTCTCTGGCTGGAAAACATGCACATTATAAACTTATGCATAGCACATAAAATGCTAAATTCGTATATTGGAGTGGTGCATAAACTTCATAGTGTTCATAGAGGTTGCCCCTGTAGGTTCCTAGCAATTCTTAAACCAAATAACAATTATAATTTTTTTTATGGCCTTAATTCAAAGTGTCAAAAGAACAGTATTCTGCAAAACATTTCATTGTGTCTTTTTCTTGGTATTTTTTATTATTGTTATTAGTTTTCTAATAGATCTACAGCTAGTCTTAGCATTCTGACAACTGTGGTTATTGTTACTGTTGTATAGCAATGTATTCATAAGCGACTTGAAAACTTTAAATTGAATTCTGAAATTTTGTTTAAGTGAAGGTTGCATGGGGAAATAATATTATACAACATGCAGAGGGAAACATAGTCACAAAGGATGAGGAAAAGGCTGAGGTGCTCAACGCCTACTTTGCCTCTGTCTTTAACAGTGGAACTAGCTGTTCCCTGGGCACCCAGCCTCATGAGCTAGGAGACAGGGAGGGGAAGCTGAACGAGGTCATCACAATTAAAAAGGAAGTGATCAGTGACCTGCTACACTGCTTGGATGCACAGGAGTGTATGGGACCAGATGGGTTACACCCAAGAGTGCTGAAAGAGCTGGCAGACGTGCTCGCCAAGCCACCTTCCATTATTTACCTGAAGTCATGGCTAACTGGGGAGGTCCCAATGGACTGGAGGGTAGCAAATGTAGCACCCGTCTACAAGAAAGGCAGAAAGGAGGATCCGGGAAACTATAGACCTGTCAGTCTGACCTCGGTAGCAGGGAAGGTCATGGAGCAGATCATCTTGAGTGCCATTACAAGCTGTATAATGGACAACCAGGGGATCAGGCCTAGTCAGCATGGGTTCATGAAAGGCAGGTCCTGCCTGATGAACCTGATCTCCTTCTGTGACAAGATGACCCGATTATTGGATGAGGGAAAGGCTGTCAATATTGTCTACCTAGATTTTTGAAAAGCATTTGACACTGTTCCCTATAGAATTCTCATGGAAAAACTGGCGGCTCATGGCCTGGATGAGCAAACGATCTGCTGGATCAAGCACTGGCTGGATGGACGATCCCAAAGAGTGGTGGTGAATGGAGTTAAATCCAGCTGGCAGCCGGTCACAAGTGGTGTTCCTCAGGGCTCAGTGTTGGGACCATTTCTGTCTAACATCTTTATTGATGACCTTGATAAGGACATAGGGCGTACCATCAGTAAGTTCGTAGATGACAGCAAGTTAAGCGGGAGTGTTGATCTGCATGAGGACAGGGAGGCTCTACAGAGAGACCTGGATAGATTGGATCGATGTGCCAACGCTAGTGGTATGAGCTTCAAGAAGGCCAAGTACCAGGTCCTGCACTTGGGCCACAACAACCCCATGCATCGCTACAGACTTGGGGAAGTGTGGCTGGAGAGCTGCCTGGCAGAAAAGCACCTGGGGGTTCTAATGGACAAGCAGCTGAATATGAGCCAGCAGTGTGCCCAGGTGGCCAAGAAAGCCAATGGCATCCTGGCTTGTATTAGAAATAGTGTGACCAACAGAAGAAGGGAGGTGATTGTCCCCCTGTATTCGACGCTGGTGAGGCCTCACCTTGAGTATTGTGTCCAGTTTTGGGCACCCCAATGTGAGAGAAATATCGAGGTGCTGGAGCGAGTGCAGAGGAGGGCAACGAAGCTGGTGAAGGGCCTGCAGAACAGATCTTATGAGGAGCGATTGAAGGAGCTGGGACTGTTTAGTTTGGAGAAGAGGAGGCTGAGGGGAGACCTCATCACTCTCTACAACTACTTGAAAGGACATTGTGGAGAGGTTGGTGCTGGTCTCTTCTCACGGGTAATTAGCGATAGAACAAGAGGGAATGGCTTCAAGCTGCAGCAGGTTTAGACTGGACGTTAGGAAAAAATTCTTCACAGAAAGAGTGGTCAGACACTGGAATAGGCTGCCCAGGGAGGTGGTGGAGTCATCATCCCTGAATGTGTTTAGGAGTCATTTAGATGTGGTGTTAGGGGATATGGTGTAGGGGAGAACTTTGTAGAGTGGGGTTGATGGTTGTACTTGATGATCCCAAGATCTTTTCCAACCTGAATGATTCTATGATTCTATGAAGAAAGCTAGGAAAATGTTACAGATAATAAATCTATTTTAAAATGGTGGTTTTACAGATAGATGCTACAACTAATTCACTGATACTATAACAGCATTGCTTTGAATACAGGTGTAAATTATAGGTGGAAAAGATGATAAATGAACCGATGCGGAAAGAAATTAGTCATAACAAAGAATGCTGTTTGGTCAAAAGTAGCGATTTTACTTGCCACATTAGATTTAAGAATATGTCATTTAAAAAGACTTCAAAATATTCTTTCATTTTCCATTTATTGGAACTTGTATTTCTTTACGAATCAAAGTGAACTCAGATTAATAGCTATATATTCCAATTTTTCTTGAAACAAGTTGACCTAACATTATTCAGACACCACTAAGATAGGAAATAACATTTGATTTTTTCCAAACTAAGGAAAAAGATAAGAGTTTAGAGGCAGTATGAAGTCTTTCTTTTCCTTTTTTTTTTTTTTTTTTTTTTATGAGGGCTTGTTACACAGACGTAATGAAAAAAGTATAAATTAGTCTAAAGAAGCCCAAGAGGACATAAAATTGCTTTGAAAGGTGAGCCAGCTATATTAGGGAGGATGCTTAAGAGGCAGTTTCTGACAGAACTCTAGATAGGAGCAACTGAACTCTTCTCAAAATTGTTTTCATTATGTGTTTAGACACTAATGTATATTGCCGGTTAGGAGAACGTCTCAAACAGTCACGCATAGTCAAGCCAAAAGTTCTGATTTGCATCCAGGCATTATTTTTTATTTCCTTGGGTTGTTTATTTAGAATGTCTCTTTTGGGTTCAGAACACAACTTCAGTAACTCTTTTACCTGACTTACTCTTTTTAATGGAATAATACTATCTGAAATATGTGTACTGAATGGTTCAGGAAAAATTCTAATAGGCAGCTCTGTGATGGATTATGCTGCAGGACATTTACCACAATATGTTGTACCAAATACTTGCAGGAGAAGGAAAACTTCATACAGAATAATGAAAGTAGGGGTAATATAATGTTTAGCCTCTAAAGGTGGACTAAAAAGGCTTGTTCTGTTTCATCTCAAATGTAAAGCTGTTTTTTGCTCTTTTTGAAGATCAGATAATAAGGATATCTGAACAGTGAATCATTTCAGTATGACATTATAGTTGAAGTTTCCTGCAGGTTATTTGGCACAGCATTTTTAGAGCCTTCTCTGGTCAGGAAACTAGCTTTGAAAAAGCAATCAAACCACTGAATTTTAACCGATGTCTGCCCTGTGTTCAATGTGCAATGAATACATCCCCTTCAGGTTTAATAATACATACTATATTCCCAAATTTCATGGGAATATGTTCCAGTTCTTTTTAAATGTTTCATACCAGGAGTGTACCAGTAATATATTAGTGCTTGGTTTTGTATAATCCTGGTTAAATCAAGGAACAGTTATAGCTGAAGTTACAGCTTATTCTTTTTTTCCATTAATTACAGCCAAAAACTTCTTCAGAAAGAGGTTAGAAACTTTCTTAAACCTATAATTAACAATAATAAAATTAATTATTATCATGGCAATTACATATCCCTTCTGTGTCTTTTAACAAAAAATTGAAGGTGATCTACCTGTGCTTGCAATTTTTTTGGTGATGCTTATATATTCTGTTTAAATATTATTTTTTATCTTTTTTATTAGCTTTTTGAAAAAAAAAATAAGATTGTCCTTGTTTAGGAGACCTTTACAATTCAGTATTGTTATAGCTAACCACAGGAATATGAGAAAGAACATTTTCATGACTTTTTTTTTTTTGTGTGTGTAAATATTTTACCAAAAGTCTCCTACTCTTAAAGGACATGTGTCCTTCTATATGTGAATTGCTGTAATCCTTTGAATTTTATCATTTAACTAAGTAGCTCACTGCTAAGGTAGCCATATTAAATTCTATTGATAATCTTAAGTCAGAGTCTTTACCAAATAAATCTATTCTATTGTACTAAGTAGTATTGTACAATACTACTATTGTATCTATTCTATTTATACTAAAGAAATCTATTCTTTTCAGTGGAGCTTTACCATTTAATGTCTCGTAAAAAAATGCGGTGCTTGAATGAACTGGTACAAATCTGTAATAACAAAAAAGAGTATATAATCTGACTTCGACGGTACTTGTTAGGAAAGTAATAATTAAAAGTTTGAGCATATGAACGCTCATGTTTAAACAATAGCAGGGTATTACAAAGTTCTGCAAGTAAGGTCATACACTTTGTGTGGTCTTACTAATATAGTACTTATTCATGCAATTAAATCTTCCAGGATCAATATGCAGTAAAGAAAAAAATACAAAGAATACATTTAAAAAATATATCAAGAACCATCAATCCACTCTAAGAAAAGCCTAGATTAAGCTCCAGCTAAAAGATAATTATTCCATACTACGTGTTTTTCCACTTTATGCCTGACCAGTTTCCAAACGTACTAACAGGTTGTTAGTTATCAACAATGTATATTTTTATATAGAACTGGCTAGGGAAGTTTTTAAGTTTTCTGGTTTTCTTTAAAAAAAAAAAATAATAATAACTGGGGGCAAGGGTTTCATTTTTCTCTAATTGTGACTTGATCTTTATACAGCGTATAGTTGTGGGTCTTTATAGAAGCCAATTATGATACAGAGGTTACAACCAGTTGATCTTCTGTTCCCATTTGTTTTCTGTATACTATATTCACTTTATTATGGAAAAAAAAAATAATTGCAATATTCATAAGGGATAACTGGATTATGTCTAATCAATGATCCTAATAAGAGCCAAGCTGACTTCCAGTATGGACACTTGAACATAGATGCTGTGGCTGCGATGGGCCAACCATTCTATCAAGACAGAAGGCTGATTAAAACCATGACTTAGACTTGAGATGAGCAGACCAAGTGTGATTAGTAAGCCAAAATGAGTATAAAATCAAAGGATAAGGAAAGAATTTGCTTGTCAGCAGGAGGTAACTTCAAGAAGTGCATACTGCAAAAGGTAGTCCTGGATCAGAAACAAGGGCTCAGGTGGCAGGAACCAGGAATCTGGGCTAAGTAAAGAACAAGCAAGCAGGGGACGGGAACAAGATACTGGTGTGCATTTGCAGCCAAAAGACAAGCTGTGTTGGCAAAACCAACTGATTGAGCTTATCAGTCCCTTCATCACAAAATGTCAGGCTTATACCAAGTAGCTTACAGAAGAACTCAAATTACTGGATGTAATATTTAAATATTTTATTATAAGTTACATAATTTATATATCCATTTCATGTGGGGTAATTTTTTCAGGAAAACACATGTGACTGTATTTAACAGGTAAAGTCCAAAATGGGGGTCATGTATTTTTAATTATATTACATGTGCAAGTACAGTACTAGTTTTCATTCATGTTTTATTAAATGCTTAGAGGATTAAAAAAATATATATACAATCCAGCAAAGAAGGACAAAACCCCAGAACTCTGTCCTATGACGATTTGGCAAATAACTATGTAATATAGCAAAGTTGTCTCCTACTTGCCTAGTTCTGACAGCATACTTCTCTTCCAAGTTGCACAATGACTGTGCTTCAAACAGAAGCATGATTAATAGCTTTGTAGTTATGGTTTGATCTTAAAGGTACAAAATGTAAATTTAATCATCTTCAGCCTTTATTTCCTAAGCAATTGTCTTGTCCCTTCAAGCTATTACTCAAGGAACAATCTATATTCAGAAAAAGGTCAGGGTTCCCTTGTTCCTGCACCACTATTAATTTCAGAAACCATCTTCAGTAGAGAAATCTTGGGGGATTGGGCATGGGGGAGGCTGGGGTTTTTGGGTTGGGGTTTTTTTGTGTTTTTCGGTTTGTGGGGTTTTTTTGTTTGTTTTAGTTAACCTGGGCACTATTTAGAAATACAGGCTTCTCCTGTGCTAGCATTTAAATCTCTTCAGGAGCCCATTTCACTCAGTCTTATTAGGTCCCTCTCTGAGAAATTCTGAATTCTTTGGTAGTATCCAGCTATCTGTGTTTTAGTTATTGCAGTGTGTAGGATTGTTATCTAAATTACACTAAATTACACAAAATCTGACCCAGCATAAAACCTAAGTTTACCTGACCATGAGCAACCTACAGTGATTTTACTTTGTATTAGTAATTTACATTAAAAGCACATCCTTCTCACACAGGCAGGTTGATTGCATAGTCAGTGAAGAATTCATATCTGACAACACACAGAGAGCTTTTTTTTATGAGCCTTTATTGTCCTTAGGAGCAAGTACTCCAGAAACTCTGGCATTTTAAAATTTCTATTCAAATTTACTTCTAATCATGACAATATGACAAAGGGAATATATGTGCTTCAGAAGAAAGAAACACACCAGCTGGTGTAAAGTTTAGTATCATAATTGGCACATCTAGGAATTTGAATAAAATCTGACCATAATTTGCAGGAAACACTTTTAATTAAATATGTTACATCTATATGTTCAATCAACTTAAATAACAAAGAGTAAATTAAATAATTATTTAGAACTTATGCTCCTTTCTTTAACACAGTTCAGTTCATTATCTTTCCAACTAAATATCTGTTCTGGTATCAAACATGATGCTGCAATTAGCTAGTCTTTCCTCATTCATCAAATATGAGATATTTGTTTGAACTGATGGGACTAAAGGTTCTCAAATTACTGGAAAAAAAATCACTGTAGGATCCAAGTAAGAAAGATAATAATAAAAAACTTCCATATTTCTGCACTGATCATAGCTGATTGCTCCATACGGATAGAATATGAGGATTGCTTTAAAAGTATTTGGTACTTAAGGTTCAGTCTGGTTTCTACATCATAATATAGACAATATAGAATATGCTGGAAAGTTGTGCATTTTTTCCTACATATTTAAATATGAATGGCAAATTAGAAAAAATTAAATACCTTGAGAAGAAAAGCTTTTAAGAGGATAAATTACTACTTTTATTTCACCCAGTAAAGATAGCTATATGTTCACTTAATGGTTTTTTATTTCACAGTGACCTTGATATTTTTTTCCCACAAATATGTTAGTCTGTATTAAGATGATGAATAACCTAATGAAAACGTAAGGTTAATGGGCTTTGCTTAAAAAGGCAAATAGGGAGCTGAAGAATCTTGTTAAATTTTATAAATACAGATAAAGAATTTAATTTAGAATTGATCAGGTCCGTTCTTTGGTCATTTCACTTGGAAGGTTTTATTTCTTGCACACGAAGATGTTACTTCTCTTCTTCCTCTTTAACAGACAGAAATTCAGCTAACCCTGTGAATTTTTATTAGTCCAGTATTATCTTTATAGGCAACAAATAATAAGACACAACGGATTAAAAAGAAACTCACAGATCAGTAGCCACCACCAATTTTAGTATAAAAATATGATTTTTTTCTGGTTCAAAGAATTGAAACAAGCTGCCACATTTAGCTGAAGGTCTATCCCTGCAGTTCTGTTCACAGCAATGGGAAGATTATCACAGAATCACAGAAAGATTGAGGATGGAAGGGACCTCTGGGGGGTCATGTGGTCCACCTTCTCCTGCGCAAGCAGGGCCACGTAGAGCTGGTTGCCCAGGGCTGTATCCAAATGGTTTTTGAATATGTCCACGGAGACTCCCTGGGCAACCTATAGCACAGTTCAATCACCCCCTCCAAGTGAAAAAAGGGATTTATGGTGTTGAAACACGGAATGTCCTGTGTTTCAGTTTGTGTCCATTGCCTCTTCTCATGTCACTGGGCACCACTGAAAGCAGCCTGGCTCCATCTTCTTTGCACCTTCCCTTCAGGTGTTTATATGCATTTATGAGTTTCCTCCTGACCCTCGACTTCTTCAAACTAAACAGTACCACCTCTCGTGGCCTTTAAGCATTTACTTTAGCCTCATAGTTCCAGTCTCTTAATCATCTTGGTGGCCTTTTGTTCAACTCTCTCCAGTATGTCCATGTCTCTCTCATACTGGAGAGCCCAGAACTGGACGCAGCATTCTAGGTGTGACCTCACCAATGCTGAGTAGAGAGGAAGGATCACCTCCCTCGACCTGCTGGCAATGCTCTGCCTAATACAGCTCAGGAGATTGTCGGCATTCTTTGCCATGAGGATGCATTGCTGTCTCATGGACAGCTTGTTGTCCACCAGGACCCCCAGGTCCTTGTCTGCCAAGCTGCTTTCCAGCTGGTCTGCCCCGCAGTGTGTACTGGTGCTTAGGATGGTTCCTCCCCAGGGGCAGAGGCAGGGCTTTGCACTTCCCCTGGTTGAACTTCATAAGGTTCCTCTTCAACCCATTTCTACAGCCTGTTGAGGTCCCTCTGGATGGCAGCACACCCGTCTGGTGTAACTGGTAACACCAGTTTTGTGTCACCAGCAAACTTGGTGAGGGTGCCCTCTGACTCACCAGCCAGATCATTAGTAAAGATGTTGAACAGGATCAGACCAGTATTGGCTCCAGAGGTACACTGATAGTTAGTGGCCTCCAACTGGACTTTTTGCCACTGATCGTCAGCCTCTGGGCCCAGCCATTCAGTTTTCAGCCTAGCCCACATACATCGCACACATAACCTAAAAGCTACACAGCTTTTTAGATCTGCAGAAAAGACCAGAGGTGCAACCTTCCCTGGAGACATCACAAATTCAATCCCATCTAGGCAAGATGTGTGTATTAAAACACAGAATTTTTGTACGTATATTCCAAGTAAATGTAAAAGATCAAATTAAAAGTACAAAAGTTACATACTCAACTACCAGAAATCAAGCAACTTTGTTGACAGAGCTGAATGCTGCTTCTTCTGCGCAAGCCCTATTGCATCAGGTTTAGACATTTACGTAGACTCTTCTTTAGTTTGTATGTGCAGTGCAAACCAGGTTTGCATTTTGGGGGCAGAAGCAGATTCAGCATAACAGTAGATGAGTATTACTTCAATTCATAGGTTGTTTTGCAGACCAACGAATGCAACTAGTTCATCTATGCTACGTGTCTTCTCTTTTGAATTTATTTCTGTGCTGTGTACATGTGCACTCCATCAGCAACTGTATCCTAAATGAACATGCACCCAAGAAAAACTGAGTGAAGTAAAATTGTAGCACAAGCTAAGGACGACTTTCCTGTTTGCTGTTTACAGTGTCTAATGCAACAGGACTTCAACTCTTAATGAAGCTAGTGTGGGCTATCATCTTTTAAACGTTTAACTGTATGCATTGGTGCAGCCCTTTGAGACAATGCTGTATAAAATCCATGAAATGTTTCTCTGCCATATAGTATAAACATAAATGCACAGATGGGGAGAATTTTAATTATTAGATATCATTATCCTTCATCTGCCTATTCATTATGACTGAAAAATACTGTATTGCATTTGAGAAAAATAATCTGATACTATACTTGAAGGTTACTACACTGAAAAACACAGGGGAGTATTATTCTTGCAGCATTTGACAAAGTGTACTGGAAAACAGAACCTCAAATGAAATTAACCGCCTTTTCTGTCTTTTGAATTTAATAAAATTTGCAAGCTTCTAGATCAAGCTATTAGTTTCAATTGCCCACTAACTCATGCACAAAAAGGAAATTTTTTAGACCGTTAAACAACCTTGTCAATTAGATGTTTAATGAATTAAGATGAACTGCGAGACATTCTTAACTGGCATCTGTTGATAAAGAAGTAGCTACATTTCTTGAAGTTGCAAGGATCACTAGTGAGTACTCTGTTAGTTGAATTTATTTAAGGCCAAACTGTGACTTGTGGTCCTGATGTCCTCTGGAAGTTAGAGTGAATATCTCTGAGGAAAACTTTAAATTCTGTTGTGTGCTGTGTGTGTATGAAACTAACTAAATCTATATGAAATTGATTTGTTTTTTTCATAAAGCGTTCCCTCTTTAATCAAATCCTTTAATGAGCATGTTTGCTGGGGAAAAAAAATGTATGTCTTCTAATGTCAATTGTATGAATACGTTGTATTTCAGTGCTTTAAAACATGTGCTTATTGCTTTTACAATTTCTCTTTGCTAATCCTGACATTGTCTTGTTTTCTTCCTGCAGATGTAAATGAATGTGAAGCCGAACCTTGCAAGAATGGTGGAATCTGTACAGACCTCGTTGCCAACTATTCCTGTGAATGTCCAGGTGAATTTATGGGAAGAAACTGTCAACAGAGTAAGTACTGCATGTTTTTACATCTATTTTTCAAAATAAAATAAATACTTTTGCAGAAACAATTATTCTATGGAAATATTACTCTAGTCTACAAATGCATAATGTTCAAAATAGCCATCTTATTCTTTTCAAAATGGGGAAAATTTACGAAAGCAAATCTGACATGCATTCAAGTAAAACACCTGATATGATGGAAGCATTTGCAAAATGCAAAATTTTTATCTGAGAGTCAAACAAGAAGGAGTAAACAGTGCAAAGTAGAAAAATACAATAGCCGATTCAGGCTAGGGGTTCATCGCTCCAAGTATCCTGTCTTCAACAGTAATTCTTAGCAGATATCAACAAGTGTAAGAGCAAAAAGGGCAAAAATACATGCTACTTTCTCTGAAATGTCTCTAGCCTCTGCAAGTTAGACCACTGGTTTACAGAGAAGTCATTAGTGGAGATCCTCCAGTATCTGTCCTGGGAAAAATCTTACATGATTTTACCAATAACATTGACTATGAATGCACTGTAAATGTCTGATTCCTAAAGTTGTTACTAAAGAGGAGTTCTTTGCATATGAAAGATTGTATAATCTTGAATATTAAAAAAAAAAAATTAAAAAAAAAAACAAAACAAAACAAAACAAAACAAAACAAAAAAAGAATAAAATGCTATGGGTACGAAATGCAATATAACTGTTATAACAGATGCTAGATTTTAAATACTTCAGAGAAGAAAGCCTGTGTGTTATAGTCGAACAAAGGATGCCAGTATGATGGTGTTGTGGAGAAAGCTAATATACTCCCAAGATATGTCAAGCCTGGTACCTCAAGGAAAAAAAGGAAAGTATTTGTGTATTAGTGATTGTGGTATTAGATATTACGTTCAAAATGCCTGAAATACTGGAGTTATCCACATTCAAGAAAGGAGATTTCTAGTTCAGGGAAGATCTTCTATGTGTAGCAGGAAAAATAAAACAAAAAGTGTTACAAGTTGACTTCTAAATAAATGAAACCATAACAAAGTTAAAGAATAGGATTCGTTTCTCTGTGTTCACATTGTGCATGGATGGGGAAGAAGGGAGAAGTAAAACAACATGGACCAAATAACCACAAATGACAAGGTGGGAATTTTTTCAAGTAGCCTTAGTGAAATCTCAGATTTATATATGCAACAGGCCAAAGATTTGAGGCACCCAACGTAATGTGTATATAATTCTACCGAGAAATCAAAGATTACAGTTTGCTTTGAGCAATTTTACAGGCCTATATGGCTACCCTAAAGAATTTGTAAAAAATGAACATCTATTAAAGTTTTTTGTAAAAGTTGCTGGTAAAACACTTCATACATTTCCTTATAAGGTGCAACTGAATTACCATTTGGAATTTTACCAGGAATCTCATCCGTCTCTTCAGAGTTTATCCATTCTGGGTTTTTTGACTGCATCATGAACATTGTTCAGATTATAGAACACATAAGACTAATCTGTTTTGCTAGAAATGGGGTAGTCAGAGCTATCGAAGTGATCATGGCATTTTCTGGATCATCATCTGTTACCTCATATTTCTTTTTCTTTTTATAGATGTATATTTAATTATATATATATAATGTAAATATAGATGTTGTGTGTGGAGTTGTATGTGTTATATATTATACTGGATTTGGTTTTATGTTTATGTTTATTTATATATACATAACATGCATATTTCTGTTTTGGAGAGCATATAACAAAAAGTACATCTGTACAAAAAATACAGATTTCCAGTATATCAAAATAGTGGAAGAATTCTGCTAATGTCAATTACTGAATTGCAAAATATGCTGCCTGCAGTCTGTCTTTCTGGGTCATGCTTGGGGGATTTGCACTGGTAAACCAATCACCCAGTCAAATGATCTTACTGGAGATGTTTCTGTAGATAAATGCTTGCAACAGTGACCCAGGACTCCATCGCCTAGGCCATATGGAGGAAGGCCGAGGAATTTGAAAGGATAATTCTGTTGAGCTTTTTATAATTATGATAAGGGTCTATACAACAGTCAGATTGCTTTGGTTTAGAGATCAAGGACAAAATGTGCTTTTTTTAAACCATTAATTTGCTGGCTGCAAAGTGTGTGTGGCGTGGTAAATGGGAAGCATGGCAATGCAGCAGTGGTAAAAAGCTGTTCCATACTTCCTCTGGGTAGGAACGGTGTCATGGGAGGAGAGTGAAATCATATGTGTTTCGAAGACTGAAAAGTAATATATTACTTAAATCAGTAATTAGAAAATGTTGCCCAATGCAGATATTTGAATACTTCCATTATTCCGTTATGCTGTTATGCTCATGTTATTCAGCTAAGCATATGAAGAGTGATCAATAAATAACAGATAATTAAGGATGGGAATAATGTTTGTACTGACTGTAATCACCGAACTACCCCTGCTCAGGAAAGCCAATGCATTCCTTTAGTACTATGGCACAATTCCCAAACTTTTAGCATTCATCTACTTTTGAGCTAGCTTTAGCACATCTAGCATTAAAATGGTAACTTTCCTTTTTATACCCCAATATAATTGTGCACTATACTGGTTCTTATAACTGGGCTTGTAAATATCCTTTTTTTTCATGAAAAGTTTAGTTATATGTCATCATACCTAATTATGTAATTACAAGTAGTAATTACATATTCTAATTACACCATTAGAGTTTTACACATATTTACAGTAATCATGTAATTAAATACTGTTACACTAATTATGTAAATTACTGATTGCTGTCTCAGAATTACCTCACAAAGCTCAAAGATTGCTAATCCACATCACAGAATATATGAAATATCCTAGATCAAGAATAAAAAAAAAGCAAAAATACATCACACAGTCCGTTCTCCTGCCATTACAAGCCTGTTCTCCAGGATGCATATTCTAATGGTATCTAATTTGGTATATCCCAAATACCAATGCTTTGTAATGGTGACTTGTCATGTTACTCATCAGCTTGAAGTAGTTTATCAGACTGTTTTTCCTAATGCTCCAACTAGGTTTTTTCTATTTTTTTATTCCACTGTTTAATCCCACCATAATTAATTTTTCTTAGTGAATGTCCTAAATAAGTCCCTTCCATTATATCTCATGTGTAGACCTTCCCAGGTGTGTGACAACTTTATATTACACCCAGATCCTGTGAGCCTTGTGGAACACCCACCTAAAATCCTTCTGACTAGTCCCGAGAGCCTCTCCTTCAGTGCAGCTGAAGTGAGAGGGAAAGAAACTGGTCTGGAACTGGGTACTAAAACAGCGCTAAAATGCCTAATGAGCTTGCAGTTGTATTTAGACCACCTTGACGATCTTCTGAGTCTCCTTTTGGCACAGATGAGGTTTGGAGTTGCTTTCTAAGGGCTCAGCCATGAAGTAAAGTTCTCAGAAGACATGGAGGTGATCTCCTGGCCAGCTGATGTGCTTCACACCCCAATAATGCTTCTGCTCCCTTGGGGTCTTCTATTTTATTTACTTATACTTCTCATTTGAAGCACTGGCCTCATCTCTTGGTTTTTTTTCTGAAGAGACTTAAATTTAGTCTTCTTTCTTTCTTATTAGCTGGTGATATATTTAGCCATTCGGGCATAAATGATACTTAAACCAGTTGCTTCTCATTGCTGGAAAGCACAGGATGAGGCAGAGTCAAAGTAATACGGAGTGCAAGAGCACTGATGGCTTCGTAACATATTGAATTGTTCTGGAATAAAGCTATCAACCCGTTAAGAGATATTTCACTGTGCATCTGGTACTTACAAAATTTGCCTGCAGATGTTTAGTAAACACAGAATGGAAAGAGAGCACCTTTTCCCATGCTCTGAAAGCAAAAGCTAAACTATATGAATTCCATATTACTTCCCGGATTTCTTAAGGCCTCAGCATTTCCTTGATGCAGCTGCATCTCCTTCTGTTATTGCGCTCTCTGAACCTATTTCTTGCTTCTGCGCTGAATTCAAGCTATTAATTGTGATTACCTCCATTACAGCTTTCCTTAATCTTGGAGTCTCTATAAATAAGTGCTGCTTCCAAGACAGCTTCTCCTGGGGCTGAAGTTTTTACTTTCTGGATCACAAAATTCTCTCACAGGCAACAGGGAGCCACTTTCATCAGTGTCAGACTCTTTGCATTATTCAGTACGGATCTGTATTGTTAAAATCTCCCATGAGCAACATGGGCTGCGAATTGCAATAACTTGTAAGGAGTTCCACAGGTAATATTTGATCACTTTTTTTTTTTTTTTTTTTTTTTTTAAATCCAGCAGATTGTACGGTACAGTGGACACATAACAATTTCACCATTGTGCGTTTTGGAGCTGTATTTTGCCGATTGCCAGGAGCTGTTGCCATTAAAGCATACGGCAAATTTTCTCATGCCTTTTCTTTAAAGATATAGATCAAATTAGTCACTGTAAATATTTTATACATATGCTACAGACACTTCACCTCCTTTTTTGTGTATTCAACATACCCATATGTAGGAGGAAGGCATTCAGAGCAAGTGCACCAATTTAGTTTGTCTAGCATGTCAGAAATCCTGCTAAGCAGTGTACCTTCACATTGTTTTCCTTTGTTTCCTGTGCTTTATGTTTTGGTACACTAATGTGATTATACTGCACTTGGTCGTCTTCTGCCTTCCTCTCTGTGGAAATCAAAGTGGCTTTTTTTTTTTTTTTTTTTTAAATAAAAATGCCCCTTCTTTCAGTCAGTTTTACTTCAAAACTATCTGAAGATCTGACAGAACTCGACTTAAAGAGACTTTCAAGACTCCTGCTTACATGCAGCCTTATACTGCCAGGCTAGATAGTGTCATCCAAAATGTTCGTATGCTCTGTGATTTTAGAATTTACTTTCTTTCAAAATTGTTCCCAGGAATACAGGACACCTGCAACTTGTACGACCTGTAGCGCAGGAGAAATAACTAGTTTCACAGTATTTTTTTAAAAAGACTATATTGCTTTTTTGTTGTGTTTCTTGTCTTGTGTATTTCACTTGTAAGCGTGCTTTCAAGGCAGTGTCCCCCCTTGTTGGGATTTTTTGACTTCAAGTTGCTTGTCCTGTGACTTCCTCTGCTTGATGCTCAGTTTTCAGTGACTGTTGGGTATCTCTGTCTTCCCCAGCTCCAGCTCTTACCACCCCTGGCTCAGCAGAGTTCAGAGTTCAAAAAGAGTCCATACTTAGGTTTAGAAAAACCCTATGTAAAACAAACATCACAAGGTGAGGGTATAAAAAGTGCACAGGGAAAATAAAACAATTTATGAAACAGTTAAATGCTATGTTTCCAGGGGGAAGCTTTACATCTGGCTAAAATTTGTCTTCCAAGAAGTCTGTGTTTTCAAAATATGGATAAGAATCGGAACTTAACCATTTTCTTAAATTAATAAACCTGGTAACAGGCTTTCTGGTGAATTCAGCTCATGAAAATGCCCTGTTAAAATTAAGCACTGGACTGTTGTTGAATGGTAAACATGATCCCCTTACAGCCATACTTCATTTCCAGACTACCTGCAGGGGAATTTTCATGCAGGAGATTTTTCATGCACCTCCAGTTGGCAATACGTTGTGGCTTAAAGCTTGTAGACAAACACTTTTCTTGACAGGGATCAACATGGACTTGAGTTCCCTAAATCACTGATTACTGTTAAAGTCTCTTTGAATGAGATTTAGGAGAACCTAACTTTCCCTACAGCTCAGAATATCAGTTTGGCTAATTCTGTGAATAATTCTATATTAAGTTTGTTTTTAAGCATATTCTTGGTTGTTTTGAATATCTGACTGTTTTATCATCTGAAATACTGGTGTTATATAAAATGTAGCAAATTTCTGTAAAACAAAACTGACCAAACATACTAATTTTCATTTTGTGTTCTTGAAATTGCTCTACAGTTCAAGATGTCAATGTTTTATGTTGGTATCTACCAACCTTTCATGTTTAATCAGTTGATTCAGGTTTTCAACTTTCTTTAGGAAAAAAAATGAGTTATAGAAAGAATTGTAGTTTCTAGAAATACATACTCTTGTATTTGAATTAAGGGCATTATAATCACCTGCAAAAGAAGAAGATGTGCTTTAATTGGTACAAAAATAATTTACTTTTTTATATTGGATTTTTTGTTCCATTGTCATTCGTCTTGCCAGGATGTACTGGAAATTTTGTGAAGGCACATGCTAAACCTGAGAGCTTTCGAGATGACCTGTAGATTATGATCTTTAACTGAACAAAGACAGGTTTCCTGTTACTCTCTTTCCAATTTACTAAATAGGTAAGCTCTTGTAATTGCCTTCAAATTCCAGAAATTTCCAAACAGGTTTTCTATTTTTGTCAGGAATTTGGTACAAAAAGCCCCTACCCCTATTTTTCATTGCATCATGCTGTAAAGTAACTATTCCTTGAAAGCTGACATAAATTAGACCTCCTGCTGCCCGAAGGAGCCTTGCTTCAACTCTTCTTTGCTCATCTTGCTGCTTTTGTAGCTGCTCATTCTGGCCTTCTGTTTTAGCTGTTAGCCATGTTGTCCCAGCGAAATCTCACCCAGGAAATAAAAAAGGTAATTAATGAACCAGATCAGTTCTTTGATCCGGTGAAGTTCACGGCCACACGAATACGGGACTGGTACAAAGGAACGGCAGGCAACAGAGCCTGGTCTTGACTTAACATTTAAAAATGTTAATCAGGCCACAGTTTAATCAAGAGAGTAGAAACTGTTCTTTAATTCATGTTTAAGGCAAAGATAATAATTTCTTTTAATTTTTTTCATTTTCGTTTGTTTGTTTTAAAGCTAGAATTCTCAACTCACTTGCCAAGGATACAATGAACAAAAATTCAGTAAATATAGACATCCCTGTTGGTCATTGCTTAGATTACAAATTCAGGATTGCATGGAAAAATTAAGGAGATCTTACACGTATGTATATATGCATGTGTGTTTAGGTATATGTATACATAAGCACTACCCTTAGAGAAATTAATTCACATTTTTTTAATGTACTCAGGGAAGTTAACTTATCATTCATGTGATGCCCTTTCGGGATTAGGGAATAATGTGTGGTTAATCTCAGACAAAACAAAGAATGGGAAAAAAAAAATGTGCCTAAAAGAAATGTATCAGTTTAATATAAAGTTAGTGCTAACGCTTGATTTATGACACTTGGATTTCAGAAATATCTTAGAACAGAAACACACTAGAAATACATTTTGAAAGTGCAAGAGGGAAAACTTTTACAGTTAAATGTGAGTTTAACCCATCTAATTCAACTCTAAGTAATTTGTCATGTCCTTTTTTGAACATGCTATAAGGATAAAAACAGTAATGTTCCCAGAAAGAGGTTAAATAAATGCTGAAAGCAGGCTAAATGTATGAGTGCTAAAGGTGATGCTTTATATACATTTCTAACTATTTCAGCTAATCATGAACAGAACACAATTTCTGTATTTGTATTGGACAAAACCCATCTTGAATCTCTTGCTGAAACTAACAGGGTTTGCTGAGGCTACACTGTTCTGGGAGTACTGTCTGGCTAGCGTTTCTGTATAGTGTATTGATATGAAAGTGCAAAGAGGCAGAAAACGTTATAGAAGTGACAGAACACATTGTTAAAATTGAAATGTTCTCCTAGGCATTTCAATGACCTAGTAAGAAATATTAATCAAACTCTAACACTCCTAATATTGAGTCTTCAAAAAACAAAGCACACTCTGGCCCTTCCGCTGCCGTCCTTCTTTGTCCAGGCATCCCATGTAAGACGCAAAGGTGTGCAAAATTAGGCTCAACTGCAGTTCTTCCTTTCAGGACAATAGGAAAATGAAACCAATCTCTCAGTGTTTGATGTTGAAACAAGGTCCTCGGCCCTATGCCTTTGGGTACATTTTCGTCTCGCTACAGTAGTACTGTACAGCAATATCTCCCTTTGAAAATTCATTTCTCAATATCTTACTTTGATTAGGCAGTAGAGGATACAATCTTTACTCATACACAGAAAGTCATTGTAAAATATTCAGACAAGCCCTTAGGACTCAACAGGCATATTTTACACATTTATTCCTCTCCTTACTACGAGTCATCTAGTGCAACAGTATCTTCTGGGTTGTGTCAATAACTACAATATGAACTCAGCTTCGTTTTCAGACGTCTACAACCTGGCTTTGTAACATATCATTTTAGTTTGAACCACCTTGTTGTGGTGACTTTCTTGCCATGTTTTCTTACTTAAAACAAATGATCTGCTTTTCTCAGGCATTGTGTCATTCTTGACTCATGGTGCCCCACAATTGCCCTCTATAAAGGGCAGGAAGGTTGCATTGGGGTCAGGGATTCTTTCTCCTACCTATCTTCCACCTGTCTGTTCTTCCTACTGAGGAAGTAATACGACCCTGCCTTTTCAGTAACATAGAATCGTAGACATTCACAAAAAGCAGAGGAGAAAAAATACTTATCTTATAAATGCAATCGACTGATCCTGTGTTGGAAGAACTTTTATGTCCATTTTTATGCGTAGCAAAGCCTATGACAATGCATATTTCAGCATTTCTAAGCCTTAAAAGAAAAATTACAGCACACCGTTATTCTTAAAGTAGCCTCTATAGCTCTTAAGTTCCTGGTCTGGTCAATAACACACATTCTTTTTTTATGTCCTCACAGAAATGAAAAATAATTTGCAGGTAAGGGATTGCTACTGTGAAAGACATAAAAGCCAGACTGTAGCCAGTACAAGCAAGCTGAAAAAAAATCACCTGTTATTATGACCAAAAAAACCCCTTAAAGTAGGGAAAAACATCTTCAATAAAAGCACTAATGATTATAAATGTATGGAAAGAACAATTTACAGCTGCAGTAATCTCAACAAAGTTCCCAATAGGCAAATCACAGGACCATTTTTTCTGTTTCAGGTACCAGTCCAATTGGAAAATACCTTATTTCAAGGCGTAGTATTTATAAGACATAAGCTATTTATTTCAAAATAGATTAATTGTGGAGGGTGGCTTGCCATCTAAGTCAGTCTGGTCTAATCTGCTGCTACCCTTTGGTGGACACAGGAGTGAGCAATGAGAGGAAAATAATTTTTAGAGCCATACAAACTTGTCATAATGAAACTGCCTTGAGATTTGCAGTAGTTAACAAACCAGGCACAGAGTAGAAATATAGATGAATACGGCATAAACCTAGCAAAAGTTGGGGGTTTGAAACTTGATTCACATTTTGGAGATTCATTTGGACTTGGAACTCAAGCCAAGCTGTGAAAGATGAAAATCCATGTGAACTAAAGAGAAAATGGAACAAAATGTGGTTACATGAGCCCTAAATGTACTAAAATCTCCAGGCTCAGCACAGATCCCACCTGCAGTTTTTAGAAGGAGAAAGAAACATAATATGTTCAGTGATAAACTTCCTGCTGAGGCAAAATTCACAGCTCCTGCTGCTTTGGACAGACGGAGAGTCCAGCAAAGCTCCTGTTACAGGCATGGATGCAGCAATGTGTAAGATACGTAGGAGAGGAATGAGCAATGCTAGTAGGCTACATTTATTTTAACCCCTGACCACCACCATGCTCATTTGTTGCATTCCATTAGATGATCTGAGGACTTACAAAAAATTCAGAATATCCCCAGGGTCTTATCTCGGTTGTGTTAAAAGGAAAAGCAGCCTGTCGTTCATCACAACTTAGTCTGCTTTCTAGCCTCTTCAGGGTTTGGCACGGGAAGAGCAGTCGTTCATTGCCTGTCAGATCAGAGGCACATGGCGTCCTCGGTGGCTGCAGGCAGCTGCACAGGCAGTGGCCGTCAGCCCGAGGGCCGCCCCGTGTGGATGCAGCCTTGCAGCTTGGAGGATCAGCAGCCACAGAGTGAGTTACTCAAGGCAGTCAGTGCTTCAAAATAAATGAGGAGATGAATGGATGTGAAAAATTCTGCGGCACCACAATACCGAGAGAGAAAGGCTTCATGTCTTGCTGTCATGATGTACACAAATTGGGACTCCGAAGGGTGTAAGTGAGTTTTTGAAATGAAGTAGAGTCAAAACTTTAAAAATTCAGAAGTATCATAAAGCACTTTGTCAAGAAAAGCTGACAGAATTACTCTTAATTCAGACCCTTTTCCTTTGTATCGGTGATTGTTTCCTAGTAGTAATGCTAAATATAATTTGGCCAGCTCTTGGTTTGATATAGTTATTTAGAAATTTTGTTTACAGAGAAGTATCAAACAAACTTTTACCCTTTGAAACTGATGGACCGATTAATATTCATTACTGATACAGCAAAACCTGTTTGGTAGAGCTCACCCATAAATACAATTTTCCTTTGTTGGTAAATCTGTACAGTTAATGGTAACATTGCATGCCTTCACTGAAGATCAGTTTCAATGTGTAGTTTGTAATATTGTTTCTATTGTTATTCTAATACTATCAGTTCCCACTTATGCTCCCGCTGCTGAAACCTAATTTTGTAATTATTCTGTTCCTATTTTTATGCAATTCACTTTTACCCATCCATATTTTGAAATTTCATCCTAGGCATAGCGTAAAAAGTAACCATGTTGTAATTTATTAGATCAAAGTTAGAGAAAATCAAATATTCCTGTAAAAAATATTCCCCAGTGTTCTTTTAACTTTGAAAGCAAATTTGAATCCTTACATCTACTGTACAAATATGATTCTTTCTTTTTCTTCAGTATTTCTAAAAAGTTCTTTCTCTTCTGGACAGCAGTAAAACATCCATATAGGAACTGTGCTGTGATTACTGAACCTTCATCCTCTTCTTTTTCCTACCTCCTGGTCCTTCCACAATTTTTTTCACAATACCTTTAACTTTTACGTCAGGTGCGCATTTGAGTCAGTATTGGGTATTGTTCATTTTTCGGCAGCGGAAGTTTTTTTCCTTGATAAAAAGTGTCAGGTGAAAAATCCTCAAGAATTTAATTCCTTTGCCAAAGTGCATGATGAATCCATTCAGCCTCTTCTCATCTCTGGTGAAGGTGGTGGTGGGTCTCCCATTGAGTTCTCTGCAGGCAAGATGGGGCACAAGTTACATGCTGCCCTTTAAAAGCTGTTCTTTAATCTTAGATATTCAAATATAACTGCTGGAAGTAAAATGAGATTTATTAATAATGTGTAGTGTGTTTGTCCCCTTCACCTAAGAAGTTAAATTTCTCTAGCATTAATTGCATGTTGATTTAAAGATCGACGTTTTTGATGCTGTTCGTTACTAGTATTTAGTGATGGAGAATCCTAATATCAGACAGGTTAATATACTTTAAAAGTGAGGTTTGATTCAATAAGGAAAGCCTAATTGTAAGTCATCAGCTAGCCTAGTGACACCTGTGTCACTATGTCTGTAAAGTACAGAGAGAAGTAGACCCCAAGTAATTCACTGAGACAGGTTACTGGGTAGGGAACTGGATGTTAGCCAGTATGAAAAACTGAGGAAAAGTGTAATTTTTTGTGAACAGCAAAAATTGCACCTGCCTGCAGTGCCCAGGTGCAAGGGATGTAATGCAGAAGAGTGCTTCCTCTTGGGAAAGCAGGGATGTCAATGGGCTATTCTGTGACCAAAGAAGGGGCCTGAGGAAAAACAGCTTCTGGTCTCTGATGTGATTGGCATCTTTTATGCATGGTGGAGCCCCTTCAGAAGACAGTGTGAGAGTCACAACCTGTAATTCCCAGTATGCCAGGGTCTGCAGTATGAATGACGTGATTTCAGATTTGATCAGATAAAGAAGGAATTTCCTTCTCCTATAAGTGGATACTAGTCTTGTTCACTTAAACTTTACAACTCCTGAAAGACAGTTAAACCTTCAACTCAAGCTGCTCCATTTTCCAAACTGCAGCTCATTCTTACTCGTGTTGCTAGATACAAAGGCATGCCTGCTGAAGAGATGCTGTAGTTAAGTATATACATTCCTCCTTGTTGTGAGTTTTGCTGAGATTAGGTGCTCTTGCACAAGACAAGAAGTTGAGAAACAAGTTCCCCTGCTCTGTCAATCCTGCTGCAGTTCGGTTAGCAGATCAGCATCCAACCTTGCAATGTTGTGGTCCACGTTAAGCCAAAAGGATCTGAAGTCACAAGAAATTTTACATAGGGAGACTTAGACAAGAAAGACACCAGAAAGTGCTTTCTGCACTGGCGCTGAGTACATGGGATGAAGAGGTTATTGGGAATTTAGACTGAGATGTGTAAAATTCTATAACATATTGTTAAAGTTTTTGATAAGTGTATTATGGATAAATATATAATAACACAGTTTAGTGCTATTGCTAATTTATTGAATCAAACAACTTGTCTGTGGTAATTGCACTGTAATTTTATGGTGTGTAACTTCATTTGGAATTTCTTAATACAGACATCATAAGCACAGTAGGGTCTCCTGGTTCTTACTCAGCCATCAGAGTCTAATGCATCAAGATGAACTTGTAAACAGTTGTGCTTATTTATGTATTACTGACAGGTAACTTTCAATTTGCCTTTTGTTAACAAATTTTGTGAATGGTTCTGTTTCCATAATTACAAGTTAAAGTTACTAAATAAATCTATATCGTAGATTTAGTAAATAGGCATTTTTGTAAATAAGGTGAGAAGATTTTACCTACAATAAATTCATATGTTTATTTATGTTTTATTAATGAAAGGAAAATGCTAAAAGATTTGGATTTTGGTGACTGGACAATATTCTCTAATACCTTCTGTCTCTTTTCTAGCTGGAATGAAAAAGTCACAGCTATCTAGTGGCTTTATTGACCATGTTTATTTTGGAGGAATTTCAGGAAAAGGGATATTATTTCTTAGTTTGTCAGCTTAGAAATACAACTCCCTTCTTGGTAGCAAACTTTTTTTTTTTTCCCTGTACGATATTAAATCATTGGATAATTAAGTTTCCTACAGAATACGAAGGAGAGAGCCTATAAAGGATATTAAAAGGAGACGCCTTCTGAAATCATAGATTTCTAAAGCTGAATTGAAAAATTCTTAACTGAACTGCTACACTTACTCATTATATATACAGTGTGTTTTCTTGGGGTGTTGTTTTTAAATAGACTATTTATGTGAATAACGTAACGGCTTCTTAGCTAAATTTTGCTACCTTTTTTTGGTAATTTTTTAAGAACATAAAAAAAATGTCATATTGGGTCAGATAGTTCAACAGTCTAGATGGCTTACCATCATGTCTCTGACTGTGGCAATGACAAACATCACTTGAGGAGAGAATGTACGCTTGGGCAGTTTCTGTCATTTGTACCACTCGTATCTCCTCCAGGTCCACAGTTTCTGCAGGAATATTAGAGGGTACGCCCCTGGTCAGTCTCTTCAGTATCATTTATGGACCTATTGTGCCTGAATTTTTCCATTCCTTTTTGAAACTGTTAATCCAGTATCTGCCTCTAGAAGACTCCAGAAGATCACCACTCACTGTGCAAAGTACTTTCTTTTACGTGTTAAGTGATTTTCTGTGAATTTCAGTGACTGCTCCCTATTTTCAGTAATGTAGATGTGATGAGAAGTACTGTATTCATCTTATCTGTGTTTATGTAAAGTTCAGTCATATCCCTCCTCAGCCTTTTCCTCTTGAGCTTGAAAAATCTTAGGTTTTTATTGCCTTTTCCTATGATATCTGCTTTTTTCCTTCGATCATTTGAACTGCCATTCCTTATACTTTCTTTAGCTCTACACCTTCTTGGGATGCAGAGACCTGAACTGCACATGGTATGTGGTCACACCAGTAAAATATACCTGTAGAATAATACTCTATGTATTGTTCTCAATGCCTAGCTCTTGACTGGCTTTTTTGGTTGCCACTGCATTTTGAGCCAATGACTTTAGAGAACTGATGATGATGACTCTGAGATATCTATTTGCAGTTGTAATGGCCATTTCAAGTTCAGTATTGTGTAGGCACACCTTAGGCTTTTTTTTTCATGTATGCAGTATCTTCCATTTGTGTACATTGAGGTTCATCTGTCACCCTTTTGACCACTCACTCAATTTTCTATGTCCTTCTGGAGCTACTCATCATCATAGTAGCGTTTGATCAAGGGAGATTCGAAGGTTCAAAGTGGAGAGTTTCCACATTCATACTTTCCTCCAGGTCACTGAGGAGTAAAACTGACTCCAGCAATGGAGTTCCAGTGGAACCTTATCAAATGCTTTCTGAAACCACTGTATTTCCTTTATCCCTATGTGTATTGTCACCATTAAAGAACTACATCAGGTGAGGCAGGACTGCCATTTAGAGAAGTCGTGTTGGCTCACAGAATCACAGAATTGTAGGGGTTGGAAGGGACCTTCAGAGATCGTCTAGTCCAATCCCCCTGCCAAAGCAGGTTCATCTCAAGCAGGATGGACAGGAATACATCCAAGGAGCCTCCACCGTCTCTCTGGGCAGCCTGTTCCGCTGCTCTGGCACCCTTAAAGTAAAGAAGTTTTTCCTCATGTTGTGGTAGAATTTCTTGTGTTCCTGTTTGTGCCCATTACCTCTTGTCATGTCACCAGGCACCACTGAAAATAGCCCGGCCCCATCTTCTTGACGCCTGCCCTTTAGATATGGATAAGCATTGATGGGGTCCTCTCTCAGTCTTCTCTTCTCCAGGCTAAACAGCCCCAGGTCTCTCAACCTTTCCTCATAAGAGAGGTGCTCCATTCCCTTGATCATCTGTGTAGCCTTCCGCAGGACTCCAACAGTTCCCTGTCCTTCTTGAACTGGGGAGCCCAGAACTGGACACAGTGCTCCAGGGGCAGCCTCACCAGGGCAGAGTAGAGGGGGAGGATGACCTCCCTTGATCTGCTTACCACACTCTTCTTGGTGCACCCCAGGATGCCATTGGCCTTCTTGGCCACAAGGGCACATTGCTGGCTCATGGTCATCCCGTTGTCCACCAGGACTCCCAGGTCTCTCTCTGCAGAGCTGCTCTCCAGCAGTTGTTTTTCCAACAAATTGTCTTTATCCTGGTACTTAGTTATCTTAGAGACTCAATAAGATGCTGAAGTAGACTGACCTGCCTGTAGTTCCCACAGTGCACCTTAGACCTGTTTTTTGTAGATGGAAGTGGAGCACTGATCTATTGGTGCAGCTCTGTAGTCCCTATTTCTAGCTTTTTCATCTATGCACAATTCCTAAAACACTACGTCATGAAAACACATTAGCACTGGAAAAGCAAGCCGTTATTAGGTGCCAAAAGAACTTGAAAATCCTTTTGCTTCCATTTTCAAAATCTGACTACCTAAGAATTGCCTAAATTTATATTCAGTCTGTGCCCTCAGAACAGAGCTTGTACAGTAAGTAAAGACCAAAAGTTAATTTTACAACCTTACTATAAAAGTATGAAGAGAGGATTTGATAACGGAGGTGCATGATAGTCACTTAGCAGTAATGGCACTGTTGAAAAGTAGAACGTAACATCCTATTTCTTTATAGTTGATTAGTTCTGATAGCCATTGCTTACACATGTGAACCGTGTTGACCAGTATGGTAACAGAATAATGCGCTGCTGTTGGCTCAGATGCTACATCAGCATAAAAAGCATTTAATCTCTTTGGACATATCAGCAAATAGGTAGCAATTCTTCCCATTACCGTCTGAAAAGCTGTTTTCTACTGCATGGAACATAACTAATCACTTCACTTTCATGTCACTTTCTGGAGACTTGTAGCTTAACACAACACCATTTCAAAAGTTTGCTTGTCTGGAAAGGTCTGCGTGCTCATTAGCTGCTACTGATGCAAATTAGTAAAGATGTTGCCTTTGACATACAGTATTTTATGTGAAAGCATGAAACAATATTAATCATATCCTTCACCTCAGTGCTGCAACACCACACTGGCTACTAACATACTTGGAATCACACTTCATAAATCAGAGCAATAATAATTAAAATGTTAATAGGTCAAGAAAATTCATTTTGTTTTGTTTTAAATTTGTGAGGCAAGCTTATGGAGATAAATGCTTTCTGCTAATCAGATTGCAGAGCTGAATGGCTCTATAAACTTACCAGGGCTGGGCAAAAATGTGCTATTCCATTATGTAGTTAGGAGTCACTTGGAAGTTATAAATCCTTGACTTCAAGTTTTTTATCTAGTAATAGATAAAAATTTTCTGAAGTAATCACTGACATTTTGTGTTCTCCAATTCTATTGAAATGCAAAATAAAATGGGGGGTAGTAAATTCTATTTTGTGGTTTCATTTTGAATTGTGATGGACTAGAAAGAGGAACACATGACCTGTTACCTTGTCTCAGTGGAAGTGCTGATTAAATTCCTTCAATGGGAACAAAAACATTGATTTGGTCTTGCCCATAGGATTAGTCTTCAGAACAACAATTAACATAAGTTACTACAACCAAGTTACTCAATATCACTCAGATCAGAACATTGGATTGTGGAAAAAGCACTTGAGCTACATGGAGTAAGCAAACAATTTGATTAAGTTGCAGAATGATTGAAATAGCCAATAGCTAAAATGTGAGAAGTTGAGCTCGTGATCTACAGCTCTTTTCCTCGCTACATTAAGCTCACCAGCAATCTTCAAACTCCGGTCCATGTAGTGAGAGGTTGAATAGCTCAAGTCCAAAGCACCCCTGCGCTTAAGCTAGAGATTTTTACTTATGGGTAAAGATCTGATTAGCAAAACCAGATTTATAGCCAATGTGGATGCAGTAGTATGTCATCTCTTTTGGGCAGCAGTGATTTTAATACCCATATTAAAGATCTGCAGAATTTAGAAATTTAAAGAGTCAGTGTTCCACACACAGCTCTTGCACAACAATTCATTCCAAGTTAAATTCTGCCTCTGAGTGGGAGGGACTGTAGAGGGCTTAGGTTTTACTTGTGTTTAGAAGTGATGTTTTAAGAGATGACATAAGAAGCAATAACTGCTAGTGGAGGGGGGGGGGAAACCCTGTTGTGAGCACAAGAGCAGATGAGATGGCAGTAAGAATGTGCTTGACAAAAAAAAAATGGAGGCCAATACATTCAAAAAACAGGTATATAGGAATATACCTACTGTGTCTGTGTAATCTCCAGCTTTACTGGTACACTGTAATCGGTGCTCCTGGCCAACTGAAGCCAAGTCAAGAGACAATTAATCGTGTAATGAGCTGGGATATATAACTGTCCTTCACAATACCTCCACACAATATGTTTGCTCTGTGCAAGTGTGACCGAACAGAATGTGCAGAGCCAAACAGAGTACTTTCAGTACCTTAAGATTTTATCTCTTCTTCAGTCTGTCATAGTGTACATTTACACATATGGTCTGTGTACATATGCAAAGACAGCAGCTTCTGGAAAATTGAAAGCCTCCTTGGGCTTTTAGCTTCTCCTGGAAATTAAGATGTAATTCCTACATATAGAAATTATTCTATTTTTTAAATATATTGATTATCAACGCTCATATCGATGGTTACTCTACATATACAAGGATAACTTTCTGAGTCTTCATTCTGAATTTTTTTTCACCCTAATAAAATTCCATGACCTTTAAATTTATTCTTTATTTTTAATAGGGCTTCAAGCCCTGATCCTTAAAGCTGCTTTACATGAATATAAGGTTATACCTATACCAAATAGCTTCCAGGAACAAGATCTAAATGCCGGTATCTGAATTTCCAGTTATTAAAAAGTTAGATGTGTTATAGAAGAAGACAGAAGCAGCTTAGAGACCATAAGTACTGTGGTTTCTGTGTAGTCAGATTTAAATAACTGTCATTTGCATGCAGTTTGTGTTCGGTACTCTGGATATAGCTCATATTTAGCACATCACTTCAGCAGTATATTGTAGGGATATTGCCATCTTTTTACTTCTTTCTGAAGAGTATGTATTCCATTGTAATGTAAAATTCATATTAGTGCTGCTAGTAGTTTTTAAACAATTTCAATGAATACATCTTGTAACAAGTAATATTGTCATTTCTAGGAACAGTTGCTGTTCTTATGGGGAAAAAATAAAATAAATAAATAAACCACCAAACCACAAAAACAGAAAGAATGTCCCTAGGCAGCAAAATGAGATTTGCCACTTGAAAAGCACATATTCTTTTGGCAAATGAACTTTCTCATTGTCAGGCTGGCTTGCAGGAATGCTAATTACATTGATGTTGTAATCCCACTGATTTCCATTGTAGACCTGCTAGAAAAATGCAGATTGTCTTTCAGTGTAGCTATATCTTGTCTTTCCAGTTTTACTTCCAAGAGAAGGTTTGGGTTTGGTTTTCTTTTTTTTTTTTTTTTCAAAGTTGCTTTTTAGAACAGGAAGATTTTGAGAAGAACAAATCATTAAGCACATAGATACATATGTCTTGAGCTGCCTTCATATTAGCAGTAGTTGGTTAGCATTTTAAAAAAACACAGTAGTACCAGCATCTGGTTCCTGTAAGTAATTCAGAGAATCAGGCAAGGCTTCAAAACAGTCATCTGGTCAGAATCCAGGTATTTCACCTCTCCTGATAGGATTTAACATAAGTTGTAAAGGAAATCGGTGAGATTTTCTGTTCAATTAGCACCTCTGGAATTAGCATTCTTACCAGACAGCATGACTGTGAGTGTGCGTTTACATCAGCAGGTCACTCCATCTGAGAGGCAGAATGTCAGCTTTCCCAGTGGTGAACGCCATTTTGCAGCACTGGTAGGAATATTCTTGAGCTTGCACTTTTTTTTCCTGGGAGTGCTGACAGCTCCTGGAAATTGTAACATTACCAGTTTAAGATATATTCATCCGCTCCATGTTAAAATTACTCATTTTTCTAGTACAAATGTTGCCCTGTGAAAGGACAAAAAAACAACTCCTTTGGGATGAAGTTAGGGAGAAGAGAGGTAAAGTTTTTGTCAGTGTTGCATTCTCCATAAACAAAACAAAAAAAGAACCGAACTTCATGCCACTAAAGACAGATGAATGTAAATATAAAACCAGGGAACTCTGAAAGAAGTTGTCTGTAGCTATCATGAAATCAGGCTGAACTTTCTCAGAACACTGTCTCATTAGCAAATTTCCTAACATTGCTGGAAAACTGCTGAGTTTTCTTATATTCACAGAATCACAGAATCACATATTTATTCTTCGAAGAAATATTTCTGTCAGTACCCAAGGAGGGGAGAAGTGCATGGATGGCACAGAGTTCAGCAGCAGCAAATAAATAAAAAAAAAGACTATTTTTAAATACAGTTGACTTCCTGATTTCATTTATACATGCATAAATAATGCTTAAATTGTTAATTGGCTGTACGCTCTGCCACAACCATTTACAATGGCTAGAAGTAAATGAGGTAATTAATAAATCCATGACTGTACAAATCTCCTTCACCCACTGCTGCCCAACTCCAGATCCAACAAAAAGTCATGAGACTGGTAAATAGAACTTGGAATCACATAACTTTTCATACCATTGCAACCTAAGATAATAATAATAATAATAATAATAATAATAATAATAATAATAATAATAATAATAATAATAATAATAAAACACTGTTATGCGGCCGTTAAGGAGTATGGTTTCTGTGTCTGCCATTCCTTCAGTGTGTAAGTATGAGCACTTGGCAGGTTTTTTTAAAGCGCGACTTGAAAGCTCCTATGAAATTAACTTCTATAATATGAATGTAGGTTAATTCTTGTGAGAAGTTCTTTTAGTATTACTCCATCTTTTTTGTTTTATTCAGATTAATTTTAGTCATGTTTGAGTGGCTACGAGTTATGTAAAACTGGTTAATGTCACTACTGAAACATGGAAGAAATGCTATTTTTCAGAGTGCTAACTTGAAATGTAAAAATAATTTTTCGCATAAAGATTAACATATTTCTACATGAGAGCTCAGCAGAGGAGTTTGAGAAACTAAACTTACTGCAATATTATTTAAACTTTTTTTTTCTTTAAATCTTAATTGCTGCTTGAAAACAAAATAAGATAAAGGTAATGTTTATCAGTAAGTTGTTGAATGGTGTAACTTGGATAATCGTATAAACTCAGAGGAAGTGTTTTGTATTTGGTAGTTAGACAATGGTGCTTGTCCTTTCTGAAATCACCATGGAATTGTAGTAGTTTTGTGCTGTAGTTGTAAATTGGCCTTGTGGTGCACCATGGTCAAGGCTCAGCTGATCATTTTTCTGGGTTCTAAACTCTCCCCTGGATTTTGGGTTGTGCCTCCAGTTGGTCCAATAACCCATACAGCAAGGACAGCTGTGCTCCTTCACACTCTGTGCTACGCCATGTGCTCGGTGTAAATTGTGATTATTTGGCATCCCTGGTAGAAAAGAGAATAGGAGAGGAGACAAATACACTAAAGGTTTATTTAAGAAGAGGACATTGTTGTCCACAATCATAGAATCAGGACAAAAAGTAATAAATAGAATAAAAAAGACTCAAGTTGGACTTCAATCAAACACCAAATGGGATTGTTGAATGTTCACTACTGGAGCTTTTGAAAAAAGGTTTTCAACAAACATTCATCAGGAATGGCGTTGGTGTAATGTAGTTGACATGTCTTGGGATACAGACTTTTCCAGATCATTTTAAGCCATGGTTTTCTCTGATGGGGAACCACAAACAGCATGTCTTCATTATGGAATTCCTCTTCCCAGGCCAGTGCCATTAAAAGCATTTTGAATGTGCCTAGGGACACAGTCAATAACATTAACGTGATGGAGTTTAGCACAAACATAACCACAAAAATCACTTCATGGAGTGACACTAAAAAGTGATTTTCCTGATTACAGATTTGCAGATATGACATTTTAGAGGTATCCTTCTTTTTGAACATAACATTAACCATCCCTGATGTGGTGGCAGCCCTGCCTTGAACAGCGATCTGCAGTGAATGTTTAATGAATGAGTGTAAGAAAAGGGACAAGCACTAAGTGATGGTTCCCCCATTGTATATTCACAGCTTACAGAAGTCTTCAGTTTAGGGATTTCCTAAATCAGAAGTTGTATCTTCCTTTAATTTTATTCCTGTTGGATAAGTCCCCTCTTCAACTGTGCTGTATGTCGCAGTTCCCCAGTTGTTAATCCCAGTGCTTTTTGTGAGGAATTTACAATCCTCTCCATTCTACTCTAAGACCAGAATGGAGAAATTGCCAAACTAGAACTAAGCAAATTAGTCCTGAATAACAACCCTCTATTTCAGACACAGCACTATATAAAAAAAGACATAATCTTCTTCCAGTTTCTGAGCTGTCATCTCCATATGCTCCTGTGCTATGCTGGAAGTATAATTTTTTTCAGACTTGCTTAGTGTAGAAAGTCCCTCTGGATGTCCATCAGAGGGATGTGAATCCCACCCTGGGGACCACCAGCCAGTGTGGGAAAGTGCTTATAGTCAGAGAGATGAAGTTTCTGTGTGAAGGAACAAGAAGAAATAAGTGGCTGAAGCCTAAATGGCTGAAGCATGGTGGGGAGCTTATACATGTATCAGCATTAATGACTGCAATATCAGAGGTCCTCTGTAATCCCATTGTGAAATGGTGAAGTTGGCAATTGAGGACCATCATGTCACTAAAACCATGAGAGGGTCCATTAACAACTCTAGCAGGAAGGGAAGCTGCGTCTCCCACACGTCTCTTTGCAAAACTACTTTACATAGTGTTTATAAAGAGAGGATTTTAGCATTTTCATGTCATGCTTGTGAAAAAACAAGCCCAACAAGAACATTGCTTCATACATTGCATATGGATGGGCACTTTAATAGCAGACTGCTAAACAATTGTCCTATCCATCTAATCAGCTCCTATAAAATCAAATTAATTGAAGAGAGCTATCCTTGACAGAATAAGCTGGGCAAGGAGGTGTGGGTGGCAGGAGACAGAAGAAGAGGAAAGAGGAGGCTGAAGCCTAGATTGCATTTTGGGGAGCAGCATTAATTACTGCAATATCAGAGGTCATCTGTAATCCCATTGCCAGGGTTTGTGTTCAGCACAATTACCGCGCTATGCTAAGCACAGCCAGAGTAATCTCATTCCAGAAAATGAGATGCTTGAAGAAAAACAGGATTGCAGATGTCTAAAGCAGATTTGTTTTCTACATGCCTTCAATTTTGCATCTGTTTGTTTTGATGATGTTAGCTAGAGACAAACCAACAGAGGAAATGAAAGCTATATATTCATGCTGCAAAGTCAGGCATGTTTCATCGTCAATAACAAGAAATCTTTTTCATCTGTTTGCAGAGGCATAATTCTCACATTTTCAAGCAATTTTTAAACCATTTGGAAGTTTTGCTTAATTTGTGGACTGACATAAATGTAGAAGTCCAAATTAAATATACCCAAGTAACATGTTTACCCAGTGCTTTCTGCTTATTGTCTCCTACTGTAGTAATCCGTTATCTTAAAATGGTTTGTCTTTCCCCTGTTAAGAGAGGGAATCGGTGACATATTTATCTATTGTAATTTACCTTTGAAGAGATATCAATGTAGAACACAGTAAGCTGTCATCATCTTCTATTTCCTTGTGAAAAAAATATTTTTGTTCAGCTGGAGGGATTTATTGTTGTAAGAGATAAGGGTGGAAACGCAGAACTCACCTATTGTCTGAGGAGCCATTTGATCCCCATACCCTTGGTCTACAAGTGAAATCTGGACAAACGATCACTTGCTTTGTGCTGCAAAATGGTACGTAACGTTTCAGATCTAGTTAAGTGTGTGATTGTGAAAGAAGCTTTCAAGTCAGTTTTGTAACCATGCCATCTTCACGTGAGTTGGTGGGGATTCTTAGGAGAACTGAAAAGATATAGATGAATCCTTCACTTTTCGCATGTTGTTGACTTTTCCCATCCTTCCCTGGATCCATTCACAGTCATGTAGCTTATTGGTACACCTTTGCATTCTGTCATCTTCATGGACAATGGGGGATTGTGGGAATAGTGTTTGATGAGAGAAAGAGAGGAGTCAATAGGGCTTATTTAGTGCATACCAATTGTCACTGTAGGATTAAAAACAGTATTGCTTGAGTTAGTATTTTGTTATTTAATGACACTAAAATAACAGCTCCAGATGACAAAATCTTCCTTGTGAATCTGTGTCATGAGCCTGTCAAGCAGCTTCTTAATTGCTGTTCTATTTTTTTTTATTATTATTTTGTTGCATCAAGCTGGTTGCCATACCCCAATGTGTCAGGATTAACTAATAAAAACGGTTTTCTATTTAACAGCTAACATTGACCAGACTGAATTGTACAGCATCACTGTGGTGATATTATTACTCCCTTGGAGACTACAGTTTCCCAAGCTGTCATGATTTTTGTTAAATGAACTGTGGATTTAATAGAAGCAGATGTATAACAACAAAATATAATACAGCTTGCACTTGTTCTGCAGAATATGCATCTCAGTTTTATTTAAAAGACAATCTCCAAAAGCAGCATTTGCGTGTTTCCTTCATTGTTAGTAGTCAATGGCATATCACAGCCCTTGAGCACTGAAAGAAATAATTGGTATTTTAACTTGAAGGAAAGTATTGTTTGTGTCTCAAATTGAGTATCTTATGCAGAATCTAGTCTATAACCAGTCTTTTACCGATATAACGTTTGATGGAACCAGAGGTAGGTTATTTAGCTGAGAGTTTTCAGACAAAGTAAATTTCTTGGGAATTCAGAGAGTAATAGCCCCATTACAGCTTTTGTAAGGAGAAAGCATGACTCACAAATCTATTGGAGTATTTGGAAGAAATTAATGAGCATATGGCTAAGGGAAGTCCATTTGCTGTGTGGTATTTGACTATCCAAAAATGTGTTCAACTGTTTCCTTTCAACTGATGAAAGAAAGTAAATTGAAAGGTTTTCTTGTAGAATAATGTCTGATTAAAAATATAGACCTAAGTGTGCGTAAATGGGCAGTTTTTACAGTGGAAGCAGCTTAGAGTGGAGTTGTAGCAAAACCTTCGCTGAAGCCCTGGCTGTTCAGAAAATAAGACAGACAACAAAATGTTCTGATAATTTAAGAAATCTACTTAGCATTATTAAAATGGACAGAGGAGTTTTAAAAATATCTTGAAATGCAGATTGACCTGGCTATGAAACAGAAGGATAAATTCAATGTGGTCAAATTCAAGGTGAGACTAAGTCAAAAAAACCAACCCATGATCCATGTGGAAGCCTTGGGTGGACTTCCTCAAGACCCGTCTGCCAGGCCTGTGCCTAGGAAATTTCTCAATTCATCAGGACTGCTATGGTCAGAGTAGTGTCACATTGCAAGTTCTGTGGTTTGGACCTGCAAGCACGTCTTGAATGAGGGTTAAGCTTTAGCTTAAACCAAGCTTCACACCTCATGCGAATGATTTGATATCCTCAGATTGGTGAAACAAGATGGTCCTCTAAAGACACATCTTACTGCTGTGTACATATATATTACATTGTAAGGCTAATAGTGTTTAGAAATTATTATCCAGTCTCATATTTCCTATGCATCTCGTGTTCGAACTCAACACCGAAGTAGAAAGTATCTCTAATGCCATAGTTTTAATTTTTAGGAGTGGTAAATTTTGTGTTTAACTCACACTGAAAAACTGACAAACATGACAAAACAAGACTGGAACTGCAATTAAAATAAGAACTTTGTATAATGAAGTACGTATTCCCTGAAAGTAGAGATTTGCTTTGGATTTCAGGAATAATCCTCCTAAGGCTAAGGAAGGTAAACACTTCTGACCATATATGGTCATAGCTGACAAAGTAGAGTTAAGTGCTGTACTTGGCAATTTAACTGCCTTCAGTTTAAAAAGGAAAATTCATCTTTCTCTTGTAAGGAATTCACATGTATTTCAAATATCATTTAATGCATGTCAAGTACGAGAACTAACATGCCTTCAAATCAAAATTTTACACATTCTGCACCTTAAACAGAGGCTGATAAACAAAATAACGGACATCCACATCTCTTCCAAGTCTGCCAAAGCTGGGATGTCTATAGGAGATCAAAGGTCTTGACGTCAAATACATGTTCTTTTTTTGAAAATTGTGTGCTGAAGCCAAATACTGTTATTCTGAGTCCCACTCAAAACTGGCTGTGAGACACGCTGGGGCCGTGTCCTTATGCACACATTTTCTTCTGTTAGGTCACTGAATAACGCTAAAAGGGCTGGCTGGTGTCCTCAGCCCTGTGCTCCTCACCGTGAGAGGAGAATACATATGCAGAATATAGCTGTGTCCTCCATATCCATATTAAAACACCTGCCATGCCTCCATTTTCAGCTCCTCTCGGAAACCACTCTTCTGTGTTCTCACATCTCTGTTTTTAGCAACCTTATACCAGCTGTTAGGGCTGGTTAATTTCATGGTAAAGCTGGAATCAATCCTGTATGTACACGTGTGTGTTTGTGAGTTACACATACATATAGACACACCTGTGTGCAGTTTCTTTCCCATTATGAAATTACAGATATTTTAATAAGTTAACATAAGAAACTTTTGAAAAGATGCAGTTTTCCTAGGAAAGTAGAGTAGTTTACCTCTGGCTTGCAAACAGATGTGGCAGTTTCTACACCAAAGGAATTTATTCTGATTAGATTAAAAGATTTCAGAAACAGAGCTAAGATCTGAATAGATCTTTCAATTTTTAAGTAATGCCTGGTAACACAACGTAAAATGACACTTTTCCAACATACATGGGTTTTCTGAATACATACTATATTGTGCCTGCCTATGCTGGTGACAAAGAATTTGTGTTCTTCTGGCACTGCTATGCATCTGGCACACCAGCAGCAGGAGAGAGCTGCATGTTGTGCAGCACGAACAGAGTTATTAGTCAAGTGCCGAATGCACTGCCTTTCTTGTTGGATGATACATGACATAGAAAAGTAGAACTAGGACGTTAGATTCTAGCCGAGCTTTGTGGACTGCTAAAAATGTGGATGAAATTATCATATGGTGCAAGTCAGTCATTAATTTCCATGGGGCCAGGATTTCACTTAAGCATATGCTGAAAGTAAACCAGGTTTTGCATTTAGGAAGTAACACATTCGGAACCCCACCTGTGTGTGGGTCTTGGTTTATCTTGTCAGAGCACAAGCACGTGCTTGCCAATGGCCCTTGCTCCATAATCAGCATGAAACTGCAATTTCGTTTGTATTTGTCTCCATTATCAGTGACACACAATACCCAGGCATTGTATTGCCAGTGACTCCCAGCACTGTCTCCCTGCCTCAGCTTCTGCCAAGAGGAGCAAATTGCACTGGTCACTTTTTCTTCTCTGTACCTTTATATTAATGAGGAATTAAATTATTTGTGACTTTCTGCCCATACGGTGTAAGGATTTCATAGCAACACCATTTTGGAGTTCATTCTTGGGTACCGCTTCAGGTGAAACACTGCCAGGCTTCTGAGAAAACCTAAAGTGTGAGTAAACATCTGCTCTACCCTGTTGTGTTCAAAACTGCTGAAGTGCAGTTGACTCACACAGCAGATCTTTTGGGCAACTGAGCAAGATCGGCTGCTACAGTAGTTCTTGCAATTAGCTTCTCTTTATTCTCTGCATCAAAATTGAGAGAAAAAAAATCATAGTTACTTGAAAGTGGTTTGGGGGGCATTTGTCCTGGTTTGAGGTGGCGGGTAGACTGCCAATCATTTGTACACAATGAATTTTCGAAATTTTCATGGATTGCTCACAATAACCAAATGTTCTTTTTCCTGTACCTAAATGGAATGGCTTCACAAAATAAAGTATACAGAAGTATCTTGACTTTAAAAAAGATTACATCTACAAGTATTTCAGGTGTACAAGTTAATGAATGATACCACACATAAAATTATGAGCATTTGAATGTTACAGTTAAATACATACTTTGTGGTTTGCTGATTAGATATATGAGATCTTTAACTCTTTTTAATGTAACTGAACAATATCCTGTTTCTAGTTTCATATTTCTAAAGATAACTGCAATAACAGTATGTAGTGTATTGGCTAAATGCTAACCTCTATGGCAAGAGCAACAATATGGAATTCTTAGTAACTACAGAATTTTAAATTTGTTTTTAGCAATTTCAGCGTTTGAATCTAAGGATCATTTTCTTTCATTGTACCTGTAAAACCCAAATTCACAACTCTTCAGGTAGAATCAGCTAAAAGAAATTGAAAACTCAATGTATTTCATTATTTTTGCAATGGGAAAAGTTATTTACAAGCAATATTTTTGTAGAGGTTTATTTATTTATTTATTTTTGCAAAAAGATGATGGTACTCAAGCGCTTTAAATCTCTTCTAACAACGTATTTGACGTGACATTTGGGATCTATTTGTATGCTATTTGTAATTACAGCCACTTGGGACTCAGAAGAGTTGATCATTTCAGTTGCGATACTTTCTTTCCTTGTTTCTGTTTGCAGGATGCTCTGGCCCACTGGGGATAGAAGGTGGAATTGTGTCAAACCAACAAATTACTGCGTCATCCACTCATCGAGCTCTTTTTGGACTCCAGAAATGGTACCCATACTATGCACGACTTAATAAGAAGGGTCTTGTGAATGCTTGGACTGCTGCAGAAAATGACAGATGGCCGTGGATTCAGGTAACAGATGGAGCTGAGGAGGAAAAAAATCTTCTTGATTCAATTGCCAGACTCACTTAAGAAACTGATGAAGACAAGTGGTAAACTAACAGCTAGATTCTTATTCACTGTCAGAAATGTAGCCTAGACTAAAAGGGTCTATTTAGCTGCAAAACACTAATAATCTTGACTTTGCAAATGCACAAATCTTTTTATTTAAAAAACGTATGCATATGTTCCATTGTAGCTCTAAACCATGGAAGCAAATTTATAAAGACTCTTTACAAAGAACCTGCTTTCCACATATGTTACATATGCTGGTTAGGTCCTTAGTAGCATTTCACAGCAATATCTCCAGGTGGAGGTACTTTGACATGTGCAGGCTTCTTTGGCCATTGTTCTAGAGTGCTTTAATGTGATTTTGGCCATACCAGAACCTGCAGGAATAGTTTGTCCTCTATGCTGAGCTGCTCTGGGCACACAGGTTAAGCATTGTGTGCCTCATGTTGGAAGTAACGAGAACTGTTTTAATTAAGATTGAAATAGCTGTTAGCTCAACCACATCCATGGGGCTGAAAACACACATTCTTTTCATTTCCACTCAAGGATGTTATCGCTAGAATGATTCAAATGGCAGTGCCCTTTTTGTGGACTGAATTTCTCTGCACCCAGCAAATGACTTCAGTAAAAGTCATGAAGCAGTGAATATGAAGTCCTGTGGCTGTATTTTAATGACGATAATGATTATCTAGTGATTCCTGTAGCTATTTACGTTTATTATCTAGTGATTCCTGTAGCTATTTACGTTTATGGTGTTTTCCTTTCATGATGCGTGAATTGAGCTAAGCTATGGCATTTTCAGCTGTTAGTTAAGCTAGTTAAAGGTGGTGTTAGATATTTATGGGAAAACCTTTTGTACTAATCAGTATAGTTAATATGTGAAGAGGGTGCTTCCCTCCCAGTGAACAGGAGTAGCAACAGATGGTACTTGAGCATCTTGTCTACCAGCCCCAAGTTGAACTGTGCCTATGTCCCTTTAGTGTGTCAGACACACTCTTCTTGAAGTTACCTTCATGTACATGGCATAATTTTTGTTCAAATGCAAGTTTTTGTGCTGACTACAATATATGATTTTTCTGCGCAGTTCCCAGATGTTTGGGGAAAAAGTGTACAGGATTACCTGTTCATTTTTCTTCCCTGGAAAGCAGGCACAAAACTCTGTTTTATGAAGTTTTCTGAAACTGGTGTGGTGAGAGTGCTGGATTTTGTCAGTTCTGAAAAATGAAGCCGGTGCTACTGTTTGTCATTCACTGCAAAGTGAAAACACAAAGGCCTTTCAATGCATCTTAAGTCAGTTTTCTTCCGTAAAGACCAGAGGGGTTAGGAAGTCTGTAAAATTTATACATTGAAAAAGAGCTGGAAAGAATAACGCTAAGGGACTTGAGCAGAATTATTTTCACAGGAGTAGAGAACTAATGTAATTTTAATGGATAATGAAAAAGTCGGTGTTACCGTAGCTTTTGGGCTGCTTTAGAGTGTGCGCTTTATTAAATGAGCTGGAGAAAAAAATCCAAATCATTCAGCACTGGCCCCCTAGAAATGTCTTTACTAGGAGATGAACTGGATGGGGATGGCTAATGGTCTGTCGCTTCCACATTTCTACTTGGCAAAGCCACCACCCACAGTGGAGGCGGCTGTCAGGCAGCTGTGCAGGTTTCTACCCAGACCAGAGCTACGTCTGCCTGGGACTTTGCTCCCAGGGAAGTCGGGACTTTGCTCCCAGGGAAGTCTTCCCTTTGCTCTTATCTGGAAGGAATATCGTTCTAATGGAGAAAATGTGTCTAAAAATCTCAGCCCAAGTTTTCAGATTTGAACAATTTGTTCTTTTTTTGGAGTTAATGACCTAATCTAGGTAGTGATAATCCCATGCAGGTTCTTCTCTAATTTTAACAGCCAGAGTATGTAAGGACTTTTTAGAAGCTAGTTACGTTATAGGATTAATGTGTACTAAGCACCTAGCATTCTTTTCTTTTTCTTCTCATTTTTCTTTAAAAATTAACTTTGGTCTATAATCTTCACACAACTTGCCAAGTACTTTGTTTTTCTTTTCAGTTCAGAGTAAAGCTTTGTAATTTAAAAACAGAAGTTTAAATCTTGAGAGAATTTTTTTCCCCCCTTTCCTGAAGACATTTCCCCCTAAAACACCTGGAACAGAAAATCTAAATTTGTCAGGGAGATTGTATTTGTAGAGAAAAAGTGCTTTTTAGTCTTCTGCAGAAACCCTGTTTTGATTTGGCAAGGATACAGACCTCCACAAACTCACATTTTATTACTGCATAGTAGTTCTTTACATGAGAGCACTGTCTTGTTCCTCAAGCATGAAATACACTGTAAGAGACAGGCACTGCATGACCCTTATATGGGTGAACAGTTTCTGTTGAGAGAAGAGGAGAAGCAGAAACCCCATATCTTATTTTTGCAGAGCTTCTGTAATGGCCCAGGAGATACTTCACAAGCATTTGTGGAAGATTACAAAAAGTCAGCCCACTCTGATTTGTGCTAAGTTTCTGGCCACCTTCCTTCTGGTCTTGTAGGAGAAATGCTCCCTCCAACAACAACCTAGTCTTAATTTTTTACTTTCTCTATCGTATCTTCAGCTTCTTCCCAGATTCCCATGTGAGGGTTCTGTATATGGGACATTTTCCATGCTGGTCTGAGTGACAAAGCAGCTGGTGCAGAAGGCGGCTCCTGAAAAACTATGAACGTTTGGCAGAGATTAAGTGGACAGTTACGAAGTCAGAAACTCCATGTTTAGGAAATGTAAATTAACATTTTGTGCAGTGAACCTGAAGCAGTAGCCTGTTACCCTCTTAGAGTTTCTAATCCTAGATAAATTCTAAAGGAAGCTGTGTATAATGGGCAAAGTCCCCCAAAGTATAAGTATGTACAGGCCTGTAGCTATTTTTGCCTTCTTCCATCATGATCAATTTTCTTTGTCATTTAATTTCTTTATTTATATGCAGCTTGGCAAATGAAAGGTTTGAGTGCTTTGCTTATAACTCACTTGTAATGAGTGCAGATTTTTTTCTCTAATCTTTCAGGTGTCTGACACACATGAACTAATTAGTATGCAATTTCATTTTCCTGCATTCTCCCAATGAACAGAAAATTGAAATTGCCATTTCAAATTTACACTCTCAGCATGTAATTAGTAATGGCACTACAATGCTTGTAATTGGCTTGTGATTTAAAGGGTCAGCGACCATGTTTTTGAAAGCAAATTAAAGTCAGAGTAAGTCATATCTCCCTTTTAAAGTTGTGCTGACCTCTGTTTCTCCTCATAGTTGGCTGTGACAAAATAGCATCTGTGTATTCTGTTTACCACTTTACTAGTGACATTAATTTTCAATGTCTCCAAATACAATAAGAGAAAATCCCACATTTCTATTTTTCATTAATTGTTCGTGAAATATAACCAAAATGGTCACTTTACCTGTTCTGGTAACAAGTATTTTTTGTCAAAACTCTTTTTAGGAGAGCACTGATTTCTCTTCTCCCTTTTGTCCTTTTGCATTCACGGCTGTGATATATGCTCTTATTTTTTATTCTTATTCCACTTCATCTCTAGTCATTCCTTGCACATATCAATGTTTTTATACTCATAGGTATTTTTTTTTAAGGCAGTATGGATCAGAATAGAGATGGCCGTGAACAAGGTTATTACTTCTATTCTCTCTCTACCATATCCAAAGCCATAATAACTGTTAATCTCTAATATGAACCTTCTTGCAGGACCTTCTAAATGTTACTTCTCTCTAGTGATTTCTAACATAGGGATCCATGCCTATACCCTTAGATATTTCTTCTTCACTTTCAACCTCAGTACCCAAGCCTAATATTTCCTAACTAATTTTTCCTCTATTTGTGGCTTTTTCCCCTTTCCTTCTATAAAATATTATCCTTTTTTATATCACTGCAGTTATTATTCCTCTAATACACTGACTTCAGTCATGGTGGATATGCCAAAAAAATGCATAAAGTGGAATGTCATGAAGAATACAAGATAGAATAATTTGGTATAACTAGCAATGTAAGGACTGGTTTACAGTACCAAAATCCTAAATCATGCCATTAAAACGTATCAGTAACTTTGGCAGAAGGATGCTCTCACAGGGACGAGAGAGCAAGGTTGGTGAATATTGTCCCGCAAAATAATAGCCTTGTCTCTTTAGACTTTAAGAGTGAGTGCAGTCTTTTTGTTCTGCAAATAATACAAGCGCAACAGTTCTCAGTCCACAGATGAACCACCCTAAATGTTTACTTGCCCAACAACAGTTTAAGACTTGTACCACCTACATCAGGGAGTCTGGAGTGGAGAAGGAGCTCAGAGCAGAACTTGGGGGGCTCCTGCCACAGCATCGCAGGGCAGGCAGGGCTGGGTTGGGTGGTCACCGCACCAAGAACCCCTAAGAATATCAACCTCAGCAGTACATGACAGTGTCAGAGCAAAGTAAGAAGGTGGGTAAAGGCATAGAAGGGTAAAGGGTATCAGGTTTAAGACTAGACAGCAAAAATCTGTGTGTGCAGTGAAGTCTGGTAGGAAGCAAAGACAAGTACAGTTGGCAGAAATGATGTTTCAAGTCAGGAGGGGTCAAGGAAAGTTTTGATTAGGGAAAGGATGGGGTAAATTTGATTTTCTGGTTCTGTCCATGGCCAGTCAATTAAGGAAGGAGTGGAAAAGATCAGTGCCTGCTGGTTCCAATGCAATTGCTGCTGTTGCACCATGACTGAGCTATCACATCTAAGAACAAGGGATCCCTTAATTTCTGCATGTCTCCCGAGTGTAATTGTGAAGAGGATCCCTGTAAGGAATGTGCCTGATGGTGCAATGATTTGAGTGGTCTACAAGAGACTACCTGCTCTTTTTAAAGTGCTTTGCAGTCTATTAGACAAGGATTTTTTTTTACAAGGTCAGTATTAATCCACAGCCACCAAAAGCAGATTTGGGCATACCTTACATCTGGACAATATTAAGAAAATGAACTAATTACTGTGTATCATACCACTGTGTAGGAACAGATTCAACACCTTAACTGTTGCTGCAAACTGTTGCATACAAATGTAGGTTATTAAATAGAAAAATAAAAAATCTCTTTTGTTATTCCTTGTTAAAATAAGCAGGAGTTGTTTCTCCAGAGACCTCGGTATGGTTACCAATTGGCTTTTAAATAAAATATTCAAATATTTTATTTTATTATTGTGAGAAGACGAATGATTCATTTGCAAAGCAGCTGGGCTGCTAAGTTTGGTTGCAGAATCAAAAAATTGGAAATAAAGTTGGTTCAGGTTGAATAGTTAGCTTTTTCCCCCTAGTTTTTATTGCATACAAAATATCAAAAATATTATCCAATTAAATATCCAACCCCCCTTTACTTTTACCTTCTCAGTTCATGTTTTAAATAATACTTTTTTATTATTATTATTTTTTAATAACTTTGAACTGTTCTAAAAAAATTTCTTCACTACATTTCTTGAAGCTCCAAGTAAACATTCTCCCTTTAGAAACTCTTAATAAAAAAGGTGACCTGTGGTGGAAAAGAATCTACCCCAGCAGATTCCAGGCAAAATTTTCCCAGGCTCCTGTTTGATTTAGAATTGTAAGGTCAACTAGATCCAGTTAGAGCTAAAAAAATCTGTTTCCTATAAAGCTTGTTCCCACAGCAGAAACAGAGTGATTAATTAGGGACCAATACACTGGGTATTGGGTCTGGTGCCTTGGAGGGTGTGCCCAGAACCAGAATGCTGCGCGGGTGATGGCCACGTTCACCCAGAGAAAACAGAACACTAGAGTCTTCCTTAAGTATTGCCCATACACAGCATTCACTAAAAATATAGCTGTGGACTAAATAGTGTGTTGATGTGTTCCTGGGTATGGTGTTCCTGTTAAGATAGTTTAAAATCAGTGGGGTGAGACAAGAATTGTGCAGCACAATGATTAAGACACTTGTTTGAGAGAATCAAAATTCTAGTTTCTATTGCAGAAACCATGTCGGTTGTTTATTTAGTGATTACTGAGAAGGTTTTTTGGAAGGATTTTAATACTAAATATAATGGAATATTGTTGCTAGTAGGTAGAATGTATGTTTTTATTTGTGGCTTAATTTCATTTTTACACAAGTGTCTCCCACACCAGCTGTGCTTTCAATCCCATCTCTGGTTCTCAGACTCACATTTTGTGGGCTTGCAGTCCCTAATACTAGGATAGTTAATTGTGTGTCTGTGAATCTCGCAAACCTAATCATAGATACTGTGACACACAAAAAATATACTTATAATAAGGACTTTCTATGTTTCATCATTCCCCAAGCAGGAATCAATAAACTGTTGGGATTTCTTCTCCAAGAAAGGCAAGGAAAAAAAAAAAAAAAAAAAAAGCAGCTTCCACATCAAGAACTTCCAAAGATCAAGTATACACCAGGTGATAGCTATTTGCTAATAAAATGTTAAAACCCAAAATACACAAAGGTCTTGCAGAACATTCATTCAAACATCTGTTAGTAAGAGCTCTAAGCAAACTACCATCTGTCAAACCATTCATTTTGTCAAAGCTCATTTCCTCATTCATGAGTACTGTTGTAACAGCTTCCAAAAATACCTGTCATCATAGATTAAATATTTAATATTACTTAATATAGCTCTCAGCTTAGTATAATGTGGCCAAGTGAACCTTATGAAATACAATCTCAGAGTCATCATGTAAGGTGACTCAAACCATATAGGAAGACTTAATCTGCTAAATTAAATGCTGAAAAAACTGTTAAAGCTCTGCATTTTTTGTCAGTAATCCAAAATTTGACTTAATATCATGGCAGGATTTCCTTGGGGGATATTGATGAGTGGCAGCAAGCACCTGAAAGCCCTTGGCAGGGGAGAAGAGAAACTAGTAACAAAAGTGCAGTTTCTCTCAAAACTACCCCACGTAGGACCTTTGAACTGCAGGAATTAGGAGAAATCATCAGCTGGTCAAAGTCTGACATAAATTCATTGACTTCAGTGAACTCAATATCAGTGTCAGCTAGCTACAGATCTCCCTCAACATCTGTACATTTAGCTTACAAGCTAAAGATATAATTTGTGCACTCAAAACAGACAAGAAAACAAAAGGACTGGGAGCCTACTTCTTAGTGTAGTCATCCAGATACTCCCTTGTGTCCCATAACTTGGTATCTGTTTGATATCATCTCATACGTCCTAGTTTCATTCTTTGTAGACAGAAACACCCCCACACAGACATATTCAAATAACTTGCGATTGAGATTTCAGGTACACAAAAGCAGTGAGTTCAGAGTTATCATCCCCATGGCAACAGAAACTTGATGCTGTTATAAACACTATCCATAACATGCTCTGTCAGCCTGCATGCCAGCTTTCCTTAATTACTCCATGAAATATAACTGAACAGCTGAAGTAACAGTGCTTTCAAATGCACTGTTTCATGCATCTGTAATACCATCTATTTTGACTTAGCGGTTTTTCACATTTATCATCCTGATATTAAAGTAATCAAACCAGAAAGTGGTGACACACTAAAATGAGCAAAAGTGTGTCTGTCTGGTTTCTTGCACCAATAATATGTTGCATGTGGAGATGCCCCAGCACCTGTGTGGTGGCTCACCAATTGTGATGGAGTGATTGTGGGCATCATAGTCCTCCTGTGGGAAGGACAGCCTCTAAATCTGTAAGATGATACTATGCTGATGTGTGATAGTCAAACAAGTCATATTTTATGTTGTAAACACTTTCAAAACCAGCAAAGCCAATGGTCCTCACTTATAGCTACTGTTCTGCTAGGCTCGACTTCTAGAAAAAAGCTCTTTCAAGTTACTTCATCACAGTTAACATTCAGGAAACAAACTTCAAGACAAAGTAAAACAACATGTCAGTGTATTAAGATTTTTTTTTTTTTTTTTTTTTTTTTTTTTTGCGTGGTACAGAGGCATGCATATACACTTAGCTCTGTGTTGATGGCCCCAGAGCAGGATGTATATGCTGAGTTCATATGCGTATAGGTAGGTCACAGACGTGCAGAGCAATCTGCAGGGTGAAAATAGCGGCAAAGCCTTGGCACAGCTCTAGCTGTGGAGAAGCAAGCATGTGGTCCCTGGCTGCACCTGCGTATTTCTCTCCAATTTTACAGTTGGTGGGGAAAAATTACGGTTTTATATAGGCTGTTGGAAATACAGGAAGCAAACAGCACCACAGTAGTACAGCAGGAAACAAGGGCTAAAATAAACTCATACTCCTTGACCTCCCCTGGAAATGATGACGTGTGCTTGTCACCTCACAGACTTTCTAATTTCAGTGGAACACCAATTCTGTGGACTGAAAAATAGGAGCGCATTTTACTCTTGCACTCTTAAAACCTTCTTATTCCACGAGTGGTTAAGATAAAGAGACGTAGTTCAAGTCTTGGGTCTTTCAATGAGACTTTTCAGATTTTGAGGAGGCTTTTTTTTTTTGTCTGTTGCAAAACCAAGCAACTTTTAATGTTTTTAATCTAGTCTATTGCCTGTCAACTTTTGTAGAGGGAAAAAGTATTTTGAGTAAAAATGAAGAGATAATTAAAATGATTGTAAATTCTTACAGAGGGGTAACTTCTTGTGGTTTTGTGTCAATTTTTTTCCCTATTGATTAATTTCAAGAGATAATGAAAAATATATTATGAGTGTGTTTGTTGTGATTCAGCCAATTCTCAGACAATTTCTTAAGGTTCTGGAGAGATTAAACATTTGAGCCACCTTTTCATTTTCTGTAATAGCATCTGTGGGTGAAGAAATCATTTGAGCAGCATAGTCTTTTCAGCAGTCACAAAGCCATCTGTCCCCAGTGTGCTTACTAATCTACCTCTTTACTCCACTTGTGTCCGCCTAAAACCTTGGCCTCTCTCCCTACGCAACCAGTCTCATAGCAACTAACAGATTATTCACAAAAAGATGACAATATGTGGGAAGGATTGCTTTCACATACTCCTGTTTTACCATTTGTCTTTCTCCCTCAAATTCTGTCACAACATGAACACAGTCTAACAGTTACCTCAGCAGCATGACCAGATCAGTCAGAAGTCCTAGTTACAGCTGGAACTTTAATGTGCTTTGGGTTCTCTATAAACTGACAACTAAAAAGACTCTGCGCTAACTAGACAAGGTATTTGCAGGTACATGGGAAGAGCAAAAGGATGGTATGGTCAGCACAATAGGCGGCATAAAGCCAGCTGTGGCTTCCAGGCTCATTGGAAAAGAAAGTTTTAAGGAGGTATACGATGATTAGGATTGTCTTGACCAAGGAAGAACAGGGGTAAAGATGTGTATTTGATGTCCCGTATTTGTCTTTGTACTGTATTTGTCTTTGCTGATCTGCATTTCATTACTAGCTGAGGAAGGGTAGCTAAAGAGTGATAGCATGAGAAGTGGCTACTCATGGGAGTCTGCAAACACAGATGTACTGTGTCGCTGGTTCCTCATGTATTCGTTGCAAAAAATCCAGATCTGGTTTGAATTGTGGGATTCGCAGCATCTCCCAAGGCTGACATAGCCAAGATTGCATAGGAAAGGAAGTTTGCCCATTGCACAGCCCATGATGATCCCATCCTGTGGAATCACTCTTCAGGTAAACTCTTCCCCTTCCTTTACAGTCATAATGAGTTTAATTTCTGTAGATAAGACGCATAAAAAGAAAGACAAGGAAGTGAACTATGGTTAAGAAGTGCTCTTACACACCTTTGTGCACCATTTGATAGCACTATTACCACTTACTGGATTTATTCAGGTGGAGTAACAAAGTATATGTAGTTTCTGTGTGTTAAAATAAGCTGGAAATGTGCCATGAATGCACAAAACCCCAGTATGGATTTCACAGTGCCAGGGAAGTCTAACCTCCTGTGTGTTCCCTGCTATTTCAGTTTTTGCTTCTTTCAATGGATAGGTTTAATCCCAGGTTCAGCTGTAATATTCAAAGCTAATGAAGATAATTTCTTCATCTGGGCAACTGACTTGTAATTTTCTAGCATATTTCCTTCTTCCTTAACATTTCTTGGTCTGAAAAGATACATAGGATGTAGACAAAGCCCACTGAAGTCAGAATGGGACTTCTTCCCAGTTGTTCTTGTTGGACTTCAGGGCAGCTCATATTGTTTATCAGAGTTTTTAATAGACTGCAACTACCAAAGTGCCTTAAAAACAAATGGAAATGATGCAATAGAAAGTGCCTCTGATATTTCCAGTGGGCACATTAAGAATTTTCCCTGAATATATTTTCATGATGATTTTAATACACCTTTTCAATTCTATTCCCTAGAGGAATAGAAAAAAAGAAGAGGGTTTTCATGTGGGATTAAAAGAAAAGTGCATGTTTGTTTCTGTGACCTTAGTCTGACATCCTATCTTCTAATGTCTACAAGCTATTGATGAAAGTTATTTTACCAGTGGAAATACATACAGATATTTTCTCTGACATTTTTATTTACACAGTCTTTGACTGGTACTTTAAGAAGTATTCTAGACATTTTGGGGAAGTTCTTTCTGGGAGGCATTAGTATGCCAACGACAGAAAGAGTTATTCACAAGTTCAGGCTATATGAAGGAATTAATAATAGCAGTGAATGACCTTAGTGTTTCTCAGCTAACCCATTTAATCAATACTTTGTAAATGAGATGAAATTTTACAGGGCTACAAACCTCTGAACAACGTGAGATTGATTATGGGCGTCTTCTTGAGATGACAGTCTAAATATGCCAGTATTTGAATAATTCATATCATCCAGTTAATGGCACTCATAACAACTACCTTTGGGACTCAAATAATGACTTAATAAAAAGAAGAAACAGACCAAGCAAGTTTTTAGTCTGTTTAATTATGTAAAATCTCTGAGGTATAAAGTGAAAGTTCTCAACAAAAGCCAAATGAAACAAGTGCTTTTTGGTAATATTCATAACATACGCTCCTCCCTATTAGGACTACACGGGCCAAACAATCCCTGTATTATTGTTTTCCATACAAGTAAGGTTTAACCTATATTCTGATCTTTTCAAAGAAAGGCAAATTAAATTAGTGGGCCAATTTGCGTCTCTGATTCAGCATGCCTAACTTGAAGCGTATAAATAGTTTAATTGAAGATAGCAAAGGTGATGAGTTGCTTTTAGATAGTTGGCTGGGGCTAAGCTGTGAGTGAGTACAGGGAAGACCTGAGAGACGTTTGGTGTCGCCGTAAGGTGTGATAGACTGACGAGGCACTCTGGAAACCACAGTATCGGGAGGGTGAGTTTGCAGAGGATTTAATAGCGAAGTTGTGAAGAGATTTTGCTGGATCTGCATCCATGTAAGTGAAAAAAAAAAACGTCTGGGATCAGAAATAACTAAGTATTTAATTGGTTTGCCTGCAAGGTACAATACCACAATCATGTTAGGAATTATTATTTGTAAAGTGACCTATAGCAAATGACCATGTTAGTTCTCCTAGACTATCACAATTATAAGATAAAGCGCATTGGCTTTTCTCCATGTAATAAACCCCCTTCCAGAACGGCAGCAACAGCTGGAATGTTACTGTGGATAAATCACTGCGTTAACTAATCTGGATGCTAGTTAAAACACATATCACTGCTGCTATGCTGACTGCCCTAATGCCCTCAACTAAATCTGAAGAAGCTCTGCTGACAGTGCTGATTACGAAAGTAGCAAAAAGACGCAGACAGGCACGATATATCAAAACCTTACGTACAGGTGCCAGTGACGCTTTGCAAGAGGGAAGATAATAGTAACTGACCTGCTCCGACCTTCCCGAACCTCATCACATGCTGAGTCCTGCTCTGCAGCCCCTTGCTTTTGATGTGACATCAGGGTGAAAAAGCAACATTCAGTCATGTTCAGGGCCTCTGGTGCTTGACGACGGAAAGGGAAACATGGGAGGGAGTTTTTAGTCTTGCTAAATTTCCCAGTATTGAGGGAATCATCTCAGGTTACTCCTCTCCTGAGTTTATTCCAAACATTTCTATTGGCAAATGTCCCTGTTTTTCATCAGAAAGTGTTTCTGTGGGTGTTTTCTATCTAGCTTTATCAGAATTATGACTTTAAAAAAAAAAAAAAGACAAAAATATTAAATTTCAATCCTTCAAAAACTGATGAAATCATCAGCAAAGAGTTGCTGTAATAAATCTTTGAATGCCAGTGTAACCTTGATCCCTTATTCAACCCTATTGTTATATGAGTAATAGTGAGCATTAATAAAAATTAATACATTTTCTACTAGAAAAGATGGAGAATTATTTATAGCAATGCTATTTTATAGAATCATAGGGTTGGAAGGGAACTCTGGAGATCATCTAGTCCAACCCCCTGCCAGAACAGGGTCACCCAGAGCAGATGGCACAGGAACATGTCCAGGCAGGTTTTGAATGTCTCCAGAGACGGAGACTCCACCACCTCTCTGGGCAGCCTGTGCCAGGCCTCTGCCATCCTCAAAGTAAAGAAGTTCCTCCTCATGTTTAGGTGGAACTTCCTATGCTCAAGTTTGTGCCCATTACCACTTGTCCTGTCGCTGGGCACCACTGAGAAGAGCCTGGTCCCATCCTCCTGACACCCACCCTTTAAGTATTTAGAAGTGTTGATAAGGTTCCCCCTCAGCCGTCTTTTTTCCAGACTGAAGAGACCCAAGTCACTCAGTCTCTCTTCACAAGAGAGGTGTTCCAGTCCTCTCGTCATTTTCATACCCCTTTGCTGCACCCCCTCCAGCAGTTCCCTGTCCTTCTTGAACCGGGGAGCCCAGAACTGGACACAGTGCTCCAGGTGCGGCCTCACCAAGGCAGAGTAGAGGGGGAGGATGACCTCCCTCCACCTGCTGGCCACACTCTTCTTGGTGCACCCCAGGATGCCATTGGCCTTCTTGGCCACAAGGGCACATTGCTGGCTCATGGGCATCCTGTCGCCCACCAGGACTCCCAGGTCTCTTTCCACAGAGCTGCTCTCCAGCAGGCCAGCCCCCAACCTGTCCTGGTGCATGGGGTTATTCCTCCCCAGGGGCAGCACCCTCCACTTGCCCTTGTTGAATTTCATAAGGTTCCTCTCTGCCCAACTCTCCAGCCTGTCCAGGCCTCTCTGGATGGCGGCACAGCCTTCTGGTGTGTCAGCCACCGCCCCCCCAGCTTTGTGTCATTGGCAAACTTGCTGAGGGTGCACTCTATGCCCTCATCCAGGTTATCTCATATCTCATATCTGAAACAGGTAAACACCATAGTTCTCCATAAACTGAATTTCTGTTTATGAATGAAGGCTCATGTAAAGCTACATTTACAGTCTCAAAGACCCAGTGCTTCATGAAAGTTTTAATCTGAGCATTTCTTGGAAGCTTGCTGATTTTTTAATCTTTTTGGTCAACTACATAGTTTCTGCACATGGAATATGCTAATACTGGATCACAAATTGAAGCGGAATATGAACTTCTTCCACTAATGCTGTCCCTAATCTCTGCTGTTCGGTTGCATTGACATAACACAACTGTGACTTTTAGCCTTTTTTCTACAGTTCTAAGGTTTGTTAAGCATGCTGAGACATTATTTTTGGTCTGTATTCTTAGGAGCTCTTTGGACTGTTTATTGAATACCCTCCTGTTTTTATGGGAAACAAGCATGAAGCGGTTCCCTCCAGTCTCATGGTCCTATATTTACTCACACCTAAGAGTGAAGCTGCCCACACAGCATGCGGATTTGCAGGACTGGTTCTGAATTGCCTCTGAAAATTATGCACTGTACAATCTACAGGAACGTGTAAAATTACCTTGCTCATATTGCCACTTTCTCTTGTGAAAATACTCTCTTTTGTCTTATTTCCTTTCTTAAATGGATTTTTTCAAGTTCCAGTAAAATCTTGATTATCTGTCTTCATCAGTGTAGACAATGGAATGATTTAGCATTCTACAACAGATTTGTGTGAGTCACTGCAGTCAAAAACATTAGTACACTAGTGAAAATTGCTTAATAGCTAATTACTCCTACAGAATCAGTTGCAAGAGCAGGAAACATGGCATGCTGGTTACTTTTTCCCTTCTGTTGAAAGAGGCCATGACTCTATAACCTGCTGTGATGATAAAAGTGATCTAATCATGAAGTCAGGATGATTGTGGTGGTTGAAAGGAACAAGGTTAAAAGAAATTTCAAGGACTGCTGGGAACTTTTTAAGCTGATAGAGTCGATTTTATTCCCCAGCTCTTGAGCATACACCACACTCAAGGGAGTATGCCTCAAGTGATTTTCTTTTTACTTACTTTTGGCTATATGGCATGGTATAGAAGGCACTGAGTGGCTGGCAGTACATGAATTCAGCCTTCAATAGTGTATACAGCACTGACTCTGAGGTATCGTATCATGTCCTTCGGCACTGTCTATTAACTTGGTCGATTGCCATGCCTGTGCTCTGGCTGAGCTTTTCACAGAATCAGCGCGGTGATTTTGCATCATCCACTGCATATTGTGTAGACGTAACCTATTTCTTGTAGCATCAGCTTTAAATGAATTTATGTCAGACTACTGGCTTTCTTTTACATGCAGTTTCACCTGCGAAATTCAGTGTTCCTCATTTATTCTGGCCCCAGAAAACTTACTCATTGAAATGCAAAACCTCTTTGAGGCAGATTTCATTACCTGTAGGTGTTAAATGGCACCTCAGCCAAGGTTCATAAGGTGCTTCGTGCCGTGAGGATGTAAGGCAATGGGCATCTTCTGGTCTGCTTGTGAACATCGCAGCCAAATCCCTGACATACGTTGGGTGATTTAGGTCCTGTGGAACATAATTCCATGCTGGACACAGGAGCCTTCTCAGAGCTAGGGCTGAATGCAGCTCCATGGACAGGATCTGTGTCAACTCTGAATCTGTTACTCTCAAAATAACCTTAAACTTAAGCTGGGCTGGTAGAACTGACCGGTCTCGTTTTTCTGGCTGTAAGTAGTTTCATCAAATGTCTATGCAACTACCTTCTTCTTACAAGGTCTTTATCATGCATTAATACTTAAATTACTGGAGTAAATCCCTCAAAATAATATTGATCTTCTACCATCCTTGATTCTTTCCAGTTAATCTGGGTGATGATAAGGAGTCATTTATAACTGAATAAGCTATTACCTTTTTAAAAAGATGTGTTAAATTCTTATTATCCTGTTGATTTTCACCTCTTTGTTTGTTTTAAAACACAGTCACCCATGTAATTAGAATATATAACATTCTGTCCTAGATCTGAATCCACAAAGTACTGTTTTTCTTCACAACTGCCGCAGAAAAATACCTTTGAAAATGCTTTTAGTGCTAGAAGCGCTAGTTCACATTTCACGTTGGGAACTCTGCTTCCTGCTGAAGTACATTAAGTAAGAAAGATTTTGGCACCTGCTTCATTATAGTCATTGCACAATTGTAATATTTTGAGTTTTGCTAAGCTCTGACTTGAAAAATTTAAAGCACATAGAAGAACCCAGACACAAAGGGCCAATTAATTCCCGGTGTATTCATATGCACTGAAAGGAGCTACCACAGACGTGATGTTAGCCCCATGGGGATTTTGTATGTAAGAAAGCTGCAGGGATTTAAAAGCTTTTTTTTTTTTCCCCCTTTCATTGGGATTTTCCTGCAAACATTGACAATATGTAGACCTAATTGCAAAACACAGTATCCTGTTTTTATTTCCTGTGTTATATCAAGCTCAAAACTGCTTAAAGCCAAAGCTCAGTTTGTGGCTTACAGTATGGGTACTGATGAAGAAAGGCTCCAAAGAGAAAGACTCTGTCCGTTAAAACAGAGAAGTAAAGAAAATTGTATATTTTATACGTATAGATACCCAGATAAGGGTATAGAGCAGGCTGGCATATAGCAGAACAAAGGCAGGTTTTTAACAGCCTGAAACTCAAAGAACACAGGTTAAACAGTAAGTTTATCAAATGAGTATTTAAAAATTAAATTATTTTTGTTTCATTGTTATGCTCATCTGATCAAATCTTCCCTTCTTTCAGTAAGACTTCGCTTTTTTTCAAGTTTGAGTTTCTACCATAGTATTAAACTGCTTGGAAAATTACTTTTGGGTGGGTTTTTGGTCATTGTTTTGCTTCTTGAAGTGCAGCGGTTGATTTGTTGTGCATTAGAGATGGAGGCTGGGGCATGGAGAGGAGCCAGTGTGGCAATATAACACTCTGTAGTAAAAGCCATAGTTTCATTAGAAATTACTCTTTCTGAGTATACAGGGGGAAAAAATTTCCACAGAAATTTTCATTCAAAAACCATCGTCTAGATTATTGTCTCAAAATAAGAAAAATTGGGAATGAAGCTGAAAGAATATAAGGTATATGCATAACTGGATCAAAGAAAAATTATTTGGTGTTGTAATTTATTTCAATTTTCCCAAACAGTGAAATGTGAAGATACTTAGTCAGCATATGTAAAAGGCAAATAATCAATGATTGGTTACAGCACAGTTTGACTGTGTTTTCTAATTTGTTCTGGAGACGGTGTTCACTTATTTATTAACAATTTCTTAAATATATGAAAAATTGTTTTACTTGCCTGTTTATTAATATTCTTAAACTCCATATAGAGAGTGAAATCTGCATAAGAGAATTCCAGAACCTTTACGTCTGACTGGTAGGGGTCTGATAGTAGTCTCTGGACCTGTCCTCTTACAAAGATAATGTGTTGTCTTTTTTTTTTTTTTTTTTACTGGGAAACCTGGAATGAAGGAAAAGAGTGTTTCCCAAGACTGTAAGGAGGCCTGAATCCCATCTAATTTGTACCCGTCTAAATTCCTGCTGTGAGTCCATTGTCCCCATTGCAATTGCAATTGTTCCTGAGTTTTCCTGGTATATGTGAGAAAGATCCTGTAGGAAATCTGATCTTCTATAGGCAGCTTCTTCTCTGTCAATGGGTCCAAACCTCTAAAATACCCATTTTTATTCTAAAGGTGTACGAGTACTTATTAATTTCTTGTAGGGACAACTATGGTAAAACCATGCTGAAATTTCTTTTGCATCAGGAAAAATATCAGAAGCCTGATTATTTCAGACAAGTAGCAGAGAAACAGCTAGACCTCTTAAAAAAAATCAGCAATAAAATTCTGTCTTCACTTTCCCATTGTGTACACAGTAAGATATTGAAACACTGAAGTTTGATCATTTTACATCCTTAATAGAGGCTAGATTACATTACCAAGTGAGAGAAAATCTTGAGACCACACTGTAAAGAATAAAGAGATTAAAGTATTTGACAGCAGCTACCTGATCTGTCTCTGATTCCCCATAATCCTGTTCTGGGTCTGCTATCCCAAACAGGGAGTGTGCGGGGTCAGCTCCACTAACTGGTGAGCAGAGATAAGATTCGTTTTGAGGAAGGAAGCGCTAATGTAGTTTAACGTATTATTTACATTGTCCCAGTTGTTTACTCTCTAATATTTCCATTCATCTCCTTTTATCACACATCTGCCTGCACCTTCACGCAGTTCTCACAGTATGAGAGCTCTCTGCCAAGCTTCATTCAGTGAAAAAGTTACAGACTTCAGCTGCCTACCAGCGAGAGGGTGGGAGTGTAACTGGCACAGATTGCTTCATGATTGACTTCCTTGAGGGGATGAGGCTGATGGTGCCAGCATTGGTTGATTGGAACATCACATTCTGAATTTTGTGAGAATATAGTTGGCTTTCTGATATCATAGATGGATAAAGAAGGCAAAATTAAGGTTGTCTGAATATTGTTGAACTCTCCGTACATCTTCTTTTGTACTTCAAGTTGTTGAGGTCAACTTGGACAAGTAGACAGGGAATTTTCATAGCCATTGATAGACGTTGATATTTTGCTATTGACTGTTTTGTGATTAGTATTTCAACCATGATCTTTAAATATTTGAATTTTCAGTAAGAATCAAGGAAAGGTCTATTTGTTTCCTTTACTGAACATCCATGTATTTTTACTTTCACAAAGAGATTTAACCTGAAGTTAACTTAGGCTCTTTTCTATGGGATTGCAAACTGGCTTCTAATAGAAAAGATTCAACCTTTGATAAATGATCTCACTTTTGCATTTCCTTTTTAGGAAGGAAATATGTAGCAGTAATCCTATGTGCCTGTAATATGCCAGTAATACACCAGTAATATCCTATATATCAATAATAAATACGTGTGCATCTGTACACATACACATGAAGATATAAACACAGTACAGGCTTTTAGTTCAATTTTTTTTCATTTATTTTTGTCCATATGTATATGAAATTAATGAAAAAGAATTAATGCAAGTGTATAGCAGTAGTATTTTAAATGCTCAGCTGTATTTTTTCCTTTCTGTCATAAAAAAAAAAAAAAAAAAAGAATCGAAGGAATCTAGAATCAGAATTGTGTTCCTCAGATGGTTAGTGATAACACTGTATTGTTATTTCAGATAAACCTGCAGAAGAAGATGCGAGTGACTGGAGTTATAACTCAAGGTGCCAAGAGGATTGGAAGTCCAGAATATGTAAAATCTTACAAAATTGCATACAGTAATGATGGGAAGTCGTGGACAATGTATAAAGTAAAAGGCACAAATGAAGATATGGTAAGATTAAGTCATTTGTATATGAAGACATCTTATGGTTTAATTGCCTTTAGAGGTATGAGGTATCTGTAGTTTATAAGCATAATTGCCTGACAGTGTGATATAGGTTGCCATGTTATTATTTTTCTCTGAAAAAAAAAACATCAATAAATTTGCACTTCCTGTCTGCTAAGAATTTCTTATACTTTAATTGATGGTTGTATAAATACTGTGTCCCAAGGCTAGAATAATCCTGTTTATTACACTTAACTGATTTTCATTTTAATTAGTTTACCAGTAATTACTCATTACTCTGTTTTCAATTTAGATTTATTACATTGGCAGATTAGTGTTAACCCTTAAAAACATAGAACCCATTCATCAATGCTAATCTCTGTACTGCACAAACAGTATCATCCAGTGGGAAGGATGTGTTTACAGTTTATAGTTATCACTTATTTTTATAGATTGTGCATACAAAGCAGCAAAAATCCCTTTACTCTGTGAGTTAAGATAGAACTAAGGCACTTTGCAGCATTAGGCACAGTTTCTCTATTAGGAAATTAAAATGCTGTGTGAAGAGGTATATAATGAGGGAAGAAAACAAAGTACAGACATATCTGGTTAGAGTGAGGAGTGAATAGAAGAATGCTTATAGGTCTAATTCAGCTCCCCTTGCAATCAATGGGAGGGTTACAACGCACTTCAGTGGGAGTTGGATCAGGTTCTTGAAGTAGAGAGGAAAAAAATAACTGTCAATCAGTGTAAATAATTTCAGGCTAAATTGAATTGAGACTATTTAATACACTAATTAGAAAAGAAGACATAATTTAGTTGCATTAGTAGCTTCAGCTCCTAGGAGTGACAAGATAGAGGTCCTGATTCAGGACAGGTGGGAAATGCATGTCAATGCAAACCAATGACAGTATGTTTTGCTTAAAAGCTTGTGTGTTGGTCACTAGAAATGATTAAACAGTCTCTATTTGGGAAAAGCTTGCAGAGAAATGTGCAGGGACAGTCAGAAGAACAATGTAGATATTTTTGGGATATGGAAATCAGTCCAGTAATCCTCCTGGCATGTTTTTATGAGCCTGTCCTTTTGTCACAGGTGTTTCGTGGAAATGTGGACAACAACACTCCGTACGCTAACTCCTTCACCCCTCCAATTAAGTCGCAGTACATACGGCTGTATCCTCAGGTGTGCAGAAGACACTGCACGCTGAGAATGGAACTTCTCGGCTGTGAGCTGTCAGGTGGGTTTTCTGCAATCTCAGAAGTCAACCATCAAGCAGCACCTTTAGGTGCCCAAGGTCTAAATGGCATGCAGTTAATTCCCGGTGAGACGCAGTTGGCAGGGCTTTATCCAGACAGTTAGTTCTCTGTTTTTATGTAAATGATAGAAGCAGCAATACTTACTTAAATGATGTAAGTGACAATAGTTGTTTGCAGTAGGGCAGTAATAGTAGTAGGGTAATGTGGTAGCAACCTAATAACACTTTGTAAATCTTTCCGTGCACATTGGCCTCCAGTTACGTGCGACCTAGAAAAGGTCATTTTATAGCAGTTTTAATAAGTATCAACAGCCATCAGGACCCGTTATGTTACATACTAAGCAGACCATGAGGCAGAGAGTCTCTAACGCAGTTACACTCAGCACAGCCGAAACGAAGCCCTGGGAAGAGTTTCCGAGAGCCGAAGCTGTTTGTGCCGTGCTGCACAGCAGAGTCACGACAGAAGCCAGCATCAAACCTGATCTGAGTAGTTTCTCCTGGCTGCTGGGTGTTTCTCCTGGCCGACGTGCTGTGTGACATCCTCAGAGGGACAAGGGTGCTTTAGGTGCCGCTGAGGATCACTCAAAGTGCAGTAAGTTACATTTTGCTGGGCTGCTTTAGTCAAAATTTCAGTTTAGATTTGTTTTGTGGATTTCCAGCAGAAACAGGGTTTGTGTCTTGTAGCAAAAAGTAAATGAACAAGTGGAACCAATATAAACCCTCTTAAGGTTTGCAGTAGCAGAAGTTATAGCTCTTAAATGTAAAGCCTGACCTCTAGCCACTCTCTGCAAGAACCGTGTTCCTTTACAAATTCAGCAAAGCACATAAATTTTTTATCTTTTTCAAGAGATCAACCTTTACCAGTGGGAGCGCTACACTGAATTCATTTAAGAATGATTTTATGTGGTTGCCTGCTTACTGTACAAACAATAGTCATGCAGTTCACGAATGATACATCAAAACAGCTGGAGTTAAATAATTCTCAGTCCTCTAGTGGCATCAAAACCAGATTCAGAAATGAAAAGTTAATGCATTAATCTCACTGTAGCCCTTTTCCAATATAGATAGGTTTGAGAGTAAATAGAAAATTCTGTCTAGCTGCTTTAGTCTATTAGATTATTTTTTTTATGTCTTCCATTTCTGGAACCACAATTTAGAGTAAGTCCTTGCCAGAATGACCAGGAATTGTTTTGCTCGAAGAACTGTGAAAGCTACTAAAGTGAATTCATTTCAGTGGTCTCCTAACAGTTTCAAGGTCATAATTTCTTAGAACTGCAGGCAGCCAAGGCTCAGCAGAACAATTTCAATCTTACTGAAAGTAGAGTATAATTATACATAACGACAGACTAATTCACTCTAATTCCAGGTGGTCTGTCTTAGGCAGAAAAACACTTTCAGAGGTCTGGCTTCTCTAACAAGCCCTGGTGCTAGAGAAGACAGTCACTACCGAAGGGAAGGAGATTGTGTTGCAGCACCAGATCATCATAAAAACTAATCCTTTCTTAGGACAAACTTCAGCAAAATGTTCAATAAATAGGTTTACTTACCAGGCCCCATGGTCAGTTCCTATTGAAAACTATGATCAATGTTTGTGGAGTTGGCCTTCAATAAATCAGGCATTAATCTTCATAGCCTTGTGTTCCTGCTGGACCTGTGTTTTGCACATCTCTGTGTTGTAAATTCCCTTCCCTTCATAGAGTATTGATCTGGGGGGAGAATCAGATCACAGCTATTGTTTATTAGAATGCCTTTATTCATTAAGTCATTATTAATAGTAGCATAAAGCTTTTTTTTTTTTTTTTTAAACAGATAACTGTTCGCACAGCACAGTCACTCACTCAGGCAATTCGTTCACATGCTCAAACTTCTGCATACATCAGGCTCTGCCTTCTTACCTGTGGTCCAAGTCACACTTTGTTGATGCTCATGTATGTTGGTGACCAGGCACTAATTCAGTAATTTCATCTAATCTGGAAAGGAATCCTATGCTCACTAATAAGAAGAAAATCTTTTAAATCTCTTGATTTTCAGAAAATAAAAATATCACGGTATGAATAAAAAAAAAATCACCTTTGCCCTCAAATAATCAACGTATGCTGCTTTTGCCAATACTGCATGAATCCTGGCCCAAGACAAGACACAGATAGACCTCTGCATGCAGATCCTATTGTGGTTTTGCTTCCAAGCATTGGATGTTTAACATTTCCTTTGGGGATTTGAGCTTTCTTGAAAGAAAAGGTGGATGAGGAGCATGGTACAGGATGCAGTCTGAAGAGTAGAATATTGTGCCCTCAGAAGAGACAACAGAGAATAACCTCTTTTTTCAGTTTTCAGATGCTAATCTACCCTTTCCCAGCTTCCCCATCCCTGGAGGGATTCAAGGCCAGGCTGGATGGGGCTTTGAGCAGCCTGGTGTAGTGGGAGGTGTCCCTGCCCAGGGCAGGGGGTTGGAACTACATGATCTTTAAGGTCCCTTCTAACCCAAACCATTCTGTGATTCTATGATTCTGTGTAAGTTCTTCATAATTTCACTGAGTTAGATTAAATAAAAAGTAACTGCAAACTTATACTTAGGTTATCTAAGTACACATACACAGGTATCAGGTATCATTTATCACAGGCGGTGAAATCCAAAGCATCTCCAACATTTTTGACCTAAGATGCTCCACTGAGCATAGCTGTAAGTATATCTACATCAGCTCTCACTAGCTTCAACGGGTTGTAAAAATGGCAAGGGAAATCAAATCCTTTCGCAGGGACTTTGCAAAGCAGATTTAAAGAAAATACAGTGCAGTGAAGAGGAAATGTCCCAGAGAGTTGTAAGCATTATTATAAATACACTTCTATGTGGGATGACTATCTACAGACACTAGTTTGATGATTCTGTCCTTTGCGCTCTAGCTTATAGCTCGCCTATCAAAATAAACTGTCATTGTCCTCTCTCGCTGCAGCAGGGTGCCATAGAAGCTGGGAAGCCACTGAGTCTACCATTGGTCTCTGTGACACTGTACTAAAACATTGTTCTGCCACCGTGTCCATCATGTTTGTCTCTTCTGGTTCTCATTGTTCTGCTCACTTTCTCCTGTTACCTTTAACAACTGTCCGCGTCCTCCCTTTGGGGCAGTGGAGAAGGAAGGCGAGTGTAAAATCCTATTAGTGCATGCACGCATGCACAGACGCGCAAGCAGACACATCTGTTATTTCATAAATCAATAATAATACTCAGAAAAGATATAACTATTTTTGATGGATTGGACAAGCACCGAAAAATAGTTTTGACAACCCATATTTTTATGTCAGGAACCTCCTTCAGATTCCTCGGATGAAACATTCCTTCTAACAGCCTTTGTGATCCTGGAGTGATACTTCAGAATTTAATAATAAGCAAAGTCCTTCTCTAAAGCAACAGATGAGTCTCTCTCATTTGTGCTATCAATTGCTCCCTCCTACTCCCAGGAAGATTGTTTTGTTGTTGTTTTGAACCAGGTAGTTCAGTCTGCAGACAAGGCTGTGCAATTTCCATTTGTGCACTGAGAATCAGTTCTGCAAGGTTGGGATTTTTTAAAAAATTAGTTCTGTTTTCTATTTATTTTTTAATTGAATATGAAACACGTCAGTATTTCAAATTTTAAATACAGTTGTTACTACACTGAAGAGCATATTACTAATTTCTCTGGTAATATACATTTGCTCCTGCTGCTGGACCCCCCACAAAGGACCTGGTCTTACCTTCCTGTTTTAAATCCCTAATGATTCCAGTTAATTCTGTGTGTTGAAAGTACAGGAGAATCAGAAAGTAGAATCCAACCTAAAGGTCTTTGCTAATAACATCAAAGAAACTAAAGAAAGAATTAGGTCTTTAAATCTGCGTAGACACACTGTGGAGGAAATGGACTTCAAAGAAAAAGACAACCAGCTTTGATATCTATCTTAAATAAAGTGAAAAACAAAATAAAAACTTTGAAGGTGTTTTAAGTAGTCACACAGTGCTCTGGTTCTATCCAGAGACACCAGCTGAGTAGGGTCACGGTTCCAGGAGGAGAGCCTTCACAGCTTACATGAGTGATTTAAGAAACACAGCTGGTGACTCAGCAAATGTTTTCCTGATAGCAACCAGCTCAGCGACATGGGATGTGAGTGTCAGGTGGAAAACCTCTGTCTCCCCAGTGGTACCTAAAATTAAGGTTCTGTGCATTCACAGTGATGATGCACTCCTTGCAAAACCAGGTATGTTAGTTCCTGAGCACACTCTTGCTGAATGAGTTAGAGTGTGTTAAAATATTATTTGCAATTTAACTGCATCAAGTCAGCTACTGAACTAATAAGGATCACCAAATTTGTGAAATGAAAACTTTTGGACAACTGCATGTGTGCAGGTTTTTGACAGCTGGGGCAGGAAGGAAATGAGAAAACGGCTTCTTTTTATGTTCACATCTCCATCTTTCACCTTTTCCTTGATAAACCATCATACATTACTCCACCCAGCCATGCACCCACTTTTCCTGACCTCTTACCAGCCCTCTCACTCTCAGTCACTTGACTCGCCTCTCTTTTCCTCATTTTTTTTAATCTTAAAACCATGCAGCTCATCCATCTCTCTTCTTCCCTCTTCTGGGTCCAAATGTACCTTCTGGGTTCCCAGTGTCCAACAGCAAGGCTAATAGAGTCACTTCTTAATTTTTATTTTTATTCTTTTTTGGTGGACACCCAGCAGAGAAAGGAGAAGCCCAAGTTCTATCCTTTGCTATAATCCGAATAACTCGATGCGGGGCATCCACCTGGTTTAAACAGATTTCTCCTAAGCAATTATCTCCTACTATGCTCCCTCCTTCACAGTTGTTTTTCTGTAGTCTTCCACTCTGTCAATGGGTGTTGGGGTTTTCTAAGTTTTTGGCTAGATGTCAAGTAATTCAAAAGTGTAGAGCAGCTCATTGCTTGTTAACATTTTACTTCAGCAGTGGCTTTAAGGAAAATTAATGTTTCCTCAGCAGGCAAACACATGGTTGATGTGACATGGCATAAAAGCATGATCAAATTGAACTGAATAGGGGAAATAATAGCAAGCTGCTGGACAGGAAAACAAAAGCAAAACAAAAAGAGATGAAAGTGATCCTTTCTGTTTGCTTGCATTCATAAATTTATGCCAAGATAAAATACATCGAATTCTCTGTCTTGTTTTTGGTTCTTCCTAGGTAGTGTTGAAATAAAGTGCCTTGAATTGGCTATTTTTCATTTGTTTGTTTGCAAGTTCTTCCAACAATAGCCTTGATTAAAGCCTTTTCATTGAGAATTGCTAGTTTTCCTTTCCATAACAGAAAACCTAAACCACTTACAGAGATAAGTAGGTAGTCTCACAGATCTTATTTTGCTGTTCCAGGTTGCTCTGAACCCCTGGGGATGAAATCGGGACATATACAGGATTACCAAATTACTGCCTCCAGTGTTTTCCGTACACTCAACATGGACATGTTCGCTTGGGAGCCCAGGAAAGCCCGGCTGGACAAGCAAGGCAAAGTGAACGCCTGGACCTCTGGCCACAATGACCAGTCACAGTGGTTGCAGGTAAAGTTTCACATATGTTTTCCCGAACATTTATCTTCTGTGTGTTTCAGGCATTTGGATGGTTAGCTGGTTTGGGATTATATTCATTACATTCAGTTTCTGAGTGTAACCATCCTAACTCTCCCACATGTAGATGATGAAGCTCTGAAAGCCCACACAGATCTTCACGTCTTTGGTACCTCAGTTGCAGAAGACCCTGCTCAGGGCAACATTCACGTCCACTAGCCAAACCCTACGGGTTGCCCAGCAGCCATGAATTTTCCTTTTTTAATGGACACAAATGGTAGTTGCAGATCTCTTTCACCGGCTTCTCCTCTTCTATTGAGAGAGGTGATTTTTTTCCCCCTTTTGTTCTTCCAAAGCTCCCCGGAAAAGCATATCTATTTCAACTTTGTGTACATTAGCAAATTTGGCCCACATAAATTATCTTTGTCTAATTCAGACTGCTCAAAATTACCTTCCAACACTTCTCTGAAGCTAGCAAGACTGATTCAACACATGAATTCATTATAAAGCTGTGCACAGGGGTTGTTTTCAGCCTGGGAGTGATTTATAAAAGGCAGTAGTGCGCTAATGTGAAAGATTGCAATAAATCACTGGTATGGAAGCCTATTTGACCAGTCACTGACACATTTACATTTTCTGAACTGTTGAAAATAGCAGTGTCTTGAGTCAGCTGCCAGTTGCAGTGCAGTTCTCAGTGGGAAGCCTCAATAGCATCAGACGTGGCTACTAACCAGCTGCAATCTTTTCACATATAAATTATGACATATTAGCTTTTTTACCTACAGTTGCTAAGCAATTTAGTAATACGATTACATCTTTTCTCCCAAGTTTACCCACATAGTGAAAGGAAGGAGCAGTTGCCTTGTCTATTTAGCTTTTGAATAACTGAAGATCCTGGGATTTGCTGAAAGTTTTTTAGAGCAACTTTTTGAAATAGCGGTTAGTAACTTCTGGAGCAAAGGAAAATTTTATTGCTCTATTTTACAGTGGAGAAACAGATAAAAATTGTTCTCCACGTAAAAGAGAGGCAGGTGTATTACAGCCAGTTTTAGCCCCATCAGTGATACCAAGAAACTAAGGGTGTGCAGCCACTCCACAGAAATATCCTGTGGTGTATAATTCCTACTGTGGGTGATGGTGGGTTTTTAATTAACTACAGAAGGTTACAGGCTGAAGAGTTAATTCTCATATTCTAAAACTCTCCAGTTTGTTCTAAGTCTTTCTATGGCTGAACCTACTTGAACCTGCAAATTTGATCTGGCCACTGGCACAGTCTCTGCAAGTCCTTGAAGTATCAAAGATACTTTTTTTTTAGTCTGGTCAAAAGAAAGTTGTGAACAAATATTTGACTTTTAGTTCATTTTTCATATGGCTATGATATGAGTTCAGTAACTTCACAGGAATACAAGCAATTTACCCTTTCCTGAAAGTCATTATACTTACAATATTTCTCCAAAAGAGTTTCATAATATTTATTGATTAAAAAACAAAAACAAAAACAAACAGGAGACATTAAAACCACTTGTTTTTTCAGTGCTTAAGCTAGTCGTTAACTTCTGCTATAGGCTGATTATTCCGAATTCAGTCCATGAGTAGAGATGGGCTTACATGCTTCAAGTCTAGGTAACGATTCTGTAAGAAAGACATGCCTGTCATATAAATTCCTCTGTTCATTGTTGTTCTCTTTGTTGGTAGTTCTCGTTTTTTTCTTTAAAATGCAGAGTATTGTACTGCAATGTTTTAATACACTGACTGCAATTTTGTCGTTGTGCTGCTTTCATAGAATTTAGTCAAAACACATTTGGCAGAAAAAGCATGTGAAAGCAAACTTATCTGTATGGCTTTTTTCATCATCAATTACATATCACAGGGAATGATCCCAGTAGAGATTCCATGGTATTGTAAAATGGGTTTAAAGTAAGACATAGATTTCTGGGTTTTGCTAAAGTAGCTGGCCAACTAATATGATATTTCACAGTGTTCACTTTCCATGCCTTTTGAATTTTCTCCACATGCCTTATTTGCTGTATCTTTTATAATTTTCCCTAGAAGGTCTACAAAATTGGGCAAAAGCCTACTGAATGCCTTTAAAAACTATTCTTGTAGTGCGTGGTATGTGGATGACTTGAACGCATCTGTTCTGACTTACAGTTATTTTGGGGGATCCTTTCCCAAATGTCATTGCTATTAACTGTTCCTCTCTTTAAAAGATTGTGTGCTGACATACACCTCAGAGCACCTGCTGTGATAATGGTTGCTGAGAGGTGATGTTTGCACCATGCATACATGCTGCTTGCTACTTACAGGCAGTTCACAGCACTTTTGGATGAACTCTAGAGAGAAATTCTTCTCAGTCACAAGCTGGGGTTGTTTTACTCTGTCTCTCATGTCTCTCAAAACACATCATCACGTCTCTCAAGAAGGAAAATTCTCAATATTCTATGTATTTAAAAATGCAGCCATTAACAAGTGTGCTCTTTGTTTTAAAGTGTTCTGGATTGCTACAGCCTCAATTTTGCTCCAGAGGCAGGAATATGTAGTATTATGTGGCTGTACACACAAACTGTGCATTTTCGGGTTCAAGAATACTCACTTTATTGGTGCTGCGGCTGTTGAAAGTCCGTGTGATCTAGATTCTACTCACTCACGAACTCCAGGTTCCCCATGCAACACTCCTTTCTGTCAACCATCATCATCAGTAATGGAAGAAAGTATTTTTCTGATGGGGGGGGGGGGGGGGGGGGGGGGGGATTAATGAGATTAAATGACCAAAATCCTAATTTCCCAGCTCAGCCATAATCTGGTTCTGAATTCCCCCACGTTCATGCTCAAGGGCAGTCTTGCCATTCCTTTAAAGAAGATGCTACAGAAGCCACGTCAGTTACCTGGACTAGTTCATAGCACAGGAGCTTCTATTAACGCAGGTAACCTGCCTCTTTAGTGTCTCTGTACTCATCACAGTTGAAATCTGTGCAGTTTGGTGATACAGAACAATGTAGCTGTTCAGGTTTGGTACCAAATCTAATGAAAATGATCAGTTCTAGCAACTTTCCCTGCTCCTGAACACTTTGCTTAGGGATTCTCTTCCTTTTGGAGAAATTTCTGTGAAATCATCCACATAAACTTTAAGATTAGGGGGAGGTAAGAAGTGAAAATAAAATTTAAAAAAAAAAAAGTAATGGTTTGCTTCCCATAATTATGTGTAGACCTAGCTAAAGCATTTCAGGTTAATTACTGAGAAAAGAAAGAAAATCCTAAATTTCACTTTCCTTCAAGGCACTTTCCCTTGTTACTTTGATTTGCTTGCCAGCATCATTTGCCCCCTTGAACCAATTCACAGGCTTTTCCTGGGGTCCCTCACTGAACTATCATGGCCTGGCTGCTTTACTAGCTTGGTGCGTGCCTCTGCTCCTGCTGGACACAGTCCAGGACTGTCATTCCAGCCCCTCACTCCACTTCCCCTTTCTTTAGTTATTTGACATTAAAGGAAGTGTTAAAGCACCTCCCGCCTTACTCTCTGAATGAGGCACTGAGGCTATAAAGATTATTGAAAATTATTCCTACTGTTCTTTCACATACAGATTTTCACCATTCTGTATCTCTTTTTCCTAGCCAGGACTAGAAGCCTAACTGAGACTTAATTCAAAAGAATTAACATTTTCCTCAAAACCCATTCCCACTCTACTACTAATTTTCTGCAGTTATAAATTACGAAATGAACTCAGTGGCTTAAGCTCCCTTTTCTCTGTTTACTGTTAGTCAAGTTTTGGTATTTTAAAATATTTCCTTATTTCTGTTACATAGACAGATGCCATATGTCATTGTATTGATTTCCCACTCTCTCTCACTGCCTAGTAAGGACGGCAGCACCTTGTACTTTAATGCCTTTGCCAATTTGTCCTTTGCCTGGTGCTTCAACAAGTAATTTCTCTGATGCTGTTTCTCTGATCTACCATCCTCTGCAATATTCCTGGGATCTGAGGCATCCCTGTGCATTTGGTGTCTCCAAATACCTGGAGCTTTCTTCTCTCCCCTTAACCACCTCCTTTGCGTAAATTGTTTTGTGTGTTATCCGAGTTCTAACTTCCTAATTTTACATGGCTGTTGGTAGTAATTTGTCTTAAAACCGGTGATATGCTGGGTTTTTTGAAAGCCTGTATCGCTACAGAGCACAGCTGGATGAAAAGGACGCCCACCTTGGAAGCCTGCTGAGGTTCCTTTTATATCTCCGTGTTATCCCCAGGTCACCAGCAGCACTGCAGTGGCTTTATGTTTCTAGTTGTACTTGAGACTGTAGAACAGTTTACTCGTTGCAAAAATGATTTTCATCTGGTTGCTTAGCTTGTATTTTGCTGCAAAGCTAGTGGAAGGTTCTGCAGCCTGATGTGCATGAGTGGTAAACCTGATGCAGTTTATCCACAGTTCTTTTGTATGGTTACCATTGAGCCCAGACGGTTTAAGAAAATCCTCCCTCCCTTAAATAGCAGAGTGCCTGCAACAAGCAATGTCTTATTCTAATGTTTCTCTTGCTGATGGTATGTGACAGAATCAGCTAAGCATTATTAGGGGAAAGAAAAGCAGTTGCTGATAAAGATAGCAGATTGTTTGAGGGTTGGCAAAGCAACTGTTATACATATACCTACATATTTTCAAAATGTGATGATTGCCAGGAGTACAATACATTTGGGTTAGGTATTTTCCTGCCAACCTAATCTCCAGTATTAGACAATATTACTGAGATTTTTCACCAACCCCATTAGAAAACAATTGTCTCAGGGCTGCAATTGACTTATTCTTTCAATTTACTCCATGATCATCTTTTTTACTTCACAAAGTCTCTTGTTTGAAAACAAAGGCAGAATTGTATGCCAGATATTTATTCACTTTCTGTCCCATATATGCAAGACCTTTTCTACCCACAAAGTCTCTTGTCATCGTAGGATCTACCTGTCTTCATTGTCTAGCATTTATTTACAGTGTTTAAGCTTCTAAGTGATAAAATGAAAGAGTTATTTAAAGGCTAAACCAGACCCAGCTTCTACTCAGTTTTTCTTAAAGAGTGCTCTTATAGAAAGCAGACTTTGTGCTGCGTCTCTCAAGTATTTTCAAAACCTTACAGTGGTACGTGTTGTGCTTTGCACAACCACCAGAAGTCACCCAAAATTGTCTAAATACTAAGATAAATGAGAGTGAAGAGAAGACAAAGGGTAACCATGCCTAATGCTATGTCAGCTCCAGCAGTCTCGTGCAGACCACAGCTAACATGAGCCTAGAGAGACAACCCAGACCTTTCTGTTTTGCATTTCACCAAGTTATTGGCTGTATAACCTGAAGCAAAGGGACTAAACTACAGCAAATTTTAATTTTACGGATTCTACACCTAAAATTTACATGTGCAATTTATAGATATCTTAAAATATCTAATTCTAATTAGTTGCTTAGGCTCCTTCTATAATCAACGGATAAAGGACTGCAATATCAAGGAATAATTCATCCTACACAAAGTCAGTGTCCTAAGTTTCCTGTTATGAATCACCCTGAAGATACACCTTTACTCTGTTAGCCACAGAGAGAGAGAGAGAGGCGGACAATTAGCTTAAACAAGAAAATGAGTTTTTGAATGATGACAGTTACGTGTGGTGAGTTATTTCCTTTTTTAATATGGGAACAGGATGTTATTTTTAATCTCATATTGGTCAGCTGAGCTTATTTTAATGTTGGTGTTCATTTTGTCACTAAAAAAAGAGAATGTTTCCTGTCTCTAGTGGGGTATTTGCTTCTCGTCTATTATTGCACCTGCCTTTTTCTCCCCTTTTTTGTTGTATTTACCTGTTTATTTGTAATGAATTCTGCAGAGGCTTACTAGATAGGAAATCACTACACTGTACCATTTCCTAAATGCTGAAAACACCTCATAAGGAGAAAATTGTGTGGATCGTTTAATTATCTTTTGAATTGTGTTGTTAGCAAAGCAAGCGTTAATACCAACACCCATTAAAGTAGCCAAATAAGTGGTTTCTGTCTGGCCACCAGCTTAAATATTTTATTTTAACACCCACACTCTGGAAAAAACACTTAACAACACCTTAATTAAATAAGGACCTGAAAGGCACAAAACTGGAATAGGATAAAGTGTTAGTTTAAGACCAATCTAGTAATTAACATAATGAGGAAATTTCGTGACTTCTAGAAGTCATGTTTGGACTGGTAAGCAGTGTGTTGAGACTGGTCTTTGAAAGTTACAGTTTTCTACAGGAATTGTAAGCTTAATTATAACACATTATAAAAAAAGGGCATGTATCTTTCTTTGCAGCTTCAATAAACCAAAGCCATCACCAACAGATCAGGAGAGGAATCAATGTCCTTTACATGTACAACAACAAAAGGTTTATTTCATTCTTCAAATTCAAAGTCGGTACTGTTTTTAATTATAATTTCTCACAAGCAGAAAAATACGCTCTCAGAGTTCAGATGGCAAAAGACAAGTTGTGCAGAGATCAACCTTTCTTTGTGCCATGCTTTTTATTGGGATACTGAAAGATATTTACAGTCAATATTGGCCATTTTATCTTTTCAATGCAGTCATCTTTTTCTTTTCTTGTGGTTCTTGGCAAGGCAGCTCTCATTTTCTGCTTGGAGGACTTGGACACTCAGCTTTGGCATCTCTTTGGTCTTATGATTACCCAGATGAGGAGCTTCACAGAGTAATATTCTGCTCACAGAGTCTGATATGTCACAGGATGCAGCACCATAACAAGGCGGGTTGTAATTAAATTATTAATACAGATCTTTCCTTTCCCATACTTTCCCAGAAACTCGCTATAGATAAATTTCCCTATAAAAAGCAGCCAGTGGTAGAACAGACTGAGTGATTTAGTCAAAGACAAAAGCAGGTAAAGACAGGGACCAACTTCTAAATTGCACACCATTGAATTTACCTAACTGGCACTGCCTGGGCTGGAATGCCAAACAGGTCACTTTACTGACTTCTTCACTTGCCTGTAAAACATAGGCTTAAGTTTGCAACTAGATGATCACTGTTTGCTTTTAGGACAGTGTGTTGCTCTAGATGAGCGAGCCCCTTTTCTTTTTTTTTAACTCTGATCTCTCCATATGTTGCCAATGTTTTTTTAACACTCCTAACAGACAGATAGCTTAGAGAAATGGTATTAAGAGGTATGCCTTGATTTCCTATTTGCAGTTACAAACCAGCAAATATTTGATGGCCATTACAGAGGTCAATTTCTAACCCAGTTTTTCCCCCAAATCATTTCAAGTTAAATGCATTATTCACATTAATAATGTTACTGAATTGTGCATTTCAGCATTGCCCTTCCTAAATTGCTTTTGACTTTGCAAAGCTTTCTTCTGCAATTCATTTTACGGAAATGTTTATAGTGGTAATTGAATTTAAGCCTTGAAATTAAATAAGGCAGCATAAAATCTTGGTTTATTTTGCCTTTTCAATGCTGTATTTAGGCTCTATTTTATAATTTAGGTGGCAAAGTTTAGAGGCTTGGTAGAATCATTTATTTTAACTCTGGCCAAATACAAAGAGATTGTTAGAAGGGCAGGCAGAGTACAGAAGCTCTTTGTTGCAAGGTGTCCAGGAGATAGGTAAAAAATGGATACAGCATGATTATTTCCTGCAATACAAATTTGTATGCCAACACAGATACAAAGGAAACAGTCCGTCTGAACTGTAAATTAGCTATGACTAAGATTTTATAAGAGAAAAATGTTTCATTGCGCAAAGTCCTACCCTGTTCAGTGAATTATATTCCCTACTCTCTTGTTAAGCCTTCGGTAAAATATGAGGGGTTAACTCAGTGTTCCAGAGCCTATCTTTGAAACATAACAAATTCATCATCACTAACAAAAATCACTTGAGAAGTTTCCATAAACTGTTGAATCATGTCTAGCTCTAAAGCATTGCAAGAGAGTACTGTCAGGTCCCTTACTGACTTGTAGCTTTTCTCTGCATATCACTCCCCTGCAGATGAAAGTTAAATTGAATAATGACCCATTTCCTGTTACAATAACAGTTTTTGATCTTGCTTTAAAAAAAATCTGGGAGTGTAAGCGAAAAGCCCCTGGCTTTTCTGAATTTTGATATACATAGGATTTGAGTCTGAAGTATTTTTTGCTACTGTGTATTTACAGTAGAAATTTTGCTCTTACTTGGTGCCAATAGCAGCACCTTCTGAAAATGACATATACATTAAATTTTAATGGAAAGTTGTTAGGTTTTCATTGTTTTAAATTCCTGCCTTTTTCACCTAGCTATCTTTTCAACTGATTTGAAATAATGTTCTGTCTCTATTTGTGAAATAAAACCATATTTTCCTTGCCCTCTCTTAGAATAACAAAATGGCTACAAAATTGGCTAGATAGGAATAGAGAAGGAAAGGATGCAAACATGTTTCTTATTCCTGCCTTCATCTTCCATGGCAGTGTTTCAAAATAGCATTCACTTTTTCCTAATAAAACTGTTCATTGTTTTTGTACCTACATCTGAATTAGTTTTAGACTCAAGCACAATTGGACACAGTTGTTGTCCCACAATACTTTCAGTCTCAACATGACAAAAGGATGACAAAGAAAATACGGATGATGGAGAGAAATGAAGCGACCTTGACAAGGTCAAGTGTCTTTAAGCATCAAAAAATGCCTGGTGTAAAAATAGATGAGAAAAAAAGACAGTGCAGTATGACAGCAAAAGGATAGTGTGGAACTGGGTCTAGTTCTGTTTTCTGGTAGCTCAATGCTTTATTAACTGGACTGTGCTGCTTTTATTAACTCTGCATGTTTGTTCCCAAATGCTACTTCTTAACTAAGCATGTACCTGTCAAGATCTTATGAGTAAAATATACAAAGGTCTTGGAAAGCTATTCTTCACTGAATAGGCCTCTCAATTTTGTATTCCTATGATTTTAGTATTTATACCACTTTAAAAACGCAATTAAGCTGTTTGTTCAAAATCTGCTATTCATTTTCTTATTGTGTTCCCTACATGTAGTAGATAGAGACAGATCAGTTCCTAGCTTGGCAAATGATGAACAGAGATCATATCTCTTTTGCTAAGTAAATAATGAAATTGAGACAAAAATACAAAGAAGTAGTGGTGGCAAAGGAACCTTAAATTAATGTAAATTAGAAGGCAACAAACCACCTTGCAGCCTTCTTCAGAGGAGGGGGAAACGTGCTTAACCAGGCTGACATTTACCTAACAGTAAGCAGAAAAATGAAAGTCATATCTCAGCATGTTAAAGCATCACATAAAGTAGATATGGACATTTCTCTTGCTGTTTCTGAATCTGAGACTATTCATTGATTTCATCATGTATTTTTCCCTAATAACACCCCGATCATATTTTAGTGTTGATCTCAGCAGAATACTTAATAACTTGGCTTTTTTGGTTTTGGTTTCCATGTTAACTCAGGTGTGTCTATATAGCAATGTATCGTGCAAGGCCCTTTTTCCACTCTGCTTAATAACATCCATCCTGCTTGATCCTCAAGTAACGCAAGAGCAGTTCCCCTGCCAGAAAACATGACGTAAGAGAAAAATCTTAGCAGAAAAGAGGAGAAAGAGAGAGGAGAATTTAAAAGGGAAGTCAGAGTAGACACAAAAATCCTGCAACTAAATGTTTCCTCAGTTATCTGGGTCTTGTTCAAGATCACCTTGAGACTTGTAATATGGAGTGTCAGAATAGGCTCTCGTCAGAATTTCCCGACTAATTTTGGGCTTGTGTCTGTGCGTATGTTTACTCACAGGAGCTGAGACTTACTCAACAGGCATAAAGATAGAAATAGAGGCAAATTTTCACAGAACAGAGCCGTGTTTTTTTAATCTATAATTCATCTTTGACATCAGGACAGAGCTGAGATGGTACCTGAGTTGACATTGCTTGTGCTCACATTTGATAGTTTTCTCCAAAGTAAATCAGATAATATGTTATTTAAAGGAATACATACTTTAAAAGTTAGTCCTTGGGATTACAAGAACTTCCTGCCTAATTATGCCCTATACAAGTAGGACGTCTTAATTGCTTTTGTTGTTGGAGTGGTCTCCTTAGAAGCTTCATGTTTAATTAACCACAAGATATATTAATCCTATTTCAACCCAGCCTTCCTTTGTTACATAATTAAGCAGAAAAATATTTTCACAATTAGAAGTTTATTCTATATAGCGCTAGTAAAAAGAAAACACCTCTGTAAAAAACACAGATCTGTCATTTCTAATGGCAAAAGCAGAAATATTCAGAGCTGTCTTAATGGGTCATCTTTGTTAAGAGGTAATGAGAAGCAGAACACGCCAATACTGTTTTCAGCTTAGAAGTATTAAGAAGAAAACTATCAGAATGTTTTTTAAAGGCCTTACCACAGATGGTTAATGATATGCCTTTGACAACATCAGAAATGCTACAAAGTCATAGTGTAGTATTTATAAATATAGGAACAGACCCTCATTGTGTATTCCTTTATCTGAATTTATTTTTATTCATGTGACTTTAGGATGTTCCTCAGTTTGTCTTATTTATACTTCAGTTACATTGAACTCAAACACTGCCGTTATATACCACATATACAAATGCTGTGGATTCAGTTTTATGTTTTCATACATAATGCTGAGCATCCTGAACGTTTAGAAAGCTCAATAGCACATTAGAGGAGTAGCTACGACTTGTTTTTTTGGAGAAGTATCAAACAGCTTCAGTTGACGTTGTTTCATGGAGCCAAAGAATAAAAGTAAGAGATTTTTAGAAGGGGGCTTATTGACTCACTAGCTAACTTACACGGCAATATTGAGACTATAAACCTGAATTGGCGAAGTATAGGTTCCTCCAAACTCAATAAGGGCCTCAGAGCACAGCAGTCGCATAGCTGAGAGCAGCACACAGGTCCACCACAGAAGAAAGCCATATTGTTTTCAGTGTCTCTCATTGAGCCTGTGAAGCTTCTTCATCCAGTTCAAGAGGACCTCTGCAAATACCATTATTTTCTTCCGTATGTAAATATGTGTTGCATGCTAATACATGTACAATGAATGGAGTGATCCTCAGTCAAAACATGTGAACACCACAACAATGATGGATCACACATTAGGAGAACGCGAGCCAAATCCAAATGAGCTAATGGGAGTGATAGGTTGACCGTCAGTAGAGAGGTGCCGGGTGACTAACAAACGAATGATACATTCATTTTGCTCTTCGACAAGCTTGCCTCTTTCCTGCCTGCAGATCTATCTCCACTGGGAGGCCTGCTTTACTCAAAATAAACCTCAGAGCTGCTTTAAAACAGCTGCCAGTTTAGTTATTAGTGGTTGACCATTTTTCACAGCGTCTGCCACCAAACAGTTTATTCTATTCACTTCCCCCCAAATGTATATCAATATAAATTGCAGGACACCAGTAGGATTTGCTTTGTGTTCCAAAATATGTCAGAGAGGTTGTTTTTTATCTGAGAGGAGCTTAGAAGTCTTGTTTTCCAAGGTTCACAGCAGCAATTCATAGCTCTAGAAGGTCTTTTGATATTAAAAATTAAATCTCTGTTTTATGAGAATTTAAGAGTTATTTGGGGGGGTTTATCAGAGAATTTTAACATGGTTCCTTTTATTTTCTTTATTTCCCATTCTAATGTATGTAATTTTGTGTTGCTTTGGCAATCTGACTCTCTCTATATAAGCAAAATAATTTTCTTGTAATTCTAAGGTAATTTTCCCTTTAAAATATACATCATAAATAAAACACTAGAGTATGAAGAAAGGGTCTTTTGAGAATTTTCCATGCCTGAGTTACTTTATATCTCTGCAGCTGCATATGAAGAGGGTGCAATCTTTTTCCTTTTTCCACTATAATTTGTTAAATTTTTCTGATTGCATTCCACTTTTGTAGTAAAATGTCATAAAATGTTATCTGGTTTTAGTTCTAATGAAACAATAATGACACACGCTATCAGAGCAAAAGAGAATAGGTAGCAAAGGACCCCAGTGTTATATTTTTTGACCCTTTGGAAAGTCAAACTTCAAACGGAATAATACCATTCTGGGAAAAAATGGAGCAATTGGAAATAAATGTTGTCATATTGAGTAACATCTAACTCTGTGATTTAAAAAAGTCTGTCAGCTATTATGGAAGCTCACTTGGAAGGTGGAAATTGTGGCTAATCAATTTACATTGCAGTCCTCCCACATTGCATGAGCCTTTCCATTTCATTTTAACTGAAACAAGAACTGAATTCTGGGAATTAGATTTTATTTCTTGCATTAAAAGATATAAGCAAGTTAAACTTTAATGTACAAGAAAATAAATGAAAACATTAAAATTAATTATTCAAATTTAATCTGTTCCTCAGTTTTACAGAGAACCGTAAATCTCATTTCAGCATTGCACTTCAGCCATTTAGGCAATGTGGTCTTTAAAACTGGAATAGAGACTCTGTATGAGGAGCTTTCTAGACAATTTGATCTGTCACTTTGCATAGTATCACCCCATTATTTCACAGATTAAAGGCAAATGCATAAAAAGAAACACAATGCCACGGTTCTAAAAAGGCATTGTTTATAAAATACAGATCTCTTCACTAAACTGCACTTGATTTTAATCGTCATGTAGCAGGGATAAAAATCAAGGCAGCCAGTTCTGCTATTTTGTTATATTAATTAGTTTATCACACCAACTTTAGGACCACATTGCTCACAAAAGTCTGTAAGAGCTATTTGGGAGGATTTTTACAGCTCAGGAACTGCCATTAACTAACCTATTACAGTAATGTAAAATGTTGGGGGCTTATTTTTGTTACAGAAACATTAATATCCAAGATAAACAATGTCTACTCGAAGCAGTAGTGGAAGTAAAAGATGCCAGCTAGTGTATGTTCAGGTATGGGTGACGGCATGCCGATCGTCACTCTTTGAGTGAGAGTGGACGCTGTGATGTTTCAAAAATTAGTATCAGAAGTCTGATCCAGAATGTACTGAAGTCAGTGGTATTTATTTTGGTGTATTTTTCCCACAATACATAGCGTAATGAGTGGGAGTAAACAGTGTCACGCACTGCAACCCCTAGTCATACACCTCTACCTTACTAGAGCAATTGCTCCTGTGCAGGATTCATTGTCCATACCATCCTGTAAATGATTTCTAGCTCAGTTGCCTGAAGGCCTCGACAGACTTTTACGAATTTGTTTTTGAGTTGTGGAGATTTTTTTTTAACTTTGAGCTGAACCTTCAAAGTTCTCTGTATGTGACAACAAAAAGGTCAGAAAAGAGTATGGTGAAAGTGGGTTGGGAGCGCAATATTTCACAATATAAGAATTAAGTGGGGTCACATGAGGTTATCAGGCAGCAGGTTTATACAAATAAAAGGAAAGATATCCACATCAAGAGCTAACACTGAGATCGCTATAGTAGTGGTAGTTCATACCACTGGCCAATTGTAGAGTCTATGAACTGAGGAATTAGGAATTTCATGCTTTTCGCACCCCCATTTCTTCTCTGTACTGCCCATAAGGGGATAATAAGATACTGTCTGTTGTGCATGGATAAGGGAAGTATGTGTGACAATAACTAGAGAACATCAATGGTGGGAGTCAGTTTGTAGGAGGTGGTTTTACACAACGCACGATAGACCAGAGAAACTGTGGCAAATGATTTTGTGGCTGGAAAAAGTTGATTTGAATCAAGGGGAGACTGGACGTGAACCTATCCTCTTCTTACAGGAAGAAACCCATTAGCAATTACTAAATAGACAACACACATGATGCTCAAGAAATTCCCTTACCTGAAAATTAATGGAGACTTCAGGTATATTAGGCCAACATATATGTATATATTTGCCTTTTGTATCTGCTGTTAACCACTATTGGAAGCCCTTGGTTTGCACCAGTACAGTTTGTCCTCTTCTGTTGGTCTTCTACAGAGACATTTACCGCACTGTACCACAGTCAAGGAAAGTGAAAAATTAACAAGAAGGTTGGGACAGAGTAATGATATTTCATTAACACAGTATTCTTTTTATATTATTATTATTATTATTTTCAGATTTCTGTGTAACTTTATCGTTAGGAGAACTGCTTTCAAAAATTCCTGTTTTGTTTAGCTGGAAGTAAATGCTCAGTGCTTCAGGTCAAATATGGGGCACGTTTCTGTAGTCTAAGAATAAAAATAGTTTTCTCCACTGAGCTTGCATAATCTGATTAACTCAGGAAGAATGTCAAAAGACTAACTTATGGATACTAGTCTAATTTTATAGAACTTTCAGGTTTATTTCTGCAGAATCATATCCTGCAACTTTTGCCGCAGTTTGCAACAGGACTTTTCCTGTTTTATAATTCTGTAAAAAGATTATTTCATTATGATTCCGTACCGTGCACAGTTGTGTCTGTATTTTTCCTAAATCTTTTCAGCCAAATCTAAGCAAGTCATTGGCACTCCATCTCTCTCTAGTCTCTCTAAAAGGGAGGCAAAGAGCAATTACTGCTTTCCTGAGATGCCTATCTGGAAGACAGAGAACAAATGGCCCTCTGGAGGAAGTTGTTCTTTCCATTGACTCTCCATTCACTCTGCTGAGTTGACATGGCTAGCTTTGGTTAGGAACCTACCTTTCAGGAAAAAAAACCAAGAAGTTAGTCAAGATTATCTACCCCAAGTTGTCATTCATTATTTTGATTTGAAGTCATTTTAATATAATTATCCAATGGATTTTATTTCAGTATTATTAGGAAAATAACCTGAAATGTATTCCTACACAATAACTTCAGTGCTAAGAATGGTATTGTGCCAGCGTGCTGTCCCCTGAAATTAACACATTGCCTTTTCCAGTTAAGCCTCAGGAAATTAAGAAAATTTGGGGGGCCGGAAATCAGGGCAACCTGATACGTGGACAGATAATACAAAGAATTTGAATTTGGTTTTAGCGGATCTGTTGGTTTCGTCTACAACACTAGACTGAAAGGGTCCCTAAAGCACTATGAGGTGGACTAGGAGGACTGCATTAGAACAGGGTGATAAGTACCTGAGGTCTGCCAAGGGGCTTCCTTATATCTTATAAATCCTCTACATGTATGTCTTCCTCTTTTAATTTTTAGGGATTTCATCTCAAGCACTGTGCTGTGTTTTGCATTATATAGCTGTAATACTTTCAACATAGAATGAATTACCTAAATAACCAATTAAGCAAGTAGCCAGGAGAACAACCCACTTTATGTTATTATATAATTGTTTCATTGTCAATATTTCTGAACTCTTAAATTACCATTATGATGTGTGATAGTGTCAAGCAATCTACACAATATTTTTTCTGTCATTAAGTAAAATTGCACAGACTTTACTCTTCATAAAGGAATAGAAGACCTATTGTGTAAATGGACAAAAGATGTGTTTCCACAGCAGAATTTTAAAATGTTACTGATGGTCAATGAAATTTTAAAAGTTCTTACAGTAGCTTTGATTTGTATAAATGACAATATTTTTCAGCCTCGTTAAATAAATGATTGGAGAATAGGCAACATGCTGATAGCAAGCTATGTAAAAAAATCTTGATTTACTGCAACATCCAATGTTTGTGGCAAATTGATGAGTAAGTAATCAAGGCATAGAACATGATTAGCTATGTCCTCTATAAATGTTAGTATGGGAAAAGAATAGAAATTTATAATCTGATTACTCAAATCTGCATTACTTTCTTAGCATCAAAATGGCCATTGTTAAACGCACCTGCTTTAATAGTACTTGTAAATCATTGTCAGAACACACTATACAAATAAGGATGACATTCAGAATGTACTGTTGGATTACAAATATCACAGGAAGCGTAGATGAGTGAATTTAGAAGTGTGAGCACTGTAGTATGTACTTAAGTAACTCCATGCAATAAAAGCTTCAATTTTTTTTGGTAAGAACTCATAGGAAACACTTTCTTATACAGAAGCTGAAAGATTTTTCATGCTGCGGTGTTTCACTCTGATTGAGGTGAAAGCACGTTGTATTAGCTGAAGCTCATGGTAACAAGAATGTGTTATTTAGCCTAAGATGTTACGAGGAAACACTGAATGCCTGGCACTACATTGTAACAATATAAGCTGCTGTAGCAGTTATGGGGGAACCTTATAGGGAACAAAAGAGGCAGTAGGAAATTGGCATGGAAATAAGAGCCTGTCCACCCAACAAAGAACAAGCAGGAGCTTGTATATTGTCTGTTCTTGTCATTGTTTGAAGGAGGAGGCAATGTTGCCCGCAAGACATATTTTCTCTAGGTGTTTGGGTTTTTTTTCCCTGGGATGAAGGGTTTAATTTGTACAGTGGATCAATGGATATTGCATGGATGCTGCAAATTAATGTTTGAAGACCTGTTTAGATACCTTACTTTATAGTTTAATCTTTTCATCATATTTGTTTTGTGTTAATTGTTGTACAGGTTTCCAAATTTGTACAGAATTGCAGAATCACAGAATTACAGGCTCACAGAGTGGCAGGGGTTGGAGGGGACCTTTGGAGATCATCTAGTCCAACCCCCCTGCCAAAGCAGGTTCACCTCGAGCAGGTTGCACAGGAACGCGTCCAGGCAGGGTTTAAAAGTCTCCAGAGACAGAGACTCCACCACGTCTCTGGGCAGCCTGTTCCACTGCTCTGGCACCCTCACAGTAAAGTTTTTCCGCATGTTCAGGTGGAATTTCCCATGTTCCAGCTTGTGCCCGTTGCCCCTTGTCCTGTCACTGGGCACCACTGAAAAGAGCCTGGCACCCGCCCTTTAGATATCGATAAGTATTGATGGGGTCCCCTCTCAGTCTTCTCTTCTACAGGCTGAACAGACTCAGGTCTCTCAGCCTTTCCTCATCAGAGAGATGCTCCAGGCCCTTGACTGTCCCTTGTACATGTTTGTGCAAATATATATTTTTACAGATTTCAACAAATACAGGAATATTTATAAAAAAAAATTTAATCTTCCATAATAACATTATCAATGCATTTGCATTTTATTTTTACTGAGTTCTATACACACTTAACAATTATTACATTGTCCATTCCACATACTTAATAATGTCTAGCAGTGACTCAGTTTTCTTTTGTTTTTGTTTGAGTATTATGTGCTCACAGGTCTCACCACAAACAAGCTCCAAGTGCTCTCTAGAGTATTTTAGGCAGCCCTGCCTTTCTGAGAGCACCTGAGTCTGAAGAGGCAACTGGCTGGGAATTCAGATTCATGGGGAATGACCTGGTGATGCTGTTCAGAGATCTTGGCAAAAGTTGTGTCACCTGCTGTTCACCAGCTTTGCAGACTGAAGTCTTGCCTCATTCTGTTCAGAAGCCATCTGGAAGAAAAGTGGCTTGCCTGTTTCCTTGTCTAGAGAATTAAATTAACAGGGTCTGAATTTCCATTCAGAAGCTCCAAGTGACTGTGGCTGCTGCTGGCTTCCTCTGGGAATTAGGAACATTGTAAGACCTGATGAGGTGTCCTTGATTAGCTGCATCACAAGGGGTGAAGTGGTGACTGTTGCTATTGCAGCATACATCAAAAGCCTTACATGATGTTCAAATTCATTGATCTGATGCATCACGTTAGTTGGATGAGACATTGCAGTCATGCACTGGTCACACTGCCAGAATAGAAATGAAATCAGAGCTACCTATCTGAGATGGGAAAAAATATTGTCATTAACAGCGTCTGTATTTCTTTCAAATTTCTGGAGAGATTTTGCTCAATAGCTGTAATCCACACCTTTGCACTTCTGTCTAGCATGCCAAAATGGTGGGATTTAGCAGGCAGATAAGGGTATCCTGTGGTGCATATTGATTTTGTAATGTAAGTATGTCGCTTCCAAGACAAAAAAGGGCAGAATCTTTTAAACATTTTACCAATGAAAAGTATCACAGGTGCCAGACTCATGTTAAAAGTTGTCAGTCTTACTACAGAAAAATCCAATACAACCTACCTACCTTGGAAAATAATTCATGTTAAGATAACTAGTCTGCCTCGAAACAGCAGCAGCCTGAGCCACGTTGCCAACATCCCGCTATAATTTTCTTGAGGATATTTCATCCCCTCATAATAAACAAAGGTTTGCATTTACTCTTCTTTACCACCTGTCCTCTTGCCTCCCATCCTTTCATCCATCTCAGTCATGCCAACATTCAGTGCAGGCTCCTAATCGTTGTGTTGGTCAAAGCCTGCACAAGCGGCCGTGCTGGAAGCCATGAAGGGAGGAGGCTGGCCATCTGCTTCCTCCCTTCCATATGCCTCTGCGTGTGGATGGCAGCCCTATGCAGAGGCCACCAGCTTGCTGCTGGACATCTCTTTTCCAGACAGGTATCTGGTGTTTTTGTGGCATCAATGTTCTGCCACAGCATTTCACAGAACCACAGAATTGTAGGAGTTGGAAGGGACCTTCAGAGATCATCTAGTCCAACTCCCTGCCAAAGCAGGTTCATCTCAAGCAGGATGGACAGGAATACATCCAGGCAGGTTTTGAATATCTCCAGAGAAGGAGACTCCACAAGTCCTTTTACTTCTTCCATAATGATTCATGAAGATCACAGAATCACAAAATGGTAGGGGTTGGAAGGGACCTCTGGAGATCATCTAGTCCAACCCCCTGCAACAGCAGGTTCACCTAGAGCAGGTTTCACTGGAACAACTCCAGGCAGGTTTGGAATGTCTCCAGAGACGGAGACTCCAACACCTCTCTGGGCAGCCTGTTCCAGTGTTCTGCCACCCTCAAAGTAAAGAAGTTCCTCCTCATGTTGAGATGGAACTTCCTGTGCTCAAGTTTGTGCCTCTTGTCCTGTTGCCAGGCACCACTGATAAAAGACTGGCCCCATCCTCCTGACACCCACCCTTTAAGTATTTATAAGCATTGATAAATCCCCCCTCAGTTGTCTTTTTCCAGACTGAAGAGACCCAAATCCCTCAGCCTTTCTTCATAAGAGAGATATTCTAGTTCCCTAATCATATCTGTAGCCCTTTGCTGTAGCCTCTCCAGCAGTTCCCTGTCCTTCTTGAACTGGGGCGGTTCAAGATCATGGACACCTACTTACTGAAAGTAGGGGGAAGATATCTCATTTTAATAAGAAGAACTGCTGCGTTATTTTGGGCAGGGACAATGTCTAGGACACAGTAGTTTGGAAACAGTGCTCAAGGCATCTGTGGCAGTGGAGTCATCTATCACTAATTGGTATTTGTCACTGCAGCTAGCCAAACAACCTGCAAGGTATTGGCTCTTTTTGCATTTATACAATCACAAAGCAGCAAGATGTCAGGATTTCAAATCAGCCATGCTGCATACACTGTAAATATTCCACATTGATGTACATCTAACACTTATATGTCAAGATAGTAGCAAAATTATGAATCTGAGCATTCACTAGTTCAACACAGGTAACTTGGGGGAAAAAGATTTGACTCTGAGACAATCAGTTTGCTATCAGGGAAACCAATTACGGCATGCTACTTCAGAACTGATTTCTCTTTTACTGCATCTATGTTTGTTACCTTAACTATCGAATGCAGTTATATGTATTTTATCTCTGGTTGTGTTAACATATTTTTGATCTGTACTTACGTGCAAGTGGGTGCAGTAATTATCAGATCTCTGCAGGATGGTTTATGCTGGTAACCTTGTTACAAGTAACATATTTTAAGCATGAAGTCAAATACAGTGAATATAACTTTTTAAATACTTTCAAGAAGTATACTGATGGTTTTACTTCCCAGTGGGGAAAAAAAAAACACACAGTTTAATTTTTAACATAATTAGGCAGATTGCAAAGAGGACTATTTTTTTTATATTTGTACCTTCCATTGGTAAAGCTGTTTTGGAAACAAATTATGAAACAAATAGACAGTCTGATGGGAATACTCCTAACTGAGCTGCTGTGGGAGCTAAACCTTTGGTTTGTGCCTGTCACTGGAGCTGTAGCTGCTACAGCAGCTCCCAGTGTTCTGTCAGACTGTGGCAGTGGACGAAGACACATGCAAGGCTAATCGGTGTGCTTGTGGGAGTGGGAAACGACATATTCCCCTTTGGAGCCCATGAAAACTACACTAATTCAAGATCACACCTGCAAAAGGCAAAAGAAGATTCATGTCTTGCTGTTCCTTGCATGAGCTTGTAGACAAGAGGCAAAAGTAGGCATAGTTGATATACATACAATTTTGAAGTGCTTTTTTGCTATGGATGAAAGAATAATTTCTTAGGATGTTCTGGCAACATACATCAACTAAGGCTGGAGTGTGCACATAGCTGTGAATCTTCTTTGCCTGCGTGCAGAGACACCCTTAGAAGCTGGCAGAGATAAAATTCCCAGCATTTAGGGAGAGAAAAAACGTATGTTGTATCCCTTCTCGTTGATTTGATTTGCTGTTTAGAAAAGACTTAAGTCTTCCAGGAGTTTGTGCAGATAAAAATATATATTGCAGAGCTCTACATAAGGTAGTACATAAAAATACTGGCAAGTCCCATCTCATTTATTTTAGTTCAGCGCCTTCTTCTCAAAAAGGTTAGTTCAGTATTTCTCCAGGATCATTACATTTCATCTGCTGTATGGAAATAAACCTAATTTCTCTGATACGCAGCCTGAGAAACTATGAACACTATGAACAAATTAAATACAATCTGTATGGTATGCAGTATGCTTCTTACTGTTTACTGGTAAATTTAAGATGCACATGATGAATTACGTGCAACAATGCACTTGTCAACAGATTAAATGCATTTTCAGTGCCTGGTAAAATTTCTTGAAGTCTTTTTTGTCTGATTTTGGCCTAAATAATTTCTGTTGATTTTCAGAGAAGTCAGAGTGGATTGGATGATAAGAGTAAACTGGTGCAGAAAGCAATGATAAAAGAAGGATATTCCTACAATATTCCAAAAATACTTGAGGAAGCACAGATGTGTATAACAAATAACATATCATTTGCATGCATCAGCAAGAAGGTAGCTGAGGCAAGGTTTGCAGAGGAAATAGATGCTTCTTATGTGACTAACTGATATATTTGCTATCATTAACCGGAAAATCACGTTCTTATTTTTGTCAGTATCCCCTACTCCCAGGGAATACCAAAGCATTCCCGGTTGTAGCTAATGGGCCAGCATAGAACCAAGTGTATCCTATTGCTCTTAGATTTGCTTTGAAGGCCAAAAATGAAAATAATGGAGAAAATGGGAAAATGGAGCTGCATTGACAGGTGATTTTTGGTTTCTAATAATATTGAACTGCAAACCCGTAGAATAGTTTGAACTTGTCAGGTAAGGTGTCAGCTGTCTGCTCGCTACACGTACTGCCAGTGTGGGTGCTCTGGGGTAGAAGCTGTCATCACAAACCTTCTCCAGAAGGTGCGTTCCACCGTGAAGCTCTAAGGCTCAATTATTTATCCCAGTATTGGCAAATGCTGGAACATAAAAAAGGCCATGCCTGCGCAAAATATTTATTCCCGTGTGATTTCATGTTTGGTTTAGAACAAGCAGCGGCAGCTGTTTTAAACCTAAATACAACTGTGTTGTTTTCTGACAGTGTGTGGCTACGGCTTCCAGAGACTACAGAAGGAAACCTTAAATACAGACCAAATAAAAATAATGTAAATATGCGTTTTTAATATTTCACATGGCTTTGGTGAAAATATCACCCAATATCCATGATGTTAGCACCATTATGAAAATGAAACTTCCTCAAGCTATGGGTGCGAGTTTTGAAGCACAACTGCCCCAGATACAACAGCCACACAATCATGCAGAGTTTTATTAACATTTTTTCATTAGATCACCTACACTGTATCTCCCAGTCTTTGATTTCCTCTACTTCAATAAATCAAATTTTCCTATTTGCTTTCAGCAATGTTTTTTCTTTTTAAAATTTGCTGCTTCTTCCATATGTGCTTACACCTGATCACAGTTGAATTTATCATAAATAAATAAATATACGAATTTCTTTTATATATATATATATTTGTAGGGACACACAATGCTATGGCAAGGGTTAGTCTCAGTGGACAAATAATTCAGAATTCAGAATTTTGATGGAAGACTGATTTAAGGCATATGTTTGGGAGTATGCTTATGTAACCCAAAGAGCAACTTCACAGATCAGGAAATGTGAAAAGTGTGGAGGAAAAATGCAGTATATTTTGAATGTGGATATTCATGTATGTAAGTATATATACGTGTGTGTGTGTGTATGAGTATTTCCATAATGGAACAACACTTTTTGCCTACAAAGGACTTTCAGCATACCAAAGAGAACTTGTCAAATGTACGTAAACACACTGAAAGAGTGGCCGTATTAAAACCCAAATTCTTTCAAAACTTTGTACAAGATTTTCCTATAGATTTTTCTTATAGAGTTTTCAACAGGCCCTGCATGAGTCATTTGTGCAGCACCAGGGAAGAATCGCATTCTTTGCTACCACGCCTGTCTGTGGTGCTTTGCCATGCTCTGCTGCGCTACAGCCGGCAAGAGTCTCTACAGGCTGCTCCTCCCGCCTGCTGTCAAGAGCTGGTGTGCCATCTTACAACGGTTCAAACAAAAGCTCTTTCAAAATCCTGCTGGTGTGAAGACACCAACTGGCTTCTGAGCAAAGTGCAGACAGACTTCTGCTTGCAGAGAGTTTCACTGCCATCTCCCTCAAGGAGACTTTCATGAGCTACGTGGAGTCCCAACGAAATGGAAGGGATCGTGTGGTGTGCCTTTCTTTGCTTTCTCAATGGCCGTTGTCCATTTCAAGTGTGCATCATTTGGACAAGCAAAATAAAACTGCTTTTCTTTAAGGTTCTCTTTTGCAGCTGAATGTGTAATCAAAAATAGAAGTAAAGAAATGCATAGCAGATAACTTTACAAGCCCAGACACTCTCCTCTGATTTAGCCTCTGACCTTTATGCTCTTGTGCACCAGCAAAATTGCAGACATACACACCAAGTATCTTTTTCAAACCAAAGTAAAAAATGTGCTGTCATCATAGGATCATCATCTCAACCTCAGGAATAAATTACTGAATGCGACAGATAATATCAGAGTTCATACAACCTGATTGCATCTGTAATTCTGTAAATACTGGGCATTAATATATTGGCATTTTTGTTGTTGTTAATTTAGGAATTGTTTGCTTCACCCGCAGTACTACAACCAAAGCCACTGCTGTGAAAAAAGTATATTTTGAAAATCAATATTTCCTGCAGTAGATACTTTCACTTCTTTTTTTTTTCCGGTCTTCCCTGTTGGTCTTGTTCGGGATAGAGACCATTTACCACGGACAGTCACAAAGTACTTTTAAATCAGGGTAACCCCTAAGTATTTATGTGAACCCTCTTGCCTTCAGTTCAGCAAGGTCCTTCTAAGATCAAAAGTATGTGTAGGAAAAGCTTCATCTGCCTTGACCATGGCTTTGCAGTTTAAAAGGGATGAAATATCTAACCTAAATAGTCTCGGAGGATGATCTGACCTCTGGTGTGAGACCTCTGGTATGTCATATGGGAAGGTCAAGTTCACTGAGCTAGTAATTTCTTGTGAACTCTGGATCTCTAATGCCTGTACCTGCGTGCATGCCTATAGCCAAGGTTTTCATTGAAGCTGATGGGGATAAGCGCATTAGTAGACATAAAGTAGGTTAATCAGGCCCTTTTTTTTTTTTTTTTTGTGGTTTTTGGGGCTGAGATGAAGGCACTGTTTAATCCCAACTGAAATGCATTGCAGTGCTTGGTCTGAGCAGAATATTCTCACCCAGTTCCGCAAAGCCTTTAATCTGATCCGTTTAACGTGACATTTGGGATAAACAGGACAGTTATATCCACTGTGGGTATAACCTTAGGATTGTCTTTTTAACCTCACCTTGGCAAGACCTTTCTGCAAAGACTTGCTGGAAATCACTCAGTGAGGAAAAATACTTCAGATGCTGTTGCTCTAAAAAAACCCCAAACATTCTAGTAATGTCTGTGTTTTTTAAAATGCAGTTTTCTGTGAGAAAAATGAACATTTTCGCTACTGGATACCATACCAAATTTGAAAACTATGTTCTTTCACTGAGTCACCTGATAAGAGCACAATAATCTCTTGCAAGTCAGTATACAAATTACTGCTGATTTGCATTACAGTAATAGAGGTATATTTTCTGCTGCCTACCGAGCAAATAGTTAGGAAACAGTCCACTCCATGAAACTGCAATGCATGAGCGATAAACATCTACTTACACTCACTGGAGAAAATCTGTAAACTGCATAATGGTAATTTTTCACTTGAATTCTAGATGGAAAACTCTACTTAGCAGACAGTCTGCTGCATTGACAAGCCAAAGATGTTTTATTTTTGTCTGCCAGCCAATGTAATGCTTTGCTTTCTACTAGATGTTAATTTACATTAAGACATGTTTTTATATAGACTTTATCCCGGTAGATGCAGTTGGTAGATGTTCAAGTTTATTTCTCTGATTTATACATTTGAAATTATTTTTTAACCACCGAAGTATGAAAGTGGATGTGTCACAACATCTCCCACATGCTTGAAGTTGACTGAAAAATTCTGGTTTTGCCAAGCCTTCCACAAAGGTGCAGATTCTTTGACAGTAAACACTGGGTTTTAATAAACTGGGCTTTTATGCACCTGACAGAGCAAGGGCTGCAGAAGCCATTTAGAAGATTAATCTTTGAGACAGGAACACTGGGAACACAAGGGGAGGAAAAAAAAAAAAAAAAAAAAAAAAGGCAAGAAAGATCTGAAGGATACAAGGAAAACACATCGCCCGGAGCTGAAAATATGTTGTTTTCTGACTTCTTAATGCTGTGATTTCACAGACTTCTCTGTGTGTTGGTGCTCAAAACTTTTGTTAAGATTTTGGCTTCATTAATGATTGATCACCTCCTGTCTTTTTGCTGCTTCATGGCAGGCCAGACTTCACCCTCTGTGGTATGTGTGTGGCTCTTTATTAGCTGTAACAGATGTCAGTAGGGGTTGTGTGGGTATGTGCAAATGCAGAATTTCGCAAATATTCTGCTTCAGATATTACTTTCTTTGGGATCCAGCCTTGTTTATCATAGAAAATAGTCATGTTTTTGAGAGGACTGTGTTTGCTTTTCCAGGCATAGGTACACATTTCTCTTTTACTAACTTTGGGTCCAAAAGCAGTTGTTCTCTTCTTTTCCAAAAATGTTAGTTTCAATTAGTTGTAGCCAAAGTACTCCTAGGGAATTTTGGCACTTGATTTCTCTTTGTATATTGAAAAATTACTCAAATGTTTTTGTTAACATTCTCAGTGTGAACATGATATAACATATGCTGTCTAAATCTTTAATATGTTATGCATAGAAAGCAACAAGCATGATGTTTGGAACAAATGTATAGTTATTTATACTGGAAATGGTGGTAATATTATTTAATACTTTTAACATCTTTATAGCGTGACTTTCAAGTGTCACCTCAAAGGTATGAAGACTCTTCATAATGGCCTTTAACAATCATTGAGTTCATTCTTTTTAGTTCAGGAGAGCTATAGAGATTTTAGGTGTAGAATCTACTCTAGGTTGTGTTTTATAGAATCATAGAATGGTTTGGGTTGGAAGGGACCTTAAAGGTCATCCAGTTCCAACCCCCCTGCCACGGTCAAGGACAACTTCCACTGAACCAGGTTGCTCAGAGCCCCATCCAGCCTGGCCTTAAAAACTTCCAGGGATGGGGCAGCCACAGCTTCTCTGGGCAACCTGTTCCAGTGCCTCACCACCCTCACAATGAAAAATTTCTTCCTAATATCTAATCTAAGTTAATTTTAGTCATAAAAAACATGTGCATGTGGTTTCTTTGTTGTTTTCTGTACTGTAGAGCATAATGAAGAATTGATTGGAGGTGAGTGGGTAAAAAAAGACCAATCAGGCTCAGAAAATCTGTGTGCGCCATGCCAGAAAGTCTGTTTCATCTAGTTTAACCATTGAATGATGTAGGTTCTGGTTTCTACTTGGCCACTGGTGGCCTCTGGGCGTATCAAAAGGAGGGCTGTAGCTGCAGATTCCTTTCTATAACGCTGTGAGTGTTTCATCCAGTGTTCTTTGTGGGAGCCACCAGTTATGAAATTGTTTCCAGCCTCAGTCAGATAGATCCTAGCTTTCTTAATCTTATAAAAAAAAATTTTTAGACCCTGTTGGTAGTGTTGGATGAGAGGCTGAGATGGATGTAATTATACACCAACCTTCTGCATTATGTTGGTTTTACATTCTCCGATGGGTTAGGGTGCAAAAGTAGGAGTGTTTTCGTTTTATGAATCTGAAGAAAAATTAAAAAAAAATAATTATATTATTCGGGGCCAATTTGAGATGTAGGGGCCAGTCACAGTCAGTCATTTTCATAAGGAACAGGGTCTATTGAGGCATAAGGAGAGAGACTCAATTCCAAAATAGTTGTAACTTCAACCACCAAGCTTCAAGTCCACAGACCTCCAGTCTTTGGTGTCATTTTCTTTTTCAAGCTGAGACGCATATGGATAATCTTAGGAAAAAATTTGTCTGCATTGATTTATCCAGTTGCCTATGCATCAAAGCATAAGTACCCCTTTGATTAATTATTTAACAGTACAAAGGATGGAACAGCAGTCAATTTTTAAAAAAAATGAAAAAACTTGCAACAATTGAGGTGCTCTTTCCATTTTTTATGAAAAGATATGGAAAACATTCTAATTGAAAAAGCAGGTTGTGGGGTTTTTTTTTGCTATTAAATTAAATTTAAAATATTTTGGAGTTCATATTTTTACCTTTAAACCTGTTCTTATGGAAATGAAACAACTTTATAGATAATTTTGAACTTCATAGAAATGAAATTCATCCGACTATTAAAATGGTCAAGCTTTTAATTTTATGAAAACCATCATTCAAATTTCAGAGATAAAACAATTTTTTATAATTTCTGAATAATAAAGCTCTGGTTCCAGATCAGTTTACTTAACATTTAATTTAATATAGTGCAGTTTGAATTAACTGCTACTGTATCTGTGGGTTCCAGTTTAAGATCTGGGTTTGAACCATTTCAAATTTCATTTAATCCAAGTTCTGTGTTGAAAATTCCTAAGATATTTCCCAATCAGTTTTTGTGGATCTTTCATCACAAAAGCTCTAGAATGGAATATATGGTAAAAATTGTAAAAGTTATTCAACTGTTACTTTTATCTGGAATGTGGAAGTCCATTCCCTTACCCAGATCAGAAACTGAACCTCAGCCACGCAAGCCTAATGGCCAAGATACTGATCATCTATTTCAAAAGGATTTTTTTTCATCCTCTATCTCTCAGGATGTTTATTTCCATTTCTGACAACACCAAATGATTTTTTATTATTATTTTTTTAAAACTTCAGGGGAACAGGAAAATATTTTTGCGTTTAACCCCAGGCTTGGTCAACAATTTTAGCAAAGTGTTAATCCCTTAAATCAGCCATGCCTTGTGCTTTCCACATGCTCTGCAGTAGGTGCAGAGAGCCGATAAGCGTTACACGGTGTTTCGAAAGCCAAGAAAATACGTGCGTGTCAGATCAAAGGCAGAACTGTGTCCCAGGGTTGGATATGTCCTGCCAGCAGCCTAGTCTTATTTTGACCAGAGGTCTGTTTACAAAGCTTTATAATAGGGGCTCCAGGGCGTCCTTTTGACTAATAAGAGATAATCTTTCTTATGTCCTGGAGAATGAAGATTAATAGACCTTTTAATTGTATTCAAGCCAGTACATTACGAGATTATTGCCTTAGAAGTGCCAAGCCATTTAGTCTAACAGGAAAAAGAAACTTGATTTCTTCCGTAAACCTGGAAAAATACTTCTTTAGCTAAAAAAGCCAAAGCCCATTCCTACATTGTAGCACACCAATTTTGTGTATTTTTGCTGGTCATTAACAATATATCACTGGAAATAAAAGCCTGTCCTATCGTTTCGGGGGGGAGGGGGGGGGCGGGAGGGGGGCAGGGGTGAACACCAAGGGAAAAAAAAAAAACAGGAGCCAAAAAAAAAAAAGTAGCTTACTGTTGTTTTCAAAGTCCGGTAGCACAGTTTTGACATTTTTAGTTTACAGCTACAGCAGTATAGCTGTATGAAACAGGTTATGCATAATAATCCTGGCTGACAGATGGGCAAAGTCATTCTTAAAAAGAATGGCTGAATGATGCTGTCTTGGCTCCATTTCGTATGAAAATAAGAGTCATGCACTCAGGGTTTTTAAATACAAGGAGGAACTTTCAGCCTAAACCCCACTTATCTTCTAGGCAGATTTAAGTTTGCTTACAGGCAGGTTTTTGTTAGTATTTCAACAGTTCAGTAATTATATTAATTATTAGGCACTTTGCAGTATCTTGTGTGCAAGCTTTTCTTCAGTTTACTTGCTGATCTATAGCCCAGATACTCATAGATTATTGGGACATTTTTATGTACTGCAGAACATATTTGCAACCTTATTAATCACCTGGGAAAAACCGACCAGGTGAATAATGAACTTCCATATTACCATCATTATTTTTCATTTTAAAAATAAAATGAGCTGCTCGTGCATAGGTGAGTCCATTTATGATCCCAACATTTTTACAAAGATATTTATCTGTCCCCCGATAAAAGGTGTCACATCATCTTCCTTACCAAAAACCAAGCAGAAGTTGCAGTAATTCATTTGTAAGGGAGGATTTTGCTTTCCCAGGCATCCTACCACCAGCCTTTCGTTTCATTTTAAAGCCCACAGTGCACTGAAAACCTAAGACAAATGAAATCTGAGACACCTAGATTTCTCCTGACTGCAGTTCAAAAACTGATGCTCTTTCGAAGTGCTGGTATAAAATGTTAACTTCCTCCCTCTTCACTTTTCTTGTTATCATTCTGAAATTTACAGTTAAATTGACCACACCTACCCTGCTTACAATCCAAGTTTTCTGCTATCTGTATTTGCCAGTATTTTGCTGCTGTTTTACCCACTCCAGCACCAGAGATTCACTGCAACGGATTTTAACCAGAAAACTAGGGAATCCGCACTGGGACAGAGAACACAGCACTGGCACACAGGAAATCTTACTGATAAATTTGTTCATCAATTTGAGACATATTTTAGTAAAATAAGGAGAGGTAGCAGAACTCTTTTCTTGCTCTTCTCACAATCTAAAGAGAATGGAGCACACCCGTCTGGTATCCCAGGATGATCTGTTCCTTACTCATAGATTAGAGGAAAGCCAAGTGGAAATGGAAATGGTCAATAGCTATCTTTTTTTTTTTTCTTTTTTTTTAACTTTGGTAATTGTTCTTTTCTGTGGTTTTTTTTTTTTTTTCACCTTCAGTCATAGTCAGCAGCTTTTGATCTAACGTTATCAGTATCATTATTGTTAGTACAGCAATAACTGCCTTAAATTATATCTTCCAGAAATTACGCTCCTGGAAGCTACTTCTTATTGTCATCCAGTTTCATGCAATTTTTGCTTTTAAAGGCATGTACCATTACGTAAAGAACTGAATGCAAATGAAATTTTTTGCCCATTTCCATATCTATTTCTAGCCATAAGTAGGTGCCGGGATCAGCAAATTGTGCTGCACAGTCACTGCTTGCAGTAGTGCTCAGCTGAAGACCTTGACAGAAAGGCAGACTAATGTGCCATCAGTGTGTTGTATCATGAACTACACATGATCATATTCTCTTTTTTTTTTTCCTTTTTTTTCTTTTTTTTTAAATGGCAGAGTATTGTTTTGTCCTTGGCTTTCTCGCAAGAAGTCCAATTGATTGATCTAACATGGAATGATATTACAGATTTTGTCAACTCTTGATGAGTACTAATGCAGCTCAAAAGCTTCTTCTAACTCCACCAGATGTCTAAGCCTGCTTAATCATTGGTAATTTAATGAACTATTTTTAAATCTCTTAGCATCATCAAGGACTGATAAGCTTTGAATATTCCATATCAGATAGAGACTATTGCTATTTTATTAATGGTTTCTTGACCGTTGGTAACCAATGCAATCAACCATGTCATCTCTAAAAAAATCCTCTGTTCACATTTACGGTAAAAATACTCCTGTACACAGATATAAAATATTCAATGTTAGGAGAAAAGGTTATAGATTTAATCATCACTGATGTTATCATTTTAAAATACTAAATTTTCTTTTACTTCAGACTACGTTCAAACCCGGACATTCCGGGTGCTGCCATTTCCCGTGGGGACGTGAATACTTCCTGACAAGTTGTGGGAGTTACCGACACTCACAGAAGTCATTCCAGTTTGCAGGATCAGTACAAAAACAGTATTATGTTGCGCGTGCCGCAGGCGGGATTTACCAGTGTGCTGATGATCTGACGGCACAACAACAAATGCCTTGACTTCCCATAGGAAAAGGGTAGCAACTCCCTTTGGTGCTTTTGAAAATTGAGATCCTAAGGCTAAAATTTGCTGGGTGGTTTTTTTCATGGTTTTCTTTCTTTTTTTTTTACATTTTAGGTTTGAGATAGCAATAAAGTACGATTAGTCACAGTGTTTATAGAGTACAGTGGTTATAAGAAGTTTGTACAAAGTAGATGCTGCTTTTAAAATGGTGATGCAGTTGATCATATAAATCTGATTTATCTGAATTTTACTAAAATGATGAAGAAAATCTATAGTAATTCAGGCGGGTTTTTTCTTTTTTTTTTTCCCGTAATACCTATATAACTGTTATTACTAAGTACATACATACATTAATGAAGGATGCACACAGCCTGTATTAATAACTAGCTGCTCCTTCAGAAGTTTCTCATGGAAATTGAGTGACCTGTGATCGTGTGTGTGTGTTTCACTTCAGAAATTTCAGAATAATGCCCCGAGATGTGTTTTTGATGGCGACAGGCCTCATACCCTAGTTTCTCGCTTTTAATTGTACTGGGGACAGGTGACGGTACATGGTATTCTTTCTAACTTGTTTCTTATATGCAGTTGCAGCCATAAAGCAATTCGGAGGGAATGTGCTCTGTAGGAAGATGCATATAAAGAGTAAATAAGAAAATAAGAGTTGTATTTATTATCTTTGCCTAGAGGACTACAGACGTTAAAAACATAGTGGCACAATGTTAAAATCCTGTTGAAGGTCTAAGCTTAAACTGAAAAAGAAGAAATCAAAACAAACCCCACATTTTTGAAGAAGAAAAAGAATGGCACTCCAATCTTATTTCAATTGAAAACAATCCATCTCCACCTGGGTTCAGGAGGAGAAGTTTAATTTTAAACTTATGCTAGCTAATACAGACCCAATTAAATGTAAATATATTTTATTTTATTTTATTTTATTTTATTTTATTTTATTTTATTTTATTTTATTTTATTTTATTTAGAAAGAATGAAAATCCTTTGTAGTGAATTATTGAACAAAACACTCTGAAATGCTTCTTCCTGTCAAATTATTATGGTTCCTTCTAGAGCATTTCCTTGTGTGTCATAACTTACTGTCTTACTGTAATTTTTTCAGGTTTTATTAATAAGTATTTACCCTAGTAGTGTATATTTAAGTGACTACACTAAAAACACTCTGCTATTTATGATGCTGTGATGGAAATTAGATTTCTCTACCAAGAGTGTGTAGTTGCTTGGTTGTTCTTTTCCTTCAAAATTTTTAGATGCAATTAGGCATGATGGATTATAGTTTGAGATTATTTTTTTTTTATTTTTTTTTTTTAATATGAGCCTTTGGAAAACAGCCTGAAATACTAAGCTTTGTAGTTTACAAACAAGGAATGCTGCTGATGAGATGTTGTTAGAAACATAAAGATGTTTCACATCTGCAGCAAGCGTACTGTACCATCACCAATTTTCCTTTTACCTCCAGTGTTTGGGCATGGAGGAGAATGCTAAAAGCCTACACCCGATGCAGTAAGATAAGGGGAGTTGCAGTTCTGCCTTTATGCTGTAGACACCATAAACCCGTCCCTCCTTGTCTTAGGCTTGGGTGCAGATAGCAGCTATGTGAGTGTGTCAGCTTACCCTGGAAAAATCATGGGAGTCATGACATCTTAAATGAAGAGTAAATATCCAGCTCAGGACAGCCTAAGTGCATTAGACCATCTTGGTGGGATTCAGGTGCCCAACCATGAGTCTCTACCATTATCTTGAGTCTCTAATATTACCTAAGCATCACAAAATATCTGAGACCTCCTTTCAAGACCAGCATATGTGACAGGCAGGTCTGCACCTTGGCAAAGTAGCAGCTGGAGACAATTCAGGCCACCTTTTTTAAGTCTTTTAAGGGTAAGTGTTGCCTGTCTTGACAGTGCTTCCTTCTTATTCTCACCTGCGTCGGATCCAGGTTTCTTTCTTTTTGATCCCTGGTGTTTTTAGTCTGATGGACTCTTTTATTTGCCAAATAGAGTAGGAGTAACCAGAAATTTATCAGCATTATCTGGCAGGAAGTGATAAGAAAACAGTCCACAAAACCCACAAAGGTAAATAAAAGAGAACCTGGCAGGAAAAATGGCATCTCTAAAATTACAAAAAAAGCTGGGCATAGGATTAGCTATACTGGGAGCAGCAATATAATATCTGAACATTTTAAATAATTATTTCAAAGTATTATTGAACTAACCTTAACCCTCAGCACTCCTGAAGTCTTCCACCCCATCTTTCTCCTTTGCATCTTTGAATTGAGGCCGAGATTATATGTCCTGCAATGAAGAGATCTGACAGTCAAGTAAGCCATCTTGCCATTATCTTCATTGCGAAATAGAACCCAGTGCCCCGGATTCTGAGAGTTCTTCTTCTCCTTTAATATTCCAGTGTAGATAAGGAGTGTGTTATTTTTAAAGAGTGTCTTCACTTTTCATGCTTCAGTTCACATGATGGAGTATCCTCACAGAACATGAAATGGGTTCCTTTCAGATGAAATTAAGCCAAAAGATGTGCTTCAAAAGTTGGTCCAGACTAGCTGCCTGTAAAAACCCTGCAGCACGCACTGTGTAGACATCCTGTTCTCCATATCAGCTGCTTTGCTTTACAGATCTGCACCCATTGCGCTGTGCTGCTTGTCAGTATAAAGACAGCCTACCTCTGCTTATTAGTTTCCCAGTGCTTTGGGCAGTGTGGCTGGGTTCTGCTAGGTATCAGAGGATCGCAGAGTGGTTGAGGTTGGAAGGGACCTCTGGGAGTCACCTTGGTCCAACCCCCCCGATCAAGCAAGGCCACCCAGAGCCAGTTGCCATGTAGGGCCGTACATCTCCTCTGTTAATGTCTGACGTTCTGGAGACTTCTACAGTTTGTATCTTCTCAGGGCTCGTCTTCTTGTAAGCCAGAGTCACCATGTGTGTTTCTGTTGCTGGAGAGACTACTGGAGCTGTGTCATCACTCATCTTCCATGTGATCTCATGAAAGCTACCCACTTCCTCTCCTGAGTCATGTCCACACATGGCTTATCATTCATGTGCCGTCCTGCCTCCCTAATAGTCCCAGCAAATGCCTGGAATTTAATTTGTTTCCACCAATTATGTAGAAGAGCGAAAAGATATGTTGGAAGTGGGGAGGGGATGTTCAGAACGTTATAGGTGATATTTCATGGCACATCTACTCCACTTGTACTGAGTTTCCTGATGTAACAGAGACCCAAGCCAGGAGGCTGTGAGGACATCACCATGAGGACAATCTTGAGTACAGAAGCTGTATAGCTTTGCTCAAGAACAGTGCATGAAAATGCAGTTGTACTGCTTGCAGATCCAAACTGGTTTATGGGCAGCTGTCCCAAATGTCTAGAAGTGTCTCATCCTTATGTTCCTGCTCTTGGGAGAAGTGAATGTTGCCAGGCAGAAGTTGTCTGCATGTCTAAGTTTCAGTTCTCCAGGAGTTCAGCTACAAAGGTGTCTATATGAATAGTCAGATGCTGAGAGCTGATGTTTATTAGCTTCGGACTACCCAGAGCAAGCACAGAGCATGCATGTGACAGATTTCTCCTCATCAAGAAGACCAACTTACAGTACAAGTACTAGTCACTCGACATTTAACTGCACACTGACACATAGTTCATGCTGCACATCCATGCACTGGTTCATTAAAAATGTTTCCTATTCAGGTGGATTTATCTTTGTGCTTTTCTTAAATTAATTCTCCTCCAAATCACACTGAATCGTCTTCAACATCTGAAGAAAGGTGGGAAACAGATACATGCAAAGGGAGTAGCTATAGCCCAGGAGAGTTCTTTCAGACACAAGATGTTAAACGGCTTTTTGATCAGCTGCTTGTAGAAATGTACATTAAACTGTAAACCATGGTTCTTCTTGTAACCAGCTAATGATCCTATCAGTCGCAGACTAATTGCCTCTACCTCGTTCTAAATTCTGCTGCACTGAAAAAGCCAAAGTCACATTCTGATCCTGTTAATCACATTCAGCTTTGAGGAGTACATAGCGGTTGTGTGTTAATTCAACTTCTCTCCCTGGTAATTTGTTTGATTGCCTGTTACTTGCAATCTGCACTAACTGAATAAATGTGTTCTGCATCCTGATGGGAAGTTATGACTTACATTTAAGCTTCTTTAATGCAGATGTTTTGCCTAGAAATTGGGGTAAATTCTTCTCACCTTTCTACTCTAAAGTACTTGCAGTGGCAGGAGTGAAAAGCAAGGGGTTTAACCCTTTGCAGAAGGTAATAAATAACAGACTAAAAGCTGTATTTCTTTAATGCTAGGTTATTAGCAATCTTTATTGCCTGAAGGCTTCTCATCAGCTTATGAATAAATAAGTGAATAAGATACTAAAGTATGAGATGGGGATGCTGGTGCTATATCTTTTTATTCTTTTATTCCATCTCCAGCAATATGTATTATCCCTATTGTCAAGACCTAGAACAGAATCTGTCTATTCATTACTTCTTTTCTTTTTTAATTTTTTTTAAATATAACACACACATACACAAACACACACATATTCTACGTAGTGCTATGCAAGTCTTTCAGAAAAAGGACTGAACATGTGCCAAATTACCTTTTAGCTTCCCACATCATTTTTCTGAACAAGAGTACAAGGCCACTGGATATGTCCTATAAGCACAAAACAATCGTTACTAGGACATTTTTATTAACACTGGATCTGTGTGATAATAAAGATTTATTGTGATTTTGCCTTTGAAATCCCTCGAATCTTAATGAGAATTTTTTCTCCCTGATCTGAATTTCAATGAGAAATACTCTGAGTGTCATGGCCGTATTAAATATTTGTGAAATCCTTTTCCATTACTTTCAACATTTTAAAAATAAACAACTTTTTATGGAGACATTTTTTCAAGTTAACAGGAAAGACTACCTTTTAGTATAAGAAGCATTCTCTGCTGAAAGAGGTTACACTTGAAAATGATAATGTTAAAATTATTTATAAAGAGAATCTAAAGTTGTCTCTGAAACGTTTAGTTCAAATGCTGCCTGGAAGTGTGGATGAATTACCAGATCAGCCTTTTTGAAACACAGACTAGTCATTTAGACTCCAAAATATTTGGAAGCAAGGTATGGAGACCTGGTGTTTAATAATTCATGAAAGACTTATACTAATTAGTAGTGTTCATTTCCCAAAGGCCCACTTGGGCTATGGAAGCAAGCCCCCCTACACTCCTTACAGAAGAAAGAAATCCCTTCAAGCAGTCCATGAGCGCATCCAAAGCGGACTCCTGCTCTGAGTGATCATCAGTTGAGTGCCTCTCTCTCTCCATTGGCCAAAGAGAAAACGAAGAGTTTTGCCTCAGGAGGATATTTCCCTCGTGTTCTGAGGTGCTCCTCTGAGCAACATTGCTGCTGTCAGATGGCAATAAACTAGTTCATTCTGGTAGAACCAAAACTCTTGTTCCATCTGCAGACAACGACATTTTCCACTTATTGTCGTAGTTTTTCAGTATTGAAGCTTTAAAGTTATTCCTTTTCTTAAAATTATTTGCTACTCATTGTTTGTTACCTGTCTTGAAATGTTGGGGCAGGGGGCTCTGGTCTTCCTTGTCTGATTGGTCTAAAGAGTCGTTTTGCCTCTTCTTTTCTTATAAGTGTACTCTTACACTTTTCTGGGTTTTCTTCTATAGAGTCCAAACTGTATTGTCCGTCTTTCAAAGGCATCAGCTTGGACTGTCTGACTTCTTCTGCCTGTTTATTTTACCTTCTCTTTTCATGATAAATTTCTTATGCTTTGTATCACATCCGTTCTTCTGTCTTGCCCCACATTCCAGTCAAAATCTAATTTGCTTAGGGAGCCTCAGCTTCCCAAAATCACAAAACTGTTTTTTCAGCATTTGATCAGTCACAGATTCTTTATGTCTTCACTTTCTCTTTTTAATTTTTTGCTGTAAAAACGCATCACTCATCTTCTCATGGAGTTCAGCACTCCTCTTATTTTATTGTAATATTTTTATTATTAGTCTCTCTTGCCTGATTTAATGGACAATATTAAAAACACTGACTACTTTGCAGCCGTTTATTGTTTGAAATAAATCTACCTTTTTTTCTTTTTTTTTTCTTTTTTCTGGCTTGCCGCATTGCTGGAGGACACAGAATGAAGTCTCAGTTTTACCTTCACATTTCAAGAAAATGTCAATTTTGATAGAGAATTCAACTCCTCCACTCTTCCTCTAAAAATACGTTATTAGGTCAATTTACTTCTGTTATTGTATTCTGTTCCTTGATCATTTTAATCCAAGCCATCTGGCCCGAATCTGTTATATTCAGTGTTGGGTTCTGGTTCAAAAGAACTGATCAGAGATGTGCTGACCCATGTGAAAGCCACTTGAAAGCTCAGGTTTTATTAGGCTTTAAGATTCCTGCCTTGCATTTTTAAAAGTCTTGTGCTAAGATTATAAAATAAAGAACTCAAAAAAATCAAGGAATGAAAAAGTCAGAGCTTTAGAGGTAGAAAAAAAAATAAAGGCTTAAAGAGAGAAGAAAAGTTCAGCCGGAAAAGAAGTGTGATAGCAAATGTTTTAGAAGACTTAGTAAAGCACAGATCCTGTTACTGCAAAGGAAATGGAAAGGCACTTGGGGAATCAGCCTCTGGCATATCGTATTCTGATTATTAGAAGCACATGGGGAGACTTTTTGGGCCACAAATCATTTGCAGTAGAGACTGCTGTGTTGTTCGGACCGTGTATGGCACCTGGCACAATGGAAAATGATGTGAGATTAGCCCTGTTGTGCCAGTAGGTGGCATAAACAATAAGTAAAGAGCAGAAAACAAAAGCAAATTGACTTGAAACTTAGAGAAGGAAAGTTACTGTCTACGGTGCCAGCATGCAGTGGGCACGGTTGCAAAGCAGTGCAAAGCCAGCTCTGGGACAGTGTCCTCTCTCACCGTGCACGAAGGGGCTTCTTCACAACCCCGGGTTTCCCTGCCTGCATCCAAGAACTGCCGGCGAACAACGTGTGACGTGCTGCACCACTGCGCTTTGGCGTGGTGTAAAGTCAGACTGCAAACAGAAACTGTTCTATTTACGTTCTCTTGTGTTTTGTTTTACTTGTTTTGTTTTATTTGTTTTGTTTTGCTTAGGTTGACCTGCTTGTCCCTACAAAAATCACCGGCATAATTACCCAAGGAGCTAAAGATTTTGGTCACGTCCAATTTGTGGGGTCCTACAAGCTTGCTTACAGTAATGATGGGGAGCACTGGATCGTATACCAAGATGAAAAACAAAAGAAGGATAAGGTAAAGCAAATTGATGTTTCCATTGCGTTTACAGAGGACTACATCTGTGGTAACTCCAGTGCTGGAAGCCTGCAGGTCATTGCATGCTGCCTGCTTTATGGGGTTCCGTATGCATAGGATCCCACAGATGAAAGTCAAGGTGAATAAAAAGGAGTCGTATAACACAATGACATTCACAGTGCAGTAATATCATACCTATCAGGGCAATGCACCTGATTTAATGGTATTAAATATGGGACATAAAACTTTACAGTTCTCCATTTATTGGAATTATTTCTTCCTTTAACTCTAGAGGAGAAAATATATAAATAGTGGTTTATTTGTATATTCAAAAACAGTGTCTCAGTGCATATTTTCATAGTATGCACTATTTTCTGTAATTTTCTGTAAAGCACATCAGTGTACTTCATTACCTAGTCATTTTTGATTTTTATTTTTTTTTTCCTAGAAATGAATCACTAGGGTTTCAAACACCCAATGGAAAGATTATTTTTTATTACACTATTAAATGAACACAGAACATAAAAAGTTTCACAACTTCCTTTGCAAATGTTTAATGAGAGGTGTAGAGAAAGTCTAGGTTTGCTGACTGATTTACCTGGAAGCATTTAACTTTTCTCTTGTTATTTAGGATATTATTCATTATACCTTTCCTTTAAACTGTATAACACTTTTATACTGCAAATACCTGTTTGTATGTTAAGAAAGAGATTGCAGCATATGCATTGCTTAAGGGAAACGTTAAGGAAGCTGACCAACTGTGAATTATTTATTAAATATCCTAGTGGGATTATGTCTAGTTGAAATAAAAGGTACGTTAATAAAATGTATAAAATACATTTGACAACTGCATCTTTTAAATTTTACTGATTTTAAATGATTGATCAAATGTACACCCATTAGGGGAAGGTGTCCTAGATTACTGGATTAAATATGTACATAACTGTATGTGTTTGTCGGCATATACATGTTACCTTTGTAAAATTATCCAAAGATGACACTGTAAAGTCCCACTCTTAAAAGCCAAATGTCAGTTTGCTTTGGTTTTATCCTGCACTGAGAGTTTTCCCCATCAAATTCTAAAGGATTTTAGGTAGGGAAAACAAAATCAGTTATTTTAGCCATCCAACTGAGAAGGTCCTGACACCAATGATTATGGATGTGTCTAGTATAATTGGTTGTCAGATAAAAATTGGAAACAAACAACTCACCTTTCGCAGACGTACCATAAATGCATTCAATATAAATGACAGATAGTCACTTCAGTACTTTGTACACATCCCATTTTAAATCCCTGGCATTTAAAACCAGAAGCAAAATGTCTACTGTGAAAGAAATGTCTTCTCCAAGCCAAACTTCCATTAGCGAACTGTTGCATTCATTTTACTGAAAAAGGGGACGAACACGCATTCAAGTCTCTAGTGAGAAACACAGTAACAGTTGCAAGCAAATCTAAAAGAAAATGCACTCTCACTTAGTAGCACTGTTCCAGTCTACAGTTGTTTATAACATTTGCCAAAGCAATTAAATTCTTTTTGCTTTCATCATCTGGACTGTTTAGTTGTTATATGCATAGTCCATTAGGAACAATGGAAAACTCTTAATCATTGTCTTATTAAAACACCTCACATCCTATATTAATTAACATCCCTAAGAATAAAATAGATGCATCTTATTATGATTCTTTAACGAATCAAAAGCAATTAAAAGAAGAGTGAGATCAAATACACTTAGCTGGAAATTAGAAATTATAACTTCTGAGTTTAAATTTGTATGACATAAGCAAGCAAGATCACTTGATACAAGCAGAGACCACGGTCTTTGAGTCAAAAGTCTGATGGCAGAGTCTGACGTTCCAGAAATGCTAGCTTAACTTGGCAGAACGTTATAGAAGGTAGGACAGGAAAGTATCTTGAGATAGCACCTAAACATCTCCTTCTTGACCTATGAAGAGACTACGTTCCTCTCCTCCCATCCCCTCTGAGGTCTTCTCAGCAGAAAATGGGATTCAACAGCCCCCAGGTCCCTTCCTGCCACCCCAGGAGTAGGAGCCAATAGTCCCTTGTTAGAACTAAGGCTTAATTCATTCACCTGTCCTTCACTTCGCACAATGCTCATACCCTGCACCCTTCTCCATCAGATTGCTATTTAATATGTTTGTAGAAACAGTCAGTGATAAAACTACTACTATATAAGCAATCTATTCCAGTATTTAAATATCCTTAAAGGTGGAAAGATTGCTTATCCCCCTCCCTGTAGTACATCCACTCTGCCCTCAGAGGACATAAAAACCTGATTTTATCTTTCTCTTTTCAGACAGTTTGTTTTGATTGAAACATGTTAATGTTTCTCTCAATTTCTTCTTGGGGAAAAAATAATCTTTGTTCTTTCAGTCTTTCCTCAAAAGGTAACTTTTCTCACCCTCAGATCATTCTGGTTGGACCAGCTCTTCCTGAGGTGTGGTTTCCTAAGCTTATTTGTAGTGCTTCAATCTTTAGTGCAGAACTACTGCCTGCTCCATCATTCTCCATACTGTACCTGTGACATTGGTTATGACTTCCTAAGGTTTGGCTTGCTACATATCATTATTAAATTGGACCATTGATCTTCTGCTCATTTCTCCAATTTGTCAAGACCACTCTGAATTTTGATCCCACTTTTCAAAATGGGAAAAGCTTGGCCACATCTGCACTTTTAACAAGCAAATCTATTTCCATGATCCATTTCATTACATAAATTGCATTCGGCCAGAGGCAAGGAGCATCACCCAGTAAAACCTCCCAGTCTGACACCAAACCCTTCATCACCGCTCCAGCTGGGTGTGTGTCAATGCAGTGTGTGCCATGCTGGCATTTGCCCACTGGATGTGTATAGCACCAGAAATACTGGCCGCTTTCTGGCCTGTGCGCAGTGGGACAAAAATTTAAATGGAAAAAAAAAAAAAAAAAACAGCCAAAGAGGAAGCAATGCTGTGCCTCATCCATGGGGAGCAGAAGAGAAATAGCATCATTGGTCCTGTCTGATAGCAACATGTCTGCACAGGATCTCCTATGAAGACAGGCTGACAGAGTTGGGGTTGCTCAGCTTGGAGAAGAGAAGGCTCCGGGGAGATCTTAAAGCCCCTTCCAGTATCTGAAGAGGGCCTACAAGAAAGCTGAGGAGGGACTTTTTACAAGAGTATATAGTGATAGGATGAGGGGTAATGACTTCAAACTGGAAGAAGGTAGATTTAGATTAGATATCAGGAAGAAATTCTTTCCTTTGAGGGTGGTGAGACATTGGCCCAGGTTGCCCAGAGAAGCTGTGGCTGCCCCATCCCTGGAGGGGTTCAAGGCCAGGCTGGATAGGGCTTTGAGCAACCTGGTCTGGTGGGAGGTGTCCCTGCCCAGGGCAGGGGCGTTGGAACTACGGGATCTTTAAGGTCCTTTCCCACTCAAGCCATTCCACTATTCCATGATCCATAGCAATTTCCTTAGCTGAAGTTAAGATACAACATTTGGCCCAAAATGCAAGAACACTGTAGAAGAAACCATGTTTTCGCAGCAAAATGAAACTTTCATGAAATGTTTCTTCTGTGCCTTGGAGATACAGAAGGGAGAAAAAAGATAGATACTGGCAACTATCAACAGCAGCAAGCATAAATTATTCATAATTTACCCTCATTCATTCTGTTTATTAACTGAATATCTTGATTTCTTCTATGAAGGATAGAATATATAGATTTCTTATTTCTTCATCCTGTGAGCCTTGTACAACCATCCAATAATTTAGGAGAAAAATGGTTCCAAAAACTTTCAGGGAAAGGAAGATGGGACAAAAGAAAAATAACTACTTTTAAAGTCCTAAAAAATATGTAATTTTACATTCTGAAGAAGCAAAAATAAAAAGAATGTCTCAGACACAGAAATTATGGACATATTGGTAGTCTGGTAATAATGATTTGCAGATTAATATTGTGACTTTAAAACGTATTGAAGTAAGAGCTAAGAGACTAATCCTGTCTGGTGCTGAGTATCTCACTCTTCAGCTCTTTATAGGATGAATCCCAATGTATCAGCAGATCTCAGTGATCCCAATGTATCAGCTATTAACTTCTGCCTCTTCATAATTCGTGAAGTTATTTTACAAAGGAAAAAAAATTTGGTATCTTATATTCACAGGTGCCCTGTGTGCAGTCTGTTATCTTTGATCAATCTTCAACAAATTATTTTTTTCAAACAGAAGGGAATATGGTGTTCAGTTTTCTTCTTTGCACCATTTCAAATGGAAAAGCTGTTCCAAGAACAGTGGCTCCTGCAGCTCCTGTTTGGCTTCTGCTATTTTAACAGCCAGTCATTTGAGTTCACATCTGTGCTGAACTTCCATGAAGGCAGTCAAAAAGGTACTTGGGGAAAAAAAAAATCTTTAAAAAATGAAGCCTTTCTCATTCATTTTAAATAGTTTGAATGAGTTGCCTGGAAAATATGAAAGCTTATCCTGTTGTCTTCAAGAAGCAAAATAAATTACATATTGCAGGCTAGCAAGTAGGAAAAAAATATATTTTAGAAAAAGAACCAGAGCTAATAGCTATCTTGTTTTTCTCAACTAGAGGTCAGTAGCTCACTACGCCTCCAAAGCTAAGGACATCCAAACCAAATTTGACTTTTTTGGTTTTTAATCACATTCCACATGTGATTTATAAATTGCACAGCCTGCTGTAGATAACTCAAGGCCAGCTGCAGTGTCAAACGGCATTTTAGAGGCTGTTTTTTCAAATACAATGAGAACACTTGAAAGTAGCCTAAAGGAGTGTAGCAGTCTGCAGCACTGTCAGTCATTATTAGCCATCAGCAGTGCAATTAACTGCAGGTAGACAATGTCCAGTATGCAAATATCCACTGGATTTGTGCATAAAATGATGAACTAGTTATAAGTTACACGCTTTCCATGTCTAGTTAATTGCCATAGCAATGGAAGACAGGAACCTACTTATAAACATACAGGTAGATCATATCAGGTTAAAAATCTTTCTGCTAGATTTGCTAATGTTTTTTTCTGTGGTGTTTAATTGTTACAACACCTGGTTTACAATGATAGGTTCAGATCCTACATACAATCTACATACTCGATATGGTTAAAGACGATGATGATTTGTTGTTGTTGTTGTTGTTGTTGTTATTATTATTTTAATCTAACAGTATTTTTTTTCTGCACTGGTTTAAATTATGAGTGACTTCTATTACTTCCAGCTGAGTTAATATGATTTGTATCATATGAAGATCTAGCTATCCTTTTTCTAGGTTCTGCCCCTCCCACCACACTAAGAACTGAAGGAAGACAACAGGCTCACATTAACATTAATTATAATGCTCGTTATAACTCTCTACCTTGAATTTCTATAGGTATTTCTGGAGGGAGTTTGGTCTGCAAAATATTTCTCTTTCTGCTTGGCTTTGAACCTTCTATCATAAAGCACTTACAAACTATGTACAGTGGAGTAAATTCCCATTTTAGTAACATCAGTAGATGGATGAAGTGGAAAAAAATAACAAGAATGTGACAGCGTGTTTTGCAAGACACCTATTCTGAATTTGAAGAAATAATAAAGGTCATGTAATACATATTCTTATTCACCGAAGTGGAAAAAACAGTCCTTCTCCTGGTGCTGGACCCTTTTGCGTAGCTATCCATTGCATGCCAACCAACTCCTGGCTCTTCAGCCAGTCCCGAGAAAAGTGCTTGGTGAAGAAGAAGAAAGGAGGATGGCTGAGATCAGATGTGGAAAATTTACACCCACCCACAGAGGTTTCTGTATACCAACTGCAAAGAAAGAATCTTTTTTCTCCTCTTAATCAGTCCAAAAAATACATGTGCACACACACATATGTCTGTGTTTACATATATATACTAATAAAAACCCTGCCCAGTGTCCTATAGTAGAAAGCATCTTCCACAGGATGGAGTATACTTACAAACAGCAGCTCTATTTCTGATGAGAAATCAAGATATCTTTCACCATCTTTTACCTGGTGTTGTTCACTTCATGGTGAAAAGAGTTATTCCACCACGAACAAAAAACTTTAAAGCGAGTAAATGACCTGTTCAAATCTGCGAATTCCCTCTCTTGCTTATGCAAGTCTTCTTCAGTGAATAGTAATAAAGAAATAAAATGTTTCCAAAATAAAATGTTTCCAAAATAAAGGAATATGTCTGTCAAAAATTACTTTTCATGCACCTTTTTTTTTTAGATTTTAAATGAGCAGTGCCCCCTTTGTCTAAAGACTGAGGTGTTCTGCACTGAAGCAAACTTCAAACAGAAGCTCGGTCTGGCTATTCTTTTAAAATAATCTGCCTGTAATATAAGCATGATTAACTGTTACATTAAATAACATGTTTAAAATATTCTGCTCAGAATAAAAAAATATGGTTAAGGTACAGCAGACAACACAGTGACTTCACCATCTGAGGCTTGAATGTTAAAGTCTCAACTCTTGGCCATTATCATAAATAGCAGGAACCAATAATGCTATGGCTGATGCAGACTTCTCATGCAATTTAAGTTTCTGCAAGATGTGAGATCCAGAAAAATTCTCTGAGGAGAGAATTTTCATCCTTCTCGCCCATCTATTGACACACCACCACAAACAATCTTTCCCACTGCAGCCGCCTGTTAATGGATGTGCCCTAAAACCTGGCTTCCAGCTCTACATTTGGAGCAAAGCAAACGTCACTTGTAATAAATTCCACTTTTCACAAGTTATTCTTCTTCAGGTATTTCTTCTCAATTATTCTATTATAAAACATACAATAGTTTTCTTTTTAAAATATGAATCAGTTTATATTGTCGTTATTCAGATTTGCTGCTTATGCCATAAAACACTTAGTTCTATTGAAAAATCTTAGTTTGAAGGTAAGACATCCAAATTGCTTGTTGGACACAATCATATACATGACTTTTTTATATTTCAGAAATCTTTTTTTCAGAGAATATCAGTACATACGTTCCAGGGTTTCATTGTTTTTTGCATGAACTGATCACAGAGTAAGCTACCATACTTAAAAGCTCAACAGCATGATTTTTCTACTTTTTTATTTTAATAGCAACTGTAAGAGACTGAGCTACAGCGGAGCAACACATGTGTGTGGGGTGTGTATGTGTAAACTTGCTGAAGCTGCTGAGTTTTTAGCAAGTTACACCTTTCAAGTATGCAGACTGATATAAATAGATATATCCACTGCAAAATCTTTAATGTTCTACAACAGGAGTGTCAAAATGTGGGAGCTTCAGTCGACTTTTACCAACACAGGCACCTTGTAAGGCGGGAGCTGCTGGGCTGGGTGAGGCTGGAAACCTGTCCAAGGGAGGGAGCACCCTGTAGCCAATAACTAGAGAAATAAAAAAAAATAATGCTGTTACTCTTGCCTAGTGTACCTTCCCAGCCTCCAGCTTTCTTCTGTCTGTATTTTTAATAGCACCTGTTGGTTTTGTCCCTAACAATTTATCGGATCTTTAACAGTAGTTAAAGGCTGTGGAAACAGTGCCGTGGTTTAATTATGTGTTGTATGGGGAACCGTGACCTTTACATGGCTCAGGACAAACCTGCTATCATTCCTTGTCCCCTGGTGGCTCTGATAAGGGGCCAGTGCAATATTGCCCGCTATTGATTTTCTCCATGCCACTTATGATTTCATAGACATCTATCACATCTCCTTTCAGGCTGAAGAGACTTTAACAAGTCCATTTAACAATTTGCTAAAGGATGTTCTTCTGTGGTCATGGCCATCTTGCCACTTCACTCTGTGTATTTCCTGTCAGAGTTAAGGCAGGACCAGACCTGCACCCACTCAAAACTCAAAATGAAGATGTCTGCTGGCTTTATGCACTGGCACGTTAATAACTCCGCTCTTTACTCCTTGACCACTAAACAGCTTGGGTTTTATTATCATTGGGCATTCTTTTTTCATCTGAAAAATTACATAGTGTTTTAGCTTCAACATCAGCTTCTGGAATGCTAATAAACAGTTACTGTCCTCAGAGGGGTTCTATACTGAAAAAAAACTTCTCAGAAAGAAATGTAAGGAGTGAACATTTATGGTATGAGGCTACTGGCTATTCAAAATCTTCTAATTGCTTAGGTGCTTCATTTAATATTGACTGTTTCGGCATAAAGCAGCAGGTAATGAAAGAAAAAAGGCATTTGGCTACAGAAATAGCTTTTTTCTACTGACAAGTCAGATGTACAGTTTTTGTCCTTTGTCATCCCTCCATTAGTGAACTTAAGCTGAAGTAAAATGAAGAGTGACAAAGAATGTGTTTTCCCTATAAGAAATTTGCCATGGGTCCACAGCAAAAACATGCCGTAAATTTACTCTTAGAATATACATTTCATGCAGGTCACATTTGAGGATGCTGACAAAGCTTCCCTCACTTTCTGATAAATTTATTTCCCTAATATCTTTTTTCGGATCCAGCACGTTTAGTTAATTTCTTGAAACCGAATCTTGAATTTTGAGGGAAGGTGAATTTCAGATTTGCATAAATTAACCTCTGAAACTGATGAGTTTTACTTCAAGTGCTAATGAAATCACGTATCAGTTAGAAATAAAATTTAATTCTCATTTTCTTGCTCTAAGTAAATGACATAATCCTACCTTGTTCAGCTGTATTTGTTGCTTGGTTTGCATCGCATACTTTTATTTATTTTTCATAGCTATAGGCAGATAACAAATACTGGGGCTGTAGATGGGTTCTTCTGGTAAACAATGTTTTTTGTCCCAAGCCTTCATTTAAATGTTATCTCTGAAATACATCTTACACAGGGAAAATAAAACAGAGAGTAAAAGAATTTTCCAGTAGCTCTGCAGCAAGAATTGTCTGCAGTTCTGCATTGCTTATCATCTGGATTGGTAAAAAAAGCCAAACAATCAACAGATACATTGCATGCATGCACAAGAAATCAAGTGAAAAAGATTTAAGCTTTCCTAGCTGCATATTGTACATCGGGGGGTGACACTCTGTAACTTTAATAAAAAGCTTATTGCCTTTTTTTGTATGCTATATTGCCACAAATGAAACTCAAGTTCAGGTGCAGGCTTGTTAGCCCAAGCTCCAGCTGATTCATGTAATCAACACTGTACTTGGAGAACAAACAAATTTTCCTGTGGTAAACACGTTTTTTTTTTTCTTTGATTCACGACACCATTGTTTCTGTGGTCAGTCTCTCTGCAATTTTATCCATCGATCTTAACTCCTAGGTGTGTTAATGTTCCCATCTCTGTGTCAGTGAGATGCCAGATGAGAAGGGAAATTTATTACCTGTGAAAGAGCACCACTTGTGGAGGATACACTCTTTGTTTGAGATGCCAAATTGATAGCACTTGAGAGAAGCTTTGGAAATTCAAAGAAAAGGTGCAGCATAGAGACCAAAAAGTGAAGAGTTTCATGTAGTGCTGCTTTGTAAACACGTCACGAAAGAACCAGCTTTAGCTGAAATAGTTGATCAGCCTCTTCCGAATTCAACCTCTGGCATTTTCCTTAAGAACTTCCAGGAAATTTCTCATTTTGCACTAATTCAGTCATACAGGCACTTCTTCAGGAGGTCCATACTCCTTCTCCGCATGATGCAAATGAAACTCATTCCTTTCAAGTCGAAAAGCCATCAAATACAGTTTTTACAAATAAAAAGTGAATTGGCTGACATTTGAAGAGAATGAACATTTCCCATAAAAACTGAAAATATCCCAAGAGAGTAATTTTATCATTTTGCCGAAAAGTGGTGCTGTGGCCTTTGAATTTAAATAGTGGCTGCCAGGGGAAAAATCCAGCATTGTTTCAACACAGGCAGAAGTTTGAGAACCCACTTATGTATTGGTTAACCCACACTAGTGGAAATAACATCATAACATGCACTGTACTTAATTTGACCACAATCCAATGTTGTTAATTCATAAGCTGACTTTTTGTTTGACAGAAGAAGATAGAATCCTTGATAATCACTAACTTTTTGAGGGTGTATATACTTGCATCCAAGCTGCATTCATAAGTGATACAGTAAAAAAGCTTCTTAACTTTAATTATTAATGTTATTTTGTTGGAAACAATAACAAGATCTCCTGGGATTAATTTGACGTGATACAAATGCCGAGTAAAAAGACATTTAATTTTTTAAATGTTAATGATTTTTATGTAAATTTCAGACCGGGGCCCTGGGTGTTGGCAGAACAGCAGATTAAGCTTTGAATCGAAGGCTAAATCTGTGCTGGGACTGAGCCTGCCATGCTCATACCCAGCTCCGAGATGCCTGGCATGCAATGAAATCCCCAGGTCTTAGCAAAGGCAGGCTCTCTTTGCAGCATCAGTTGGGTGCCCAGATGATCAAAATTCAGGATGGAAACCAGGGAGGGGCCCAGGTACATCAGGAGTGTACCACAGCTGTTCCTTAAGCCACGCAGGTGTAAACCTTCTCGTTACTTGCCCTTCAGGTGTTCCAGGGGAATTTCGACAACGACACGCACCGTAAGAATGTCATCGACCCTCCGATTTATGCCCGGCACGTCCGCATCCTCCCGTGGTCGTGGTACGGAAGGATCACCCTGCGGTCGGAGCTGCTGGGCTGCACAGCGGAGGACTGAGGTGCATCTTCATCGGACATCACAGCTCTCGGTGTAGCTACAAGTCCCTCTGTAGAAGAAACTGTGCAAAGCCTGTAGGATGCTGAGTGGGTTTTTCATGAACAAGTGCTCATTTTATGGTAGGCCGCTAACTGTCTTTTGCAAGGAGGTCTAAGCCTGCCCTTTAAATGATCCAATCCGATTTTGTCCTTGAAATCTGTTAGTGTTGTCCCTTCTGCTGTGGAATTATCTTTCTAGTTTTCCTTTGAGTTGTTCACACTAGTTGAAACGTGTTAGGGAAAAAACAGCAGCATCCTTTTTACAAGGGAAGAGAAATAGCATGACAAAGCTCATTTGCAGCTTTAGAAACATTGGGCTGATGAGTTCTCCATAAATCATACTGTCATCTTACTTGCAAAAAGTGATACTGCAGCTTTTAGCAATAAGTTTACTTGGGGATGACTGCATTATAGTAATTGTGCCTATCAAACACTGTCAGTATTTATGACATATATTTTGGAAGATACTCTGTGGTACTGTAAAACGCGGTACCTGTGATATTACAAGCTACCTTTCATCACTTTTCATCTGAACAGCGGAGTCCATGCACCCAAAGGGTTTTCCTAACTAACCCCAATTTCCCTCTCTGTTTTGCATGCTATAGACATAGCCTCCATCTTTTCTGTTTAGTATCACCACTAATGTTATTTTCCTTGAAAGAGGTGACCTGTTTGCATATGGAACAAAATCTGCTATCAGTATATTAAGAAGTTAATGAATTTGCCAAAGTTTATTAATTCTGCTTGAGATGCGCTTCTGCAAGGAGGCTGAGATGAGACGCCAGGCTACTTGCGGTATCTCATCTTAAGTACCCACGTAGGTAAAGGCAAAGAGCGCATCAGAAATCCTGAGCCCGTTTTGTGACTTGCCTGGGGGTGAGCGCACAACCCTGGATGGAGCTGCCCAATTACTACTGTCAGGAACCTCCTCAATTTCTGTGAGGAGGTAGAATGTGGGGTGCAGGGTTCAGGTGCTAAGAGACACGCAGGAGGAATGACTCCCTTACCACCAGGAGACCTTCTCGGTATGCTGTTCTTTTGGTGGCACTCACAGCCTTCCCCCCAGGCACAAGGGCAAGAGGTGTCATAGGAGTTCATCAAAGCTGGGCCCTTGCCACCCTCCACTCCCAACTATGTCCTTTCAGACATATGCCAGTGAGCCACAAGGAAGGTGATTTTTATCATGCCTCATCTACGGAAGTGATTCATACACACTATGTTGTTTTACCAACATGATAGCCAGCGAGGACCCCAATTTAAAAAGCAGGCTTTAGGAGGAAAAGTGGAGCAGTAGGGGGGACATTCTCCCCTGTGCCTCCGTTTCTGCTGATGATGGAGATAACAACACCAAACTTCATAGAGCACCCTGAGTTTCCTTGGAATAAAGCGGTCCATGACTACGTTAGAGTAGCACCTAAGTCTAAAAAAAAACACGGGACAAGGAGCGAGGGGACGTTTTATCTGTTACCTGAAATAACAGCATTTGGGATTACTGCCACCCTTTTAATTTCATAACATGCTGATGTGGAGAGAGATAGATAGATATATATAGCTGCATGGTTTAGCAAATGCCACTGGACTTATTTTTTGTCACTGTCACATTCTCACCAAAACGCTGAAGTATGAACCTGGGCGCTGTTTCCCAGGCAAACAGCTAGCTGGCCCACAGTCTGCAAAGGGCAAAGTTTACTTTGGAAACAAAATGGTTTGGATTTCAAAAACCTGCATTTAATCACACATTCTCCACCACCGGGAAAATATATTATCCATTGAACTGTGAAAGACTCTAGTAGAATAGCAGCCAGGAATTTTACATACATGAATTGGGGATATATTGGTGGCGGTTTTCTGATAGTGTCACTTAAACTGTCACATTTTAACAAACAGAACACCCTGCCTCTATAAAATGACTTAATCCTTAAACTGTATTTATACAAGTATTTATTTTATAAGGCTTAGACATTTAAAGACTTCTAAAGAAGAGTCTTGTAAAGGTAAAAGTATGTGTAAGAAATGTTGAGGTCCTGTGCAACACTGCTAAGTTTGTTTTTTTTTTTACTTTGTGCTGCATAACAAAAGCCACTAGACTGTTACTGTCTTGTCTGTAACTGTGTTAACAGCATTCCTTAATGATGTATATATGGAGTGGTCTTCAAGCATAGTGAGCAATTTTAAAGAGAAAGTCAATCATGATGGTACTTCTAAAGAGAAAAGAAGAAATCTGAATAATGGAGGACAAATGTATTCCTAAATTACCTGCTGCCCATGTTTTGCACTTTAGGCTTTACTAAATAAATAAATAAATAAATAAATAAATAAAATAAAATAAAAAAAAGAAAAGACATCATATTTATATCTTTAGGGCACACACAATATTTAAAGAGGTCCAAACCCATTTTCCTATTATGGGAGATCAATTGACCCTGAATTTAATTACAGATATGAAGAATGGCATGTAGCTATTTCACTAGTTGACTATACCCAAAAAATGGAAGGCCATTTCAGAAAATTAGTCTCCCTAGTTTACCAACTTGCTTTTGAAATATTTGTTGTGTTCTTAAGTGAGTTGTTTTTCATGTTATTCATCTTTTGCAACTTCCATTTTGGTTTTGAATTAATCTTTCATGGTTTAGTAGTTGTAATTGTTATCCATTCATCTGCATGTTAAAATAGTGTTGTCATGATACCTAACATAGTAATTTTTTTTAGTACTAATTTAGAGTTGAGTATTTTCATCCTTACGTCCTGTGTCAGCTTTCACCTGCCAGCCGTCTTCACGACATGCAAAGAAAGCTCCATACGTTGTGATAACACTCTGATAATTTATAAAAGAATCACATATGTGATGCCCTTACAATTTCAACCAACATACTAGGGCTTTTTCTAACAAAATTATTCCTTAGCTACCAAGAAGCTCTCTTTAAATGGCATTGTGCAGCCACAGTTCCAAATTCTGCTCCCAGTGTCAGCAGTATAAGTCTGAAATAACTCTCGATTCCTCTGTAGTAATTCAGATTTAACAAAACAGATTAGAATCAGATTACGGTCTAGAATTAAACCTTTTTCTCTTTGATTTTATTTTCTTGTCTTGGTGAACACCATTGACATAATGGACTTATAAATCACCACAACTGTACTCTCCCAGTGACAGCAACTGGCATATCAAAACCAGAAATACGTGCAGGATGGGATATGTCCCTTTAAGAGGGGACGGAGAAACACTCTGAAATGATCCTTGACTTCTGTATTACTTGTAACAATGGCATCAAACAAGACTGAAAATGTTCTCCTAATTAAATTTCACCCTGAAGCAGTTAAGTATTTGTAGGCAGACTTCACTTTTCTGTAGCTCTGTAATGTCCTACGTTTATAGCCTGGGAAATAAAGCACCGGCACAAGGCTCTGTTTTATCTGTGTTCTATTAAGGGCTTATCACATTAACTGGCTCTGGTTTTGAGGTTGACTTTCTCTTTTGGAATGGCTGCATACAAATTAGTGTCAGCTTTGAAGACTAAGGATACTAAATGAGTGTATCTTTGCTATACAACAAATATGAACTATAATATTCAGTGCTGGCTTCTGATGTGTCAGTAAGTACAGAAGTATCTCAGACACAATGACCTTTGCAACCTTTCAAGCTGTGTAATATTCAAATGGTTTTGTATATACTTAAATCATGTAGAATGATGTAAAACCAGTATGACCTTGTCTAGTCTTCAAAATTAACAATAAAACTTTTGAAAAATGAGGTCACTTCTGAAGCACTTACATTGCAATACCTTGAAGAAGATACTACTTATCTCAGCCTCACTGGCAGCAAATGCGGAGCAGAGATATGATGCGGCATTTTCCTGGATTCATTTGCGGGGTCTTTGTGGTAGGTAAGTTTGTTTCTGGCAAAATCAACCATGGTGCTGAGCTCCCTTCAATGTGTTGCCTTTGTTCTTTCAGATAAAAAAGCAAAGGTTTGAATGAGTCTAAAAATATTTTTCTATCTTACTGCTCTCTGAATGAGCACCAGAAATGTAAACTGACAATTTCATTTCCTTTAAGTCAAATTTCTTGGGATATTTATCAATCCTTATCCTCTCTTCTCCACTCCTGCATAGGCAAATTAATTTCCCAAAAGATAAACAAGGGCTGCAGCACAGACCTGCTATGAGTCTTCCAGAGGAGATGCCAAAGAAGGACCAGTGCTTGCTCATGCCCTCACGTCTCTTCTGTACTTTATTTGCTGTACAGCTTGCTCCCCAAAATTTCTTGGTTTAGTTAACTCTATCACTTCAATTTCTGAAGAAGCCTAGAGGTTGAAGTAGCGCATGGGAAAGCCATTTTCTCCCCATTTTAGACAATGAGATTTTTAAAAAATGTTAAAGTTTTGTGTACTTATGAGAGGTGGAGCTTCAGTGGTTTACTCCTTACTGATCCAGAATGAGACCATAGATATAAATGCTTTTGTTTCATACCCATTTCAGCTTGTGTCCTTTCACCAAAAATTGTTTTTAAGAGATAAAAACCATCCACGAGTGTGCACTGATTGACAGGTTCCTTGTCTGCCAAATGTGCAGTCTGAGCACTAAGAGCAAATCATCTTCCAACAGAAAAGTCACAGAATTGATGTTGCAATCTTTTCTGATTACATACCTCCACCAGTCATAAAAATGAGAATATAACGGCGCACACAAAAAGAGGATTACCTTTGGTGAATGATGGCTTCAATCATAAATTTCTGAAAATATACATCTTGAATCTTTCTGACTTTTAATTATAAATTGCAACTCTTTCATGGAACACGGGGCCTGTCCCTGAAGGCCCTGAAAAGTGATTTTTCCTCTCATTCTTCATAATGTAGATCATTGTAGACAATGAGAGAAAATAATGAGTAATTCTCTTCAGAATAGCAACTATTTATCAATGTCCATCCTCCCATACCTGTTTCTAATGAGCTCAAGGGATTAACATGCATATCAACACTCTACATCATTATGAAATACGTAGTCTCTGATACTTCTGTGGTAAACACAATGACTCTTACTTTGTACCTCAGATTCAAATAACAGGAGGTTAATCTGTTCACTTAGTGATCACTAAGTGACCTGTGACCACTTAGCCTTATAAAATAAAATAGGACGAAATAGAAAATAATTTTACTGATACAACCTTTTTATTTTCTCTCTCTTTTTTTTAAAAATTTACGTAATTTTCCTTGTAGAGAAATACACTTTAGGATGCAAAAGACAGCTTTAGATTAAGAATATAAAACATCAAAGGCGGACTTGTATTAGTCTTTGTTAAGTAGTTGTATAACTGCAGTTGTCGCTAATTATCTTTCAATGGTACGTATCGATATCAGCATTTAGCAAGTGTAAATATATATACTTAAATGCCTCTGAACATAAAAACATGGAAACAATTTAGCCTGCTAAGCATGCAGCAGAATATATTTTACCAGTATATGTTAGTAACCAGTATACCAGTTGTGTTTTGATATAGTGTATATCAATTTAGAGGTAGACTCCACATGTATGGGAACGTATAGGAAGCACGAATAACCTAGTGAAACACAGGCGGGGAACAGCAAATGGAGAGAATGGTCAGAGCACAGTCTGATCATCACAATAATGCTTCTGACGCTGCTTTCTCACTGGTTTATAGGCTAATGCATGGGGGTTATCTGAGGTTGCACATCAGATGATAGGTCAGTAGGCAGATTTCTGATGGCCACATGACCAGATGAAGGAAATCAACCCTCAAAAGGTGGTAAGAAAGGTCACTAAACATTTGCATCAGACTGGAAAATCAAAAGCAGACTAAATTAACATCTTGAAATATATTGGTTTTCTGGGATGCTGCAAGAGGTCAGTAGGAGCTGTAGAGAAATGTATTGTATTGCCTTGACCACAATAAATACAATTAAGTACACAGACTGTTGGGCATAAACTATATATGTGATCCATTGGAGAAGGATCAAAGGTCCCTTAAAAAGTGATATAGCATGTTCTTATGAAAATGTCAGACAATATGATTTACAATCTATGGACCGATACACTATGGACTTCTGTAGTAGGTCTGGCTGTGGTGGATTTACCTTTTTTCACTTCTGTGAAGGGGCTTTAGGGGAAGGTAGCCATTGTTTGGAGACTGACTGGGCATCAAACTGTTTGTGGGAAGTGGTAACTGATTGCCTTTGCATCACTTGGTGGCTTTAGGGACTAGTTACTCCCAATCCACTCATTAAACTGGTTTTATCTCAACCCAGGAGCTTTATCACTTTTGGTCTTCTTATTCTCTACCCTGTCCCGCTGGTGGAAAAGATTGAGCCAGCAGCTGTGTGGGGTTTAGCTGATGTTTGGAGTCAACCCACAACTTTAAAGGCAAAACATAAATCATATCTGGGATCTAGAATTATGCACACTAAATTGTATAGAAAAATATTTTGTCTGATACTTCTTTCCTCACTTTTTACATCTGTCCTATTTTCCTCTTGAACAGTGTTGCTTTTACTGTTTTTGACTTGGAGAAATTCCTTTATTACATGTGACTCGTCTTACTGTAACAGGTTCACAGCTCCATTAGAAGAGACACTGATGGAGAATTTTTGAATAAGCAATTAAAGCATGCATTGCTTATGTGAATATGGTGTGTACATTTTTTTATATATTTATACATACATATAGAATCATAGAATTGCCTAGGTTGGAAGGGACCTTTCAGATCATCTAGTCCAACAATTAACCTAACTCTGACAAAAACCATCACAGGCAATTGTAATATTTGTCATTTGTGACATGGGAATAGAGAGAGCAAAGAGGAAGCAGAAGGGTGATTATGCTTTCCATGTTGTTGCTGTCTAATATTTACAGAACTGCCCAAATAAATCCCGTGTGCATCAGGAGACTCATTAGCGAGCCTAAGAGCTCATTCCATTTCTAGTGAACCTTTTGATGTGGGTAAAATCAGTGATGGTTTGAGTATGTTACCCCTTCGCTCACTATTTTCTTCCATTTCTCAAGGCACAGACTGGGGAAATTAGGATTTGTTGTATGGAAACCATACCTGTTAGAGCTCCTGTTTCTGTTTCCAAGATTTGTGCATGTTGTATAATTTGGGGAGTCATTTCCTGTTATGTAGACACAGAATGATAAAATCAGAATGGTTTGGGTTAGAAGAGATGTTCAAACACCACTGATCCAGCCCATGGGACAGAGGTATCTTTCAACTAGATCAGGTTGTTCAAAGCCCTGTCCAACCTGACCTTGAACGCTTCCATTGATGGACCATCCACAACTTTTCTGGGCAACCTGTTCCAGGGTCTCACCACAGTCATAAAAAATTTCTTCCTTACGTCAAATCTAAATCTACCCTCTTTCAGTTTAAAACCATTGTCCCTTGTCCAGTCACTACAGACCCTGGTAAAATATCTCTCTCCCTCTTTCTTATAAGTCCCCTGTATATATTGAAAGGCTGCAATAAGGTCTCCCTGGAGCCATTTCTTCTTCAGGATGAATAGCCCCAACTCCCTCAGCCTTTATTCATATGAGAGGTGCTCCAGCCCTCTGACCATTCTTGTAGTCCTCCTGCAGAGCAAGATGCACGCTAACAGGTCCATGCCTTTCTTGCGCTGGGGACCCCAGAGCTGGGTGCAGTACTCCAGTAGAGTAGACAACAAGAATCTCCTCCCTCGACCTGCTGGCCACACTTCTTTTTATGCAGCCTATGAAATAGTTGGCTTTCTACATTGCAGGCTCATGTGCAATTGTTCATCCACCAGTATCCCCAAGCCCCTCTCTGCAGGGCTGCTCTCAATCCATTCATTCCCCAGTCTGTACTGATATTGGGGATTTCCCCAACCCAGTTGCAGGACCTTGAACTTGGCCTTATTGAAGTTGATGAGGTTTGCATGGGTCCACTCATCGAGCCTGTCCGAATTCCTCTGGATGGCATCTCTTAAACATACTGACTGCGTCACTCAGCTTAGAGTCATCTGCAAATTTGCTGAGGGTGTACTTGAATCCCACTGTTTATGTCATTGATGAAGGTTTTAAAATGGTGCCAGTATGGACCTTTGATAGGCACCATCGGTTACTGGTTACTACGACATTGAGCCATTGACTGTAACTCTTTGGATGAGGCAATCCAGCCAATTTCTTCTCCACCTAACAGTCCATTCATCAAACCCATTTCTTCTTTAGTGGCAAGAATGTCATGGGGGACTGTATCAAAGGCATTACAGAAGTCTAGGTGGGCTCTTCTTTGTCCACTGATGCAGTGACTCCATCATAGAAGGCCACTAGATTCGTTAGGCATAATTTGCCCTTGGTGGCCGTTTTGGCTGTCTTTAATCATCTCCCTTTCTTCCACATGCTTTGACATGTCTTCCAGTAGGATTTGTTCCATGATTTTACCAGGCACAGAAGTGAGGCTGACTGGTCAGTAAACACACCCGGTACAACTTTTTCTGTCTAAATAGAAGTGAGAAGCAACACTAGTGGCATTGTCTATAGAAAGTTCTCTACATCTAGGTCTGTATATTTTTTCCTGAACTTTAAAAATCCCAAAACTGAAATATGCCATGCTACTTTCTACTTTAGGTTCAATTTGGCATTGAGCAGCCTTGGCCACAGGCATGTACCCCATGAAAATTACCCCATCTTTCCCCAGCGTACACACAGATTGGATACAGATATAGCTGCACAGTACCTTTTCTTTTACAGTACTTCAAGATGCCTGATCTTGCACCACTGATCTAGGAAATAAATGAGCAACACCAGGTCTATCCTCCCAAGGCTGAAGAATGCACTGATCTATGAACTGAAGATGAGAGCTGTTTCACAAATGTTGCCATTTAGACCCAGACTGTATAGGGGACAAAGTCCTCTGCTTTGATTACAGAGAGAATAAAAACTACCAAAGAGAAAGGAAAGTGATAGACTGATGAGATTATACTAGAAGGAGGAAATAGTTTAGGAAAGGATAAGGAGGAGGACAGGGCCTTTGGTTTAGGAGGGCTGACTAGGACCAGTTGAACAAGATTATATAGAAAGGTGGTTAATGTATATGAACCATATTGAACTTGCAGCACACTGTCCTTGGTGTTCCTCAAAAATTTTATTTTTTTTTTTAATTAAGCTGACCCCTCTGCTCCTTCCTCCAGAGGATGCAAAGGAACATAAACAACCCCCATTTCAACGTGTACAGTGTGAAATTTTGCAAAAGTCGTGTTGGAAACTAGCATGGCAAAAGGATGCAAGGTTCTCTGCTGCACTGCTAGAAGAGCCACAATTTCTTCTAGCATAGCACCCAAGCCCACAGCCTTGGCACAACGCATCCCTGCAGCCACTCCATGCTTCCCAGTGCAATCCCTTGCAGTGGTGTAAGGCACCCAAGTGTCTCGGTAGGGGCCTGTGGATGATGTGGCGCAAGTCAGAGCAAAGCCTTAGGTCAAGGCAGAGGGTGCATCTCTGTCAGTGTCTCATCCTTTCTCCTTGCCAAGCTTAAGCTGAGCACACATATCACTGAAACTGGACATTTTTCCTCACGGTTAAAGCCTCGGTAAGTTCCCACAGACAGGCGCCTGCAAACCAGGCAAGTACTTGATTTGTAGCTGTCAGTTTATACCAGCTGTGGCTCCAGACCTGCATATTCCACAATGTTATTAGCCTTTTTTTTCTGATTTTCTTACTCTTTAACATTTTAGAACTAGCATCTCAAGGGTGCAAATTAAGTTCATCAACCTAATCTAGCTGTTCATTTTATGGATGCTGATGCAACTTTCTTCCATTTAAGAAAAATAAGTGGGGATGGGCGGACAGCGCTTGTTTGTGGGTGTTTTATTTAAGTTCCTGGTTTGTTTAATTATCTTGGCTTAGAGGCTCACAAAGAAATAGAGTTTTCTTCACATGGGAACAGGCAGCCAGCATTACTTAAAACTCAGAACTGCTTCTTTGTTTTAAAGGCATTTTTCCCTCTCCTGAGTGATTTGCAAGTATTTTATTAAAAAAGCCATCACTGACCAGTGACTGGAATAAGTAAGAAGGTTTTCTTGTTCACAAAGGTATTCCATTTCCAGATAGGAGTACAAGGGGGCTTCCAGAAGAATCTGACTCAATATTTATATAACATACATATATAGCACATGTCACTCAGCACTTGCATTGGCTGCTCCACCTTTCCATTTCTTTCCAGTTTCTGAGCTGTAATAGAAAGTGTTGTTTAGCTGTAGGAATGAGACCATCTATTCACAAATGGCTTTTCACTAAGAACACGTTTAACTGTAACGGTCACATTCCCCAAATATTTCTGGGAGTCTAAAACCAGACTTCCAAACCAGAGCAGCCCAGGAGCTAGGTGTGATGTGGTGAAGGAAAATTTGTCCAGTCCCAGTGCAACTGCTGAGCTGACTGAATGGCATGCACAGTTTACACCTGTAAACACAGAGTGGGTAACAGGAATGGCTTGGTAAACATGTCCTAGTTAATCCCTCCATGGTATAAAAGACTGCACTTCAACTAAAACGGTTTGGATATTTTTAAACATTTAGCAATTTTTTCCCTACCCTCTACCACAAGCATTCCTATGGCCTACAAAAAATGCATTTGTGGTTAGTTTCTTATCCAATGGGTTTCGTTCTATTCAGATTAATGTCTGCAATGCATTTAGACTGCCTGAATGAACTAATATGTTCCTGAAGTCAGATAATGGACTGCTAGAAGTCCACGACGATATGTATGGTACCGGTTTACCATCCTCATCATACCAAGTAGAAGGTCTGCTTGAGAAATCCTTGCTGCCAACAGCCCAGTAAGTAGCCATATGAGTCAACATCTTGAATTCAAGCGACATCTTCACAGTACTAAGGACTTATTTAAGTTGAAGGAGAGTGAAATGTGCCAATAGTGCCCCAGTACGACTGGTAATGCACTTCCTTATGGATGCCATGGTCCTTTCACACACCCAGGTAACAGCTCAGTATTAGCAGGGCTCAAATGAACACTAAGTTCTTATCCGATATCTCTCACGAGTGACTGTGAAATCATCTTGCACTGTGTGTGCAGATTGAAAAATCCCTATCAGTAAACAGTTCCTTAGTAAATGACTCACAACTCCGTCATAGCTGCCCCTTTTCCTTATTTTGAGCCCTCTATATACTGGTGATCCTTTCGGCTGTATTCCGATGTCACAGTGAATCAACTGAATGTATTGACACTTTTGCAGCCCAAATCATCTCCTGAAATGCAGCAATGCAGTATTTTGATTGAAGAACAGGAAATTAGCATTCAGATACTGTATTAAGACAGCCTGGACTGGTTCTTCCTGACCAGTGTAGCACGACTTTAAACAAGGGAATGTATACCTTGGTCTGTGCTGGGGAGGGGCACTTTGATGAACACCCCTTTTTTCATTCATTATCCCACCCCCAATAAGTCCTCCTCTTTATAGCAAAAATGTTGATGGGACCAGCCCCAAACCCCAGTGTATCTTACACAGATCCTTGTGCTTACACTTCAGCGCTGGAAACAGGCAAGATTTCAACTACAATTCCCTGCCTGCACAGCAGTAATTGAGCTTTCATCAGTAGGACTCCTGGCACAGCTTTTAGGACCAGGTAAGCAATGATGGTGGAAGGTGACTCCAGGTCCCACTTTTCTTCTGCATCCCTGACCCTTCCCATGGTATTGGCTTGCCCTTTTTTTGCCAGTCTGGAACACACAGAAACCAAAATACAGGCAGAGGGAGAAGAGGGGATTGGGCCTGGCCCCTGCATGCAGCTATTGAAACCATGAGGATCTACGAACTGTGAGCATCACTGCCAGAAACAACACAGACAGAGTCAACACCTGCCATTCAAAAATGGTGCTCCAAGTCTATACAGTATAGAACTTGGTTTTAGCATATTTTTTTTCCCCATTTACTGGGATTGAGTATTCATTATAGAGGGACTGGAGGGGGAAAGGGTAGATCTTCATCTGAACTTACCCCTCCAGCACATCTGTAACTCTTCACGTCTTCCAGTCTCTAATATGTCTTTGAACCATGGTCTGGATCTGAACAGTTGAGTCACCCTAAATTAAATTTATTAAGTTAAGATTAATTTTATAACCAAACTGGTTGAAAGACAAATTTATATTACACAGTTCTGGCTAAAATGATTTCAAATGTCAATGTTGTCTTAACAAAAATCTTAACTATTTCACAGGGGCTTCTTATTCATCTGTTTTCGTCTTGAGACAATCTGATTGCATGCGGTGGAATTAGTTACTTTGAGAATAGGAAAGATCATACCTATGAACACTAATCCTCAGCCTTTATTAAACTAAAGCTAAGGGCGGGAGGGACAGGGAGGGCGCAGGGAGGAGGAAGAGAAAAGCAGTATGTGGCAATGCAAGCCACAATTTGACATATATTTGCACAATCAGGAGGAACAAAGCTGTAAGGAGTACCTTTTCTCTGTGCTCTCCTCAGGTGAAATAAGGGCAGTTCGGCACCGCACGTGCGTGCACGTGTGAGTGACTTTATTCACGGGTAGGTGCCCAGATTTGAATGGCACTGCTCCACAGACTGTAATATGCAGAAGCAGCTGCATGGCTGGCATCTTAGCCTGCATCTTCACCATAACCTTTTTCTATTCCTGTTACATTAAAGTCTCTTAACTGATTATGCAGGATCTCAGACTACTATATGATCCTGTTACCTTCAGGCATAATTGCAAATGAGACAAGAAATCTCAGTTGTATTGCTCCTTATAATGGCATTCATTCTTTGTCCGACGTTAATTATTCCTTGCAGCTGACAATGAAACACAAAGACCAAAGAGTTAATTTTCAGTATAACAAAAAGTCAGTACATGCTAATATGTTCCATGTTACTTTGCTTATTTGCCTAGCAAAGCGCAATTTTGTTTTGCTCTGTGAATACTTAAAAGCCAGGCACTAAATAAAAGGTGAAAACAAAAGACACAAAGACAAGCATCAGATTTTTCTTGCAAGCCAAAGAGGACTTGTCAGAAGCTGTGCTCAGAGAAAGCAGATACTGAGCAAAATCTTTCTAGGTTTTCTTTCCATGGCCCTATAGCTCTTATGGTGCCTTTCCCCCTGTGGCACAGCCCTGTTGTTGTCACCACAGCATGCAGCACAGCACGTGTTAGTTTGTGACTGACCTGACAACCAGCAGGGAGGATGGAGACACCCTCAGGAACCCCATCCTATCCCTCCCCAATAGCTGTGGTAGAGGGAAGAGGGAAACCTGCCCTGGAAGGCTCCCCCTTCTGTGCGGAGGGCTGCAGGTGGAGCACCCTCCTGACACTGGGGAGATCCAGAGGAAAACCATCAGGACTTACTGTAAAATAAGTCTCCTGGTGTCAGTGAAGCTGTGAGGAGGATCCAGCCTGTCAGATGAGGAAGAAGGACATATGAGTTGTTCCTTCAGCGCACTGTGGCACCTGCCTTGCTCTCATATGCATACAGGAGTGAAGAGTGCAATTCATCATCTAAAACTCGTCTGATTCTGCAATATAGCTAAATGGGTATTTTGCATAGGTGTTCATTATGCTTGGACTTCACCATCAAACTCAAAAGACAACAATATTCAGCCTTTCCCTACTTGTACATTATTTAACCGAGGATATTTGCCAGACCTAGAAGTCCCTCAAAGACATAAAGTTTTTTTTTCCGTCATTCTCTGAAGTGGCTTCAGCTCTGTGTTCATCTGTTGATATAGTGGCTTGATTTGTCCTGGGTTTTTTTTCTGCTCAAAATACATTAACTTCCATAGGACTTGTGTGCTGTCTCATATTCAGTATGTGCTGAAGTGCTTTAATATACTGTGGTCCCTAAAAAGTGTTTGTTGATATTAATCCAGGTAAGTGGGATACGAGGAAGTGAAATTACTAGGTATCACCATAATAAGAATATTGCCTAGAACAGATGCATCATTCAAATGTATTAATCAAAAATTAAATGTGGATCTAATTCAGATCTTCCATTTACTTTCAGTGCTGCAGTTTTAAATTCATAAAGTCTAACATTTGCTAGTCAAATATTATGCATACAGCTGACACTATTTATTCAGAGGATGACTCTTACAGTTTTGTGGAATGCCATATGATATTTGAGGATAAGGCTTACTCAGTCCCTCTTACTGAAGCCATTCCTTTTCTTCCATCGTTCTGCAGCCATATTTTGAGAGAAAGGGAAAATGAATGTGATAAATGCAGCAAACTATTACCATCAGGGGAGAGGTTATGCCTTATCCTCACAGCCTGAAGGATGGCAATGAATGTTGAACACCTTAGCCTTTTCGTAGTTCAAGTCTCTAATCGAGGCAGTATTTTGTTCTTTTATAAGATATGAGAAATGTGGCTCATAAAATTATACTCATTTGAAAAAAATAAAAGACACAGCCTATACATGATCACAAGCACTCAAAAGCTAGAGACTTCTCATGCTTAATTTCTATTGGTGTAAGCTCTGCATCATTAATAGTAGGAAACAGGGAAAAAAAAAAAACTTTTTTAAATTCAGATTATTATTTCCCCCTTCTAATCATAATTCTTAACTGCATACATTTTCAGAGGTGTCTGAGTCTGGATATTTCACCTAAAAGCACTGGAGCTTCCTTTGGAGAAAGTATTTGAAATAATGGAACAGCGATACAAAAGTGATGAGTTTTTTTCTGCAAGATACCTCCACGAATTCCTTATTCTGCGGAAATTATGTTATTGCCCTCTGAAATGAGCAATCCTGTGCAAATTTGTCCCCCTGGCTTCTTACCATAGGAAGGAAGGTGAGAGTCTCTCCTGACCACTAAGATCATGACCAGGTCGATTTTCAGCCGCTTGGATCCATACTCTTGTCTATTCGGTAGCTGTGGTTCCAAGTGGCGTCTCAACTGGAAGCATGTCGCCAGCTCACAGCTTTCTTCAGTGTAATAATGAAACTTTCTCATGTGCTACAGTCACCCATTGCACTTCTGCTTGAGCTTGGATTAACTATAGCAGCTTCAAACAATGTGATGCGCTCTTTTAGGAAGTTACCATAGAGACCACCTATCCTGCTTTTGCAGGGAGTGGAGGTTTCCCATCTCAAGTCATTAGGGCTGTTCTCCTTAACGTCCTCTGAGACACAACAAACAGAAGTAACCAGGGGCTTACATTTAAGACATGTAATTCCCTTGTAAAAAAGAACATACAGTTTAAAAAATAGCTAGTATACTATTGTTAAAAAAATAGTTAATGTGTATTTATTGGGTTTATAAGTGTCCTTGGCTTCTTAATTTTTATCCAAGGGAAATCTCACAAGATTAATGCATCTAATCTAGGTTTCAACATGAACTCTTTTCCACTAGTTTCAAACGGGTTTTAATACAACCAGGTGCTATCCCACTTCACTAAACTCAAGCTCTGACTAAATAATAATGGAGCGTATATTTTATGGCTTTATTTTTGACTATTTACCTTCTTTTCACAATTTATTGTTCTGGAGGCACAAGGAACAAACCTCCTCAGAAGAAAAGCTTAACCCAGAAACTGTCAGCATGTATTAATCTTCATTATTTCAAAACTTATACACTTTTTTATTATTAAATATTGAAACATTCCCACATGGCTGGCTGAAAACATTTCCTTTCAAAGTGCAGAAAATGTCTAGCATCATTTGCTTAACGTCTTCATGCACACTCGCACTTTCACAAATACACGCATGAACTCAGGGGGAGGCAGGGTTAGAAACTCATCTGTTATAAAATGAACAATTTGCAAAGGCTGTGGGACTCTCAAACAAACCGGGATTTATTAAGCAAACAAAACTGTAGGCTGGTCATTAGGAAAATGTTCTCAGCACCGAGACTGATTAGACCGTGTGGGCATGACAAGTCCCAGGTACGGAGATTGGTGTGTATAACCAAAAGTGAAGTCTTTATCAGCCGCAGTACCAATCTATTGGTTTGGTTTTAGGGAGAACACAAAAGCCACTCCATGAGGAAGACCAAAACTCAACCCACAAGGGGCAGGCAGCTCTGTTGCTCAGACGTGCAGAAGCCTCCGACTCCTTTAGGTAAGAAAAGCCCCACATTGTCTGCCCTGCATCAGCAAACCCCTTTGGTGTTTAATTTACATAGCAGGTGTAATTATTGACGGAAGGCAGTTAAGCTGTTTTACTTCAGAAGATTTAATTCAAGGTAAATCTAACTACATCCCAGGTGATTGCTGCTTCAGCCTGCCGAGTACACAAACCGGAGAGTGTGTTTCATTTTCCCAAGGCACGCCGCACCGCTAGGCTCTCTGGAGCACAAGGTAGGCTGACATAATGCTTAGTTTGGACTGGTAGTAATTAGAGCAACCCGGGATTTTTCAGAACTACTACATCTTAAGAAACACAGCTTTACCTCCGTTGACCTTCTCCGCAGCTGCCAGACTGAACAAGCACTATGGGACTAAAAGCATAAATTAACTTAGTGACTCCTTCAAAACAGTATTGATTCAGGAAGTGCAATAATGGACAACTGCTTCCTCAAAACCTGCACTCAGTTCAAGTCACTGAACAAATGTATAGGGGACCATTAATTCAGTGGCTTTTATAACATGATTTAACTAATATAATAGAGACTTAAGCCAAGCCATTCCAAATACGTGCAATCTAGTATGAAAAGGAGCATTTTAAAAAAGGATGGGGAGTTGCAGTTCATGTTATTGAGACATTTCTTCTTCCCTTTTTCTTTTCTAAGCAGGCAGAAGTATATTCTTTAGTTCTAAAAAAAGTTTAGTACAAAAGCAAACTTCATCAAGGAAAGGGGTGAATAGGTTGCAAAGTCAGAAGGACAATCCAAACATATATCAATTTATCGAATATCACAGTTGTCCAAAAGATCTGTAGATTCGAAATTTGAGAAGAGTTTGATCTGATAGACACGTGTCACCTTTGATGGACAACTATTGAAACCGTTTTTAAAATAGTATTAAGCACACAAAGGTTTAAATACTTACTCTGAACAATTTACCTATTTTAAACAACGTATTTCCATCTGCAGGCTTTCCCTAATTATCAGAAGTTTTTGAAATGTATAGCTTCAATGCACTTAACTTTATACATACAGTATTGTCCAAATGTAATTATCTACAAATGGTGAGACTATAAATCTTGTTTAAACAGGCTACATAAAAACAGAGCAGCTCAAGGTGAGTCCCTGCAAGGCAAGTATGTTTGTTCTTTACAAGACCTTCCTTCACAAATACCCATATTAACATCTAGATTTGTCACCTCTGCCTTTTCGCACGCCTTGGGTTAGCAGAGAGTCTCCAAAACAGCAGGCTCTGGGAGACAAATTGTCGGGCTGCTGACAACACTGTCATGCTGAACTCGGCAACGAACCGCCCCTAAAATAAAATGGGCTTCTCCAGCGCAGGCAAACAGTGACCTTCATGCATAATGCAGGGTCCTGAGGCACATCTACTGGCCATGGGACTGCAACTTTCCAGCTACGTGTGGAGTTCTTAAAATACCTGTAGGTAGTTGTGGGAACTTCTGGCAGCTCAAGAGACACAAGGTACTGTTATCGAGTTACTGTGAAAGCTGCGGGAGACTGGGGCTGGTGTCTACCTGTCCATACTCCTCAGTGGCACTGCTGAGGCGCCAGCACCGGGTTAGTGAAAACGGAGCTTCTTCCAGTGTTTCAAAAGTATTGGTCTCAATAGTCACTTAACTTGGATTGGTTTTACACCAGGCTTCAATTGCATTCTCTGACTTTATGCTGATATGAGCCAGGAAACCTTCTGATACTTGACTTTTCTTGACAAGAACATCTAGATGGAAAACACCTGTGTGGGTAGCAGAGGGAAGAACAGAGGTGGGGTTTTGTTTGTTTGCATTTGTTTTAGTGAAATTGCATTTCTGATCTGGAAAATTGATTAGTTCTTCTTGATCTTTCCCAAATAATTCTGAGGATAAATATGTTTATCCTGAAACATTCATGGTATTAGGGTTCACTCCTCTTTATACTCTCCAGTTCCTAAAGACAATGAGCTCAGAGGACATACTATGCACAATTTACTCTTTGGCAAAGAAATAATGTAGCACTACTTGAAAGAGACTACTAGAACAGATGTAATTCAAGAGATCGTTTCAATTGTCAGTGTGTTCTCCTTTTATATGAATATATTAGGGTTTTTAAATCTATTTGCGAGAAAAGTATGCAATTTAGAACTATAGGCAACTAGAGGCAGAGAAAAATAAAGGGGATAATGGGAATGATGGAATTTGAATATAGTAGCATTTTGAACAATAGTAGTGATTGGATTCATTTGGATCCAAGGTTTTGCCACTAAAATTATACTAGACATAATCAGGGAGTCTATGACATGGTGGTAAAAAATGTGGCTCTCCAACTCATTCATTTCCTTAGTTTACATGTCATTCACATCTTTACAATCTTTTTCACACGTTTTTTATTTTCCATGACCAAAAGAAGAATCTTTCTTTCAGTATTCTTTCCTGCATGCTGGATAAGATACAAAAAATGCCAGTGTGTATTTAGCCTAAGAAATGAAAAGAGAAAGGGCCCTGTGGGAATAAATCAGTTGCAATCACAAACCATATTTACTTCGATTTGGTACAAGGCTTTTAATAAGCTATTTTATGGAGAATACTTTTGTTTTTCACATAGATTTAATATCGGGGAAAAAAAGAAGGCCACTTCCGTCTTGAGACACAGCTCCTAATTGCATGCAAAGCACCACTCCACTGTCGGCATATCGCTTTCTTACATTTGTATTTAAACACCGTATTTGAAGTGGTTACCCTTAAAATATGAACTGTGGACACTCTGAGACCGTAACTCCCTTGCGGGATGTGTAGTGGCACTACCGTCCTCCCCCGGGCAGCAGGATTGCCCGAGTTGGTTCTGTAGGGCTTGCTTTTGGTAACCTCCAACTCTGATGGCACATATGCCAGTGAAGCTGCAATTCCCAGGTGCAGACAGCCACGCTGGCCTTGTGCGCTCAAGCAACAGGATTGTTTGCCTCCCTGCCCCTTTATTCAGGTTTGCCGGTGGGAGGCATCCCGTCAGCCTATGCTGCATTGCGCTTGAGCACAAGTGAGGGTCCTAGGGGCAGCTGCAGTGTACTGTTATCCCAAGCAGAAAATGAGACTTCATAAAGGGTCAATAAATTCACTTATAAAAACTTCAGCCCCAACCACCCCAGCTGAGCTTCCTGTCTACTACGGATGAGTGACAGGAAAATATTAGCTGACAGTAAGAGGCGGCTGGGAAGGATTAGCAGGATGGCTTCTATTTTCTGCTGGAGCTCATCATAACACATGGCATCACTTTTTTCATTTACAGAGGAGGACTGAAAGATCTTGTGGGTGTTTGCTTACAGGTGTACCGCCCAGGTGAAACCTGTGATGTACCAGGCTATTGAGGTTCTGCAAACCTACTGCAATGCTTGAGCGCATCAATAACAATGCTGTAAAATCTGTATACTTTTCTCCAAAACCCTTTTCATCTTAGTCCTGATGAAGGGTGAATCAAAAATCTAGACATTTTAACAGCTCTCATGCATGTTAGCAAATGTGGACATTACAAGAACAGCACAGAGGACCAGGAGGTACATCTCACCCAGTGCAGGCACAGGACCCGTTTGGGAGCTTGACCTCCCAACACACTCCTGTGCAATGGAAGGCTCAAAAAATAGGGAAGTCCTACAAATAGCATTAGGCCCCTACTATTGCCGACAGCGAACCATCTCCCTCACCATTTGCCCAGCTGCTTAAAAACTAGTTTCCACTGCACACTTCATTAGTAGCTTCTGTAGCAGGTCAGCACAGAATCTGGTGTAAAGCTCCCGCGTTATCCTGTTGCAGCATGAAAATGAAAATGCTGCTGGCCATGATTATTTTCTACTGCTTGAGTATGTGGGTGAAAGAAAACTAAGAAATGGTGCTGACAGCTCCTCAGATGATGAGAAATAACCATACTTCAGTAAAATTATTCTTGGGTGTGCAGATCCCTTTCTAATTACTCACAATGAGCGCAGAAGAAGAACTTAGATTAAGAAAACTAGTTACATAAGAAATTTGAGATGAAAAGAGAAGTGAACATTGAATCAAAAGGGTAATGATCCCCCAAGCACCACAATGACTGCTGCTCCGCAGTGTGGGGAGAGTAGGTTTTGATGTCAATCATGCAACACTAGAAATTATTCACCAACTTTTTTTGCCATTCCTTCTTTAATTAGTAGGACTAAAAGTAAGTATCACACATGCATGTAAATCACCTGTCTATCCATCTGTCTGAATATCCATCTAGTTCAAACCTCTTCTTCCTTTGTTATTATTCACAGCTGTCCCTAAGGGTACCATTGAAGCAGAACACCGCTGAGTAAATCGATATATTTTAAGGATGAGCTTTCATGCAAGTGACACTAATTATCACGAAATAACAAAACTCTACCTTCAAACCACCTGACCACATATACTGTACTGTTTTATGTTCAGCCATCCTTTGAGTGTTTCTGCTGGTTCCAGGAGATGGGTTGTTTTTTTCATCACTGTTCTCACCAGCTAAAATTAAACTGTCTCAGTCTGAGAGGAATTAGAAAACCTGCAGTAATGGGTAGTCAGTCCTTTCAGACAGAAGCAGTTGTAGGGACATTTTAAAACTCTCAAGAATTGTCACTTTCCAACTGTGGCAAATTCTTCTTGTTTTACTCATGAAGGAAACCACCAAAATGTACCTGTTCTGTTCTCGCATGTAATCCCACAGGATTAAAATTTTGTTAGAAGCAGATGCTTATTTTTAGCTTTATTGTCAGAACCAAAGACAAGACTTCAGTATTAGAAAGGAGAGGGTAGTCTTCACTGATGGCACTGTGCTAATTGCTGTCAAAATCATGTTCTTGACAGACAGAAGTATCTTCAGAAGGAAAATAGATGTGAAGCTTGGTCTATCGGTAAATTGCCGCTAAACCCAATGGTTTATCTTCTTTGGACTGTACCCTCCATCTGCTGGAAGGGCTTTGCAACACTCTTTATCACAGCAACATCTGCTGTATGAAGATATCAAAAAAATAATTGCATAGAAGCTTGCAAGGGAACACAGTGCATGGTTTTGTGAAGTTTTCTGAACCCTTAGAGGTGTGTGGCAGTAGATAAACATCCTATATTGCCAGAAGCAGGAGGAGAGAAGAAGTGCAAGAACAGCTGCAGCGTTGAACCTTTTCCCCAGGCACAGCCAAACCATGGCACTACACCCAACTCCTACATTAGAAAATGTCCCTTCCTGTGTGTACGAGTCTCATAGCTTTGATGAAGGCTGAGAAGCAAACAATTGCCCTACCTCTAAGGAGCACCTTGCCTGTCTATAGTCCCTTCACAGTTAATCACACAAAGACATGGCTCAGCAGCCATTACCTTTGCAAACCTCACTCCACTTCCTATCCACTATGAGCAGGAATACTACGCAGTCATCCTTGTGCAAAGACACAGGACAAGAAATGGTGGAAGACAAGAATTTGCAGAATGCCTGTGCAAGAAGAACAATACAGGCCTTGTTACTGTTTCATTTTACAGATCACTAACATGATGTAGTAGTGTGATAGAAGTTCGTGGACCCAATCCATTTCAGTGAGTCACCACAATGGTGTTAACAGAACTGCCATGCTGGTGTAAATAATCTTCTTAGAGTTGTAAAGCAACACAAAACCCAAAGAGACCTTGATGGGTCTCAGAACCAGCCAGTGAAATACACAGCAGTGAGTACACTATCCATGCAATGTATGGCATCTCCCACTACCCTCTCTCTCTGCCAGCAATGCCCATCCCAGTACTGTCCCTTCATGTCTTCCCACAAACATCTCTATCTCCTTTCCCTAATGCTGAGAAGCAATCAGCACATAGCTTTCTGTCTTGAGAACATTTACGGTTTTAGACACATGGGAGATCGCTAATGCTGAAATTGGGCACTTGAGGGGAAAAGCAGAGAAAAAAGGACAGCCACCACTGCATCCCAAACATAATGTGTGCATGTGTGTGGGTACACAAGTGGAGGTTTAGGGTTTCATATGGCCTCTGCATTTAGTATTTTGGCAATCTGAGCCATGCAGATAGCTTCACAGCTACAGCCCTTCCCATTGCCATCTCACCAACCTGCAGAAGGAACATGTGCCCTGCCTGCCTGATGACTTCTGACATGCCTGTCACCTATTCACCCTCCCTTAGCTTTATTTGTTGACAGATAATTTGCTGTCTTTCATAATGGTATTCACCAACGGGATGGTAAGAAGAATGGAATAAGCATTATTTTTCCTTAGAAAAGCTGATATTCCTAACATATTAGTATGTAAAATACATGCCTGGTGTTGTGTGCATACTTTTCTGACTCACAGGCATAGCCATAAACTGTTATTTTATGGGGTTTATGCCTGAGGGACTGACACCAAGTGTTAATTCAGCATCATTTATAAATCTAATAAAAAAAGTTTTCATATTTTTATTTCAGGCAATTAATTCAGTTATTATATGGCACTGAAATTATTGTTAATACTCATCATATCCCAACAGCAACGTTCCAACATCTTAGCACGTTACTGTTTATCATGGCACTTTTTAATGATCTTTGGGTAATTTTCTCTTTATGTTTTTTCCAATTGACCTGAATTAATGTTTTCAGGTCAAATGTTATGAGCCATTATATGAAATGCTTCACTAAAATCTTTACATACAATCATATTATACACTTCTTTGCATTATTGAATTCTGCATTTGCTAATGCACAGATTTTCTTGCTCTTGCTTGCCCATTGCCCACCTGTGACTAATCTTCCGCTTCCAGCTAGAGATTAAAAAAACCATTGTCCCTATAAATTTCAAAAATAGCAACAGAAGAATCAAATAAGTCAAGTGCAAGTAGGTCATTTCCTTTTCTTTAGGACTGAATACATGAAGTAATTTTCCTTTAATGTCAAGTAGTTATCTTACAGTGCAACCGCTTCGTTGTACTCTCCACCCCAGGCCTGCCCCTACTGCAACTGCAGACACGGTTACATCATATGCGTTTTATTCTAGCAATAATGTGCAACAACAGCAGGGAAAGCCGCGCAGTATGATGCCCCGCAGACACCTGTATTTGCATGCCCACTGGTTTGCAACCCAGGTTTTCACTCCTGCACTCTGAAGCACACACTTAGAGATGTTGCATTGCAGAAGAATGTGTTAAGTTCCTTCATTTCCCACATATCTTAAAAGCTGCAGCATGTTACAGTTAGTTATGATCCCCCTAAGCAGAATATCGCATATGCCCTCCTAACTCTCCTATAAGTCACAAGTTACATTTAATATGTCAGTGCTCGTTGTCTGATCTTCAGCAAATATAGCATGGTGTTGAGGAGATTTATATTACCTGAATAACCAGTTACAAGTAGTGACCTTAGGTGATTTCTGTTTCCTACTGCACAGAGTGTTACATTGAAGGATGTTCACGCTCTTCATCCTCACAGGTAGCTGAAATTTACCTCTTGAAATACGCTGGTGGGTGCAGAACTGTGCTACTTGAAAAAAAGTTTTGCTTAATTGAGAAAATGCTGGGGGAGAAGAGTCAGAGTACCGTAACCATGTCTGGGGACGGGCTGCTTCTCTGCAGCAGGTTTTCACGGGGTCTGGCACAAATAACTATTGTTAGATTTCATAATCAAATAAACTAGAGATAACCATAAAACTATTACTGCCTTCCTGAATGCTGAATAAGGTGATATATAATCTTTCAAAGGAAATAGTGACTGACATCTTCATGACTTAATGTTTTATACCTAGGCTGGCTAGGGCTCCAGGCAGTGCTCAGTAGGGAATAAATATGCTGCAAGAGAGAAATGAACTAAAGGTCACAACAGATATGCCTTATATTTTATGCCTTGTATTTTATGCCTATAATTCTTTGGGGTTTTTCTCATTACTCAAGGGATTGTTTTTATCTGTATCTCTGAAGAGAAACAAAAGAGAACTTCTTACAGTTTTTTTACTGACTTGTTTCTCTAAGCATTTCCAAAGAGTGTTTTACTGAATGTACTGAACACCAACACAATAGAAAGTGACCAATGTTTTCTAGATTGTCACATACAGTTTTGAGTTCCTCAGCCCCCTGGAGGTAATTCATCACTAATGGTGTCTTGCTGCGATGTGTCTGAAATTCATGTGAACTTATCACCAAGGTGATATTGCTATACTGAAAACATTCTGAAAGCTACCGCATAAATAAATTTTTAAAATTCCAAAGGGAATAAATGTATGTGACACGCAGCTCAGGTGGCTAGAAGTTTAAAAGCTATTACTTTCCATCATTAGTAGTCCCCGGGGCTAGAGCATTCAGCTGTGAAGACTGCTTTGTACTTGCAGTGACACAAGGTCATCATAAAGAAATTATTTCCTGTGGTGCTTAGCTCGAGTATCTTTCCTCAAATGACTTCTATGGCTGCAGGTAACCGTGTCCTTATCACCAGAAAACAAATACAAAACAAACAAAATAATCAAGGCCCAAACTCATGTATTTTTTGCAGAACACTGAATGCCAAGAGTTTAAACTTCTCAAGAAGTACAGATTTCTGAATTTGCATTTTTCAAAAGCCTCTTACAAATATTCAGTATAACGTATTTATCAGCACACATGAAATACTTCAGCAGATATAAAGAAATTGCCTATTATGTACCAATTTACTAGTTCATTTCACATTAGTCCATGATTTATATCACATATCTTCAACAGGACGACAGAATAGAAGGAGTAAATTGATGAGATTTAAGCTTTACAATGTTTTATGAAGTGGACCAAAATAACAGTAGTTAAAAGATGACTTTTAAAAAAAATCTTCCTATCCCTATGCAAAGAAAATTGAAAGTTAAAAAGAAAGTATAATTGTAATCTTTCATTTTTAACTTGATTTTCCTCCAATTCTACTGGGCTCAGTGCTTATTCTCATGACAGCTAATAGTAAGATTAAAAGGACTGGAAAGTTGATATTATTATTGGCCATTGTTCAGGTAACTACACTGTGTTGTCAGTTCAGAGTTTTACAGAATTTCAGCTTTTATTTTGTTTCTGACTACAGTAAGTGTGAAAAGCAATGCTTTTGTTATCCTGGTGAATTCAAAAAGTGCACAGCTGTAAATCATAATCAAAATACTGTTAATAATACCAGCCTGGAGTCTCCCAAGTGCAGAGATCATTATTGTGTTCAGTCAGCATGCAGGGCTCTAGCAATAATAATAAATGCTAATGAAGTACAATTTTACACAACTTCATGGGAATACTGGCAGGGGATGGAGCACCTGCAACGACTGCGACCAATCTTGAAATCTTGAAAAATCAGAAGCCTTTCAACAGTCATTCAAGTTGTTGCGCTGGCAAAGATTCCTTCTTTCTTTGAGAATAATTACTGGTTAGGCACCTAGTGAGATGCTCATGGGCAGAGCAGGAGAGGATTTAGAATCATAGAATCATGGAATGTGTTGGGTTGGAAGGGACCTTTAAAGGCCATCTAGTCCAACCCCCCTGCAGGGACATCCTCAACTAGATCAGGTTGCTCAGAGCCTCATCCAGCCTGGCCTTGAATGTCTCCAGGGATGGGGCCTCCACCACCTCTCTGGGCAACCTCTGCCAGGGTCTCACCACCCTCAGTGTAAAGAACTTCTTCCTAATGTCTAATCTAAACCTGCCCTGCTCTAGTTTAAAACCATTGCCCCTCATCCTGTCGCTACATGCCCTCGCAAACAGACCCTCCCCAGCTTTCCTGTAGCCCCCTTCAGGGACTGGACGGCCGCTATAAGGACACGCGGAGTGCTACCTGCTGGCAGCAATGCACGGTCCATGCAGAAGGACAGGGCAAGAGGAGCACAGGGAGGACAGGGAAATATACAGAGGGGGAAGCTACAGGGCCACAGATTTTTCTGCCTCCTGTGGTTCTCTTTGAGATCCTTCTTGATCTTGACCAGCCCCCTGAGACTTTCAATTCTTGACATGCCAGAGTTTTGCAATTAGCACAAGTATAATGCAACCATAAGCTTGCATATGTAAATGCGAGTAAGAAATGCTGTTCTTTTCAACCCACATTTTTCCTAGGTATTTTGTCCTTTGCAAACTTGCTTACCACAGAAAGTTGCCAGGGCCACAATCCATTACACCACCTGTTTATTCCACATTTTACCATTTTCTTATATGGTATTTTACCTCCTATACAGTCAGCAATTACACTACACCATGTTAAATCCTACTAAACGGCTAACATCACCTGTGGAAAAAAAGCATAAAAAGAGGCCACTAGTGATACCTTAGAAACTATAAAATATATGTGTGTGTATGAAAAAATAAATGTATTGTGGAATATTTCTAACAGAATATTTCACTAAGGAACAACCATTTGTCTTACTGTATTTGGGTTCTGATAAAACACTAGAAAAAAGCCTCCCTTTGCTAACAACAAATTTTAAGTAAAAATACATGTTTTATGCTGCTACCTTCCTTTTGCCTCAAACTCCCACATCATCAGTTTCTCTTTGGCTAGAAATGTAGCTTTCAGGCTGAAGGAATATAACATATAATTTTAAATGCCTGGGCCCAAACCAGTGGATACAGACTTAGTCTACTTTCCCTGAAAGTACTTTTTTTTTTTTTAATAAAAAACACAAGATATAATTTTTTATAAGCAGTTGGAATAGCTAATGCCATATTCACAACATACATCCACTGCAACCAAATCTCAAGACTGACAAATGCCTTGGTCTTTTGGTGGCCAACTGCAAAGGAATAAATTTCACTCAACTCACGTGCACAGGAGAAGAATATCTTTCATTTTCAGATGCTCAGTAGAATACTTAAAATCCTTTAGGAAGAAAAAGTGCCCCTTACAAATACATTTAACTTGCTTTTCTCAAAGGAAGAATATGGAGGGAAAGCTCCCTTTTGCTTTTGTGTGGTCATTGAATAAAAACATATATAACTTATCTTAAACAAATTACGATAGATAAAATTTGCAATAGCAAATTAGAGTTATTAACAAAGATGATTATTAGGACTTTATAACACAAAGCAGGGAGCATCGATCTAAAAAGTTACTTGAAGGCATAAATATTTTCCATTTTGCAGCTAATCACAGCAAAAATGAATTTTAATTGCTATGTTTTAACAGCCTAATTCCATTCTTCAACTGGAATAGAAAATGATAATTTTTCGTTATGGGGCATTCTTCCCAAGTTCAGGAGAAACACTAGTAGCGCTGATTGGAAAGCAGTGCTGTTTTCAAGCCCATTGCTGCACTTACCTCAGCAGATCTGGGTGTTATAAGAATCTTCAAAGGATGTGTATCTTACATAAAGGTACATCTTAGGGAAGCTGTAAGTCCAGTTTTGGGGTGAAGTTTGAATTAAATATAATTATGCTCCTCTAGGCATAGAAGTATCAGCTACTACTTCCTGAGGTAACAATTAATATTAAATTAATGCATAATGAAAATTCATTTGTATTAATGAATGATATATTAAGCAGGCATTAATGTTACATTAATTTTAGATTTTAAAAATCAGATTATATGAAACTTAAGAATATGACCTGTCCTTTATTTCTTTATAAAGGTCTGTGGGACTCAAGCCAAAAAAGATGCAAACTATTCCCATTTGAGGAACAGGCATACTCATGCCTCCAAAAGGCTCCAAGGGGATTGTAACTGAACATTACATGCCAAAAAGAAAGGGATGACTGACACAGGGTAGAATCATGTGTAGAAACTGAAAGAATAGTAGCATAATTAATGCTAACCAACATTTTTATCTAGCAAGTAGAGCTTGTAAAATCTGGTTTCTTATATGGAAAGTCAAGCTGATAAAGGTGTCTGGGCTGACATAATATCCTTTAACACTACTAAGGAATTTGCTGTATGACAATGTGCAGTAGCGTGATAAATATCAAGCGCAGTATTATGGTGGTTTTGTGGATTAATGACAGAGCTCAGGAAACACTTTTAAAAAACAATCACTGCCTCATCCTGCAGTGTAAGTGGAGTCCTGGAAAGACAAAATGTGGCTCAATGGAGGCATGCGTATTGGGTCATTGATAGTAGTGTGATTACTCAGCAGGCGGTGAGTCCTGGTCTCCAGATGAAGCAGTGTGAATGGCTGTGTTCGTACACCTTGTTGGGTACAGACCCTACTTTACAATCACCTGTTTGTTACTCAGCTTTCCCTGGTCATAGAGTTAATCTGTTAGCTCCAGATAGGAGCAGAAGATCTAACTGACTGGTGGATGGTACCATGGAAAGAAGTGCATAGAAAGGCAAGTTGATGCTATAAATCATAGAATCATAGAACAGTTTAGGTTGGAAGGGACTTTGAAGATCATCGAGTTCCAATCCCCCTGCCCTGGGCAGAGACACCTCCCACCAGTCCAGGCTGCTCAAAGCCCTGTCCAGCCTGGCCTTGAACACTTCCAGGGATGGGGCAACCTGGGCCAGGGGCTCACTCCCTTCATAGTGAAAAATTTCTTCCTGGTATTTAATCTAAATCTACCCTCTTCCAGTTTGAAGCCATTACTCCTCATCCTATTGCTACATGCCCTTGTAAAAAGTCCCTCTCCAGCTTTCTTGCAGGCCCCCTTCTGATACTGGAAGGCCGCTATAAGGTCTCCCAGGAGCCTTCTCTTCTCCAGATTGAATGCAACCAGCATCTTCAGCAATGCTCATGAAAGGCTGGTGGGGGGGGATAAAAAAAAAAAAAAAAAGCAACAATGATATCAAAACAAGCACCAGCAATTGTTGCACAGCAAATGATATATCAATGAATTCGGATCCCCTGGTGTTTTTGCACACTGTGTATTATGTCTCGTTCAAAGGCAAGAAACCACCTCCTACAACAAAGTGACTCTGCAGTAGACCTGCGGATTACATTACTGCAGAGCGCAGCTACAGCCATTATTCTCAGACCCCAGAGGGGCAAACAGCAAACAGTACCCAGTCTGATAAATAAGCAAGGAGAAAATTTGTACATGAAAGAAGAAGGTTTTTTTAGCTCTATGTGTGACTTTATGTTCAGATTAGGCTCACTGCAAAAAAATATGATTGGCAAAAATCATTGAAAAGTCTGGAAAACATTCAGATAATTAGAATGTAACACAAAGTCTGGAAAACACACTTCAGAAGAACTTACTGCTAAATGAAGTTTACGTGAAGGCTGACTTGATCATGTTTTATATACAAAAAGTGAAAATGATGCTTCTGAAAGTGAAGTACCCGTAAGTCTACTGTAGAGGGATATCCTGGTGTTGAAAGAGGACAATAGACAAATACAAAAAAGGAGAAAGGGCTACCGTTGAATTTATAGTATTTAATTACTGGAAAATATACAAGTATTACCATTCGCTTACAAAGATACATATTTAGAATATTTCTGTGGACTTCCGAAATGCTAACTGGGGCGTAATTAAGTAATGTCCATAATTAAAAAGGTCCAACCTGCCTTTAGCTCTGAAAAGAAATACATGAGTCATGAAGGCAGGCCATTCGGCAAAGCAATACCACAATATGAACTGGAATAAGGATCTGAAATGTGGGTTTTGCTATGTGGTTTTTGAAAAGCAAATCTGAATTGTAAGCCCTTGGAAAGCTGTGGCTGGAAGATAAAGTTTTTCATAGCCTTAAATGGGTCAGAAGCTCCTCTGACCTTCATGAGACTTAATATTTGAAATATACAATATCATTTTAAAACTTGGACATGGGACTCCAACTCACTCTTAAGGTATTCTGAAGTACTCCACTTAAACTCTACCTAAACTCTAAGTCTACTTTACAGTTAAAACATACCAGTACATTTGACTTAGACAAAATTTGCCCAGTATGAATTCTGTATTAAAGTTGAGTCTAGCGTTAAGAAAGGTTTTAGTTCATCCAACCAAAAGAAACATTCTTGGCTTGTAAATAACCACTTTTTATGAACTATAGCGTGACACGACCAGACTGCCTCCATATCACATGTAGCAGTGCTTGAAGTACACAGTGTACATTATTTATTTTTAGCTGTAATGTCTCACAGTTCACCTCATTCATTTGATTTTCAAATGCAATTTTAGGTTCCTTTATTACAGGTGACTCTATGTCTTACTGAAAAAAAAAAAAAAAAAAAAAGGAAAAAAAGAAAAAAAAAGAGAAAAATAAACAAAGCAGATAAAATTTTCAAATTTTCCTGCAGAGGAGATATTTGGGCTCTCCCTCCCACCCCACGGCAGAGGGATGGGAGCTGGAGACAAGCGACAGATGAGGAAGCCCTATGTGCAGTTCCCACAAAATGCCAGCTCTAACCATATATTCACATTTTCTAAACCACTCGGTGGTGGTCTCACTCACGTTCCACTGAAGACAGTAATAAAACTTTCACTGATTTCGATGGGAGCAATCTGAGTCCAGTACTTAGTGCTTTCTAAAGCTTTCTCCTTGACTACATTTCTTTTCCCATTTTTTTAAATTACCACCCAGATATTTAAATGTGTCCTCCACAGGCTTTCCTCTCCCTCCACAAAAGTCAATACAGAAGAGGTACATAAAAATTTGCACTGTGTTCTTCTAAAAAATATTTTGTAGTGTTAACCTCAGTATGACAGCTGGGTTTTTTAGGCTCAGCCAAAAAAAGAAAAGGCAAAAAAGTAGGAGTATTTTCTTTTGCAACTATCAATTGTACAGAATAAATAAACTCTACGAAGACACCTTTTAAGGTACTGGAAAATAACCTTCATATATAACATCTTCCACAACACCATTCATTTAACTGAGATGTTTTGCTATATTTTATACAAATAAAATAAGGTGGGATATTTTTCTATATTTATAGTTAAAATTCATGCTCACAACAGCCATGTAAGTAACCAGAAAAAAAATGCAGGTAATTCTTTGAATGGCAAAAATGCAATAATATTTTCCTTTATTACAGGGGACTATATTTCTTACAAAAAAAAAAAAAAAACCAAAACCAAAAAACAAAAACAAAAACAAACCAATCCATACACAAAGCAGCTAAGAATATCTCCACATTACTGGGGCTGAGACATTGTGTGGGTACCACTTTCCACTCCAATATGGTCAGCTAACTTTCTCAATGCTATAATTTACAAGTCCCAGGAAAACCTAACTAGATGTGTTGAACCATCTGTACAGTCCATTTAAAAGCAGTTTGGACTCATGGGAGTAGTTAAGAAGTTAAAAATTAGGAACAAATAAATTGACACTTTTGTTTAGTTTGAAGTTCCAAAACTGACAAAGAAGCAATTTTTACTACTGTGTTATTTCACTGAATTTTTTTCTCCTGGGAACCAAGGCAATATCTTCAGCAAACAAATCTTGAAATAATCTTGGGGGATTTCTCTCAGTGAATGAGAGAAAAAAGACACAAAAAAACATTCCTTGTTGAATGCATGAAATCCTATCAAGAATTTCTAGGAGTTGTGAATCTTCCCTGAAGTTTGCTGAAGATAAGCCATAAAACATAAAATCAATGAAAAATTGTTAAGTACATGACTTGTACTGAATTCATTGGCTAACTAAAAGCTTCATTACATTACAGTGTACATGCGGGACCTCAGCTAAGACCAGGTGCACTTCAATGTTTTTATTATCTTAGGAGTATTTGGTTACAGGAAAAGATAATGGCACAGTGCACCTGAGGTTGGCCTTGATCTAATTCCACTGATTGCAGAGAGTTGAAAGTGCTTCTGAAAAGCAATAAAACTACTGCATCAGTGAAAGTGATTTTAGAACTCAAGTCTGATTGCCAATGGGGGCGACTTCGGGATCTGACTAATAGAAATATTTTCAGAAGTTACTTACTTAAGAAATATTTTTTTTCAGTTGCCACTCTAATAATTGCTTTTCAATTTTGTAAAAAAATACCAAGTTGTTATCAAAATGCTGCCTGAATTTGAATATCCTCCCTGCTCTTCCAAGGCACCAAACAGTAATAGAATACAAGGCACTTTAAGCTGTTTCATAACTTTAAGGGTCTGAAATATGCTGAGTTTAGGTCAACAACAAACTAATTTCCTAATGGTTGCAGACTATGCTTTAGAAAAAACTACAGTTAGCTCTGTATTTCATTTGGGGGCTGTTGTCTGATATATTTTGAGGCATTCTCCCACCATCTCCAGGAAGATGCCTAGTCACACTGTGGGAATTCAAGGACGTTGACACCTCAATTTTTCACTCCTTCACTCTCCCAGAGTATGTTCAAGTTCTGACCTACTTGATGTCAAACCATTTATTTCATACCAGTACACATTTCTCTGTCTCTATCCCCTCTCTACTTCATGGTTTACACTAGACTTCCAGCAGCAGTATTCCAACGATTCATCTGATGCAGGTAACTTCTTCTTATCAAGTAAACACATCCTTGCAATTTTGTCCTTCATAGTTAAGAAGAAAATTTTATGACTTAAAAAAAATGCACTTTGCTGGATGCAGTATTTTCTTCCAGAGGCTGCTGACTTGGAAACGGTCACTTGAAGACACATGTGCAGCACCACTCACCTGGAGGACTCGAGAAGCCAAAAGTCTTTAAGATGACATTTTAAGAGAAAACATTATTAAGGTATTTAACTGCTGCATTGTAGCAGAAACATCTTGCCAGTATGTACTTTCCCCAAAGCTTTCTTACATGCCAAAATCCTCAGCCACCCTCCTCAGCTGCCAAAATCTCCAGCTTCTCGTCTGAAACCTGCCTCAAATTATTTATTTATTTATTATTGATACAAACTTCTGCACCATCTCACTCTCATAATTGGAAGCAATAGACAAAATTAACTGAGTATAGTCTAAAATTAAATGTGTAAAATGAGTTAATAACAACAAATATGGACAAAACAAAATCATGTAGTAAGTAATATAGTAATTGCGTAGCAGTGAAAACAAGCAGTCCATTTTCCTATTGAAATTCATGCTATGGAACTCAGATATCCAAATATCTTTCATGAGCTAAGCCTCCGTATATTCTCTGTGGTCTTAAGCATGAGCTCTGGAGCATTTTGAAGCTCAGGCAGCCTCAATTCAACTTCAGATTCAAACCATGTAATAGTGACATGTAGTACCATCCGTTGATACTTGTATACCAATTTCAAGTTTGCCACAGCGTAGTTAACATGCATTTTCTAGTATTGTTTCACCTATTTTGCTTCTCTTTCTGGACTCTTTTTCCCCCTCTTGTTCTCTTTTTGCCCAAAAGTGAAGGTGGGGGGTGGGGGACAGAAGGTGGAACTGTTCCATCTAATCATTGGCATGTCAGGGAAAAAGAAGCAATGTCTTTTTGCTATGAAAAATATAGAGTTAGTTTTTGATTACTGACTGAAATCTCATAACTTTTGTGCCGTGAGGCATGAAACTCATCCTGTCAGAAGAATAGCACCTTCGGTGTACAGTCACTAAATATTTATTTCAGTGGCAATGTTCTGTAAAGCTTCGACTGCTTAGATTGAGTGCTACTCCCAGACCTTTTCCTTTTTATTGATTACATTAACACTTTTAACACTCTGCCTTCATAAATAGTCACCAGAGAGCATTCATTCAACACTCAGTGAAACACTTTTGCATTGAGTAGCATTATATTTGCACATGCATAAATCAGATGAACTGTCTTTATCCAGTTGGGGTCACACAGTGTTCAGCTGATGTGCTTGATACCAGCCAGTCCCTTGAATGACCTCTTGAGGCAATAGATGTTTTTTCTGCCCTTCCTACAGCTATTCTAAAAGCTTTCTAAGACCTGCTGAATCTCTTGTTCCAGGCCCACCACAAAAAAAAAAAAAAAAAAAGTAAAAGCGAGGATGTAGAGCAAACCTCCTGGGAAAAAAATGTGCTTAACACAGCTGCTTGCCAGGAAATGTGCCCATTTTAAAAGAGAAGATAATTTTATCAGAGGTAGATAAAATACTTTCAACATGATGAAATTCTGTGGAGCCAAGTCATTTCACTGGCACATGAAGAAGGATCACAAAGTTTAAGGAAGATGTGAGAGACAGACCTCCTGAATCTGCCTTAGGATGTGAGTCCTCATGGTTAGATTTAGCATGAGTTGTGAGGAAAACCTCTGCATGAAACATAGCAAGGCCTTCAGCCTGCCTCTCCCATGTCTGTGACCCGTGTTCTGACCTTTGAAGTAATTTTGATCAAATACGACCAAAAAATGTACTTGTCCACCAAAAATGGACTTTTGACACAAGTGGCACCTGACTTGCTTTTTTAACAAAAGCATTGGCAAGAGGTTGCCTTGATAAAATGGGGAAGTAAAATAAATTCTGGGACTTTTTGAAAGCTAGTAGGAAGAAGGATTATTGCCCTCCAGGCAACTCAGAATTTAATGTCGGCAGTGCCACATGAGGAAACGCATGATTCCATGAAGAAGTAGGGACACAGGTTTCAGCCAAGGGCTTTTATTTAACTAATTCATCAGCAATTACTGAATGAGATCTGGTTTAATGCCTTACATGCAAAATTGTTCAACATGTTAAGTTGTCATGCCTGTTTTATCGGTGTGGTTGCCCCAGATAACCTTTGGGTCCACAGGATGGCACTGTGCCACAGTAGATGCAATCATCCTGAAGATGCTAGAATGAATATTGGAAAGTACGATATAGTCTCACCACAGTATTACAACCTCTGCTTGTAATGAGAGTCATTCCCACATGTAGATATCAAAGAAGAGAATTGCTTCTTGAGTGATAATGCTTTCCCTTCCTTTCAGAGCTAGTACAGATGGTTGAATGCAATACCTGTTTGGCACCTTATATGATAGAAAATGTCATCAAATGTGATAGCCCACTTTTTATCCATTGTCCTTGGCTAGCAGTGTTTAAATCAAAGCAACGAGAACTTAATGTTGTGAGAGGAATATATATACAAAATAAAAACCGACACAAGGATGGGTGGTAGTTTGAAACTCTGGAAAACAGTAAATGAGATGACTTCCACAGCAGTCAGGACAGGCTTTTGTTCTCAAACGGCTGGCCTACAAAGTGTACAGATTAGAGGCACCTCTAATTATTCCTATAATGGCCAACTCAACCCAATTAAATATTTGTCTATAAATACAGTTTCCAAGGTCTGGTTTTTGTTCCAAAGTGAAGCATACAAAAAATCCTGGAACTTGCTCAGATAAATCACGTATAATGATAAGAATGAGTTCCGAACCCTCCTTGAGAAAGTCCTCATGAATTATATATGTTCATATAATCTCTGCACTTGTTTGGACACAAAAGTGCTGCTTTCATGAAGGCTAAATATTTCTGGAAATGCTTAGGATGCTGGTGTTCAATATCTATTTTCACGTCTGGTGCATATCAAGATTGGTCTCCTTGAAACTTACGGTTTCTCAGATGGAACAGGTTCTTTATCATTTTACAGACCATTCACAAGGGCTCATTGGTAACATTAAATGTAATTCTAGTCACTTCTAGCCAAAAAATCAGGTTAGCTTCAGTTGGACCTGTACAGAGATGGACTACCAGAACGATAACAGGAGTGCTTAACTTTCCTTATGGAGATAAAAAAATGTGCACCTGAAGCACAGACAGTAAAAAATAAACTGAATATGACTAATCACTGAGTACTTGTAGAAAGTACGTATGAAATGACCATGAATACTCTAACCAGCAGACAAGTAGTGTTAGGGTACAAATTTTGAACAGGGCATTTGGGAGCAAGAAACCCACACTATAGCAAAATGGAGTTTGATAAATTAATGTATGGAAGTGACAGCAGTAAAGACATTCTGCACCTTTCAGTATACTCACAATATTACTTGTAAGATATTCGCTATTAAATATTCATGTTTTTAAGCTTCTGTTAACTACCTTTGGGATCATGGGACAATTCTCCCTTTTCACTGACAAATTCTGGGGATTTTTCACTATACAGACCATACCTAGACTTAGGGTATATCTTTTGGATGGGCTGCTGCCCCTCCCCAATTTGATCCCCCACACGTTTGATTCCTGTGCCTCATTTATGCGCTCAGAATTATACTGTTCAACAACTTTTCGGATTGAGAAGGAATTCTCAATATCAGAATAAGTCATTGTGAACATTTTTTTCTTGTTCTGCAATTTACTTCCTTTCTTTGTCTCTCTCCTAGTGTTAGTTAGAAATTTTTGAGGCCTTCAGACTTTCATGTAGTTTTGTATAGTACAGTGATTTCAGAATGTTTGTAGAAGAAAGGACATGGGACATAAAGGATGTTCTTAAGAAACACTGTAATTTTAATTCTTACTTTATTACCAATAAATTATATTGCCTGCAGTAATTAAAAACAGGAACTTAATGCCTTTACACATTATCTTCCTCTTGGGAAAAGGCCATAGCTTAGCACAATGTTTCCGTAGCATCAACATACTATTCCACCTGTCTCAGTGTCCACTGTTAGGACATTACTTCCCACTGGACACAATCTAGCTGGTACATGTCTCCACAGAACTCTTTGTTTAAGTTTATCCCCCTTGATTAAGGTGTCTTAATTAGTTTTGTTTATAAGTAGACAGTAATTTGCAAGTCCTCTGTGTTTCTTCAGGTGCAATCCATGCGGGCTAAACAGACCAATTTACTCACACCAATGCTTTTCGTTTGCTACCATTCAGCCATAAATCTTCACCACCTGCAAGGGAGTATCCCCCTTCACGGGTCCTAAGACTCATCAATTTCTTTTTCAAAAACCACCTCTGCATTTCTGCATTCCCCTTTGGTATGTAGAGTCTTCCAAAAATCCCGGAGACAGAAATTTCCAGAGACAGAAATGCAGAAGTCCACATCATGTCTAGGTGGTGAGTTCTCGGGTCGTTCTTACATATCTCATAGCTTTAGTAAAGAGCTTTCTCTACGGAGACGAAACAGCAACCTCTCTTCCACTAACTTTCCAAACAACCCAAAGTTGGTGATGCCTAATGAGTCCCTAATTCATTAATTTAGGGACTATTTATGAATGAGGAGGTTAAATAAGAAAGTTACAAACAAGGGCAAACTGCTGCAAAACAAAAAACAGCTGAATTTCTTATTTTTTTTAAACAATTGGGAAGCTGTTCAGCTTCTTCCACCTTCTTCTGTTACCCTTTCTTCACCACCTCCAAGAGCGCTCCTCCTCCTTCTCCCTTTCTGTTATTCTGTTAACCAAAAATAGTAAGCCCTTACAGTTAATAAGACCCCAGACCATGAAATGCAGCCACGTGTATCCCTTTTTTTTTGCTGAGGAGCTTGCAGGCTGGGTTCTTCTTGTTTTTCACGCGGTTCTTCAGTTCCCACCTTGTTTGTGCTCAGCTCTTCTTTCCATTGAGCTTGTTGTCACAAATTTTAATACTATTAGCATCTGATTATATTTTAATGCCTTTGTCATGGGGAAATCCAAGAAAAACGGGTTTCTGTTTACTCTTTAACTTCTTTCCTGAAAACAATTTGCATCTGCAGTGCCTTGCCTTTGTCACAGCATGAATCACACCCTTGTTTTACATTGTCTCATAACTATTCGTTCCCTACATCCCATCCACAGTAATCAGGGTTGAATTGAATCTGTCCCTCTTTGTGTTGCTGATTAACTGGGAGGGGTAAGGAAAAAGAGAAAGAATGCAGCACATGAGCTGTTCATTTGAGTGAAATGCAGGCATATATACAAAATGACATTACTTAGGCTATTCCCAGAAATGGCTGTTTCCTTGAAGTGCGTGCTTTTCTCAGACAGACGGTAGTTTCAGGCAAAGGTAGAAAATGCACTTCCCTAAGAGCCAGCCGCTCTCTGCCGCTGACATGTGAGGGGAAGGCTGGACCGGGGGCAGACCCCAGCTTTGCGCACAGACCCCACAAACCTTGCGTAAAAGATGTCAAAGCAGAGAGTCTTTGCCTTCACCATAGATGCCTGTTTTCAGCTGGTGACATTGCAACGGTGTTTCTGATCCTCACAGCCCTTCCTACGGAACCCCATTTTGGTGTGAAAGAACTGGGTTGTTTCAGAACCTTTTGTTCATGGCTCTGGGACTCCTGGTTAGCAAGAAAAGCAATGAATATTTTTCTTCACAATATCTCAGTAAGTTTCCCGGCTTTTTGCTGAACAGTCCCAGAGGAGGGCAATGCTCCTACTGCCCTCCGCACTGGTGCTCTCAGGCGCAACAGCCTTGGCTGTTACAACCCTGTAAGACTAGAGATGTGTGAGAGAAATAGACCCTACGTGCCAAGTAAATCAACTATTTCAATTCTATTTCCATGCACCTTCTAATTATTCTTAAAATTAGTGGTAACTATAAATTCATGAAAATCTGAAGTCTGTCACACAGGGTATGATTCACCTGCCCTTTCTGTGCAAAAAAGCCCACTTATTACGTGAGCACAAAATCTAGTCAAGATTATGCCACTGATTACAGACGTAGCTCAGATAAGCTACGCTCAAAATCTTGTAATGGGCAAAAAGGAATTCAATGGTATGTAAAATCAAGAACTTACTGTCAGGTTAAGTAAAATCTGAAAAGCCTAATCAAAGAGCTGTTATTAGTCCAAATCTAATTATTATAGGAAAAAAAAAAAAAAAAAGACAAAAAAAAGAAGGAAAATAAATCCTGTCACCAAAAAAAAGCCTCAATAATAACAGTACAATTCAAATTATATACACATTTCTAGATTCTACCCCTTTTCCAGGTGTTTTGCTCAAGCTTTCACCACTCCCCGGGGTTCTGATGGTGATGTCTGCAGTCTGGTGAGGAGCACAGCAAATTGCCCAAGCAGCCACAAGCAAGATGCCACAGCATCCCAAGTCCTTTGCTTGGAGCAGCATGATGATGATGAGAGTTTCTTCTTCATTACACTAGGATCTGCTTGGGGGTTGTTTTATGTTTCCTAACATGCTTCACACTTTGGTCTTTCTTCATCGGTCTGTAAGTCCACATTACATCCAAATTTACAATATATATGTGGGGTTTTTTTCACATTATATACTTGTTCTTTGTTCCCTTTTTTACCCCTAAAAAGCTGACTTTACCCAGCTCCGGTTCTGCATTTGTTTAACTGATCAATGATGAGTTGTTTATAGCCGTAGGCTCTCCAGTGCTGGCCTGTGCCTTGCCTCTTATCACTCCTTGAGTGCTCCTCTACTAAACATCCTGCACCCCCCCTTCTCAAGGGCTCTGATATCAAACCAGGCCTGTATTGCTCTACGCTACGCCACGCTCTGACCCATAAATATTTCATTCTACACAGAATAATGGCTTGTTATAGCAATATACATAAAAACTACGGCTGTACTACACAAAGATAAGCAAAAGTAAAATAAATTAGGCATAGCGATCTGGTCTTTAGGAAAAATACTGCTGAGGCTAAACCATGAAAAAACAAAGCTCCAGGCAGTCCAAGAAAGGTTCAGACAAAATTAGCCTAAGAAGCCTCAGTGTTGAGGTCTTGCAAACTCACCACAGCAACTGTGGCATATTAATAACCATGACAGTACTGTAATTACCAGGCTACGGAGCTACAGGTGAGCTGTAAACAAATGCCCTAATGCCTTAATGCATTAGTAAGTGTTAATTATTATGCAATAAGTACTGCATCCCATAAGTCTCTAAATTTTTGGTTCAAATCATGTTGCGTTACCAAAGACTGTGCAGGACATCAGTTATCCCCCAATAAAGAAGTGAGTCTCCAAAACAGAGCTGTGCATCGCAACAGCACCCAACGGAGGAAATAAAGTAGTGGGCTCCATCCCAACAGCCATCTGTGGACAGACCACCTCAATTTTCAAGGCTGCCAGTCTTGCACTGCTCTTGAGCGTTGCATTAATTCATTTTCACAATCAAATGCATACACATTTTCATAGAATCATAGAATCAATGTGTTGGGTTGGAAGGGACCTCTAAAGGCCATCTAGTCCAACCCCCCTGCAGGGACATCTTCAACTAGATCAGGTTGCTCAGAGCCTCATCAAGCCTGGCCTTGAATGTCTCCAGGGATGGGGCCTCCACCCCCTCTCTGGGCGACCTCTGCCAGTGTCTCGCCACCCTCGTTGTAAAGCACTTCTTCCTAATGTCTAATCTAAACCTGCCCTGCTCTAGTTTTGAAGTTGGTGAATGTGTAGGTAATGACAGCTAATCCTGTGCATTTAATTACTTGGCAGGGGGGAAACATATATTAAAAGTTCTAACTATTTATTTTGGAAAAGTGGTTAGTCTATCGCACTGCAAAGACCCACCACTACATTTTGACTGGAAGTGTAGAAAAAGTGGCAGGACACAGCTGCCACCAGAAAGTAATGAATTAGACACATATATGCTGCAAGTGGGACAGTTTGGGGATTTGAGGTTCCCTCGCAAAGTAAGATGCTTTCAGTAACGCTGGTGCTCGCTCTTGCATTTTTATCAAAACCTCACATTGTACCAGGTACTTTTGAACTAAAGGCAAAAGAAAACTCCCACTTATTCCAAGTCTGAAAGATTAAACACATAGTAATGAAAGATTCCTTGTTGGCCTGCACAGGATTAAACAAATGACCCAAAAGGAAATTTGTACAGAATTTGAGCACTAAAACTCAAGCCCTGAAAACCCAGTTTACCTCTACTTATCTTTAATAAACCTAATGTTGGTCATGTTGGACATCATTAAGATGCAACAAACACTCTCAATTAGATTGCAGACTCTGAGCATCTTCTTCAGTCTCACCCGTGACTCAGGGTAATGTGTCTTCCCAGGGTGTGAGACAGGAGAAGACCCAGAAAGAAAACTTTCCCAGTGCAACTAAGATGTATTTTACTATCAGATTTGCCTGAAAGAGGTAAACATAATGATGAAATAAAATATGGATTTTTAAGCTTCACAAAATTTCATGGGCAATTTTTTGTTTAAATTTCACCATTTCTGGCTTTTCATTTTGAAACCATTATTTTTTATTAAAAGTTGAACAATACATGAGGGGAATAAAAGCTTACATAACACAAACAAAAAAAAAAAAGTAATACACCTTTTTTTATTGAGCAAAATATTTCAGGCTGACTTAACTTTCAGGTTTGTGTTACTTAGTTTACCAAAAAGCCGAAAAAAGCCAGTTTTGTTTTGCTGATATGAAAGTTTTCTCAAGATCTTGATCCCTTCACAAACTTTGAAAAACTCATTATTTGCTTTTTAAGTTTTTCTCAAATAGCAGACTATATACATTATACTCTCTGTTTTCCTCTGCTCCCCAGTGTGTCTGTGAGTTGTTTTGATTATAAACAATTCTGATGTGCTAGCAGAGTTAGTTACTTAAAGTCTTACAAGCTCAGATGATTCAATGTATATTCTTCCACCTGTGTATTAAGAAAAGCACCACTTATACAGTATTAATGCATCATCTACTGATGAAGAGAGTGATAACACTATCTGGGCAACCCAGTATGAAGTAGTATTTCAAAAACATGCCTGTGTATCAGCAACTAATATTACACCAGACAGATTTACATTAGCAGAAGGCTCATAAATTCAAACAGCAATCAAATTAACTATCAAGACTGTGGGTTATGGGCAATCCCCTTGGGGTATGTTTACATTCTGTAGAAGCCTTGGTGAGTAAAGCAGTTCATTAAAGACAGACTCCATCCTAAGTCAGAGGCTCCAACTCAGGAGAGATGATGCCAGATGGATGTGGCTCGTTAGAGGAACTTGGTCCTAACTCTAACGAGCTACGAATCCATCCTGTCAGCTCTTGGGCAAACAAGCAGAGTGGTGGCAGGAAACCAAGCCAAGTACAGCTGGCTAATAAGGTATGTAATTGCCTTGTTTCTTTCCATTCGCTTTCCAAATCTAGCAACTGCGTTGTTGACTTTGCCCTTTAGTAGTTTAAAATTCATTTTGTTTTCCATCAAAATCTTGTGTTATGTTCACAGTGACTTAATTGAAGGCAAAACACAGACCTGTGGCAAGCGTGCCTCTCACAGGTTCAGGTACCCAGTGTCAAGAGATCCCGTTCTACTAAGCTGCAAGGGCTTCATACAAGGTGATGATCATGAGTCTTAAATGGTAGAGAGGAAATTCCCTTTATTGTGGCATGCAGCAAGGCAGCAGCAAAGGAAGAAGGACGCTAAGTTTTCACGTTCAAATATCAGCTTATGGCATTCACCCAGTCCTACTCCTCATCAATGTTCAGAGAGCCACCAGCTGCTTCTAAAACACCTCTGGTTAAGGAGAGGACATTGCCCCTCTACTCAGTCCTGAAGGAGAGGACTAACCTCCCAGCCCAAATGGAGATGAGCTGTGCCAAGCACTACCTGATGGTCTTGCTGTGAGTAGCACCTACATCTGAGGAACGGTCAACCTGACCCCACGTACCGTTGGTTACCTCCGTCCCGTTTCCCTGCTCAGCAGTCTGGCTGCTTGCGTTCTTTCCTGACATCTTCCCATGAACAGCTTCAGGAACTCAGTCACTTGGGATTTCACTCTAGGCAGAAGCCACCTAAAAATCACATGTGGCATCACTCAGCACCGCAGTACCTGAATCCTTTTTTAGAATGTTTTTGGTTTGTTTTTTTTTTAATTTAATGTGCAATACCTACCCTTCTCAGAAGAAGACAGTAAAAGGGTGGTTGCTTCTAGGAATTAAATTTTCATTGTATTCTTCGGGAAGCAAAAGGACACCAAACGTTATTGCCTTGCTAGATGCTGGAAGTGTAGCAGAACACGCATGCACATCCACAGAACCACATACAGAATGGTTCGGGTTGGAAGAATCCAACCTGGTTCAATCTTTTTCTCAACTAACAATGAAAATTTGTAGTTCCAGTTACATATCAAACTACATGGCTGCAAGGAAAAACTTAGAGAAATCCTTCTCTTTTTAATGAATCTACAGGTTTTATTCTTTTTCACTGTATCAGCTAGCATTTGCTAAACACTGAAATAAAAGCTTTACTTCACTCTTCCGCCAGTAACTCTACTAAAATCAAGACCTTGTTAGCTGAGCACAGCAGATTCGCACTGCTGTTGAAATGGTTAATATGAGAAGAGAATGCACACTTTATCCAAAAACTCTGATTTGGCTGACAACTGTGGAGTAAAGCAAGTAGAATTATTGCCATTTAAATTTTATATCCCACTGCAACAACTGTTCAGTGCAGAAGCTGCTTCAGACATAGGGATTATCGTTTAGTTAAAAATAATTATGGGAAGAGCTGAGAGCAAAACTAATTCCTAGGGATAGAGTGTATATTATTGTAGCCACTGCACTGACAAATATTACTCTGATAATCTTATGATTAAAATATGCTCAAGCAGACCCTGTCAAAATAAAATGCAGTAGAATTAAAGAAAATGTAGGTGTAGAAAAATCTAAAAATAAAAAAAAAAAGTTTCACAAAGAAGTGCTCCATTAGAACACAAAATGAATGTATTGTCACCAGAAGCTTGCATGAAATCACATGGCAGCTGTGCCCTGATTTATGTAAGTGCTGTGATTCTCCGTATTTTTTCCTACTTTCTTTATACCTGTTTTTTTTTCCTGAAAGGAAAAAGAGAAACTCTCACCCAACTTCAACTAAGCTATTTCAGAGTAACATTAAAGCTTTGACTTAGGCTGACAAATGACGTCCCCGTAGGGATCTCTTTCTCTGCACAAAACTGGCCATTGAAAAATATTGTAATCAGACATGGTGGTGATTTTATTGGAATAAGCTTATTCATTCCTGTTGGCTGTCAAGCAAGTTTCTGCATGAACCATTTATCAAAAAATCAATGGGAGGCTTTTGAATATCATTTTTCTTGAAAACGTATAGAAATACCTAAGCTTCATAAATGTATTGATGTGTGTCCCTCCGTGTGTGGGGGAGTGAAATGAAACTGTCTGTATGATGAAAAATGATAAGGAGCTATGAAGTTCTCTCAGATGAGGTCCCAGTGTGGCAAGGAAAATCTTTCCCCAAAAAACGTTCCCAAAGAGTTCCCAAAGCATTCCCCCAAAAAATTTCCATCCAGTAGGGACACTCTGTGGAGATTTCCCAAAGCAATGGAAGAAATAAATGAGCAAAGTGACTTCCAGAAATGTGAAATGTAAAATAACTGTGGTGATAAAAAATGAATAATATTCTGCGAGAGTTTCTAAAACTTGGAGAGTATCATGTAAAAACAGGCATCCTCATCACGTCCTCTTCTTGCTGGATTCTCTGACTTGAGGAGCTGCTACAGACCACTGTCAAGAAATGGATATGGGATAGACAGACCATTGTTCTAATGTCTTACACTTATTCATATGTTTTGTATATAAAGAATAATTTAGATAATTTAAATATATGTTAACAAACTCCAATTGCGCAGACAGAAATAAGCAAAAAAGAAAAAAAAAAAAGAAGTTAGCATTCCTAGTACATATATGTAGATAAATTTGCTCCATGAGATTCCCAGATATTTGAAAATGCACATCAAATCATAAGTTTCCATTATTTTCTTTAAGTCACGATTACTTTTCAGCACAGAGCTGTCATTTCAAAGATCATGGGAATCTATGTTGATTCCTATAGCTTGGTCCTGCAGCCATGAGCACAACGGGTCTTGCCTGATGAGCGTTGACTCAGTGATTAACCCCAGCCTGCTGGAGGACTTCTGCCATTGGACCACTTTGACAATATTTGGTAATGATTCGCATCTTGATCAGAAGTTCTACCACAAAGAAGTTCTACCACAAAGGAAAGTACAGGAGATCAGGGTGACAAATAAACACTAGGTCTGCTTAGACCTACTCCATTATCCACTAACCGATTCAGGTTTTCCTCTAGTGCATGTACGAAGACACATCTGAGTTCAATCACAGTCCGGTAACTTTTTGTTCAGGCTCAGCAAAAAATTGCTTTGGTAAAAACGTATGGGAGGACACATTGCATGTAAACAGAATAAATACACTTACACGGGCACTGGTACCACTTCTGAAACGTGCATAAAACAGGAAGATAATTTTAAGCAAACATGCATGGAAAATTAGATGTGCAGAGAAAGAAAGAAGATGTCATGACATTCCCTTCTAATGATACCAGGTGTGTAGAGAAAGAGTGCCTCATTTCCATGCATCTTGCAGTGTGTGCAGCCCATGGGACAAAGCTTCACAGGAGACCTCACCTTAGGCAATGTGCATTTTACCTCAATTTGAGGCTTCTGTTAACGTTTCAAAGAGATCGGTGGAGAGCTATGTATCCCGGTATTCTCACCTCGCACACTGAATTCTTTTCCATCCGTAGTTGATAAATGATCACAGACATTTCATTTGGTTTGCCAACTGAGAACTGTGAAACGTGGTGTGTCAATAAGAGAGAGAACATTTCTGAAATTAAATAGGTTTAGATCTGCTTAAAACACAGGAGAACTTAAAAAGTACTCTGATGCCAGTAACATTTTTTTTTAAATTTCTGGCTATGATATCTGAATGTGGATGAGATGGAGAGATGGATGGAGAAAAAGACTATTGTGATCCCTCAAGAGATAAAGATAGGCTAAAATAGCAAATAGTAATATTATTTGGAAATAAAGGTGGCAAAACCAAAAAGGATTAATGTGATGTAACTGTAATAGAGACCGTCAGAACAAAGTCATTTGTTTCAGCATGGCACTGATAAAAAGACAAGGGAGCACACAGGAAAATTAAAAAGAAAAGAAAGTTAATGAGAGCTTCAGGAAGCATTTTTCATGCAAGGAATCTTAATACTCCAGCTCGCATTCAAGAGCAAATTGTAAGACAAAAGCTGTGTGATAATTCAAGAAAGAGATATGTAAAATGTCATGCTGTTATGCTGATTACTGGCTAGATTTATGATATAAACTTCACAAATTACAGTATATAGAGTGGAGAGGCGGAATAAATATTCTTTCTAAAACTTAATCACTTTCTAACATGCAAAAGCTACAAGGTGATTCTTCAGAGACCAAAAATGTAACCTCCAAAAGCTTTTTTTTTTTTTTTTTTTTTTGGTGGAAGCTTAAGCTTAATAAGAGGAAATTGGAGTATTCAAATCCATCTGAGACCACAAAAATATAGTATTAGCAGAGTAAATTACTCTCATGTTCAAGCTGCCAAAAGCAATCTAGTCTGTGTATATAGAAACAAAATCAAAAGATTAAATCAATATGTTTTTCCCGTGTTTGTGGAGAAAAGATAATTGATTAGAATAGCAGGTCACATCTATACTAATGTACCATTCAGTAGCTGACATCATGTCTCTCTCTTGGAATGAACACCAGCTCATAATGCTCACTTACATACCTTTTAATTACTTTGCTTTGTAGCCAGAAAATGGAAGGCTAACTCATTAACCTTCTTTGTCTTTCAAGAAGGTGGGTTTTTTTCTTAATGTTTATGCCTGTTTGGACCTCCAGTTATTCCCATAGACTGCAGAGGTATCTATTAGCATACCTGGTCAGCTGCAAGTTCTCTTTCATTGCTTAATATATTCAGCAATCTGTTCTTCGTGATTCAAACCCATATTCCAGTCTTATCAGTAAATAGAAATTTCATAGACTATTTTTTCCTATTTCTAGGAATGAAGCAGTTTTTGCAAATGCTAAAACTATACTATAGATCATTTTGTTGGTGGCAGACAATTAAGAAAGGATCTTATAAACAATGACATAAAACACTGATTTAAAACTGAGACGCTCCACTTGTAGAAAGCATTTCTCTTACTTATGAGTAATGACTCCTATTTAATGCATTGTTAATGCCTTCCTAAAGCAGAAGCATCAATGTGCCAGGAAGAAAAGAGAAATAGATTTCCTGGATCACTGCGGAATTTTTCAAAGTCAAGACTACAGGATTGGATAAAGACAAAGAAACCCAAATTAGAGCGGAATTATCAGAAAGCAGTAACTCTGTTGCCACTAGGGTGTTTCGTTTATTTTCCTATAAGAAGACCTAGAAAGAGAAGACAAGCCTATAACACAGCTTTCTCCAGAAAATGAAGACACCTTTACACCTTTATGCAGGTTGAAGTTGCATTAAGGTGACATCATGGGTGTGAAAGAAATGCAGAGAATTAGAATTTGTTTCATCCTCCCCCAACCTCAAAAGGAAAAATGCATAGTCATTTAAAGGGGACCTTAGGGGAATGTGACTGCCTCCAATTTTGGTAAGAAGCTGCGATAAGCACAAGGGAACAATTCGGCACTTCAAAGGAAGCTTTAAGTGATAATAGGTTAAAACCTGTCTTCGTCTAATCACTTATTTAAATACTACTAATCATCTGGGCTATGTGCCCAGCTCGACGCCTATAATTAGAGGGTCCTAAATCATATAAAGTACAGAGGGTCACCTCATGCTCATATCAGTGATTTTTATGTGCTTTCAAGTTATACAAATGGACTCCAACAAAATCTCAGAAGTTTACACCTTTTACACCTCAAAAAGGGGCTATGCACTGAATATGTAAATTACATGCTTATAAAATTACACTATCATATTTTAAGGAAGCTACAAGCAGGGGAAAAGAGCCTGAAGCCAGGAACGCAGCAATTAAGGTGTGTAGTAGAAATGTTAATTAAAAGTTCTTATGCAGAAGGAAATGACCTAATTCAATGGACATAAGGCGGTGGCAGCAGTTCTGCATTAGTCTCTCGCCTGCCTCTTTGACACCCATCTGCACCTTTGGCGTCATCCCCTCTGCTGCACCTGCACATCTGCGCCTACCTCTGAGCAAGTCTGGAATACGGGAACTTCCCAATCTGCAAAATAGCCCTATTTTTCTTATTTATCCCAAAATAAATTTTGCTGCCCAATCAATTCCCTGGTCTTGCTCTCCACATGGCCACACAAGCAGCTGGACAGGAGCAGAAATTAAAGACCTGTAGCAAAGAAGAGATTGTTTATGTTGATTCAAATATTACTGCTGCACATTGGATCCTGACAAATTAGGAATCCAAACTGTTACTAGGAAAGAATAAATACTTTTGTCATTTCATTTCCGTGTAGAGAAACAGCCAGAGACTGAGCGCACCAGCACCAGTAGCCACCTTTAATAAAAGAAGCAGAAAGATTTGGGTTGGGAACCGAGTGTATACGACAGCCCTGGGGCAGTCTGCAGGAACTGATCAGTCGCCCTCACAAGACAGGCGAGGTTATGGAGCTGGTGAGACAGAAGGTAAGCCTCGTAATGGTCTCTGTTGTTTTATTATCTGCAACATTCCTCTATTTTTTGTCAAACCATTTTTACAGAAAACACAGAAAGGCAAAGGCTGGCATTTCCTACAACTGGGCCTTCTGTGGAAGCTGCAAGAGTCTGAGGGGTAATCCACCATTGATGGCAAAGACCTGTGTACAAAGAGGCAACAATAGCTTCCAGGACAAGATTCAAAGACAAATCCCTAAATATCTCATTGCTCCCTGAGTGATTGTGTTATCATTACACAGATTCACGGTGGTGTAACCGCAAAGACTGTCGGCAGGATGCGGGGATGAAGCAACCTCAAAGCCTGAGCTCATCAAAAGGATGTGCCTAACACCCTGCAGTTTAGGCTTGGTATTCTATTGTTGTTGAGGCTGCTATGATGAAGTTTGCCATTTCCCAGCATCACAGCACCATACGCAATCAAATATTAATGATTAAAATACATTGCTGTTCCCAGCAGGAGGGAGCCTGTGGCAATCCCTATCACAATGCCAGCCCACTCCTGAAATTAGGATCCTGGAAATGATCATCACACAACAACCAGCAATGACAACAACGTACTCTACGTCCTCCCTCAAAGCACAGCAAATGCACAGCAAATTGCTGTGCGTGCTTTCTGCTCCCCTGTCTTACCTATTTCCTTCGACTAACTTCTCACAAGACGACTGCAATATCATTCCCAAGGTGCTCAACAGTCACCTCTTTAATAGCCACATGATGCTTTTAGGTAAAAAGTGAATGAATATTGTATGAGAACGGACCAGGAAGTCATGCTGACAGCACACATAGACTGGGTTAACAGCTTTCTTGTGATGGCAACAATGGTGAACTTATACAAAATGCCAGTAGGAGTGAAAATCAATCTTGGCATCAGAAAAACTAAATGCCTTATAATCTTTTGAGGGCAAAAATAAGGTTCAGATCATATAAGATAACAGAAACTCCAGGAAAATCCAATGGGGTGTTATACAGCAAGAGACAGCTCATTTGCAACTGACAAATATGCAAGTCATTAACTTGCTGGGCTTTGAGAACCAGGAAAGAAATTCTATTCCACAACCAGCTAGGAAATCAAAACTAACACCCAAGTTAATGCTAAGGTGAATGGAGACCAAAACTGAGCAGAAGGACATACTCCAGGATGTTAGAAAGAACCACAGGGGTCGATCCAAACTGGTTTTGTTATTTCATCAGTAGCTGAATTTTAAGAGTGTTACCGTTAGAGGCTGGCTTAAGTGTAGCTGTGTAGTATGTTAAGACTGGAGAGCCTGACGATGTAAATTGTTTCATTTCTTTGACTGATGAATTTTGATTTAATGGATTACCCGTGAATTACACTAAAGGACGTTTCTGCAGTAGCCTGTAGTGAATTTGTACTCACTGCAATAACTGCTGTAACTTTATCCCTAGCCACAAAATAAATTCGCATTCTGCCTCTTTGAACCAAACAGTTAGCAATTTAAAGTTTTGTCTCCTACAGGGAAGGATAAAAAGATGGAAATGAGTAATGATACTTATAAAGCATTTATTTATAAAGGATGTACGAATTATCGTTCCCTTCATTATTTCTAGAACCAAAGGCTTTGCCCAAAAACCCTCGACAAGGCACTTCTTTTTCTTGGGGATATGACAATGGCTTCTCTACTTGTGATTTAGCATTTTTTTCTGCTTTCCTGTATCCTTCTGTGAGTCTCATCGCTCCTCTCACAGGTGCACACCCACGTGCCTCCACCCACATTCTCCTCTGGTTCCACTTTATCGTTCACAAAGGAATAACCCAGTCACCTAGTCGACCTTCTGCTCAAAACTTCTCTCTTGAGCAGGGGTGTAGATGTGATTTCTTCAGCAGTCTGATTATAGTGGGGAATTTTTCCCTCCCTCTTTTTTTTTAGCCATTTCAAAAGCTACTCTTGTACAGTTATCAGACATATATAACTTGACTGAAGAGAGGAGCTTTAGTGGTTTTAGCAGATTGAACATCCATCTCCCTCTCCCACTAAACTGAATAACTTTCTCTCGGTGACTAAGCAGTAGCCAAACATTTCTGTACTTTTGTATAGAAATTCAACAATGATGATGGCTTTGACATTAAATAATGACTGTGTTGAAAGTACTTTAGAAGACAGAGTCAGAATTCAAAATTATATCAACAAAGAAATTTTCCAAAATCCAGCCTGCTTGGCAGCGGACACTGAATTCACAAATACCAAATGGGGGTGAAGCAACTACCATAAGTCAGGTAGCAGAAAAGGTCCCAGGGTCATAGGCAGACCACAAATTTTAAATTATGTTTTATATTAACATTGCACTGCTTTATAAAAGATACAAAAAGCAGTTAACTCTGCTCCACAATGATTAGTAAAGTCTCAGCTGGGACGCTGTCTGTTGTATCAGGCATTAAAGGAGAGACAGACACATCTCAGAGTGGGAACCACTACACTGTGGCAGGCAAATACCTGTTTTGGGAGGCCTAAATAAGTTTATCCAATCTCAGTGGACGGGAATAGATTGTATATCTTCTTGACCTCCTTTTCAGCCCTTTTTAGACTTGAAATTACACGCTGTAAATTTAGAGAAACGAAAGGTAGAGCAAAATGTTCTTACAAACCAGTATTTTAGCCATGGCTCCGCTGCTTCAGGGTAAGACCTGGCAGCTGATAAGTCTTATGGTGTTGAATTTTAACCTCTAAACCCGTATGTGGTTTCAGAGGTGGTAAGCAAGAGGCTGCCTCCTTCTCTCTCATGCTCAACAGCTGTAATTCCTATCAGTTTAGACGGTTCAAACTAAATGAAAGGGATCTATGGACTGTCTCCTACTGTAATCCAGACAGCTCTAATGTCTTAACACTTTAGGTAAGATGCCAGGTTCATCTATTTTCCCATTCACTGTGGTGGGGTAAGTGCAAGGCTGGAGTGAATTGACTTTTCTTGCCTTCAGTGGGAACTTTTCTGACTGCTATGAAGAGGCCTTTTATAACTATGATGGCTGAAGTATATATTTATTCGGTGTTGGGAGAATTTATTCACCAAGTATGTATAGCTGAGTTCCTGAGGAGCACAGTTTATCATATAAAATCTGAATAAATACACATTAAAAGTAGGCCGGTGTTCTGCACTAATTGAATTTTGCTGCAAATTCTTTAAGGAGACCCCTATCAGTGAAGCAGATTTGGTCAGCCTTGGAGTGCAGTATCAGAAAAAATTCATTACTGTTTAAGAGCTATACACACACTTAGTCTTTGAAAATGAAGGTCAGACAGGTTTTTTAAAAAAAGACAAAGCTCAAGCCATGGATAGAAAAGTCACCTCACCTTAAAAAAAAAAACAAAAAAAAACAAAAAAAAACCACCACAAACTCAAACTCAAAAAGTTAATCCAGAAATGTGATTGTTACCAATTTATTTCCTTATCTCTTTAGCTGAAATAGAGAATGGCTATTTAAGTATCAACAAGAATGAGTGTTATTCTAGGCCATTATTCTCATTTTGATGCAGAAGACTCAATCATTCAATCATAATGATAAATGCCCATTAACTACTGCAAAATCACACCACACGTTATTTGGAAAAGTGTATGACCTCTATATGAAGTTTAAATTAATTTATTCTGATCAGCTTTAATCAACTATCAAATTAATTCATAATATTTGGAATAGTATTACTAAGCTCCTGGAACCCAAGTTCACTGAACAATGTCGCATGTTCATTATCTTCTGAAGCATAATGAAATCCAAAGTGCTAGGAAATGATCTAGAGTTATAACAGCGATACAAGTGGACACTTTCCTCACCGAAGAAACTACCACAAATAGACAAATTTCTTCTTTATTATCCAGGAATTCTTTTCCATTGCTAATGAGAATTTTTATTTTATTTTATTTCCTTCTGCTTGCTCCTCAGACTGGGATGCGGCCCTTGAAGCTGCAGGAACAAGGGCTCCAACACAGTGCCTTGGGTGAGTGGCTGCCACGTCCCCTCCTCTGCCGGAGCTGCCATCCCCACGACAGAGCCTGCAGAAGAGCGAGTGCACCTGCATCCCAGCCGTTCCTCTCACCATAAACCTTCATGGATACCAGGTCCTTTTAGCCAGCTCTGCAATGAGGCTGGCATTTTTGGAGGACTGGTAAGGCAGGACAGTTGAGAGCAGTAACATCCATAACCCCTTGGGCAAGGTTTTGCCTGGAAAATAAATGCTAGAAGCCGCCTGTCTTCTGCCTTACATTTTTTCCAGCCTGCAGGGTAGACCATGGGAGAAGCTTTGCATTCTGGAATACCTTTTCTGGAAAGGTAACACACATGAGCTGAGCTGGTAGCAAAGGTCACTGAAGGAGGATGCTACAGGCTGCCACCAGTCATCACGAGCAGGGTGCTACCAGGGCAAGGAAAGTCCGGGGAAAGCATGAAGAGCCCCCTTGTATGAGAAGTGATACGCAACTTCTTTTTCATGTAACTTGGTCTCCTGAATTATAATTTGATTTAAATCTGCTGGCTTAATTGTTTCATCTAAGAACAAGATCAGCTGGTGAGACATTAGAAAACATTCCAGAAATAACGTGTCCAAAGATGTCCCCGGGGCAGTGCTACCTTCTTATGTTTTTCCTAAATTTTATTATTGAAAAACTGCTTAAGCAGCTTGCTGATTTGTTCCAGGAAACCAAACATGAGTACTGTTTCATTGGATCCAGGAGGCTGATGTCACACTTATTTTCTTGTTTTGAGGCATAATTCTTTTGTATTACCGTTTTTCACTCAGGACAGCACAATCTTTTGGCCCTATTCAAGCACATCCTCCCAGCGAGCTGACTTTCCTGAGGCTGCCTTTTAGTTTACTCAGTGGTTGAGCAGGTCGTTAAAAGCACGCAGGACTCTGCCACGTTGTGAATCACAGGACAGGAAGTTTTACTCCTTCGCACAACATGGCCAGCCAGCTCTGGGTCTCCCTGTAGACTAGAAACTCAGGAACACTGTCAAGATATGACATTTTTTGTCACATTTACTCTTAAAATGTCAGTTCGCACTCAGATTTGAACACAGGCAAAGGGATGGAAGTTTGCTGGCCTTTTCCTTATCCTGTCTCTGTTTGATGTGAAATCACGCGCTAATACATAGAGCCACATGACATTTCAGGATGAAATATTTTTCAGCAACATGAAAAGCAGGAGAGGTCTGAAAAGTGTCATAATTTTCCGAACTTGTCAATAGAGTGCACAGTACATCTGATATAAGACTTCGCCTTGTGCATTTGTCATGATACAAACGGCACTTCGTCCTCAGGGGACCCGCTTTGGTATGTCCTAGCCCCTTTTGCCCGGAGATGAATTAGTGCATTTAAAGGAGAGCACAGAGGCCGCTTTCTGAGGCTTAGGCCTTACTTTGTTCTTGGTCGCAACTCAGCTCACAGAAAGCATCATTCACACGCACAGACACTCACAGGCCCAGGTTTATGATTAATCCCACCGCAGTGTGCTCATACACGTATAACAAAAATGGTCCCTTTGTGGAACCTGATGGACTAAAACAAGGGAACAGTATATTCAGTCAGTTTTTTGACCACTAGGTAAAAAGTTCAAATTCAGCCCAAACTGAAGGATGACTCAAGTTTCGTATTTGGACTTTCTGAAAATTTTCTCTAAAAACAGTATGAGTGAGAGTACACATGTACAGGAAAAAGTGATCACAGGAGACAAGGAGGTAAAGAAGGAGCATGTTCAAGGATTTGTAATGCATTTGCAATTCTGTTAGTAACAGCACATGAAATGTCACTTGAATTCAGCATGTAATTGTTCTTTGCCTCCCTGTTGTCTTGTGGGAACATTCCCTTTAGCACCTTTATTTTGTTTTCTCTAAGCTTAAAAATGTATTGGCACCAGTAATTGCCTAATCTGGTCCAGATACGATATGGTGCGGTGCAGATTTATTATACTGCGACAACAAATTAGGAATAAAAACTCCAGGGAAGCAGTAAATCAAGCCTGCAATAATTCTTCTCCAAGTGCCACGCAGAGAGTCTGGTGGAGCATCCAGAGAGCTGCTTCCCAGACGCTGCTAACGCAGATCTCCAGGAGGCTGCTCTTCCCACCCCCGGCCGGGAGCTGAGCACGGTGAATTTAAACTGCTGGTAAATCTCCTGGCCCCACCCCACACTTCTCCCATTTCCCTGCCTCTCGCTGGGAGTTGTCCTGCCCTTGATGCCAGGGGCATCCAAAATCCCCTCTCTGCCCAAATGAGGTTGCAACCTGTGCGTTGCAGCTCAGCCCTGGGACGATGCTCTACGGTGGGGCAAGGTTTGCTCCACCAGTTACTTCTCATACTGCACGCCTGGATAATCAGCTGCTCAAAGATACCAGAGGTGCAAAGATCTTGCAGCGGAACTGATGTTATTGATGGAGGAACCAACAGTAAGACAACTCTGACAGCTTTGGTGCATGAAGCTCACCATTGATGAGTTCACCGTTCAAACACTGTTAGAGTTTGGAAACTTTCACATTCATTCTTGACATCAGAAAATAGTTACTGCAGTGTGACTGCCATGCTTTGCACCCCTCCTACAAATGACTGTGGGTTTATAGATTGTGTTTTTAATTATGATGCTGAACGGAAATGGATAATACAAGTATTTCAGTGAATATACACATGACTTTTCATCTGCAACAATAATTTCTCATATTATGAACTGCCTTTGCTAAAATAATTATTGCCATAATTAATAAGCTGCTAAACTAAGATCAGAGGTGTCAGTTCTTGAAAGAGAGAAGAACAAAACGACAACAGTGACAATTCACACTTTGCTTACCTTTATTAACACACAAAGCTACACTGAGAAAAAGTAAGTCGGGAAAAAAAACAGAGAAGTTGTAGAAGGCAAAACAACTGCGTTGGGTGGTATATCCACTAAGAATCATGAAACATTATTCTTCAACATTGCTAAGGAAAAATTACATGCTTAAACAGATCTTTGTCAGTAGAAAGACTTTAACTTCAGTGAAGCTGCAGCACATTCTGAAAGAGATTTTTGAACTAGGAAATAAGGTGTTTTATTCACAGAAAAAGTTATTGCTAAGCATGAGTAACAAGGACTTGTTCTGAGCCTAAATTTGTATGTTCACTAAAAATAGCAGGTTGAATTTTATTTTGTTGCCCACAGAGCTCCTATAAATTCAGCGGAATGCCACAGAACGACACCAGTTTATTATTATGTGAGCACAAAGTAATTCTGTCAGTTCAGTGTGTGTTTTCTGAGACACGCAGACGTGACTTGTAATAGGATGGCAGAAGACTCAGATTCACTTCTTAACAATCCTATTTAGTACCTGACTACGACAGCATCAGTTTAGGTAACAGATTGTAAGGATCACGACCATACCTTGCTGTTCTTTTGCACAGAAAATTCCTGTTGACTTCAGAGGAAGGTTTGTACCTGGAAAGACTGTAGATCTCGGTTCTCTTTTAATTAGTGTCTCATAAGCACATGTAGCCAAACCAATCTCTGTTATAACAAGTGTATCCTTGCTCTTATCATTGTTCAGTGGGTGGATATCCCACTGATTTTGTCAGGATGTCTGTTTCTGAAAAGTTAGTATGACTGCACCTAAAATAATGATAACTGTCTTTACTTCTTACAGTTTTTGCTCTGGGATGCTCTGGAAGGGAACCTGCATGTACTTGCCTTGGGTGGTAAATTCTGCGCCGCTGGTGGTGGATTGGATCCCATGGGTTTCCACGCCACTCCCTTCCAGGTTCATCTGTGATGAAATGACAACAAACAGCTGGGATGCTGCTATGTCCCTCTGACCCCACAATGCTGAACTGATGCTTGTACGCTATTCACAGCTGGCAGGAAAAAACAGGGACCTTGTGGATATTCTGTTTTACTCTTACAACCAAAACTGACACTTGGCTATTCTAGGATTGGACCAAAAATGAGGAAGCAGAAAAAGAACTACATAAGGATATTCTTCACCATACCTGCTAAATGCAGGTTAACCTTCTGTCTGGAATAAAATCTGTACAGCTATATTTATGTAATGTAAATTTTTTCAAAAGCCCCCAGGATTTTCCACTGATCTTAGTAATTTCTTAGACCATTTTCCATAACTATTGGAATACCTAAAAACATTAACAAAGAGCACGTAAGATGCTCTACAAAAGCTACATGTTTTTCAGCTACCTTTAAAGGATTCCCAGTAGGTACTGACATGAAACTTCAGAAACCTGAAGACCTTTCTAAGAGAGGTCATAGCCTTAAAGCAACGCTAAGGCTATATCTCCCAAGGAGCAGCAGGTGAAGATCAGAGGAGATCAAATATTGTAACTAAGTGACCAACCATCTTAAGTTATCTACCCAGGCTTCTGAATTCTTTGAGGTTACTCCTTCACCCTTTAACTCTGCAAAGAGACTTTCATTTTTTATCAAAGGTCTGGGTACTTAGGCTTTTTCTAAATTAAAGATCAAATTTCAAAAGTTTTATTGATTCATGATTTTCAGCAATTTATTTTTTTATTCTTTCAACTAGTAGTGGTTGAAAACATCACTCCACTATTATATACATTGATGTGGATAACAATTTTTTTTTTCCCTACCTATCAAAATGCATTAAGGAAACATAAAAGAAAAAAATCACCATCTTTCTCTCTCTGTATCTGCAGCAACTTGAAAGAAAATGATGAATGGCAAAATGTAAGAGCAAAGGCTCCCAAAACGAAGGAAGTGGCATGATTAGGTTCCGTATTTTAAATTAGAAATAACTGCTCTGAATACATAAGCAATCAGACATCCATTTATATCCTGGTTAGAATCTGAAGCTTCATTAATTGCAGTGGAATCACATACAAAATGAAGACTTCCTCCAAAAAAGCCAGGCTTACTCAAAGAAAAACTTAATGTTTTATGATAGTATTTTCCACATTAGAGTTCTGCTTATGGCTAAATCATCGTGGATAAACATACATATATTTAAACAGAGAAAGGATACACTCTTTTAGTCTAAAAAGTGAGCCATAGAAAAACCACTAGACTGAATACTGATTATTCATATGAATCATTAGTCAAGCAGAGGTGAGAACCAAAAAAATATGAGTTACTATTTCTATTTATAATGTTCAAGTTTGCGTGACGTTTCTAAAGGCCTTTCTGTCAAATCCAGTTGCTCCATGTTGTTACATATCGAGATGAAAACTAGATCAAAGGACAGCCTGTGCTGCTAGTACTCACCTAGTAAACGTCCAGCCTCCCTTTTCCTTTCAGTCATATCCTTTTTTACACTCAATAAATCTGGGGTGATTCCTGTGTTTTTAGCATTTGGATCATCACATGATTGCCACTGTGAGATGCACCAAAATGAAGACAAACATGGGATGAATATTCAGCAAAAGTCTAGGCAAAATGCTGAATATCCCCCATTTCACATTGGGAAAAAGTCAGTAAGCCCACTGGGACTTCCTGAGGGACTTCATCCATGCAACTGAAGGACTCAAGCCAGGAGTACTCACGTATGTAACTGTACACTCAGGACCATATTTCATATGAGCCACTAGCAGTCATTTGTCTAAACAAACAAACAAATAAAAAGAAAATAGAGGCATACATTTTATCACATGATGAGAGCACTCATAATTTACACATCTAAGTCTAAAATCATTTTACAAGACTATTTCATATTCAAGAGAAATAAGCACTTCTTATGACAAGTTATGCTGTGTGATCATTGCAGGAGTTAAGCTGTAGAAAAATCGGGTTAAAAATAAAAAGCACGCTGCTAAACCATGTTAGCAATGAATGTGGTTTTTAACTTGAATCTTAAAGGCGTACAGTATTTCTTCCTTATAATCCTGCCTGGAGTTTGCAGAGTATGATTTGTTCTCCACTTACCCACTTTTGCCATAGTCGGTTCTTTTCCTATTACAAATCCCACACAGTTTATCCAGGAACTTGGGAGAATCTAGACAACAAATAAGCACTATGAGGAAAGACAGAAATATTAGAAATGTTGAGCTCACAGTAACAACAAAACACTCATTACGTGACAAGTCAAGCTTCTACTACATCTTCATTCATTTCTCTGCCAGTGTTGATGTCTTTCTAAACAAAAAACTGTGCATCACTAATGTTCTCAACCACAGCAAACTTTTTCCTAGTCAAAAAAACTCCTTTGAGCTCATGCTCTGCATATGCCCTAAATAAAAGCAATCTTAAAATGAACCCTCTGTGGCTCTCACCTTGCCCATTTTACTGTTTTGCTACCCTCTGCTGGCTTTCTTTTCTCTGTCACATTAAAAACAGAAGCTGTCGATTTTCACTTTGAAAGTCTGTCATAAAGGCAATTTCAGGAACAGTGTTTGGGGCCAGGAAAAGGGGAAGGGGTGAAATTAATCAGGTGGGACTGACTTCTTCCACCTTCATTGGCATGAACAGGGATTTTCATTCAGATTACCAGTTTTGATGATTTTTTTTTTTTTTTTTTTAAATCAAGAACTCCCAGGAATACAGTCATTATACATGCACAGCTCTCCTATGCAATGCATATTCATTGAGTCTGATGCATAAAGGTAGTAACTATGCCCATATTTCTGACCTCTTCAGTAGCAATATGAAAAACCTCCATGCATTTGCACATCATTTGGATGAGGGCTCCACATGCCCTTGATCTCCACATTCCTCTGAATCATTTTTCTCCATTTGTAATTCGTATGGATGTCAAAAAAACAAACAAACAACAAAAAAAAAAAACAAACAAAAAAAACCCACCAAAAAACAAACAAGAGCAGACATCTCATAGCAAATTAGGTAATCTTGTCAGCAAACAGACGTTTCAGTGCAAAACTGCAGGGGGAAAATATAGATTGCAGCTGCAAATACATCACACTTGAAATCACAGGTAAAATCATTTCTCTACAGCGTGTGGCTGTTCCCAGAAAATTGTGTTTAGCCCTGAGACTCTCATTATTGAGAAGAGTTGTAAATTGGAGAGAGGTCAGTGCAAAGCCACTGATATGATTAAAGTGGGCTGGAGGCATTGACTTACGAAGAAAGATGAAAAGATCTAAATAAACATGGCCCGGCTGTGGAATGCTTAAAAGGCATCAAGATAACCATTAACAAATAGCTGAAGGATATGAAAACCAAGCAGGGAAAAAGAGATATCTCACGTAGCATAAAGGAGAATAGCCAAAAGTAATGAGATTAAAATTACGAAAGGAAAATCTAAGCCAAGTGTCTGGATAAACTCCTAGAAGTGGAATGCATCACGCCAGGGAGCACTCCCCCAGGTATAATGGAAGTCCTATCAGCTGAGACAAATAAAGCTGGACAGTAAAACTGCAGTGGGTGTACAACAAGTTTAACCCTCTCTTTACAGAGAAGTAGACCAAAATATACAAATAGGTCTTTAACATCTCTAATATCTCTGAATTACTGCTGAGATAACTCAGCTATTAATGGAATTCCCTTGTGAATTAAATTGCTCATGCCTTGCAGAAAAAGTGTGAAGTCTATGAATGGCGCAGTTAGAGAAGATAAAAACTCTGCAAACAAAGCTCTTACGCCACTCCCCCAGAAATGCTCAACGTCTTGCACAGCGCCCATGAACTGCTGTCTTTCAGACCTACCGGACCTACAGAGTGTGCCCTGTACAATTGTGTTCACTGAGAACTAAACCGTGAAGCAAACCTGACATTTTCCGAGTCCGTTATAGTTACTGCAGTGGCGATTGCCCAGCAGTTCCGTGTTCATTGTAGGCGGCCGCACCACAGAATCGACATGCAGTTCTGACTTGTTTAGACATTTGGAAACCTCAGACATTATTAGTCTGCACACAATCTGAGCGACTTGTTCAGGTGTACGGGGTCTGGCTGGGGAAGAGTTAATCTTCCCCACAGCAGCCCTCAGAGTGCTGTGCGGTGTATTGGTAGCTAGAAAGCTGTTGATAAGACACCAGTGTTTTGGCTACTGCTGAGCAGCGCTCCCACAGCCTCAAGGCTGTCTCTCCAACATTCCCTCCTCAGCAGCAGGCTGGGGGTGGATAAGATGTTGGGAGGGGACAGGGCCAGGACAGCTGACCCAAACTGACCAAAGGGATATTCCATACCACATGACATCTACTCAGTAATAAAAAGCTAAGAGAAAGGAGAAGGAGACAGGGAGGGGACATTCATTATTATGACATTTGTCTTCCAGAGCAACGGCTACGTGTACTGAAGCCCTACTTCCCGGAAGTGGCTGACGTCACCTGCTGATGGGAAGTAGGGAATAAATCTTTTGTTTTCTTTTGCTTCTACAGGCAGCCTTTGCTTTTGCTTTATTGAACTGCTTTTACCTCAACCCATGAGTTTTTTTCCCATCTTATACTCTCCCTTCTCCTGCTCTGCTGAGGAGGGGAGTGATAGAGTGGCATGGTGGGATCCTGGTGTCAAGCCAAGGTCAAGCCACCATATAGGGCTACCAGGCATGGAGCAATTGCAGACAAATTGATGAAGACCTTAAATCTTCCTGAGCAAAATTTTCAGGAGCAAAAGAGGATGTGCCTAGAAAAATCACACGTAAGGTAACTCTTCCTGTGGCCATCAAGAAAATCAGAGCCAGGACAATTTTTACTCCTTCTCCTTCCATTAACTCCCAGGAGGAAGAGAAATGCAAGCAGTCCCTGTTTTCTGTCCAGAGGGGCAGTCAAAATCTTACACAGGCTAAGCAGGAAAAAATCTCATTGCCGTTCAGTTTTTGTGTTTTCAGCTGCAGTCACTGACACCTCTAGCTACAACATTTTTTATCCCTTTGGGAGACTTTACGTGCTCAAAGGACACAACTCTAACCTGATGTGACTGATAGGCTGATGGCGCAGGGACCCCAGTACCCACTGGAAAGGTGGGCAGTCCACAGAGAACCAGAATGAAGATTATTGCATAAACCGACGTCTGCTCATTCCAAATAGGCCAAGTTTCATCCCTGCACCTACATCAACGAGAATAAAACACTCAGGAACTGACAGGTGCGCATGACAACCGACAAAACATGCACTGTCTGTGCAGCAGTCTCAGATGTGGAACAGCAACATGACTTTGACCCTACTCACGCTTGAATAAACTGAGCTTCCTCCTGCACATATCTGATTTACCTCAATTGTGATGCATTATTATCATCTCTCTTGTGATTCTGGGCTGTATTCCCACTTACCCACTCTTTATTATTTGTCTGCTTGATCCTGCTGATGCCCTGCCACTTGCTGTGTGCTGTGTATAGTGTTACTGGCCTGAGCCAACTGCTGTGATTACAGGAACAACTACACTGTAAGCCTGCCCTTGACTTCCGAAAAGTAACTAAAAAGTTACTTGTGCTTCAATTAGCTAAACAGTCATTCTTCCTTGCATAAGAGATCCACCATCCTGAAGAACATTTTCCTCATTTCTGGTCAAATTGCTAACATATCTGGACCGAGTCTACCTAGCAGGATGCCATTAGCATTTAGAAATAAGACTCTGTTACTCAGAAATATTACTTATTTGCACATTTTTCCTTTTGCACTGTCTGCCTAGGATTTAGTCCTTAAAAAATAAAGACCTTACTTTTATTTTTAAATAGCTCCATAATAAGAGCATAAGAAAGGAATGAGAAAGACTTTCAAGGAGAGATAAGTTCTCTGATAATTAAAATTTCCTATTGCACTTCATAATAATAACCTTCCTCAGTTTGCATTTGTATAGAGATTATTTCTGTAATTTTATTAAATATACATAACATCAGTTTTGGCAAATCAGCTATAAAAAAGTTTCTAGTCTGAAACCCTTTGCACAAACTTTCAGACACAAAACACTTTTTGTGCCAAGGCTTATCTTTTTCTATTCCATTTGCTTTAGTTCACTCTAACCCCTATTAATTACCTTTTTGGCACTACATGCAGCTCAACAAAACAAAACGACACTCTGCCCCAGACACAGACCTGCTGGAATAATACAGGCAGAATTAGCGAGAAAGATATATAGAATCATAGAAACATGGAGTGATTTGGGTTGAAGGGACCTTTAAAGATCAACTAGTTCAAATCCCGCTGCCATGGGCAGGGACATCTTTCAACTAGATCAGGTTGCTCAAAGCCCCATCTAACTTGACCTTGAACACTTCGAATGATGGACCATCTACAACTTCCCTGGGCTGCCTATTCCAGTCCACCCTCACCACAAAAAATTTCTTCCTTCTGTCTAGTCTAAAACTTCCCTTTTTCAGTTTAAAATCATTACCCCTTGTCCTGTTGCTACAGGCCTTTGCAAAGTCCCAGCCCCCTGATGTAGGCACCAGACAGCTCTGTCTTTAAAATGAAAGATTATCTTGATGTGAGTCTCAAAATGTTCAGTTCAGTTTGCTTGTTACACACTACGACTGTCAAATTAAATTTTTAAACACAATGGTGTGAGATGAATCATAGCCTCTTAGTTACAGACAATGACTCTTTGTGCTCCGATTATCTAGATGCCGACTCACTTTTTGATAGGATATCTGTTTTGGAAGGAACATGCTTCAAATGCAGAATCACAGAGCCAAAGGGGAAAGGGGAAGACGGCAATCTGCCAACTAAAAAAAAAAAAAAAAAAAAAAATCCCGTATCTGTTATATACTGAAGTCATTAACTATTTTACAGCTATAAAAAGTACGTTAAAATGTCCCAGTGTGCTCCTAGCAGGGTCATGATTTGTTGGTGCCTGAGAGGCCAGCACAGTGCAGTCTGGCAGGTGTTTAGGTCAGGATGAAATATGACATCTGTGCTCCCACTCAAGAGCTGGTACCAGTTCTGGATGATTTGCCAAATGAAGATCTATTCAGAAGCTTTCAGTTTGACAGATAAATAGCCCATCCAAGATTTTTCAGTGCTAGAGCATCCAAGAGATTGCCCCATTTATGGTGCTTTGTGCAACCTACAGGCATTTTAATCAGCTTTACTGGCATTTTAACAAACTGAGTTTGCCTTCGGTATCTCAGATACAGAGATCTGTACACATCTCCACAGTAGACTGCAAGAATAGGAAAGAAAAGAGAAAATGCAGAGTCCTGCAAATTTCCCACTGAGATGAAGTTATGTACAATTAAACTATCCCAAAGTAAAAGGCAGAAAAAAGGTAAGGAGATCCTGCAAAGACCAACAAATTATTTTATATGTTCAGTATAGATAAAGATTTAAATATTTGGTGCTGGTGCACCTACGTTCACGAAGTCTATTCCCATCAGACTGGCTGATCAGACTCACAGTTATGCCCTTGTCACCTGTCTCTTAAATGTCCCTGAATGAAAGATGGAAAGTTTTGAAAAACATAAAGCATCGCTCAGATTAGAAAGTACACAATTCAACACTTAGCTGAAGCCCACAACTAAGTACTGAACGAGCATATAGAGTATCTGTTGCTACAGTACAGCATGCACATGAAATGAAGCCTTCTCTCTATTCTTACAGGAACTGGCCTGATAATAAGAAAACGATGATACTTGTAATGACATAGGGTCATTTGCTATCATGTTGGGGCATTGATCTCTTGCTGAAAGAGGAAATTATCAGCTACAAAAGTTAGCCTTGCTTTGATTTTTTTTTTTTTTAAATTAAGAATTTCAAAGTAGAGATGAGGCTTAAGCTTATTTCCTAAGCTTTCTGTGAAGAACAACCCACAGAGGAATTTTTTCATCTCTGCTTCTATTTGGAATTATTGGTAGATGACCTGTAAATAAACTCAAATGTCTGCCGAGGAAAAAACACATCAAGTCCAGTGTATTAAATACCTCAGTTATACTAGCAGAGTTTGGTAAGAGGGAGAAAAAAACTTCTTGTGATGTTGAGTTGTGATCTTTATTTTAGGGACTCATGGATTCTGTATCACCTCATCCCCCCTGTTTGGTGCTATCTGAAAACTTGATGGGTGAGGATTCTGTGATTCCTCCAGGCCACTGATAAAGATGTGTACTGGTTTGGGCTGGGATACAGTTCATTTTCTTCATAGTGCCTTGTATGGTTTAGTAGCTTATGTTTGTAGGTATGTTTTCGATTTGTGGTAAAGACAGTGCTGATAACACAGGCATGTTTTAGATATTGATGAACATGCTTACGCAGTGTCAAGGCCTTTTCTGTTTCTCACACTGCCCCACCAGTGAGCAGGCTGGGGGGGCACAAGAAGTTGGGAGGGGACACAGCTGGGACAGCTGACCCCAACTGACCAAAGGGATATTCCATACCATGTGACGTCATGCTCAGCAATAAAAGCCAGAAGGAAGAATGAAGAAGGGGGGATGCTCAGAGTTAGAGCATTTGTCTTCCCAAGTAACCGTTACGTGTGATGGAGCCCTGCTCTCCTGGAGACGGCTGAACACCTTAGCTCTACCTTAGCTCACAAGATTTCTCACTTTTACCCTCCGATTCTCTCCCCCATCCCACTGGCAGGAGTGAGTGAGCAGCTGGGTTGGGCTGAGCTGCTGAGCTGCTGGCCAGGGTTAAACCACAACAGGCGCTAAAGAAGAGAGGTACCAGACAAACCCCAGTGATGCCCCGCTTGTTACCAGGCCAATATGACCCATCAACCCCAGCCCTCTAAGTCCCATCATCCAGCCAATTTTTTATCTGTCCATCCATGCAAACCAGCATGGCCCAATCTGGATGTGAGAACAGCAACAGTGCCAAGAATTTTGCTCTAGCCAAGGTACATGACACCCACCACTCTCTCCCCATCCACACACCAGTCTTTCTTCCTAGAAGACCACCAGGTGGATGAGGCATGATTTACCCCCAGTAAACCCATGCTGACAGCTCCCTATCACCTTCTCCTCCATATCCCCAGAAATATGTTCCACAGTTCTGCCAGGGACTGAAGCAAGGCTGACCAGCGCAGTTTCCCAGACCATCCTTACTGTCTTTTTGGAAAATGGATACAACATTTGCTTTTATTTAGTCACTGGGGACCTCCCGGGATCTCTGTGATCTCCCAGAGGTTATAGATGTCTCCCCCTGCAAGGACACTGGCCAGCTCTCAGCACCCTCAGGTGCAGCCTGTCCTGTCCCATTGGCCCATGGGTAAGGTTGTCTCCAGCCACCCCAGCCTGATGCTCACCCGCTGATGGTTACTTCTCTCCTTGACCCGTCTCTCCAAGCACAGAGGCCTGGCTGGGGAGAAATCAGGCAAAGGCAGCATTTAGTACCTCAGCCTTCTGTGCCCGCTGTCACACCAAATCAATTAACATCTTAATCACAGCATCAATAACTTAGCTACAGAACAAATGGGACCACAGCATGTTTATTTCTCCCTCAGAAACAGAGATTAATAATAATTAAAATATTTCTTAATTAAGGAAACACTGATTTTGGAATGGAAGCATGTTAGTTTTTTATTAGAAGTAGATATGCATTAATGGTACAAACGTACCCACTAAAACCACTAAATGGAGAAGATACAGATCTGAATAAATCCTGCACAATTTTTATCTTCAGTTTACTGTATTTTGCAACATCTGGGAAGACATTCCTTAACTATTGTCCTTGTATATTTGTCATACGCTCGCTGAGCTGCAATTGCTCCATTGTGGAGCGAACCTGCCTGAGCCCTGCCTGAGCCTGGCAGGAACGACTGAATCTGTGTGCACCAAAAGCACTGCTTCAGGTACCACTGAAATCATTTTATTAACTTCTCAGTTCAGAACACAGCTGATATCTAGTCTGGCTGAGTGAGCCGAGATTATTTCTGAACTGACTTCAGTGATCTTCCCTTACGCTGACAGTCAGGTTGCTGCACACGAAGCTAAGCAACCAATCAATTCTGACCAAAATTAAAGCCATACTTATGCAGCACATCTGGAGCGCACATCTCCAACATGCTGGAGTTGGAAGCTTCCACAGGTCAGCAGAGTTTTGGCCTTTCTGTTCAAATCTTGACTGAATAATAAGCAGGTAAAATCAGGGGGTCTTGAGGAGAACATATGTGTGGTTGCAGCCCAGAAAGCCAACCGCATCCTGAGCTGCATCAAAAGAAGCGTGGCCAGCAGGTTGAGGGAGGTGATTCTGCCCCTCTGCTCTGGTGAGACCCCACCTGGAGTGCTGTGTCCAGCTTCGGAGTGCTCAGCACAGGAAGGACGTGGACCTGTTGGAACAGGTCCAGAGGAGGGCCATGAAGATGCTCACAGGGCTGGAGCACCTCTGCTATGAGGACAGACTGAGAGAGTTTGGGTTGTTCAGCCTGGAGAAGAGAAGGCCTTATTAAGAAGGCCTTATAGCTGCCTTCCCATCCATGGAAGTGTCCAAGGCCAGGTTGGATGGAGCTTTGAGCAGCCTGGTCTAGTGGGAGGAAGATCTTTAAGGTCCCTTCCAGCCCAAACCATTCTATGATTATATATCAATTAGATTCCTTTGCAAATACAAAAAATAGCATTCATCAATTGTTATTTACATTTCCTGAACTTTTTTTTTCCTGTAAAAGTTCAAGCATACTGACTATTTGCGATCTTTCACCTTTTTTTCCTAATTCACGGATCCAGAGTAAGCTTTAGCTTTCTCCTCAAGTGAGGCAATATTAGTATCCTATGTTTTTAATTATTGATAGTTTGGGACAGTTAATTTACTGCATGTACAACTGTTTTTCATTGATTCAATTTTTAAATATGCTTTGAAATAGTACAAAAGTAATTTTTCCACTTTCATTTAGTTTATTCCATTGTAAAACTTAACCTGTCCAAATTTGCAATGTCCCTTTTATAAATTGAAAATAATGGTTTTTCATGGAAAATCAGCCTTCTTATACAAAGGAGCTTAGTCACTTCATTTTGTATCCCTTGACTGACTTTTTTGAATATAATTTTTTTAATGTTGTAAACATTTTCAGACTTACAGGATAGCAGTACTTTTAATGTCATGCTGGCATGAAAAATTCAAAGTAATTGAATTTGTTGCAACTGACAGCATGATACCACATTTGCCATGATGTGACAGCACTATCTTATCTGCCCAAGAGAGCTTCTGATCTTCAGTTGCATCTTACTATTGATATGACTGCCTTCCATGCACAACCTACCATGTACAATCCAATAAACATTTATAAATACTAATTCCATCCTTCCTTTGTTAAGGGCACAAAACTGCTTCTTTAAAATATATAAAGGTATAACAAACTTGTCTCGATGTGATCACTTAATGTTGATTTCTTTAGTCATTTTGAAACATCAAAGAAACATTTTGCCTCTAGTATTTGCCACTTGTTCTGTAAACTAACATGTTCTTGTCCCTTCCCGACCTCCTCCCTGACCCCAGGTCTTTACCTGTTTTCTTCATTAGGATCTCTTTGGTTTCTGACAGCACTGGCAAGAAAAGATACATTGCCTCTGAGGTCTTCTAAAGAATATCAAGTACATTGTGATGACAAAAAACAAAACTGGAATGTCTTCAGTGAGCTTCTAATCATTTTTCACTTAGGAAACTGACCATGGAAGAACCTCAGCTGCACATTAGCCAGAAGTTTTTCATAAGTAACGTATACCATCTTCAGATCAGGTCACAGAAAATCACCAGATTAGGAGAAACAGTAGAAAGCAACCTTCTCACCCCTCCACCCCACCAAGATAAGTGCAATGAAAGGAATTTGTGTAAGATAAAGTGTTCCAGAAATCTAAGCAACACTGGATATCTGGCTTTTGGTTCCTTTTTCAGTGAAGATGGAGCAAGTCCAAAGTTACAACCAGCTGAGATCTCCATGGGGTGTGCACTTCCCACCTCTCATCCTTGCACCCTCTCATCCTGTGCAGTTTCCACCTCCCACCTATTGGGATGGTGGAGATGCACAAATTTACAGGAAAGAACTATGCTCTCCCTGGCCAGATGAAAAACGCTCATGATTATAGACGGTCATCTCCACCATAAGGGAATGCTCCTGAATGATACGGAAGGGAACAATTTACACTTTTCTTCTCTATATTGAGAAACAACTACTTAGAAATTCAGCTTTTACCCTCATTATATGAGTACACAATTCTGCCATACCTGTTCTCTGCAACATTACTCTTCCACCCCTTGCTAGCACAGGCCCCAGAGTGAACTATTTAGTGCGTGCCTTTCAATGACCAACTCTTGATAACACTGGTGAATGTCTTCCAGGGAACTAACTGTGCGTAGAAATATACCTTTTACTTTGATGCAGAAGGTCTGAGCAACAGAACAGTCTTTGCTCAAATCACGCCCTTAAGTACCTTGCCAATATTTCAGGTAATATGCTAACACCAAAATATATATTAAGGTACAGATTTAAACATACACTAAGAAATAGCCCCAAAACAAGCACTCAGGAATGGGTACCACAGAAAACATCATGCACCATATACCTAAATACTGTATCATTCGGCCTTGTTATGGCTGAGGATGGATAATCCTCACAAATGTTCTGAAAGGCAGTATAAATATTTCTCATTATCCCTAGATTTGACATCACTTCTTATTAGTGGTAAGAGCCTTATTAAGCTGAATCTCCTCTACTTTTTCGGAGACATTCTATGCTGTAAAAACAGCAGGAGGGGAACTGTATTCCCTGGAATTCTAAACAGTGTGTGTAGTTACAGGAAACGAGAGACAGCAGAAAGAGGTTTTAGCACGAAGGGAGATGACTCTCTCCCTTTCATGTGGACAACAATGTAATCAGTCAAATGTCTGGTCGTTCTGATTTCCCTGCTGCAAGGAAAGCAAGACATTTACCAAGAAAAAGTTCTTCTTTCATTTTAGGCAGACACTGGCTGTTTCTGTTTTCATTAATGTATCTTCCCATGTGCATTAGAGAAACTCTTTTTTCCTTTTAAAAAAAAAAAAAGAAAAAGCAAACTGACTCATAAGCACATGCCCTTTTGGAGTACTCCAGGCTATGCGCATTTCAGGAGCCCCATGCACTGAGATCTCCTGACAACACCAGAAACCCAGGGAGGAATTACGGAGTCCTGGGCCACCAGCAGTGTAGCGGCATTAACGTCTTCAGCTTTTCTGCAGGCTCTGTACAAAAACCTGGAGGAACACCTTGATTGCCACAAGTGCCACTTCACCACTGCCTGCCAACACTGTGGCAGGTGAGTTCCAAAGGTCAGAATGATGGGGAGGGGGTGTAAAAGGGCTTCCTGTATCACTTTGCCATTTATTGTCTTTTTACTTCACTGAGGAACCCTCAGTCCTCCTAAGAGAGTTGTTCCATTGCTCCATCTTCTGGTTTTTTATATCATGGCCACAACTCCCCTGCACATTCAATAATGCAAACTTTTCCCATTGTTTCAAGCTTTCTTCATAAGAAAAATCCTCTTACATCTCAAATAATGTGCTTTGTACTTGCATCTTTATTTAAGACAGGATGACCTTAATATATAGATTTTCTCTCACTTTTATTTATGATAGCGCTACAGGAGTTAATACTTGCTCAAGCTTTAAGCACTATTTTTATGTAATAAAAACAAGGGTATAAATAAAAATGTCTGTCATCTCTCACCTTAAAGCCAAACAAAATATAGTCAATACCAAGCTTGTATACCTATAATTCCTGAAATAACTGGAATTCCTGAAGCACTAAAATTCCTGACGCATTAAGCACGGAAATAAAGATAACGCATCTATATGCATAAGAGTAATACTGCAATCTCAGTATCATTCTACATATTTTCCCTAATATAACCTGCTAACTTCTTTGCTTCTTTGACCACCATGCCACATTGAGCAGATGTTCTCATTGAGCTTTCCCCTGTGAGTCACAGGTCTTTCTCCGGAGTGATTACAGCTAATTTACAACCCATCAAGGTATATGAAACATTCAGATGGTTCCTCCCAGTGATAAGAGAGCTTCCAGAAGCAATGCCTTTGGAATTCATCTGAGATCAGAACTGGGATTATCTGATATTTCAGTACCACGTTGCCAGCAGCTGTTTAATATTTTCATATACACCATTTGCCCTCACTAGAGAAGCAAGCTTACACTTTGCTGGTCTAATTCCATAGACTTACATTTTGCTTTTTTAATTTCTCAATGTCAGTTACTCTCCCATAGGATCTGTTCAATCTATTACTAAACTGATGTCACTTCAGTACTTACCTACAGAGAGAAACTAAAACTCAGCCACCTAAAATGCTGACAGCCCTGTAACTAAATTTTAAGCCATTTTGAAGAAAGAAATCAAAGTAATCAATTTATGGAAGTCCAGCTATCAGGAAAAATATGGAAAGTACAGCACAAGCCATATGGTGCCATACAGGATTCTTCTATATTCATAAAGGGAAAAAGATGTATTTATGAAATATACAGTCATCTCTATGAAAACAGACAGATATCTCACGTTTCATTTTCAAAAAAGACATGATAAATGTTATTAGTTTTGTATTAAAAAATTACTGCGTTTCTTGAATCAGTATATGGAAAAAGGACTCCCACAAATGTTTTTGGGAGAGCTGATAAGCATGTGCAATACCAAATCCAGAGTTTGGAAGATGGGAGATGAGAGGCAGGCAGCAATGGGCACTCCCAGGACAGCTCAGCAGACTGGGAAAGGATTTCTTGGCTGATAGATTTAATATATCTTGTGTAGTGGGGAAAGAGGTTGGGATTGGTGCTCAGTGAAAGCTGAACTAGCATATACTGTCCTGTTAAAAAACATGGCCTCAATTCACAGAGCTTTCACGCCCCACATCCACTCAACAGCTCAGTGACTGGTGCTTTCATCTAATCTGCAGGTTACAACAATTCAGCTTCCTCCTCTGCCTGTGAGAGATGAACCACTGTGCCGTAACTGGAGCTCTGTCCTTCTTGCCGTATCCATTCCATGCTGCATAAATAATTAAACACCCACCAGGACAAACACCAGTACTCAGATGTTTCACCCAAATACTAGGTGAGTCAGACAAATTTTCTCTTTCTCTATAATAGAACTGGAAAATGGGCACAGATTCACAGCTGGCAGTGTGCTGTGTGCATTGGTGCAACTGGTTTTATCAATGCATTGTGATTGTTATCATGCTGTAATGCTTCTCTTTTCCATAAAATAGTCAAACAGTTACTGAGAACAGACAAGTGACTGTGTCAGCGGTGGTGAGAACACTTGCCTGAGAGGTGTGGAAGCTTAATTATTTATTCAAAGCAGTACAGTTTCAATGGGTGACCTAAGACTCTTCTCCTACCTCTCCAAAGCACCCTATAGACATTCATTAGAGAAATGCATGTTCACATCCTTTGGGAAATAAGAACTCCATTTAAGCAGTTGCTCTAACCCAGCAAGCATCTCCACCTATTGACTTTAACCCACATTTCATTTCTTTTTTTATTTTTGTAAGTAATGTTTGCATTGAATAAAATTATTTTGGGAGGGCGAAGCTGTTTTTCCTAGGAAAAATGGGACAAATGATTGGTTTCATTCACTATTGCTTATTTTTTGCTCAGATATCCATCTGAGAAGTCAAATTTAATCCTGGCACGGCTCATTCCTCTTCTACCCTCCCCCATTAAACTAGCAAAACTGGCTTCAGATTTATTAGTTAAAATTAAAATCTGCTAACATATCTGGAACACAATTTACAATCAAACAAATAATTTTTGACTGATACAAGGTAGGCAAATAAGATACCCTTAAAACTTTGTTATCTACATGAAGCAGATGAACAACACAGGGCAAATAGTGAGTGTTCAGCTGACAAAGTTAAGGGGACAAAAGTGGACCCAGTGTGAAAACCATTCCAAATAACTGCAAAGCAGAATTCCGGGAACTCCAGAAAAGGTTATGGAGAATGCCTGTGAAAAGCCTCAATGTATGCAAAATTAAATACCATTTTTTAACTGCAATATACAAGAAGTGCTCCTTCTGCTCAATTTGGACACAAAAAGTATAGGGACAGAAAATATGTGTGTGTTCAGTAATTCCAGTAATACTCAGCTTGAAAAAAACTTCATTTGTTTCCAGAAAACTTCAACAATGTATCAAAACAGGACTTTATTACTTTGAAGGGAAATCAGCACAGCCAGAAATGACCTGGGAAAGTGACCAGGAAAGATTAAGACTGGTGATCTAGAAAGACCTTACATATATTTTAAGTTAACTTATGTCCTAAGAGGAAAAGGAGTAACAACTTAAGGGAACAAAACAGAGAAAAGGAAATGGCAGGAACATCATTCTGGTCGATAGTGAGATGCATGAGGTTGCTCACTAATACGTCTCAGCATGCCTTTCAGGGTGAACCTAAGCCAGCACCCAAACTTGGAAAAACCTGAAACATTGTTGTCTAAAGTTCACTATTCAACACAAAGCAGGAGCTTAACTGCAGCTTGGAATTTTTCAGAGGACAGAGGCATTTTAGGCACCGGTATTACATACTTGTTACATGGAAATTATGTGTCTTGTTCAACCTTACATCCTCCCAGATATTGTCCACCACAGTACATACCCATGCTGTTGACAGATGTGCAATGCTGCTCTATCGGCACTGTCTCAGAACGCACTCGCTCAGATCCTGGAAGAAGTCTAAACACAGAGTTCCCGCCAAAGTATAACTACCTCCACAACTTAGAGATTACTTAGATAGCTTTTTGACAGTTAACAATTTTCAACTAGTTCGGCTAACAATGACTACTTAGAAGGACTAGCTCAACAAACTTCCCACAGTACTGCTGTGTGGCGGCACCGTCATATCCATCAACGCTCACAAGTTCAGAAAGCAGTACTTAATTTTACTCATTGCAAATGCAGACCTTCCGCTTTCAGTGAGAGATATTAATTTGCTTCATGCTTCCTCTTGAATTTTTTGCAATGCATCATTTCATAAGAATTAACTCCACTGACGTCCATCAAAAGAAAAGTCACGGAATTGAAATGTAACAGGAAATTCTCCTTAAAGATAGGAATATCTCACCATTCACTATGAAAAATCAGCTTCAGGTAAAGTTTATCTGTTGAGAAAAAATCACTCCTATTAGGAAGTCTGTATTGGCTTTCATTTGTAGCATACAGCCCTCTTTCAATTCTTTTTTTTTAAATCAAGTATCTCTTAATTTCTTACCTATACTCCATAACTTTCCGGTAGCACGTGGTCAAGACCTGATATTTCAGCAGGACAAATATTTTCTGATATGTGGAGATATTAGATATCTTTTTTTTTAACTAGTATGTGAATTTTGTAGAATGTAAGGCCACACATTGGAAACTTATTCAGACTGAGTTTGTCTTATTCTTTGAAGCCACTAAATAAATTTGCTTGTGAAATAAGGTCTTTTGGCAGCAATACAATTTTCAGAACGTGAATCTATGTATCAAGCAAGACAGGTAGATCCTACCAAAAAATGTGAATACCAATCTAATCTTAGCCATCCTGTACCAATTGCTCTTTCTGGTTTAAAAGCTTGGCACCAAAATTGCAACATTTTTACAAACTTAGGTTGCATAATATTTATCTGATATTTAAAAATAGCAACATCAGTTTGCCCACCATCTTAAAAAAACACCACCATATGAACAGGGGATACTTTATTCAGGATTAGATGGTAAAGGCATGATCCAAATCAATACTGTAGTCCAAAAATAAAATACAGGTTAAATGTAGGTAGCTAAATTCAAAACCAGATGTCCTAGATGCCTAATTCTATTTTCTCATACCACCAGGCTTAAACCAGTACTTTCATTCTGACTTTCTGCTGCCTAATTTAAGTAACCTAAAGGATCCCTCTCTGGATCACACCACATAATATATCATTACATCTATTTAGGATGTATTTCACTAGTTGTGTATTCTCAGGCTTCTACCTGGCAGCAGAAACAGCCACCTCTCACTTTACTGTGAACAAGCACCAAACTATGAATAGATAGGTACGCTTTCTGGTATATTCATGTTATACCTTTGTAAGTATACTGTAAAAGAAGTCAAGGGCCTTCAGAAGTATAAATCTATTTTTAATGAAGAAATAATTACCAAATTCTGCAAGAAATACTGAAATTTTAGATCATGTATGTAAAAATACTGATTTTTTTTTTTCACTGCTTGTGTTTTGATCTACCTATAAACTTCAATAATCCTGCTACACCCAAGACCTCATAAATACCTCTTTGCTAAACAATATAATTTTCTAGTTGTCTAAAATGGACATTAATAAACAACTTCCTTTTTAACATGGGAATTTTTTTCATTAAGGTTCTTTCCTTGTAGTTCTTAATATCGGAAAGCTGCCACTGAGATCAGTAGATACTCTGCCTAAGGAAGGCAAAATAATTTCTTTGTATTTTATTGTTATATTAAAGGAACATGGAGATTCCAAAATTCAATATCCAGAAACCTACTTCCTTCAAACCGAGTTTCTGTCCAGTGGATTGCACAGATGCCTTAATCTGCATGGCTCAAAAGTCCGCTGATATGAAGAAAATTACATATTTTAAATGACATTCACAAAGAACTTAATAATTAAATAATGTTGGCCTCATTGTTTGGCCTTGTCTTAGAGTTTACTGTGACCATGAAATTTTTTCACTTGGTGTAAAGAAGGATATTTCCTTTCACTTCAGTAATGCCCTCCTGTTGCCAAGGTGCCCAAAGAAACTGTTCAGAGGACTGAAAATTACATTCTTTTGTCTCTGTTGGTACTATCCAATAAAGTCATGCACAAAGAATTGGACAAAAGATACTATTACCTTCATCTGAAAATTAGTATATGACACAGCAAAGGAATAAAGAAGTTTCTTTGGACTATGGCATCCTTGAAAGAATTCTTCATTGGTGAGGAAAGAAATACTGTCAGATTTTAAAAAAGACATGCACAGATGTATACATTATACATAGTAATTACTTTTTAAAAGACAAATGAAACAAAACCAAAAATGCCTTTTTAGGTATTTTAGGAGTGCAAAGTATTTGTGAAGCTATGAAAACATCACTGTGATTATTGACCGCACTTTTCAACATCAAATAGTATAAGACCAACTTTTTTTTTTTTTTTTTTTTAATCTAAGCAGTTATTATAGCTTATCCTAGCTGGCCAGTTAAGCCAGTTATTTGCCTACCGCTTGTGGTGAATGGTTAGTGGTTAAGCTTGAAAAGAGGAAAGGCTCTGAAGATAGGAAACCCTTTTCAAAATACCCTGATCCTCCTTATAGATCAGGGTAAGGGTCCCTGTGACTGGAGTTCTGCAGGGTTATATGCTGAATTGCTATTTTAGTTTAAATCCTCTACCAATGAGAGAAACCCTCTATTCATTCTGCCTTTTGGCCAGCAAGGCTTCATCAGACTTTTTTCTTTCTCCATCTTTCATGTCTTTACTTATGCTTCCCTTCTTCTACATCCTCTATCAAGAGCAGTGATGTACCTTTTAAATCAGATATAGTCTCCTGTTGCTAAGGATATAATTGCATTTGTTGCAATAGTAGAGGGAAAGTTGGCCTAAACTGAAAGACTGTTATGTAGGGCTCAATTTTTAGTAATATGTGGCATAGCTGACAACTATAAAATTTCAGCATTCCAAAAACACTTGGCTCTCCTTCTTGTATGAATGGTTTCATAGATTATTACTCAGAATTTATGCAGGTGAAGTTAATTCCAACCCTGGTGAATAAGATTTTTCTCCCATTTAAATTGTTTTTCTTAAATAACCATCCTCATTTAAAAAGGAAAAAATCTTTCAATATGGTTGCTTTAAGACTCTGTTTCTAACTATGCTCAGAAGACGTATTTCCATATTAAAAGTTAAATCAACGTTTTCTTATTATATTGATTTTCCACTTACAGTAACTGCAGAGATTTTCAGTCCTCCTAAAAAGAAAAAAAAAAAAAAAAGAAGGATCAAAGTCAACATATTTTTATAACCTGATGAATATTTTCCACATTGAGTCACTCAACAAATGAAAAATAACAGTCTACAACATTTAAAATCAGGTTGAGAACACACTCCAATGTACAAACGCTGCACTTCTAAATATTTAAAATTATTACGTTCTTGGCAACTGTATCTTATGTGCTTATATGTGTAATACATTTACACTGAGAGTATAAATGCTTCAAAATGCTCCACCAAGATAGGAATCAAAAGACAGTATCGTAAATTATTTGTGGGATCTTGTCACAAGTTAGATGATGTTTTTGTCCCTCATGGCAATTTCTCCAAGGATAAGTAAACAGGAAATGAGAATAACTACATCCAGATTTCCCTCTTGCATTAGTAGGTATAGCTACACTGATGAAGACCTGCACAGATGGCTAGTAAAATTATCCATGTGGGCATACACTTATTGAAATAATGAGTATTAATTCTAGTAGTTTCAAAAAATACTATGAATTTATATATATAGATATATACAGGTAAAAATACTGCTATCAAAAAGGAGTGTTCTGTTACAACAAAACAGCAGGACTGAAAACTTCCTGCAGAAAATGCTTTAATAGACCCAAAAGACAAAGTGAGTACTTTCTTTATAGAGAATCATGCAATCCATAAATTTCCAATAGCACCACAAATAACTTCCACAGGCTGCTATGCATGACAGCTGATACTGAATTGCCTGAAAAGCTCAACAAGTCATTGTTATACTATTACCCCAAAACTGTTGCCTATACAAACTGCCCCAAGACAATTCTTTAAAACACAGAAACAAATGGCTGTCACGTTCTTCTCTTTCACCAGCTTCTGACTATCCATCAAACTGTTTGGAGAAAATATTCCTTGATAGCTAGGACACAAAAACATTAGTAGACTTCAAGACAATAATCAGAAGTAGAGCCTTTTAAATTATGCAAAATGCATGGTAAACTACGCTTGGTGAAATCTCTCAAACACCTTTATCTCTCAGAAAATATTTTTCAAATATTAACACCTCTCATTCAAGGCATGTCCCATAAGAAACCACAAAGCAATACTTAAAGAAATAAGGAAGTGATATCAGAGCTTTGCATGGTTATTAAAAGATATCCTAGCTATTACTGAAGCCAGGGAGCTACAATCAAGATTATCCTTATTAAAATAAACTAATGAGATTTGACAGAATATGAATTTAAGCCTAAATACCAACAATGTCAGGCTGTCAGCAAATGAAATCTATTAACTGAAAGCTGTTGCATTTGATTTAAGGTCCTATCATGGAAAATGAGAAAAGAGGTCACCCTGGACCTTCAGGGAATCTGTTCTTACAGAAATTTTAATTTTGTTCACAACCCCTGGGAAGCAAAAATAATGAATTGCCTTACTCAGAGATGTAAGAGGTGTACCAGTCACACACTGACAGCATTAGAGTTCATACTACCTCATCTACGTACATGAAATATTCAGCTAAAATAGCAAGTAATAATTGGGACTAGATAGTATGGTCCTTTACTCACACTAGAAATCCCACTTCAACGGAACTGCTGATCTGAGCAAGTGTTAATAATTTCCCAGAATAAGTGGTATACCATATATGTCTCTTGTTTCAGTCAGATGCAGAAGGAATGGGTTTTCTATGTTTTGAGTGTAATACAATAGCCCTCACATAGCATGGAAGCTGTAAAATAAGCTTCCATACATTCTTTAAAGAAGGACTCTTTGGGTCAGTTACTGACAGCAATTTGTAAATGCAGACGTCTGAGCCTCTGCAGTTTTGGATGACAAAAATATTCACCCATCCAAACCTCAGACTGCATCCGCAAATCCAGGCGACGGTATGTACAAATTAAAAGTGACCCAAAACTGTGTGACACAGTTTCAGTCATACATATTTCTAGGCCAGTTGGCCTCAGAGTGTGGGCAAGCCAGCTTGAAGGTTTAGCTCTCAGCCTCCGGATAGCAGCTGGTCTTTTCCCTGGTGTCCGCAGACAAATGCAGTGTGCTGCATCAGACACCTCTTTGACAGCCAAGTGGCTATGGCTACTGGCTCCTGCCTGGCCTTCATGATCTGAACACTTTGAGGCACTATTATTTGAAGTTAAGTACAATTTCCCACATTTCTAAATGCCTCCAAAACCACCAAACACCAGACCAATACACTGCAAAGCTGTGACTCCTGTAGCACAATCCCAGCATGGATTTACAGAGCAGGTCACAATGGTCAGGGCCAGACACCAGTTATCCAAGCTCACTAGCGTGCTCTCGACCTGCAACAACAGACACTTGAAAATACACCATTGGAAAGCTAAGATACCTCTTTTTATATCAGTACAATCAGCTGGTTTAAAGCTGTACTGAGATTGCTCAGTGGACACTTTGGAGACTGGCCAAAATCTTCTCTTTTCTACTTCAATTCTGATAATTTGGGAGGACACGCAACAGCAAGTGAAAAAAACCTTTTCCTAGTGGCTTGGACTGCCTAGTAGTTCAGTAATAAAAACTGTTTTTTCCTGTCTGAATGGCTTGAAAGATGACAGCACAATCAGGAATGGTGCTTCAGTTTAGCAACATTTTGTTGATATTGGTCCAACATTGACTGAAAACTGACTTAGTTTTCCATGTGAGAAGGCCACTCCTTGGATTAACTTCTTTTAGTTTTGAGAACACCACGATCGCCTGAAATCACCTCTTCCATGATATCAAATACTTAAGATCAGTCATATTCATAGAGATTGAAAAAATGTTACCTAGTCTCTGTGGGGGGAGTATCTGTGATCTTTCTGGCATGATACATTTATCACACACACAGAAATCACTGACTTTTCAACAGTCACAGTGGACGTTCATCAACTATTTCTGAGAGTCAATTAACATTGCAGTCATATGTACTACTTTTAACAAATAAGTGTAGCAAAAGCAAATCAAGTAATGTACAAGAACAGTTTCTTTCATCTTAATGGTTATGTGAAAAATCAGCATTTAAGACAACTGAAGTTGGTAGCTTAAAAAATACCTTATTCGCCACTGAATTTGCTGTTCAAAGATTACCTCCAATGTTTTCCTTATCACTTCCTAAGACGTATTTCAAGGGTTGGTTTTGGTCTATCTAATGGAACAAAACCTGCTTATTTCTGTTGTTTGCAGTGCATGAACACTCATGAGACCTTTAAGATGTGCAAGAGGTATAGTGTAAGTGCAAAGTATTTTGCTAATTTGCATGCTGATAGGAGAAATTTTCCTGCTTCTGCTTATACATGACATTACAAAGTCTTTTTTCTTGTCTTCCTTCTTTCCTTTCTGCCTTCCTTGCTTCTTGATCATAGTCTGCTTCCATCTCACCAGTTCATCTTCAGGGTCTCCCAGGAAAACAGAAACATAATTAGGAACAAAACGCACAGAGTTTACAGAAGATGAGAAGAAAAAACATAACTGGTCTGGTGTTGAAGTAGAAGAGGCACAACTACTTGTGAAATACAGTATTAACATTAAAGGAGTTCTCAGAAAAGCCTGGAGCTGGCCCAAGTTTATAGTAAGTCCAATCAAATTCCGAGGCAAAGATAACATAGATCAGAAGACAAAATCAATGAATATTCTGGAGGGAAATGTTTAAAGATTGTGTGATGAAGGGCTAAGTCAAAAGCGTATTTATATGAAAATGATTCTCCCGATATTATCAGGCAAAATGAAGACCATGCAAATTCCTTTTACGGAGCCCATACATCTATCTCCAGAGAAAGTGATGTTAAGGGTGATATAATCTGTATTTTTTTCAGGAACTTTTTCTGGTGCTCCATTTCTTAAGCAGTAGAAACAAGAATACTGTAAAAAGGAAAAGACTATGTAGCCAGGATTATTAAACAGCTATAAATGTCCAAACCTCAGTCTCACTAAAACCTGACAATCAGTCTGAAGAAAACAACGTCACACTGTAAAAAGTCTAACTTGTGAAAAGAAAGACGCAACACTGTAGTCTGAGAAACTATAAATAATCTCAAACGGAAAGCTGGCTGTTCAGCTGGCATAAAATAATTTCCTATATTTTAAGTCAGTTTGGAAAACTAATGTTTTAATATATTGCTTTTTGATTATATTTTTAATTTATACAGATGTTGCTTGATTTCTCCCCAGGCTTGTGTTTCTCTAGTGTTTTTTATTTTTTTTTCAGTAATAAATTTTTATGAATACATAAAATTTGTTACAAAATGAGTATGTTCTGCTGTTTTTTTTCCTGTAGATTTCTGTAGCTCTATACTGGTGAGTCATAGCATCCACCCTGCTGAATTTTCCAAACAGAGGAAGTGCATAACCCACATTTTTCACCATATTATTAGCTTTTACCTTACATCTTCTTCCTCAGTGGGATCAAGTGTGCTTCACTTTTGCTGTCAAGCAGACTCTTTAGCAGCTTTCTCCTTTTCTGGGTTAAGACTGAACATCTCACTGTATGTGAATATATTATCAAAAGATAATCACTGTAAAGCTAAAACTGCACAGCTACAACAGCTAGCTTTGAACCCAATGAGAATTGAGGACAATAGCTAAGGTAAACAGAAAATTTTTTTAAGCCCACACAGATCACATAAATCTTGTCGGGTTACTCCACTGAGTGTTACAGCAGAGGATTAGTTGCCAGAGCCCTGGAGTTTCAGCTAGCTGTTTATTATTCCTTAAAAAGAATGATTCACAGTTATAAGACTGTCTAGCAAAAGAAGATCATTGTCACATGAACTGGAAGGTGAGTGAATGACGGCAAATGAAAATCACGGTGAGTGGCAGTAAACAGAACTGAGGGAGCGTCTGAAGGTGGTAGTGTCTGCGGTGCCTTTGGGACCACCGTCATTTAGCAGATCCGTTACTGATCAGGAAGACACATGTAAAAAGAACGATACTGAAATTTGAAGAAGACTGTGAATAAAGGAGCACGAAGAACAAAACCCAGTTGTGTAAGAACAATCTTCTTGCAGGAAGATGTGCCTGGCCCCGTTTGCTAACACCTGACCTTTTGGCAAATCCAAAATGGACTACACTGCAACACCGAGAAACTCTGTATCAGCTATGTTTATGGCTGCAATACAATCTTCTCGCCCAAAAAAACCACAAAGGTACCAACTACTGTGACTGAAAACTTCTAAGAATTTCAGGATGGCAGGACTTTTACACGCTCTAAAAGCCAGTTAACTCAACAACTGATCAACCCCAAATCAAGCAAGCTTAAGAAGTGATAAATCTGTTAAAAAAAACCCAAATCAAACCAAAACCCTGAAACTCTCCCTCTCTTACTCTTTTGGTTTATCAGGAAGTCTATGTTTTAGCTGCTGTTTTCCCAGTAGGCTTCTCCTCCATCCTGAAAAATAGTTAATTTTAAGTGGTACCAGGGGGAACTTCCAGATTCTTTTTTCAGAAGTGGTCCAATGCAGCATGAATCACAGTATTTGCTTTTGCAGAAAATGCCAGCTTTGTATCCATATTAAAAAAGAAAATTCAAAATCTTTGGTACAGTGATATTGAACATTCATTTTTTGAGTTGTTGCCATGGTCTGAGGTGCTAGGAATAATAATCAGCAGGTCTATGAAGTTGCCCGTCATGACAGCACTCCTAGGTAAAAGCAAACATAATATCCGTTCATCTTATCTGGACTGGGTTTAAGCAAACAGCTTTCATTCTGCATGCTTTCATGGTCAGGTACTAGGAGAAAAAAAATCTAAACTATGCCTGGAAGAAAGGCAATGCAACATCCTTCATCACTATTATAGATATGAACCTGCAGTTACTTATGCTTCCCAAAGATGATGAATGTGCACAGAGCAGTGATCTGCATGTGGAACTGCTATTCAGCTGGAGTTAACTGAACACCTCCCTAAAATCCTCTACGGTATTTATACAGAAACATCGCTACCAAGTTATGCAGATTAGGCCTCTAAACATGACAGAACAATATGAAACCACTTTTTTTTTTTACCTTTGTCAAGTGCTAATCAGGTAAGTACCTTTGAGGCAGCATACTGTATGTAGCTCACACTATGCTGTGCAGAACTTTTTTTTTTTTTTTAACCCCAGACTCCTGCAATACCATGGCATCTTCTTAAGCAAAGCTTATAATTAACATTATGCTTATTTTGAACCTACGTCTTTGCTCAACAAGATGACAACATCTTCCTAGAACTTAATACGTGAAAACATTCATACAGCCTCAAAACAACGTTCATCTCACCCAGCAGTGTCTAGTAGTGGGGGCGTAAAGGATGACTATAAAAAAGACAGCATGGAAAAAATGAGCCTTCCACTGATATAACCTCTTGGTATCCAGCAATCAGCAGTTTAAGAGACTTCCTCAACCACAGATTGCTTCTGAGTAAATAATCTGCACTGGACTTTCAGCTATAGGTCTAGCTGTGCTTATAAAGTCCCTAAATCAAGTATAGCATTGCATGTGGATTTCTGAGTTTAAAAAATGGCATACAACAATGGAACTTTATGAGCTAATTTGCTTTCATTTCCATTTGTTTCAAATATATGTACTGAGCTGATACTTCATCAGAGACTGGGGGGAGGCGGGGGAAGACTACCTTAATTTTGGACCCACTCAGGGAGTGCTATGGACTGCCCTAACAGTGGAGCTGGGAATAATTTCCACATTCCACTCCTTGCTTTCCACTTTCCCACTCATAAGCAAGAGGAGGAGTAGGTAATTCACTCGTGCTGCTTGTGGGCTTTACACAATATCCCAGCCTCCTTTTCAAATGCTTTTAGATGCAGAAAGATGGAGCACTTCAGCTCCATTTGTCCCACACTCAGGACAAGAACATCTTATAGTCTCTGTAATTTATAAAAACCCACATTGTGTTGGTAATATTTAACATCATTCTGTTAGCAAGTCTTCAAACACCATATTGTGCCAGAATTAACTTTTAAGATATACTAGATGGCTTTATGTTAAAATTTTGTGGTGTTTCATTCTCTAATGACCTGCACCTGATTTACAGCTGGAAAACACAGTGAAAATCCACAAAGGATCACTTTCCGGGACAATTCTGTTGTTTCTTTTGGTTTACTACTGTCTCATAAACCAAAAGCGGGGCCCCTAAAAGACTCACTGACAGAAACCCTTCAGTACAGGTATTAGATCAGGTCACCAGTGATGTAAATTAGCCAAAGCCCATCACCTCTCCGCAGCCAGCTCCATCTAATTGCAGCAGCTTTCCCCAGACCTTTCAATGTCTCAGGTTCTCTTCCAGTGCTACAGCTGGCATGACCCGTTGCAGCTTTCCAAGTATTTTGACTATTCTGAAGGGCACAGACAGAAAAAAAAGCAAAACAACAACAACAAAAAGGCTGTCGTTGTGCACTTAAAAAAAAACCACCAATAAACAACCCAAACAAACAAGCCGAAGGAAAGGGCTGTGGAATGAAACATCTTGAAAAATAACGGCAGTGGGAAAACTCGGCAAAATGCCCGTTTCGGGTCACTTTCACAGCGGCGCTCAGGGCGGGGGAGCTGCTGCTCACCGCCCGCGACGGAGCAGCAGAGCCAGGCTGGGAGGCCCCCAGGGCCACGCCAGGGCAGGGAGAGACAGAGGAAGGGGGATTAAACTGGGACGTAGAAGTGCCCAGAAACGGGCGACCGGCCCCAGCCACCGCCCGACTCGGTCCCGCCTCCCGCCTGAGGCGGGCCGCCGCACTCCGCTCGGCTGCCCCCGTATCCCTCCGCGCTACGGCCCCGGGGCGCGGCCCACGCGGGAAGGCGGCGACCTGGCCCGGGGCCCCCGCAGCCTGCCAGCCTCCTCCCGCCGCCGTCCCCCATCAAAGCCGCCTCTGTCATTGAAATATGAGGCCGCTTCCTCCCCGGCGGAGGCCGCTGGCGGGAGGCGGGGATTGGCGGGGCGGTACGGTCGCCCGCCGCCGTGAAGAAGTCTCTCTTTGTTAGGGCGGGAGGGGCCGGGCCGGGCCCGGCCCGCCTCAGGCCGCGGCACCCCCGGTCACCCCCACCCGCATCTCCGAGACACCCCATAAGCGCTGGCCATGGCCCCGAGGGGTGTGGGAGGCCCCGGCCCGGTGCCTGGGGTGCCCCAGCGCGAAGGGAGCGCGGGTGGCGCTGGTCCTGGGCGCCGCCTCCCCGGCGGGGCTGGGACCGGGGGGCCCGGCTGGGGCCTGGCGTCGGGGTGGGTGTGGGTCGGACGCCAGACCGGGGGCCCAGCCGTATCTTGCACCCTTGGCACCGAAATGCCTCACTTGTGGGCACCTGTACCCCGTTATTTTACATCGGAGAAACACATCACACCTCGTTTTTCACTTTTAGTAATGACCCTGATATATCTAGGCAGGGTCCTGCTTGGTTGGTTATTTATTTTTTTTTTCTTTTGGTGGGATCTGCTGTGAAGTAGCTGATGAGGCACAGCAGCGGCTGACCCCTGCTTGGTGACTCTGGTAAAACCCATGTGCTTTTGCACCGGGATGTGTTAGGCTCTGGCATTTCCTGATCAAGTAGGGCTGATGAGCTGCAGCCTCTTCTGATGGTGCAGGCTGAGTTTGACACCCACAATGATAAAAGCTTAGCAGGGTCCAGGCTGAAAAATGGTGTTGCAGGGTTGCGGTGGATGTGGCACAGTTACATTCTTCAGTTTAGCATTGGACAAAGGGGGGAAAAAAAGAGATAAAAATGAATCTGTAAAATTATGTTGCCTGGGTTACCTGCATTTTCTAATCTAGCAGAATTTAGAGGTTGAGGATTCAGGCATACATTTCCTACCACTGCTGGGAGATCAAGCATCAAGAACCTTATTTTTGTCAAGTGGAGGAAGAGCAACTACACCTGCTTTCAGTTCAAATAACATTATTTGGGCCCCAATTTGCCAACCTGTAGTACATCATCAAGACTTTCCCTTTTGTTTTCATTTTTCCTTTCTTCTGTTGTTATTTGATTTGGGGTTTTTTTGTTTGTTTGTTTTAAATAACACACTTTTAGAGATGCAACAATGGCAGCACTTTTTGTCTGCAGTTGTAAGAGGCAAGGTTTAATGTATATACTTTTCATGCCATGGGATTTAGGGGGTTAAAGCCACATATTGCACAGATTTTAGCAAACTCCTCTGAGGTTGTGTGTCTCCTGATGTGAAATGCACCATAATCCAGAGATTTTTGATGGCGGAAGAGCACTTTCGCCCAAAGTGGTGTTTAAAAATTGCATACAGACTTGGGGCTAAGAGTTGCCTGACTTCAGGGTTTTGTGATGCCAGTGCCATGAGCAAGGCATGTTCTGTATTTGGGGTGTAATAAGAGAAGCTGGGCTTGTTTCCTGGATTAATAATTCAATTGAAAATTGGGGTTAAAAGAAAAACACAATGGGATCCTGTTAGATCCAGCTGTTTCCACCCCGCTATACACCCCCAGACTGTCACGCATCACTTTCTCCCCATCTGAAACCAGATTCCCACCCTCGGAGTTAATGGTAGGGTGGGGGGTAAATAAGGAGCGGGGGCTGGGAGTGAGCAGAGGCGAGTGGTCAGAAGTATCATGTTTCTCAGGGTGTCACACACCCTATATCCCTAAATTCAATGTTTCCTTCACAAGGAACACTACCAACTTCTTTTTTCTTTTTTTTTTTTCTTTTTTTTTCTTTTTTTTTTTTTTTTTTTTTAGCCCCGTGTAGTTTTTAGCTCGGGACTTGTGTGCAGTGCAAGAGGCTTTTTTAGGTGCGGATCTGGGAGGGCAGGACCTGCGGGGCGAGGACAGGGACCTGGAGGGACAGGGCAGCGTGCTGGGACGGGGTGAGTGGGTGTGGGTGGGTGTGAGAGAGAAACCGCGTGTGTGGGTTTATTTTTTCCTCTCATTCCTGGGGTCTGAATGGAAAGCACGTTGAGCTGTAATTAAGACATCTTGGAGGCGTACTTAACTCATGACGTGTTGCTTTTCTTTTCCTCTCGGTGAGAAAGTGGCTCTCTCTTCCCTGAATCAGGTCCTCTGCCACCCAGAGCCACAAAGGGACACTCGGGACATAGGCACACAAGCGCACACACTGACTTAAGGTGAGCACCAAAAACTTCCTCCGCACTTTGCTGTCCTCTGTTTCGAACTGCTGGAGAGTTCTGAGAGCATCTCAACTCGGGAGCTCTGCGCAAGGTAAAAAAAAAAAAAAAAAAAAAAAAAAAAAAAAACCAAAACAAAAAAAACTTTTGGGAAAGGTTTTTACTGCTTTATTTCTTTAAGTCTGATGGGGGTCCAGTAAGCAATGTTTGTGGCATCAGCTCCAGGGCTGCACTGAAGCGATTTTTCAAGTGATCTAATTTGGCAGCTGAGGCGGGGGGTGAAGGCAAAAGACGAATTGAAACTGGCTAACTTCAATGTGTTTGACTTTAAGTGCTCTCTGTTACCAAAAGAGAGATCATATTGCAACTGCAGATTCCATCTGAAAGACAAAAAGTTGTATGCTTCTGTTCTGTGACTTCCTCCTATGGGATAATACATTTCACAGAGATTTGTCTTCCTTGAGGGATTTCTCCATCCAGTCAGATGCTTTTAGAAGTTTTTAGGACGTAGGAAAAGGACGGTAGAGTGATCAAGAATGTTAAGGGCTGGAAGTAGATTTGCATAAAGTACTGACTGTCCAGTTAGAAGGGAATAGGTTTTGATAAGATGCGATAAATTACATATGGATGTCATTTTTGCATATTTATTGTCAGAGAAAGCCTGAATAGCATTTGACACAGGTTTCTGTATCATCACCACTCACCAAGTTAGGATGCCACAGTATTTTGAATGTTTCTCTGCACGTTAGCTGGTCCATGGCTATGATAACTGTTATCATCTTACTGGCTGTTTATTTGGGTTTTGGAGTCAAATACATATAAAGGTATCATTCAAAATGTTTTTCATGGCAAAACTACTTATGCAGTAGGTTTAGATGTAAGAGGTTGGAAAGTATTTGCATGTTTGAATAAAGGAGGTTTATTGCTATTTGTATATCATTAGAAAGGGTATTAATTTCTGCTAGGATCTTTCAGAGCAGAAAACGTTGCCATATATGTTGCTGTGTGATGTCATGTAACTGATATAACACCTTCAGGAGACTCTGGGAACCTGGCAATGTGTACAAGAGAATTGTGTAGATTGGTAACAGTAATGAGTTTGTATTAATGACTAGGAAGACTGTTTTAGTGAATAAATGTGGAAAGAAGCAATCTGGGAAGGTTCCTATTGTTTTCTTACAAAAACATTGTTAGGAATATGTATGATGTGGTAGTTGAAAACGTAGATGCAATGAGGCTGTGTAACTGTGGATACACACCCTCTCAATAAACACTGTTTCTAGAGATTCAGCACGTGGAGAAATGTATCATAAACAGGAAAATTATTATCGGCTCCTATGGAGAGGGAACCAGGAGTCTCATGCCAAGGTGTGTCACGCAGAATGCCAAATCCTTGTGCTACAAAGAGACAGCTTATGCTTCCTTGGTTTTTCATACCTAATGGAGGCAGGTCGTCAACTCCCGTAAAGCACAGCGAAGTGGAGTTGCTCTGAATGCATTCTCTGAGACTCCAACCCGTATGTACTTACCTGTATTACATTTAGTGACAAGGGGAAAGGGAAGAAGAAAGAATGCAGGAAGGAACAGAAAGAAAGAAAAGAAAAAAATAGATTAATTTGTGATACTTTTCAACATAGCAGTTAAAGCAAAGTGAGAAAAATAATTTTGTAGAGAGCAGCTTTTTCAAGTTAAATTAAAAAAAAAAGGTCAATGTAACAATCAAGACACTGCTGGTCTGCACTGAAATTATGCCAAAAGGCCTCTCTTCCTAATAGGATTCCTGAATGTATAAGCAGATTCCAATAAGAAAGAGGAAAAAACACCGTGCCATTATGAAGAAAAGTAGTATCTACAGCAATGTCCTCTTCAGAGACATGACTGACTGTAATTCACAGCAAAGTATCCTCTCATTATAAACCTAGAGGGTTCAGTTTCTTCTCATTTTCAGCTACTATGGTTAAAACACTAGCACCTACTAAAAAACCCTGAAGTAGTACAAAGGCTTGGTGTTGGCAGTGGGGAGAGGTTTCAGAAAAAGGTGGAGGGTTTCTGTGGCATGTTGCAGTGCACCTTTGTTTTTACAGTTTGTAAAAGGATGAGAAGAGCATTTTCTACTGCAGGTCCCCAGCCTCTCTGATTATATGCTGATCTGTGACTAAGTATTTTTGCCCACTATTGGTCACAATCGGGAGCCAAAAGAACTCTTATCAATACTTACTTAATCAAGTCACTTAACTTCCTTGCCCCTCACTAAAAATCTGGAAATAATATTGACCAACCTTTAAAAAATGTTTTGAGATCTTCAAGTGAAGAGTGACTTTGCAATTGCATCTATTTAAATATATTCAAAGTTTTCCAATTCACTGCAGGGATTAAAGTGTGAGAACCAAAATTAATATTTTCTGCTTTTCATTTGCCTTTTCATTGAAGCGGTAGTTAAACTGTCCTTGGAAGTTGAAATACTTTGCATTTCTGTTTTGTTGTTGTAAATCTGACAGTGTATTTCATTACTTAAAACTCCCTGGAAAATGAAAAGTTTTGGAAAAAAATTATTTTCATATGACAAGCTCCTTCTGTTGCTTGTGAGGAAGTATTAGACATTCTGTCTCCACTGTTAGTAACTGTAGCATACAGTACTGCACTTGAAAAGGTAGTTTGTAACTTGTAGGTAACAAAATGTTCTTTAGGGCAAAAAAAAGTCTGAATATACTTAGGATTTCAATCAATGGTGTTTAAGGAGGATTAGAGGAAACAGCTGGCTAAACAAATATTAGGTGTAGAGTGGATGCAGTGGTATAAATTAATAATGCAGTTCTTTATCTGCTGCATGAATGGGAGGTTTTGTGGAGATAAGACGACCTAAACATGGTCACTGTATGCCACCTAGTGGATACTGCAAAGAGTCTTTCAAAAGATTTTTCTTTTACTGAGAACATCTGTAAGTAATCCAGGTGCAACTTAACTATAAGTGGTTAGTTCTGTTCGGTTTTACCATTAAAAACTATCAGCTATCTTCCCCCCCCCCCCCCCCCCCCCCCCCGCCCCGTATTTTTAGGGGAGGTTTTTTCTGCTTTTTAAGTGCCTATTAGATCTAGTAAAAATCAGTTCAGCTTTTATTTAATGTAATTTGCCAGTAATATCTAATTCCAAAGATTTATTAAGTCATTCAGTAACAAATAGCCACATATTAACACTTAGTTTGACATACTATGCCCTTACTGTAAAAGTGAAGAGATTTCTGTATGAATATTGTGGCAGGAAAATCTATGTTCAGCAGTAAGGATTTGAAAGCTCCTTCCAAAACTCCTTTATCATGTAGGATGTGCTTTTGTTAAAGCCCCTTTTGTTTTATCCCTGCATATTTTGTCAATTAGAGGCATAGACAAAGAAAATGTCGAATTATTTCTGATGGCTAATAAAAGGTCATAAACCCTCTCCATCTTCTTTTTCTGTGCATGTCATTTGTCTCCGCCTTCCTCAGACCTCACATGTGCTTATCTCTTGGACTGTCCTTTGTATCTATTAGGGAAAGGAAAATTGCCTTTTGGTCCACTGGATCGTTTATTCACTAGTAGATGTTCAGGTACTGTCAATTCTCATAGCTCTAAAGGATTTAATGAAATTACAAGGTTTTAAGCAGGTATACATCTACCTGGTTATACTTTGTGACTGGTTTTATGCTACATGACCAGCTTACATGCTTCCACTTCCTAAGCTTTTTTAAAATTTCACCATCATCACAGCCTCCACTGCAGTCACCTAGGCACCTAAACCAAATGATGAATCTATGGTTCTGATACTACATTTTTAATTAACTGCCACAGTGGCTACTGGAGCAAAGAAGCATTAAAATACTTGGCAAAGTCAAACTCCCTGTGCTTTGCTTCTGCCTGATTTTCATCGCTGAACAGTAAACTGAATGGCAACATCAAACTTAGCAGAACACAAAATTTCTGTGTCCTTCTCATTCACTTAGCTTTGAAAGGACGTTTTTTTGTTTCCTTTTTATTAGTACAACAGAATGGAAATCTTGAACATGATCAATGTCTCTGAAAACAAACGTTTAAAACATGCATTAAGAAGTCACAGAGCAGTAATCTGCACTGACTACTTTGAAAACTTTTCTCAAGAGTTATATGAAATATTACCATAGGAGGTTGTTAACCTGATGCATGAGTTAATGGCTAAAATAAGGAAATCTGCCTTTCCCATTAATCAGGCAAAGTTTACAAATGAAATTCTAGGAAGGTAAAATACCACAGCAGCAAATGGGCTAATTGATTTGATGCTCTGCTTCATAGGCAGCTACCTTTCTTTTTAGCCCTGCCTGGTACTGTGAATCACAAGCGCTATTAGTGGAATCAGATCCAAACTGTGTTAATAAGAGTCTTTGCAAGGCCACAGAGTCTCTCCCGGGACGTAGCTATCCACTAGGGTCAGTAGCACATGGAGTCACCACCATTTCCTAGAGCAGGGCATATCAGATACTACAGCAGAATCTACATCATTAATTGTCTGGCATAATCGAACTAAAAGCATGAGACCAGAAGAATGTCCCTGGATATATGCCTCTTCCTTCAAAAAATGTCATCTTGGCATTTGTCTAATAGCAGAAGACCATTATCTTGAGACAGCTTTCCATTAATAATATCTCCTAATTACTATAAATGCTTGCAGCCTACAAGGAACATATGGGCAATGGAGACAGGTTAGATTAGAAATGTGTTTGGCAGAAATCTAAGTAGTAGAAAACAAATGTTTCAAACTAATCTGGGGAAAAAGAAGGAAAAGTTACTCAGAGGTAGTTCAAATTTGAGTTTTTGAAAGTGGATGTATTAAGTTAGGGTTTGTTTGGGTTTTTTTGCATGTCATATCATGTTAGTTTACATTGCTTGTGTCGTGGTACCTGGTAACTCATCATCTAAAGTATGTCAACAAGTATTAGTGTATTATACTATGAGGTATACTGACATCTATTGTGATTAACATTTATTTACATTCAGAATTCCTTTCCTACAATAATGCCTATACACATAGAGAAGAGGCGGTCTGTGTGCATCTATGCATATTACGTGTGTGTGTGTATATATACATATACATATATATTTATACTTACATATATATATATATACACACACATGCTCACATGCCCTGTTAGAATGTGTAATGTGTTTTTTGGAGCCTGGTGATTGAAAACTAATAGTGTAAAATGGCAGGCTGCTGTTGATTTCTAGTTTTTAGCATACAGACTGTTACCCTGCATTGTTTTAAAACTGTTGATTCATTGTTCCGCTGGTTAGTGGCTATCACTGCTTGGCACTTGCGTTCCAGAAGATCATATACACAGAAGGCATGGCACAATACCACTGCACTGTGAGATTCTGATACAGCAAAACAATATAGAAGCAACTTTACTTACATTAGTAAGTCAGTGAAATCAATGGTAACTCAGACAGGGCTCAGTGAATAAAACTATTCATCTATTTGCAGAATGGCATCCATAATATCACACATGGCTGATCAAAAAGCAGTACATAAAGCTTCTAACCTGAAAACCTGTTTAGCTTTCTAGACATAGGTACCTCAGTGACGTCAGCAAAGTGTTAAGTAAAACTGTGCACATTTACAAAGGGTAGAGGAATCAACACTTGCATGCATGGAATCTCTGTGTAGAAATACGTTTAGTGTAGGAAAAAAACTTTCATTGCTAAAATAACTTCCCAAACCCTCCAGTTGGAAGTGAGTAACTACTCATCTAGTTATTAATATTTGAGAAAATACATGCTACATCCCAAAATATCTATGAAGTGGTTGTTTTTTTCCACAAACATATTTTCAAGCAAAAGGAAAACCCAGCCCTGAGTCACATACAAAAATACTGCCTAGAAATGGGAAAAGCACATTGCAGATTTTCCTGTTTTGTAATAGCGGTGAAAATATTATAGCGTTGGGCCCAACCAAGAGATTTATAAGAACCCTATCAGAGGAAAATAATGTTACAGTAGTTGCTGTAGTTCTTTTACTGAAATTGCAGTGACACTTGTTGCAACTACAGCAGAGCATAACGGTGCTGCCACCTTCTGATAATATGCTGCTTGTTGCCTAAGCTAATTTGCTCCCATTTTCTAACACCCGAGATGCAGTAGTGAAGCTCTGCAGTTTTAATTTCATGTGTAACCTGGAAGATTAATGAGCATATTGTTATTCTCAGATAAACTATGTTTCCAGATTTCCAAGAAAAATGTCAAGTTTTGCTGAGTCTTTGTAACTTGTTTCTTTAATAGTTTTGATAGTATAGTTTTAAAATAGATGTATAAAATGTGATTTGGCTTTTATTAGCAAGTCAAGCAGGCAGGCAGATTTTTTGTTGTGTTTTTTTTTTTATTCAGATGTGGCTGTATTTATTTTTTGATTTGTTTGGTTAGAACACAATTTCACTGGTGTACTGAAATAAACTATGGTTGGACTCAATGATCTTAAAGGTCTTTTCCAACCTAAGTGATTCTAAAAACTGTATTAATGCAATGACTGTATATTTATCTGGTTGTGCATGTGGTGATATGTCTGGTCACATATGTCATGTCTTGCTGTTTTGATGTACTTTGGGAACTTAATGATTGTCTCTGCAAACCAAGAACCAGGGGATCTCTCAAACATTTTCTGGATTTTGCCCAGCTGAAACAGTGAATAGAGAGGATGGTAATTCAGCTGTAATTATTGATAATTACAGACTACTATCTTTTTTTTACCCTTAAATGTTCATTTAAAGGTTTGTTAAACCAAATTGTAATCTGGATGCATTGTACTGCAGATCTGTTGTCTCAAATGTCGTTGCAAATGAGAAAAGACACGGAATTCAATAGATTAGCCTCAGCTTTTGCTGAAGAAGTAGCCTATCAACACGTTTGAGTGCCAGGGTAAGAGGCACCATGTTCAGAGTCATTTACCCAGTGGCTGGTGCCTGGTATGACACCCTGATGTGACTGCTCCCTGTACTGGTTTGAAGTGACCTGGTCCCTTGCTCCTCACGCATAAGGGAGCATATAGTAGGAGACAGATAGATGCACTTCGCTGCTGCAGAGGTTATATGTCTTTCAACACAGCTCCTTTGAGTCTGTACACCATGTGCCAGAGAAAAAACAGTTGCACTCCAGATGTGTGACATGCTGGTCCCATTCTGACAACATAAAATATAAAAAGCAGAAAAGAGCAGGTAGAAGTAGAATGTCTGTACAGGAGCAAAGGTGCTGTGCAATTAAATAAACAATGTTATGTCCTGGGAAATCCAGCAGGAAAAAAATGCAACTTTTAACCAAGAATCTCTCAGAGTAGATCAAAAGAATAATAAAACATTTGTCAATGTGTCTGAATGGTTCTTTTTAATACCAACATCTGGTCTTTTAGCCAATGAATGGGTTGTTGCATCCAGTTTCCAGGAATTTTGTTCTGTTTTCCCCCATGAGCAGGCTAAGAGAAGCATGGAACTATCACATTTTTCCAAAGCAACCTCCTTATCTGGTTGCATCTGTATTTTAATATATGTTCCACTCTGATCAAATCAAACAGTATGAAAAACTTTCAAATGCAGTAGGCCATTCCCCAGTAGGGTGGGAGAACGTAGTGGCATGTGTAACATCTTCATAAGCAAGCTAGGAAGATTGTCTTGATAAAACTAGTGTGACATGTTTTCAGAACTGGTTAGGAAATCAATAGCTCACTGTGAAAATAGAAATACATATCAAATGGATTTTGCCAGGGCTAGTCAGCTTTGGTACTCTTCAATATTTTCGTTAGTAACTTGGATAATGGAATAGAAAATATGCTTAAGTTTTTAGACAACACAAAATAGGGAAAGACTGAATTATTTTAGAAGCTATGCTTTGAAGTTGAATGTTCTTGCCTAACTGGAGAAAAAAATGGAAAAATATCTTTTCAACAAATAGAATGTGGTGAACTGAGACAGAGAAAAAACAATGTACAAAGATGAGTAAAGTTTAAGGTCTCAATTGAGCTTGTTCTCTTGCCAGATACTGCATTTTGAGAGCTGTATGGACCAGATAAAGAAAGTTGTAAGCAAAATAATAAAAAGTGATAGTTTCAGAAGTATGTTTAGGAAGAACCAACTGAAAAACCTAACCTAGCCTAGCCTAAAGATGAATGCACTGAAGGACAGGCATAATAATAAACCATAAAAAGGTACTATAAAGATAAAGTAAATAATCCACTCCTTATGTGTGTAGCAGAGAAAAGGAAAAGTATTGGGTGCATATTGCAGGAAGGAAGACTGGAGAAAGAGATTTCTAAAAGATGAGAAAGCTCAGGCATAGGTTGCCAGGAAAGCCTGTGAAGTCCCAATGTTTCAGTTTTGAATACCAGGTTAGACAAAATTGATAGAAGGATGAAGGTGTTGATTCCTTGTGGTTGTCTATTGGACAATTAGATAGTTTTATTTGGAAGAAATACTTTTGAAAATTATGACTTGTTTCAGCATATAAACACGCAGAAGAGTATTTAACATAATCTAAAGAGGTTAATGAGTTTTCACAGTTTGTGGCTCATGAAGATAGCTCTTTGTTCTTGAATGTAGTAATTCAAATACATGATCTTTGCAGATAAAGTTGAGTCCAATCTGGCTTCAAATCCCATCTGGGTAAATGGAGCTTGAGAATTACTTATTTTTAATCATGTACTGCAAATCTGAGATGAAAGAATCATCCTTACCTAGGCGTATCACGGCACTGAGTGATTCATTTTAGATATCAAGTTGATAAAACCTTTAGATTTACTGTTTTTCAAGACGTATCAAGCAGCAAAAAATATACAGAGAATTATGAGATAATGTCACTTGAATGGAACATTGCCAAGGAATAATGGTTGTCTATCAGAAAATCAAAGCTACCACACTCACGGAAAACACTGTAAGTGTCAAGGATAGCACAAACATTTATTTCCGGACCAGGAGACACAGCTCCTATAAAGTCATATTGTGAGGGTGACTTATTTTTGGTGCATCTGATGATTGATGCAGATTCTATTATTTCATCTCAGGAATGCTGGTTCAGGACTGCACCATTACTGAATTACTGCAATTTGTTTGTTTGGACTTCAACCATCTCTGACATTATATCGGGGAAATGTGACTTTTTATTTCTAGCTGATTAGGAGTTTGAGCAAATCTGTATTTATTTCTGTGACTTGCAGCATGCAAAATAGTAATCTCGGAAAACAAGCCTTCTTCTGAAGACAATGATATTCATTGATTCATTTTTATTTATTTTTTCATTACTCCAGAAACTGCCATGGAAGTATGATTTACAGGCTTGGTTTTGTTTTTGTTTTTGGTTTTTTTTTTCATATATTAGTACAAACTGTCCAGTTCATATTGGGTTTCTCACATAAAAGTTAAATAAAATCTTACAGATGTAGTGTAATAATGGAGCCCACATGTCAGAGGGCAAGAGCTAACCCTTACAAATATATCTAAAGAAAGGGAGATTAGGGTCTACAATGTGTAAGCAACCTGTCTTTGAGTCCCTTTGACAACAAGTGGCCAATTTAGCATATATTTGTATCAGGCTTGAATATGCCCTAAACTATGGCCCAAAGTCATTAGAAATCCAGGATCTTGGTTCAAAGCCAGTTTCGGCTTTCTGTCGTGTAAGTCCACAGAGCTGCCACCTATGAGCAATAGCTCTTTTGACAACAGAGTCACAGTCCCATTGTGTTTACTTCAGGGAAATTTATAGATAGTCTTTGTAGTCTAGAGGAAAACCAGAAGCAAGAATACGCCTATTCTTTTGGAATTAAAGGTTTGAAAGTTCAGTTACTGTGCAATGTGCAAATAAATATGAACAAAAGGACAAATTGAACACTCTGCTGGCCAACAGCTGTAACTTTTTATTCCCATGTTTTTCAGATGCATGTTGTCATTTTAGGAAATCTTGCAGATCTAAAAAAAATTTAAAAGGCAATTCTAGTTCTCTATAGGTACATAAGCTCTTCGCAGACTTCAGTAAGGACAGCGTAGCACAAAGGAAATACATGTGGGCTTACCTCAAGTAGAATTTAGTTCATATTTCTCTGTCATGGAGACTTAAATATGGCAGATGGCCTAGAAAGCATAACAGTCAACTCTTGTGATTCTCATAACATTTTGTGGGTTTGTTTTATTAGGTCATCAGTTTTAAAGTCATTATATTAGATAAGAGTCTTGAGTCCCACTCAGAAAAGTCTTTTTGGCCTTTGTGCTCACCATGGAATGCTTGAATATGTGAACTGCAGAAGTAAATTAGAAAGTTCTAACTATGTGATTTGGTCTAGCAATTCTGTGTATCACTGGGTTCAGTGAGACTGAAAGGGGCATTCTCATCTCAGTGGTACCCAGTGACAGGAATAGGAGGCAAAGGGTGCAGACAGAAACACAAGAAATTCTGTTAAAATATAAGAGAAAACTGTAAAGGTGATTGAACTCTGGAACAGGTTGCCTTGAGATGGTGGAAGCATCTCCAACAGACCTGAGTAACCTACTCTACCTGACGCTGCTGTGAGCAGAGCAGTTGGACTAGATGATGTCAGAGGCCTCTTCCAACCTCAGCTAATCTCTGATTCTTCGTCTCCTACAGTCAAATTCATATTTGCTCATGTATCATCTAGATGCACGGTATCGGAAGAGAAAAAGAGTCACTGATTTTAGCTAAAATGGGCTATGGGTTCTTTCTTGGCTGCTTGGATTCACAAAATCACAAGAATAAAGAAGGACAAGATAATACAAAATGATGACAAACCTCCACTCTGGCAGAATTTCCCAATGCCATTCAAGGAAAGAGGATGAAGGGCAAAAGTAGTGGGAAAGAAAGAGAGAAAAATACCAAAATTATAATATTGCTTTTCCTCAAACAAGAATAGAGAGGTGCGAGGAGGCAGCTTGCCCTTTCTGTGCACAACTGCTGCCAAATGTTGAACAGTCCTCTTAAAAATGTGTTTAGCTGAAGCTAGAGAAGGAAGCAAAGAAAGACAGCATAGAGAAAACATGAGGCTCATTTACACTACATTTCCCAATTGACTCTTCAGTTTCCTATCATGCAGCCCTTAATTGCTCTTGGCTTTGACCTTTAATGCAATTCTCCAGCACTAAACTGATCAGCATCTCTCGATTGGCTCAGGAAGCTATGGGTACTTCATGGTTGATTCAGTGCTAGAAGAGACGTTTGAAGTGTTATCTTTCATCTCAAAATGACTTCAAATATATTCCATATAGTATATTGCTTGGACAGTGAGGAATGAAGCAACAGATTTGACTATGATTCTGACCTTTGCTTTCCTCCTTCTGTAATAAAATCACAGCGGAGGATAGCGAAAGATCCACAGGCGCAAAATAGACCATTAGGGATAAGTTAGTGCTTGCTGTATCCTTCTAATGTAGTTTATCATTTCACTACTGCAGGAATTCTAGTATGATTACAGGTCAGGCAACTTTATTGCAAATCTGAAGACCAGCACCTTACTGCTTATATCTCTCTGCCACTGAGACTGAGAATTTCTCGATGCATAATGGAGTGCCTGCAAAGGACTTACAGGGACTCTTTATTGCCACCTCAACTCCTTGCTGTTTGAAGGGAAGAACTGTGGTTGCTATACTAGCAGAGAGAATCAATATAAATTTGAGATTCAGGCATCTGAAAACAGATACTAGTTGTTATCTTTTAATTATGTATTATTTGCAATAGGGAAGAAAGTCTTACTGAATAGTTAAGACATTTTACTCTAAAGATATTTTACTGTTGCTTGAGAAGCATAGTTTTGGTTCCCTGCTCAGACTTAAATTCTTGCATAACCTTGGATAAGTTGGGAGCTCTTAGTCCTTCATTCTTCCATCTATAAAGAAGGGACAATAAAACTTCCCCTCTTCACAGGCATAGTATGAAGATACAAGTATTCACGTAGGCAACCTCATCAGTTTATTTGGTAGTGGTATAGAGCCACCTATAACATTTGGCTGTGCAACCAGTTCAGTCAAGCAAGCCATATTATTGCCTCCAACTCAGTGCCATATAAATTTCTTCTCGTGACATTGTCCCGGAAAGTGTGTATCTGCCTTCATGCAAGCCAATCCAATCTTGACCATTTCTAATAGCTTTGGGAGGGATTATAATGAAGGAAGTCCAGAGGAACTGCATGGAGAGTACATCTATATCATTGATTGTTGCTCAGTTGGTATCACGTAATTGTTTTGGTGCTAAAGTCATGATTTCAAAGGTGTTTATGAGCTTTTGTGCAACACCGAGTCACAGCAAGCTAGTCACTGAGCCCGAAACAATTCCTTTAGAAGCTGGAATAGTTCTCAGCACTTGTATTACTTGGGGCTGTCATCTTCTATCGTACCTCAAATAGTCATTATTACAAATAAAGAAGAGATTCCTACATGTTAAAGGCTACCAGAAAGTAAGGAGAGGTAGTGGGAGTTTAGATAAACAAAATAATTCAGATAGCCTGAGTGTACTAGAAATTATATAGTTTAATAAAAAAGTAATCTGCCCCAGAAACTTTTCAATTTGCTTCTGGAAAAAATACAACAAATTACACAGAGATGTAGATACAAGCACAAAAAAACTACAAAAATTCATACAGCTTTTCACTTTAGATCTATACACATTTTAGTGATCAAAGTTAAAACTAAAACACATATATAATAGAAATTACATATGGAAATCTGTGCACCATTTTCAATTCAAGGGAACTGGCATTATTCACCTTGTTTAGGATATATTATATGTGAATGCTATGCAGTTACTTTATGAAGATATAAATGTCTACATGAGTAGAAGGTGAATCAAAATCTGGTCAGAATGCTTTGACTAATGAGGTTATTGTTCCAAAGAAGACAAAAAAGGCAGTTCTGGCTCATGCTTTGTTGAAAATAGCTGTGTAGCTTTCCATTGTTTATTTTTCCAGAGGTTAATACAACAGCCTGAAAATGTTAAATAGTTACAGTAAAGATTGCATATGCTAATGTCTGCTGGCTCATTGACTCAGAGGCCAATAATATTCCCTTTGATTTTCTGACTTCATTCTCTCTTTAAATTACATATAGCTTCTGAATGATTAATTTATAAACTCATAGACTTAATGGGAATATTTTTAGGTATTTCTTACTGCATATTCAAAGCAGGTAAAATTTTTTCATATGCTGGCCAATAACATCATCTATCATGTCAATATGTCTTGTATTCCATCCTAGCTCCTTGGGTTAGATGGATTGCTACTGTCACAAAGGTTTTATTCCCCTGTGAGCTGAAGTAAGGAATCAGTTATCAGAGCATGTGATCTTCTCTGTGTCAAGTCATCGGAAGATGGCTAATTCAAGTTTAGGACAGCTAAACTTGGAAAGCCAAGCTTCCTGTTGCACTGGTAAGTCCTCCTCTAGCCATGCCACTTCTCAGGTGATGACAGGCTGCAAACCCCAGACTGTGCCATTGTCCTTGTTTGAGGTAAAACAGAACCAACTTTCTGTTCAGTAATTTTACTTCTTAGCTAGGCCTCTTCTGACTCTCTGAAACTAACAGCATGTTGTGCCAAAAATGGTTCATTTTCAGAGTGATAAGACCAAAGTTTGCAGTTTGTGCCAAGGAATGGTACGCAGAGAGCGTCAGAAACGGAAAAGTGTAGAGGTCCCACCTGCAGGGAGGAGCGGACAGGACAGGTGACCCAAAATTGACCAACAGGGGTATTCCATCCCATCTTCACCATGCTCAGTGTAGAAGCTGAGGAATCAAAGGGTCGGTTCTCTTTCTTCAATGGCCAACGTCCAAGGAGGACCCTGCCTGTTCATCTGCCTTTGATCCTGATCCGTGGGTTCCTGACTCCAGCTGTGGAATCCAGTTCCCACCCATTGCTGAGTCCAGTCTGGGACTTCCCCAGTGCCTGCTGGTAACATCAGCCTGGGAGCTTAATATGGTTTTGTATATACTGTATCTATTTCATTATTTTCCTTTTCATTTTATTATTAATATTTCATTAGTTTAGTTTCTTCTAAAATCGTAAATCTCTTTATGTCTCCTCATCCTCTCCGTGTACAAGAGGCTTGGGGGGGAGCATCTGTCACTGGCCGTTGGCCAATTTGGCCAAAACCATGACAGCCATCAATCTTCTCTCAAGCAGTGTTCCCTTCAAAAAGCCTCTCTGGCAAACAGTGCCATTGGTCTGACCGACTAACACATGTCCAGGCCCTTGGGTTGACTCACAGCCAGCATGTCAGTCCTTGCTGTGCCCATATAAAATCTTCCTATATTTTCCTCTTATTCAGCCCAGGCAGTGCAGCACGTCTTGTGTGTATTTATTTCATAAGGAGCATTGGTCCAGGGCACCATTTTGCACACCATTAAGTGTACTCCCAAGATACTTTGGTATTAAACCTAGTTTCTATACACCATGCTCACATTTTAAGCTATTTATTGCCTAAGAAGATATCGGGGATTTTAGAGAATTTAGGGTATTCAAGATTTTAGTATGTGGGAGAGGATATTTATGACCTTGGAGTTTCAGGAATGCCGACATGAACTTGGGCAAACTGGAGTAAATGATGCTTTAAGAAATATGATTTCTAATTCTATCCCCATTGTGGGTAGACATGATACACGCCATAGCAATGTGTCAGAAGGGGCACATGGAAGGACCAGAGGTTTAACCCTGTATCTCTCAGCAGTTTGTATTTGCCCGTCCACCTGTTTGCAGCAGTTGACTTAGGTGAACTAGCTGAGTATTTCTGATAAAGTTATTACCCATGAAAGCATTAATTGTGTTCTATTTAAATAGTAATTGCTACATTTCTGACATACTTTTACTTCTTTGAAACAAATAGGAGCTGTGGGCCCCTCTGAGAGGTACTGTTCTCAGCAGAATACTGCAGGTTCAGCTAGGACCCATGACGCTGCTTGCCATGAGCTCATGTTGAGAAGGTTTTCTTCAGAACCATGAAAATAATACTTAGTTCTTACAAATGACTTTTCATCCCTATATCTTAAATTGTATTACAAAGATGGCAACTAGCATTGAGTCATTTGGTGAAAGTGGAGGTGAAGTTAATTTTTTTTTTCTTTTTTTTGTTTAATACAAAGTGATGTTCTGGAACACACTTAGCCATTTCAAAGCAAAGAGAAATCTTATGGCTTTTGCTTGTTTGTACACATCCATCGTACAGAGAATCCTAAATATGCCAATATATACAGATGGTGACAAAGTCCATTTTCAGTGTCTATGCAATGACTGCATCCTGTGCACTGCTCAGAGATATTGTAGAGTCACCATGAGACTCAAGTAACAGACTGTCAAGGAGCACATTGCCAAAAAACATTTTCAGGTCAGGATATTGCCTCAGCTACCTCAGCTAGCTTGCACTGCTGAAAATGATTACTGAATTTATAGCGTATCACTACAGTAAGATGCGGAATTGTGACATTAATAACCTTTGCTTCAGTGACCGAGAAGTATAGACAGTGCTGTTTAACCACTCCTCTTGCATGCTAAAAAACAAAGAATATTTGTCTTTGACAGTACCCACTACTCTGTTTTGCCAGACCCAAAGAATTAGATCACTATTGTGGTTTCGGCTGGGATGAAGTTGACTTACTAACAGCTGGTGTAGTGCTGTGTTTTGGATTTGGTGTGAGAATAGTGTTGGTAGAACACTGATGTTTTGGGTTGTTGCTATGCAATCAAGGCCTTTTATGTTTCTTGCACCGCCCCACCAGTGAGCAGGCTGGGGGGACACAAGAAGTTGGTAGGGGACACAGCTGGGACAGCTGATCCCAACTGACCAAAGGGATATCCCATACCATGTGATGTCATGCTCAGCAATAAAAGCTGGGGAAGAAGAAGTAAGGGTGGGTGGGTAGGTAGGTAGGTAGGTAGGTAGGTAGGTAGGTAGGTAGGTAGGTAGGTAGGTAGGTAGGTAGGTAGGTAGGTAGGTAGGTAGGTAGGTAGGTATTTGGGGTTATGGCATTTGTCTTCCCAAGTAAGAAGAGTAAGAAAGGTTTACCTTAGTTTTTTTTGTTTGGTTAGTTCATTTTTCATAGGTATTCTTTTCCAGGTAGTAGCATTGCTCTAGGTGTTTTCGAACATCTAGAAGATATATTTCTAGATGTCCTAGAGCACACTTGGTAGTTAGATTTTATTCTTTTATTTTCTTACCATGTAAACACAAGAAAGGAGAATTTTTAAGCTGGAGGTGAACACAGGTTAGAAGCTTAGTGGAAAATGGTTAAAAATTTTCATGAAGGGGAAAAAAGGCTTCTGAGGAAAGGTAAGAAAAAAACTTTGGATAAAATCACAATTGACTGACAAAGTGGAGGTACTTAACAGCCACAAAACTTTGAAGTGAGCACAGAGACGTTGGATATTAAATTGAAGGATACTGGACCATGTTCTTTCTTCCTGGGATTTACTGCTTGTTATGCCATGGCACAGCAAGAAACTGCACTGTATTGCTCACTGAGCAGCAAGTGTGTAGCCTTTCACTGCAAACACATGTTTTATTTCCTGTCTGAATGATACTATGGAAAAAGTTTCTTACAAAATTTTATTAAAAGGTAAAGAAATAGTAAATAAATGGTAGAAGTGATGAAGAATTGTAAAGAAAGAAATCAGCTAAAGTCCAAATATTTTTTCTGAATTCAGAGCACACGTTGGAAGTCTATGTTGTAGTCAAGGTGGTATTTATAGCTTGTACATTCAGAGTTTACACTAGAAATGAGTTTATAATGGAAAGTATGTCAGCTTATGAGTGTGCCAGTATCTTTTTTCCAACAAAATCTAATTTGAGACATTTAAACAGAGGTGTTTGCAGTAGAGGACTAGTGTTGAAGGCCTTTTTTTTTTTTCTTTTCTTATAACTAATTTGAAAGCCTTCATAAAATACGTGTGCCAGTCCTTTTATAGTAAAAATGAAGGGAATTTGTCGGCTTTTAAATAGCATCTGACTTTACAGACTTTGATGTCCCAGTTGTAAAACAGAGATCACACGCTAGCTCACACAGTAACTGTAAGGAACGGTGCACAGCCATATCACGTTCTTAGTTCTTTCTCTGATTTTGATTTTCTCCTTTTGCTCTCACTCTGCTCCCAAGAGATGCAATCGGTTGGAACTGACCTCTTCTTTACACAGACTGGTCTGTTGATTGGTGATTTGTGGGCAGGAATGTTAGGCTTGACTCAGTCTCTACTCCTGTTCCCCGACTTGTTCCAGCAGGGAACCTACAGTCCTGCCTGCAGTCGTACTTTTGCCCTTACTGCCAAAGTCTAGACTACAATCTGCTTTGCTTAGTATGGCATTTATGCATTTAGAGCTGCGCTACAGCTGCGGAAGAGCTGTCTTCCTTTGGGTGACCCATGTAAAGCACACCCAGAACTGAAGTCCAAATGAGATGCTGGGCCAGAAAGTGTTCCTCTCCTCTCCCCCAGCTCCTTGCCTACATTCTTGGAGAAAAGACTCATTTTGATGCTGCAGTTGCTCTTCCCTTCCCATAGAAGAGAAAGTATCACATTTCTTTAATTGCTTTTCCCTGCAGCACATCTGAGACACTGTGGCTCCCTGAGAGTAAAATGCCTCTGGTATCTAACGGCAGGAATTGTTACATCTTGACACCAACAAAGATCAAAGCTAAATGCCGCAAGTTAGTTTAGAAGTGCAAGGAAAACAGTCCTTATTCTATGTTTATATAAAACAGATCCATGACTGTACCTCAAAAGATGTGTCATGTAAATTTCAGATGAAAATAGTGGCGTTCAAAGGCATTAATTCTATGTAGTGTAATCTTTTAGTGGCATGTTGGAGGTGTGAAATTGTTCTTCATTAAATGCAGACTTCATATGCATGCTTTTATGTCTATGTCAGATTTAATTAGAGCAATGACCTGATTTTTTAGAAATAGATTTCTACAGTCTATAGTATTTCCAGTGAGACTAGATTATACAAAAGCTCATTTATTATATTTATTCTTTTCAGATTATTTCATTTTGAGGCTCATGAAAGTACTTTTTAAATAGTATCCATTCTTCATCAAACTGACCAAAAGGCAAAAGGGTATTTTATAAGATTATTATCATGTGTCAGCCAATTAAACCATGTTTTTTAATCATCTGCTAACTTCAGTGGCATTTTCTTTACTACTTTTTGCTATGACACAAAAAATGACAAACCCTTCTCCCCTGGATGTGCAGTCCCTGTGAGAATGTTAAAATAGCTGTTGTACATGAATAACCCATTTTAGAAACAGATTAGCCATTACACAAGTATGAAGGAGGGGTGGGTGTGGAAGTTGCAGCTGGGACCTGCTCAAGTCCATCCTATGAGTTTCCAGTCCCAGAGAACATCAAGTTAATAGTTTGTGAATAGGTATTCACTTTCTGCCTGAGATCCACAGTAATTGCATAAGCAGTCATTCTTTTTTTTCAGAGCAGATAATAATGTGTCTTGGTGCTCCAAGAGTTATAAAGACAGACAAATTATTTTGTTGCAGACTTTGTGTTTGGTAATTTCTAGAGAGAGGATGACAAAATTCTTGCACACTGGTTTATCTTACCAGCTTTTAGTGGTGCAAACATGTCAGCCAAAAGCATATCTTGCTTTATCAGAGTATATTCAACAGCTGAAGTTTGAATGGTCATCCATACATACGTACATATATATATACTTGTACATGTACATATACATATATACACATATCTAAATTGGTGTGTATATGTATGTAGCATTTTATATGTACAATGGGGACCTGAGATGGGTTTCACCTTTTATCTTGTTGTGGCTCAGGCAGAGCATCTGCCCTCCAGTTCACAGTAATAGCAGCTACTGCAGCAGCAAATGCCCCATCGTAGCCAAAACAGGGGCAAGTGGCTGGGCTGTCTCAAACATACAATCCATAGGCTTTCTGCAAGGCAGCTGTGGGCACAGGGGAGCAGGACAAATAGCTGCTCCACAGGTCACTTGTCGACTGGGTTAGGTACCACTGATGCAGTTGCACAAGGGTAAGAAACCCAGGCTTTCTATAATAGAGTTTACTTTGCTCACCAACTGCTATCAATTATGCTCTTGGAGGCTTTTTTTCCTCTTTTAACTATGCCTACATTAGGACTGACCTGTCAGCATTGCTCTACCTATCTAGCTAAATCAACAAAACTTTTCTAGAGTAGATTACATTTAATTAGGGATTAGCGCAGCTCCCAGTCTCTTGTTTGACAGCCCCCAGGCTGGGAGGTGGAGCTCTGCTACAGTTAGTTTATGGAGGTCTTCACAGGGATAGGTTTTGGTGTTTGGGGCTTTTTTTTTTTTTTTAACCCGTGCCATTTGACTCTTTAAAAACCGTGCCCTAGCAAAACAGCCTGGAGAATGGCATTTAGACTGTGAACCCTGACATTTCGATGTAAGTGAATCTGTGCATCTGGCCTCTGAGAAAGAAATGTAACTGAGCTGACCCTACAAGATTGAAACTACTGGTAAGTGAGAGATCCTAGAACAGTGACCTATGCCCTGTGTGCTCTGCAGATTATGTAGCTTGTGAAATTTCTGCAAGTCACTGAGATGAAAACTGGCTTTAAGTAGAAGCCAGTATCTCAGTTTATTTGATAATTTATGGTCCTAGATGAAAATCACAGCCCTAACTTCTAAAAGCAATAAAGAAATGGTAAACCTTGCTGATGCTTGCCACAGATCTCTCATGGTCTGACAAGTACTTAAGGCAGGTGATGTTACATGTGGGGTGGAGAAGACTTACTATTATTTCATAGTATAGACTGGAACATCTGAGAAGAAATGAGCAGAAATACCAACTTTCCAGGGCAATCCATCGTAGATCCTCCTGATTTCTTCTCTTCCCTGTGGGGCAATGGAAGATAGGGGCAAGAAGCCCTGCCATTAGCACACCAAAGGGAAAACCAATCCTTTTTCCAGTAGCAGCACTTTGAGGCAGGGAGTCTCCACTAGGACAATTTTTGGAGAGGAGTAGTGCATTGTTTGCATTGCTTTTCAGGTCTTCACCCCAGGCCACACTTTTAACACCCCTATTTGCATTGAGTGGAACTTACTATGGAAATTTTCCTGTTGTCCTCACAATTAGTTTGTCACTCTAGTCTCTGGGACAGGTACTTGGTGTGAAATTAGCAGAGAAGGTTTGCTAACTGAAAAAAAAGAGCATGAAAAGGACACTGTGTCAAGGCAAAAGTCAACTTTGCACAGTGTCCAATGATCACCTGCAGTAATTGCTTAGGAAAAGAATACATATTCCCAAGAAAAAAGGGCAGGAATAGTGCAGACCTTCTCTGGCTCATGTTTCCAACATCTTTGTAAGAGATCCCTATCTGTAGCATGTGAGTGTTCCTAGGATTCCCACCATTCCTTCACAGTGTGACAAACCCTGCCTCATAAGCACAGCTTCACTTCAGATGTGAAGATGTGGATTGGGTGACATTGGTTGGAGGGTGGTTCAAAGCCTTGACAACTGCTATTCCACAACTGGGAATTGTAACTGTGAAACTGAAACTGCCTGCATAATCCCGAGGACATTAAAGCACAAGCAAATTGCGTTTATTCTGGATGACTGTAGAAATGCTGATCCCTGTAATTAACTTGGTTGAGTGGCACTTCCAACTACCTCTTTGCCATTTATTTAAACTGGATATCCTACTTAGATATCTTTGAAATCCCATCCATTTTCAGCCTACTGGTGTTGCGGGTGTTCTTATTACTGACTAAGCAAAGATATGGCCATGTCTGGCATAATCCCAATCAATACAGCTTCCTTGTTAACTGAGTTCTCCAGTTCAGAGATGGTCAAGAATACCTGTTGGTGAGTCTGTGGGGTTTTTTTCTGAAATCTGCACAGGTTTACTTTACCTGAAGGACTGACCAAAAAGACAGAAGATATTGCTGGCAGCCAAAATAAATGTCAGAATGGTTCAATTAACAATGACATTGATTTTTTTTAATGTCTTCTGTTTCATGTCATACCTCAACAAACTAAAACCTGTCCTTAGACTTTTGTTTTCACAGTCTCTATCTTTTTGTATACTAAACCCAACTCTGTGCTGTCTGTGGCTTTCCATACATACTTTTTCTTAATATATGCTTATATGGTTACTTAATTTTGTAATGTAGAATGTAGGTGTTTCCTGGATATAGATTTTTCAATCACAACTTCGTAGACCTGAATGTATCTGAATATAAAATATGATGTACTTTTGTTCTTGTACTAGGTGCACTAAACTGCATACTCTGCAAGCTGTTTTGCTTACACAAATTAAGAGAGTTTTATTTGCCATGATATGTTCTGCATTATGATTTTATCAAACAATTGCAAATTATTCAGTTAATCTTAATTCTATAGTTTACATTTTCTGAAATTTATTCAAACAATTATACTATTTCCTTATGAGGATATTAAACCAGGATAGTGTTTTGGGAGGAGTTCCTGTATTCTTTTTTATGTTATGTCTTTGATTTACAACTATGTTTTGAAATTCTCTTTATTTTCTCAACTTAATATCCTGAGGTATTCTTCTTAGTGGCCCAGAGTGGCCGTTTATTTTTACATTATTCTAAATCTTAAAAACATCACAACTAAAATGCGTTGTGGAACGACTGTGTTGCCCTACCATAATTCTGGAACATAAGAGCTGTCTTCACGTTTTGCACATACCCACTGCAGCAGACAGAGCCAAACCTTCCATGTGACTGAGCACTGCAAAAGTCAGGCCATTAAAGCCAGCCACGTGTGTCTCCATTTCATTTGCAGATATTTAATGATCTGTATCAGGCACAACAGCGTTGTTATGTAAAGCATAGAGCCTACTTAGGAAATTACAGGAGTCAGATAACAAGTCAGAATATTAAAAGCTGCCTTGAAATATCTCTCATAAGAAGCTCCGATGATGAGAAAGGTACTTTGCTGTCGGTGCTGAGTATTACTGAGAGCATGTTTGTAGCTGTATGTGGAGCAATAGCAAGCCCTGTCTAAGTATATTGGATCATATCATTAATAGCAGTAGACAGAAGAGTTCGGAACTGCCATGAAAAGAAAGAAAAAAATTCTGCTTGAAATAGGAATTGATTAACTTAGTTAAATTGAGGACTTTGCTATAAGTTAGGTATACAAGAACAAACTAAATGTATCTCTGTTTCATAACCTAGTCCTCTTCTATCCACATTCCGCTTCATCCCAGGGAGTTTTTCACAGAACAAGCAAGTTCTGATTTAAAACTGGCTGTGTTTCTTTCCTCCCTGCTAAAATGTCTTGAGGAAGACTGTGATGTTTTTCTACAGCTTAAAAATCATTTAATTTCCAGTTAAACTTATTTATCGCCCCACTTGTTCTGTTCCTAAATTTTAGCTGAAATGTTCTTTTTCTTGTCTGGGATTTGCTCTGTGATATATTTATAGAGGGCAATTATATCCTTGCTCAGCTGTGTTTTGCCAGACTAACCAAGACAAGGTCTTTTGGTCTCCTTTTAAAAAAACACGTTTTCCTTCCATCTGATTGCCCCAATAAACCTTTGCCTGCATGAATCCTGTTTTAAGTTGCTACCTCCTAATCCCATTGGACCAGGGATGCAGGGAATACATCTGAAGGTGTTGCCAGTGGTATGGAGTTGGAAAAGAGATTGCCAAGGCGATGGTGGTACAAAGTGGTCAGCACCGCTCTGCAAGGCTCACTGGCAGCTCCGTTGCCAAAACTTCCAATTTCTATTGCAGCACACGTGAAGGCCATCTAGCTAACCATCCATTTAATGCAGTACGACGTGCTGATTCTGCTCCATACAGACAATGCCTTCCACATTTTTTCATCCGTGAATTAAATCAGTATGTATCTACTTTTTGTGCCAGCTCATTAATTAGAATACTCCATGTAACAAATCTGGTCTTGAGATTGCTCCCTGAAGTCATCTGGTGATGCCCTGTAGCAAAATTTTGGGGTTTAGCACAACTATATCATCTGCCTTTTTTGAATGTCCTTGCCTCCTTACGTTAGTCTCTTCCTTCTCCATCCTCAATAATAAGTTCCCATATTGAGTCACAGACAATATTTTGGTGCTTTCCTGGAAACCAAGTAGCGTAATCTGACCAAGTTCTTACCTAGACACAGAATTAGTCTGGTGTGATCTACCTGTGGCAAAGTTTTTCCTCTTCACTGACACTACATTTACTGTTCACTCGTCACAAAGAAACAATGCAGCTTCTGAGATGTATTTCTTCAGGACCATCAGTTTGCAAGTTTAGTTTTCAAATTATTATCTTTTTCTCTTGAATCCAATAAATTATTTTCCTCTTTCTTTCTAGTGTTGCTGTTAAATTAGTTACTTCAAAGTGCAGAACTGCAATCACTATTCGCCAGTATCTGCAACTGGTAGATGTACAGAGCCTGGACCTTTGAATATAAATTAATTTTTGGCATCTTTCTCAAATCTGACTTACAAAGGATGTCTGTGCAAGTCTCTGTTATCATTGCTGTAAATCCACAAACTTTTTTTTTTTTATAAGCAATTGAGTGGGTTATGCATTCTTTTGACTCAAAATAAAAAGTAGCTTTCAGACCATAGTTAGAATTTGTCGTATTGCCACTATTGTTGATTGTTTTGTAAACCAAACAAAAAAACCCAGTGTACGCATAATACTGAGACATCACTGCTTAGCAATAAAATTTGAAAGTGTTACCTTTATGTAGATGAATTGCCTTACTTACTCCACGATCTTAAAAATTTTTGTTATCTTTTTTCAACAGAATTTAACTAACAAGAAGTTAACTGAACAATCATATGACTTGTGTTTTTCCAGTGCTCTCAGGCTTAAGATATTGCAATGAAAAGACATTTAAGAAAAGCAGGGGGAAACTTGGTACAAGTACACATCCGCACGTTTGTCTGTGTGATACATACGGTCAGCTATCACACGGCACGTAGTATTTGTCAGCCCTTTCCTTATGAAGAAGTCCCCTTCTGTTGTAGATTCTGATATGTCTCATAGCAGCAATGTGAGAGCTCCTTCTAGCTGTAAATATATTCGATCCCACGATACCCTCTGACCAGAAAATGCTGTTACGCTGTGTCACAGATAGTGAGCTAAGATAACAAAAACTAATCCTCCCACCACTTCCACACCCTCCAAGGTCCCACATGAAGGGTAGGGAGGGCAGAGTTGAACTCATGTCCCCCAAAGTCTGAACTCATGCCCTAACCTCTAGACCTTCCTCCTCTTTAGAATAACTGATCTCAGTAGAAAGTATGTTTTGCCATTGATTGCTGATTAATTCAATTAAAAAAATGTTGAAAGAATTGTGCTTTCACAAGTGATCCCCATATGGCTTTGATCTGGCTGCGCCCACAGCTAATTCTCTGTGACCGAATATCCAAAGAAAAGTTATGTATCATTTCAGTGAGGAGCAGATGTTTGATGAAAACAGTGCTGTTGTAAAATTAAAGTGTTTACCTTCTTAGAAGCAGTGATTCAATGGGGACTTGCACTATCAATGTGTAACAGCAATTTAAAAAGTATGCAGGGCATTATATCACTGTAATTATATTTCTTCAGGAAACTGAGTGGCTTGTTAAAGTCATTCTCAATGACACTGAGAGTGCAGACAGTGCAAATTTTGGTCCACCAGGACTAAGCACCCATGGTTGGCTGGACAAGGGGTCCTGTTTTATGCTTTGCACCAGGATCCATGCCAAAAACTGTGTACTGCTAGTAATTCCTTACAGCAGGCTGGCACCAGGCTGCTACTTGGTATGTCTGGCCAAGCATCAGTTCTCTCATGTAGCAGGATCTCTTAAGGATGTGAAGGCACTGTTGAGGTTTTTAATTTTTACTTTTATGTTGCTGATACAATCAGATTAGCTGGGGAAAAGGAGTGAGAACTCCATGGAATTAAATGTAGGACAGTCAGAACAGAGATGTTGCACCTCTCTTAGATGAAACAGATGGGATCTGGCCTATTTGCGTATCTCAAGGTGTTTTCATTATATGGACTATTTCCTAACTTCACCATTCCAATAACTTCCACAATATTTCCTAAGCAAAAAGTGTAAGACTAAGTTTTAAGTTATGATTAGACCTTTTGGCTTGAGTGGCTTATCGAAATGTTTGAATGAATCTAGAAAGCTGCTGTCTACAATGACACAGAATTTCTACAGTGTCAGTGTGTGATTTTTCTAGCTTCTCTTGAATTCATTCCTTTTTGCCATATTTCCAGAAAGAAAACTTCCTTCTTTTTTTGTCCTGATGGGGGGGGTTGTGTTTGGGGCTTGTTTTTGTTTTTGTTTTGTTTTTTTTTTCATGTGTAAAAACAGTTTTTCCACCAAATTTACACTTGTACTTGGTGGAAACTGAAGACTTAGGTCATGTAAATGCATCTTCTTAGGTCTGTTTCAAAACATTGGCAGTTTTTAGGTGGCTGAGAGTACTGGTGGACCTTTGGGATAGACTGCATGAGCTGTAGGATGGATGATCAACCATTCACCACAGAAAACTATGAAATGAGACTAGTACTTTAGACAGCTTGTTTATCGTCATCCTGGGTCATGCATCTGGCAGAGCTTAGTGACCAGGCAACAGCTAGTAGTGCTGCATTGATGCTCAGTAACCTGAACATTACCAGTGGGTCTCCCTACCCAGATGTCCCCATCTAATGCTAATTAATTAAAAGTCAAAATGTCTACTCACTTGAATGGGCTTTGAGTAAAATTCTTTGCCTTTTCATTGTACACAAAAAAATAAATATCCAAAATTCTGCCTGATTGTTAGAAATGGTCCATGGATGGTACTAAACAGTCACTTTAAAGCATGAAATCTAGCACTGCAAGTTTTTGGCACAGAAAGGTAGTTCAAATTCCTAAAGAAAGCAATTATAATAATTATTAGTAGTATAATATTTAGTATTATAACCAGGTCAAAAGAACAATTTGTAAGAACCATTTGGGATTTTTTAAATGATCCAAAAAAGGTAGGCATCTAGCTTTCAGTCCTCTTTAATGGTGGAAGAGAGCACTAGAAACTTCAGTTATTTATGCCCCTGTAAAAATCCAAGCATCCAAAAGAGAACTGGCAGAACTGGAAGCATCAATAGGGTGAAGGTTAGAAATGCTGAAAAAACTCTGGCAGAACTTCCCAAAGTAAACGGCATTGCAGAAGTTATGCAGGCAACCAGGAAATATAGCTGCAACCAAGAAAGCACCTTGAAGAAATGTAGGCAATAGGAGGGGACCTGGAGAAAACGTGAGCCTGATGAAAAGCTAGCTTCATAAACATGACCAAGAGTAAGAAAAATGAGGGAGAGACATCAAGTTTTCTTCCTGACTTCCAGTGACCTCCAGGCTTGCCTGTTCAAGGCTGAAAGAGGCTTTTTGATGAAGAAGATGTCAGAATACAACAAGCACAATCTTGTTGGAGAGCCAGCTCTTGAGCTGGATTGCAAGAATTCTTTGAAAACCACTGATGTGTGGAGATTGCAGTAAGTACTTTTTCTGAAGGAAGGGATTGCAAACAAGTGAATTCCCTTTTACAAAGCAAAAAGCAGAGTTACCTTTCTATGGCATCGCACTGTTATCAAAGAACATTGACATACTTCAAGAAAAACATCCCGATTCCTGAACTAAAGGCATATTTATATAGTCCATTATAAAGAGCAAGAAAGAAAACTACTCAAAGCACTGAGTGACCAATAGCACTGAGTGGTCCATCAATGAGAGACCTTAACTACAGCACAGTTGCCTTATCCATGTTTGCATTAAACCTAGACTAACAAATTTTCTAACTTCTAGTGATAAAGATAGTCCACATGACCTTGGCTATACTCTACGAATAATGTCAAAAGTATTGTTACCATTGTTACCCTGTGTATCTGGAATAAATTTCTCATCTAACACAAGGCAGACACTTCAAAGACTGTAAAGATATTTTCTTTCTCCCTGCAAGCGATTTATCAGCATTATTCCCAGGGAATTAATAGGCTCCAGGGGATTCCAGATGTCTTTGAATGGTCATGCTGCTTTTCCACTGAACTGTTCTGCCTATGGTTAAGGAACTACTATGACAACCTGTTCTCCAGACATTGACCGCCTGGCACTTTAGATGGCCCCAAGACTCACACAGTCTCACAAATTTCCAAATTGCCTTAACTAATGAAGTAGCATGGGAGGAGGTCTGGGAAAGCTTGCTCTAAGTCATTCTAATAGAGCATGTAAATATTATTATTCTTATGCCATCAGTTGTTCTTTCTTTTTGCTATGTCATTGGCAACATTTCCTTTGTGGGAACAATTTAGCTTGGGGAGCAGTCTGCTGAATCTGTCTTGCCTTAATTCCATCAGCCTGGGGGGCTTTTTCACTTAGAAGAACCTGTCTTCTTAGCAAAATAGTGAAAAATAGAATCAAGACTAGATGGTGTAAGGGCATATCAGGGCAAGAAGTGGATTTTCATTTGATTTTACTAATTGAGGTCTGTAACTGGGACTGAGTATTTTACCATTACCTTTGGAGAATGCAAGGTCTCTGAAGAAGACTGTAGATACTTAGAAGAAGCTATGTCCCCTTGGAGATTAAGGCTGACTTTGCCATTGCCTATTTTAGATGCCCACTTTTGGCATCAGGACATCTAAACTGAGTGTGTCAGTGCTACCAGGATGAGTCAGAACACTTACCCTCCTTCTGCAGTCAATAGAAAAATGAGTGTTTCTTAAAGTGTTGTTTACCATGCTGAGTGGGAAACTGCCTAGAGCTAGCCAAAAGAAATGCTAATTGCAAGAAAGACTCTGAAATTCCACTTGTAAGGAGCCCCTGAGTCAGATCTGCACTTCAGGCACCTCTGTCCATTGCTGTCCCTTTAATCTCGAGTGATGAGTCCTTGACTAAACAAATTTGTATTTGTCCCTTGTTCACAAAACAGCCTCATGTTAGACCACTCAGCCAAAGAGGCTGTGCATAGTGTGGTATGCCCTTCACGTCAGCATGCAATATTCAAGCCCACAATTATCACTTCTCCAGAGATGCCACGCTGCAGATAGAGGAATTTATTCAAAGACAAAAGTGGATAGAAAAAAGGCATCCTAGGTCAACCAAACACACGCCTTCCTTCCAACGACTGCATTGGCTAGGTATAAACTGACTGTTTTTGATAATAGCTTGGACTCCTAAGCGAAATGTAAACATTTTGAACACAGACACAGTAACTCAGGTGTCCACAATCTGGAGCTGAAGCCCATCCTTATGGCTTGACTCAGTTGCCTAAACCTAGGTGTGTATCTATATATATAAGATATGAACTTTAGGAGACTTAGGGCAGTCATTTAACACCAGAAGTCTGGCTAATCAGCTGGATTGAAGTATTCTGCTCCAATTTACCTGTTTTAGGAAAGGCTATTGAAGACAGTGTGAGTACTGCCTAGACTGGTCTTCATCCTGTTCTGTTATCTACCAGCAATGTCGGGTGAGAGACTCTCAGTTACTGCAGCTGACACCCTGCCCCTGAAAATACATAAATTTTGTTTCATTAATAGGTACCTCCCTAGTGCGTAGTACCAATTCCCAGATGTAACGGAGCTACACAGAGAGGAGACTTGTAAATGCTTGTATTATACTTTAGGTTTGTGCACAGATGTCAATAGTCCACTGTTTCGGGGACTGTTTCAGTCCTGAATTATTGAGACTGATTTTACTGATTCTGTTACCTGTTTTAGATACCATTGATTACTGCATTTACTTTCTGGATCTCACTGTATTAAAAATAGAGAACTCCACAGAAAGAAAGAGCATTTTATGAAGTCCCCTGTGTCTGCCCTAGGAATTTGGTTTTCTCTCTGTCCCTATGCACTGGTACCTCATCTCCTTCTTCCACAGATATCTGCTTTTGGCATTCTCTCCTCTTAAACCTTCTTTGCCCCATGGAGTTACACACATGAGAAGATGGCATAATAGGTTGTTGCAATATCCTCTTCTCTGAGGATCCTGTGGATACCTGAGTAACTGTGGGGGAATCACAGTCCTGCAAGATACAAAGCAGCAACAGTGTTTCTATAAAAGCAGATAGATCTTTGCATGAGTTAGGTAAAATCTAGTTCAAGCACCTATCTTACTGGGATGATAGTGTCAGGAGCTGGATCACAGGAGACGGTGGTTGTATTACCATACGCTCTTGAGATATTGTGAGTTCAGGCTTCCATAGGTCTTTCTTCTCAAGGAAACAAGCATTTAATATAGGACAACATCATGTCTTAACAGAAGACAAAAATTAATTCCTGTAAACAAAGGTATTCCCTGTGTTTTTAACTACTGTCAGAGAGAGAATATTGAGCTAGGTGGACTTTGTCCTCACACAGTGGATGCTCTCATGCTCTGTAGACAGAAAGTAGTTGCAATAGTAGATAAGAAATATTTTCTTAAAAACAGAGATTGGTATGTAACATTATTTTCCAGTACTCTGTTCTTTAGAGAAGTGTCTGTTACTTATGCAGTTGAATTACTTGAAAGCATTCTGTTAATTTTCAGAATATTATATTAAAATATAAACATTGGTGCTTTACAGCCTTTTAGATTTGCCCACAGTAGATGAATAATGGCTGAGTAATTATGAAAAAATGGTGATTACTATCAGAATTTCAAATTGTGTCTAAGAATGAACAGTTCTTGAGAATTTAAAAACTGAATGTACAGTCCCCTTGACCACTTCCCTGAGCCTTGAGGTCTCCCTTTACAAACTACTTTTTAGTTTCTTTGTGTCCCTGTCAAGGGAGATAGCAGATTCATAAACTGCAGTAATTGAAACCAGTGCAAATTTCTTGAGTATGACTAATCGTTACCATTTCTTACTGAAAATTCACTGACTCCTAGCCAAGATTTTATTAATTTTAATATGAAAACATCCACACCTATCATTTCTCCCCTGGGGTCTCCTAGGCTGCTGCAGAAATGGAGTCTGACCTCTATTGCTTTGGCTAGAGTTGAGGATGCGAAATCCTCTGGCTATCTGCTTTTTGGATAACCTACAAGACGCCAGGGGTCAGATTCTTGGCCTGGTAACGCTGCTTTGCACTGCTCTGGCTTGATGCCGCAGCTCCCATCACGGGGAATCCCAGGAGGAGAGTGGTACAAGGTTTGGGTATTCCTAACTTCAGATATCCACGTTTTCTCAGCTGCTGCTGTACATGGCAATAAAAGGGAGCAGCGTCCAAGCTGCTTAGGCTTAATTGGAGGGTTGAAATGGCCCCCAATGGGATGCTTCTGCCCAGCTAAAACTTTACTCTCAGTTTATTGACATCAAGTATGAACAATCTGGTGACTTAAGCAAAGATATGCAATAGATACATTTTCTGAAATGTTGACCAGGCGTTTGCTCCCCTGGGAAACATTTTTTCAGTTTTTTGCTAGTTTAGTGCAGTCTGACAAACACACCTTAGCAGTGCAGATGGACACCACCAGAGTCAAAAAGAGCACAGAGACACACACATATTTGTGTGTATCTTCTCCTGCACACACAATGGACACTTTAGGCTACCCTTTCTGTCTGTGGCAAATAGGGAAAACCAGAAACCCAGGCACTCTAAACTCTGCCTATTAACAAAGCTGAAGTACCACAATCTTGGGTATACCCCTCCAAAAACATGTCGATCTGTAGCCTTAAGGTTGATTTTGTACCATGTCTGTAGCAAAGCGATGTATGAAATCACAGAATCATAGAATGGTTTGGGCTGGAAGGGACCTTAAAGATCATCTAGTTCCAACCCCCTGCCGTGGGCAGGACACCTCCCACTAGACCAGGTGTTCAGCTGCATCCAGAAAATTGAGGAAAAGGAAGAGCACAGCTCCCGAGTCCATCGTTGACCTGGCTCTCATCCTGCCTGTGTGATGCTATCACATAAATGCTTTGGAGTAACATGGTATTTGCCTGATGGTGCAGGCAAATATCTCTGTAAAGTGTATCTTGCCCCCTCAGTGCACCAGGCTAATCCTGAAGCTAGTGGTTCTGATAATCATCACCTGATGATAGTACATGGACTTTCCCCCCATCATATGAGGGTGACCTTGACAAGGAAGGAGGGCATGGGTGGAGTTCTCCATCCAGGTAACCAGGAGGTAGATCTTTCTGGTTCCACGATGGAGCCCCAGTCCTTGTGCACACAGAGTTTGGGGGAGATGGGGATGCTGTTCCCAAAAAGGGTAGTACTACCTGCCGCCTTGTTACATGGTTGTTTCTTTCACTGGTGCCACAGAAAAGGGCAGGTTTGTGGCAAGAGGTAGAGGCAAAGTGTTAATAAGCAGCTCAGGCACTCCCAGAGCAGGTCTGTAGAGCCCCTGTGGGCTTTACTCCCGCCCCCCCCCCCCCCGGGTCCAGGAGATTTTGCATCCAGTGTAGGCTCCAAGCTACAGATTGAGGTAGGAATAACCCATAAACTTTGCCTTCCAAATCAAAACTTCTTTGTTAACCAGACTATTTCTAAATCAGTAACACTCTATCCCACCAGGAAAAATAAAAGAATCGTCAGTTGTTAGTCAACAGATAAAAAACCCAACCCCAAACCTGAAGCATTTTTCCCTTTTAGAGGAAATAAAATACATGGGGATCTAATGTTCTGGGATTTGAGAGGGAAAGAGCGGTGTGGCTTTACACAAGTGTACCCTGCTCTCTCTCCGTGCCATGGTGCAGGAGAAACACCCAGCTGCAGTCGTGTGACCCCTCTGGTCAGCCCAGGCTGGGGCTGATGTGCTCTAGAGGGAGCCACATCTGTCCTTGCTCTCGGCAATGGAGGTCATCAGCCTGCCAAGCTTTCCAGGAAAGAGGGAGTGGCCGGAGAGTCTTGAGTTACTGAGCATGGACCACCTGGAAAATAGTGTGCCGCGAGCACTTGTCCTACCTCTAGACACTTCACAGTAAGGAGTAAGGGATGCTGAATTGGCTCTGAACTCCCACCCAAACTTGCTTTGAAGACATGGAAGGGCAGGCAAGTAACATGCATGTTCTGTTCTAAAAAAAAATGGCAATAGCATTCCGGCATTTCAGTCTGTAATGGAGGTTGGTTTAGGATTACAATATTTGGATTTAGACTTGAAACACATAGGTGTTTGAGTCTATCTGGGGACAAGGACTGTTTGCAAAGCTCGGACCTGGACCCAGGTTCTGAACGAGAGTATCCTGCAAGTTTGATGTGTTTTGAGCTCTGACAGAGAAAAAGGGGAAAAAACAATTTTCTCCCTGCATTAGAGAGGAAGCATATTAATAACGCTGCCACTATTTGATGACTGGGGAAAAAATCCTAGTCTCTTGCAAGGCAAAGTTGGGAAATAGCTATCTTTTATTTCAAGAAATCAGAGTCATAAAAACCATAGCTATAAAACACACAGCAGCCTGAACCCTCTAAATAAAACCTCTTGTATTTTATGCCTCCTTTTCTATTTCAGGTCTTCATTTGCCTAATTACTACTCAGAGGCTGGCAGAGATTTTCCCTGCAGCGCTCAGCTTTGCTGACTGCAGAGACCCTACCTGGCACACTAAGTTAGTGCGTCAGCATTCTAGGTAGAAATGAATGAAAAATCAATCAGGGCAACTGCAGTGGCAGCAGATACACCTCTAACCTACTTTGTGCATGGTTTCGAACATTTCATTGTGTATTTAGGCATCTTTTAAAATGGTAAGTGGATCTGAAATAAAATAGACGTTTCTAGTCAGCCTAAGAAATGTTTTGTCATCTTTACTGCTTAGCTCAAGCAAACTTACCACCCTGACTGCTAAGTTAAGTTGCAGTCTTGATTGAAATGCCAAAACGTATGAGGAGATTGTTTTAATCTTGAAAATCTATCACCAGCAGATTGCATCATGCAGTGGATATAGATACAGTGATAGCTTTGATTCTTTTAGCTGTATTTACAGACCAGATGTAGAGTAGGGCTGGAAAAGCAAAAGTACACTAGAGCAGTTTTTGAGACACGGGTATTGCTTACATATGGTCTTGCAAGGAGTTTGGTTTATGGATGTTTGTGTGTGTGCTCTTATTTTTTCATGTTTTATTCCTGCATAGGCAGAGTTGAATATGGATTGCCAGTTTCATTTAATGAAAAGTCCATGATAAAAAGGTCCAGTCTCCATGCCTAAAAAATGAGTAGCTGCTGTAACTTTTTCAGCTGAGTGGATTAAATATGTTATAGACCCTCATATAGATCATAAGATCATTGCTGTAACAAATTGTGCAGTGCAACACTGTAAAGGTTTCAAAAAATTCACGAGCCTCTTTGTATGTGGTGCCCTTGCAGTGAAGAAGATTCTTTTGACTATAAAGATGAAGAGTCTACTTTTTCTGGTGCTGATTTCTGTCTGCTGGGCTGAACCTCACCCTGACAACTCAACTCTGGAGCATGAAAGAATTATTCACATTCAAGGTAAGGAAACACACGAGAAAATACCAGTGTCTTCAGATTACTGAGGGAAACAGAATAATGTGCTTAATGATCCTTAATTGTTTATTCTGTTGCACTGTTTTTAAATACTATTATTACTGGTGACAAACCTTTTCTTTTCTGGTTCTGCTGCATTATTATTGCTCCTAAGGAAAGTAAAAAAAAATAAATAATGAAAATTGGCACTGTTTAATAGCACTTACTCACAACCTTGCAGAGATTAGTGAGTAAAATAAAGCATGATTTAAGATAAAGAGCATGCATCCTAAAGTAATAAGCAACTGCAATCGATTGAAATACCTTTAGTTTATTGTGGAGTATATATGATTTTAAGAAGACTGTCATACATAGTACTTCACATTACAGAAAATTATTGCTGCTTAGTATTTAAAAAGGCTCAGCACATCTGAGATAATGATTGGGCTATTTAAACTAGGGGGAAAAAAAAAAAAAAAAGTAGCTTACCCCAAAAGAAATGTGTCTTTCCTCATACCTTTAATTCACACTAAGCATTATACTGGCCTTCTGCATAATCCTGTTTGGTTCATGTTTGAATCCCAGAGCTTATAGCTGTAGCAGGATTTGAGTCTGCAGTACAATGCAGCTGTTTTTTCAGTCTGGGCTTCAGCCATTGAGGGTCATCCTGTATAAGAAAAAACAGGGGATTTATGCAGTAAGGGCAGGCAGAACTAACAGGGATTTTCCTGATTTCATTTAGATGTTTCTTGAGGCTGGCTAAAATTAACCTTGCCGAATTAAGAAATGCAGCATTATTGTTCTCTCTCTCTTTAAAGTTTGATTCCTTTCTCTCAACGGTTGGCAAACTGTGTTATTTGAGTGTTTGTGTAAATATGAATTACCAAGTTAGGGCAGGTTACTAAGAAAGCCTGGACACTTAGAAGTTCACAGGAAAGTCACAGAAGTTAAAGGTAGCCTGCATCTTTGAAAACAGGCACTCGGATTGTCAAGGTCAAATAGGGAGTAACAGCTAGCTGGTTTCACTCTAAGGAAACTCACAGGATGAAGGTCAAATGAATGTGTTACATCAAAATGAAGACATATCACTGTCTGAGATAATGAACATTCATTCCCTAGGGTAAATTTCATATTAGACACCAATGACAAATAAACATATAGTTTGCCTTGCCTTGTATAATGCAGTTTCTTAACTCTGAATATCTTATTAATCTTTTTGGAAGAGTAAGTTAGTGGAAATAACTAAACAAAAACAAAACTGTTTTTCCTTATTCTGGTTGTGTTAAACCTGCTGTGTCAGCAGATAAGCATAATTTGCAAGTCATATCTGTCGCTTCAGCATGTGTACAGAGCAGTCTGCAAGTGCTAAATAGTTTAAAGCTGATAAAAGTTTCAAGACGGACTGTTCTCCCTACCCATGAAAACTCATCTGAACCTCGAGAGTTTGTTTCTTCCGGGAAAGCTGGCTAAAACTTAAAACTGAGCTCTACCATGAGCTTTGTGCATTAGCTGATTCAGGCTCTGAAATACACAGACCATAAATCAAAGAGAATAAAGCTGTTCAAAACTCGATATTTTTACTACTAATTTCTTTCATTCCACTCTGCATTGTGGAATCCCATCAGGCTTGGGATTCTGCTCTGCCCAATGCTGCATAAACACATAAGATGATCTACACCTGGAAACAAGCTGGAAGTCAGGGAAGGCTGTGGAACACATGTGTTATAGCTTCATACAAAAGGTATTTTATATTACATTAAGGAGTGTAGCATCCCCCTCCACAGCTGAAATGAGAGATGTGTAGCTGAACTCCTCCTGGATTGCGTGCTTTGTAATGCCTTAGAATTACAAAAGGTGCAGATAGATGTTGTATAGTCATGTACACAGAGCTGAAAGGGATCTCCTGAGGCAATGAACTAATCCCTCTCCTATTGCCTTTTTTACATCATGTAATCTCCCGTAGGTTTAGTTTCATTTTTTAAAATGCTGAGTTTCAAATCTCATTACTGCAAGGTAGTTTTGGACCCTGTTTTTCTGATATGAAAAGCACTCTCCTAATTCTCCATGTTTATTCGCCAGTGTGTTGCCTTGTGCTTCTCCTAGTGTTGTTCCTTAGCTTCAAGTAACAATTTTTCTTCTTTGATGTTCACTTTAAAACATTAATAAGACAACACCATATCCTCACAAATTTAATTTGAGCAAACTTTTTCAAATTCTTCACTAAGTGTATAACCTCCAGTTGCCTGATAATGTTAGTAGTATATCCCTGCACTTATTCTTGTTTGAATTCATACTTCCTGAGTGCTCCCAGCCAGGGTTTTATTCCAGGTAAAATCTTAGGCTGGCACTAGTATTTTTTTTTTTTTTTTTCACAGCTAAAATGTTTTGTTTTTCAGACCTGGGATCAAATCTGTACTCTTCCCAGCCATGTTGCAGTGCTGGTCAATAGTCTACTGTGATAGACAACATTTAGGAGTCATTCTCCCTCATTCTCACTTGCAATTAACGAGTACAAGGTTTATATGAGTAGTTCTTCATACTAGGCCTTAAAAATCTAAATTATGCATTCAGTATTAAATGTTATCGTACTTTTTCCACCCTTCTGTCTTCAAACATCATAAATGTCCATTCTCCTCCTTTCAGTGATGTTTAATATGCCATGTGAAAGTTTTATTAATTCAATAGTCACATTTACTTTATAAGGTAAAATTAGTGGAAATACGAAAGAGTCTCAAAAATTATAATGGAGAGAGTTCAGTGGCCTTTTTCTAGGCTAATCATTTATGCTTCAGCCCAACCGATGGCAGTTTCCTCTGTATCTAGTTCTTAGACAGTTAGCAGAGTTTCTACTATAACACCTACTTTCTCCATCCAGTCTAATTTCCTATATTTCCCATATCACTTGCTTCCCATATCTCCAAGCAATTGATACATCACATTTCCCTGGCCTTATACATTTACTTCTATTATATCATTGATATCAAATTAGTCTGAAACGCTTTGGTAAGTATCTGTTGCATCTTATCCCTCTTTCTAGTGACTTACGCCAGTTCTGTTCTTCAACGATTTTTCTTCAAAAATTGTTCTAATGTCCTGTATGCTGTTGAGGTCAGACTAATTGGCCTGTTAATAGTTAAGTTACTTTCCTTACATATATTTGTTATTTTGCTGTTGTCCAGAAACACATGATGCCATTCTTAAAGTGATAGATGAGCTAATATCTCTGCCATCAGGTTTGCCATGCCAAGTGTCAGTAGCAACGTCAGTACTTCAGGCTGTGAGTTTTCTACCCTTTTCTTTGAACAGCCCATATTTTCTGAGTTCAGCTTTCATCTTTATCTTTTCATTTCATATCGATACACTTGTACTTTAAACAACATCATACTTCCAGAACATCAAAACTAACATTATTAAATGGAGAGGATTTGTTAATACAACTCTTGGGTCATTTCTCTATTGTCTTCCACCTTTATCTGTGTAGTGACTCCGTACTCCAAAATGAACCTGTGCCTGTTTAAAAGACTTTTTTTCACTGCTACACTAAGATCTTTTGCAGTCTTTCCTGACACGCTTTTGATCCATGCTCTGTTTTGTCCTCATATCATTTCTTACTTCTTCACAACCTGCTAAAGCAGTAATGTACAGTGCCACCTCGTCATCTTTATCTTTCTTTTGGCCTTCCTAAACAGCAGCCACCTATCAATATGGTATTATGGTCTGACGGCTATTTCAGTGCGCTTCTGGCTCCCTTCACAACCATGTCAGGAACCAGAAGATCTAGTTACCCAACTTTGCTGCCCCTCCATTAGTACAAAAACTCCTGCCATCTCTCTCAGACTCAGAATTTGCTAACCAGAGTGAATAGTGTTTCATAAATTGTATTGTTCTCTGATTATAGCGACAGGTCATTGCTTTTTAGGAACACAGAGCTCTGTCTTTCAGATGTCTTGAAACTGTGGATTTCTTTAGCTTTACTAAACACTTGCCATAAAGTGCCATTGCCACTTTAACATTGCAATAGGTATAAATATCATGTTCTCTCTTAAATCTTTCAATTTTCCTTATAAATGAACCACTCATGAATATTTCTGTTCCTGCTGTCAGTGTCAGCTCTAGTTCCTGGTTCTTCCCTTGCTGGTTAATACAATGAAACTGGACCTCAGTCAAATTTCTCATCTGCTACAGTTTTACCCCCTACCTTTACCAGTATTCCTTTCTGCTTCTTTGCTCTGTCCCACTTCTTTTGTTTATATCTTTTCTTCTTTGGTTTTGTTCCAATATTTATGAACAAAATTTATGAGAAACCTAAAGCTGCATTTCATCTCTTCTGTGACTTTATTTCCTTTCCTGAAGCCTGTAGTGGATTTCATGGTTTTGGTCAGGCTGCTCTATTATCCCAGACTGCTTGACCATATCACCTTCCTCTCTGGTAGTTTGTCTGCATACAAAAGTCATTCCAGTTTAACTTTTATGGAAAAGGGCAAATGAGAGAACTATATTTGAATGAGATGTGTTGTCCCCCTCACCCTCCCACCCCGCCAAACTGCATGTGCCTTAGGGGATACCAGTTTCACTGTTTAGAAAAAATTGTAATACTAAATGAAATCATCTGGTGAATGTGAAAATGGGACAAAAGTATACCCTTGCCACTTAAGTGTCCACAACAAGAAAACAATACTACTCTAAGCATATCAATGTACTTAAAGACTTGGATTTTCTCTGAAGTCAAGATCTGTGAAGGACTCTGTGACCCATGAGAGAGGAAGATGATTCTTTTCAGTGCTCAACTTTGAATATCTGTCTAATCTATTCATAGTGCTAGTTACTGCCCAATTATTCAAAGAGGCAGAGTACCCTTAAGTGTAGCTGTTCTGCAAAATAAACAAAGTTTACTAAGTCATTACCATAATTGCTAAGTTAATTACTTTAGGGTGGCAGGAGCCTTTAACATATGCTTCCAGTTTGTTCAGGTTTTATTTCTAAAACCTTGTATTTCTACAACAAGGAAGGCCAGAGAAGAGAATACAAAGTTTGGTTTGAAAAGGATCAACTTTTACCTTTTCAGCTCTTCCTTGAATATAAGTGAGTTTATGTTATGCAGAAATTTTTTACCTTTCAGATACAAGGATACACCCGTTTGCCTATCAAGAAATCTGTGCAGATATATGTATACAGACCAAGAAATGTGACAACATGAAATGAGCAGAAAACTTTCTAAGATTGTCCTATTAAAAAAAAAAAAAAAAAAAGGGGAAAGTTAAATAAATTAATCAGTAACAACAGCAAAAGAAATATTTGCCCAACTTGTTCTGCATGATAATGAGTTTTGTTCAGAGTCCATGTCCTTTTCTTCAAAACAAGCCAGAGCCAAAAGAGAGAAAGAAGCTGCATTAGACTTGCTGGACTAGCCAAAAACATAACAAAAGATTAGGTGCACTACTGATTTTACCTCATACCTTAATTCTTATCTTCCCAAGTTTCATACTTTTCCTCTTCACTTTTGACTTCCTTCCGTTAGTCCATGTTTCTGCATTTTCCCACGTTACCTGTTATTTCTTTCCATTTATTTTTTCCGCTTAAAATTTCTCACTGGTTTTGGTGCCTTTCAGGACACTTTATGTCATGATCTGCTTTGCAATTTCTTCTTAAAATTGAGCTGCTTCTTTACATTAACACAACCTGCTTTCCTCTTGAGACCAAGGCACGTTGCAACAGCATGTGATAGAAACGTCAGCAAAGAGCAACCTCACCTAGTGTTGGCATGCTGGTTTCATTAAGGCATTCAGGACTGTGTATTCTGAAAAAGACCTTAAATTATAGCTACCAGTATATTTGGGTTGCAAAAAATTACTACAGAACCAAAAAAGCATTTACATTAAACATCAATTTAAATTACTAATTTGCCTTTACTTTCTACATCAGTCTAATTCCAAATATATAGCATTTAAAAGTAATTAAACAACTGGAAAGCTCCTCCATTTCCATGTGATATTTTGGTTTTGTCAAACAGTCTCAATGCCACCCATGAAGATTTCCTTCTGTACAGAGAAGGTGCAGAGACATCATGATTTCTCTTCTGTTCTGATCTATGAGGCCTGATCTTCATGCAGTTTTTTTATCTACACTGAAGTAAACACATACTTAAAGTTTATTTAAGGCACAAGGTGGCAATATTTCAGAAGAGCTGAAGTTTATTATTTCCCTGATGGTTTTATGTGCTGTTAAGCCTCCTAGAAACCTAAACTTGAGTTAATACGACCCCTTTAACAATTCCCCCCAACGTGTTGCTCAGATTGAGTAGATGGAATCAGCTGAAAAATGTTTTACATCAATCTTGTTGTCTCTGTGTTGGAGAGACAGATTTCTTCTCTGCCATTTATAAAGCGGGTATTTTTAGCTGTGCTATTATTTGGAACCAGGTAAACTTTTAAACTAAGATTTATCTAGCATCTCTCTTACCAATTGTATGTCAAAACTTAAAAGTAATGTGTAGAGAGTATTTTATCCTGTCATTTTAGAGGTAGGAACAGGGGAGTTTGATGCTTGTATTTTCTTTCTCATGACATAAACAAAATTACATTAATGCTTGGGCCAAATAAGAACAGCTTTTCCTAGTCTTACAGCTGATTTGCAAAAGTTTTTAGATTATTTTTCCAAAAGTAAAAGTAAAAACATAGTTAGTTAAAACATAGAAAAAATATAATAGGAAAAGTATGTGGAAAAAAAGTATTTGTGTAATTCTTCCTCATGTTTTTCCCTTCAGATTCTCTGAGTAATACAGACATATATGTGTATATCAATAATGCACTTCCATACAAATTATAGCAAGTGGGAATTGTGGTTATCACAGAAATCGTTTTTGAGTTTTAAGTTAGCACGGTAGGATAACAAAACATGTCGCTGCTACAGGAAGAGTGAGGCTATTTTAGCATAACAGTTAGGCTCAAGTCCCTGGTAACACTACAGAAAAGACAGAAACAATTCTGTTTATTTGAAGTAGGATGGCACACAGCATTATTGACCTAATGTCTTGCTAACAGTGTGGAACATTTGGGAAATACATGAGTTTATCTGACAAAACACATCAATGATGTGATCCCTGACTTATGATTTTTTTCCCTCTAAAAATGCACATTTTTTTTCTCCACAGTTGCTCTGTAAGCGAGTCCATTAAAATGTGGAAATAATCAAGTTTTGTAGCCAGTTCAACATAAGTTTCTGGACAGTTCTGATGGATAAAGTGGATAAAGCTGTTTCCTAAGGGACATGGCGTGACTCATGCTCTCTGCCCCACACTATGTTCCTGGCCTTTCAAACCTGGCTTGCCATTGCTCTTCAGTGCAGAAGCCAGTTAAGAGAAAAAAAAAAAAAAAAAAAAAACAAACAACAAAAAGAAAGAAAATCCCGCACAAAAAAAAAAAAAACCCAAACCTCTAAAAAGACAAACCAACATGAGTGTGTGCCCAGCAGTAAAATTTGGAAATAAACCAATAAGCTAGCAGGTGAGACTGAACTGAGAGCTCTAGCAGCGTGAAAGCAGCTCCACTTACTGTCCTTGAAGTGGGGATCACACTGAAGGCAACGTCAGATGTGTACAAAGCAATGACAGCCAGAACAGCAGTGCTAATTGCATAGCATTCAGACAAGGGAGAAAGAGAGGAAGAGAATAAAACAGAGGCAGATAGCATGCTGTGTTACTTAAGGTAGAAAGATACCCCTTAATTTGCAGTATATACCTCCATACCTCCTCGATTTGGAACCGCTGAGATACAGCCAAGCCAACCTGAATAGCAAGTTTCCAAGTGAGTTTTCATTTGTGGCAGGCAGTCTTTCCCTACAGCTTGGAAAAGGAGGTCCCAGAATTTTGTGTTGTCCCATGCAACTGGATAGCTTCTGCAACTTGGACAAACTCATTTTTAGCTAGCTTAGCTTTTTTTGCATTATGTTGCCTTTGTCATCCATCTAGTTGCACCAAGAGGATTAACAAATGGCCACAGACCACCAGAATCGATGGTGGGGGAGCAGGAGTGGAAAAAGTACGGCAAATTAGTCCCCAGTGGTGCCTTGTTCTGTACTAACAGCAAAGCTGCTGCCTGTCTTAACAAGGCAAAATATGCCTGGAAGGGTGAAAACCCCACCTTGCAAACCTTTCTCATCCCAATTCTGACCTTGGAGCTGAGACCAGAGCCAATAACCAGGCTGTTGCCATCGCTGTTCCCAACAGAAAGAGCAGCTGGAGGTTGGCATTCCTCACTGTTAGTCCACCATCTGAGGGTGCATGCATGTGGTCTGCCTTGTCTCCAGCAAGTATCCAAACTGTCCTGTCACAGACACCATTTAGCAAGGGATTATCTGGGGTTTGCGGGGTTTATAGTTGTTTGACCATTCACCTTACAAATTCTCTGATGGTACTTCTAAATAAAGTAGTTCTGGGGAAAAAGAAGGATTGTCTTCTCCAAGTAACATGCTGGACTCTGTGATAACACTCACATGTCCCATCTTTTTCCTTCTTGCGCTCATCTTTTAAATATTCCTGCCATTTAGGCACAAAGATAATTCTATTCAGAAGGAGCAGCCTTGTCAGAAACCCAATGAGGAAAGCAGCCAGGGAGCCACTCTGAGAAGCCTTTAAAACTGTGTTTAACCCATCTTCCATGCTCAGATCATTGTTTCACAACAGATCATTGCTGCTTGTATTAAGATAACCCAGGAAGCAGGATTCATTCCTCATGTAAGCTGACTTTCACAGCAGTAAGCTAGAATGCTGTGTTCAGAGTGCTAAACATGTTGTAAATAAAGGGATTCGGGTTTGCTCTGTGTTTGGGCATTTTTTTGTTGATCGTGATTTTTTTTAAACTCCTTTGTCAACTCCAGAAAGACCAAGGCCACTCATTTTGCCATGCTCCCAAAAATACACAATTAGGTGAATTTGGCCCTGGTTCTCACTGGCTGCTGGATAATAAAGACCTCCTGGTCTCTTGCCAGACCCCAGTCATCTCATTTTTAATCCTGAATCCCTGCTGCCTGCATGTCTTCTGTGTGTCTTCTGGCCCAAAAAGAAACTATGCAGCATCCCCCAATCTGACATCTGCTTTTCCTCAAAAGCCAGAGATTCCTCTGTCCTCCTCTCCTAGCTCTGGGAGCAGAGAGAAGCGCACACTGCCCCATTGTCTTGCCAGAGAGAAGGGCACATCATGTCTTTTTCTGTAAAAGAGAACTGGCTTTTAGAAGACTTGGGGGTGGAGGTATATTTCAAGTTTTGTATCTCCCTTTGAACCTCTGGAGATGTAGGAGGTGTTCCAGGCTGAGAAGAGCCATGCGTTTCTTTCTTTTCCCAGGGTCCCATCCCCTCCGTTCTTTACACTTAGTGAGATATGAGCTCAGGTGGTGGCTGCTGCAGAGGGCTGGAGGAGGCGGGAGGCAGCCAGGAGAGAGGTACACCACCGCATAAGGACGCTAACGCTGGAGTCAGAGGTGACAGTGCTCTGGGCAAGTCTCCAGGCCATGCTGGCACAGGCTAGCTGTTGTTAGAAAGAGCGAGTGTTAGCAGCCTGAGTCAGACTCTCCCTCCTGCCCCGGTCCTTTCTGCTAATATTTATTAACTTGACTATTTCAGTATTAAAGACCCAACATAGCTGAGCTCTGATTCAGATTTCTTGGTAATAACCACCCCAAACCATAACAGTTCTCCTCCCAAGGTGGACAGAAGTCTGTGGAACGTCTTTGTCCCTGAAGGAAGCAGGGAAGTTTGCAGACAAGCCATCCTGGCTGCCTTCACTTTCTTCCTTCTCCTCGGCCTGTGGAAACAGTGTTAGCAACACTTTCCATGGTGTCTTGCCTCAGATCACCTCTCTCCTTGGATGCTCTCCTCTGAAAGGGGGAAGGTGGGTTATCGGAGCAGCCCTGAGCCTCTGCTCGCCTCCGGGAATAAGGGCAATGAAAAAGAAAACCAGTTATGTGGGGCTGCAGGTGATCTGCTGTGCAGCAATGATTTGTCACTAGGTAGGAAGGTCTCTCATCCTGGTAAAACAGCTCTCAGTGCTCAAGCTTGTTCATTCTAGAGGAGACTGGTACCCTGGCTAATCTGTCCTGTGCAGGTCATAGCAATGCTCACGACACAGCATGTCCTCACAAAGAAGATTTTAGATACCTGTTTTTCTAAGCAGATGCAAGTTTGCACTCAGCAAGCTTGTCCTTGCAGTTACTACCCCAAATGTGTTCACATAATCATAAAATGCTGAACACCCTGGGGTTTCTTCATAGAATCATAGAATGGTTTGAGTTGGAAGGGACCTTAAAGGTCATCTAGTTCCAACACCCCTGCCGTGGTCAAGGACAACTTCCACTAGACCAGGTTGCTCAAAGCCCCATCCAACCTGGCCTTGAACACTTCCAGGGATGGGGAATCCACAACTTCCCTGGGCAACCTGTACCAGTGCCTCACCACCCTCACAGTAAAGAATTTCTTCGCAATATCTAAATCTCCCCTCTTTCAGTATAAAACTCATCTTATCACTACACTCCCTGATCAAAAGTCCCTCCCCAGCTTTCCTGTAGGCCCCCTTTAGGGACTGGAAGGGGGTCTAAGGTCTCCCTGGTTCCTTCTCTTCTCCAGGCTGAATGACCCCAACTCTCTCCGCTATAGGAGGTGCTCCATCCCTCTCATCATCTTCATGGTCCTCCTCTGGACCTGCACCAATAGCTCCCTGTCTTTCCTGCACTGAGGACCCCAGAGCTGGATACAGCACTCCAGGTGGGGTCTTACCAGAGCAGAGCAGAGGGGCAGAATCCCGTCCCTCGACCTGCTGGCCACACTTGATGCAGCCCAGGATGTGGTTGGCTTTCTGGGCTGCAAGTGCACATTGCCAACTCATGCTGAGCTTCTTATCCACCAACACCCCCAAGTCCTTCTCCTCAGGGCTGCTCTCCATCCATTCTCTGCCCAGCCTGTATTTGTGCTTGGGATTGCCCTGATCCAGGTGCAGGACCTTGCACTTGGCCTGGTTGAACTTCAAGAGGTTTGCACGGGCCCACCTCTCAAGCCTGTCAAGGTCCCTCTGGGTGGTATCCCTTCCCTTCCCTCTGCTGCTGCTTAGTGTAGCCAGCATGGGCAAATAGTGAAGTCACACTGAAACTGCAGTTTAGGTGAAGATATCATTTAGCTGGCAGACCTGTCAACAGGACTCCGAAGCCTCGGACTGTCTGGAGACATTTATGAGCTACAGATCCCAGCGTCTCCCTGCACCCACCGTGGCTGCAGACACACCACAGGCTTTTGCAGTGCTGTGGAGACAGAGCTGGACGGCTGGGATGCTCCCTGGTGGGCTCGTCACTGACACCTCGCCTGTCAGCCCGTCTCCATCCCAGTCATACACACCTCTCGCCTGGCCGAGGGCGTTTTTGCAGGTATTTATGTAGTTTTGTCCTATCAATCCAGATTCATCCCCACAGATACCAGCAGAAGAATTGCTGCCAGCTTTCATAGGGTCAGCTTCTCAGCAGCCTTGGCTTTTGCTGAAACCCGAGAGCGCCAGACTGAGCCTTGGAGTCGGGAATCAGATTTCCAGGCTGTTACATTGACTTGCTGAACACACACGGGGAGTTACGAAGTCTTTCTTCACAGTCTGTTATGTAGAGCGAGGTTGGTAGTTCTCTCCCAGCGAGCAGCGCACTGGTAATTCATTGCTAGTTTCAGTGGGTTTCTCAGTGACAAAGGACGGCAGCATCTATACAAGCGGTGAGCTTGCTAAATCAGTTTTGCAAACTGCGCATGAGAGGAGGGGCAAGAGCTACCGAAAGAAGGAAATATCCTCACTTTTGGATACATCTGCTGACTGCCACCATGAAATCTGTGTTTTCCCGTGTTTTCCCATTTTTTCCCAAGGCAGCACAGCCTGTCAAAGAAGCCCCAGAGACTCAAGGTTGGAAGCAAGCACTGGCTTGAGCTGACTGCCCTACATATAATGATTTCATAGAGCAACATCAGCCGTACTGACGTAGTAGTGAAAAAAGAGAGCAGGGGGTCTGCGGTGAGGGTGAGGAGGAGAGGGCCCAGCCAATTAAACACAGGTTTGTGTGAAAAGTGAGATCAAAATATCAAAGAAAAAACAGTGGTGAGTTTGAAGGAGATGAGGAAAACAGATGAGGAAAAAACAGATTGGGATGGTGAACAAAGTGAGCAGGAGAGGACTGGATTTTACATTTGAAGATAAACTGGACTTCCTTACTTTGGTGGAAGTATGTCAGAAGAGGAACTCAAACTCAAAAATTAGAATAAAACACAAATAGAAAATTAGACGTTTTAGAATTACGCTCACGCTTTTCATGTCAATACAAATAGTGCTATTTGATACAGTAATGGTTTTTCTGTTTTGTGAGCGTGACTCACTGCCTCTCAGATCGTGAGGGGCTTTGTGTGCTGCTGCCTGAATAAGCTGAGTCCATACATAAGAACTGAATTATGAAAAAAAGATGCAGCATTGATAGACAGCTCTTGAACAACCTGCAGGGAAACACGGGATGTTCGTGTGGAGCCTTTTATGGATGGTGGCATTCATCCACCAGCCATACACCGCTGTAAATATATTTATACAACTCTATCTTCATGACTGTGGAGTATATAGGATGGCCTCTGCCTATATAAGGGGTCAATGCTGTGAACCAGTTAGCCTCTCTGCCTGTCTGGGAGTGTACACGCATGGACATACTTGCAGCTAAGTAAATAATTATATATAACTGTTTTATACACCCTACTGCTGCATCGGTACAAAATGATTGCAGGGAAATGATGCTGCAGACCTAATGCACAGTATAGCTGGCTGTTATGGCATTGACCATGTCCATTCTGTAAAACGTAGATTGCAGACTAATCCTTGTTTTTTGTTTTTCTCCTTGAATCCTAACAGAAAATGGACCCCGCCTACTTGTGGTAGCAGAGCAAGCTAAAATCTTCTCACACCGGGGTGGCAATGTCACACTGCCATGTAAATTTTACCATGAACACACGTCAACAGCTGGCTCAGGAACCCACAAAATCCGGGTCAAGTGGACCAAACTCACCTCAGATTACCTCAAAGAAGTGGACGTCTTTGTTGCGATGGGACACCACAGAAAGAGCTACGGAAACTACCAGGGCAGAGTGTTTCTGAGGGAAAGCAGTGAAAATGATGCCTCTCTCATAATCACAAATATAATACTGGAGGATTACGGGAGATATAAGTGCGAGGTGATTGAAGGATTGGAGGACGACACAGCAGTGGTAGCTCTGAATTTGGAAGGTGGGTAACACCTGAATTATACTTAAATTCAGATTTGCGCGGTGTTAAGGAATACCTGCTTTTTTCTCTTAATACTGCTGATTCTGTGTTAACAGCAAGCTGAGGAATGGGATTCATTGTGCTCTGGGGATCTTGGCTTGACAGCCCATGACAACGATCATAAATTAGAAGGACATTAGGACTTCTATACCTTATGTTAGCCTACGGCATATTCAGCTCCCAGTGAGACCCGGTGTGAGGGGAGCCAGAAAAGAATGACCAAACATAGTATGAAGAACTCCATATGTTTTTAATTTGCTCCTGTCACTTTACAGAAGTCATTGCGTGTTTTTACAGTAGGCTTAGGCAAAATTATATTAAATATCCCCCTAATAGCCATTTTACAGAACTTCTGGACATTTTAGATTATCGAGCAAATGCAGATCTTTTTACAAAGACCAAAAATGTTAAAGTAGTTTTCCAGAAACAATGGTTTTGTTTTTTCCAGCCTTATAATTACATAAAATAGATCCCTATATTGCCTGCCAAGACAACTCCTACATGTAGTCTGTAGTCATTTCCCTCAGCAATATTATTAAAAGTAAAGCATTAGAGTACAAAGCATTATGAAAAAATAAAGTGAAACAGTTTTAAAGAGGAACAAAAATTCAGCTTTCCTTTACTCTTATGAAATTCAGATAAATTTTATGAGATGCAGTGCGTGTAAACCAGCATTTGGCTTTTTTCCCCAAAGCACTGCACTGAACTCAGCAGTAAGCTAAAAGTTGCATGAAGATGTCTCCCTTACCCTTATACTCACCAGCAAATGTGTGCCAGAGAGAACTGCATAGAAGCCACGTTATCTGTGAAAAGTAGCTAGGAAAAAAAAAAGAAGCGAAAAGAAGAAAATCAACCCCCTGGTTCTCACACCTGTAAACAGGTGAAATATATGACTCTCTCATAAAGGGTTATTGTATGTTATGATGGTTAGTTAGTTAACCTGCATAATAAGACTGGCTGAGTGGTTCTTGGAACCAAATAGATGTCATGGGCTTAGCGTACTTCTTTACATCCATTTTTCCATTCCTGGTTGGAAGGCTGCTGAAAACTTCCATTTCTGAGTGCAGAAAGGCCCTGCACAGTTTCCATGCCAGCCGGACAGTCGATTTAGGTTGTTTCATCTCACATAATCCATCTTTAATAGTGCTGCACACCATTGCTTTTAAACTTAGGAGACAAAGAAAACTGGACATATACATGTCCAGCTTAAGGTGTCTCAAACAGTTTTGAGTGAAGACAGAAATAAGGAGGAGGAAAAAGCATTTTACTTTATTCTTCTTACCTAAGTGAAAGCAACGCTCTGGTCGGCTGCCTGGGCTGCAGGTATGGGCCCTGTGGTCAGGAGACATATTCCGAGGTGGGCAGCCCCAGGGACTCACAGGGTGGTTTCTAGGCAATAAGGATGTAAATAAAAATGTGGTAAGTGCAGCTATTTCCTGCACATGAAGAATCTCAAGCGCCACATAACCCAGGTCAGAAATACGCAGCATCTTTTTACCTGTGTTTGTCCCCAGAATGTCTCTTCTCTTCTCATGATGTTGTGCAGGCGGTCCGGGAGACCACCCCTGGGTTACGAGGATGCTCAATAATTTGATAATATTCTTCTCTCAGTCTCCTTAGATACCAAGTACATACCTCTATCAGGCTTCCAGATAAGACACTACATATCTTGTTCCACATCAGATGCTGGGATTTCCCTGCATTTTGCAGCATTGTGATATTTTTGCCAATGTAAAAGGGTCAGAGCAGGTGTAAAATCTTCCAATGTGTTCATCACACCACACATCTGGACCAGATACTCGTCTGGTGCCACTTAGCATTGTGCCTCTGAAACAAAAGTTCATTAGCTTTCTGCTATTAAAAGGGAGGAGGTTCTAGTACAAATGCTCCCTGCTGTGCCAGGAGTGCCTGGGGAAGGAGAGATGCTGGTGGCTGCAGTGGCAGGTCAAGAAGTTTTACCTGAAGCTTGGTACAAATACTTGTGCACGTGCAGAGAGCCACATTTGGAAGGCAGTACTGGATTGATACTAGACTAAGAAAGTGATGAGAAAGTCTCTTTACTGCAGGCAGTAACACAACAAAAAGGAGATTTTCTACTTTTTTTACTGTGTCTGTTTCATGATATAGCACAGACCAATGGATACAAGGTCTGGGTCCCACCTCCTGATAGGCACTGTCCCCTCTAGCTTGCCGCTGTTACTCTGAACAGTGTCTCCCTCTGAAGTATGCCAAGCCCAGCCCATCCTGTGCAACAGCACCACTCCTTCCTGGTTTTCCCCACCTCCAAAATAAGGAAATTCATGAGGATAGGAGGGGTCATATTTCTTCAACGCAGTATGTTCCAATCTTTGCTCAAAGGAAATGTTGTACATTTTAATTAGTGTCTGGCTAACATAAGGAACAAAGTCTTTTTAATTATTTTTGTCAGATATGGGACAAGTGTAAGACTGGTCATTTCTGACTTTACAGAGTGATGTTTTCTAAACTGACAAGAAAAATTTGTTTGTGAAACCTCATGGTAAAATGTAACCTTTCAAGTGAGGTAAGGCTAGTGAATGTGTCAGTGTCAGTCCTGCCTATGGCCACTGAATCCAATGATTCGGGGTCTAAGTTACATTGAATTTTCCTTCTAAAATGATAATGATTAAAATACACTTATATTTACAATGGATATGTGTGGTTGGTGGAATCTGTTTGCATGCCCCTGTGCTTATTTTTTCATCTCATCTGCAGCTTTATGTAGTGCTGGCTTTAATTGCTGTTTCATGTATTTCAGCAATGCAGAACAGATCAAGGCAAAAAAAAAAATCAATCCTTGGACAAATCCAAAAATATATCAGCCCATTCCAGCATTCTACATCTGTTATAAATAATAAGGTTAATCTCACAGTGGGAAGGATTTGCATCAATAGCCTGATGTCCTGAGATGGTGGCCCTAAGGATGTTAATTGTCAGCAAGACAAAAGCATTTATGTCCAGGAATGCCCGCTAGCAGTGCAAAACAGCTGATTGCTCCAATATGAGCTCACTGTACAAACGATATAGCTTTGGTGAGGTGAATGCTTGTTAATATATCAATATGAAAACAGTTGACCTCTACCTCAATGGACCTTTTTTCTTCTCCGAATGTGGCAGTGTTTTATTCATAGAATCATAGAACCATAGAATGGTTTGGGCTGGAAAGGACTTTAAAGACCACCCCGTTCCAACCCCCTGCCCTGGGCAGGGACACCTCCCACCAGACCAGGTTGCTCCAAGCCCCGTCCAACCTGGCCTTGAACCCCTCCAGGGATGGGGCAGCCACAGCTTCTCTGGGCAACTTGTTCCAGTGCCTCACCACCCTCACAGTACAGAATTTCTTTCTAACATCTGATCTAAATCTGCCCCTTTTCAGTTTAAAACCCTTACGCAGTCCCTCCCCAGCTTTTCTGTAGCCTCTTTAGGGACTGGAAGGGACTCTAAGGTCTCCCTGGAGCCTTCTCTTCTCCAGGCTGAACACCCCCAACTCTCTCAGCCTGTCCTCATAGGAGAGGTGCCCCAGCCCTTTGGGTACTTTTAGCTTTAAAAAAACAGCGAAATTAGATTCAGTCTGTGTTTGTAACATACCTTACATGGCTTTGGTACGTTTTCTTCCCTATTATTTAATTCAAAACCACGCTGTTTCCACCCACGCTGGTGAGACAGTGCTGTCTAGCAGCTAAAGCTCAGGACTGCAGTATCCCACAACTACCAGCTTTAAGAACTATTCAATCATGTCATGATTATCATTCTGTTTGTAGCCTTAAGTACAAGGACCGGTCTAAGGGCAGGAGGGTTGGGCTGGGCATGGTAGCTGCAAGAATGTCTCTCTGCAGAGAGTGGGACGCTTTTTAAGTTGGCCTTGTCACCAAAGCCATTTTGTCACTGAAATGGCCTTACTCTCCTCCTGTACATAAAATAAGCATCATGAGTTTTACGCTTTTTGTCAAGTGTCCTGAGAGTCAAAAGCTTAACAAACTAAAAGGTCGCCTATGGCAGGTAGATATTCTCAGCCTACGTTAAATTTTCTTTATGTTGGTGTTTCACTGTTCTACACTAAATTGTCTTTATGCTAGTGCTTTACTATTTTCCTGTCTTATGAATACTAGGCACTGTAATGATTCTCACTGCATCAGGTTTGTGTGCTTCGGCTTCCTGGGCGTCTGAAGGCTGCAGCATTGGCCCTTGGTTATACTGCTCAGGCACAGATTTTGTGTACTATTCCTCTGTGAGATTCATGGGCCAGGTGACAAAGAAAGTGGAACAACGCTAAACTGCCAAAGGCAGATTTCTAGTCTATTAGAAATTTTTTTTATGGTTTCTGTCTTCAGGGAGTGGTGATAACTGAATGCATTAGTTTTGCAATACAGGCTATAAAATAACTGCTTTGTATGTTCAACAGTACCAGAAATACGCAGATCTAGATAAAGTCATTAAAAAGGTTCCACATGAACCAAAAAACCCATCCGGTTTTCTGATCTTGCTTAGATGTATGTTAGCCTTTATGTCCAAGATAGAGTTAGAAAAAGAACAGGCATGTCTCTCAAAAACAGACTTTCTAGTTCAAAATAGATCAAACAAATCCATAAGCTTCATGTAAATAAATTCTTCCAAATTGTCACAGCAACCATTTTCTAATCCAGTCATTTACTCTTAAGCTGGACGTAAGCAATGGGGAATTCATAGCCAAAACCAATACAAAACCAACTCCTTGCTCTCAACAGCAGGAGAAATCAGATTTAGCCTAATACTGTGTCGTATTTGTTTCTTTTGTGTGTTGCTGTTACATTCATACACAAAAAGCTATTTTAAATATCCTTTGCGTGACAATCTGTGGTGTTCTCTACTATAAAACTGATTTTATAGGACACACTGTCTTTGAGTCCCTAGAAGACAACAAAAAGTCTTGTAAAAAACAACAGGAGTTTGTCAAGGGTAAGTCATGACAGACCAATGTAATTCCTTCTGTGACAGGGTAACAGGGCTTTGCAAGCACGGCTGTGTTTGCAAGTGCAGTGAGAAATGGTACTTGAAAGATGCAGGTGAAGCAAAAAGTTCAAAATACAGCAGCAAAATAATATCTGGAAATGATGACCGGAAAGGAAAATGCTAAAGGAATTAGGAGTAATTAGCCGAAGGAGAGTAAGGAAAGACAACAATCTCCAAATTTTGATAAAGGGTGTAGAAAAACAAGGCAATAATCTGCCCCCGGGACAGATGAGTCTAGTTTGTATGCCTGTCTTTGTCAGAAATAAGCAACCCCACTGACAGCTTGGTTGTGGGAGGCTGTGGGCTGGAGGGACACCATGTCGAGCCACAGTTTCATTTTTAGGGAGACTGGTACCTGCTGACAGCCATTGGCCCACCCGTGGAGTCTGTGCTGAATGATCAGATACCCAACAGTCCAGACAGGCAGAGAAACGGAGATAGGCTCTCAAGGAAAATGAAGGACTTACCACTTTTTATAGAATTTTAGAAATCCAGCATGGAAAATTTTGCCATCAAGTGTGTGAACCTGCCAGCATAAAACTGTACCCTACAGTATAGCATATAGCAAACCCTACTGTTACCTGTGTTTACACTGGCTACAAGAAAACTTACTTTTCTGTTTGGGCTAGAACTCAAGGAAGCCCATTTCTTTACTCTGGCTGTAAAAAGACTTTTTTTTTCCATATGGGTCAACAGAAATTGGTGTTATTTTGTTCTAAGCATAAATACTCTTAAAACTGCTAATTGTGCATGGTACTGGCTTAATAGGCACCCATAAATTGTTGCCTGGAGTTGAGCTTTCTAAGGTTATTTCCTCACCTTGTTGTCTTGGGTAGCTCTTATAGATGTTTGCACCGACAACTTGTCTGCAGCAACTGAGTAGTTGCAAAGCACTCATGTTAAATTAAGTATAAGACTCTTAAATAGAAATAGCTTACAAAAGACACACAAATATGTCTTTTGTGTTCCCTAAAAACCACAGTAATTGAAGCAGAGTTGTAGGTTTGTAGAATTGAATGTAAGGCATTCATGGAGATACAGGTGGTCATATGGGGAGGATATGTTATACATCCCATTCTTATGTTCCCATTTAGTAGAAATCCTAATTTCCATTACAACAATCATTTGCTGGACTGTGATTGCAGTGTCACAGGTGCATATAGCAACCCTCACCCGGCCCTCCTCTTTCACTCACAGATTTATTCTGCACTGAATTTTTGTACCTCAGGTTCTCCCTCTCTTGCTTGGAGGGAAGGAAGGGCCTTCCCTGGGGGTAGGACCTATTCCAGAGAACTGCATGTCCGGGAGAGGAGCCACACTCTGAAATCTATAATTGTAAGGTAATATTCCCCATTCAGGCTCCATAAATGTCTCAGCTTCCTCCTTAGGGTAGGAAGACGAGCCACTAAGGTCAGGTTAAGGCTCTTCAGCTCACTCGTCTCACAACCTAACCAGATTTTAACCATCTGAGGCTGGAAGATTTTCTCTTCCTCCATTTTTTAAGCTGAATTTGTTAATGTTTGGAAGTGGGTGTTTTGTCTAGTAGTAAAACACAGGGTTAGAGTCAGGAGTTTAGATTCAGTCTGTAGTTTGGGAACAGTAAGAAGCCTCAGGACAGCTTTTGCCCATTCAAGAACAGATGGGATGGATTATCTTTTGACGGGTTATAAGATCCAAGACTGAAGAAGACGCTTTGCAATTAACTAAAGTTCAGCGCTGCTAAATTGTAACAAAAGGAAGATGAATAGCAAGATCTAACTCTGAATTTTAGCTAGGTTTGATAGGGAAATGAAGAAGAAAAAAAACCCCAAACATTAACAAAGATGCAAGATAATGCAAAGCTACATAAAACACATACCCAGTCAGTTTTGCTTTACAAAATCACCAATGGCCACCCCCATCTGCAGGGTGAAATTAACGTTAATCAGTTGCAGGCTTGTACTTCAGATGAACTCAAACAAAAATCAGCTTCTATGCAGTCTACCCGAATATAGCCCAAAGCTAATATTACAGTTTTGTTCACATTTATGTTATTAAAACATTATGTCCCAAACTGTCAAACTCAAATAGATTTGTAGCAAATTTACATACATATTTAACCCCTTTTAAAAAGTGATTTTGGAAGCCTTAAGGAATCAAATCTGTTTGAGTAGTTTCCAATTCATTGTTTCTCAGTTTTTAGAAGTATGTAAGTTTAGATCTTGATTAAAAAATACCCACCTCTGATGATTTTAGCACTTTTTTTGCATGTATATGCAAATCAAAAACATGTACTGGACAAGGAGTCTGGGGAAGTGTAGACCTGGAAAAATAATAAGTATTGGATTTCTAATAAAGTAATAAAGCTTGGATTCTTCTGACATTTGCTACATTTTTATTATAGCTAGTGATATTTCTATCCATTAGCACAGAGGGGCAATGAATATTTTTTTTTTAAAAAAAGGAGGTGAGGAGGAGGAAGGAAAAACAGAGATCCAGAAAAATATGAAACATCTACAGCTTCTTGTTTATGAAGTTACAGTTAACAGCATATGTTGTGTTACATTACATTCACGCTTTACAGTTCAGAACAGCTAATAGCTGAAAAGCTATTTAACAAAGGATTTGCAAAAGGAAAGAACCTCAACAGACTCTCTAATTAATTGCTGAAGGGGAGCAAAATATTGTTTATTATTACCCTGCCAAGTTTACATTTGCATGCTTTATTTTCTTGGACCAAGTCACCGAGGTTTAGTAATAACAAGGATTTTGTTTAACAAAAATAACACTTTTTGGATGATGGACGCGTGAGGAGGAGAAGGGAAATAAAGGAGATGTTAAGACGTAGACACTGAAGTGGGTTTGAATGTTCGGAAAGAAGAATGGCTTCATTGCATGGTGACAGTCTTGCATGACCATAATGTAATTCATCTATCCTATGCTACATTGCTCCAGAGACAAGGAACTTGTTATAGGTGGGAGAATTCATCAGCAGGCAGAAAGTAAAAAGAAAGGTGGATGTTTATACCAGCGTAAACTTTTTGGCTCATCTCATGTGTTATCTTGTCTTCAGTCCCTCTGCATCCTACAGCACTTGGTTCTACAGAGAGGTTTGAGAATAAACATTCTGAGCCGGATCTTCCCTGATGCTGTTTTATTTCATCTTATTATGAGACTGGGCTAAAGCCAACTGTAAAATTTAGATCTGGCTTAAGTTTCTAAACCCTGCCAAAGACTAGGGTGGTCTGATCCAAACTTTTGTTTCAAGTTTCTCTCTTCTCTTTTATCAGAGGCACATGGGGAGGTGGTTCTTCAGCATTTTCTGAAGTATCTTTCATGCTTCAAGACATGATCTTTACAGATATTTTTCATAAAACAAGCAGAAAATATACTGTGGAAAAATCTGTCAGATAAGGGCAATGACTTTGGTTAAGTGTTGCTGTTGAAACAATTCTGGAGGTGGCCCCACATTTCCCATCTCCATTTGGATGTCCTCTGTTATGAGAAGGTCTCTCTGCCATGACTGTCTGCAATGGCTCACCACCGATGAGCAATACATATAGGGCTTCAGGCCAGCCTGCGGCTGGTCCTCAGGGGTGGAAAGAAGGATCTGGCATGCCCATGCTCCTTGCACAGTGGCTTTCCAGCAATCATCCTTTGGTTAAGCCAGCAGTGCTTTTGGCAGCCATAGGGGTAGCGAGGGAAGGTGATGGCTTCCTACTAGGGCTGTCTTGCATTGCCGCATGATGTGTGCTACATGGGTCACCATCTGCATTGAGGAAACCTGTCTGCTGCTCAAGGAACCGTGCTCCCTGATACCCTCTGTGAGGAGCTCTCCCTCCTTGAGTGGTGATAAACTGCCAAAAAACAGCTGGAAAGTAGCAGAAAAGTCTCCCTAAAACCACAGACGACTTCACTGATTTTATTTCCCTGTAGATTTCCTACTTTAAGACCTCAGGACACTGAAATTATGCCTCCTACCAGTCTAGCCTTTAAATGTTGTTATTAAGCCAGGCTTGAAATACCTTTCCATTCCTAGGATAATGTGAAATAAAACAAAAATAAACAAACAAAAAACCAACTGTCTTGAACCTCTCAGGAAATCTTGGCAAGGGTCCATGCAAAGAATATAGCAGTCATTTATGTCAATCAAAACATTTCACTTAATGTCTATGTGTAAAAAGAAATAGTTCATATGCCTCTGTGCTACAATTTCTTCTTTCTAAGTGACTGCCAGAAAATCCCCAAATCCCATCCCACAAAAAAATAGAACTAGGCTGGGTTTTAATTTACTTTTTTAAAATGAGAAATTGATCTTACAGCTGATAAACTGGAATTTTCTGATGAAAAACGTGCAGTTGCACAATTTCTGCCAGCTCTGCTCATCTTTAGGCGCTCTCAGAGTGCACGAGGATGAGATCACAGTGGGGACAGCAAAGCTGCAAGATGGGAGCAACGTGCGGACCTGGCACGGTTCACTTGGGAAAGGGATGAGGTTACAGGGAGAGGAGCTGGCTAGGTAAGGCGGCAGCCCTAACCCCTTCCAAACCTAATGGCTGTTGTGCCGACAGAGCATTTTTCCCCAGAAATAAAGTAACAGTCTGACACGCATCATGGTGTTAACCTTTATTTCTCCTTCTGGTGACTGTAAATGCTGTTTCCCTTTCTTCTGCACTTTCGGTGTCCCGTATCTCACCCTCTTTCTACCACTTCAGGTGTCGTATTCCCTTACTCTCCACGGCTGGGTCGTTACAACTTGAACTTCCACGAGGCTCAGCGAGCGTGTCTGGACCAAGACTCTGTTATCGCCTCCTTTGACCAGCTCTACGATGCTTGGAGGTCGGGTCTGGACTGGTGTAACGCCGGCTGGCTCAGCGATGGCTCCGTGCAGTACCCCATCACCAAGCCCCGTGAACCCTGCGGCGGGAAGAACACAGTGCCTGGCGTCAGGAATTACGGGTTCTGGGATAAAGATAAAAGCCGATACGATGTTTTCTGCTTTACTTCAAACTTCAATGGTAAGAGCCTTCTTCACCCCTACCTTGTAAACAACGGTTTCTGTGCTTGGGAAAGAAACTCCAATGGCAGCAAGCAATATTTCATTTGTCAAAGCTTATGTTAGGCTTGGAAAATGTCATTGTTGAATTTACAAGGACACATGCGCAGAGTAAATTTGTCTTTCTCACATGTTCACGTAGATCGTTTTTACAACTCAGAATTTGTATTGGCAGGAGTTTCTAATATCTCTGCTTTCACCCCATTAAAATTTATATGTACCCTTTTAATGTTGATATATGCCCGGTTTATTTCAGTTAAAGTGATGAGGAAACCTGCAATTCATTAATAGAGCTTTCCTGTTGAATTCAATTATAATTACAGTGTTTGACAATTTAAATATATCATCAAAACAAAATTCCGATCATCACTACATCTGTGCTGCTGTCAAAGCAGCTCCTGCTCATGTACCAGCTCTAATATGACTAATACTTCCTTATCAGCAAAGCTATTTCTAGCTTTTATGCCTAATAATTTAGATTCCTAATTTTAGTACACTGCCAAAACCCTGTTCACGTCTGCTCTGAGATTGGTCTGCTCTAAACCTTATTTCAGAGACTGCAAGTTTTTTTGCTATTAGTAGATGTTACTTTAGGTATGGAATGACTTGGTGCTAGCCTGCTATCATTTCAGGTTTAATCTAGTGGCTGAAAAAGATTCAGGTAGCATGGCTGTGAATGAGGGGAACGCTGCAAGTGAACATGTGCAAAAGGTGTCTACAATCCTCTGCAGCATCACACTTGGCGAATTATTCCTACACAGCTTTGTACATATTTGGCTTGCAGCCCACCCAGACCAAGGAGCATGGCCTTTGCTGTTTATGCACAGATCGCTTATCCACAACGAAGCATTTTTGTCCTACAGCACACCAAAAAATAAACATAAGGCTTGGTCTCAGAAGATACGCTCTGGTGCTAAGTCTGCTCCACCCTCTCAAAAAACCCCTCACAAATCCTCAAACCAACAATATTGAATTAGGCTGGATGCGGTCTGAAACAAACGTTTAGCTGAATTTTATCATGCTGCATCATTCCGTCAAATGCTGGCTCATTTTTTTCCTTGCTTCGTTTATCCAAGGCAAAATCCTATATGAGCTCATCTCGTATATGCAGATTTAACCCTGTACTACAGAAATAGCACCAAGGAATAAAATATACAAGGATAAAGAATTAAAATGTGATAGCTTCACTATTTATATTGCTTGTAGAGTAAATGTTTGTGACTACTCTTTGCTAATCAGCACCCTTTTCCACAATAGCAGCTGGACAGGATCTCTTAAGGAAAGAGAAAAATCATTTCTGACAAAAAAAAAAAAAAAAAAGGTACTGACAAATATTGTCTGTGCATTGATACAGCAAGGGAGTGAAAGAGGGAGAAAGAGGAATGAGGTAAGGTGAGGATATGGAGTACAGGTAGCAAAAAAATCCAAGGCAAGATACTAAAATGAGTCTTATCCTTGGGTGGTCTGTCAAACTCACCTGCAAGACAGAATACTACACAGCAACAGGATAATATCAAGAGCTGAGCACCATCTTTTCTAGTTCTCTGCAACTCAGGGCCATGTAAGGCTCCCAAGGTGTCAGCAGAAAATCCAGACTTCTGCGTCTCTCAGCGTCCATTTCCTTAACCAGAAGCTGACCAGGTTACGTTATCCTCACACGTCCCTGCTATGTTCTCCACTATTCATGTCCCAAGCTTACCTTAATATCCATAATAAACCCACTCGCTCTCCCAAAATGCCAACTTCCTGTTTTCAGCTGAACACTTCAGATAGCTTATGTATGCTTAACAGCATATGTTAGCTTTCTCACTGCAAAGGGAAAAGCTTACAATAACCCATTTTGCCACCAGGTTGCAATTGCCAAAGGTGGTAGCTACGGGCAAAGAGCTATTTCTGCAACACCCAATATTGATTCTCTCAGCTCAGGAACAGCCAAGGAAAATGAGAAGTGGTCAGGACACCGCGCATTTCCAGCGGTGGCCATGTCTGCTGGAGTCTCCCGACTGTATGAAACAGAGAAGCCTTCAGCTTTATGTCGGGGAGCTGGAAAAATGCCAACAGCCCCAGGATCAGGGGAATATAAGGCGAGCTTAAAAAAAAAAAAAAAATCAAAAAAAAAATCTCAAAGACTGTCAGTTGTGGGAGGTGCTATGAAGAAAGAGGATGACTGAGGTTTAGATTTCTGCTAAGTAGGTTCTTTTTAGGCAAAGAAATAGCCCAAATACATTATGATCTCAGGGATCATAAAAAACAAACCAAACCAAACCAAACCAAACCAACCAAAAAAAAATGTTAAATTTTAAATAGTTCACCAGTCAAAGCTAAAAAGTCTTTGTCTAAAATACATGCAAAACTTGAAGAAGAAAGGTCCAAACCATAAAAATTACATTCAGACATGAAGGTGAAAAACGAAAACATAGTCATTAATGCAGTGAGTTCAAATCCAGGTTCAGTGTTTTCACTTCTAAACAGTTGGATCCCATCTGTGATGAGCTGAATACACCAAAAAATACTGGTAAAAAAGCTTTTTCACCATTAGTGAAGAATTCTACCTGAAGTCCTGCACAGGGAAATGGTTTTACCAAAGTTTGTCTGCAATGCAACACAAAATAATCTTATTACTTTATGAAATTACTCTCTGCAGTGTCTTGTCTTAGACAAGTATAAGTGTAACAGTTGAACATTTTGTTCTCCCTGCATAAGTGCTTCATGCTCAAATCATTCTGTTGGTTCAAAGAACTGTTCTTGTTTTGTGTCTGTGCAGGCAAAGCCAAAAACCTGAAAATGTTTCATAAATTTTGTAAACAGTAGCACCAGCAACTTGCCAGTTTATAAGAATATATAGTGATGTGTTTCATCAAACAATGCAAAGAGTAACATCAGCATAATGCTATCCATTAAATCCATCAAAATATTGTGAAATAACATAATTTTTTTGCCTCCATCGAGATAACTATTGAATGGCAACATGTTTCCCAACTTGCTTTTACATTCCTCATGTTGACAAAGACTATTGAAAATAAATATGCACAAGTGGGAAGTATCTAACTTAAACTGGAAATTCCATGTTGGAATTTTCTGATGTCTGAGGGCTCAGCTCATTTCTCCCCCACTTTTCCTTCACAGTAGAAGCCATTTTAGTCCATGTACTCTTCAGAAAAACTAAAGGTTCCTGCCCCACGTGGTGGGACAACCTGCCATGATCCAAAGGTTTTCAGGGGCTGCAGACCACACCAATTTCTTTCCCAGCACTAACCAAAGGAATGGGGATGCTCCTCTTCCATACATTCCCTCTAGAAGGTCAATTTGGACTTCTTCACACCAGTTCAGGGGAATAAGTGCAGCTAAATCCTTTTGTTGCAGTCTTCCCCACAGCACGCAAAAGGCAGGGGACACAGAACATATGATGGTGTAGCTGAGTGGTTATTCTTTGCTTAATTTCAAAGGGTTTCTGAAGTGAGATTCCTGAAGAAAAAACCATGGGAATCTTTTGCACTGAAAAGTGTTAAGTGAGATAAATAGAAACATATCTATCATATCCTCCATAATTACGCATTTTCAAAGGAAAAAAAAGGTATAAGTAGAGCTTGTATCACACTTTCTGCTCGTTAACATTGTTATATACTTTGCACACAGAAGCACGGTGCGTAATTGATTTGTTATCAGCTCTAGCAGAATCAAGTAAAGATCTCATGTTAACAAAGTTAAAAATATAAAGAATTAAGTCTTAGGGATCATGTCAATAGTGTAGCTGTGAGCCATGTGTTCATTGCAGTAACACACGTGATAAACTAATCACCTCCACCATTTAAATGGGAGAAAGGTATAGAAAGGCAATAAAGCATGCTGACTCATTTGACCATTTCAGAATATTTTATCACTGGAAACATGCAGCCATTGTTCCAGAAAGAGAAACAAACCTCCTCAAAAGAAAATTTCATAACCATTCTTAGTAGTGGTCACTTCTGAATCATCAGATCCACTGCTGATATTGGGGGTGGGGTGGGGGGTGCTGGAAGAGGATTTTTAAAAATTGTTCCCATGTCACAAATTTTTAACATGTTCTTCAGTTTTGATGACCAATGGCCTCTCTCAGCCAGAGAGGTTGAGATGCTATAAGATATACTGGACCGAGTCTGCTGAGCAGATGACAGGGACAAGCGACAGATACACCCCACTGGCTGCTGAGAGTGCCTTTTATGGACGTATGAAACCAGAAATTAGAGCAGTTTGCGCTTTACACAGTGAAACAACCTAACTGATTTCTGTGGCCATCAGTTCTTCGGTGTACACGTTGATGGTGGTCTGCAAAGGCAGTCCTGCACCAGCAGTTCCTCCTATGTGCTGCCACCTACCAAGCAGAGCTTGCTGTTCAACTGGCCCAGCACAGCATGAAGACACCAACCTGAGCAAGAGACTGCCCCCGCAAAACAATTAGCTGTTGAGAGTAATCTTAGGGCTGACCCAAGTGCTTAGACATTTGATGCCTGGCTGCACGTGGAGGTATCCTCTCTGAGCACACCACCAAGAACCCTCTTAGACATTAGGAAGAAGTTCTTTACACTGAGGGTGGTGAGACACTGGCCCAGGTTGCCCAGAGAGGTGGTGGAGGCCCCATCCCTGGAGACATTCAAGGCCAGGCTGGATGAGGCTCTGAGCAACCTGATCTAGTTGAAGATGTCCCTGCAGGGGGGTTGGACTAGATGGCCTTTAAAGGTCCCTTCTAACCCAACACATTGATTCTATGATTCTCTTTCAAAGGCACTGCATTAACACTTTCATGCAGAAAATAGCGAATGGGGCGGGACTGCCTTCCCGTGCCTGTGAAGACAACGGCCCACTGTCTAGTACACCCAGCCGCAGTGTAAAAAACTTACTCTCAAATCTCTCAATTTAGAGCTGAGCTTGGAAAAATCTCCAAGGAAGGTGCACCCCTCAAACTGCCACAGTCACCAGGGTGTAGGATATTTAGGTCAAGTGCTCACGTTTTCCTCTTTAAGCTGTTCTGTTACACGCAGAAGCTTAAAATAGCTATTATAGATGGGGTTTGATTAGGTTGGCATAAACCCTCTGCCCCATGATTTGGATGTGAGAAGTCAAATCAAGCATACTCATCCTCTCTAGGAGTGACCCAGCTACCAGATATTAATGAGAGACAGACAGTTAATGACTCCCTCTCCTTCCACATCAATTAACAAATACTATGATTGAACAGTTAGGAACCCTTCTAACTTATTAGCAGGGGAAAACCAGCAAATCTGTACTGAATTTATTAACAGAATTTAATTTAATCAGACATTCTGGATACACATTGCACCCCTGTGGGGTTTACTATTAAAGTTCTCCTATTTAAGGAAGGGATGGAGTATAGGAGTTTTTATTATTGATGTCATATGTCAGAAGCCTGACCTTACTGCAAATCCCTAGGAAATTACATTCCATTGACATATGGTTTGAAGAGCAACTAATAAGCTAGGTGAAGTTTACATGCTATCAGTCCAAATCCCTGTTCCCCTAAGTCTGAAATCCTGTTTGCTTTGGGGAAACCTCTTAATAACATAGTAGGAACAGGTTTCCACTTAATAAACATTCTCTTTAGCAACACGTTGTAAATGCTCTAAACTTGCTGAAATGGAGTTAAGCAAGCATTTTACAAAGGGGTAGATTATCTACTCTCAACATTTTTCTGTGGAAATACTGTAGGTATTGTCTCTGACAACAATTAGTTTTTTAAGGGTTTCTTCTCCACCGCAGCTGCAATACAAATGCCTTCCAGTTTTTTTTAATGTTCTTTTCATGGTATAAAATTTCCAACCTTTACACAAAGATAATTCAATTATCTGTATGTTGTCATCTGACCTGACATTTTTTCACTTATAAAAAAGCTATGTGCTTTTTGCAGGGATCTGGAGCTGACGTAACTCTTCATCTTGCTCACCACTTTTTCTTCACCAAGAAAGTAATTTGAAATCGAGCAGAATTCTGTTTATATATTTGCCTATTTTTTATGAGTATATTATTCTGGAGAACATTCTTAACTGAGAAGTAAACGGTGTGCTCTGGAATTAAACGATCCCCACATGAATAAATTTCTTTGTTTTTTAGATAACTTGCCTGTTACAGGACAAACAGATTGAAGAGTTGTAAATTTATTTGGAAATTATTATTCCTTCAAATAAACACTATTCCTTTGCAATCCATTTCTACCTCACACTTGGTTAATTGTCCAATCAGTCATGATAAATAACCCTAAGTATAATGAATGAAAGGCACAATTACAATGAATTTATATTGCCTTGATAAATGAAATTACTGTTAGTATTATTGCTGCTTATGGATTAGTAGGGGGGACTTCCTTTTTGAGCTTTACTTGCTGGCATATGTTTTCATTACCTTGAGATGGAGGCACAATTTTCTTAGCAAGCACTATCAGTTCAATGCCGTCTCATGGTGAGGATATACCCTTTGATGCCTAAAAAGAAACAGAGCTGCAGAACTGCCGCACGTGGTTTCAACACTGCTAATGAAGACGTACGACAGACATGGTTTTGATCTGCCACAGGCTCAAGCTCTGCTTCTGAGAAGCTGTGCAATATCTCAGCTTTCTTACAGAAAATAAATAAATAAATAAATAAATAAATAAATAGCGCTTGAACTCAATCAGAAACAAGGTCACCGACTTGTCAGAGAGTCAAACTGCATGTGTTGCCTCCAGCCACCCTCACCCCAATGCTATCAATGGCTGGATCTTGCTATGCCATGCTTCTGAGAGCAAAACTTGTAAGGGCTTTAAGCTAACGCTGGGACCATAATGTAGAAATGCACTGCTTTGGGTGTTTAACTGATTCCCCTTCTCTGACAGCTGCATAAGATCTGCTTTGCCTGAAATCTATGGGTTTCCTCAGATATTTGACTGGATTGTCATTGGCACTTTGTTGGTAAATGCATCTGGCACTATAAAGTCAGATCCAGAACAGGTGCCCTCTCTGAATCCCAGGGCGTCTTTCGTCATCCCTCGCCCCCCACCATTTTCTCCCCATTTTTCAAGCTCTTGGGATGAACATGTATTGCAACAGTTCAGTTACCTCTGAAAGCAAGTGAGGATGGGGAAGCCATGCCGAGATAAGTTAGGAGAAATAAATATAGTGCTACTTGGTTTTGTTCAAATAGTCTGTTTTCTTCATTCGCCTTTTTTTTTTTTTTCACTCCCGCTATTTATCAACTCACAATACAGGTAACAGATATTTTCAACAGCGCAACGTACAAATTGCACAGTCCCAAATCAACCACTCTTTGATATGTTTCAACAGGCTGCCCAGGGAAGTGGTTGAGTCTCCATCCCTGGAGATATTTAAAAGACGGGTAGATGTGGTGCTGAAGGATGCGATTTAGTGATGGTTTTTGTCAGAGTTAGGTTGATGCTTGGACTAGATGGTCTGAAAGGTCCCTTCCAACCTAGGCAATTCTATGATTCTCAGTGGAACATCCCCATTTCTCCTCAAACCACCCTTATAATACCACATCATCTTAATCATGTCAGTAATGACCCTTTTTCCTTCTTTCTCTTACTAGGTCGTTTTTACTACCTAATTCACCCGACCAAGCTGACCTACGACGAAGCTGTTCAGGCGTGCTTGAAGGATGGAGCTCAGATCGCCAAAGTTGGCCAGATATTTGCTGCCTGGAAGCTGCTGGGGTACGACCGCTGCGACGCTGGCTGGCTGGCTGATGGCAGTGTCCGCTACCCAATCTCCCGGCCAAGGAAACGCTGCAGTCCTAACGAAGCAGCGGTTCGCTTTGTAGGCTTCCCCGATAAAAAGCACAAGCTGTATGGTGTCTACTGTTTCAGAGCATACAACTGAAAATACCTAGAGCACAAAAGTTTTAAATTCATTAAGAACATGTGAAAGATTTCTTTTCGATATGAACTCATGCAAGTTACCAAAACTGTGATAAACCTTTTTTACTTACTGTAAAGAGTCATTTTTCATAAACCCAACCCATTAATTTGTGGGGTGTTTTTTTTTTGTTTTAATATTTTTGTAAAAGTATCATTCCATAGTTATTTTAAATTAATATAATTTAATGGAAGCTCTAGGTAAGGAAGTTTTAAAGCCAAATTCTTTAAGCTACATCATCCCAACAAAATATACTTTTCATGAATGGGGCATGCAATAGAGCTTGATAATTGCTAGGGCACAATTACGGAATGTAAGGCTACTCAAAGCAGAAGCTTTTAAAAGCACAAATTTTACATATTTGTATCAGTTTGAAAAACACTGCAAATTGATTATATCAGGAATTTTGAAATAAGATCATCTTTTTGTTAAAGGGGATCAGTGAGGTTTTGCAAAAAAACCTCGCAACAATGTAGGTTAGAAAATAACTGTTTTCTCTGGTTTCACATGGGAACAACACAGAGTAAATTAACAGCAGCTAAAACAGTCCACAAAAATAGGACTAGTTTTACAATTTAAAATCTCACCTTTCTGAAAAATAAGCTCATGGTCCCATGCATAGGAACAAGCACAATTAGTTCTCCTGAACAATTCAGTTGTGGTTTTGTTGTGTATAAATCATTGGTGGGGGAGCGAACAATTAACTAACTAATGAGAAAATCCTTTTTTCTTCTTAACTCCAATTAAAGATGCCTGAGAAATGTTGTATTACCTTTGAGTAGCTTTACTGAGTTATTTTTAAACTCTTAAAGGCCATTTGCTAAGCAGCATATAGCATCTACTCAGGGCAGTTGTATAAATTAACTGCTGGACAGAGAAATTGTAAACTTTAGCAGCTTGATTTTACATTAGCCTTTGAAATGTTATTGTCTTAACAAAAGAACGTTACAATATTTAATATTTCCTACCTATTTACACATCACAAGAAATAAAAATTAGAAAAAAAACATTAAAATTATTAAGTCTTAGGACAAGATTATTAAATAAAATCTGAAACCAGCTATTAAGGTTTAGAAGAGAAAAAAACACTTATTTCCTTACATCTCATTTGTATCTAAAAAGTACACTTGTTTTTTAAACTATCAATGAAAAAATTAGTATCACTAGCCCTGAATCATTTAGTTAATCCTCCTTAGAGTTAACAGAAAAAAGAAAAAAAAAAAAAAAAAAAAAGTATTGAAATACTTCTTTTCACTAAATCTGCAGTGGTCTAGGTGGAAGATGTTTACCTATATCTGCCAGTGTCAGAGATAAACGCACTGTGCACGGTGCCTAGGATTTTCAGAGCTGCCTAAAGCACTAGGTCCTCCCTAAATACCAGTTTGAGGGAATTTGGATTTCTGATGGAAACTTATTTTGGATGCAGCAATTCTTGGTGCTCATCGTCAGATACCTTAATGCAACCAGTTTTTCAGAGAGTGGGTGCTCAATGCTTTCTGAAAATTTACTCTGCTTATGGTGTCTCAAGCTGGATATCCAAAAAACCGAGAGGCCGCTGATTAAAAATATCTTGGTCTTGAGTAATCTCTTAGGCAGTTTTGGCATTCTCTATCCAGTATTGGTTCTACCACTTAAAAATGGAGAACTCTTTTTCCTACTCTACACTTGCTGACTATGAAGATTTCAGAGGACCAATATTTGTATTATGCAAAGTTTTATAGCTTCCCATTGTTTCCATATCTAAACGAGATACAGTGGTATTTATCCAAGTAGGACACGAGTGGTATGCTTTCATGAACGGTTTGGTGTAGTTATTTTCCCGTGGACATGAGTAAATAAATCTCTTTCTCGGAGTGGTTGTGGTCCTGTTTGAAAACTCTGTGAACAAACCAGGAACAATATATGGTAGGAAAATGTGGTGGAAAAATACCATAGTGTAAGAGGTATTTTATTGGAGATTGTTCCCATCAAGCTCAGAGGTAAATTTCCATCCTTCTGGGGATATTTGCATCAACTGTGGATATTTGCTCATAATATACAGATGAAGCAATCTCAGTGCCAAACACCCCCCCCCTTCCTTTTTTTAATCCACTGAGAATTGGATTTTCTCGAAACTCTATCACTTAGCGATAAATACTTATTACAGCTCAAGCCCCTAAACCCATGTAATCTTTTCCGAACAGCCATTTTTTGAATCATCGTCCATTTCACACATTTTCTCAGAGCATTCAGGACCTTTTCTGAGCCCTTTGGAGAAAAAATGGAAATGGAAAGAGAAATGGAAAAATATCCATACAGGATAAGGAATGGGGTATGCGAGACTGGACCATGACTAAGAGGAATACATGTTATTCCCCTATTCAACCTTCAGAAACATGCAAGAAAGATGCAGACTATTTCATAGTCTTTTCTGAAGCTTGGACAGGGAGGTTGTGGGATGGGAAAAGCTTTAGGGAATATCCCAGTTTTTACCCCAGCTAGATCCAGAGTTGCTGTAAAGAGGGAAGCCTTTTATGCAGCTGGCTCTATCCTCCCTGAAGATCTGCTCGATCTGGAGGAGGCTGCATGGTTTTCCTATTGCACAGAGGTGAAGAAACCCTCATGAATTTTTTTTAATTTTTTTTTTATTATTATTTTTTTTTTTACCTCTCCAGGGAAACCCTTCAAAGGGTTTCACCCAGACACATCTTTTTTGCAGGACTGGGGATTATATTTTGCCTGCATAAAAAATGTACACATCCAACCCACTCGTGGGGCTGGCTAAAAGTGCCCTCACTGCTAGACCAAAGGCACTGCGGGAAAGGCAGATTCAGCCTTTCACCTACTTTGCAATGCTCTGGAGACGGCCGGTCAGGTCCTAAATCACAGCGATCTCAGGCTTGCGTTAGCTTTTGCCTTCTGCTTCCATATCTCTGGGCTGCCGCTGTGACAGCCCAGCCGTAGCGTCCCCTCGACCACCCCTGCTTTCTGCGTCACCCACAGCCCGGGCCGGTGGCTGAGCAGGCTCTGCACCACCCAGGTGATCCCTCAGCTCCGGGGAAAGCCCCCGAGCTCCCAGCTGGGCAGCACAGAGAGACCACGGGGCAACGAGGAACGAGGTCTCCAGAGAGACGCCGAGCTGGCGTGTGATCACAGATGGCCAAACTTATCGTTCAGTTATGCCTGTAAGTTCGCGTTGAAGATATTGCTTGCTAGGAATCGTATGTTCATGTAATGGAGTCGCAGTATGTGAGTTCGCATTCATTGTGTTACTTATGAAGAGCCCAATAATCTAATTGGGGATCAGGCTAGATTTAGATCTGTGTATTGATAGACAACATTATGTATTATTATAACGGATACAGTTAATTGGATAGTTTGATGAAAATATGTTTGTATGAAAAAAATAACTAGCTCTAATATAAGCAGGTATAAAAACCATAAAAAGCATATGATTACCTGAGAAGTGGGCACAAATAGACAAAAAGACACGAATTATATTTATTTTTACAGCTACTGACTCCATTTCCTTTTATAATGTCAAATGTCAGGATGTTTTCTTATTTTCAACTAAGCTAGCTAGGTGCTTGGATAAAAACTTTTAAAAGCAGCTTAAAAACTGGATAAAAGTCTGTGCTACTTTCTGTTCATGAGAGAATATTCTATCATTGGAATCAATTCATGTTCTCTGTCATTATCTTGTATTTCACAATGTATCTCAATTTTAATGCCCATGAATTGACAACAATTAAATCACGTTGTTCTTTTCAAGATTATTATTTCTCCTTATTGACTGGCCATTCTTCTACTTCTGTCTCACAAAACACAAAAAGAAAAGGAATACATCAAAGTATGAAAATACTTATTGTGCCATAGTAAACAAAGTGGTTACAAGACTAAGGGGGAAAAAAAAAATAAAAGACTACTCTGTGAATATGATTTACAATGAAAATAAAGAAAACTGTATTCCAAAGCCTTTGTTTTATGCTTCTTTGAAGCATTTTGGAAGTAGAAATGCAAGTACCAATTTCTTCTTTGTGTTCTCTGCCATCTTCTAAAATAAAATAAAGCATAAATAAGGAAGGCTTTTTTTTTTTTTTTTTTTTGATGCTTGGTGTTACGCTACATACACATCACTAGAAACTGGATGTAGAACAGTGTTTCATGTATGGCAAAATTTATGAAATTATTTATGCAATACTACTGCCTTAGAAATTAACAACAAGCAAAAATTGCTCTTTGTAATGCACAACACGAAAGATTTCCAGTGTCAAGCAAAAAATTAGTTATTCAAAGCACTGGCCCAGCTTTTCGGCTTCTGTAGTCACACTATTTCTGCATTCTTTTCTGCATTCTTTTATTGATCTGTGCTGGAGACTTAACCCTGAAAGTTACTGACACTGCACCACTTTTTGTTGAGAAATACTAATCTTCCAGAAGCTTTCAGTATATTGGCCATGTTTTAAAATAGATGGAAAGGAGCTTAGGAAAACCTGTCACTCAGAATAAGGGAAATCTGAATTACCATTACCATTACCATGATTGAGACAAACATACTTTTTTTTCCTAACAATTTGGTTAAAACAATTTTAAAACTAGTAACATTTTCACTTAACAACATCAAGCACAAAATTAAAACTGCCTTTGGTAGAATCAGTCCCTCAATAATTAGGATTTGCATTTAATAGTAGCAGCTTCCATTGAATGACATCTCACTATTCAAAATAGAGACACTGTCTTCATGTTTGGAAGTGACTGGATGTAAGACTTGATGGAACTACCACAAAACCAGTAATGTCTCGATTTTCACCTAAAGACTTAGTAAATGAAGTCATCAGCTGCCATTTTATCTAGCCTTTCTCTCATTTACTCACAAAGGATACCAGCAGCTTTCTGCTCAACAGCAACAGCAGCTAGTTGCTCTTCTTGAAGGTTTTAAGAACCTCAATCTTATATATTTGTTAGCCATCTTCTCCCTTTTCCAGAAGGTTTCAGAAGTTTAGAAGTTGAACAAATATGCTGCAGAGGAGTAAAATTCCAATGCCAGGTAATTTACTATATTAAAAGACACAAGGTTTCTCTGGGTTTCAAGTCAAAAATACAAAACTAACAAACAGGCTTAATTTTAAGAGAAAGGCAAGGTGAACCAATTAAAAATAATTAATAATTACTAGTGAAAAATAATTACTCTTCTTCCCATGCCATGAATAAGGATGATCCCTTTAAAACATGGGTGACCTGAAAGAAGAAAAAGGAAAGACAACAGAAAGCAATACTTCAGTTCTTGATCCCTCACACTGAGTTTGCCTTTGTTATATTTTGCCCAATAATTATTAAGCCACAAGTTTAAATATGTAATTAAACACACACACCCCTTAGTGCCCCACCCCACTCCCAAAAAAGATAAAAATCAACACAAAAAATCCCCAGATTAATAATAGACAAAGAGTTTGGAAAGCATTTCTTCTTTTTCTTCGTCAAGCCAAACTGGAACTAAGAAATTCTCATTAGACGTCCTTTGAGTCTAGTATTTTCCCCTTTTTGACTGAGAATGTCTCAGTCTCTAAAGGCACAACAAGGTAAAATGTAAAGTCCATCTATTTCTTCAATACTGTGCCAGAAGGCAAGCAATTGTTTGACAAATAACAACAGCCCTAACATGGGACTCAGCTAATGAATTATGCACTAGCATATTTTCCAATGTGTCCAGTGGGCATTTAATGGATTCATTTCTTTTAACATCCAGCAAACAAAGCCAAAAGGGTATGCCTTGATAGTAGTTGAATAAGAACAGTTTGGGTTTTATCCTATACTAAAAAGATATATTGTGGGGCATTTCAGCTCCTTACTTCCTACGCTGCTGTTCACTGTACTTTTATGCATAATGCCATTTGCTTTCTACTTAATTCCATCATGATTTCTTTAATAGCTAGATGAAAGTTTCTTGGTTTATTTTATGTAGGAAAAGATCAGATTACAGAATTTTGAAGTTCCAGCTCAAACACAAGATAGACAAATTAAGAAGTGCCTGTTTCAGCAGAACTGGCTTTTGAGTCAGTGGCTGCTTCTTACAATGGCAAACTTCAAAATCCCAGCAAAAAAAACCCACATTCTGTGTTACCAAACATGATCCGCCAGTGACTATTCTTTTTTCCTGACTTTCAAGGATGGTTTTTTGGAGGGTTTAGTTCTTTGTTAGCACTCCTGATTTGGAGTTTTTTATTTTCATCAGCAATTAAGATACAATCAACACGAACACCACAGAAAAAAACAGACACAAAAAACAGAGGAAAAGGATCACAGGAAGAAGGCAACAAACTAAGTACAGTGGATGACAGTAATCTCTTAATAATGAATACTGAGGTACAAAAAACAAATGAATAGTAATAGCAGGTAATTTCACAGTTCCTGGTCTCGGAGAGCAGCATCGCTTCCTTCTGTTGAAGGTTTGCCAGCAGACCCAGGTCCTCCCAGCTCCGGTGTAGCCCTGTGCTGATCGCCTTCATGCCCCATTTCTCTCCATTGTGGACCTTGCTCCAGGATGAGGAAGGAGAGGAGGGATGGGAATACCCATGGGATACCACGACAGGGTGCTTCCTCTGTGGGTAAGGCGAAGTCGCAAATGGCACAGCTGGCGGGAGCTCTGCATTCACTCTGATTCCTTGTGGATTAGCAGAGCATCTCCTGTGTAATGCCCCAATACGCCCATTTATGAAGTTTTTGGGAGTCAACATCAGAGACAGGGACACTGACTTGCACAGCAGGGTGTCTCGCATGCTCAGGCAATTTCTGTCACATTGACTAACATATTTACGTTATTAATAGTCTCTAGTGGAAGAAATATGTAAACTGCTCACTTGACCCTGCTTGGCCCTTTCTTGAACTTAAACATCTGCTAGCTAGGTGTTTCTAAATTTGTGAATATAACAAAAATAACAATGATATCTTCAGCTAGATGACAGTCTAAATGCTGTGCACGTGGGATAAGGTCATAGCTACATATGGTTGCATGTACATTAAAAAAAAATCAGTGCAATTATTTGAAGGCAGCTGTGTGGTTTTAAAATGTACCTTCTGATTACTTCCACTTCTTGCCCTCTGGCTTGTTTTAGAGGGTAATTTTGGTGTGCATGATTTAGATTTCCTTTGGAGGAAAATAAAATGGAAGCTCAAGCTCAGGTGAACATCAAATGCATCCCAGCCATAAGGGGGATGTGAGGGTCTGAACCAATCCTCGATCCTTCAGATCATCTTCAAACCACATTTGTAGTGTGGATTTTTATTTCAGGGCCCAAAGTGAAACCTATTCTGATGAAAAAAGCCCTGTAACTCACACTGTGCAGCGGTAGGAATCCCAGCACTAACTGCTCCAACCTACCGAACCACTCCTGTTGCACTGAATTGCTTGCCCATGGAGAGGTAGCGCAGATGGACAACCTGGAGTGCCGTTTACCAGCATATGGCCACAGCAACAACGGCCCAACAGTATTTCATAACGGTTTTAGTTCTCAGCCACCAGGAGTATTGGATATGGCGCGCTTGTAATACAGATCTCCTCCAAGTCCTGGTGGAGTTGGTAAGGCTTATGGAGCGTTTTGGCTTTACATGTATCTTTATACCCACAAGTGTTTTGCGTACAGAAATTAATAATATTTTCTCTTCCAAATTTCATAAAATGAACAAACTTAGAATACATTGTTCTGTTTGAGTGGTGTGCCTGGCTGGAGACAGCTGCTCTGGGTCTTTCATGCCCAGTAAAAGGGATGGAGTGGCTGGTAGTGGTCAGTGCTGAGGTGTTTGTGAAAACTGGTGAACCAGTTACTCCCGTGCAGATAGTCTGGGAAGCAACCGCATGGCTGTCCTCCAAAGCCCACTCTCCCTTTTGCAAGCTCTCTTGTAGGGATGCGTTGGGGTTGAAATACGGTGGCAGTGTTGGGGTCAACCTCGGACACTGAGTGTACCTCAAAGTACATGAACGTGAACGAAGGATGCGGCCTCCTTTGCCTAACCTCTGCCAAGCTGGACATCAAACCAAACGGCTCCCAGATACATTCTCAGAGCTAGGCAGTTTCAAAATCTGTTTCAAATATCTGTTTCAAAACTGCTTGTGTGCAGCCTGTCAAAATGACAATGCAAAAAATAAGGTTTGACAGTAGCTTTCAAGCTCACCAGACTGTGTCCCAATCTGACAGCACTAAACGGCAATCATACTGTTTTCATCAAATCATTATATCCTAATCAGCTCCGAATGATCCAGGTAATCTGGTTTCTGTCCATTCATTATAGAAAACTAACAAATCTGTTTGTTTAGTTATCAATGCAGCACAGCATTATTAACATGCACCAAGTGTTGCTTGCGTGGAAAGCCAGTTAAAATAAGATTTTATGCTGTTACCGACTGCAATCAAGTATAGCTGAGCTTTACTGCATCAGCTTGTCTCAAGGGAGTTTCCTGGGATATTTAGTTTGGAAAAATACAGTACTCAGCACAAAACTGACAGTCGGGATATTTTTAACCCTTCCTTTCACTTCTCTGCATCTTCACTCTATTAGTAACATGTTCACCTTTACTACATTAATAGGTGACATCCTGAAGCACAAGAATGGCCTCAGCTAGAAAACACAGAACTATGAAAAGGTTTTCAGTTCCCACGGCTTTTCCAAACATCAAATTATCTCAAAGATAAAGATCATAAAAGGAGTGCATCCAGGATTGCACCAGGAAAGCCTGTCCTTCCAATTTTTAACACATGACCTTCAAGGCTGAATACTCCCAGAAAGATTGTATCTACGTTTAAAAATTTCTGAAGATGGCACTATAATTCTTGGTCTTCTCTGGCAAAAGGAAAATAAGCTGTACATAAATCCTAAAAAAAAAAAGAAACACCCTACAAGAGAAGAATGTTGTTTCTTTATGATAGTTCTCACTCATCATTAACATTACTTAAATAGGTGTTCATTCTTCTGGTGCATTTTTCAACACTGAAGTTTCCTCAGTGATCCGCAATACAAATGAACTTGATCATTTTCAGCCAATTCTATGATATATTCTTTAAAAAGACTTTTTTTCAGGTACGCAGAAGCTGCAGTAGCAATGCAGTAAACAGTCACACAAGGTTAACTGTACATGGAATTCAATCAGGTTTTTTAGAGGGATTTTTTTATTTCTCACAGACTAGCAGATTTTTAAGTAACACGTGTAATAGCACTAATTTCAGAAACATGGGGCATCAATATAATTAATAACGCACATTTGTATTTGGATTGTCTTCACTTCTAAAATGCCGTTAGGCCTCAAAAAGATTAATTCTCCCTTATAATGTTAAACTAACAGCTGAGAAACTAGGGACGGAGAGTCACATGGGGATCAGGGGGCTTCCACGTGAGTTCTCCTGCCCCAGGCAGGTGAGTGCCCAGCATGGGAACAGATACACCAAAACTCACTCTAATTGGGAAACTCAGTCCCCCAGACCTGCCTTACAGTAACTGCATCAACAGGGCAAGAAGCACATCAACTATCAAATGCTGAAGAGAAGAGCTCTTAGACAGCTTCATCACTCAAAATAATAAGATTAAATATCCAATGTAAACCTATGTGTTTGCTTTGGACACAGATAGATGAATCACTGTTTTTGCTTAAAATACAACTAAAGCAAGAGGAGTTGCCGCAGTAAGGATGCAGTATTTCTCCACCCTAAACTTTTTCAAAGCCTGATTACCACTGGGGACTAAATTACAAAAAAACCTGTCTGAGAGAGAGCCGTCACACCGCTCAGCCCCAGACAACCTAGTGGTATGTCCAGACCCATGCAGCAGTAGATGTGCAACACCTGTGTAAGTTTTACCACAAAATGCTCCACTACAGCTGCTTAAATTTGATCCTTTGTGAACACAGGCCTGTCTCTCAGTATCCTTTAATATAAAGGCATAGCCATAACTTAAGGCTTTGCAGCAAATCCTGATGGGTTAATACATTACATCAATGCACGACATAAATTCAGATGAAATAGCTCACTAACACAGATCACTGTGGCAGGATTGATATCGCCTGGGGTCATCTGCTCACCCATTATTGCTCAAACATGAAAATAAGTGTTATTGGCCATTAACGCAGCCAGCAACCCATGGAAGAGTCAGTGCCTGCATTGCAAAATGGATTGCAACATGCAAAAAGAGCATACACATCTCTGTCACCCCTTTCCACCGGTTTGCGCCATGTCAGTATGACACTGCAGCCCACACCATCACCCTGCCATAGCACACAAGGGCTAAATTCAGAGTCAAACTGAGCATGCAGTGCTGAGCTTCAACATGTACTGTGGAGGCACGCTGGTCCCAGTTGAGGGCCTTGGTGCTGAGTTGGACTGTCCCTTACCCTGCTCCCAATGTCTAGAAGAGGAACCACTCAACAACGTGCTTCTGAAGAGACAGTGCCTTGAACAGGCAGCTCCTAACCTGGGAGTTGCTGGAAGGGAGAATCATAGAATCATAGAATTGCCAAGGTTGGAAGGGACCTTCCAGATCGTCTAGTCCAACCATCAACCTAACTCTGACAAAAACCATCACTAAACCATGTCTCTAAGCACTGTGTCTACCCATCTTTTAAATACCTCCAGGGTTGGTGCCTCAACCACTTACCTGGGCAGCCTGTTCTGATGCTTAATAACCCTTTCAGTGTAAACATTTTTCCTAATATCCATCCCAAACCTCCCCTGGTGCAACCTGACACCGTTTCTTCTTGTCCTATCGGCTGTTACTTGAGAGAAGAGATTGACCCCCACCTCTCTACAGCTTCCTTTCAGGTAGTTGTGGAGAGAGATAAGGTCTCCCCTCAGCCTCCTTTTCTCCAGGCTGAACAACCCCAGCAGTGAGATCTAATCCAAACTGAAGGAAACAAAACCAACCACATTTGCAAGCTGGCCAAAAGTAAGTACATAAATATGTAAATTAAATAACTCAAGACACTCACCCACTCACCCAATCTGTCCTGCAACACAAGATACCTGCATTAAAATTCCTCTATCACACTATTTGGTGCTCAGCTGTAACTTAATTTTGCTGTTTTTTCCAAAAAATACCCTCTCAGAAAAAAGGCAGCAAACAAAGCCAGAGGGAATGTCTCTCAACACTAAGGGGACAAGGACAGCGATGGATAGATGCATTCAAGTACGCATGCACATATTGACAGTGATGGGGCTCTCCCCTCAGTGGTTTTACCTGGACAAAAGACCTTTTTGAAAACTTTTTGAAGGTTTTGGCTTAAGCTAGGGCTCTGAGTGTTATGAAGGCTTCAGAAAAATTGTGTTTTCTGTATGCTCACCAGTAAAGCAGCTGAGCACACATAACAGTCCAAGTCCCTCACTGACCCCACCAGTGGCCATGTTGAAGGGCAGCAAGAGTCCCCCCATGGCCAAGGGCAAGGACCACTTAGAGGTGGGGGATGCTGTCAAGTGGGAGAGCAGAGCAAAGGCACAGCCCCAGTGCAACCGCAAAGCACAGCACCTTGGTTCATCACACAGAGCAGCTGGCTCATTAGATACCTAGAAACATGGGGCACGTAAGTGTTTTGTGGACCTCAGTCAGTGCTAAAGATTCATGGGTCCGGCAATGACACAGATGTCTGCTATAGAGAAATCCAAGATATTCACTGCAATTTCAGGATAGTTGTGGCATTCCTCAGCAGCACATTCAGTTTACTCTAGAAAGGAAATCCATCCCTCTCCATTACTTCTGGTGTTAGAAGGTACTGATGTTTACAAGGTTGACTTTGGGCTACTTTGAGAGGTTTTTTGGGAGATGAACACAATTTCTATCCTGCTTTCCCAGCTGGAAGCAGATTTTAGTGTAAGTCTTAGAGAAACTTAATAGATCCTCCTCCACACTTTTCTGAATAACCTTCCTCAGTTACAGAAGGCTGAAGACAAGGACTTGGGAACATCATCAATACCAAAAGAGAGCACTGAGAAAATGTCCAGACAATGACATCAAATGATGCTGAAAATCTGCCCAGAGAAACTGGTGATTTCTAACCATATCTCACACTGAATTTTGTCTGCCAAGCAAGACAAAGGTCTGGTTTGCCTGTCCAGCCGTACTATTTTCTAAGTAGACCAAGTACTGCAGTAGCAAAGTTGTGACTGGTAAGGACCTGGCCTGCCAGTAATCTGGATCAAGTCTGCTACGGTTTAGGTAGCAGCTTGTTCTGCTTCTAAAGGGACCACCAAAAACACAAGCTCTGCGAGTCCTAAAGACAAGAAAAATTAAATGCTATTTATATGAACTGCATAAAACATTACAGATCATTCCAGTTAGAAAACGCGTGGAAGGAAAGCGAGAGAGCAAAGCAAAAATCCAAAGGAGATTGTGGGGCCATAGAGCTAGACTTAAGCTTCACCCACTGCATGCAAGGTACGTACAGGAGTTTTTGCAGCTGCTGGGATGGCAGCCCCTCTCTTACGTGTGCAGCCACACACACCTCAGCCACCCGTCTGCACGTGAGCTGAAAAGGCCTCTGCTCAGAGCTATATTTCAGAAGAAATTGTGACAACTTGTACCCCACAAAAGAGCAATTTACATGCACGTGGTAACAGTCTCCCTTGTGACTGCACTGGGGACAAAATTTATGCATGTCAGTGGGAAGACAAGGCCATGACTGATTAGCAATTCATATTTACCCTTGCGTAGTTTTTTAAACTTCACTTCCATTACAGATTAGACGATAATTTCAGCCCACCATCTAAGCCATATCCTAAAACATAAAACACTTCTATAGAAAGAAATCTTTGCCTAAACTGTATTTAACAGACCACAAATTATATCCAGGAAATGTGACTTAGATTTACGAATGAAAACTCTGAGATCAAGCATCTGAACAGCACTGTCAAATACTTCCATCATGGTGGGGATTGAAAGTCCACCTTAATAAATCCACTGTATTTCCCAAATGCAAAGTAACGCTTTATTAATCAGAACTCTTTAGCAAAAATTTCTTGCAATGATTTGTCCAAAGCTATAACATTTGTTCTGCTGTTTAAAGATTCCCTGCCCATTTGGTAAAGACCTGTTTATAAGTATTAAAAATGTAAAGCAGTAGGTACATTTCATTGTTTCTTTCTCTGAAGCTGACCTATCTTAGTGCAAAAAAAGACCAAACAAACCAAACTCAGCATTTCAGTAGCTCAAGGACAAGGATGCTGAAGTATCTCTACCCCACCAAATTGTATGCCTGCACAAATTACTCAGGCTTTTAGCCCTGATGCGTAGCAGTAAGTGGCCACCCAGATTGGAGATAGTCATCAGATGAATCTGAGAGACACTGCTTTTGTGGGAATGGGGCAGCAGCTGATTGCCCAGGGAGGTAGTCACAGCCCCTCCATCCCCTTCTCTCCAAATACTTGCTTTTGTGTCCAACAGGGAGGTACAGCCACGTCCATTCCCTCCCCCAGGTAAGGGTGAGAGGGGACAACACACCTTGTGCACACCCACGGCTTGCATTCATGTGGGGGCTGGCACCTCCAGCAAAGGCACGTGGGATGAGGAAGGCTTCCACATGGTGCCCAAGCCTGCAGGGACCATTTTGCACAGCTCAGTTGTTCAGCAATAGCCCCAGAGTTACACTTTTCTCCTCGATCACACCTGCTGGAGGCTCCTCCAGGGTCCTGATTCATTGATTTTTGAGTCAGAAAATGAAATAGTCAAGGTTTAAGTCTTCTAAAAGTAGTATTAATGAGCTATATTGAACCAAACATAAAATCCTTACAACTATATATGTAATTGTAACATATATACAACATATAACATCATATTTCAGTCTTTTTTCCAGCAACCATGATGAGGAACTTTGTTTCATTTCCCAGGATAGTTTCAGTGCAGCTTCACAGGCTGTACAGAACAGTGGAACAGGAACCTTCAAATAAAACAGAAGATGTTGCATCCTTTTGGGACAACTTTATGAACATCCAAGAATTTAAGTAGCTTACAGAGAGCACAGATAGGGAGAGATGCTTTAAGGCTCGCTAACAGCAGCTAATCAGCTAATTACACAAAGCAATTTAGGCCTGACTAGTAGTAGATATGCTGAACTGCAGTTTCCTAACAGGAAGAGTAAACAAGATAACTGTGAAGTAGTACTTGCCTACAGATTAGCACAAGCAGAGAATTTGAAGAGGGGCTGGTGTCGTCCAATCCCCCCCGCTCGTTCAAAACAAGCGCAATTAGGAGAAACGTACCAGACTGCCAGAATCAACACCTCTCATCTCATAACACCGTGGATTTTGTTATACCTTTTCCTACAGTTTTGTTTTAATTATATAAGGCATTATAATTCTTGGCATTATAATAAATAAACAAAATATAGAATTTTAAATCCAATTTGCAGATGGCCCAGACATACAAAGTTGTTTGCCTGGAAACTCTTCTGTGACGTGTGCCCACCTTATATGACCGCCATCAAAACAGCAATCTCAGTTGTAATGGTGGTGACAGGATGGGAATAGATGCCTTTACTCAGATGCTTAACCAGGAGAAGAGGCCCACTGGTAAGTCAGTGTGAGGACATCTCTAGTATCCCTACGTGTACCGCACGCATTATGGGAATATAGAAAAATATAAGAGTTTCCTGGCACAACAAAGACAAAATTTACTGTTTTAAAAGGATGTCTCTGTTCACTTTCAGGTTAAAATGTATTAACTTTGTGTTCTCAGTTTCAAGCTGGGACAAAATCGTTTTAAGTCAGCAACCAAGCAATCAGCTGCCATCCTTCATAAATGAAACTGGAAGGGCAGAACGGGCCACCTCCACTTCCTTGCAAAAAGCAGTCTTCTCTGGACTTTCTGTATTTGTGACATGGTGACTGGGGTCCACAGCAAGGAGGATGAGGGGGAGCCTCAAGGGCTACCTGGACAAACCTGGGCCAGTGGTGCTGGGCACGTACCTGACCCGTGCCATCATCTCGCACCCTGAAGAGGAGGAACGTTACCAGTGCTGCTCCACAAGCATGAAGTGTAGGTAAGGTAAATTCGGGGCAGGGAGGCCAGCCAAGATCATTTTCCAGTCTCAGATCTGTCTTTGAAGGCACTGAAGCCTCTGACTGCGGCACTTGGGAATGGGTCACTCAGTAGTTATGAGGCTTAACCTAACCCAGCAAGGGAAAAACCAGGGACAGGTTTAAATTCAGTACTCAGCTCAGTACCGTTCCACAAGTACTGAAATTAGACCTGTTCCTGGTTTTTCCCTTTGCTGGGTTAGGAGAGGAGGGCACTGCCGGAGCTGTAACAAATCAAGCAAATCCAGACCTTTAATCCCCTTACAAAAGACTTCTTTATTTTTGAAAAAAGTGCTTGTCCTATGATCCTTTATACATCCCCTTTGTGTCTGTGATGCTATGCATTTTTTTTTCCCCCTTATATAGGGTATCCTTTCACTATTCTTCTGCTTTTCAGTGAGGAGGTAGAAAAGGACAGCAGGCTTATTTAATGTGCCCTCCCAAGGCAGTAAAGCATTTCCTCCTCTCCTTTTCCAGCGGTTCGTGAGTAACAGAGACAGTTTGTGAAGATATAGTCTAAAACCTCAGGGTTTTCTGTAGGGCCATTTGTTTGACTCAAAACCCACGATGTATGCCAAGCCCACGACATCATGTTCAGAGCCAGCAATTTAATGGAAATTGTTTTAAGTTTTTATTTCCTACCACAGGCTTTCTGAAGCACTCTCAGAATTTTCCTTTCAGGTTAAGCTAAAGCTGTTCTGTATAAATATTTATGTAAGGGTGTGAAGGGGGAATCACCTTCCGCGCTCCACCCAACAAAAATGTTGGAAAAAATGATGCATTTTTGGTAATCCATTTTAAACATGTGGACAAGGGCAGTCTTTGACTGTTTTACTTACTTGCTGGCTGGCATCCCTGCAGTCTTTGCCAAAATCAAAAAATACAGAAAATATTATATTTTTCAGAAGCTAAAGGAGAAAATATTTTCCCCGACCCCTTTAATTTTTCTCTGAGTTTGAATGTACAGCTGTCTGTAAAAGTATGACTTCTGCTCAGGAAGTCAGACCTAGACATGAGTAAAACAGTGCCCCAATCAATTACAAGAAAAATGCCTTTTAATGGTGTTTCCACACCGTGAAAATAAAATAGAGTGGTTCTGTAATGTGCAGGGAGGGATTCCTTATTGCCTGTTCCTCTCTGATTTCTCAGAAAAGCACAGGGAAGGAGAGCTCATCCTTAGGGACCAGAGAGCCAGGGAGGTATTGTTTCTGGAAGGGGAGGAGAAACTAGAGGCCAATTCTGCACACTTTTCACTTGAGGTCTGGGGAGTTTGGGATCCTGACATTTCTGTCTCCATGCTTAACCCCTAACCTGTTTTTCTTTTTACTTTCTTTAATTTTACACCATCACATTGGGTTGACTTCAGCTGGGGCTTACTCTGAAACCCAACCAGATGAGCAGCAAAAATATTCAGAATGCAGAAGTCCCCACTAGATAAACACAAGTCCTTCAAAGCATGATCTCTGTAGAGCTCAGCACTATGAAGCCCTCCAGAGTGGGCTCAAAATTGGTTTTGTTGCTTTTCTGTGATTTACGTAAGGGGAATTTGGGAAGAAAAGTCTGATGTTGGCAACTGCCGTATGACACCAAAGAGATAAATGACTTCTGCCACCTCCCAGGGTAACTTTGGAGCCCTGTGTTTGCTGTTACCCTTTTCACCCTGATCATGGCATTGCACAGGCTGGCTTTTGAATTTACCGATGTTCAGAATCTGCCACTGAAACGTAAATTAGCGGAAACACGTTGTCTTGTCAGACTCGGACTGTCGGTCGGACAGAGACATGATATAATCCTGTGACCTTCCTGAAGGACAGCAGAGTCCCAATCCCTGCCCAGATCTCTGCATGCTACCAGACCTATCCTACTCTCTTCACTTAGTCAGAGGCAGAGGCATATGCTCTGAGGCTAATGAATAAAAAAAGAATGAATGAGAACTGAGTCAGGATGTGCCATTTAATTCCCACACTTCATTTATTGGCTTAATTTATTTTTGAACTCACACAGCTATAACTCTATGTAAGTTCATGCTCATAATGAGTTTAGATCAGTATTTAAGAACCTCACTTTGAAACTTCTGTTAACATTAAGTTTATATTGAATTAGTGACTGATTTCTAATGTAAAAAGTAATTATAATGAAAACTTGGCATCACAAAACCGTAGTTTCAAGGCAAAATTTAAAAAAAGAGTCTGTTCATTCTTCCCTTACTCCCCAAAAGAATAAATATTATGCCAAACACATTCTAAAGTATTGTTTTAATCAGATTGAGACCCATCATTTTGATGGAATTTGTCATTTGTGGAAGTTGTCCATCAGTTTAAATTAATTTCCTAGCCTTTAAATCAAGACCAGATGACTTCTTAACAAATAGCACTTAACAAATAATGGGGATAGAACTGGAAGTCACTAGATGAATTTTATGGTTTCGTGTAGTCCAAATTCCACATGAAAGATACTGGAAATTGTCCCTTCTGAATTGAAAAAAGCCCCATAACCCTAATCACATTTATGAAGGCAGTAGGCATTTCTCAGCTGACGTCTTTCTGACCAGCGCTGGGGCTTTCCAACCAAGTTAGGTATCCCCCAAGACCAAGGGAAAAATACAGTGGAAATCTGTCAGGATTGGGCCAGAAGAAAGGGCCTCGATGACAAGTAAGGTCTGCAATGGGTACATACAGGGAAAGCTGGCCTGGTTGATTACTGTCATAAAAGTGCCAAAATAAAAGCCTAATTCACCCAAGCTTAATCCATGTTTCTATGGGATTTGGTATTTCTTTGCAAAGGCTTTTCTACCCACAGCACGTGTCCTGCTGCACACAGGAAAATGAGCTAGCGCAGCCTGATCATAGAATCATAGAATCATAGAACCATAGGGTTGGAAGGGACCTCTGGAGATCATCCAGTCCAACTCCCCTGCCAGAGCAGGGTCACCCAGAGCAGGTTACACAGGAACGCGTCCAGGCGGGTTTTGAATGTCTCCAGAGATGGAGACTCCACCACCTCTCTGGGCAGCCTGTTCCAGTGCTCTGCCACCCTCAGGGTAAAGAAGTTCCTCCTCATGTTTAGGTGGAACTTCTTGTGCTCCAGTTTGTGCCCATTGCCTCTTGTCCTGTCCCCGGGCACTACTGAAAAGAGCCTGGCCCCATCCTCCTGACTCCCACCCTTTAAGTATTTATAAGTGTTGATAAGATCCCCCCTCAGCCGTCTTTTTTCCAGACTGAAGAGACCCAAATCCCTCAGCCTTTCCTCATAAGAGAGGTGTTCCAGTCCCCTAATCATCTTGGTAGCCCTCTGCTGCACCCTTTCCAGCAGTTCCCTGTCCTTCTGGAACCGGGGAGCCCAGAACTGGACACAGTACTCCAGGTGTGGCCTCACCAATGCAGAGTAGAGGGGGAGAAATAGGGAAAAAAGAGACCACGGTGGGATGGAGGAGGGGGGGAGGTTCACGTGTCAGCATGTTTTATTTAAAAAATAATAATTCCTGTATTCAGGAGTAATTGAACTTATCAAACTCAAAATTTCTCACTCCCCTCCTTCCCATTTTGTGCATTTGTCACAAGGGGGAGAAAGGACTCCTGTAACTTCCCCAGTTCATTGAGAAAGTGTATGTTTACTACAAACTCGTCTGTTCGATGTCATCTCCAGGTGTGTTATCGTGATTCTTGCGTGGTCTTGAAACGACCGAGAGGAGAGCGTAAACACTTGTATTTATCCCAGCTGCAGGCAATTTTTCTCATCACCTTACTGGTGCGTGCTCGCGCAGAGGTTTGTGCTCCAGGCTGCCTGGAGGTTGAGCAATCTCCCGGCCCGTGCCAGAGAGAAGAGGGAGGAGGGAAGGGGACAGCAGAGTGCCTTCCACAGCATGGCGAGCATGGCTGGTGTAGCCTAGCAGCTACTTTTACAATGCTCCTTTGTCACAGACTTGTCCTTAAGCCTGATTTAATCAGTTTTACCTGTAATTAGGAACAACGGCAGAGACAAATATTATTTTTCTGGGGATATTCAAGGGCATATTCTCCTGCACGACGGGCGTATCTTTGTGAAGAAATATCCTTGTGAAGCAGCACAGCCTCGTGCCTAGGAGGGCTGGTCCTGAAGAAAGGCAGGGCTCGTCGTCCGTGATGGAGCACCCCACCAATAAAGCAAATCCTGCTGCCCCTGCGAGCTCAGCCGTGCCCTCACAAACTGCTGCGTCTTTGGCTCTAAGGATCCACCACCCAGAGCTCACTCAGACATCTTGCACAACATCGTGCTCTATGGAACAGCCAGGCTTTGGCATCGCTTTTGACGTGCATCTGCCTGGCTGGCTGCTCCCAATTCCAGGCAGAGCGCAGAAAACAAAAACAAAACCTAAGCTAAACAATCCTGGAAAACTTGTTAGCAGTTTGCCTAATGACAGCACCCTTAAAGGCAAATTCAGCGCAGTAAAGCAGAGTTTTCTTGCCCAGATGCATAGCGTCCACAAATTTTGGTTCCTTTAGACGTGGGTACAGGTGCTTCCAGGTTTCTGGTTCGGTCAGACTTTGGTTCTCTGCCATAGTTTGGGGATGCACCTCCTGCCTCCTACCTCCCTTCCTGAGTGCCTGGGCCCTCAAGCCCAGTTGCCTTAAACACTTCAGGTCCAGTGCCTGCGCTGCTGGCTGAATCACCCCCTTTCTGGTTCCCCAAGGCCTCGCAGGCAGTACCTCCTTGCATTTTAACCTAGCTATACTTCCAGTGTAGACTTGTGAAGGCTCCAAGTACATGCAGCAGAGTTGGTTTAAGAAAACAGCATCACAACCTGTGTTAGTTTGGATTTACTTTATACAGAACAGTGCGAGTCCTCTAAATATTATTCTTCTGACACAGAGTGTAAGCACCCTTGAACACAAGCCGCAGCAAAACATGTCATTGCGCTGGACAATCATACATGTCAGCCGTAAGCACTAAAGACCAAGGTCTCGGCTGAACCTCAAATGATTCATTGCATTGTGTATGTGACTCAGTTTTCATTGGCACCTACGTTTGGCTGAATAATATTTTGGCTCAGTAGGTTATTTAATGAAAAAGGACAGTGGCAATTCGTCTCAGAGACTGATCATAACAAAGAAAATGAGGGGGGAAGGAGAGGAATGCAGCATTTTTCACATCTTTTGGTTAAAACCCACAGTTTTCTTCCTTTGGTTAAAACACACTTCTTAATTCTGAAGTGCCAGCTGCCGAGATATGCCACCTTCAAAAATGCAGCAGCATTCAGGAACTGGACACCTATCAAAGAAGGATAGCAAAGACCACCCATTTGTGAAAGGAAAGTTACAGCTTTGAAAATTCACCAAATTCCTACTACTCATACTGTCGAAACAAGTGCCTGCAGGTAGCTTATCTCCTATCAAGCGCACTGCACAACAAAATAAGGTAAGGAAATCAGTGTTCTCATTTTAATCAGCACAGCATCAAGAGTTTAGAAGATAAAGCAACCACTGTCCTGGGAAGGGTGGAATCTCTTTTTTAAATGTTATTGCTTCATGCTGTGTTAGCAGCACTGCTGACACGGCTCACAAAAACACTGTATAAATTTGCCTAAGAAAACTAAATTCAAGACCTTCGAAGCAGAATGTGGTATTTGTTTTAAAGAAACCTAATTCCAGTCACGCTTTCAGGTGTCACCCACTCTTTTTTTCATACACACAAGCGCCAAAATGGATGTGTCCAACTAGTCTGGCCAGTGTTACTGATGTGCAACACAGAGGACAAGGGACACCAGTGACCAACTTCCCATCACATCTCCCAAGTTTGTCTTGATGGTCAACAGCAAGCTGTTTTTTGGATAAGTCCTTTAAACTCTTTAGGAGTCAAAAGTCATTACAGAGTTGGAGTCTCCAGCAAGGTTGCTGCCTTACTTACAAATATCCTCAAGATTTAATGGCATGTGGCCAAAGACTTTCTTAAAGCCACACAGTCCCAAGATCCTTTGGCATTTTGTGGCCATGGATTCGAAGTGATTCTGGGTCCTGTCCTAGCCAGCCAGCTCACCTCTCCCAAAGGAAAGACACAGAGATTCAGAAAAGCTTTTCACAGAGTTCCCCAGCATCACAGAGCTTTTACTGAAAGGATATTTTCTTGCCTTGTCCTGCCTAATGCTGGCACCTAAAACACTGCTTGCAAAACTTAGGAAAAGGACCTCATTGGGAAGCTGAGGCACATCTCAAACACAGCGCATACTCTAGCACAGCCACTGCGTCCACTTCCCTCCTGCCAAAAACATTGAGCACCGTTGCTCAGCTATGCCACAGCAGCCAGAGATTTCCACGTTAGGTCACAGCAGTGTACTTCAATCACCACTGAGATAATAGAAGAAATAATGAGGACCAATCTACAAAAAAAAAAAAAAAAAAAAAAAACCAACCAAACAAACAAACCACACCAAAACCCCCCAAAACAAAACACACACAACTAATACTTCCTGCTGCAAAATTTCAAACACCATCAATTTCTCTCAAGCTTTGAACGCTCTCAAGAAACCTGTCAGGAAGATGTCAAGCAATAAATTTCATTGGAAACCATCCAACGAACACTTCGCTTTGGATTGATTTTTTGTGACTGCCTGCCACTCGATCAGTAAGTCTTCTTCCCTCTTGCAATGAGGTCTCGCCTAAGGTGCAGGAAAGAGGTTAGTGTAGGCGGTTAGGATGCTTCATTTTTGTACAGGCTGCATGCAAGCACTTTACCCAGCACAAAACCGCTATGTCATCTTGTACAACTCATTTCTGTTTCTTGTGTGTGTCTCATTTGGAATGGAAATCATTTTCCCCTGCCTCATCCAGACTGTTATCAGGCACAGAGACACTACGGTTGTAGGAGTCACACAGTACTCACAACAGATTAAACATAAACCCAATTATCTGACTGAAGAGCAGCACAATGGGTTATCCCAAAGGATGCCTACTAGAGGAGATTGCTGATATATAATAATCCGTAGCCTCTTTTCTCTGCTAACATACATAGGGATGGGGTAGAAAGGTGATAGACACAAAACATCCACTGGAAAACTTGGAAATTGATTTTTTTCCCTTGAGTGTGAAGGAGAAACTTCAGGAGGGTCCTCTGGGTCTCAGATTTCAGAGGGAAGATCAGGGGCCATTTGGAAACCAGCAGGAACTCATAAATCAGATGGGAAGGGACTTTGGACCTGCAGAGGAGAGAAAAGAGAGATCACTAACCCCTTCATCTTAAATGTTGACTTAGCCTCGTCAACTGGACATCTCAAGATAAACTGCCAGATGTCTTTTGAAGAGACAGACCTGCTGCTTACTGTCTCTCGCCAAGAAATCAGCAAGTTTTGTCTGCCTCTCAGCTGGAGTTCACAGCTGTGGTCACAGAAGTCATGGAATTGCCTTATCCAAATTCTCGTCTCGCAGTCTAGCACTTTGTACGCCGCTTGCAGGTCTCCTTTGCTGCCGAGCCCCCATCACGCTCGCCGCAGATACGCCTCCACGGCAATACAGCACTGCAGCACAGAAATGCGGATTACCTTTTGTCATCTGGTTTGCCCGTTCCTCCCTCTGACCTGCCAGTAGTTCCTTTACTGTTAAATGGGACTTGAAATAGCCGTGGTCCATAGCACTTCTGCTATGATCACACCACGACGCTGAAATCTCCCCTGCTCTCTGGGATCTGGGCACAGCAAGTGATGAAACACCAGAGCAGAATGCACCTCTGCTACATCCGAGTGGCTCCTCTAGGCAAGGGGAGGCTTGCTGATTTAAATGGGGCTGCTCCAAGAGTAAGGCACTAGCAACTTCATGTGGCGGTGGCAGGGTCTATCTCTAGGCCACTGAGGCAAAAGCCCGTGAGGCTGCTGCCTCCAAGCGTTGGCACACAAGTGAGCAGCTGCCCTGCAAAGAAATCAGCAGAGACTGAGAAAAAATATGCTTTTTTGAGATGTCCTGCAGGAGGTCAAATTTATGTCAAGGAGGTCACACTTTTTTCCTTCCAGGGCAGTTGGAGTTTTCCAGGGTGACCACCAAGAGGTCTTGGAAATGAAAGCGCTGAAAGCCTCCGCAAATCTCTCCTAATCAATGGTGAAAGCTGCTATTTTCAACACAGAGACCAAATGCCAGGTCTGTGGAGGCTCGGGACTCTGGTCAGGGAGAGAAGCACACCAGAGCACAGCCAGGTTCTTCCTCCCACCACCCCCCACCTCCACTTTTTCATAAGAAGCATTTAATACTCCTCAGAACTTGTGTTTTCTTTCACATGTACTCATACAATAATTAGTACATTTTATTTAATGCTCAGTTTTGAATAAAGTTAGTGCACTTCTTTACCATGTTAACCCTAGTGAAGTTTGGCTGCTTCACTCACAAGCTCCATGACTGAAAAAGAAACTGAGCTTGTGTTAATCAAACTATGAAAAAAAAAAAAAAAAAAAGAAGAATCTAATAAAGTTAGGTTCCAGTCTTTTCCCAGTAAAAAAAAGTTTAGATAAACAAATTTCACTCTGGAGGAGATTTTAGACAGCAAAAGTAACCTTTGTCTCAGGAAGACTGACGCATTTGGCATGTATAGATTTTGGGTTTGATCCTTAGCACTATCCCAACACTTTGCGTTATTCAGTCAATGAAAAGTAGACATAAAGGTGACTTGGATTACATTAAAGACATTCCTCTTGCAGAATAACTATACCTTTCCCTCTCCTTGAAGCTATTGGACAAATTTTGAGAGGACATACTGAGGATGCTGCAATCTGGAAATGCAGCAGAGACTCATGACTTTATTTCTCTTGTAAGTTAAAACAACAAAAACACAATTCTCACGGCAGCCCCAGTATGAAGGAACAACCTTCCTGTGATCTCATGTTCCAGGCTGGCCCTAACCATACACAGCAAGGCCCAACTGTCTTGTGTCACTCAGTATTTTGACTATACTCGTTCCCAAAACGTATCCCCGTACCACGCACTTGGAAATCTTCCATGGACCTTAAAGTGTGTTTAGGGAAAGACATGGAGAACTGGCCTAAAATAACATTGAAAACAATTTCTCAATGTTCCTTTTGTATATTTAATGTTACTGGCTACAACTGCCGTAGTCCTTATAAACTATCTCTAATGTGATACAACCAGTCGTACATTTAGCTGAGATATCACGGCTCTCAGGTTAGAGCGTCTTCAGGCACGTCTTTGTGTTGGTTTTTCCTGATGGAAACCAACAGAAAAGTAAACTAAAACATCACCTTCCGCGGAAATACTTTGAGTTATATACAAGCACTGCTTTTGTTTTGCGGAGTGACTCTGGAGACATATGTTTTTAGAAGAAATAAGAACCCATGCGAAAGTTGTGGAGGACTGTATCGCTGGCAGAAGAAACTGTGCAGATACAATTGTGGATAATTTTTGCTCTAAGCTGCCTGCACGCCACTTTATTTGGGTAAAATATTGCACTATTTCTAAAACTAGTGTTCGTTTCCAACTTGGCCAGTTTACTGCCGTACTAACAAAAATGTCAGTGTCAAAGTTTTAAGAAAAGTCTGGGGCAAGGCCAGGGGTGTGCAAAAAGAACACATGAGGAGAACAGAAAAGTAAAAATGTACCCTCCAAATAACAAAATGTCTTAGAAAAATTATGAATAATCCAAAGTCAAGAAAAAATTTAAAGCATAACTCTGGAGAAGAGAAAAAATAATTATTTTGTTTCTGATATTGGGCAATTTTTTATTACCGGTCAATAGTGCGTTGCTTCCAAGATCAAATGTGGTTTCAATCATGTGACGAGACAGTTAACCAAATGAACAAGAACTTTTGGAGATTTTTTTAAAATTCAAGATCTAAAAGAAAAAAAAAAAAAAGAAAGGAACAAAAAAGACCAGATGCCTTTTATTTCTTCAGCGCACGATGGAAAAAACAAAGCACATTCACAATGAGAGTTACATTTGCTGCGTGGTGGAGTTACAACCTGATCCTCAAGTGATCCCATATGAACGCAGATGACTGGGCACAAACATAAACATGCAAAACAAGCCAGAGCACTGGCCAGCCGTCAACAACTTATGAAAAGGCTGTTTCTCTCTTAACTCAGCAACAGTCCGTCACACCGTGACTGTACTCGTTTTGAGGCCGGATTCTTGTTGCGAGCACAAGAGAAAATAACCCCCAGCTGGTTGGCATTTGCCTTCGGTACATGAGTCCGGGGTCACCGCATTGCCAATGGCTTTGCAGAAAGTTTCATACAACAAGGGAAGACGCTAACCCCTGGCTCCCACAGGAGGAGCACTCAGTACCACTTCTGGCAACAGTCTCTTCTGGACTGAGGACTAAAACCAGGATCTGGGAGAGGAATAAACGCTAAATCCTGCAGAGAGTCATTAGCAGCTAGATAGGCCGTTGGCTCCAAGGTCACATTAAAATAACCTTTGGAGGCTGGTTGTATAGGGATTGTTTCATTGCTTTATGACTACATGAATCAACGCCATTTAAAATGTCGCTGAATTAACTAAAAAAAAAAAAAAAGATAATTTCCAGGTTGCTCAGAACTCCCCAAATCTTGACTGATCATGGAAGAAGGCAGTCACTGAAGTATAGCTTTACAAAATCAGAGCTTCCAAAAAATATCACTTCATTATAGACCAAATGGAAATGAGTTTCTGTTTCCATAGATCCATCCTGGACTCTAATACTGCCCTTTCACGCTGACAGCCTTATTTCACTCCATACAGTGTCCAATTCCCAGGCGCTAGTATCATCAAACACTGGCGGTGAATTATTTATTTGATTATGAGGCTGGCATTACATGACAGATAAACCCCTTTGCAGGGCACTCAGGCAAAAGACATTACTGTCTGGCTTTTTCACATGACATCATAACTAACTTAGGAATAACCTTTGTTATTCATCGAATAATGTTTGGCCACGTAATCCTGCACCTCAGGTACTACTGCCAGCTGTATGGCTCAGCAGGTTTTTCTTTCATACTTTGGTTCTTGCACTTGTCACTTGCTGAGATGCTGTAAATCTATTTGGAAACACGTGCTCATATTAAATACTGTAAAATCCCCGTCTCTCTGATCTAGAAGCATTTGTGTAGGAGCAAATATTCTTCCCAGTCCCACTTAATCTACATCTGACCTTTGCAGTCGTACCATAACAAATTGAAATTCTGGATACACTTCAGTTTGAACTTGTTTCTTCTTGCAGGAAGTATCCACTCTGCGTTAGGTATGTGTTGTAAGCACAACATTGACTCTGTGATGTCTCTGTGAAGAATACATGCCCTGTGAAGAAAAAAGAAACTGATTATCCCAGCAAGTCTCTTGAGGATATCAACTTTAGGATATGACTTGCAATAAACATTTTTCTTTAATGATATACACACATGCAAACACTTTGTATATGCATATATACATATAAATGTATCTCTATGTTATGATAGACAAGGAAATACCAGAGTGAGTCCAGCGTCAGCCCACACAGATGACTGAAGGACTGGAGCATCTGTCATACAAGCAGGGGTTGAAAGGTCTGAGACTGCTCAGCCTGGAGAAGCGCAGGGGGACCTTATCGACAAGTATAAATCCCTGATGGGAGGAGGTAAAGAAAACAGCCAGGGCCCTCTTGGTGATGCCCAGTAACACAACAAGAAGCAATGGGCACAAACCCATCTGAACACAAGAAAACATTTTTTTTTTTTATTGTGAGGGTGGTCAAACACTGGAATGGGACATCCAGAGAGGTTATAGAGTCTCCACACATGGACATACTTAAACCCCCTGGGCAGCTTGCTCTGATTAACCCATCTTTGAGCAGGGACTTTTGCACTGGTGTCTTTCAACCTTGGCTGTTCTGTGATTCCAAGCAAATGAAGGTATGACAGTGTCACACTTTCAATAAGATACTGCACTACTATCACATAAAGCTCAGAAACGCAAGTTCTAGTGAGTGGAAATATTTTGTCTTTGAAGTTTCTTTTTGATGTTGGCCCCTTTTCTCAGCAGGGGTCAGAGCTTTCGGTTGCCCCACCAGTGCCTCACCTACCATGGAGACAATCCATCAAATGCTCCAGACGAGGGCTCTGAGAGCATCTCGCACACTGGCGTTACTGTCCTAGTTAGTCCCTGGGAAAGGGACAGAAGAGTGGATCCCACTTCCTTTTTAGTGCACTCCAACCTCAGCTCTGAATACCTGAGGATTATGGTGATTAATGCAAGTTTTCAGGTCTATCCAAACCGAGAAGCAGGTTCCTCCCATTCTGAGATCTTATTAATGATGTTATGTTATAATCAAATGTGGCAATAATACTGTGGGGCCAAACAGTTTAGCCGTGTTTCTGAAATGGTGGATTCTACTCTCTGTACGTAGTTGTTAGTCTCATTTCTACATCAAACCAGAAATCAAAACAATATCCACAACCAAACAGAGACGTGAATACTGAGCCTTCTCTTTTTCTTTCTTTTATTCCATATTTCTGTTTTAGTAGTTAAACCATACTTTTTACAAGGCAACACCTCTTTCTTCCCCCAGGCAACCAACTAATTGTAAAAAGCCATGATAACTTAAAGTTTTAACTATTTTCTACATCATTTATGACCCCATGACGTTATCTGACTTGGTAGGCTGCCTTTCCAGAAACTGAACCACTGTTTAGCTGGGACAGAGGTTCAGAAGTATTCTGAGACCAAAATTGAAAACCTTTAAAAAAGTTCACTGGCAGGACTCAATGGCAGATATAACACCAAAATCCAGCTCCTGGGTGCTGACTTTGGTGCATAAAAACAGGTTTTCTAAGAGGAAGGGATGGCTGATGTCCTGCAAGCCCTGCTGATTGCCACATGCCACAGTCAGGCTTGGGAGATGAGTGTGAAGCCAGCCCAGGTAGTAACTGACCTTCTGCTACCATGGGACATTCAAGCTTCACAAGCTACCACGTAGTCCTGCTCAATACTTCACTTCCAGAAGTGCGTCCATCTTTATCTTCGTAATACGAAGCCACCGAAAATTCACAAGTTCCCATTCGCTTCAGTGGAAATTGTACAGATGATGAAAAACGCGTTTGTTTTCTTCTTCATCATTCTCCAGCACTGGTTGTTGGCCATTCCTTCTCACAGTGGTACAGAGCTTGCCAATGCCCCCCTGTAGTCGCTTCCACACCCTAAAGCTGTGCTGTTAGCTAAATTGCTATCTGTGCATGCAACTTTTTGCTAAACCATTGGGTTAGCACTAGACCGGTGTTCAGCAGGAGCAGGAGCAGGAGCAAGCACTTGCTCTCCTACTTCTGCTCTGTTTACAAATCTGTGTGACAGGAAAACCATAGTCTGCCTATGCATCTCCCCCAGGCCTTCACAGACTTCAGGCATTATGCTCACGACAAGCACGTCCGTACCACAGCGTCTCAGACGGTGTCTCTGTGCTAGCATATTGTCTTGGCAGAGGCCCATAACAGAAACCAATCTAGAGTACCTGTTTTGTTGTTGTTGTTTTTTTTTTCCTCTTGCTGGGGTTACTCCACTGTTTCCCGAAATATTGTAAACTTGTATTTTTCATGTGCTGATTCACAGACCCAGGGTGGGGAGGGTGGCAGGGAAAGATATACATGGGATGCTGCGGAGGCTTGAAAAAAGAAAATGAGGCAGCTTTATCTCACTGGAGGAAGCCACTTGAAAGATTATAGAAGCCTGCAAATAGAGAGGACTTGCTGAGCCTACACCACAGGGTATTTTTCCTTACACTTTCAAGTTAGCACGCTTTTACCAACAAATCTATGTTGTTTGGATCAAATTCTTCCATACCACAGATAAATTCCTTTCTCACAAATGTAAAAATGTAGCAGATAACGGCAGCTATCAGAACAGTATCTATTTTCCTCTGTTGATGACTAGAGTAACAAAATATATGATTGTAAAGTTTTGGGGTCCAGGCCCTAGGCATAAACCAAATATTTAAAATGATTACTCAGTAATAAAAGCAGCCAGACTCTGCAAATGAACTTCAGGACAACTCTTACACCACCACTGGGCAACTGTGGTGACTTTAATAGAAATAAGAGACACCCAGTTGCCCCCCTGCCCCAAAGAATTTCCAAGGATTAGACAATAAAAGGATTGCAAATATGATTTGTAGAATCCTACATAATTTTGGGGAAATATAAGGCTCATTCTTTAACTAATAAAGCTACTAATCTTTACAGCTAGGAAAGAATTATCGAGGCTGACGTGCAAACTCCGATTCTCACTGTTCTATTCAGTACCTAATGCGGCATGAGAACTGAGGATATTAACGAAAAGAGAAGAGGAACAGTTAAAATTGAGTCAGACAGCCCTCTCTGTGCAGAAAATGTATGTGATTTATCTGAGGCATCTACTGCAGCTTTGGGTTCTTTTGAATTCTCCACATTGTCAGTAATTGCAGCAGGAGCTTGCATTTCTATAGCAACTTCCACCAAATGTCTGAAAACACAATTTTAAGTAATCTTCACCGGGAAATGGCGGTCTACCCACTTCAAAAGACCCTAAACGTGCTTTACTCAAAGCAGAGGCACGTCGCTGAAGTCTAGATGAGATCTGGAAACAGAGAACCCAGATCTCCGCTGTCGGTCCTGTGTCGGGAGCAGGACATTGTATTCTCCTTTGGATAATGCATGAAACGCATTGGTTTTATTTCCTATAGCAGCAGCTCTTTGGATAGCTGCTGGTTTATTATGAGTTAACACGTAGCCGCAGCTGAAAGACGTAAAAAACATGTAAAAGAGGAAAAAAAAAAAAAAAAAACAAAAACCACGCTTTTTCACAGGCTGCCCCCCCAGCCCCGCAGCTGCCCCCCTCGGATCTGTCATCGGGAGCCCCTCCGGAGCCGGGAGCCAGGACCCCATGCAATAACCCTACTCCGTGTGACATCTAGCGTTGGCTCTCCTGAAGGACAAGCCGCCGCCAGTCCCGCTCCTGCCGCCGTCCCGCTGGGCCTTAGGAGGGGGTGCCCGGGACCCCCAGCATCGCTCCTCGCCCCCACAGCCCCGCTCCCGGCGACGGCCGCCACCCCGCCCCACAGAATCACGGAATCACAGAATGGCAGGGGTTGGAAGGGACCTCTGGAGATCATCTAGTCCAACTCCCTGCCAGAGCAGGGTCACCCAGAGCAGGTGGCACAGGAACGCTTCCAGGCGGGGTTGGAATGTCTCCAGAGACAGAGATTCCCCCCCCTCCCTGGGCAGCCTGTGCCAGGGCTCTGACACCCTCATGGTAAAGAAGTTCCTCCTCATGTTGAGTTGGAACTTCCTATGCTCAAGTTTGTGCCTGTCACCTCTTGTCCTTTCTTCCAAAGGCAGCCTCAGCGCCCTGGCTTTGGGAAGCCTTTGCTCACCCGGCTACTTTTTAATTTGAGCGGGTTACCCTTTGGTAGGGCGGCAGAAGTCCCCTCTGATGGGGCCAAATGACCAGAGCATGGACAACACCATGCAGCCACCTGCCAGCCAGAGCCCATGGGATCCAATGGGGCTCCAACAATACACCTGTGTTTTTGAAATATGGAAGAAAATCTAAGGCTTCTCAGACCTCTAACACCTAACCCAAAACTGACTTTTTTGTCCTAAACTCAATCCCCTGCCCGAACCACTACTCCACAAAGGGCAGAGGGGACAGCTGGGGGGACAAGGTTCAGGGGGTGATGGCACTGCACTCTCCCGTCACTGTTATTTCTGGGTCACCCTCTTGGTGCTGGGGGGGACTGTCCTGCCACAGGCTGGAAAGGAAAGAAGAGGAAAGAGCCTGGAAAGAGCTTGCAAAGGTCATCCAAGTTGTCCCAACTACTTACTCATGCCGGGGGGCGGGGGGGGGGGGGGATGGGGTGTCAAGAAGTGCATCATTATGATACAATTATTTGATAACAGGTATGGAGTCACTTCACCCCTTCTAGCAACACTATTACTAGTACTGGAAATAAATTAACCAAGTTTATTTTACCTGAAGAGCGAATAGAATAGCGTTTTATGGGCAGTCTCTCGATAGTACACAAGATCAGTTCATCACCAAAAACTGGTTAAGGAAATAAACGTCACTGAGTGAGTTTTAGCGCTCTAATTTCCATGCAAATTGCAAGGAATTATAGAGTTGTATTTTAGATTCTTAATTGGATATGAATGTAATGGCCACTTCTGTACAGAGTTATTGACATTTGTAATTTCAATCCTTGTCAGCGGACAGGGCAAATAAATAAAGCACAGAGAAGAGATTTTCAGAGGCTCCTAAAAGAATTATAAGAAGAAAAACAAACATGCAGCAAGCAAACAGGACTTGTGTCCCTGAATCCCCTTGATAGTACTGTAAACCTACCCTCAGCTTTTCACCTTCCTTGGTATCCCACCTTTATCAATTATCGTCAAGGGAAAGAGCAAAATCTGCAAGTCTTTCTTGCTGACTGGCTGATAGGAAAAAGGCATATGCTTTTAAAAGTGTGGTTTGTAGTTTCCGTTTGAAACAGTATTTCATGCTTAAGATTAAATTTAGTATTTTAGCCAAGGTCATCTAGGGATATAATGAAAGGCAAAGGTTATAGGAAGATACAGGATCTTTCATTCCACTGACTGATACAGTTTGGAAAAAAAGACATTTTTATAGAGAAGGGGAAAATGAAACCCTTTCAATCCTTTCTTCCAAGAGGAAAGCTGAGAAAGAGCTCCTGGGAGTGCAGTGCTTTCTTCCCACCTCCCCCCCCCCCCTCCCAGTGCAGACAATATTTAGGTCAAGCTGGAGAGGTCTGACTTCAATCTGCATATTGATAAATTTGTGCAGTCCACTGGTACTCGAAAAGAAAAGCTATATGTACTCCACCACGGCTACAGATCGCTGAAGAAAGCTGTTGTAAAATTCAAAGATATTCCTGCTCCATGCAAGAATATCCCTGGCGAAAGCGCGTGGTACGTTTCCCGTGTGAGAAAGCAGAAAAGACCACCAATCCATAGGCCACAGGAGGTCACTTTTTCTTATGAACTGGAAACATCAACAGATGGAGTACTTGAGACTGATTTGGCCTGGCACTGCCAGAAACCAAACCAGATCGTGAGAAAGACACCTCGTATTGCAAAGGACAGTAACTAATCACAGAGCAATAAAAATAACACTGCCCATACTCAGCTGCTAGCAGGAAATAAAACCGACAATGAAGTAGCAGAGAATCAAATGCCCAGGAAACTAATTTAGAAAGTCTTGGTTTATAAAGCGCTGATACTTTAGCTTAAAACGCCCCATCACGGTCAATTGTTGAGGCCATCAGTTGAGAGTCTTGAGGGCAGAAGAACAGAAGCTTTAGCGCCAACACCTTATAAGCTCCTTCAGCCAAATACAATTAAGTCCAAAGTAGTTATGGAAGACATACATGGCAGGAGAGAAGAAACCCTAGACGACAGCTTCAAACGCTTCTCCCCACTGTGGTGAAGGAAGGGAAGTTACATCCCAACCAGCAATAGCTGTGGCCCTAATCCCCATCCAGGCTGGGGCTGTATACTATATTCACCTCTCAAGGTCGGTCCCCCAGAAAATAATCAGGATGCTACCAGCAACACTTTGGGGCTGATGTATATAATATGTTCTCACCTGATCAATGGCAAAGGAAAAAAAAAAAAAAAAAAAAGGAAGAAAGGAATAATCCCACCGGATAGAGCCAACAGACGTTGTGCAGAAGTTTTGCTGCATTGCCTGATCATGGTATCTGAAAGGTGAGTCTAGAAAACTAAAGGTGTTGGGAACCAAAAATGGTGAGCAACCTGGTCTAGTGGGAGGTGTCCCTGCCCGAGGTGGGGGGTTGGCACTCAATGATCTTCAGGGCCCCTTCCAACCCAAACCATTCTATCATTCCATGATTCTAGGAAAAAATTAGTTGTGGCCAATGTTGTTGACTTTCCTCTCTCCTAGTCGCTATTTGTATATGTTAGCCGAAGGGCAGCTATTTTTAGTTTAGTTGCTGTTTAGCTTTGTTGATTACATATGATTAAAAAAAAAAGATAACAAAATAACCCCTAAGTCAGTCGACACTAGTCCTGAGGCAGGATCTTTTAAATTACAAAGACCACACAAGTCATACATATTACCTAGAAAAGGTACATCAGGTACCTTTGACAGGCAAATGAACGGCAGCTTGCCACAAGCTTCTCAAAGCTTTATTTATTTTTATTTATTTACCTTGGCTTTATTGCTTCTTGAACAGTGAAATAAATCAGAGGAATACGCCCTGCCTCAGCACACATGAATAAAGCATAATCTGAGTGCAGCCAATTTATTGGAAGGGTAACGAAGCCCTCTTCTTCCTAGGTTTCTCAATAAATAAGCCCGTATTTGTTTTAAAGGATAATTTTGTCACAAGTCCATCAGCCCCCTCCAGCAAAGCGCGCCAACAGCTTATCCTTTGGACTTGAGCGTGCTGTCCTCTGCAGTGCTCCTCAGCCCTTCGCTATTCTGGCCAGTTTTTCACCCGTTGCCCCAGAAGCTGCAAGCCCTGCACCGGAGATTTGTCTCTCTCATATACCCACCTGCATTTCCTACATAAAATACCCAGGATTTTCAGAAATGCGTAGCTTGCCTGGGCTTTGCTCACAGCTAGAACACCCACAAACTTCCAGGGCAACAGGTCGGTGCTCCTATAAATCCCCTGGAGTTAACACATTACAGAAACTTGTTCCTCCTCCTTTTCCCCTGCCTCACTTGCAGAAATCCTTCACTGTAGCTGCCTTTTTATGCCTGAAGGGGAAAGGCTTTGTGCGTGCTCCCTGTATGCTTGTTTGACCAATCGGTCCTAAAATGGACCTAAAATTCAGAAAAAATGCACAGGCAAGACAGAAAAATAACCTGCTGTTTCAGGATTGGTGTTGTACAAGGACAGGCTGAGAGCCGAGAGCTTTATTTGTTGCTGTGAGGCTTCTCAGGGAAGAAGAGGCAAACATTGCACACTCCCACTTCAAGGTTAAATCTGAAAATTGATCCTAATAAGTTAACAAATCCCAGATTTCTCTTCATGTAGCCAACACACCAAGGGGGGGAAAAACCCAAGCAGCATTTTCTCTGAAAACACACATTTTTACACTTCCGTCAGTGTTTTCTGCTTTTTAAAGGATACTTGCCACTGCCTTGAAGATTCAAACGGTGGAGGGAAATAATATGTTTTTTCCCTTTCAGTTTCAAGCAACTTTAAGAGGGGCCATAATGAAAAACATATTGATAGGCACTGGAATTTCCCAAGTCAGTTGACCATAACGTTATCAATAAAATGTACATGGTAGTTATCAGTGCAAATCTTTATGCCTCAAACGGGACTTTTGAATGTGTCGGTGCCTGTCTATAGCCTGAGAAGCTCTTTGTTTGGTTTCCCATGCAGGCATCAGATTCAGCTCTTACACCGCAGGCCCGGCAATATTCAGGGTTTTTCTTGAAGTCCCCAATCATGCAACTATGCAGACTTGAATAAAAAGTGAAAATGTTCAGCCTAGTAATTTCCAAGCAAAAAAAAAATCAGTCAATAGCATTCCAGCATTTCCAAAGCTAGAAATTAATTTTCTTGAGAAATCTTACAATACCTGAAGACCTAAGGACTTTTTTGAGTATTTGGTATTAGCAAGACTTTCCTTTGCAAAAAATACTGAGTTTGCAGAAGAAAAATTTAAAGCTGTTTTACCTCACAGCTTTGTACTGGTAGATGAAGAAACATTGGCACCGTTATCGTCATTTGTGTTAAAATAGGAGAAAACAGTCTGGCATAAAAGATGAAGAGACTGAACTACAACACCTTGCAGTTCAAGTAGAAGCTGAGAGGTGGATGCATGTGCTGTAACTCTGAAAATCTCAACATGAATGAAAGGAAACATATATTCCTTTTCCTCAGCCTGATAGAATGTTATTAGTGACCACAACTCGAAACATCTATGCTCTTGTAGGTATTACCAAAAAAAAAGAAAAGGGAGCTTTCATTGGACTTGCAAGGGGAGCCTTTGCCTTTTTCTAAAGACTGTGACAACAGTTTCTTGCAGACATAATGTGTAACCTGTTGGTGCAGGGGAGGGCGTGGGGCTAGAGACCAATCTCGTAGTGCTGTGGAGGAGCTCAGGTCACCCGAGGGCGGAGAGCTTTGGGAGTCAAGTCACTTGCATCTACTTAGGGTAAGAGCGTCAACAGAGCAAGAGAAGACTTTTAGAAAACATGACCAGGTTGAAACACAAGGCTGAGGAAATCATCCAGTGTCCAATGAACACATCAGCAATGCATGATGCAATGCCGAAGAATAGGATTTTGTCATAACGGATAGAAAATTAAAGTCTACACTGGCATTTTGGCCACCAGGGTGGCTTGGGAGACCCAAGCGTTGGAGACTCAGAAGGAATTTGCAAACGTAGAGGAGATGCAGGACCAGTCTCCCATTCCCAAAGCCCTCTGTAAGGTGGGGTCCAGGAGCTGGGGAGGTTCCTCGTGTTACAGATTAAAGGGCTGATGGCAATATGGGATGAGAACTGGGGAAAGACTGACCTGCAGCAACCAGGGGAGGAAGGGATTTTGAGATGCCCCTGACACCAGTGCTGGCTGAAAGATGAGCAGGGGTACCAGGAGCCTCCGAGTCCACTTCCACAAGACTGACGTAAGCCAAGTGCCAAAGTGAGCTGATAGACACCTGTGTAGACAAAAGGGAGATCACCATGGTCAGTTTACAATATACCAAACTACAGTCAAGTGCAAACAGCAAACAGTGGCCTGTAGAGTCAGAGGATAATTTCCTCATTATACATTTTCTGTCTGAATGTTTGGTATTGCAGATAGTTGTGTTTTACAGTTCTTCTCTTTAACCCAGCCATTTTGAACTTGCTCCTGAGCACACAATGAAGAAAAACATGAACACTTCATCATTTGTTTATGTAACTGTCTCTGGCTTTATATTGGTAAACATTGCCTCTGGGTATAATGTTAATCATATTGCACAACAAGATACTTATTACACTCATAAATATTGGAGCAAAGCCTCAAATGCCAGGTGTACTGAACCATTTAATACTGAAAATTAGTGTGCACAAGCCCAAATCTATTTGAAGAATGAAGTGCTAAAATTTTGTAAGACCAAGCTCTTCGCGCTCATGCATTTCTTCATGATCCTTGGACAGAAGGTATTTCCATACAGTGTCTTGAAGCAGTATGCTGCTATAAAAAATATGGCTTGTTGGAATTGCACATACACTGTAGATATGATTAGTAATTAGTACACTCATTTTTTAAGCTATCCAATGCTTTCCTTCCTGACTCTGGTCCATGTCAGCACAGATTATATAAATCTGCTCATGATACAAAACTGACATTGCATGTACCCAAAGAAATTCTTTGAATAGCTGAAAAGCAGTATTAATTCTCACTGGCCAAAAAAAGTATGCTGTAGATTTGCAAGGCATCTTAAGATTTGACTCTTTGACTAGTTCCCAGTAAAAAAAAAAGTCTCTGAGCTGCTGAGTCATCATCAACAAGAATAATTTAATGAGATGAATTCTCCCTATGATATCAAATATCTCCTCTGTTCAGGCTATTTTTCTCCCTGTGAGATTTTGAGAAAAAATACCCAGTTCTTTTTCCCTTTTGTTTTTTCCTGACATATCCCCCTGCCTTTGGAACTTTAAGTAAGTGGTTTTACTTTTAAATAAATAATACAAGGAAGCAAATAAAGTTCTTTCACCTCTAACTCCTTGACTGAGTGTATCTCAGAAATCAGGCAACTATATGTCTGTTGCAGGAAGGGTACAAAGGAGAGAGATACAGTCCCTTAAAATGCAAAGATTTCCATTCTGCTATTGTCATCCTGATGGAGTTTTCATCCAGAGATGGATTTCATTTTTGTGCATGTGCGAAATTGAAGAAGTCATAAACTTCAACAACATCCGTGTAGTCCAATACTTCTCAGAGCTTATCCCAGTTGTGGACGTGGAGAGGCTGATCTTGGAAGGAGACTTACTGATGTCCACCAAAACTTATCCCCAGACTGTGATTTTTTTTCATAAAACTTCTGTAGTGTCTTGCTCTTCTTCCTTGTCCAGTCATGCAATATAAAGAATATAAATATATAAATATAAATAATATAAATAAAATAGAAATAGAAATATATCTGTAATGTTTGTGCCAAAATTGTTGCTTTCTCCCATTGATAAGGGAAGGATGAATTAAATGCCTCCTTGTGCTTGCATTTCCATGTACTAGTTTAGCTTGTACAATCAGTCCTTGGTGAGTTTACATGTCGGGGGCAAACATTTTTCCCCGGAACCTCCTGACTGCAAGTGAGAGATCCCAGATGGCCTTTTCGGCAGCGGGTGCAACTATCCCTTCTCATTTCAGAGTGGGAGATCCCAAGCAAACACACTTTTCCCAAGCTTCTCACTTCAGGCAGGGGTGGTTTTGGAGCGTGTTGGTACTTGTAGAAGGGCAGAAGCTGCCTGTCTACCTGTCAGATGTGACTTGCCACAGCCACTCCCCAATAAACCACACCTAAACCCTCACCTCAAAATGTCAATACTGGGCTGGGGGGAAAAGAGATTAGAACCTGGTTTCCTTGTGTTCCAAGGCTAATGAGCATAGGAGTAGCTCCCAAAGGTGACCCCAAAACTTCCCACCCAGCAATCTGTGCTGGTAGGTTAGACTCAAATTGTACTTGCCATAAAACAGCTAAGAGTCATTACAAAACTGGATATTTAAGATCCAAATCAAGCTGGGTACCAGTCCCTTGATCTGGGAAGATCTCTTCTTCACTTCAGCTGTACGATTAAATCCCACTTTATTCATACATATTCTGTCCCAAGTTTCAAATGGGTTTATTTACCTCCGCAAAACGAGATTACGATAAATCACAGCAAAAGATTCCTCCTCTGCCCTGCTTTCTGTCATACTTCCTGCAATGATTTTGCATCAGTCCTTCAGCACACCTCTGTGCCTTTACGTTATCCTGGAATCTCCTGTGGCGGATGATTTACAGTATCTGAGAACAAATATTGGATAACTCTGCTGATGATCTACTGCTTACAACAGCATGTTCACACTTATTCCTGGGAATCCTTGCTGAGTTTCTCCTGCACTCAGCTTGCACAGAAACGCACAAATGGTTGAGTGAATGCCTGAAATACTGGGAAATAGCTGCAGAAAGGCATTTAATTTTTAATTTAACCGTTACCTGCACCATATGTCACAAAAGTGGTCATGGTATAACTTCCATCTGAAGAGTTCATGGCTGGACTAAGGCAATATGAACAACAAGGCAAGGTGAACTTGATTTCTCTAGTTTTGAGAATGTAACATTCCATTTACTTTTGATTTAGTTGTTCTTAAAACATGTGAGGTAACTATTTCAGAGAAAGATTAACACTAATAAAGAGAGATTCAGGCAATTTAATATTTGTAGTTTCTCCTTACTCCAGGAGAGACACTTCTTATTATGATACAAAATACATAATTTAAAAAAAAATCTGTCAGCATGTATTAATTTTTGAAAGCCGGAGAGCATTCCCTAATGAATCGCGCTTCTTGGCTGAGTTGGAGGGATAACTGTTGACATGTGTTGAAAGCTGTTGGGCTTTTTTAAGATGCTTGACCATGGTGGGGTATTACCATTGTCATATCTGAAGACACAGAGGTCTCAGAAACACCTGTGGTAAAAAGCGAGGAGAGAGGAGCAGTTAAATGTTAAGACTATGGGTTACGTAAATAGTGATATAGCAGAGATGAGAAAGGAAAAAGGTTTTGTACTACGCAGAAGTTACTCATTTCCCTTTTGAGCTCTTTGCTCACCATCAGTGGAGCATGAGCTGAAAATTTACAGCCAAAAAGGGTTATTTCCATGGTGTGAGATCAGCTAGAGGCATTTACACTCTGGCTGTCACACAAAATACATATGGGCCAAGATCCAAAGAGGTGTCACTGCCATGAGGAGGTCACAGAAGACATCAAGAGGCAGTCCTGGATTTCCAGGTACAGGCAACACTGGACTGTTGTAAGAAGGTGAAAACAAAAACCCAAAGGAAAATGAAAGGATGCACTGATTTTGGTGGATTATCATCATAGAAGTTGACAGGACTGTTTTTCATGTGCAGTATTATTTCCTGGCACAGGACGAGCATGATCTGTGACCTTCACAGAAGTGAAGTGAAGCTTAGCAGCAGCAGAGGGTGGTTTGGAGGAGAAATGGCCTGGAGGGAAGGTGGCCACACCCAGCCACGAATGCAGCAGAGTAGCTGACTTTGCTACATGCAGGGACAGAAGTTTTGATCTGCACCCACTTTTGAAAAGCCACAGTGATTTGACAGAAAGGAGACTTGCTCCTGAAGAAATTAACTGAAACTGCCCTGGCAATTTGTTGGACCATGTGTATTATCACTTGCCACAAATTTAACAGTGGTTAAAATTGCACTACCTCTGCCATTTTAGATTTGGGTTAGCCTAATAGTGATGTCCTGGCTCCTTCATACAGGCAAAACCGATAGCCGAATCGCATCGGGGAAGGGTGGAGGTCCGGTGCCCACCACCACAAGGTGATGGGCTCCCCAGCTGCTTCTCCATGGGATGAGGCTCGTCCAGGCAGGGGGTTTGCTCCTGCGCTCGGTGACACCAGCCTCGGTTATCCTGCTTTCTCCCTCTTATGGCACTACCCTGCCATCCCTCGTGTGCTCCAGGGGCTCGGAGCACATCTCAGCTGCTCAACAGCTGCAAACACGGGAGCCCCAGAGCCATCCTCAGCAGCCTGGAGAAATCCCCAACACCGTGAGCAGATCACAGCTGTGCCTGGACTCAGCTGGGGCAGAGCAAGAGAAAAAGTGTTGGGTTTCTGTAGTTTTATTCACTTCTCCTTTGGTAAATATTTTTTCATTCTAAGGTTAGCCCTGGTGCTATTAATGATGTCTTGGACTCACTATTTTGAGTAAATCAAAACACACGTATCTGATTTTTTACCCCTGAAGAATGAAGTTTTTACTATATACAACTATAAAACTATGTCCTAAAAGGTAAAGGTAAACTCACTTCTCCGTGTAATTACATGTTAGTTAATATGCAGTAGTCTGTAAAGCTCAAAAGGATTTTGTAGACTAAACCCCAAGTTTTTGCGTAACTGTCACATTTGGAATCTCTTCTTCAGGAGGAATCTTCCACTCAAGAGCGACATTAAGTGATGCTGAATGTCCTAAGCTCTTTCCTTATCTTTAGAAGTCTTTTCACTTCGGTGGTATATTAATGTCACTTCAGGTATCTTGAGAAATCTTTTTGTGTCCCCATTGCCTGTCATTTTAAGCTCAAATGTTTGGCTTTACAAGTACAAACAGCTGTTCCTAACAATTTTCGAGGACTGGAGAGTGACTGAAAGAGCAACCCACTTGTGCAAACACAGGCTAAAAGGTCTGTCTTAAAAAAAGCCTTGAAGGATTGAGGTAGCACTTTAAAAAAACACCTGTAACCATAGAGTGCAACCAAAAACTACTGCCCAACAAAGAGCACACACATTTAGGCCAGTTTATCAAAAACTACAGCAGCATATGATTTATATTATATGTAGCTATTATACTGATAAGCACATAGTGGGGATATCACTGTCCAGTTGGTATAAATTAATTGGTATAAATTCAAATACCTCCCTACTACAAAGTTAACATGGATTGATTTTCCATTTTCAAATCAATACCCATGTACTTTTCCTCCCATCCTTCTTCTTGCATTTTTCTCTCTGACATAACAATTCCCTTTCATAACAGTATTATTTTCTGATGATTTTCGTCCTTCTTACCCTGCCTTTGAAAGTGTCAGCCTGGAAAGCACGCCCACGGGGAGGGAGCCAGGCTGCTGGCACGGGGAGGTCGCAGGAGAGAATGGATCAAAACATCACTTTTTCTGATCATGCCTTTTTCCTTAAAGCATCTTCCACTGGTCTCTGCCAGCGATGGCAGAAGAATGCAGACCTTTGCTCCGACATGCCACAGATCCTTTTACGGCGATACCTAATGGAGATGGTCTCTGCGAGACTCAGTGGGGTGCAATTGGTTTGGTACCACGATCAATGGCGCCGTGCTGGGTTTAGGATTCTCTTTATACCCTGAAAGCATGATATAAACCAGCATGACCTGTTCAGCCTACTGAGAGGAAAACATCTTCATTTTCTCCAAAAGTGAAGGGGAATAGCTCACATTTCAGCCCTGTTACCATCAACTGTTTTCAAACTGCGAGTACCAGCCCGGGGCCACAGCATGGTTTGAAATCCACCGAACTCCACTGGTTTTGTTAACAGAGGACACGTTCCCGTTCAAACACCCTTTTGGGAGACGCAGGGCGCCAGCTCCAGCCTGGTGCTTGCACCTCTCACCGCCTGACACTGCAGGTACCGCAGGTCTGGCATCATCTCTGCAGCCACGGGAAGCCAGGGGCTGCCTCCGCTCCCATCCGCAGGTCCCCACGGAATGTGTACCGGGAGAGGCCACTGGCCCTGTCACCCTGCCATGTGCTGTCCTCGGTCAGGATTTGCACATGTCTAGGAGCTGCCGTGGTTCAAGACGAGCAAGGTGCAGTGGAAGAACAGGCACGGCTTTCACCATCCACGAGATCTTTCATTCAGCAAGCAGACAGCACCGCCAGCAACATCTGTTGCTTTTTTCCCACCTTTTCTAAGCTTATTTAAAATATATATTGACAAAGATGTGGTACATGGGTGGAGCCCAAGATTTGTTTTAACCCTGAAGGGAGTGGCCTGGGATCATACTGCCTTTGGAATCAAAACTTCCATAGAAGTGCCTTAGAAAAGTCACTTTTTTTTTCTAAACCTGTAGTAAACAAGCCCGTAGTAAACATGGATTCACTGCCTGGGCCTGCCACAGACCTTTGCGTGTGACCTCTGCCAAGCCTCTGCATTTCTCGTTTCCCACCACCCAGGAACATTATGTGTACTTATTGCCCCAAGCACTGTCATTTAAGAAACACAGGACTGAAATTCCTGCCGTTCTCCCGATACTGAAGAAAATCACACCATTTATTCCCTTTCCTAAATTGATTACCTCCTGTCTTAAAGTAATATGGACTTTTACTGTCACAGGATTTTGCACCACTACATGATGCCACTTCTAGAGCTTAAAACCAGAAGCCATGTAGCTGCTCCTTAAGAGTGTTGCTTCTGTGCAGGACCACCACCAGTGTTTGCCTTCCTTTTCACTTCTCCAAGCTTCCGACCATCTCAGAAGCAGGCTGCTGGACCATTTCCAGCTTCAGTTCATTTCTCCTGGCTATTGGCAACTGGAAACCCGGAGGCATTTTTGGTAGTATCGTGAACCCATTCCCACCCTCGCAATAAATTCCTCTCTAATGCGCCTCAGGGTCCCATTTCTCTTCTTTATCTGCATTTACACAGTAACTTAGCCTCTATAGCAGTAACAGCTGATGGCTTCCCCACTTGAAAGTATTTATTTGCCATGAAAACCAAAATTTGCAATCAAATTGCTCTTTGCAAGCTCTTAAGTTTCCTTCCATGTCTACTGCTGGAATGTCCAGACGATACACTTTTTCCTGGATGGTATTTCTGTCCTTACAATGACTATACTTCTTGGCCTGACCATGCTAACAACTTTGTGTGGCCTGCAAGCTTTTGTCCATGTTTCATCCAAACATCATTTGTATCCCTTTCATTGTTTGTTAGGTAAAACAGCGTGCTCGTCAAGGCCTATGCACATCACTGCTTACAATCCATACTGTCTTCTTTGCCTTTGTGCATTAATATAGCTGCTCTGAACCCAGAGATTTTTCCAGTCATTTTTGGTATGCAAAATCTTAAATATTTCCTGGTGGAGGAGCAGTTTTCTACCTTGAAAGCTGAAGCCTACAGACAGCTTGGGTCATCTATTTCTGGGGGACAAGATAGCATGTTGCAAGCCATGCTAATTGAGCCAAGAACGTGACCACTCTTTCTCCCTGCCATTGGGACTAAGAAATAGCTCTGGTTCACACCACGAGCGATTCATAACCCTCTGCCCAGAAATACCATCGAAGTTCCCAGATCTGCCTGGAAGCCCTAGGAGGCATCTTTGCAGATGCCGCTCCTTCAGCAGCTCTACTCAGGCTGAGGAGGAACTGGAGGGATTTTGGAGGCAGAACAGCAGCAGACTTCTTAGCAGACAAAAACATAGTTCTTCTAAATGCAAAAAGTAAGCATCTACAATGTGGAAAAAAAAGAAAAAAAAACCCAAAAGACAAACATACTAGAGGTACAGAGCTTCACTGAGGATTTAATTATATCCACAAGTCGGGCTCTTAGTAGGATCCAGGTTTTCAGAGGTTACACAATACCATTTAAATTGGTATCTGCTCCTCTTCCTCTTGCTTCACTTCCTCCTCCATCTCCCCAGGCCACTGAGCTTTTTAGAGCTCAAACTTGCACCGGCAGTTGCAGTTTCAGCCTCCTACTGCCAAGGGGATGTCTCTGCTTGGGTGCGCTGACTTCTGTGTATGGTCAGTGCAAAGATGCTGCCTACAGAAATCAAGACCTTTCACTTAAAAAGCCATTACAGACATGGACCCTCACCATACCCATAGGCTGAGCCTCAGACAATGTTCTTCCAGACACTGCCCTGGCAAAGCAACTTCTGACTTCAAAGCCCTCTTTGCAGGTTCTCCTTTCTATTGACAGCCCCCTGCCAGACGGTTTGTATCTTGCTGACCTGCCTCTTGCATTTCCAGGGACTTGTGCTTTCTCCTGCATGGTTCGTCCATCTCTCACTACTTGCAGCAATGTCCCAGGCGAGAGATCCCGTAGAAACCAATGTCTCACAAGGAGATCTGCCATCAGGGAGCTCCCTCTTCCTCCCTGGCTTCAAGTTGTGCCTCTCTTGGGGCGTTGCTGGAATATAGAAATGTTTCCACTAGCCAGCACCTTCTCTTGCTATTCGAGAAGCTCTACTGAGAAATAAGCTGGCTTATTTCTGTCTTGGGTGGTGTTAACCTCTGCAGGCTTATGCCAGCAAGTCAAATATTGCCAGTATCTGAAGGGACAGGAAGGTGTTCAGAATAATACTAGCTGCTCTGCAGAGATTTTCACGGGCACACAAAGTGCAGTTGCTCTCACGTGGCATTTTGAGCTCTGTGCACCAACCTGCAGCCTGAGCCTTGGCTGAACCAGATACTCCACGTGCTGCTGGCAACCCAGGATGTCCGGTGCTCATCTGAACCCCTCTAAGCTAACGACGATCATCATCAATGCCCCATCCCCTCCTAACCTTTCCTCCTCTTGGTCTGTTTCTGTATCCTTTTAAATGGCAGACAGTGTGTGAGTAGAAACAAAAGGTTTAGTACTTACACAACAGGGGAAGATTACTGTAGGAATACTACTCTGATATTTGTCTTGCCTGTACTTGTAAAACACAATTTAAAGCAGTCGTTTGTATCTCTGCAGTAGATACAGGGTAACCTTGAAAAATAAGTAGAAAAGAATTCTGGTTTAACTTGAAAGGCAAGAAAGCAGAGCTAAGAAACACTCAACTCAGAAAATCTGCATTTAAATCTCTATTTTTGTCTTCTATCCCTCTACTCCAAAACACGCTTCCGCATACTGGAGTTCAGAGATGCTCCACAGAAAGGAATCACGACGCTCGTCGTGGTAACGCCCTGGCTTCACAGCAGACCTAACTTTGTGATACGAGTGGGTGCATTTTGCAGGGGGTTGGTATTGGAATATTTGGGGTTTAGACCAGTATTAGAAAAAGTCTCCAGAGCTGAACAAAGTTCTATTCTCTGTCTAAATAAACAAGCATGGGTAACAGGTTTTTTTTTTTTAAGTTTTTGGTTTTTTTTAATAAGGAATGTTGTCAGTCCTATTTTATTATGCGTAATAGAAAGAGGTGAAAAAATCAATATAAGCACTGTATCTAACCTATTTAAAACTACAATCACAATGTTATCTGAATGCCTTACAACATTGTTTAAATCCAACAAGGAGACAAGAAAACAACAAATCTATGCAGGGTTTTTTATACATATGGTGAGAAAGTTTGCAAAGTGTTAAAATATATTTTCTGGTCTGTATGTTTCTGGTACAAGGAAGTGATGTGTAGAATACTGTATATTTATGAACAGAGCCTCGACTTATACAAGCAATAATCGACTTCAAAACATACAATATCTTAAAATATCCCCTAGAGCTGCTCATATAAAGTCAAATCCAGCACCTACTAAAGTTCAGCCAGCTGACTCTCTTTGACTCCAGTGGGCAATTGACTAAGCCCATGATAATTGTGAAGTACCTGACAGTCTAATTGTATTCATATGAAAAAAATCACATTGCATAGATTTAAACAGGAAGACATGCAATAACAAGACAAGTCACAGTATAGCAAAAACCTTGTTTCTTTGGTGAAACAGAAGCAGATATAAAAGTTACAAAGATTTTAGACTTTCATTCACAAAAAACCAGACATTCACATTATACACTATACAAGATAATAATATAAATAGAGAAAAGTATTATGTGCATTGTTTGGGGGCGAGGGGTGGGGAATGAACCGGCCAACACAGTGACGCACTGCCATCATGAACGCACAAAGATTGGGTACGCTCGATGGAGCAGTAACTGCAATTTCTTAAGAGATGTTGTCTGGAACTGTAATTACTGTTCCCAACGAGCTACGGCAAGGTCACTCCATGGGCAGCTCTGCCTAGTACAAACTCTTACATGTTGGCTGGGTTTCGATTTTTTTCCTTTCCCTTTCAACTTTTTGCATCATATCCCCACACTAACACAAAGGCGTAAACCTCCCATCTGTGTTCATATCTGTCATGTTATTTTAAAAGGTATATCATAGGGAACTTACTGTTCTTTATTTTCACTTTTTTTTTCTTTTTTTTCACTTTTTTTTTTTTTTTTCTTTTGTCCCGTGCCCAAAGATGTGCAAGGCACTTTGCAGAAATAACAGTCCTTTCTGTGGAGAGGTCGTTTCAAACGTTACCTTCTACACTTACTGTACACATCCAGGTCAGTCATCGAGCTGACCAGGGTAAGAAATCATAATAGCAAACTCCTACGTACACACTGCACCAACTACAACCTATAATCTCTTTGTGCACACACTTCTTTCTAGAAAGCCAAGATTCTGATTCTTCTGTAAGTCACACAGTTCTCACCCATCTAACCGCAAACAAATGATCCTGTTTAGCAGGAATTTTGTTCTCCAGGGAAATAGCAGTTGAACTGAAAGATGGTTCCAAAACTGGAGCTCAGGGGCTAATACTGCACTGGCGAGCTCTTTTAATCTTCTTTGCATGGGTAAAATAACATCCAATAAATTAAATCAGTATGGCTTACTTCATTTATTTATGTACGCTTCACAGCTGCAGCATTCATACACAAACATTCATTACTTTATAAAAAGATTAAAAAATGGTTATATATACAAAATTATTTACTTTTTTGATTTTTGTTTGTTTTTTACAAAAAAAAAAAAATCCCCCAAACACCAGGTCTATCTCCATTTTAGAATGCAGAGACCTGTAATATAGACCTTGTGGTTAATGTCGTGAAAGTAATTTTTTTTCTTTTTTCTTTTTTTTCCATTTCAAAAAAGTGGCCCTGGTTGATAAAGTTAATGTATTAGCACTTGGATTTTTACAGGCCCTCCTTGTCATACACAACTCCTCCATGCAGTCCTTTCCCGTGAATGGTGAAGCTGGAATGGAGAGCAGAAAAAAAGTTCCACACTGCAGTCCCCAATTCATGCTTTGTGCCACTTTTATGTGCTCTGTCTAAACTTTGCATCACGTGGACACAAGCTGTACCTTGGATGGGAATTGGCACAGCTCCCATAAAAAAAAAAAAGTCATGTAACTTGTGTGTTTATCTTCACCTGATAATAGCAAATTTCAGTCAGTGAAGTTATTTCAACCATTTCCAGCCTAGGTAAACAACATAAAAACAACGTCATAAATGACTGAAGACCTCTGAGGCCATTCTAACCATAAATATGCCTGAAATTAGTGTGACTTTTCATTTTATATACAGGATTTTAAAAACAACACACAATTAAACAACATTAAAATCATCTTATTTACATTTTCATTGGTGCTAAAATTGAGCTGTTTAAATATTGCAGAAGGCTGGTATATATCATAAAATGGTCCACACTGATGGCATATAGAAAACTAATAATCTTTATAGGCTGGAAATGGTTTCCTTTTATCCCCATAAGCACTTCTCCTTTTTTTTTTTAATTTTCTGATAAACACCATATTTTTGCAAAATGCATTGTGAATACCGCAGTCCATAGTTTCAAAACAATTTCATAATACTCCTATAAGTGATAGAAAAGGCACAGAAAGTTATGACTTTGGCTGAGATGGTGGAAATCCCCATTCACCATTTAGCTCTCAGCGCCTTGAGTCCTGCCACGTCCTGATCCAGCGATGATAGTGTTTTGATGAATTTAACGATGTTCCCTTTCCTGATGAAGAATGTTTATAGTAGTATTTCTTAGAGTAAGTCCTTTGGTATGTGGACGCTGCAATGAGAAGGAGGAAAAAAGGGAAATTAATTCAAAATTATTTAACTATGAATGGGCTGTCTATATTCACCTTACAGTTCCATTTATTCTTGATCAATTAGAGAGTTAACAAATGATTAACTGGTACTATGACCACGTTACAGGCAGGAGAAGCATCTCTTACACACAGTTAGACCACAGTTGCAGAAATAATTGTTAGTCTTACTAGGAACCTGTTGATTGCAGGGGTTTTGTAAGAGTGGTGTTGTTTACTTTAAAAGAATCTTAGTGGCTTCTGTAAAAACAGAAGAGGAACATTTTCATTAGTTTTGGAGGCCTGATGTTTTTTGCTACAGATAGAGTGAGCAGTATTGCTGTCATAATCTGTCACACCAGATTTTTGCACTTCTTTTAAAATATATGTTCATTACTAATCTTAAATTAGTCTATCGTTTCTGTTCCAGCACTGGTTTGCTTTCAAAGAACTCACGATTCATGCAAGTAATTTTAGGCATATCCCATCTTCCATTCCCTTGACACCGGATGGTTGGAATGTGACGCTGGATGAAACCATCTTTGCAGTGATATCTAATAAGGGAGTTGATCTCATAACGTGGTTTCATCTTCCCAAAGGTCTTTGCGTTTTCCACAACAGGAGGCTGACCGCAAGCAACTGAAAGGAAGAGACAACCCAAAACATCAGTTTGTAAATGCACTTCTGAATATGGTACTGACCTCTAAACCCTGACTATGGGAAGGTGTAAAGGGACCTCAGCTGGACTCCCAGGAGACACATCCAAATAAGGACAGGGAGATCAGTCATTTCTGTAGTACTCCAGACTTGTAGACCAAATACAGTAAGGATGAAAATTGGAAAACAGCTGATAGTATCATTAGTATTGCCTTTTTGGTTTAAATTTCTTGTGTAAATTTGAGCCAAAAAAGTTGGCATACTCACACAAAGAAGTGATTTTCCCTGGAAAGTTGCAAAACCTGAAAACCAGCGAAGTTATTACAGGTGTTTAAGAAAAAAGTGTCATTTACAATATTTCTAATGTCTTCCTCAACAATAGACTATTAAAAGCACTTAAAACTGATGGATCTGTCAAGGCCCAGAGAACATGTTAAAAAAAAAGTTGTAAATGGTAATCGGGAACAATGGAGCACACACAAGACTTTGGCTGTTCCTTTACTTTCCCAGTCTGAAGAGGCAGAGGCGATTCCTAAAGTATTGCTGTACAGCTCCTGGTAACTGTCGGGTTTCCCGTAAATATCAGATCTAACAGTGTATAAACCACCTGTGCTTTTCAGATTCCAGGAGTGCCATTAAACTGGATGATTTTAGAAAATAGGAAGACAAAGGTCAGCATTACTTGATGGGTGAGAAGTATGCTCAACTGAAGCTGAAAAGCTAACCACATACCAGTGGTCAGCTGCCTGCTCTGACTGCCTACCAAAATTCTGCTGCCCACATACTTCACAGTAATGCCACCCCAGGAAGGAAGAGTTGGTAATATTTTCATGGTATGCAAGTAAAGCAGGCCTGCCAGGCACGTGAATGCCTCTTTTGCTAAGATCTGTACCTAAGAATAAATTTGCCTGGTTTTAACCAAGACTTTTAACTGTGTGCGCTTTTGTGCCTGTCTGAAGAACAGATTAGGTAGAGAGGTAATTTGTGGACACAGATGAATCTGTGAGGCTAACTCAGTTGAGGGCTCACTCTACTGGTCACCAGAAATCAGCTAGAATTTGTCATTTTAACTTTGTAACGCTGAAATTTAGAGACTTAGGCTATTGTTACTGGAAAGTTCATACCTGTTCCTTTCTTGCAGGTATAGGTAAGGTGATAATTGCATGGCACATCATTCCACTGCCCATTTTCATGCCATATTATAACAACACAGTCTTCTCCAGCAGAAAAGAAGCTGTCTGGCTGGTTTGGTCGCCAGTTCTCATATTGCTGCAGAAAAGAGAAGTAAAACCATTATTCCCAGTGCCGGAGTATATTTACATTCCATTTTACAGCAGAACACACAATATTACCTTTGGTGAAGGGCAATCTCAATTGTTTGATTCAGGCTGTTAAGTACAAACTAAACAAAGCTAGATTTATAATATCCTCCCACTCTATTAACAGATTCTCAATGGGAAAAAATATAATGATCTAACTTCTCACTTACCGTAAACTGATGACAGGTGAACAAAGCAAAGTGACAGAATTCAGCGCAAGTAAAATCTGATCCTAAGTGTGTTGAAACATACTCTTTCCTACATAGACAGACGTGAAGTGGAATGCCAGGAAATGCAGTAAATAGCCCATAACCCTTCTTAGTCCACGTCTACTAAATGGCAAATTACAGGCTAGCGTCTCAGACTCAAATTATTTATTCTCTGACCTCATTTTATGAAGTCATTCAATGGGATGACGTGTTGAACTAGGTGCAAAATAAGTAAAGGTGTCAGAATGTGTCCCCAGATCATTGCAGATTGATATTGCCCTTAAAAAGGCCTATGTGGCAGACTGGGCATATACAGCAGCCTTTCAGCTTTAGAAATGAGGACCCAAATTCTGCCCTCTGTAGTAAAAATAACTCCAGACATCTATGAATATATATGAATAAAACCAGAAACTGGCACACTAGTTTTAGAAGTAGAAATCTGATGGTTAGTATGTGATAAGATGAAAAAAAGAACCTTCAAGTGGCTGAAAAATACCTGTAGCATAAAAAAAATAGTTTCTTAGCCCTCCACCTGGGACACTCATCTGGCCTATCGATTTGGGCAGGCTCCGTTCTTTGGGATCCGAGCTGTCTACACGTGGGTCTGCACTCATTTAGCTACACAGTCCTGCAGCTTTCAGCTCTGCATCTACCCAAAGCTATGTCCCTACCAACTGCTGCGGATGCTGGCTGCTGGCAGGCTGTGCACAGCTCCATGCATGGGCTAAAACTGCATTTATTCCACTGCAGAATGCGCTCTTTCAAGCACGGCTAAGCTCATCATTGCACAATGTCATTTTTGGATGAAAATTAGGGAGGATTCAGTCTGTTTTTTCAATCAATAAGCAGGAAAAACAGAAATAAAGGGAGTGTCACACCGATTGAAAATCTGTGCAGTAGTCCTTGGTAGGGGACATATAGCCTGCTGTCCTTGCAGTCAGCAGAGGGTGATAAGCTTTATCCCACTTCTTGTTTCATCGTGATCCCGAATGAAGCACAGTAATTTGAGATTTGCATAACATTATGTAAAGAAAAGCGAGAGAAGATTTGGGAAACTATTCCTAGCGATTTTCTTTGGGATTTCTGTTGTGTCACTCCAAGAAGAATTTAATGAAGGATAAAAATAGCTATCTGAAAGAACTGGAATTCACATAAACGCCAGACATTAACCAGGCAGCTAGCCCCTTGTATGGTCAAAATGACACAGTTTCTACAGTGCTTATATTTTCCTCAGTGCTTACATCTTTCTGTCTAGAGCTGGCCCATATAAATGTCATAAAAGTTTAGCTTTCTATTTTCTTAACTTTATGAAATAACCACTATTCACTGCCTGGGCAAACACATTTTAGAAATAAAGTTAACATACCCCACACAAGTAGTATTTACCTTACAATGAATCAAACTATGAAAAAACTGAGTTAAGTACTTAACCTTTTCCTACCGCGTGTCATCTTACCCATCACAGGTTTTAATTATCCAAGCAATTTAACAATCATGGCCTAAGTAAATTTGTTCTGCACTGAATTTATTACTTCTAATAAAACATCCCCCTTTTTCTGTGAAACTAACTTAATTCCATCTCTACATTTCAGTGTTTAATAGTCCTAAACTACAATATGCACTAACTCATTTACTCAAGTCCAGAATTTGGCATTTTACGTTAGCTTATAAATCAGAGTATGAGTTTTGCAAGCACAGTAGCCAAATACCATATATATGAGTCAAACGGGATCTGCGGTGTGGGGGGCTTCCTGCAACACCTAGTGCAAAAAAAGAAAAGCAAGCCCTGTGTGTGTCTCCTGAGCCAGCGAGAAGGAAAACGGGGAGGAAGGAATATGCTCATGCATGGTGAGTATTAATGTAACTTAGAGTACTCCAAGGCCCCTTTTCCAAAAGAGTGTTTTGGAACGGCCTCTGTGGCATTCTAGCACCTTTTAACAGCAGAGATGGTTAAGGATGAAGGAACCTGATCAGAAAAGATAATGCTACCCCACCACAGAAAGCTACCGGCTGCCAGACCATCAATAGCTGAGTGCATGGACAAACTGAAGGCTTAGGCTTGTTGATGGTGCTGCCCCAGATACCTGCTGCACCTCCTTTATGTGGGGGACTGCAGTGTACCTCCAGGAGCACCACAAAGTATCTGGCATTGAAGTAAAATCGGTGTAGGTTTCACTCGTGCTGCAGGGAAGTCTGTCTGAGCGTCGCAGAGGTGTGGTAACCAGAAAGAAGTGATCACCTCCCACTTTCACCTCTGAATGTCTTACTACCCGACCCAATTGAAAAGTAGGAATTGCTAACATAGAGCCATGAGTGCATGCATGGTTGGTTACACTCCTCAGATGATGGGTAGCAACTTCTTAAGCTGAGGCAGTCCAATCTCAAGAATATTCACAGGCATACGGACACATAGAAAAATTAAAGAAAACAGCCAGGTTAGTGGAAGAAAAGTTTGATCAGTAACATCCTGGCAGCAAAGGAAAGACTTCAACAAGCCTTGCAGCTGTTTCTTGTGGAAATGATACTAGAGAGATGTTTGCTTCCATAGGGATCAGAGTGTGGGAATGAAGGATATTTAATGGCTATTGGGGGCGTGTGAGCTGAAGGTGCTCAGCAGCTTGCCAAGCTCCCACCCTAAGCGCATAGACTCCATATGCTCTTACTTGCCTTGCCATGACGACTCCAAAATTTGTGTTTGCTTTGCTGGCAGGGCTGCAGTGAAATGGCAAAGGATTATATCTAGGCCCTGTGGTTTATTCAAGAATGTCTGATATCCTCCAGCGTGACTTGCTGTTACCTCACATCTGATATCATCATTGCACGGATTTATTTTGGCTGAATAACTCTGATCTTGCTTGGGTTTATTGCCAGAATTGCTTAGCAAAGGAAGTTCCAGAGTGCTGAATTGCTTTCTTAGGTCTCCACCCAGCCCTTCTGTAGTTTTTCAATTCCTTATTTAGCCACTGATAATGGGATAATGATACAAAAAGATTCTCACAGTTTGAGTGGAATAAGTTGCTAGACAAATAAACTAATATTTTGCTTTCCTCTTATGGATTACATTTTTGCATGACCATGAGCATGATTCTGGTTTTCACTTACGCTAGTGTAAATTGGGGGAGACTGCACTATCTCCAGTAAACCTACATCCGCAAAAAACTAACGGGAAAGAACCAAATCCCATCAGTCACATACTGATTTGCACTGTTTGTTTTCAAAGGTATCCCTTACAACGTCTCATACCAAGTCTGCTAAGTATAATGACTCCCCTACCCTTGCATAAAGTGCGGTAAGCATCTTAAGATACTCAGGTCATAATTACACTGTTGGGAAACACTGCTCAAAATATCCTGAACAAGATGCCCTTATTGAAGTGACTATGTCACTTAAGATCCTTGTATTTCAATGCAATACTGTCTTTTAGAAAACTATACTGTACAAAAATAATAAAAAAAATTAACTTAATTCCTTGGCAACATGTACCATTCACGTTTGTTTGGTTTTTAAGATCACGTCCAAAAACGATCAGCCATATCCACAGACGAGCCAAAAACTGCTGGCGTCATTCCAGCCACCCTGCTGCTAGGTTATACCTTCATGTAAACTGTTATTGTGTTAGCAGACCAATGAAACCACACTAAGGAGCACTGTGTTTGAATTGATAAAGCTCAAGACATCCTTTTGCCAGCAACCAGGCTTCAATCGACAGCTTTAGCAACACTTTTAGCTGTATCATTCATAAGATAAGACTTATGTTTCTGAAAACCTAAACAGAATCATAGAATCATAGAATTGTTAGGGTTGGAAGGAACCTTAAAGATCACCCAGTTCCAACCCCCCTGCCCTGGGCAGGGACGCCTCCCACCAGACCAGGTTGCTCCAAGCCCCGTCCAGCCTGGCCTTGAACACCTCCAGGGATGGGGCAGCCACAATTTCTTAAATAGAGTCAAATGCTATGTTAATACATGGAAGAAAGCTGCTATGACCCTTTTAGTCCTCAGCAGAAATACTTACCTTGGGTGATGGCACAGAGGGCCCTAAAAACTATTACTAGCCTGTTTTAAGCAACATTGACATAACACCTGTGAAGTTTTGCCCTGGATTGCAAAGCGCTTCCAGACCGTACATTTTAGGACATATAATCTTAATTATCTACATGACTCAAAATGTATTTCAAAGGAGGTTTGGCCCACTACACTTTTCTCCTGCACCTGTGAAGCGTGCTTTGCTGATGTGGCTGTGGAGAGGGAAGTTCAAAGCAATGCAGGGGAGCAAAGACTGGAAGCACACACCTCAGGCTCAGGCAGGCACCACTGCAGCAGCCACTCTGCGAAGCTCTCAATGTCCACGATGGCAAGGCACTCGGGTTTTTTTTTTATCAAAAACCCGAGGTTTCTCTGTAACCAGGTAACTGCAGGACCTAGCCTTGGGGACAGGATTTTGGTGCCTGTACATTCATTTGGTCCTTTGGGAAACACACCACTGGTCTGTCTTGCCATCATTTCAGGCTGAAAACTGGAGCTCCTGTTGTGTACTTTATGCCTCTAATTATACCATAATAATTAATTAATCTTTCTTGTACAGTTTTTTTTTGTTGAAACCAAAGCCTGCACTGACACGTTGGATTTACTTTTCTAGCTTTCTCTGCTAAAGAGCACTGAAAACTTTCCTGCAGAAAGAGGGGGGATGGTCCATGGGTTAGAGCTGCAGCTGAGACAGGGTTCAGTCCTTCAGGCTTCCTACGTGGCACTAGACAATGCACTTGGCTGTCTGACTCCCAGTCTGTGCAACAGTGACAATGTATTCCCTTGCCTCACAGGAGGAGCTCGGATATGATGGTTACAAAAGCCCATGAAGACATTTTATTAAGTTCCACATTTTGGGGGAGAATTTCCTTATATGGCATTGAATTAACTCACAGCCATAATCTGCCAGTTGGGTGACAGGCTGATTTTTCACATAAATTAAATCTAAGAAAGCCAGGATTACAGAAAGAGCTGTAAAGCTGCTAACTTTGTTAGCTAGTCACTACTTTTTCTCATTCAGATGGCTGCTTGTTAAACTCAATGAGCATAACCTTCCCATCACGAACAAGATCCTACCTTGTGGGAGATTTGTTATTTAAATTTTCAGATAACCAGCCTTATTTGAGGGACTCATTTCCTTACTAATGAGTAATCCACTCAGCTCTTTCAGATGCTTGCACTGCCAAGGTGAATCTACAAGTAAGAAGTATCTCAGCTTTGTGACACTCACTTGCAAATTTCAGCCGTTCCTTTATCTCCAAAAGGCACACCAAGTGGCTGAGATCAATCACTTGGATTTTGCTTTCCAAAATAGTCAACAAGCACTGTGTTTAATGAAGTGCAATAAAATAAACTACTGATGCAAACAAAACTTTACTGCTTGACCTCCCTATTGCGTGAATGCCAATAATCTTTTGTACATAACTAAAGCTAGGAAACAGTTTACTTGAAATACATCTATTTAGATTTACAGGGTTAATGCTTTTTCTTCTGGGAAAAGGAAGCGTGTTTTCAGCATGTTTAAATAAGCCTAAAGTACAAATCTGTCTTGTAATTTCCAATGTGATTTTTACTTTCTTTCATTCTGGCTGCTTCCCTATCTGATTGATTCTTAATGCAAGAGTTACAAGGCAAATAAAAAAAACAAGGAGAGATGCAGGGACTGGCTGACTGGATACTCTCTGGGACATTTCATCAGAAAGTGAAGCAACATTTCCTGCCTGGTATTTATCACTAAACAAGCTGAAACCACCACTGCAAAGCTTACTGGCGATTGTCCTTTGTTTCTGCCATAACTCTGCTAAGAACAGGAATACACTTTTTTCACAATAGCAGACAAATTCTTAGGAATCTTTATCAGGAACCACCTTGAACAACTCCCTCACTGGGGTAGTTCTGTAATAATTGGATAGCTTAACTAAAGATTACATCTCCCTTTCAGTAAGTTCTGGCAATCACCCAGTTTTATAGGTTGGCTGGCTGAACTGCAACAAGATCAGCACAAGGTTACAATGAGTACATGGATCAGTTCAGAAAACACTCGTTTGTGGCTCATGCTCTTACACAGCGCCAACCGTCACATGAGACACTCTTTGGAAGTTTGAAAGGGATTGCATTTTCTTTCAGTAGAAAGAAAATCAAACAGATTACTGTGAAGATTTGGCAATGTCTGACATACTTCCATTAAGTTCACCTTGTATTTAAATGCATTTATACATCGGGGAAGACAAGAAATCATCTTACAGCAAGCATAGGCTCTATTTCACTTAATTTCACCCCAGTCCTGCAAAGGATTTTTCTGTTGAATTTTATGAATGGAAGCAGTCTGACAGAACTCACCAGAAGCATTCATGAGATTAAAAACTCCATTCAGGGAGTGCTTAAGCATATACCTTGCTTTAAAGGCATAGGTGGTGCCCTCAACTCTATAGGGTAGATATCATGCACAACTTAGACACATTCTAAAATAATTTGCGGAAGGAGACACCACGCCAAACGTGTTGGTAAATCTTTGCTGGGAGAAATGCTAGTCAATTTGAAGACAACTGCTATATTTACAGGTACACACAAAAATCACATGTCGTGATCCTGATATTTTTTAGATCATAGTTGAATGGCTTCTCTCAAGACCTTAGTCTGGGCTTTATTTGTGTGGGATTAGAGAAACCGGCAGGATTTGGATCAGGCAGGCACCCAGCACTCCCCATTACAGAGTCACACTGTGAGCAAGACAAACTCCCAGAAGGAGCTTTGCGAAGGGCCTTCGGAAAAGATTTCACTTGAAACGTTTTTTTGGTAACAGCGCAGTGGGATGTATTGAAAAACTCTTTGATTTCCTATGCAACAGCTTGCACAAAAAAGGACTCTGAATAACATACACTGATGTATATCCATGAATATCCACACGCACTGATTGCAGATTGAATATGCAATTGAATAAGATCTAAGAAAAAAAAATATTGGGAAAGAAATCTAAGGAACGCAAATTAAACGAGTAAAAAAGGCTAGCTGATGAAGTTGAAACCTAAAAGCACTATCAATCCTATCTTGTGGGGAGAGCTGATCGTGGGGTGGAGCAGACGACTGGCTCTGTGACATTTTTAAAAGACAATAGCATAGTATGACAACTTTTCCACTAGCAGAAACTACTCAGTACGGCAAGAAGCTCCCACTAGATGGCAATGTCTACTCACTACTGAGTCCAGATACTAACTTTGAGTAGTTCCAAAAATAATAATTATCCAGAAAATATATCTCTTTTATTAACTCTTTAAAAGCTAATTGAAGACAGTGGACAAAACTCAAGTGACTTTTATCTGCTCTGTACCAGCTCTTCTTAGAGCAATAACTTTCATCATGGTTCACACACTGTATAACTCAATTTTGTAAGTATACCGTGCGTGCTGGGCTTTCAGTAGTCACTTTAGTACGCAGACTGAAAAAACAGTGGTAAAGAACTGGAGAAATTCTCTTGCTAATGGGCAGGTGTTTTACTGTGGAAGAAAACTATGGTAGGGTGTTAAATGTTGGTTAGTATAATACATGTTCTTTGGAAGTCACAATAACATATTTATGTATTACCAACATGATGCAAATTGCATGGGGTTTGACTTAATCTTTTTGTGCACAGCTACCAGGAGAGCCACTGAAAAAAAAAAAAAAAAAAGGAAAAACCTGCACTTTGTCATTTATGTCAACAATTCCTGCATGTTTGAAGCTGTCCAAGAGTTTTAGCCCAGAGCCAACCGTAACGAGGTTCTGAAGTAACTGCTGACCCCCCTGGTAAAAATGAGACAAAAACCCACTTTGTCCAAGAGGCCCTCCTTACTGCCTACGACACACTGAACTAAAAATATACCTGTCATTAATAACATTATATAGTTCTCCTCCATTTAAAGGCAGGTCAAATGAGCATCTTAAAAAGAGGCTGTAATGACTGACTGCAGTACAAAACCAAAACATTTGGTAGATTTAAAATCTCTTTCTCCAAGGATCCTGTGGGACATGGGCACAATGAGCTTTTTGTTTGCAGCTGACTACAGTACTTTTTAGTTTGTTTGCTTTATTTAACCCTCAGAGGCATGCTCCTTCCCTACAATGCTCCATGCCTTTTGAAGGTTTTTGTGTTCAATAAAGTTACTCTTTCTGAGAGGGGTGCAGTTACAGATTTGCTCAAGTTAAAGCATTCTGATTCACTGACCAATAAAGAAAGGAAAAGAGAGGGCTTTGTTTTTGCCAGAATTAAACTTCTGGTTTGTTTTGTGTGGTTCTGTTGGTTTTTTTGTTTTGTTTTGTTTTGTTTTTTAAATGTAGCTACCTAACACTGACAACCTGACCTCCAGCATTGCAAAACACAAAGCATAAACGCTCCTATGCCAAAGGGAAGAAAAACTAACGTAGAGTCTCTGGACAGATTTAAAAGTGGCAATATGCCCCATTACTTTCCTAGCTGGCAGCATTCTCCAAGTGACAGACAATCTGGCCACAGACACTAGCCAGCTCCTTATTACAGCACTAATCTTATGTAATGGGAGTGAGCTCACCACCCTACAAAGCACTAATTATCAACAGCATTTTCCAAAGGATATGAATAACTCCCCTTGTGAGACAGAGGCCCAAGGCACAACCCCAAGTAGCTATATGTGCTTAATCCATAACATGAATAGCTCCAAAGGACTCCTTTACCGCTGTGCCTGCTCACAAGGGTCCTTAACAGTGAAACGCCAGCAATCCAAATACAATGGAGAAGCTGCCAAAAGCAACACCAGATTTTTTCTGTTTGGATGGGTGTGCTTTACAGCTGTAAAAGTTACTATTCACAGAACTAAGCGAATTATTTAAATTCAATTTCCCTAAGATATTTTCAAATGTCACATTGTGTTCAGTCTTCCTTTGATCAAGCCAATTATTAAATGTCCCCACTGATAATGTAAGTTTTGTTATTTTGTAGTTTGCATTACATCAAATTTAAATTATACAAAGATCCAAGTAGGCAAGGACAAATTCCTCTTTTCACATAGTTGTGTGAATATTTAGGCCTTGCATTCTTCTCCTGTATCACTATGATTTTCCCAAATGTAGTTGTTTTTATTGCTTAGAGCTTTTTATTATAATTGTGGGATGAAGATTGTCTATGATTCATCCTTAAAGAGTTGTTCACTATCACAGAAATGCTGGGAGAAAAGTCTACAGAAAAGTTGCAAGAAAAATTTTGATTCTATAATTTTTTTAATGTAAAAAACATCTTATACATAGCCACTTTAATTCCTGTGTAGAATGTAAATCAGAGGAAAATTAATGCTTTCCCGCACCAAATGCCAACAGAACAGCCCTATAACTGCACTGCAATAGAAGAAACATGCTCTTTAAAGTACTGTATTATTTTCTTCTGCCTCTTGCATCTGTCAATGTAATCATACCTGAAATGTCTTGAGCAGAAATTGGCTTGATTTTCAGGAAGTAATGACTAATTAAGCTCTAAAAATGTTGGGGTGCTGCGAGTTCTCTGAACACACTTCAGGACCTGCTTTCACTATCTTCACCTTTGAGACAAATTATCCGAAATTTGGGGCTAGGCAGATACGCCAAAGTTTGGAGCTTACATATTCCCTTCCTGCTGGTCCATGCGATCTCAGATGTTGCTGGTATTCCAAGCCAATGCTTGTGGCAGTGGTCCCTAATCTCCAGCTCTTACTGAACTTGCACCACAAGTGAGGATCTAGGTTTCCTGAAAGAGCATTCACTTTTTATGTTGCACTAACACAGCTGCAATCAACTCTTTTTCCCTTGGTATAAAAAGGGAATGGCTGTAGCTGCCAAAGTGTTTTTCATGTGGTCCATCAGCTCCAGAACACGAATCCATCTCTCCCAACCATCGTAAACACTGACAAATTCTTTCTTTCAAAAACAGAAAAAAAAAAAAAAGGAAAAAAAGAGAGAGCAGGAACACATTGTAGATGAGAAAAGATTGCTTCCTGCCATACGGATACAGTACAGCAAATCAGAACAAATTACATTCATATGGGTGGCCAGCAATGGATTCCACAGTTTAGTAAAATTATAGCTTATTTTGTTCTGCATATTGGACAACGTAGCCTAAGCTTAGCCAAGGAGCTCCTTTGAAGACATGCTCTGACCAAGAAGCTCCCAATTTGTTTTTTAAAGAAATTGCAAAAAAATACAAATATAAGCAAATTGTCCTGGCCAATAAAATCCAGTGTAATGAAATGTCAGTTACCTGGAAAATAATTTCTTTATGGAAAAGTAGCACTTGGACTGACAATTAAACTTTAGGGTATGAAAGGTACAATCCAACTACTTTATTCATGTTATTTTGCACTTTTCAAGCCCAGTCTGTGTTTGAGATGGAGTGGGTACAGCATGCTGAAAAGGTATCTTTTACCAGAAGATGGTGAGACTTTATCTACACAACCCAATCCATTGCATAACGTTATGCCGTTTTTGCCTGAAAGGCAGGAAACTGCTAAGCAGCTTTAAATTAGAAACCACTTTACAATTAAGAAATAAACCTGCCAAAATCCCCTAAAAGCACACAGATAACTAGACATCAAACACTTCAGTGAGGTAGATCAAAAAGCCGCCTCAAGTTCTTTTTGCAGGAACAGAGCCTATGATTTTGGAGTGTGCCCATTTCTATTTTGATATGGTAATTTTCCTTGGTCTAAAAGTTCTTGTTACAGAAAACAGGTAGACTCAATACAGATATGGACAAATGTCATGTGGATCAAAAAGTTTTAAACACTATTCCTTGCTTTCTACTGAATCTGATTGTACTTGCTTCGTTATTCCAGAAACCAAAATTTTCCTTGAGGAACTCTGAGAATCAGAGCATGTATTTACAAGACCACTCTTCATTTATTCATGGCGTTATTTTTGGAAGTTAAATATGTATTCCAGTTGATACATGAAAAACATGCACAGGAACAGAGGGGCTTTTTTGACTGCTGTTTGTTTTGATGAATTGTGAACAGCCAGTTTTTTTCTATAGGGGTTAAAAAAAGAATGGAAAGATATCAAAAGTGGCTGATTATAGTTACTAGGTGACTACTAGGTGAATACTAGGCACCTAAATAATTGTCCCTGTTTTCAGTCAGGCTGTGAGCCTGTCAAGGGTACTCTAGGTTCAGTGTAGGTTTCCCAGCAAGAACCTTAATTCTATATGCTCACGTTGTCCTGCACATCTTAAAAAACAAAGAAACACCCCATCCCACTGAAAGGGCATGAACTGATCTCATCTGGACATTGCACAGAAAACTGAATGGCCCTTGCTTATTTGCTTGACAGAACTATCATCCACTGATTCATGAGGTAAGGGAAATTTCCACAACCTCATCTGAGAATTTAAGTTTTCTCACATTACTAGGCCAATGACAAAGGTGAGTTTATCACCCTCATCTCACATGAACTGACAAGAAGTGCACTCAAAAAAAGCCCCCGCCTGCATTTTTGGAGCCAACAGAAGTGAGATGGCACAAAATTTATATGCCAGTGCTATGTATCACTATAAAGTCCACAAAAAATCGCTAAGGTGGTCATGCGTACTTAGATACCTCAATGTTGTTAGAAACAATGTAGTTAGAAACACTTGGAAGTACGTTTGTTGGTTTTCAGTAAGAAACTCATGTACATGCTTTGTCCAACTATCATATTTAATGGTGGCTGGCACTTAGCTTCTGTTTAAAATATCTGTAAAAACAAAACTTGGCATGAGCTGAAAATGTCAAAAAATTACCAATTCCTTCCATTGAACTCATTGGTTGAAATACCTTTTAGATGCAAAGAAAAAAAAAGGTATTTGATCCTTTTTCCAGAAATTGCTAATAAAATACATGCCAACACCTGTCAAAAGAGTTCCTTTCAGCATACTGAATATTGAAGTTGTGGGTTTCCTTATGTCCATGGAAAATGAGTACCAAAGTAATGCAAAACTGGTTCCTTAATCTCCAGTGGTACAGCCTGTGGTTCAATGATTCCCAGCTCTAGGCTTTTTTATTGGTTCAGAATGAAAACTCATGTGCAAGAGAAATCACTAAAATGTATCACAGCTATTTCATCTGGGCAGTAGTGGGTCAACTTGCAGCACTGGGCAAACAATTCCATCCACAACATGTCTTGCTGTTGCTGTTGTTGTTCATTTTCTATTTCTTTTAAGCCTACCAAGCATCAGAACTTTTTTTTTTAATCCAAAACCTAATAAAATCACATAAGCATGATTTTCAGATTAAACAAAGCTGCTATTGGCAGAAAATTCAAAAAAGTATCAAGACAAAGATGTACATCACTTGTAGATGCACAGTCTAAAAGCTGGAGTGACTTTTCTGATAATATCTCCAAGAAAACTCTTGTATTAGGGAAATCCTCAGCAGACTTGACAAATCCTCCTCTATGCCAGCATGTTGAATAGAATTGTAGATAAATAATATTATCTTGGAGAAAGCATGGAACTGGGCAACAAAATTAGAAACAGCTGAATTACAGTTGCACCCTGATATGTAAAACACAAGAAGGCTATATATATTTTGGCTATATGCAAGAGCTACCTCTAATCTCAGAAATTCAAGTTAGAAACTGAATGTTGATGTAATAATGCTGATTTTTATGATCAAAAAGTATATTAATGCATTTAATGTTATCATGACTACTGTTCACCTGCAAATACATAAATGATGCAATTTTTGACATACACTATTCAAATTCATTGGAATTTTAAGACATCATCAGGGAAATACATCTGATGCATATATTTAATTATGTTATTTTTCCTATTAATTACTAGGGAAGTAATAAATCGCTGTAACGAGAAGAGTGGTCAGAAAGTATGAAAAATAAGTTAAAAACTAGGGAAAAGGAGCAAATGAGGAAGCTGCTTAGAACCATGGTATCCAGAAACCATATGGAATAAGTTATGAGGGAAAGCTATTGAAGCAATGAACATAAATGATTTCAAGAGACACCTAAATTGTTTACAAAGGAAGAGACAGAGGGAAGTTGTTAAAAAGAAAAGAAAAATAAAGTGGAAAAAAGATCAATCAAAAGAGAAATAAGCTGGACAGATGGTCTTATTCTGTTCCTAGAATATCTTCATTTCTTAAAATTGAAAGTTAAAGTAAAAACGTAATACCACATTTGCCCAGTAGCCTGAATTGAAAAATCGAATCTCAGCCCTAATTTTAATTTCCTTGAATTCATCATTCAGTGACAGACCAAATTTGTTTTTGGAATATATGAGCATGTATCTTCCCAGTGGAAGATGGACTGACTTTTCAGGCACTACATTAATGCCCAAATTTATCTCACCTAACTTTAAATCCCTTATTGAAGTGTAGGCTCCTTGACCAACCACTGCAGGAAGCCCACACCACCCCTGAAGTCCAACCAAACCTGAACCACCTTCAGAGGGTGCCTGTTTCTGTCAGTGAGGTGTAAGCAGCCACATCAGGAGACAGAGAATCAACTCATACAGAATAATTTGAGTTCAAGGCCATGGCCCATCTTGTGCACTCAAAAATACATGAGGTTAGGCAAGAGAAAATGATGAAACTAAACTCTTTTGCTTAGATCCTGCAAGACTTTGTAGCTTCAAGCACAGATGAGTACATTGGTACCACCACAGATGCACTGAGCAATTCATTAGGTTACAAAAAGTTTCATCATCATTTTCTTCTCCCCAGTGCTGTCACCTGACACACATGGTAGTTTCCCCAAGAAATGGCTTATTTACAAGTCATTTCAGAGGACTTTAAACCTCTGTTTATTTACATGAAATGGTAATAAATGAAGCCTGCTTTGCCCAGGTGTCTTTTTACATAAGTTGTAGCCACATGTTGTGCAGCAATGATTATTGCATGCATGTGCAAGCATGTGCATATGTGTGTCCAGATGCTTTCTGCTCTAAGAAGAATTCACAACTGGAAAGGAAAATAATAAGCATAATTAGGTTTGGGGTTTTTTTTTTGTAATGTTCTTCAATGGGTGCTAAACAGCAATAAATCACCTGCCCCTTCTACAAAAGAGACTGTTTTGAGTTGGAAAGAACTCAGTCATTTCCTGTATCCATCAGCTCTTTGATTTAGGTTAGTTAAAGGTGGGTAGAGAGTGTTCTTCCTCTCCTTCTGCTGATTTTCCTTCTTGTTTTAAGGTAATAAGAGGTATCAACAGTATCTTAAAATTTTATGGACAGATTATTGGTTACAGGCCTCCTGAACCACGTAACGGCTGCTTCTCCATCCTAGCTGTAGAGTTGCCACACAGACTAGAACAATCTCCAACAATACTTGAGAGGCTCCTTTGTGCACTCCCACAGACTCTGTGAAGGCAAGAGCTTGAATGCCTTATCCTCATCCAAATAATGCATTCTGCTCCATATACAGAAGGGAGAGAAGAATTGCCACATGTGTCCTTGCATAAGACCAGAAGAGCACAAACCAGCTCCAGCAGAGACGCTTAGTTTACAGTCTCAGATTTTTTGTTTTTCTGTTTGGAAGCTTTGATAGCTCCCACATATACAATAATAAGAACTAAGAATAAAATTTTAGAACGATACCACAAAATAGCAGTTATCCTGAAACAGGAGTTTGCTGTTTGCTTGGGTGCATATTTAGTGACTGCATTTTTCATGTAGCTTCCCTCATTGCTGATGGGAATTTGATAAGCCACCACAAAAAACGAAATGAATGAGTGATTTAATTTCAAAGGCATCTTACCAGCGGGCTACCATCAGTCCAGCGGAAATCACGCTCAAACATCTTGTCATTGAGTCCAATCCACTGGTAGTCATGCCCAATACCTAAGGAACCAAAAGGATATTTTTATTAACCTTCCCATAAATGGAAAAGATTTCATCAAAGAAAATAAAAAGAATTTGCACAGAATGAATCAGACATCCTGTTCTTAAGATTCTTCTATTCATTATGCAAATAACTATTTACAGGCTGCTTTTCCAGCTTTTCAATTTTAATGTGGGATGTCTATAAAAATGTGATCCTCATTTTACAGTTTTAGTCAATCCTATCTCTTCCCTGCTGATGGCGTCTCCCAGAGAAAACAGATTAGTTTCCTACCTGAGTGTATATGAGGGGGAGAAAAAAAAAAAAAAAGTAAAAAAGATTAAAATAATAAAAGCATGTATCTTAATCTACATTTTTCAAGTGCTGTTTAGGCCTAGACCAGTGTTGTCTAGGTTTTGCAACACAACATACAGGAACTATTTCTTTATGCCTACTTAATACAATATAAGTTGGCATGGCCATTGATGTCAGGTGCACAAAAAATCTAAAGTCTCCAGAAAAAAATGTTTCATCAGTTTCCAATGCCAAAACAATAGTTCCTGTTCTGTTCCTCAAAACCAAAGTATTTTCTATGCAATAGATAATAACTTAATAGTGATAGGGAGCTTGTACTTACTGGAAAAATACACATGAAGAACACAAACTGTGCCTTTTAAACATTCTAAAAATATATTTTAAGATGGACATATAAAAGCCAAGTGATCAGGAAGATTTCACTAGCTCTGAACCCCCAGTGCCCGCTCTTGTTTAATCCTAACAGTACATACGGTTCACAAAGATCTGCTCCTCATGAGACAAGATGCTTGTCAAGTGTGCTCCCTGGAGACGGCATTCCCTTTCAGCCGTGTCCCATGTACGCCGATGAGCAAAGTACTTGTAACACTGTCCTTGGAACTTGTGCCAGCCATAATCACAGGTCTCCGTGTCTGTGACAAATAAAAATCACATCTCTGTCAGTGGGTGTGAAACATAGGAATGTTTCATGCAAGCGGGTGCATTTTCTGCAGGGCAAAGGTTCACGAAGATACCCACCCATTAAGCAGTATAAATGCAAAAAATCAACAGTCATCCTTGAGACCTCATTACATTTTCAGGTATTTCTACTTACCCAGTTTCAGTACAAACTGCAAGAATATTAGTTATGTAAGGAGTATAATAGCAACTGGCAGCTTTGTGAGCTTCCAATGATCGATTTGCGCTGTATCTGGACAATGCCAGGAGGACATATTTAGTCCATAACTCAGGATAAATAAAATGCCTGGATGTTGGACTGCAATTAGTCTACATTTCATCTGAATTCCTGGGTCTGTATATGGGCATGGGAATTTTTACTTGCAAGGGCAAATACTTGAGTGACTGTACTGAATTACCTTGGTTTGGAAGAAACTGATAACTGACAATAACATGAAGGAAAGTGCTTGTGATTTCTCAGTCCAACAGATGCAAAGCTGCAGTACTGTCTTTCTGAACTTACCCCTCCAAATCCTCCTCCAAAACCCATCTTCCTTGACAAAGTCTACCTTATTAAACTTTAGGCATCAGTTTCTAAGGAAGGCTGTAAAGCTGAAATACAAAGTAATGAAATGTACATTGTCTGTGCTTGGATGAGGGATGGTACTGATAAGAATGCATAATAGACAGAAGTTCACATCAGCCAATATATCCTTTCATCTGAACAGAAATAAACATGAGCCTTGGAACAGTAACAATCTGGACTTGATGTTAATTATTTTGTCAAGGTTAGGCAGCTGTAAACAGAATAGATGACAAGAAACAACAAAGTTCCGGTTCCAAGTTTGCTTCTGCACCAACACTGCAGGAATGAATCACAGACAAAAATCAGTATTAGCAAAACAGGCATAACAAATATGGTGCCTGAATGTGTCTGAGCTGTGCTTGGCGATAAGAACTCGCCAATTAGAAGAGAAAGTTTTAGGGAGGGATGGGAAAAACAATAGGGAAAACGCAGACTGTTTTGAGTTATGGCAGATGAAATGGCACCATGAAGACACTTCAGCACAAGATTACAGCTTGTTCTGACTATCGCCAGTTAAAGCTATCTAAGTACATGATGGCTCACCCCGAAGGGCCTCAGTTGCAGGATGCTGAAGAACAGAAACAAAAAGCTTGGCCTTCCCCACCCATGAAATAGGAATTTGCCACTTCCCACCAAGTACTATCAATCCCCAAACAAAACTGTGCCTGAAAGCAACCATCTAGCCTTTCCAGAGGTATAGACAGATAGATAGATAGATATAGATTCTGGGTGTGAAATTGGGTTTCTTATTTTCAGTAAGTCAATATAGTCAATAGTCAATAACATGCTTTGGCCAAAGGGGCTCTTTTTGCGTTAGTACATAAAAAAGCCAAATATTACAGAATATGCCAATGACATATGACTGCAAATTCTTTAACTATGGTATTTCTTACGTTTGAGCAGTTACCACCTGAAAGACAATTGTAGAATAATTTCTTCATAATTTAAGGCTTGTTCTTAAGTCATAGCAGGAATTAAGGCCATTCACATTCTGAAGTACCAAATTGTCTATTCTCTTTTAAAGTTTTTAAATCTTCCAAGACAAAAATTAGACTTTACATGTACATAAATGGATTTAAAAGTGCAAACTTCAGAGGCTTACCAGAACTCCTCTGAGAATTTCTGGTAATACTAACAACACAGTAGTCATTGTCTTAGGAGTCTGGTATCAAAATCATTTTCTAAGTCACCAGTACAGACATAAATGTACCAAATACAAAGGCATAATAGAGCTTACACTGATTATCTCTCTTCTATTTTCAACAAGTTAAGCTGTAGAAAACTGCTTGTGCCTTGAGTAATCCCAGCTATGAAAAAGGAATATAATCTATACTATCAACTTGTTAGTTTTTTATCTTTTCCATCTTTGTATTCTGTATGAGGTGCAGGCTGCAGATACAGCTTTAATTTCTGGCATCTAGGTCATTTTAAAGTTTAGTCTGCCTTTGGTTTTCTAGAACATTTGTTTAACCACACAATGCTGACTAACAGGGCTATGTCCTTTGTGAAGGCACTTAAGATTTTATTATTCATCTTGTTCAGGGACTCCCTTGTCCCACAGGAAAGAAGTCAGATAATAACAAGCAGCAGCACATGCTGAGAAAATCGTGGCCAGGGAGCATTTCCAGGCTATTCTAATCAAGCCTTCCCTGGCCTCTGCTAGGGAAGAAGTGCACGATTTGAAAGAAGATCTGCTGAAAGGCGCATAGGGGAGGCAAAGAGGTTTGAAAACACAAAACCTAGAAGACTGGGCACGAGCATGAATCATAAATAATAAAATTTCTCTTTTTAAGACAGAAGACGCCACATGGTGACACAGGTACTCTTAGTTGAAATGCGTGCACTGCAGTGCACATAGAGCTCCTCCCTCATATCCAAAACGCCATGTTTTCCAAAAGTGAACAGTTGAATAACTTCTGCACCTGTTTGTAGCCCAAATCTACAAAGACAGGAAAAGACAATGCTGATGGCTATAAAGTACATAGGATTTTTAGAAGGGGAAGGTAAGATTTTTTTTTTCTTTTTTTTTTTGAGAGGAGAGGTTCATGAGAAGAGTGGAAAAAGGAATGGGGAAAAGGAGAGGCAGGAGGCTAGAGGATGAAAAATGCAAACCTGGAAAGTAAAAATGTGGGAACTGTTTCATTTCTGCAGTGCTTTGTCCTGAATGTGTGTATCTTATTACATTAACAAAGCTGAAAGTGTGACACAAAGGTAAGGGCTCCATATGCGTGTAAGTTTTTAGTGCCTTTACTGAACCAGTAAAGTCTAATTGCAGGTGGCTGTAAATCTTCTGACCTGATCACCTGTGAGCAGAGTAGGTGCAAGCACTTACTGAATACAGTACTCCATGTTCATTGTATACTTATCCAGAGAGGTAATCACAGCTTCCCATAACTTTATTCCAGAAAGCAATGGAAAGACTGAAACACTGCTTGCCATATTTATGGTGTTTTAAATGTTGTCTGACTAGCCTTAATATTTATGACAATTTACAGGCTTTTTTGGTGATGCGTGCAAAGAGTTACTTACACATCTTCTGTTCTCTGTAACTGCAATTGTACATGTATTAACAACATCTCTAAACACCGCATTAAAAAAAGTTCTATGTAGGTTTAATACATAGATAGGTACCACTTTTTCAACAGCTGCAGTAAGCTGCTGATAATAGGTCCCTTGTTTAAAAGAAATTCTGTAAGAGACTTAAAGAAAATAAAGACTGAGACGCAGGTACTAGAACATAATGTGAGTCTTACTCAGCTGCAAATTTTATCTGTGACTGTCTTCAGCTAATGAACAAATGCCTGAGGCCCCTTAGCCCACACATCTTGAGGAGAAACCATTTCTCTGGTAAATACTCAAAATAATCCCTTCTCAGCTGAAAGACATCAGTTAGAGACCATCTGTTTTCAGAAAGTATCTTTGCACTGAGCCCTTCTCAAATACTTCCATTCCAACCTACCAAGCCCTGGGAACAAAGTGAATCAAATGAGACGGGAGTAATTGCAGACATTTAAACAATGAACTTGGGGTATAAAAAAACCCTTGTTCCTTATACGATGATGAAAAAACCCTGGGTTTTTTTTTTCAGAACCTGGAAGAGAACAGCCAGTTGTATTATCCCAAGGAGGCATGTCCTGTAACAAACACATATGTGCCATTGGCACACGGGTCCATGCATGCAGCTGCATTTGGTAAACAGGCTTGTCTAGGTGTGCCTGCAGAGATCCTGCAGTGGAGAAAGCCAAACCTTAAGTTTAAAACACAAACAATGTTCCTTGAAAGCAGGTAGATGCCAGTTAGAATAGCAAAAGGAGAAAAAGAAAAGTAAACTCTAGCCAGCCACGGAAGGAAAAGGAAAACTGAAACAGATGCTCATCCAGTTCCCATAAAGATCACTTTTTCTTGAAATTGGGTTCAAATTGCAAGTCTCTACCATTTTGTTGTTTCCCATGTAACTCTTCATGAAGTAAGGTACTCCTCACCACAAATACAGACGACCATATAATGCAACAACAGCCACAGAGTTTCATACAGCCTGCTGGTCCCTGGGGACTATACAGTCGGTTCCACCAGCCTGGTCTGAGACAGGGTATCAAACAACCCTTCTCTTTCCCCAAACATGGAACTTGCAAAGCAATGCTTCAGGCAGCAAAATTGGGACAATCTGAGCTCTGGGCTCATTTATCTGGACACCAAGAGCTCTCATAAGGACTTTTCACAGATGGGCAACAATGGAAAAACTGACGGCTCCCCTAGGATAAGACTCACATCCAGATCTGCTGTTGAAAAAGTGGTTTTTGGGATATTTCTGCATTTTTAAAACATGATGTTCAAATGTCACCCAGTGGCATGCAGAATATGCATCTGTACTTTGAAAAGATATATGTGGTGGGCAAAAGAGGGTATCTAACAGAGGTACTCCGTTCGCTTTTAATCTAGTCTGACCCAGAAGCGATGCTGCATTACTGATCTACCAATCTAGTTTAAAAAGGAAACACCCTCAGCTGCTCTATTTCTAACATCAGACAATGTTAGTTCTCTTCAGGAAGAAGTTCCTGGGCTCAGATTGTCTGCTGAACTGTTTCCACCTGGCAAGGAAAACAGGCTGTCATGGAGCCAATTACAGCTGACCGAGTCTCAGGGTTGATTTCCCTCACCCTATCTTAGATCACCCTGAAGGCTCCTCTAACTTCTACCACCTGCTGGAGCTCCCTGATGTGCAGCTGCACTGTCCTCTGGTCATATCCCCTCCTAACACTAACACAGGCGTAATACATAAGCCGAACATCCTTTAGTCTGGAAAGGTCCCACGGGGGCATTTGGGTGAAATTCTGAGCTCTATGTTTTTTCTACACCAGTGTCGTAGGACCAGGACATGGTGGAGCTGTCTCCTACTTTGAGCTTCATTTCCAGTGGCAATGCACACTCTCTGCTGCCGTTCCCTTCCATGACATTTTAAATACTCACCACTGTGCCTAAGAAAGCCCTTCAGCTTGACTTTTTTTTGAAGCTTTCTAAAATGAATAGTATATATAGGAGGGAAAAAAAAAAAGAGTAATGAAATATAATCTCAGTGTGCTCAACTCCACCTTTCCTGTGGCACCAAGGTACGCATTCTGTCGTTCTGGCTGGTCTTTAAATCTAGTGAGGTCAGGACTGGTGCCTTGAAATAAAGCCTGCTTGCCAGACAACCGTGTCTGAATTGCCAACACAGTTTTATTTTGTCTGGTGGAGTGGAAATTTGGCACTAAATGCTTTTCCCAAGTCCCAAACCACTGCAGGACTTTAAGTGGAGGAAATTTAAATTCCAAAGCTGAGTGAGCAGGGCTCTGGTTCTGATTGACAAACTAGGAAATGTTCCCATTAACCACCTAAAATGCACTCTCAGGTTGGTCATAAAAAGCAGCTTAAAGCTTCCACGGTACTCACACTCACTCGCTACTATGGATTTGCTGGAATGAAGGGGAGGAGGAAAGGAGTGAGAACATTTATTTCTTTTCTTGTGAATACACTGTCAATTTATAATTTTGGAGAAAGTCCTTTCAAATTACAAGGTTAGCCAGACTACTGAAAAATTTAAATAGTGAAAAGTGCTGGAGCTGGTCAACTTTGAGAATTTTCAGCTCTAACAAACAAATCTATATAGGTTGAGCAGGAAGAGTTTGCAAACTGCCTTTCACTGAAGATCAGAAACAAATATGAAAATACACAATATTAATTAAACAAATCCAAAGGTCTAGTTTATTCACCTGTGATCAAAACCATTCAGCTGAAGAAAAAAATATTTTCTTAGGCTTTAGAAAGTACACTTTAAAACACCATTTCTTTTTTCCATGGAAATGCCTTCATTAATCTTGCTGACAGAACAGATTTTGCTACGGTATTCCTCCTCCTACATGCACATATTGAGTAAGCATCTTACACTGTAAATATTTCTTGTAAATACAGTGGGATTTCTTGCAGGAAATGCTCTTAACAATTACAGAGACTTGGACGTTTAATCTGATTTCAGTTGTCCAGTTTAGAAAGCCTTTTACAACTTCCTTGTAATTGTGATCCTGCACCTACTTTTCCTAAAATAATCACAGAAAAAATTAATTTGAAAATTCTGGCATGAAGTTGTCAAGGCTAGGGTACCCAGTGAATGCATATATAATCTGGCATATTCAGTAGACTGTTCCTACTTTCCAGTTGTGCTTGTTGGAAGTGATGGGTTCTCATATATCTTTTACACTGTACACAATTTTTTAAGACAGAAGCTTGGTCAGAGAGTAACTGTACTCCCACTCACTATCACAGGCATCACTACAGTAATGAGAGAACCTCATTATGTGTCTTCCTGGCAGTTTGCAAGTCAATATCAGCGGGCTGTGCTTGCCTTGGAGCCACCTGAAAACTGTACAGCTGTTGTTATTTTGACATAGAGACTGCCTAATAAATATATCAGTTTATATTTGGTACAGCAGTAATGTGACTTCCAATCAGCTTACCACGTGGGTAGAGTTTGCTCTCGTCCATCTGCAAAAGATGGTGCAGATGCAACCTTAAGCAAAAAATCCTGAGCCACAAACCATGAGAGTCTAACATACTCAAAAATTATAATCTCTCCTCATCACTGGGTGATGAAATGAAAACAGATAACCTCCATCACCACAGACTGGTGAATACAGCTTACCTTGTTCACAGAGAGCACCTATATAGCTTGGCAGACACAAGCAAGTAAAGGTATTGAGGCCATCTATACACGTGGCTCCATTCCGGCATGGGTTAGACTGGCATTCATCGACATCTACAACATAAAGATAAAAGTGTTTTTATAATCCACCCACTTCCTAGAAGGGAAATGTTCTTCGGCCTTAGTCATACTTATTACTAGGACCAGTTCAATTTAGAAGAATGAAGTATTGCGAAAGATCCAAGTGACCCATTTATTTGCATGGTAACTGATCTCACTGTGCACAACCTTCCTTTCTCTCCAATCACAAGCCAAGAAGTAGTTTCCTCAAGAAATGTGACACTAATTATCCAAAATTTTCTGTCCTGCACCCTGACTCCTGAATTCATTTCTGAAATCTAGACCTTCAATTCATCATTGTGTGTCTGAGAAAGAAGTGGTACTGTGCAGTGTGTAATATTTTCCCATACTAGTGGAAAATTTGACTTGAGTGTGTGACCATGGCACAAAAAATTCTCATCAAGTACGGGAGACCTCAAATATATTCACAAATCTCAAATATTGGAAATATCACCATATACCATCAAAAAAACCTGCTAATTTCAGTCTGCAAAGCAGCATGCCCTGTCATCTTATTGTTTTGCCTATCTGATTTCTTCCTTGTCTTATCAAGATAAGGACTTATCAATCCAATCAAGATAAGGACAAAGCATCATAAAGATAATCTCACTAAATGACCAGTCAGATAGTAACATTCACAGTCCTGCAAAGGTGTACTGCTGAGCCTATGGCTCTACAGTAAACAAATAACATTTCTCTCCCTCACTCTTTTGGCTGCTAAAATACCTTGTCTTCATCTTTTAGAGTGGAGCACTACTTCATTTAATATAATTACTTTGTGCATCTATTTGCACAGGTTATAAGCAAATATGTATCTTTATAAAGATCATATGGTGTTTTCTAATGAGTGCTGTTCCTCTGAAACAATCACAGCTTAAACTTCAATGCATATTTTGCAAACATCAACGTGAACTGCTGGTAGTGATTGACAAAATATATGAGAGAATTTAAACATATCTACAACAAACAATTGTGCAATCCTAGGAATAATTGCTGCGTCATGTGAAAGGCTTTTTTAAAAATATTTTTTTTTAGAAAAACTACTTCTGTTCAAATTTTATGCTAGGTCTTATTTGTTCCAGTCGTTTGGAAAGCTCTCAAGTCAACGTTTTGTGCCGTATATGCAGAATATCCCTGAATCTCAAGTCAACATTGTATGCCTTATTTCCAGAATACCCCTGAATCAAGGGCTAAAAATGCTGAGGTTTACTTTTTATATGGCAACTGGCCATGGAGTGTCCCACTCCGATTTGTTAATAAGCCATTAAGAGTTCTAGGGGACAAGAAGTGGCCAGATTATTCTTTTATAATCTGAAAAAAAGAAGAAAATTATTTTCTCTGATGTCTGGTTTCCAAGCAGGGGAATCCATATTCCTTGAAAAATAAGAAGATTTAAGATGCAACATCTAAAACTTGTTATCTACCAGCAATAACCCACTAAGAAACTAGCAAACTCATCAACATGAGCTAGGAAAGCAGACAAAACCACTGGGTAATTATTCTTCTAATCACATACTGTCTTGCAGAACACAAATAAAACCATAGTAATCCTGACAGTTATACTGCACTGATATCAGCCTTTGGGTGGGGTTGTTTTTTGTTCTCCCAAGCTATATATGATGAGTTGAACTCATTTTAGCAACGTTGCGTGAGTTTTTTTCTTTCAGATTTGGCAGGCGACTGTGCAACAGGCAAATCCATGGTATTTATCAGGGAATGAAACTTAGGACTTTTCAAAAGCCTAAGCAAGCTCTACACGAAGCAGACAAACTACCACTTTCATCATACTTTGGCTTGCTGGTTGGAAGGAAAAGTTGGTTATTCTGAACTGTACTGGTGAGTCTCTGAAACCTACAGTCATAGCAGGTAAACGCAGATATCACAGTCAGTTTGAACAGGTCCTCAGCTAGAAGAGTTACCAAAATACTAATTTATACCAAAGATGCATACGATTATGATCGTATTTACAATTTCCTTGAAAAAATATCAAGCTGGCATTGAGTGCTCAGTTCCCCAGTCACATTTGGAATTAGTTTATTTTACCACTCTTTTAAATAATTACACAGAGCTCTTAAGAGCTACCCCAAATATTAGTGTTTATTTGGTTTTATTTGATGTATTTATGAATTTAATGCTATGAATTCTAGTTCATGTAATTCCTTTATAATTCTGTTATGTTTGTGTCCATACACATCTGTGTACTTTATGGGGAGAGAGAAAAGGTAAGTGGACCTCCTTCACTTTGTTGTTTTCTTAAGTAAGGCTTCACTACGTGTTCTTCAACTTCAAAACAAACCAGTTCTTCAGATCTCACATATGAAAACTTTATGCTCAACTTAATCACTATCTCTATGGCATCAGCTTACCTAATTCACACTGCTCGCCGCTGAAACCTGGCAAACATGTACAGATGTAAAATGAACCACGCGGATAGCAGGTACCACCATTAAGGCAAGGATTGCTTTTGCATGGATCTTGGCCTGTTCGACAAGTAGAAAAAGAAAATTGACTCTGTAGTTTCAAGGAACTGGTGTCTTTTTGATTTTTTGGAAGAAGAAGTCTTTCTTCATTTCTGCGTTGACTTTGCAGGCTTTATCAGCGTTACAGAAACTATTATCATAAAAGACTACTAAGAATAAGATAGTTTTGTAATATAGTAAAGCTTATTTTCAGGCATCACTATTTTCAACTTTAACAACAACATGGCATTTACTATGAACCAATATAAATAATTTTCAGAATTCCATTTTTTATAGCAATTTTTACTGTATTTGGTAGTCATTCTATTAAGGATTTAGTTTGCATGACATGGCAATTAATTATAGCTGAAAAGAGTTAAACATATGCAAAATGAATGGAGAATGCTTTTTTTTTTTGAACAGGGTTAGTTTATGTAGAATGATTGGGTACACAGAACATACTGGCTGGCTGCTGTTGTTTCACTTCATTATATTTAATCAGTCAATGCCTACAAAGTCTTATCTCTTTGAAAGGATGTTTTCATACATGCATATGTCTTAAAAACATATTTCAAGAATACAAATCAAGGTACTGAGTACATTCGTAACTGAACTAAACATTAAGATAAAAGCTTACCTGCTGTGAAATCCTCAGTTGTTATGGGAGTTATCATTTAAATAGCTTTTTCTTGCAGAGCTTTATGCCTTCTAGTGATGTTTATTTCAACTGAGTTTAGATACCTAGGCATTTGCATTCGATTTAATGCCTGGGAGCAATCATTCACACGAATAAGTATCCACTAGATAACCATTTCTAAGTACTAGCTTCTAAGAGTTAGAGGAAAATCATGAAGGCAGTCCTTCTGGGACACAAGAAGGCTCTGAAAAACTTACAAAATGGGTGAGTTCTATATCCTAAGTTAATTCAGAGACATGAGAAAAGTTTAGATTTTTGGTTACATTTTTCCAAAACAATCTGATTATGATTTATCAAGCAAAAGATAAGTAAAATCTATTTTACCCTTGCAAGTTAGACATTCAAAGTCGTCTTAAAATACCAAGTTCCGTATCACCAGAAAGCACAAGGTTCAGTTGAAAGCCTCCAGAAGAAAATCCTGTCTACATAAGTGTGGGATTGTAATTAAGTCTGCAGGATCTCTCTTTGGAGGTTTTGAAAAGAATCTGATAATATCTATAACATAGGGTGCTTGTTTTAGGACTGCTTCACTGAAAGTCCCAAATGTAGGGTTATGTTAAGCACCTAACAACGTTTATTGTGTGTTTACTCTTTTGTACTGTTTGTCCTCTTACAGACTGGATATTTTCCCAGTAACATTTTCAAATTGACAGCTACCTGGATTATTTGAGGAAAAATAATAGAAAACCCTATAAGATTAAGCCAGTTCAGTTCTTTCCTCAGGTGTATCTAGATAAAATATGAATTGAAGTGACGTTACTCATAGTGATGCTACCTTCATCATCTATGTATTTGGTGAAATGGTGCCCAATAACCATTATGTAAAACAAAATAATGTGGCAAATGACATCGAGCAAAAAGATCTGTAATTTGTAAGAGACAGACACTGTATCAACAAGTTAAAGATACAGACAGGCTGAAAATATGAAGTCTTGGTTTTCTCTTGTCTCCAAAAGTTATCTTGTAGGTCAAGACAAGTTGATATTTGTAGAACATTCTGATCCTAAAATGTTCACTATATCTGCTTTCTAAGTCAAGATGTTATAAAACAACCCTACCTATAAACCAATTGTATAAGTACTATCATCATGCTAACACAGAACAGCTATCAGACAAAAATATACGTGGGAAATTGGAAAATTTAATAATTACAGCTGAATTCTCTACCACAATCAATGTTACCTTCCTGTCTTTTAGAACTGGATGGTCACCTCAAGTCTGATCCAGAGCTCCACGATGCAAACACTCCGGAAAAGCTGCTGAGCCTGTCTCGGTCCCCCCATTCTCCTTCACTTTGTAGGGGTTACAATCATGCTGATTTCAAAGCCTCAGGAGGCTCATGAGTTCTGTTGTTATTTCACACGGTGCTGATTGTCATATCACTTACCAGACTGGAGACACACATTTACAAGTATCACAACAAACATATGCAACAGTGATCATATTTGGAAGTTACCTGGAATTTGCACTGCTGTGCCTTCAACTGAACCCACACTGGTGCCAATCAGGAAATCTGATCCATTAGTGACTTCCGGAAGGGAAAATGATGAAGTTACTAGTTCAATAGTGCTTGGTTCCTCAGAGCTTATCGTTGACTGCTCATTTTGAAATGGATTGTTTCCAGGGGCAGGGCTATTTGTTGCAATGTTAGAAGAAATTGTTGTGATCTCCACTAGACCAACCAAAGCTGATTGTGTTTCCGTGCTTCTGTCCAAAGGTTGTGAAGATGAAGCTACCATTGTAACTGCTTCCTGGTCAGGTTTAAATACTTCACGTTCACCATTATTGCGTGAATCTGAAACAGGTGTGGAAAAAAGCCATGGGATCTCTCTGTCAGTACTCCTGTCATCTTCTTGATGGGGGTTGTTCACTCTCCCTGAGGAAGCTTCAACTTCTATTGTGCTAACTTTTGGAACAGCTGTGCTCACTCTTTCTCTGACATTCAGAAAAGCAGTAGGCATGACGTGTATTGATGGAGAATCTCCAGAAACAGTAGCTTCTTCCTCAGCAGCCAAATCAGTTTCAGAGGTTTCTGTCTGCTCTGTCCTGTCTGTTACAAGTCTATTAAAGTGAGGAGTACTTTCAGTAGTTGTGCTTTCTGAAACAGGCTTGGGAGAAAACTCCAGCAGAGAAGACTCTGTTCTGTCAAGAAGTTCTGTAGTGGGTGGTTTGTATGTTGCCGCAATATCAGAACTAACCTCTTTGAAGGTTCCTTCTGATGAATGATTGGACTGATTTGAATCCTTTGATGATGATGTACTTGGAATGATTACCTCCGGATACTCAGATACTCCATTAACTAACTGAACAGTTACTGAGGATTTAGGAGTAGAATAGAAGCTTACTGAATCTGTTTCTTCATACTCTGCTGATGCCGATTTTGTGTTTGTGTATACTGTAGGATGCTTTTCTTCATTCTTGCTAGATGATACAGTTGAGAGGTGGGACGCATGCTGTGTGGTGACCATACTTACATCAAACATGTCAGTTATCAAAGCCTTTTCTGTATCAGTAGCTAAAACTGGTGTAAGTGAAGGAACCACGGGCTGCTTATCATCCAGTTCTTCTTGGCCCATTCCAGAAAAGCCAGAGACAGGGATTGTTTCACTTTGGTCTGCTATTACTTGGTTGTTTGCTGAAGTATTCAGCTCATAGATGTCTTCTGCTGTACTTGATACCATATGTTTAGTCTCATGAGGTACACGAGGGCTTGCCAGTGATGGTACTGTAGGGAAGAAAATGCCCATTTCAGTGAGTTTGGTAGTGAAGAGGGTTTCTGTTGCAAAATTCATGGCGTTCCCTGAACCCAAATCTTTGTCATCTGATTTCGGTCTGTTCTCAGCTGTTACTGATTCACTACTTGGCTGACTGGAAGTAGTCAAAGAAAGACTATGACCAGATCCATGTGTCTTCCCTTTGGTTACGGAAAAGTTAGGTGTTGAATAGTATTTGTCTTCTTCAGCTGTCATGCTGTCATCACTGCCATATGTTGATTGTATGACAGGATTTGGCATTGTCTGCACGCTTATTATATCTTCAGGCACTGATTTTGAATGATCCATGTCTATAATAGTTGTTTCTTCTGATGGGATTTGAAGTCGTTCTTCAATTAGTGTAATATCACCATAAACAGAAACGTTCAGTATAACACTTCTTTTATCGTCAATCATGGGAATAATTTTCTCATATATCCCAGTATCACTTGTTAGTTCTTCTGATGTAGCTGTCTTAGGTTGAACAGCAGATATATTTGCCACAATCTCTTTTTCTTCTGTAAAAAGGGATGCTGGTCCTGTGATCACACTCTGTGATCTATCTATTGGCGCCTCTGTTGTCATAACTTCAGAATAAACTTCCCCAGGAACACTAGATGAAGCATTTAGTTCTACTTTTGACACAGGGGGTATTGAGAAATGTGTAACCATATCAGGAGAAGATGAATCCAGAACACTAACCCAGCCAGATCCTTCTCCAGAGCTTTCAGGTAATAGTCTGCCTGGCAATTTTGATGATGTTACAAGTGATTCTTCTGTTTCAAGATTAGGAGTTCCACTCAGTAATACAGAAACAGGAGTTACGCTATCTTTAATCAGCAAATGTGAAGTTTCCTCTTGAGAAACAGGTTTAGAAGTAGCTGTTGTCCTATCGGTTTCATTTTCTTCCCTCCTATAGTTAGTTTCCTTATTGTAAGGTTCTTCAATCACAACAAAATAAGGTGTCATCCCTTTAATCTCTTTAGAGCTGAAACTTTTGGAACTCTCTTGTGCTAAAGCTGGGGAACTGGTGATCACTGAGCTGGGGAACTGGTCTTCTGTTTCTGACAGCAGCTCAGTTACAGCACTTGTAGCTTCTTCATTAACTTCAGTGTTTGATTGAGTGCTTCCTCTTTCAAAATCTTTTGTCTTGCCAGTTGCAAGTTTGGGTCCCATATTTGCAGGATGAGAAGTCTGAGGACTTGAGGTACTCATGATTTCTTTGACAGGCAATGGCACTACAGAAGGAATAACAGCAAGGTCGTCTCCCGATCCTTGTCCTGAAAATAATGGATCACTGATGAACTCATTATTTGTTAGCTTTTCTTCTTTAGGTGTCATGAGTGATCTGGGAATATCTTTCGTAGGGAAAATATTTTGTACCAACTCCTCCTCTTGCTCTGTGTGTGTAACTGGAGAGCTCATGTATTTCCTTTCAATCTTCACAGACTCAGTTACTCTGTCATCATTAAATGGCAAAAGTATTCTTTTAACAGGTTCAGTTTCTAATTCCTTTTCTTCTGAATATGGACTGACAGTCGGAACATTTAAGAATCCCAGATGGTCACGGTTAGCCTGTGTACTTTTAAAGAATGGGCCTATTGTTGTTTCTTCAGAAGATTCTATAGCTTTCGGTGAAATTTCCCTTGCCCTGTCTTCCCCAGAATGTATATCTTCCACGAAAGGAAGATTCGTAGTAAAAGCTCTCACTGTCAGTTCACCAATTGTTTTCGCTTCCATTCTTAAGTCAGTTACAGTTCCCACTGTGGTTTCTTCGTGTTTGGCACTTGTGACTAGCTCATTAGGTTCGGTAGTGAAGGCATGATCTACAAATGGTGTGCTGACAACTTCTTTGTCATATTTCTCTGGTGTTTCTGGTCTTCCAGTGGGTGAAACTGCTGTTTTTTCAAATGATTCAATGAATGTGTCTGCTTCTCCAGATCCTTGATCAATAAATGAGAAATTACTTCCAAGTATTTCTTCAGTAGGTCCATTAGACATTAGTTTTGTGGTGCTGCTCTCACCTTTGAATTCTTCTCCAGAGCCATGCTCAATCAGGAGAATCTTGCCTAATGAGACAGTAGAAGAACTAACTTTTGAATTTTTGCTTTCTGTCGATTCAGCTACTGCTTTGATACTGCCAGTACCATGTGTCACCATGATGTCATGATGGCTGTTACTAAGCATTGATTCTGTTGATGATGTGACCTCACCTGTTTCTAAATCTTCAGTTTTAATTCCTGGTGTAACATGAGATATTTTCTCTTTTCTCGAATCAGGACTAGATTTTACTTCAGAAGGAGCTGTGTAAGTTCGTTCTGTTTCCTGGTTTTGTTCTCCTGGGTTTCCCATACTAAACACCTCCTGAAACATCTGACTTGCTACTCCAGACTCCTCTGTCAAGCCATCTGACCCAGTACTTGAAACTGGTACTGCTGATTCATTTGTTCTTGCACGTTCTTCATATTCTGTTGTTGCACTCTTCAATGAAGCATCATCTATGCTATAAATTTTTCCTTCCTGCTTTTCTGTTTGTGTTTCAGTGACAGGCCTTAATGGAACTGAAGTCAAAGTAGCAGACTCAATGACAACATCCATGTCTCCAGAACCTGGATCAATAAACGGGGAGTCAGTACTTACCACTTTTCTTGTGGGACCCCCTGAAAATATGTCTGATGGTTCTTCTGCTGATCCTTCATTTATCAAAAGCTTCTTCTCTCTCAAGAAAGGAATGGTGGTGATGTTTTTGATTTCAGAACTTATGGTACCTGTTACTGCTACCGTTTCTCTGAGCAGGGTAGGCTCTTGACTTACAGTTCTGACTTCAGTAGTAGTGCTTCCAAGTTCATTCAACTCCAAATTTCCCGCTGCAGCAGTAGCTAAATTTTCCTGACTTGAATAAACAGTGGTCTGTATTTCATCTTCAATTTTCTTTTCAGTTTCAGGAGAGCTGTCAACTACTTTTTCTGTAATAAACTCAGACACAGAATTGGTGGCAACAGTTGCTTCAGGACTTTGATCAAAAGCAGAATAAAGAGTGCTTATTCCTCTGGGCAAAGTAGAGCCGATTCCCAAAGAAGTTACAGAAATTTCTGCTGGCAGTACTGTGCCAGAGCCCAAAGAAGTATCTTGCATTGAAAGTGTTTCTGTTACTGATGCTTCTGTTGTCATGGCTGAAGTTATAGTGAGGTCCTCTTCTACATCTCCAGAGCCTTCTAGAAGTATAAAAGAAGAAGCACTCATATCAGGCTTTGCTGTATGACTACTTTCCATAAGGCTTTCAACAGGGAAATTTGCATTAAGTTTAATAGTTGATTTATAATGATCTCCCATAGCAGGGGTCACCTCTTCTGGAATAAGGCCTTTCACACCTATGCCTTCTGTAGCGGTATTAAAAACTGCATCCAGAGAAGCAGTTACAGCAGAACTTTCCACAGTAAATGCATCAGGAGTAGAAGTTATACCAGAAATTTTTTCATCATCATTCTTTCTTTCCGTTGGCACAATTTCTGAGAAGACAGAACTGGATAAATACGATTCGGTGGAACCATCTCCAGAAGATTCGCTAGTAACCAAAAGCAAGGGTTTTGTATCTTTGGTAGAATTCTCCTCAGTTCCATGCCATGTTATGGTCTCTTTATTTTTTTGCAGAGACTGCTCATATGAAGAAGTAATAGCTATTGATTTATCTGTTGTGGCAGCTTCTGACTCACCACTATAAACAGGTTCTAACATTGCAACATCTGCTGTCGGCCGTGTAACTTCAAACGCCCCTATTACTTCTCCAGCTTTGCTTGGTTGCATAGTACCAGAAGCTTCAGTTTCATGTATTATAAATGTGTTTGTTTCATTGATTTGAGAAAAGGTCACATTTTTTGAATGTGCAACACTTTCAATTTGATCACTTCTCGCTTCCTCAGCTTTTGTGCTTTTAGGTGCACTGGTAACTTGTTGCTTTCCGTTGATGAACTGCAAAGCTGGGGGAGTTGTAACATCAGTAGTATTTTCACAGTCTTCCTCTTCTTCAAACTCTATAATGTTTGGAAAGAAAGGATCCAATATAATATATTCAGACGAATCCTGCACAGAGTCTGAAGTACAGGGTTCAGTCTGAGCTGATTCTGCATCAATGTGGGGTTCATCTATTGCATGAGGAAGCATATGGCGACTGAACAGATCCAAAAATTCATTCACCGGATGATCTGCAAAAAAAAGAGAGCTTTTCATAATCCCTAAGTGACAGTGACGGTTGCGCATTATAGTAGATATACGAAGTACAAGCAATCCATTGGAGAGAAAAAAATAAAACCAACAAAAAAAATCAGAATTGAACATAATTAATTCAGTCTGTTCTTCTATAGACACAAAGTTTAATGCTGCCACAGTGTCTGACTTTCTAGTTGAAGCCTTTGCGTGTGTTGAACACATTGATTGCATAATACTGTAAATTGCTACACGCCTTTAGTTCCAAACCCACACCTGGACTAACTTATCCTACACTATTCAGCAGGGATAAGAAATGGACAAGATGAAAATCATTTTTAGCCCAAAAGACTCTGGTCCCAACCTGCAGCAACTGCTTCCATGGGTTTGAGACACTAGTAAGCTTTATCAAAAACTGAACTTAAACAAAGCTAAGAAAGGCAAAGTCTAAAATAACATAGGACATACAGAACATGCCTCTGCAACTCCATTTATTTTCAGTGTAGAGTAATTCAAAATCATAAAAACACCATAAAAACTACATCATTTGCTCTATTCTTTACACTGGGATCCCAGCTCAGTAAATAAAGTCTCACTTTACAAAGTTGTTGCCATTTGGCATTATAAAGCATTATGAAGAAGAAAAAATATCTGAGATTAAAAAATCATCACCATACAGACAGTAGCGTAAATAAAGTCCAGCTATTTTCTTCTGCTTACCATTCACTTTGAATTATTTACACACTCATACAGATTGTAAACCTCTCAAATTCTATGTGGCCAAGCAGATAAAGAAAAGGAAGGAAGCTCTACGTAGAAAAGGTTTTAAACTGCTGAAGCCCTGGTGAATTCCTCTAGGATTTATGATCCCAAACTCCATAGGCAATTTTTAAAGATGCCCTCTCAGCACAAACATTACTTCAAACCTTCTGTTCCAGACAATAGGTGCTACCCTCAGCGAAGAAAAAAAAACAAACAACAAACAACAGAGCATACAAGAGACTGAGAAAAAAGCCAAATTTCAGGGTTGGCCAACTGACTTGAAGCTGGAAACTTTGCACTGACATCTTGAATTAATGTATCTTTCTTCTGAGTCTATGTTTATAACCGTTTCATCCAAAGCAAAATTACTGTTTGCTGGTATAAACTGGTGTAGCCAATGGAACTTTTTCTACATCTGCCAGTAGAGGATCTGAACCAACATACAAGACTCCTGTCTTACAGCGCTGCCGGCAAGGATTGCTCACCAAAGAACATTTGCAGGTATTCTGGCATACGCACTACATGACAGAGATGAATTTTTAAGTAAATCTTCCTCATTAAAACTATTTACAAGGCATAAAAAATGACGACCTGACAGGTAAAGTATTTCATTAGTTTAAAGTAATTCCCCTACACATGAATATCATTTAACCTCTATGACTACTGAGCCCTTAGAGATAATCAGGTGATCATTCTGGAAAAGAATGTATTAAATCACATTACACTGACACAGAGCACTGTGAAAGGCTTGTGATTCTTTGGCTTGGGGTGCTTCATGTGTGCAAATTGACTGCAACATGGGTCTTGAAAAGGTCATTGCAACTCTATTGAGAATTAATGTTCTAATATCTCATGCTGTGTTTACAGCTAAACTCACGAAGTATTACTGAATCTTTACTTTGCTAAAACTTCAGCTGAAGAGTAAATGGCAACTTCAGGTCTGTTTTACTAAGAAAATGTAGTAAAGTGCCCTGAATACAAGGTTTTGATCTAATTGTTAAACAACTTGGGAAAAATTAAGATCCATGCCAGCCTTACAGAGCATAAATCACCTTCAGCATTGTGTATTTCCACTAAAATATTCAGTTTGTACAGCGCTAAGCTCAGCATTTCCAGCACAATAAAAAAAGGTTGGTTTTAACCTCATTTCTGCCTGGCTATTCTGTATTGCCCCATTGAAGCCCAGCATTTACTTTTAGCTATGACAGATGTATTAAATGACTACAGAATTGAAATTCCTTCTCTCTCCCTCACATGTGCTTCTTGGGAGTTGTTTTACGCAATGCTTGTAAGGAGAGGATTTCTCCCTGCTCCTTCCTCCGGTAGGTTAGAAATGTTTACAGAGGCTGCCCAATGCCACAGAGAAATACAGCTCCTGCAGCCATTAATTTGAGTCTTCCCAGATCACCTTTTCAATTTTTTTTTTCAAGCAGAAAAGCAAGAATTTAGCTATTTGTCCAAGATTTGCAATATGAGGTGGAAAAGCATGTCTGACATCAAAGTCACTGTCAGAATCCACAAATTTTGCAAACAGCAACTCTAGTCATTATACCGAGGAATCATATTTTCATAAAAGCAGAAGCTCTAATCAACACAGAATTGTATACCTTCTATTCAAAATTTTGAATGCAAAAAATACATAGGAATTTAATAACTGAAAGGGGAATGGCAAATTAAAGCTGCTAAGGAGCTTTGAGGACTTCTCTCAGTAATTTCACTATAAAATTACTGCACCAACATATAGAACAAGAGAACTACATATAGAAATGTGCAGAGACAAGAAAGATGGCTTGTGCTGTGTGCACAGCTTAAGAAGGAATATGTACAAATAACCTGGTATATAGACTAATGTGGCATAAGGATTAATTATGATTTCATACACAGATGTTAGGATTGTGCGCATAAAGCACGTAGCATGCTTTTGCACAGAATTGTACATAAAAAGAAAATTATAAACCCTGGATGTGACTGGATAGGCTGTAATTTGTAGGAGGGTACCATGACTAACAAGTTCTGACCAGTGTATTATTTTTGTAGCAGTGCACACCTGGGAGTCCCTCAAATTACTAGCTCACGCTAAATCATTTATGGTAGGTAATAAATTTAATGAACAACATCTGTTCCAAATTCACCTAGAAGACATATACAAATTCTTACATACGCAAAGATCTCTATCAGACCTTACTTTTACTTTGTTAGCTTTTTCAAGATCTCACATGCCACAAAGATCCACATAAAAGAACTTCAGCTAAAGGTATGATATTCCAATAATAAACTTTCAGGAGGCTCTTTCATTAAATACTAAGTGGTTTTGTTTTGTTATTTATCCAAGAACAAAAAATAACCAGCTTTTAAGAAAATAGTGAAGAATTCAATTAAATTATTTTTTTAATTAGAATTTCTTCTCCTTTCTAGAGCTTTGATTATTCAGTGTTAACAAGTAAGTTGCCAATGTTCAGGGTTAACAGCTATGGAAAATTCTCTTAAACCCCAGAGATGGTCAATAATATACGCAACAATATAGCTCATATAACTTATAACCTTGTTGTCTAAGAATAAGCAAGACACTAGGATGAAAACCTAAGTGCTATCATAATATATGAATATAGGAGGGAAAGTCTTATCTGTTGAACTGGTTTGTTAGACCCTTAGGACAGACACATGAACACTTGCAATAGATTTAAACTGGCTAGATGCAGCTGACATATATTGCCCCTACTTACGTTCATGTCCATTCCAGCTGCAGGTAAAGACATACAGACCTGAGACTATTAATAAGAGATGAAACAAGGACTTTTAAGGAAAGGAGTTTGGCTTGTACATATGTTTATCAATAGTTCACACATTATCATGGCAAACAAGCCAAAAGGAGCACTGGTTCAAAGAGGTGCTCTGTTACTATGACTCCAGGAAAAAGAAAGTAAAAACAAGTAGCTGAAAACTAGTAAAGCCAAGGGCTGTCAGTTCAGACTGCCAATCCAAACAAGTCCTAAAGGAGATTTATCAGTGAAGCCTCTTGTTGAGGAAAGTGATGAGGTATGCACTGAAAAAGAGATGGAACAGATACATGGATGAGTGTTTATGCAGCCTAGAGTGGTTCTTAATCCATTTAATATGTCTAGATGTTTTAAATTACCTGTATGGAATAGGAATCTATCTCAGTAACAGTCAACTATATGTAAGAAATGAAAATTCCCCTGGGTACAGGGTGCTTTTTAATCACAAGAGGACTTGACTGCTATTACACATCTAATCTGGCATCCTGCATATAACAGAATTACACCACTCGATACCTGCAGCTTGCCCATTTATTGCTTGAGAGTAACTTGGTGAGTAGTTTGTGATAAGTAATAAAGTTCAGTCTTTTGTACAAGGACTCAAGGTCTGATAAACCCATAAAATCCACATAACGATTCACAAAATGTTCTGTGGACTTTGAAAATCAGGCCCTATATTTTGTTTACAATAGGGCTAAAAAGCAAAAAAATAAAAAAAGAATTTAAAAAAAAAAAAGACGAAAAACATTTTGCACTACTTGTTTCGGAAGCGTGTGTTTCATTGCATAATGTGACAGTATCACAAACTCCATAATGCTCCCTACCAAAAACCCATAACCACAAGGCAGGTTAGCATGAAAAAACAAAATAGTTTGCATTAGCCAAATTTCTTCATGCACTTGATAATCAGAAAATTTTGGTTTTGGCTTCAACAGAATTATATCAGGGTGAATTCAGACCATAGTATGACTAAAATGTCATTAAAATATTGTATATATGCGTTTTTGTATCAAATTTCTGCAAATGTAACATTCAGTGACTACGAAAAAGGCAACGTGGTAACTTGCAATGAAAGGAAAACGCATTTGGCTCAGAGAGAAAAGCAATAAAAAATTTAATTTAAGAAAAATATTGAGAAAATCTGGTTTTTCCCCCCCGTGCATTGTTTTTAACTATTTCATTTTCCATGAAAAGTCACCTTGTTTCTTCCCCACAGATATGTACTCTTCATTTATTTTCATATGCCTCCTCTTCTTTATTACTGTTAGTCCTGCACAATACCAACAGTCATCACTTCCTGCAGAAGACTCCCATCACACACGTGATGATAAATTTGGTCTCCCTTGCAACAGCCTAAAATGTCACATCCAAGTGCTTGGATGCTCTGAGACCAAGGACAGAGGTGTCTGGGGACAAGCAAAATACCTAATACCTAGCAGTTAGCACAACGGTTGAGCTCATCATGGAAGAGCAGACCATCAAGTTTTGTAGGCTCTTAAATGACAACTCAAGTCAGATGTCTCAAGCTTCACCACAGCTATTTATGAGACCCTTGAACAGACTTGTTCAAACAAAGTTATCCTGAGAAAGTCATTGCAGGAACAGATTGTAAAAATATGGTATGAAACGCACACTTTAGGCAATAAGGACCAAAGGCAAGTGCATGAATTGTTACCTTCCTCATTTTCATACACTCGTAGAATTTGCAGCAGACGGAAGCTGCTCTGAAAAGCAGATCCAGACAATCCACAGAATAATTCAATAAAAATGCACACTGTGTTTCATTAACACTCATTGAATAACCTAAAAGAACAACCTAAAAGAACGGCTTTAAACTGTTTTCTCAAAATCCCTGCACATTTGTGGGACACTCCTAGCTTTAATGTTTTCTCAAAATCCCTGCACATTTGTGGGACACTCCTAGCAGATTTGCAAAGGTGACCCAACAAGAGCGAGCCTACAGTAAGCAGACTTAAATTCAGCCAACAGGTGTCTCCACTTCATCTAGAAAATATTTAGGAGTCCTAAAAGTAGAAGAGGTTCAAATGGTTTATCTAAACCCACTGAAAGTCCAGTGAAGAATCATGTCTGCGCTTGGGAGAGAATCTAGCACGAGGACAGACTTAAACAGCCTTATGTCATCTATTGACTCCCCTGAACCTCAGCTCTGCCGCGGACCAGATTTACACTCTAGGTGGAATCAAGCAGTTTTATGACTATGACTTGCTGAAACTCTTCCAGTGAAACAAAACTCAACCAATTCCACAGGAATGTGTCAGTCTCGTTGAATACATTTTGTTTTAAAAGCATACTGAAGAAGTGAAGAAACAACCTGACAAGAATCAGGCCCCTATATAGAAAAACTATTTTTTTTTTTTTCTTTCAAAACCTTTGTATTTAGTGTTGTGTCCCGCCCCGAATATTACATTTAAGTTGGAACAGAAATCTTTTTACAGAAATAAAAGATTCTGATAACATCTTTTGGGCCATTTTGTTTCATAGAAAAAGGATTTTTTTTTTTATTGTTCTTTTCATCTCATTTCAAAAGATTTTGAAATACAGACGTTTCCTTCTGAAAGAAAATTCCAAGTGTCAGCCTTCAGTACATGTAATTCCTCTAACTTGTGCCATCTTGTAATATCATTAACCTACCTAAGCACGGTCAAAGTGCAACAGTGCTGCAGGCATACCCCATCCACCCCGTCAAGAAAAGGTGGGAATACTGCCAAGGAGCTGGTCTAAGGTGTTAAAGAAACATGGCTACTATTATACACACCTAAGTAAAAGAGAGCAAAGAAAGGTCCAGAAATAATTAAGTTTTTGATTATTTCAATCCTTCTACCTCAGAGTAACGACTAGTATATATGATGAAGTCTAGCAAAATCCAGTTCTTGATTACCGTTCGGTCTAAATAAACAAAAGGTTTTATTTAGTTCCCTTAAAAATGTTCTCCAGCTGGATATATATTTCCAAAAGTTTTGTTAACTTTGGCTCCCTTTAGAAATGCTTAGGGATCTAGGGTATGTTTCAATAGGTTTATTTCTTTTTACCTTCTAAATTTTATCAAAATTTATGTTTTGTTCTCCCTCTGACAGTCAAAAGAGAAGTTTGCATTTTTTAAATCTCAGCAGCAGTAAAAAAAAAAAAATAATCATCATCATATATAAATTGACCTTGCATAAAAATCTCAACTACTCAAATAAATTTCTGGAAGAAAATGTTTGAAAAGAATAATTTTTGTACAGTTGGCTGGATAGGAGTTGAAGGTAATTCAAGGTGGGTGGTCAGTCTTGCCTACTCAAATTCACTTATCCAGTCTGCTTTACCATATTTGAGTGTCTCTGCTTCCATGCAAGACACAGCCCTGTTGAAAACCTGAGTATCAATTGCTGGCATGTTCCTAAACTGCAGCCTTTTAACAGCTATACCTTTCCCCCAAGCTCCATCTCAACAGAGTTGTTGGCTATGACCAGAAACACCTGTGGAAAGTGGATGTCGCTTATGTGGACATCTGTTTTGCACAGGGCTCTGGCCTGCATGGCTGTGCTTAAACATCCCTGCCAAATTTTAAAGTAATAGACATGATGATGCAAAAACCATGTCAGAAATAAAGGAACTGTTTTATTATAAAAGCGTATCATGAAGCCTTCTGGCAATCTCTGGTGTTTCCTTCAGCCTCATTGCTTCCTGCGTTCCCCCCTTAATGCAGCGGTAAACTTGTTAAGAAAAAACAGATTGAGTAAAACGTCAAGTTGTTAAGAATGGCAGCCGTGCAGTGTCGAGTCTAAGCCCCAGTAAGTGCAGGATACAGTTCCCTGGATAATGACTGAATATTTGTCATACAAGATTCTAAGGACAACTATTCCCACTTCCTCTTACTCCAATATGTCATTAGCAAAACGACGTTCCAAGCCAGCGGTGTCTCCTCCTGAGCGGTCCCTGACACAAGCATCCTTCCAATGACAACATTTTACTTACTGCCTATGGAGAAGACAATTCTAAAACTCTGCAGGGCTAAACAACCCAAAACCAAACAACTGGCAAGTAATAAATCATTTTCTCCAGCTGAAAATCCAAACAAAGCAAAAAGTCAGACTGTGCAGTCGCACAGTATCTGGATTAGCTGGTCTGTCTGGACAGAAAAGTCCAACTCCACAGGACAACTCACCAGGTTAAGTGGTAAACAGAAGAGCTCGCTGCAAAGGAAAGCAACTGCTCACCAAAATGACTTCAGCCTTGATCTCATGTGTGGTCTTCCATGATCGAGGTGGAAACAGTGAGATATCAATGTGTCTTGTCCTTTCCTAGCCCACTTTGCCGTCATCCCTTGGTTATGCCATGTAAGACCAGGGCAACCTCAAATGCTTCTGCCATTACACAGATGGAACAAGAAGAAACCAGTTCTGGCTCTACTAACATGGGAAGAAAGCGTCCCTCCCAGAAGAACGAGAAAGGACTTATCACACAAAAATTTGGGGCAAAGTCAAAATACTACAGTTACAATGTCGAAGCAGATGTTCACCAATTGACTGCTCCTGTGGCTGCTCAAATGTGAAAAGGCCCATAATGAATGTTCCTTCCCCTGTCCCTCTCTCCAGTAATGACAACAATATTTGGCTTCAGGAGCAAACTCACAGTATAATCCCTTAACGTGGCAGTTCTGGAAAAAAATAGATTGATATCATATTAATGTAGGAGTAATAAAGGTTGGTTTACATGGCACGCAGGTGCTAAATTTTATTTTCTTAAGCAAAGCCATTTGTCCCAAAGAAGGAATTTTATGTGGCAAAAAAAACTGCCAGAAAATATTTTGATGGTCAAGCTGGAAGGAAGGAAGGAAGGAAGGAAGGGAGGAAGGGAGGAAGGGAGGAAGGGAGGAAGGAAGGAAGGAAGGAAGGAAGGAAGGAAGGAAGGAAGGAAGGAAGGAAGGAAGGAAGGAAGGAAGGAAGGAAGGAAGGAAGGAAGGAAGGAAGGAAGGAAGGAAGGAAGGAAGGGAGGAAGGAAGGAAGGAAGGGAGGGAGGAAGGAAGGAAGGAAGGAAGGAAGGAAGGAAGGAAGGAAGGAAGGGAGGGAGGGAGGGAGGGAGGGAGGGAGGGAAAAGAGAAAAAACCAAAGCATAACATTTTCAGGAGGATCCTCCCTATGCAAAATGGCTATGATGATGATTATCCCCCTGATCTACCCCACAACGCTCTTTTTACAGATATCCAGAGAAGATTACGTATATGTACTCCCACTTATCATTATGCTTTTCTGACATTTTATCCTCTACAATTTTCCAAACATCTTTCGAGTACCTCATAAGCATACTTTTAATTTAATTTAATGCCTGCACAAGCCCACTGGTCTTGCAGCACTCAAAATCACAGCTGATTAGATGCACCGTTTGGCTGCAGTCCCTGCTCCTTTTGGGGAGATATTTAGAGCTATATATCATGTGGCAACATACACTCACTCTCTCATGGCAAACCTTTTTTCAGGCTTCTTCTTCGAAATATGACCAAAGCTTTGCTGGAATAGTCCATTGTGGGGAAAATCATCCTTGTCCTAGACCCATCTGCTTGTGCAAAATAACTTGCTTTACTGTAGTAGTAGCAGTAGTAACGCAAGTTACTATGGTATCTTCATAATATTGTAAATGCAAATATATCTTTTAGAATACATACAATTAGAGTGATTATGCATATAAATATTGACATACATGGCATGTGGATTTTTGTACATAGATCTGAGTCTCGTGCTTTGCAAATATTCTGAAGATGCAGAGTGGATTCTGTAATTGCAATTTTAATGGAGTATTCTTAGCATCTCTTGACTTGTGGAGAAAAAAAAAAAAAGCTGTACAATTTTGAAATTTGGTTATAGGGGTTAATAAACATGATTGCTTTGGGTATTAAATATCCAAAGCAGCCTAGGGATAAATGACATTCTCAGTTAAACCAACATCAGGCTATAATAACCCCAGTGCTGCAGACAGAATGACACAAGTGTGACTCTCTCTTTCAGGCAGAATCTTAGGAAAAGGAATGCAGCACCAAGTGCTTGAAAGCCTTTCAAAAATTAAGTACTAAACAGTATTTAATGCATAATTTCTACCTGGATCAACTTTTGGGATGCTTTTGGTCCTCACACTTTCCTGAACTCTGCAGAGACATGTGAACAGCATGAACATGAAACACAAAGAAGAGCAGAGCAGAAAAGGAAGCCTGATGCAGCAAATACTCTAGAATAAGCTTATAACTGGAAAAGACTTATCTGAGAGCAAGCTGCAGTATACCTGTAAATATTTAATCATTTCACTGCTCGGAGCTGGGAAAAGAATATATGTTTACAGAGCATGAACTTCTTTTTAACCATGTAATCACATGCATATATAAAAATGCAAAATGGTTTCATTTTTCTTTTAAAAGTAGAACTTTTTCCATCTAGGTTTTTTTTTTCCTTGGCAAAAATGGAACATTGGTTTTGGAAAAATATTAATTCGGTTTTAGAAACACTTGTTTTTTGAAGAAGACGTCTTTGTTGGGCAATACTTGAGAACAAAAGTTTTCAATCAACTATATATAAAAATAGATGCCTAGCTGTGGTAAGCTTGGTGCAGCACTAAAAAAAATTCAGACTTTTGACTATAACCTATGAGTACAACTCCACCTTATACTAACATGGTTATATGGCTACTAACTCAAAATTAGTTCACACCTGACAGACTCTCAATGTGGACAGAATAAACTGAAAAAAAGCATAAGGACCAAGAAGTCAAATGATTCAATTAAGGTAAAAACAAGTAAATGCTTGAATAATATTTTGGAGATGTAGAAAATCTTTAATTTGTAATACAGTTTAATTGATTTTCATAGTGTTCCTACTTCATGTCCAGTAGAGTATACAACTAGCTTATGCTCTCTTGGGTCATCTGGTAATCCTTGCAACTCAACACCGTGCTAAACTGCTGTCCATTACAGGCACTGCAATGCTCATCAGTGTTTCTCACTTGGCCATGCTGGACTCCTACATCCAACCCTCACAAACAGCAAAGCCAAAACATCAGTGTCTTTGCTACCTATTCCATTTAAGTAATTTCCAAACTGTGATGAGTTTGACATTAGTGCCCTTCTCCCTGATGGCAGGAAATCAAACAAATTTAATTGTTGTTTAGATGATTAGTTCAAGAAATTCTGTGGGAACTTACACTAACCTGCACAAAGGCAAAAGACACTGTGACCACTGAAAAGCTTTTTCCAGGTTCACTCACCATTACAAACCCATTATCACTACCTGGTTTCGCCAGAGGATATATCCTGTGTTCTGTATCCTTGCCTGTCAGTTGGACCAAGTGTACACAGCATTTCCAAAGGACTCAAGAATTTTGCTGTAATATTTAATATTTAACTAAACATGTCACTGGAAACTCACTAGAAGCCTGAGTAGTAAATACATAAGTAACCCAAGAATCATTTCACTCACCACTTCCAAGAAAGGAAAAAAATAAGTTAGACAGAATCCCACAATAAAATCTTATTAAAAAAATCCTGATGCTACTCTGTGTAGGCATATTCTTTGTTTTTATTTTGAAAAAAAAGTTACACCAAATACGTCAAAATTCTTTTCCTAATGCCAAAAACCTCCTACTGAAACTATGGAACTCTTGTTTGGTGAGGTACTACACAAAAATCCAAGATTATGGTTAAAAAAGTTAACAATTAATGTTTCTTATGCACTCTTTAAGTTAATGCTGGGTACCAAAAAAGTAATGAAGTGCAGCAGAGGTAAGACCAAAGCAGGCATGGACTGCTGGAAGATAAGACTACTCCTGATTAGGAACAAAATTCCAACTGCATTTCTCCTTCTCAGGGATTTCATCTCTAATCATTAATGAAGAAAAATTTCTATACAACATTTTATATTGACTTCTCCTCATTTAAGCAAGTATAGGAATATGGGACTGGTCAGACAAGCCCTAATATAATTCACTGAGCAGTTTTTAAAAACATGTGAATTACTCCATACAAAAAGATAGATAGCTTTAGCTCCATGTTCCCAAAGGCAACACAAAATACGCATCAGACTTTCTGAATACATCCTGACTTGTGCCAGGAAATAATTCACAATTATCCTGAAAAACACAAGCGGATATTATGTATATTATTGATCAAATTTATAATCTAAACACTTCCAAAAAGAGGGACAGAGAAAGACTAGCTAGATTGGCAAGGATTAATTCAATCATTAAATCTAAAATGTGCAAAGAACAACTGCAAAAAAGGCCACTGAAAACTACATACTCAAAGAATAGCCAACAACTATTTTTAAAGTGCTACATTCAGACTAATTACCACGTGACCCATCTTAAGGGAATGACTTTCTATTAAGATCTTTAGCCTTTGACCCACTTATAAAAATATCTTTATTTACATTTCCAGGATCACATTCTGTATTCACTCAGAGCTTCACTGTATCAAATGTATCATTTAATGTAAAGTAAAATGGTATAGATAATATTTTCTGAAAGAGGCAAAAAAGATTATATCTTCACCATAAGTCCTAAGATCTGCATACATACAGAAAACTTTCGAAGAGAAAACCAGTTTCCTCAAAAAAATTAATCCATACTGTGTTTCCATGTAAAAGACAGTTCATCTGTTCTGCACCAGGATTTCTTAAGACATTCTCCATGTGTAAACAAAACTTCTAAAAGGATTCCTCTCCTTCACAACAGAAGTATGAAAAACTACATTGTGTACCTATGAATAAAATTCCTTCATCTCTCTTACGAATAAACAAAGAGCTATAAGAAAGCTAGAAATGTGTAATCCCTGTGCCTAGATCAGACACGTTTCCTTGGAAACAATGCAAAAACAGCAGGGAATGTGTAGGCATCCTCTGAACAGTATTTAATGTGACGGCACTGTTCCTTGTATCTACGGAAGTCTATAAAGGAATGTGAAAAAAGAAATTGCTGTTCTATAATAAGTCTTCAGGAAGAGCCAGCAATAGTGACCTAAAGGCTACTTATTAATTCACACTCTTAGCTTCTTGTGAGACTTTCTAAGTATCGGGTTTCAGCTCTGTTGGATATGAGGTTGGTTTTTTTCTTTTCCTTTGTTTTGGAAAACAGAGCAGTGTACAAAAAGCTTGACTTTATTAGAATTACTTGTTTATTAGGACTTGCTTTCATACAGGGCATCATTGCTGTTGCATTTCAAACAAAATTTATATGTGATGGTGTCAAACCTATTTTTAAAAGCCCTCCATAGCACCAGTGCAACATGAGTATTCTAATATAGAAAAATTCCAGTTGGTTTAATAAGCAAGAGGTCTATCAGTTTGTTAAATATGTTCATTTAAGTCCCTGTGACACAAATTTGTTCTGAAGAAAAAATCACCTAGTTATAGAATGAACCAGAAGCTGTAACGTTATGAAGACATGATACCTACCATCCCTACATCCCCACAACAATTCTGCTCTCAATCACCTCATTGGAATTACTATGGTGTAATTACACTGGGGAAGATGATATCAGAATCTGGCCGTGTTACTGCGCATTTAACGCTTCAGTTGCTCTAGTCAGTATGAGAACTTGGCTGTCTTTACGTCAGGTTTTATGAATAACACAGACAGTTCAGTCATTCAGGGCATGAAAATGACTTGAGTAGCTATTGGACATTGAAAAACCTGTTTCATTTCGAAATGCATTTCAAAACCACTGGATGTTTTTCTTTCTTAGCTGAACACACAAGTCCAGGGCTCAAAACAAAACACTACCAGGAATGACTAATTCAAACACTGAAACAAGACCATGTCCATTGACTGCAGTGCGCTCAGGCCAGCAGGCAAAGTGGTGTTTCTCCAGGGTTGACGAGGAGCAGCAGCTGCCATAGTCTTAATATCAGATAGAACATCACAGTTAATAAGCAGATAAGTCCAGCCTTCCAGTAACTAAATACGAGATTTTGTATTTAATAAGGTGGGAAGTTGGTTCAGCCCAGGTGGGGCCACTTTTACTATTGCTCCAACATGCCACCACAAATGAGTCTAGTTGCACAATACCGATAAACGGTGGCCACAGAACACCACAACAAAATGCATCCAAGTTGAAATGTACTTGAAAATTAAACAGTACTTTGCTCACCGTGATGTTTAGGCAAATTTGGAACTCTTTGTAAATGCACGACAGTCATACCAAGAATTAAGCAGTTGTTAAGAAAGCTGAACAGCTTGCATGGGCAGGGAAGTCCTACTCATATACATACACTTGGGCATGTTATCAGTCACTGCATAAAGCAGCAGAATACAGTGAATGCAAAACAGCATCTCTCCTTTACTATGAACTTTGATTTGAAATATGTCCTGTGAATAAACAATAGACTTCAGTAGCATATACTTTTCATTTGAGGAAAAACAAATGGTGATTTCAGCACATGAAAGACAAAGTCTCCTCACGCTCAGCAGAAGCCTCTCTAACACATGTAATTTTTGAAAAGTACACCAAAAATCACATGTAGCACATGTGTGTATACTACAAAGAACAATGTCCAGATAGGTATTTGCCAGTGGGCATAAACTAAGTAACTTAAAAGAGAACAATGTGGGTACAGGTGCAGACAGATACAAGCCTTCATGCTGCATGCTTTTAAGCTGGCTCTATTGCAAATGGGATGCTGCCTGGAAATGGTGTTGTGAGGAAGGCTGCTCCTGTCCTTCCACACCGTCATCTGGTCTGGTTATAGCACCATCCTGACACCCACAGCCTCTGGGGCAGAGCCAGTGTCTTTCCTCCCAGCATGCTGCCAGCGCATTTCCACTCTCCCACGCAGGCACTCCCCTCAGAAGTTAGCAAAATGAAGGCTGAAAGGGGACATGGTTATTCTCTATAACTGAACGGAGAAATAAAAGTATGAAGGGATAACTGTCAGGAAGAAAAAAGACCTATTCAAGCTAAGGACAATGCTGGCAAGAATAAACAGGGGTATAAACTGGCCAAGCAGCAATTCAGCCTAGATATTAGAATCAGACTTAAAGAGACCCATGAAGATCTGGGACAGCTCTCCAGAAGGAACTGTGAAGACAACAGGATTAAATGAATTTTAAGACAAGGCCTAAGATGGACCTGAAAAGACTCTATTCTGCTTTCTTTGTTAAGGTTTATGACTATGACTCATTACCATTCTGCATTTCATTCAAATTTCACATGCCCTCTTACACTGCTAAGACAGAAATATGCATGTCAGAGAATTACATGTTGAAACACAAAGGTTTGTAACCTCCTTCCATAAAATTCCACATCTACAAAGCACAAGTTCCTGCAGTTTCATTCTGTTCAAAGCTGGAGGGGACAAGAAACCAGACAGAGCTGGTGTGAGTCCCAGGGTCCAATAAGTGCTTTGAAACATATTCACTGAGTAAAGACTTTTAAATGTCTCCAGAAAATGCAGGTGTGCAAATTACTCCTGATACAGACAGGACTTATGTTTCCAGCATCCCCTCAACCACTGTTAAACAACACCCCCACAAGCATTTTTCAGCTCATAAAAGCTTTATGAGCTGAAAAGTTCCTTCAGGTTTGTTTCTTTTTTTTTTTTTTTCAGCTGCTAATCCATTACCTTCCAGCAACAGCATAAGCCCCAAGCACTACAATGCATAGGAGCTATGAATAAAAGGGCACAAGGTGGCAAGTTTTGCATCTTTGCAGTGAAAGACAAAGTCCTCTGTCCTATCTGATACAACGAAAAGCCGTTAATGTGATAACGCATCACAGTGCAGGGCCGTTTTGCTTTCTCACTTTCACAAGACGGTCACCATCCCAAGGGAATAGCCTGTTGTTCCACTCAAGTGAATGAAGTCCCAAGCTCCTTCCATTATAAAACATGTGCATGGTCCTTTTTGTAGCTTAAAAAGGGATGTTTTCCCATGCACAAATATATTTTCCTCATTAATTGGAACACCTGCCCTAGGTCTGCCCATGTGCCATAGGCTGTCAGAAAAACCAAGTCTTATATCCCTCATTAATTTGTGCACCTGCCTCATAGTTGCTCACATGGAAGTATATGGATTGTCTGTACAATACATTTTCTCGATGAAAACTGTTGTATTCTTATACAAATAAGCAGCTTAATCTATTCAGTGGTGTGGTCTTTCTTATCAGCATTAGATTGCATTTTCCAGAATTTAAGCTAATGAGCTTGACCTTCCACCAGGCCCCCAAATTACTTCTGTTTCCATGGGTAATTTTTTTTATCTAAAAGTAACTGAAACTTTCTTTATGAAAGTCTTAATTGAATGCAAGCATGCATTTTAAAAGCTATAACTATTTACCTCTTGGCTGTCGTAAGAAAAGAAGTTCTCCAGGAGCAACTTTTTCTTGTCTAATATATTTAAGGGCTTATTGTATTAAAAAATTGAAAATATTTAATATAAACTTTCAGTTATATATGGTACTGCTTTATATTAAGGGTGTGTGTGTGTTTAAGACAGCCTAAAATCCTTGCCAGTATATTTAATTGAGTTTAACCCAGTCAACATTCAACGTCTTTCAAGTGCAGCTTGAGTCTACAGTAATAATGAAGAATAATATCCCCAACATTCCATACATCCATAACACATTCCATACATCGACAGCACATTCCAGCCAAAGACTTCAAAGCACTTCAGCAAAGTTGGTGCCAGTTTAGCGAGGGTTTGAGACCGAGAAGAAAGGTGCAAGAAATCCTTCACGCTTCTCCCTCTACCAGTGCATGGCCATAGGTGAACCCACCCAACCCAGAGCAGGGATGTGCTGCTCTCACCACGCTTCTCTGGGAGGTAGGACGCCCACCGACCACAAAGGGACCCCTGTGCTGCAAGGGATACGCTTTGTTCTGCTTGCTGGGAACTGCTAAAAATGCCTGCATCTCTCAAAACTCCATTCGTTTGGCATGACCCTTCTCTTCCACATGAAGTATAAACTATCGTTCATAACTAACAAAACCTAATAGAACCTCCATGGAACTCTTAAATATTATTATGCCTACGCTACAGATGGTAAATGGAGCTGCAGAGAATAATATTCAGCTGTGTTAGTATAATAGCAAGTTTTTTTACTGTAATTAAGTGATACGGCTGACAGGAAACAAAACATGGTACCGTATTTCCACTGAGCCCTGCTTCACTATTAAACTATTGCTTCTGGCAAAAGCTGAATAACAAGGAGGTGAAGAAAGATGAAAAAAAAAATAATCTCATAAATATTTCCAACACTTGTGCACACACAAGAGGGAAAATATTATATTCATTTATACACAATACCGTTTAAAGAGCAAACCTCTCATTATTATTCCTATTTGAAACAGCTATTATTTGGAGGGCTTTGGTAAGAAAGTTGTCATTTCTTAGGAGGACTTTTGGACTCTTGACTTGAAAATCATGAAGGTCTTTGCTTATAACCCTCACTGATTATTTTACTTAAGAATGCTGAGCTATATTACCTTGAAAACATGCTAAAGCAAAGGAGGAAAAACCTCTATCAGAGACGTGTAATGATGAAAACTGTATTTCTCGTTCCCATTTAGATGAGAACAAAAAGCCAAAGGTACAGTTTATGTGGTTCCTATATGACTGCGGATCAATTTTCAAAGAAAGAGTGATACAATAAGAAGTTGAACTATGTCCTAGTGAAAGGCATATGTTAGTAATATTTGCCAAATTAATTCCTATTCAGCACCTCCTATGTACATTTTCTTCAGCACAAAGAAAAGTTTATGGACTGAGGAACAATGAAGTGAAACTGGACTTGACAGGATTTTTCTGATGAAATCTTTCATTTCTGGAGAAAGAAAAGGCAAGACTAATCCAAATCCTCAAACAGAATAAATCTTTGGCAGCTCTAACTTAACTTGTGGTAAGTAGATATAGGGTGTCTTTTCTCTGTGGATAGCTAAATGGAGGAATTTCCCCTGTCAGATTCTGAAAATGGAAAAATAAACTCCTTTTTGACCTTGCACTAGATACATGACAAATCCCTTTATGTTTAAAGAGAATACAGATATTGCCACATAGAGAATTTCATAATAGTACAAGAAAAAGAACTTTCTTTCTATGCTGACAGACTACATCATTCCTAAAGGCAAAATTTTACGGATGTATAGCTTTAGTTCTACTTACAAACACCCCTACACATATGCACATATATACCTGGAAAATGCAAGCGCAACTTTAGAAAGTTCGTGAAGATGCAGAAGGCAAATTCTGAAGAAAGTCTGTCCTAAGGACCTGATCACCCAAGTGAAAACAAGAGTAGCTATGAAGACTGGCTATGCATTGATACACTGTCCTTTAGATAATCCATCTTGAACTAATTCCTAATTTAATGAATCACAGTATCCACACCATTCTGAAAAAAAGTATAAAATAAGATTCTCCTTGATGTATATGCAGAGAAATCCTGAATCATATACCTTGTGCACTGTCTGAAGAAAACACCTGGTTTCCACACCCTCCCAAACCATCCTACTTCCTTCTGTCCACCTGGAACATAGAGTTGTCCAGCACAACCTGCTCTACCATATGCAATAAACTGTAGTATAATTCAACAATGTAACACGGAAACTAGTTTGCTACTACACAGTCTAAATGTTAATTATTAAGTCTCATTAATCACATTTCCACAGATACAAAAGTATTTAATATGTGGCTTAACTCTAGTCTTCAGAAATTACCCTTCTGTTCTGACTTACCAGACTTGTCTCATTTAATTGAGACTTCCAAGACACGGGCAACACCTAAAGCTTCAGACAAAATAATGATAATATACCACAGAAATAAAAGTACTGTTTAAATGTTAAAATAACAGAACTATTATTTTCCGAAACAGAAGGTTAAGCTACCACTGATATGACTTGCGCAGTTTTACATCTTGTAAACATAAAGTAGGATAATAAGCACAAAGGGAATAAAGACACAAAATCCACTGTACGAAAAGTGCAATAACAATACAGCGGATCTCAAGGAAACTGCTTCTAACTTTTCATTTTTCAGTGAAACTCTACCAAGCACAAACCTGACAAAACCAAACAAAAGGCTTCCATAAATTACAAATTCTGTTGGACAAGTTCTTCAAAGATATGGAGAACCAATGAGAAAACAGTGTCTTATACAACCATTCAACAGCATTGCATACAGTTAATATGACATAAAATGAATTTTTACTGTGTTCCTTCAAAAAATAAAATAACTATAAAATAATTAAACGGAATGCAACATCAAAGCTAATAGATATTTTGAGCTTTATCTTTTTTGTCAGTTCTTTCATTTGAAAAAATACGGTTTTACCAAGACATCTTAAATAATAGTCAGTTGACAGGCTTCTTTAATGTAAAATTGTATAGCCTTCAGCTATTGCATTATGGAGACATATTCATCATAAAACTCAACAGTTCATTGCTACTTCAGGAGTTTCTGTTCTGGATACCCATGGAGTTGAAGCTACATACACATGTACAGTGCCATCAGCTAAAAAATGTAACAAAACTAAAAATTAAGTCAATTTGCAAGACAGATTCTGTAAAACAGATTAAAAAAAATTATACTATGTTACGAAAATGTGCAAAAACCCTTCCCCCAAATCAAAAGTCCACTTGTGAATGCAGTACAGTGCCTTAACCTTTTTTTAGCTGACTACACCGTCATGGCATTGTTAATTGCTACAGACTAATGGAATGTTAAAATAATCTAGTGCTTCATTTAGGACTAGTAATGCATGGAATGGAAGCTGTGAAATTAAAACGCTTGTTTCACAGATAGCTGAAGTTAAATCAGTGACTCAACAACATTGAATAAGAAAACTGGACTATAGCCATCATGACTTTTAACAGTAAATACAACCATTTCGTATTCATTCTTACATAGAAATTAATCTTAACCCAAACCATATATATAACATATTTCTGAAGTTAGTGGATAGAAAAATAGACCTACCAATATTTAGAAAGTTGCTGTCTAGATAAAACTTGTACTTTGCATCGTTCAGTGATCCAAGAAACACCTCCAGTAAATTCTAAAGTACACCAGTTTATGATAAACTGTCCATTCTGATGGACTGCAGGTCTAAAAGGCAAAATCTTACCTGTATCATTGCCTGTGATTTGAATAACATACAATCTTATGTCATTTCCACTATCAGGGTGTGAAGTAGAAGGAGACACCTCTTGAGGTTGTAAAGCCTCTGTGGCCTCCTTCACTTTGGGTGGTGCAGTAGGTCGTGCAACTGCAGTAGCAGTTGATGCTGTGAAATATTCCTTATCGATTTCTGGTTCTAACATCTTTCCTGTCAGATCATCCTCAGCAGTGGCTTTACTGGGAGAAATAGATTCATCAATTATGATGATGTCATTGCTTGTTACCTCCTCTTCTTCCTCAGGAATGATACGTGGTGACTTTTGAGTAACAAAAGGCTTGGATGCTGATGTAGGCTGAATTTTGTCTACAGCACTAACAGGATGTGTTGTTACATCGCTGAGAGTTGTTGCATTAGTTGAAAATATAGATGTTTTGATTTCTTCAGGTTCTTCTGATACTCCTGAACCTTCCAGAGTCTGGTTTGGAGAAGCTCCCAAAGTTAGATGAGTAATGCTTTCCACAGTAGAATGATCTGTTGGCATCGTATGGGGGGGCAACATGGATTCCCAGCTCACTACATCACTGTCTTCTTTTCTGCGGGGGGGTCCTCTGCTTTCATATGTTTTTGCTTGGGTATCCATAGTTATAGGCATCACTTCGGTGACCTTCTCTTCTTGATCAGTAGCAATTTCAGCTTTCGGAGTCACTGTGAGATGCAGGGTCCTGGTGCTAGTTTCATCAGGTCCCAGAACTCCTCCATAATCTGTGAGCTTCACTGCAGGCACTGATACTTCTGTTGCTGGATATGTCTCATCATAAGCTGAACCTGTCTCATCCTGTCTTTCCTGAATAGCTGTTTGAGATGATTCAAATCCTGGTGCCGTCTTCTGTTCACGTATTTGGGCAGATGTCACAGATAAGGTAGACTCTGTGGCACTATCTAGTTCCTTATCTTGATCTTTTGTGGAGAGTTCCCCTGGGAACACCTCACTATCTTTTGCAGTTGTTTCTGTTGCTTCTGTATGAAAGATGGCATCAAAAGGAGTCTGATCAGTAATTGGCATGTCTCCGGTGACCTCACTCTCTACAGTAACTGGAACTAGGGAAGCATCACGTTCTTTCTCTGGAACTGTAGTATCTACCTTTGTTACATCTGTAAATATAACAGATTCCTTTGTCCCTCCAAAGCCAGCTGATGGTGTTCCTTTTCTGTCTTGAAATGTTGCCAATGACTTCTCCTCAGTCGATGTCTCAATGCTTGTCCAGCTTTCCTCTGTCACTGTGTATTTTGAGACCTCCATTTCAGTAGAGACTTCTTCAGCAGGCGCTGCTACTGATGTATCAGTGGCCTCTCTTTCTTCAACTTCTAGGGTAGGAATGGACATTTTCAAAACATACCCTGATGTTTCATCTCCTTCATGTTCAGTTACCTCCATGGCTGTGGGCATAGCAGTTGGTAATACCGTAACACGTGAGGAGCTAAAATACTTTATTGTTGCATTACTTTCATCCACTGATATTTTGGATACTGTGATCATTTCCAAATCCAAAGAGCTGCTTGTCTGGGAGACACTTGTAGTATCTTCACTCTGATCAAAATCAGCTGATACAGCTTCTTCATCACTTTTTGTTTCCTCTGGCTCCATGCTTGTCTCAGTTTCATCTGTAACTGCTGAAATTGGAGCTCCTGGATGCTGTGGATTTTCTGTAATTTGCCCTGGAGACGATGTAGGCTCCATTCCAGAGATACCATCTTCTGTATCTAACTCATGTATTGTCTCAGTATGAGATGACTCTTCTGTCATATACCCCTGATCTTTATCTGTCAACAGCCCCATGCCAGAAGCTGGAGAAGCCTGTGTGAACTTCTCACTTGCAGAACATCCTTCAGATTCTCCTGTAACACACATAGGAATGACGGTTGTGGCATGTGGGATCTTAACATCCATTGTTCTCGTTTCTGGCTCCTTTGTTTTTTCCTGCTCCTCTAAAATGACTGATCCTTCTGTTTGCTGAGATGAGTGGATAACAGATATGGTGCCTTCTCCAAAGTTTTTCGGGGAAACAGTACTTCCTGAGAGAGCGATGGCCTCAGATCCTGTTTGGTTAACAGTTGATACAGAAAAGGATACAGGTATTCCAGATGACACTGTAGGCTGCACATCTCTCAGGTCCTCTCTGCTTCCTTCAGCTGACGCCTCATTATCAAACACTGTCGCAGAACTAAACTTAACAAACGGAGTTGACTCATCTGCTGTGGAAAATTGTCCAGCGGTTACTGCATGCTCATCTATGAGTGTCTCTGATGCAGCAGGCACATCTGATTCTGGGACACTACCAGTAGCCATGCCAGAAACTCTACCAGGCATAACGGTGTACATGCTCTCTCCGCCCTCCCCCTCTGTAGTAAGATCATATTGATCAGTGAACAAAGCTTTAGGGATTACAACAGTTGTAAGTTTCTTGTCAGATTTTGCCTCCATTGACTTTTTTGTGGGTTCTTTTGTTGAGTGGGCACCAAGATACATATTCTCTTTTGTTAGTGAAACTGAAGTCCCTGTCCTGGGAAACTCTCTCCGAGAAGTTGGTAACAAGCTATCTGTAGCTGTCATCATAGGACCCACTTCTATTTGTTCAGTCTGATTATCAGCATCATGTTTTTGTGTATCATCTCCTGTTTCAGTATCTTCCCACGAACCAGTGGAACTCTTAGCTACAGCTGTGCTATCCTGAAAAATTACAGAGGTCAAGAAAGCGTCCTCAATGCTTTCAGACCTACCTTGTTCCTCGGGCAATTCTGCTTCAGAGTAAGTGTGCTCCAGTTCCAAAGCTGCAGATGTGCTCTCTGTTAACCTTGGTGAAACATCATATTCAGTCCTTCCCAGTGTATCGTAAGTGCTTATTTCACCATCTGTGACAGTCTGAGGTAGAAGGGTGGTTAACTTAATGTTTTCCATAAGCACCTCCATTTCCCTTTTTTCCTCAGCCACATCAGTAGTCATTTCTGTATCTTCTTCTGTCTCTATGGTTGTTTCCTCCAAAGCAGGGACTTCTGTTTTGGTGACAGCCACTTCAGTAATCGAAGTCTCAAAAACAGGAGGTTTAAGAGTAACTTTAGCAGATGATGATTTCACACTGTCAGTTTTCAGGGATGTGATCAGCTTAACAGTGGTAGGCTCTGATACGATTTTTTTACCTTAAAAAAGAAAAAAAGAAGTGAATGAATCATTCAGTGAGAACACAAAAAAATGTTATTTTAATTCAGTTTGAATGTTCTCAACAAAAACTAAATGCTACACTGAGAAATAAGTATAAAGGTCAAAGGCTTTAGATAGTTGTTTAGCGTACAACAAAGCTTTGAATGACATAAAATAACATATTATAAACATCTAACTTAAAGTCAGATGGAATGAGAAGAGTAGAAGTATTCTTCATTGTTTATATAATTACCCCTAGAAGTCCTCATATTATACGAGTACCCATCAGACAGCTAAGTACTGATGAGGGAATATAAAAGTTTATTTCATGATGTCATGAACGAGAGGTACTGCAAACCTGTGGGTTTTCTTCAAAGCTTACTGTAGCATGCAACTCATGTATAAAGGGAGTGAAACACCACTTTCGTTTATTTTCAGCACATAATTACAAACTGCGAAAAGGAGCCCTCACAAGAGTGAGAGCATGCTTAAGCAACAGGAACAAACATGCCATCAGAAAGTACTGTTTTACAACACCGCAAGAGATGCTGCCCTGCATTTAAATTATATGGAGAGAAATTTATTATGGGGAAAGGTGAGAACAGTAAACTATAAGATCATACACTTAATACTATAATGATGTTGATCTTTGGAAAACACTTCAAAGATATACATATGAAACTCCTTCTCACACAAAAGTGCTTCTATGGGAGTGTAGAACATGAAAAGGCAGAGTGTTGAACCCTCTAAATGATGGGAAGAGTAAAGGGGTACCTATCCTAGATTCACAAGAAACACAAAGAAAGGTTTTTCCAGTGAATCACATTGTGATATTTTAAAGAATCTTACTGCCTTACTCCTTGTCCACTTCTTCTGCCACAGATTTCAATCCAACCTGAGGAGGAAATATGTGCTGACAACCAGGACACTGCAAAGTCTTATATCAGATTTTAAACTCCTGAAAAAAGTGAGTTTGTGCTGAGAAAACAGGATTTACTTGGGAAAAGCCCCGAGTGGAAATACCTTCCCCAGTTCTTCCAGGTTGGTAATCTTCAGAAGTGCAACGGGAGCAGACAGATGGAAAATGTGAATGTCTTACATCAGTGCTGTTAATTGCTAAGAGACTGAGAGTCAAAAGCCTTATATGGATGTGACTTAAGAGCAAAATATGTTCCTTTAAATCACACTAAGCATACGAAGAATGCATTAAACAGGCTGTGTATATGAGGACTAACTGCTTACCAGACACAACTGCACCTGTAACTTCTTGCAAAAGAAAAGATTGATCAACTTCTAATACAGCAAAGAAGTCTTTTCCCCTAAATGCAGAAATTAAAAGAGTTACAGTATTTTAGAAGAAAATATTGAAGACAAAGTTTCATTATTATAGCTGTGAGTTCATAAAAGAGATCAGGAAATTTTACTTAATGTAAGGTATGAACACCAGTTATCAGGGGCAAAAGTGAGTTCTGAGATAGGATTTTACTTCCTGGCACATGGGGATGAAGATGTTCTAGATGATGGTGCAGCCTCTGACTGACTCAGGACTTTCAGGAGCTAACAGTAGGAGCAAAGAAGAGGAAGAAAAATGAAATATTTAGAAAGACTCAACTCAGTCACGTATTTGTGCAATAACAGTTTGTACTCAAGCATACACAGTATGTATGTACAAATCAGTTCTTTTCACACACCCATGTCTAATTAGGTACCCCTTGATATTTGTAAATATGAATTCCACATGTGTAAGTGAGGGTCAGACAAATATTTGTTTAGTTTCACACACCAAGCTTTGAAAATGTCACCTTTGCAAGAGACCTATTTGATTTACGCTGAAGTAGACAGGCTTGCCAGATGATGGCTGCTTAGGATTTCTAGAAAAACGGGTAGATTTACAGAGTAGGGAAATGAGGAAAAAGAGATGATATTTCAGAGAAGTGAAAGTGAAACGGAATTTGGGAGGGTAAGAAAATACGATGTTGTAATGTTAGAAGCAGTGGTGTTCTTTGCCTGCAGAAAGAAGAATAGATTCTTTTCCCTACCGTATGTTAAATCTTTTTGTGGTTTTACAAAGAAGACTTAGCTACTTATACACTCTTCTTTTATAGGTTAAAACATTCGCGTGAGCAAGAAAGAATAAAGTTCTTGAAATCCCACTAAGCAAAGCACAGCCTTAACGCTAGTGATTTTTGTGTTTTGGGATTCTACAACCTAAAGTGGAACTTTATTGCTCTTTTTAATGCCTATGTGATTCAAGTGTGAGATGGTGTTCACACAACCAAGAATTAACAAATTCTTAGGTTTTTTTCCCTCTCTACTTGCATAAGGAGGGTTTAAACCACAGAATTTTACTTCACAACTAGGGAGTGAGGAGTGCACTCAAGTAAGTTAGCATTGTCCTCCTGAGTGGGAGTTGGTAATTGTTTAGTTTCTACCAAAGAAACCACCAATTTGACTTAACAGTTCCTTTTTTATGGCAAAATGGAAAGACAACATAGTCTCATATTCTCACTCCTAACCATAGGATGATTTTCCTTAATGCAGACTGAATTTGTTTTGCGGCCAAGATCAAGTACTCATTCAGACCCCAATTAGCACATTTTAGGTGACTATGAAGATCAGAAAGAATATGAAAACGTAATACTATCTAACAAAGCTAGACAAAAATGAGGACATGAGAACAGATTTTAAAATATGTGGAGAAAAATGGTAACTTTATTTCATCACTGCTGGGAAACTGTGTGCACTTACTCACTACCATTTATGTAGCTTCCCCATTTCCAAGAAATGTTTGGAAGTCCCAAAAGTTCACATATTTACGCCTGAGATGCAGTTATTTGTTTTTCACGACTCACTATCTGCTAAGTGCTTGATAAAATAGGTACACATTTATGAAGTAAACCTGAAAAAAACACCAAGTGTGTTTGATTCACTTATTAATATAAGTGAATCAGTAAGTATTAAATTCATGTAGTCGTGTAAGAAAACCACTGATTTTTTAAGACAGACAAATTTTGTCCTCCTTGGAAACTGACACAGGGTTACCAGTGTGCAAAGAGCAGTTCTGGTTACAATCAACTACAGGGCTTCTAAAACTGCTTTGGCATAAATACGACATATAAGATTTTTTGTACAGATCATTCAGGTTTGTAAACTTATTTGGGTGGATCAAAAAAAGATACTTCTTCAAGGAGAAATCTTTTTTTTGTTTTTTTCCTGTGGGAAAAGAAAAAAACAAAGAGAAGGTTACTTTTTTAATAGACTGAACATCAGTTTGAACTGTCGTCCACTCCACCCAGATGTTTTGCATTACTGTACTCCTTGCATCATGCGTGCAATATGCTATCTCCTTTGTCCTTCTGATTCAAGATATGAGGCAGATTTTCCTAATAAAATTCATGAACATATTAGCAGGAAGAAAGAAAATTATCTCACCAACACCCGCTCATACCTAGTCATTTTTTTAATCGATTCCTTTTATATTGCACAACATATATGAAGTTGATTTTGGATGGAGTATATGGCTTTGCAGAGATACTAGATTTTTTCACTTTCTGTTTATTTATTTTATGCTTTCACTGTACAGCATTTTCTTCTTCTCTCCTACTATTGTTTAAATAAGAATTCAACATAATGGAGTAACTTTAAAACTTAATGTTTTTTCAAGGAAATCACACTACTCAAGTTTTAATTTTGTGATTACCAAATGAGGATTTTAATATATTCTGTGCTGTTTAATAATAATTTCAAGATATCTGAGTGTACTTTCTGGAGGACAAAATGCTTATTTTAAAGATTATATATGTTTTATATATATTATAATTTTTATATATGTATTTTCAGCATAACCAGTCCCACAAACTTTTCAACCATGTGTCTAATCTGAACCACTTGAGCAGTTTCTCTGCACTCAGAAATATTGTTTGTGTGTTTACATTTAGGTATGTACTTAAGAATCTGGAAGAGCATAGACCCTACAGATAGAAAAAGAAATTGTTTTGAGTCATTGCCAACAGCCAAAACAACAAAAAAAATGTTTTAGGTTAGAACATAAGCTGGAAATAGTGAATTCTTTCTGTGACTAACAGCCAAAATAAATTATTCCAAAATATTAGTAATGTTGAAACAGTCAAAATTAATGGTTTAACATCTTCCAGCCCATTTAGAGCATGATGCCCATGCAGAGAGGGTGTTTTGCTAAATTTTTACATATTTTTATACGTTAATTTCTGTTTGCTGCTCTGCTAAGTTTTTTCTCTGCGTCTGTCCCTTCTCTGCTACCAACTCTGGCAGAGAGGACAGTCTTGAATGTTCCCCTGACTCCAAGAGTTATGCCAGCTGGAGTTTAAACTACTGGCAGAACCTCCCAAATTGGACAAGTCTAAGAGTAAGAACAGATCCAAAAAAAAAAAAAAAAAAAAAAAAATTGGTGCTCTGGGTTATGAACCGAGCCAGAAACCTCTCATTATTACACTGACTCAGTACCCGCTCATTCAGGAAGCAGCAAGGTGGACAGGGGACGTGGAGTTTTGTTCATTACTTATGAGACGTGTGGTAGCGTAAGGAGGATTCAAAATATGATACTGCAGCTATAAGAGTCTCTCTAAAACTCCAGGTGTATGCTCCCACTTACCCACACTGTGATTTGACAAGAAAACACAAGCCAAATGCAATGAGAAAAATAATTTAAAAGTCTAAATGCAGTACTCATTCACACTTACAAAATATGTGCAATATCAGAGAAAATGAATGAGATTCTTAAAAAAAAAAAAAAAGACATTTAAAAGCCATTGGTCTATCTTATTTGTAAGGAAAATTTTAAAAATATAATGAAAAGTCACGCATCCTCTTCACACCATTGCCCAAGGTTCTTCTCTTCCAGCTAACAAAACAGTAGAGGCAGCAGCTCTCTTAGTTCTGTGAACACAAATACTTTTAAGTAAAACCACTTGCTATTTCGTAACTTCTGAAGTCAGACACTAAAGGGGGAAGCATATGTTACCTCCTGGTTTCCCCACATGCAAGCATAGTTCTGTGGACAAATTATAACCTGTCAATCTATCCATGAAAGAATAATAGCAAAATGCATTTCTCTTTCCACATTATTCATAATAAAACTGAGAAAGAGGACAAAAAATTAGTAAGCCTTTTTAGTCAGCTCTTCCTAATGAAATCAGTATCCCAGCACCAAATTAAAGGAACAATCTTTGCTTCCTGACTGCAAAAAACAATTGAAGAACAGAGAGAGCCAAGATTGTCAGTCAGGTCAGGAACCGACAGCAAAAATCTTGCTGCTTTGCTCTCTTCAGCTAGTGAGAGATGAGACAAATTACCCATATGTCCCATGAGTGGTACTCAGTTCCCACAGCAGTGAGTAAAAGCAATAAAAAGCAAAACCAATTTATTTTTCCTGTACTCGAACACCTAAGGAGATGCGTCTTTTACTTCTTCACCTTGTTGCTCCTAATCCCATCCTTGTTACCTGACCAATTCAGTGATTTGAGGGAATGAAAGGAAAATGCCTTCAGCTGTGTCCTCTTTTCTTTCCTCTTTCCCTCTGTCCACCATGTTTGTACTTAGGGACTATTCTAATGGAACTCAGTTTTTAATAACTCAGATAAATGCAAGTTCACTGCCTCTGGCAAAAGAAGTGTCTCCTCCTGAAGCTCCACCTTCTCAGGTTCCAAACAGTTGCTCCACATACATCAGCTGGATTGATAAATCAGCTTCTCTCTGTTCATACTTTTCACAGCATTTAAAAGGTTAAGCTGCACCCAACCACCACCTCCTCCTTCTCAGGGTGAGCTATTAGCGAGGTCTATGGCACAGGATTGTTTTAAGTGGATTGAAATCTTTTTGCCATTTTCAGCACGGTCTGACTGACTTTTTGAAATTCCTTCAACTTGCAACTGAAGCAGAGTAGGGTAAGAAACATGCTGTGAGATGTTCGCCTGCACAGCGTCTGTGATGTTTGCCTGTTGCTATAAACCCAGCAGCGAGCTTCAGGGATTTATTCCTCCTACACCTGGTCCAAGTTATTACTGGAGATCTCTGCAGCTATGCAGATCTTGCTAAACTGCGTTATCTGAGAGAAGCACAGAGATCTACCTTCTTAGCAAAATAATAAAAGCTAGAGAATTGTTATCTGGTGGTAGCTGCCTCACTAAGGCAGCTTAAGCCCTTCACATAGCTTCACCTTCACAGAGGAGAAAGGAAGCATGAGCAGAGCCAACAGCCTTGTACACGCTGTGGTCAGTGCCACGACTGAGATGCTTGCCTGCTCAAACGCACTTTACCCATTCTGATACCAGACTGTGAAACGGTGGAGGACACAGGCTTTATTATGTTCAGCACTGTATTGTGTTTCATTTTCCTCAGATCGACAGTTTTATTTCCTGGGTGTCACCACACCCGACGTCTTCAGTATTCTGTGGTCATTCCCAAGCTCATCAAAAATCCACAGATCTCCCGTAATACAGTCCCTGACACCAGGCTGGAAATAATTCCCTCATCCAGGAAATAGCTGGGACATGTAGCTACCAACGGTTGCTGTGGAGAAGGACAGAACTGCCTAGTTATTCAAAGTTTTCCAAACTAAGTCACATGCAGCAAAAGGGAAGACAATATTTCTTCTGTCAGCTTTAGAGCTATGCCTAAAAGTCTTCTCCTTTCTGCTGCTGGACAATCAGAGAACAGCTGATGTTTTCTGAGCCTTAGCCTGCAATCATGGTGGCTCGTACTGTCGGATCTCCCAAAGAGGGGCTTTTTTCTCTTTGTTGAGAAGTCCTCCATAGAAGAACACTGCTTGCAAGTCACCTTGCCTTAGCAAACACCCCTGTCCTAGGGAAACGCTCTTACTTGAAATGAGAAGAAAGAGACGGTTTGTGTTGGAGAGGTTTTGGGGTGGGGAGGGGAAAGGTTTGCAGAGAGACAATTATTCTCCACTTTCATCTTACAAAGGTATGTCCTGCTACATTCTATGGAGGTTGCTGCTTCCTGTATTTCTTCTATAAAAGTGCGGTCTGATTTTGAGCTTTGGACAGATGAAGCATCAAAGAAAGAGGCCCCCAGTCACAAGCAGTGGTTGACTTGGATGCACTCTTGATGGGGCTGTATTGAAACAATCAAACAATGTGGACTCCATTCATGATGAACATATATGGTAATGCTGTCTTAGAACTGGCATTTTCCAATCTCCAGCTAAAATGAAATAATGCCAAACCAAAGTGGCATAACCAAAGAGAAACAACAAAGGTGCATGAAACAAAGTCAAAATGAAAGCGCAAATCTGAAACAAAATGGTCAAATCCAGGGCAAAACGGTCAACACATGTTTTGAGTCAAGCAAAAAAATGTTTTGCTGAAAAATTAGCCAGAATCAATATGGGTCTATGAAAGAGTTCTGCTTTAATAAATCAGTGTTTCTCAGCAAAATGCAGATTTATCTTTCAAAAATTCAACCACCTCTGTATATGAAGTCCATCAAGTTCTGTTTTGTTGCAGGTATGTAAGACAATAACCGTATACAGTTTGATTAGTGCATTTCTGGAGTGCAATTTATTCTACAGATACTGGAATACAAAATGCCCCATCCAAAGCCAGTTGAAGTCTGTGGCAAGATTCCCACAAACTTCAGTAAATTAGACCTGGTGAGAGCGCGAGGCTGATGGATGGAATTAAATAGACACCCTATAGCTCTATGCAAGAGCTATTAAATAGGTACCCATTAAAAATTATGGGGTTTTTTTTGCTGACACAGTGTTTTATTATCTTACAAATGAACATAAGTGTTCAGCAACAGTTGTTCTACCTTTTTTATTTTATTTTATTTTTATTTGCAAATAGAAGTCCTGTATGTTAACACTTGAAAAACTTTTCCTCTGATGATGGCCTACAAGGAGTTTCAAGTACTTAATCATGTGTCAAACCTGAAAGTTTTTCAAGACCCATCAGACACATGGTTCGGTACCTCTCAGAAAAAAAGAACTAAAAAGTCTGGCAGAAGTCTTGCAGGGATAAGAGGAAACATGCGGATAAATTTTGAGAAACTCAGAGCCATGTGGTTTCTGTAGAGTGAAGAACACTTGTGATCAAAGAAAAGAAGGTTTTTTTTATTTTTTTAACAAGTTTTTTTAGATTTTAAATCATGTATCATTAGTCTGGGCCACTTTTATTTTCATAAAGTCAAGACATTTTGTACAATGTAATTTTGTAACCAGAACACTGCTGAAGTTAAAATCCTGAACTTAACTGTACTGTTAAATGTTGTCCAGGTTGGCTGTTTTATTGAAACTAGTGCATATAATTTTTAAGTTGAATTTACTGCTTGGATTATTGTTTTTCATGTATTTTTATAAATATGATTCCTTTTTAAAATTAAGTCAAATGTTCAGAACACCAATTGAATTTTCTTTTTACTGCACTTTAAAAATAATATTTTGAGATTTTCCACCAGACAGACTTTTGATCACAGAATAGGAGTGAAGACTATAAGCAAGGCTGAAGAAACAGATATCCCCTTTCTTAAATATACAGTTTGTCTTTGTAATTACTAAAACAGCTGCCTGCTTTGCCACAAATCTATTGCTTTAGAGTATGTGTAAATTCAAGCATTGGACTCATCCTTTCTGTGGCTGGGAGGCATTTGTTTTGGTGGCCTTACAGGGAGTGTTACTCAGCATGAGTAAAAGTGGCAGACGCAGGTCCTTCATCATTGCCATTTCACCTCAGACTAAACGTGCAGCTTGTGGCCATAACCCTTGAAGCTGAGTCAATGGGAACTTCACTAGCCTTCACACAGGAGGCAGAGGAAACTTTACAGGGATGCTGTAAAAAAACTGAGATCACCGCATGAACATCTGTGCTGCAGACCTTCAGCGCTGGTGCTACCTGGGTAGCTGGCTTGATCCTGCCCTGTTCACAGAGGCACTCTGTGCTTTTCCCTTTAGCTGGCTAAGATCTCGTAAATCCATGTATTTTCTCCTTTGTCAGCCACAAAAGTTTTTTGCTGGTATGACCGGGTACTAAGGCAAGGAGAGAAACATAACAATGTAATGTGAGACACCTAATGAGCACAGTAAGAGCTTGGAGTGCATTGGAGTTACATGGAAAGAGTCAAGATACTGGGCAGGACTGTTTTGTTGTCTCATACGGTGGGAATTGCCACATAAAAAGCTTCACATTGAGCTAAAAGCAGTCAGAGCTTGGGGATAGTGAACTTTATGTGATGCCCTGAAACTGTGAAATAGAGATAATGAGAAGTTTTGGAAGAAACTTCCAGACAAAAGATGATTTGAAACAAGGACTTAAATTCAAGCCTCCTGCTATACTATAGAAGCATTTTTTTCTCTCTCCCTCCCCTTTTTCGGGGAGGAAAAAGGGACTAGCTCCAAGGCTCCAACAGGAGAGAGTGACTCACTCTACAGCCGCAGCTTCAGGCAGCTGCTTGAGATGTGAAAGACCAAGATGCTAGGCAGCAAGTACTCATTACTCACCACTTGCATAAATCATTTAGCAAAAGCAATGAAGAGTTACAGCTGGTTCCTGTGAGATCCTGAGCATCTTCTGAGAGGGAGAGAGAGTTTTCAATAACTTCTGAAATATGTGGCAGACAGGCACCCTGAAGGAGGGTACATGGTTCAGCATTACACTCCTGCATTTCCCTACACAAAACCAGACGTAGTTGGCAAAACCTGGGTCATCTAGCTATCAGCATTTAATTAATTCTGATGTAATTTTAATTGCAATTAAAATTGCTAGAGAGCAGCCCACTGTCTACCAAATTGTGTTTGTTCTGTTTAGTCTTTTTTTTTTTTCTTGTAAAAGGGTTGATAGTCACAGACTGTCTACCTCCTGGGTTGCAAACTGATGAAGTATCTATTCTTCGTGTAGTAAGGGCAACAGTTCGCAGAAAAAGCAGTTATACAAAAGGCAACAACCCAATACTTATCAAGGATGTTTTTAGAACAAATGGTATCTCACTAGAATTTGTTAACTAAAACTTCCGGAAAGAACATTGAAAAGGCCCATGTTGTTTGAAAGGGGTGAAATTCACACAAACAAAGAGAAAGCTGGAATTTCTCCTAACTAAAGATTAGATTACAGGCAAAATGTCCAGTCCCTACTTCAGTCTTTTAGAGGGACTGATGAATTTCATTCCCATTAAAGTCAATTCAACCCATGACACTAAAAAATTATCATCAACAATTTGGGGGAGGAACAGAAGGACTGATACAACAAAACTCTGATAGGCAGATTACAGCACACACTCCTGAACTTAACTAGTCTTTATTCCTGTATGCAGTTCCCTTGAAGTCCATCTGGACTACTTCCATATGCAGTTTTGGAACACCTTACCCACAAGCAATTAAGGTAAAAAACCCACAACAACCCTATTTTAAAATATTTCAGAGAAGAGTTTCTGAGGACAGCCAGACTGTAACATTACATCAGATGTTGGGATTTGTTCTCAAGCAGTAAGGTTTGTTCATAAATGAGCCTTCAATGCCTGAGTTGGAAAGCTCTGCAGCTGCAGTTGGTTCATCACCTGCAAAAATGGGGACAGTACAGGGTGCACATTTCTAGCAGTTCTGACTTACAGTCATAGGACTGAGTCCAAAAAAACTAGATATTCATAGCCAAAGACCCAGTTCTGAACTTTTAACTCAACACAAGTAGCCTTTACATGTTAATGTCAATTGTACTAATTGCAGCTACAGGAACTTCCTTGAACAGAGAGGCCTGCAGGAAAACTGTTGAGCAGTCCAACCTCCTATGCTGCTGAGGAGGCTGCAAGTCTCAGGGAAGCCGAGTATTCAGCTGGGAAGAAGCATCTGATCTCTTAGATAAGATGCACCTTCCAGCAGTATCAGTGTCTTCTTGCACAAAGAACACTCCTGTGATTGAGGGAATCTTAAAGGGTAGAAGGTGATGGGATCCTCTCTTAACAGACACAGCTGTTCTGTAGTACTTGAAAGGGCTACACAGAAACTTACGTCATGAGATGCATGGATGGGTTTCTGCAGGTGTAGGGAAAGAGCAAGTAGTCATCACGAATGATAGAGAGAAATGTAGGAGGGATGTTCTGGAGGAGGCCAGGCAGATGAGACCAGAACCTCCATGGCGGTGGTCTGTGAAGCACTGCTAGTTCCAGGAAGACCTGGGAGAGAGGCCTGGAGCTGACACACAGGTGAGATGATATAGGGAAGAGAAACTTGGGTACACTAGAAGATGGTGAACATTTGGGACAAAAGGAATCTATGCAAGGATAGGCTGCACCATAATAACCGCAAAGCCAGGCTGCTGGCACTGAAGATGGAAGAGATTACAAGGGGAATATTTAACCCCAAAGCCAAAGGAAAGACGACAGGCGTGGAGGAGATCTGGTTTAGATTGATGCGGTCTACCAGGTGAATGTGGCAAATGCTTGATGCGCCTCTGAAAATACCAGTAGGGAAACAAGCACCAGTAAGAAAGGCAATTTAGATCATCTACAGTACTAGCTGACTGGCACATGAAACACTGAGAGAGTGAGAAAAGAACTTACAACTGCTTAGGAAGCTTAAAAAAATATGATGGCACAAAACACCTGGAATTCAGAGATAGCCCCCAAATTACTGTCAACTCAGAGACCTGAAAATGCCCAGGCTTGCATGCAGTCTGTAAACAGTCTCTCTAATTGCCATCATTGGAGACAGAATATCAAGTTAGATGACAGTCATTCACTTGGTCAAGCAGGAAATTTCTTCGGTTCTATGTTCATTGACATGACACAAAGATACTAGGGCGCACTCAGACACTAAAGTACGTAGCATCCGCAGACTCAGGGTGACTGTGGGTACAGTATGTCATCCTATGCAAAAACACCACTCAAGCTGAAATCTTACCTTAAAACTTTGCCTATCTTTATCTTTAAATGCTATTTAAGTCATTTGTTTTACCTCAGCTTTTCTCTCTTTTTTTTGGTAAAGCCATAGTGATAAAACAAATTTTTAAAAACATGTCTGCAGCAAGAACTGAAACAAAACACATATTAAAGAAAACACTTTTCAGGGTTAGCATTGTAAGCATACTGAAAATTATAAATAAAAAATAGCTTACGTTCATAGCAGTAGGCATCAAACTTGCTATCTGGGTAAGGAAAGCCTGTTTGGTTCTCATAGCGATACAGGGTTCTCACCCCAAGTAAACCTCCACCACACTGGGGTCGTGCCACTGAGGCTGGGTAACGAACACTGCCATCCGCCAGCCAGCCATAGTCACACTGGTCAAAGCCATTCCTCCAGGCGACATACAGATTCCCAACAGAAGCAAGAACGCCATCTCTTTTCCGACACAGCTCCTTAGCTTCCTCAAAGGTGAGCTTCTCAGGGACTGAGACGTGAACCACTTCATCTAGAGGAGGAAAGCAAAGATAATAAAGACTTAGTATCACATTCCGCCATCAAGTCAGCTTAGTTCCCCTCTCCCAATCAGTGTCCTGCAATGTTGGGGTTTCTTTTCCAAAATTTGTTTGGATAGATTTTTGCTTAGAAAAATCAAGTAGTTGGAAAATAAAATGTCCCAGATTTGGGTATGAAAATGAACATACTACAAAGCATGAGCATTTATATTCAAACTTTATGCCATGAAGTACACTGTGGTTGGAGATTGAGTCCCTCCCTCAGTCTCTAGGCAGAGCTAACCACAGCCTTGAAGCTCCTCTGTGACCTCTATTGGAGTAGACTTTGCAACTCAATTGCACTAATTAAATCCAGTCCAACAGAATTTACTTTCTCAGTAAAACAAATCTTTTACATCTGCAGGCCTCTTACCTGACCTTTTTAGTCATCGCTAGAATCTCACTTGAGACACGTAAAAAAAGCAAATGTTCTTCACTGGCTGCTCCACAGCAGCTTCTAATGTCATATTTCCATTGGTCTTAATCTCGCCCCATGGGGAAACAGGTGAGGGAATGCACTAGACATATTGCATGCACAAAGCCCTTTTTGTGTGAAAAAGCTGAATTACTCTAGAATGCTGTTAGTATAGTTTAGCTTCCACGGATAACAATTTGTAAATAATAGCCGTCCAGTTGGAAACTGAAACAAAACAAATATCACATCTAATACTTTACTTCCAAGCTAAGTCACCATTATGCAGTTCGCTTGGTTGCCTTATTCACTCAACAATATAAACAAAATCAAGGCTCTAATGTTCATGTCCTGGGAATGAAACAGTAAACTGCCTCTTTTCTAGTTTTTGCTTAGACTTCAGATGGAATTGATGAGAACTAAAATCAACATGTTCTGCTGTAGAAAACAGTGCAAAGTCAAAATATTTGTTACAAGAGAGTAATTGTCTTCTTCAACTACAGTAGGCCAGAAGACAACAGTCCCTGTTGCAGGAAAGCACTGCTTATTCGTATTGGACACGCAATCTGTCTTACCTCTGCAGTTGTCTCAAGGCAACCCAGCAAAAGGCAGACAGAAACTACATCACCCCAAGCACTTTCATTCACATCAATATTACGTTTGTTTCAGGCTTGAAAGGAATGCAAGTGTGAAAGGAGGCAACGTGCCAATTTTCTTTTTCCTCCTAGGTAGAAACTCTTGATTTGTTATTACAGCTGTAATATCAATTCCATAGTAGAAGTTGCTTTATACTGTGTTCAGGGAGTTTCTAACTTAGAGGTAAAGGGACAGACCATGTCTATTAGCAACAGATTCAGTTACTGAATGCCGCCTTTGCTTCGGTCTTTACTGCCTGGCCCAGCCCTCAGGAGTCCCAGGCTTTGGAGAAAGTAACAGGGAAAGAGGAAGACTTCCCCTGGGTTGAGGAAGATCGAGTGAGGGATCAGTTAGGTCAATTAGATATTCATAAGTCCATGGGCCCCGATGGGACGCACCCAAGAGTGCTGAGGGAGCTGGCAGAAGTCATTGCTGGGCCACTCTCCATCACCTTTGAAAGGTCCTGGAGAACAGGCGAGGTGCCTGAGGACTGGAGGAAAGCCAGTGTCACTCCAGTCTTCAAAAAAGGCAAGAAGGACGAGCCGGGGAACTACAGGCCCATCAGCCTCACCTCCATCCCTGGAAAGATGATGGAACAGCTTGTTCTGGGCGTCATCTCAAGGCATGTGGAGGAAAAGAAAGCTATCAGAAGTACTCAACATGGATTCACCAAGGGGAAATCACATCTGACTAATCTGATAGCCTTCTACGATGGCATGACTGGATGGATAGATGAGGGGAGGGCAGTAGATGTGGTCTATCTTGACTTCAGCAAGGCATTTGACACGGTCTCCCACAGCATCCTCATAGGGAAGCTTAGGAAGAGTGGGCCAGATGAATGGACGGTGAGGTGGATAGATAACTGGTTGAAAGACAGGGCTCAGAGGGTCATGATTAGGGGCATAGAGTCTAGTTGGAGGTCAGTGACGAGTGGTGTTCCCCAGGGGTCAGTACTGTGTCCAGTCCTGTTCCATATATTCATCAATGACCTGGATGAAGGGATAGAGTGCACCCTCAGCAAGTTTGCTGATGACACAAAGCTGGGGGGGGGGGGGTGGGGGTGGTGGTGGTTGACACACTGGAAGGCTGTGTTGCCATACAGAGAGACCTGGACAGGCTGGAGATTTGGGCAGAGAGGAACCTTATGAAATTCAACAAGGGCAAGTGGAGGGTGCCGCACCTGCGGAGGAATAACCCCATGCACCAGGACAGGTTGGGGGTGACCTGCTGGAGAGCAGCTCAGTGGAAAGAGACCTGGGAGTCCTGGTGGGCAACAGGATGACCATGAGCCCCGAATGTGCCCTTGTGGCCAAGAAGGCCAATGGCATCCTGGGGTGCACCAAGAAGAGTGTGGCCAGCAGGTGGAGGGAGGTCATTCTCCCCCTCTGCTCTGCATTGGTGAGGCTGCACCTGGAGCACTGTGTCCAGTTCTGGGCTCCCCAGTTCAAGAAGGACAGGGAACTGCTGCTCTCAAGAAGGAGAGGGTGCAGCAAAGGGCTACAAAGATGATTAGGGGATTGGAACACCTCTGGGTGAGGGATTTGGGTCTCTTCAGTCTGGAAAAAAGACAGCTGAGCGGGGACCTTATCAACACTTATAAATACTTAAAGGGTGGGTGTCAGGAGGATGGGGCCAGGCTCTTCCCAGTGGTGCCCGCCAACAGGACAAGAGGTAATGGGCACAAACTTGAGCATAGGAAGTTCCACCTAAACATGAGGAGGAACTTCTTTACCCTGAGGGTGGCAGAGCACTGGAACAGGCTGCCCAGAGAGGTGGTGGAGTCTCCATCTCTGGAGACATTCCAAACCTGCCTGGACACGTTCCTGTGCAACCTGCTCTGGGTGACCCTGCCCTGGCAGGGGGTTGAACTAGATGATCTCCAGAGGTCCCTTCCAACCCTACGATTTTATGATTCTATGATAAAGAAAGCAAAGAATCATTCATCCTCAGAAGTATCAGAATGCTTCATTCAACTTTTCAGACCACAAAGATACTGCACGTTTTTATTAAACACTTCTGCAGAAGACAGCTTTTTTTCCATCAAGGGGCAGATCTGGTATCATGGCCAACACAAGATGATGGACACGGTTATCCCAGGTTGCTCAGGTTGGACGGAACTTTGAGAAACTTGATCTAGTGGGAGATGTCCCCGCCCACGGCAGGAGGGCTGGAACAAGATGTTCTTTAAGGTTCCTTCCAACCTGAACCATTCCATGATTCTACCCCACCATACTGTCCCAACAGCAGTATCATGAAACAATGGAACAAAGAAAGACCTCTCCAGAGCAGCCCCCTCTGTTCTGAGGACTATTCACTTATCCCCTCACACAGCAGCCAGGATGTATACAAAAATTAGTAGTTAAAATGATTGCAATTAAATAGTAGATATAGGTCTGGCTAGACAGGAAAATGAGACAAGTAAGAAATACAATGCATTTTAATGGTTTCTAGAAACAACTATGATGGATCAAAATCTAAATAATGTCACACAATCACACAACAGTCCTGGGAGAAACTTATAGAATACACAGGAAAATGGGTAAACAATGCAAGATTGATAGCAAAGCAATTTTTCCATCAACTGATCTGCATCACTGCCTCCAAATGGAGCTTGTGCATAGTGTCATTAAAGTTAGGGGTATTTATTCCTCTGAGCTGTCATCTGCACTCTGTTAAAGCAAAGAAACTTAGGGAATGGTTATATCTTGCTACAAGACTTCAAAATGCAGAGTTCATTTAAAAGATGGGTTGCATATCTTTCTTTGTATTGAATCTATTCAACGGAACCCACATCTGTTTGTTTGGTTTATCTGTTAAAGTCAGTGGCTGTCATACAGATAACATGTGTGTCAAAGGGTGTTTACCAGAAAAACTAAATGATAAAATAACCCATGTGTTTAAGGAAAAATGCATCCTAACCAGAATAGTCCAGTAAGTGAAGTCCAAAGTCACATCCTTTGGCACCTATTTGGCATATTAAAGAATTTGAAATGATAAATTTGTAAAGAATGCAAAAAGGTGCCAGAGGAACCAGCAATATGCCCTTATTGTCATTTCATCATATACTGAGTAAATACTAATTTATTTCAGGAATGCTAGCAATAAGATAAATGGTACAAAGTTGTTAAAACATGGCAGCTTGCAATTGCTCCAGTTAAAGAGCGTTTCTCTATGATTCCAGAATTCTTATTTTAAAAAAATCCAGTGAAGTGCTAAAGTCAGATTCCAAATAGCAATCATTTCCTCTAGGAGATATGACCCTGCAATTTGTCTGTCCAGTTTGAAAATAAACTAAAATTCTGTATGACTGTGTACTTAATGTACATAATAATTGTTGGGATGAAATATGAAAAACAAAACAAGAATTTAATAAAGGTTTTGCTTGCTATATAAATCCAGAAACACTTAAAAGTTGTCCTGCAATCTTCCAAAACCACCTTCCAAAAAAAAAATAAAAAAAAAAAAGAGAGAAAGGTTTATGTTTTCTGTTGAATGCTTGGGAAGAAAACATTGCTTAAAACGCTTCTTCAGCTGAATGTCATCAGTTTGATTTACAACAGCTCTAAATTATGTGATGAGAAAGTTTGCCCAATCTTTCCTGCAATTCTCACCTGGAGCGGACTGTGGGCATGTATATACTCCATGCACAGCAGACTAAGTACTTTAGGGATATGGTGACCCATACAGCACAGAGACAACTAAATCAGGACCTACTGTTTGTGTGCAGTAAGTGCAATCACTTGGAACACGCAGAGATGACATTTTGCTATCCATGTCACTCCTCTGACATGATCAGTGCTGAGACACATGCCCACCTTGGTCAGAAAGAGATGGCTACCAAACTCTTGATATTTTGGGTGCATATTCTGGAATCGCTACATAACAATCCCCCACTTCTTTATGCTCACAGCAATGTGGAAATACAGATATGGCTTTTTCTCTCATAGTGAGAACTTGGGCTGCAAACTCCATTGTTCCCCAGTCAGCCTACACAAAATCTGGGCAATAGAGCAGGAGACACAGAAGGCATGTGAAGAAAGATGCTAATCACTGAAGGAAGAACAGTGAGAAGCTCTAGGAACTTCCTCTGGCACCACCAAGCACTTCGGTAAAAATCATTCAGTGGGGCTCAGGTTCTGCTGAGCTCTTTCACAGACTCAACCTCAAAACTGACAGAGGCTTTCAAGAGCCCATGGAAAAAGGGCTTGTGCTCCAATCCTGACTTCCAGCATGTCAGTCCATGTAGCTGAAACATCACAACTCCTTCAAAGTACCAAAGAGAAAAGGATTTGACCCTTGCACAGAAACTTCCTCTAAGAAGCAAAAAAGTTAATGGTGAAGCTAATAAAATGTATTTAATCCATGCAGTCTCTAAAATGAACTCCTATTTTTGGAAACACAATGGGTTCCTTATTTGACAGGAGGATTCATCCTGTCACACTCTTAGAGAATCTTTATTGTGATGTCTGAAAGGACCTCAATTTCCCAGCCAAAGTACTGGAAACAAGGAAATTAAGAGAAAACTTGTCTGATCGATAAACAAATTACATAGTCAAAACACCAGCAAAGCAGATTCAATTTTTGTGTGCATTAAAAGCCATGTGCAATGTTTTTATATCTGGAGTACACTCCAAGTAACTTAGCAGTATTACGCACACAAACCCCAGGGCTTAGACCCGCGGATGAAGAGAACCTAGTCCTACAGTACCAAGGGGGTGAAATGGAGACCATGACAATGTTTAGACTGCAGACAATATGTAATGTATCTTATTGCTGGCTCCTGTTTAAAACCAAGCTTCAGGTGGATCGTGCAGCCTCAGCAGCCAGAGCACTTGAAGCATCCTCAGGATTTTCCTGTTACATGTATTTGTTTTGCTTGGTTAAAACAGACACCTGATGAAAGTCATGCTTTTTCCCTCTCTTTCAAATATATCAAGCTAGATGAAGAAGCCAGGTTTTTCTCTTGAAGACAAAAGCTGATTCACTACAGCCCCCAAGGAAAAAGCTTAAGATCTACAGACTTATCAGCTGGTTTTATAGCAAGCTTCATTCCTTTGAAGGTTAATTCATTTATTCTGTCTCATCAGGAGACGTCTCACTGAGCTGGGCATGTTTGTAGACGTGAATTTCATGAATCACACATCTTAAAAGCAAGCACAGAAACAAGGGCAGGCTGGAACCATAGCCGGGGGTCAATACACAACATGTATTGACTAGGGTAGAAGTAATGAATCTAGATATAAGCCCTCCAGCACAGACCTCACCAGTAATTTCTTTTTCCATAGATGAAACCACAATTAAGGGATTGGTGGGCTGCTACTTCCTAGAGGAGATCTTTGCACCTGACTATGTGGCACTCTCTTCCTAGAGCAGAGCATCATCTCTTCAACTTCACATACCACCACCCACCGTGCCAGGCACAACAAAATGAGCTACAAGTCACCTGCACCTGAGAGATGAAGGCGTCACATGCAAGTCCACAATAAAAGTTTTACAGGTCCAAAGGATTCCCCGAAACTTCAGAGAAGCTTAAGAGGTAACCTGTGAGTCTCCACTGAATACTTTTGACAGATCTGGTAACACACCAACTGCTGTGAATGTTGTCTGGTCAACCACCTATGAAATGTCCTCGCTATTATCCAATCCACATGAATGAATGACAAATACCAAGGAGACACTTAGATTTATTGGGTTGTAATATTTTTAGTCTTTTTCATTACTCATTATTCATTTTCATTATTTTTTATTATTACTGTCCCATCTGGAATTTGGTGTTCACAAGCTTTACCTTGTGGTTGGGCATTCAGATTCTACAACCTTCACTACCTTCAGCAACTAAAGAAAGATATAAGAATATCCAAAGGGATATTAAATACACAAAAAGCTGATCAGTCCCATAGATGGAAATGCTTAACTCTAACAATTTTAAATAAAAACAAGACAAAACATTTCTAACACTTTTCCATCTCAGCCTCTTGGTGGTGTTCTTGTTTGAGAAGAAACATAATCCCCTGCTAAGAATCTGGCATCTCTTCTTCTTTGAGAATAATGGGTCTGTGGTGAACTTCAGACCTGTTCATTAGTAGTTTCTGAGAGATGGTGGAACCCACCAAGCTCATCAAGCAAAGATGCCCTTACGGGGATGTTAGAGGTCCAGGGTTCTGTGGCTACAGTTGTAGATCAGGGTGCCCTGGGTCAGGCATGAAAGAAGGCTAAAAGTGACAAAATATCATCTTTTCTGATGTTATATGGAACATTCTAAGGACATTTCCTCACCTGCAGCTGTAACCTGATGTTACTGATCCTCATAACCATTTGGTCACAGCCACATGGTTGGCAGTTCAAAGCTCAAGCAGTCACAAGACACTGCCATCATGACTTTCTTTTCCTCAGAAACATGGAATCTGTCCAAATCTTAATTTCTAGAACACAATCAAGTGTGCAAAGCAGCAGGAATATTGTGGCCACTTTGGGGACTAAAGTATTTACCTTTGCACCTCAAGGATTACATGTCCCAAGAATTTCCATTTCCTCCTCCTCTATTTCTCTCTTTGGCCAAAAGGCCCATGCAAAAAAGGCAGTAGGTAGCCACCAACAGGACTACCAGACTGCTTGTGCACCAAGTAGGGAAGTGATACTGCCCACATCTATACCACCCCTCCACATTATGATAATGGAGACAATTACCCTTGTCTTGAATACTCTGAAAAAAAATACAGATACATTTGGGCCAAGACAGACCTGAAAAGTTTCATCTGTCTTGACCATAGGCAGGGGCCTTGGAGGCTACATAAAGTCAGCCTGTTTATTAATCCAATGCCTTGTCTCAGCTGCAGCTCTCTTCCTCCATCCTCTGCTGTTAAGGGCTGGTTCTCTAACACATAAGACTAGTAAAGAGGTATCCTTAACAAAGTCACAAATTACTGCAAAACACTCTCTAGGACTGGAAAACCATAAAGACCTAAGCAGATAGATTCAACTGTAAAGCAGAAGGCTAGACAAGCTGAAGAAGTCTTTTTCTCTTACACGTTAGAACAAGTTAGTTGATTCGTTTTGATACACATCAGTAATGATTTAATTAAACTCTCCTGAATGTCTTAGGTCTATTCTATGCAAAACCATAGGCTGAACAGGAATCCACTGCATTTGACAAGACTGGAAGAGTATACTTTTAGCATAGTTTTCCCATAGGCTTGCCCTCAAACATGAAGAGTATCATGGCAACTGCTATACCTTTAGAGAACTCTGCTGTAGTTGCAAGGTGTCCCTGGCTTTTACTTATACAGAGGAAAAGAAGGAATTTTGCATTCTATATGATTCTTTGGGATTTGTTTCTTACTCTCACAAAAATCATTTAGACATCAAGATTTTCAAATCTCCTCAAAGATGAGCTTTATCACATTATGAGCTAAAATACAATGTCATGCATACAAACCACCATGGTATTATTTACTTTTTTGGTTTACTCTCTTTGGGTTCTGTACCCCTGTTGAGAACTCCTGGATCCATGACCCTGCATGAGGTCACACAATTCAAGGCTGGAGAAGTGTTCAGTACAAGCCAATGCAAAGGATATAACCCTACCACAGGCCCTCAACTAAGTAGAAAAGACCCTTTTCACTGTGTCCCTGTTTTAAAATCTAATTTAATTGTTGCTCCAGAATCAGAATAGGCTCTGGAGAAGATCTTCAGCTGCCTGAAACACAGAAGAAACTTCTCACCTGAAGCCATATTTTAGACTATGACTTCTTTTATTATTGTTATTGTCAAATAAATTTCCATGACAATAGCAAAACTGCATGAGACTAGGTGGAAAGTATTTAACAGACATCTGGTTTTGTTTTTTCTTTTTCTTCCCCGCACTCGCTGTGGGGGGGAAATGGTGCATGGAAGGAAGACTGTATAATCTTCCCCGCAGCTACCCCTAAATAACTTTCTTAGCATGAGTCCCCATCTGCATATTACATATGCTTATTAGACATATATGGCTTCTAACTGGCTTTGGCCAGAAGACAATACTGCATGGAGTCATTTGTGCTTTGGCTGCACATCACACACTCACAGCCCCTCACTTCATCAGTGGGCTTTGGCGAGCAGATCTCACTTTGTCTCCATTCCTGACACCACAGCACTGTCAAATCAATCACATACACACTTATCTGAAGACAGAATGGAAGCCCTTCCTTCCCCATCACCGATTTCCATTCAAGGGATTATTCCATAGAACACGCTGGTGCAGACACCACTTCAGTTGGAGGTGCTAAGAGAATCTCAGAGTTATATCCAACCTTTGCAGCTCAACAACTTCAGATTAAACTCTTTATTAGTAAGTCATCTCCCACAGTTAAAGGTATCCTAAATAGTTTTGTTAATGCTTGGTACACTGAAATATGCAATGAAACATGAGGAATGTAAATCAATTTGTAATAAGAGACCATGCCCAGTACCTATTTAATGATATTTTGACTCCAGCTTCTTATTTTTATCACTAGGAGCTCAGAAATTTTAAATCCTTCCCATAATTATTCTTCTGTGTGTCTTAGCAAAACTTGAAATATTGTCCAGTCTTTAATCTCTCTGGCTTTCCTGAGAACAAGGAAACGGGTAAGGGTTAGACTAGACAACTGGTTTTAATTTAAGCTAATAGTTTGTGTTTCAAGACGAAATCCATGTCTCTGGCTAACTTTGTGATTTCATATGGCCAGGAAGGAAGAAAAACTGAAATGGTGTTGTTCCTACAAATCCTTAGTGCAAGTACCCAAATTAGTACTGTAAATTCAATACACATTTATTATTTTAAAGTGTATTGCAAGAATTCCTACCACCATTTATGGCTTTCTGGGGTAACATGCTAATAGCGGCCAACAGGCCAATAACTGTTCAATGACTTTCATGATGACATTCTCATTATGGCCCAGATTTTGATATCATTAATCAAGCACCATGTTATTCCATGAATAGTCATCCCACTGACATAGGCTCTCCAAATAAGGACCTATTTAGTGCAAGTAAGTCTAATAGATTTGGCATTGAATCAGAATAGGCTATAGAGATAGGAACTTTCAAATTCACATGGAAAAAATCATGTTTAAGCACAGTCCTACAGCATACTAATACCATGAATGTCCTTTGTTATTAATGAAGTGTTGAGAGCACAGCACTCATTACAAGAGAAAGGTTGTACCTTGCAGAATAAGCTTTGGTGGACAGGGCAATCAGAAATTTGGCATAACCTTAAATGTTGAACCGTAAGTCTTCTACCAATACATGAATGTGTTACAATACAGCAAAAAAAAGCACAGGATCTAGTTTATTTTGATGTTCACTTTCCAATAGCTTCCATAGACATTTTACCTAATTTTCTGTCTTCTGTGGATGAGTGGTTCCAAAGTGTAATCTCATGGATGCCATGTAACTTCAAACAAGTTCTGCATTCGAAATTAACCTTTGTTCTTACAGAAACTGCTTCTGTTGTATAGACAAAGCCATCTTGGCTCTTTAGGCCCAACTTAAAAATGTCTTCCTAACATACATCTGTTTCTCTTCATCCGAATAAAATAAATTAACTCCTCTGCATGTCAGTATAACATGCCTATACCCTATATCCATAAAACCATCACTCCTCCTGACTCCTAGAAGTTATTTTCAGACTCCAGTTCATTTGAAAATTTCTGAGAAAACAGGCAAAAGAAAAACAGAAAAAAGGGGGGAGGAAGTATCTTTCGTTAACTATTATAATAATCTGGCATTAGAAATTATCAATATAATCAGAAAAAATCCCTATGCAGCAGGTGGAGGCTGTACAGCTAATTGCCAATTATGTTGTTCACAGCAGTCACATTTTCACAGCACATACAGAACCTTCCTGCTATGTAAATAGCTTAAGGATGAGTTTTCCTAAATGCTCAGTGTTGACCTGACTCTGCTTTCTTGAAGCCAATGGTAAAACTGCAGAGGGAATTCTCCTCGCTTCTCAGATTCAACTTACTACCACAGTAAAGTGCTTCTAGTAGCAGCCATTATCTATTAACATAATAAAACACGCAGCCGTAATTCAGCACACTGTTTTGTCTCACACCCTCTTCAGTGCGAAAAAAAGCTTACAAAATGTACCAGACTAAGATGGAGTGCTCTTTCCCTGATTTGGGAGAAAAGATTCCAGAACACTTTTATAAAAGCATATTCTGGAAATCATTTAGATAAAGGCTAGGTCAAACACGTTGTGCCTTTGGGAAGGATGGTGATGAAACTCACAGGCATCTTTGCCTCCTGCTGTCTCATTCTGAACCTGTACTCATCTCTATGAGATTTCTGTTACCATACAACAGGCTTTGTAACCATATTGGAGCATTTCAATGGATCCCAGAGGTGAAGTGATCAATCACAGTCTTCAAGTTAGACCTACAAGCCCTGGTAGGTATTGTCCTGATAGGTCTTTAGCCCTTGCCCCAGTCTATGGAGCCTTTAAGATACAGTTTAATCAGTTTTCCAAGGAAATAGGTAAAATGAATGTGCTTGTGGTTACCTGGGCTGATAAACCAAATCTCCCCAATATTCTCTGCTAGCTTACATTTCTTAAATGCTGAAGGTTTCACATCCAAGCAGATCACATTACCACAGTCCAGGTGATATGCCACAAAGACATGCATATGTTTAAACAGATCATCACCCACAACAATAGGACAGAAACGTATAGCTATCCAGAGAGGAAAGCCAGCTCATAAATTTTGTAACAAAGAAGAATCAGCTAATGTTGAAATAAGAAATCTTCACCAAAGACGACTGCACAGTCTCTGCAACGTCTTTGAAGCTCATGGCCTGGTTCCAGGTTGTTCTGAGCACAGAACATTCGCCTCAGTGAAACAGGCTTCAGTTTTGAGGTTTTTAACTTTTATTTTTGAAAGCTCAGTGAGAATATTTGACCCCGAGAAATTGGTGGCTCACGTGTATCCAGAATAAGCTTCTCCAAATTAGTTACACTTTTCTGTTCTTAAGAGGGAAAGGCATTGCTCTTCATCCAGGAATGATACAGATTAGTCAAAACAACTTTTTGTAAACTAGGAAAGACTCAAATTGAATTTTAAAGACTAGATGCAGAGAAGATTCAGAATTCAATCCCTTCAAGGACTGATGGAGGATCAATGTTATGAACTCTAAGCGCTCAGATGTGCTGCTCACTGATACAGATGGAACATAAGTAAAATTAAGACAATGCTGAGCAATAAGAAAATTCCAACTCTTAATTTTTTACAGTTCCCAAGCTTATATGTTTTTTGACTCTTCGCAAGACTTGCATTGTTTGTATTTTATAACTCTCCAAGGTGAACCTAGTCTGGGGCAGATCCTCAACTACTAAGAGAAAAGCACTTACTAATTTCAGTGCAAAAGCCTCTATGTCATCAACAGGAGAAAACTTTGCATCACCTAATTTATTTCTGCTCTAAGATACAATACACTGAGCACCTTAATTTTGCAATTTCTTGTTACAATTTTATGTACACATACAAAGACAGGCTTGCTCAGAACCATAGCTTCAGGAGCACTAAACTAAATGCATATCAGCGAAGGATCAGCCCAAAAGATATTTAATTAGGAACTAGAAGAATTTTTTTAGAAAGAAACAGTGAAACTAGTATGGAATAAAAAAACCTGTCAAGACAGAAGCAGTGTGACACACTCAGATCACTGCAGTAAACGGAAAATGTACTTTGAAACCAACTTTGGCTGCAGAGTATTTCTGTACCAGAATGAAGTTCCCATGTGCATAACCAGCACAAAGCCAAAAAAAATAGGCTACAGGACAGGAAAGGCTATTTCTGCATTTATATTTTAAGCATACGTATTTTAACTAGTCACAGTAACATCTAAGCATAAGGATATCTGGTGTCTGGAACATATCTATAGGCCCACTGAAAGGATATAGTTAAATTCACTTGCAGAAGAGAGATTATAATAAGCTATTACAACATCACACCTGTAATACAGAGATTTGTGCATGCTAGAACTGCCCATTCACAGAAAAATGTGTCAGAATTTTCTTTTTACCATCAAACTCTTTGTTGAATATAAAGACCAATCATAGAGCTTAACCATGGATTGCAAGGTACCATGGGGTTCACAATATGATCCATGGTTCATAGTTACCATGTGGCAGAATCATAATCACTCTGCTGCACTAGAGCTGTTTAATTAGCAGCTTTTGCAAAGACTATAGTTGTACCATGGAACTGCAAAGAATTTTACTAAAGAAGATTCAGATTCGTCACTGGAAAGTTTTTGCTTGTTTGTTTCTTTTTGATGCCGAGATGCCCCTTTTTTAAAAAGATATTATTAAACTCGGATTGCAATTAAATATCTGTCTAATTTTATGCCATGGACACATAAAAACCTTAATTACATACTTTATGAACTATAATACAGCTAGCACATGTACTATATCCATCTTTATATATAGATACAGTATATATAGTTTCTCAAACATTAAATGCATTTCTTTGAAAATCCTTTTATAATGTTCAAAAAATAAGATGCTTCAAGAGCAGCTTTTGTGAGATCTACTGCACTAACTATAGCAGCTTTAAACCTGACTGTTTCTTTTAGACTCCACTTTCGCCTTTAATTAAGGCTTGCTAGACCACAAACTATAGGTTCACTTCATTCAGTGATTCTCTTCAGATTCAAAACAGCCAGAACTTATTTTACATAGAATTTCTCATTTCTTTGCCTTTCCACATTAGAATCTCCAGTCATTTTAAAGTTTTGCAGTGCAGAGTAAATATGGCATATCTTACCTTCCATGCGTTCCACATAGCAATACACATCATAAGTTTCATTAGGAAAACGGCGCCCATATGTTCTGACTCCTTTCTTCCCCATTTTATCTCCAAAGCAGCCAATTCTTGGATGTCTAATTGGATACCTGAAATACAGCATGCTCACATTATTATGATAAGTCAGCATTTTAAGTCTGTACAGGCTAAACATATTAATTTTGGGAAACTGTGTCAAGGGACCTTTTAAATATCTCACCTAACTGTCTGGTCAGACACCCAGCCAGCATCACATTGCTCAAATCCATCTTCATAGGCTGCTTTCAGTTGTTCTGGGCTTGCTATGACAGCACCGTTGTCCAGACAAGTCTGCTGAGCTTGTGTAAAATTCAGAGTATACCTGCTGGTTGCTGCACGATAGTGAAACACAACACCTGAAAAGACAAAACACTTACATTAGTGACACATTTTGCATTGTTTCTGCATCATCGTGCTGTAGCTTTACCTAGATACTGCTCCAATGCTGAAAACAGATGGGTACAATAAAAATAGTAAAAGGCTAAGAGATATCCTGTCATATAAATGATGTCCCCCTCCCTCTAGTGGCTGGTACCAGTAATTATATAACAGCTTATGTTATTAATATCTGTTGAAATTATATTCATCGCATACATAGAAAAAAGTAATTACATCATATATGTGTTTTCACTGCTGTGTTACAAAAAGTCATGATCAAAAGGGAGAACGAATGCTAAAATATGTCAATGACTTCACAGAGTTACCTGGACTCTTCCACTTCCAAGTGCTGGTCAGCTAATTGCCCTGCAGGCAAGGTTGCTTATGCTAACAGTGCTACCTGACATATTGGCTTATTGGGCTACATGACACATCCAGTTGTGAGTCAAACTGCATGACCAGACAAGACCAAGCACATCTAGTCCTTGGAAAAATCGGGCTTAAAAATAGACTTTCCGAAGCAGCCAGCTTTGGTAACTGCACGCGGAAGTGCCCACAGTGAATGGAGGATCCCTTGAGTGCTTGAGGTCTGCTAGCTGCAGTGAGACGTGGCCAACAGGGACAGCAAAAAAATTGTGCTTTTGATGCAGATTTGATAATTGGTGATGGCCCCAATGTCTGTTCCTATTCATCAAAGCCTACTATAGATATAACATTTATAAATATATGGTTGTTGTTCAATTTTTCATAACTACTGCACACACAACAAATGATACAGACAAAACAAAGCTTGCTTTTATCTGGGGCCTTTCTGGTTCTGGAAGGAATCTCCACAATTTCAAAAGTTACTTGAGTATGTCAGACATTTGGAGAGGGAGGGCTCAAGTTAAGATGGTTTTGGTTAAGACAGGATCTGTCTAGAAGCCACATTCTGTTTTCTATATACACACAATTCCCACTGAATTCAGCAACAGCTGCACCTGCACACCTAAAACAAGCCATAAAGGGCACCAACTCTGAAGTGGCAGAAAACAGATATTCCACCTTGCAAAGTCACTTCCCCCCCTATTGCCAGCGTTTTTTGTAGTTTAGCATCGAAAGGATGTCTCCTAAGATCTCTGAAAAACAACATTGAACCTCACTTACTTCACTCTAAAATCTTCAGAAGCATTGCAACACCATAAATCTTCCACTACACAGAATGGCCACAAAGCAAGAAAAAATAAACCATAAAATGTTCCTTTTCTCTGATGATTTTATTGGAATAGTTCATGATGAGGAAATAACACACTGTAACACAGTTTGGGAAAATGGTGGCATTGTAGCAATAATTAATTTAACAACAAGTCTTTGTTATTAGAGCATCATTGAATGATGGACAAAGTGTGCTAATTTATGAGTAAATAGAAATATGGGTAACTTAGTAAAATGTTGATTCAAGAGGTTCCAACATATTTAGAAATAATTTTTCTCATGCAGACAAATTCAATAAAATTTTGTCATCTATCAGAAGTCTGGACACGGCCAATAAGTGGAAAACACACATTTTTCTTGCTGTCATGATTCACTAAGAAGATTTCTGAAATTAAAAAAGAATACATTATCTGAAAAATACTCACAGATAGGTTAAACCTCAATCATCAGACACCAATTTTAGCAAAGCTACTGGCAGAAAAAAAGGAAATAGGAAACACTGGGAATTCCCATATTTCATCATTTAATATGGAGTCACACACCAGCTGCAGGCACTGACTGGAAGCTTACAGACCACGAGCATCCCCATAAAATGCCTTTTCAGAACCGCTGACAGAACCCATCATGAACAGCGCTTCTTCCAAGCAACGATGTAATTTCAGCTTCAAATGGATCCAAGCATTGTTTGGCAACAGTGGCAAGTGAAGGATCTGCCCTGAAAAATTATGGCTATGTTCATATGAAAAAATTAAATATTCCAGGTGCCTGCAATTCAGTCATCAAGACTGTTAACTTGTTAGATTAGTTCACTGCACTATTTGGCCCAGGCCCTATAGCATCCTTCCAATTTCTGGACAGACTTCAGGAGTTAGCAAAGACCAGCGACAACTTCCAACCGGCACCTTCATCTTGCGCTGGGAGCCCAAGGAGCATAACAGCATGGGTGGGGGACAAACCGCTCCAGAGCCCCAGTGCTAAAGCACAGCCTCAGGCACGTTTTCTTATTAATGTGCATTATCTGTACTGGGAAACATTGAAAAGGAATGTCAGAGAGATAGCTTTACTAGCTCCTATATCCCTGCACTTTCTCTGTTATGGGGCAACTTCTAATGCCTGGTTAGGGCAAATTCACAAGCAATTTGTGTTGTCTTAAGATGTGCAAAAATTTATTTAGACATTTGTGTATATATTTATATAGATGTGTGTGCATACTTTGGCTTTGTGTTCTTTAAACAACACAGTCCATGAACACACGTCCAACACAGAGCACTACCTTACAACACAAAAAGAGTCAGGCAACAGCAACTAATTACCCTTGAAACTGAAAAGCTTAAAATAACAAATATATGATTTGTAGATTATTTTTCTAAGCTGTGGCATGCATTAAAATATTTATTTTAATATATTAGGAATTTAGTAACATTGGTTACTAAACAGTAACACTGTGAGCCAGTTACTTGCTGGTATAAATGAGCACGGCTCTATTCAACAGTACAGAGGTGAATAAAAACACAAGTTCAAGTGATCTGCTTGGTGTTCTGGGTCTAATAAGAAACGGGCAGGTTTTACACAGCTCACAACAGAAGCCGATAAAACATTTATCCTGAATCATAAGTATGAACTCATAACAATATTCACAAGCTGGGCATCTGGCTTTACTGCATATTATTGTTGAATATATACAAACATGTTAATTTTTTTTTTTTTCACAGCATTGATGTTTCTGCATTATACAATATTTGACACTGACTCTATAACTCAGGGTCAAACCAGAAATGCCCAAGTATGTGAAGCAATTTGTTCATTTAAGTTGTTGTTTTAATTTTAACTAAAATGTATTTTATATGAGTTTAGATTCGTTGCCTGGTTTTTAGGGGGTTTTTTGGGGAGTTGTTTGGCTGTTTGTTTTCTTCCCCAAGATTGCTTAACTCATCCTACATGACTTCAACTGGGCACAAGAGCGCTACTTCTCAGTACAACCACAAAAATGTTCATTAACTTAGCAGGAGATAGCATCATATTTCTCTGAACTTGTATTTTTTAAAAAACTTCCTACTGCTTCAATATGAGTGCATTCCCCGCAACCAGCTATCTCACCTCTCATTTCTTCCGTGTCAGAAGCAACCACTGCCCTTCTTAGTTGGCATACTTTTGGGATCCCTGCTATACTTGAATAAGGAAGGACTAAAGAGTTAATATCACTGCCAATTTAAAGTAGCTTTTGCAGTGCTGAGAAGAGCCTTTGGTCATTTGTAAATCCTGGAAAGGAACTTGGAGAATGCTTTGTTCTCCTCACCCTGATCCAAAAGGTAAACTTCACGTATTCTTAGAGTTGAAGGCTCTTCCATTTCCAGTGAGGAGCTAATGGACATAAAAGAGCCTCCAAGATGAATGGGAAGGAGGATGTCAGTATGTATAAGCCTGTGCACCAGCTGCAATAATTAGAAGACCCCCTGGGGCTAAGAAGATTAAAGTGCAGGACTTTTCATTGTTTCAGTTAGACAGAGAGAGGGGCAAAATCCATTGTCCGAGTTTTTGCACTTTAAAACATTTGTAAAGGTTTTTTTCCCTTTGTCTATTTTCTCTCTGAAAGAAAAGGCAAGAAAGGAGTTGTCCTAGGAACAAATAAAGCAACTGGAAAACAGACTACAGCAGTATAATGTTGTCACTGAACATCTGGCAAACAAAGTCAGTGTAAGTGTAATTACAGGAAAGAGTAGCAGCCTCTGCAAGAAAGAGCACTTACAGGAAAGTAATTTGTAGCATCCAAAATTCACTTCTGCCTGAGCAAGAGAGAATATCTTTTAATCATTTATCTCTGTCTCAGACCAGAAAATGTGAAGTATTTCACTTTTAACAAACAAGGGCTTCCACAGGTAAAAGCCTGGTTCTGTGGTTTCACACCTTTGAGTTGCAACTTTGCTTTACTACGTGCCAGGGTATCGTGCAGCAAACCCCCGTGGAACCGCAGGAGAAGGGCTCCTTCAGTGGCTAATAAATTACAGTTCACTTTCTCTAGTGAGCTCACACTGCTGAAATGTGCACTCTTGGAGTCATATAGAGCCTGAACTTCAGAAGTTGTCTCACACAGCAAAGAATATCTAAAGAGAAAAGATTATGATGGTAGTGGTTGTTAGTCTGTTAATTTTTACGTTAAAATCTTAATCACTGTGGTGCAGACCCCCGAAATAACCCTCAACCCACCATCAAAGCTACCACACAGTTTGGTGATCCTCCTTGCCTTTAGTGAAGAAGACAATTTACATTACAAATACATGCCAAAATAGAGGTTACAGGACTGAGCGCTATATGAAAGGAAGGAATACTGCAGCATTTTCAGCTTCCTGCATGAATAATTCATTTGTGTTCCTCATTTGAGGTTTTGCACCCATCTTCTGACCCCTGTCTTAGGCTTTGGCAACCTGAGAACAGGCTCCCCTTGCATCAGCAGGAGCTCCGTTGCCAAATGCCTCAGGGAACTTCTTGGCATGGGTAGAGAAAGCGCTTAGAAAAATCCTCTGCTCCATCTGCCCCAGCACCTCCTCCTCTCCAGGGACAGAAATTTCTTGCATTAACTCCTGTTGCTCCACTGTGCAAAATCTTTGCATCCATCCTCCCAGAGCACCGCAGTTCTGTGCGGGTGTAGACGAGCCCCTCTGAGCAAGTCCAGAGAGGGAAAGTGGTTGATGCTGAGATTTACCTTTATTTTTCGCAGGGGGGAGGACTTCTTTACTACATCTGCATTATCTGTGAATACATGGCCAGAATCACCCACTCAGTTACCTCTGCACAGCAATGTACTAAGTCACGCTTAGTGACTAGCTAAATAAGGCCAAGGCATTGCTATTTAAATTAGAATTATTTAAAAAAAAATACACAGCCTCTCAGAACTGCCCTCATACTGAGGGATGACCAACAACTTCAAAACATTTTAACCATTCGTACTGTCCTCTGCTCTATCATCCTGCCTGTGAAAGCATGCCATGCGCTGTCCGGGCTCAGGGCTCTCCCAATGAAGGTCCTCCATACAGCCTGATGCTGAAACCCCACCAGCCTGCCCATCAGCTGCCACGTTCCCTGTCCCTACGTGACGGACTCAGCAGCTTGATCAGAACATTTGCTCCCTGGTTCCTGAGGTGCAGTGCACATAAACCTTGGGTCTTTGTCACCCAGAAATAAATTTCCCTCTCCCATCCTTTGATGGCCACTACCCATTGTGCTCTTTTCTTCACAGCTACAGAAGTCGGAGGTTCCTTGGTATCCATGATGCAGGAGAGTAAAACACAAGCTTAAAAATGCAGCAGTCCATGTTAATGTAGTTAGCAAGGAAGCACGGAGGTTCAACATTAAGAGGCAGTAAGGTTTCAAGACAGATAAGTCTAAAAGATTAAATAAAAGCATCTCTTCAAACGTCATAGTTAAGAGATAATGAAGGGGAGTTCTGGCTGTAGAGAGAATAAATCAATTAGGTTGTCAACACACAATCTCTCAAGGCTAAAGCACAATTGAGTGGCAGTGTTCCCACATTGGAAACAACTCCCATTTATTAACATTATAATGCCTGCAAGAAAGAAGAGTTTGCATAAAAATGAAAATGTGAATTACCATCTACTCTGCTTCCCTAATTGCTGCTTCTTCTCATTAACAAGGTCAATACTTTAAGCCTAGGATTTTCTTTAATGGCTTTAAAAAAAAAAACACCGCAGCAAAACACTAAAAAAACCTAAAACAGTCTCTCAGACTTGCAGCAGAATCATACAGAAACTATCAAAATAGGCCCACGAAAACCGTGGTCTAGCAAAAATATCAGCAAGCAAAGGATAAATTGCTTTCACTATTGATAAAAAAATATTCACCACAAGATATGAAAAAAGAGCAACAAAACTAGAAGGATCCCTTTTGCCACTCTAATCCCTTTAAATCACATAATCTCCAAGGAAGATAATTAAAAAAAAAAATCAGCCCAAATGAGTGGTTTCTTCAATTTTTTTCTTTTTGATTACACTTGGTCATACAGGTTATTTTTTATTGCCCAATATCATACCACCACAAAATCCAAAAATTTCACTAAACATTCAATTATGTTCCAGAATGAAGACTACTCTTACATTGCATTTCTAGGCCAGCTTTTTACAAAGTATCTTAAAACTATTTTATACAAGTGGACTTTGTTATAAGTAGAGAGGGAATAAACAGGGACATAGAGAGGTACAGCAATACTTCTATAAAAGCCTTTCTGGGATCCAAGTCACCAAAGTTTGTGTTGCCTACATGTTAGAAGCCTAGCCTAAACTAGTCATTTAAATCTCTCTCATCATTGACCAGGCACATGAACTGTCAGAGAGCTCATCTCACCAAAACTCTCATCAGAGAGCAGCTGAAGGTAGCATGAGCCTATGTGTCTAGCTTAGACTAGGTGCTCAATTTAAAATTCTTGAAGGGGAAATAAATCCTACCCTGACTCCAGGTTGTTTGTTTTCAGACCTGGCATCCAAGTCAATGCTGTGGAATTGCATTTGGTAAACTGTTAGTAGGCAACCAAACACTTGGGGATGATATTCAGAAGGCATTACCTGCTGGTTATCAGCCTCCACCTTGTTCCCAAATGTCTCTACTGGGATACAGTGAAAACCCACTGGTGTCCAAAAGCAGCTTAAAGTGGGAAGGAAGTGGCAGCTCATGTTAGCTACTGAGAAGGGAAAACCATCTCTCTTAAGTAACTGAAGGCTCCTGAGACCTGACATTTTCAGACAACAGTGGCAAGGAAACAACTAAGAATGAAGACAAAATAACATTAAGCATTCAAAAACTGTGGCTCCTAACAAGAGACAGTTTCACATGTGAGTTTAATAACATCAAGAAGGGTCAGAAGAAAAGCTCAGAACACTGTAGAAAGATGAAATTATGAGAGCTGACAAAGGAAAAACTGATCCTGAGAATGACGGAAAATTTCAGAGGGAAGTGCAGAGAAGACAACGTATGAAAAGAAAAGCAAATATAATGACTTATTACGCATATTTCACTTCTTGTATGAAGTTTAACCATGTAACACTGTAATACCGTTAGGTCCATTTTGAACATAAAATATCCCTGTCTGAGAGGCAAATGTAATTATAGTAGCAAACAGGGTGTAAGGAAAGCATTTCCCACAATTAGTAACAGGAAAGGAGGTATCTAGTGTAATGAAACTGCCCTTCTGCATGAGCCTGCAGACCTGTCGGCGTTGGCACTGTCCCTGGCCTCAAGGACAGCTCTGTGGTTGCGATTAACGAGCAAGGCAGGCATCTGGCTGACCTGAAACTTCCTGCGTGGGCTAAAATTAAGTGTTTCACTCCTCTCTCTTACACTTTCACCAGCTGTAAAATGAAAATAGTAACATGCAGGGTACACTTCAATCTAGCCCTGCTGATCTTGGAGATGAAATATGCAAAGCACCTGATAATCCGTGCAAATAGGTGCTCTCTCTTGATTTCAGGATTAATAAAGACATATAGCACAGCACGTAACAGGGTTACTTGCAATATCAAGGGAACTAGATTAAGTGCCCAAGCATGTCCTTCTAGTCCTACACGGTTTTCCCAGATCAGATCTCCAGGATTGTACACACAACTAAGCTAACCCAGTTAATAATATGAACACAATCACTCCTGCACCCCTAATAAAAGCAAGACAGTTACAACTTAGCTTTAAGCTGAGCAGTTTAAACAGAGTTCAAATCAAATTATTTGACCTCTATCACAAGCTAATGATGCACATAAAGGTAAGCACTGCTTAGAGGATACAAGATACCATGTTAAGCCAGACTATCTTGGTGATGTCTCTGAGCTCCTAGTGAATAGAATATTCACTATATAGCTATTGATACCTAAGTAGTTGGCATAGGTTGAGTCTATAACCAAAGCAAAGAAAAAGCATAGAATTATGGCAGTTTCCAAGATCCTGCCATTCTTTAAAAAGATTTTACCTGTTAGCAAAGGATGTAGTAGAAGTATGCAATGTAGAGACAAAGGGAACATGGGTGATTAAACATGTATATCTTCCTTATGAACAATAACTAGCTTAATCTGCTGTGGTTAAGTGACAGCTTAACCAGGAGTCTAGCTGTGGATAACAAAAATTTACATGCATTCAAAAAACAAATGGAAAAAAAAAAATCTGTGCAGGATTGTCTAACAAAGCCATCACCTCTGCCTCAGGAAGCCCATGGGTGACAAGTCTCTGATAGCAACAGAGTACGCAGGAAAAAGGGTTACGTTTGCCCTTTGGTATCAGCTATTGCTGCTTTCATTGGAACAGGACACTGGGACAGACAGATCTTTTGTCTGGAATGGTACTGACATGAGTTTGGTTTTGTCCTAATTTGCAAGAAACGTAAATTAGGCAACAGTTGATTATATCAAAAAAACCCAATCTTCTACTTAGACCCTACATAAACAATCCTACAGCAAGGTAGGATTCTATGCTGAAGCATTTTTAGTCAAAGCACAGAAATACAGAATTGTCATGGTCAAAGAAGGCAGTTTTGTATTTACACTCTGTCTTCTTGTTAAAGCTAGTATTTATCCTATTGTTAATAACATATAAATCTGACTTTTCTGAACATCAGACGTTCATTTGGCCTTTTAAAATAGCACATTACTGGATATTTACATACAAATTATCAAATTTGTCTGTTGTGATAGCTACACAGAAAAAATAGGTGCACAATTAAACATCTCTTTTGTCGACAGTCTTGGTTTCAAGACTCGGCAAAAAAAAAAAACTGGGCATTAAAAGTTTTAGTGTTTACTTTCAATGACCAATATCAACTGTTCAGTTTGTACAGATTAACCAGGGAAAAAAACCGTATATGCTACAGAGAAAATTATTCTTTCTTAGAAATACCGTTTTTCATTCAGAATACATTCCATCACTCGTAAAATACATTCATTTGATGCACAATGAGTTCAATAGGAGTTTTATATTCCTAACATACCTAAATGAAAGGATAGAAATAGCAATTACAGCATATTTTTCTTTTTAATTCAAGTTGGCTCTCCCAGTTATCTATTACCTCACTTGCAAAGGTTTATTTGAAAAACAAACAGCACAGCTGTTTAAGCTTATCTGGCTTCATTGATACTGGAAAATGCTTTTTGTTTGAAAGTTTCAAATGAGTTACTGTCTGTAAAACAAATGGAAAACCTGAAAATATTTAGAACTCAAGTCCTGCATCAGTTTAAAAATACCCACACAAGCAAGCATGCAAACCCCATAAAATTATCATAATAACAAAAGTGCGATTTCACCTACTTCAGCAGAATAATGCAGATAAACTTAGGCCTACTTCATTTGGCCATTTCTGAGAAATACATTAAATTAGACTTAACACACATAACAGTGTTGACAGTTAAAGAAACAAATGAATGTTGCTTTCTGAAGCATTAGTAACATTTCTTCACACACCTAAACTGCCCCACACAGGGAGTTTTGCAGAAGCTTCCTATCTTTAATAACATGATTCTGCTTCACTTTAGGGTTAAGCTATATGATCAAGCAAGTACTACCTGAGCCAAAGTTACCACCTTTTTTTTTTTGCATACTTTTAATCCACTGAAAACCTAAAGCAACACTTGCCTGCTCAGTTCTCAGAGACTCCTAAACAAATGCATTTTATGTTTCACTTGTGATGAGCATAAGATGTGCAGAATAGGAAAACCGGCGATAATTTTGCCGGGATTTGATGGGTTGCCTGGGAAGCACCAGTCCCAGCTGCTCTCGGGAGAGCTGACCAAGGCACGGTGCTGAACCACGCCAGCCGCCAGCTCTGAAGCCACTGCAATTAACATGGAAAGATCTCCCCGCTAACGACGCTAACGACAGGCAGCGAAGAATGCACAGGGAGTGTACAGAAGATCACGTCTCTCCAATCGTTATCACTTCGGGGTGCAGATGTAAAAAGACAACATAAAGGGAATAAATTACATTTAGGACTTTTTTTTTTTTTAAATAAAAGCTGACATCACAAAAAAACATAAAGCCTTACTGAAATGAAGGCAGAAGATTTGAACAGCAACAGTCACATGAAACCGTTATGAGTCTGATAAATGGCATATGTTTATTTAATGTAGAAAATGGACAATGGAGTGCGCAAATGACAATTTAACAATGCTACTGTCCATTTGGGTCAAGATCTGGCTTTTTGCCCTGCTGAAATTTTGACATTAAAGCAATCATGGAAAAGAACAGTTACAGAAAGAAAGTGGAGTGTGTTAAACTTTCTTTCAATTAAAAAAAAAACAACAAAACAAAACAGATTACTTCATCTCATTGCAGCGCTTTGCAGGAGCACTAATTACAAGAGCTAAAGTATTGCCATAAATCATCAGATATTTTATTGTAGTAAACATCTGCTGCTCCTGGATATAGATATGTCATCAAGGGAGTACTTGAAAAGGAAAAAGGAATGCCAGGTACACTAGTTACTGAAAAATAATGTTCAAAACAGAATTTCTTTTGCTTTTACCATTAGGACTAAACAGCTTGTGAAGTTATAAAGACATTAATGGTTACACTGATTTATTGTATTTCCAAATTAAGACCACACCTTCAAAACCTTTCACTGAATCAATGCCAAAAGACTGTTCAAGTTAGGTTAAGCATATTGGAAGAACAATGCAGTATTAAGCTCACAAAAAAAATCTTAGCCAAAGCCATAATTTCCAGCAGCAGATATTAATGTTTGTTTTGGGATTCAGTCATTTGAGTAAATAATGAACTTTCAAAAAACACCTAAGTGCAAAGGAGCACAAGGCAGAGTCCAAACTAAGGCTCATGTGAGCTGGTACATCCACGCAGCACAGTGTTATTCTAAGCATACAGAGTAATTTGGGTCCAGAATTTGCATTTACGTGGCACAGAGCCTGGGCTAATACGTCCTGCCTTTCAGCACAGTTTGTTAGCTCAGGCTCAGTGCCAAACTGACAGGGCTATACAGCACCAGGCTCCGGAGCAGTCTCTACGCTGTACTCATTGTGCTGTAGAAGCAGTCTCTTAGGAGAAAAACACCTATAGATCAGATGCTCATTTGCCACTTACGTGCTTCTGAGAGTCTGGTGTCTTCTGTCTCTTTACATGTACGCTTTTTCCCCTCTAAGTTTTGGAGGCTATTTCTTTACAGTGATAGGAAGCAAACTCTTAACCCTGGATCCTCCGCATGGAAGAATATTAGCAGCCACCTTCCTACTTTTTTTCGTGTGACTTCTGCCAGGTGGGTTTCCTCCTACTATCCAACCTTTATTACTGGGAAAAAAGAAATTCTTCCTTTGTGCTTGACATTCCTGTCACAGAAAGAGTGACTCCCAGTTTTGTTGGAATTATGGTTTTGTACATCAAGTAGCAAGACAGGCCAACCACAGCTCCAGTAGCAAGAGAGTTGCTTCTTTTTATCCTACACAATTAAAAAGAAACTTCTTCTGCCTGCCAAGTCTGTCTTCTTGTAAGGACACTGACATTTTCAGACAGATATATTAGTACTATATGTATCATGTTTCAAAAGGGCTGGTTTGAGAGAAGGAGCTTGTCTTGCAAAGGGTATAAAACCAATAAAAGTATCAAACTACTTTGGGAATAAGCAAACAGCATTTGTTCCAGCAATCAAGAGCAGCGCCCCCAAAGACGTAAGTGAGGAATGAGAGAGCTATGGACTGGAAAAGATTTGTAAGAATAAATAAAAGACAGAAAGAGAATAGGAAGAGTCAACAGTTAAGGAAGGGTAAGTTGCTAAAGGTGCTCCTTTAAATGCTCTATATATGTTAATTACTAACTTTGACTGTTTTAACTGGAATCACCGTTCACTACAAATGAAATAGATAAGTCCTTACCCTCAACAGCCAATGATACAATGCCTTGTGTGTCTTCAACTCCGTACATAACATCACAGCGATACACCCCTGCATCACTTGCACGCAGCTTAGAGAAAGTCAGCGAAGCGTCACCGGTCTCCTCTGAATGGGTCGGAACAGACACTCTGTCCTTGTAGCTTTGACCTATTTTGATGTTGCCATTTTGGGCCACCAGGACTGTGGTTTCTTTTGCATCTTTTCCACTTTTATCCAGTTCAACTTTTGACCATTTGATTCGAAGATACTCAGCTGCATAGCTGGAGGCTATAGTGGGTGTGGTTGAAAAGAAGCATGGCAGGACTGAAGTTCCAGAGAGGGATCCCTTTACCAGGGTTTTTTTTTCTGCTTTAACTAGAAAAAGGGGAGAAAGGGGGAGAGAAAGGAGAAGTCACATTAGTGGAACAGCAAAATTGGAAACAGATACATTTCATTGTTATTTAACGATTCACAGTCGTGCAAGACCTGAAATCCATGAACCTTAGCTGATTTGTAACAGGACTGACCAGTATAAGCTAAAAAAGAGTTTGCACTGATATCATAGGCTGCTGATGGAGCCCTTCTCTGTTTGGGAAAATTTAATTCACTGCTCTCTGACTTAGTTTATCCATTTGTTATAGTCACCAAGTTATTGACTTCTGTGGAAACTGTTTTGAAATTTTAAATGACTGATGAACTGTAAGAGCTATGCTTTTTTGACTTCACAGGAGGAAGACCACTTTTAACTGAAAGATGATGAGTTACCTCACATGCATTGCTGTCCAAAAGCACGCATACAGGGGAGCTGATGTTTACACCTTGCCTTACCTCACAGTAGCTTGTTCATTTGCTCCTGTCCCAACAGTAAAACATAGCCCATGACTTTGCAGACATGACATCCCTTACTCCATTATTCTTTAAGGGTTAACTCTTTTTATTGCACACGTGCTGAAACAAAAGCCTTTCCAGTGAGATTCTCCCAAATAGTCATTCTTTTAAAATTATTTCCTTGTAGCCTCAGGGACTTTAACACATTGCAGTAATAAAGTATTTCAGGATGTTAAAGCAAAGAAGGAAGTAAAGCACACAGAAAGTCCCTACTTGGCTCAAACTTGACATGATAGGACCTTTATCATTTTTTATGACATCTCCAGCTGCAGACAGTTTACAGTGAAATGCTTCCATCTGACAATATCCTGAGGGGAAAGCCGACTACTGTTCACCCAACCTGCACACAGTAACTGTCTGAAGAGAGGATTTCTGTTAGATTTATTTTTTTGTGTGATGTTATTTCCCTATACATAATGGCTTAATGAAGATAAAAAGCTGATGCAAAACAGTATATATCTCACTTCTTTCACTGTTCTGCACTCTAACATTTTTGAAAGGTGGAACATGCTGATCATTAATTTGAAGGGAGTTAGGATTCACAAGGTTTAGAAATACAATAACTTCAAATATAGCCACCAGCAGAATGATACATGAAATAGGAGACACCAGCACATGAAAATTATCTAGCTATTTATCTATTATCGAAAATATTTTCTTTCCATAAAGTGTAGAAGATTTGGGGGGGGGAAAAGAAGGGGGAGGGGAGGAAAAATTGCTCATAAGGTTGATAATTTTTAACAGGGACAGATTACTTTATGCAGGATAAAGTATTAATAGTATTACCAAGAAAGGTTCAATACAAGAATCATCACTTGATGGCCAAACATTTTACTGCAAGAACAACTAAAAAAAACATGGACTGACCAAGGAAGACACAGAATTTTGAATGGAAGTCCTCAAGTTCTTTCCACCCATGCCTACCTAACTAGAAGTTCTTGGGAACACAATGCAGATACACTCAAGATGACTGTACCAAAACTGATTAGATCAGAGACAGTATAACAACAATGGGGTAGTGCTATGCCAAAACAGCTGCGTTGCACCCGAAGCTCAGCTGAAAACATGGAACAGCACTGTCTGAGTGCAAGATGTTCACTCCATGATTCAGGCATGTGGTGAGATTTTCATTCTTCCGTTAACTAATAAACAGAGACCAGTGATGGTACAACCCACATTTAATAGTCAAACAAGCTAATCACTTCATACACTTTGGGCCCAGACCTAGGAAGAATGTATTTGTAAAACAGGGAAAGACAACACCAGGTCCAATATAAAACTGAAGACTGGAGAATTCACAAGGCTTGAAGACAAGTTACTGAAGACTAAAGATGATCTCAAAAGCTTTGATTGCATACAAATTTCTCCAGGAAAAAACATTCCATTGAGGGTTTGGTTTTGGGTTTTTTTTTTTTTTCCACATGGAAATAAAAACTCAACTCACCTAGAGTCAATTGTTTGTTAAAAATCAGAAAGGACTGATTTCATTCTGAAGATGTACAATATGGAAACACTACTGTCTTTTATATCACCTCTAATTTCTTGAAACTTCACGGAGTTACAGTGGGGTAGAGATGAGATAAAGAAACAGAATACTCAGTCCTATCAGTTATGATGGAATTACTGCCAAATTGCACAGGTGGGAGATTAAAATCAGTCTCAAAATATTTAGTATTTATTATGATCTCTTGTCATCTATGTACATTACAGGAACTTATTAAGTGAAAAATGACCTGGTTATAATTACCCTGACTGACAGAATTTTAATAAACTTTTGAGAACGTTGTTTCTGATTATGAGTGATCTGGAATATCAGTACTGAACCCTGAGGAAATCTCGTCTCTTTAAAATTTGTGTCTTCACATCAGCAGACTGAAACCCTTGGCAAACAACACGCATCATCATGATATGCAAATTATATGTATCCTAAATTGGGCTGCACCCCAGAATAGGAGACCATGTAGCTACAAACATGCTTGCCTAACTGCAGAAAGCATTATAAAATGTTATTTAAAAGCACTCTTTGCTTTGATGAGAGGAAGGGAGAAGAAGAGGGGAGAAGCTTTTCTCTACTGAAAATAAATATAATATTTGGCACTGAAATATAAGATTAAGTGATGTTTCTGCACAGTTCCAAAAAGCTTGATTTCTTGCAGCAGTCCAAGTTAGTTAGTCAAGCAGGAAGCATCAATATCTTCTATTAATCCATATAGCCTTTTTGTTCCTTTAGCAGTTTCTGAATGCTTATACTCCATGTTATGTGTCCTTTTCAGCCACTATCAACAGTATGTGATAGACCACCCCTTAGCAGGGACATGGCGAGCAAAAATACAAACAACACGTTTTGTAACTGTTCATAAATTTGAACGCAAGGTGAGAAAAGCAGGTATTTGCCAATTCACTGGTCAGGAGATTCCCTAGTACCAAACATTGTTTTACACCACATCTCTACCCTGCTGCGTAGGAACTAGATTACTTGTAACATCATGTACTCTTAAACAAGAGGACGGTTTTGAAATTACTGGTGATCAGTATAAGCATTTTTTTCTGTTGCCAACTAATATGTATCACTCAAGCATAATTAGTTCATTAGGGAAAATATACAGACAATAACAAAATAAAATACACAGCTAAGTCCAAATCACCTGGCCACAAACACTTATCTTGGCAGAACTCCCAGCAAAGTCAATGGGAGCCTTGTACAAAATGATGGGACTACAGAGTCAGGCCAAGAGCAGCACAATGCAGTCAGATAATGGGCAGATTCAGTAGATACTATGCCTTAGCAGTTGGGTAATTCTTTTCTTTCCCTGTTTAAATGTTAAATATCTGCAGCATCAGAATAAGTAGCAGGAACAGAATGCAGAATGAAAACTTCTCTCATGCGATGTCCTGACAGAAGACAGTCCTGTCAGATCTAACTTACTGGGCAGGATTCTCCCACAACTTATTACTGTCTTATTTTCGCCAAACCTAAAGCTATGGCTGTGCATTTGTATCAGTTTATCATGGGGATGATGGCAGGTAGTTCCACCTAAACATGAGGAGGAGCTTCTTTACCATGAGGGTGGCAGAGCCCTGGCACAGGCTGCCCAGAGAGGCGGTGGAGTCTACGTCTCTGGAGACATTCAAACCCCGCCTGGAAGCGTTCCTGTGCAACCTGCTCTGGGTGACCCTGCTCTGGCAGATGATCTCCAAAGGTTGCTTCCAACCATATGATTCTATGATTCTATGTGGCATACTCTTTCTTAAAAAAAAAAAAAACAAACAGAAAATTAAAATTCCAGCTTGCTTTTTCATGCCTTTTTTCACCATAAAAACTGCCTTAGGTCCTCCCAGTCTACCATTTCACCTGTAAAGTCAGATTACCCTACTAATGACATAGCTTGATATCTTTTTTTTTTTTTTGAAGTGGGAAACAACTACAGAAGAACGTCTTTCTTGACAACAGTTTCTTTCCCTAGGATTCTTTCTACATTTTTTTTTTTTGTTATAAATGTTACAAAATTCTTAAAATAGAAATCTAAAAAGGAAAAAAAAAAAAAGTGGGACAGAACTCTGCCCTGTTGTATTACATTAACCATAATGACCACACCAGTAGGTCCATAATGGACAGTAAGTCAGAAGAAAAGAATGCCCTACATGAAGTGACACTGCTTAGAGGCGCAATTTTGCTATGGAATTAAGCTTAATTGAACAGAATGCTGCTGCTGAGTAAGCAGACAAAAACACGTGCCTAAAGAATAATAGATTCTAGTTATTTTAAGGTAAATTTATGACTGGAATCACATTTTTTAGTTCATCAACAACCTACCTAAACACATGCTCTACTGCCCTTACTACCAGCACCAATAGAAAGGATCAATGAAATTATATATTCTGTAAATCTGACTACTAACACCAAGCCTAAGAGAAGTCTTTTCATTAACCACAAACTTTTAAGGAAGATAATGATAAATTAAAATGAATGCACTGCTAACACAAACTTGTATGAAACTCTGACAGCAGGGGTAACAGACTGAGACCCAAAAAAACCCCTCACTGAGTTCTATACCAGGTGATTTGTGGTCTGAGCAAGGAGAATAAGAGAAGGTGGCATTGAGTGACAAAGAATCAACTACTTTTTTGTATTCTGCAAGAAACCCACAGGAAGCCAGGCAAACGTAAATCTCATATGCAGAACTCAATATAACATGCAGACAGCACAGGCATGCAGATATGTATTTTATAGTACATATAGAACATAAAGATGATCAGATAAACTGATGTTTAAACTGGTATATTATTTATATACCTTTGCAACAACACATCACACACCGCAGTCTAGGTGATTTCTACTGCCTTCTGGATTACAGGGCTTTCACAAAAGCATACTCACTCATGGCATGACAAATAGTCACTTAAAACGGGTAAGATAAACTCCAACATTGATCATAATCACAAGATCCAGCTTGTAAACTAGAATATCCTAACACTAGCTAGCTCAAAGTGAGTAAATGCCACACTAGCAGTAGGCGTAAACCTTGCTCGTGAACTTCTGTCATTAATCCTTCACACGTACCAGAGCAAACACCAAAGGTCTTGCGGAGGGGCACTCCCGTGACCCCAGAAGCTTACACCATATTTCCTGCTGCCCTCCTGACAAACAGCTTCTGAGAATTTAAAGACTTAAAGAAGCCATGCAAGACCATTCTCAATTTGCCCTCAAAGGAAAAATACTTTTGTTGCTACATAAAATCTAACGAGCACGCCCTGCAAACATGCTAGGTATTTATGAATGCAACCACTCACAAAGATGAGAGTGGACGAGGAAACAAAGACTGGAATAATGATTAGTGATGAATGCATAAACCTTTGTGTGCTTATAAATTGCTGTGTTCTAAATTAAGCTTTAGTTTTGTAATGACTTAATATTAAGACTCACAGATTCCAGGATTTACACTTTAAAAGTACACTTTAGAAGATTTTGACAAATTTCCCATAAGACTCTTCAAAGAAAAATTTTAAACTTTCAGAATAATTTTGCCTGAAAGCTTTTTAAAGGAAATATTGCAATGCATCATATTGAAGTGATTACTTAATTAAACTTATTTAAATCATATAGAGTGACACAATCCATTGTGAGAATGGAAGCATGGGAATTTGTGTTTCATCAAAGATTTCAAGGCTTCAATTTTATATTTGAATTCAGGATTTAAAAAGAAAAAAAGTTGAAACCTAAGATGGTTAACTCTTCAAAATGCAAAGATATATTTTGGTTTTAGAGTACTTTTTTAAACAAAAGGAACAGCTGTACCTATTAAGATTGTCTGCAATCTTGTAACACATCAAAAATTTTATTAAATAAACTGACTGATATTTCTACAAAACAGAAGGATACGAGTTGATTCCACAGACTCTATTAGATCAATTAATGAAAAAGAAAATGTTTTTCATCTTTGTCTTCTTCACCATGGCCATACTTAGAACATGTTTAAGACTCTCTATGGCAAAAGTATGGCCCCCGACTTCAAAAATAAAATCCACAAAGATCACAGTGTATTCTAGGAACATAAGGGTCTTTCTCAACTCCTGAAAGATTCAGGCAAATAAGAACCAGTCAGAACCTGATCTGTATTCATGAGAAGCCCTTACTGGGACATTCACATGGAACTTGCTTAAGTACTAAAAATTCTACTCTGGAGACTACACGAGCCATTTAAGATATGATAAAAGATGGAGTAAGTCAGGGGACATCTAAAAGTACCATCCCATGTGCTACCCCTCTAAGGATCCATCCCACTCCTCCCCACTTCCAGCGATGCACTCCCAATCCCTGAATTCTGCCAGCACCAGCATTTGTGCAAGGCAGTGAGTCAGATCAAAGGTCTGATCCAGTGACAAAGTAACCTGCAAGAAATGCCATATGCTGTCTTTCAAACAAGTCATTTATTTGATTCAGTTGGCGATATACCCACATATATACTAGTGTCAGCACAAAGGAAAGCATGAAAAATAGCACCAGGGGATGGAAAAGGGGCAGGACCACCTAGTGCTAAAATGTATGTGTGATTAGACTGACCACGGAACTATGTCCTAAGTAAACAAGAGACTTTAAATAGGTCATAAGAGAAATGTTAGGTTTAAATTTTTTCTCAAATTCCTTTGCCTGACTTATTCTATTTCTTTACGTGTTCTCCATCCCAACATTGATTTTCAAGGAAAATTTTATCTTTACACCTCTTCTCGCATGAGTGATGTACTACCATTAACTCCATTTTGAAGCTGATTATTGCTAACAGCTGTTCCTTTTACTGTATCTTAAAACAGACACTTCTGCCTTAAAGAAAGCTGCAACTTAGAATCACAGAGTGGTTTGGTATGGAAGGGATCTTTAAAGACCATCTAGTCTAACCCCCCTGCCCTGGGCAGGGACACCTCCCACCAGACCAGGTTGCTCAAAGCCCCATCCAACCTGGCCTTGAACACCTCCAGGGATGGGGCATCCACAGCTTCTCTGGGCAACCTGGGCCAAGTGTCTCACCATCCTCACAGTGAAGAAATTCTTCCTAATATCTGATCTAAATCTACCCACTTTCAGTTTAAAACTGTTACCCCTTGTCTTGCCCTGGTAAAAAGTCTCTCTCCATCTTTCTTATAAACCCCCTTTAAGTAACTTGTCAAATAAAAACTTCCAAGTTTACGATGTAGACTTACATTGCAAGTCCATGATCTCTTCTGACAATCACTTACTTTGTCTCTCCAAATGCTTCATATGAACAAATTATTAAATGTCAGCTGTGAATCCAAGATCTATACACCAATCTACACTTACAAACATTTCACTAAGTAAAAAAATAAGGGGAGAAAAAATCCACCTTGAATTGTCAAGTCATGTCAATATTAATAACCAAATCAGTTTCAGTCCTCCATGAATAAGAAAATGGAAGCTCAGTTTTAGTGGCTTGCCCCCTGCCTGAAGCTTTGAGTCTGCTGTCCCTGAGGAAAAGTCTAATCGTCCTGTCCTGTTGCATGTTTAATAACACAAAACCAGCTTTAAGGAGGAAGCGATGGTAGTAAGTTGTAAAGGATGGTGCTCACAACCTGCTTGGGGTAAAAAAATCCACTTTTTTCAGTTGACTCCGCTAAGCACAATGGTCTTTTCCTTTATGTTACAGGACTTAGCTAACAACAGTGTTCAAGCTGGGGTGGGGGGGGACAGTACATTTTATTTTCCCAAAGGCTAAAATCAGTTTAAGGAGTTCCTGGAAAGAAGAGAAGAAAAAAAAGAATCAAGAAAAATCTTTCTTTGTGTCTTGGAAAAGCTGTTATCCCAGTTCTGTGCGTCTGCAGCAGCTGTGGGGACCTTTTCCTTGCTTGACTCAAACTTTCAAATAACCATGGCAACCACACATGAATACATACTTTAGTGTTAGCATGTAATCACCAAGAGAAGCAGTAAGGTTCCTCCTTTCCACCCAAAGACCTGCAGCTGCCCTAACACATCCTTGCTCCAGACCCCAGCAGCAAAGGGACCTGCCAGCTTGGCTCCTGGCAGTCTCCAGACAAGAGGGGGCTGGCAGCCAGACTTCCCACTCCAGAGGCATGTCCCCAACTGCTCCTTGACAGATTACAGAGCAAAGCAGAAACTCGGGCTACTGGTTTGCCCTGCATCCCACTTGCACATGGCACCTTTCACCCTGAATACAGAGGGTGCAAATTGTGACCTATAAACCCAAAAGTCTGTTGTGGCATGACATACATGAGCACACGCATGGAGATCTGACTGGGAGGTGTGCTGAACTAGTATTTCTGTAGCCCAAAAACTCCCCCATTTCATTCACTACTTCTGCAGCCTACCTAGGTCTGTCCCAGGAACCTGCTCCTGCTACCATGCTGCCAGCACTGCTCGCTGGTCCCTCCATGGCACCAGGCTGAACCTCCCGTAGAAGATCTCTACCCTCCACTAAAAATATCCGCCCCTGTCAGCCCTCACCTCATCTACTGCAAGGAGCTCCTTAGTGGATCATGGAAAACGAACGTGCAAGAGATACCTGGCTAACAGGTCCAACATTTCAGAAGCACAGGTTAAAGGATTAAAATGCATTCCTGAATATTTGAAGAAGGCAATCTATTTTGTTTTACACAATGTAATCCTATTGCATTTTCTTTTTTATTACTTGAATTATAGTCATGGCACTTACAAACCTCAGGACACATCAGACAGGTATGTAAAAATCTTGGCCAAAACATGCTCACCCACCAAGAGTTTTCTATATAAATCAGTAAGGCAATGAGAAGAACACTGAAACAAAGTTAGTTCCACAGTGCAGCAAAAAGAGTGACAACGAAAAGACCAGAAACTGAATCTCCTGAGTCTGGGTTGTTTCCTGAGTCCTGGGAAATACTCTACTGACTGGACCACTAAAATGAATTTTAATAAATGGTTCTGTGTATAACAGACTTACCTTTAGGTAGCATGTATGTTATAAGTAGCGTAGAGTACATCCATAAGATACTTTTTATACTTAACAACATCTTGACCTACAAATAAAGAACAAAGGAGTAAGCGGTTACTATTGCACTGTGTCCTTATCAAGTGTTGTAACTCAGTACATCAGTATTTGTCATTAATATTAGAAGCAGTCATTTACTTAAAAAAAAAAAAAAAAAAAGATGTTCAGCAGGACAGTGAGCAATTCTTAATATATTGATTTTCTGCCATTTTATTCACTTTTTTAAATGTATTCACATATAGCGGTAGCAGTATATGAGTATAATCTGACAAATTCTTCCTGGTGTGGTGTTGCCAGTTCAGATCCAACCTCTGGGTAGTTTTATGTCCGTAACACAAACTACCTGTCATTTAGCAACAACTAACAACCCAGTTCATGTCAGAAGGGGCTCCCATGACAAACTTCTCATGAATTTTGACGGTGAGTCAACATCCACTCTATGATCCTTCCCATCTGCAAGGAGGTTGTATGTACATAACAATATATTGCAGGTTCATAACGATATCTCTTCATTTTTATTGCAGATCTTAGTTACACATGTTGAATCTGTAAATATCCCAAAAATTTCAAAAGAACACTAACAAAAGCACTACAAGTCCTATAAATGTCAACTATTATAATGGGTTTACAAATAGTCCTTCTTCCATATAGTTACACATACGTACTATCTAGCCAAATAAGAAATAACTTTCAGTAATAGTTTGTCAAACACTGCCGTTGAAAATTTTTTACCACAAAATCCTGAGTTTCCCGCTATTGCTGTCAAAATATGCTACCTGAGTTTTTCACTTGGGCAAGTAACCTGAACTAATAGTTTCTTCCTCTCCAAGAGAGATTACAGGTGACATGCTTTAAGGAACAGTGAAACAAAGATTTAATAGATATACATCTGTGTTATAACTACAGAACTTGTATTGCACATACATATTTTAGCATTTTTTACTCTAGCATTTTTTACATTAGTATTTTAGTTCTTTAGTACTTACATATAATGCTTTAGGATTAAAACGTTAACTAATACATTCAAAAACCTCCACAAGCTATACTGAACATGACAGCAAGACACAGAGAAACACCTTACAGAAAACTACTGGTGACGTGTTCAATCTCAGGAAAGTTTTCTCCACAGCTTACAGCTGCAGCCCAAACTTCACATGAGTCTGTGTGAATTGGCATCTATCCTGCAACGGCTGAACATTTCAGAAAAGATGCAAAACATCTCAAACCAAGTCTTTCCAATGAGGCAATCTCTAACATAACAGCATCATGTTAAAAATTCCCACCCAAAAGGGCTGAAAACCCAAGAGCTTTTCATTCCCTATACGTGGATGGCCAGAGCCGGCTGGTTGCACTGGGAAACATATGCTGCAACCTATTCCCAGGGCGTGGAGGAGAGAATACAGCTGCTTTCCGTAGAGCAGACTGCACGCTGCCAAAGACGCCCCATCTCTGTTTCAGACGTTCAATAGGGCTGAGTGTATAATGTGATATCACTTATTTTGCAACACTAACTTCATGGAATTTGCACTTTTTATGACTGGATCCCAAACAAGGACTGAGACTTCTTTGACTTCATCCAGTTTGAGCCCTATCTGCCATTAAACTTTTTCTGAAGACTCTAACACATACCCCCAACACCATCCAGACAGAGTTTTATCTCTCCCTACACTTACACAAGCCAAGCTGTACATGGAGAAAACAAAAGTGGCTATTTAACAACTAACTTTAAAAATCCATACTGTGCGCTGGTATACTATGTATGCCCTAGTAATTCCCTGTAGAAGGCTGCTATAAGAGAGGAGGTGGTACAAGATAAAAACGGCAGACATGGAAGTCCTTTTAATGGAATGGACCAGCTCTGAAGCAGTCACGTGTTTTCTTAGCAAAACACTTAAATGATCCTCATTATTACACAACATTTTTTAAAAAATAAGATGTCATTCTGAGCCTACGGGTGTGCACAGACTAGAAGGCCTTCCAAGCAACCCATGTATCCTGAAACTGCTGGAAGCCTTAAGCGCCAAAAACACTGAAGATTAGTTCCTTCAGTAACAGAAGCACTCTGAAGAGAGCACAAAAAGACCTACAGACTCCACCCCCTTCAAAAGCGGTGAATGTTGGACCCACCTGTAAGACAATCTGAAAGCTCTAGCCCCTGTGAAAGCAAAGTGGCTCCAGACCTTCTTTTGAGATGTTCTGTCCACATGTGTTCCCCATGCGTCACACACTGGCTACATCAACAGCTAACCAAAAATCTAGAACAAATTGTTTACAAGTTTAGCTTTCCATGTTTACCCGTACACTTTATCTCCCTCCTCCTCCAGAAGGCAACCTTGGCTTTTGGGAACAGAAATCAAAGAAATTAGCCAAGAAAAAGAATAAAGAATTTTCTGTTTTCTGAAAGATGGGTGTGCTGCACCTAAATTGCGCTGGTTGCACGTTGCAACCACCACCTGCTCCACTGCACTGGCCCTGACCAGGAGTACCTGCACACTTGGCACATGCCAATGGGAGGTTCTCAGAAGTTCCTTGCAGTGCTGTCATGACAAGAGGTGGTGTAACTGCTTCCACATTTGGTAAGATGACAAACCCTGCTGCTACGCTCAGAGCCAGGTGAGAGCTCTGAACATGAGCATCTGCCCTACGCTACGTGTCCAGAGTACAGGGAGGACCTCATCTTCCCCTTCCTCTCCACTTTGCGCACAAGCACAGGGCACTGCTCCTCCAACACCACGTTGGTGGCTTCATTACAAATGCAATTTGAGGAATCTTACTGAAAAAAAACCCTCACATCTTCAGCTTCCAGGCACTAAACACAATACATACACCACAATGAAATATGAAAACAGAAAGACAACCATGGAAGGACAATTTTCAAAATATCCTGCAACTGCTGAACTCAACCACTGGTACAGAAGAGAGCATTCATGGCTGTGATGGCTACTTTAGACTTTTACTGAGCAGTGCAGGAACACCTGCTGCACCAAGAGCTTGAATAGCTCAAATAAAGTGCACTGTTTGAGCATGGAGCTTAATGTGAGACACCTGCCAAAAAATCCCCACCCAACCCTCAGAAAATCACCTCTCGACTTTTTTTTCTAAGTCTCCTCTACCCCAAGGTGCTTACTCAAGCAATGAAAAACTGTGGGGCAAGGGTCCAATTTTCAGCCCTTCAGCTCTCAAGCATGATTCCCATGCAGCCCTCCATGCACAAGGGTTTTCACTCTCTGGTCCTTGGTGGGCTCCCATAAACACTCCTGAGTTACTGAGTGCTGTTCCACTACAGCTGCCAGAATTAAATGTGCAATTACCCCTGCCACCCTCTCCAAACAATGAGCAGCCTAGCCTAGGAGAAAGAAAAGCTCTGCAGACCTAGTACCAGCAATCCTCCTCAAGAGTCACAGGCAAGGCAGAGGCCGCCGCTTACACCCAGCACCCCGATTCCCGTTTGGTGCTACCGACATTTCCAGGCCACCACTACTAGATGTGATGGCTCCTGCATCCTCCCCTTTTGCTGGCAGAGGCTGCAGCTGACCGTGCTCCCTTGTAGCCTCCTGGGCAAAACCACTGCTCTAAAACTGGTTTGTATTTCCCATTCCTGCACTCTACAGTTTACAAAGGCCTCTGCTGGCTGCCTGCCGTACTGCCCCTAAGTCTACTGTAATTTGCCAAAATCCTTCTAACCATACCTTTTTCCATAAGCTTTTTTTCCCCCCCTTTGGTGTCACTACACCTAGAGTAAGAGAAAGCCATAATACTATGGACACAGTGAGAAAATCTTGCCAACTCAAGACTGCAAGACTTGAGTAAGTGTTTAATTTCCACCTTCTGTTGAAAAAGTATCTCACTTAATGTGACCAAACTTGGGCTGCCTGCTGGCTGGTTTCCAACTGGACTGATCCATTTTGTTATGAGCTACTGCAGGCAAACCAATCTACAGTAGTAATTTGCGCTACATTTTTAAACTGCATGCAACCCTGAGCATGTCTTTTAACCAAAAGATGCCAAGTCCTTGACAAACTTCACATCTTTAAAAACTAGCAGTAGAGGTTCTCTCTGTGGGGAGAAAGCAGGGCTCCTATTTTTGCAGGCACTGCTACCTTCCCTTACCACAGCAAAAACTCGTAGGAGCAATACATTCTGATCAAATTCCAGCTCGTGTTTGGTTTACAGTGTAAGCTTGATCTCACACCAATGGTATTTTAATTTAACCAGATGTGAGAACATCATGTCTCTCTTTCTGTTTTAAACTCCAGGTTAAGAAAGGCAGTGAAGTTGTCCTGATGTGCAACAGACTAAAATCTACCATCCAAAAAACTATTCCCAGTTTCTCTGAAGTTGGGACAATGAGAAATTAGTTACTTTCAGAGAGGTGACACTGCCTGTAAAGACTGCAGCTTCTCAGGTCACGCTGAGATTGATTCAGCACGTGCTTTACAGCTGTATTGTGAAAGCTGGACGTGTTCCCTCAACACGTAAAAAGCGGCCTCTGCCCATTGACTCTCCTTGCCTGCATAGTGAAAGTCAGGTTCATGTAAAATTAAAAAAAAAAAAAAAAAAAAAAAAAAAGCGCGCAGGGGGGGAACCCAAACAGAACCTGGCACTAAAGAAGTGAATTGAGGCTCCTGCTCCTACTAATGGGTAAAACACGCAGTTTTCCAGTGAAACCCCAGCAAGCTAGAAATGACCGATCCCAGATGCAGCACACCTCTCGCTACCTTCCAGCTCTGCCCAAAACCTTCACATCTGCCGTCCTCTCTCAAACGCATACAGTCTGCGCTTTCTTTTGCTTTTGCCATCCTTTGGTCCTTTTATGCCATCTGACTGTTAATTGTTGACATGCATCAACCTCACCGTAAGCGCTGCTTAATTAACTTTGCCAGCTTCGCCACATCTCTGCCATGCGATTAATTAGCCCGCTGCGCTGCCACATGGTGGACTCCGCCTGCATCTGATTCATCGGTGGCGTCCCCTCAACCCGTTATCACTTGCAAAGGTCCTCTTCAGACCTCCAAGAAGGTCCTAGGGCCATCTGCATCATCCCTTCCTCACCACCTCCAGCAGCCTGAGGGGGAAACTCCTCCCGCCATGGAGCCTTGAGCCCCCAGCACAGGCAGGGGCGCAGATGGGAAAAGTGACCAGAGCACAGCGTGTTCTGGCACTCCTCACTCTGGACGCCGCCGAGAAGCTGCTGCCTGAGGACATCCCTCCCAGGCCTCTGCTAATTTATGCCAGAAGCAGCTCTGGGCTCTTGGATGGCCTCACGGAGAGGCGGCGGAAAAATTATGGTGGGGAGCACAGTCCCAGAGCTCAAGCGCGCCGTCCAGCATCACCCCAAAGGAGGGCTCTGCCTTCTCGCTTGCTTCCCTGGAGAGCTGTGGACATCTGACCCACCTCTCCCCAGCGCCCACACCACCGGCACAGGCAAGGGAGCAGCCATGGCAGGAGAAGATGTAAAGATGCAGCTCATGGCAACTCCGCCGTGGTGGGGCTCAGCACAAGGACCAACACGTTGGCTGGACAAGGGTTCCCTCAGCGCGTCTGGTGGCCTCCTCCACCGCCGGGCGCTGGGGAGGTTGCGGGTGCCCTGGTCCGCCCTCAGCCGATCCCCCTGGCCGGCTCCCCGCCCGGACCGGAGCCCCCCAGATCCCCCTCACGCCCTCGGCCCGGGGAGCGCTGAGGGGGCCCAGCCGGAGGCGGGAAACCCGCCGGGCCCACCCCGCTGTCAGCCGCCACTCGCCGGGCGTTGGTGCAGGGCTGGGGGGGGTGGCGGCCAGGAACAGCCCGAAACGCCGGGGAGACAATTTTTAAAAATAAATAAATAAATTTATTATGATTATAATGATGACTTTTTTTTTTTTTTTTTTTTTTTTTTTTAAATTCCCCCCCCTCTCAACCCTCGGAAGCTGAGGGAAACGGAGCCCTCTGGCGGGAAACCGGCGGCCGCAGAAGGGACGGTCCCACCCGGTCGCCGCCAGGGGGCGCCGCGGTGCCGCCGCCGCCCGCCTCTCCCGACCCGGACCGTTCCTCGAGAGCGGCCGCTGCCGCCCGCGGCGGGACCCCCGGCACCCGGCCCGCACCGGGACCCGCACCCGGCCTCTGCTCCCCGCTCCGCCCGCCCGGGACCCCCTCCCGCCGGCGGACCCGGCCCGCGGCAGCCGGCGAACCCTGGCTCCCCCTGTCCCCGGCAGCGCGTCCCGGAGACGGCCGGGTCCGCCCCGCCAGCGCCCATCGGCGCCACCGGCCGGGCTCCCCGCCGGACGCTGCGACCCTCTCGCTCCGCCAAGTCTCACTCACTCCTATGGGGAGGAAACTTCCCCTTTCGCTCAGCCTTTTTATGGGAAAAAATAAAAAAAAAAATAAATAAAAAAAAAATCCATAAAAAAACCCACCCAACATTTACACGCTTCCACCCTGGGACAGGTTTCAGCAACACGTTTCAACACTCATGCCTTTAAAAAAGGGGGGGAAAAGAAAAGAAAAGCCATCGGGGCTTAATCCCGAAAGCCGGAGGGAGAGGGGGGTGGCCGGGGAGGACGTGACAAGGGGGACAATGAGGGCTGGCCCCGGCCCTCGCCCGCTCCCCGTCGCCCCTTTGTGTGGGGACGGCGCCTCGGGGCTGCCCGCGGGGTCCCATCCCCTGCCGCGGGGGTCCCGACCCGCTGCCGCCCCCCCCCCCCGCTCACACACCCACCCGCTTTTTCCCGCCGTCGAAAGTCCCTCAATTCCTTCCACGATGCTCCCACTTTTTCTTTGTACAACAAAGGCGAAATCCCGAGGAGCGGAGGGGGAAGGCAGCGCCCGTGCCCCGAGAAGCTGGCCGTGGGTGTAAAAGGGGGCGTTTTGCTCCGCTGACCTTGTGATCCTCCTCCTCGCCCACCGCCCCCCTTTCAGCAATGAAAATGTGGTTCGGAGGACGCCCGCTCTCCGTCTCCTCCGGAGAGATGCTGTCTGAGCACCTCTGCCCTGCAAGTGGCTTTCCAGGAACATCAGGGGAAGGGAAGAGAGGGGGGGGGGAAGAGAGAGAGAAAAAAAGGGACGGGTGGGAACACACAAGAGCGGAGGAGACTGAGCGCACGCTCTTCCCAGCGCAAGAAAACCTGGTGGCCGGAGGAAAGGTCCATTCTTGTCGCTCCTACCACACGGGCGCTTTGTGTATTTAACACCCGTACGAAATAGCTTATTCCCTTCTCCCTCCGGAGCCCCACCGCACACCAAGGTGCAGCTCTACCTTCCTGGCCATTCAAACCTCCAGTTCCAACGACTTCTGTCGGGGCTCTCACCTCAAAGTCTCCAATTTCTTAGTTTTCTTTGTTCTCCTCTTTGCACCAGGGGATTTTTGTGGGTCCCCGAGCATCCCTTCTCCTCTACCCCCGCGTGTCGTTGAACTTACCCCAGGTTGTTTAAATTCACCAATCATTGGTATTCTCTCCCGCTTAAGGTTTGCAGTTCAACTCTTTGTCCTTACAGGTACCAGCGGTAAAACAATCATTTTAAATCTTACACTAGGTGCTTCAATCATATATTAAAAAATAAAAAAAAAAAAAGAAAAACAAACGAAAAACACACACAAAAAAACCCCCCACCCAGCATTAAAAGAGTTATAGTTACCTTAAAAGGTAGAGATTGCAAAAAATCACAACGTGGTGGCCAGGCTAGTCCAGAGATCCCAGTGATCGCATGAAAGAGTAAATCCCCTCGTTAATGCTGGAAGGAGACGGAGGTTCCGGGGTCTACCCTTCTCCCGGAGCTGTGTCTCCCCTCCCTCCCCGCCGGCGAGCACCTGACTGCGAGCTGCGGAGCCTCAACCCACTGGTGGGCAAACGGGAGCTCGCCTGCAAGTTCAAATGCGAGCCTCAGCCACCCATCATTATTATATCGTTGTACCGTCAGCGCTGCAGAGGAGGGGCGCTGGCTCGGGGAGAGGAGGGTTCACAAGCTCTGCAAGAGCCTCCTTGCAATTTCCAAAGCTCCCGCAGCTGCTGGGCGCAGGAGAGCCCCCAGCGCCTGCCTCCGCCGAGCGGGACACCCCCCCAACACAACCCCGTCCCTACCGCCGCCCCCTCGGGGAGCCCTCGGAGCCCCGCGGACCCCAGCCCCAAAGTACCGGGGAGCCGGGACGGTTCCCTCCTCTCGCCCCGCATCGGCCGTCCGGAGAGGGGCAGAGGCGGGTGGGAAGAGCGCATTGTTCCCCAATTAAACAATTAACCAGGAAGAGAATGGAGAGACCTCCTCCACCCTGGCTCCCGAAGCCGGCTGAAATGGGGAAAGTGACTGGGACCAAAATTCCTTTTTCCCTTTTGCCTCCCCAATCTCAGTGGAGGTTTGCAATGAAAGAATATATTGGTGCTTGTTCCAAACTTCCCCTGCCGGTGCCAATTCACAGGCAGTCTCGCATCGGCAGCCTCCCGAGCCAAGCTTCTCCACCCTAGTTTTACGCATCTCCAGCCACTTTTCTTTTTTTCTTTTTTTTTTCCCTTTTTTTTTCTTTCAAAGATTACACTCTGCATTTGCTGTCCAAAACTCTCAGAGATGAAGTCATAAGCAGAACTCTAAACCACCCTTTTACAAGGGAGTTTCATCAATTAATAACGGGTCTGCTGTGCTCTTTTCCCAAAATGTACCTATCTTGGTATATGGCAGACGCTTAAGGCACCCTTTACAAGGCAAAAAACACTGGCAAGAGCAGTGCCTCTGGTGTGCTCCCTCTCAGAGGAGCATGTGCCACAATCCCCCCTCCTCCAGGGAGGCGTAAATCCGGAGCTGGAAAAGAAAAGCCTGGAGAAATAGGTGTGTCTGATCGCACCGCTCTGGGCACGTTTTTGGCAGCCCCAGGTACGACTGCTAGGAAGAGGCAGGAGGAGTTTTCCTTCAGTGCCTCTCGCTGTTATTGTTCCAGCTGCTCCGTCCCCAGAGCTATCCTGACAGCGGGTTTGAGACAAGCCCAAAGCCCTCATTTCCAAAGGCAGCCCTTGGTGCCAAGCTGCAGGGAGCGGGAGGTGGAAGAGATGACAGCCAGGCAAGGGGAAATGGAGACCTGGTGGCTTAAACCAGATCAGGTTCGTGTGAGCTGTGGCCTGGGTGTGAACAGAGCCAGACCACTGGGTGAAGCCCTTATCTCACCTTCCCAAAGCTTGTTGGTCTTTCCTCCTTAAATAAGGTAAATCCACAATTGCTTACTCATAGCAAGGGTGTTGAAGAGAGGCTCATGCGCTTCTACCATGTGAACCTAGACAACGTGTAGAAGCCTCCCTAGCACTGCCACCCCCGCAGTGGGCACCAGTCCCCCCAGTTCCTCCTGCATGGGTCAGTCCCTCCACAGCACATGTGCCTCCTGGGCAATGCCCCGTCTCGACAGACTGGACCCGCTCCATGTTGGGTTTGCAGGCTTCTCAATCCTCAGACCTTGTGCTGTGGAACAGTTGACAGAAATGCAACTTTGTGTTTTCAGACAGGCAATATAAAGAGTCGCAGGTGTATTTTTAAGGCTTTTTGATGCAAATTCACACAAAGGCATTGCAATTCGTATTAAGTCACGGGAAGAGGGTTGTCAGAGTTGACTCTGCTCTTTTCCAGCCTGGCCTTCCCTGCCTCGCCATGTGCAGATGGCCACCCTCACTGCTGAGGCTGTGCACATTTCCTCTGCACAATGTCCTGATGAAAGGAGAAAACTAACATTGACTCTCTCCAACATTGGTTCAGACAAGCCTCTTCAGCCCTCACAGACAGAAGGGGGTTGTGTGAGACACATGGTTATGACACCATTCCCTCTCCCCATACAATTTCAGCCCCTGTGTGAGCTCCAGATGAACCCCTTTGAGGACATATGCATAAGGTGGGAATCTCTTCAGACAAATCCACTCCTTTGCACCAGTCCCAGTGGTCCATTCCCTTTCCTGGATGAAGTGGTGGGACTCCTGCCACCATCCCAGGCCTCTGGAAAGGAGGGCAGGACATTTCCTGTGGCATTCCCCTTCTCCAGGCCACCCTCCAGGACAAATTGGAAACTCGTAAATGATCAGGCATCACAGTCAAACTGAAGGTAGTTAAATTGTTCCCTCTAGCCTCCACCATCTGCCCCACCTTTCCAGCTTCATCTGTTCTTAGTCTGCTCCCTGCCTTGGTTTAACAAAGCAGAAGCCACTTTTGCAGCCCCCGTCTTGCTTTTCCATCACCTCTTGACTCTAAGCCACTGGAGATCGAACAATCATTCCTGGAAGGGGAGTTGGTGACTCTGCTGTCCCTACCATGTGGGGACATCTGTTCTCCTGTGGCACTGGGCTATGAGCATCTTCTCACAGCTGTGTCTGCCCCGGGAGCAAGTGGGACAACCCCAAGAGGGGAAGTGGCAGCTGTCTGTGCTCACTGGGGCACCCACTGTGCCAAGGGTCCAGCTGAAGTGCTGGCCAAGCTTCCTGGGGACGGGGAGACACTGGCTACAACCAGAAATTAGAGGGGGGTTGGAGGGGAGCCCTGCTCTCTTTGCCTACAGGCACCACCAAGAAGCAAGGAGCAGTTAAACCCCAGGGCTAACCCATCCTCAGGTCTGCTCGCTTGCATCCCTTTTTTTCACGACGGGAAAGAAAAGAGCTTATTTTTAAAGAAAAGACTTTCCCCTCCCTCCCCTTTCTTCTCCCACCCCCCAAATGCCGGAGCCCTGATGGGAACCGGACGACAAAGCCGTTCCTTGACGGAGCTGGGAAGAAAGCGGAGGATGGAGAAACCACCCCCTTTCCCCCCTCTCCCGCTCCTCCTCTTCTTCCTCCCTCCTCCTCCTCCTCCTCCCACCCGCCCGCCGGCCCCGGGCTCCCGCCGCCCGGCCCCGCTCGCCCCCGGCGCGCCGCTCCCGCCGCCCCCGCGGAGCCTCTCGGCCCCGCAGGCGCGTAGCCCCGCGGCGGGGGGAACCTCGCCACCCCCCCGCCTCCCCTCCATCACCTTTCCGGCGGGACAAACCGAGACAGGCGACAAAGAGAGGACGCAGACAAGAAGCCGTGTGTTCCCCACCCCCGTCCCCCCTCCCCTCCGCCCTCCCCTTTAAGCGGTCGTTTGCATCCGTGGTGGGATGGAGATTTCTGGGCGGAGGGGCGGGAGGGGGGGGGGGGACGGACGGGGACGGACGGAGAGAGGGGAGATTTTCGTGCTGGTGAGACAAAGGCACAGGCGGAGATAGTGAAGGTGGTCGCAGACACCACCCCCCACCCCCCCCACCCCCCCTTCCCCGTGCGGGGTGCGGTCCTGCCGCCCGCCAGAAGCGTGGGGCCCGGGTGGGAGGGATGGGGAACTCATCCCGGGCATCCCTAGCCCGGGAGGAGAAGAAAACCCTGGAGGAGGGAGGGTGGTTTACTGTGGAGACCCTCAGGGCTTTTAAGAATGGAGAGAAGGACTGGGGAAAGTGAGGAGTTGAAAAACAGGCCTCTGCACCCCCTGGGTGCTTTCATCCCACTTTATTTAACTCTCTCCTTCTTCCTCGAGAGTTGAGGTTTCTGCACTGAACCAAAAAAACGTCTAGAAACGGGATCTCCTTTTCTCCTCTTGGAGAGACCACGCAGACTTCCTCCATGGGTTATGTCAGAGGCCTGAAACATTGTCTGATTTACTGTGAATGTCAGATATTTTTCTTTGTAAATATTTTAGGCAAAGTAGAAAGAGTAAACCTTTGCTCGGGCTGCCAAATGTCTCCCATGACAAAACATTGTTTTCAGATGTTCAGATTTGTGTGAGAAAACCCTACAAAGGGAAAATGTTTAGGCTTTGTCTCAATCCTAAAGCAGTATCTTTGAAGGGAAAAAAATCCGGCTAGCTACATCGTAGTCCTGAAATGATGAAAAATACTATTTTTATTACACACTTTTTAAGCACAGGTTTCACGTTACTGACTCAACAATGATTATCATTTTAAATGTGAAACACAGCCCCTAAATGGTTCTTTATGAGAAACCATTGTTTTGAAATATCTGAAATTAATTAGACCATAGCTACAGCCAATATGCAAATATCAAACTGAACATCTGTGGAAAAAAAAATCTTCCCATCACTTGAAAGAATATTGTGAATCTGAAATACAAGCTATCAAGGAAAAACTAATTTGTCTGGCATAGGTTCTCTCAAGCCATCTTCTGCAGCTTTATGGTCACCTTTTCTTCATCTTTTCCTATGCTTTTTTCTCCCGAGCGTCTGTGTGTGAAAAGCCTTATGTAAAAGTCAAGGAAACAATTCATGTAATTTGGATGCAAGCAGTAGTAAGGTCAATTCAGGCAAATCAAAGATCCTTGCAAAGTTATTCCACTTGGCCACTAGCTCTGAAGGTCTAACTTCCCATTCCCATCTACTTGCAGAGGGCTGTGCCATGCCAGCTGTGCTGAAAATGAGCCCATTGGTCCAATTTTCTGCTTAAAGGTACAGAAACGTAGGCTGCTTCCTGATTCTGCTGTGATTCAGTTATCTAAAACCCAGTGTGTTTTCAGAAGACCGCAAAATCTTTCGGAACAATAGACTTTTGCAAGTTCTCAGATTCTGTGTTTAAGAAAAGCTTTTCCCAGTCCTTCTCTTTCCTACACTTCAAGTCAAATGTGTTTTTATAGCCAAATTAAAATTCTTCAAAGGAGTCAACCTTAGCAGCAGCGGTAACCATAGCGTATACAATCACTTGCTCAAATGAAACACTTGATGGCTTGTGTCAATGTTTCTTTTGTGGTAAAACCCTTCTCCACCTATTTTTATTCCATATTTCTGCAGGGGAGGAGAGAGCACTCAGCTATGAAACACTATGAATAGAGTGTTTCATTTGGTAACAGAACAAACCACAATTGATGGTTAGGTATTATTTCTGCATTAAACGTAATGATGCAGACACGGCATTATCTACACTAAGATAGTCAGCTTCCAGGACAGAGCTTATCAGGAGGAGGTCCAGGGTACGGAATCTTTCAGCAGAACTTCACGATGGCAAAGACAACAGTATGTTTTTCTCCTGTGTTTCGATGCTGCCTTCTGTTCTGCCTCAGTGTTTCTGCCCTGAGTCCAAGGACAAGGGGCCAGGCTGGGATGTTTTCACTTGTGCTTCCATTGCTAGTCCCACCAAAATCTGTGTCAGAAAGCTGGTGGCATTTGGTTCTGCCTGGCGTAAGCTGAAGGATCAGGTTCTGTCTTCAAGTCAGGCTCAAAAAGCATCTGGTTTATGCATCCAGGTCTCTTTAAAGAATAGTTGCTTTGTAATTTTGTGGAGGAGTTGTTAGGGTAGACAGGACACTGCCGAGGTCCTTCTCAACACTGATGACTATGAGGACCAAATGCAGGACAAGGCCAGCAAGCACAAAAGAAACTAAGACACTTATCAGCACGGGGCGTCCTGAACCATAGTCAAGTGTTGTGCTAATCCGTACTGTCCTGGGCTTCCTCTGATAAACTCCATCCTGGACACGCATTATTTTTGTTTTGATAACTCTGTGGCTGCATCACAAGCTTTAGTGCAGAAGTAACCCGGAATAATGAAATGTGGTTTTGTTCACTTACTGTTACCAAATGAAATGGGCCTTTCATAACTTCTCTTTTTTTGGTTTGTTTTTTTTTTTCCCTTTCTTTCTTTTTACGATATGAAGGTACCACCATTGTGCAAAGAATAACCTTGCTGGATCTGGTTGCACACCGATAGGGCAAGCTCTTGAAACGGATTAAGAGAGATTTTCTTAACTAATCTCTTTTTCCTGGGCCTTCTCATCCCTTGCTAAAGCAATAACAAACATTCGCAATGTGATTAGTCCAAAACCCACTGAAGTCACTAAAAAGATCCCACTGACTCCACAAGTGTCAGTCAACAGCTTCTTCTCCTTTGCCGTGTGGGAAGGGGAGCAAAGAAATGAAACAGAGCAGGAAGGCCCTAAAAAGAGGAGGAAAGGGACACTGTAGGATTTCTCCTTGTTCTTCGTCATGCGGGAAAATCTCTACTTTTCTTCCCTGGGGACTCCTTTTTGCAGATCAAAATCAAGAGGTGGGAATTTTGGTAGCTGTTAGCAGGCAAGGAGAGATGAAAAGATCCATGTCTACAAGAAAAGTCATAGCCCACCTTGAGAAAAAGAGAGTGTAAGTGGGTTGAAAGAGCTGAGCCAGGCCTTTTCCTGGCATCCCACATCTTCTGGCTGGCTCTCAGACATGGTAAGGATAATATCTGTGATACCTTCATTTAAAATAAAGAAATAAATTAAAACAGCAAATATGTCTGTCACAATTGTAAGATTCTTAAGGTAGATGCAAACGTTTCCCCCACCAAAACCTTCTCACTTCATATGTAGGAAGTGATCGGTTTTGGCTCAATGGGGAAAGAGGGGTATAAAAGCGGAGGGAAATACTCAGTCCTTCTGCTGGAGAACCATCTCCCTTGGGTGCTGAGGAGCAGGCAGGACTGCACGTGGTCTTGGCTCCTGCTGTGATGCCTTCTCTGCTCCGCCTGCTGCAGGTCCCACCACTGCTGACCCTCAGCACAGCCTCCCGTCCTTTTGCTGCCGGGGGATTCCCTCTCTGATGAAAACTACACCATTTTGTGACTTTTAATGCCTCTTTATTTTTTTTTTCCAAAGGCATCAAAGCAGGAAATGTAGTACTCAGGAAGCTCGTTTCCATTTAACACAGAACATGAATTGCAGTGGTAGCAGAGAAAAGTTTGGAAAGAGGAAGCAACTTTGCCCTGAAGACCCAATGCGCAAATAAAAATAATCAAAGACAGAAAAAAATGTGATTTGTAAAGCAATCTCATTGTTTGAGAGGAAGACGGGCTCAGTGTTTTGGGAAGCCTGGAACTGCCAATAAGTGGGAATCCATTTGTGGCGTACACCACGAGCAGCAGTCCCACGGTCCGCAGCTCGTGCCTCCTCCAACAGCCACGGCAGGCCGGTACAGCACACGAAGACACCTCCCCAGGCGAGCTCAGAAAGCCAGTCTTCAAGCAATGCTGCTAAAATGCCCCTGCAGACCAAATCGGGGCACTCTGCCCAAGAAGCTTCACCCAGGTCTCCATTATGAGCAAGCATCAGCAGGGCTCAGTCATAACCAAGGATTGCTCACTGATTTTTGCCACTCTGTTATCAACAGCCACCTCCTGAAGACACATGCCATTATTACCCTCTAGCCACTGAAGGAAAGATAAAAAGAAGTGTTTCTGGTACCCAGGTATTCAGAGAAAGGTTTCCTCTGTCGTGGTGAGTGGGGCCTCCCAGGTAGAATGGTAACAACTTTAGTGTTCATAACATTGGATACAGGAGGTAAAAAAATGCCCTTTTTAGTAAAAAATTAGACAAAAGTACCATAAACTCAATGAGACTTTTCCATAGTAACGCCAGTGGCCCTACCACTGCTGTTATCTTGCTGCCGGAGTGCAGCGGAGGGGTCCTCTTTTCTATTTTGAACAGGACACCTGGCTGAGCACATGCCTTCAGCACAATAGCCCCAGCAGTTGACATTTCCATGCCCAAAGTGCTTAGATAGCAGCTTGTGCTATCTCTTCTGGGTGGTGAGTTTGCAAACGGGGTCGGTGACATGTTCCGGAGCAGATAAGAAGCTCTCATGCTGGGGGCACGAGCTCCCTCGAGACTCTCCAAAATCTGCTGCCATATGGATGTTTTGTAATCCCTGCTGGTCCTTCCTGGTGGTCCTGCCACCAGTAAATTTCGTGGGAGCCAAGAAATGAGGGGGACTGTGGTACAATACATATAGGTGAACCCACCTCCCTGGTATTTGATTTTGAAGGACAAGAGGTGGTCCGGGTCTGCTCAGATTGGGAGGGGATGTGTTTCTTTTTCTTGTCTTTGGCCTCAACCTACATCATTGCACACAATATTTCAAGAAAAGCTACTTAAGAAGCAGCTGTTTGATCACCTTCTTTCTAATTTTTTTTTTCTCTCCCTGGTTCAGATCCCTGGCACAAGGGATAAGGCAAGCCGTGGTTTTAGGTGTTTCTGCTGAAACCAATAGTAATGTTAGCCAGTTTCATAGCTTCTGCGTCTTGCCTATTACCAACATTGCAGGATATCGCACTTTTTTTGTGCGCAGTGGATCAAACAGCTAACCATTTGGAGATGGTGTCAGCCACCCCAAGGGCCATGCTGGTCATGGGATGCTAGGAAAGATCGTAGTTTTGGGGGAGTTTGCTTCTTGCAGACTGTCTTCTGGCTAGTTCCCATCAACTATTCCAAAGTCCCAAAGTGTGTAGGGCCTATAAGGAAAGCAAAGCAATACAGAGCATGTAAGTTAGAGGAAATCCCACCGCATGGAAGCGATAACTCATGGTGAAGCAAACGCTGGCTGGTCCTTTGGACGTAGCTGCTGCATGCCAACTATGACCAAGCTGTTACAACAAAGCACTCTGAAGTACAGCAACTTCCCTCTCTTGCATTAAGCAAACCTTTAGCACTGCAGACTCAGGTCAGCCCAAGAGGAGGGAGGTTTCACCTGACACCCTGCAGGCGAGCAGCTGTAAGCAGCTCGGGGGAGGAGGGTCTTTCTGCTTCTACCTAGAAAAGCAAACTGTGCGCCAGGGCATTTGAGGAGCTGTTGGGACAGCAGAGACAGAGAGTGAGTGGCAGCAGTAAGGTGAAGGCGCTCTGAGGGATGAGGTGGCCTGATGGCACGAGCAGTCTGTCTCGCCTGTGGCCAGGCAGAGGTATCGGGGGTTGAAGAGCAGCAAGCTGCCATGAAAACGGAAGAAACCAGGGGACAGAGTAGCTGAAGAAGTGTCAAAGCAAACTCCACAGAACAACAAAAGGCAGGGGAAAAATAAGTGTTTGTTTTGCTCTTTGTTTGCTTTTTAATGAAAATAGGCAGGCCAGTGTTTGCGAGTTGTTAGCATTTCTTGCTGACCTGCAGCTGGTGCATTTTTCACCCACTTCTGTCAGAATTTATTTGAGTTTGGTACTGAACGCTGATCAGACTTTGCCCCTTGCTTTACTTAGGCTTGGAATTGCTTATACAGCAAACACTCTCTGCTAGGGTTCTCATTAATCCACCTCTTTGTTGAGTTTTCCTAGAGGAATTCCTATTTGGTAAACCAAACAGAATTAAAAGGAATGCATCTGCACTGGGGATATCCATCTTGGGTCTCCGGGCCCTATTGTCCCATCTAAATTAGACCAGGAGGCCCCCTGTGTTTGCCTGGTGCCATGAGTCCCATTGGCACTTGATAAAGAATTAATAGCATGTATTAGTCTGGAGTATTTAGCAAATTTGTGGGGACGGCTGGTGATGCGGCTCGTCCTTGCCGCCTCTCGCCAGCCGAGCTCCTGCAGCCAGTCCCTGCCACTAGGTGGCACTTCCCTTCTTACAAATTACAGCAATTAAACCTAACGTCTGATGCCGCTAATGAACACTGCCCACCCTTTTTAATCGGCAAAAGGGGATGGAGGCTGCTGTACAATAATTTCTTTTAAAGACAAATCGCTGAATATTCTCCAGCCCAGCTTCTTATCTCTGCTTCCCCCCCCCCGATGCTCAGAGCTCACAATGATTTCTTTGCCTCTGCATTTGTTTTGTTGAAACTTGTCAGCCTCCTACACGTGTATAAAGTTGGATCCTTTCCTCTAGAGATAGTGCTTGTTATTGAAAACAGACAACTTTCAGTCCCAATTCAACATTCATTCCTTCTTTGTTGCCTTGGTATCAGACTCAACCAATACGCCGTGAAAGAAGACAAAACAGGAAAGCCAATTTGGGCCTTCCTTTCACAGCACCCACCGAGAAAGTTTAAAATGAGTGAAAACTTCAGACTTTGTCCCAAGAAAATGCACACTTTCTTTTAGAACAACGAAAAAAACCCAAAAATAGAGGCAGGTTTGACTGTGGATTATGTGACGTTTCACCTTGTGTGTTAAGTTTCTATAAAGCCTAGTTTAGGTCAAACTGATTTTGGCAGAAAACCAGGCATAACTAAGAGCTTCATATAGTTTCCATCTGAAAACATAAATCAAGCAGCAGGCTCATGGACAGCCCAGCCAAGGTTTGCTGAATCTTACAGCTCCAGACAGTGAGGCTTTCAGTGCATGTAGTCTGATACGCAGTTTTGGCTATGATATGTAGATATGTAGTTTGTTTGTTTTGCAAAGCATCTGGGTGCGAGGAGAGGAGGAAAGATAAGTGAAATGTGGCTTTTTCCAAGCTCAGAAGCTGCCCCCGGCTCCCCGGTTGCTGGCGAACAGTGGGCTCTTTTACACAGTCCGGAGTGGCTTGGCGGAAGCATGTGGGATGCAAATGCGAAAAGGGTATGAGGGGATTTATACATTTTTTAATGTGTGCACAGATGTATTTATACTGTATCATCTGTGATGCAACCAGATATCCATTCATACCGGCACGCTACCATTGCGCCTTTCACTTTTCATCCATCCGTCTTTTTGAGCTCCATTTTTTGGTGAACTTGGGGGCCTCGATTTTGCTAAGTCTTGCATGCTTTTTTGTGCTCAGCCACTTTCCCCTGTGTTTAGTGGGACTGCTGTCACGTGGGGATCGAGAGCTTAGTTTGTAGAGGGCAGAGTCCGTATGTTTTTTAGTGGAGTGCCTAAAGATGTTCAGTTTAATAGAGATTTGAACTTTTTAAAAACTGTTTGAGAACACATCATTTCGTATTTGTGGAATGGTTTAATAAGCTCATAGGCTTAAAGCAACACAAACAAAGGCTTGAATAATGCTTTTTCTCAAAATTTGCTCATTTTGTTGTAATTTTGTCTTTGTGCTATGAGAAACCCATCACATATTGCCAGCTCTGCTGATCGCCCTCCGCTTCCTGCACTGCCGCTGTCATCTCACTCTGATTCACAGAGGGCTGGATTGTTTCTGCCTGTGAGTAACCCTCAGGATTAATGCCTTTTAGAACTTCCTAACGTATTCCAGTCCATTCTGCTGCTTTCAGCATCACGCTGAAGACTTTCAGCGCACTGCTTTGTACTACAGGTTCGGTGCCTTATTAACAAATAATAATTATGCCACTGCAGCCACACACTGCAATAGTTGCCTTATATGCAACCCAGGTATGCAAGATGGGGGGAAGAAAAAAGAACAAATGCTCAGTACAAAGTGCTGGACGGATAAAAGGTGAAAGCCTTATTATACCTACAATATTTCAAAACTGAGAAGAAAAAGCACACTCAAGTTTGTGCATACAGGGCCGAAGCCGAGGGCTCTAACATCGGTGCGATCCCTTGAAGGTGATCTGTGTCTGAAGATCAGAATTTGTTCATTGTTGCTGTATTGGCTGTGATTTTTCCCTGGACAGGCAATGGGACTGCTATATATGTGAGAGGGCTGTATAGATGCTGGACTGCCTCAGGAGACCTTATATAGGGGTGCCTTGGGGCTGGTGGAGGTCCTAGAGCCCTGTTACCCCCAGTGAATCTACTGCTGTACTCGTCGGCAGCAACTGGAGAAATCTTTCCGTGAGCTTTGCTTCTTCTTGCAAAGTTTGCCCAGCGTCTTCTGTTCATACATGTCTTTCTTGAATGTATAACATGTCTGCTTCCTTCCAGGGCCTCTCCTTTTCTTGAGCAAACACTCCTTCTATTTTGACTTAAAAGCCGAGAAAATCCTGACTCTTGGTTTGTGTTTGAGTTCCCACACACCAATGCTTACAGTATCTCAGGGCGCTGATGGAGAACAGGATCTGAGGTCTTGTCAACATCTATTTTCACAGGATCGTTCTTCAAATTCCCAGTGCCACAGAGTAGCTGATTGTGTCCGAGGAGCATTCAGCAGCACTAATTCTGTTTCTGAAATCATAATCACTTCCATCAGCACGAGGGAGACTGAATCATGGGTGCTAATACCCCCCTTGCACATATCTTCTTGACAATCCTTGTTCCTCTTAATTAAATTAAGCAACTGTGAAACTAAAGAGAGGAGGGCTGAGCAGGGCAAACAGAGGAAGAAAAGATTTTTACTTTCATTGCCTTGTGCTAAAACTTTTTGTGGAAACTTTTCTTTTGACGTGAGAATGGAGTTAATTCCATCCCAACAAAAAAAAGCTAAGCAAATAAAGTTCTTAAGGAGGAAAGTTTTTAGACTGTTAGATTTTGCTTCATACTTTTACAGATAATAAATGGTTAAGATAAACTAAGGAGACAAAGTGGTCAAAAATGCCCCCTAAGATATGAAGTAGTAATACGCTATTCACTATAGTTAGGGGGACAGTTAAAATACCTGTGGGGTGTATAAGTGCCATCCCTGAGATGGGTCCCCAGCAGTGTCCTGCTGTTGGAATATATTGACTATCCGACTACAGAAATCATCTTGGGTGCTGAAAAGCTACAAAGATACTCATTGACTTTTAAGATAGAAAGTAACATGCGTAACATGGATAGAAATACCTTACATGAAAGCCTCTACATAATTTTTATGTAAGAGTTAATGGTTTGTGCAGCAAAGCAACGGCAAAGATTTAAGTCAAGAAAAAAATTAGCTATTTCTTCTCTGCTATAGCTCTTCAGTATTCATTTACAGTCTTCACTTTATAAAAAGACAGCTGGTACCTGACTAATGGTAGCACACTCTTCAGCCTGGATGGACAAAGTGACTTACGGCTGCCTTGCCCTGAGAGAGAACAAGGCATTTCCTGGGGGGATGCAGCGGAGGCAATACCCCACGTGCACCTCATTTGTGCAGCAGAAGACGATGACCATGGGTACTGTGCGACCACTGCTGATGGTACAGCACAGGGCTGAGTCTAATGAGGAACATTCTCTCTTGGCAGAAGAAGGGACAAAATGACTGCAAAACAATTTGGGTTTGGTTTTGGTTTTTTGTTTTTTTTTTGTTTTTTTTTTTGTTGTTGTTGTTGTTTTTTTTTTGTTTTGTTTTGTTTTGTTTTTTAAACTAGTAATTTTTCACTCATATTCATTACTTCATAGTCCTCATTCTGGTCCTGATGATGAAGGGAAAGGACCTGAGCCATCATTACAGGTGCCAGCAAAATCATGGCTGTGAAATCTTTGTTGGAACAGAAGGGGTCATCACATTTAAAGACAACATTTTAACTTCTAACAGTTAAAAAATGTTTGGCTATCGAAGTCATGATGGGAACCATTTCTGGATAAAGGGAACAAATAATGGGTCTCTCTAGCAGAGAATAATCTACAAGGAGGGAACACCGAACCAAAAGTAGTTGCTTCATAGGAGGTTACTTCTACAACTACCATCAAGGAGCCATTGCAGTCTTACCTCTGAATTCTTCTGCTTTGTCAAGGAATTAAAGGAATTATTAAGATTTGACTTGCAATTTTTGCTTGTGGGACGTGTATATGTAACCACATAGCTAGAATTTATCTGTATACTTTTACTACATTTTTATTATTTTTACTGCTATAGTATTATTTATCATTAGATTTCATTATTAGACTAGACCAATTTTTAAAAAGAAGAAAATAAGGGTAGTATCTCTATCTCTCGTGTCTTTTTACAATATATATTTAGGTCCTAATCCCAAGACTTTTGAATTTCCTTAGAATTTTTCCATTGACTTCGAAGAGCTTTATGCTCTGATGTGTTCAGTAAAAAGGTCAAACAAAAAGAATACGTTCACTGTGCTTATGCTTCTATAAAAGGAAACCTGAAAGCATTTAAATAGAAAAATGCTATCTTTCTGAAATGCATGTTTTTAGGGCCAGGCATTTAAGGCTCCCCAGAAGACGACAATAAGCTTTTCACATAATAATGCAATTATTTTAATAGAATAAGATAGAATGCCCTGTTTGTGTGAGTTCATGCACCCATGCCCATGCATACATATGCTACACACTTCACCTATCAAGAGGAATAACAGTGTTCCCCGGGTTTTGTTATTGCGTGCCTGTTACCCTCAGAAAAAAAAAAAAAATACATTAACATTCAGTTCAGGGGCTTAGTTCACAACTCTGAGTTTGCAAGCTGAAAGCTGAGCCCTGATTTGACTTAGGCAAGCTTTGAAGAAAGGCAAGATAAGGTAGCATTAATCTAAGTGAGTGGTTCTTTTTGCCTGAAGGCAGAGAGAGAGAGCGAGAGCGAGCTCCTTTGGGAGGTTGGAGACCACCTGGGCATTCATCCTATCGGTCCACAAATCAGTGTGTTAATAGTATGTGTACAATAGCCTGTCAGAGAGAGCAGGAGGTATCTTTGAATGGTGCCTCTACAGAATGGTCAGAAACTGAACGTTGGCTTTCATGTTTTCTGAGCCTGTCCCTAGGATAAGAAAATTAAACACTATTTTAAACACAGAGGAATATAGCCCAATGCAATAATTTCTCGATCAACCCGATAATTTTGTATCATCAGAGTTAGACGTAGGTACTCACATGAATACACTTTTATGTATACAGGTGCAGTGTTCTTTGAATGAAGGATTATGGAAGGAAACTAACGTAAGTGCAGTTGCAGCTGTTTTATGGGCACGGCCAATGTTGATGACTGATTCAGGAAAACAATCGCAATTTTGGACTGAGATTTTAACTCGGGGTGATTGGGCTATGTATCTGTCATCTGCTCGGAGGAAAGATATGAGCAGGTTCCACAGACTCCTATGAAAAGCCCAGCTGTAGCGTTCATGTAAGGACTGTCCCAATAAAAGTAAGCTCTGAACTGAGATGCTGTGATTTAAATGCACCAGTACCACAACTCCTGCTGGCGTGTAGTATAAAGGAGCTTTAATTCAACTGTGGATCACATGTCCTTTAGAAGGATTTGATACTAGAGACCTTCTCCTTATATATTACACATATATTAACATTTCCACTGCCATGCAGCAAGTCACACAAGAATGTTTTTCATATTCCTAACTTGAAAAAGTGCTCCCACATACAGAGCAATTCCATTATTGGGTCCCAGATAGCAAATGAAAGCTTTTACAGAAAAGGACTTACACAATGACCTATTCAGATTAAAAGTTGTACAGCCAGCCCTTTTTTTAGAGCAACAGATACTCTGTTAACAGTCAGACAAACTAAAAAGAGCAGATATTTTAATACTGTAGCCACTTCTAGTTTGGCCTGAGGCATCATCCAATAAATCTTAGCATTCCTTCCCAAAAACCTTTCCAATTACCCATCCCTGACCTACACCCATACTGGTGACCTATCTCCATGGCCAAAATGATAAGTTATAAATATTCAATATTTTTGTACATTGCAAGAACACAGAAGTGGATGTGGTATAAAATGCATCTCACCACTCTAACATCAAAACCACAACATCTGTTCTTCCATTTCTCTAAGTGCATGGTAAAACATCACCACATTATCACTTTTCAAATAGAAGTATTTGGAGCTTGAGGGGGCTTCGTGTCCAGTGAGAGATACATTAAATCATTTGGGAGGTGGTCACTCAATGTAGAGCAGCAATACTGTATTTCTTCCCCCCTTGAGCAATAATTTAAAACCTTTACATCTCGTGTGTAAAGTTTACGAGGCAGCCAGACCGAAAGTAAGAGTCAGATAACGGTGGGAACTTGTAGTAAGCAAGCAGTAGGCAGCAATTTGGAAAGCAAGGCGGGTGGATGAACTAAAGTCACAAGGCACATGCAGCATATGGGGGACTGTATGAACTACAAGGGTGTACGGTAATTTGGAGGGGAATTTTGTGAGGAGGAAGATGAGAAGGAAGATGAGATCAGCAGCAGTATCTGAGCATACGTAACCAGTGGTCACCGCTCTTTGCACAATGTGTGATTGCACCCGAATCCTTTCTCACTCCAAAACAAGACGACAGACACCTGGCATGACCTTACTGAGATGCCGTTGCCATGGCATGTCGTGGCAAAGGAGTCAAGATCTTAAGGTAATGAAACTGAGCTAGTCTCTCACCTCCAGAAAATAAACTCAACACATAAACTTTTTGGCAGCTGGGAGGCAGTTGCCTTTGCTCCTGTTCGAGCGCTAGGCTATACCATGATGCACAGAAAAGACCACAGTTTGTTAGCAGCCATGTGTATATAGAAAAACCCACTTTGATTTAAAACTTACAGGTGATTTTTTGCCATTCTCTCTCCTTTTAGCAGCTTATTCTGTAAGTAGGTTTCTACCCCAGAAATGAAGCACCAGTGTGCAAAAATATGACGATCAGAAGGCTGCCACAGAAGAGGTGAGGGAAACAGTCGTGGTCCTCATGACCTCAGTCAGCCTCTAATGTTCCCATTTCTGCAGGATTGGGGGCCATCAGCACACAGTGACCGAAGTTTATGTTCTCTTCCTTTTTTTTCTCGTTTTGCTGTGTTTTTATAATTAGCCTCACACACAACTTACGGTCAAGTATGACATTCGCGATGCCTATGTAGAATGTCAATGCAATAAATAATACAAAGAGTTTAATACATAGGGCTCACAGAAATGTTATTGCTGTCTTTTTAACACTTATATTTTTTTCACTGACTTGCAACGAAAATGTAAAGCAAATGCTTTTATTACATAAAGTGATTGCACTTTCGGTTGCTAAAGAGACATTTTAAAGTTGAACATGTCAGAGGCGTGGGGACATTAGAAATGAGCATTCAGTGTTCTCCTTTCAAACCTATTTGAAGAGGAAAATAAGTTCAGCAATCATAAATTTCCACTTTCTTTTTATCATTGTTAGAAATGTCTCTGCCTACAGCCCAGTCAACAGCAATTCAGTTGTGATTCATGGTTTTAAAGCCTGAATTATGACAAAAGAAGTCATAAATTGCAGGAATTATTTTACTTTAAAGATGATGGAGTACCTACTCTGACCAGAAGGCTTTTAATCTATTATATTTCTTAAATAAATATGCCTAAGCAACTAATCATTTGCTATTAGCGCTCTCCTATGATCACTTCAACTAACATAACACTGTATCACTTAAATAAACTGGCAATGTGCACAGGATAGATTTATGGGACTTAATTTCTCAGCTCACACTTGTCTCTCTTGCATTCAAAACAAATCCCAGAATGTAGCTGTTGGCCGATGTTTGTAGGATCCATTTGTTTCATATTTTGAAAGCAGCTATAATATTTGTCAGCCGGTTTTTGCTTGTATATTCTGCATGATTAAAAACAACAACAACCCAAACTAACAAGATAGCAACAATGCACCTGGATAATATGATAGCATTGTAAAACACTTACTTTTAATTTTCCTGATGACAAGGTAGCTATATTGTTTCAACAGTGGAAAAAGTATGGTTAGTGCCAGCAAAAGCTTTATAGCCCTTCTCAGTTACAGGAAGTCCAACTGGTATAAAAAGGGGTTGCCCCAAGGGGATCCCAGCTAAGCAAATTGTCAGATGTCCGCTCAACAGAAGTCAAGGACTGAAATTCTGGTGGTTTGCCACCAAGAAGGTGCCCAAGCAAGTTACATTTTGACTTGTGTAATAAGTGTGGAGTATCCATGAGTTGGTGTTAGTCAATGCAAGTTGTACATTAGAATATTTGAAAAAAGTTGTTTCAAGTATAAAAACAGAAAAAGAAAAGTTTAGCATGAAAAAGCTTATTAATGCTGATGGCAAACAATGTAACTTTTAAAGCTACACTTCACCAAAGATGACCTCACCTCTGAGGTTCTGTCCTTTACCTTTCCCAAGTGTATCCAGAAGGCCCCAAGGGTAGAAGAGTCAGGCTGTCTGGGAAGGATGGGGAAAGGTCAAACTCTCCTCATTGCCTCATTTGGATAAATCCCAGCAGCCCTATTGGCACTTCTCACCTATAACCAGAGCTGAGGAGAGAACATATTTTTATTTTTTCTTTAACTGCTAGTTGAAAACAAAAAAAATACAAAGGACAAATAGAAAAGAAGAGCTTTATTTCCATCTGATCCAAAGTTTATCACTTTCAGTCAACTCAAAAATTGCTTTGGGATTAAGCAATATTTTCTCATCCTTAAAAAATAATTTGGTCTGGATTTAGACTTAAAGAAAATGAGGAACAAAAATCTAGCCTGAATGGAAATCCCCAAAATAATCTGAAGCAATGCTTGGACTTCTCTTTCCTTTCTGGTTCCAGTTTTTTCCTGGACTTTCTGGGAATTTTTATAGGACAAACAACTTGGCAAAAATTGAATTTGAATTTCTAAAATGTTATGATATCACCACATCTGTATGTTTCATATAAAAAAAAATTAGCCAGTTCTAACAAACTAATCCACTGTACTGAAGTGTAATATGGCAACCATAGTAAATACAGCTCAGAAAGGTGGTTATTTCCCATTAATAACTAGGTCATCGGCTGGAAGTTAAAATAAGAACAATTTCCCCATTTGAGTATAGGAAAGTATCTTCTCCAAGCAGTGTTTCGCTCTTCTATAATTACTATTTTCAAGTTCATTTGATTTATAGGGATGCAGTACGGTATCAAAAAGGTATACAGTGGTAACTTGGAAGCAAAGCCAACTTTTGTTTGATAGAACCATAGAATCATGCATCTCATCAGGTCCCATGGATTTGTGCACCATTGTGGTCACTCCTCTTACACATTCTTCAGATGCATCTCTAACCAAACTTGGTCTGGTGTAGCCAACATCTACTACTACTTCAGGCTCTGTGGCTTGGATATGATTTCTACAGGCACTTTCCACCAGCCCAAGGACTTCTCATTTCCTTCAGTCTTCACTGGGAAAAAATTTATTTGTGAGAGCTTGCTGGCAGTATTTCACTCCTTAGATTTTCTGTAGGATTTTTTTCTCCTTGTCTTTGACCTTGGTAAGAAAGAGTATACATTAGATGTTCTGCAGTGGTTAAGTAGTGGTCATGCACTATGGCATCCAGGCAAGAGTAAAATTTACTGTGAGGAACCAGAGTGGTTTTGACATTTTCGAAGATGAATGGCTTCACATTAAATTTTTTTTTGTCTTCTTTTTTTTTTTTTTTTTTTTCCTTCCCCTCCCACCCCACCAAAACCAGGCCTGGTTTGAACCTTCAGTCTGCATGTAAACACAGGTGATACCTGAGAGACGCTCTATATAGAAGCTTGGGTTTTGGACAGGAATTACATACCAGGGCTAGCATCCTGGAAGCATCTGGCAGATGTTCGGGTTTGGGTCTAAACTTTGTATCAGGTAAGCTTAGTGCTTAGACAATCTGACTTTTAATGCAGGTGACCTCAATAGAACATATACAGGGATCGGTCATCTTTCCCAGGCACCTCAGGTACCAGAGTTCTTGAGAGATTTCAACAGTATTTAGACAAATTCAGGTAAACAAATCTCTTGTATTTTGGGATGCCAACCCACCCCCGAGATACGTCATTTATCAGCTTGTTATCCCAATTTAGAAGTGCAACTGGATTTAAATTCGGCACTTCTTGTAGAGAAAGCGACTGGGAAGGATTCAAAAAATCCATATTTTAATTTGCTGGAAGATTACAGCTCAATTTTCAGATTGCTCTAAGTTCCTCTAGCTTAGCAGTGATTCAACTTCGCGTATCTTAACTGCAGCCATCGCTAAAGTTCTTCTGGTCTTTGCAAGTGAAGACAAGAATTGACTAAGATGGCAACGATGTACACCTCACACACACACACACACACCCCGCATACACACACACACACTTGTTTTAGGTGTATACCAAACCTGATCAAAACCAAGCAAAAAAGAAGACATAGCCCAAAATCAAAAGAACAAACAAAATCAGGGCTATTTCCAATGCTATGCCACTAACATTTTTCTTTAGATTATTCAAGGCATTGGAATAGGAGTTTTCTACTCTGTGTAGATCTGGGCTTGTTTTGTGAAGCCGGAGTTAGAATTCATCTCCGGTCCATGTACACACAGAAACAGTCAGGACATCTGCTCTGGTCTAATTTGAGAGAGTAAAGTTGTCCACGTAGTAATATTGAAATTTATGGTAATTCAGCTTAGAAATCCATGCGTTTCACATATGCCATTCATATCACCCTCCAAAATTAATTGGCTTGGTTCTGTAGGAAGTATTTTTGCAGAATCTAAATATTCACTTTTATTTAGTTTGTGCTTATTTTATGGAAAGCTACATGTTTTCAGGTCAGTGGTCAATGGAATTCTTCTTACAGCTGCCTCCTCCTGTTTATCTTTATCTGTCAGTTAAGTAAACTCTCTTCTAGTTGTTTAGAAATGAAAGTACTCTGCACTGTTGTGTTTAGGCACTGTGCCACTCACGGCAGAGTATGAGCTATCGTTACACTACAGGCAGTGCGTAGAAAGCCACACTCTGCACAATGGGAGGCAAAACTCCTGTTGTCTTCAGCAGGATCATTACGGTACGAAGCCGAGAGCTCCTGCGCAGGTGACAGTGGACAGAAATGACGTTGCATCTTTAGAGTCACAGGCAGGTTGTAGATGCCCCATCCCTGGAAACATTCAAGGTCAGGTTGGACGGGGCTCTGAGAAACCTGACCTAGTGAAAGATGTCTCTGCCTATGGCAGGGGAGTCATACTAGATTATCTTCAGAGGTCCCTTCCAACCCAAACCATTCTATGATTCTCTGATGAGTAAAATTAATTCTGTTTGTTAGCTTAGATCTACCATGATCCACAGCTACAAATCGTACCTGGGTTAATTTAACTTACCCCTTTTTTCAGTCTCTTTGTGGCTGGCTTTCCTGCTACTCACTTGTACTCCGATCCATTAGCACGTAGAGGAGAGTCCCCCAGGAACCATCTCCATCACCTCCTACCCCCTGGGCAAGGCATACTCATTGGATTTCACCCCAGTCTAAGCCGTTCCTTACGCCTTTTGTGTGCAGTGATTTTGTGTTACAGTGTTTGCACTTTCCTCCAGTCTCTCCCTAAAACCTCACCTCTGTGGCTGAAATATAGCTCTTCACCAAAAATGGCCACTGAAACATACTGCATGTCTTGAAGTAATATCCTTGTATTTTGGAAGGAAAACAAGCAGCTTAGCTGAAGCTAACAACATGTCTATGCCCCAGTCAGCTTTAGCCTTTCCCTTTCCATGAGAAAAGCATCTCCGAAAGGCTGGATTCTTTCTTTTATTTGGCCATATGCTCTCACTGTAACTATGTTCTTTTCATAACAACCCTACACTAACCATACATTATTAACCCCCAGAGACAGAAACTTCATTTCTACATTTTCCTGTAAGCACTGTGCAAACCTAGGGTATAATACTAATGTCTTCCCCCACCCTGGCTTACACTTTAAATATAAGAAGAAGGAAAGTGAGCTTTAAAAAAGAAACAAAATCCGATCCAGCCTGGAGCATCCAAATCTGAATTATTTTCTGGTAGAAAAGAGTGTGCAGGTGGTAAAACATCTGTTCTCTCTCTGGGCTTTAGGTATCCAGCATTGGCTTGTACTTAGCAACTCCTCTCCTCTTCCATATGTGTTTCTTACAGAAGGTTTAACACTTACTTGTTGGACTCTTTACAGCATTTTTAAATTCAAAACAGAAAAAAATGTTTTACATTGTAAATGATAACATTATTTTCCAGAGTTTCTGTAACGAGGATTCCCCTCTAAGTTACAATAATCAGCACTTTGCTTTGTATAAGGTTCAGTTTCTTGTCTAATAGAGAAACCGATGCCCTCTTAGGCGTATGTGCAGTACAGTGCTGCATCACGATCATCATCATCAGGACACTGGGTAGATCTACCACCTACCAGCAGGATGGCTCAAGAGACCTAAAGGAGAAACAGGAGATATTAAAACAAAGGTGAAATGCCTATACCCTGCAGGGTGGGACTCCAACGAGAAACAGGGTTTGCGTTTTTGTCTTCCCTTGCAGACTGCGTGAAGATGCGATCTCAGCTGTGGACTTTTTAGCAGATCCACCACTGAAGGGAGACGTTTCAGAGGAGGAACCAGTGAGCGTTAGCCTCCAGCATCCACGGGGCACCCACTGATGCTTTTTGCTCCTGATGCTAAGACCACTCTGGGGTAGCAAGAGAAGAGATTCCCTCGACAAAAGCTATTAGATGTCAAGTCAGCTCTCAAAGGAATTAGTCTTCGGAGAGCTTTGGCAGCCGGCGCGGCAGGCGCCCGCGCTGGGCGGTGCGCGCTGTCGTGTGCGGCTATGAAGGCGGCATGCGAGCACATGGCCAACGGGTTTGCTGAAGACAAATGCTGTGTGCCAGGTAAATGGAGGGTAAGAGTAGCTCACGTCCCGACTGACGGACTGAATGCGGTGATGTCTTTAAGAACAAAAAAAATAAATTTCTGGCCCTTGTCCCTGCACTTTAGGGAAAAAAAGTTTATATCAAGAGATCTCATAAAATCCTGTGATGTCTTAAAAGTCTCAAGCTGAGACCTGTCAGGATATAATTAACAGATGTAGACAGCCACTATCTCGGCATGACTAAGCTAGTTTTACACCGGATAAGCCTGAATTATATTTATTTTCATTTCACAACATGTTCATAATTTTAATGAACTAGTGTGAGATACGGACAGGAAAATGAGGCACCGTGACCAATCCTCCTCCCTAAGCTGCTGGGTCTGGTATGTTAATAGACACAGCTAACAAAGCAGTTGCACTGCAACAATCTTCCCAACAGATTGAGCAACGCGGCTGGCAGAGAGAGGAGGGGAGGAAGCAAGCAGCTACCGGCGCTGATTCCCTGGGACCAGGTCTGTTATTATCCATTTATGACCAAATCAAACAATTGTTAACAACAATACCTCAAGAACGTGTCACTTTAATACAAAAGTATTTGGCCACGAATACCAAATACTACAATTAGCCAGTTAAATGTGTCTCTCAGGCTGAAACACAAGAAATGTTTTTCACACAGGGCAACACTATGCCTATGTGTAGAGAAGTAAGTGGAGACCAAGAAGACACACAGGTAGACAGCAGGCTGTAATGCAAGTTAGGCCTTGTCCAGCTGTAAGGTTACAGCTCCTGTTCTTGGAAGAGAAACTGCATTTTTCTACCACTGAGGGCCAACAAGAAGCCTAAGGATGCTCCGCAGTTGTACCTGTGCGTAACATCGCCCCTGTATGGGTTGATGCTGTCCATGTCAACAGCTGTCCAGTTGTTGACTTGCACAGCAAAGGCTTTTCTGTTGCAGTGGTTGCAAACATACACATCTTATTTAAAAAAGTGACTATATGGTGTCCTGACAGTGTCACATTTAAATACCTGAACAGGAAATTTTCTGACACTGACTGAAACACAACTCGCTTCATTGTGCCAAATACCATGGCAAAGCATTACTTCAGCCACTGGGGGCTGAAGAGAAGATGATTTAGTGCAGGGCCAGACTCAGCTCTGACCTCGGATGGAAGGACACAACGATCACATTTGGTGCTGCCGTATGACAGGCACCAGGGCCACACATGTAGGAGATGGAGAGTGAGGAGCACTGAGGAGATGACAACCTGCCTTCCTCAAAAATCCATTAATTTCTTGTAAGCCGACATTCCCCAGGTTCATTAAAACACCAGTGTGTGTAGGAATTTCCCATTTGCTCTTGCAACAGCTTTAATTCCTAGGCAAGGCACACAGCAACCTATTAATTAGCTACACCCATAAGAACAGTCACTGCCAGCTTAGACCATAGGTCTACTCAGTTCAGCATCTGTCCACAACAGTGGCAAGAAGCAGTTGCATAGAGACACGTAGGAACAGGGTAATACGTACGATACTTCTCCCTCAGAACTCTCTTGGCCCCCAGACACTGTCAGCCCAGAGGACCTCCTGGGCCAACGTTTGGTGACCCTTTTCCAGAACACTTGACCCGTTTCCTCTTGGAGCCGTGTTAGCTTTTAGCATCCACCCTGTCATTTGGTAACGAGCTCCAGGGGTTGTACGAAGAGCCGCTTCCTGTTGTTTGGTTTATTTTGTTCAGTTTCTGTGTCAGTTCTTCTTTAGCTACATTTGAAGCTCCATTACTCACTCCCTCTAGCATTCCCCACTGCCTTGTGCTACCTTCTGAACCCTTTTCATTTACGCTGTAGTCCTCTTTACATACCCTCTGTGGATGACAAACATCAGAAGATACTGAAATGTGACCCAGTATTTCTGCTCAGGATTTTGAAAGGTCACAAAACGATCCATCAAAGATCTTACAGAAAAGGCAGTTTTTGGTTGCACAGGCTTGCAGGTCTTCAGTCAATCCTATAGTCAGGGCTGCTACACTCAATTAAACTCATAGGTGTGTGAGTTTAATTCAAAGTTTTCCAAATCTCCTAGCCCTGTTTTTTGCACACACACATCACTCAGATCATCCCTCAGCGGAGAGAGCAGGAAGACACGGAGGACCTTTTAAACTGCAGGCATCTTTATGATTTGGGCCACTGGTGGTACCACAGCCTCAGTCTCTTTTCTCCTGCAATTGAAAAAAGATCAACCTCCTGTTTTTCAAAAACTCAACCAAGGGCTAACCCGTTCCTCTCAAGCACAGCTAAGGGAGATCCCTTTCCATACATTACCCTAACCATCAGAGCCCTCCTGCCCATAAGGTGCCACTGTGCACTGTCTGTTTGGCTTCTTGTCTGTCACCTTAGCCAGGCAGTACCATTTCTTTGAACTTTAAAAAACATGTGGGTCACATCCTTGCTTCCTTGAAGTCCAGATAAGGTTTGGGGTTTGACTTCAGTGAGGTGAGAACTTGCCTCATGGACTCCCTTAGCAAAACTCTGTCAAGTAATTACGTGCTACAATGGAAAGCAATTCATTACAAAAGGGCTAAAATAAAAATCTAGCCTGGCGAATAAAGCAAAAGCACCACTGCCACTAGAATTTATTGAGACATTTTCAAGGCCCTCAAAGGGATTTTACTTTGTGACAGTTTTCTATTCAAATTGTAATCACAGGGCTGGGTGTGGAGTAACTTCTATTTGGCAACACGGTCCCGGTGAGAGGGAGGGCGAGTGTGTTACAATCACAAGCAATAACAGAACAAAGAGCCTCAGACCAGCCTGACCAAGATGCGGACATCAATCTGAACATTTTCCCCTCAGCTGAGAATCAGAAATCGCTATTAAACAGTAAAAGCTGCCCAGAATGGGCCTGCCTCCACTTTAGCCTGATTTTCGCGTTTGTCTCAAAATAACTAATGTGCTGAGGGGAAGGGGAAAGGATATGAAGAGGGTATTGTGAAACCTACGTATATCTTTTGTGAAATCAGAGACTGCATCTTTCATTTTTTTGGCTTGTGTATCTTCTTGTGCTAGTTAAGTTTCATTTCTCATTTTATGGTCTTGAACCGGAGTGATGAAACCAAACAGGGTCACCCTCCCACATCCCATTGTTTTGAGAACTGCCAGTGGTTTTCATGCATAAAACTTTGGTCTCGGCTGCCTAATGTGGGGACTTTAACTTCAGAGATGTCCCCTCCACAGCAGTCTCGCATCGAGCAAGTCTGCTGGTTCCATGGCGTGGACTCCTGCTCTTTAGGAGGAACTTCACACACCATCACTTCTCCTGCGTCTTACTGACAGGTGATGGACGCCCTGGTGTCATGAAAGCAAGTTCATCCATGGACTTTGTGACAGGGAGCATCTCTAAGCAGTGGGGAATGGTACCTGAATTCCCATCTCAGATCTGAGTGAGCCAATCCATTAAAACAGAAATCTCTCAAGTCCTGCTTGAGTCTTTCCTTGGACCCATCCTGCCTCCTCTGGCGGCCTGAATCCCAGCCATATGCCTGTTCTACACGCAGAATCACAGAATGATAGGGGTCGGAAGGGACCTCTGGAGATCGTCTAGTCCAACCCCCAATCACACCTCTGATTAAGTCTAATTAAGCAAAGGTACCTGTTTAAAAAAAGAGACAAAAAGATAACCCGAGGGCAGATGAGCTATCCATTGAAATCGGTGATAGCAACAGGAAAGGTTCTCACCGCAGTTCCAGTTGGAGAAAGCAGGCTGCAAAACTAGAAATTTGCTAGCTTGTTCCTCTGTACAAAACTGAAAGCAAAATCAAGATTTAAAAAAAATTACAGAATAACAGCTTATTCTGGGCTTACTGCAGCTTATTACTGAGCAGTTGCAGTAAATCATCATCCAGTCTGGCTGCTCAGCCCAGCTGAAGTCAAAGGGGAAGACACAACATTCCTGGGATTTGTCATGAGGAGGTTTGTCACATCTTCCCAAAGCTTGCGTGAGGAGGAATGAGACAGGCTGCAGGAGGCCAAGTGTTAGGCAGAAATTATTTCACTTCCTCCATGCCTTTGCAGCATAAAATATTTCTCGCCATAAATCACCTCTGATTAGTTTATTATGGATGTTTAGGTTAAATGTCTCAATTGCTCTTTTGTTCTTGGGAATCCAATCTTATTTTTATAGATATTTATTAGTACAGCCTCTAGACAGCTGATTTCATTTCCCATCTCTTTGTTTTTGGCTCTGTTGTGGGAAGGATGGAGTCATAAAACTAAAATACCCGCAGACACAAGAAGCAGGACACAGGCTTTTCTCTCTCAGCCACGCTGACACCGCGCTGCGTGGGTAATGAGGGGAGGACGCCGAGCGGCTCAGAAATGGACTCCCAGCTGTCCTCTTCCCACAGACCTGCCACAGACCAGCCTTTGGAAGAAATGTGGTTGGCAAGGCAAGCCTCGAACATGACCACTGCGCGAAAGCTGACCCTGAGACAGGCTGTCTTGCTGAAAAAGCGGTGTGCGGGAACACACGTGCCTCTAACTCACAAGCAGGAAAGATTCATCGCATCGTGTACTTTGACTTTTACTTTTCCATGATTTAAAATCACTGTACTGCAGTCTCCTGGGTAAATGAGGTGGGGATGGTCTGACCTGAGCAGAAGATGGGTGCTCCGCTATGCTGAGCTTCCTCCACTCTCATGTGAACAACTCTGTGGACAACCGGGGCTAAATGGCTCACTCATCCCCAGTCTCCCCTGTTACGTGACCGTTACTGCCTGCCTCTTGCACCAGCTGCAGAGAATAATTAACCAGTGTTTGTAGAGAGATCTTCGCAGGAGAAGTATAGATGTGGCAGACATTATTTGCTTCAGTTTTGAGCCTTGGTTATTTAATGCCGGGGTTCTACTACACGTGTCAGGCATCCGAGCGCTCAGCTTTACATATCCATTCCCAAGGACCAGCCGTGCCGCTGCACTCGCTACGTCCACACCTAATATAACATCTGCACTTGGCTTCCACCACAGCTGCTGAAAAGAGGGTGGAGTGAACTTTACTTCAACATGTCTGGTAAAAGTTCCCTGCAGACAATGTCTAACGAGGTTTTGATTTTCCAAAGTAAACTTACAGCAGCCCGTACCAATGCAGGATCCTTTCTGGCCCGGCCGCTCCCCTTGCAGAAGGAGCCTGCACCACCTGCGTGCCAGCAGCTCCGCGGGATGCTCCGCACTGGGCCTCTGGGCGCTGGGGAAAGCTGGACCACGCCACATTTAATGGGACTCTGCCTTGCCGAACCCCGAGCAGTTGTGCTTGGCGCTGAGGAGACTACCTCCTGGCTTCGCTTCAGCCTGAACGTGCTCATAAATGCCCTTTGGGCTCGGGACAGGTTGTAGAGTTTTCTGGATGTGGCTGCAAGACAGGGGCTGGGAGGGATGGAGCAAATGGTATTTAGATCAGGGCGCACTCCAGCCCTGCCAGCAGCCTCTCCAGCAGGTTACCGGAAAGGATAAAGATTAACTTCTTCCCTCTGTATGAAGGAAAATTAACCATGTGCTTGCTATGTGGAAACGGTGCCGGAGAGTATTGCTGGTACTTCCTTTCCTAATATAGCAAGAAGTCAAAAGTAGAAAAAGAATTCACCCAGATGATGTGGGAAACTCATAAGATGGGCCTCTGAATTACCTGGAATATCAAGAATCCCAAACAATTAATCTGTGTCATAGCAGATGGGTTTGTGCTTGATCATAGCATTTTATATATTTTTTGGATAACTATTTAATATGCATATTTCTTTGCTTCGCTGCCCTGTGATTTCTTTGTGGCATAAAAGCTCTTCCAGTGTGTTTGTAAATAAAAACCTAAAAGCCAGCTTCCTCTTTGAGGCAACTTTGCCCGATAGCTGTACGACATGAGGACGGAGCAGCAGGGGAGGCAGCAGGAGAACGTGCCTCTCCCCGCCTGCTGCACGGGCAGCCCTTGAGTGTCCAGGCGTCAGGTGTGCCCAGGTGAAACACAAGGCACCCCCTTCAGACTGCCTGCAGACACATCGTTGTGCAGCGCGACTTCTTTGGTCCACCACTTTGAAAGGGTCTGATAACCCTCTGTGTCAGGTACTCTGAACCACTTCATTGCTCTCGGCAGTGCAGAAGCCACAACCACGGTGGCTACCCAGTCACCAATGGTCATCTACCCAGCTTCAAGCAGCCACAAGCTTCAAGTCTGCCATCTACATTCCCTCAGTACTCGTGGAGAAAGAGAAGGGTGTCACCTGGGAGCAAGTCATCTTATCCTAACCCAGGTAAGCTGAAGATACCCAACCTTTCCTTACTGCCAGAGGGTGACTGTCTCAGGCTGAACATCTCAACCCATACATTTTAATCAAGTCCAGAGAGTTTTCCACTCACTCACATCCTTTACACACAACAGCTTCCCACCATTTGGGACACTACGTTAGGCTGATTGGTTGTGCTCAGTGTTCCTGGGCTCATCACAGGAGGCAAAGCCAACTTCCTTCCCAAGCTCCAACCATGCCTCACCTCTCCAACCAGCGCCTCTGGGCACAATCTTGCCGTTTTTCCCCACAGGTTTGGCAAAAGGGGGATGAGGTGACTTAATAGGGTAGGGCTTTTCCATCGCCAGTTTTTGTCATTTATGACACAGGTTTTCCCTTCTCACTCCAAAGCATTAGTAACAGCCAAGCACTGAGGAAGTGTTACCAAAGCTGTGCCTTAGTGGGTTTCTTTCTTTCTTCCTCGCTTGCCAATGAGAATAGTGTTAAATTCAAGTGGTTCTGGGCAGTGATTTTAATCTCCCTCTGGAATCAGCTGTCCATACTGGGCTTGTGAATAGTCCCATAAATGTATTCTACTACCTTTTTATGTTTTACATGGCCTGAGTAGTCCGGAGGTGAGTCTGGAGGACAGTCTTCAGCCTTTTCTGCTTAGAACTCTGGCTTTTGGTTAAAATTAAAATCAATTTTTAAAATTACCCTTAAACTACCTTGACAGAGGATCTTATAACAGCCCAGAAAGAAAACTAGAAGCTAACAGGCTACATGAGAAAACTGGGGTAGATGTTTTGATTAAATCCAGGGCTAAAGCTCAACTGATGTAAATCAGAACCATGCACTAGAAATGAGAGGCAGGGCTTCCAAGTGATATTTAATTCAGTAGGAAAAGAAGGAAAATGTGATATTATTTAATTTACTCAGAGCAGCGCAGGTACTTCATGCTGGAGTGGTGACTGCTACATGATGAATACTATAACAATAGTAGTTGCATAAAAATAGACAAATAAATATGCCCTTCACAACGTACTAGAGTGGATGTCTACCTCTGGACCTAAACTTTCCCATCAGATATTCCTCTCAGTCTCTCTCAAATAGATGACAGCTCTGTGTGGGAGAGGACCTCCACAAACAGAGGATAATAAGAACAGCAGTTTTCAGCTTAAATATTAAAATGGTTTAATGTATTTGTTTCATAATTGTGAAGACTATTCAAGCTAGGACCCACTAGTTTAAGTCTTGGCAGAGGCATAAAGTTAAGAGTCAGAAGAAAAGCTTTACGGCACCTGGGGTGCATTGAAGCACTGAAGACAGAGAGACGCTTGCAGTAGGAGGGGACTGCAGCGTTCATTAGCGGTGCTGCCAGGTGAGTGCAGGAAGCTTCGTAAAATCCCTGCAGACAGACTGATTTACATTCAGAACTGCTGCTTACTTATATGAGAGCTTTTTGTAAGATGCAGATGAAGTTTATTCTCTACGAAATAATAAGGGCCTGGGCACGGCGTGAGCAACTTGCTACGGTTGACCCTTTTCCGAGCATTGGACCAGATGGTCTTCAGAGGCCCCTTCCAACCTCAACTGTCCCGTGACTCTGTGATGTTGTAGGCATGATGGAAAAATTTTCTTCAGTTAAATATTTCTGCACAGGACAAAGGGGCTAGAAAACACCCAAAACCAGAGCTACCCTTCCTTCCCAAGAACTAACTTGAAAATAGCATGCTTATCCTTTTACTGCATGGCATTAACAAGCAATTCACCTCAGGTGATATTAAGGCTGCTATAGCCATTTGACAAGACCTGAGAATGCAGGCCAAAAAAAAAGCAATTTCTGCTTATTGTTATCCCCTCCGGCCAGTGGGATTAGCAGGCAATTCCAGATCAGACAATGCCAGGCATCTGCTGCAATCCTGTTTGCCAAACGGAACAAATTAAACAGTCTCAAGAGTCTCTGCTCAGTCCTCACCCCCTTTTCCAGTCAACACTTAGGCCAAAAGTGCTCTCCCTTTCTCTCTCTCTTTCTTTCCACCTCTCACGTGCTCGTGCTCTCTTTCTCAGGCCGGACTCCCAGAGATTTTCCCAGCCATGCCCTTGGCTTTTCACTACTTCACTGTTTATTTTTCCCCTGCGCTTTTTCCCTCTCTGTACAGGCAGACAAATCTCCACGACACAACACCCATCAGAAACTTCTGATCCCGCATGCCTTACTCGTGCATTGTTTAAAGGAGGTGGCTGCTTTTATTTCAAAAATGAAAAAGCTGTTTCTTATAAGGCTTCCCAGGTACACACCATCAACGGGGTTTCGTTGGAGTTCCTACTTTTTTTGCCAATGCCACTGATGAAAATGCTGAATGAGACCGGTCCCAAGACTCATCCCTAAGCACCTCCAGAAGTAATCTTCCTTCAGCTCAGTATTTTCCCTTTCGGTAGTGTCAGCTTTAAAAACATGCAGTGTTTCATTTTCCTAACACTAATACTGATAGATTTTATGAATGAAATTGATTTTGGAGTGCAACTATAATAGCAGGAAAATAATTTAACGGTCAGAGAAAGAAAAAAATTCAGATGTTGTCCAATGTTATATGGAAAAGAAAGGAGATGGAGGATGACTGATTGCCAAAAGGAAATTTAGGAAAAAGATTTGATGAGACCTCAGATTTTGTGAAGGGAATTAGAATAAAATTAAAGCACAAAAATATTTAGCAGAAAAGTGGTATTAACCACTGATGAAAGGATTGGTGCATTCCTGGAGAAACGCGGGAATATAAGAGGGTTCCCATAGGACGGAAACCCTCCCTGTCTGGTCCGCTTTCAGTGGGACACACGGCTCCTGGCACGTTCTTCAAATTCGAGTTGCCCAGAAGATGTTCAAATATCCTACCTTCAGTCTCTAAGCAGTCCGGATGTGTTTTTGTTGCCTTGTTTTCCTACCATTCTCACTTCACTGTTTCCACATTTTGCTTTTCCCCCAAAGCAGATGGCAAGCCAGAAAAAAGCAGCTTTTCCTTAAACACTTAGCAGCATCTGAATTCCCGTGTGTAAAGGCTTTTTCTTTCCTCGAGTACCTCCAGGCTGCTAGATCAAACTGCAGAAGTTCTTAAAGGCAGCTAGACTATACTAAACATTTCCAGAGAATCACTTTTATACACAGAATCATTTCTATTTTACAGGTACAAAGCAGGGAAGAACAGCATATCTAATACACATGTACATACACACAAGTGTCTACTTCTGGGAATAATAGTAGCAGTGTAGTTAAAATAGTGATATAGATTGCCAAAACATTATCTCAAAATCAAAATAATATTTTCATCCCAAAGACAACACTTTATACAGCACTTCCCCAAGAAAAGAGAGGGTTTTTTTGCTTTAGAACAATTTTTCTCTCTCTTGAAAAAAGTATTGTAAATATTTTTGAACTAAAAGATTTGCTGGATAAACCCAGACTTCAAATGACAGATTTTTATTCATAAAAACATACATTCTGCTTAGTAGTCACGTTAAAAGTATAAAACTTTAGACGAGTCTACACCTTTAATGAAAAATATCATGTTTTTCCTCCTATAAAACAACTACGTTTCATCTTCCCCAAAAGTACAGTTTAAAGTGAAGAAAAAAATTACCCGGGAAATCATTTGCAGAGTAATATCAAAGAGGAGTATTAATTAAGGATGGCCTTTGAAATTTGATCTGCGTTTCCTAACTTTGGTTAATTTCCTGTCTTGAAAAACCATTTGTGGGCATGTTTCTCTATTTTGTCTTCTGTCACCACTGAAATATTTTGGACAGGGGAGAAGCAATTGACTGACATCTCATGTCAGGCTATTTCATGTAACAGTTTTATAGGCATGCCTGGAAAACACGGTCTTCCAAAAGGTGAGCTAGAAAACCATGCTCACAAAGTAAGTCTAAGTTCAGTAACTTTACTAAACAGAAGGATGAATGGAGTGAGTCTTAACTCCAGAACTGTTCAATGGTTTCATTAATGGTCTGTATGATAGCAATGGAGAATGAACTTACTATGTTCACCCCTAATACCAAATTGAGGAAGAACGAGCATTCAAAATCATCTTGACAAACTAGGGAAATCAGCTACAAAAATGGGATGCCATGTCAACATGGTTAAATGCCAGTTACCAAACCCATATGGGAATAGTCAGCTGCACAAATGCAGAATGGAAAAGCAAGTGACTACCCAGTAACTCTGCACGGGAGAACCTAAGGATTATGGTGGACCATAGCATGAACTTAAGCTAGTAGATGCTATACCATTGTGAAATAGGTGAACATTATATTTGATTCATGAATAAGAGGACCGTCTATTGACTCACAAGGGGACCCTTCTGCTCTGTAAGCTTTGGAAAGCCCCTGCAGCAGGAGCTCCATCAGCATGGAGGGCTAGCAAAGATCCCAGCTTTTCTTGGAGACTTTACCAAGCAGCACAGAGTATCATATTAATACGGTAGAGTAAAAAAAAAAAAAATAAATGTTAATGAGGCATTAGGCATTATTGCTGAGTTCCCTTCCCAAACATCACAGGTTAGTTTGAAAAAGATTTTGTTTGGCTTGGTCAATGAAGGCCATTGGGTCTATTTCCATGCATTGGGATGAACAAGTTTGAGGATAAAGTGGATGTCCCCACTTCCTGTGGACAAATAGGCATCATCAAGAAGTTTCACTGATTTTCTGTAGCTTTTGCAATCCTGCTTCTGCTCTCAGAAATCATTTGTGCTCATTTTGGTGGGTCTTTCCACTTCAAAGTCAACTGGAAAATGGAACCTTATTGGCAGAAAAGCAATAGATTCTCATATAAATCTTCAGAAATGAGCATTTCACTAACACTTCTCACGTGGTTGTGGAGACTGACACATTGTAAGGAGGCTTTGAGGGAAGAGGAGGTGTCCCTCTGTGTATACACACAGTCTCAGTCGACTGGAAACTGGCTACCCTAATGAGACGACACATCTGTGCTCACACAGTCCACAGTATGTATCTGCCACCATGTAATTTTCTGCTCAACTCCTGGCTTGATTCTATAAACCTTGAAAAAAGATAAAAGAATAAACATTCTGACAGATTTTATTGCATCTGCCAACTTCATGTAACATTTCCTATTTACGTAACAACATTTTACTATTAGAAACCAACAATTTCTTAAAAGCAGAGTTTTGCAGGATGTTCACCTCCATTTTCTACTGCAGGCACAATTAAACCAAGCTCTTCTATTTCTGGTTAAGTCATGGAACATTTTCACATTAAAACTGAAACTATAGACAAGCTTTTGCTGAAAGCACTGTCAGATCAGCACTGGAAGATTTAAAATCAGGCAACGTCTATGAATGGGTGTATGAATAGGTCTGTTGTGGTCCTGTCATTTCTCAAGCACAAAGCCTTTGTAGCAAGCAAAATATTTTGGCCATTCATGTTTTTACTGTGTGATTTATAACATTGTCCCAAAGCCCTTTGTGAATTTAAAATGCTGTGACCGTGTTTTTCAGAAAGGGATGCTTAAATATAATATTCCCTCACTTAGGTTGGAAAATGAGGCCCTGATCCTGCAAATACTGACATGGATGCTTTTAGTTAAATATAGGGTTGAATTTTGGCAGAATCAGGGCCTAAATAATCTGGCATTTCAAAAATACCAAGTGGCTTCCAAGGAGCATTGCAAGCCATAGTGCACAGAAGCAGGTCTGTGTTGCATGGTCCTGCTGACTTCAGTGGGATTATTTGCATGTTTAAAACCCTTGTTGGATCACATCCTTTCTGAGACAGAAGAACTGGCTCCCTCTGCCTTAAATGAGAATTTATTCAGGCTCTTAAAACTGCAAAGCAGAAACCTGATGTGCATGCTTAGTTCTGTACATGTTTGACCATCGAAGGTAAATACATGTTGCTAACTTTTTTTTGATAAAGCCTTAAACATACACGAACACACCAGCTTTGGGTAGGAAGAGGTCGTGCATAAACACACTTTGCTAACTAACCCCTTTACTCAAATAGTGCCTAAGCAAATAAAACAAAATTAATGTATTTTTAGAATGCATTTTATTTTTTTAGAAATCACCCTAAGAAAAACAATGCAGTATCAAAAATTACAATTTTAAAGGCTATGGGTTTCTATGGAACATTAAAATGGGTTGATTATTGACTTTATAAGCTCTTTACTCCCAAAAGCAATAATACGTCTTACAATGCATAAAGCCACAGAGAACCTGCAAGTAAAAAGCAAAAGTACATTTGTTTGGATGCTTCATGTCAGAACATACCATTCTAAACAGTTTTTAAAGACATATCTCAATCAAAGTTGAAGATGATTTAGCTAGACTGCATCTAGGTTGAGCTTCTCAGGAAAGGATCGGTATATAAGGTAAAGTACAGCAGTAGCCTTAAGTGTTCTTTACGTCTGACTTACTCTCTGGGGAACATCTGGAAACCAGTTGATCCTGGTTACAATCAGCAGTCAGAGACTCTTAGGACGTAAAAATGCCATGATGGTGCCCTGTTTCCCCATATACACATGATAAAAGATCTACTCAGAGGCTAAACTGATTTCAAGGCTGTCAGAAATCAAGCCAAGGGTCTACAACTGCATAGTGAAGAAGGGGGACAAGTGCAGTGCAAGACGATTCGAGCAATACGTCACCAAACACCACCTCAGAGTAAAGATTTCTGCTCAGCATCTATAACCAAGCCTTTTAGTTTTATAGCTTATCTCTGTTAGGAGTGCCAGTCTCTCAGTTTCTCAGCCAACACATAGCTAGATGTCATCAAAGAGGTTCTCTGGCTCACAAGTGTTTTCCAGCGTTTCGAGAGACATCACATCCAGGGAATGCGTGGCCGATGTCTTCTGTGAGGCCAGATCAGGTCTGGAAATAAAAAGCAAAGAGATTTCAAACAAATTTAGATACAGATATAAACAATTCCAATGTACACACTGCCAAGGTAACCACTTAATAGTGTATTTTGAGCTTATGTTAAGGTTACATGTAAGAGAAAAGCACTTTTTGTAAGACCTAATGACTTACTGAGATGGCATTGGCAAAACAAACAGATGAAATTGAGCTTATAAATGTCAAGGCTTCAGCTGTTTTACTACAACTTGTAGGACCCTGAGAATGACCATTTCACCCACAATTTCCACGTGGAGAGCTAGGGAGGCAGAACAAATGCAGGAAACATATAAAGGATCTGCTTGTCTACTACCGCACAGAACAATGCTCTGTTAACCACTCTTTATTTTTGCCCTGGCACGAAGCATGTGTCTGTTGTCCATCCGTTTGGCACGGAGGCATATGAGGAATCATACTGAGTCGTCTCAAAGATCCACACCCCAGAGGAGCAAGCCTCTCCAAACAGTAGAGCAGAACAAAACAAAGGCAAACTCAGAAAATCCTTGCATGATACATGAATCCAGGCATTCAGGGACTTGCAATTCCCTGGCCTTCCCCTGTATGCATGTTATGTTTACATTTGCTGTAACAGTACAGAAATAGAAGCACTCATTATTCACTCGTACGTGCAGGTTAGTCCTCAGATAGCTGGACACCACAGAGTCCTACCCGAACATTTTATGCCTGAATTAGACATCCATTATAGTGAATAACATGCTATTCTGCATCAATCAGTCCTATTCGGCACTCCTTTGACTGTTCTCATCAACGTAGATCATTTAAATACCTCTTGCATATGCCAAGAGCCACGTTCAGTGTTTCTCCTCCCTCTCCAAGACACCATTCTGGTAAAGAGAGCTCTGTGCTTATGCCTAGGAAGGCAAGGCATCTTGTGCTCCCAAAAAATGGTGGTATTTGAATTCTATCAGCTTCCTTTCCCTATAAAATTAATTTTATATGTATAGGCTGAATCCACAAAAAATCTTTGAATCCTGTACAGACAACTGTACTTTTGTGAGCTTCAGGAGGAGAATTATCAATCACAGGCGTGGGAGCTCCCAGTGACATGATACTCCAGGTCAATATCACTAGCTGCTTTGAAAACTCTTCATCTTGGCACAGTGTGCTGCAGGGAATCGGTGTAGGAAGCAGGGAGAAGACTTGATGTGCTTGTATTGTAGGATTTGGGACTGGCTGGAGCTTCATAAGGGTTGAAGTCTTCATGCCCAGGTATATTCCATTGCTGTAACCCTGACAGAAGGTGAAAAATTCGTATATTACGAAGGTCAACACATCAGCCACTAGGATGAGAAGAACTGGACAGAAGTGATGGAAAGTGTTACTCTCAAATGCTGCCATATGAGGGCTCACTGCAATGACGCATGCAAAAGCAATCTTGATTTTCAGACTAATTCAAGCATTTGCCTTCAACTGCTCCACGTTGTAGAGCCAATATAATTAGTGAAATTCAGCATTTTTTTTTTCTTTTAAAATTTGGTTCCAAACAGATTCAGAACCAAGGTTTACAGAACTCCTACCTAGAAATCTCCAGGGAGCAGAAGTCTCTATAGAACAGTGCAACCTTTGAAATACAATGAGCTTCCTAAAAACCCAGCCACTGCATGATTCATGGCCTCTCACACTTCAAGTCTGTCAAGCCCTTGGAGGTTCCGAGCTCTCACTGCAATGTTTCCTTCAGTGGACGTGGGGAATGGTTTTCATTTCGAGGTGGAGCGCCCCCCCTGCTCCTGGGGAATCAGCAAAAGCCCAGTAAATGCTGAGTCTTGGATGCCGTCACTTCCTAAGAGCTCTCCAGTATTCAGAAGGCTTTCCTCACCACTCTATCCATCACTCCAGTTCTGCAAACCACTTTAAATTCAACATACTGGTATATTCAGATTATGATAATTACTTTCTCTGGAAGTCTAACTAGTATTCTCTGTGAACTCTTCCAAAATGCTTTCCTTCAGGTCTGAATAAATTGCGCCCAAGCATTTTTTTTTTTTCCTTTTGGTATGCAGTGACATCTAGATAGGTGTGTGTCTCATCAAATGCCACCTGGACTAACTGTGAAACAGACCTGCCAGAATTGGACCCTTGGCCAATGACCTCTGGTCAGCAGGATCAGATCACCCCATGCTGTTCTGATTGCTAGCAATCAACTTATTTGCACCCTGTTTTTTTTTTTTAAATACAAGTATCATAGCACAACACAGTGTGGTGCTCAAGTTTACTACTGAAGGTGTGTTTTTCTTTTCTCTTTCTAGGTCTGTCTAAAGCACTAAGTCTCCAGTGAGAACATACATAAATCACACAGTGTGGAGCCACAGACTGATCATTTTAATGCATTCTGAAAGGTCTCATCAGCAAATAAATTAGGTTGTGAAGACCTCTGTACCACCACGGGCTATTTCAGGTACTGCAAGTTTTTTTTAGAGCGTATCCTCATATGCCATATAGGCATATAAGACTAGGCAAAAGACTAAAAGACTTCTGAGACTCCACATTTGTTGACTTCGAGGTTTCACCTATTCCAGAATTTTCTGATTTTGAAAAGTAAGCCTGACAGCACCTATGCAACAACAATTTTATCCTCATTGGCTAAAATAACTGTTTTCAACATTATACATGAGATCACATCTATAAGCCAAATCACTGTTGAGTTTTAACATTACACAGCTAGAACTATTAAGCTTCTGTGATCTTGTAACAACATGGTCCTCATTTAATGTCGGAAAGCGGTAGTACTGTGCCTGTGAATAAACCCAACTACACTTGTGAAGTGGAAGCGTTAGACTTTTTACATGGAGTTCATAAGCAACTTAATTTTGGTTTTAAGACTTGATGATTCCGATTTGTATGGCAATTATTCACTGAATGTCAACAGCTTGCTTTGTTCTGTGAAATTATTTTGAATCTTGGATTCTCACTGAAGCTGTATTATCATATCCTGATGCATAACTGAGTTAATTTCTTTAAATTGCAGTGAGCTGTACAGTCCTTTCTTGCCAAAAAGCCTGTAAGTAAGGCATTCTTCTTGAAAGTTTATTCTTCTGTTGGATCACTTTTTGAAGTCTTGCCTTTTGGTAAACTTAAACTCCATTAACACATGTGGAGAACTGCTGATTACAAGAGATCATTTCATATTTCCTGACATTTAGTACAAGCCCTTCATAAATTGAGACAGAAGACCAGTTCCGCAGCTGGTGTGAATCACTGGAGCGCTAATAATGTCCGTGGAGCTCTGCTGACTTACACCAGCTGAGATTCTGGCTCAAGATTTGGAAGAAAGTGGTTACATTACTTGGTATTTCTTTCCACAGCTGAGTAAGAGCCATAAGAAACAGAAGACACGCAACACTTTAGCGCTTAACTAAACAGCACAGAAACTCAAAGCCATGCAGGGTGATGGCTTTGGATAGCTTGGGAGAAAACGCAACACCTTCTTTTGCAGTAGGACAGATGGACCACTCCCATTTGTTTCTTGTGATGAGTTCACCCAGACCCCAGAGAAGACCTGCACAACACTGTTCCTGCTGCAACAGTTCCATGAGAGAATGTTTGTTAAGCAGTACAAAGCAGAAAATAATCCCCTAGGTGACTGATGATTAAAAAGAGCTTCCTAGTGGCTCAACGATCAAACAAGTTGTAGCTGTGCGGAAGGAAAATCAGGTCAGAGGCTGCAACATCAGCACAACTGCTCATCTTCAGTACTTCTTGCTGGAAAGATGAAAGGTTCTCACACTTAGCTATGCTTGTATAGCCAGCCTGGCATGCTGTGGTTACAGTTTTACTCAAGTTTTTGTTCTCGAGCAACTCTCATGGGATCTGAAGAGAGAAATACCCTTGTAAATTAACATAGCTATACAAGTTTCCCAAGAAACTTGAGTAATCTAGGAGGTAGACTTGTGTCCTTGGATCATTACATTATTTTCCTCTTTTCTTAGTAATTAAAATAATCAGTTCCAATCAAAAGCTGTCATTTTACTAAGAGAGGACATTTCAGCCCTCCCAGAAGATGTGTAGCAGTGTTTTAGGAAGAGGCTGAATTTCTCGGTGTGTCTATCTTTCCTTAGCTTGGTCTAATGGTTCATTTTTGTCATTTATCTGAAAAAAAATGAAGGCTTAATACCGTGAGTAGATATTAACAAAGGATATAATCTGATATATACTTTCTTCGGTATCATAAAAATAGGTGGCAACAGCAGCTCATAAACAGAGGATTGGTGGTCATTACAGCATTAACGTAGGAACTCAGGTGAGGAACCTCAACCACTAACGAACGCTTGTATTGCCACTGACGGGGCAAAAGCTCAGCGTGACATTTGTGCTCCAGAGACGGTACTTTTAGTCAGCCCTGAGAGAAAAACTTGGATTCTTTGATTTATCAGCAATCCACTGTCTTGGCTGTATAAACATCATCTTCACAGAAAGTCCTCAGAAGAAAGGTACTCATCAGCCATCGTTATTAGGGAAGGATTATGAAAGGAGCTTTGAGTAAAGCTCATGGCTATATGTAAAACCTTGGCCTCGAATAACCGATGCCCCATGGTGTGAGCTCTTGGGAGACATCATACTGACTGCCTATGGCTAGTGGCCAAAAAGAGGAAAGTTCAACCATGAAAAGAAAAAGAAATGGTGTAATGGAGGAGGGGGAAAAGCCTCTTACATGAATAGATGCATCAAGAGCACTACGCGCAGGCAGACCTTTAAAGTTGAATATTAAAAGTGTAAGTAGACTAAATTGAAACTGCATGCGATTAAACATGTGATGATACTTCCTTTTACAGAAATGCTACAATGACTATAATATAAGGTAAATTATAAAGGTATTTTTAATTCAATTTAAAATGGAAAATGAAACTCAATAATTTGGTTCAGGTTTTGGCAGTATTGCGAGTATTTGGCTTCCAGATATAGTCTACTCTGGCATTTATTCCTAGAAATAATACGAAAACAAACCAATACATTTCTAATTGAACTTGCAAAATGTAAACCCCAGCCAGTCATGATGAAATTGCTGGGTACAATCACCTTCATGATCTGAAATTACAGTTGTTGGACTTTTCCCTAAGTTACGTTAGGGAAGAAACCGAATTTTTTTCTACTAATTTCAATCATCTGAAGAGAGCAATGGTGTCAGAGACCATCAGAGCCCAAGCTGTACCTGGCCCCAACACAAATTCACAGAGGCTAGAGAAAAAACCTCAAGAAACAGCTGAAAAGAATGATTTCTAGCTGAAGGGGCACTGGCTCCATCCCTCTTAGAGAACTTTCCATGTGCGGTATTTTCCTACACCCAGTGTATTAAGCAAATAGTCCAGTCTCAGTTAAGGTCAGCAGACAGATAATAATAATAAGAAGCTCGTTCAATTACACAGTTAATGAAGAATATTTTCAGTGCAGCAATGACAGATTTAATGTTCAGCCAGGGAATCAATGTTCCTTAATACGCTTGCACCTCTGGCTGAAAGCCAAGCTGCAACAGCACCTGCATTCATCACAACCACCGCGCAGCCAGGTAAGTCTGGAATTCCCTCAATAAGCAAAACTTAAAGCAAAACTTCAAAAAAACAGGACAATTGCTAAACACTGTCTTAAGCTCTTGGAAGCGCCACTCTGTTCTCCAGGACTAGAAACTACCAAATGGGAGATAATTTTGATTTATGCTCATATAAGTGTGTTGCTTTCTTTTTCTTTACATATCCCTGGAACCCTTCAGAGGGGGAGAAGTGAACTGGAAATCCCTTAAAGATCACAGACATTGACACAGTGATTGCAGTGCGACCAAACTAGCACACAAATCTGCTACACTGAGAAGATACTCATGTATCTCTTACTGATATAACTTTTAATATTGATGTAACTTCCAATGATGGGGCTAGATCAATCCTCCGCATTATTAATCATCCACACTACTTATTTAGTCCTACGAAACAGATGGTCTAAAGATCCTCAGAAAACCGTATGTAACGTCTAAAATGGCTGCACAGACAACACGTCATGTAAACAAACAACGCTGACAGCACTTTTTTAGGGACTTGTATCTGTTCAGTTGCAAATTCCCAATTAACTTCAGTTGGCATAGGTGCAGGTCCTCATTTAAAAAAGAACATTCCGTTTTAGTAGTATAAATATACTCTTGGATCTTTTCGTCTGATCAAACGCACTTGCAGATGCTTACTAACAAAGACCTACTTAAAAATGTAATAATAGATGTCACTTTTACGGAAAAGCCTAAACCATGTTTGTTTTAGGCAAGCGGCACACATTTCTGTGGCTCATTTCCACTTAAACTCCTTCTTGCTTAAATAAACTAGACCACATTCACTTTGAGCAACATACTAGCACTGCTGCCTTCACTGGGGAAAAAAAGACAAATCTCTTAATCATAACTACAAGAGTACATAGTAAAGGAAAACTTAGTTTGTTTAGGAATTTTGTCAAGGTCTCTCATAAATCCAGTACATTGCAAATTTATTGGCAAATGCTAGAAGTCATTTCTCATAGTTGTTAAGCACTATTTATCACATATACATTTATATAACACCAGCACTGGCTAAATTGTGTCATAACCCTTTTCCAGGCTGTCAAACCCTGGAGCTGCTCTCCCTCCCTAACCCTTTCTTATCTCCTCAGGGTGACCATAAACAGTAGCCGGCGACCTAAGGGGGCAAATAAAAATCCCTGAACCAATTTCTCGGGTAGGAAACGTGTGTCCTCGTGCTCCTCCGCCTGTTGCCCCTGAGGATGGAAGGGGTGGAGAGGGCTGTTGCAGCCGTCGCGCGGTGGTGGAGCCTGGAGGGACGGGTTCTCCCTATTAAAACCTGAAGCCTGCAGATAGCAGCTGCAACCGCAAACCCACATCGAAACATATCACAAAAATAAGAGTATTTATCTGGAGGAAAATCCGGCAGCCCTAGAACCCAGATTGTGCTTCAGATGTTCCACGCCTTTTCCACTCCTTTCCAGTGCTGCGGCTCTGCGTGGCTGTTTAAATCCTAATGACTGCAATGGGAGCTAGGCACTTGCTTCAAGTTAAGGATGAAACCCAGAATGAAACCCACAACTTCACAAATTAATACAATTAAAACTATTCTTAAAGAAAAATGGGTTAGTCCAGTGTTCACATCATGAAAAGTTCCCTCTTAATACTAGACTAGGGTACTCTGATATCTCTACTAAATTACTAGGTATAGTTAAAACCATCCTCTCCTCAGAGGGATGCAGGAGAATGCATGAACGTAATCCTAAAAATGATCTTTTAAAAACTCCTATGACTGAATTAAGCAAATTCTTTCTCCCTTGAACAACTTGTAAATGTATACCTGGGCACCAGCAGAAACCTATTACTGCCCAGATTACCTATTAACCACAGGTCTGCTCAGTAGGTTTTGGATCATTCACTTTAACCGCCTTATTGCAGAAAACCACTTTGTACCAGTACAGCATATGGATATGACTTATGCACGTACTTTCAAATGACAAAATGCATTTAGAAAGATAGAGCAGCAGCGAGTTCTTAAGAAACCTGGGAGCAGTGAATTGAATTACCTGGGAGCAGGTTTCAATTTAAAGTTATATTAGAGCAGATAAAGTATATCAAGCTTTTTTTCACCTTTAATATGTCTCTATTAGGTCTCTATTGAATATAAAATTGTTTTAGTACTGAGAATTGTGCTTTTCTTTCTGCTCTGAACTCCCATTCAGCCTCTCCTATGTTCCTCGTGCCCCCTTCCCAGCCATAGATCTGAATTCATTCATACTTTTCTGAAATAATATCAAACCTTTGATATTTAAGATCAAATCCCTGCCTACAGTGACACTTGTGAGAGCTGAAACATGTTCAAACATCCGTTTTGAAATAAAGAAAAAAAAAAAAGGAAAAAAAAAATGGGGGACAGCACATCCAGCCATTCGAAAACACACGGAAAAAAGTAAGAATAGGTGCAGCTGGCTGAGACAGAACAGAGCTGGACACTGCAACAGCCAGTGTTTTCCGGCTACATTTGAAGGTTTTCTCCCCTGCTTTTTCATCATACCTTACCCATCCTTGAGACACCTCCTCACCCAGGGTAGAGAACAGATGATGACTTCGTCCACCCAATCCCAACCCTATTCCTTACTTTGGGGTGCATAAAGCAAATGAACGTGGGCAAAAGAGCCCGGCTCTGACTCCTTAACTTCTTAACTTGCTGGTAATATTACTTTTTACTCTGGACATGGGGTTAAGATGCTTTAACAATCTAATCTTCCCTTCAGAGAAGGGAATCTATCAAAATGTCTATTCGGTGGAGTAAAGAAGCCACTTTGAAAATGTATTTGCTATTATTATATGCAGCAGGAATCATCTGCAGCTCACGATGCAAGTGCTGTAAGACAGCCTCTATAACAGGCTTCAAAAGTCATTTTTTGTCCTCCCAAACCCCAACCATTCGAGCTCTCAGGGTCTGCCTAAGGAGCAATATCTGCAGTAAGTACTTTACCAGGAGCATTTAACAATAGACCAAATAGCTAAGTCATTACTTGTTGGGTAAATGCTGCAAAAGAGTCTAGACTGTAAGATTTTTAAAAAAGGTTATATTACCTCCAAAAACAACAAACCCCCAAGTAACCAAAAGGACGGGATTGGTCCTGTGTGTTTCTTTCACAAAAATTCTTATATAAAGCAGGTTTTTATTCCTAATGACCCTCTCCACTTTTTGTTTCCTCACATGGTCAAATTCACAGGAAGATTCTTTAGCCTTTAAATTTCAGAGATTTCCTTTTCTGGCAGAACAGTTTGCATACATGTTGTACCAGGATCAAGGGACACTCACGGGACACTCAGCATGCACGGACCTCCCCCAGCGCTATGGTAATGAAGGTCAGAGGCTTGACGGGTGCTAAACCATCACCAGTCACACCCCAGCTGGTTGTGACTGTGCTGGGATTGCTGCAGATCTGTCCCCAAAGGTGGAAGGGAGGGGAGCCCAGAAGAGCCACCAGTCAAGACCTGTCCCTGCATTAGCAGGCCACCCATCTTGGTTTTGAGATAGGAACCGAGACAACTAACGGACAGGAGTTACAAGACATGAATTAATAAGCATGGCAAGCTGAAAGACAGCAACCAACCATGTGTTTTAAATGGAAATTTCCAATTACTACCTCTCCACAAATATAGGCACAGGTTAAGGGAACCTGTGCACCCCAAGTCCCTCTGCCAGATGTTTCTCCTCAGGCTCCAGGCTTTCAGAGACACTTAGTCAACCAGGAAATTAAGAGCAAGATCTCAGATGGACTTTAGGCTCATCAATAGCACTGACCAGGTGCACAAAAGCAACCCAGAGAACGTGCAATATTGGTGTCAGACAGCCAAGCTCCTCCGGGCTGCCGTGCCCCTGTGCTCACCACCCATGCTTGGAGAGATCACCTTACATGCTACACTCCAAGCCCGGTCAGCTCCTTGGCACTAGGCATGGACACCTGCAAGCTTTATTCCACGCGCAGCATAACTGAAAAACACATTCAGCAATTTTGGTCACTGTGGCCTGCATTGGGCTGAAATCAGCGCCTTCCTGCAAAGAAGAAACAAGCCATGTCAGGCCAACTTAAAACAGGTAATGAAAAAGATAATTTACCACGTGACTACAGTGTGGGAACAGCTGTCCTAGGTCAGCCCAAGGTAGCCCAGAACCCCTTCTCCAACCATGGCCAAGAGCAGATGCTCTTCAAGGAGTACAGAGGGCTTTTTCAGTCTCCATCCATTTGCAGCTCAGAGGCTTCCTAAGCCAAGGTTAATGTCTGTGTATTCAGTAATATTCAGCACATTCCTCTTTCACCAAATGGCCCTGTCCCCCACTAAGCCCATGGAAACTTCTAATATTCCCAAAATCTTGAAGGAGCTCCACAGGTAATACACATGAATAGGAAAAAGACAGCAGAAAACACAGAATAGAATTAACAAGGAAAAAAACATGACAGAATTGATGGAATACCAATGTACAATAATTTTCTTTACAAAGCTGTTTCAGTTCCATGGCCTAAGCCAGATTTTATCTTCAGTTGTGGTATATTAGTATACAACTGAAGTACCTCCACCAAAATTTTCTTGTACTGATCTGGTTCACACCAGCACACAAACCACAAACTTTATGAAATTTTAATCCGCAGAGAGCCTTGATAATTGTGCTGGTGCTGCACTGCTGACAAATTCACATAGTTTGCCTTTTTGTGAGTTTCAGCACAGCACTCTAAAGGATTTTTTTGTCTTACAAATGCATTAAGAGAAAAGGGAGCTCCATACAGGTGGGCAACTGGGACTTTGTTAGGAGAAGGCAGATGTCAATCAGAGCAGAATAATCATGGTGTACATGTGAAACAGATGCTGCTGGTGTAAAACAACCCAGTGTGCTGTACTGAATCACAGAAAATGCAATTACACCTGCATCTTGGGTTATTGGTAACAGGTCCACTTATTGGAAACCCGTCTGGTTTTATCCACGCTAGAGTACTGGGAAACAGGAAAAGAGTAATGCACATTTTTCAAGTGCACCTCCTTGCCTGACATCTCCAGTTTTTTCTTTCCAGGTTAAAAATAAGAATCGATAGTAGGTTTATAGTCCAACAGTCCAACTTGCCTTTGTTTAATTAAGACTGTGACAGTTTTAACATTTTGAATCTTGATTCTTTCTGAAACAGGCATCTTTGCAAAAGAGAGAAATGGAGAGAAAGTGAAAGAGCAAGACAGAGAGGAGTTTCCACCTGAAACATAGCACGTAACTGCCTGAGCCCTGGCATAAATTCTCGTGATCAGAACGAGCAGTTCAGCTCATACAAATGGATGCAAACAATTTAAAAGACCTAGTCATTTAAAGAGGTTTTGGGTTGTTTCGGTTGTTTTTTTGTTTTTTTTTTTTTTTTTTTTTTTTTAAGCACTATTATAAATAAAAATGGTTGTTTGAAAGTTTCCCAATAAATCTGGCAGACAGAAAGCATTTTCTGGTATCATTAGGAAAAATAAAGAAGAATTTTTCAGAAATCAGTCTGCAGCCTGGATTTTCAGTTCAAGCTTCACTTAGCTCTCCCTTTAATAAAATCATCTTCTTTCAGGGTAGAGTTAGACTAAGTCATTGGCACTTTTTAATCGATCGCACATGGAATTACCAAAGCTCTTTAGCTCTGAGAACTCATCTCAGGGGTGATGAGTTCCCGCTTTCACTTGTTCCAGCACAGCACAGGGCAAGCTGCAGCTCCCTCCGTGACACTGCTGGCACACAGCCCTCCTAATCCCCCAGCGAATCTTCCAATGAGTTTTATTACTAACAATATGTAGCATAACAATTGGCTGCATTGTACGTACACATATATACCCTCGTCTGTTAAAGATTATAGGTCTGGTCATAAAAGATGGGAGTTTCCCCACTGGCTTTATTTTGCTTTGTGTAGGTTCTTTGCACACTACACATCGACATCAGCCTCCCAAGACTTAGCAGGAGGTCAGTGGACTGTATTTTTAACCTAGTCAAATTGTGTCTGTGTCGCCTTTTTCCCCAAACATGTCTGGACTCCCTAGCAAGACAGTAGAGCAAATTATACGGCCATCTTATTGCTTTTTATATTTCAAAACTAATGACAGAACAAACCCCAAACAAGCAGGACTGTCCTAGTTGTGCATGCTATTCGGTTTTGACACAAACCAGAAGCAAGGAAACAAACCCAAAGCCCATCCTACTCACTGGTTAGGTTTCAACAGTGATATTTGTGTGTTCACTTTGTAATTGCTTCTGCGCTGTTCTGTCAGGTACATAGCGTTCGTTGTAAATGTTTGTCTTAATGTAAAACACACAACAGAATCAATATAGAAATTAACAGGCGCTGATATATTGATTCTATTAACTTTTTTTTTTTAACTATGAGAACATTTTAAGAAAACATTAATGAAACAATAAAATAATTGATATTGATCCCTGCAAAAATCATGATACAAGACAGATATTTGGAACAAAGCAGCAAACTGAGAAGGCTGTTTAACTGTGTGGCTGTTTAATAACCAACATTGCTTTTAAAATAATTTATCGACCAGCTTTCCACCAGCTGCTAAGAGAAGAGGAATCCATTCTACCTTTTCATACTCGGTATTGCTAATTGTAATAAGATATTCAGGCAACAGTAATAAAAGCTCATTCTAAATCTGGTGGGAACCGATGAAAGCAATTATGGTGAGGGCTTGGTACTGTCAAACTGTCAGGTTTCAAGCTTAATATGATTCTTTAGAGTTTTCACTTTCTCTATTTTAGAAGAAAAAGACTGCAAGCCATTTTCTGTTGAGAATGCAACGAGACTAAGGAAACAGACCATTTAAATGCAGAACACTGAAACACTAGATAAAGCACCAATAAAATTATATGTCTTGTCACAGCAGTTCTTCAGGAAGGGACCTGTCTTGCACTGGATATTACCAGTGAAAAAATATGACAAGGGCCTTGAGGCCCTTGGTGGGGTGGGGCGCGAGAAATTTCAGAGGTCTAGGAAGCGTGTTCATTTAAATTTTATTAATTGTTTCTGTTTTTCTAGGCCAGAGACATGTTCCATTGTGGAGGAAACAATGAAATAATATAAAATAATAATGAGTCATTAGGTTTAGCCTGAATACTGATATTTATCAGCAGAACATATTGTGCCCAAAGTTCGTCCTACAGCTGCTTGCAAAAGTAGCACTGATGCTAATGCCCTACATGCACACTTCCAAGTCGCACAAACTTTCTGTTTATAAAAAAACACTGGACTGCCAAAACAAGGTGCATTCTACGTCCTATCTGTATGAAAGTCAAGTATGGCATGGACAGTGGCACTGACAATATGGCACCTAACACGTGTTTCCTCTAACGCTCAATGGAGTTGGCTCCACAGCGCTGGCAGGAAGGTGCCACTGGGTCTACAGAACCATAGAATCACAGAATATCTCAAGTTGGAAAGGACCCATAAGGATGATCAAGTCCAACTCCCTGCTCCTCGCAGGACTCCCTAAAACTAAACCATATGACTGACTGTTGTCCAGACACCCCTTGAACTCTGTACCTCAACTCAGTCTTCAGCTCCTCAGCTGAAGCCCCCCGTGATGGTGAAAATCATCCTGAACGTCGACTGGATGCACCAGGACACAGATCTCTCACACAAGACAGATTACCCATTTCTTTCAAATATTCCATGAAACAGCAACCGTCAGTCAATAGTGAACCTGAACTGGAGTTGAGCTTCTTGCAGAGCCGCCAGTGAGTAGACAGCCACAAATAATGATGCATGAAGTCAAATTCAGTCAAAAAAATACTCCATTTTGATTTGTGTATTAATTCTATGCTGAAGGAAATAAGATTTTCTCTTTCACCGTAGGGCCAGGCGCATTGAAACTTTGCGAAATAGAGTACAGCACAGGGCCACATAGGGGACCAAGATAACGTGATGGAGATCCGGCAGAGATGCGTAAACTAGGCAGGAATGACTGCAGAAGGAAATCCCAGTTCTGGATCTAGAAGTGTTAAAGAGTCATCTACACTATCTACGTTACATCTGCTCCGCTCCAGCAAAGAGGAGGTGTGGACAAACAAACCATAAATAAATCAGCATGGTATATGAAGAACAACTGAGACTTTGATAAAACTACCATTAATGACTCTGGGTAGTGACAATTGTTGCTTTTCTTTTTTTTTTTTTTTTTAATAACTTTCCTTTGTTAGTCAAAAAAGTCCCAGCAACAAAAAAAGGTAATGCGTTAATCTACAGGCTAGGAGACTGCTTAGGGAATGAATTAAAACAAAGTTGTCCCCAGGCACAAGTGGCAGAATGCAGTAAAAGCAGATGATGGACACAGTATCATTTGCTGCTTACAGATAAGATGCCTATACCTACAGAAAGGGAGGCTGTTTGGACTTAAACTACTTCTGCACAACAGTTTAATGAACAGATAGGCACATTTAACCAACTCTCTCTTCATAACGGGAAATGCTTAACAGACAGAAGAAAGAGTTGTTAGACAAGATACAAAGAATAAAACTCTTATTTGATTACTAAAGCTGCTGCAAAAACCAAGGCAGAAAGAAATACCCATTCTCCCAGACACAATTTGACTAGCAAGACGTTATTTTGCTTCCTGTAAGCATCCTAGAGCTGTTCCTAGCATTACAAAAATGAGCAGAGTCAGAAAGCTTGTAATTTGACTGGAGGCCTATCAGACCCACCAAGTCCTTCTCAAGCCTTTAAACGGCAGAAAATCACGAAAGGATATACTTCTTGTAGGATTCTTGTATTACTGCTTTCAGAAAAGAGAGGGGGGGAAAAAATAGCCATCCCTCTTTTACAGAGTGGGATGAAAAGTAGGGCAACATGAACACTCAGGACAATTCTTTTGAAGTTTGGATCAAAAAAGGAATGAAGTCTTGGGGGCAGAGAAAGGAAACTTACTACTTTATCATACCGAAGCACTCATCCTCAGCACTTCCGTGTGTTTATTACGTGTCAGTAATCACAAATTAGATAACAAAAGCCTGATAAAACTAGCCATTCCTAGAAAGCACTTCTTACAGATGATGCTTAATTCAAAGGTGTGGGGTTTTTTTCTTTGTATCGTTGACTGAAAAGACAAAAACTCTAGTGAAACTGTCTCTGGTGAGCAGTCCAGATCAATATGAGGCGAACAGCTAGAATTAAATCAATAAAGGGAATAATGAATCCAAAGTAAAAAACCCCAGGCGATTCAAATTCCCTCACGGATACTCTCCTGCCCCACTGGAGTTGACTGGCCTCCACAAGGCTTGAAGCTGCCCCCTGGACTCTGTTTGGTTTTGCCTGCACCAGCACCATCACACCCATCCCTACTTCAATGCTAATATGTATGAAGATTAAAAATTGGAGTGTTACAAACCCGGGTGAGGGAGGGAAATGTATCCGTCTCCTGAGGACCACTCAAAGCAATACAAATTTGGACAGAAATCACATTCCCGGAGAAGCTGTCACTGGCAGACTGAAGGTGGCGGCTGGAGAGGTGAGCAGATGTCACACTATGTAGCAAGAGCAAGTTGCTATTGGCACAGATTTAGAATAGTCACGTTGCACATGTGTGTCTAAGCCACGGTGGCTTACGCAGCTTGTCCCAAACGAGTGCCAAAACCACCTATTTTCCCACTGTGCCTCTCCATGCATTTCATTATTGCTTCCACTCTCATCGTCCAGCAGTCCAAACGGCAAAACCCAAGCGCTGCCTCTGACGGGAACAGGAACACAGTAGCTGGCTAGCATAAACCCAGTATGGGTCCAAACTGGGAGAAGCTGGACCTCGTCCAGCCACAGAATAGGCAGTTTTTGGTGGCAGGAACAGTTTTCAAAGGTTAGGTACACCACGCTCTAGCAGAACCTCCAATGGATGATGTATTGCTACCCTTTCCAAATGTGAACTCCCTTGATGGAGAAGCAAGTCCCAGAATCACTAAAGGGTTTTCTGAGTTATTGTGTTAATAGTGCTTCTTTGTGCTATAGGAAACCAAGAGTATCTTCTGAAAAAAATAAAATAAAATCAAAACCCCAGTGCTGGGAATAAACACACCCAGAAAGGAGTATGGCAACCCTAGCACAAAGATTTGTCAAGATGTCTGTTGAAAAGACTCCTGGGAAAAATCATACAGAGAAGAGTCCTGGTAAGACTGTTGTTATTGCAAAAAACCACAATGATAAGTAATGCATGTTGCACTAACGATTATTTTACAAGGCCAGATTCCAACCCTACCATTCAAGGAAAAAATAATACAACCTGAAAGAGGAGATTTGGAAACAGACTCTTCCAACATGTCTTGAAGTCAGTTTGCTAAGTAACTGCCCAGCCACCTTTGCAGCCTCTGGGCTCCAGCAGTCATCGCGTCCTGCAATGTCCTACCTCCGAGAGAAGTCCAATGAAATAACTGCGGTCCACAGACCCCCTGAACTTGTCCCTTACGCTACTCAGGGAGCTCCGCAGCACCAAGGGTGTATTTTAAAGCCTGACAATCTCATGGTATCTTAAATTGGAGGATATTGAGCAAATTTCACAAGGATATGTTCTTGCCAACCCTCCTTGGAATAATCTATGTCTATAAAGCTATTTATATGAATAGCCTGTTGGGAATTTTCTGGCTATGTTTTTCAGCCAAATCAAGGACACATATTAAATATACATCCATGTTAATTTTCAGAAACGTTGGGAAACTACAGCTTTGAGTTCATCAACCAATGACCTAATTATGTTTGCTGACATACAGCACTTTTCCTATTCGTGACAGATAAAATGGCTAGCAACCTTTACTGCCCATCCTGAAATTTGTTGTGAAATGTTCCTGTCAGCAGTGGTGCTCTGGTCTTTCTTAGACAAGATTATTTTAGAGACTAAACCACGTACATTGTCAGAAAGTCATTAGGTTTCACTCAAATTTAAATCTCTAATTTTTGGGAAGAGACGTTAAAAAGGGCTTACAAACTAGAATGGTATGTGGCACTGTTCAGTGTAAGTTTTACATCCAATACTAATGAATATTGCAACATACTGCACCTGGGCCAGACACGGTCTGATCTGCGGAGGACAGCCAAAAAAAAAACCCACATAGGACTTAATTTCATGAATTATGTGCATCTTGCTTGGTGCAGCACGGAGGTTGTTACCAATATCCAGCATCAGCCCCTGCTTGTCTCTTGTGCCACTCGGTGGGTCTGAAGCCCACCTGGAAGACTGTAACAGCAACTAACCCCATTTCTAGTAAAACGAATGTTTACAGCTTTTAATTTGGCATTTTCACAAAGTGAAATGCAGATTATACTCTCCCTTGCACCCGAGCTTTTAAAAGTGTCCTCCTTATCAAAGAACAAAGCCATTAACATCTCCCTTTCAAATATATCATATATATCACTGTATAGTCGGAACTAACACGTGAAGGAAAAAGAGACATTTATTTTATATGGATACCAGAAAAAAATACAGATAGCAGGCACCAACGTAAATTTGTTCTTGAAGAGTCTTGTCAGAGAAAGGAACAGATGAGTCGTTCTGTTTGCTGCTGTGAGAGGACAGTCTTTATTCTCAGCTTTTTCAGTCTCTGTCATACAGTTGAACTCATATTTCTGGGTGAATACACCAAAGACAGTCTAGAGGTAAATATTAAACCAGTAACTGCAAGGTGAATAAAAAGCCTTTTCTGAGACAATCTTTCACTTAAAAGCTCATTGTTTCAGCACATTAATCACTTAGGCTTGAATTTCTGTGCTGCTGGAAACTTACTAAAAGAATCTAATAAAACCAAATGATCAAACACGTCTTTATATATTTGTATGTTAAAGGAGTATTTAATGAATATTAATTGGAGCAAGTCCTCTGATCTGGACAGCCATAGCTTTAAGTTTAATGGAAACTGCCAACAACAACTACAGTTACCTCAACAAAAGACATGTAAAAATAACTTTGCATATGTTTATCATACTAATTCATCCTTACATGCTATTTTTCAACTCAAATGGTTAATTTTAGGACAGAGGAGTGTATCTTGGTTTCTGTCAAGATAAACCCTTGTGACATATAGTGCACAGAAAATAATCCAAAATAACAAAATTGATTTTGGAAAATGACATGCACTAACACAGTTAATGGTGAGTAATTCTAGGTTGGGAATTACCAGATTTGATTTGAACCATAAGCTATTTCTTGTTTTACAGCTCTATGGAATAATACTTTAATGCATCTGTGGCAGATTTCCCATCCAAAAAACCTCATTCTAGAGACATAACTGTTTCCTTAGACTAGTAGACAGTGTCTTATTGTACTGATGACGTTGCAAGAAATGCAGGCTTTTGATTAAGGGGATTGTCGTTGAAATAAAGACAGATCATATTTCAGACTCAGGTGGATTAGTTGGCATTGGTTTCCCATACAGGCACCGTGTTGGTTGTATTTCCTATGGCTTGATTTTTCATAGCTGCATTTCACAGACTAATTAGGGTCTCCTATTCAGAGTCAATCCTCCACTTGTGTTCTCCCCTCCCGACGCACATCCTCTGCACGGCGCGTGGATGCGTGGAGGACTGCGAACACCACGGGCAGCATCAGGCAGGAAACGCCTGCAGAAGCGCGCCTGCCTTTATCACGGGTCCAAGGACTAAGCAGTTTCACCTCCTTTCCATCCACGCTCTGTCTCCGTGCACGGTTGAAATCCAACGCTGTCAGTCTGCGTGAGCATTAATTTTTCAGCACCTTGCATGAAACAATCGATCGGCTGATTTTATAAGGATTCCTAGTGAATGAACAAACCTCCTTCGTTATTCCTTCTGGTTTTGGTCCATGTACTGCATTTTCTACTGTCCTCCCCTTTGATACTGCTTTCTACCAGTCCTTACTGTTGGTGCACAAGCAGCCGAGCCAGGATTACAAACTCCTCTGACTTTGGACTCTGCCAAGAGTGTGAGAGCCCAGCATGAAGAAGCAGTTCAGTGATCCAAAGTTCCTGTTGCCTAATCAGTCCTTTCACCCTAGCCAGAAGGCAGTCATGCCTCTGCTGTGGTTTTCCAAAAAACATGAATTATATGTCAGTACAATGAACTATCAATTACTGACCCAATTTGCAATGCTGGGAATCAAATCCCAAAGAATCTAAATGATCAAAGAAGAATCGTAGGTTGCAAATTTTATTGCTGTATTTTTACTGGAACACAGTTTACTCCTCCTAACATCATCCACATTAACACAATACTTGCATGGTCTGGAGCTGTTTAGACAAAACCTCATTCCGCAATTCAACATTTCAAGGAAATTAGCCAAGTAATAAGACAAAGCATTTTCTTAAGAGTATTAGAAAAAGTAGGAAAAGTTTTGAAAATTTAACTTTTGTCCCTGAAGCTTTAAACTTTGGAAATCAACGATACAGCATGTCTTTTCTAGATTTCTAACAGATTTAAAATTAAGTGAATGAAAACTGTTATAGAGTCTGTTAGGGATTATCAAACCACTGTAAAGAATTCACTGTTACATCAAACATACTATTACATTTCTTGTGCATTTAGACACAGACATTAGAGAAGAAATAACATTTTAAGCTGAAAAGAAATCCACTCATTCAGAAGACAGAGACTTACTTTAAGCTACAGAGCAAAATGCGAAGGTTATAAATCAGCTAAGGGGATGCATATAGCAAAATGTCTACACAGCGACACAAACAGCACTTGGTTTTCATTGTCATTTTCCACTCTAGGTCCTGTTGATGCATTGTTAAAATGACTGGAAGCAGACAAAGCACAAACTTGCACTCATGTTGGCACAAGTGAGGTTTAAATGGATGAATTTATGGAATTTTTTTGCTGCCACCAGCCACAGCTTTCATAGAAGGAGCTTCAGAAATGAAAGAACCTCTGGTGGCTTACCAGTGAAGTTAAACCTCCAGGAGAAGTTTTGGCAACACCAGACTGTAATTGCAAAACAACCTCCCCTGTGAATACTGACAAGGCTTTGCCTCCAAGCACCTCACTGAGCAACGTCCCCAACACGCAACTGGGGGGAAGGTGTGAAAAAAGAACAGAGCATGTATCAGCAGCAACGTGCTTGGGTTTGGTTTCGGTTGGTTTTTTTTTGTTTCGTTGTTTTTTTTTCTGTAGTGGACAAACGAAAAATTATGCTCTTTTTCTTCTTTTCTAATAGTTTATTCTTCTTGAGCGTTGTCAGGGGGGTCCCTCACCCTAACAGGTCTCAAACTTATATCAGCCTTCTCTGAGAGCACTGCCTTCAAGCTGCCCGAGGCCTCAGAGGCTTCAAGCTTTTTCCTGTAATTCTGCACGCTAGGATCTTGTGCGTTGAAGGAAAAAAGAAGGGACTTTGGATGGAATTTCATTCCATTAGTCATAATGTGGCTATCATAACCCTACTGAAAGCAACGCTCCTGGTAGCTGGAGCCTGCAGTATGATTCAAAGAGGTGAAACTCCCCCAAACATGCAGAGAACACACTTCTATTCAGTCCAGACAAATAAGGAACTGATGATTTGAGAACGTAAAAGGAATCAGAAAAAAAATATGAAATTGAATGGACAGATGCATATACCAAAGTACAGTAGCTCTGCAGGATCTGGCAGGGGCAACAAGAAATCTGTTCTGCTGTACACCAGCCATGTAGATCTGACCAGCAGCTTTAAACGCTTACAGGGGGATCTGAATATAAGGCCTAAGAGATGGTTCCCATCTTTGGCCAGCTCCCAGCGCCAGCCAGACTTACACGTACCTTTATATTTCAGAACAGCAGATTCTCTGCCCCTTGAGCCCTCGTGCTTTTGCAGTTCCTCCATCCCTAAAAGTAAAGACCCTGGGCTTCACCTGGCTGACTGCTGTTAGTGCGTAGTGCAAGGGAGTGACAGACAGAAACCCCAGGAAGGCAATGAGCATCATAAGAAGTTGCAAATACAGTCCACAAGAACCAGACATCTGACTTTGCAGAGGTTGTGGCTGAAAACTTGAAGAATAAATTCAACAAAATGCTCAAATTAAAAGACATAAGGAGACTTTCTACAAAATACACTCAGCTGTACTGATCTTACAAAAGATGCAAGCGTGTTACGAAATGCTGTGGTTGAAGCCGAAAACATCCCATAGCCCTTCTCTTCCGTATGCTGCTGCTAAGAAAGAGACGGGATTATTCTCTTTATTATAGTTCAACCAGTTGAAGAGCCCTACTCCCACCTGCCCCTGATGGAAGGAGAAGCAGCACAGAAAGTCAGATACGTTCTTTTGCTACTGCGTATCGTAAATAGGTTTACAATCCTGTTCATGGGTTATGCTTACAGGACCACTCTACCAACATAATCTATCTATGCTTTCAGACTCACTAAAAGCTAATAGAGCTTTGTTCCTAAGTGTCTAAACCATGAGATTTAGGTTCTCCAGTGTTTTCAGTTCTTCAGAAAACTGTATTCTTTCCTTACGCCAGACCCAAGATATCAGCATCGCTTGAGAACTGCAGGATCAGACAGGTAGCAGGAGGAGCACTCTCTGCATACGAACTACGCACTGAAAATACTGCAGGGTTCTTTCTACACAGACCAAAGATGAGTTTGTCAAGCACAGTAACTCATTTCAGCAGAAACTACTCCTTGACACGGATGGGGACACCACCCAGCAAAATAAGTATCATTTGAACTGGTTGCCTTGATACCCTTAATGAAATCTTGACTTATACCATGTTCAGCTCATCTGATCCCAAGCGTGACTGCAAGAAGCACAGACAAGGAAAATGAGGTAACACCATTCATCTATAAGAATTATTTCTAAGAAAAGAAGGTGTGCAACAAGAAGGCAGGATGCCCTGACAACTAAGAGAGAGATTTGCCAGACCTCAGTGCTCGTGTCTATCTCTGTATACAAATCTAGAGTTCTACTGTCTTTCTTGCACACACAAGCTAACACATTTCTCTATTTACACTGGTTTTCCAAAATATAGTATTAGATGATGGGTCTTTATTTACCTGCAATTCCTTACAAAGGACTGTGCAGAGAAACAAGCTCTGTGGAGTTTGTCAAACTAATCTATTTCCTGCTACAGAAAGACTCTTCCTCAAGACCAGTATTTTTCCAGTGCAGTTTTAAATGAAAGAAGAGATGCTGCTTCATTTTTCTCTGGAAATATTATTTTGCAAGCCAACAGATATAACGGGCAATTTCTTAATATATTGTCCAGAAGCTCTTTTTCTTTTCAAGCCATCTTCCTTAATCTCATTTCTCATCTTACATTCTCTGCTTCACGTTGATACCCTTCAAGTGTTATCAAATGTTTCCTGTGTTGTCCTTTAGCGAGCCTGTATGTATTTAACCTAAAACCGTTCCTGATAAATCCAGGCTCCAAGTACCTTTCCTGTGTATGCTGTTCTTCTCTCCTTCTCTCCAGCTGTCAATATATTTCTGCTAACAAGACTTCAGCATCCCGAGTGACAGTAGACCTCTGCTTATTAGGCTAAAATTGAAGCGGTCTTTATTGCTGTCAAATCAGTATTCTAAATTCATAAGTAATTTGCTGTCAGCTACTACTTTTAAGTCTCCTTTGGCATTACTGCTTTCCAAGGTTTCTCTCACTCATAGGAATCTGTGTCTCAGATTATTCTTCCCTTGATAGGCTTGCACTAATTAATGTTTCTAAAATGCGTTTAAAATGGAAAGCACTATATAAATATTAAGTATCCTTATCTGCAATGGGAAACACGCTCCATTACCATTGTCACATAAACTTCACATCAACACACTTTACGCATAGTCCTTGGTCATGGGCACTTGATTTCCTAAAAAGCATTACTAACTGAACACATTAATGGGAAATATTTATGTGCAGGCTATGTACACGTAAGAGCTGGGGCCTGCACTGTATGTGTTACACACACAAAATATAACCCAAACCACTCTGTTGTTTATATATCTAATGTAAACAGAAACTTAGTGCAGTTTACAATTTTGCATATGTATTTTAGACGATTTTCACTGTATAAACACTGTCTTACTGAATTATTGACTGTCTAGCAATGTCTGGTGCAGGGAATTGTTCAATACTGAATGAAATGATGGTTGGTAAGTTTAGGCAGCTTAGGTATTAATTATTGAAAAAAAAACAAACAAAAAAAACCATTGGTACTTTTGCTAGCTAGCATTTCATATTTTGAGTTTAATGTGTATAATTTCAAATGGTCTGTTCCACAAAGAAAGATACGCAAAATATTTGTGTGCACTTCAGCACCTTTAAACCACAGGTAATTAGGAAGACTGCAAATTGTTGCTATTGGGGATGATATTGTGCAGCATCCATTCTCACCACGGGAGCTGATGTCTCGTGGTGCCCTCAGGGACTCACAGTTCATAGCTGGTGGGTTTATAATACAAAGCACATGCCTAAGGGGGCAAGGAGCGCTGGGGAGAAGACAAAGGAAGGAAACTGGCCCAGATAATTTGTTAAAGTAGGCATTAAATAGGTTGGCAAGGTTTGTTCTTCCAAAATGCTGCATTCTTGGTCCTGGTCCAATAAATCACTTACTGTAGAAGTCAATGGAATCATTCAGAGATTTGAAGGTTAAATTTCTGTTCATGTATTTTTTTTGCTTGCGATCATCACCTTCCAGGACCGGCCTACCATTTATCTCAGGGGTTTTTTTTTGAGTCTACCAACTTTGGACTCAGAAAGCTCTGTGACAAATTTTCTGCAAGTCTAGGTGGATGGTGTATCTGCACTTCCAACAAATTTACTATGGGTCATGGTATGAGGCATTTTATCATATTCCCTCTTTTTCCGGACTAGTGTCCCTTCCCAAAGTTCAGACCAAAGAAGAAAAAGCAGCACTTAATCTTCTTGTAAGAAACCCATTCTATCCAGCCATGTAATGTTTTTGTGGGACAGCTTATACTTGTTGAACTACATGTGGTAATGCTGAACTACTGAGTGATAGGTGTGTTCCCAGTATTCCTTCCCACAGGTGGAGGCTGATACACCTGCGTCGTATTTGCTAAACCATAGTTTCAGATAAACCACCAGCAGATTGCTTATTTTGGAGATTGTTTAGGCAGAACAGCGCACAGCCAATGCACCCGTCATGCTACCACAAGACTAAAAAAGGTGTGTTTGCCTCCCTTATAAAACACAGAAGGGAGCCCTAAACTCATATAAAATGTCTAGACTCTGGATAAACAGTCACCAAAGCCGGTGCTGTTGCTAGTTACTGAATTACCATGAAGATGAAGCTGTACTTTAATAGTATGTTGGTCATGTTCAAGGATGAGAAGCAGGTTTAAGATAATCTTTGCCCTCCAGGATCTGCACGGTCACCTACAGTCCTGAAGGCGCAGCCACAGGACCAGTTCCCCGGACTCCACTCACTGGAGCAGACCTTCGCAGTCAACCTGCAGGAGACCCTCAGCCCAGTTCACTTCTCGACTAAGCACATCTCACCCCCTAAGACCCAGCTGGAGTACATGAGGATTTGCAGTATCTCTATTAATATTATTTATGATTGTTAACACCGGTCTCCCCAGCAGCATGAGAAAATGCAGCTCACCGAGTTGCAGAGGCTCATATAATCCCCTTGCAGTTACTGGGTGCTCATATAATTCACGTAACACCATTGTGAATTCAGGACAGTCTGCACAGACACAAAGGAAATTTAAGGTGAATCAACAAAACGTAAAGGAAAAGGGCATACTTTACTAGATACAGGTACGTTATTTCAGGAGTACGGTATACTTTGTTGTAGTTTCACTCTGTTAACGTGATCATACAGGTTCAACTTGCTTTATTTTCTACACATTGATACAACACTTCTATCTGAGTATTACCCTCCATGCATTTTAGTGTGTTCAAATTGCTGCAGATTTTTTTTCCTGGCACAAAGTATGACAAAAACTATGACAACGCAGCTTTGGAAAAAAAATTCCTGTCTCCTCACGATTACACAAACAAAAAGCACAATTTTTATTTAACCTACTATTCACAGTAAAAGACAAACTACAAAGCGAGTAAGGACTACCACAGTTGGCTGGCAAGGGATTTCTGTAAAAGATGTTGGAGGTGATAATAGCATCCTCAGCAAACATGTTGGAAAACTCACAGCCATTTAAAAAAAGTGATAATGCTACATAAAACAAATGTACCTATCAGTAGTGATTACCTTCCCAGGTAATGCCTACCTCCTGCTTTCTGTACTGCGGGAAATATTTATTAAAAAAAGCAACTCTAACATGAAAGAAAAGCACCTGTTGCTGTTTCCACAAGCAGCAGGTTTAAAAGACCTAGAAACTGGAACAGACTGAGAAGAATTTTCCAAGATTTCGTCCAGGAATGCCTGTTCTCTGGCTGAAAAACAGTTCGGCTCTTTGCTTGAAAACGGCTGAGCAATCTTTAATCACATTGTCTGGTGGGCTCTGCGACAGACAGAAATACTCAGAAGAAATAGGAAAAGAAAATCAGATCCGCTTACACCAGTGACCTAAGCAGCAGCTTGAATTGAGATTTAAAGACATAAAAAGTGAACAAACGCACTATTTCATTCTGCTTATATTCCAAGTTACAGAGGCATAAATAGATAAATATGGCAGTAAAACCAGTTTGCTTTTACCGCACAGTAAGCTCTTACGAATGACCAACTTCTCCCTGCCACATTTTTTAAAGAATAATTGGTTCCTAGTCAAAAAGCCTGTATGCCAAGTTTCAGCACAGAATAAAATGTTTACAGTGGAGTTATAAATTTTTGAAAAGTGGGTTCTATGTACTCACATACACTTAACCATTACAAGGGCAGCAGGTGTCACTATAACAAATGATGTAAAGTTCAATTTAAACATCAGAGAACATACTGAAATACTTCAGAAATTGCCACAGGTCACTAACATTTTATATGAAAGAAAAAAAAAAAAAAAAAAAGAAAAGAAAACCCAAACTCCCCTCCCTAACATTTAATTTTTCCCCCCACAAGGCAAAGTAAAGAAAACACAGACACAGATTCTTTGTAATTAACAGGACTGTGGTTTTACAGCTACACACGGGCCAAGCACTGAAAAGTTAACAAATCATTAGACAACATACACTGCTCTGTATGAGAACTGTAGCAATCTGCAAAATAGCTTAGGATGCATGAGCGTGAGGTCAACTGTTTTCAGTAGATAATGGTACATAAAAGCATCTTTACCTCACGGACAAGGCATGCAACATAACACAGGAATATTCTGGCAATTTCAAAACAATTATATTTGCCCTCCATGTTATTTAAACAAATACAGGAAGTAAGGCCACTAATCACAGTTATGACTTAAATATTAAGAAAAAAAAAATTGAGTGCATTTTCTCTCCTCCCCTCCTTCCATTTTTCTGCAAGTCACCATAGTTTCCATAGTAGCTACACTGTTTACAACACAATGGCCTCTTCCCCCTCCTTGCTAAGACTCCTTGATGTTATAAAGCACTTTAACACCTACTTAACTTTAAAGCTAGAGGATTCCTATGGGAGTGCTGGTACCCTGCCTAGATGCTTTGCTCAATTCAGAGACAAAAAGGGATGACACCACTTAACCTGAAGGAAAAGGAGAAATGCAACTATCTCTTCGCTTAAGGATAGTCCTCCTTTCCCTGACTGTCCCGTTAAAGTGCTTAGTTTTCAACATTACCTCCAGGTTTCACATGGCAATCCTCGCTCCTCCTGAGACAGCTTTTGTTCAGGGTTGTGCCTGGTCGCACTCAAGTCCTATCAACATCGCACACTGATCAATGTTTTACTCTACATGTTGTCCCCATTAGTAATAATAATAATAATATTATTATAGAATCATAGAATGGTTTGGGTTGGAAGGGAACTTGAAGATCAACTAGTTCCAACCCCCCTGCCCTGGGCAGGGACACCTCCCACCAGACCAGGTTGCTCAAAGCCCCATCCAGCCTGGCCTTGAACATCCCCAGGGATGGGGCATCCACAGCTTCTCTGGGCAACCTGGGCCAGTGTCTCACCACCCCCACAGTCAAGAATTTCTTCCTAATATCCAATGTAAATCTACCCTCTTTCAGTTTAAAACTGTTACCTCGTGTCCTATCATTACACTTCCTGATATAGAGTCCCTCCCCATCCTTCCTGTAAATCCCCGTTAGGTACCAGAACGCCACTATAAGGTCTCCCTGGAGACTGGGGAGGCCTTCTCTTCTCCAGACTGAACAACCCCAACTCTCTCAGTCTGTCCTCACAGCAGAGGTGCTCCAGCCCTGTGAGCATCTTCGTGGCCCTGCTCTGGCCCCACTTGAACAGGTCCATGTCCTTGTGCTGAGGACTCCAAAGCTGGACACAGCACTCCAGGTGGGGTCTCACCAGAGTAGAGTAGAGGGGGAGAATGACCTCCCTCTACCTGCTGGCCACGCTTCTTTTGATGCAGCCCAGGATGCGGCTGGCTTTCTGGGTTGCAATCCCCATGAATAATATTCATGTCCCCAGGAACAATTTACAGCAAGTTCCACTTCCATCCCAAGGCACTCTGTGAAGTTTGTAGGAGCTGTAGCGAGCCTGGACATGAGCCTGACGGTTCAACAGGATGGCCCAGACCACACAGTTCTCCTCCTTAACGCGACACTTGATCTCTGCTCTGCAGCAACATATCCCACACTACAAATCTATCCGATGGAGGTGCCTACGCAACACCACAGTGCTCTCGCTGCTGCCGGCATCACTACCTGGATGCAACAGCAGCCAAGACATAAAAGCAGCAATTTTATCACACACAACTCATAACAGCAAAAAAACCCTAATGAAACAGCACCGAATCCAGACGCCAGAGGCTGTTAGCAATGTCAGCAAAACTTAATATGCAAGCAAAAATACTCTAGGTTGAGAAGGTTAATGAGAAGGTTTAAACGGAAAGTTTAGTTTTTAGTTTTCTCTTAAGAAGGAGAAAAAAAGAGTCTGTGGGGAGATTGGGTGTGGGGCTGGGAGCAGGCAGCGGCTGTGAGTAGGGTCTGTCGCTTTTTTTTTTTGCTCCTTCCTCAGTTTCCCCAGGGCTGCTAAGTACCCTCAGGACAGCGCTGTCAGGAACCAAAGACCTCTTTGTCTTGGGCAGCTTCATCCTCCACAGCGGTAGCTGCTGCTCCTGGCAGCTTGACCTCTTGGTTCATCAGGATCTGCAGGGAATCGCCCGGCCAGGCTGCGAACGCTGCTGGAATAATCAATCTCATCTCCTCTGCCCTAGGAAAAGCAAGCAATCCATAGCTTTCAACAGCGATGTCCGAAGCAGCCGCCTGTTTCACCTGTGCCTGAAGCTAACTGATATTTAAGCTCCTCCTCTTCTTCAAATGAACATTTTAACCTGAGAAATATGAATATTATCTGTTAGACATTTTTTGTGGTTTTTTTTTAGCTTCATCATAACAACTCTGGCCCTGATTCAACAATGCACTTAAGCATGTGCTTAATTTTAAGTAGATGAATAGGCCTGTTGAAAAAATGCTCCAGTTAAGCACAAAATTGATAATGTGCTTCAGTGTTTTGGATTAGGCTTTAATTAATCCACCCATAAGCAAGTTTATGCTTTCCCTTAAAAAAAATAAAAAGTTATATAGTACTGCTCCCTGCAAGAACCAAAGTATAGTGTTAAAGATCCCTAGGATGAAACAAATATTATCTGGCAATGTGATAGACGTACTGTAAAAACTGATCTGTATTTTTTCCTGTTAATCTTTGCCGTCACAGACAAAAGAGATTTTTTTTCATCCGTTTCTGTAAGTCAGTATATATATGGTTTAGAAATAACAGTACAGTTAGGGTCTGTTTTGCTAACTTGTTCTGTTTTCAAATCCCAAATGCAGTAATTCATGTAATCACAATTCCAGACCACCCTGATGTCAGCACCTCTTACACGCTTTACAGTAGACCTAATTTTTTTTAAAGTGGGAAATTAGAATTCCTTGTATCACTATCCTCCCTAGAACAAGAAAACAGTATTTTAGTTTTATTGTGAAATATCCAAAATAAATATCTTAAACAGCAAACAGGCAGCACAAACATGAACATGGAATATGCATGCCTTTCTGCCCTCCTTGTGAAGCATCTATCAGGATAAGTTTAGCAAGAAAGGAAATTTGTCCTGGTCTCAGAAGTACCATCCCATGCAACGTTAATGCCTACCATGGTGAATTTCATCTATCCTTTGTGAAATGAGAGACAAAAGTCTCGCAGAAATCTTAAGCCAAATCTGGAAATCTGAAGTGCTTTATGATATTGGTGATATGTCACACAATAAGACAACTCCAGAGATGTGCAGAATGGAGCCATCTTCACAAGGAAGAATTTCTAGGTATGAAGGCAATCTATGATGTGGATCAGGGATAAATACAAGCACCAACTATTGATGACTAGGGACGAACTTTGGCACTAGCATGAATAAATATGAATTGGTCATGAAACATCAAGCATATGACCGAAATCAAGAGAACAAGAGGGACTGTGAAGTTCTCAAATTAAGGAAGATGACTGGTATTCAGACCCAGCCTCCAGCTGCCTTAAAGTCACCGCTTCTCTCTTAGTGCAGATCAAAATTATGTGTCTCATTTCTGATGAGGTCCTGAGCAAGGCACATCAGGCGCATCATCTGGGACAGTTACAGGAAAATATTTATGGGGTAGTTGATAGGAAAAGCACACAGCAAGAGGAAGGAATAAAAACGCCAGAAGACATTTCTCTCTGCAGCTGTCAGTAGGAGGCTGAACACCAAAAAAACGCTCCAAGAAGTTTTTGCAGTGCTTTTTCCTCAAGAGACGTGGATACAATGATACCTATTCAGTAGCCTGAGCCTCAGAAAAAGAGAGAATTATACTTCTATGTGCAGTTCTCTGTTCACATACATTGTCAAACAGCAAATGAGACAGAGAGAGAATAGTTCCTATAACAGAAAGAATTGTATCTATTGGGACCCTCAACATGTTAGAAATGCCAAACTTTTATTCATAGCATCTATGTAGTAGGACTTCTCAAAAGATAAAGAAAAATATTTTATCAACCTGAATCAATACTTGACTTTCTCATCAAACACTGCAGCATTCTATTCCTACAGGGTTGCCCGAGAGCTATCGTTTGAAACCACTGCCATCACATAAATCAATTATTTTATTATTAATAACAAGAATTTCCCCAGCAGTTGTAGTGGGAACAGTGTTCACATATTGATCTCCCCTAAAGCAGTTCCAGTATAGTAATGTAACTATCCTATGTTGCCATCTTTGCAAAGTCCCCACAAGTTATATAAAAAAACCAAAACACTTCTACACAGGGGCTGTGCCTCTAAACTATCTGATTTGTTTCTCCTGTGTTACAGAAGACTTTTCAGTGACACTTCAGTACGGGAGACATGCAACTACACTAGTTTTCTTTTATTTGTACCAGTCCATTAGATGCTTCTAAACTAAGCAGGGCAGGACAAACACTACCCAGGGTAAGAGAGAAGCAGCCTATCAAGATCTGATAGCCAGTGGTAAAGAATTTTTTAAGTGTATGTCAAATAAAAGACATTGATGGTAAGACTGCAAAACCTCATCCATTGATTATTTTAAAACTCAAGCAGGTATAATACTTTTCCCTCAAAAAAACATGTCAACAAAACCAATCAGGAGCGAAGGGAGCGAATGTATTACCATGTAGGTATCGTTCGGAAAAAGAATCCCAACAGGACACTTGAATACACTTTTATGAGATGGCTTTTGTCTCTTTTGAACTGCACATGCCTTACACCAGATGTGATTGTATCAGTGCCTTCTTCAGATGATGTCAAAATGACAAGCTATTGCAGACAGAAAGCAATGAAGAAGAGATCCCTTTTTTTTTCTGTGCTCATGAAGCAACAGAAAATAGCATAGGTGTTGATATATCGACTTGGTTAGTTGACTTAGATTTGAACCATGATCATATAGAAGCGTATCGTCTCTGACACTGCGTTAGGTGCCACAGCAAAGCACAGTCATTGCAGAACAAGACCACCATGGCTGGATCTTTTGCTTGAGTATAAAATCAGACACTGGGGACAAAGGGAAGCACAATAAATTGGAGTGAGACTATTAGTCACAGTCTCATATTTCGTTAATGATATAGCTTGCATGGCTGAGTAATCTTCATGTAAATAAGAAAGACTAACATCTCAATTTCACCCCGAATCAAGTCATCGACTTACGTTACATTGGTGTCCTTCCACCATTCTCTTCAATAACCTGTACATATGTGAGTGGGCAGTGGGGAAAAGCAAGGTTAATAATGGTTCGCTCACTGATCCAAAACATTATTTTCTCTGATTTAGGCCTATCAAAGTAATGTACAGTGCAATGATTAGACATAGCAACATTTGTGCATGCTGAAAGTAACAGACGAGGAATATTCAACACAACTGAAAAAGCCAAGACATTTATAGGCAGTAACCTGCATTGCAGCCAAAAGACTTACCCTATTGTATGAATTAACTTATTATTCAAAGATGCTTCAAATTTTTCCTTATTGCTTTAGAACTAAATGGAGATAATAGATACTAGAATGCAATCATAGAATCATAGAATGGTTTGGGTTGGAAGGGACCTTAGAGATCACGTCGTTCCAACCCCCAAAATCATATCTGGCAATTGACGATGATTTTGAAAATGCTATTTTTTATGCTGTCATTTGATGAACGAACAGATTTTCATCTTTCCATACAAACCAGATTGTATTAATGAAGCAAATTCAGTGCAAAATGGTTTGCTTGTCTTTGGACTTGACAGTGATTTCAAAATTTCAAAGCAATATGGCTTTGATGTATGAAGCAACTTGTAAACTTCTCTCCAACAACTTTTTTTCAGCTAACTACAAAAAAGCCCCAACAATTTTTGCTACATAACCATTCTACATAAACAATCAGGGAGGTCTAATTCACTTTTTCCTTTGGCAATATGTGAAAGAAAATGAAGTGGTATAGAATTGAAAGATGAATGCCTTGAATTGACAGCCTTTTTATGAAGTTATAGTTTATTGGGATGCAATAATGAGTTGAGTTTTCCATGCTTGACTGCAGTGATATTAAGATGCCTGATTGTGAAAATGGGAAATTGCATGGAATACAGAAAGACTGATGAGTATCTACTTTGAGGTGGATTTCTCTTTTGTTATAAATAGTTTGCCATGGACATGTAATTGCACCAGCTCAACTGTGCATGCCACTCTGACAAAAACTCTTTGCAGCATTGCCATAATTTTCTTGTTGATTTACAAACCGACAGTGGATTTACATGAAGTAAGATTAAAAATTTCTAAGTCTTTTTTCCAAAGGGTCTCTTTTGTATAGTTCTGCAGTGGTACAAAACTCTTCTCTTACTTGGCAATGACATTGCGCTGCTTTTCTCACCACTTTTGTCCTTGGGCGTTAAGTTCACTGTGGTTTGAAGTTTTGCTTTGTTTATACCTAAAAGTTCTCCATCTCACAATGAAGTCCAGTGTCTAATTTCTCTGAACTGTAACACATGCACTTCTGAGACTAATTCACCTGTCCTCTGAGGACTTCACTGAAACTTTAATTCTTCTCCCCACTTTGGCTCTGTGTAGCTGTTTTCACTTGTTTAGTTTTTGTAGTAAATAGATCAGCCTTAGTTGCAACACTTTTGGAGTCAGTATGGAAGGACTTCACCAAGGAGGAAGATGAAAATGTAGTAGCTACAGAAGTTCTTATTCCCTCCACTATACTCTGTCTTTCCTCACAAATTTGTTGCAGAACTATCTGTTACTGCATAATAACTATACAAAAGTGAGAGTTTCTAGTATAAAGGAATTATACATTTTCTCATACTTTATTTCCTGACAAGCAGAAAACCAGTAGTAAAATATTTCCAAATTTGTCTACAATTATTGTGAAAGTAGCATTAATATTAAGGTAACGGCAGATTTTTTATTTCAAGAATATGAACAATTGAGAAATCTACACTGAGTTAAGATGGTATCTTTCTGTAGAGTGACTCAGTAGGATAGGTCATAAAACACAGGATTCAAATTCCAAAAGGCATGATTTTCTGCATTACATGAAGTAAAAACCCAGCAAACTCCAAAACAGCCTTTCATGTATGTAAGGAATTTATCAATGTAACCTGAGTTAAAATGATAAAATACCATTTCAATAGAACACCGTCATTTCTCTCATCCTTCTCTTTCCTGTATTGTAGTCTATACCTCTCTGTACACATCTTAATTCAAGACCAAATCTTGAAAATGTTTACTCCCAGGTGTAACGCTTACTACACCGAGGAGTCCCATTGAAGTCTGAGAAGGCTGTTAAAGAAAAGAGTATCCCAGGAGACCAGTTTAGACTGAAGAATGTAGACAGGGTGTTTAGAGGGTGCTGCACAGTGAATACGAAAACAGTCTGATATTTACGTTGGTTTTGTAGTCTTCCCTAGCAGTAGAGATGGATTTTATGAACTGATGGGCAAATTCAATGTTAATTCAAAATGCATCAGCCTGCTTCAGAAATCTCAGCTCTATATGTTTAAGACTATAATATAAATGCCTATTATTGTTTTCCCACTAAGTCTACCATTCACACAGTCTTTGTTACTTATTCAACTTCTATTATACTGTTCTTTTAAATCAACACTACACTTTTGAAGCCACCATGTTTACCCATACAGAATAATGGGGGATATTCTCACAGAATTATACTACAGAGACTTCATGATCAACCAGCTTTGAGGTCTCTTGCAGCATAGATTTCAGATGGCTAGGTGAGAAAAAATGTGGGTTTTATTTTCAAATGCTTAGCACCTACCATGAACCCAGTTTAGCCAACAATGACAAAAGAACAATAAAAATCCTCTCAGCTCCCACTGAGATCCTCAGTGGGACCAGGTTTCCAGAAGGTTTCAGAAGCTGTCTGTCATGATACTCTGACATCAGAATTGCTTCTGTTGACATTTCAGTGGGCAACAAACTTTATAAAATATGGGTTTGTTTATGTATACTGAAGTTTTAAAGTAGCTGGCCATGATTCTTCACCGGAGAGACATATATTAGCAGCACATCTTCCATGACATTCAGCGTTCCCTGCGCTATTTGAGAAACTAATGGCAGAGTGGAAACACATTTTAAACGGAGACGAAATTAGAACAAAGAGCCACCTCACCGGTTTGCTAGACGTGATGGAGGAGGAATATGTGGTCACCATAGCCATGGGTATGGTGGGTGCTAAGAGGCAGCTGAGAGCTTCCCATACAAACACCGTCTTTCTTCCATCTGATAAACCAACATTGTGCCACTGGCTGCAAGGGCTACCTACGCACCATCCAAGCACGTGTTACACCCACGCCAAACAAGCGAGCAGCGTTAAGTACCCACATTGTATAAAATACATGGTTAACCAAATGACTCACTGTATCCTACAGAGGATAGTAGGTGAACAAAGTTTCTCTATGCTTAATAGCTTGCAGGAAAAACAAGCAAGTAAATCACAAAAGGAAAAAGAAGTTGTAGCATTCAGATAATGAAACAATTGCCCACTTCAAAATAATGACAAAAGCACCTTCCACAAGGGATTTTCTTTCCTTTTTTGGGTTTTGTTTTTGTTTTTGTTTTTTTTTCTTTCCCCTGGATATATACTATGGTCTATATCCCTTTTTGCCCTGCTTTATCTATATCCCTTAGTTATTTTAAGGGCTACAGATGATTCTGCCTCAAAACAAAAACAAAATAAATGAGTATTTTACACAGTGTATCAGAAAAGAGAGTTTAAAAAATGCATAGCCTTATGCCTTGAGCCTCTACAAACACTCTTAAAATCAAGCAATTCAATGCTTTTCACGTCAATCATATACAGAGGTCTCCAATGCCTCCGAATTTTATGACCTGTCACTCATTCCGATCCCAAAGGTACCCCTACTAAATACAAGCTTAATGACCCTAGAAAGCATGGTTGAAAATTTCTGCTCTACAAAAACGTAAATTTAAAGCACAATAGTAATAGAAACTAAAGAAGAAAAAAACTGGCAATTTCTTATTAAATAATACTTCTATGCCCTTGGATATGGGCAGTCTTTGTATATACTGAGATATACATTTTGGTCTTGGATGGATGAAAATGATGCTCAAAGACATCTGCAGACAGTAAGTGATATCATCTTAAACTAATGAAGATTATAGACTATCTGGATTGGTTTATTCCCACTTTAATCCCTTACAATACATAATGTCTCCTGTTTCATTGTATTTGAACTCTTATGATAAACCAGAAAAATTTCTGCTATTGGTCAAACTCAATATACTAGCTTATACAGAGCTTCCAAAATCTCACCCTACTGCAGACCTGGAATTTAAGTTGCATTTTCCCTTTACATTAAAGATGGGGGTAATCTGCAAAATCCGTGCACTGCCCTGATATTCAGTGCGCGTATGTGAGCTGTCTCACTGAGAGAAGAATACCACTAAGAAACCAAGTAAAATCACAGATATTGACTCTATATTTTTTCAAGGGACTCACAGATGAAGAAATGAAATATTAATAATGCTTTGTAGGGCAATGATCAAAGAAATACAATAGTCCAGCAGAAAAAGAGAGGGAACAAATGGCCGTATCTACTGTGTTAATGAGCCTGGCAGCAGAAAATTAATTGGGTACCAAGTGTATAATAATGTGAAGAACTTTCGTCTCCATTTGCCATGAGTAGCACTGGAACTCTTATAAATAAAGTTAAAACGGCCTGGAAAATGTGTTAACCATTTGCCTCATTGTTCTAGCTGTTCGTTAAAGCTTACTTGGAAGATTCTGTTCAGAGGATTCAGATGATACAATTTAACATACTCCTCAACTTCACTGATTTACATAAGCTAAATTATCAGTTCCAATGAGGAAGTAGAAATAAAACAAAGAGATTTAGGTTTTGTTTTGTTTTTTGTTTTTTTTGGTTTTTTTTTTTAAGAAAAATGTCCTGTGTTACCAACATGGCAACTCTAAAAATCAAATGACCTACACAGACTGACCTTAATATTGTTAACACTTGCATTTCGCCTTTTAAGGCACTCCATACTACTTTTCATCTGATGTACAAATATAAAATACTAGCATGAATCATCATTGTTATACCACTCCTTAACACTTTACATGTAAAGGCATTATTAGGATGGTACAAAGCCATTTTAAATTCTTATACACTCATAAAAACATTTTTGTTATAAAACTGAGAAGCAATTACTTTTGCAGAAGTTTCAACTAATAAAACCTATGAGAAAAATAGGTATCATTGATGACAAAACCAGAACTACAGTGGCTGATATGGTTCCTAATGTTGATGAAAATACATTTCCTCATGCTGATGCACATAATATTATACCTGACAAGTGCAAGACCTAGAGCTATGAAGAGCCACTTTCTAGCAAGAGCAGGACAGGAAACCTTTGATATGAAGATATCTTGCCTATTGAAATGTAATAAAAAGTACTAACCAAGAACTTCTCTTTCACAAAACAATCAGATTTGCAATTGCAATACCACATTCTTCTCAGCTGGATACAAGTAAAAGATTCTTTGTGGTGTTCCTCAAAAGACCTGGTTGCCCCAACTCCAAACCAATGTGGTGGGTATCCATCTAACACCATCACCATTGCAACTGCTGTTTCACAGGCTTCTTGGCAACCTCAGCAGAGGACAATGTAGGATTGAATGTGTCATACCAATTTGAAGAATAAATTTAATCCTGAATATAATTTAATTTTAATCTCCATTTTCCAATCCTTCTTCAGTAAGTTAATTTTATTTTGTCAAAGCACTTCAAATAAACTAAATATTTAGAGGTCAACTATGTTGACTATATATGCAAGTGCATTTAGCAGTTTGGGTGCATGCTGTATTTTAAATATTGTAGGTGGCCTTATCAATAATTAATTATACAGTGAATATGCAGAAAGCCTATCCTTTAACAAATCCACCAGATTAATAGAAGTGTTACTGCTTTTTTGGGTATTCTTAGATTGGTCTCACTAAGTCCTACTGATCACCTGATATGTAAATTTTGTCCTTTTTCATTTGGATTTTCTTATCCCATTCCCCCTTCCTAACCTGAAATAGAGCTCTGCATATCTTGAGAAGTATGAGAAATACGGCATGAAAAAATACATGTCAGAAAAAAATCATTCTTCTTTCAGATTTTGTGTGTTGTAGACTTTCAGACAACATGAATTGAATGGGTACAGGCTTTAGCCACAAAGAGATAACTTGCTCACTTTTCAGTCTTCTTGTTTTGGTACAAACCCAAACCAAAACAAAAATCTTGGGTGTATTATGCCCTTTTTTATGGACTAGGAAAGCAAGTTCTTCTTAAGTTTTGAATATGGAACGTGGCTCTGAGGAATGACCCAGGTAGGAATTAAGGGAAAAGTACTAACAACCTCTAGGGAGATTTTGTGGAGACTTTACTGATACCACCATAAAGAACAAGAATACCTCAGGGTAAGCATATGGCTTGTCCGCACATGTCTGCTAAGATATGCTGTTTCTCAGGGTACCGTATTTGTATCACAATATTCTGAAACAGATGAACACAAAAATAGTCCTTATCTTTACAATACATGTCTTTCCTGAACAGTATCAAACCGGTGTCATAATGGTACAATAAGGTTGTCTAAATTCATAAATATGAATTAAATATGAGCACCAGCTCTATTCCTTATCAAAACTCTTCAGTTTCCTTGCTAATGTTTTGAGTTTTAGCAATTTTTCAGCAATGATCTCTGCAAGTTAAAGCTGCCATGTGAAAAAGAATCAGACACAAGTGGGGGAGATGGACGAACAGGGTACAGTGTTTCAGCTGTTCAGAGTCTGAAAAACGGGTTAACATCGGTGCTGAGAGCAGAAAGGGAAGCATGCTAGCTCTCCGCGCCACCAGGAGCTGAAGGACTGAGATGTGACTCGTGAGACACAATTCTGCCTTCCCTTCCATACAGCTCCTTTGCAGGCAAGCTATTTCATAAATACTGACTTGTATAAAAAAATTAATATGTTCATTTTCCTCACTAAAACCGAAATCCCATCACTGCTGGCATAACACCTTGGGACAGTGAAACAAATGCTATTTATAACATCTAGCAGTAACCCAATATCATCAGGTATTCAAATATATGCCTTCAGCTACAGCATTTCCCTAAAGCATTCAATCCTTTTAAAGACCCAGGTTTTGTGGTAGCAGTTAAAAAATGTTACTTCTACTTGATTAAGAGAACCATTTCATTCCCTAAAGGTATCAGATGTTACCTGACAGGAGCAGAGACAAGAATTGAGCCTTGTTTCACAGAAGAAATATTAAAAACGCTCGACAAAATCAGTGTCACTGAAATAAGTTGATGAAATACAGCATTTGAGAAACAGAGCTTTGGTTAAAAGCTGCTGGCTAAGACTTAATCCAGGGAACAGCAAAACCAACGTGCACATACGCGAAAAAAGAAAGAAAAAAAAACCCAGCAAGCTGCTTGGAAAGGCTTTTAGAAGTTGATAAAGATTATCAGCAAAGGCTTGTGTGCTCTCATAGTTAAAGAAGTAGACAGACTGGGAGTCGCTGTGTCTAACCTCTCCAAACAGAAAGATTCTGTGTTGTTTTTAAGTGCTGACATAAGGTGAGGGTGGTAGCAAGAAGGGACCTTCTGTACAGACTACAGGAATAAACAAATCTGTTTATAATTATTATTTTTATGGGACCAGTAATTTTATGCCTGATAAGTAATTAAGGAAAAAAAAAAAAAAAAAAAGAAACTAATGAAGAATTCTGTATCTCCTGTGCTGTAGGTCTGGGGTTTCCGAGGGGGTGAAGGATGAGTCAGAGCATGACTCAAAGAGCTGTCATGCCAGCACAGGGGGAATTGAGAGCCACCTTCTGTCTTACCCTCGCAGTGGGTGATCTGGTCTCAGCAGTGCTGCAACATTAGTCATCTGACGGCAATAAATCTATGCAACATTAAAAACTCCTTGCCATAAACACACAAAGCCATAGAAATAGAAAAAGGGCAAAAGAGCAAAGAAGGAGCAACCATGTGGATGTTCTCGCAAGACGTGGACCTTTCCAAAAGACTACTTGGCCATCCACACAGGATGAACAGTGGGCAGGACGCACCTCCAAACCTGATCACTGCCTTTGAACCAGACATGGCTTACGTGTCAACCTGGATCTGGATATACCAGACCTATAACCCCACACCTAACGAGTATTCTACAGTTCAGTAAGAATCATCAGCTGGTTCCTTATACTGATTTCAGCAGATCATGCAAAGTGTTGGGTGTAAAGCCTTATAGTTCCAGCGTGGATCTTCATTAATTTTAAAAATAAGAATGCTTCTGTGACTTGGTGTTTCCAAGTAAGGAAAGAACTGCAGAAGGGTGGGGAAACCATATTCCATCCAAGGAGCACAGCTCAAAGGCATTAAAAAAAATGATCAGAAATTCACATATTCACAAGAGTAAGACTAGAGAAATGGAGCACTATTACAAAATGCCCTGCCACAGCCCAAGGGCTTGTCTGCTGTGAATAATTTTTGGATTTTGGCAGGAACACATGCTAGTTTAATTTGCTTCTACAAAATTTTGTTTACTTGCAGTTCCTTCTTTACCAACCAACAAGCTGTTTTGAGCCACTACTTCCAACGTTGTTAAAACATATACCCAAACCTGAAAAGCACTTAGTGTATGGCTGCTCCACCACTTTCCTCTTGAGGGCATTTACAAAACAAAGACTTTACAGATTATAAATATATCCAATATGAAATTACAGATTGAGAGCTATCTGTCAAAAAAAAAAAATGGTCAGGAAAACCATGAAATAAATTAAAAGCTTTAAACTCTACGCTGTTACCATGGGAGGAAAATAGCCCTTATGCTAGGACTAAAGCAAACAAGTCAATCTAAACTGAATGCAAATAAATGTTTGCTAGGGACAAAGATTTCAATTTGTCAGTTCTAGAGTTATTTGAAACACTGAAAAAATACTTCCACAAACAGTTTCGAAGAAACAGTCCTGCAATGGGTATCTAAATGTGGCAGTAAGATAAGACTGTAAACAAATGCACAGATGCAGAGTGAAACTTACAAATTTAATTACTCATGATTGCTGAGTATTGGTTTTGTTGCTAAAGTAGTATCATCATCAGTAATCAGTCAACAACAGTATATCTAATTTTATGGCACCTGTAACAAATTCTTTGATGTATGGCATAGAGCATGGTTTTAAGAAAAAGAATAATGATTCATTAGGGACAAAAAAAACCCCCAAATTTTCCAGAATATTTTCTGGTTTCAAAACTGTATCCACTTGTAACTTTCTCTTCCCTTTCCCCTCCCTGCTTTCTTTCTCAATCCAGTAGGATACACAGGAACTTTCTAACACTCAAACTTAAGGTAGATAAAAATAAATGTGTAACAGAACAAAATGAAATTACTAAACTTTGCATCCAGGATATACAAGATGTTTTAGCCTAACTGCGTTAGTTACAGAAGAAAGTAAAAAGTAACGTGAGAAAACCTTTTGTATTTTTCTTTTTAGAAAGGTAGCTTTTGTCTCCCAAATAGAAAAAAAAAAAAACCAACCCAAAACTAATCACCTGGAAAAGATAAAAAACATGAGGATTTCTACTGCCCACAACTTCAGATGAAGCTCTATTGAGAGTGCTTAACCAGCAAAAAGGAAAGGAAGGGCAATGCAAAAGCCGGAAAAAAGGAAATAGTGTGTTATCAAAGGACTATTAATTGCTCCCAAAGTAAGAGCAAGTGATGATCTTCTTCCTTTATTTACTTGGACTTTCAGCTGTCTAATCAAAGAAATGTTGTGTTGGTTGCGCTGAAAGAAAACTGTACCTTTTGTTTCAGTTATTGCCCACTAGACCTTAAGGGCTTTCATTGGATTGGTTTTATAGCTCACTACTGCACTTTGGAGAAGAAAAGGAGCAGCAGACAGCTTCCAACATCAGCTTATATGGTAAGTAAACAGGAACAGGATTGCAGAGCACCACTCAGCTCACTGAAGTTTTGCGACTGTTATTTCTTGGTTGGTCCTTCCTCCAAAGTCGAAATTTCTAGTTATAGTAAATTTACTGCATTTGGAGACCTGACTTGCTAATTACAATTAGCTTTGCTATTCAAGCCAATAGATCAAAAAAAAGCTAAAACAAAACAACTTTCCACATGGAAGACTTAGATTACAGGTTTTGGGTACTCGCGTTCCCAGCTCAAAGCAAAGCAGCGCGGCACACACTACATTTCCAGCCGCTCTCTTGCAGCTAGTACCTGACTAAATAAAAATTGGTTTCTTACCGCCCTGCAGACCTCAGTATATTAGATTTTTGCCTTCAACTCTAAAACCTGGAAGAAGAAGAGATGGAAATGCAGCTCCTCCTTTTGTCCTTTGCTCCCTGCATCCCTCTCATACAACCCACTCACCAAAGCGTGCCCTACCAAAGCCATGGAAGTATGAAAGTATCAAGTCCTCTTTCTGTTCAGAACAGTTAAGCTGTATAATTTGCCTGCAGGCAGAATAGGGGCAAGCAGCTTTTCAAGGTTTTTATGGCATAAAAGAATTCTTAAAACAGCAAAATCATTTTGGAAGAAAATTTCTAACTCCTGCTGGAGAGAGCAAAGACATTCCAGATGATCTGTAAATAATATATAATATACGCTGATTTTTTCCTCTAAATTTGCTCTATTCTGCCTTTTTAAGGCTTTCTCAACATTGAAAACAGAGCCTATTTCTAATAATGGATACCATTACAGAATGCGTGTGTACTGGCTGAAAACAACCGCAAGCACATTTCTCAGAGCATGTACGACTTTATAGTTACTTCTGTCCAAGATGAGGCCTACAGGAGTGAAGAAAACCTACAATGATACTTTGCACCAAAATTTTTTACCCAAGATGTTTACTGTACTGCAGATGTTATAGGTTTATTTCTTTTCTTAGACGCTGGCTGAACACAGCAACCCGTTCCCCTGGGAGTTTGGGAGCCAAGGCACACGCCAGGTATCCCAGTAAATGTCTGCCTGCGTCCATAAGAATCCAAACACCATTAAAAAAGCCAGTCTCAAGGGGCTCAGACGAAGCTCGTGCTTTACGGCACCTGACCAGAATTCTGGCACCTCAGTGAGGCAAACACATAGAAAACGGGCAATTTATGAAAAAGCTTGCAGCACAACAGCGTCAGCTCCGGGTTAACCTCGGTTATTTTATGTCCCCCCCCCCCCCGCCCCCACCTTTTACCCCAGCTGAAGAGAGGAGCAGCGAGATGAAAGAGGAGTAATCAGGCGCACTAGAAGCGCTTAACTTGCAGAGAAGGGGCAGGAACACTTGCCTGTCACAGGAAGCAACAACAACACACGGGCATTGTATCCCAAACCTGTCCCAACAAAGGCAGCTCTGTCCCTCTATTTACTTTTCCCAGTTTGTCTTGCTTTGTGCCTCTGATAAACTGTCAGGACTAGTCCCTCCAAGGACTATATTCCCCCCGAAAGAACACTCCCTGCCAGCCTCACATATGGTACAGTTTCTTGTACTTCAGAAGCCTGCAGTTCTCATAAGGACTCTTCATGTTTTCCATAATAATTTGAAATACTTTTCGCATTATTTCTCCAGCTGTGCTGTGTACAGACTGAGCAGCTCTACAAATCCTGCCCTATAACGTTACTTACTCTTCGCTGGTGCTGCAAGCTTGTGGGCTAAACTGCAGAAACATTAAAAAATAGAGATCAGATAGCTGAATGCCAAACTCAGTACCAGTGTGTACACACAAAACGGACAACTTTACCAGCGCTACCCAGGCGCTGAAATAAAGCAAATTTTAAATCAGATTAGTTCATTTGGCTCCAAACAAGCGAAATGCTCAGGTTTCTCAGCTCCAGAGGCATTTTTTTAAAAGCTGATCAGGCTGAACTACATCCCAGAAATTAACACTACCAGCAAGCTTATAGAGCAGGACATCTACTTGATAAAATAACAATTTTCAAAGGTCTTGAAACAGTCAGCACTTTTTAATTTTTTAAATATTCCTCAAGAACAATTCCTCAGGTGGGGACTCATGCAATAAATCCGCCTCGCCGGGGTCCGGCTTTGTTTGCTTTGGAGCTGGGGAAAGCTGGAGCTCAACAAGGGATAGTTGTGGAGTAAGAGTGTCATTCAGGGACTTGTGCCATACCACTGCTCTTTAAATTCTCTTATTAAATGAATAGCTTATTTTGCAATACTTTGTCTGCACAATCAAGCTAATAGCAAAGCCTAGAATACAAGAACTGTTAATACCAGGGTGACTGAGACGTCCACTTGCAAAAGCCAGAGAGAGAAAGGGGATAAAATGCATGTCTCAGGACGGGAAATGTTCCACGCTGAGAGTACAGAGTGGCCTTTTTCTGAGGAATGATGAGTGCTTCGCAGCTGCCCTGACCTCATTATATTCACTCTGCTGAAATTCAAACTTCCTATTCTTAGGAAGGTGAAGGAAGAGGTTTTTAAACCCGCCAGTCATGGATGATTAGACATCTTCCTTCCACTGATAATTTAGGGGAGCTAGGTGCCTGAACAGCACCCGTGCTCTCCAAAACCTCACTCCCAGGAACGCAGCTTCTGGCAAGCAGTTTTTTCATGGAATAATTTCACATGCCCACGTTCACCCACCACCCCTCTGAGCTTCAACAGCTACAGTTCAAAATGAGAGATCACCTCTGGCAAGCCTGAAACAGATTAGTGATAAATTGCTTCTCCTCCTATTAAGCACTTTTCAGCACAGTATTCTGGCCAAATCAGTAGGTGACCATTCTCCCCAGGAAGGCACAGGGACCTGAGGGAATGAAGATGAAAGCCTTTTTATCCATAGATAAATATAGTACATTTTAAATTCGTTAAGATCCTCATCTAACTCCTCTGAAAACAATACATTGCTCACAAAGCTCTTTTAATGGGAATTATAGTGGATTACCAGCAAGTACACATTCAAAGATAATCCACATTTTAGAATTTAGTACTTCCTCACAGATGCTTTTGTCTGCCTGTCATCAGCATTTTTGAGCATTTCTTGTTGTACTATTATGCTTTCACTAACCTAAAGCAGCAATGCAAATATTTATGCCCAGTGCAGTTAAAACCGGTGGTTTCAGTGGGACATCACACGGGTGCCGGTTTCTTCGCCACGCACCAGCTCGAAGTATCACATTCCAGCATCCTGTTCTTGACGTCACTGAAACCGTTCCCATTTACACCAAGAGTGCAGCCTACGCTTCAATATTCTGCCACAAAAACTTTTCCCTTAGAAAGGAGACGCATTCCCTTCCAAACCAACAGTGGCTTCCTGAGAAGGTGGGGTTTCTCAGAAGAGCAATTTCCAGAGACACGGTGGACCTCTGCTACACGACTACGCACCAGACCTACTGTTCTCATCTCTCTCCCTGGATTCTTGCAGTCTTTCAGGGAGCCACAGGGCTGCTATCTTCTCTTGTTTACATCTACTTGAATAGGCTAAATTCCAAATCAGGATGAAATTAGGTTGTTGCCATGGACTTCTGAGTTGACTTTAAGTTTTTGCAGACTGCGTCTTTATGAAGTTATCTTTTGATGAAAGTCCTAATGGTTTGTGTGACCACAGGAAGAGAGATCAGGAATTATATTTTCCGTCATTATTCTTTCACGTTTGAGAACAAAATGTCTTTTTGTTTCCCAAACAAAAAACTTGTATGTAAAAGAAATACAGATGAAATTTTCCTTTGATCGAAAAAGGTCTTCCTAAGCAAAAGACCTGCAGGTTATCTAAGAACTGCGATTTTATGATTTTGGTCACATTTTTTCTCACATAGCAAAATCACCTATAAAAATAATTCCTGTGAAATGTATAATAAGAAATTTAAATTTCAATCCACAAAAGACAAAATCTAGTAGTTTACTCCAGCTCCATGTAGTTCTGGCATTGCCCAACGTAAAAGCTGGATTCTGAAATAACAGAGGACTTGGTCTTCCAGAATTAATATTTTTATGCTCACCTTCCTTCTGATTAAAAATCTCAGAAACGCATACACCCAATGATACAGTGTGATTAAAAAAGGAAGAAACCAGAAGCCGTATGAAAGTGCTCTAGGAGGAAAGCCCACTGCAGTAGCTGAGTATGCACCTGACTCGTGTACAAACCAACCATCCAAAGGCTAAAAGCGGGTCCACCTCCAAATGATTTTTACAATTGATGAGGCTAAGCGAGGAGGCTGGGTCCATACATCAAAGGAAAAACATTTATTTCAGACTTGATAAGTATCTGCACTCATCCATTTAATCATGCTATATTGATCGTGTGCTTGCTAGAAAGAATTTTTTCCCCTCATCCAAGCGATCCCCTTTGTATAGGCTCATTCTCTTATGCGTCGTATTCTGTCAAGTATTTTTTTATTCAGACAATGAGCTGCATGTAATTTTTTCATTACTAGAACAGAAATTAAGGCATAAGAAATCTTCAGTCACTTTCTAGATAGGACTACAAAGGCACCATATCATCTGTATAATAGTTTTGCATCATTTAATATCATGAATAGTTCTACAGTGTACTAGAATACATGGTACAATAAAATTAGCGTAAGATACCTCTGGTGCATTCAAGGAGAAAATATTTGTGTTTTCTGAATGTAAAGAGAGAATTGTAAACTGCAAACAGTTAACCTTCTGTGTTGATTAATAAGTCTAGGGACCACATGTCATGCATGCGATATTTATTACTCTGTTCTTTGTATTTCAGAGGTAAGTATATAAAATACCTGAAACACTATAGCAATTGTCAGACTCAGCTTTGGCGATTATGTAAAAGACAACTCCATTAATAGGAAAGAGACTATAAATAAAAAAACATGATAAATTTCATTGATCTAACGCCCTCTGAACGCGTAACTCATAAAGGTGTTTGAGAACATTCAGATGCCTTGTTTGAACAGCAATCCACGTCTGTCAGTAATTTGCATTTTAAATTCTTGTGTTAGCTTCAGGGAAAAGCAGTGGGTGTACTCAGGCGGCTAGAGGTATGAGGAAGAAGAGATAAGAAACATTAAAATAGAAACGCAAGAAAAAGTGTCTATTTCAAAGTGTGCACTGTTAATTAATAGGTTATGAGCCAAAAAGAAAATGCATAAATATTCCAGTGATGGGTTTCACAGTTTAAAAATAAATTTAACTCAGAATTCAAAACAACTCCAGCAGACATTTTTTTTCTAGCAAATACCTGCTTTTCCAATTCATGAAGTATTTTCCCTTGATTTTTTAATGCAGGCAAAATACACTTTATTTAAGACCAAATCTTTTGTTAGTAAAGTACAAACAAATTTGGCTAATGACAACAACCAACAGATTATGCCTGAAATGCGTGGACTACACTTATTTGTCCTGAACTAGGCTTGAGCCTACAGTAATCACAGGAAGGTACTCAAATAGGTGTACGGGCGAATGTGCCATGGTGAAATAAATGCCTGACCAATCAGACTAGATGAGTGACCCTACCAGGCACCAACCTGTGATGCAATTAATGCAGTCTGCGTGTTCCTCAGGAGGACTAGAAGGTATCTTGTTCCATGGATTCACGAAGACTCCAAGAGGCCTTATGCCTACAAGGGATCACCTGTTCACAGTCGAAGAAGAGGTACTCCATCCTGAATCAGATCTGTACAGTGACAAGCAAGGAAAATGTCTGCCCTGCTATAACCAGTTTTGGGAACTGTCTAATGCATGGAAAATATACCAGGAGTGAAAAATATCTAGCTTTGGAGCCTAGGGATGAGAGTAAAGGGATGCAATGAAAATTGTACACCCTAAGCCAGCTTCTCTAGCACAGGACAACCATGTATTGTACATCCTAGTTATTTGTCATGCCCAGAAAATGCTTCCCCAGTTGGACGGACGGAGGATTTGACTGGCCTAAGTAAAAGACACAGATGGACTGGGTTATTTCCTTACAGTTGCCACTGCCTCCTTACATCATCTGATCATGAGTTGATCTGGTAAGCAGAAAGATAAACCATAATCCAGCTGAGACCTCATTGGTTTGTCTCCTTCAAGCAGAGAAAGCTCAGCAACCTGCCTGCAGTAAAGGGATACCAAAGTACCCCTGTACTGAAGTACCGAAGATACCGTAGGAGAGTCTATAGATTATATAGGATAGCCACCTGCCTGAAATAGGCTGGAGTAAGAAGGAATTTGCCTGCGAGGAGCAGGCTGGACAAGGTTTTCTACTGTCCTCGCAGCATTAGAAAAAAAGAAGTTGCACAATATGGATACTATTCAAATTTTGTCATAACTCGTGAATTTGGAAACCTCCCAATAGGCAAAGTCTAGGGTGGTAGAACATTGACAGCCATCTCTAACGCAGCAGAAGCTGGTGGGCCTAGAGAAATGGTCAGGTCCAGCCAGCAACAAGACACAATTTGAGCACTGGAAAAAGAGGAGGACACCCTCAGGCTCTACACCTCTGTCCTCCTACCACTTTGATTAATGCAGTCTCTAAACAGACCAAGAATTTTTCTGTCCCCTATCTATATCCATGCACTGCTTATGCCTAATTATGTTTTCTTCAGAAGTGCTTTTTAATAATTTGAAGCCTGCTGCTTAAGCCCTTGTCACACATCTGTGACATCCTTGTGATGTCAGTTCATTTATAATTAAACACGAGAGAGCTTTATGATCTGTCAGTCATCATTTATCTAGGAGGTTGTCCTATTTATCCAATTAAACAGGTATTGTCAACATATTATAATTTTTCTGGAATGTTTGCCTAGTGCTGAAGCCCTGTACCATTTCATTTAATTTGTGTACACTAAAATCTAAGCAAAATTCTTCTGAAATCAAGAAGTGCTATAATAAAAACAGTAGCTTCTGAGTTGGTATTATCTCTGAGTTCTCAGGTAAGCTTCACATACAGATTGAATATGGATTTGCTATTGTATACTTTAATGTGTATTACTCCTTTAGTTCCCTTTCAAGTTAATATAAATTTTATTGTAATTTATCTGACAACTTGGTTACTGGCAGGAGAATTCATTTTGCTGAAAGATGAAGAAGAGAAAATAAAAGTAGTACCATATTGAAAATAATATAAAATAAGGAATGAGAATGAAGCAGTATAAATTTAAATTTTACTGTTTCTGAGAAGAAAAAGACAGAAGTCCAGGGAGATGTCTTGCTCACATATTTCTTTATGCTACAGAGTCTAAGTGTGAAGAGCATCAGGCTTCCAAGATTATAGATCTTATCATCAAAGCTTAGAAATCATCTTGAATGTTCATTCAGAAGTTTTTAGTTCGACTGTGATTTCACACTACCAACATGATTCAATACATTTGAGTTTATAACCTATAAATTAATTTATAAAATTTTTGAAACCTCTGGATGTGCTTAGTCTACCAAGAGCCCACTTAACGACTAAAATAGCTATTTGGTGTACGTGGTTTCTAGGAATGTCCGACTTCACAAGCATCTGAAATGATTAAACAGCTCCCTAGACAGCCTTGGGAAAAGTTCCTTGGGAACTTACCATTAGCTACACTGATATAATCTACAATTATCAGGCAAGCTCCAGGACTATCTCTGGAATCTTCTAGAGAAGCTCAGAAACTTAGATGAAGTCAAATGAAATTAATTTTAAGCTTGACATCACACCACATAATGCCTCCTTATTCTCCAAACTCTAGATGAGAATACTTGCGTAGTGGGACTCAGGATGCTAGACTCTACACAGCCTGAGAGACTGAACTACACCTGTTTTCCAGGAGATGGTCCAAATCCAGCAGCTTTCAAATATTCAGATGGAAGAATCTAACTTTTCCTATTGGTTCCCTAGAGTCCCCTGAGGGACTAAGTGGCAGCTAATGGGGACTGTGCTGAATCTAAGCTAGATGAATCAGAATATCCTTCACAGTTCTTCCAAGGTACCTACTTTTGTCAATCAACCCTATAAGAAATTTAGGCTGATATGTCTGTCAGACAACACCTTGCTTACCTGGGGCCAGACCTAAAACTGAGGTGAGGTAACTGCCTGAATTTGACACCATCAGCAGAGTAGACTAGATTCCAAAAAGCCATTCCAAGATGCTACTGGTGAGCTTATGAGCTGCCCCAATAAAAAAATTGCAGCTGTGGATCTTAATATTTGTGTTTCCGTCTTGTATATCTAAATGTTTAGGTGAAACTGCTCAGAAAAACAATCTGAATTCTTCTTTCTTCCTTGTTTCTTCACATATATTAAGGCAGTCACATTTTGCTCTAGCAGACAATAGAGACTGTGTTACAGGAGACAATATACTTTTGTAAGAACTTACAATGGAAGAATAATATTTGGAGATGTCAGGTGATGGCGAGTTAACCTACACACAGGTGCACCTTTATGGAGACAGTGTTAGGCTCCACTTTCGTTCATTTTCTGAATTCCATGTCAAGCTGACTAAGTCTAACAACTGGAAAGTTTTCAAGATGAAAAGCACTTGTCAACATGACTCAGCCAAGGAATATATTTAAAACCAGAGAACTCAATTACCTTTGTCTGTGCCCTGCTAAGGACTGCAATTTTAGGTGTGACAGAAATTTTAATGATAATGATTTGGAAGTCCTAACTGAGAATCAGCTTTTTAATGCTAAGGTAACAGCATTTAAATAAATACCAGATGAATGCTTTAAAACTAAATACTATGATTAAATATTACTCAAGACAGGAATGTCCGGTAAAAAAGTGAAGATGTGAAACAAAAATATGAAGAGCCAGCTTAGATTCAAGTAATTTGAAAGGCTTTGAAAGGCACAGAATATGCAAACTTACCTGGTCAACAACATTCAAGCCTCTCTACAATCTATAAAAATTGATACTGAACTTTATTAATACAAATGTCCCTCAAATTAGCATTTTTTTCCACTCGCTTATTTCTCTACTGAATAGAAATACATCTTTCAGTTGATATATCATGAAGTGTAAATGGTGTTTGGAAAATTATTCTCAAGCACTCAGTGTGGCTCAACTTTGTTCTTAAAGCAGATTTGCCACTGATTTGCAAGTTGGGCTAATTTTCAAGGCATTTGAAAAGCATTTAAATGCTCTAAAAAGGCAGGTCATTTTGCAATCTTTATCTTGTTAGCTGTAAAAATTCTGATCAGTCAAATGCTAACATCAGAAGAGATACAGGCAAATAACACCTATTATCATATTCAATATGACCTCTCTACATAATAAGCTGGTTTTGCAAAGGGACATCAGCAACAGAAAAGTTAGAACTAATGAAGAAATAAGTTGTACCTTTTCAGCTTGCCAAAAGGAGGACACATCAGGACACAGGAGTCAGTGCAGAACTGGGAGTGGTATGCAAGAAACTGTGAAAAAGAGTGTCTGGCTAACACTGTCTTAGGGTAACACGAAACATTGACTTTTTTGTAAATCTAGCCTGGTAACTGCATCAGAAACATCTCAACCTTGCAAATCATTTCATTAGAGACACTGTGAACTTAGGATTGTGGTCTCTGGCAACATCCTGCACCAAGACATACTGAATAAACAGTCTAACAGGCATTCATACTTCTGTCCTAAGATGTGATGGTTGATTTGGAATTATTTAGAGCAGAAAAGGTGTAGATGCATATCAGGCATGCAGAAGGCCATCATTATATGCCTCTCAAGTTTTAAGCTGGATACGAGAAAGTAGGAAGGCAAATAGAAGACTGAGAGGTCTTACACAAAAGAGTGAATAAAGACTCAGTTGAGCAGAGCAACACTATATCCCTCTAACACTAGATCCCATGTCACTACAACCCCTCCAGCTCTTACAATCCCGTCCCCATTTATTTTTGTGCCTTGACATCGTTTTTCTAAGTTTCCTGCTATATACATAAATGTTTCTAATTTCCTCACCCCCCAGATGGAAAACAACCATGTCCATTACCTCCCCAATAACATGCTCTCAGCTACCACCCAACTAAAGGTCCATGTGGTGTGACTGTAGGCATATTATGAGAGCTGTGGTCATGCTGTTTGGCTAGTGGTGGTACACCTGAACCCAGGCGCAGACAGATGAGTAAGTATTATCTGTGTTAGGAGTCATCAGCCACCACCTGCTCACAAAGGGGCAAACAGGACCTTGTTCATTGGTGGCTCATTGGCCCAACCAACAACCACTGTCGCTCCTGGCTTCAGGAAGCACATCACGTACCCTGACGGTAAATTGCACACATATTGTGTAGAAAGACTGGTTTGCTTCCTTCTGCTCCTGTTTTTTCCCTTGCTTCTCTCCCACACCATTATGACTGGTTGCAGGATACTGGTTTGGAAGTTACACTAGCTCTGGGAGCACTCTGAGTGACACTGATAAAAAGGTTGATGCTTTTGGCTCTTTTAAAAACTTTGAATCCTGAGCTTACAAAGTATTTTGAATCATTTAAAGAGTCAACAGGGAACTCATCATAACCTGATGATATTTTATTTTTATTTGGAGATCCATTTGTGTTTTCAAATCTGTTTTTACTTTAACTGAAATAGCTGTTCAGATTCTATCACTTTGGATTTTGTCAAGACAACTGGGTATAATTTGATTTTTGTCCTCATTGAACATCTTCAGGCGATGCTGTAGCTACACAGATATATAACTAAAGGGGAGTATTTACATACTGAGAGATTCTTTCCTAACCTGTTGTTTCAGCAGAGCTTGACAGTGATATAGCACCTGAGCAGAAAAATAATTTGCTATTTGCGATCAACAGCAAATCCAGCAGGTATACCATCTGTAAAACTGTTTTATTATTTAGTGGTATATTTTAGCCTAAAGGCTTGAGGAGCTTATTTACAAAAATATATAATTTTCCAGGGTACTTTAACAAAAGTAGAATTTTGTTCAGGTAGTTTAATAGGGAGCAACTCCAGGGAGGAAAAAGCAATAATAGTCTGGATGGTCCACATCACCACTAGAAACTAAATGACATGATTTATCATCACTTTACTTCAGTTTTACACTTGTGCAACTTCAAGGTTTAGCAAGTTGCACCGGAACATTGAAGTGATGAATAATATACCATATTCCTCTAAGAGCGAAAAATAACCCCTGTGAAAATATTCCAAAGTGTTGCTTAGGAATCTGGGGAGTGGAGCGGGGCAGATCGCAACGTGAATTAAGTGTTGATAACAGTTTTCTTCCTGTGGCCAAATAATAATTCAGAACCTGATAATTTTAAGCGGTGTGTGGTTAATTTCTCAAAATGGATAAAATGATCAATCTTTTTTTCCAAAATTTTGCTACGTACAGGGAAGCACTGTCTGTGAAATAGGTGCTCTAAAACTTCAATCAAATTTCTTTCCACCTTTTTTCACTATTACCACCTTTTTCGACAACCTTCTCACAAATTTTCCTAACTTAAATACCTTCTTTACTCTGTCTTTTCTAGAGAAACACAAGGCTAGAGGTACCTTTTTTTAATTTGACAGACGGATCTCCTACTTTGATGTCAAAGTCTCTTTCTGATGTCTAGATAAGCGGTACAAGTTCTTTCATTTTTATACCAAGTCCACTTATAACAGTTGCTATACAGTTAACAATCCGAAGAAAACACAAGCATGTAATTAATTTTCAAATTACTGTTCAGCCGTACAACCTTGAATGATGCAGTAGCTACATGAAAATTGTTACGAATGGTAACAGAATGGTAACAGATTTTTTTAAGTGTTATTAAGTAATCAAGGAAGTCTTCCAGCAGTGTTCTATGCAAACAAGGATTGTATTAATCTAATTACGTACTTCCTGCAGCTTCTAATAAGCTCTTGCTTTTATTTATGTTCAGGGAGATTGGAAGGGTAGTTAAATTATTTTAAGAGAGACATAATGCGAAATTTTTCTGACTCTTTCTCTTATTCTACAAGTTTTTAGACTGATGCATAAGAATGTGCCATACACCCTCCCACAGATGGCAGAACTCATCAAAAAGGATACTGATTAATGTCACGCTGACTCCTGATGCAAGTTGACAGAAACAGATGAGTCCTCTCAACCGACCATGAAAGTGCATTTGCTCATACCGTATGTATTAGTCACAGTGTATAAATTAATGAATATTTATCCAGACAGACCAGATTTGGGGACGCTTTAAATATTATTGAAAATCCATTGTCATGGGTTTCAAATGCTTAATGTACTGCTTTGGGGAAACATGTATATGTGATTAATAGGAAAACAAATGCACGAATTGGTGCCTCTCACGATGTTCCCTCTCATCTGGCTGCTCAGTCATGTGCCCAGTGCCATCTCTCACCCTTTTCTGTACTCCGCTCTAGGCCTTTTATTGCTCCCTCTCCCAGCCACTTTGAAAGATCAACCTGCTTTGGGAGGCAGAAGGTACAGGATTAAAACAAAACTCAGCACAAGTCTGTTTACTTGGAGTCCTTTCCCCCTTGGTTTTCCTATGTTTTTGCACTAGATTTCAAGCATTCTGGAACAGAAAATGTCCTGCTATCTGCATCTTACTGAGTTTCAACAGTATCTTTGGCAACTATGAAACTGTAAATCTAATGAACCTACCATAAAAGACATAAAAGGAGATGGAGAGAAAGCCATGGAAAATATACTGCATGTACTCTGTATTATACATTATATACAGGAGGTCTAGCAGGTCACCTAAGTCTGATATAATATTTCTTATTGCCTGGATGTAGGTCTTCACAGTCAACAGTAATCAGTGAAATTAAACAGGTGAAAAAAGAAAAAAAAAGCAATCTGGACACAACCTTCACTGTTTGAGGAGCAAAGTCACTATTGGAAAAAATAAGTTCCATGGATTTAGTTCTGTGGTTTTTATACAGAGGATTAATCACTTATTTTAACAGTAAGAAATGAAAAATTGCTGCTAATTCTAAATGGCAGCTTTTTAGCTCTGCTTTGCTGAGATGGGACATTTTGGGGGTGGAGGGGCAGAGGGAGGAAGAAAGGATGATTCATTGGCAAAAAGTACAGAAGGAGGACAAATACAAATAAAACTAAAATTATTAATAGTTTCATGCAGTGAATCTGACTTTCAGGAAGTGCACTGAACTGAGTAAAAGCTGAGCAATCATTGCAATGGAGCAGGAGAATTTGCAGGTATTTGTGAAATAATTTCCCAAATCCTGAGTTTTAGTGCATTTTTTGCATATGGGATTTTCTCCAGAATGTTTCCTGGGGTCCATAATGAGTTAAGGGATTACTGGTCTTCACAGAAAGTTGTGCTATATGGAATACTCTAATTTAATCCAGTAACGAAGACATGCTTTGTGATCAGTCTAATGAACACTAAAACCAGATATTTGAGGCAGCTTTGTCTCATTACTATAGCCAAGCTTTCATCTCATTCTCTTCTGTGCTATCTTTGACATCAGGGCTGAGCTGGCAAGCACGGTTCCTTAGGCTTTCCATCAGTCTAGTCTTAATCTCCTGCCAACACGTATAATCAAAATCTGAGGCATCTACATTACCTGCTTCTTCCTATTAAAAGTAATGTGAAAATAATTCTGCCTGAAGAGCTGTTTTAGGAAATGGAGGTTTAATTTACACCATCATCAAGAGCCCTTTACAGAAGTGTTCAGAAAGAGAGTGCACATTCGCCGCTGTACACTAATCACAGGATGTACAAGGAATTCTAAAATATTGCTGCCTTTGTTGTTTTTAATACAATCTCCTTGTCTTACTTCCCACCCTTCCCCCTAAAAGACTGAAAATACTGTAGCCTGGTTTACATCAAAAGCCAACAAATATTCCAGCACTGCCCGTTAGCTCAACCACACACAGTCTTTCCTCCTTCTTACTGTAATTTACTCCTGAGGAGCAATTCTTTCGCCTCCCACATTAAAATGCCCCAGCCAGGATCACAGTATTTAACAAAACTAATCCACAGTGTGATAAATTAAACTATACCAACCCACAACTTACCTAAGAGAGGCTTAAAATATAAAATCCAGTTAAAACGTCATTCCATTATAAAAGCGTTGCTAGAAAGGCAAGGCAAGAAACAACCAAAAATTTACCAGAAAGGTGATGTGAGAAGATAGTGCTTCAGTTTTTTAAGCTATCCTCATAATCTCACAGCTACCAGTTTCACTGAAATACATTATAGATTAATCATTTGAGACATACATCTCACCAGATTTGTCACAGCAATAAAATCCTGCTCTAAAGAACATGCCCTGAGAAAACACAGGGTACCCTCCTGTCAGTCTCACTGAGTAATAACTTCTCCATCAGCAGTCAATTATTAGGCTATTACTAGTGACAAAAATTGGTGAGATGTGCTACAAACTAGAGAGCTGAGTGACTTTGCTCAGGAGAAATTGCGGCCTCGGAGGTCAGCAGATAATATTCGTTTTTCCCTGCCCCGGGCTTTCAAGCCTTCATATTTTCCCATCTTTCCCTGGGGAGTCAGGAGAAATGGTGACTGCAGATAACAATTCCTTGCACTTTCCATGGGAATAAATCACCCCTTCCCACACGGATGGTGGAAGCCTAATTATCCACTGCTCAGTTAAAACAAAGACACTCGCTGCATGGGCAGCCAGGGTGCCACCAAGAGAAAGGCAGCTGTACTTATTTCTGCATTATTCATTCCAGTTGAATATGGAATTACTCTAGATTTTTTCCAACTTTTTTTTTTTTTTTTTGCAAATATTGCTGTGCGCTGTAATCAAAGGCTTCTATCCTTTCCCCCTCTGACGACATCCCATTTTTGTACAGCCACAAGTCACGTAACAGAGGTATCGAACACATCTGTTCTTTCTACTTTGACCTCATGCAACCTTAAATATTCAGAGGTGACTGTTCAGGAGAGGGGTGCCACTTATCAAAGCCCCCATCGGGCCACACAAACTTACAGCAGAACTTCTGATATTTGCACAGTTGAGTCAAAACCGTGTCTGTCTGGTACAACTCGTGACTGACTGCTGCTGCAAATGTCATGGCAAAAAGGGAAAGAAAGAAACCATCCAAAAAGTAAGCAAATGTTGAGCATGAATGAAACACAAAAAGGACTTAATTCAGCTATTTTTTAAAAAAAATGTTTTGATTCTCACATTAGATTCTTAAATGAACCTGACTGCCCACTTCTAACAGAGTTCCTAACCTGTTTATGTTCCAGCCTGAATGAGTTAATTATCAAAAACTTTCTAAACATTGCATTCCATAGATTTATTATGGCAGGAATAAGCTTAGCTCTCTGGTAGACAGACACGACATTGACTCATGGACACACCTATGACCGCTGGTATACAAGTGATCATGCCACAGATCACACCGTGCAAGGCTCGGCAAGTTCTCTACAACTGTACTAAACAAATACACTTAATGAAAAAAAAGCGACGTGTCAACATGAACTCTCAAATATAACTTTTTTTTTAAAAGGGGGTAACTGCGGTGTAAACTTTATACCCCTCCCTGGGCCATGGAAGGTTATGGTATCATTTTCAGTGGAATCCAAATTTCACTTGGTTAAACCTTTATGAGAAAGAATTACTTCTTGTGTGAGACAGTAATACTGATGTCTATGTGTAACCCTCTGAGAATGCCAAATCCGAGGACCAATCTATGTTTTTGCTACCTGAATCACTGGTGGTAGCAAACCACATGTTAAATAAACCTTGCATTAGGACTTTAAAAATGCGAACCGCAAGCAATAAATTAAACAAATGCAGAGAGATGATCCCCAGGGGATTCCTGGCACACCACAGGCTCTGAGAGCTTTTAAAGGGGTAGAAGGTTATCAAAAGAAAGACAAGTCCAGCTTATTACAGTGTTGGAATATAATGCTAAGAGCTATCTTTTCAAATAAATGATATACACCTATGAAGACTGTGAAAACCTTTTGAAGGCTCAGAAAGAGAAGAAAGTATGAAAATAAAAAACCCTGCATTTATCATTAACAAGCACAAACTATGCAGCTGATTCTACCCGCAATTACACGCGTGACTAACTTTAATCAGGCCCTTAAGTCAAGACCAAACACTGAGTGTGAGGACCGTTAACAATCATATTTAAAGCAAAAATTATATTCTCTCTTGGGTCTCTTCTGTTGGAGCAGGTGATGGCGATGCAGGTGGCACAAAACACTCCCTGGCAACTCCTGGCACTTTCAAATACTCAGTCAGCAATCTGAATACTTTTTTTTTTGCTTCATACAGATGTTTCTGAGGACTCCTGGATACATGTTGAGCACTTTTCGCTCTGAAAAAGCAGCATTTGCACATAAAAAAGAAAGATTTAAATTACTGGTGGCAAAAATCCTATCAAACTCAGTGAGGCTGTGACTGCATCTCAACATTTCATCAAAACCAAAATATGCTGAAGTTAAGGGAGAGCACCTCTTTCTTTCAATTGAAATGTAGGCCTGATTCTGACTCACTCAGTTTTATCAATCAAGCAAGAAATATCAAGCCAGCAAAAGTCAAATTTCAATTTAATAAAAAAAAAAAGACAGTAACAGCTACATCAAATGTACAAAACTAGTCTTATACATATGAAACTGAAATTTTTGATATGCAGAATAAGTCACAGTGCCTGATGTAAACATGTATTTCTTTATGGAAAAGACAAGCAAATAATACCTGTTATTTCTCAGTCAACTAAACTAAAAGTATTTCTTAACACTTGCTTCCCAGAATTGTGAAGCATTTCCTCTGTAATAACATTTTTTGGTTGTCTCTACTTTTATTCTCAGGGGAATCCAGCATATTTACATCCATAAGATTTTTCCTGTATTTAAGAGGCTTTCCCCCAAACCACTTTTGTAATTGTACATAACCTCAACAGTACGCACACATTCAATAGCAAAGAAATTATAAACAATATACAGCAGCCAGAATGGATTACATTTTGAAACACGCAGAATAACTTAAAGAAATTTTGAGTCTTATCCAGTAGAGTCTTCCTCTTAGGAAACCCATGTATGAATGAGGACCATAAAACTAGATCCTATATTAGTAAGAAATAACAGACAGACAGAAAAAAGGTTTTGCTTTTCTTACCTCTTTAAATAAAAACAATTTTGATAAACCAAAGCAGAAAGACAGATTTCTACTTGTGGAACAAACTAATAGTTGTAAGCTGTACTAAAAAAGGAAGCTTTTTCCTGATTTACTTTTATTTTAGTTAAACAGACTCCAGCACTGGTTGGGTTCCAATATACTCTGTGACTACAGATTGTGCAAACTACACAAAGTACTCTGTATTCAATGACCATGCTTAATTTATAAAATTATATACAAAAAAATTGTCATCTCCAGTGGGTACTATCTTCTCTCAAATAAGTTCCAATACTTTTAAAGTGAAATTATTATAGAAACATCCAATTACTTATAAGATTCATCCTGACAGGCCATACAGTTAAGCCTCTATATTGAATGCATATTCTACATAGCTAATAGTGTTATTCATATGCAGTCCCCTGAGAGATTTGGGTAATGCATCAATAAGCATAATTTCTAACTGTGGGTTAGGATTGCTCTTATTAATTTTTCTCCTCTGAGTATGAAATGCAAATTATGAAAAGTAGAATTTGCATCTGAACTTGACTTACATATTATCTCTGCTTTGCACCTTAGGAAATTGCCAGATATTAAGTTACAGTTAAAGCTCCACCAATACCATCACAGTTTACTGGAATCAGAATAATTTCATTTCACTTCTGACTCAATCATGTTTTGAACTGTAAGAACCATCCTTTGTCACATTTTAAAAATGTGTAAATTGCAAGCCATAGTTTAACTGTTATCAACTCTAAGTAATGTGTCTGCCTAAAGAAGCATTTCCTTTCATTGGATATCTCAGATTCTAAAAACAACCTGCTAAAGAGCTGGATAAACCTGAATCTCAGAAGTTTGCTGACCAACTACTTATTCTGAATTTCTACTTTAACCTAAAGAACACCTTTATCTCAGCAAATAATTAAACAGTTCATTTGGCAAGCCTTGTTCCACAAATCCTAGTTCAGTTCTTTGCTGATCTCATGTCTATACTACTTTCACTAAGCTTAATATTATCCAAAGCACCATTTCGAAGTTTCGTTAAAAATGTTTAGTCCTTGAATAAATCGTCACAGTAATATTAGATGTCTATATAGATAAATACAATTCAACTCCTCTTCCTGCCGCTGCACCCCCACACAAAGCATGAGAAAAGCAGTACTCCTTTTACTCCAATTTCTATGTTAAACAGATTTTTATTTGCATTCTTCTCAGTATTCTTGGTCAAATCTAAGAATATATTTTCATTCCAAAGGGCTAGAGAATTGCTACATAACTAGCCTCAACATCTATAAATCTAAAATATTTGCGGAAATAGAATACGTTCATTTTCCATGACTCAGTATTTACTTTAGACGCTATTAACTTTAAGCATAAACGGTACTTTCTTACCATACTTTAAAATCTTAGGAGGAATATATAAAAGTTAAGATATAATTCCTATTATGTGATAACAATGACTGTGTTTTCAAAAAAAAAGTATCTGAAAGCGAAAATGAAAAGAGAAACTTGGATGCTTTCCTTCAGTAAAGAGGTATTTTTTCTTCTCATTTAGAATCTTGTATCAACCGACTTACGATGCAACAATATAAAGACGGCATTATCCTCTTGATGTTTGGTTTGAAACTGCCCTTTCACTGCCTGGCAAACATGAAACAAGCACGGATGTTGTCAGCAAAACTTGCAAATGGAAAATAATTCCAAATAAGCTATAGTTTGTTAAAGGAAGAACTGTGGAATACAATTTTATGTGATAGCACCTTAAAATATTTACATTAGGAGTAAAGAATCAAATCTTTCTGCAGGTCTGTGCAGGAGAACTCAGAAATAAGGATTCATTCGTGCATTTGCAAATGTGATCACAATCTGTCATTTGATCCTCCTGCCAAACAGAAAAGCTTGACGTGCTTTCAAGGGCTGTATGTCTTCCATGTTTGTGATGGAGCATTTCCAAAGGTGAAAGAATTTAGAGGTTAACTTCCTCCCCGCCTCCCCGCCGCCCCGGCAGGCTGGGGTGGTTTGCTTGGATTAGTAATTTTTTGCTAAGTGACACAATACTGGAAAACATTTTGGGCAGGACCCCAGTGTACCACCAGCTTAAGATAAAGCCTTTCACACCATGTAGGATCTAGTCTTCCATCTGTACAAATCACTGAAGAGGCTTCGTAAAAAGAAACATCTGTATTTGTGAACTGGATTATGATACGAATTCTACATTTCCCTGCTTTTGACAGGCTGAAGAGAAGTGAAGATTATTAACCGAGCAAATTGTCTGAAAGCTTGATTAGCAGCTGGAAAAAGCCTTAAAATGAAGTTCAACACCCAAGAACTATGCAGGGTCGCTGAGAAAAATAATCAGCAAAATGGAAATTATTACAATTCTGCTTTTGTAATGTTCCAGGTAAATGGGGAGATCTAGTATCTTCTTATCTGATCAAAGAATTAGCACTGACACTATATTTTTAACTAAAGAAAGGATTAAAAAACATATTCCAGTATCAAGCGACATCGCATTTGATTTCTGCAGTCACCACAGGACCATAGAGGAACGTGGATCTTTCATTGTCAGATACACCTTCACAGTACTGGGAGGCACGTCACATGCCAAGAAATGTTGTAACCTGTAGTGCAAAGCTGTTGTTTGCAATACACTTCATAAATACTTAATGCAAAAAGAAAAACAGGAGTAGAGACTGATAGAATGGATGTACCATATGGTAAGCCTTAAAATACGACTAATTATATCATAGCCAAGAAGAAGAGTCACTCTTCAGATTCAGCTCTGACTTGATTCTGTAAGCATATTAGAAACGCTTTGCACAGTACGAAAAACATAATGTTGCTCTGTAGTTTCTAAAATTTGCCTTACTTAAAGGAATTAAAACAAAAATATCAATATCCTCTTAGTCCCTCCCCTACACACAGGACTCAGATATTCATACACTGAGGATTACTCTGCCCAAGGCCTCTATATTCTCCTTTGCAATCATTTGCCTCCGTAGGCTTTCCTTCCACAATCAATACTAAAAAGAGTGAAACTGTATTTCAGGCAAACAGAGCCAGACACTCAAAATTAAACTGACTACGTACGATGGGGAAAGACCATTGTTCATTGTAATATACTAGATTCTAAAAGAACAGAAGAGCAGAATTTGACGTTTTTCTAGACCGTTCTAAAAAAAATACAGGTTTTTTTTTTTTTTGCTTATAAAACAGGCTTGTGAGTTTAAACGTTCCTAGCTAGCATCAAGGCACAACCTTCTATGTCAAAATAAGTAATTCTCTTGCTGATTTAAGCAGAAATCTTTGCTAATCATAGGAAATGTCTTTGCAGTCTACTTGTGCCCATTTCTGTTTAAACAGTTTATTATCCTTTGGATATTGCAGATAAAATTGGAAATTAAGGATTTTCAAATCTAACTTACCATAGATCTTAGAAAAAAGATCAGCTTTTGAAGAAAATACTACCAATCATATTGCAGCTCCAAGGTAACTCTATGCATAACTAAGCACCTCCCAGATCATGTGAAAATACTTCCAAAAGACATGAGCGACATAAGAAGAAAAAGACTTTTATTGTTACAAATTCTGACCCCCTTGTGTTTAAGAGTGAATTCTTTTTTCTACCCACTAATCTTATTTTCAAAAGAAATCTATTGTGGTCTATTAAAAATGGTATTGTGAATTAATTTCCACTGAAATTACGAAGACAGACCCACAGGATGGTGAAGTTGGAAGGGACCTCTGGTTGCCCAGCCTGACGCCCCTCCTCAACCAGAGCAGCTTGTTCAGGACCATGCCTGGTTGGGTTTTGATTGTTTCCACAGATGGAGACTCCACAACCTCCCTGGGCAACCTGTTCCTGTGTCAGGCCACCCTCACCGTGAAAAAAAGACACTCGTAATGCTACTACTTTCTGTGACACAACTCAGCTGAAGCCGTCCATCTTAAGTTTGACACTTGCTATAAATACATCCGTCTTTGCCTGCAGGGTTATACGGTAACATATAGAACATTTTAGTAGGCTTCAATCTATTTGCTTAAAGGTATCCAAGTCAGCTAAAGAAAATAATTTTACAATAGTCACTTTAGAGACGTATTAAAATCAGCAAGTCATTGGGCCTGACAATTTAATCATTCACATCTATCCAAAGTTGGGTAAAAAGACTGTAAATGACTATACAGAATGCAACGTAAGAGCACTCAGTCTGAAATATAAAACTGCACAAGAAAAGACAAAAAACCCCAAACCACAAACCCTCTAACATCTACAGATACAAAAACATTTCAATACGTTTGAAAACTGCTTACTTTTCCTTGGCTGGCAGTTCTGTCTCGTAAGTAGCCATTTTAGCCCCTGTCCCAGCAGGCATTGCTGTTCGTTGTCTTCGCTTTCTTCTTGGAGCGGTATCAATGACATCTGGGCTACCCAGAAGAGAATCCTTTCGTTCTGGTGCTGCCAAAATGGAAAAGACCGAAGTTGAAAGGAACTTGAATACCAAGTATTACAAGACAATTCTTAAACTATTTTTTGTTTATTTTTCAATCTCTATACTGCCAAGATGGGCTCAGATTTGACAGCAGTTGGTGTCAAAACAAACAGATGACATGAAGGGAAATTCAAAAAGACCAGATTTAAACTAGTAAGATAAGCTTCCCTCGACATCTGTTTGTAGTCAGTGGAGAGAAAGATGGGCAGTTATAAACCAGAAATATACTGATGGTCTCCTCATTCCTTCTTGCAAAGGAGTACGGTAACTAGAGAGGTAGCCTAGAGAGCCCAGTTTCACCCACCTGGTACCAGTTTCACCTACCTATTTAGTTTTTGTCACCTACAGAATCATAGAGGTGTTTGGGCTGTAAGCGACCTTAAAGATCATCCAGTTCCAACCCCCCTGCCCTGGGCAGGGACACCTCCCACCAGACCAGGTTGCTCAAAGCCCCATCCAGCCTGGCCTTGAACATCCCCAGGGATGGGGCATCCACAGCTTCTCTGAGCAACCTGGGCCAGTGCCTCACCACCCTCACAGTGAAGGATTCCTTCCTAATATCTAATCTAAACCTACCCTCTTTCTACCCTTGTCCTATCTCTACACTCCCTGATAAAGAGTCCCTCCCCACCTCTCCTGTAGGTCCTCTTTAGGTACTGGGAGGTGGTATAAGGTCTCCCCGGATCCTTCTCTTCTCCAGGCTGAACAACCCCAGCTCTCTCAGCCTGTCCTCATAGGAGAGGTGCTCCAGCCCTCTGATCATTTTCATAGCCCTATTGAATAAGAATAATTGAGAAAGATGTGCACATGGCACAGGGAAAGGAGCTTGAGTGTTCTGCTCACTGTATGGCTTTGTTCCAGCTCTTGGTCTGCAGTATGGACAGCAATACACTCATAACAAAAAAAAAAAAAAATTAAATAATTTTCAATATTCATTAGGGTAAACCCTTGAGAGAAGCTTATTCCTGTAATGAAGCACTGTGTTTTGTAATGGACTAGTCATTCTGCTACCACCGACCTCCAGGCAATAAACTCTTACAGGTTCTGCTGGAGGCTCCCTGAAGACAACAGGCAGAAAGACTGACGGACAGCCTGATGTCTGTTCAGCGAGGCAAGAAATCATCCATCTGGAGCAAACCCATGCATAAAAAGTGGTAACACCAGGTTACTGCTCTACCTGTGGAACAGGTGTCCTTGGTTCAAACTAAACTTCTCAAAGTGACAAAGAGTAGCTGCAGTCTGAAAGGAAAACAGGGAGAATTCCCAATACCTCACAACCTGAAACTGGATAACCCGTCTAGGTTTCCTCTGAGTCCTTTGCTGAAGGTAAGTAAAGTAGGTTCTGTCCAGGTTCATTTACCTATGATTTTAATTTCCCTCATTACTGCATAAACTACAATTTCACACCTGGTTCACATCTATATTGTCATGTAAATTAATAAAAGATGCATTATCTGCACTTAAAAAACAATACCCTCCCTGCTTTGACAGTTATCTGCTTGAAGCTCAAATATCAAGACAACTGGATCCTTCCTTAAGCTAAAACCCTCCCTTCCCTTGCTGTTAATGCACTCAGAAGATATGCAGACATTTTTATTCCAGCTATCAACATCCTGTAGCATGCTTTTATTTGGTATGCCTGCTTTAAAAATAAAATCTTTAATTACTTTGAATTTGCAATATAATGATATCCAGAACAGCACTAATTTCAACTGAAATACATTAAATAATAATGCAGTGACTGAGGCTGATGCTATTATGGTAACTTCCCTGATTATTACTTTCTGTGTGTTTTAGGAAGGTTTAATCTTCACATAGATGAAAGACACAATAATTTGAGATTCAATACTGAAGGTTTCCATAGAAAGTAAATAATGGGTCCTATTTCTTCATTCCTTTCACAGTTGTTACACTCATCTACTGAAAATGAAACAAGAAGAAAATATGCAACCCACAAGAATAATTTTCACTGTTTCTCAAAAAAATGTGTTTCTGACCAAGAACACCACTAAATTAAACATGCAAATAGAGGCTCCCTAGAGCCAGTGCAACCACTGCTTACAATGAAGCATATGCTTAAATATCAGAACCTCTTAGTTTTATCAGCATGCATCACAGACTTACAGATCTTTGTAGGCTCACAACAGGTATTAGCTGACATATTTCCAAGGCACAAGCTAATTAAAAAGTTTCAAAGTCCAGTACAGACAAGATACATTACCTATAATAAATGCTGAAAAGGGTTAAATTGCAGCCTAATTCTCCACAATAAACTTTAGCTTGCTATAAATACTTTTCCAGTGCTAACTGCTGAAAATAGGTTCATGATTGTTAATTACTATTTACTGGCAGCATGTTCAGGGTAGTCAATCTAACATTTACACTAATACTATTTTATATATTCCAACAACACTTCCTAAAGTCGGGTCCTTCTTAATTAATACACATAAAATAGTTTACTGTCAAGAACCAAAATCTTGAATAATTTTACTATCATAGCTCTTTTCCTTCCTTGTTGCTGTTCTCCTCCCACACACTCTGCTTTTGCCAAAAAGTAGAACCAGAGGTTAGCTACATATGCAAAACCTACATAATGCTGATGTTAAATAAATAATGTCTCCCTGCTTTGACTTGTGTAATATCCAACGGTGCTCATGGCCGTCATGCTCAGCATTCTTTACTGTTTACACACAAATCCTGTCTGTCTTTTACAACAGTCCCACTGGTCCTCGAGTGAGAAAAATGAAAAGAGAAATGTTCGTCTTTGCAACATACTGCAGTTGTGCTAAATTGTGCTAACTTCAGGCTGGGAAAGGGTCTCAGTTTTTTGCTAAACATCTCAATCGACTCTTTCCCATGAAATCAAATTTTGCTCTTATGACCTATTAAAACCAAGCAGAATAAAAAATATTGACCTAAATGACTCAAGTAAACTTCTGCAACAAAGTTCGCAATTTCTATTGTAAGAATGTTTCTTTTAATAATGCCAAGAAGGCGGCTTCTCATTCAGACAGCCTAGAATGCAATCTGGTGAATAGCAGTAGACTGACTCACAGATAATGGTTGATCACTACAGGCTTGGGGGTTTTTTGTTTTGCTTATTTGTTTATTTTAAGCCAAACTACCTCTTATGGTAGAATTGCTAATGAAAAGATGCCACAGACTTGAAGCTCAAAGTATCATGCATCGCCATAAGACTTTAAACACACACCCACTACTACTGCCCCAAAATAATTCCCATTAATGAATTCATTTATAGCACTTGACTAAAAGCCAAAGAAAGCTTCAGCAAAATATTATTCACTGCTGGACACAAAATCATTTGGAAAAATGAGAGACAGTCTTGAACATAAAACTAGTTTTTCATTCTGAAAACCTCTACTGTCTAAATTTCACCACCATTTTGAGGAAGTAAAGTTCCTTGACTTCTCATGAAATTAAATTTCTTACTCTGATATTATGTAATACGATATGAATGGTTGTTATACCTTTGAGAAGAACAGTACTAATTTAAACATAGACAAGAGTATTGTTTGATGAAAGCCAGTTAATTAAACCACTTAAACCAACAAATGTTGATCAAGAAAAGGAAACGTTCCCAATAGATAATATACCTTCTGTAGGTGAATAACTGCAAGAAACAAGATTGATAAAGGAAAGGGAATCATAGTTCAAATACTAAAAGAATATTTGTGCTAAGAAGATTGAAGACTTGTAATAAAAACACCTGACGTACATTTTTGTTGTTTGTTTTGAAGAGCAATATTATTTGATGTGCAGAGGGAGTTTTCAACTCAGAAAGAATATTCTAGAAAATAATTTAAACCGAAAACTAAAAATAGCTTTCACTGGTTTGGAAGAGTCAGGGTGAAAATAAATCAATACAGTCCTATAATGTTGGGGGCCCGGAAACAGAAGATGCCTTGACTCTAATACAGAGAAATGCCAGGACCCATTCTCAAGGGATTTGGTACACAACACCTCGTGTCCATGCAGAACAGCACTGCCTCTTCCAAGCTCTCTACGGAGAGCCGTCTCTGGCCAGCCAGACTCTGCCTGGGGAACTGCCGGGTTGAGCTGGTAGAGAGAAAAATCACCGCAGAGAATGTGTTAGCAAGGAAAGGGGGCACACAACTTCGTTCCACTGCCAGCATTGAGGTCGGATCCTGGCACTGTACTAACACAGCGTCATGACTTCTGAAAACTACAGGCATTTTAAAATTAATTTCTGTATCTTGGTTAAAGACAGGCAGTCCAGTTATATTTTAATTGCAATGCTTTTGCATTACTTTATTTTGATATACAGAAGTCAATTATTAAAAAAGAAACACCCTCTAATCTATAATGTTAACTTTTCAGTCTGAAAAAAAAAGCACCCACCCACATTCACTCTCTGTATATCAACACTTGTAATGAAAATTTGACTTGTTGAATTAGTAATGACAGTGCTGTACTGCGAAAACAGAATCCAGCTCCTCTCAGTACAAGCTCTATTCTCAATAAAGGACTAAAACCACTACCAAAAGGTCAGCTTTGCCATAAAAAATATAGAGGGAGCAAAGCAAGCAAAAAACGAGTAGAAGCATCCCAAATTTGAGCAATCTGTTTGCCTACAATGACCTAACTTCAGACAGATAGAAAACATACTCTTAGTGTCCAAATTCCTGAAAAGTGTACTGCAAGCAAGAAAAAAAGTTCACGAGATTTTACATGTAGAAAACACAGTCGCAGATACAACTTTACTTCTCTTCACCCTGTTAGCATATATTTAAGATATAACAAAGGATCCCCAAACTTGAACACCTCTATTTAATTCATTCCTATCATCCAAAACATCTGGTAGAGCTGCTATATTTGCTTAGCTGAACTGTCCTGTGTAGGTCCAGGTTAAAACCATGTACTCTAATAGCGTTTTGCAAAGGATCCATTGCTGACTTTTAGTGCAATATGGGTGAAAGCACAACATGGACCTTGCTATTTATAGTTGGAAGACTACATCAGTGTTCTCATTTGCTTACATTTCTATGCTATTGGTAACTAGCTTCAAGTGTAACACATGTTTTTTGTTATCATAAGTATTGATAATTTGTTTCCCTTGATAAAATATTTTTTTTCCCTCTCAGTGTTTGAATTCCTCAGCATGCTAAGTTACATTAGAATGGGATGTGTCCTCTGCAAATACAGCCCTAAAGCCACAGACCCCGTGGGATTAGTGCCACTGCTTTGATGCACAGGATTGATTCTAGGTTAACCAGTCACTCCAGAATAACAAACACGGCAAAGGAAAACATATTTGAACACTGTACTGCTATCAGATTTATGTCATTGAATTATCAGGACATAACATGATAATTTTAAAACCAGTCATCAATGTCAAACTGATACAAGGAGCATTCACATTTCTGGCATGTACCACCAGATAAAACGTATTTAGCGTTGTAAACTTGCTTGCTTTGCTCACAATAAAGAATTTGCAATAATTAAAAAAAAAAAAAAGCTTTCTTTCTTTTTGGAGTAGAATGGAACAGGAAAGATTTATAAAGGATACATGCATGTATCCTCAAGAAAAGGACTGACCTTTATTGAAAATCATCTCCTATCCTGGAGATTTTATCAATGGCAGCACAAAAGTCTGTCAATTTTATTTCTGTTCTGAATGAAAATTTACCTGATTCCTGTTTTTGTCAGAGTAGTAAGGACAGATGAAAATTTGTTTAAATTTTCAGATATTAATGCTATCATAGGTCCCCTAAATTTCTTTCAGAGACCCCCTGTTAACAGAATTTCCTGGTTGAATTCTGCTTAACTCCAGGCAGCACGTGTTGCTCCATAGAGTTACTTAACTGAACTTCCAAGTTCTGCTGTCTCTTTTTACTCCATTTAAGATGATTTAACTTAAAATCCGTCCCTTGCTAAAGGATCTTGCCATTTACTCTAGGATGGTTTCTTTGGGAAACAACCAGGCTGCACACACAATTACCGCCTCTCCTGCTTCTGCTTTTGCACAGCACTGATAGCAAATAAACTAGGCTGAAAGAGGACAAAGTGGTCACAAAACGGCCACCTAAAGAGCACCAGAACTGCCGGTGACAGCTGCTCCCCAAGACACAAAAGAACAAAAAAAGACAGGGAGCAGAACTCATCACTTTAATCCTTGACTATAGTGTAACTTCAGTAATTATGTGGTTTCTCAATCTCAAGCTAATTCCTAAGGGATCACCATAGCTGATGATAATTAGCATCTCTTTGACATTCTCAGCAGAGAGTCTCCTAAATGAATGCGTATGGAAATGAATGTGTCTCACTGATGTAGGCAGTTCCTGCAAAGTAGGATTAAGTCATTCTTGACAGGCAATTTAGGAAACACCACTTCCACCTATGCTAAAGTTATCCTGTATATAAGCATTCTGGCCATAATCAGGCATTTTTCATAAGAAATACATCCATTTAGATCACTCAGAGATTCAAAATTAAACATCGGTATTTACAGTTCACGCATATGCTTCAGTGAAAGTAGCAGGAATATGTCACAATTTTAATTTTGGGAAAACAGTAAGAACCATTTGCCATTCCCTTTGTTCTGTTCTACTTTGTATTTCATTCTTTGTATAAATTTGGGCTTACTGTACCATAAACCCCTGGGGCCTAAAGGCTGTTGAGACTGCAGTTCTATAAATTCTCTGTCAGTTAGTTATTAACATTTATTTTTATAAAGAATAACTCCATGGGAAGTGTTTATGAAGACACATTTTAAAACAACTCCAGCAAAAAGTTTAGATCCAGCTATACGAAATTTATAAATTGTATCCAGTTCAGTAAGGAAGTTTACATTTCACCCTCTGAGACTGTATTACCACTGACAAAGCATCCTAAGTCTTAACATGTAGACTTCTTTATTTGCAAAGCCTGTTGTTTTCCTGATGTCACCCTTCTGCAAAAGCTCTTAAAATACAATTATTTTCTTTAATTAAAAAAAAAAAAAGCTTATTTCAAACCCACAGGGAAACGTATCAAGTTATAATAAAAATCTGGTTGACATACGGTTTCCTTCTCCATGTTTATTTATTGGAGACAACTCAGGTGCTCATCTGTTACCAGTTCATATTGTCTTGAAAGTAGATGGCAAAAAAAATCTGGGTGAATTTGACAAGAAAATAATAAGTTTGGTCAGGAAGCATGAAAAAGTCTCTTTTCATATATCAAAATATCAGAGGGGAAAAAAAAATACATTTTTACAACTATCTGCAGAGACTCTGAAAGAGCTCATTAATTTTAATCACCAAACCTATGATCTCTAATAGAAAACTCTCTTTTAAAATTACTTTGATATGGGATATTTCAATGAACCATATGTACTTAATCAGGTAAGATATTAATTTTCAACAATCCATAATAATACATGTTGCTAAAAATACTTCAGTAATGCCATAATTCTAAGAAAGTCACTGGTTATAAACATTGTCAAAGGTTGTGGTTTACCAGTAACCCAGCGATCCTGAAAATCCTTACAATATACAGCTGTATACTATATATCTGTAGTGCCCCCAGCTCCTAAAAATTAGCACCTGCCTTAACAATACGAAAAGAAAGGTTTAGCACGTGCTCAAATCTTTCCCGACATGGGTCAGGTAGAGGCTCCATTATGAAGTGGTGAAAGCTAAGGGACTGCAATTTTGATAGATGAAACCTACGAACAATTGAAGTTGCTTTCCCTGCTTTATTTTTCATGATTGCTGGACAGAAGCAATGTCGATGTTGGCGACTCGGGTGCTGCGGTGGTTTTTGACCAGCCAAAAGCTGTTTGGTGATGAGTTAGGCTGCTCAGCAACAGCATGCTCCGGCTTTTCAATGATCCACTGAAAGTCCAGATTTATTACATACAGTTTTAGAAATCCTTTTCCACCTCTGACCCTCGAGTCTTTTAGAAACTCTGTATTAACGCTGCCCGATGTGGCTCATTTTTGTGTACCATGGTTGGATGTGCCGTCGTCTAGCACACCAGCACATCCGAGTCCAGGCAAGTGCATTTAAAAAGTCGTCGTCTGAAAAGGTTCAGATGAGCTCACTGTCCCGGGTGTGACTGTTTTCTGGAGTCATGCTCTGGACTCCCTTGATTTGGATCATCTGTACCACCCAGGGTGGAGGTAGGAGGCTTCTGAACAGCATCCCCAGGAGACATTAAACAGCGTGCAGGTCAAGCAAACAAGACAACAAAACAGACAGATGGAAGAATGAAAAACATGAAGCTAAGAAAAGCTTAGGAAAAAATTTCTGGGCTGTGATCTTTCGATTCAACGTGAGGTAGTGGAGCCCAAAGTCATTTCTCACCAGGCACGTAAAACATACACCTCAGGCCTGGAATTCCAACTGGCATCATTTTTGCTGTAGTGAATTTTTCTGGCGTCTACAGCTAATGTTGCTAAGCGCACCCAGCTGATCCAGGCCCTGGCACTGACCGTGGTGGGCTTCCAAGCATCACCTCTAAGGTTACCCCTTATGGTACTGTCAGACAATACTTATTATTATGCCTAACCCCTGGCTGTGTGGATATGGAGGAGCCTGACATTTGAAAGTCAGTCCTAAAGGAGAGTTTGAATAATGGTAATTATATTACCTACTGATTTCAAATCAGTAAGAGATTATTTTGTTAACCTTTATGTAAAATGGCCATCCGTAAATGCTCTTTAGAATGTGAAGATAAAGTAGCATAGCTACTTATGAGCACTTTGAAACTGGGCTTCTGAATGAATACTAACAGTAAGTCTCAAACCCCTCAGGCAGGCATTCGTAAGAAGTATGGCTACTCCTGTGCTAACTTCTTCACTCAAAATCAGTATCTCTTGGATGGTGAAATATATAACAGTGACTGAAAAGATCTGTAAACAATAAAGCCTTTTGATTTTTTTAATTTATTTTTTATTTCTTTGGATAAAGTGCTGGGTTGCCCTTGTGCTTGAATAGTCTTTAGATTATCCTTTCTGTCTCCTGGAAATATACATAAAAGCCAGCCGGTTTAGAAGACCATCATCCTGACACACATATTTTATTCACTAAGAACCCTGCAGGATCTTAAAAAACAAATATGAGCTGCACCCGGGCCACATTCGACCCAGTGCCCTGAAGTTGCACCACCCTGCTTTGAAATAGCTGGAGCTTAGGCTCTTATGCCATGAGAATGATTTCTTTCCCCATTAAACAACTTTTGAGGAAATGAATACAACTCAAGGGAAGCCACAGGCTGCAATAACTCTGTGAAATGTATGTTTTCATCATGATGGCATTTTATGGTGGATAAATTACTAACCTGTACCTATAACCTTATTAAGTGATATCTTCCAAGCTGCCTTAAGATTTTTTTTCAATTATATCTTTTCTTTTAGGGTATAGATATTTCTACTTCAGGTTGAGTGAACATTTCAGGTAGAAAAATCTGAAATAAAAATCTATTTAAACAGGAACTTTGCCTGCCTGTATTGCACTTATATTAGTAAGGAAGAATAATAATGTTTAAAAAAATACTACATTCGGATCAGAAGCTATTTTGCTACTTATATTATTTATACAGCAACATAAATACGTGGTCTTATCTGTTTTCTTTGAGAGACAAAAAGACAGATTTCAAGCCTTAAAATCATTTAAAAGTTAGTGACGCAAGCACTATGTCCCTTCATTAATATATGCAATTTTAACCTTGGAACACAAAACAGCTACATTAAAACTGTCCTTATGTGTGAACATACATAATTAATGATTGGATAGAGCCTAATCATTCAAAATTTCACTGTCAAAGGAAAAATGTTGAGAAAGCATTAAATGAGTAAAGAAGAAACGGAGCATCTCCTGCAGTTTATATATTGGTTCTACATCACTAACAATAGCGTTGGAAGCACTCAAGGGTGGTTGCTCAGTCAGAAGGTTAGTAACATGCTTTTTACCTCTAGTTCCCCAATTTTAATTCTGTCCATGCTTTTGGAAACTAAGTGTCACCATTACTAGTGGCTGTTTTGTAGCTACTGTGAAATGATTTAATTTCATCACGTACCTAGGCAATATTTGTTACTTGCTGTTATTCGGGTAAGACTTGGGTACCTAAGCATGGATAAAAACTTCTGGAATCTGTAAGCAGAAGTTAAGTTGAGTCATTTTTTCCCAATCGCACAATCTTCTGGCACCCCATACTACAAATACTTTTCTAAGGATCAAAGTTATTCAACGCGCAGGGTCCCGCACTGCATCCAGGGGGACACGGGATCTGTTCCTGATCCTACCTCTGACCTTGATGAACACCGCTGCTTTGGTTCCTTGTGCGTAAGCCATGAGTAATGTTTACTTGACTTCATAAAACATCTTGACACTGAGGAATGAAAGGGATGGCACAAGCCAGATCCAAAGGACAGAGGCACCTCTGTAAACGTGAGAGCAGCTAAGAGCTTTTATTATTCTTGTAGACACCAATTACGTGCATGCGAGGACGGAGAGGGGAGGGAGGCTAATCCTCCGTGGAGGAAACGGTGAGTCTTGGGGCGGGCACGCATGAGGAAAGGGCCAGTTTTGTCAAGCAAGGCTCAGTCACAAGTAAACTTGGGATCTAACAGCCCAGTGAGACACTCTGACGGCCAATATGATTCTTCATCATCCGAAAGATTATAAAGTGTTATTATCATTTTCCAATCAATGTTGATAGAAAACACTTGAAAGAACAAAGCCTAATAAGACAATCAAACAGTACTACTGACTGGATCAAAGGTCATGTCAATATTATAAACTGTGTAATTAAGAAAAGAAATTTAGAAACTCATGGATCAAAACTGTGGGAGTTTTGTTTTGGTTTGGCTTTTTTTTTTTTTTTAAATATTTTTATTTAAAGTAAACCTTTTAAAGAGCAAACCACTGCCCAAAGTATTCAATGTCTTGAATACTGAAGTGAAAAACTGGGAAGTTAGATGTGACTCCAGGAGAGATCTTCAGAAAAGCCCATGCTTTCATCCAGCATCCTCTGGGCTTCAGTGATGATTACCAAGAATTTTGGGTGAAGCCCGTAAAATTTAGTACTGCCGCCTTCTCTTCCATCTATTCCCCTTTCCTCTCTCTGCGTTTAGCAAAATTTGAGACAAACTGAGCGTATTGTAGTGACTGGTAAAAGGAGGTCATTGCCCAGAAAATGACTATATAAGGTCCTTGACAGAATTATAAAAAAATCTCAACCCCTTCCTTCTGAGAGATTGTTTCATGAGAAGCTCGTGCCCTTTCCAAATAACCTGCTACAGAAAGGATTTCTACAATATTTGTATAGTGCTTTTCTACGTATATACCCTTTTTACAAATTTAATATGCTTTAGATCTTATATTTCTCTTGTACATTTTTAAATTTTGTATAACCAGCTGATACACTTCCAAAATCTGGCGTGAATTTTCTTATCTTTGTGAGACAAGCAAGCTGACCTGAGGTCTCAAATGTCATTCACTAAGAACAAAGTTCTATTTACCCCATTAGCTTCCTGGACCCATTTATTTCTATTGAAATTAATATAAAACCCCCGCTAAATAAAAGATGTATGACGAATATTACCCACAAATTGCTGTTAGCTACCTGCTTTCTTTCATACGTGTTTCTAAGAGGCTTTTCATGCTGTGAATTTAAAGACAGCATTTAAGATGTCATTATGGCTTGTCTTTATATACAGCTACCATTAAGGTCTTTATAATGGATTCCAAAATGATGAACATAGAAGGTGCATGTGTCTCAGTCAGACATGACATTAACATTTTTATGGCAGATGCACTGGCACAATTTCAATCAGCATCACAGGGTAATTTTGCTGTGGAGAATGCTACAGGTAATTTTGGTTACTCTAAGAGGTTCTGAGAATATGTTTAAAGAAATTTAAAGATCTCAATAAGTACTTTGAGAGCAGCAACACATTAATATTTATTATAACATTTACTGAGCGATGAACATGAAATCTGATCATGTACCAGACATTAATACACGACGAACGAAAAAATTATCAATCAGCATGTCTCAATCAGAATCAAGAGGGTGGTTTAGTCTATAATGACTTCTATTTAGATGCTTTTAAACTCTTACAATGCAGTCCGTGAGACACACACATAGCACAATTTTAACTTTTATTCATCATTTATTATTTATTGTGAATGGATCATAAAACTCATGATAGGACGCAAGACCTGTGTTTACACTCTGACCTGGGCTGTTTTTCTTCACCAGGTCCCTGGACATCTGCAGGGCTCTCCTGGTCCGGCTGGGCTGTACACATATGCAAAGGTCACCAACAACAGACCACAGCTGAAGATGTAGTTAGAAAGGAGCTCAACTTGCGAAGCTTTAGCCTACTTCATGAAACCGTCTATGAAACACACTGTTATTGACAAGGTGGAAGATATTCAGGGAAATTTTAAAGGGTAATGGTGAAAATAATGGCAAACAAGTACAGCAACTAGCCTGGGTCCAAGTTAATCAGACAATAGAGATGCACAGCCAGGATGCAAGATGAAGTAATTGTGTGGTGTGATGGTAGGAGTCACAGACAGACTCATTCTACAGAACTGGCTTTGTTCCCCTGGGATCCACTAACTCTGGGATAGTCTTTCCATATGGTAAAAACTCCACTCCTCAGTAAGAAAAAACAGGATCACGCCCTGAGCTGTGCTAATGTTCCATGTATCCTTCCCCAGCCAATGTCCCTACGAGTCACGAGGGCCAGGAAGCACCACGCAAATTCTTTATTAAAATGGGAATTACAGGTTTCTGATTACCTAAATCACCAAACAATGTATGTTCAAGCCTAGGAAACATACTAGTTTCTTCTGATAAAGAATCTTACTATTAAACCTTTCTAATATTCAGACTAGCCTTTTGCAGCGTGCAGCATCCTGAGAAATTACTTAAGGGCAGAACACAGCTTGGACTGGCAAAGATTCATGCAATTCCTCTACCCCTCTATCAACATATATATAGGGATAATTTTTGGCTGCTTAATATTTTATGCAAGCTCAAAATATCTATATGGAAGAAGAAAATACTTTGCTGTATGTAATTGTATTTTGTAATTTCATTATACTGGGAAATTCCCATGCACTTTTAGCACCAAAAATTCATTTAAATTATTAAGGCCTTGTGGAGATTTAAACAATTCTTGACATTCCTCCAAAATAACAGTCACTGTAATGGTAAGGTGGTTTCATTATAAAAAGTAATAAAGTCTCCCTGTAACTAGAGAAAGCTTAGAGAAAATGGGATTTAAATACATAGGGTGTAAATACACACTCCTTTCCTCACCACAACACAGCTCAGGACTAAGCTACAGACACTGAGTTTATCAGAACAGCGCTCCAGAAGATCAGTGAAGGTTAGGGTCCAAAAAATCCACTTCCTTTACAGACGGAAAAAAGCACAAATATGTGTGCAGATCATTCAATATACGTGCAAAGAAATGCACGGAGATGAATTATTTTGTCTATTCTGTTCTATCTGCAAGAAAAAGTAACTTTGATCATCAGTGAAATAAAAGAGTTGGGGGAAAATCAACATGGCAACATTGATCTTACGACAGAACTACGAAGGCGTCCAAGAATGAATTCAGCAAATGGCACATTAAAAACTTTTGCTTAACTAATGGTTCCAAAAACTGCTCCCACACTTGTAAAGAAATAGGAATAAATGACATACGCTCCTTGAAGTTAAGAAAAAAAAAAAATCACTGTGCTAGAACCAGCAGAAAATTTAACAGACTGATTTAGACAGAAAAAGAGTTTTTCCTCTGGCACCTTGCTGCAGGGACAACATGAAGGGATGATCACTGTGATATAAACCACATACTAAATTCTAGTGATGAAATACTATGAAAGCATGATGTCTTCAAAGAAAGAATGTTAGTGGGTTATTTCCAGCAAAATTTGCTGAAGATATTAGAAAGATGCACGATTTTATAATGACCTCTTCTGAAGAACCAAGAGGAAAAAAAAAAAAAAAAAAAAAGTGTTTCAGGCCACAAAGACTTACAGAATTAAGTTCACTAACAGTAAAATCGGAATAATGTCACTAGATTAAGTGGCTGATGTGTGGGATGACAGAAAGCCATAATGAGGTTCTATAAGCAGAAAATATTGTAGCATTTGATTTTTGACTCTTTCCAAGAAAGAAAGAAATGTACAGAGAATCAGAGAATCAAAACAGAGAATCTTGGTATAATTTTTTCTCACATTACAGGCTACATCTTATAAGTACTCTAGCTATCCTAAATAGTACTATATTTGACAGCTGGATCCTTAGAAATAATAATGTTGGTATTATTTCATGCTAGAATCTTTGCCTTTAATGAATATTGTTTCTAACCATCATAGCACTTGTCTATAAAGATGTCTGAGAACTTGTAATTTTCTTTTATTGGGATGGATTAATCATTACTAATACCAGTATAGCTGACCTAAAAAAAAATTAAAATCACACGGAATTCCAAACCAGGCGTTTAAAAAAAAATCTTTTCTTTCCTTGTCTGCTAAAGCATAAGCAGGAAAGTCTTCACACTACTGCCCTCAGTCCCATGGCCGCTGGTACGGACTGTTATTTTGGCTGCAAGCCTCCCAGGAAGACCAGATCTGATTAGACTACGTGTGGAGGAGAATGCTATGCAGAAGAGTAAAAGTGCCAGAATAAAGTTCAAAAAGCAGAGAAAGATACATCTAATCCTTGCCCATGTATACCCTGTTGTGCACAACACCCTCTTTGTCGATCAACAAAAAACACATTAAAACACCCAGGACTGGGCACAAAATGCTAATGTGAGTAACGGTTGTTGAGATGACTAACACTTTTATTACATATTCAGAATTGAACGTTTTGGCCACAAACGGAGCCAGAATAAACCAGAGTAGCCTCTCTGGAAGTTAATGGAACTATAATGAATTACACCAATTGAGAATTCAGGGTATTATTCTGGGATAGCTTGCTGGTGAAATACACAAAGCAAAGCAAAAGACTAATTGCACGCTGTGCATGAACACAGTAATTTTAAATTTTATTTCCTGAAAGGCAACTAAATAATATCATTACCTGAGAGACACCTGGAATCCTTCTTGACCGTTTTTTCTCTAGTAACAGCTGCACATAGTAATTTTGTGCCTTTTTTTTCTTTTTTTCTTTCTTTTTTTTTTTAGTTATACAAAAGGGCTTACAGTTCATTCCTCTTTTCTTTCCCCACAAGCACTGAATTAGCAAGGAAAAAAGCATCACCATGACTATTCTGGAAAACATTCTGATTCAACTCGTTGACACACCATACCTATCCCAGAATATGAAATTCCATTCGATACAATAAATCTTTCCCAACCTTGGAAAAGTCAAACAGAGTTGTGTGGACAGACCAGTTTGAGGAGGACGTTCCCGGATGCTACAAGGGGCTCCCAGCCCCTGCAGCCCACTGGCCCCTGGATTGCTGTTAGCCCGCACAGTAGCGTACCAAGGCAGCTATTTCAGAGCCTCTTGTTTTGGTGTTATAAAAAGGGAAATGCTACGTACGTTCATGATTTAGTCTCAGTAGTCCCTACTACGAGAATACCTGTTATTTTCTCTAAAAGTATTTTTACTAATAACAAGAACTGTGTTGATCTTGTTACCCAAGAAAATAAGGCCACCCCCTCTCTACCAGAAACTACTTCAGAATCTTTCCTACCATAAATCATTGCACGAGCTCAGCAGCTCAAAGTGCTGCTTTCTCCCAGACAGGGATTTTAAAGCTCCTCAGATCCATGTGCAACAAGGGGATGATTTATTCCGGGATGCGTCCACGAGTTAAAGTGCCTGTGTATTTCTGAATGGGGGCAGCAGCAGCAGCATGGATCCAGCCTGGGTAACCGGGAGACACGGGCAGCTCAACGCTGAGACTGCTGGAAGGAAGGGTTTGTTTTTCGTTTCTAGCTTCCTACCCCACATATGGGATACAGATATATAGCACAGGTCAGGGTTAATACACTGCCACCAAGATAAGGGTCAAGACTGGCTGAACCAGTGGCTACTGTTAACAAATGTGATTTCACTTCTTGCCTGTACTATGGTATTTTAGCAAGCCACCATAAAGAGAAGAGGATGAACTGGGAAATAGCTTACACTCACCAAAAAGTGGTGCCACTTCTTCCTGTCTGACATCCCATTTCGTAAAAAAAATAAAACAAAAATGCGACTTGATCTGTCCTTTACTCCTACTACCCCTTGCTGCAGAAAGGTGGAGAGGCACAGAGTGAAACAGGGATGGTTCTTTCCTTCAAGCTCGTAAAAGAGCTGTGAAATCCCTAGTCTGTATCACAAATTTATTACCACGTCTCCCACCAGCAGACAGGAACTGCGGGCTCTCCCCTTGCCCTGCTGAGGCACATCTCCCCCACATGGTGTGCCCAGTTCCTGTCCTTCCAGAAGAACATTCATCCTGCCCAGGGGGAATTTACCAGCAAGTTCTTTTAAGGCAACTTTGCACTGTTCATGCAGAGAAAATTCTCCTCAGTAGAACTGTCAGAGACACAACCCTAGCAGCACTATAGCTTTAGAAAACTAATGTAATGTATTTTAGCCATAAAATATAAACACCTCCTGAAAGTGCCTGCTTATCTGGATGCTCAGTACAGCTCTTCAGTGTCTGTGCTGCCTCAAAGAACAGGGGAACATGCACAGAGCTGGCCTTTCTCTCCACATAAAAGTAACTTTGTAAGCCCCCCAAAGAGCAGACAAACCTCACAAGCAAGGCATACAGTGAGGGATGATATACTACCTACAACGGGATGACTGTATTCCTTCCATCCTTAGTTATCCTGTCTTGGAGGATAAGCAGAGAAGCAATAAATCAGCTCCTCTCCTCAGCTCTCCAAAGCTTAATGGCTCCTCAAAGGTCCAGCATGAGGCGGACAAGACTCTCCTTCCCTCAGGATGCAGCGGGAATGATGCTTGTTCCCAAACTAACATATGATTTTCAACTATTATTTTTCTAGATCATCAGAATTTAATTACGCTATAATCAGGAAGTTATCACATGTTTAAACAGCTTTTTTGATGTTCACATGCCTAGAAAGAAGGTTTTTTTCACTAGACGGTTACTGAACCAAGTGTTGTAACCGGGGAAAGAATAAACCATCAGCAAGCAGTTCAATAGCCTGGAAAGTAATATAATTCGCTCACGCAAGCGCACAAACGAAAGGGCAATCACAGTTTTGACCTTGCTGATGCTTTGTGAAAATGACTGACATCAATCTCATGGTCCAAATATCTTAAGGATAACTTGAAAGCACTTATCACCCTTAAGAATTCTCCAGTGAGAATCTTCTAATCGCTGCCGTGTTTCACAGGCAAGACACTCCTGACATGATAGGACTCACAACAGAGATCTGATCTTACCCTTGGTCTGAGGAAGTCAATGTCATCATCTTGCAATAATTGGGGTCAGCTGCTCAGTGTAATGGTTAGCTGTGCAACACCTTTCCTTTTCTTCTCAAAAAAATTAGTTTTGATGCTGGCAGGTGGGAAATCGAAGATCACATTTCTATCATTTATGACCCATCTCCATCTCTGATCACAGGGAAAAGACAGATGTATTCATGCCATAAGTGCCAAAAATCTTTATCAAGTCCTTGCCGTCCAGAAGCACTTTTTATATCTCCCCAAAAGCTGTAAGCCTCAGCTGTTTCTTGGAAATACAAACTAGAAATTCCAGAAAGAAAACAGTGCTCTGTTCCCCACTTTGATTAAACAAAGATAAAACATGCTCATAGGAGAAGCTTTGTCTGCAAAAGCTAAGGGCACAATAGGAGCTTATCCCTCCTGGGCACCCACAGATGTTGTGTGTTTAATTTTCCTCTGTATCTTGATGGCAACTTGTGCTTAGTAATTTGTTAATATTTTCAGAGCTTACAAACAGTTGGCAGAACACATTCCTAAATTTCACTGGTTAATGATATGGTTTTAAACACAGGGGACAACATGTAAAGTTGTAACAGCAACAAAATAAAATAGAAATAGGGCACACCGTATGAAAATGAATGATAGCACAGTGTAGTGACTGAAAATTTAATCTAAAGGTCCATCTGCATTTTACATCTATCCAAAAATTCCCAACTTTCTCATCTTCTCTATAATTCAACGTCAGAAGTGGAGCTGCTCTGTCACTAAGTGTCAGTTCAGCTTTCGACACAGGCTCAGTCTTAGCTATCAAACAGTCCTATACGAAAGCAACTGCAGCTATATTTGTCCAAAGAGTTGTATTTCAACAGCCATAATTATCGAAAAGCTAAGCAGACATTTGCCTAACGTACCATCACCCTTCCCCTGCCATTAAATCAACAGCCAAAGGCATTCCATTAGATCAGCAGTAAAGTCACTACTGTCCCTGTGACATTTTTTCAAAAATTGACCATTCGTACTTTTTTCTCCTTCCTCCTCTATTTACCACAAAATCTTTAGACTTTCGTGCACGGAGGATACTCTCCAGTGCTGCTCGTCCTCTGCTTGTGAGGGATGTGTTGTGCTGCCTTTGCCCCCCACGGCTGCGTACTTGCATTGCTTTGCAGTAAGCCAACTGGTCAATTCAGTAATAATCCTGAAAATCCACCACTTACTCCTTATGTGCTGTTCTAACACACGCACGGCAAGAGTTGTAACTGATATAAGTCAGTAATAAACCACCACACAGTTACATGAGTGTCTGGCTCTAATAATTCAACCAGAGCCCTAAAGTCGATGGTTAAGCTGGGTGCTGTATCCCCTGACAACTCACAACAATATAAATTTCTTTTAAGGAACAGGGCTAAGCTATGCCAGTGGGAACTTTCTTTTAAAAATCAAGGCAGGTGACAATATTTGAGTTGACCTTTTTGCTGAACAGAACAGAACCGAAGTAAATCAGATCTAATTCACAAGCAGCTTCAACCGCAGGACAAGTATCAACATGTTTTTAATCTCCTGCATAAAGGATCATTTCTCAGCGAGCAGCCGCACAAACAAGCAGCAGTGTTTTGTAGGGAGGTTCATTAAGCACACCTTGCTACCACGGTTTAAAAGCAGTGAGCACTGGGAATTGTGACTCAGATTTGCTGTTGTCAAGTGGGGAAATCAGGGAACTGAGTCTTCAGGCAGCTGACAATCACCCTCAGTTAAAGCAAACTGTGAGTAAGTGACAGACCTTTGCAAAGGAACAAGTAATTAATTGGATGCTCCTAATGCCAACCTGAATCAAGGAGCAGTGTTTGAACAAGCTGTAGATGAGGATTTATCTTCGGATATAGATGAAAGCTGGTGCCAAGCAATTAATATAAGTGATGTTGCGCAGCAAACGGAGAGGCAGGTGATTTTTGTCAAATGGCAGCCCTTGTCGTTAAGTTTTGTTTAGCTCTACCCCTAAACAGAAGATGAACTGCTCTATGTTGTGTCAGAACTACATGCCAAGAAAAGCAGTCGGGTGAAAACCATAGACATTGCAGACCTACACACAATTGTGTTATGCAGATTTTGAGGGATTTTTTAAAAACAAATTGTCCAAGAAAATTATTTACCACCAAGTGTCCTGTTCTCACTGTACATCCCTTTTTTTTTTTTTTTTTCTTTTCCATATCAATACAGTGTTTCTGGAAATCCCACGAAAAAAATGCTGCAAAATTTTCTCATTTAGAAAATGGGAGTAATTGGAAGACAAGAACAAAGTATCTTAATCAACAAAGGATATCCACTGGTTCACAAAATGTAACTGCCTTGGAAAAACAGTATTTACAACAGATTTTCCAAGGTTGCCTGTGGGGTTCTTCCCTTTGAATGCTCCTTCTTAACTGCACACAATCTTGCAGTTAGATCCTCTGTCATATTTATTCCACATATGCAGTTTCAAATATGAAGGCACGCATTTTCCTTCATTTAGACTCCCCTTAGCATACACTGATCAACGATGCAAGAAGCCAGCATCTCACTGCTCGGGGACCTATCCCAAATCTTCTCCCTTTTGCTCTGAGACATATTCCTTCCATGCCTCCTGGGCCAAGGGGCAACTTCAGGGAACTGACTAAGTGTTTTTATAACTTGCTTTCTCTGCTCACCACTTAAAAAAAGAAAGAGCAATGAAGGTTTTGCCTTCATCAAAATTCTGAAAGTCTTGTTTGGATTTAAAGACTGCATATAAAATGTTTTCATACTTTTGTGTGGAGCGATGAGCTACGATTGAGCCATTTAGTTAATGATACTGTTCCTAAAACACACCAAGTTTTATGCCTAACTAAAAATGTTAATATTTGTTGAGGTGTAATGAAGTAAACTATTGAGTAGGGAGTAGACAACAGCTTTATTTTACATTTAAATTTTTGCATTTTTTCTTTTAAATTAAAGTCTTCACCAAATTAGGTGTATTTACACACATGGAGATGGCGTAACAAAATTAAAATAACCTGAAGCAACGGAGAGAGACAGAATGCCAACGTGACCCTTATGCAAGAATTCCTGGAGGTTACAAGCAGGTTAACCACTCTGTTTCACAACTCCTACTCCAAAGCCTTCTGACCGCCTGCCTCATATGTTTCCCAGGGAAGGTCTTAAGGAAATTGCTGGCAATCAGATACTCATGACCTGACCCTTCTCTCCCAGGAACCTAAGTAATGAGTATCCTTGTGAGAATTCAACTCAGGGCTATAGATTAAAGAGCTATTTTTTACTGACTGAGACAGCAGCTCACAGTACGGCTGATCCCAAACAAGCACTGGTTTTGCCGTATTGAATTGGAGACAGTTGCAGTTTGCAGGATCAGCAGATGGAAATCTAGGGGCAGCACTGCAGCAGAAACAATAGTTTAGTAAACAGACCCTGAAGATCCAAGGTCACAGCTACGGGAGCAGAGCTGAGATTCACCACCCAAAGCACTGCTGGGAGGTGTCCTCCTACAAGTTGAGTTTATTTCTCCATTTGAAACAAACAGGTTCCTTACAGAGACAAAAATTAATTTCCTGGCATAAACGGGTTAACTGATAACAAGGCTGTAAGCAAAAGAAGGTGCATGGTGAGAGGCGGATGAGGAAAACAAATGAATGTGATGGCAGGTATAAAAATTACACAAAATGCTCCTCTGGTTTGCAAAAAAGTGGTGGTGGTGAATACAAACTAGTATTTTACTGTCAAAAGCACACAAAACAGGGATTTGTGCATTATCAGCTGTTTTCTCTGGTAATCTCCAGACCTCAGATCTGAGGAATAAAAGTTACACTAACATAAAACGCTGGTGTTAAATGCAGCTTTATATTAAGTTTAGTCTCTCCCTATTTTCCTGCATTCTATGTTTTTCCACCCAGTTCCTCCTCCCCAGCTCACATTTACTGTTCTCCCCACTCAGGCCATACTATTTTCTGAAGATGGCCAAAACTGTAACACAACAGCCTGCTCTGCAGAAGTCTGAGCATAAGAGATTTGAGATTTTTGGTCTTGCTTGAATTGGTTGCATGCAATAACTTTCCAAGGTCTTGTCTGATTAATTAATGAAATCATGGAAGCTACTTTGGTCATTCTTGAAACTTGAGATTATTAGCTGTAAGCACAGTTGCCAACGAGGTACTTATTTGCTTTTGTGCTAAGAAATTTTAATATTTTAACTAAATAAAAAATAAACTCTCTTCTCAAACTACACAAAGGAATGCCCTGGAAGTAAAGTGGGAGGCATCTGAACTAACCATAATAAACTGGTTTTCTGCATCAATACTGCAGACTCATTTGTGTTCGTTGTGTTTTTCAAACAATTGTGCCAGTTATTTGTTTAAGAGAGGCTAAGAAAAACTATTATGGAATAACTGGCAGTTTTTAATTTTTATTATATATTCTTAATACATTCCGAAATACTGTACGTATAAACATTTTGGACACAACTGATATCTACACAGAGGGCTAAGTCCTATAAATTAATCCACATTCCTTAAGAAAAGAAAGTTAAAAATGGACATCCATTTTAATTTATATTTAGATATCCAAATGTATGTACAGATTTCTAGACGAATGGGTACCGAGTAGCTCACTGAGCATCCAAATTTTTTTTGTATGAAAAGAGTAATAGTGCGTCTTTTTACATGCAGGCAGAATTGGTAATAAGTGAGCTATTAATGACATTTTTATAAGCTACAAGGGAAGAAAAGGTTAGCAGCTTGACTACAGGGATATCTTCTAGGGAAAGGTGAATTACTAGATTTAAATTTGTGAACAATACAGCAGGAGGCCCAGTGATTTCAGCATGATGATTAGTCCCAGGTGATCAAGATCACACCTATTAACTACTGTTTCACAGGAAAAGCTGTCACCAAGTAAAGGTGTGAAGAAAGACTAATCCATCTCTGATCATGCTTTTATTTATATCTACCCTTTTAAAATAAAAGCTTCTAAGGCAGGGGAGTCATATTCAGGACGCACAGACCCATACCATCATTCTACCTGAACATATAGCTTTCAGATAAAAATTTAATCTAAATACAGTAAAAACCATCCTGTTTTAGAACACACGCTGCAAAATAGTAGAGTGGGTTTTCCACGTGCCTGCCAATGTAAAGCTACGTACGCAAAGCTCTGAACTTCATGAATTCCCATTTTGGTCTTTACAGAGGGCTAGTAGTTGTCACGTTATATGTGTCATACCAGAGTAAAACAAACGAAATGTATAAGCAGCTATGTAAATAAAATGAGGCATTTGTAATCATGAGGAAATACATTCTCTCTCTGTTTCAGGTATGTTGGGTTCTAATCTCCACCCAATTAAAAACAGCAAAAGACAGAGTTTACGACACTTTTGATTTGGCATTGTATCTTTTGTTCCCTTTAATTTATACAACAGGTCAAAAAACTAGTAAGATGCTGCTGACAGCTCCAGTTTTGAAAATGTCTCTCCTCCGTCAGGTCACATGTGAGTAAGCTGTCTTTCGGAGTGTGTAACTTAACGTTTGATCTCCTTGAACACAGGCTTTGTAACTGATAGCTTCTTTATGAGATCATTTGGCCCGTTGTATGTACAGGAACATAAATCAACAAGCTCAGGTTAATCTTCAAAAACAAGCAGAATATAACGAGACACACTATAAAAACTAGCATAATAAGTACAGATTTCATTTGCCTATTCTCTCTGAATTATTCTAAAGCCATTTTTTCCCTTTTTTGGTTTTATAAATGCTTAATATTCCACATGCAACTCATGTATGGGATGTATGTAGTGTTATGCAGATTGAGGAAAAGCGTCCTGGAGGAGAGCCTTTCATCCGAAAGATGAAAAGGAACTTCTCAGCTTTCCAGTACAATGCTCAATAAAAAACTGCTTTCCAAGAAATCTGGCATTATGCCAAATAATTTCTGTGGAATTTGTGTATCAATTACCGCTATCATTTATGGTTTCTACTAATTAAAGCAACTTTTTTCTAACACAATTTTATCACCTCACCCTCAATATCTTTTAGATTGATTTACGTGCTATTTTAAGAATAAAAGCTAAAGGACAAAACAGGGAAGTGATTTTATGACAGCACCTATAACTTTAGATGGACATAAGTAACAAAAATATCCATACATATTTTTGGATCGAAGATAGGAGAAGGACATAAGGGGAGAGAAAGAAGTTAAAAAAAAAAAAAAAACAAACCCCAAACCAAACAAAAACCCAAACACAAAAAGTTAGTAGAGTATTACATTCATGACTTCTGGCTCATGGAGCAAAGGGATTTCCTTCTTCTTAATCACTGTTTTTTTAAAGGATTAAAAGAAAACAAAATCCTTTTCTATTTCTATTTTATATAGTATGAAGATTTTGACATTTCTTTAGATGTAAACTACATTTCCAATCAAGTGTTCACTGGGTTTGAAGAAACAAAAAAGGGCTACAGGTAGCAAACCCAAAGAGGGAAAACAACTCTTAAATCTAGCAAAGACTTACCAGAATCACAGTGTGAAGTTTAGTTGACAAAATTTCCAGTTAAAAAAAAGGATACATGCTTTAACCTGGAAAAGTAATAAATCAAGGAAACTACCATAGGTTATAGTGCAATCTTCAGCAACCCAGCTTTTAATCAAGATAGGCTGTTTGCTCGGATGAGACATTGTAATACAGTTGGGAAGTAATTAAGATAATTATTACAGTGAATGTTACACAGGTGGCCAGAGTAAATGCCCTTCCAGCATTTTGTCAGACAGAAAGTAACATTCAAAATTCAGAAGTGGAAACTTATTACTGTGCAAAAAAAAATAAGTGTGGGTAAACGGCAGCGGAAACTTTTCATTACTTAAGTCACCACCAGACGTGACAAAACACACATGAAACATGAAGTTTAAGAAGATAACCTAAAAAATATTCATCTTAAAGTGAGAAGAGCTGTTACAAAATGTGCAACAGCCACAGGTTTCAAGTCATGCCAGGAAATTTAGCTTGAATGTGCTGCTCACTGAAGACAAGACTCTCTGGTCTGCAAGAATCTGCAGTATCCGGACTTTGTTGGTTGTCACTGATATGCAGCCTATCCAATAGCTGAAGATAAGAGCTTTTATCCTAATGTTCGGGATTATAGAAACTTGCTATCAGTACCCCTGCAGGAACCATTTTTCTCAAGAACCAATACTTCTCTGATGAAAGGATCCTTCTCCAAGAGCTGATACTGCTAAACCCAAGATTTCTAAAGTACATCCGTATTTGCAAGGGGGAAGTGAATACACATGCGTTGTGTTATTTGCATGTGAATTGTTTTATTTGTTTTCAATATACCATGAAATATACTTAAATACTTTTGATACCTTTTCTTCCTCTCTGAATTACATGTCTATATAAGTCCATCCAGATGCCAAAAGCAAACACCTAGCTTTCTAAACATGCACACGAAAACTATCATAATAAATGGTGTGAACACAAAACAAAAAATTCCCATTAAATTAGACTTGATTATTATTTGCACTAAAAGCAGTTAAATCGTAACACTCATGATAAAGTATCCTTTAACAAAGAAAAGAAGAAAAAAAAAAGAAAAAGAGGAAAAAAAAGAAAAAGAGGAAAAAAAGAAAAAGAGAAAAAAAAGAAGAGGAAAAAAGAAAAAAGAAGAAAAAAGCAGTGGAAGAAAAAAGAAATGGAAGAAAAAAGAAAAGGAAAAAAAGAAATGGAAGAAAAAAGAAAAGGAAAAAAGAAATGGAAGAAAAAAGGAGAAGGAAAAAATAAAAAAGGGGGAAAAAAGAAAGAAAAAAATGAGGGGGAAAAAAAAGAAAGAAAAAAGGGAAAAAAGAAGAGTCTGGTTTGGTTTTACCTTTCCAAAATAACCCCCAGGAAAAGTAAATCTCTAGTATATCTTCTGGTGAACCAATTTATGACCCGCAGCTCAAAGAATTGTTTAGGGCAGGCATGTGTCATGAGGATCATAATGAAACTGTGTGATAGATAGTGCGGTTTCATTGTCAGGTTTGCACAGATGAAAATAAAGCACTGTTGTGACTGTATGCTGCATTCAGTAATTTCTGTGGTCCATAATACATGTATTGAAGCATATTTTGGTATAAGAAGAATAATTATTACTAGTTCTTTTAATCACCACAGGACCATTATGCTGGATACTAAACAAATACGCATAGAGTCTGGGACTTAAAAGCACAAGAACAAATAGAAGTGTTAGAATAGGGATTACCCCAGGCAGGTTACTGATGACTGTCAGAAGTTTCCTATTTACCTGATAAGCAGTTGTTCTTTAACTATTTATTGAAGGAGGATGAAACAGAGCAGGGCTGTTCGTGGCACCACTCCAGCACCACTAATGCTATAGTTTCACAACTGATGAATTACATTCTCAACCAACGGGTGTTGAAATAGGTCTTCTGCAGTTCATGAAGAAGAGAAAACAAAGAAAGGGTCCCCCTGAATTAGTGCTGTCTTGTAGATGGTCAAGTTACAGGATTTTGCAAAGGAAACAAGTATCAGAATGTGCAGGCTCAGTGCAAAAGTGCCTTGACTCACAGAATTTATGTCCAGCTCTGCTCTAATTACAGCCTGTTGGGTACATGTCAAATTGGTGTGAAATACGAGCAAGAACAGGAGGAGGCTCTACATTTCCTTTATGTGTCCCATAGGAACATGTTGGTACTCCACATAAATACAATGAGGATTTGTTATCTCTGCCTAATGGTGCTTAATACTTTCAGGCTCTCCAGCAAAGTACAACACATTTTGAAGAGAAGTAGAGGGAATGCTACGACTCCAGCAAGACGGGTACAAACATATAGATAGTTTGCTTCCTTAGGGGGAAAACCTGTTTATTCACGGAAGATGATAAAATTTCTAAAGGTACTGCTTCATTAGTGGATTTGATTTTGATTTTTTTTTTTTTTTAACTTTTGGAACTTTATGTTATTTGTTCTTCTTTACATGGATATATTAAACCCAAAAGACAAATATGAAATAATTCAACCTCTCTTCAAAATGTACATTGCTGAACAGTTTAAACTAGCTTTGTTTTTAAGTGGAAGAAAAAACCCAGTATTCATAGAAGTGCATTAAGCTTGGAATTTCTAGCTTGGACTAGAAACAATTCTAAAATCAGAGTTTACAATTTAACTTAAATCTGATAAAGACAGCTAATTTTATGATTTAAGTCGAGCTTTAATTACAGTTCAAAAAATTTTACAGCTCACAATGAAATAAAGTTCCTTCCTATGTCACATTTAGTAATATGGGGATAATACACCAACAAACATTTTTTAATTTTAAATTAGTCAATGTTGTCGCACCTAGCATGCAGTGTGGTCATTAGGTACTCTACTTTTTTAATCAATCACCAAATTTAGTAATCTGCAACAGCCTTACCAAAACATAAATCCATTACAATTATATCATCATTATTGTATCACTTCACTGAATAAACAATGACTCATTTAGAGGCAACCACATTCAATTACACCACTTTATATACTGAAGCATATACAATAAGAAGGTGTAGGCAGGCGTATAAGGAGTTTTGATGATTTTCATAGTAAAATTTTTAAGTAATAGCTTATTAATCCCTCTTAGTACAATATTCATAACGGGATTTTTATAGGGACATGAAACAATATATTGATATTTGTGTTGTGAATGTATTTTGACCACGGCACACAAAAGAAAAGCAGTCTGGCAATCACAAATGTTTTACAGGCATAAAACTATCAGGTTATGGGGGGTGGAGGGGGGGGAAGGATCAATATCAAATTTCAGAAAAAAGGTATCTACAGCTATGAGGGAAAGGGAAATGAGATTATTTCCTTGGGATGAACAGTTTCCAATTATAGCTTGACAAAAAAAAATAATAATAATTTAAGCCTGAAGTCAATTTAAATAGCCAAGCTCTAAAACTCCTTAAAATAGGCTTTAAAAGAGAAGCCTTCACAGATGGAACTTTAACTGCACAGCACAGTCGGATGCTGTTATAATAGGCATTTTTTTAATAACTTTGATCAAAGCTTATTAACCAGCAGCATCGAGCCATCGGTGGTTTGGCCTACACAAGAGAACTAATTAAATTTAAAGGGCCATAGCCTCCTGAAGGCACAATATGTAATCCCCAAGGCAGGAACACGAATGAAGGGGATGAGAACATTTGCATAGTAAACCAGTGGAAAATGGCAAGATGCTTGCTCTTATTTATTTCAGGCATTGTAGCAAGTTTATTAGAAGCAATTTTGAATCTGTCCTCATCATCAAACATGTAGAAAAGTGCGAGGACTGAAAGTCTTAGGATTCACTTAATATGGACTATTTCCATACGTGTGTCAAGAAACACGCAAGAAACACAGAACATACAACTTCATTTAATCCAACAGGCCAGATCATCAGATCCTTCCTCACCCCAAGGAGCAGTAACTTTCACCAATTTCAATGTGAAATATGACTAAGGAATTCATAGGCAAGAGAAAACAAAATAGAGAGAAAGCAAGCTGACTGTAAATTGGTGCCCAATAGCCTAGTTTTGTCTACAGGCAGCCAGATATAATAGCATTATAACTGAAAATAACGGTTTATTGTTATTTACAATAATAAACTGTAAAGTAATTTCTTCCATGGCTTATCTCCCACCTGCTATCCTTCATATCTGTTATAGATTTCAATATGTAACAACTTTCCCTGCAGTTTCATCATATACCTGTGAAGAGAAATAACTTCTCTTTTCTGATCATCTTCCAAACACTGCAAGGAGGAAAACTACTACCCTTCATCTACCTTTCAAGCTCCTGGGAAGGAAACAGAAAGGGTGAATATTTATCCAATCCTTACTCCCATTTTAAAAGCTTCCTGACATATGGACCACTAAAGTATATTTCAGTTAATAAAAGGGTTTCATTTGTATGACAAAGACATGATTGCTAATCATGACATTAAACGATGTTTTCTTAGTCTGATAATCTTACTGTCATTTTAGGTCCCCCAGGAGAAAGGACTCAATAGCTAGAGTAAATAATAACAGTAAAATTTAGCACTGAGCAGAAGGAGGAGGAATCAGTAACAGATGAGTTGTGTTCTGGATTGTTCTTAATCAGAATAAGGGTTTCTGCTTTCAAAAGTGACAGAAACTTCTTGCATCAGTGGTTGCATCATGCTGAGTCACCAAGTCACTCTTGTGGGCTAAGAGAAATACAGACTGGCAATTTCCAGACTTTTTCTTTTCTTTTCTTTTTTTTTTTTTTTTTAATTAAAAAAGGTCCTGTTGGCAACAGAACATGAAAAGAACTACGGTCTTATTCCAGTCAACATCTTGCTGTAATCTTTCCAAGCCTGCTCCAAGTGCTTCTCATCTGCATGTCGTATCATTCTTTCTACTGTCACAGGACCTAGCAGTCCCAACCAAAAATGATGACCCTAAAAGGGCTAGACAGCAGTCAAGCTAAACAAAATATCAGATATTTGATTAAAGAGTTGAAGTGCAAGACTAGATGCAACGCATGAGGGAGGAGTGAAACGACGAGACAGCGCATCAGCAGTCTCAAGTGTGAGGCGCCCAAAAAGCCCCTGGAACTTTGTTGCGGTACCAGTAGTGAAAGCAACGACATCTGGTTTTGGTGGCTCAGCTAGAATCTTACCAACCCTGGAGTAAAACAAATAACATAATAAAACAAAAAGCAACCTCTCCCTGCTCCCAGGAAACGTTCATACCTCCCCATTCATGAAGAACTGCTTAATAGTAAGAGGATTTCCTTCTTGTCCTCCTTCCAGAGCAGAAACTCTCTCAAACAAGAGCTCACAGGCATTTACAAAGATCTGGCACATCATATAAAGCTGCTGCTTATGAATGTATTAAACACCAGTGAAAGCAGGAGTTGTGTGCCTTTTTCATTCTCATATTCACAATCCTAACCAATATGTCAAATAAATTTCCCCCATACTCACGGCATGATGTTGTATGGAAAGACATACAGTATTTATAAAAGTTGTACTATTTCTGAAAGTTTTACTTCCCATATACAGCAGTTGTTTTCCTGAGTGCTTTACACTAAAATACCTAATAATTAAAATTTAATTTTTTTGTTTGCAATACAAAGCATTAACTACATCCGTGTGTAGACTAGAGACAAAAACTACCATGTTTCAGTTGATTTTGGCTTTAAGCTATGAAGTTGAAACTGCTGTCAAAAAGCAAACCATAAATCATATCTACAAATGGTACTGCAAGTGCCAAAAACCTAAATTTTTAGGTAAACTTTTAGGTTACAGTGTAACCACTATTGTAGGGAAAAGGCATCTATACAAAATTTGTCTGAAGCTGAACAAACAAATGTAACCACCTGCTGTGGAGAGGCTGAAAACCTACCCGATAGCTTTGCTGAGTATTCACGCACAAGCAAGCCCATTTTTGTAGAAGACACAAGAAATTATTTTATTCTGCGATTCATCTGCTGTTATAGAGGAAAAGCTGTCATAGTAACAGCCATTTCCAATGCCCAACATGACATATGTTGTATACTTCTCTTAAATTCATGCTTATATGAACAAGATCTTGTCTTTTCATTAAAGGCATGCCATTGTGATTTCAGTGCTGGCAGTGATGGACAGAACCCATCACAACCCGCTCCAAACTGTTCCAACAGTTCATTATTCCATCAGGAATAATGTCCCACTTTTGTCTTTGTTTAATGTTAAGTTCAAGTTACTCAAGTTCATCAAACACCTATATCTGCTGGATGGAAAGACCATCTACAATGACACCATTTTGCAATGTAGTTTCTTTTAAACCATGAAAACGATTGTTTAAGATCCCTCTCAACATTTCATTTCAATCATTTGCTAATCCCTCCACTGTTATCACAACATTATTCTGCCAAACTTGCTAACGTTTACATTGTTCTTCAAATCTGGATGTCCAAACTTGATATAGCACTGCATCAAGGAGCCAAATCATATGTTGACTCAAAATCACATAGTCCTTTTTGTCATAACTTTGCAAATCTGCTTATTTTCACACTCAATGTTTTATTTTTTTTAAATTAAAACCTCTTCTTCAGAGAACAGTCTATACGTTCTTTAATTTCCAAAGTAGCCTTACACTAGACCAGTGGTTCCCTATCAAGTGAGGCACTGGGAGGTTACAAACGGATGAGAGTTCAGGCAGAGACCAACTGAACTAATGTGTCTAAGCCCAGGCTGGTTCCTGCAAGGCCAGGCGGGACACTGCCACCCTCCCAGAAGGGGTGCGATACAGAGCACAGTGCAAATGCTGTCCAAGTAGCTCTTGGCTTTGCCAAATGGGTCCACCTGGGGAAGATGTTGGCAATCTCTGGAGGTACCCAGCTTCATGTGGCAGGAGGAGCTAGACAAAGCAAAGCTTGAGACATTGTTGAGTGAAGAGTAGCTGTCAAAGGACTGGAAATCATGGCATTACACTGTGTTATAACGCATACGTTTTGTTTATAGTTGATGTATCACAAAATGCAAATTCATTTATATGAATTATCTTCCACTTCACACTCCACAGGTACAAGGGCAGATAACTTTCCATTTATATTTTGAGATAGACATATTACCTCCTTTGAGAATATATTTATCATGTGTTAAGTTAATTTCCATGTTCTAATTTTTTGAATAAAACATGGTGTAGCATGGTATGTTATGGAAGTCAGTCACTTTACTAATTTTACCTTCATGAGCCAGCTGGTAATCTCACCACAGAAAACATGAATACCTAGTTTTCAGCCTCCGGTTTCTGTACCTTTACAAAGATTGTAATTAGCCGTTCTTACTCTGTTTCTTAATATTTTTCATCATTGAGTCTTGTTCTAATATTTGCATCAAATCAACACCAGACTGATACACCATAACTGAACGTGCCATTTAATTTTTTTTTTTTTTTTGGTAAATACTGTCAGCTTTTTTCCAAATCCCCTAGAACACCCTCGGTGCCTCAAAAACTCTAGAAGAAAAACAATTATTTGTGGTTAAGAAAAATCCTCAGCCAAGTTTTAAAACTCTGCAGTTCAACATGACTGGCTAATTTTAAAATGTCTAGATTTCACAGCTGCTGTTCCATGTCCCCCTTCATTGCTAGAACAGAACTACGTTATGATGCAACTAAACCTAGTTTTCCCCTCTAAACACAAACCAAAAGCACCTACTGAGCACAGCTGCTTTTTCAATTACTAGTGATTTTTTTTATCATTGCACTAATAGGCCAATAACAGCTGCATATGTGTTCTCAACTGACTTGAAGACTGGTCACTGGCCTCCTACCTCCTGGCCTGAGATTCTCTGCTTTCATGTCGTGTGTCTCCCTTCAGCCATCTGCTGCAGTTCCTACTTTTCATTTATGACAACCAGCATCTGTTGCCCGCTTTTTAAATTTTGGACATGCATATATACAAATGAACGCTTATTATGTGTATATGTGTGTGTATACACACCTGCCTTCGCTTTCCTTCAGAGCATTTTTAAAATTATCATCTTCTCTCTTGACTGTGGCTTTCACCAATATCTACCAAAACATTCTCAAAGATCTTCTAACTCTCACTGACTCCTGCAACTCACACAATGACATTCCAAATACAGAAGGAAAAGAAATGTAATATTGGACTTACAGACAGGAAAACTGAGATGAACAGAAAAAATCCAAACATTATCTATATTATCTTTTATGCCTTACAGTCCTTGATGCCTGATGTAGCTGTAAGGTTCATTATCTGCTCCTGCCACTCACCCCTGAATCACTGTCTTTTTCATAGAGACACAGTCTGCCTCAGACCTCTTTTTGCATGTGAAAATCCTAGACCACACTAAGATATTCAGCTGCTATCTGTGCTTTTCTATTGTTCATGGAAAGAGAAAGCTGTGTACAGAGGCTGACCTAAGTGTACAACTGACCTAAGTGATATTTATCGTGTAGGTTCAACAATGCCATTCCCTTGAAAAACTTGAGTGTGTTACCCAAAGGACTAAGTTTATAGTCTTGATATTATTTGCAAATTTTGCAGTGGAAACAAATCTCTAGTCATGATCAAAATCCTGTGCATTGTATCCCCCAAAGGCAACAGAAAGCATATTTTTGTTTACAACTCAAATAAGAAAACAGTGGCTATTTTTTTCTTATAACATTGATTAGTCCAGTTGCTCATGATTGCCTGAGTAGGTCAGCAGGGGTTTGTTATCATTTTTAAATACACGTCTATCTCAAAATTCTCACTGAGCTAGTTAAGTCCTACTCAATCTAGCAAAAGAATCAACACCTTTCACTTTTCCCCGCCTTTTCACTAAATGTAAAGTGCTTCTCCCCATATTATCTGAACTGACTGAATACCACTTGAAAGCAAAGATTTCTGGACTGAAGGGCATAGTACAACGTAAAATTATTTCTCTCCATGATTGCAACTTTCTCCATTTGTCTGAAGCTATGCCTACTTTATATTACATCAGAGAGTCCTCAACAAACAGGCTCGTATGAATTACAATGCTGAATACCACTGGTATCAGGGTCTTGAACATTTCTGGTTCCCAGTATGCCCAGTAAACTGTTATAATAAGTTGTTGTCTTGATTACCTTTACCTGTGGTGGAAATAGAAAGCTCCAGTGAGAGAACCCATAGCAAACTCTGCAGATCTGAAGGGTAGTTTATATCTATCTATCTATCTATCTATCTGTCTGACTATATGGCAAGTATCAATGCTGTTTTAAAGCTTTCAGAGCATTTGTCCAGCATATTCATATTAGTTTGCCAAAATATGCCAAAAGTTTCTTATGATTCACAGTGAATTATCTTGTATTGTAGAACGGACAATTGCTGTATTCCATACACTTTACAAGTCTCTAGTCCTGGAAAAATTAGCATCTTCATGAGGCCAAAAATTCACTGACAAATTAAAATTAATTCTGCTATAAATACATTTTTGTTCCATTTTGCACACAGCTCTTTATATAGCTGTTAAACCTCTTCTCTTTCCCCTTTTTAAACATTATTGAAACTGTCAGAAACTACATTTCACATTTTAGCAATCATTGCATACACATCATGATTCCTAGAATTTAAAAAGGAATTGTTGATGGTTCAGATACTGTTAGACTGTCATCAGTTCTGCAAAGTATGTAATTTGTCATTTTGGAAGAAATGACAGCACCTTTACTTGTACAACATGCTTTTAAACTTCCTTTCTCTAATTTCAAAATGCCAGTATTATACTCGGCTTCAAGAAAGGTATTTTTAAGGCTTGCAGGTTGGCTTGTCACAGAGCAATTTGTCAGGTAGTATTTTGTCTTCATTAAGGTTTATTCACATAAAGTGATCGGCCTGTCCGTGATATTCCCCAAAGACAATACATTCTGTCTTACCTGATGATAATGAGGCCCGTGTTAAATTTTCACTTTCCTCATCAGTGCTGCCATCATAGTCATTTTCTCTCCCTGTAGCCATCTGAGTGGAAGCTATACTATCCCTAGGAAAAAAAAAAAAAAAAAGGAAAAAAATCAAAAATCCTATATCTTTGCCATCTATTATTCTGGCAAAGAATTTATAATTATTAGGCAATGCAAGCTGATACATGTAGAGTCCCCATGCTGAATAGCTTAGCATATTTATATACAAGGACAGTCAATAAAAGGTAAGTTAAGATATAAAAAAGCAGGATAAAAATAGCAAACAAATTAAGGTGTCTTGTAGCATTAGAATGATTCTTCTTCTCTGGATATTTTTGGAATAAAAAATACATGGAAACATTTAGATGTCCCAAAGAACAAAAGGAATCAAATAATTTAGGGAGAATGCATAAGAAACTACCACCTATGGAAATGCCAGAGACATACTCTGATTGGAAAATCAACTGCAATCTAACAGAAAAAAGGACAGATTCATCAAATATTTAGGTTTTGGCTACAGCATCCAAAGCAATATGCTGCTATTTGCAGTGACGCCACAAAGAATCCTCTGCTTTCATGACTAACAGAATTGTTTTGGATAACCAAGCACTCAGCCAGGAACAACTGTCACTCACTGTTAGAGCCAAAGAAATAGAAACTAAACTAAACTAAACTATGCATCAGGAAAATTAGGAAATACCTTGTACATTTGGCATCTGCTGCAGATTCTTTAGCTTCGTTCAACAACTTCTGTAAGTTTCTTATCTTTGCCTTTTTTTCATTCAGCACCAAAATGAAGCGGTTATAAAGATCTGCCTCTAGTTCTTCTTTAGCTTCCACACATTTTTCCAGCCTACAATGTAAAATTAACTGTTACACTATTTCTCTTTAAGATTCCGTGTTTCCTGGAAGAAAATTCTGTAGTGAGGCCAGCCTTCCTATGACAGGAATCTCCATACCAAACCGGGCATGACTGGAGTCCAGCATCCTGTGTCTGAAACAGGCCAAAAGAAGCTTTTTTTCCACAGAAAAGTGCACTGAACTTTGCTACAAAAAGGGGAAAGTTTCCAAGGGGAAAGCTTTCTCTTCATGCTTTTTCTGATAGGTTCTTGCACACATGCAGCTGAGAAAACTGAAATTTAAACAGGCAAGTGTTCTTCAGTTTCAATGCTGAATTAACTGTAATGGGCATACCTTAGCAGCACACACATAATGAGATTACAAATAGATATGATTAAGCTTGACAGGTCCCAAAACAAGACCACACGCTCTCATTTGAAATATATTTGAACATTAAAAAAAAAAGAAAAAAGAAACAAGAAATAGCCAACTCCACTCCAACATGGGCTGAGATGACCACCAAATACTTTGGGCAACCACTGCAGCTCCAGAACTCTTTCCTTGCCAGGATTCCCAGGCAGACATGGGGGATACAGACGTTTACCTGACCATTTTCCATCAAAAGCCTTACACGTCTTGTTCTGGTGAGCTGGCAAGGTACAGAAACCAGTTCATGGAAAAGCTCAACAGCACACTGCAGCAACACCTGATGGCAACCACAATCCCATACAGGCATTCAGACAAACACAATGCTAATAACTTCATCACTGTGGACTCCATTCCAAATTACACAGATACAGAGCTGACATCTTGGTACACTTGCAGCCACTGTTAGGCAGATACCTTATGTTATTTTTTTGCCCTGAACCAATCACAATTACTTGGCAGAGGAGTAAAAACTACCACAACATATATAAAATGGTCTAAAAGCTCTTAATTAATATCTTCAGAATAAAATATTTTTCAGGTTTTTAAAGGTTTAATGTCCAGCTGTAGGTTGGTGAATGTCAATAAAACGAAGCACGATGGAAATATGAAATTAAGAATATAGATGTACACTGTCTCACAATCAAAGCAAAACCAGAATATAAGCAAACATGAGCACAATAAATGAAGTGACTTATAGCAAATGTGATCCTATATTTACTTCTTGTATTTCATAACTTTTTACTCCTTGGGTTGAACCACAAACATTTTAATAGCTGTGTTCATAACAAGCAAATAAACATCTCGATAATCTTATTTATCATGGTAACCACAGTATTATAGCAAATAGTCATAACTTATAAACAACATTCTTTTCACCAACCTGTGCAAGGTTGGTAAAAAAGTTTAGGCGGCTTCCTTTGTTATTAAATCCAAACACATAACAGATTTTAAAAATATTAGTTTGTAAAGCAAGAAATTTCAACAGAATTCCTATATAAATACTGATTATTTTGTTCATAGATCAAAACCATATATGATATAAGAAGAATGACAATAGAAAATAATCCCATGAAGTATTAAGTCTACTGTGCAATGCTTTAGGGATATGCTTGATAGTTGATAAATAATTCATCTAATTTAAATGCAAATAGCAGAACATCATTACCATATAGATCGGTTCAATAATTCCTAAATGAAAGATCATATGTACTAATCAACTACCAGGAGACTTTCCACCTACAAAAGAAAAGTTAACTGTTTAGTGGGGAACAAAAGGACAATTCACAAAGAATCATAAACCCTAATACAGGGTCCAGAAGTGCCTTGACCAGCTCATGGAAGGAGAAAGGTAAGGATAGGAATTGCCTTCCATTTATCAAATAGAATTCAGCCATTAAAAAAAAAAAAAAAAAAGATTAAAAAAATATAAATACAGCTGTTGGGTAAATTACATGACACATTTGAAACTAATTATGTCTATATACATAAAAAATGAAAACAAGGACTTTGTGTAAAATATGGTAATCCTGGCTGTATCAAGTCCTACAGAAAAGCCCCTTCTCCCACACAAAAAACAATATTAACTAAAGAAAGTGCTTACTACTGTCCCTTTATTTTGCCAGTGGACTGGTTTGTGTCAGAGCAGCTGAAGTTGGTTTAAATAGCTACATTGAGACATTTTGCTGAGTTGGCCAAAAAAGTGTCATGTAAGATAACTTCAGTGAGGCCCTTGAATCCTGCAAAGACATTCACTGATGAAAATCCGCATAACTGTAAACTCTCAATGAAGTAAAGCTGAAGCTGCCTGGATGTTAAGAAGCACAGTAAAGAGCCTATTGTAAGACTGGCCAGTTTCTTCAGCCTCTGGAGCGTAATATTAGCATCTTGAAATATACATACAGACTATGATGCATAGATTAGACTATTAACTCTTCCCTGTAGGCAAAATCAATTAGTAGTATACCATCAGTTAATCTTATATGATTGTTTTAATTTACGTGAACATCTTTTTTGATTTTTTTTCCTGTTGTTTAAAGTAAACCATACATAAAATACATTCTCCAGACATAGATATGACATTAATTTGGCATAACATTCAATCAGTGTGAAATAGTATTACATTAATGCTACATTTGCAAGTTATGAATTATATGCCATAGGATGACACTTTAAAAATGGAATAGTAAAAAGCAACAGTCCTCTGCTGCTTGGGAACAGGGATGCATTAATTATGCAGAACGTACATACGTGTGTGTGTGTGTGTGTGTGGTGGCTCTGGCTGTAACTCTGCAGAGCCTTTAGGATTCACTCAGGCATGCATTACCTGAATTACGTGACCACTGAGCAAAGCTGGCTGGGTTTCATTCCAATACCTCATCGGTTACAAATACAAACCTTAATTGCAATTCGTCACATGCTTGTGCCTGTATGTGATTTGTCTCACTAAAACACCATCTCCCCAGGCCAAATAAAGAAGCTGCTCATCTCAAAGACAACTGTCTAGTACAATGAAAATAAAAGGGAGTTAATGGCTAGAGTGGTGCAAGTCTTATTTGAAGGTGCTTTCCAATGTCTGTATTCTGAGATCTCTCTGTTACACAAGTGCGATGCTTTTAATGTGCCACAAACGCCCAAGCTGATAGCCATCAAAAAGCTTGCACAGCCTACTGAAAGCAGCTAGTGTTAGGAACGGTTATGATTAGTAATTTGAGAAAATAAGGTAACTGTCCAGTTCTTAAATGCTGCCTAAACGTAGAGCAATCACACATGCTTCACAGAGGTAAACGTGAACTATGTAATTTAACAGCATTTATACACTTTCCACACCCCAATACTAGAAAAAAAAAAAATCAAAACTTCTGCTGTTTATCCTTGTTCTCAGTGGTCTAAAATAATTACTGGCCTTACGGCACCTGCTGTATTACATTTCAGATTCACCCTTCCCCCAACATTGGCAATGGTATCGAATCTTGATGAGCTAATGCTGAAGAGTCAGTTTCAAGCACCGAAGAACCTAGCCTGCATTTTTATAAGCTGTTTGTGGTTTAAATGTACTGTCACTATAGTTGACCACAACATAAATTAGGAGCTATTTTGATTTTGGCTTCTCTACACTAATTTTTTTTAATACATACCATGCCCAAATCAGAAATTTAACTTGTGTTTTATTGGCCAAGGAATTATTTTGCTACAGATTATTATTACTTTACAATTACTTATTCAATTATCTATATGAAATAAAAACAATAGCTATTCTGCTCTGCTATTTTAAGTCATCCATCCCTGAGGTGTGCGCACACACACACACTCCCCCAACCAAGCACCCACTTGCAGCATTTTCAGAATAATTCTTCTGAAAATTTCCATAGTCTCTTCACTTGGATCTTGCCAGATAGTGTCTTAATAATTTTATTTTATGTTTTTAGATCAAGTGCTGAAATGTTTAGCTAGCCGATAACTCTCACACTGGTATCACGTACCCATGGGTCATTTCCCAAAAGCAGGGAAACGTTCACTACACTTAGGTCATCACAATAAGCAAGATGATGAAAATTAAGGGAGTTACAGCTTCAATCAGAAACACTCTCAAGACCTCAGATGCCACACAGCTTAGATTGGAGTACATGAGTAATTTAACAATTTGATGATGCAGGGTATTTCTCTTCAAAGGGATTTTTGGCCTGTTCCTGCCTTTCACCTTTACCTGAGCCTGAGCTCAGAGGGAAGCAGCAGGAGCCATTCCTGTACCTGGCACAGGGCTGCCATGCGAGCTGCTTACAGCCGCGTGGACTATCGTATGTAATTGCTTACTAGGCAGATTTAGCTTCCTGAAGGAACCTTGCTTGCCTTTTTAGAGACGGGATGGAGAGAAGAACAAGCTCACACCTCAAGAGACCCTGGAGAGCTATGGGGCAAAGCTGCTGAGCCAAGCTCACAAAACCTTCATGATGGTCAAGAAAATGAGAGTAGGGAAATGGAAAAGGGATTGATTGAGTTACTGCATCCAGTTCCCTATGCTTAACCTGACCAAAAGCAGCTCTTAGAAGTCTGCATGCTATCTTTTAATTCTAATCAGGTCCCGAAGAGAGATTTTAAGCAAGGGGAACTAAAACTCTGGAGTTGATGTGCCTTAGCTCCAGGTGAAGAGGGAGCACAATTGTCTGCACCACGTGCTTTATATTTGATGTTTTACCACTCAGCGCTGTGAGTGATACAGAGCGTGAAGCCTGAAATCCTGTCTACTGAACCAAGACAGGTAAAGGTTTTGTTCAGCTCCACAAAACTCACACCACTAAGTCCAGCATTTGGAGCCAAAAGAGCAATGAGAGACAGCAGAGTGGACTAGGCTGTGGCAAAATGAATTAAAAACAAAACCAAAAAAAACCTCAAAAACTCAAGAAACCAAAAATTATTTTTATTCATGGCAAAAGTTTGGTGACCATATAACTTTCAGTATTTATTTTGAAAAATCATGTTTCAGCTATTCAGAATACAAAGATACCGAAGAAAACCACCAGCTTTCGAAGCTTGAATACACTGGTTCCGAGAGCAAAGGCTGTCAAGCAACCGTGATGTTTTTTTTTTTCTTTGGGGTTACCCTTTAAAACGTGCCACACCACCATGGAAATTGATACAAGCACTAATGCCTATTACACATTAGAGTGTAATGCAGTACAGCATACTAGTTATACAATACGCTATTGTTCAATAAACTGTTAAGCAGTAAAACACTACTTAGGAAGGCCATATGCTTGTCAGGGAGATTGTCAGGAGAAACTGTTAGTCATTTTAATGAGAGGGAAACAAAACTAACTCCTCCCAAAAGTTAGCTCTCTTTTTCAAGGTAAATTAACACCAATTAGCTACATTCTTTCATCAGTCTTCCTAAATGTGTTTTTTTAGATAAAGCTATAGAAAGAAGATAAATCTCTGACTTGTATGTGCTAACCCTTTAATGCTAACTGAAATAAGCAAAGATTACTTCACTACAGAGTGCAGTGGCAGACAATTCAGATCATCAATGCAATGGCAATTAAAAAAAAAACTCAAAAAATGATGGGGCATTTTCCTATAACACCACACTCATTTTCCAATTCTGTCTCCTTTGACTAAGCAAACAGATTAAAGCAATGGCAACTAATTTCCCACCCAAAAATGTAAGTAATTTAAACTGCTAGTCATAAGAACTACAGAAAATAGAGGAAAGAAGGCTTCCTGAAGAAAGTGGAGAGAACTCTACAGAAAAGGTGCTTTTTTCACTTCATAAAGGTAAAACCAGCTTTGATTGCAAAGTTTGTAATACCAGTTGCATTTTTGACATGGGAAGAAGATCCACAACTACATACAACTACATGGGCTGTATGTAACTAGGCTCAAAACACTTGTCACCAGAAGAAATGTTTGCGTGCTCCCTTCTGTATATGACTTCAAATGTGCTCATCAGTAAAGCCTGTGCTGACAGTATAAGTATTTGTGAGTTTCTCAAGTATCACCTGCAAATGCACTTTTAAACTTACCGCTTCTCCACATCACTCCAGTCGCTGAAAAGCCTTTCATTTTCTTTTTGCAGATACTCATTTTTTGCCTGCAGCCTTCCCAGGCAGTCCAGGCAGTAACCAATCAGCTCCTTAATCACCTCCGCTGGACTCGAAACTTTCTGTAGCTTCAGAGATCCAAGTCTAAACTAGGACACAAGGAAAAACTGAGTTACTCCACCATTGCCAGAAAAATCACAAAATCTCACTCAAACTTCCATACATAACTAAAAAGCATAAGAAATACTTTACAGTCTTCCAGTTCAAAGCGAGATAACAAATCCATCACAAGTACAATTGTGGAATATGTGGAATAATCTATATGCCAATTATTTATGCAGCAAATCCATCTTAATGGTCACCTCATTAATAGGCACAGGACATAAGCACTGACATACTTTCTAATGGGCAGGAAAAGAGACGTCACAGGGCAATTGTAACATGATATAGCAACACCCTGCTCTTGTACAGATCAGCGGAGGTCAGTAGCATAAAGATGCAAACACAGGTTTTATATAAAGGCATTTTTGATGTAATGCAGGACCACATGAACTGAACACCTAATGGTATTGCTCACACGTTCTTGTCATCTGCCCAACGAACTAGCTGGAGTAGCTTGCTGCCCATTCTGGTACCCACAGCAGCAATACAATCACATAAACATTACTGAAAAAACAAATGAACGTTAATTACCTTTGATATAAAGTAGCACTACAAACACCTCTCTGTAATGCTTGCATGCACCTGATGGGTGAAAACCAGTACGCAAGTTTTCCCCTTCAGGGCTCAGACAGCAAGTTCTTAACAATAAAAGGAGTCTTTCAATTAAACAGGCAGCCTCAATACTTCAATGAGATTACAGGATAGGTTCTATAATAAATAGTTGTATTCCTTCATCAATGGGGATGTTATACAGGATACACAAGAGGTCTGAACAGATTTGTTCTGCCTGGTCTGGCAAAAACAACAGAAAACTGTTGTTTCTGTTACATTAACGGAGGAATAGTTCAGCCACATGCACAAAACCAGTATCAGCTAAACTATAAACATGCAAAGCTGGATGAAGATATTAAAAATGTTCAGTGTGACAGTTTGAGGTAATTGCAGAAGAAAGATATTAAGGTTACTTGAACAGGGTGATGTGCATTATCTTAAGAGAAGCAAACCAGAAGTGAAGGACCTGACTTTGGTGCTCTGGAGTGGGTAGGTGATGGGGAACCTGAACTACCTGAAGGTACACCTCCACAGCTGACAGAGCCTACAGAAGCCATACAGAGCTTTTCCAACACCTCTTCACATCTAGCAGCACCACCATTTGCCCAGCTTGACAAAAAATGAGTCAAGGGAGCAGATCCAGAGAAAAGCAGAGTGGGTTGGATGACACATCGGGACTTTGGCCATCTTAGCCTACAGCAGAAGCAGATCTTTCAGGAAAGAGGCATCAAAATGGGCTTTGACTGGAAATGCCTGCAGAAACGTTGAGTTGATGAGGGGTATGTGGAAGAAGGGGTCCTCTCTCGCATCATTAAAAGGATTCACGTAACTGTTGTGGCATTCCCCTATGAATAGAACTATTACTCATCTTTTTGACTTCAATATACAATAATAACATCTTGAAAAAAAACACAAGTGTAGATGCTAGGGAAGAGTTCCATCTGTGGCACTTCACCTTCTGATTAAAATCAGAAATGCCATTTCATTCATTTTTCTCCTCACTTTAGTTCATTTTCCTTGAGAGGGCATGGCAAATAGTGAAATAAAAGTAATCCATGAAACCGACGTGTAGCATTTGTTAACACTTTTTTTAAACTGAAGTTTACTATTGCTATACATAAGGTTTTGCTAAAAAAGGCCTTGTAAAAATTGCTCATAAAGATTTTAAAGGCATTGTTTGAAACAAATAACAGTCCTTCAACACATATAAGGTATTTTATCTGTGGAAGTCTCTGCAACAACACATGATACCATCAACAGCTTCTTCAGCAAGGTTAATTTATCAGAAAATGCTGTAAACCCAAAGGTTTAACTTTGAAATCACCACTGATCTTTCTTCCCAATTCACATGTACTCTCTCTGACATGTTGTTGTCCTTCAGTTTACACGCATCTGATGGCCATAGATGAAAAGATGCATTTAATTTATTTTTGGAAATTAGATTACATTATCAGTAACCCACAGAGTGACGTGTATTCCCTGGGTGTCACACTTGCAGTTTGACAGCATTAACAAAGATGGACATTTGTGTAAAGGAAACTGTTTTTCATCACTTGCAAGCCACCACCGTACTATACGGATAAAGAATTCATGCCACACTTTAATACTAGCTGCAGAGATACAGAAGCACAGTAGCACAGATAAACAGCCATGCAATCTTCTACTTATACTGTGGAGGAAATAGCAAGATGAGTACATCTTTTTGTCTTATGCTTTTAATGTAATCAGCTGAGATAAGGTATAGGCAAATATGCTTAATAATGACACGTGCACACTGACCAAATGACTGTTTACTCATGACAAAAGCATAAAATATGAATACTACAAAAACAGGTTAAAGTGAATAGCAATAGATTTCAGCTGAAAGCCTGGTTCCACTCACAATTAAAATCATGCCAAACACACAGCAGATGTTTCAAAAGCAATTGTAATTATAAACAAACATCAGTTTCAACATCAAAGTTCAGCCTCTTACTTAAGAATATTACATAAAACTGTATCGCTAGTGTAACATGGAGCTTTGAAACTGCAAAAAACATCCTCAGCTTCGTATAACACTCATGAAAGGATTTCAGAAAATCTGTAAGAAAAAACCCAATGGCCTTCTTTTTATAAAAGCTGATATATGGGAAGAAATCAAACTGGGTTTCTGGGCACGCTGCCTTTTTTGATGGATTCTCAAAACGGAGAGGGGGAGAGGTGACGCTGCGAAGAGCAGGACAAGACACATGTGCCAGCCCGACGAGCTGCCACCAATGCATGAGCCAACCCAGACTTCCCACACTGCTACGGGCCCACAAGGAATTTCGGTGCCCATCTTTTTAGGTGCTCATTTCAAAGTTAACACAGTGACAGTCTTTAATTTAGTCTTTAATCAAGTCTTTATGCCAAGCAATCGACTAAACATACTTTCTTACATGATACTTCACTGTACTGCTTTCCGCGTCTTACATACTGTAATGGCAGGGGGGTTGGAATTAGATGATCTTTAAGGTCCCTTCTAACCCAAACCGTTCTATGACCCAGTGATTCTATTTCTAGCAGGCCCATAAAAGGTAAGCAAAGCAACCCATCACCAGAAGGCTTAAATTTATTAGGCAGGTGCTCACACATCAACTGGAAAAAAAAAAAAAATTAATCATAAGGCATCTGCAAAACAAGTATTTTTCTGTATTGCCCCCAAATCATCTAATCTTAACTTCATATAGTTGTAGGAGTGTATTATCCAGGTTACATTGCTGATACCTCTGGCACCTCAGTGCAGAAAAACACGGGATGTTTGGATCCAGCCCTAATTAAGCTAAAAGTAACGTGATAGCAGATAATGAGGTTTTTCTTTGCTCCCTTCTTGCAGAAGGTTACAGGAAGTGTACCAAAACACTTCTTAGGCTGTTTCTTCATCATGACATTGTTGCAACAAGCTATTACACCGCCTATTTAACAAACAGAAATGTTAGCACTAACAATAGCAACATTGTTATCTGAGCAAATTACAACTGATTGGCATTCCCTCTGTAAAGAGCCCAGTCCTGAGAGACTGATAAGCCGTAAAGGCAGCCAGATCCGATTCATTTCCAAAGCATCAAGGCAAAGCACGAGCCATTTGTGAAACCACGTAAAGAAAACTAAGTCTCAGCACAGTTTTGCTCTGGAGTCCTGCTAGCATCCCAGATTGGTACGCAAACTGGTAAAAGAGCAGATGCACAAAATAACACAATTTTAAACCCAAGGATTCTGAATTCAGGACAGATTTGTAATTTGCAGCACTGTAGAATTCTATTAAAATTGAATTTTTGGGGAAAAAAAAAATCACAAAAAAGAAGGTATTACTTTTTCCACATATTGCCTTTTTTCATATTGCCTTTTTTTTTTTTTTTGCATGCAACTAAAACAGTAAATAGTTCAGTTATTTGTCCTACTGTCACCAAAAATGCAGTAGTGAAATTGGAAACAATTCTAGGAAGATTCACTAGAAGTGGTTAAAGATCAGGATACCATAACAAACAGTTAACTGGGTGGGAATATCCAGATAGACAGATCTTGCTTACTGCATGGGTGAGAGCTCAACATTAACACTTCACCAAGCTAATTTTATGAATAACACATCTATGATTTGGACCACATTTCCAAGGTGAGCCTCCTTTTGTAATTTACTGCACATTGCTGCTCTCTAGATCATTTTCTGTGGCTGTGCTGTGGCTCTCTAGCTTCCTATCATCTGCAGATGTCATTAATGTGCTTTCTGCTTCCTTTTTCAGATCATTCAAGAAAACATTATGTAAAACAGCAAAGCACTAAACACGTCATTTATACGGAAAATGAGCAGATCTGCTAGAGGTCCCAGTGGACAACAGACTGACTGTGAATGATATACTTCTCTCCTTCAATATCTGTTTTACTGTTTCTTGGCTTTGGGTTTTTTTTATTGTTGTTTTCTAAATACACATGAAGGTGAATATAGAATCATTTAGAAAGCTGTGTTCCCTTAATCTGAAGTCACACTCAGCACTTACCCATTAGACCAGTATTTTAAGTTTAGAAATAAAAACAAGAATGAGAAGCTTATGACAGAACTGTCATTTTCCCATCACCTCTCACCCTGCCCACTGTTTGTCTTCTACAGATGAAGAAAGAAGTGATCTCAACCATAAGACAGAAAATATTTTGGAAGTAAACTGAAAAGCTTCTCAAGTAATTTTTCTTCTCATTGCTGATGTTTGCAGGAAGATGCTTCACGCCATTAAAATGTGAGCCAACAGATTTTTTTCATGGAAAATTCTAAAACTACGCAAATTACTTTGTTCTGTAGAGATGGTGGATTTCCCGTTTGCATTTTTATATACGCGATATGTTCTTTGCATTACTACACTTCACTAGAATTGAGTTATCATATCTAAGGGACTAAGTATCAGAGGTCATGCACTGAAAGGAGAAGTCGTTTACAGCAGCAATGCCTGCAAGCTCTCTCTTCTGAGGCAGAATCTGAAGCTAGATACTAACAGTGAGCTAATTTCTAATAACAACAATTTTTCATTATGACATACTAATGCATAAGAAAAAAAGCCCCACTCATGCTGGAAACTCTCATTGCATCTGCATTGCTGGCCATAATTTCTCTCTGTATTACCTAAGTATCCTGACAGTCCTTTCTAACAGTAGTTGTTACGCAAAATATATTTAAGGAATTCTGTAATTCCACAAGCTAGAAAAAAAAAAAAAGAATATTTATTTTGACAGCCAGATTTTGGTCTTTCTTGTCCTGACAGCTATATAGTGGTGCTTTCTTCTATTTATTATGCGTCAGGATCTGAGCATATAAAATATTTTACTTTTTCCTTCTCTATTTTGAAAATGATTTTACAAATAATTTTTACAGAGAGTACACTCATAGATACTTAGCTCTGATTGTTAAATGAAAATATTCCTAGTGTGTGAACTGATTGATTGCTTTTTAATTGTACAAGTCAACCTACAGCCTGTGACAGAATGATCGGGAAGCTGAGGGAAGACCTTCTCGCTCTCTACAACTACCTGAAAGGAGGGTGTAGCGAGGTAGGGGTCGATCTCTTCTCCCAAGTAACAGGCAACAGGACAAGGGAAAACAGCCTCAAGCTGCACAAGGGGAGGTTTAGATTGGATATTAGGAGAAATTTCTTCACCAAAAGGGTTATTAAGCATCAGAACAGGCTGCCCAGGGAAGTAGTTGAGGCACCATCCCTGGAGGTATTTAAAAGATGGGTAGACACAGTGCTTAGAGATATGGTTTAGTGATGGTTTTTGTCAGAGTTAGGTTGGTGGTTGGACTAGACGATCTGGAAGGTCCCTTCCAACCTAGGCAATTCTATGATTCTATGATCTCTAACTCACCTCACCCATTTTCCACTTTTCCTGTGCCTTCAGAGTAAGACTCAGAGAGCCTCACACTCTCCTTCTAATCATAGGATTTCAAACTGTGTTAATCATCAGATGGATTAGCATAGTTACTAACTTCTACACCCTTGCAGATGGATGCTGCCTCCTGCAAGGTATTGTCTCAGCAAATGTCCTTTCACCAGGGAAATATGAATGAAGAATTTGAGGGGGGGTGGGGAAATTCCACAGCAGCCCACCAGCACGGAGCAGCTGTGTAGTCCCTCTGTCTTTATCAAGACCTGCAGTCTGTAGCAGCAGATGTGACCCCTGTGTTGAAGCAGGAAAGCCTGCAGATCCATATAACAACAGATCCTTTTGTCATTGCCCTATACTCAGCATCTCTCAACGCCTTTCCTATGCTAGAAAGGAGCAACGCTGGGAGGGATATTCCTGTGATAAAGCTCAGTCTTAATAGAGCTTGGTCTTTCCATGCTACCTATTAGTGCCAGCTCAACTGGGTCTTTGGGAACTAGGGAGGATGGAAGAGCAATCAGGGTGTTTTTTATTAATAAAAATCCCACAGTCTGAAGCCATATGTTTTCAATATTTAAAAAGCCATCTTAATAAATCTCAAGAACCAAACCAAAACAAATGCTTTATTCACTTATTTTTCAACACTTGCACAGATTTATACCTAGAAAATTTTGCTAGGACAAGATATTAAAAGCTATCAGCTAAACTATCCTGAAGTCACCTACTGATGGCCCTGCCTATGACTTTACCACAGTTAGCAATTAGCCATAACACACAGGACAACACCAAATGTTACATTAATTCAGAAGTAAGATGCCCCTTACATGCTTGCATTACAATAGGCAGCGTAAGATACAGTAACTTTATTTTTTCAGCTGAGAGCTGGAACTCTTGCAAGACAGACAGGCTGTGATTTCCAGAATCAGCCTTGCTACTACCAGTTTATTATCAGCTACCTCTTCTACTCCACGTACACACAGCCTCTGAACTAAGATAGAATCAATACTTTGATAAAAAAATAAGTTTTCACTATGAAAATACCTATGAATTTAAAAGGGGAAAATGTTAATGAAAATTCGCGTACAGGGTTAAAGAATATGACCCACAAACGAATGATGCTGACACTTAGTTGCCTATACAAAGAAAGCATTGTTACAAGCTAGAATCTGGAAAGCATTATACCATTTTTATTTCTTAAGTCAATCAGTGAGTGGTCTTGATTTTTTAAAGCTGTGCCACTATTATCTCCAGGGAAATCATTCAACAGTAACCATGACATCCCTGGGTGTGGTAATAAAACGAATACACTAGACTTGCACAATACAGTGATGACAATGTGAAAGCAGAAGTTGCTTTTGTAACAGCAAACTCTAGGAAGCTAGAAAAATTACCAAGTTCCATGGAAGCCAAGAAATCTTGCTGGTTACATCAGTCAGTATAAAAATATGATCTCCAGTTATAAAAATCAACTTTAAGATAAAAATCCTGCCTTTCTCCATGCTTGCCTTTCCCTCCTGAAATGTTATTTATGAGAAAAGTATTACCTCATCCTCAAAAAAAAAAAAAAAAAAAAGGTATCTTCCTTCTTGACGAAGCCATTACATCTATTCTAGAGCAAAACAGCTGACATAAGTGATTGCTATTTTTCTCAGGTTTTTACTACATGCTGCAGAAACCTTCCACATAAATTGCCATCATATTAGCTCCACACCAACTGATGAAATTCCATCTGGTTTCGCTATTTTGTATGGCAGGGGTTTCCAAATATTTTGGAGAGTGCTTCGCTGTTTTTGACACCCTCAAACCCACACATTCATGGCACTGCGGCCCCCTTACAATTGCAGTGGAGGGAGGCTGCATCTGTACAGTAAACTAAACAGAAATTGGGAACATCGTCAGGTACTAGAATACATTAGTATTACATATGTCTAAGCACTAGAATGGCCATAGTGTGTCCTTGGCCCATGCCAGTGATCGCCTCACCAAACATGCTGCAGGCACACCACAGGAGCTGGAGCATCCCAGGGACCACCCCCAGGAGTCAGTTTGCATGCAGCTACCCTCTTCTGGAGGCTGAGAGAGTTTAATAGCATGGACATAGGCTGTTCCCCACCAGTTGGCCTCTGTGCCTGGGAACGTTCCCAGGAAATTTTAATTTACTAGTGCAGAGGCAATCACAGTAGTCCCGGGAATACTGCTCTAGCAGGTTTGCAGCAAAAGCCACTGTATTTTACTGGATTAAGGACCAAGACACACTGCAGAAGGAGGTCTCAGGTTTCCCTTTTAATGGAATATATGGGTCCTGGGGAAAGAGGCAGATATAAGACTGAAGAAGGTTCTGCCACTTACAAGTTATTCCACCTATACCTCATCAAGCTGTACTAGGTGGCATGGGCCAGACTGGAAGCAGATTCCTATCCTGAAAGCTCTTCATAGAGTCACTGATTGGGAAGGAATCTCTGGAGGTCTCCAATTCAACCTCCTGCCCAAAGCAGGGCCAGCTCAGTGGTCACACCAGGTTGCTCAGGGCTTTATCCAGTTGGGTCTTGGAAACCTCCAAGTATTGAGACAGCACAACCCCTCTGGACAACTTGTCTCAACACTTGACTGGCCTAATAGTGAAAAACTTTTCCACTCTACCACATTGGAAACTGGTTTTGATTTATGTCTGCTGTCCCTTACCCTCCTAATGTGCATCATGTCAAATTGCCCGGCTTTGTCTTCCTTGAGAGTACTGGGTGGCCAGAAGCAGAAGGTAACTCTTCTCCACGCTAAAGCAGCCTCTCCTCGCAGGGCAAGTGCTCCAGCCCCTGACCACCTTGACAGCCCTCCATTAGAGTAATTCCAGTTGATCGATGTCCTCTTTGTGCTGGAAACCCAAAACTAGATGCTGTATCAAAATGACTAATGCCAAACAAAGAGGGATAGACCCTTCACACGCTCTGCTAATTATGGTCTTGTTGCTATGGCTCCACTGTTGGCCTCCACTGCTGCCAGGGCTCGGACTCAGCTCACTGCCCATCAGAACCCAGGGTCTTACCTTCAGAGCTGCTCCCCAGCACCACTGTCCCCTTGCAGGGGCTCTCCTGGCCCTGGGCCGGGCTTTGCATTTGTCCCATGACTTTCATAGGGCTTCCGTCTGTCCATTCCCCGAGTCTGGCGCCTCTGGCTGGCAGCTCTGCCCTTCAGAGCATCCACTGGTCACTCCAGTTTGGTGCCAACTGGAAACTCAACAGGTGTGCACCCCACCACCTCCTCCAAGTTACTGCTAAAGATGTGAAACACGACAGGTCCCAGGAGAGACTACTGCTGTTCTCCACTTGTTACCAGCCTCCAGGTCCCTACGACCCACTAACCACTGTCCTCTAAGTCCCATCATCCAACCAGGTTTCTATCCATTGCTCTCCACGCATCCAAACTGCAACAGACCAACCTGGACATAATATTGTGGGAGACAGTGCTGAAAGCCTTGCTGCAGTCCAGACAAATGGCATCCTCCACTCTCCCTTCAGGCACAAATCCAGTCCTGTTACCACAGAAGGCATGGTAGAGGCAGACACAGTCTGAATGGTATGGCATGATTTACATTTGGTGAATCCACGCCAACAGCTCCGCTTTCTCTTTCATGTGCATAGAAATATGCTCCAAGAGAAGTGGCTTCACGACTTTCCCAGAAATCAAAGTGAGTCTGATCAACCTGTAGTTTCTCTGAGCACCAATCCAGCATTTTTTTGAAGACTGGTGGAAGGTTTGCCATTTCCCAGTGGTTCAGGATCTCCCCCAATCTCTGGGAGCTTTCAAATATGACAGGGAGCAGTTTCATAAAGGCCAGTTCTCCAAGCACATTTGGATGCAGTGCACCTGGTCCAACAGACCTGGATGGGTTGTTGTGGTGGAGAAAACAGTAACATGAAAATCCAGCTCTGCTCAGCAGTCTAAATTTCTCATTCTTACTTGGATATGCCTGAAATTCATTAAGGTCTTTGGAAGCACTGCATTGAGACTCTTCATATTTGAGATCATTTCAGCAAGAAGCTCTCAATATAAAATCCCATTGCTTTCTTCATAGGAAAGAGGAGAAGAGCTTCTTTGAAGACTTAGATATTGAACCACCATTTTCCTGAGACCTCACTAAGGCCAACTCTTTGCAATCAGAGGAAACAGTGTCACATAAACCCTCTCACAAAGGAATCAAAGTCTTAAAACGAGATTCTTAATCTCACTAGTCTAGCTGGAAAGATGTTTGGGACATTTTTTTCTAATTTGCCTCCTAAACACACACATGCCCAACTTGTACCATTTACTCTTCGAGAGACACTGTTCCTTAGCTTATGGCATTCTTCTCCCTCTGTAGTGTTCAGACTTGGTTATTTATAGATAAATATTTTTCTCTGTCTGTATTTACTTTGTTGAACTAAAGCTCAATGTTGTAGCTTTGGCTAAATATATGTTAGGTTCTCTATTCCTCATATCATACAAGCTTCTTCCCAATTTCAGTTTGCATTTCTTGACTGTGGAAGACCAGAACTATACACATACTTCTGAATATGTGCCACTAAGTAGACCATGCAAATACACAGAAAACAGACACAGAACTTACATGACATTTGCACATCATCAATATTCAGTCTATTAGCATGTTTCATTTCTTTCTTTCACTTTGCCACATCTATCCTCTAAGAATCACCAGGATATGGGGATAATCTGTATTTCAGGAGGCCTAGTTCTTCAGATAGTTTTGGAATAAAAAATAGTAAATGAAAATAGTAAGCGTATCACATGTGGCTTTTAAAGAAGTTGTGTGGGTGTCAGGAAGGCACCCACTGAGCAAGAAATTAATGGATTTCTTTCATGAATGGCATTATACCTATACGTCTTTCTTTAAAGCTTTTGGAAAACTTTCTTGTTTAATCTTTACACTCCTCAGAAACATCACATTTCACATATCTATACAATCAGCGACTTCTGGGAAGCCTAATCCCACCCATGCTGAAACGGTCTTTAGCTACTGAATTTTGACAGCTGTGACATGGTCTGGTCAAGATCTATCCAGGCTATGACTCACTACCCTGAAGTGCTCTGTAATCATTTTCCCAAACTTACTCTAAAAACTGCTGCTCATGAGAGTACTTCCTCCTCCAACCTTAAACCCATATCCATCAACAAGAATCAAATCGTATCTTTGTAAAAAGTGAGATACATTTCAAAAGAGGCATGAACTGAATAAAGTTACAGAGCATTTGCACTAAAGCAGTGTTTGTCTCTCAAGGTGCTTAACTACAGAAGGCTGCTACTAATTTTCCCCTCAATTTTCTTGACCACTATGCCATTGACTCCTTTAAAATCAGAAATACACTGAATACATTGCATTGTAGTGGTAATGCTCAGCACTTGTAATATTAGGTATTTCTTCCAATTCTTTCCCAATGGTAATCAGATACAATGTTCCACTTCACTAAAAAAAAAAATCTGAGCAATTAGAGTAAAAAGGCCAAAGGAAAAGCTCCAGAAAGATCAGGTGCACTAGTTACTTATTAGAATAATAAATATGGAATGGGCAAGTATACATTATAGTTCCACAAATACTGATAACAGAGTCATGATTATGTAAAGAACAAACAATTCAAGCAGTTTATTGAATTGGGGATGAAACTACTACTTCACCATGCAAAACCTGGCAGGTTTGCATTTTATGCGTACATCCAAGCACTTTATCTTCTTCTGTGCTTCTCTTTTATCATTCCCCTCTACACTCCAGGCAATACTGCCCATTCAACTCTCTGCTACCAGTCTGCCTCTGAAGTGAGTTTACAAAGACAACTGAAGCAGGACATCCTTAAAAGATCTTTTTTTTCATCTTTTTCCTCATTAATTCGATGGCTGCAGGAACAATCAGACACTTTCCTACCTCACTGAGTAGCAAGCAGGTCTGTGAGCAATGGAACTACTGAAGCCTGGTTTCCTATGGTTATGACTCTTGAGCTGGATCCTCTAATGTCTAAGAAGGTGAGAAATCCAGTCAAAGCTTTTCCCTTATTTAGGGTATTCATAACTTTTCTTTCCCATGAGGATTTGCTAGTGTCTAATAATACAGTTGATCTCATTCCACAGTTTTTTCCAAAGCAGACATATGAATAGGGTCTCTCTTCTCCATCCAGCCACCTATTTCCATGAAACTAGTAGGAACCTGATATCTTTGAGACCTTTACTCCTGTCAAATCTGTTTGAAATTGGCCAGTAGTTTCAAAAGTTATTGGGGGAGGGGGGAGGAGGTAGGAGACTGGCAGTCAGCAGAGGCACACAGCATGATCACATAAGCTTTGTTTCCTTAGGAAGCAGGGTAAAACACTTGCACATTTTATTATTTTAAAAATTGCCCTAAATGAATTAGGAAATGAGCTTTACTTGGAGATCTAAACTTGATTTCTTCCTTGTTTTCCATGTAGCTTACAGTGTGGCAATAATACAAGAGACTCTAGATATAACATCTGGATTCATGTCTCAGGGCTTAAATACATGAACAGTTCACAACTATGTTAATTTAGATTTTAGAGGAAAAGCCTAATAAGATAGCTTAAATCACAACGCATTTCCTACAGGCTAAGAACAGAACATGGGCCATTACCATAAATCAACATACACACAAACTTATCACATAGCTTGTGTTTGAGGCTTGAGTCTCCAAAAAGTATGAAAGGATGCCTGCCAAGGATTTTTAATTTAGTCTGCTGGCATTTTTTTGTCAAATATTCTGCATTTATGTTCAGGTTTCCAATTCAAAAGTTATTCCAGAACAAAGCTCATTTAAGGAAAATCTTTAAAGTAGGAGTGTGGAGCTCTTTTTCTGAACAGTTAATCACAAATTATACATAGCATGAGCATGTAACAGTGGAAAAAAAAAACCCTGCAACCCTTGTGATAACCCCTAAAAAAGTTTGTACAAATGTTATGAAAGGTAGATCCAGATAAATGTGCTTTTAGCAAAAATCTCCAAAATAAAAGCAAGGCTTGCAGGAGTGCTTGTGATATTACTGTCAGTAAAAGTTCCAAGGTAACAAAATATGAATGATTAATACTTCCAAGATTAAAAAAAAACACCACCACATTATGTGTTAGCTCCTGCTTAATGGGAGTATTTTAAAACTACCTGTCAACTGACCGTATTCCAACATGTGAAACCCAGACTGCAACTTTCTTTAAAAACTTTAATAAAACATAACTGAAATGTCTGGAGTAATAACTGTCAGATATGAAGACAACTTGTCTTGGGAGCTACTTCCCTTCAAACATTGACCTTTAGGTTTGGGAAGTAATGGAAACTATAAAGTGCTTCTTGAATACACCCTTGGAACTAACATGCCAACATTTTGCAGTAATTTAAGTCTGACTCCCCCCGAATATGCTGTAGTCTGACAGTTAACAGCTCAATGATTGCACACAATTTTTTTTTTGCTTGGAAAGTAAACGTATAACCACGTGAATAAGCATGAGATAATGCCTAGACCGAGGCAAAATATAAAAGTGTTCCCAACTAAGTACTACAAACAATTTTCCAGTGTGAGTAATAACACAGGATTCATTTTGAACAACCATTTGACTGTTTTCAGGCTGGTTTTTCACCCTTTGTTTACAACATCCTTCCAGGATGTTGACAACCACTTGCTAAAACCTTTAAGATCCAAACATCTGACTACTTAATAAAAACTTAATTGAATGGAGTTACTTTATCCCATTCAAGAAAACAAGAGATTGAAAATCTTCCTCTATAGTAGTAAATCACCTATCTGAGCTATGTGGTGAACGTCTGCGTTCACTGTGCCCCACCCACAAAATCTTGTGGATCACAACATATATGCAGTGAATGTGACAAATCTCCAGTAAAGCCAAAATTCCAAGCAGTGTTAAGTACACAGAAGGACACAAACACTTCTATAAATTATCAATATATGAATAACATATTTCTTTCCATCCAAGAGTCTAAGAGAAACAAACAAAACAGCCAAACTCCTATTTTCATGTAGAAAGAAAGAAAGTACCATCTGAGATTCAGGAATGCCATGCATGTGAAATAAACTTTACTGAGTTATATTTGTCTACACTTATGCCTGTTTTCTTGCTATTTGATTTCATCAACAGCAAGACTTTCCCCATCCCCTTTAAGGCTTGAATTACTCCAGAGACGTGCACACAGTGAGATCCTATACACAGGACCTAATTCCTTCCTCAATGAACACCTCTTCTGCCTTCGTGCAGGAATCTACATTGTTGGAACTGCCTTAATGACATCTTTATTATATGTAAGCATTAAAAAAAAAAAATGATCAAAGGAGTATTTAAAAAAATCAAGCAGCATTCTCCTGTATTTCCTTGTAAAACCCTACCAGAGATGTAGAAATTTGACAACCAAAGCTTGTTCTAAACTTACTAGAGCATTTTAGGTCCATATATAGTAGAACATAGATTTTTACAGTTGACAAAGATGCTCACTTTGTGCATGCGTTTTTTTCCCCTTCTTTCGTCACAAGAAAACTCCCTCCAACAACAGTAAGCATGTGTGACCACAGTGCCAGACAGTAGTATTCTAGCAAGGATCCACCAAGCAAACCCAGCTCTCACATGAAATTGTAACACACGGAAGACAGTTCAAGCTTCAACCACTTACGGGTTCAGTAGCAGCAGCAGCACATCTTTAACCCCAAACAGACAGAACACGTATCAGCTTTTGAGCTGTTTTTCTCAAAATGCCTGCAGGAACCGTTGCCGGACCCTATTTAAAACTACAACTCCCAGCACAAAATTCCCAGCCTTCTACACAATTTCCTTTGGATAAACGCATCTAAACAGAGGGATATAATGAAACAGAAGCTACAGATGACTTGGGAAGTTAAGTTAATCCAACCTACATGATCCTATGAGTCTACAGCATCACTATACCTCATTTCAGGATGCTAGTATTCAACTCCTCTCACCACATATATATTGCTTTGCTCTTAGGCTCCTTAAAGGAACAAATTAATACAAAGACAAAAATGATACTTTATTTCTAAGAGGTTTCCCTCCAATCAGAACAAAAGGGAATTTACTGCAATCTTGTTTATGTCTTGTTTATGCTCTGGGCATGAAACTAAGGCTTCACTTCTTAAGTCTGGCACTACTCAGACTCATTGCAATAGAGGAGGATATAAGACTAAGCACTACTGCTAAAAATACTGTAAGATACCATGTAATACATATAATACAATACCATGTAAGAATAATTAAGATATGGCATTTGCATTCCATAGGTAAAGGTCGTTTCAGAGCACTGACTGATCACAGGTCATTTCTGACTGATCAAATGTCATTTCATACACTGACTGGTTAAAGGTAATTACTAAGTTCATACGTCAGATCCATCCATTGTCACTGCAAACCCTACTCTAGCAATTATTTTTTCTGTATGGATTACTACCATGATAAAAGGCATCAAAAGTTTTGCATTCAAGAAACTCTATTAAATTCTAATATAGATCAAATAAAAACTAAAGTTTTCCTGAAAATCCAAATCCACCATTTTTTATATGTATAAATATGTATTATAATATATAAATATATTTTATATACATATATATAAAAATAAATTTGGTGGATTTGAATGTATATGTACGCACATATATATAAAGACAAAAACATCCCTTCTTTACAAAACACCTAATGCTTAAAATAGATGCACTTATAATATATGCCTTTTCACAAAGGAAGGTTTTACTGAGATGAAAAATTGGATTGGATTCAATTAGGAAATATTTTCCCTGAAATCTTATAAATTCTCATCTGCAAAAGAAACATGGTTGACAGATAAAAACTTTAGACTAAAGTGGTTGCTAGCAACACAAACAAAACATTTACTCTTTTTCCACATAATACTATTTCCAAAAGTTGCTGTTTCAAAATATTTAGTGAATTAATGTTTCCTGAAGCCAGGACAATCCTGGAAGAAGCAAGGCATTTCTTTCTCAATGTTAGAATTCTATAGAGCACAACCGACTATTTCAAGGGACGGTGTTTTACAACATATTAATATACAGCCTGTGGAAGCTACAGCACCATAATTCACTAAGATCTGAATTCCTGAATCAGTCCTGCACAAGTTCTGCACACTACTTGCTTCAGAAAGTTGTTTCTGTTTTACAGATGAGTCAGTGAAATAGGCTTCATTATTCTTCTAGCAAAAGATACGGTGAATGTATTTTGTACCTGGACTGATGCATCATCACTAGGATGGTTACAAACCATTAGAAACAAATGCCAGTAGTAAAAGCAATCAAGCCAGTTACTAAGGTTTCAAGCAACAGTGCTGGGGAACAACAGGGCCACCTACTCTTCCCACCTACAGTTATCTGCATTGTTAGATTCGTGCAGAGTTCAGTCTGAGGACTGCCCAGCCAGGTGACAGGACATGCTGCAGCCGTTGGTCAGACTACCAGCTCAGTTGGAGCATCGTGAAGCCACATCGCTTGGATCCAGTCATGTCGTACCATTTGCACAACAGAAGAGAAGCAAAAGTTCCAGGGACCCAGGGAAAAGAGTGAAGGCTCTTTTATATTACAGTGTAATTAGAAAGCACGAGCTCTACACCTTCAAACCTGGAGGCACCGATAGACTCCCTCTGAACAGCCCTGGATGTTTGCCAGACACTTCAGAGGCCAAAAGCTGTATGCTCTACTTATCGCAGAAATGGCTCAATGTGGGAAAGAATCAAAGAATTTCAGTTTACCTTCATGGCAATTTCAGTAGAGGGAAACGGCATTTCTCAAGTCTGTTATATTTCCATATTTTATTTCCATCATCTTCTGAAATCCATTGATTTTCTGAAATCCCCTAGTCTATAATATTAATAGTAGAAGAACTAAAACTTTCTTATGAACCAAAAATTGATTGGGGTTTTTTGGGGTTTGGTCTGGTTATGGGGAGATTGTTTGAGGTTTGGTTGGTTTGTTTGGGTTTTTTTTGTTTTAAACATTCACATTATCATATTCCAGTACAGCAGTGGAGTACCTGACAGAAACTGCAACTGGGCCAATGCTGTTTAACACGATCAACAAGGAAAACAACAAAAACCAGTGCATACAGTGAGGTGGCAACCAAGGCAAAACTCAATAAATGTATATATATATATATTTCAGTTAACAACGAACCTGAAAAAAAACCATACACAACAGCAAACACAAGCAATAGCCAAAGATGGAGAGGCAGTTTTCCCCTTAAAGCTCAAAATGTCTCTTAATATCCCACCCAGTTATAAGCATTAAAAATGCAGGTAAAACAAGATCTACGGAATCAATGTGTCCATGAAGAGCCACAGTACTAATGATAACCAATTTTTCAAGGCAAGGTTCTGGTGACTTGGTGATCTGTGTCCTCCCCGGGAAGCTGTGATGGAATAGCTGACTCAAAGACCACCCTACAGAGACAAGTGCCCAACTTAGAGATGTGCACACAAAGAGTAGTAAAAAGTTTAATTTTATAATTTTTATTTAATTTTATATCAGTATTCCACTGTCAAAGGGACATTGCTCAGTGAGACGATGGAATGTCCTGAGTTAAACAGGATCCAATATGCCCATGTAGGTTCTTTTTTGACTAGGACAAAGCAAGTACTTACATGGTCTGAACTCTCCTCGGGCAAGCAGTTATCTTCATGTTGCCAAATATAACTTCACTGAGGTTCTCAGCAGTCTTGTTCAGTGTGTGGTCAGCTAAAGATCTGCAAAGACTCGTTGGCCCCCAAATAAAATCTAAATCTATTCCTAGTTGAGGAAACAACAAAGAAAAGATCCAACACTGTTTCTGAAACTACCAAATTAATCGCTAAAATTGCTTCCCATTAGAATAACACCGTGGTTTTGTTAGGCTTATACATTTAAGATCCTTGAAACTGCTCCTTTAAGCAAACTGAGCCTTGTGCACACAAAGCGCATGGATATATCTGAAAAAACTTCTGAAAAGAAGCCATATCACATTCTGGGACAGCTAGTTTAAATACATAAGATGTGGTTATTTATTCTGAACTGTAAGCTTAAGGAAGTAGTGCCTTCAAGCTCTGCGTAGGTGAGTTGGAATGATTAGTAGCCTGAAATAGCCCAGACTGCGAAGCAAATAGCGTAAAGTGACTATACCAGCCCACACAAACACAAGTGAGAGATGAACCAGAGCAGCAACACAGCAGACTGGAACGGCTTTTCATTGCCAAAACCCAAACGAGAGCTCATTAAGGGAAAAAAAAAAAAAAAAAAAAAAAAGCACTGGTGGGGATGTCAACATCCTGCTCCTGACTCGCAAACTGAGGAATATTATTTCATGTTTTGCAAGACTAGCATCCTGTAGTCAGTAGCCAATACCACTCAGACCAACCTCAGAGCCTGATAGATTTTTTGGCAGCTCAAGATTTAAACAATCGTTAAAATAAATAAAATGGAAGTAAGGATGCTCAACATTACTAAATAAGTTCTTTCCCCTTACTTTAAGCCAGATGAAAGTGATGGTGGTAATCAGAGCAAATGTTGCTTGATAAGAATATCACAGAGCAAAAGAAGATAGGCAACTGCTATCCGCATTTCTGTTATAATATTAAATGTACACTGAGACTTGCAATGCAGCATATTTATTCTATGTTTCTATCTGCTGAAGTGTAATGATTCAAAATATGCTGTAAATCAAAGTGGGAAGGGTACCATACTAACTGAATGTGGAGATGAAATTTCCAAGAAAGAAAAAGCCCTGATAATCATGAAGAGCCTTTGCATGATAAAATCCACTTGCAAAGCAGTCTTCCATATCAAATGAAGGGAGCCTTATTGTTTAATCTTTAAAAAGAAATTGGACATACTTAGTCTTCACAATACACAAGTGTAGCTTCAAAACCAAATGCAATTCTCCATGCACCCTCTGCCAATCCCAGCTTCTGTAGAACCTGAGCAAGCCACAAATTAATTACTTGCAAAACAACTGCAAACAGATAAAAGGTGTTAAAAAGGTTACCAGAAATTGCACCGAAGTGCAAAATTAACATTGCCTCTCTGAGTTTTCACACTCTTATCAGCAAGATTGTATCTACAGATCCGACCACTTACATTGGAAAACTTCACAAAGGGCCAAAAGAAAGTAATTGCCAATTTGCTCCAGACAGGAAATGAAGCTACTGCCAGCATTTCTCTAGGGGATAGCGAAACAACTGTAAACTTGCAAAAAGGTCCTAAATTGCACGACATGATTTAGAACTTTTCTGAACCTTCTAAACGATCTAAATATGAAACATTCTGTAACAGAAAATGTTCTTCTATTCATGGTAGCAGCACTGTCCAGTCCACCTCTTTGGCATTTTTTTAAGGTTCTGTCACGTCAGTGTGCTCCTGCTTACATCTAATAACTTGACCCATGTTCAACTTCAAATGGTACCACTGACAACAGGAGAATAACTGCTATAAAGATAGATCCTAGCGGGATCTTAGAGTACCTGCTCTCTCCAGAACCAACATTCATGTGTACAGAATCAAACAGTTACAGCTCACTGCATCCACAATTTCTCTTTCTTAAACCTGAAGTTAGAGGTAGTTACCCCAAAAGATCACAGTCATGAGCACCTGTGCCATGTCTGAACAAGGCTCACACAGCCACTTCCAAGAAGTCACACTAACAACTGAATAAAGCCTCTGTAGTTGTCAAGATTAGAAAGTATAATGACTATCTCCAAGACAGGAAATAAAGCCGCTGTCTTCATCTAAATAAAGTTTGAGGAATTAACTGTTATCTTATATGAAGGTAAGTTTCACAGACTAATATGTTAAGGTGGTATTCTATGAAAACCATAGAATTGCACCAAAAATTGTGCAATTGCAAAACTGTTTTTAGGGACATTATTCTCTTTCCCCTACAGTATGAGGCAGCTTCTCTCATCAATAGAGAACAAAACATTTTTGTCATATGCCTCCCAAGAGAAAAGACAGCTCTTTGCAGAAGAACTGCAAGATAATTCACGGCAAAACTAGAAGAAATCATAGCTACTATGGAAACAAATACTGTATTTCAAAACCCACTGGGAGGATCCTGTTGTGTAAGAGGTCAGAGTAGTTAGTGCTTTTCTACTTAAGTTCATTAACTGTAGCTATGGATCAATTTATTTACACAAAAGAGGTAAGTTCTCTATCACACCATGGTTATTTCCTTTCTTTTCTTTTATAAGCCAGTAATGTAAGTCTTATATACATGCTACTTTTTCCTTTCCACTGGTTCTCAAGTTAAAAAATAGTAAGTGAAAAGTAAAATCCAAACAGGATGACTCCTCTCACTTTCCTGCTTGATAAATTAGAAGCCATATTTAAATATAACATTATACTTAAATAAACCATAAGTAAACCTAACAATAACACAAATCAAACGCTTAAAACTGGAATGGCTGACTTATCCAGAAAGCAGTCACTTTCCAACATGTAAGTTAGGAATTTTCAGCATTACACAAGTAGATGAAGCAATTCCTCACAGCCTTGGAACAGCCCGTATCATAAGGACTGTAAGGTCAAGCTCGACAGAGCCGCGAAAACTAAGGCACAGGCATAGCACTTTAGGAAGGGCAAATACTTGATAGATTTGGGAGAAGACTTGGGCTGAGTTCAGGCATCTTAAGCCCTTTTGTCTACCGTTTCTTTCAGTCAGACACCATGGATCCAGAACCAGGCAGCAGTCATGGGACTTTTGCTTAAACTAGGCTGCTGAAATCAGATCTTCAGAGCACACCGCACATCGCCCTGCACTCCTAGCACAAGTATTTGAGCTCTGCAGTTGTAATTCTACTGAAAAAGAAAACATTTCTTAGTTCAGAGGAAGATTTGCTACCACTAAATTCTTTTTTTTTTTTTTTTTTTTTCCTTAAATTGGATTGATATTATTTAAGGGTCTGATTTTGGAAAGGACTCTTGGATTCAATGATGTCTGGATAGTTGAAGCACAGAATCTCCCCAGTCTTTAATGCTATTCTGAAGAGATCGGGTGCCTGCCCATGTACAACATGGTGTGAAATCAGATGCTAGATAGATTCTTATACAGTAAAATCTACGAATGCTGAGACCTTTAGCTCTCCTTGCAGATCACACTGACTCAGCAGCAGCCATTCCCATTTTGAATGCTGGGCCATCACTTTGTGATGTTCACGCTCCTCAGATGTAGTAAGCTGGTGTTTCACAGAAGCAGTAAGTCCCCGATTCCTTCAAAGCTCATGCTCCAAGAGCAAGCTCCTCCTTGCTCACCTTTCTTCACGCTGCTGAGGAGCCAGCAGTCTCTGCGGTCCACCACTGTTCCCCCTGCAGCAGACAAGAAGCAGCAGGTGCCAAAGTGCAAGGCATCGCTCAAGATGAGCAGTATTCCTGTCACTTAATGAAAGAAAGCAGCTGCTGTGGCAAACCTGCATGGTGAACCTCACAGTTACAAACTCTTACGACTTGATTTTTAGGTGTACATTTTTTCCTACTTACAGCCAGAGGTGAAGGACAGAATTTTTTGGAAGTTTAAACACTGGCTGCTCAGTTGTTTTTTTCCCGTCTTGGGGTTAATAACAGAAACTACTTACTCCAGAACATTTTGAGTAGGGAAGTGTTCAGGTTGACACCTCCCAGGATCTGAAAGACACATAGCTGTATCTCAGCTAAAGAATTAGAACAAAGCAAAATCTCTCATTGTTGTGAACCAGAACTTTGACCCAAGCACCATCGCGCACCCACACCGTTGTGAGGGATTTCCTAGAGAAGACACGAGCAGTCTGTGATGCAGGTGGACAATGACAATTCAGGTCCCTTGAACTGTGATTTGCTAGCACTGAACAAGCTCAGCCTACACCCCCATACACCCGCTTTGATATCAGAATATCCTGAGACTGTTGTCATCCTCTGGATCAGTAAATATTACTATGGTCAGTATCACGTACTACTGTGCTATACTAGGAGATGGAGAAGGATCTGTCTTTGGTCACGTCAATTGCAAAAGACTCCAAAAGAAAAAGGTTTTGCATCACACATGAATGCATTAACACAGAATTCCTGCCATTGTGATTTCTGTATACACTACAGAATGCTTAATAAGTCCATTCTTACTTTACATAATATCACCCATCTAAGATAGTTGAGGAAAATGTGACTGCATGATAGAAGATCCGCTCATAAAGAGAAAATGAAATTATAATTTTCCTCTTATGAAATGCTTAAATCTGAACACTCTTTAAACAAAAGACAAACTTAATTAACCACCCTATCAAATCAGAAATATACTTATCCATAAATGTATGTCTTCAGAAGAAAATAATGAAGCATGACTTTAAAGTCAGTCAGTCAAGTAGTGAAAAGTGATGACGTACAAAACTAGGAGTAATTTCATTCCTTATATTCATGCAATATAACCTATGTTTCTGCACAACTTAATTCAGCCTTGTCCGAACTTGCTCCCTTCTCATCCTGGAAGCTTCCTTAACGTTTCATAATAGCTTACTGCAGCTTTATTGATCTTACCATAAGAAGGCTTTAAATTAAGTTCAAAACCAGAAATCGTATGAATAAACAATACATAACTTTCTGAGCCAGACCCTAATGTTGTGCCTTGAGCTACATTTGTGGCTGCTAATGTTTCTGCCAACTGAATTACTGCTTCAAACAGCAGCCATTTAAGAATTCGTGTCAGAAGCTACTTACTTCATTGTATCAGTAGATAAAATGGAGAAATCATTTTCACTGTTGTCAAACAATATTGGTGTCAGGGACATGAGGAGTTCATCTGGTCCAAAACCTGACACCTAGTTCCATCTTATCACCAATACCATTTTGTGGGGTACATGGGAGTTTCCTAGATGTTGTCTGACCAAATACTAAGCCTACTAATGCTATTTGACCCTACTCAGCTTGTGAGAATGTAAAAGGATTATAATTTTGTAGCACTAATATTTTAAGTCATGGCATCACCGTGATTTCAGGGAAGGTATCACATAACTTCTGTGAAATGCTTACATTATTACAACAAGCTTCTCTGCCACTCTCATCTTGTAGAATACACAAATCCACAGGCAAAAAAAACCACCCCAAAACCAACAAAAAAAAAAGACACCAAAAGACTAATGCACGTTTGTTTAATATTAATCATATTCCAGAGCATATGGGTTTAGAGTTCCGTTTTCCATAACATCAACCAGTTTGTAGTTGTAATAGAATCAGCCCTATTTCAGAACAAATGCATGTTTACAATGACTTATAATAATATGCCAGTCATGGAAGAGTTTTTGATGTCAAGGACTCCATTATATGTTTGGGTGCAAGTTCAACAACAACAGCTGCTCCAGATTTAATGAAGGTAGTACTCAAGGGACAGACATTTCCTGGATTTATTTATGGGGGCTTACAGAAAATGTTCAATACGTACCAAAATATACATTGTTCAGAGACTTTCATGATTGAGAGTGAAACTCTCAATGTTTGATTCATAATGGCTATTTCACAAGGGCTTACAGGAAATAAAACTGTTTGTTTTAATTGCATACAGCAAAATGTTAGAAAAGAAAGATTTATGTTCTCCAGTGACAGTGAATGTTTTGGGCTAATATGTCATGGTTACCACGGAGAGAAAATAAAGGAATATTATTCAAGCAGTACTCCAATTCATAGACATCCTAAAGTCTGGTATCAGCAAATATGCACAGTATTGTGGGTTCTCTTTTTAATCTTTCATGTACTGCTACAGCACCTTTTAAATATAGGATATACGACTTGTGTGATTTTATCATTTTACCTTTATTATTGTTTTCCATTAATAGGAAATATGAACAAACAGACAAGACATCTGAATCTACACTGGACTCAAAGTAAACCAACAAAATGAAAGGTGATACTAGATCAGGATATTTTTATATGCACATTATTTACAGTATGATTAAAATGCTTCCACTGTACTTACAGTATTTTCTGTTTCTGCTTTTTGCTTTTCCCCTTACTGTGTGTATCATCATATATAGAGAAATGAAGTTTTGTATTTTGATTTGAGACCCTTGAGTTAAACAGAATTTTAACAGCATTTATACAATACTTGAGAGGCCACACGATCTCTAATTGTGTCAATGTAGTTTTCCCCTCCAGCTTAGGCTTTTTATTCTGCTAGACCATAATATGACAGTCTTTGGAAACAAAGAAAATACAAAATCTTAGAGTGCCTTCCCTTTTCACTTGCATATTATCCAACAAAAGAATGAGACAGTGACTGAAGTAACAAATGGAAAACAATGCAGCTGACTGTATTTTGTAAAAAGGTCTGAGAAATTACTAATATGAGGAACTTTTTTAGAAAGACGAACACTGGGAATTTGACTACAGCGCATTCTATGCAAACAGTAGTGAAAATGCAAATTTAAAAAATATCATACACTTAAACTTTTGTTTTCCTTTAAGATTCCAATAATTTTCAGTATGTGTATTGGTCAGTGCTTTGAAAAGCAGTACTAGTATCTATGGGTTCATAGCTTTTCACTATTTTGGCTTATCTTTTCTGAACTTATGATCATAATGGTATCTGATCACACATTACCAGTTGTTACTGTGTTTTGTTACATGCCACTTCAGCTGTTATGGTGTTAACTGGAAAGATGACTGAGCAGAAATAAATGTCAAAGTATTACAAATGCATTTTGTGTGGCTGTTGAAATATTTCAGTTTCAGCATCACAGCACCTATTCCAAAACCTTTTCCTTCTACATATTCTACGCTGCCAACTCTGCCTTCAGCAAAAAAGAAAACAGAAAATACCCACACACACACTGTCTTTGAAGCAAAGGATGAATTCCAACACAATTCCAATGAGCATACTTATCTTGTGACAGTTAAAACTCCAGGAAAGCCATAATCTTTCAACCGTTTTCTTTAGAAAAGCGTTAGAAAACACACATATCTTTCTGCAATTCTGGACTTCATTGTGTCTTATTTGCCACCAACCACTTTCACTGTGAACTGAGACACAAAACTTAGAAGTTTGTCTTTCACTTTTTCTTTCTATTATTCTACTATTTTTCTTCTTTCTTCCACAACTTAATTGAAGCAGTGCTTTTGCCATAACCTATTTTCCTCCCACAATTTTTCAAGTTTATCAGTACAGATGAGTATTTTCTAAATTAAAAGTAGGTTTTCAAACTCAAATTACTTGGGAATTCTTGCCATTTCACTCTTTTTAAAATGTAAACTTAGAAAGAGAACTGAATTCAAGAACAAATGTTGTTCTCAACTCCTGTTTGTTATTTCCTAAAATTTGAATTAAAAAAGTGATACTATGTGAGAGTTATTTCATGTGAACCTGAAACTGAAGAGTTTTTGCAGTTTACAGTTGACTGAGAAATCAGTTATCCACACCATTTATACTTCCAGAGTTATACAAATCATTATTATTTACCTTAAAACTATCTGAAGAAGTATCTTCCACGAAAAGACGGCCCGAGATCAACACGCATTCAAATTTCCCTCCAACAACACAAATTCAGATGAGACATTCTTAGAGGTCACTGACAAGGCATATTAACAAAGCAGAACACTGATTTCCTCTTGCCCTTTGGCAGCGCTAATAAGCACTTCTCTTGTCCTTACTCACATTCTCCTCAGCTTGGACTCAAACGTGTCTTGAATCGTTCACCTATCTTTCTCTTTTCTTTGGGATTTGTCCTTTCTCATATAAACATTTAAAATCATTGCAATTCAGAAAGAGACATTAGCAGTGGCACTGGAAGGATAAAATACTGTTCACTTTTTTCACATTAAACATCAACATTAATAACGCATCAAAAAAAAGGTTATTCATGATCCCGAAATCCTAATATCAGGTTAAAATTAAAACTTTCTGAAATAACTGGTAACCTCAATTTTTCTATATTTTTGAGCTTTTAAATTTGTGGTTTTAAGCTTTTTCCATAACTTTCATGATGGAGACTCCCAAAACTTAAATAAAAGATAAAATTCTTACTGAGCTAGCCAACTGTAGAAGCTGGGCTCTAAATAGACAAACAAACAAACAAAAATCAGTAAAAACATACATGCCTCACCTTCGAGTCCTTTGTGTTATTGTTTAGGTTGGATATTTCTCATAACAAAAATTCTTTTTCTTTATGACATGATATAAAAAAAGCGGTCTAGATGTCACGGTAACGCACACAAAGCCACAGAAAATAAATAAATAAGCACAATTAAAAACTTTATACTTGAATCAACACATACAGGAAGTAGATTATAATGTCTAGTTAAGTCCTATGATTATTATTATTTTTTACAGGTTTTCTTCTTCTCTGTAGCATATATTGTGTAACAATTTTCCACATCAAGAATCCTATGCAACCCCCAGCAAACTTAACATTGTCCCTGTACTCCTTGTAAGACTTTGAATCTATTTCTCACATTTAATAATTCAGTTACCAACATCAGAAAATTAGTCCTAAATCTATTAATTGACTTTGCAATTCAGTTTCCCGGGAAGCATCACAAAAGAATAGCAGACAGCAGCTTTAATCCACTTTGTAATATCAGTAAGAAAAGGTAAATTATTTTTCCTTAATATTACTGCTCAGCTTGCATTATTCTTTGCATTTAGTAGGGTTGAATGAAAAGTAATAGTTGTTAATCACTTTCTCTTCAGTGGCCATTAACTAATTTACGCCCTTTTTTGGAGCTGGCTCATATCACTGCATGCTACGCCGCCCAGTGCAGTGACTCAGGGCATCAGGCAGCACCAGTGAATCACTGGATTTTTAGTGGAACTTTTATGATGCAGAGACTTTTTCCTCAGGTTTTTCTGCCACTCCCAGTAGGTCACTCCTCCCTCCCTGACAAGGCAGAAACACTCTTCTGAGAAATTATCTTCTGCCAGTAAGATTGTGGTAGATATCTGGGCCTGTTTAGATCCAGACTCCTAACTAATCAGCAGGCATTTGTTATTTTATCCTGCAATGCTCATCTTCCCATTTGCTTGTAGCTTCTGAGATTATAATTCAGTCTTGCTGAGACAACAAAACAATTACTGACCTCAAGTTCTGGGTACATGTAAAAAAAATCCTCAACTCACACATATCAGACTTTCTTTTCAAGTTGGATTGTCTCTCCTGTCAAAGGGTATATGTCAAAGGATGAATGAGAATAGCTCATATGCTAATAAGACCATTTTCCACAAAGAGGTTATCAGATCACTCCACTGAAGGGCCACTAATCCATCAAAGCTTTCTCACTATCCCATCATACGCCTGAAGGAGATAGAAGATTTCTCCAAGACCAACTGAAAGGTAATTCATATTGTCCCCAGCATTGCAGCTGATGGAGCACAAAGAACCACCAGTTTGCCCCCAAAATTTATGGCACTTCATAGAAATAAGCAGGACTGCAGCTGAAGTGCTCTGCCCACCCCAGTCGCCTTCACTGAGCGAAGTTATCATCCGAGTAGTTCAAGTGTAGACAAACCTTCAACGAGCATTATTATGAAAACCCTCTGAATTAAAAATACAATCTTAACCTGCACAATTGAAGTGAGCTCAGAGGATGTGTATTTCTCATGTCAAGCTATATACAACCATCACTTTGATGTTTCTCCTTACAAAAATCATGCCTCTTAATATGGTGTTTTGTTTCTAAACTGATGCAAATACACGATACTTCCATTATTCATTCAGAAACAGCAATTAGTTTATATTGGATCTTTTATTTCCCATAGGCAGACTTGAGAAGGAGTTACAATCTTTCAGCCCCATTGAGGCTCGGAGCACAGTAGTGCTCTGTGGTTCTTCAGTCAAGCCCAGAAAGAAATAAAATGTAAGTTTATACAAGCCTTAGTAACAAAGTTGAAAGAAACTTCTTTCAAAGACAGACTGAAACTTTTATTCAATAAGACTGCGAGCCTGCAACTGAGATAGAGGAAAAGGCCTCAAAGCAATTCCAATCTGGATCAACCTTTAAGAACTATGTTAAGAATACAAATCCCTAGATATCATTAAAATTAAAAACAGCTGCTTTCCTGCAGATCAAAAGATTGTGCACCTTCTGCACAAGTCAGAAGGCATAAAATAGCCTTGGTATGGGAGTCAAGATTACTTTATAATTACTCAGTGTCCAGATACTCTTAAATTAACTGCATGTTTACAGTGAGGGGCTCAAGAGGCAATGAAGGACACTCCATGTCTGGTTACCACTTTATTAAGAATTATCAGCATCTGACCATCTACACATCTGACCATCTACAGTATATGGCTGTCATTGGCACTGTTGTGTTTTTCTTGTAAATAATATAGCTGCTGTAGATGTGACCCAAGGAGCATACAAAATTTTCCTCTTCATTACCCAGATCAGCAGGATCTGGATCCATCCAGGTTGATGGATATACACTAGATATAGCCATGAAAAGATGGATGAATGCAGCATCTGGACTGTGTAAAGATTTGCTAGGAAAGTTGAAGAAATCCTTTTTAAAGATTAGCTTAGATGATTTCCAAAGCAGCCCACATTAGGACATTATAAAAGCTTCAACCTACCAATGCAAGTTTTAAAAGGCATTTCAAAAAACAACTTAAATGATATACAACAAAAGCATGGAAAGAGCTGTCGTTCAGTGTTTGATGGCCAGTAACCAGAGTTAAACAGAAGTCCTTCATAACTCAGGAACTTGGTGAAGAGAGCTGTGCTGCAAGCTTTTCCACTGCTATTGTCCAGTGGGTGAGTAACCAACAGGAACCACCCTGTCTTGGACCGCTCATGTCCCCCCGCCTGCCAGCTCAGGCTTCGCGTCAGCTGCAACAGGCGTTTTGAAGGTACATATGCATTGACTAAAGACTTAGTTTAACTTCTTTTGTTTGTTTGTTTATGAACTTGAAGTGAAGTCTGGAGGGAGGAAAAAACCAACAAATTGAAACAAGGCAACATTTTCTGTTAGGTTTCTAAGATCATCACAGCCATCCTCATGTTCTTTTTTTTTCTTTAATTATGCAATCATCTTAAATCTTCACACAATCTTCCCTAAGTTTATTGAAATATAAACTTCTATGAATAGAAGACACACTGAAAAATATCAGACATCTTATACAAATATTTAGTGCTGCTATAAAACAGTGATCGTACTCTGCAGAAGATAATCTTGTTCAATGAACTAACTGCTCACATATTGTGAATCTAAGAGAAGACTGTCATTTTTTCACTTGTTTATTGTCTGGTTGCCACAGCAATACACTGCCTGTTTGTTTTAAACATTACACGGAGAGTACATTTGTTAAAGGCACTTTTCTCTTCAGCTTTATACTGTACATGAAATGATGATTTCAGGCCAAAGAGGATGGGGGACTCTGAATGCACAAAACCCAAAAGAATCCAAAATGAACTTTAGCCAATCCCAGTTTTAGAGCACCAAAATGTCAAACTACAGCTGTTCTGCCTTAATGAAGGGATGTACTGCCCAGCTTAACCCAGTCCCTCTCTCTGTCCTCCCCAGAGGGAAGCTGATGACCTAATGTCAGTTTATCTCACTAACGTATATATCTCAACATATCCTGCTTTACATCTTCCTTTTCACACTTGCAACTCTGACTTGCATACAAATATAATCCACTCCAGAAAAAGTGTTTTACATCATTTTTAAAGACTTTGAAAAAAATATTTACTATTTCAGTATGTAAATCAGAGAACCTTGAGAAGTAACTTTTCACAAAATCACACACTATATGAAGCAAAATATAATTTCTTACATGGGTGTAGTATAATTTAAGTGGCTTTTTTAAACCCTCTTTCTGGGCAATAAAAATACTCCGTACATTTAAAAGACAATTGTGGACTGAAATCGATCAAAACATCACCCATTCTTGTTCTGCCTATGAAATAAATGCAGCACACAATTTCTCATGCAAAACACTTGAAGGCCAAGCAAACTGCAGCAGAGAGTAGCTACTATAGTTTTCCACAAATCTTAGATTCATTCCAGTGGAGCAACCAGTGCACTAGAGAACATCATAGACAATTTACGCTGATGTCAACGTTATTTAATATTTGCCTTCTATATTTAATATCAGGACTTCACTACGTTCCCATCCAATTTCTGAAGTATGGCAGTCTCTGTTCACCATACTCAATCTATTTCAAAGGTTTCACAACTGCATTCCCACAGCAATCCCATTTCATCACGGGATTGCCCCAAATCCATAACTAAATGACTGAATTTCTTTTTCTTAATAAAATATACCATTTTAATCTCAGATTCATGAAAAACATATACTAAAATATTATCTTTAAAGTTCTTTAGGATATTAAATTGTAAATATATTTTTAAATGCATTTCACCTTCCCCTATTACACAGGAAAAGTACTTGCACACATTCACTTAAAAATCATCTGAGCAATGGCATGAAATTCATTGCCATTCTGGAAAAGCAATGAGTACCATGATCTGTGTTATGGACTATAATTTACAGGTGCAAACCATATTGATACATAAGTTTTACACGGCAATTCCTGCTAATAGTCTGGAAATGAAACAATTAACACAGAAAATGTTGACAGTGCAGTCCTCTATGCCTTTAAATTTAATGATTAAAAAACCAGCCTTTCCCTCATTTTTTTTAAAGGTGACTGTAAAAGCCAAAAGTATATACAGAGAAATACTATTGTTTATTTTTTGAACCAATGCATTTCGGAAAAAATACACAATCTTCAGAAGTAAAGAACTATGTACCTGAAATGCTATGGTGCAGGGTTCCCAACAACGCCAAACTTACCTAGCAAAAGATTACTTTTTCCTAAGCCTTAAATCATCTGTATTCTAAACCGACACAGCTATAACCACACAACTACTTTAAATGCACATATTAATTGATAGTACTGCCACCACCAAAAGCTTATTGGGAGAAAACAATCCTTTGCTTTTCCAAGTGTCAAAAACCACCCACAAAATACAAATAACAAGACAGAAAACATATCAATTCCACTTCCAATTTATAAGTTTTGTCCTTTGCTCAAGTCACTCTAAGATGTTCTCAAACTCAGGAACACTGCTTGGCTAAAACTACAAGCCCAAACTCCCCCCAACCCCTTTCAACAGAGCTCCTCTAAAGAAACTTTAAAACCTGTCTCCTATATTGTGCATCTTTTTCTGCTAAACTCTAAAGTTGCTCAGGTGTTTTATTTTTTTCTTAAAGAGATCCCACCATTCAACTTGCTGTCATTAAAACATGAAGAAACTGCCTAGTTTCCTCACGATAACCTACTGCCATTTCCACCATTCAAGGAATGCACTTACACACTCCTATTTGTTCTCCATGTCAGTCTAAGTGATACCACAATTCTTCACTATGCAGACGATAAGCCGTAAAACAGATATAGGAGTGAAGAGACATATCACTTCCCAGCACGTTTTAAAATGTTTGGTTTCTGATGCACTTTTCATTTCTTGATTTTATCCTGTTTTATCTAATTCACCAAGAGGCTGCAGTTTTAGATGGTTAAGAAAAAAAAAGGAAGAACAATCCACCAGGCTATGACTTTTAAAGAATGAGGGTGGGGGGGGGGTGGGGGGGTGTGTGGGTGTGTGTGGGTGTGTGTGTGTGTAAAAAACCCTATTCTACTCCAGTTCCACAGATCTGCAGACTGAACTACTCTACATGGTTTAAGATGAAAAGAAATACACAATAAAAAGGAGGACTGAAATGCAGAACTTGCATACCAGTTAGATCCTCCAAAGTTTCAAAGCAAGGTAGGATAAAGACAAAGAATAGTACTTGTTCTCCTATTACTTGCTGAGGTAAACTTACCCAGATTCAGCTTCCAGCCATAGTTCTTTCCCGTGACTTATTGCACTTGATAGAAAAATCAAGTGGTTTTCTGTCGTAACATTGCTGAATAACACTGAGGCAACAAAACAGAATGCAATATGCTAGCAGAAGTCTTAAATGCTCCATATAGTAAAACATCCAACTCCCTACTCCTACTTACACAATTATGAAAAAGATGGATCTTTTTATTAAAGGATCCAATTGGGAGACCTTTTTAAGCTGTTTGCCCCCTGAGATCCCAAAATCTTTTCCAGAGTTGCTACTTCCAGCACAATTTCTCATTCCTCTTTGCCTCATCCTTCGTTTTACAAATGCTTTTGCAGTGCTCATACCTAGAAACTTTCTATCTACAGTAGTGTCTTTAGAAATTAAATTAAGTACAATACTCATTTTAGACTTGATGAATGGTACAAAAGTAAGAAGCATAGCTAATACTTATTTCACTGAGTCTTAAATCCTCAGGTATTTCATGGGAAATAGTTAAAACCACCTTTCATGTAAAATATGGAAAACTCTGACATGTTACCTCAAAAAAGTCTACTGCAATATCCCTCATCCATAGATTTCTTTAACAATCCTTTCTTCACTTTTAGGTCAGTCTAAGTGATCTTGACCTTCTTTTCTTTGTAAATGACTAACTATAGGAATGCAAAACTTCATCCTCTCCTAAGACATTCTGAGATGCAGAGGTTTTTTTTTTTTACAAAGGAAATTTACCAGCAACAATTACATTTTCATTCTGTAATCCCTTAGTATTTCAGCAGACTTGTCTACTACTTTAATTCCAGACTGACTACAGCATAGGCAGCTTCAGATTTCAACATGGACAAGTGGGAGAGGAGACTCACCGTATCCTGACAGAACAGTAGCTCATTTTCGAATCTTCCATAACTTCCCAAGGATTTAGCATTAAAATCTTACTTGAGCAAGCCAGAAATCAGTTCAGCCAATTCTTTTTGCTCTCTTGGACAAAAATTATTTGAGGTGGATGATAATTTAAATGTGCTCATCTATGTAATATCTTCCTTAGTAACTAATGGATTGTCTTTGTGACACAAATATTTTTGCTTTTCAGATGCAGAGGAGAAATACTAATGGAACATCTTGGCCTGTTCTGAAGCAATGGTAACATTTTTTTCAACATTATTCAGTAATAGAAATACAATAAGCCTAATAAGAATACAAGCCTAATATGATTCAGAGAAAATTTTAAAAAAGCATTTCTGCTCATAATTCTGCCAGTTGCAAATCTTTCCCTTATATTACTCTTACTTTGCTGGTGTTTTTTTTTTTTTTTTGGGGGGGGGGGGGGGGGGGGGGGTGGTTGGGTTTTTTTTTTGTAAATTCACTTCTTGTCCACCTGTTCCCTCGTATTTTTAAACTCTTATTTAAGCAGGAAAAGACTCATTTAAATAGGCTTTCTTAAGTAAGAAACAATGAGACGTGACCATCTAAGTGTTCTAAAACTTGTTTATAAAGACCTATTTACTTGATTCAACCATCTGTATGGTCATTACTACCTTTTCTGAAAGTAATGCAGCATGAACCAAGTGAATCAATCAAGGATCAATCATCCTTTATATCTGTGTACAGGAAATCCACCATAATCTAATACATACAAAACACACAGCTAAAGAACTCAAAAGTATTTGTTTTGTTATTAAAAACCACCTTCATTCCCATCATGCAGCATTACTGATTCAATCTCCTTGCCTCTGTAACATTTTAATAGCTCACTTTGTGGCAGCCATGTAAAGAAGCACAAGAGTTTCATAACTTCTGGAGTGATGGGAAGACAGATATGAGGTTAGCTCTAAATTCAAAAAACTCCCATGCCGCAGCCGAGCAAGCTGCCAAAAGAGCACAGATGTATACCATATGAGCAGCTTAAACTGTGATACTGAAGGGAAGCCATAGAAATTCTTTGTTTATCATGTACTCATGTAATTTTAAGGTGTAACATGCATCAACTCAGTATTTTAGTTGGTTTGTTTTTCAGTTTGATAATTTTATAGCTATACTAAGAAAAACTTCAAGAGAAGAACTCAAAAAGCAAGACAACAGAAAACTAGAAAGTGAAAACAACGCAGAAGAGATGAACATTATAAACGGACCATGACAGATAGAACCAGTTTTCAGATGCCTTTTTTTTGGTGCTAACAGAAGTTAGCACAAAAATGTAATTACATTTTTCTTTGCTAAATCCAGACACTAATTTTATCACAGTGACTTTTTTTAAAAGGAGAGAAGCAGTCCGGCTTTCTAGTCTGTTCAGAATGACAGAAAGAAGTCCCAAGTTACAAGATATACGTGAATGAAGTCCTTTTGTCTTTTGATAATCGAAACTATCTGCAGAGAGAACCAAGAAACAACTTCTCTAATACTGCTAAATTGCATATGACTAATCTAGGGGAGTGGAGTGGAAAAGGGGGTGGAAATCTGCCTAGGCTGAGTCATTGTGAAGACATAGTAAAGAATCACTGCCATATAAGTCCAAAGCTATTGAGACATAAATTGGCTGACATAGTGGCCAGTTTTTAAAGCTTACAACAAATATGAGAACCAAGCCCTCCCTTGATATCTTGCACTTCCCCTTTCAACAAATGAAACTTTTGAGTTGTGTTAGTTTTGAACTGAGATACAATTTTCAACTGATGAGGACGCCACATCGCCGAAGTGATCAAAATTTAGAAGACTGAATTGAAAAGCTGCTACTTCAGCTGAGTTTCAGTGTTTGTTTCAACAGGATCCAACTTAATGGACTGAACAATAAATAGTATTTCTGAAACCCAAACTCAGATGTAATTGTGTTTGACAAATAAGTTAAAAGTTCCAGGTTCTTTTTCTTGGCTATCTGTTCTACTGCTGACTTAACTACTGCACACCATTCTCCCTCGCTTATGTGAACTTTCTCATGTAAAGTTTGGAATTTCTGGAAACAATTTGGAATAATTTGGAAACAATTAACAAAAAACACAGACATTTTTCAGAGAGAGTATGTCCAAAAAGCCTCCCTGAAGAGGAGAAGGAGAACAGGCAGCTAGATCAGTTTTAAAAAGTCACCATGTAGGGGAGTAAGAGAAATTGTTTTCAGCAAAAAATCAGCATTCTCTTAGTGTAATTCCTAGCGGAACTTCCAGTGAAAATATATTTTATTTTTAGACAGAATTGTCCAAACTGAAGTGCCTACAAGTAATAGCAATACTGTAAAACTATCTACTATCTTAGTACACCATTGCCTGCAACTGTTGCCATCTCTATCAATTAAAATATTGCATGAACTAAAAATAAGAGAATACTGGCATGTGACCTAAAATGCTCTGAAATAATCAGTTCAACTGTTTATCTACCAATGTGTTCTAAAATAAGTTTCCATGCCCATGGGAAAGAACTGATGGAAACTCAAGATCTCGCCTATCTTCCATAGGTGTCAAGTTGATAATGAATGGAAAATTTAGGACCTGTGAAACAGCTGCGCATCTACTCTGACCAAAAGATAATCCTTGAAAACAAACACTGAAGGAAACCAGATCCTATCTCTTAAACAACTCTCCTTAGGCCATGGCTATGAATACTTACTTTTCTTCACTGAAGAGAGCAGCTGGGATCTGTAACAGAATGATCTCCCAACTTAAATGTCCAACTTCAGGGGAAACTGAGAGTTCATTCATTACAGACAGCACTTAGGAAATTCTTAATTGTTGCAATAAAACTCTATGGGCTCAACTATGTCTTAGTTACAACTTCAGGTTTTATTGGCACCTTTATTTTCTGTATTTTAAAATAAGGTTTATAAGGAAGGGTGGAAGAGAAGAAAGGCCAGCACGTACATGAAAAAACATTTTAGTGAAATGGAGAGGACTATCTTCTCTCCTTACTTTAAAGGATTGTGCTGAAGGGAAGATTGTGTGGAGAATCCCTCTTACCCTACACCTGGCCCCTACTAGAGGGTCCCGATTTGATCAACAAAGAACTTGCCTGGTCTATCTGCTGAAGAGATCCTTTTGCTTAGAAACTGCTCTAATCGCTACACAAAATGTATACAGAAATTTTAACGTATGCAGATACCATAGTATACCACTGAGGCAGAGGGTAGGCTTTCCTGCAGGAAAAGAAAAAGAACTTTGAACAGAATGTGTGCATTGCAATATTATCATCAAGTTTTTGTTTCAGAAATCTAATCAAAGCAAAAAGGTTATAACAGTGTTTATTAAAGATACCCATCACTTAAGATGTAGATAAAAATGCCCGAAAAACAAATCTGTTTTACATCTACCCCCATCCCCCTGCAAAGCAATACAGATTTAGTCAATGCCTGTCAGAAATTTTTCTAAAAACATCATCATAAACTTGGGATTTTCAAATAGAAATAAGTGCCTCAAGTGTTCCCTTGGTGTAGCATCTTCAATCTGACTGATAAGCAATAACAAATCTGTATTCAGTGCATTACCAAAAAACACTATATCTTCGTCTAAAAGCAAGAGGTGTGCCATTTGCCTGGATGTCAGGATTCTGCCTACCTTCAGGCTGATGAAGAGGAGAGAAACAACTGGGTGGCCATAAATTTAAAAGACAATCTCTTATAACAAACATTTATAAAAACGCTTGCTATATCAAGAGCTTGCAATACTTTGAACTAAGAAATCTTATCATTATTGTTTTTCAACACTTACTTTTCTGATCTTGTGAGATTATAGCTAGAAGGTCCCATAAGAAATACTCTGGAATACAGACAATATATCATCCATAAGATGACCAGCAGTACAAAAAAATTGTATCTACCCCAAATTTTTAAAGATCACATTTATACCATAGCTAAGATGAATATCTCTTTATCAAATCAGGTTTACTGGGGCCTCACCAAAGTAACACCTCCCACTGGCTTGTTTTATAAAGTAAAAATATATGTTCACTTGTCAAAAGGTACGCTCCTCCAAAAAAGGCCATATAAGTTGCTTAAGAGGTTAAATATAGCTTTTCAAAACTAACTACAACCTGTGCAAGCTTCCCGTGGAACTTCCGTAGAAACGCCAGACTACTCCAACTAATAAAACGATTGGATAATCCAAACTGTGATAATGTAAGAGACAGGATTAGTTTCTAAAGTACCAAATGTCTATAGCTTGGGTGTTAACAACAGTCAATTTATGTTACTTGTCAGCTATAAGCTGTTCTTGAACACTACCCCAAAGTTTTAATAAATATGAGTATGTATTTCATCATGTTGCACAGTATCTTGAAAACAATAATTACACAACATCCATTAAGAATTCAAGCATCCATTAGAGAATCCCACCAAATAAACGTCAGCTTTCCACTATAAATTTATTTTTCTGAATTCTGAGAAACAGAAAAAAACACTTCCATAGTCTTTACCTTATTTCCACAATTTGTTGAAACTTTTCAAAATTTATGCAAGCAAAAACACTACTAACCTAAACTAAGCCAAAATGATTCCAACAAATCATAAATTGCTTCTCTTAAACGAGAGGGAAGAAATTTCGTTCCATTTCAGTGTGATACTACTGAAATTTTATAATTTACAGCAGCAAAAAAAGGATCAGGATTCATGGATGTCAATGAAAGTGAAAACTTACACTCAGAGCCTTAGTGTAGCAATACAACTTGTCCATTCAATAAAACTATTTCCCACAATGTATCTCAACACTTAAAAAATAACTTCAAAATCTCATATTTTTTCTTAGCTGTTACCTTAACCTTACAGCAAAATATGTATTCCTTCTCAGAATAATGCATGTTGCTACCATCCTGAATTAAGTCTACAGAGAGCTCAATTCAGCCTAGTACATGTGGGTTTTCTATCACATACTAGTAAGTTGTATCATTCTGGCTCTCAAAAAGAAAGAATGCATATGAGAAAGACAACTTGCTTTTAGTATCCACTTTCCCTCCAAAGGTATTGAAGACAATAAGGCACAGACGTTGTATGTCACCCACCAGACTACTGAAGCGCTAACAGTTTTATGCCTTAGTTATGGAGAAACCCACATGAACTTTTTAACAAATATTAATAATTTTTTTACCATATGGAAATATATTTCTCTCCAACGTCATGGTCCGGATTAAGTTTAAAGCCGTAGCTGAAAGGAAAATGCTCATATGTTGTGGAATCTATGTGTTATTTTCTTAAGGCATGTGACCTGACATCTAGGGACTTTTTTTCTTCTTTTTTTTTTTAATTAAAGTAGCTGCCATTTGTTGAACTACATAATTTTCCATGCTCAACTACCCATTTTTTAATTTGTTACAATTTCTTTTGTATTCTTTCTTGTTTGGTTAGAGAGTTACATTTTAGGTAGTACTACTCCAATTGAGTGGTCTACAGCAGTTACACGCTTGAACTTGTGGGGTAAGCTCCTTCTTGTCATAGTTCAGAAACCACTCCAGGGAAAAAAAGCTACCACCCAGGAGAAACTTAACGTATCCAGAAAAAATATATAGGATGGAATTGTGGATACAAGCTTCAGCTTATGCTGAAGAAATGCAATCAAATTTGAAGCATATGTTCCAAGGACTGACATATCCAGTATAAGGGAAACTCTGCCAGATGATGAAATTTGCCCTTGCCTTCCTGCAGAGGATATTGCACAGGGAAAAGTGAAAGTCCACTTTTGAAAAAGACAGCTCAGAGGCCAGGATCAAGACTGGCTATGTACAACATCAAATTGTTACTGCATTTTGCATGAACAAGTTACCAAGTTGAGTCACTCATCCACCATGAAATACAAGTGTTTCTTCATGTAAAATTAACAGAGAACTAAAAACTAATTATCTAAAATCCTAGACTGACAGATAACTGATAAACATTTGATTGCACTCACATTTTCATAAAGTTCTGAAATGAATCAGAAATGAGTATGTTAGCTGTGGTAAATTTAGCAGGAAGCATATAACAAGTACTTCTATCAACCCCTGAATTAGCTGTGCAATCACACAGAGAACCTCCACTCAAACATGGTGGTAACATCAAGTTGTAAGCCTACCTATGCAGGTCCACAGCCGCCCTGACATGCAGAAAGACCTGTCACTGGGTAAGTTTCAAACTTCTCTTTTTCAACAAGGAAACTCTAAGACTCCTGAGAGAGCAGTATGATGAACCCTGATTATGCGTCTGGATCGATCCACGATTAGACAGTTAGATCTCGACCTGTCAAAAGTCTTAAAATGGCAACCAAAGAAAAAAATTTTAAAAAAATTAAAAATCTGTTTCAAAAAAAAATTGGTTTTAAGAAGGCAGAAAGATCCAGGAGAGTTCTCTCAAACAGCTGTAGGAATACGGTGATTAACTAGCACAGCTTTATCAAGCACTACAGCACAACCAGAAAACCTGAAAAGAGACATTCCTCCCTGCCCCCACTACTGACTTTCACAGGGGGAAAAAAACAACAACAAAAAAAACTACTAAAAAAATCAACTTGCCAATATAAGAGGCATTGTTAAAAAAAAAATCCTTATTTGGCATAAAAAATTACTAGAAATTAATAGAAAACACTAAGCATCATATATGCAAAAGATAAGCTTCAGTGATTATGACATTCAACAAACATTAAATCAGTTTTACACATGTGACTGAATATATATTCCTGCTTCTTGAATATCATCTGTGAATGCACACATTTTCAGAATGCTAGCAAGCACACTTCGGTCCCTGGCTTTTGCAAAGTGAATTAACAGCATCTCAAACATATTTGCATTGTCTACGTGTTCTTTTAGTACCAACTGCAAAAAGCTACTGGAGCTTTAACACAATTAAGAAATTGTTCCAAAAATGTGTGGAACAAAAAGCTCATGCTTTTGTAACATGAAGAAAGGAGTACAACAGATGTGGAATGGTTTTGTGGATGTTTCTGTTTAGACAGACCTGCAAAAATGAAGTTTCCTAACAAATAAAAGATAGCGGGCGGTTCCTATAGGCTTACAATTCTCCATGATGACTCTTGATTTGTTATTATTATCCTGAAGCTCTTTAAATGATTTGGACTCTGAATAATATACACAGAAGTAAGAGAGATCACAGATAAAGGTTCTAGTTCCAGAGATGTGGACCCTCTGGAAGCTTGTTACCCTAAGTGCAACATGATAGGGTTAGGAAAAATGTATGTGTAATTCTAATTTTGGCATCCTACTGATTATGTATACTACTCTTTCTAGCCTTTCCACAATAGTGGTCTTGATTAAAGATCATTGTTCAGGAAGGGAAGCACATGCATTTCCAGATGGCATAAATATGCTGCAATGACTAAACAACATTTGATGAACACATGCAGCTCTGGCAGTGCACCAAAAAGAAACCGCTGCATTCATGTTACAGAAGTACTGTCTGAAAACTTGAGATAAACCACACAGCTAAATTAGGATGGGTAAAACCTGGGAACACGCTACCTCCCAACTCCAGGCCTTAAAACCGGTTAGTAATAAAAAGTTTTAGTGTCAATTTTAGATATCAGCTTGTCTAAAAGAAGTTAAAGCCAAAGTAAATTAAGCTTTTTTTCTTTTTCCTGTTTCTGATCAAGCACTCATTTTAAACTGCTAGCTCACAAGGATGGCTTTAAAACGCTTGCTGTTTAGACTGCTCTCTTTATTTTCCTGTATGTTAAACCTTGATTATGTTATTCACACTCAAATTCACCTCTCCTTTCTAAGTTGTGACTCTCAGTCCTACTTTCATTCCAAGACCTCACACCTCCCTCAGCCCAACTCCTGAATACCGTGCCGCTAGCTCAAGCTCAGCACGGCTAAAGAACAGATGCCGCCTCCTCCAGATGCTGCCAGTTATTCTCTAGGCTAATACAGGTACCAGCATCGTGTCTGCTATTAATGTCTGTGAACCAGGCAAGACCTTCAGCTCAACTCTCTCCCTCAACATTCACAGTCTGGTTTCGCTATTGAAGGCTGCAACGTTTTGCAATTTCTTTCCTCCGCTAGAGAAGTGGGTTTATTTCCCTCATGAGAAATTCAGGCATCAAGGATGTGTACCTGTCATCTTTCCTGTAGAGTTTGGATTTTTGGGTGAGGTACTGCCCACTTTTTACATTTGTGCCACAGAACGTACAGAGATCCATCACACTGACCAAAGAGTTTAATCACAAGAAAATAAGAGCAGTATGTGCCCCAGTTATCTTCCACAAATCAAGATACTTAGCCACAGTGAATGGTCTCAGTCTTACCCTGTGGTAAATGCTATGTAACTTCCCATCTTCTTGGCATTCTAGCCACAAAGAAAATAGATGCTTTAGAAAAACTGACTGAAAAATTCTTGAGGACCACAGAAAAAAAGGAAAATTTAAATTAGCATGGTAAATCAAATGCATTTGCAATATGAAGTCAGGCCTTCACCACGATTTTAGCAGTGACGTGTATGAGGGTCTTGTGAAAACTATTGAGCCCAAGTGTTCTCACTCTCAAAACCAGTGTACTCATCCATTTCTGATGCCCGTTGAATCTATTTTGACATTCAAAAATCAAGGTGTAGCCTGCCTAAGAGTTAACAGACAAGTCCGGTCCACCCACCCCTCCCACACACAACCTGGCAGAATTATTTTCATCACAAATTAAGAATATCTTTACCTTGAATAATTTGCACTCCTTTGTGCCCTCAGTCATTGAGTTGTTAAGAGCACTGACTGGTTATACATACTCTTTTGTATTGTTACATGCTATTAAAGGTGGACATGAACATGGATTTTCTAACAACAAAATATAAAGTGATATAACTTAGGATAAACTGTTAAAATCCATGAAAATTACTAAAGCTATTACAAGATTGTATGCTTGCAGAAAAAGAACAAGAAATAAACTTTTCATTACTAATCAAGCAATTTCGGAGGCGAGTGTGGAACAGCTTTGGTTTGTTTCTTTCACTTATCCTCTCTCAAGATAAAGGACTACTACATCAACTTTTTTCCCCAGAAAAGGATGTTTTTATCACCAGATTCTATCACCGAAATAAGAATTTTTAAACTATAACTATGTCAGGTAGCTAATATGCGTAACGTACCACCTTACACTGGTTAGTACAATAATTCTGTTACCACATATCCCAATAACCGCTTTATTAAAATATGCCTTTCCCAAATACCTTGAATAATTCACTCATAGCCTGCAAGGACTCTTGCAAGCTGAACATCTTAGTTACGTAGCTTACAGATTTTTCAAGCTAACACACAAGTGTACCAACAGGCTGATTATTCCTCTGATTTCCTGAACAAGAGAGAATTCCTATTTATTTATTTATTTTATTTATTTACAGCCAATGAAAACATGTTTTTGCCCCCATCACAGCTAAGAGCACCTTCAGCTGGGTCTCTCAGAATCATGATTGGTTTACTGTATACCAAGTAGTGTGTATAAAAAATAAAATAAATACCAAATATTTTAATGCAGTTCTTCACAAAATAGTGACAGATCAAAAACACAGATCTCAGAAGTATACAAATTACGTTCATAACTAATCCTGCAAAACTCATAAATGTGTCTAGGTACTTTTTTTGTTTTGCTGCTGACATGCCATGAGAGACATTTTTGGAAATACAGCAGTTGTTTTCTGAACATCTCTGCTCTAGGACAAGTAGGGATGGGAGTGACCAGAGAGACATTTCTTACTTGTCTATCTTTGGGCATGGATTTCATTCCAGCACACTTGCTGCAACAGCATAGGTAAAGTCTCCATGCAAGGGAACCACAGAGGAGATAGTCGTGCTATCTTAATATACTGTCTTGTCTTAAGATTAAGACAACACCCAGAGACAGACAGCTGCTTTAGAATAAGCACCAAAGTTCAGGACTGCCTTCTAGTAATGACAGGAGACAACTGTCATTATTAATACACAATATCACTAAATCAGTCCCCCAGTATGAGGTTATGGGAATGTTTGGAGAATAAGGGATAACCAAGATGACTGACTTTACAGAAATCTTCATTGTTCGACAGACAATACGAAGGAAGGTACCATTTCAGTGGGTTCAAGAACTCATTGACACAGGGCAAAATTTTCACCTTTGATTATAATTACATGTGTGTAATACCAAACATCCCTCTGTTTGCTATTCAGTAGTATTTGCATTCTTGTTTAACATGCTCAGTTTCAATCTATGTCCTAGAAAACATCTCATTCTTTCTTAATGAGATTAAAACTACATTAGACATTAGGAAGAAGTACTTTACAACAAGGGTGGTGAGACGCTGGCACAGGTTGCCCAGAGAGGTGGTGGAGGCCCCATCCCTGGAGACATTCAAGGCCAGGCTGGATGAGGCTCTGAGCAACCTGATCTAGTTGAAGATGTCCCTGCTTACTGCAGGGGGGTTGGACTAGATAGCCTTTAAAGGTCCCTTCCACCCAACACATTCTATGATTCTACATTGCTTAATGTATTTCAGATACAGTATCAGTAACCCTGACAAAAGCAAAATACTGAAGTGGTGAATGGCTGGTTTAGAAAACCAGTTGCCCAAAGCAAGTAGCAAGACTACACTGTTCTAACTCATTTGTGAGTCCAGGGAAGTAAAAGATGATAGTAAATTCTACAGCCTTCAATTGTTAGCCAAAACAGCCCTTAAAAAATTATAAGCTGTCTCTGGGTTATTTAAAAGACATCACGTTCTCATTATATGGATGGTTGTTTAATAAGATTTTTGTTTAGCTTCAACAGTACTTTAAATTGAAAATAAAACAGTACCTGTAAAGACTAGATAAACTCACAATTTTTCTCCAACTGTATACATTCAAGTTCACCACAGTACCTCAGGTTTAGACCTCTAATCTAGACTAGAACTTTTACCTGCACTGTAACTGCCAGTAAATAGCTCAAGTTAGTAAGTCTCTAAAAGCTATATTAGATAGCACATAAACAGTTTTTTCCTAAGAGTGATTCAGTTCAGAGGAGAAGAGTATAGATTCAGGCTAGCACAAAGGAGTATGGTCAGGTTTATTCCAAATAAATAGCAAAATCCATCCATATAATGTTTCTGGGATGGACTATCTATACATAGAATAAAAAATTTTCATTCTGGTTAAAATTGAAAATTGAAAGAAAGAACATTGAACATTGAACAAGAATTGAACATTGAAAGAATTGCAATGACATTTTGCAAGACAAAATTAAAATGAAACACTCCTGTTCATAGAAACTGCTACTGAAAAGAATCACTTTGCAAATGAAAGGACATTCTCTCACCTAGGAGGTTCCCTTTTAAGTCCCACGTAATATGTAAGAGACTAAATCTCACGAGATGTACACATATTTGTTAATAAAGGTCACATCAGCAATTCCTGGATTGGAGAATGCAGTTTATTTTTGGAGAGGATGAGGACACGCGTGCACAGTTTTTCGTTTCCTACTGATATCTAAATGTTGGATGGTTTTTTCAATTCCCTGCCCTCTGCCCCTTCCCTCCCCCCATTTAATTCAGGTTAAAAGCTGTAGAATAATGTAATGATGCAATAATCTGGATTGAATGAGCAATAAAAAAAAACCTGACTGTTTCCAAATTCCATTTTTTGGTACCTCTGCAGCTCCTAAGAGCGTTGACAAGATTCCATTACCACAAACTAGCATATGCTTATATATTTGTGTTATACTAATAAGCAACAGGTATTAATCATGCACTGAGAAGACATTGTGCTTGTATGAACAGAACAAAAATCTGTACCTCGAAGTCTTAAAAAAACCCCAGAGTTTATATTTGTCAGAGAAGAACACATGCAGAAAGACAAAGATTTGCATTCTGGAAGCTCAAATAATCCCAAACTAGTACCAGTTACATTTTATATCCAACAAAGCAATTAAAACTAAATTCTAAATAAAATGTCAGACACTATTTGAAGGAGCATCTGAGAGAAATTCAAAAAAAAAAAAAAAAGATAACAAGACACAGAGCTTTTCCACAGAATAATACTATGCAGAAACTTACTCCTGAAATTGTATGCTCTATTTACCTCTCTGGGAAATGTAGCTCTGTAAGATTTGAAAAAAGTTCAAGACTTGAAAAACAGAGAACCTATCTTCCAAAGGATTCTCCAGTGATAGTAATATCTTTTAGAACAACTTGAAATGAATATTTGACTCAACAAAATTTTCAAATATATATGTGATTTGTCTTCAAATTTTAAATCTCAAATCAAAGAGCCTTAGGCTTTGTCCTGCATGATAACTAACAAACTTAGTGGACATGCTCTCTGACACCTCACAGGCAGTAATTAATGTTTCGTACAATCCTATGGTCAGACACAACAGTTTACAGTGTTTACAGTGAGTTAACAAAATTAGAATAGCACTGTTTCACCAGAAAACAGTCGACCTTGCTCTGCTTATTGTACAATGAAATAGGGACTTGTTGTCACTGCTCAGAGCAAACTTTATTTTTATGTCAGTTACTAATATGCAGTGACTTCACAAGGTATTTCACATCAACAACGGGGAAGATAATACCTTTGTCACTGCAAGTACTACAGCTGCCTTATTTCTGCATCACATTACACACAGATATTTTTGTATTTGCCAGGCTTTTTTAAAAATAATGGACATCTCAACTTTGTTCTTTTGTTATATTTCAAGACTGTTTCAGTATGTAACTGTAGCAGAACTAGTGTGTGTTGAAATTAACTAGAAGCATTTACTCAAAGCTTTGAGGGTTAAAACATAACGATTCAATATTTTATACTGGTAAAGGTTCTATTTTAGTGAATGCAAAACTTAAGAAAACATTATCCCCCCGAGCTCAAGGGTCTTCCTGTGCCCTTACAGGTAGAAAGACAGATGCTTCCTCTGGAGCCGCAAAAGCATTTCTGAAGAGAAACATAGGTGAGATTCTTGGTGTTTTTCAGGCTCTGACTGTTGCTCATCCTTAAAGAGAATATGGGACTAGAGTCTTGTAGTGAAGTTTTAAACCCCACACACAGTAATCTCTTTTCCAGAGCATCTACTGTCCTCTGTATTTTTCTTGGGCAACTAAGACTTGTCAATATGTCATGATTTAAAGATTTTCCTCCTAAAATGAAAGCATTTGTACTCAGCTGTACAAGTAATAGTAAGCCTTGATGTCTACACAGAGATTTGAAATGCACAGCAGGTATGCCAAAAAGGGAAAATCTGGGGGAACTGAAAGGAAGGGAGGAGAGACAATACAATAATATCAGGAGGGAGAAAGGACAACTGACAATTTTTCTTTTATAAATCAAATCAATATCTGTTATTTTGCTATTTTAAGAACATTTTACAGCTATTTTAATACATTTAGACTGTCATTGCACTCGTGAAAATAAGACAATGCCCTTTATAGTGTCATTTACAATAGAACTTAAAGCAGTTAAACTACTATTTTTGTTCAATTGGATATTTCCAGTGAAATCCACAAATCCTAATAGGTAGAGAGAAACTGGAGTAGTATTTATTTATTGCAGCCTTTATTCTTCCTTTTTCAACAATCCCTCATTTTTAAAGGTATATACTACTGGAGTTTTAAATGCACTTACGCCCAACTATTCTCCAAACCAAGAAAAATATTGCAGTCAAATAGCTAAACAAAGAAAACAGCATAACTTAATTCTCCAGGACTTTTCTTTCAAATATTGAATGCATATTAATATTTAGGGGGGAGGGAGAATAATTTTATTAAAATAAAAACTTTTCTTACCTCAAGGCTACACAAGTGATCCACTGCATCTAAAGTGTACCTACAAGACCTGAGGTCTTCATAAAAGTACACATCAAGCGAGATGGGGAAAATCATGTTGCACTGTAAAGTCTGAGATTATGCAAAAGATAACATGCTGGTTTTATTATATAAGGCACATTAGTAAGGTATTTCTAAACCCGGCTTCCAAGAAACTCATTCAAGTGTATGCTCTTAAATCCTGAAGTACATAGATATAAACGATACAGAAGAGTCATTGCCTTTACAGTGACCTAAAAATTAATCATTTCATCCTTCTGTCTTTTCAGTTGAGCATTTAGTCGAATTGCCTGGGAAACAATCTGAACTCTCTGTGACCTTTGTTATCCAAACAACACATCCTCAGTGGTTTGGAGCAAAGGAACTACTCAGACCTTGAACCAAGACAATTTGGACAGCATAAAGAGCTCTACCAATTCTGCTTCACTCATTCAGTATGCTGTGAAAAGTTTCGGTTAGCATGAATTTCTCCAACTATTTTTAACTTGCAGTAAACTCATAATGAACTCACAGAACTGACCATGGAAAAGCAGCCACAGGAAACGGAAGAGACAAAGAACAGCATCTCTTCCATCAGCCTAACTAGCAACAGTACTGTATCTAAGGTAGAATTTCTTAAGCTCGTATCTTCCCTGTTTACAAATTTACGCAAAAGGCAAGTAAAAAAACAGAGCCTGTCACGTTACTGTAAAAAAGAAGACTGCTAGCACTCAAATAATTGTTTATCAAAAGCTATTTAATCAATTTAATTGCCAGCACAAAAAAAAAATCTTGCCGGATTTCCATTATTTATTATATGTGGAGTGACTCGCTAAAGTACTTGGAAAGATTTACTTCCAAGTGGTCACCTACTTAGATCAAGCGCTAAATCACTGACTCTGTGATGGTGTTTGTTTAGGTGGCAGCAGTTTAGCTGGCCCAGCCTCAATGGCCCCTCACTGAGATCTCTGTGTGTGTGGCCCATTTTGCACTGCAGCTGGCTTGACACACAAGTCCCACTGTGTACCAAACCCATTGTTATTTTAATGTGACTCTTAACAGTCTACTTTGCCCTCACCACCCTAAAAACAGTTCCTACGGGCAGAGTGCTGAACACCCTACGGCAAAGCCACCTGTCGTAAAGAAGATAAATCACAAAATGCACCAGGATTTTTAAAGGCATAATTTTTTAGGTTCAGCCACATCAGACTGAGATACAGCTAGAAAAAGCTTTTATAAAACTCAAATAGTATTTTAGCTTTTTTTGATCACCGTTTCAAAAAGATAAGAAAGGACTAAAATCCTTATGGACTCCCCTTTGGTTAGATTATGATTCTTATTCTGATATTTTTAAAATTACATGCAACTATGACACTGCAAAATAAACATCACATGTCCTCTAAATCAGATAAGAATTATTTGTGACCTGGGGAAGTTTTCTATACATTCAAAAAAAAAAAAAAATCAGTACTTAAGTAGACTTATTCATTACATAAATCTTACATATACATCATTATTATATATTAATCGTTATAAACACTTTGAAAAGGATTTGCAGATATAACTGTGGTTTCATCCTATCAGAATAGTGCCACAGTAGTTGCAAGCATTTACTTTTAAGCATCTAGCTTTGGTGGTAGACATCAGTTCATGGAAGGATCCTACCTGTTCATCAACTAAACAACAGGTGAATTAGATTGTAAATTGTAGCCTTCTGAATGACTCTTACACAGACGCTGTAAATGACTCCCCTGATCTTTACTTATGCTGATGGTAAAAGCTATACAAAAAATTGCCAAAGGGATTTCACATCTGGATGTAGCCTGCCTTCTTACACTCCCCAAAGTTATTGCAGGTCTCTTTGGCCTTCAAAATGGGGCTCTTGCTAACAAGTGTAATTCCAGCCTTAATAATCCAGTACAAAAGAGAGGGAAGTAATTTTGAGGAACTACAGACAAGTTTTTAATCTCTAAACTTATTTACTTCCATAAGCAAATAAGGGATAATTATTCTTCCCTATCAGCTAGAAAAGGAAAACCAAACTGATCTTCAAGGGCTTGTTTGTAAGCTCACCTCAATGAGATGACGTTTACAATACCAACATTTATTGCTATAGTGGAGAACCATCTGTCAGACTTACCCCTGTCAAACACTCCATCTAGACTACAAAAGACACAACAAACATTGAACAACCAACCTGTGGCACCTCATGAGGGACAATAAGCCTGTTTTCATGAGGCAACTTGCAAAAACTACATCCTCCACCCTATTGCTCTTCAACTGGTGTGTGTCGGTCTGTCTGTAAATACAAGTTCCTTAGAGAAGACATTCATCGCACCACAGACGAAGAGAGCTCACATATATATACAGTAGTCTGGGCAGGCAAGCAGAGATTCACAGGTTTTTGGGATGGACAACACCTATTAAGTCATCTAATGTACTATACTGCCAACGCAGGATAGTTACTTACAGTGCATTTTCCATTCCTTTGTCCAGCCCATTTTTAAGTGACTGACGCAATGGGGCTGCTACCACTTCCTCTGTCAAACACTTCAGCAATAAAACAAATTTCAACGCCAGAAAATATATCCCAGTAATATGCCTACATTTTCCTTTGCTTAACTTCACTCCATTATTTTTATTTGCACTCTTATAGACCACCTAATACAGTTTTGGCACATAATTATATTTTAAGGAAGCAGATCTTCAGCAAGCTGCTACAAAGAAGGTAGAAATTATTGCAAATACTAAGTTATGGAAACAAAAATTCAGTATCTAACACATTTTATCATCATCAAGTGACTATTACCAGTCACTAGTCCAAAATCACCTACAGATATTCTCTACCAAAAGACTGGAAAACGAATATGCAAGTGCATGACTTTTTTTTAAAAAAAAAAAGTATCAGAAAAAGAGACTATTGAAAACAGAGTATTTCAGACTTATACATTCACTAAGCCCCTGAAAATGACGTATGTGTTTATAAATTATATAATATATATACATATAGTATTTCAACATTGGTAATTACCAAGCTGAAAATTACAATCATGAAGAGAAAAATCAAGTGACACTGGTGACATAGCTAACTACTTCACAATAGTTAATAATGATTAAATTACTGATCTGTAACACTGTAAACACTACTTTTTCAGGCTTAAAATTTTGAACACTAACTTCTGATGCACTACCATATGAAAGCTTCTGTTATTTATGACGAATTAGACCCCTTTACTACGTTCCTAGTCTGCACACGAAGTATGCTACCATGTATAGAGTATGTTTCACGTGTGCAGATATTTGCAAGAAACAGGGATCAACAGATACACCAAGATGGTGTACACAGATGTAGCAATACATTTCTCCCACACAGATGCGATGTACAAAAAAAAAAAAAAAGAATTGTCGCCTATTGCTCTTTTTCTGCTTTCTCAGACACATTCTCTTTGTGAATTGAAGTAACAAAAATCCATAAACACTGTACTACTATTAACTAGTCTGAATTATAAATGCATCAAGACTGTTATATGAGATTACTAAAGTATGGTATCTACAAATAAATACAAATCTTCCTCACAAGGAGACAGAATAAGAAGGAACTTCTCTTACAAGCTGCAAGAATTTACCACTGTGAATTCTTCAAGATGCTTTTAACATGCTTGTTACGATTGCGGTACACCCATCATGTACCTACAGCTCACAGACTTTTCAGCAGGCCAATTATTTATAAACTGTGTAGATATCATTTGTAAATAAGGGCCCAGGAGATAACTCCACTGAACCTATGATGTATGCAGAAGAAAAAAGGGAAATTATTTTGTAGAAATTCTACTCTGCGTTTTTGATAAGAATTAGTGGTTTATACAGACTGGATGGAGAACTATGGCAGAGCACTGCACAGGAAATTACTGGCTGAGATGTGCATAGGTGACTGCTGGTGATAAACATCATGCTGTGGATAGGTTTCATTAAAATTCATTAAAATAACCAAGTTTGTGTATACAAGCACACATATACCTCTAACAAAAGGCATACTGATTTTCCAAGAGTACAAAATTTATTCTTAGGCACCTCTGTACTTATTCGATGAAAAAACTTGCAATAATAGCTGCAAGAATTTTTAAGCATTTATAGCTCACAAAGTATAACAAGGCATTTCATACACCTGGGGTTTTTTTAACTAGAAAGTGTCAACCACATCATTTAAGAATAAGCAAAACATGCAGTATTCAAGCACAACCAACCACATCTTTATGCATACTTTTCTGTAATCTCTTCTTTTGTTCTCTATCAAATGAAAAAAATGTTGGTTTAAGAACAGGAATCTTCTAATCATTCCTGATAATTTAATGTACTTTTCTCACAACGGTGATTAATAATATAATGGGGTAGGAGGGGAGACATAGGGAACTTGAAAGTAGTATTAAGTGCACTACTGTCAAAATTGGAAATGATTGTTCCTTTATGCCCACCTCTTTAAACAAAAACATGAAGACTAACTACATCTCTCAGTTTGACTGCAGGTAGCATATCTAACAAAAGAAATGCAGTACAGTTTAATGAAAAGCTCCCCTCCCTCAACACACATTGCCATCATCGTCCCATCCCATCCTCCGCACTACAATGCTCTTCCCAAGACTGGGAAGGTTGTAATTTGTGTTTGTATACATTTGCTGAAATATGAGAAGAGAAAGGGAAAACATTCATAATGACTAAACAAAAGATGTAAAGCCAAATACCCAGTACGAAAAATAAATACTAGTAAGAGATAAACATTGAATTTAAGTCATGCTTAAGTTACAGAGCAGTTTCTCTCTGCTTCCTCTGCAGTAAATGTACATATAGGTGAATCTCAGCCCTCTGGATGTACATAGCCCAGGAGGATTAATTTCCTAATCCGATGCTGAAAGATATACAACATTAATACTATCACAGAAAATCTGGAAAGTGTTTGAAACGTATTCTATTATACACCTGAAAGCTACTTGTAATTCTGATAAAGGCTTTGGCAAATTTATTTGTAGGCATTAGTTTAGTACAGGAAGAAAAAAAGGTGTATTTTCACCACAGAAATAACATCTTTTTCTAAATCAATCTTTTGACACCCAAAGCTAAAAGCATGCATAGCAATCAGGACACTTTGTATTTTCAATTTCCTTGGCCAGATTATTACTTTCCCAAATTGACATAAAGATGTTTTCATACAAATTAAATTTCTCATAAGCCTTAATTGATGGAAACATATATGTGAGCCCACCTAATATATGAAGATATTTTCCCTTAATAAAAATATAGTATGTATTTCATTTGTCTGGTATTTAGAATATATTATGTGTGACACAGACAAGAAAAACAGGATTCTTAAAATCACTGCTCTTATTTTCTAAGTACAACCTTGTAATCCCGCTGTAACATAGCACTTTTGACCTAGACCCTTTGTGAACAGCACTCAGCCCTGCATGCTGACAAGAAGTGTCAAGAAGGGGGTATAGAGCCCATAAGGCCTCTGGTAAATACACAGAGATATTGATAATGCAAATTGGAAGACTTACATCAGCTAACTTTCGGCACCTAAGTCAAGAGCCACATTGTGCTGAAATTTCCTATATTGTACAAGGAAAAAGGCCTATAATGATGTACTCCTAAGATGCCGAACTTCATTCCACTGTATCAATCTTTATCTGCTTACCAAAATGAAGCCAAGACTCTAAAAATAAGCACTTAAGTGAGCTGCTACTGATTAGGTAAGCTGAACAGTCCCCCTCTTTAAAGTGAGTTTTTCCTCATCTCATCTAAGAGATACACATATGCGAAATACACACATACCCCCGCTTCAGGTTTGTGACCAATACAGCATTCTTTGCGTATTTCCAATTTAGAGGTAAAAAGTATTTCCACCTCCCAGTTCCAACAGATATATCCCAGAGAACATAGTAACAAAAAACCAAACCAATACAGAGAAACAAGTCAAACACTTTTGCTGGTTTCTTAAAAGCTGATACCTGCCAAAATTAACCAAAATGAGAAGCAAAGCACATCCCAATGGTCTTTTAAAGCAAAGCAAGTAGGACAATCCCTAGACACTTTGCTGCCAGGCACAACTCCATGCTAGATTTTTTTTTCCCCAGAAAAAAAAAGATCTGGCCAAAGACACTCCTACTCTTCCCTGTCTGAAATTTCATCTCCATTCTCTCCCCATAATTTCCTTTCCCTCAGTAATGGCAGTGAAACTGTTTGCAGAACTATGCCCTGAACTGGATCACTGCAATTTTAAATCAGTGTTTTTTAAACCCAAATTATTTACCTAATTTGGCTGAGTGGTCAGTCAGCCCAATTGCTATCCTAGCACAACTGAAGCTGTGACAAACCTTGGGAAAGACAGAGCATTAATTTTTATTCAATTTTTTTTTGAGGGGGGAGAAGTACAAGTAGTGAAAGTTACCTTATATTACCTTCTTCCCCAGAAAAGCTTTAACACCAAACCATTACCTGAAATAACCAAAAGCATCTACACATACGGATTATACTAGCTTCTTTCTTGCTTTAAGAGGGTCCTTTCCTTTGCAGCCAAGAAACCAACACGGAACCACATTCCCAGCTGTAATTTAATGCATTTCCAAATGGGAAACAATTTTAGTGTTAGCTTCCAAAATATTTAAATTAATAGAAAAGTTCATTTTAAAAGTATGTTTTAGCATTTGAAAATAATCTTGCGTAATTTTTAATATGTTTCGTTATATAGGACAGTATAGAGAGAGAAGAAAGAAGAAACGAGCAAAGCAGAAATGCATTTGGGGCTGGAATTTCAAAAGGGAAGCATACTTCTCAAGTTAGAAAATTAAAAACAAAGTTACAGGTTATGGAACATATCAGCTTCCTACTAAGCTACAGCTTCAACAGGTAAGCACACCCAGCTTAAAAAAACCCAAAACATAAATCATAGAATCATAGAATGGTTTGGGTTGGAAGGGACCTTAAAGACCATCTAGTTCCAACCACCCAGCCTCCCACTAGACCAGGTTGCTCAAAGCCCCATCCAGCCTGGCCTTGAACACTTCCAGGGATGGGGCATCCACAGCTTCTCTGGGCAACCTGGGCCAGTGTCTCACCACCCTCACAGTAAAGATTTCTTCCTGATACCTAACCTAAATCTACCTCTTTCAGTTTTAAACCATTACCCCTCATCTCATCACTACACTGATCCAAAACTTAAATAGAAGTAATACACTTAGTCAGTAACATTTAAGAAAGTAACACAGAAATAGTTCTATTGATACCAGGTTTTGCTAGGACACCATAAACTTGTTCCTACTTTGGCCTGTGGCAGAATTCACAATATTCATTCAATGTGAAATATGCATCACAGGTCTATTTGACTTAAAAGAACCTAATAAAATACAGAAATGTACCAAGAATGTCCTTCTCGCAGTTTAACAGTCAAATTTAAACATTTATACTTACAGAGCCATCTTTCAGATTTCTTTCATAGGAGAAGTGACACTCCATATTTTCTTCATCTCTTGAAATAGCAAAGTTATATTTGCCAGCTGATTCTTCCCCAGCTATCAATGCTTTCTTCAGTTCTTCAACATACTTTTCTCTATTCATTTCCATGTCAGCAGCCTCCCTAGAAATTTCAGCTTCAGACACTATCAGAAAAAAACATGTGAGAAAGAAATACTTACACATTTGTGAACACATATATATATCTATATGTACATACAGAGACACGCTCACACACCTTAAGGGACAGGCAAATATTAGGATACTATTCCTTCCTTGACATATATCAGTGTGCCAGACACTGATGGAAATGTAGCAGGAGTACAACGTTTTTCATAAGAATTATGTTCTGTCTCTCTTTTCCCTGTCCGAAAATGGTTTATTGCTACTAGCCCACAATTCTACTTGCCTAAAGTTATTCTGAATAACACTAACCTTAAAACAAAGAGTGGAATGTTTTAACTATGATTTATTTGAACCTGTGAATCTAAACCCTATTAGACAACAGATGCAACTGTCTCCTCACACATTCTTGATCCAGTTTTCCAAGTCTGTAACTTACAACCTTAAAAGAAAATAAACAGTCAATTTACAAATGAAGGCACACCTAGAGACTTGAAAATCCATGTTTTACTGATCACAGTGAAGGACCACTAAATGGGGGGTGCGTCTCCAGTTTGCGTTACATCAGGTCTATGAAGAAAATTTCATTCCATTCCTTTGAAGATGAAGAATGGTTGAATAGAGTACAGAACAGGCCAATAAAGATGTACTGTCTTTAAGAACCATGATAGCCTTTCCCGTCTGCTTCTGATCCTGTATTTCTTCCTAAATCTTCTTTTGGTTAACCCTCAAACTGAAATTGCAGCTTACCAAGACTCATCATCTTTCACTATGAGTAGCAAGAAACAGTTCCTGATTTTACGACCTGGGTACCTGGTTATTTTCCTTCCTTTTTATTTTATTCTACATACTGTTTCCTCAGTACTTTCAGAGATCAAATGTTAATCACAATAATGATGTCTATGAGGAGTGCAGTTTCTGGCACAGACAGATATAAGCAAAGACTCTGAAGTTAAGATAGGATGTGTATAACGTAATGCAGGCTCTAATGTCTAGCCTACCAATACAGTATTTTAGATTGTTTACTTGATTACAGAAGTGTTTCTTTTTCTTCTGACCAATCCTCTGAGGAAGACTGCTCTAGATTGTCATTTACCCCTGCCTGCTCTTAGACCTTTCTAGTATTTGCCCAGCATTTGAGAGAGCAAGATACACAAAAGGACATTAGTTTGTGAAAAAGAAAACTCAAAAACAACCACAAAACAAAACCAAAACAGGCAAACAAAAGCACACGTACCAAAAACCAACCCAAAAACTCAACAAAAAGACCCCACAACCTCCAAAACATATCCTTCACAGAACTCAAGTGATTTGAAGAAGTATCCCCCTTAAAATCCCTATTAATAACTATTTCTTCTCTATAAAAAGGCCTTTGAAGATAGTTTCACATTAAGACATAAGCTTGCACATGTATTGAACTCATACCGATAGAAATAGAACAGCATTTCAATCAAACACAAGCCTGTTCAAATTGCCTCATTTTTCTCCAATCTTCTTCTTGACATAGTAGCTAACCTGGTATTGCAAAGGAGGCAGTACGTATCAAATCAATCCATCATATAAAAAAAAAAAGCAAAGAGGTAAATGTATAATTATTTGCTATGACTATTTATATCCTCACACACTTCAGGATTTCTGGATTACTTCTGCACCTTCAGGAATTTTAGCTTATTTTCACAGACTCAAGAGTGGTAGAGGTTGGAAGGGGCCTCTGGAGATTGTCTAATCCAACTCCATTGATCAAAGGGTCAACTACAAAGGTTGCTCAGGACCATGCTTTGAATGAGTTTTGAATATCTCCAAGGACTGAGGCTCCCTGTCCTTTCCAGGCAATCTGTTCTGGTGCTTGGTCACCCCTATGGTAAAAAAGTTTTTTCCTGTGTTTAAATGGAATTCCCTGTATTTCAGTTTGTGCCCATTGCCTCTTGTACTTTCACTGGACATCACTGAGAAGAACCTGGCTGCATCTTTGTTACTCCCTTTCATCAGGTATTAATTAATACACATTGACAAAATCTCCTTGAGCCTTCTCTCCTCCAGGCTGCACAGTCCCAGCTCTCTCAACACCTCCTAGCATGAGAGATGCTCAAGTCCTTCAGTCACCTCCATGGACTGTCACTGGACTCAATTCCGTAACTTCATGTCTTTCTCATGCTGGAGAGACCAGAACTGGACACCAGGGCTGAGCAGAGGGGAAGTATCAACTCCCTTGTCCTGCTGGCAACACTCTTCCTAATGCAGCCCAGGAGGCAGTTGGCTGCCTTTGCCACATTGCTGGCCCATATTCAACTTCTTGTCCACCAGGACTCCCAGGTCCTTTTCAATAAGGGACCTGGTTCCAGGCAGTCACCCAAGGTACCAGTACAGGCTGGCGGCTTCTTCCTCCCCAGGTACACAGTTTTGCATTTCCCTTTGTTGAATTTCACGAGGCTCCCATCAGCCCATTTCTCCAGCCTGTCCAGGATGAATGGCAACTCAGTCCTCTATCAAACCTTCCCCCCAGTTTTGTACCTTGTAAACTTGCTGAGGATGCACCGTGTCATCATCCAAGTGATTAATGAAGATGGTAACAGGACTGGACCCAGTATTGATTGATGCCTGTGGTACAGGGTCACTAGTAACTGGTCTTCAGCTAAAATTCATGCTACTGATCACAACCCTTTGGGATCTGGTTGAACTGGCTGAGTTCGATCCATTTTACTGTTCATCTGTTCATTCATCTAGTCCATACTTTACTAGTTTGTCTATGAGGATGTTAGAGGACACAGCATTGAAGGCCTTGCTAGCTAAAGCCAAAATAAACAACATCCACTGCCCTCCCCTCACTCAACAAACCAGTAATTTCTTCAGAGAAGGTTACTGGGTGGGTAAAGCACCATTTCCCCTTTGTAAATCCATACTGACTACTCACCATCTTGTCCTTAATATTTTTTGAAATGGTTTCCAGGATTATTCCTCCAGCACCCTCTGGGTGACCAGCCTCAAGTTACCCAGATTCATCGCCTTACCCTTCCCAAAGATGGGAGAGACATTTCTTCCTGTCCTTAAAAACATTCCCTAATCACGATTACCTTGCAAAAATAATCAAGAGTGGCCTCACAGTGACATGGGGCAGATCCCATGTACTCATAGTCTCATCCAGTCAGGTCCCATAGACTTGCGTACACCCAGTTTCTTAAGATAGTCTCCAACATGATCCTCCTGCAACTGTAAGTCTCCTTTGCACCCGATTTTCCCACTGATCTGCGGGGCTCTGGATTTCTGACAACAAATCTTAACCAGCAAAGACTCAGGCAAGGGCGGCACTGAGTAGTACCTCAGCCTTTTCCATGTCCTTTGTCACCAGTCCCCCGTCACATTCCACAGCAGGTCCACATTTTCCCTTATCTTCCCTTTGCTGATGAGTAGGCTGCAGAAGTCCTCCACAACCCTTTCCAGATGCTATTTCAGGTGGGCTCTGGCTTTCCTAACCCCAACCCTGCATGCTTGGTCACTATCTCTATACCCCTCCCTGGTCACCTTCCCCTGGCTCATGCCCACTTCCTTTTTATGTCCGAGTTTAGCCAGGAGCCCCTTGTTCATCCATGCAGGCTTCCTGCCACCTTTGCTTGATTTCCTGCTCCAGTGAGATAAAGCATTTTTGAGCTTGGAGGAGGTGATCCGTGAAAAATCAACCACCTCTCCCAGATCTCTCTTCTCTCCAGAGCCATATTCCATGGGATTCTTATAAAGAGATCCTGGAAGAGGTCAAAGTCTACTCTCTTGAAATCTAGGGCACTATCCTGTTTTTTTACTCTATTCCCTCCTCTCACAATCCTGAACTCTATCAACTCAATAGTCACTGAAGCCAACGGCTGCCCCCAGCTTTGATTTACCCACCCAGCTCTTCCTTGTTCATAAGTATTAGCTTTTGTAGTCCTCCTCTCTATACATCTCAAAATATGGAAAACATGTAGACTTAACTGATCTTAGACTTAACTGAGGGCAGTTTTTTGTGCCTTTTTTTTTCCCCCTTTAACATGTCACAATAATCTATTCACATCTATTCACAAATACATCAACTGCTTGTGCATACAAAAAAGAAATATTACCTTGCTAATCACCTTAAGTGATTACCATATGTCTGCGAAATCCGATAAGGCATGTCAGTCACCAACACCCCACTCTATTACTCTGTTTATAAGACACAGGCAAACAGTTAGGTGAAAAAGGAGATGCAGGTGGCAAGAGAGAGCATGGTTATGTCACCACGGCAAGGAAACAGTTGACACAAGGAGAAATCACTCTCTTCCGTGGAAAATCTAAGCCTGCAGATACACTCAGTTAAAAGAATAAATCAGTGGGTGAGAATCACATTAGTTATCCCCTAGCACAAGGCACTGTTTTCCTAAGCAGAATCAAATGTGTTAGGTCCTTCAAAAGATAGAAAGCAAAGGGATGCAAGGGAACTGTTTTGGAGTTACAATAAGAAAAAAAAAAAAAAAAAAGAAAAAAAAGAATTGACTTTGGTTCAATGAATATGAGCAAGTCAGGCTTTGTCACACTAAGATGTGAAATGTCAGGCCTATGGCAGTCTGAAGTCTGTCACAAAGTTCCCTGTATTAACCCAAAGAGAAAACGGTTAAAAATGAGTATCCTCTGTTCCCCTCTTCTTTTAAAGATACCACAGGAAATCTGTCACACTCATAGTAGCCTAACGCAAAGTAAAAGAACAAGGCATAATACATAGCCTTTCACCAGATCTGCAACAACACAAACATTCATCAGGTGTCAGAAATTGCAGAAATGTCACTATAGACTGAAAAGAATACAGGAGTGCTGCAGAGCATGCATTAGAATAAACCAGATATAAAATAACTTCATAATCAGTATTCCTAGAGTGGAGAGGATGCTCTTATCCTTACATTTTATGATGGATTATCTATATCGTAGAGGAAGAAAATGAAAATGAAGGGGGTTGGAAAAAAGAGGCCAGGGAGGAGTGTGGCATATTGTAACTGTATGTCCCTACAGATCTGTAAATTCGATATGTGTGCTCTTCATAAAAGCACATCTCCCGAAACAGAAACTGTATTCTGTTGTCCATTACAGCAGATGTAATAGACAATCATCCATAAATGTTTTTCGTGTATAGCCTAATACTGATTAACTTCAGGGCACTGAATACCCTGAGACACCCAATAAACTAAAGATTCAAAACATTTATATTTTAGTATCATCGTTTGAGGAACTTTTCAAATTTATTCCTACAACCCAAGACAAGTTTAAACAGAGCAAAAGTAAGCAGCAGTCCTCTTCACTAAGTTGGGATTTAAAAAATCATTGTGAAAGGGAACACAAGACACAGAGAAATGGACAAAGGTGCAACTGAATCCTTTTTAAGTGCATGGACATACAGCGAAACCACTTTTTTTTTTTTTTTTTAACATGTAACACCCTTTCCTAATACATGAAGGGAAAGAGGCTAAAACAGAGAGCCAACTAGTACTTGTCCTACAAACAGGACTTTGAGTGCAAAGCCACACTATTTAGCTGTAATGCTGCATCACAGCCTCCTTCCCCATGCGCCAGACACACCTGCAGCTGGCATACAGGGCCGTGAGCAAGAGCAAAGCCAGCATGCAACACCACAAACATGAAAAGACCTACAAGCAAGCAACTGCTAAGTCAAAGTCAGTTGTACACTAACCCCCACGCATTAAGACTGACAGAAATTAATTTCAGAACAGGACTTGACACTCTTACAAACGGTGCTGCAAAGCTGGAGGCTGTACACGTACACTATCCATTGCATGTGCCATCCGTTCTTCCCTGCCTCATTGTAAGCCAAGTGTTGAACCCTCTGAACACATCTTAGATGAACTAGTAAAAGTATTTTCCAAGATTTTTAAAAATTATTTTAAGCATGAAACGATGTTATCAGAAAGACTTAAGATTAACAATTGCCAGCTGCATCTTGGTTTTGGTTTGTTGTTATTTTTTTTTTAACTGAAAGCACCACTTTTAATGTTCTTGTAAAGAATGGTACAATGGAACTACTGTCAGGAAAAAAGCTAAGCCTGTAAGTCAGCGAAAAATTGAGGCTACAGTGCTGGTCAACAAATAGCAAGAACTGAGTGGGAAAGAAAGGCAAGAAATTTAAGATCAAAACATTTATATTTTATTATAAGCTACAGCCACCAATCATTTTCTCATTAGCTAGCTTATTTCTTACACAGGACACTAGACAGAGTTGAGAGAGAAAAGGCCACTAGTGTATCAGCAATCCCCCAAAACCAGTACAGAGAGAAGTGTGGAATCCCTTACAGTATGAGGCAAAGAGAGGCAGAAAAAGTAAGTCGAAAATACTTGCAAAAAAATATGCGTTTGTCTAGAACAATGATTTAAACACTGAGAAGAATAGTCAGACAGACAGATATATAAACTTTTAATTAAATTAAGAAAGTTGAAAAACTCCAAAGCTACTAATATACTGTACTAGAGCACTGTGGGTTTTTTCTCCTGTGGTGCCTGTACATGCTAGATGTTCCTTTATGTTATAAAACTAGCAGAACTGATCAATCTTTAGAGAAACACGAATGTATAAATCCATGTATCTGTAGTTGTTTAACCCAATAACAAGTGAATACATCACATTTATTTTGTGCTTCTCCTCCCCCAAAGATTTCACTTTTTTTTTTTCTCCTTAATTAAGACTCCCAACACTTTTCATCACCACATTAAATATACAAAAAACCATAAAAGACAACTCCATCAGCAACTCTCACTCACTTTTGGTAGGTCTTGCCAAGCAAAATAATCCACAGCATGAGAAACTCAAAAGCGATTTCCCAAAGCAAGAATTTTCTGACCACTGCTTTCCCTCCCCCCAGGTTTTGAATTTAGAATCTAAGCAGGCCCAAACGTGATGTAGTACCTTAGAAAAAGTGATCAAAAACAACGCCAAGTGTATGAAACCACAGATCTGTGCAGTAAAAAAGCATGCACAAGAACTTCAACTCCTAATGAAATTATTCAAAGGACTACAAATTCAATAGGGATTCCTTAGAAATGGATCAGATTCCTGCAGAATATCAGAAATAGAAGCGCTCTCCTTTGGATGAGTACCCAGTGCTCATGCTAAACGGCTGTGGGTTTCTTTCTTTCTTTTTAATAGAGTGAGGTCATCTTGCTTTCACTGGTCCTCTGTTTGGGTAAATGATCATCCAGCCATTCTGCCAGATGCAGGAAGTTAACAAAATTAGAATTGTGTTTACGTATTTTTTCTATACTCTTCCAGTTGTAGTAACACAGCTTTTACTTAGAAAAATAACAGATTTAAAGAATCAGCTTTTTGTGACTTTTAAGCCGAGGATTTTAAAGTTACTAAGAACAACCACAAAAGCTTTTAAACAGAAAAACTAATATGATCAATTAGTTAGGTATTTATCAATGTTAGCATCCTTTTTGTTACTTTCAAAATATATAGCTTGACTATTCTATTGTCAAACCAAGAAAGAAAAACCTTTCATCCCAGAGTACAGGGAACCAGCATCGGAACACAGCTATTTGTCATGTGCAGGAGCTCCTAATCAATGGTGTGTTTGAAATGTTAAAAAGCATGTGGAAGAGCAGATTTAATACATATGAGACATATTTTAGTTAGTCTTGTTTGCTAGATCTGAAAGAAAAAAAGGTAAAAATTGTATCCAAAGGAAGGTTAATGAATCATTATGCTGATTTAATACACAGGAACTATATATACATACACATATATATATAGCTTGTATACATGTGTATGTGTATGTATACATGTGTGTGTATATATATATATACACAAAGCACTATTTTTATATGTATATCTATCTTTCTCAGGCCTATTTGAAAGCTTGGCTTATGTAGGAACTGGGTAGAAACAATGTCGGAGGGAAGGAGGGAAGGAGGGAAGGAGGGAAGGAGGGAAGGAGGGAAGGAGGGAAGGAGGGAAGGAGGGAAGGAGGGAAGGAGGGAAGGAGGGAAGGAGGGAAGGAGGGAAGGAGGGAAGGAGGGAAGGAGGGAAGGAGGGAAGGAGGGAAGGAGGGAAGGAGGGAAGGAGGGAAGGAGGGAAGGAGGGAAGGAGGGAAGGAGGGAAGGAGGGAAGGAGGGAAGGAGGGAAGGAGGGAAGGCAAGAACTACATGGACGTCTGTTCTTATAATTCAGGAAGAGTCAGAAAAACGTTTTTGCCTAGAATAGACTGTAAAATGCATTATTCTTACCTCCCTTTGAAATATTTTTGCCACTGAGAGAAAGGTTTTTGATCAAGTATTTTAAATATTTCTAAAGGAAAGTCATGAATGAGAAGCATGCACGTGTTAAGAAGCATGCACCCTCTTATTCAGGTTTCTGAGTCGGGGAAAAAATCCCATAGACTATTTTTTTTTTCCTTGTGATAATTTATGCCGAGTAAAAAAATTTTTTTATTTGTCCTTTCTTCTCAAAAATTTGCCTGAGTGCCAAATACAGCTATCTTAATTAAGATTTCATGAATCCGTTTAAAAAATATCTGCAATTAAATTCTTCATGAACTATAATTTGCAAATGGAAGTTGCATGACATATGTGTTCAAGGATCAGGAGAAGACATAGAAGGGGTACTCCAATATCACTGCAATAATTTATATTCTTGGGAAAGAACAAAACCTTTCACATCCATATGATAAATGAATTAGTATTAGATTTGACACAGAACCTTTCCAGACTTGAAAGATCTCTGAACGTATCTCAGAAGATCATGAACCTCACATCCTCCATCACTGGGGAGAGGTTAATGCTCATAAATAGTTTTTTATGCAAGTTGTGGGTCACAGTTTAGAAAGTGTTTAAAAATAATAATAAAGGGCAGTAATAATTCCATATTTTTTTCCATTATTACCTTTCCCAGTCCATGCACACTGACCATCACTAAGTATTATACCAAATCCAGTGCCTAAATCTTTTTCCCATGATACTTGTAGAAAATACGTTTCTTCTGGATGAGAAACTGGATGAATTCTGTTCAAAGTCTTCTCCATTTTCCAGACGCCTGTTTAGGAATAAGATAATCTTGTTATAAACAGAAGTGCTTAGCAGTTTTACATAACTGGCTTTGGGAAAAAATAATACAAATATAAGCATACTTAAAATTTTATTTTACTTTCCTCCACAAACTCAGTTTTTCAGAGAACTGATGATATTTCCAAACAGAAAACTGGATTACAATAAGTAAGGCTTAAATGAACAGGGTCAACAATCAAATATATTTGAATTGTAACAAATTAAGAAACAAAGCGTTAGGAAACTGGGGAACAGAAAATTACAATACAAAGTACTTCCCCATCTCGGTATGTTTTTAACTTACTGTCCACACTCACCCAGCATACAGCATATGGAATATAATTAAAAATAATCAATATTCATCTGAAGACTGCCATGTGAAAGCATGTTACTAACTTTCACTGCAAAGCAGAGGTTGTAGTGGTTAACAGCAACCAAAGAAATTATTTTAAAAAAACTGAATGCTGAGAAGAACAAAATTTATGATGCCACGGTGTGACTTTTTCACTCAGTATTAAAGCAACTCCACAATCTGTACTTGACCTAAGACTTGCTAAAGAATCCCATGTATTTAGGCATAGTCTAATCTGACAATAATAAATCCTCAGAGTAGTCAAGAACTTTAAAACTCCATTTGGCAATTTGCTCCACAGAATCATGAAGAAACAGCCAATTCTGAAGTCAACATTGACATGTTGTATTTTCATTGAGAATGCTTCATGTTGTCCAGTACCTGAGGAGTTTGTTTTGGGTTGTTCAGTTGTTTTAGGCTTTTTAATTTTTTATTTTTATTTTTTAGAAGAATGAATTGATTGAAATCTTTATTCACACACTAAAAATAGCATGTATCGATAAAAGCAGGAAAAATGTAACTGCAGCATTTAAACTACATGGAGTGAGTACAATGATGCTTGGACAGGTTAGGTATTGTAAGCTCTAACAAGTTTTCCATCTAAAGTGCAGTAGTAAGTAATCATGATCAGGCTCAGTTCAGGCCTTTCTTTGCTTATGGACACTGAGAGCCAAATCTAGATACAGACTTAACTACTATTGGCCTCCCAAAAACTTGGCATTTTCAGGTTAGGAGGAACAGTTTTAACTGCAGTTGACTGCACTGTGTCTGACCTTTGCTCAACTCCGCACTCAAGAACATTTGAAAATGCCTTTCCCTTGTCCAGACAAGTGCACAGTATTCAGAAGCAGCAAAATACGTGAACCTAAGACTTATTTTTCAAGCATAAAGGTGTATTAACAGCTACACAACAGCTGCATTGTCAATAAAATAAACATTCATTATAGATATCAATAAGATTAATAAAACAACACATTAACAACTTCTGATGGCTAATTAAACCACAATACACATCACCTTGCACTAACAAATAGCATTTTTAAACAATAAGAGGAACGTCATGTAAAGTGCCTGCTACTAATTCCAGACTGAACTTTGGCTAAAACATGTCACTACGCACTTCCAGCATTCCTGACTACCCACTGAATTTTCGTTACCAAATACGCAAAGCACTAACTTTATTTTTCCAGTTTAAAGCTTCAGTACATGTAAGCACCATAACATTTTCCTGTTTAGAACATTTTTCTGAGGAGTTTAGGATCCAAAAGCTATAGTAGGAGTAGGAGGAGATAAATCACGTACCTGTAGCTATGCATCATAAATTCTCACCAAAAGCAGTAAGACTTCACCATTTACATCCATAACCCACCACTGCTTATACTATTACAGATGTCATACTCTGTGTTTTTACTCACAGAAAATGTGCCAGAAACTAAAAAGTTACTTAAAAGCAATATTGAAAACTTAGTTTGAGCCCCCAGAAAAGGTCTTCCATTTCCATCTAATCAACTGGCCATTTCAGAAAATCTACAGATATGTCTGTGCACCTGTAAGCAAAAACAGAAAAAGAAATATTTGGGGCATGGAAGCCTGGAACAGGCCCTTGCAATTAGCGTTTATAGAGCTGACGTCATTTTAAAGATCCGTAGTGCACTAACTGCCTGGACACGGGTCAATAAAGAGCACAGGTCAGGAAGCACAAGTAATGTGTGTAATATGTTTAAGCACACAGGCATGTGTTCTCCTTTGCCTGCCAGATTCCCTTTTGCCTTTTGCTTGTTCCGTAAAAATAGAGTCTTTTGTGAAATATTTCCATAAAAGTCCTTCTCTGAAAGACAATCTTTTTAAAAAGACTTTAATTATTCTTTTTTACTTAAAGATTGTAAAACAGTCACTCATAACCCACGCAGACAGCATATAAGGTACTGATGCATATGTATAGTTTAATGGGGAGTTTTTGCTTGTTGCATTTGATTCTTATCACAAAGCAGAGCAGCATCCAGTGAAAGCCACCTGCACCTGGGGCTTCCTTTTTAATGTAGACTGGTTAGAACAGAAAGCAAAGCAAAAGCTTTGGATTTTCTATTTATATGACAATAAAGAGAATAAAGTGTCAGTCCTCAGTCAGAAAAACTGATGTTAAGAGTCACACAGGAAAGGAAATTTATTTATTTAAAGAAGCACTAACAAAGTCTCTAAGGCCTGAGATTAAATTCATCTGATATCATAATACTGTGCTTCCCATGCATCTATCTACACACATTAGTATTTCACTCAAGTGATGTGGAACAGCTAAAAATGAAGGTTCTATGTAGACATCATTCTTAAAAGGTCCTTTGCCAGCTTAAGGGAAGAGCCTGTTAGCAGAACTGAGAAAGCTTCCATACAATTTGTATACCTGTGGTAAAACACGACTTCAATAAAAACAAAAATGCCAAGGAGGTACAATGCAGAAGAATGTTCTGTATTTCCTAATAAAATGCAAAATACAGTTGTCAAGCTTTTCAATATTGTATTGTGTATCTTTGAACAAACAATTTTACAAGACACCATAAAATGAAAATACTTATTCTCCCAGCTTTTAACTCCTCCATTGTGCTCACTGACCTTTTGAGGGGAGTACTAGCTATTACTACATGTTTAGAAACAGTCTCACAAAGCAGAGCTCAGCCTTGCTTGAGATATCCAAGCACTCAACTGTTCCAACCCATCAGCAAAAGCTTAAGGATTTTTGGCTGTATATAATGGCTATTATTTACTTCTTTTCAAGAGGAACAAACCTTCTTCATGAAAATTTGCCTGACCTACACAGTATATACAAACATCACTGCAAACAAAAATATTGTAGCTTACTGCTTTTTAAAAAAATGTTTGGAAAAAAAAAACCACCAACAACAAAACACCAAACAACTAAAAAAAACCCAAACCCCTCTTCCACAAATCTTGGAACATCATGACTATTCCAGAGTTTAGTGTAGTGTTGAGTAAAAGTAAAAGGATAAACCACACATAGCTAAAGCATGAACATGGGGGGGGGGGGGGGGGGGGGGGGAGGCAAAGGAGTTACCTATTTAGCAACTAGCAATTACCACTAATAAAAGAAAAAAATCAGAGCATATTCCTTATTAATTTACTATAAGACAAGAGCATGCATCTCATCAACTGTAAAGGCAAAACTTACTAACATACGTATATTTCCAAAATAAAGAATTCAGGGGGAGGAAGTTGGACATCCTACTTGAACACCTGGAGTTAGTTATATGTTCACAGGATGTACAAGTGATTTTGTTCAACATATTTAAAACACATATTGCTCTATACTTTAAGAAATGAACTAAACTAAAACACCCTCCTTATAACTAACCTATGTCAATTCACCTGTCTGCTTACTATATTCTCGCATCACCCCATCAGCTTTCAACATGCCAAAAAAAGTGTAAAACTTCCTACTGGAGTTTCTGCCCCAGGGCTTTTGTTGGTGGGGGAAATGCTGTGCACTGCCAAAGTCTGAGGGGCACACGAAGAGCAGATTTGCCAAAGCATATTCTCCAGCTCCCCTTCCCCAAATTAACACTCAAAAAAACCTCTCACCTTATAAATATTTCAGTTTGGCTACCAATGAGTATTCTCTCCAGAAATACAGAAGACTGATAAACATACGTCCAAGAAATTTGATTGAATCCACACTTCTTTAGTCATTTACACAGGAGAAGATGTCATATATACACAAATTGGAGATCTACCATAGCATCAAGGCTGCAAAAAGTCAGGTTGACCATTTTTACTGTTGACATCATTATCTCCCAAACCCTAAACGCCGATTCTAGAAGTGAAAAAATTATGTACATTTGAATCTAATATATAAATAATGCTTTAAAAGGTCAATTATTCAACAGGATAATCCATTGTCATAACTACCACACACTCACAATTCCAGGCAAGAGTCCTGCATGTGCGTGTCTAAGGATCTGTCTCCGTACATTCAAAAAGCAGTCCCACTAGAAATATTATTAGCAAATTTTTAAACTAATGCCAAACCATTTCTCTGTTGTAGCTATTGTCTCAAATAATCCATTAGCACTGCACCTACAACTGAAGCATAAAGAGTTACAGCTGTTTTAAGTACTCTGGGCCAGACACTCAGCCAGAACAAAATAACTGCAGAGGTACTGACGAAGGGGTCTGAAAAACCCATGTTAACTTGGGACCTGAACTTCCACAGAACTGGTTACACAAGCCTGTAGAAGCTGGTACAACTTTTTAAGATTTTACTAACATCCCCATCTCCACCAAGTCATGATTTCATTACGAAAGACAAACAAAAATATAAAGGATGAGGGAGAGTTAAGCCTTAAGAGTTAGTTTCACCATCACATCTTCAGGTGGAAAGATAGGGACACAGGCAAGAACTGTATTAATGCTTAAAATGGTTAAAATAGCCACCTGAATTTTGGCATTCTCACTATTTAACAGCTCAGCCACTGATGAATGCTAGGAAAAAAAAAATCATTGCTTAAAACCAGACTATTATTGTAGCTATCCAACAAACTAAATTACTGAAATCAGACCCTCACTATTGCAGTCTAAAAAGCACCTCTGAGTCTATTAGACCAGAGGAGTACTTTTGAGTCCTGTTCAATATTCAGCAACGCTGTCTCCATAGGCTCTTTCCATTCACTGTCTCAATAAAATGAGAGCAGTCAGTACTTTCTTCGTCCCTTAATTATGATAAAGAAAAGCTGCAGAGAAACTGATTGATTAGGGCCATAAGAAATCCAGTGTTTTTTTCCTTTAAGGCACAGGAGGTCACACCACATAGCAGCACCTCACCGCGCTAGTGCCAAGGATCTGAGACAAGCTTGCAGGTGGGAACAGTTGAGTCCCACCCCAAATTTGTAAATCAGAGGCTTTATTGAGGCCTTCGAACAGTTGAGGATTGAGCTGTTTATCTTTAGCACTTTGTCCCTTTGGTCTTTGGCTTCTATGATCTATATTAGGTAATGTTTCTTTCTAAGGAGAAATCAGCTGTTGGCTGGTGTGCAATTGACTGGAGTCTACTCTCTGAACAAACAGTGCACACAGTTGCTTCTGAATAAACAAGACACTTTTAAAATGGGTTTACAAAGAATTTTATATGTTGTTTTGGATAGCACTAGGCATAGACCAAAAGCCAAATCTTTTAGGCTGCTCCAACACAGCATCATTGATAATATTTTGAACTTCAGCACTTCGGTTTTTTTTCCATGTAGACCAATGGCTTTTTTTCAAACTGCTTCAGCTGCAGGTGTTCCAAACTTCAGCAGCTATGCATGGAAGACTACTTGCAGATCAGAAAGAGCTATTATTTCTTTCTAATGCAGCAATTAACTTAAGTGCTTTCTTGTTCAGAAAAATAGGGAGCTATCTACAGTCAGTTCAGAATACAAGACCAGCACACATAGCACACTGCTAATAAAGTCTATAATTTGATCCCTTCTGTCATTGTCTTGACCACAATATACACTGCAAATCAGAATCTAATAATCAGAAGAAAGTGAATGGTTAACCTATAATTAGAGAACAGGTACTATTTGGGAGATGCTATATGTACTTATAAGTGTATTATTGGAGATCTAAACCCATCAAGAAAATCTCCGATTGCTTTTAAAGATTAAAACTAGGTATTACCACATTTTCTAACAAAAGGAAATAAAATAATGTCTATATTTATGAATATTTCCAGACATATATCTAATACAAATTGATATGCTCACGTTAATTTAAAATTCCATTAACTCCAATACTTCCAAGAGGAAGAGCATTAAAATATCCAACAAGAACTCCAACTATCACTCAATTAATCTAGGAACTACTTATCGATCTAAAAAGGACTTCCTCCTTTTTTTTTTTTTTTTTTCTTCTTGGAAGAACATGATTGGGCCAACAAACATAGAGACAACATCTCACAATAAGCCCTTGGCCACAATATTTGTTTGACGCTGAAGAGAGATTCAAAAATAAACTTCAGCTGTAGCTTAAAGATACATCTGAAGATAAAAAGAAGACAAAAACTTTGAAAGAGCTTTGTTTCCTAATGAAGTTTGGGGGGGATAACACATGCAACCTAAATACTACATGCAACCTAAATTGTATCTAGTTGTTCTTTTGTTTAACTCTGTTCTGTATTAAAAGCACAAGGACCACAATTTTGTCAATAATGCAACTTTGCCTTGCAGATAAAGGAAATGAATCAAAAATTGGCACTGGATATGAAGAAGTGCCTGAATGACATTGTAACTTTGTGCAGACGGGTGAATGGTCCATTTTAAAAACTCAGTCCTGCATGACAACATTCGATCAAGAGGTTGACTTCAAGAAAGCTGCAATCAGTGTTTGGTCCTCATGGACCCAACTGCAGAAGAAAGACTCACATGGCTAACATTTGCACTGCTTGCTTCCCACTGTCTCATGGCAGCCACAAAAGGATCGGAAAACATGCACATACTTTTTGTGCAATTTTCAAAAAAAAAAAAAAAAAAGCAGTCTTGAGCTTGTCAGACTCAATGGGCCAATAGGATATGCAAGATTTGCCACAAAAGATCTGGAATCTACGATAAGGAGCAACCCTTGTCAGACTTATTTACTACAGTCACCAGCTGAAAAATGAGGAGAAACAGAAGGAAGCAGACAGTCAACAACCTTTATAGTAGGAATCCTACTAACAAGCTTTGATCTTAATTGTAGCCTGGAGGCAAAGCCCACCCTGGTGTCTTTCATCCCCTTGAAGTCTAAGACCTAACCCACTACCAACTCCAGGCATCCAGGCTTGCCAAGCTTACTTATAAGCATCTATATTAGGAGACAGTTTAAGCTATAACAAGGTTAAAAAAAAAAAAAAAAAAGGCCTTCATATATTAAAATAAACACCCAAGTGGGCAATTATACTAGTATATACTAGCAAGCAAGGGAGTATCTGTATAGATTTCCAAAAGGGACAAAGCTTTCTTTTTCACCCTTTTCTACTTCCCAACACTAACAGTTCAGTGGGAGCATGCTGTCAAATCCTCTTTCCAAAATCTGCGTCAGAAAAATCCTAAATTTTCCCTAGATAAATCAGGATACACTAACTGAATGTAAAAAATACCTATAAAAAATAAAATTAAGTAATAAAACTGAAGTATTTCCTGATGGAAAAGTTAATTTTAGTACTGAAGTTACTAAAAAACATGTATAGAACTGAGCAAGAATAAAAGACTACCAGAACAGCTTCAAGTGGGCAGATCTGTGATGCAAAGTCAGAAGGCATGCCTAGGAGACACAGACTCACTACCTTTGCTGCCCCCGGGAGATGCAAGCCCCAACAAATACTTTGTAAATCTACTTTGGCAGCAGGTCAGCCTGGCTTTCCAAGGCCCTACCAAAGCCAATGGTGGCATGGAGCCACACCTGTTTTGCCTTCCCTTAAAAACTGCAACCTCAGACTATTCATTAAGAAAGATCATTCACTTTCTCAAAAAAAAAATAATCGAAATATCTCTCAGTTTTCCCCTAATCTCTATGAAAAGACAGCACTAAAATAATTTACATTTTGAAGACAAAAAAAAACAGAAAAAGGGAAGAAATCTGTATAATTCTGCCAGACACAACTTTTGAGCCTGTTGTATACAATCAGTAAGAACCAAGATTCAGGAATGCCTAGTATTTTAGTCACATTTCCAAACGCATATCTGCAGTTTTCAGTAACTTAGTAGTATCCATTTGAGTATGGGAAAGCTGGGTAATAAAAAAAAAAAAAAAAGCGCAGCATGTTTTAACCGCCCTTCGCCCATCCAAAAATACTCAGATACATATGTCTTTTTGATGTATATTTGGATAACACAGTAGTCTGGTTGAGGTATCATCTGTTTTCCAAAACACTGCCTTCTTTAGGATCAAGTATTATCAGGATATTCAACACAAAATAAATCTGTCCTACAGATTTCCTTTGTTTTCTATTCTTTAGTCCCCATATAGACCTATTATCATCCCACTCAGTTTGACATGTTTCTGTAAATGTTTTACTTAACATAACTGAGCAATGGATTCCACTAAACAGTCTGCCTTTTTTCTTTTTTTTTAATTTGAAATAAAGGTAAATAAATTCACTACTATTTAATCCACAATAGCTCTGTAGGCAAGAGTAACAAATCTGAAAAAAGGATAAATGAAACAAAGAAATCGATGTCAGCTAGATATGGATGGATGTAATTCTATATGTAAGATTTCTGAAAAGCTTTGAAAAATTGAGCCCAGTAACCTGGAAAAACAAGTTTCACCAAATGTAGCCACTTCAGTGGGACAAGAGCAGGTATAAATATGAAGGCTTACATACCCTCCTCTCCTCCCACCTCTACGCCCAAGACTTTTCAAAGAGATGGATTATTTTAATTTCACGTCCCTGTCAAATTAATAATAAAAAATAGGCCTAGATTCCAAATTGCTTTCTCTTGCTAAACAGTTTCCTAAGGCATTTTCTTTGAAGAAAATTCCTGCATTACCCCGTCTTCACTTAACAAAAGTTTTATTATGTTTTTCTTTCCATTTGCTATTTATCTACTGGAAAAGGCAACATTGATCTCCCTGAAAACAAAGAGCTCATGCTACTTTAATTTATTAATTTAAACATTGTAATTAATTTTGTTTCATCTGGCCCCCACAGAAAATAATTCACAAGACATTTTCAATGAACTGGGATATTCACTTCCAATGCACTTAAATTTCAATTTTGCAGCCCTTTATTCACCCATGTTTATCACTTGAAAATTAATTACTTTTTTGATGGATTAGGCTGAGCAATCAGAGTTTGAAGATAAGGCAAGGAGACATCCATCTGTATCCATCCATATTGAACATCGATTTCAAATGTTTGGGCACATGTTCAGCTTCGGTTCTTTAATTTGGCTTGAATGCTAAGCCATGAGATTCAACGTAGAGGTAACACAACAGGTACATATACATAGGATTATAGGATGCTGGTGCCCCATGGTATAGCATCTTCAAATGAGGCAAGAAACCCACAGCAAGGCACCAGTTTAGCTTAGGCTTTGTGATAATGCACGTTGGGCAAACCAAAAGAGGAGAGAAGCACCAGTCCATATCCAAGAATGACCGACATGCCAGTATGTTAGCAAGGAGGGGCCCCAGTGCCCAAGTCCCACAACCTCACCAAGCTCTGAACAAACATGCAGCTTTGTTTTAAAAAAATAGATAAAATAAATACAGACACAGTTCCACTAAACAGATAGCAAATTCAGTGGCCACTGACTCTACACGCTAAGCAATCACATATCTATTACCTTGTGCTCAATCAGCACCATATCTACAAACCACATTTAGAAAGGAAAGAGGACAAAGAACTTCACAAGAGTCACTTGTACATTTTACATCTTAAGTTCTATACATAAAAACATAAAGCTTTTCAAGGCATTTCAGCTCACTGCTTTTCTAAGTTTTGATGGCTCTTTCATGTGGTGATTTTTTTTTTTCATACTACGGGCGAGGCAAAAAAAAATAATAAAGATCTACTCTCAAAAATTAAACCCTTACCCCAGACACTTGATGCTAAGCAGGGGGTCTACTTAGGGAAGCCAGCTTTTCAATATTAGTTTTCCCTCACAACTACTGAAGAACGCTAGCTTGTACTAGAGTGAAAAGAAATGTGCAGACTAATATAAGTACACAGCAGGGGCATACCAGTGGAAAAATGCCATTGGGACTTGAACTGAGAGGGCAATTACAGGTACTCATTAGGAAAATATAGTACAAAAGTGCTTTGATACTGCACCAGTTAGACACACTTTGAGATCTTATAGTGTAAATTATTACAAGGCAAATACATGGAGCATCAGGGTAGAGGTCTCAAAAGTGTTATTTTAAGACTGCAAGACCCTGCTTTCCCAGATAACTTAAATCAGTTCTTACCGAATGATGACATAAAAAATTACTGGGGGTGAGGCAGAAATTTAAACACAACAAGAGGGAAAAATATTTTAAAAATAAGTCTCGGTTAGGCGTCACTGCATGTTGGGTCGCACTTCATCTTCATGTTGCTGGGCTTGCTGGTTCCCAACTGCCGAAGCTAAATAGTACCACTACCACACATCACTATCACGGAATCCAGAATTGGAAGGGACTTCTGGAGATCATCTAGTCCAACTCCCCTGCTAAAGCAGGATTGCCTAAAGCACATTACTCAGGACTGCATCCAGGCAGTCTTGAAAGTCTCCAGAGAAGGGGACTCTGCAACCTCCCTGGGCAGCCTGTTCCAGTGCTCTGGCACCCTCACCATAAAGAAGTTTTTTCTCATATTTGATCGGAACTTCCTATGTTCCAGCTTCTGCCCGTTACCCCTCGTCCTGTTACGGGAACCACTGAAAAGAGTCTGGCTCCATCCTCCTTAAACCCACACTTTAGATACTTGTAAACATTAAAAAGGTCCCCCCTCAGCCTTCTCTTCTCCAGGCTAAAGAGTCCCAGCTCTCTCAGCCTTTCCTCATAAGGGAGATGCTCCAATCCCCCAATCATTGTTGCTCTACGCTGGACTCTCTCCAGTAGTTCCCTGTCTCTCTTGAACTGGGGAGCCCAGAACTGGACACAGTATTCCAGTTGTGGCCTCATCAGTGCAGAGTAGACGGGGAGAATGACATGAAATGAAATGGTGAACAAATACAATGCTTGAACTAATGCAGGTACATAAGCATAAAAAACCCCAGCCATTTGTGCAGAACAGTCAATTCTCCACAGCTCCAACAAACTGTTTCAGTACAGTTTTAGATACAGTACCTCCACTGCATTTTCCTCCCTTTCAATGTTACAAGTACACTTATTTGTTGCGCATCATCAAGTACCGGTATCACAACATGAACCTCGAATTAAAGTATATACTAAAAAATTCCTCCTCTACCTCATTATTTAAAAAAAGAAAAAAAACATCTATTTTTAAGACAGTCAAGGTTAATAAAACAAATCCCTGGAACAGGCAAGATTAAAGAAAGATTATAAAATATAAAGCACAGTTTTCATCTATATATATATATATATATATCCCTGACTAAGGCAGAGGAAAGAAAAACCCTTCTCTCTAATATTGCCTTCAGGAGATTATGAAATGTAAGTCAAGTAGGTCTATTACCAAGACACACATAAGAATGCTTCAGCTAGTTCCTTGCCTGTTATCTCCAAAAACAATTATCCTCTATGACAGCAATGCCTAGCTTTCACTGAAATTAACATTTCTGCCCAATCTCCGTTATGCCTGTGGCCACTGTGTGCTGTACTCTGTAAATTAATGCTAAGTTTCACAGCTGGAGAAATTTACTATAAGCCCACACAATAAAGTTTGCTGCCTCCAACTACTGTCTAAGCTTCCCTCATTGGCTCAGTCAACACAAATCTCTCCTCAGGTTTTTGCGAAGTTTTCACCATAAGCTTGACGCAGCTGACGGCATTTGGAAAGCCCCATGCTCCCTCTTTCCTGTCCAGCTACTGTGCTGAAAAGGGTGGCCTCTGAGATCCTTTTGTAGACCTGTAAACAAACAATCCCTTTCATAATCATTTGAATCATTTTTTAAAAACAAATGCAGCCTGTGATAGGATATATAGCCTCACTCTTCCTCTAATTGCATTAATTTTTCCATCCCAAGATAGCAAGCAATTTGGCTGACATCTAGATCAAGAACACAAAAGTTCTCAGTCTCTGCACTCTCAAAATCACATAAGATCAATCTCCCTTTTTTACTATTTATTTTACATTCTTTGCTCTATCTGTCTACTCCATTGAAGGACATCCCATCCCACAATACTCACCTAGAAGTTTGCAAAGCAGATGCAGAAATAGTCCAATAATTTTCCAAACTTTGGAAATCTGGACTATTTAAATAATTTTCTATGAAATTACTAATATGCCTCAGAAGACAATAACACCTTGCTTAAGCACATACATAATGAAAGTTTTTCAGCTTGGAACTTTTCCTGTAAGAAACAATTTTTACGTTGATCAGATTTGACTATGTCAGATTAGCAACCAACAGTAATCTGTTTAGTAATTCTCTTCTAAATTTCACCTTAGCTTCTGTCAACATCGTACCATACATACTCCAGTAAGTCTTTTATATCTTGACATATCTTGGACAGCAGTCCCTATTTATTACATTATCTGATACTAAGTTCCACTAATAATATTCCAATTCACAAGACCCATTTGCTGCCTTTCCTTTTTTCATCTCATGTATAGAGACAAAGGAGGCGGGGAAGACTTAAAATCCAAAAAGACATCCCAGTTACAATCAGTAGGAGGTGACGGACATTGTTTCTCAACCCAGGAAAGAGACACAGCTCAAGTCAGCAGAAGGACCAGGGATGGAACTACAGCAAACCCCACTTTTGGTGCAAAAATTTCCACTTTGTGAACCATTTAATGGCATTTTACAATAGCTTTCTAAATTGAACTCTTTGTTATTTAGTGAACTTAGACCAGATCATAACTTAAATGTGTATGCACTTTACATGTTCCTCACGATAACAGGAAGCACCACACACTTCTTGCCAAATGTAACAGTGAAGAAATTACAGCTGCATCCTATTAACCTTGAAAACAAAAATAATGGTTTGAGACCTTCTCACCCTAAACTCCTGGTGATTCCACCTAGTCTTCAAGGATGCGTGGTGGTTTTTCATTTGGGGCCCCTGAGCTCTAACATAACCCCTTAAAAACACTTTCCACCTACTGCTAAGCCCTAGGTGACAAGAGGTAAGGATTAAAATTTCTCATCTTCAAGTGGCACTGAAAGATAACAAGGATATCAGAAATAGGCATTGAGACAAAACAGCAAGTGACGCTGTGAGGCTCACTGCACATACATAAGCGTGTAACATTTAATATAGTGAAAGCCAACATGCAGCATAGTAAACCATTTAAAATTATCTCATCCATACTGAAATGGAAGTTTATTGGTCAAAACAGACCACTGTAAGCTATCCAGCCTTCTTTTGCAAGACAAGACACCAGGAGCATCAACACTGGGATTGTGCATGTCAGAAGAGGTGCTAAGGTCACCTGTGTCATGTACACCATAACTATTTCCACAGCAAGGCCATGACATCTTTTTTTTATTTATTTTCTTCTTTTTTTCACAACAAGCTGAAGTGCCTTGCTAAGTTGTACGCTAACCCTGGCATCAGCTGTATATGACTTCATGTTTTCTTTTTTTTCCTTTTTAAATAATACGTAATGGAAAAGCTTTGTTTTGAGAGTTGTAAATCATGACTTAGATGTACTGGTTTTAGTCCAGATAAATGCTTGAATTTAATGGAATTTAAATGCTGAGATAATTTTGAAAATCCTTTCTGCACCTCTGTATACCATAACAGTGTTTAATATCTAACTCACTAGGTTTAGTTCTTAAATACTTCACCAACAGATACATTAAAATCATCCTGTAGATACAAGATGTTGCTATTCTGCTCATTTCACTATCGATATCAAAATAACTCCTGAAATGCCTGCAATGCTGTCGCTTCATATAGCAAATCATTTTAAACACTCTGTACAACAGCAGTCAAAAACGTTGAGCATTTAAAGTAATAGGCAAGTTCTTTCTCTCTAGAATCTGGACAACACAGCCATCATCATGTGAGCCAACAAACGAAGGCATCCCAGACTATAAACTCAGTATCTGTGTATCGCACATCAAGTATAGCATAGTAGCTGACATACACATTCCTCACAGTCTTTCAAGACTCTAGTCAACTCCTATAAAACAACAGCCTACATCATACTGATAGAGGACAATAATTCACACAAAACCTGCCACAAAAAGCAGAAATTTTAAAGTATAGGAATTCCCATTGTTATACGAACATTCCTTATCATACATCACCGGACACAGTAGTTTCCATAAAATGTATGGTTACAATACTAGGTGAAAGCACGTCTCCCAAGCACCTCTGATGTGAGGACTGAGTATTCATTCTTGCTGAGAACAGCTGCAACCTCCAAGCATTTTACGACTATTATGGCTCATCCTACTATAGTGAATATAGTGTGCACTTTTGCTAGCTAACAGAGGGAGGCAGGAAACAGAAAGAAAGAAGAGCCATACCTAAATGTAGATAGCTGTTTCAAAAAACAGTATCAGCAAACAAAATGCCATGTTCTAATACCATTGCCAACATGCAGAACACTACCTACACACTACATTTGCCTGAATAATACATATCCCTCATGTTCTGCCACCTCCTTATTCCAGTGGGAGAGCTAAATGAATTTGTACCTGTAGCAACTATGCAAATAAGTTTTTATGCATTCATGCTTGTAGTTGAAGATACTAGGAACAACAGAAGTGGATACGACGTAAAAGCCAAAAAGAGCATGATCAGCTTTTGCAGATCATTCAAACTAGCATATCTCAAAAAAAAAAAACCCCTGCATTTATATCTTACGTGCAAATGTTTTTTTCACCTCATATATACACACGCACATTTGTTATGCATAAAAACATTTATACAGATGTACCTGTCATGTCAGTCACCCACCTGTGATATTTTTAATCTCCTACAATCCTCCTACTTCTTATGAAAGCTAAGAGACACAAGAGAAGCTAAATACCTAGCCTCCCACGTGCAAGCTGACATTGTTTTGTTGTAATTCTTCCTGCATTTAAACTTCTAGGTTGTTTTCAATCTCTGAAGACACCTTTTTACATTTCATTATATCCACAAATTCCTTGGTATGCTCTACTGCTTAAACACTTAATTGAAGAGTAGGCAACCTCTTCACTGGCAAATCACACTACTAAAACATTTCTGAATACATATGTACTATGAAGCACAGCCAGTATCATTAAACCTCCTTTAAAAAAATAAAAAAATACAGAAACCCAGTATCCATCTATTCATCATACATGTTTATTTACCTATTTGAATAGTGCTATATAGATCATATAATTGTTTAAACTTCTGATTTATTGAGATTTCAACAGATTTGGTTTCCCATTACAATATATTAATTAGGAGAAAAAAATATAAGGGAAACTGGAGGTCCATCTGAAATCTTATAGTTCAATCAATATCCTATCTGTATCACAGCTGCATCCCAAAAAACATCATCATACTAGGTACACTAGCTTTTAAATGATGCCACTAAGGCTCCCACAAGATCATTAATGACCAAATGGCATTTTTCCCACAAAAGCAAAATATGCAACTGAAAGTATTTTAATACAGCATGTATTCAATGAAAATTCTTCTTCAAATAGTTGATACTGTTAGAAACTTTGAAAATGAAATTGCTAGGGTAAATAAAAAGCATTTTTGCAAAATCTACAATGGATTTCATACATGAGCTTACCAGTAGACAACAATATATAAAAATTACTATATAGGGCATGTTTGCAAACAAAACCACTGAATTAAAGAAAGCTAGCTGACCCCCTGGAAGCAGGCTTCACTACAGTGTAACCAAAAACTGACAGCTACAGTCTTCTCTGCAGTTACAGAAATAATTTTTCAATTTCAGTAAGTAATCCATATTGAGACACCAAAAAAGAAAACCAAATCAGTTTTCTTTTTCCATCTCAAAGACACATAAACAAGTTCAAAAGTATTATTGTCTCTAAAATGTAGGGTAACAGTAACCATTAGAGGCTGAACCGTTCGTTGGTTATAGTTCTAACTTCTTTCTCTTTAGAAGTGTGACACCAATCAAACACTTTAACATCAGGTTACACTGTCTTTCTGCATTTTAATGGAAGTCCGTTTATATGCCAAACCTCGACATTTGAAAAAAAGAAATCAATGCAGTGAATGCAGTAATTTACTAACAAAATAGGAGTAAGAGGTATGAACATGTTACGACAAAATGACCATGCAACTTGCTAATTACCTATTAAATCAGTGTAGGTATTTGCAAATTAATGAACCTTCAGAGTTATTGCATTCACACAATCTTGAGAAAAATAAGAGCAAATCTAAAATCAATATAGTATCTGCAATCCACAGGACATAAAAACTAGTTATATAAGAAAACCCATCTTAAATTCTACATCTGCTTATGCTGAAAAACTTGAATTCAAGTCATTTTGGTGATTACAAATCTGAAACTACATACAGAGAACTCAAAATTGTAGTTACCAAAGTTACTACTGCAAATTAAATTGCTCTTTAGATGATACTAAAAGCATTGTAAGTGGACTGCATATGTTTGTTTCAGCTGCCTTAAGGTACTTTGCTTTAGTAGAATACTGCCTTAATTCTATTATAAAAACATGTTTTACACCGATACTGTCATTACCATGCAGCCTCCTACAGTGACTTCTGGAAGTATGTCAAATGTTATCCCAGCTTCTTCTGATGGAATGAAAAGTTTGTTTCTCCTTACCAAGGCAAAAAGCAAAACCTTTGACTCAAAAAAGTCATCATCTTTGAAAGGGTTAATGCTTTCCAAGTTCTATAAGATGAAGTGCACTTACAAAAGGAGGAAGAAATTGTTCATTGACCTTCAGAACAGAGGTTTGTCCTGACAGCAACACCTAGCTACCTTACTGTAAATACAAAATAATTATGCTGAAGTTCTTCCACAGAACTGGTCAGAACGCATGTAGACTGCACTTTACTGAAGTCCCTCACCGGATCAAAGGCAATTCCTTCCAAAAAAAACCAAAAACAAACAAACAAACAAATCTCCTGGTTTAAAAAACAAAAAAACAAATGCCCCATCTTTTTCATGGCAAGCCAAAATGAAGGCCTATCCCTTTTGTACAGCTTAATGGTAGAGCAGGCACTGTCAAAACCAGCTGCCAAATGCAAGAGTCACCACAGATTTTAGTTGCATGGGTGTCTCTGAGCATAAGAGGCCAGCCATGTGGAGTATTTAGCTCTTTTAATGAGTTTGTGTCTGTAGTTACAGAAAAATATACTGTGGTCATGATAAGGAAATATACTATCTTTACCCAAGCATTTTCAACTTGACTTGAAGCGTTAAGTGCAGCTACAGAAAAGGAAATAAGATGAAAACCTCCACAAGGAGAGAATACGGGACAAGAGCAAAATCAGAGAGACCAGAGCGGAGCAGAAGACCAGGCTCTGCTCGCCCTGCTCCCTCTCAACCACCTCCCGAAGGGAAGCCAGCCAGGATTTTCCCTAAGGGAGAACAGGACCCGGACTTAAAAGTAACTTATTAATAAAGCAGCCTCATTAAGAGGTTATTTATGTTCTTTTCGTTTCACCAGCATGCGGCTCATCCTGCCCGCAGGGACCGGGGGGCGGAGCGGCACCCCCACCCCCACATCCCCCTCAGACAACCGGCCTGCTCCCAACCCTACAGGCGAACCGCGGCCGGGGTCTGGTACTGGCGGCACCGCGGCCGTTACAGGCCCCACCGCCCGCTCCAAGGGGCCTGCGGCCGACACCGGGTGAGCTACGGGGGACGGGCCCGCTCACCCCGGCCCCGGGACACCGGTGGTAGCTGACGGTCTCGCTCGCCCCGGCCCCACCAGCGGCCACCCCCTCACGGTGGAGGGGGCGGGGCGCCATGACCGACCGACCTACCTCCTCCTCCTCCCTCCGGCGCCACGGCCCGCCGCTTCCGCCCGCCCGAAAAGGCCGCGCTCCCGGCGCCCCGCGCGGCAGCCAATGAGGATCGCGCTCGCCCTTCCGTCCTGCCTCCCTCCGGCCGCTCCAGCTAATGGCGGCCCGTCACATCGCCAGCTGCCAATCTCGGCAGCGCCCCCGTCCCCGCCCCTACAGGGGGCGCCCCGCCGGCACGCTTCCGCCACGCCACGGCGGAAGTGTGATGTGGCCGCGAGCGCGTCGCCATGGTAAGCGCGGGGCGGCGGGCGCCTGCTCCTCTCCGCGATCGCCCCCGTCCCCGGTCCCCGTCCCCTCCCGGTCCCCTCCCGCCGGCACTGCCGGCTTCCCGGCCAACTGCGTCTCTGCCCAGCGACGCCCACCAGGCCTGCTGGTGCCCCGGAGGCCCCTCACATCACATCCGGGCCTGGCCTTGGAACCCCCTCCCAGGCTGAGGCCTTCGCCCCGGCGCGGGGCAGCCAGCTCACGGGAACCGTCACAGTCCCACCGAAAAGCTGTGTCTGGCCTAGCAGTAATGCACACCGGTCGGATCTGTGGCCCCTTGGTCCCTCTCCCGCCCCCAACCCGGCACGTTTTCCGGCTGCAGCGGCTTAGCCCGGGGCTTGCGTGGGGCAGCAGTCCTTGCTCCGACCTGCGGTCCATTGTCCGTCAGAGTAGCGTTTCTGTCTTTGCTGACCTTCTGATTTAATGCGTATGTTGTTTGAGATCTTGCTGCTTTATCAGTCAGCTGAATCCTGACACTGACTGCTGCTCTCGTTTTTCAGGAAGAGCGTCAGAGGCCTAGGTCCATTTGCTAATGAAAAGTACGAATGGTCTATATAGAGTTAATCTAGAGGTTTATTGGCATAGCCATTTATGTTTTTGAAGGTTTCTGCCTTTTTTTCGTTATACGTACAGAGAATATAAATGGGGGATTTGTGTTTGCATTAGAGTTAGAGCTGTTCTGTGAAATAATCCTTCTCAGCTAAGGCGAAGATCTTTATATGAACAGGGGAAGTACATGATTTTAAAATTAAAAGGAAAAACAAAGAAATAGCTAAAAGAAGAAAAGGTTTTCCTGTGCAAATAAAGGTTTGTATGTAACTTTAACACAGAGTTATTTTAAGATGAGCATTTTCAAAATTTTTCTTAGACTCACAGAATGGTTTGGGTTGGAAGGGGCCTTTAAATATCACCTAGTCCGCCCCCTCCCCACCATGGGCAAGGCTATCTTCCACTACATTAGGTTGCTTAAAGCCCCGTGCAACCTGGCTTTGTCAGGTTGTCCATCACCAGTGATGTGAACTGTACAACTTGCACCGAATCTTCTTGTACTTGCCTCATATTTATTAGAAGATTAATATCTCTTGAACTTCCTTATGGTTCAGTTCAAAAAAAGTTCTAGGCCCCAGATCTTGTCACCGGCAGGAAATTGCTGGAAGTTGCTCACCTGAGCATTCCTTGGCAGATCTTTTAGATGAACCTGTTCTAATCTGTGGTTTCAAGCACTAACAAAGGGGTTTCATGATAAGAAGCGTAAATTATCTCAGAAGATCTAAAATGCACATACAGAAAACAAGACAAAAGAGAAGTGAATACCTCACCTCTAATCAGTGCCTTGAAAAGGTAGATACTATAGAAGTACAATATCATCTTGCTGTTCTTCATAATGCTTAAAAGGATTTCAGATTATAGAAAAAAGGCAAGAGAACCTTGATGATTAGTGAGACGTCTGTGTTACTCAGTTTAGCACTTAAATATGACACTAATGTTTAGCAAAAAGATTATGGCAGGCATGCAAGCTTTTGTGAGAATCTGCTCGTCCTTGTTGTTTGTTAGAAGTTACTCTGTATGCCTCAAGGAACCTGAAGTAAGGTAGAATCTTTTACTTAGATTTTTCTTGCGATTTTATGTCAAAGGAGGTGAAAATAAGATTCAGTCTGGTGGTGTTTCAGTTTCCTTAAGGAAAACAGTAGCCCTCATGGTGTATCCAGGACCTTGGATTCTCCATGATGCTACCTCTGGTGTCATGGCTGTTTCTAAAATAAATTGTCTTGCGGGAGTAGCAGTCATGAGCTGTAATTAATGACAATTTCTTTTGACCTCACGCTTGACTGTGAGATAGGAAACAGCTGCTGTCTGTGTATTGTCAAATGGAAGAGAGTAGAGCTACACCTCCAATTTGCTCTCTTTCTCCAAAGAAAATGAACTGCAACTTTGTCAAGTTAGTAGCTGTGTGAATAGCATGATTTTTGAAGCATAATTTACAAAGTACTTTATCCTTTGGAACTTTCCGTCCCATTGTCTCTTGGGCTTCCTTGCCACATCCCTACCAAGCAAGTCAAAACTTGTGCTGGGTGAACAGTCAGCTGCTGCCAAACAGAATAAATATAAGCTGGCTTCTACCTGTCTTTTCCCTTATGTGAAAGCAAAACGTGTGTTTATTTTTTTCCTGTTCACTGCCAGTGGGCAGAGAAAAAAAAAAAAAGGTATTTTAACTTAAGCCAACTTTGAAAGCAGGTAGAAGCTGCTCAATGGATTAAAAAGTTACTGGAAACGGGAGGCATGCAGTATAATCACACAGCTGCTTAATTTATTTAGAAGCAGAATATGTATTATTTAGTGACTTTCACAAATCATTGTGTCAGTTTATCCTGTCAACTTTTGAAGTTTTATATCTGAAAACTCAACAAAGCTTTTCCTAGTGGGGTTGAAAAATTTGCTACACAGATGTGGTGTGGTGGGTGGAAAGAGGGAAGAAGCCTAAAGTAACACTAAAATTAGTGACGAGCTTCTCACCTTCTGAAGGGTGGTCTTCACTTTCCTTCATAGCAAAAACATGCAATTGCAGCTAAGCATGAGTACATGTACAAAAAAACATCTTAGTATGTGTCTGTAATTGCAATTTAGTGATGAAGAAAAAAGAAAGAATTGCAGAAAACTTCACAAAGATGGCTTCTTTCCCTTCATGCTCTGGTTAGGACTGACCTTGAGTCCCACATTTCTGCCAAAAAATTGATTTGTGAACTTGCCATAAGGACAAACCTTTCTGTCACAATCTTTGTTACTGTGTTAGAATGCTGTTTATAGAAGGAAGGGGAATTGCTCATATAACCAATTGTAAAAATGTTCCTTAGTAAATATTGATCCAAACCAAGCTCTCAGATATAACAGAATTTGAGACACTGTTCTCCCAAAGAGCTTTCAGGATTCTTCAAGTACAAAGTTTGACTTATTCAAAGTTACAAGGAAGAATCAATCCTGATTAAAATTTGCTAATAGCTTTGTTTTTATCGTGGCCTAAAAGTAGATAGGATTAAAAACATCTCCTAGTTCATCTTGCAGTCTTTAGATGTCTTTGTATTGTGAATTTATTTTGGAATAATGATGGAAAACTTTTTGCATGTCAGTATTATAATACCACGAGGCACTGAATTGTTTCAATAAGAAGCAATTAGAATTTCAGGGAGTTACAGCTGCAGTAACAATTTTTTCATCTGCTAAAGATTTTGCTACCCAGCTGGGATTTTGCTGGGAACCGGAGGACTTTACTCTTAAGGCAAAGCTGTAATGCAAGAGGATGCTAGGACTCCCTTTGCCACCAATCGTGCAACAACTGACTCATGTCCCTGTACTTGGTACTTGTTGACCCCCATGGTAGCTCTGGCATGCCCCTAGCAGTGGAAGCAAACAATGCTAATGGAGGAGACAGCAAGAAGGATCTGCTCTCAGTGTACATTTCCTCCCGTCAGAATAACAAGCTAGTCAGAGAACTGAAAAGGAGAGAGGAAAGGGGAAATAGGAGACAGTGTGGCTAGGTAAGGACAGCAATGTATGTTGTTGAATTTACTACAATAGTATTGGTGCTTAGTAAATCTCACATCATCTGTAACTGCACTTGTAAATACTAATGCTCCGTGGAGCAGCATGTTGTGAGTTACTACTTGAAGTGTTCAGTATAGATACTTCTGTGTCAGTTTACAAGAAGGTGTGAAAATACGTCATCAATATTTTGCTTCTGGCATTGTAGAACAGAAGAAACTATTCTGCCATTGTAAGATGCGTTTCTTGATCTAATTTGGGAAGAGTAGGATGCAATGAGTCTACTTTTACAAATTTTACCACGTACCTGAACAGTCCAGGAATGACACCGATTGTCAGAAACAATTTCTTTGCTGAGTGCCGAGCAGTTCTTACTAAGCATCTTTGGCTTTCTGTCTACTACTATTAAACATTTTAATTTTATTCAGTAATAGCATGAGAAGTGGAGATCACATTTTTCTACGGGCCATTTGAAATTAATAGTGGGGCTGATTATACATTGTAGATTCTCCATTCATGATCCAAACTCTAAATTGAACAAAAAAGGAAATTATCATAAAGTAGTCAGTCACAATTTAATTTTTTGATTGGCTGCAGCATTAGACACCATGCACATCCACTGTAATAGCATGGTAATGCTGCATCTGCTAGCTCCTTACATCAAGAGTTCAATTTTGAAACTCTTATTTAAGTATTGTGGCGAAGAAGAGGGGATTCAAGTAAGCATGGAATTTCAACATCGTCACCTTGAGGTGTCGTTTCAGTGTTGGTCTGTGGAGTTGAATTGCCGTAAAAAAACTAAATGAGTTAAAGTCAAGAGAGCTTTTGTAGGAGAGGACAACTGTTCCATCTGTTAATTAATTGTCTAATTGTTTAAAGAGATTGGTTATGTTCTAAACAAGTGTATTAGTCTCCAGTTGACTGAAAAGCATAAGTGTTAGTTCCTATGTGCTGTACTTGCCATATCAATTAGCATACTTCTTCAAGAAGCGTCTAGGGGAAGGATTCCCTATTACTCTAATAAAGCCTTAGCCCAAATTTTATAAATCCAAAGATACATATTTGAGACAGAACTTTGAATATTTTAGACAGAAATGTGAATGAGCATTAAATTTTATACTTAAATTCATTGGAAACTAAGTACTGGGGTCAATGTGCCATAAACTTAAAGTAAAAAATCCTATTCATGTTGGAGCAACCACTAACTGCTAACTGGATGGTATCTGGATACTTACTAAGTACAAACCAGTTTTGTCTAAACAGCTCTTGCTTAGTTCTTCAGTGTAGTTTTGCTAATAATCACTTCAAAATTAACTAATTTGCAAATTCTGTATTTTTCTTAGCATGCCTCTTTTACAAATGCTTATTTTCCATTCATTTTTAGTAGATTACGTTTGGCAGCAGTGTGAAAACAAATTATTTTGGAATAGGTTGGAAAATAATACAATTATGTGCATGTTTTAATTAAATTTAGCGATTGCTTTGACCTTCAGGTTGGGAGTAATCTTACATGTTTTATTTCCTATCATTTTTTTCAATATTATACTCCTAGAAATTTGATTTAGACTGGGGAAATATGAATTGCAGTACCTAATGGAAACCTCAGATAATAAGCATTTTCTTTTTCAGCTTTCATTAAAATGTCATAGATTGATTTCACTTTTCTATGATGGGATTTGAAGTCTACATTACTATTTTAATGTAGGCTTTTACATTTTTATCAGCTCTTGCTTAACCACAGTTTAACTATAGTGTAAGCTCTTGCTCACATTTTAATATGAGAAAGGCAGCTAAATGATTGGATATCAGCATTTGTTTCTTTGGTTCCAGAGAACATAATCATCCATCAATTTTATAATACTGAGGAGGAAAAAAGAAAATAAATCTCTTCTAGAAAGACTGTGTATTCTGCAGCATATTACACAAACGTGGTTGTCGTTTCTTTAGAATATTCCAATAATTTATCTGTGTTTGCCCACATAAATTGATTATAATAACAGTAGCTGTGGAGCAAAGTTTAACAACTTGCTGGCACTACAATGGCCTCTCTTTTTATAGCACACACAGATGAAATCATGGTCACGCTGCAATCCAAGATAGAGTAATCATTTTGTAAATACTGAAAGTCTAGGGAAGATTAAGCTTTGGTTTCAGTGTTAAGTCTGTTGAGATAAACTGGGAGAGCTTTTTCTTTAGGCTGTCTACCAGCCCAGAGGGACAACAGTATGGGGTTTATGTTCTCCTCCTGCATTTTTTTTTCACCTAGGAAAAAAAAAAATGTGATATCAAATGTTTTGTTTTAATTTAAAGTGTATGAGGCACGGGGAAATTCAGCAGGTCCTTCCACGACGCGGGTAGTTGCATCAAAACTTAAGATATAATTTATTATAGTGCTATGCAAGGTTTGCATCATTAAGTGGTTCATAATTCTGTGGTGCTGTCTGCAAAGACATGGAACAAAACAGCATCTGAATCACAGAATGCAGGAGTGATGGAGTGAATAAGTGCAGAGGTAGATACAGTACAAAGTCTTGTCTATGGCTGTTGTTTTCACTGTTGGAAAAATCTTAGGATCAGTACATCTGTTGTGACTATCTCTGCTGAGGCTGAATACACATTCAGCAGTGATCACGAAAAATATAGGCAATCATCTGACTGTGCCCTTCCTTTCAGCATATTGAATGAAATACCCTTATGAAGTGCAAGAGTCGTTGATAACCAGAACTCTGCCTCTTTTTTTTTTTTTTTTTTTTTTTTTTTTTTTTTAAAACCGTCTCCCCAACTGTCAGAAATTTAATGCTGACTAAATTTCAGGAGTGACAACGTCTATAATCAGGTTGACAGGGGCTGTTCAAATGTTATGGCCCATCAGGATTCCCTTCTTCAGACACATAGGAAATATTTCACTCTAAATCAACACTTACTAAAGTATATTAAACACTTAAATTACCATGTGCTATTCCATAGATTTCTTTTTACTCCACGCACAAGCTCCTTCCCTCTCTCCTCACCCCAGAAAAAGGAGCTGATGTACCATCTCTTGCTCCTGAGTTGTAGCGGACTCACTGAGGGCATCTTCCAGAGGCAACTGGAGCCTCTTCCTTCCCTTATGAATCCCTGTTTTGCCCCAGTGGCCTCTGTTCCAACAGCTGTTCAGATGCGGACTTGGGAATACCTTCAAATGTCTTTAGCTGTAACATTTCTTTTCTAGCTACCATATGTTCGCATGGGTATTTCTAATACATGCCACCACTGCTAATCTGAACACAAGAAAACTTTTGAGAGTATTAATTCTCTATTTCTATGGTATATTATTTGGAATTATTTTTACTAAGATATGATATGATCAGGGAAATAATATTAAGGCCTTTTTTAAGGTCTAATTTTGGGAAGGATTTAAAAGAGCCTTTGGGCATATAGCTCTCAAAGCTAAAATCCGTGGTCTTAAATTTCTAAAGACTTATGAAAAAACTTGCTCTTGCAAGTTCTGCTGAATAAAATACCTCATTAATGCTGCAGGTGATGTGATAGTGCTCTACAACTACCTGGAGACAGCACACAGGAGAGGGAGGGAGGGAGGGGAAAAAGTGTAATTACTTAAGTAACACAAAATGTAACTACTAAGGTGTTTCCACCATGTCAGAAATGTGCCAAACGCAGATGTAGAAAATTTTAGCGTGTATAATTGAAGCCACAGCTTGCAGTGACTGAAACAAGAATAAAATACCAGTGCTGATTCTTTTCAGCATTTTCAATCTAAGTCTTGGGAAGTTGTGTTTTCACCAGCCTGTGGACACAGTCTAAAAGATAGCGTCAATTTCTCCGTGGGCTGAAATCTCTTTACAGTGGGAATGAGGCTCACAGTTCTACATTAAGCCAATCAACGTGTTTGAAAAATTCCAGTTAATTGCTTTTGGATCAGAGGAACCCGGTTTAACCAAATGAACTGCAACCCACCTACATTATGACATTTTCCAAATAGCTTGGTATGTGGATGCAGTATTTTTTGAAAGAATTCCGAGTAAAGTATGACTCTTACAGCAGCTTTTAATTACATTAGTTCAAGTAGCTGGATGTAAATTGCCCTTTTCTGTAAATTCAGCTGGGCCGTAAGAATTACTTCAGATTTGAAATGTGAAGCCATCTACTTCAGAAATAAATTTTAAAATATGCCTGTCTGTCCTTTTAAAGTGACTATATAGATAAATATGTAATTCGGAGCAGATTATCAGTGGAACGGCATCTGTAATTACAGCGATGCCCTACACAGCATATCTGGAGAAACACATGAAGAGCCCAACAAAGAACAATTATATACTGCCCCTATTGATTGACTAATAACACATTTCATGAGTATACATTTACAATCCCTGCTTAAGAGGAAGCAAGTGTGCCCTTCTGCCATTTTCTTATGTGGAAGTACTCGATACCGCCAGCCTCCTTGGGAAGCAGCTGCAGGAGAAAGCTTGCAGGAATTCATGGGAACCGAGCTCTGGCAGGCACCGCACTGTGAGATGTCGGGAGCAGCTGTCTCTCCCGGAGGACTGATCGAATTAATCAGTTGATAGGGAGTATCTGGCTTTGCTGAGAGGCAGCCACTCCTGGATCCGGCCCTGTCGTGTTCCTAGACCCGCAGGAGCCAGGAGATGCTGTCTCTTGTAGGTCGTAAGAGTTGCCTCTGTTGGGGGAATTCAGAGTTTCCTGGTTTCTGAAGTTGGCAAAAGCTTGTGCCTAGTACAAAGGCAAGAGTCCACTGATAGTGATGGCCAGTGTGTTGTCCTTTGTGAATAATCTGTCCATTATTTACGACACAGTAGAACAGAAATGATGACTCAGCTAGTTCAGCTAAGCTACTAAGCTAAACACAATTTAGCAAATGCTGTGGCCCGGAAGAAAAGCAGGTAGCCTCACCTTGAGGGACTGAGGGCTACCTCTGGGTGTTGGACCAGCGCTCCACTGTAATGTTCCCTCTCCTTGTTCTCACATCACAGAAACCTTCCCGCGTGTCAGCTGTTGTGTGTGGTTGCCATTTACTCTTTACCTTTCTCTACTACCTACCTTCTCTCTGCATCCTAATAATTACATTTTTACCCTGTCCTTTTTTTGTGTCCCAAGCTGTTGTCATAGAAAAGGAATGAGGGAACTGGCTTCGGAATTTTGCTCCTGCAGAAGGATGGCTGATGGCAAGAGGGTTGCTGCGTCGGGCAGAAGTAAAGGGGAGAGCAGGGCACCCACTCCAATGGCTAATGCTGCCCTTAACGGCATGCCCTCGCGGATGCTGAAACTTCTCATGCGGGCTGCGAAGGCAGAGTTGGGCAAAAAGTACAAAATTCAGTTGCTCTGTTGAACCTCTCTATGCTGTTCCTTCTTAACGGGTAGCTCTCCACCCACAGGTGGCATGTCAGACCCTGTTACTTTAGACATTTAAATTAGGTTGTGTGTCTCGCCCTGTCTAATGCATGTATTCAGGCTTGCAGTTGTATGCATATTCCAGTATTGCTTCATATGATTCATGGGGACTTCTGCATAAGCTAAGGTTATGTTGTGGGGTTTTTTTGTTATGAGGTTTTAGGTCTCAGGATCAGAAGGGTCATGGATGTTCTAATGGCTTTGCTTCTACTGGAGCTTCTCATTTTTCTCTCTTAATTTGCTGTTAGTGCAATACCAAACTCAAACATTGTGACTTCATTTATAATTCTCCTTAACTATGTAGAGAAGTTTGATTATCGGAGTGTCAAAACATTAGAATTTTGTGACATAGGAAGAAAGTGCATATAGATCAACAGAAATACGCCTCAGGCTATGGAAATGGGAGCTCTGATGTGCTCTTAAATCCCACCGAGTTCTGCTTGAAGAAGGAAACTGCAATGTAATATCCCTTTATGAGTGCTAAGTATTTGCACATAATTAAATACTACTACTCAGTTTTCTGGGTTGAGCAGTAAGAAAAAATGCAAGATGTTTAGACAACAGTTCCTCAGAACTCCAGAACGAAGGGTGATTTCATTGCATTTGCTTTGCCATTTTTTTGGAGTTCAGACTAAATAGGATTTGCACGTGAGGGTAGGCAAGCAAAGAGAAAATAAGGCTTTTTGAAGTAAGCAATTACTTATTATACTACCTGGTGCTGTTAAGTTGGCCAAAATGTCAGTTGAGACATGCTAAGTGGAAAAAAAAAAACCCGAGAACAATACAACTGCAGCTTCATGCAGCTGGATTATTTTCACTTTATAAGAAGAATCTAAGTCTCAGATTTGGGACTAATTATTAGAAGCTGCAGATCACAAGGACTAGTAGGCAAATATTTGTACTAAAACTAGTGAACCCATTGGGGAAAAAAATTAAAATGTTGCTAGTGCACTATACATTGTAATGGTGATCTGGCATTTGCTGGAAATCGGCATCAGCCATCTTTATTCCAGGTTTTGTACTTTGTTATGGAGTTATAGCAGTCCTTACATGAGTACCTTCTCTCCCCCCATGATGTTTATACTTCTGGAAAAGATTGCTTTGTATAAGCAACGGTGGTTGCTTGTAAGTTAATGATTAAAGAACATGGTGGCCGCACAAGACTCAGACTTTAGTTAAAAAAAAAAAAATGCTTGTGAGATGCACTTTACTGATATTTTGAACTTTAGCAAATAGCCAGATAACATAGCAGTTTCTCACGTATCGTTTCTTGTTATTGCCACTGGGCAGATTAGTTTGACTGTCAAACTGTAGATTTTTACTTCTCCATCGTAAGGCAGTTCCTTCATTTGTTCAGCATTTTCCATAATTAACACTTCTAAAAAAATTATTTATAGTAAAGATATTTTTACATTAAAAATCAAAAGATTATTTGAAAATAAAATTATCTTTTTGTAGATCATGCAGGTTTAATTTTATGTGTTTCTACAAATCTGTTGAATTTTGGGTATAATCTTCATGAAGCAGTATATTAACAATCCTTCTACATATTTCTTGTTATTCTCTGTCTTGGCTGCCTCTGGTTTAGTTGTCAGATACTCTTCACCTCCACCTTCCCTACCACCACCATATTCTATTGATGCAAACCACAGTTACACTTACCCTTGGCTGAGAGGGAACATCTGTTTTCTGTAACTCTTAGCCTGCTGCTAATGGATTTCCACAAACTGGCTTTGGAACAGGTGCCTGGGGGCAATACTGTAAGGTTACCATTTTGCCTGCTATTTCTTTGCCCTTCTTGGGATGGCTTGAGAAAGAAAAACCGTTCTTCCACCATTGTGTGCAACGGGCTGTTAAAAGAGTTTCTGGCTCACTGGAATTGCAGATTTCATTTTTGGTTTTAATGGGTATGTCTAGGGGATCACTTATTTTCTGTAGCTTATGCAGTGAGGAAAGTTTTGTACTGCAAAGAAGTAATTTTTCTTTTCTGATATTCTTCCGTAGTCTGCCATCTTCAACTTTCAGAGTCTGCTGACTGTAATCTTGCTGCTCATATGTACCTGTGCCTATATCAGATCCTTGGCTCCCAGCTTACTGGACAAAAATAAAACTGGGTATGTAGTCTGATCGTTTTAAAAATACACAAGCTGTTTGGTTTTAACTGCAACGTTTTAGTATCTTCTAATAATGTGTGGAAATACAGTCCTATTTTGAAAAATTTCTCTCTTCTTTAAAGATAAATATCTTCATTTTCTATCTTACAATAGAAGGCAATAAGGTATTTGCAAGCACTTAGTTGCAATTTTTTAGTAAGAATTTATTAACTAACAAAGCCAGCTAATATTGCTTTATTAGTTATTTTCTAGATTTGCAACTTTCTCATTAGAGGCTTATTAAAGATACAACCATGAGTGACAGAAAGAAAACATTTTTTTACATGCAACTATTGCTGTAATTTATTTTTAATTCTTAAGGCTGGATTAAAAAAAAAAATTAACATCAGAAGATGTCTTTTTGTTTGTTTTCAAAATAGGCGTTTTGGAAGTACAAGTTTGAAACACAGCTTCAGCAAAACTATTCAGTCTCTAACTAAAAAAAAATTCAAACTATTTTTTAAAATAAGCAACACTATCCATATCTGTGGACTCTTTAAATCTTTTTTTTTTTTGTATTCTTTAAGGAGTTTACAGAAAAGTTTTTGAAAGCTTCTACAAAACCTAGCCTTTTTTTTTTTTTTTTTTTTTGTCCTTTGATCACTATAACTTCATCTCTCACTGAAGAGAGACATGCTTCCTAAAGCTTATGTTCCTAGGTGACCAGCTTTTTTCTCCTTTGCGTTCCACGTTCTCCTGGAATGTGCTTAATGTTGCAGCGCCAGTACTGCTGCAAAACAGTTCTCTGCCCTGCTTGGCAGCACAGTTTTTGGGGTGGTGGGGAAAGGAGGACAGCCACGGAGCCAAATCTGTGCTTCACTTATACTGTTAATACCCATTTATCTTTTGGCTTACCAGTTATCTTTGTGCTACAAAAACTGTGACTGGATGTTGGGTGCAATCAGCAGTGTGCAGAACTGTGATTTAAATGCTGTAGTTTTAAAGTAACAATAGGGCAATTTTGACCTAGAAGCCGCTGAGGCTGTCCGTAGTATTTTGGTAATACTGTCACCTAAGGTTAATACAAAGGAGATAATATTTATAGAAGTAGGAGGTTATTCTAGCTAGTAACGTTCTAGCTGGAAAAAACAGGCAGGCTTTTGGGCACTGGGTGTTTGACTTGTCCACTTTTTCCATTAGATCATTTGCTGTTAAAGAAAATGTTTTTTTCGCTGAGTATCTTCTGTCACTTCTGCATTTTATTTTCAGAAAGTGTGTCAAGTTTTAAGTAGACTCCTTGTCACCAAGAACCTTGAGTGTTTATCTTCTGAAAACCATTGTTGTAATTAAGCTCCAGAATTGCTGTATTATCATACAAGATTTCTTTTAGCAGTGTGAGATACCCAGAGTACACTAGGTTTTTTCAACTTGGAGTTCTAACATGGAAATTCTTGTGTCCTTTCACATGAGTCCGTGAGGTTACCACTGACATGAGAGATTTCTTTTGATAAAAGAGGGAAAGAAAAGATGACTTCATGAAGGACTGGGGGTGTTGGGGGGAATTTGGGTGTCTGCTAATGGAAGATAACACAATAGTCAATGAGGTATACACAGTAAGAAGTAAGAATATTTATTTAACTGATTAAAATTTTAGTGCTGTTCTTGGCAAGGAGTATTTCCTTTAATCTGGAGCTACTCTGTTTATTCTTGAGGCAAATCTGTCTGGAGTACAATAGAACTCTCTTCATAAAATGTTTTCAAAGGGTGCTGACACAGTGGAGGAGTTGGGTGTTTGATCTGCAGGTTTGTATTTATATAGACGTTGGACGTACTATTTTATTTTTGTTTTATATATACGTATGTAAACTGCTTTGTACTGGAGAATAAGATGTTGGCCTGGAAGCAATGAAATTTGTTTCCTGAATGGTAGATGTTTACATGGAGCTCATATGCTGTTAAACCCCTGTCCCTCTTCACTAACATATTCCATGCTCAAATGGAAATGTCTAGACATTCTGGATAAAATAAATTCTAGTGATATTTCATTTTACCACAGAGATGATCTTACTTCATTATTCCTACTGCAAATTAATAGCATAAAAAAGTAGCAATAAAATATTAAAGTGACAGAGAGGAGAAATGTTGATAGTTATTCACTATATTTCTGACTGAGTGAGTGGTAACTTTGGTGAAGATTTAAATCTGTTGATAGTAAGTAAAGAAACATGTTTCTGTTGGTTGAGAGACTGTGTTGCAAAGTGATGTCACCCATCCTCATAACACTGTATTTCATCCCGTTGACTTCTGCCAAAATGTGTCTTTTCCTACCAAGCCAAACAGAATTTTAAACCTTCATTTTCCCTGACGTGTCTTGAGTGTTTCCATGTGCTTTGTCCTGAGCAATGCAGCATTTAAGGTTGGGAAAGCAAGTGGTGATTTACTGTTTCATGCTAACTAGAGGAGAATGCGTACCACAACGTAATTCTCTCCTCCCTGCTAACCAGAAAGATGTGTTCGCTTATATGCAGCAGAGATTTCCTTTGACTTGCCATAAGCATTGCAGTGGGGTATCTCCACACTCCCTCCTGTAGTGGTAGTGGGGTAAACACATGGCAGCTGCATTTTACAGCATTCCCAGTTTAGCAGCCAAAGTCTAAAGCCCCACTAGACCTTTCTTGTCTTACAGGGTTTCATTTCTTTAGATTTTTTGTTATCCGGAGAACTAACACCACTTTCATGATCAGTGCTTTTAACATTAGCACTGAAAGACAGGAATATGCAGCAGCTCATTTGACTTATGCCTGGCAGAAAACAGCAGGTATGCAAGCCAGACTGACACATTTCACCTGCATCAAAACAAGGAAGAAGATGAACCTGAAGAGGAGAATAAGGAACAGTGCAATTACTTTGAGTAGTTGCTTCAGGAGGAATTATTTTGGAGCAGATTAATTCAAGGCATCGTTTCTGTAATAATCAAACAGGTTTTGACTTGGAGGTGCATGTTGTGGACCTGAGATGAGCACTAATGGAGAAATTCAAAAGAGCAGAAGGCCTGCACAGGCTTTTCTTCCAATGTCAGCTCCCCAGTTCATCCAGGGCTGTGATTATAGCTGTGTAGAAGGTCCAGATTTCAATTTGCTTTTGCTCAGCTGCAAACTATGTGGATAAACTGATGTACTGAGCTGTTCCAATAGCAGCACAAGCCTCTTAAAAAGGTACTGCTGTCATCTGTTGGAAAGCTTGTCAGTCCTCATGTCAGTGACTTTAAGTTCATAAATTGTTAACTGCAGTAAGGGTGGCTGATGAAACCCATACTCTCTCTTGTACCTCCCACATCTGAAAGGAAAATACATATTTTCCCCAATAAGGGTTTTTTCTAGGACTAGGAACAATATACAATACTTAATTACAACTTTACATTGTTAGACATGCTTGAAAAAACCCTGAGAAGGCAAAGAAATACCCTTGGTGAGAGGGTGACAGGCAAACTCAACAGGTTTATGGACTGAAGGACTTAATACTCTTTTTCTCAGATAAAATTCTTCAAATACGTGTATGAAAAGAACAGTGATGTTTTATTTCTTTGAGTTCCTGGGCAAGTTTTTGAGCGAGGGCAACATGAGATGCTGGGCTGTAGAAGTTTTTTGTTGGTTTTGCAGCATGCAATCTGTAAACCTTAATTACGGAGCGAGTAAAAACAGTTTGAGAATCTTAAGTGCCATCAGACAGCATTATGGGTCTGTGTATTTTGCTGTATAAGATTTACACATGAATGCCTTTTTACCTGCATACACCTTCAAAAAGTGCATAGATGTCTTCAGGTTACTTTACTGTATGACCTCTTAGCCTGGAAAAGTGTGATGGTCTACATGTAGGGTTTGTTACTTCTGCTTGTGGAGCTACATAAAAGCAGAAAAAAATGAACTTTGGCTACACAGAAACTTTTGGCTTGAGGTAAAATGATCTAACACACAGATGAAAAAGCCCGTTTTCTAAAAATGAAAATCCTGGAATGCTGTTCACAATAATGTGGTCGGCAAGAGGTACATTGGTTAAAAAGCATTTCACTTTGAATTTGAAAACGTCAGTCACTTGCTGGCTCTTGGAACGCTTGGTTCTCACCTGCCCAACGCCAGGCTTTTGTTTCAGAAATAAAGGGGAGGCTGCTAAATGGAAAGTGGGAGAGATGCTTAAGTAAACTAAGACCATAAAAGAGGCCAGAAGATATGAAGTACCATAGAAATTCTTTTTTAAAAAGTGCTGGATATGTTGACTGCTGAAGTATGCAGGAGCAAGTGGCCCAAAACTACCTGTCTGCATTTAAGCAGGAAAAAAATAAGCAACTGCCAGAGCCCAAGAAAGGGGGAAGGCAGATAATCAAACCATTGTGGGTATGGGTTCAGAGCACTGTGGGAAAGCACTTGGAGAACTGCCATCACAGCAGGTAGTAGATACAGCCCCACAAATAACGTAGGCTGAAGTTACTGCTGATAAACATATCAGAAGAAGGAGGAAAAATAATTAGGTTTTTTTTAGTCCATAAGTCTATAAATAGACAATATAGTTAAATCCAGATGTTTTCACTGCATTGCAACGAGTCATATACTATGAAGGAAACCTTCCTGGAGATAAGTTTTAACACAGTTTTGACGAACATTTGAAAGGCTAAAAACTGGCTTCTAGTTCAGGACACTTCAGTATTCTTCCCCTCTTCTTCCACACATTCTAAAACAGTCTCTGCTCCTGTTCCTCTTGAGCAGTCAGCATGAGATTATTTTAGTTACACAGAGAAATTGAAAATTTGTGGCATACATGCTTGTACATCCCTTTGGATGAGCTCTGAATAGTCAAATCCTGCTTTTCTCCTTTGCTATTCCACTTGTGAGAATTACCATCTTGGGCAAGCAGCATTAGAGAGACATGAGCAAGGTAAACCTTTTTAAAAGAGTAAAAACAAATCCAAAGACTTGTTCTGTTATTTGTTTCAATACAAGTATTCCATATCAGATTACACCTCTGAGTATGCTCTGCTAGAAAAGGCGTTTTTATCTATTGTTGCTAAGGGAAATAGAGAAGAGGGGCTACAAAGCATTATATTTAAAGTACTTAGGTTTATCATCTCTCATACCTGCAGGAAAACTTGCTTCAAATTCTTCAAAAACTTCTTCAAATTCTATTTATTTAAATTAAAAGTTTCCTGTATACAATAACGTGGAGGCCTGTTGGGTATTTCTTACTCCAGTATTTTTCTAGTTGGTTTTTTTTTCTTTACATAATTTTCTGCTTGGGGTACTTCAACGTAGAATGCAGAATTCTGATGAAATCTTCAGTTTTGGAACACAGACTGAGTAAATGCATGTTTGTTTTTCTTTCATGCAGAAAACCTTGCTAGACTTAGAAAGAACTTTGCCACTTGTTCCGTTCATAGCCTGTACTCCGCTGTGCAGGTATCTGGTGTTTTCTGATGTCGAGAAGAGTGTCGAGTTGACAAACTACTGTTAATTTGGGTTGCTTTAGCATAGAAGAAAGAAAACCAGTTGACTTAAATTATTTTATTAAACCACGAGCCTAATGAATTTATTTTATCTTTACAGGCTATTGGGAATATTCTGGAAATGCGCCAGGATTGGTAATCTTTTTTCTTTGAAATCTTTAAGACCAGTGCTTTTTCTAGAGTATGGATTATTTATTAGGATAATGTTTCCATGTAACAATGAAACCCATACTCATAAATCATCTTAAAAAATGCAGGTTTTATCTCCGTGACATATAATCAAGGAGGGGTGGGGATGGGGTATGACTGTCTTACTTAGCATCACGGAAGCCTGCATTTTCTAATGTCAGTTCATATATGTGGTGTTATATTTGCAAAAAATCTTCTGCATTTTTTACTATGTGAAGTAACCAAGAGCACACTTCTTATTAACATACAAAGAAATCAGTGATTCCTTATAAACTGCTGTCTATTTGAAATTCTAATAGGCTACTGACAAAAGCCAGATATTTACCTTATAGTAATAAAACAACATGAAATTCATAATGCAGTAAGGTTCTGTTTAGTCACAAATGTATTTTATCTCTCCTTTCTTTAGTTAGCTTCTGTGCACTTTTGAATTATGCGAAGCTGTTGGTGTTCAAGGGTCATCTATATGCAGGCTGATCAGCTTTATCTGATTTTAGACATTTGCTCATAACATTGATATTTATGTTTATTTTAATCCTTATTCTTAATTCATTTCGAGAAGGAAATGGGAATATGCAACAGAAGTTCGGTCTTGGCATTAAGGTATATGCAAGATTTTTAAAAAATTAGAAATCCATCATCGAAATGGTGTTCTTCAAATTGCATTGTTAATGCAGAGCAGAAACATTGAACTTATAATTCTAGGTCTTCCTACTTGTCATTGAACCTAAAGGAAAAATATATGGTTCCCTTTTCTGCATTCTCAGGCTTTGAAAGGGACATGACATTTTTTTTTTTTTTCAGTGTGTCAAAAAGCATTGACGCAAAAAACATTTTTTTGTGAAGACCTGCTGTTAAAATGATTGCAGAGATTGTCCTATTTAGATAATAGACATTACAGAACCACTTTTAGCATTCCAATTGAAAGATACTGGCAAGGTGGCAGCTGTCAGAAATGAATTTTGAGCTATACCAGCAAAAACAAGTGTAGAAATTCAGCTGCATTAAGGTTTGTTCGAGGCTGAACAGAACACCTTACCTTACCATCTTCTTTTTAGTTAAGTGTATATTTTTTCTATTAGCTACGCACAGCAAGCAGTTAAACAAACTATTTGAAATATAAGGTCCCTGTCAACTGGATAAAGTTAAGAACTGCAGTTCATCTGGAACATAGTCTTGCTTTCCCATCATGTAGTAACATTAACATGTTTGCATTTGCTGTATCCAAGGTAATGCGTGCACCCTTGTGCCTCATACTGAACTGCTCCCTTTTCCCTTTTTCATGTAAAACACTAATTTCTTTTCAACTGACATGTAGAGTGGTCCAATTTTACTTTCTTTCAGGCTGACAGATGAGAAGGTAGCATCTCAACGTTCCTTCTGTACATTTCCTTACATAACAGTACCGTATCCTCAGTGTGGGAAATGGGCTTTGAAGATGATTCCTATCATTTTATTTTTGTTAATCACAAAGGCGTGCAGAAAGTGTAGGCTTTCAAAAATGAAAATGCCTGTTGGCTTCCTTTACATTTAACTTGCCCAGTATGTTTGAACAACCTTTTTACATGTGCATAAGATTTTAATAACCAGCAAGTGGTTACATATTTACAAAGTTGTGCAAAATTATGTTTAATCCTGCCACATGGTGATTTCTCTTTTATGAAAATTAAGAGCAGGAAAGTATAACCCATATGAAAATTGTAATACTCTAAACTGTAGGAGGTGGACTTCCTCAAAAATTTATTTTAAACAGATGTGAAACTGCAGACGTTAATTCACTCAGTTATTTGAAGTTTAATTAAATATATGCCAGATCATGACAACATCTTGTACTGTCACTGTGGCAGGCACTCCTGCTTATGGGAGGTGTCACTACAAGTATTTTATTTTTCTTTTGCTGTGGAAGGTTTGTTTCTCCCGTATTTGAAGGTCCTGCTGGTAAAAGAGACTTTTTTTTCTGAGGATTACACCTCAATGCTAGACTTGGGAGCCTTCGCAGGTTTTTTTTGTTCAATGTTCCTCTGGAAACTGCATCTCAGAAAAGATGGTTTATAGTAAGACAAAAGACCTTGCAGAGCAAAAAGAAATTGAAGTTTGTTTGTTTAAAGCAAACAGCTCTACCTCTGTCTTTATGCTTCTGAATGCATAAAAACAGGAATCTTCTCACTTTAAAGGGTCATTGCTGTGTTAACGCTTCCTGACAGTTTTGTACGGTGGAATTGCCATCCAGTGCAGGGGACTCTACTCTCCAGAGAGAAGTTAATGGATTCATGAAAAGTAGTGCTTAAGTAGAACAGTAAAAATGCCTGGCTAAGTAAGTGGAGGAAGCGCCCAAGTAAATAGGTAGCAGTCTGATTAACATTACTGATATTCCCCGATTGTGTTACAGTTCCCTACCTAGGATTCTTTTTTTTTTCATACTTAATGTGGTGAACAAGAGGCATCTGTAACATTTAATTTGGGACCAAAGGGGTGGGAATAGATCTTTCTCGATTGCCTTTGCCACCAAATATAATTCTGTTAATAAACTTAATTTTCATCCTTGATCTGCCCTGGAAAACTGTAACACTAATTCGAAAGAGTCAGAAATAGAGTTGTCTCTATAACTTCTGTAATCTGTTGACCATTTTTATCACTAACCTGAAAATCTGTGGACCAGACACTCTCCACATGCTCACAATGTTACGTCTCTCTAGCAAAGAAAAAAGACAGGCATCTGGCCATGCCTGGGCTGCTGTGAACTCCCCAGCCGGTTAGCTGCCTCCTACATGATACCATGCATAGAAGATACACCCTGCATATAGCAGCTGTCATGGCCAGACAGCATCGAGGTATACCTCAGCTGACATGGAACAGCTTTTGAGCAGCGATAGCCTTTAGCCAGAACTGGGAACGGAGCCAGTAAAAGATTTGGTGTCTTGATCAGCTTTCCAGTGCCTGCCTCTTTTGAACTAAGAGATAGCAGCAATATATTCTATTATTCTTTTTTTTTTAAATGTTTTCCTGGAAATTGCATCTGAGAAAAGATGGTTTATAGTAAGATAGAAGGCCTTATATTGACCTCTGCTTAAAGCAAACAGCTCCAACTCTGTCTTTAGGTAGCAATATATCCTATCCTACATCTTCGTTTTCCCGCTCCCATCCATGTTCTTCCTTAATACAGAACTGTAGCTTTAATAGCATTTCTCCAGCTAGAAATGTTGAGTATTAATTTCATGTGCAATGGAATAATTACCATCCCAGGCTAGGAGCAGTCTAGATCTGTTTAGTCGTGCCTGAATTTTTGTTTGGTTTGGTTTTTTTTCCCCTCCTCTCAGGTGAACGGAAGAGCCCCTATGTGGCTGTGTGCTGTGTCGTGATGGCCTTCAGCATCCTGTTTGTACAGTAGCAACTGGAGAGTGTCCGCTACGCCTTACTACCAAACAGCAGAGCACAGAAGAACTTTGGGCAGAAAGAAGAGATGGGAAAGTGTCATCAAGTCTCCTGTCACATGTTGGATAGCCTGTCTCTTAGTGGACACCCCCAACTCCTGCAAATGGACCATCATGTACAGTATTAGTGACCATAATGTAACTAACTCCAGATGACATGGACTTATTAATGTCGAGTCAGTAGTGACACTCCTGATGTAACTCTTGAAAGGGTGTCTGCAGTATATCTGAGTCTCAGGAGATGTTGTTTTACACCATGCAGTTGAAAAAGCTTTGAATTTTTTGTTTGATAGACCTATTTAATGAAATTTAAAAGTGATAAATCTAACCATAGCAATAAGACCATTCTCGTAAGAATAAAGAACATTGTGACTTTAGGATACGTTTATGAAAGTATTTTCAGTTCTTACTGTCTCAACAATTTCTGTCATTTTGTGATAGCTACACTCGCATACTAAAAATATGACCTCTGGCCTAAGTTACATTCAGCTTTCATTTTCTAAACTGGTAATTCCTCAAATAATCTACCAATATTTTTATTGTAAAAATATGAATAAAGGCAGGGACCATAATTGCAGTGATGTCTGAGTAGCTGCTGAGATAGCACAAATGGGAGATTTGGGAACTTGTACTGCTCTGTGTAAAATATCATATGTATTCATTTTTAGATATCTAGGTCTCAGGTAAATCATTCATTCCCCAACTTTTTTCAACATTGTGAGAAAAGGATTGTAAGGGCTCTGCTGCTGTTGTTGCATGGAATACAAGGTTGCTAAATTGGCTAAGTGAACAGTTAGCTTCATAGGAGTCTGCAGATAAGGAAGTTGCATGTACCAATATTCTAAAGGTTGAAAACAACTAAATTAGATTACACTCACTATTAATAAGGATTAGGTTACCTTCAGTAATACTTGCCATCAGCATTTATTCTATAATTTTGCAAACTTTCAGTAATCTCATAAATGCTTTTAAGTAAATGATTTTAAGCCTGACAGGTGTGTTTACACCAGATAACGTACTGTGACAACGTGTGACTTCATACCGACTGCATTTGAGAGAGTTACCTGTCAGTAGTACATTTTGTTGCTCTGAAAAGATCTGTGATCAAAATGAGCTAAACTGGCAATAAAACACACTGAAAGGTATGAAACTTCTGTCATTCTTGTTTGCAAAACTTGTTTCATAGATCCAGGTTACTCTGCATTTAGAAAGAAAGTGATTATTAGTTATTACCTTTGTATTATCTCACATATACCTGCATATCTAAATCACCATCAGAAGTACTCATTCAAAACTCTTCTCTAATCTGGACCCAGGAAAAATAGATTTCTCCAATTCAGGCCAAATAAATACCCCTGGCTGTAAACCAGGCAGATTTGGAGGAGTACAGAGCTGTATGATGATGATGTGTATTGTGCACACACAGAAGCTTTAAACTGTGCAGGAGATCTGGGCTGAGGCAAAATCTATTTCTGAAATTTTAAATGTGGGTACTGCTCCAAGCATAGCTTCAAAACAACTAATTTCTGGATTTCAAAGGTGCTATTCCTAATCTGGGGAGAGAGAAATTCCTAAGGAGTCTTGCATTTTGACCATTGAGTGTATACATGTTCAAAATATGCAAAGAATCATCTGATAACTTCTTATATTAAGCAATTATATTCTAGTTTTTAATATTTATGGGCCTTTATTATAAGTAGTGGTGTTTGTATGATATTCACACATTTCCAATTCATACAAAACTGTTCTAGTTACCAGATTAATTCCTAGTAATCCCTTATGTTTAGCTGTGACTAGGCAAACTAATGAAACAACCCAAGAAAATTTTTAGTTCTGAGATTCTGAAAACTATGACGTGAAGGCATTGTATTGCAAAAGCCTTTCCTGTTCACAGCATTTTATCATTGAAGAATTTCAGACAAACAGGCCTCTTGCTGTTTGTCATTTGTTGTTCAAACTTTAAAATTATTTCTTATACATCAGTTCTTCATTTTATCCTCAATGCAGGTCGTTGTTAGACACCTCCTAGTTTGGGATTTTTTATTTTCCGCTTGACGTGACATTCATGGATGACTTTCCAGGATATTCGTGGCATACTGGCTGCATGGTTGCTCAACAGTGTTACTTTAGCAGCAAAGCAAGTAACACATTTCTCAGCAGCTGCTGGCAACATGTAAATTCAGCAGCATTAGGTTGTATGCAAGCGTTAGAAATTACTGTAGGCAGAGATAAGGGTCTTCTGTGGTGGGGCGGTTCAGCACTTGCCCCTAGTAAAAGTATGTGAAAACAGGATCTTTAAACTGTGACAAACTTCAGTTGTTTTGAAATGACTGCTGTAGGCAGGTGTTTGCCTCATCCTGAGTTCTTTGTTTTTCAAAGTTTTGGCTCTGAATAGATTGATACCTAGTCACTTTTACTCAGATATGAAGAAAATACTGTTTTCCCATGTTAGAATCGCAAAACCATTTTGCTTTCTTTGCTTTCTTTTTCTCATGCAAAAGACACATGAGAAACCAAGAATACCTTGATATTCGACCAAGGTATAAATGCTGTGACAAGGAAGAAGAGAGTATAACTTTGGGCACACTCACTTGGTAAAGCTTTACCGCAAGTCATCCTTAAGCTCTCAGCCTGAACTGTGTTGTTTTCAAAGAACAATAAATAAGTTCCAATAGAGCTCTACCAAGATGAGGTGTCAGGGGAAAATAGTCTTTTCTTGCACTCAGTCTTTGGTCTGAGTCCTAGACTGAGTACAGAAGTGAAATGCTTACTGCCAAATGGTTTAGATACTGAAGTAACCTAAACCAGCAGATAACAGGATTTGACATAAGTTGACAGAATAGGTAACAGCTGTCACGGGTGGCTGAGGACACAGTAGCAGGAATTTCTGGATGAAACAGGAGCCTACAGCCACAGCAAGTCTGTGCTCCTTACCCTATGCAGAGGTGCTGGAAGGTGCACAGGGAGTGAATGGGAAAGTGATTAAATATGACATGCTATAGTCGTGCCTACTACTATAGAAAAATAATTCCACATTGGGACTTCATCCTTTTATCTAAACAACATCGTGGATGGTGGCTGTGGCATCTGCCAGCTTCCCCATCTGTACTTGTGGCACACACAGCACAAAGGTGAGGGGGGCGTAGGCTGTGGGTGCAGGTCAGAGGAGGGGTCACGTCTGTTTCTCTCTGCTAATGAGAGGACAACAAGAATGCAGGATTATAGATAAACATTTTCCAGTAAAACAGGATACCTTGCATCAAGATTGCTGTGGTGGTGTGCTCTCCCCCTTCCACCCCCCCTGGCTCCTGGTCAAGCCATAACCATCAGTGGGAGGTGTAATGAGTTGCACCTGGACTTTGGGGGATGGCTGGCAACACAGACAAAACACTGTCTGGAGTTGGGGACCTAGGTGTCTTGTTCCCATGTGAATATGACTATAGGTCAATTATCTTACCCTATAAACAGTGCACAGCCCAAGAGCCCTTTGAGCTCTCCTGCACAGCAGCGGGCTGCACACCAGCATCTCCCCATGAGTGCTCACTTAAGGTTCTACTCCTCGAGGCTGAGAGATTCCTTGCCGCAACAGATTCTCGGTAAGTGACTAACAGCATCCTAAACTTTGAAATCTTAACTAAGTGATATAAAGATTGATTGCACATATATAATCCTTTAGACATAAACCATTGACCAAGGCTGGGACCAGGATTGGATCCAGCCACACCCAGACTCCTCGCTGAGAAGGAGTTTAGAAAGCAAGGGGGTCCTTTCCGAGCTTCGTGACTCAATGGGAGGGTCTCCCTGACAGCTTGTCTGACCCTGGCCTCTATGCGGGAAATAATCAAGTGTAGCTTTCCATCAAATCTCATAAATCACTGTCACGTTCACTACTTAACTTTGTTAAATCACTGTTTTATATTAGTAAATATTTCACTACTCTCTTACGAGTGAAGTTAATCACTCCGCCTGCAACAGTTATGCAATTTGAAAAATACCAAGTGTTCTGCCTCCTGAGGGTTGCATGAGCAGAAGGAGCAAGTACAGACCCTGCATCCTGGCTTTGGCGGATGCGCTCTCTCTGCAGCATTTCATGTCTGTGATTGCAGCTTGTAGAGACGTTCCTGAGCTGTCTTGTGGATTGACAGAGTTACGGGCGACAGCAGGAGTCCAGCTGCCAGCCCTTCCCCTCTCGGGCACTGACGGAGCTGAGCTGTGTGCTGCCACAGCTGCATTGCTGTTGCTTCACTGAAGGTATACCAAACCAAATATTTCACGAAAATGGCAAAATCTTTCAATCTCAGAGCAAGATGCGGCAATCTTTTTGCTGTATGCAAACCCAAAGTTACTGCTTAACAATGCAACTAATAATAAATTAGTGCAGTAAAACGTGAAACAGGATGTGTTGCTCTTTGTTTATACCCTTGCATGTACTTGCTATGGATTAGTGCTATATTAGCTGTCATCCACATCTGCACTCTAAATGACCTCAAATTCAAAGCAGGGATTTAGGAAGACTAAATTGAAATGCAGTAATAGCCATTTTGGGAAATGAGTAAAGAATGAGTAAGACATGGGATCACCGTAAAGGTCTGATGTTCTGGAGAGACTGATAAGCAAATGGGCAGATGTAGCTAGTGGAGGAGGAAACAAAGAGTGGAGTCCAAGGATTTCATATTCTTGGAACAATGTTATTGTTCTATGAATGCCCTTTCTACCTCGTTAACCGCAGCCAGTGAGCGGTGGAAATACACTGTCACCAAGAGGTGAAGTTGCAATGTGGTAGAGGAAATAATTACTGTTAGTGCTTTGAGGCTTTTGTTCTTTCCTTTCATTCACCAGCTGAAACAATTCATGTTGCCTGTGAAGACAGCACATTATTCACAGATAACACAACCTGCAGTCATTCCCTACGGCCCATAGTAGCAAAGCAAAGCGTTGAACGTGCCCTTTTGCAATGGGCAGTTAGAAGTACAGCGAGGATTACTGTCACTTAAAAGTGTTATGACTAGTGTTTTCCCACGACTGAACCACTCCAAAAACACACCTGGATCTTCTGATTACTGCTTGCAGTTAAAGCCACCCTTTTCATCCTTCCCAGTGTCTGCCCAATAGCTCAATAAGGATGATGGAGGCACAATGTTTCCAGCCCTACCCCACTGACATCAGTGGGAGAGGCCAGCATCTAACACTTAGAAAGGCTCACCATCACCTAGTGATTCCTTCCCACCTTCTCCCTTTCATCCTTTCATGCCAGAACTTCTCTCTGGAGAAAAGAAAACCAAAAGAAAAGACAACCAACATTTTCTCAATAGAGTAAAACGCTAACCTTGGTAAAAACTACCAGAAGCCAGGAAAGTGTGATCTAAACCTGCTTCTCATACTCAATTGGCGACTTGACATTATCTAGTCAAAACATTCCCAATTAAGGAAGGTTTTCCAGCCTGTTTTTTTTTCCTGCCTTCTCTCCTGTTCTACTTGAATATTGTTAGTCATTCCAGGCACAGCTGACGAGTGCATTCAGCATACGTTACGAGGCCCATATAGGTTCCACATGCATTTGATAGCGCTTGGTTAGCTAGGAAAGTAGTTTTCCTTTAGCTCATGTAATGCAGTGTAATCAGCATGATGGGTATGGAAGATACATCTACACACTTGAAAAAAAGGCTTTGAACATGTGGCCTGAATTGTTTGCTTGACTACAGTTCTTATACTTTATAAATAATACCTTTTTTCATGATGCCCTGAGGTCATAAGCAAGGCAAAATGCAAGGAGAAATATAGTCATGCCGCAAGACTTGCTGACAGTTGGAAAAAAACACGCTTTCGGACAGGGAAGATCTTTTTCGGGTCCAAAATGACAAATCTCATACAAAGAACTAACCTATACTCAGCTTGCAGTTTGCCGACTCTGTTTCGAACCTGAATGGCTCATGTGCCGAAAGGCACAGCTATTTTTTTTTTTCAGTCAATCAATATCTGACAAGGTATAATGTATCTCCAGACAACTTCTGCCTGAGTTTCACGACCTGTTCACTGGCTAATAGACAACAGGTAGTCCTCACTAAGTGACCTCTCACTCGCAGTGCTCCCTTCTGTTTCGCTGTTTGACAGAGGAGCCCAAGCTCCTCTGATGAAACCTCAGCCAGGCTGAGTCTTCACTCAGGCTTCAGGGACTTCAGGAATGAAATAGCCTTTGGCACTGAAGCTCACCCATTGCTTCCTTACTGCACAAGAACCAGTAGCTGTAGGAAGATTTTCAAACGCATCGTTAATCTAAATCAGAAAGACCTTCCGAAAGGCGTATGTTACTAACTCACATAATTGCCACTGGCGTGGGAGTGAAGCGCCAACATTTTCTCAAGGATCTGGGCATAAACATTTCCAGTGACACGGCTACTCCTGCCAGCTCCCGGTGTGCCAATAGAGAAGATAATTACTTAATGGGCTCCTCTGTCAAACGCAAAACTTTCTATGAGAGCGTCTCATCGCATCACATCATTTCCGTTACTTGAAAGGGCTCTTTGGAAGCTGCACCGCGAGAAAAGAGGTTTTCCCTCCAGCTCAGCGAAGTGAGTGGGAAGCAGTCAGCCTGTATCTCCAGCACAACCGTAAGCGTATCCAGCTGAGCAGTCATTTCAATAAACTCCCATATTTGTGTAGACCAGCTCAGTTGTAGACAGATTCACCAATTTGTGTAGGCCTAATTAAACTCTGTGGCATGCCACTTATTTGTTTTTCAACGCGATGTAAGCACGTATAGTCCAAGCACGCTGCACCGGGCTCCTTGACATCCTCTGCATCATCTCTTTACATCATCCATAAACTAATCAGAGGAGGCTATCACATCACTCGTACCACATGATACCATTTACTTTTGGCAAACTCGGTGATTAAAATACCGTATTTTCCCCTAAAGGAATACAAGGAGGTTTTAAAAGGGTAAAATTATATATGGTTTCATTTATTCTGAAAAAAAAAAAAAAAAAAAAAAGAAAAGAAAAAAAAGACTTATTTTAAAACACAAAAGGCTTGTTGTTTTAAAGCAAAGTCAAGTCAGGTCAAAATATAAAAGTACCCTTTTCAATTCTAAAGTCTTCACAGCTGGTCATTCCCACATGCAAAAACTTAAATAACCTTTCAGGGATGTAGTAGGGCTAATGAAAAGTCCAACAAAGTGATAGATGTATTTGGACATAAATGTCACACCCAGTGGAATTAAAAGGAAATAAATAGTAATTTAACAGTGTTGGCAAGCTGCTTTTTTGATTATGTAGCACCACCAGCATATTTTACATGTGTATCACAGTCATGAATAAGCCAGACCAGACACATTCACAAACCAGTTTTGATTTCCTATTAAGCTACATGCTTATTTTCCTTCCCCCACCCTTTTCAGCTAATAAAGGAAGCCAAGGGAATGCACTGATCTCTTTTCTCTTTGGAACAAATGTTAACTCCAGATTCTCATGGTTGATTCTCACAGACTTGTAAAACTTCAGGAGAGAGAAAAAAAAAAATCTCTTCCTAATGATAAACCATTTTTGACAATTCAATTGTTTGTTATTTACTACAGACATAAAATCCTGATACCAAAGATGGCACTTAAAATTATCATCATCACTAGCAATGTGCCTGGGGCTAGCAGGCTTGAACCCCTAGTTCCTCGTTCAAGAGGAGTTAATGAGCAGGCAATAGTCAGGGTATTCTTCCCCATACTGCTTCCCTGCACAGAACGTGCTTCTGCCTGCCAAGGAAAAAGTTTTGACACCAATCTGATAGTTTAATGATATCCCTCCTCAAGAAACCGGAGGCAGGGAAAAGATCTTTGTCTCTGGCTTCATGGTGACTTCTGGAAGTAATATTAATTGACTCCTCCTTTTCTCCTCACAAGGAAGAACAAATCCTTTGAAATCCAGCCACTTCAGGTCATATCCTGATCTGTTGGTTTGATCACACCACGATGATTTTCATATCCCTCTTGTCCACGATTTTAACTTTTGCTTTTACAGCCGTTTAGACTCTTTCCTTCCCCACTGACACGCAGAAGCCTCTTCATCCTCACTTAGTCCAGAAACAAACCCAGTAGCTCTGGGTTTGAAAGTAAACTTCCCCTAAATAACTGTCTTCTCTTGTGTTCAGCTCTTCATGCATGTAAAGGGGATAACTTCAGTCTATAAGACAGCATCCTGCTCTTCATTCCAAATCCATGCATAAATAACTACTTTTGAAATTGCAGCTGTAAAAAGCCAGTTAACCAACTGGTCATGACTGGACGGCACCTGGTCACAGCTTGTTTACAGAAGACAGAGAAAATGGCCGTGAGACCACAAGATTTCACATTTGGTTAATATAAGGTATTATGTAGCTGCACCAAATTATGCACACATAAGCCATAACAGCTTTCTTAACCAGGGTATGCAGCATGGGGTCGATTACGGTGCAGGAATGTCTGTACAAAACTTAAGGCACATGCTGAGGTCTTCTGTGTCCTTTGGCATTGGAAGCTCCAGTCTTGTGTCTAAATTTCTGCCCTTCAAAAAAAGAACAACTCAGCTGATAAACCCCAAAACCTTCAGGGAGCCTAAACACAGAGATATTTACCCAGACAGACCTGAGATGCTCGGTCCAGCTCTGCCAAGGAAGAATGCCTCCTCTTTGAAAGCAGAAATAATGGATTTAGTTAAAAAACTCAACATGAGCTGGCAATGTGCGCTCACAGCCCAGGAAGCCAACCGCATCCTGGGCTGCATCCCCAGCAGTGTGGCCAGCAGGGCCAGGGAGGTGATTCTGCCCCTCTGCTCTGCTCTGGGGAGACTCCACCAGCAGTGCTGCCTCCAGCTCTGGGGGCCTCAACATAAGAAGGACATGGGCCTGTTGGAGTGAGTCCAGATGAGGGCCATGAAGACAATCAGAGGGCTGGAGCACCTCTCCTGTGAGGACAGGCTGAGAGTTGGTGTTGTTCAGCCTGGAGAAGAGAAGGCTCCGGGGAGACCTTATAGCAGCCTTCCGGTACCTAAAGGGGCTACAGGAAAGATGAGGAGAGACTCTTTATCAGGAGTGTAGCGATAGGACAAGGGGTAACAGTTTTAAACTGAAAGAGGGGAGATTTAGATATTAGGAAGAATTTTTTTACGCTGAGGGTGGTGAGGCACTGGCCCAGGTTGCCCAGAGAAGCTGTGGATGCCCCATCCCTGGAAGTGTTCAGGGCCAGGCTGGATGAGGCTTTGAGCAACCTGGTCTAGCCCAGGATCAGGAAGGTGTCCCTGCCCATGGCAGGGGATTGGAACTACGTGACCTTTAAGGTCCCTTCCAACCCAAACCGTTCTATGATTCTGTGCTTCTATTAAAAAAGGGAGGAAGACACAGCTGGTTAAGCTCCTTTCATTATTTCTTCCCATTCACCATCTCTTTTCCTGTTTTTATCTGTTAGATTTTAAGACTGCCACACTAGCGCAGCCTCTTCCTAGCACAACACACTGCAACCATGGAGAGCAAGGCACTTCATGCTTTTCCCTGTTTTTCCCTTTTGTACGTTTGAGGTGATGATCTTGCTGGCTTGCAAACTTGATGAAATGATTCAATATGTGCTCACAAGAATCATAACAGTATAGGCTATTCACAAAACTCATTCAGACCACTCATCTCACATTTGGAAAATATGTTTTAAAGGAAAAACAGGTCACACACCACAAAAGTGCTCCCTATGACAAGTTTATTATATTTATTTAGTACGCCTTGGTGAGGGGCTCTGAATTGTGCATACACAGACCTCATGACTCCTTGTCATAATAAAGTACAATATAATACACAGACAAGTGCTCCAGTGCCGTGACCTGAACACAGGAATGGAAGCTTAGTCCTCTTCTCTTCCATTACCAAATAATTCACTGTTCTTGAGGATTCATTTATCAACTCCTTGCTCAGCCAGCACATTGTTTCCTACCAAGTCCAAAACCATCACCTGCCCTTTCTAAGTCTCAGCATTCAGACCTCAGGTGAAGTTGGAAACCAAACAGCCTTTTAAGACCCATTTAAGTGCCATCATAAGCAATGTGTGGCCATACCATGAATATGTCTACTGTGGTCCCTGTCTTGCAAGCGTTGACCTAGCCATTTGTTTGCTTATGCTCCAGTCCTCCTTAACTTTATTATTTTGCCCCACAACATTTTGCCCCCAAAAGAAAGTCTGTGCTCAATTAGGGACTGACAAACTTATTTAAAAAAACACGTCATCGATTCCAGATGAACAGTGCAAAACATGTAGCATTCACAGATCAAAGACAAAGGACAGGGATGGAAAAAACCCCAAATACACAGTGAAAATCAGCACAAAGAGAAGATGTGAGAGCACGCAGAAAACAACGAGTGGCACAGACTAGGTTACCCTTTTGTGCTGCTTCAGTCATCGGAAGGATTTCATCATTTGCCTTGGACCTACCCAGTTTCAGGGTAGCGCTGCAAGGTGCCTCCACACAGGCTCTGCATGGCCAAAAGGTGGGAGCAGCCCCCAGAGAGGAGATGAGCAGCCCACGACTAGGGAAAACAGAGAATCTGTCTTCCCCTTTCTGGTTAAACACTCAAAGCGGTCAGTCAGCATGCCAACAGCTTCTCTGAGTAAAAGCGATCAGCACAGATAGACTTTTCCAACCAGAGCTCACAACCTCATTCGCCAAACCGAAGAAGAGCCACTTTGGGCTGACTTCAGCACTCAGGGGATGCTATAACCCAAACCCCAAGTCTTCCCAATTGCTTTTATACATTTAAACATATGACTTTCACCTAAGTCCTGCCATAGCCAGGACAGGAAACTCTGGATTATTCATAGAGAGATTTTATATCAGTTTGCATGACCTGTGAGACAGTATTTCAGAATACTTTCAGCACTGTGTAATGCTTCACGTGTTCAAAGCACAACTCCCATTGTTTATAGCTATACCTGAAGTCAACCAAGACTTTCAGAGAAAAATCAATGTTAGAAAGCAACATTAGTGAACAGGTGAGGAAAAAAGAGATTAGGTAATGTAATGCCACCCAGCACAGAAGGAGAAAATCCAATTCCATGTTTTTCCTGTAGCCATGGTGAGGATCAAGCTATCTATCTTCTCTTAGCCCATAATACGTTCATTACACACCTTCCGACCTCCTTGGTGAAAGCAGAAAGGTCCCATCCCTATTTAACCCAATTTCACTCCTGGAACAGCTTGCCTGCGAACACTGAAACAGGCACACCACCACTGAGAAAATTCCTGTGTCAACACTATGTGCCTGAGCCAGGGAGCAGCACGTCGTCTGGTCTGCCGGTACCGGTGAGGACACCTGAGGCCCGGGAATTAGACAAGGTTAAGTGGAAGCTGCTTAGGCTATATGAAACTGGCAAAGATATACAGTAGCAAGCTCCAAAGCTTAGCAGCAGTCATGTTTGGACTTTCCTTTTATCCCTCTAAATCCATTTCTAGAAGGTGCATTACAGCTTTTCATCCTGGGAAGTGACTCCTTGGAAGTGACTGAGCAATTTCTGTTGCCATTCCTCCTATTATGATATTTAGGCAGATTCTAAATTTTTTTTTTTTTTTTTTACATACAATCTCAAGCACTTTGAAGATAGAATAATTTAGCCTAAAAACACTCCTGGTTAAAGCATACCATTCTGTTGATGGGGAAACTGGCATAGAGACAATTAGAGACCTCATCAAAGCAAATTGAGTTGAGTTTTCAACAGATGGATATGCTGTTAAGCAATTCCACAGCCCCATTAGAAATATTGAGGTGTCTTCACACAAAGATTTTAGGAGTCAGCAAAAAACCTCTTCATCAGTTGTGCGTGATCTTACTTTATTTTGTCTGTGATGATCACCTGAGTTCTCTTCCAGCACTGAATTTGTACAGTTCAACACAAGACCTCGCCTGCTCTTTCGCTGCAAACTCCTCATCAGTTTCTCGACACTTCATGCATTGTCTTTCCATCATTCTGATGGCACAAAGGAGACAGAATGGTGCCAGAAAGAAAGCAAAGTCACCCAAATCCCCTGGTTGCAAATTTTAGGCCATCCATTTCCCCCATTATCTGCCCACTGGGGTCGGGGAGTAGCCCAGCAGAGGGTGACAAGGATATGGTACAAACAGAGAGCACTCTGATGTGCCTCCAGTGCAAACTGGAACTTCTTTAGCCATCAGAGAACAACCCTTACGCTGCTTTAATTTTCTGTTAACACCTACCAGTCTCACCCTGGAGCAGGAACCAGGCAACCTGGAAGGCTACTGAACGTCAAGCCCCAGCATCCCCTTCATCTGTGTACTCTCATGTCTGTAGCTATGTTGAGCAATTCAGCTATCCACTAACCAACCTTTAGACCTTCTTTAGAGGAGGGCATAGACCTTTTCTTATTCCACCATGTCAGAACACCCACTAGTTTTACAGGGAGTAAAATTCAGCATTAAGCACATAAAAAAGAGCTAGCAGCTCAGGACAGAAAAGGAACACCTTATCCAGCCCCAATTCTAGGAGAGCCAAGGCTATTGACAGGCCATAAGTTGGCACTAAGTAATGTGAAGAATGTTCACTAAATTGTATTTATATATAGAGAGAGAGTTATATTTGCTGAAGGAGTGGGATCTACTCAGAGGTCTTTTAGCCAAGTACTAGCTGATTTAAACTGTAGTCCAGACCTTTGTCATTTAAACAATAATAACTCAAAGTAGGATACCTTTAAGAATATATTTTATCACTTTATCACAAGTTATAAATATAATTGTCAGGTACAGTGATATTCTGCTATGCTGCTGCTACAAATGTTGGCCATTTCCACCTTCCAAGCTGTTATTTCTCTATCACACTCCCACCTGGAACAAACCCTCTCAGGCTGCCTGAATCAACTTTACTTCCAAAACCTTCTGTTCCAACAGACTGGTTTTTTATTCTTTTGTAACGCTTTCTTCTTAGAAATAAGACCATTATTGACACTTTTTATCTCGGAAAAGGCATTAGCACTCCCTGTTTCAAAATAAAATGTGCTTGTTTTGGAGGGAAAAGAATACTTTTCTGTTCAATGTAAACATAAAGAATGATGCTTCTTGTACAACGTTCATGTCTAAAAAATTTACAATTCTCAAATGTGTATGGTGTTGCCAGATGATACTCATAGAGAATGGCAATAAAAGTATGTCCAACCGGATACTATCCCTCTTCCAAAAGTGCTAACTAATCTTAGCTGTCCTTGTGATTTACAACAATACTAATGGAAGCAGTTTAGCAACGTGCTCAGGCAAGCAAGAGCGTGTGGACTAGGGAGAGGGAGAAATATCCTGCACTGAAGAAGTCTGCATTTACTGAAGGAAGAGGAGCATGTAAACATAAACCATGCACGAGTTGAATTAAAACACTCTGGTCCCTGTGTTTTCCTCTGTTTTTCTGTATATCAATTAGTGAGTACAAAAATTAGATTCATTTATACTGGGAATCAATCCAACAACTGTTGATGTCTGAAATACCAAGACCCAAACAGTTTTTTAAAACCAAATGGTTTGAAGTCTTATCTTGGGTCCCTTCTTCAGCTGATACAAAACTTTTCCAACATCATCCGTGTCAAAGGTCCAAATATAGCCTCCTGAATCCATTTAGCCCCATTTCTGCTGTTTTGTGATAACAACGCTCTATTTTGTGATAATAATGCTCCATTATGTTTATTCTTGGAAGCCTCTCCTCTCTCCCAGTTTCATTTCCATGTGCAACGCTTCCTTTTCCGCAGATGTTACATTATCACCAATTTATTCCTGCAGGATAGCTCACATAACACTATTTCTGCCAAGTCTAATAGAAATAGCACCTCACCTGAGATTGTCACATCTGCTAGGTTATTTGCCCAGTATTTTCCTCCCTTTCCGAGGGAAGACCGACGGCTATTGAAGCGTATGAGATGATAGATATTCCATATTGTTGCTTTTCTAGCTGTAACACTGAAGCAAGAATACTGGTTTTGTTTTCTCAGGACTTAGCTTTCGTTGACCATTGTTTCTCACTCTTTTGTTTCCTGCTTGGTGGGCTCCTTTCCACAAACAGCCTGGAAGGGTGAGTCAAGGAAAACTGTGAGGCCACAGGGGAAATCAAAAGGCATAATTACAAATTACACAAACAGTGAATGAAAGTCTTTCCTTCCTCAGGCCCTTTACATATCTAAAGGCTCAGATGACTGAAATGCTAGGATTAATTAAATGTAACCCCAGCGAATTCTGCAGAAGCTATGTAGATCTCTGTTTTCTCACCTTAACTGTAAGAAAACTTAAGAGATTAGAAATGGCAGAATATTTCTGTTTCCTATTACATCTGATTGAAAAAGAGTGCTTTTTTTTCAGGCAAGCATGAAAATGGAGATGAAAGGGGAATTTTCCACTAAAAAAGATACTTGATTGTGATTAGGGAAAGGGTTGGGAATAAATCAAAGCAGAAGAAGTTGCTGCCAACCTGCACAAATGTTATCGCTAATTGTCAAAATTCAATCAAGTAGGAGAACAAATACATGACTCTTGTCTCTAATCAGGGTCTGTGGTAGTTAACAGATGACAGAATAACACTTGTCTGCTTAAAATGACCAGCTTCTCTTCCACTGTGGGTGAACTTCTGAACCATGACCCCTCCTTTGCTTGTGCCCAGGGCAGAAGAAGTCCCTGTCACTGTACAGCAGCAATGATCGGGTAAAACAGCAAAACTGAAGAGGAAAGGCCACTTTCCCAGCTAAAAAAATCTCGTTCCTGCTGCTTTCTGCTTTTAAACAACATCTTGAGAAAGTGCATGATTCCCTTTGGTTCTCCAGCCCCAGGCTCTCTGCAAATAGCAAGCTGGCTATCACATTGAGCATAGCTAGGACAAAAAAGCGGATCTGCTCTTCATACAAAAGTCAGCCGGCCTTTGTTTACCAAGTGTCCTTTTGTTAGCAGAAGCTTTCATCACTTGCACTGGAATAATGAAGGACATGCAAACTACAGTGTAACCTTACCAATCTATTCTCATGAAGAGCTCAAAAGTCAAGTCCCCAGCTGTCTCTCAAAGAAATGCATGCAGAGAAGGATATGAACTATCATTTTAGAGATGCAGTAGAGATGCCTAAATTCTCACATTTTTAAATTAGAACATCTGTTAACAACGTGGCAAAAGAACCAGGTCTACAGGCTGGTTTGTAATTCCATGTGACTGTGATAAGGCTATTTGAACAATGCCCAGCCTCATGATTAGGTATTAATTTTATCAGGATCAGACAGTAGCTGTGCCAAATCACTGTTGCCAGATGAAATGAAAACAATTGTCAAGGAGCATCTTATGTCATGTCACATTTACTTATAGTAGACATTTTTCTGGCGGTCTGGGCATTGAAACAAACAATTTCAGTAATAAGAGTCCATACAGATTTTTGAAGTACATAGTTCTTAAGCCATCAGATTGGTTAAATTGGTTAACCCATTTTCTTCATTAGCTAAAACCATATGCAAACTGCGCTTTGGATTAAATGTCGTTGTAGACTATGAACCATATAAACCAGCGCTTTTCACCAAACCAGCAGGGACCCAAGAAGGAGCAGGACTCTGCCCTTCATTAGGATTTGTCATCAGTGTAAAACTGACATAACTCTTCCTTAAGCAATATATTTAGGAAATATTTTAAAACCTCAAACATTTCCACCAGAAATGCCAATGCTGCCAATAAACTTGAATAACGTTTCTTATCTAGATTAGCCACCTGCATGTTTCTGTGGGATACTAGAATAAGACCAACTGCACTTGTCATTGAGGAAGATGGCAGTAAGACTTTGAAGTGTCGTCACTGGTGCTTGTAGAGCACCCAGTGAAACACACAATTCTTGCTACAGAAGGAATATAATTAGCTTTTATGCTCCAAGCTTCGCTTCTGGTTCCAGGAAACAAGCTCCAAAGAGACAACTCTGAAGTCTTGTAGCCCTCGTTCTCAGCGATCAGTCCACGGCACAGGGAAATATGCTTTCTAATACTGCGTGTCTCCCCTGACTGCTCACAAAAGGAAATTTTTCCAGCTGTGGATGCTACAGAGAAACATACTGCTTTTTAACTTAACTTGCATCAGCATTGTGTTTAGCACTACAAATTCAGGGTTTATTTCACGGTATTATGACAATTTTGTGAAGGGGGTTGTTATCATCACAGTCACATTTTCATGTGCCACAGCACTTGTGAAAATCCCAGCCCGTATGCTCACTTTGGAACATTTGACAAAAAATTCTAGTAGATACCACTGTGGTTGGCTAGCCTGCAGCTCCAGAATTTTGGACCAATACAACCACTTTCAAACTTTTCCTCTGACCACTAATGTAGTCCTGTGGAACTCATAAATGTTCGCTTTTTTCTAGTTAATATGGCCCAGCTGCAAAACACTTACTGTGGCTGTGCAGATTCAGTGACATAGTCCTGCAAGAGACATTAACTGCATGTGATGCCCTATATGCAGTAGACTTTCACTTGTTTGTGCCTTATGAAACAAACACTGAATTCATTCTAAAATCTGAGCTTCTTTGGTGTTTTTCATCCCTTCTTCTTTGGTGTCTTTGTTATCCTCCTTCCCCAAAAATGTTTTTACAGATTACTGTAATTTTTGCAATTTCATTTGATTCAAGATTTTGGAAAATGGTATCTACCTAAGACCAGATAGAAAATACAGACCAATATAACCTGCAGTAGACATCATGAAGGTCTTCAGCCGTAGAGGTCATCATGGGTTAAATGTAAGGGGAGCAATTAATTGTCTTTAAAAGCCGGGGGCATCTGAGCTGTCTGTGCTGGCTGGTGGGTGTCACACAGGATCTGTGCCTTTGCAGAGCAACAGCCAGAAAAAATATTCAGAGTTGCTGTGGCCAAGATAAGACACAGACATTTGGGCAACAGAAACAACACAAGGTGTCTGAAGCCAAGGCAGGTTCTGATGAAACACCATTTATGATTAGAGGTGACAGGAGCTAGACTTCTTCCCCTTCTCTCTGGAAAAAGTTTCATTTCTGAACTGGATTTTGTTCCAAAGTAGAACAACTTACCAGTTTGGGCGAAAAAAAAAGAAGAAAGATTAAAGAAATACTTTTTTATAACAGAATAACCTAAAACATTTTGAGCAGGTGAAGAGAGAGACAAGGACAGAGACCTTGCATGGAGAGTGGATAAGCATGGAGAAGTCTCACAGAGTCAATGTTTCAAGTGGGAAGGGGAACGTTAGTGGAAAGATCACTTACGTGTTGGTGAGCTAACAGTCAGGAAAATAAGCCCACTGCTTATTCACCACAGTGAAACCTTAGTTTCACTTTCATTAACCAAGGCCAAGTGCCTTGATAACAAGCACGTGATGAGAACCAAGGTCCAAGTCCTAAGCAGAAGGACAGCAGCGGCAGGAAGGCATAGGAAGGCAGGAAGGCAGGAAGCATAGTGTGCTGTTCCTTGGTATGTAATACAGCCTGAAAGGACATTCTAAAATATAAATATATGAACTCCCAGAAACCTGTTACACATTTGAAAGCCATTTTTCATAAATGCTAGCACCTGAAGTCTGGGGACTGCAGGAAAGTCAAGGTCAGACTTTTCACCCCGGCTACAATCTACAGACCTGCATTTCGGAAGGAAAACAACAGGAATGAAAATGACAGCTAAAATGCCAGGTTTTCTCGAACAGCAAATCCGTATTTGAGCACAAACAAAGCTACACTGATTTATGCTGCTGACTCTCTCCCATAAGTGCTGCTGACATAAAAGACTCCCCACCTACGAGTGCTTAACAGCCCCTTCCTCCCTGCAGCACAAGACTGGCAGGAAATTCCAGCTACCCAAGAAGCTGAACTCCTGAAATGAAAGCTACCATTCAGAAGAAGTTGTGCAAGGAATAAGTGCTGAAGCTTAGCGTCTAAGAAATATCTGCATCGTAAAATCTTTCAGATTTACCTTGGTGGGATTTTGGCATAGGAGAATCAAAGTTCATACCTAGGTTTCTCCCATATTAAATATAAACCTACCAGTATTTCTGTTGTGAAACCGTTAGATGTGATTCTGATTTCGTGTTTATTGTACCATAAATCTAGCAGGGGCCATTCTGATGGAGGGAGATACAGTAAGACTGGGGTCACACTGTATTTGAAGAAAATTCCAGCATACTTCATTCCTTTTTTTTTTTTTCAAGGCCGGACTTGCACGAGATAGATGTTGTAATGATTTATGAACATCCACACAGCAAAGACTGTAAAGAAAACCCTTGTATCACAAAGCTGCAGATAATCCTGAGCCCTAGAATTTAAGACTGTTCTATTACCAGTATTTCCCTGGCCATTTTTTTTTAAATAGTAGGCTATTTTTTCAATTCTTTTCCTACAGTAAATCCTATTTCAAATGATATGCAGGGAAACACATTCTGGAGAGTAAATCACTGTAACAGCCTTCAGGATATGAAGCTTCAGGGTGGGTCCACGAATGAACTGCTGGCTGGGGAGAAGTCTGAGGAGACGTTTTTAGGACCATCCAAGTTAAATTGGAAAATTGTGTAATGCCACTGTTACAAAGTACGTCCAGAGACATATGTATCCTAAAATCTTTCAGATTCATTCTGGGGAGAAGTTCTCCCAAAAGAATGTAATGTCATGCCAGTGATAATGCCAGATGACATACCGACACTGCAAATCCATTTACAGTGTGGATGAATCCTTATTCATAAGCTCAACTTCACTGTTGTTCTTAAATAGTAGGATAGCTACATGTACCCACTCCTTTATTCATCTTGTCTAGTTTGTCAGCCCCTTCAGCTATAAAATCACAAAAGATGGTTTGTGGGTTTTTCCATGCACTTACTAAAATTGTAACCCATCTCTGCTTTCTTGCTGCCTCTATCTATCCATCTTACTAGAGTATTCCCCAAGCTGCTTCAAAAAATAAAGTGGTAAAAATGTACAGAGTAATGAATCAAATGTAAAGGAAGGTATCTATAGTCTCAAGCTGCCTTATGATATTCTTACGCTATTTATTATGAAGCATATTTTTTTCCTGGTGAAGAAAACAGACGACTCCTCTATCTAAAACACAACTTGGTAGCAGAGCCAGGTACTAGACTTTAATCACCATTTCTACAGGCTCCTTTCAATACAGGCTTTTAGTCTGCGCACAGTAATCCTGTGAGTCAGTGAATAAATTAATTTTTAATACATTTGTAGATGATGTGAGATGGAAAAAAAAATATTTAAAAAAAATTATGCATAATATATTTAAATTGGCTGACCTAAATTACTACAGTCTAATGTCAAATGTTAATGGCATGACCTAAGACAGAGGTTCTTGGTTTCTTATCAATGACACAACTTTCTCAGTCATGTATTAAGCAGTTATTAATTAATTAGTGGAAAAAAATAACACCAACCTCCTTAGTGAATATTTTACAAGCAATAAATGACTTTTTTTTCACATCTCATCAGAGAAGGACATCTTGGCAACATGCATTATAATTGTGCCCGTCTTGTCAACTGGACTGTTGACATCATGAGGTGAGGCTGAGAAGAGCCCATATTAGATCTATGACAAGACTTAATCTAAGCCAAGATTTTCCTAGGCAAGATCTAATATATATGTTTTAAGTAAAACTTTCAAGGGTAAAAAATTGTATCGTATGATGATTTACTCCATCAATTCAGACATCATGAACTCATGCTAGCATAGGTAATTGCATGACTTTTTTCACTTAAAAATGTGAAACAAGTTTAGATTTCTTAAAATAACTAAAATTAAATCATACTGTGCCATGATTTGCGTTATTACTATGAACAAATTTAAACAGGATTTAAAACATTACAGTCCAATATTCCAGACATAACGCAATAGCAAACCAAAATGCCTTCTTGAAAGGGGAAACTGCTTTTCTAGTCTCCAGAAAAGGTCGCAAAGGAGATTTAGCTGAGATTTTCTTTGGACCGTCAAAAACTCCTTCGCAGGACCTATCATAAGAGGCTACTGATAAAACCCCCGTGGGCACAAGGTGAAAGACGTAGAACAGCCATAGGTCAGGGCCTGCCTGTGAGATGGAGAAACACGAGCATCCACAGCCACAAGTGATAAGATTAACAGCACAGTTCCTAGATGCTAGAAGGCAGGCAGAAGATAAAATAAAATTATTTGCCTTAGTTAAGGATAACGATGCCTGCAAAAGATTTCAGAAAGCCCCAATGCATGTGCAATAAAAGGCGTGTTGGTGGGCATTACCTGAACTACTCGTAAACCTCACCGGGAATTTTCAGGATCAGGTCAGAGAACAGCTCCCTCCAGAGCTGTCTTGCTTCCACGTAGGAAGTACATCAACGACACCAGTCCTTCCCTTACTCCTGAGCTCTTAAAAAGTACCAAACCCTAAATGCAAGGTCGACGTTAGCATGCATGTGATGCGCAAGAGTAAAAGAAGGTTACATTTTGGCAGTCATCTTTACGGTATGTGTGGGCTATCCCAAACAGCTCTAACTTGATTCTCACCCAGCAATAGAAGGTATTTACATTCTCCTTTTGTCAGTCTAGATAACTTGCTCCTTTGGGCCAGCTATTTTTCCTGTTCTTGGCACCAGCTCTCCCCTTAGTGAGTATTATAATGTTCAGCAAAAGAAATCCAGCTGGTTGAATGAAGACTCTACATAAATTAAATAGGAAACTTGCAGCATGCCAGTTTTTCATCTAAACAACATGTACATTTAAGTCTGGATAACAAAAGCTCTTATGGCTTCAAGATTTCATTTATAGGCACTTCTGACAAAAGACAATTCAAAATGTTAACAGTTTTACATCTATTTTATCTAAAAGTAGCCTGAGGCAATATAAGCCTAAAACTAGGGGAATCCAATAGTTAGCATCTGAGAAATGTAGAATTCTGCTGGTCTTTTAAATAGTTCCACAGAAAGAAACAGTGCTAAAAAGTAGAAGAGTTTACCACCTTCTCTTTGGGCTGAGATCTACCTTATACCACCTATCAGTGGTCAAACGCTCCCCTGTCTAGGAAATTTTCTTCACCAAAACAAGTCCCTCAAGTCCTCTTTGGTTCTTCAAATGCTTTGTTGACATAAACAAAGCAGAACAAGGATGACCATTTTGCCCATATTAACCAGTTGGAGTTTTGTCCCCCAAAGTTCTATCATGTTAGCCAAAACATGTGTGAAATATGTCAACTAGGAGGTTCCTAATATTTTGTACAATACTTAATACCTAAGTCGTACTTTGTAAAAATCATTGCACGAATAGAAACTTTATTTCATTTTTTCTTGCTGTTTTAGATAATATATAACAACAGCTTCTTTTGGGTTATTTTTTTCATTCTTGCTTTGTCTTCTTTTCCTTCCTTAGCATAATAATACTGGACAAGGAATATAGAGGTAAGGCTAAAATTACAGTATTTCTTCTTTATCTTCATTGTTTATTGTACTAAAATACAGCACAGGACTAGAAAATGTCTTCAGATTAGGTTTTAGAAAGTTAAAAATATTTTTTTCATCTTCAGTGGGGTTTTTCAAAGGATTGTAAAGGAATTAGGAGACTCAAACTAAAATTTTATAGAAAGTAGTCCTAGTCACATTTATGTTGTGGGTTTGGAAAGTCCCTGCTGTACCATTTCTTGTTGCTCTAATACAGTAGAAACACAAACAGGTGGGTTAGCAGGACTACCCTTGCTGATTTGCAAGAAACCAGCTCTGATCCCAGTTGTCTCAGAAGACAAATTGCCTGTTTTTGTTCTTCAGTAAAGTACCAGTGATTTTGAAGTTGCATTCATGGATTGTGAAGAATCATTCCAGTGCCACAATCCAAAACCCAAATTCTGCCCTGTGGCATCCGTAGTGGGAGGTGTCCTTATTTGTAGACAGTCAGCATTAGTCAAGACAAACAAATTAAGCTTCTCCTTTCTCATCCACAGTTCCTCCTCCGCAACACTCCTTTTCTTCTACCATTTTACCTGGGCATGAGCAGAAACTATTTTGAACATTCAAACATTATCAGTGTGGTTTAAGGTGGTAGGAAATTCACACTGCCCATTTATTTTGATGGTGTAAACTTCTGAGCCAAGGGAAGGATAGGCATTTTCATGGAAAGAACCAGGGTTTCGCACAAAAAGTGTCATATCTGTCAATGTTTCAGTTTTTCAAAGGTACGTACTATTTTTCTATGATTCTATGCTCTTTCTTTTATTCTATACTTGTTACTGTGAGGGTGGTGAGACACTGTCCCAGGTTGCCCAGAGAAGCTGTGGATGCCCCATCCCTGGAGGGGTTCAAGGCCAGGCTGGATGGGGCTTTGAGCAGCCTGGTCTAGTGGGAGGTGTCCCTGTCCATGGCAGGGGGTTGGAACTGGATGGTCTTTAAGGTCCTTTCTAACCTAAACCATTCTATGATTCTATGATTTGGAATTTTCTATGCTGTTTCTTCCTTCCTTTCAACTGCCCACATGGATTTCCAACAGCCCACTGTCTTTGGTGCTAGATACGCCTGCTGTGAGTTCATTATGATTAGTGAGATAATACAAAAGGTATTTTGTTCTGATTCAGTCAGCATGTAAACCCTTTCTGGCACAAAAGTTGCTGTGAGTAAGAAGTGGGAATTCTATCTTCTGTGAATTCTCTGTTGGTGAATTTTGGACTAGGTAATCCAAGAATAAATCGGATAGTAGCATGATTGGAACAAAGTCACTAACATTGACTAAAAATGTGCAGCATTGGACTGGGTCTTCTGCTCTAAGGGCTAAGCTTTTCTTATTTATGCATATAACTAGGCTCAATGTGGCTATGCAGCAGGCTGCTGCTTTCATTAACCTGCATAGGTTGGACATAATCTGCATAGCACGGACAGGCATTACCTCCACAGATCATTAACCACACACCGGTATCTTCTACAGCCTTCTAGACAGATCAAGTAGTGTTAGCTAATTTAATTCACAGAGAATGTGATCTTTAATTTCTTACATGTCCAAAAGGCCACTAAAATGGGAGACAATTCTTTCCAGATCTTCGTGTCACTCTCGGACTCCTCAGTACCAATGTACTTTCCAGTTCTGGGAACACCCAACACGTGTTCACGCGACAAGAGGCTACCTTGGCAACTTGCCTCTGTTTCCCAATCCATAGCTCCCTTAGCACTGTGATTCTGGGAAGAGCTGTTAGTGGGAAAGGCTCGCTGGGCAAGGGAGGCTGTCAAGGAAGGAGGTGGAAGAAATGGGAAAGTTTGAGGGAAATGAGCTGATCACAAGGCAGAGACTTCCAGGATAAGAGTCAGATCCTTACTCCAAGGAAAACTTCTTGTTCAGAGTCAGAAGAAAGTGAATCTTTACCAACATCAGATGAGATCTTGGCATGAGGAAGCTCCAAGCGCCTAAAGGACATCAGTTCTGAAAAGTAAAGACGGTACTCAGTGATTCAGTATTCCTATAGAGCAGAATTATAATGTCCACAAAATAAAATTGCCCACCTCCCCAGTTCCCCAACACTCGATGGTATGTCACTGTATCACTGGTTTTACTAAAAAAAAAAAGGAAGTCCAACTTTCTTTAGGGAAAGCATTAGCATTACATGGATTTCCTATTTATCTACTTTGAAAAGTTGTAATAGAGTGAAGATGGATGGGAACTTGATCTTCTTACAGGAAGCGTTGATACTTATACTCATCAGAATATTTATTCTCATCAGCGATTCTCTCACTAAGCAGGTTCTTTCCCCACGATGTCATCTTTGCCATTCTCAGCTGTTGGTGTGCAAAGAGACATGGCACAAGGAGTGAACTGGAAACGCTAACTGTTACACTGACATTCATAGGCACATAATTTCTGCAGGATATAGGAAATAATTATTTATTTTTACTGCAGGCTTATTACAGAAAATTGATTCTTTCCTCAATTTATCCAGAATAAGATACAGTCTTCAGACAAAGGCATACTTTTGCTAAGAAAAAAAAAAAAAAAACCAACACTAAATGTGCTTTTTGTTTTTATTTTTTTGGAGGAATTAAAACAAGGACTTCCCTGTTGCTGGCAGTGGTGTCATGTGCAATAATCTGGTCATTGTAAAGCCATATCTGGTCCTAATTCCCAACCCAACACCAGATGTTTCCAAGGCATGTTCCCTTGCAAGTCTGCTTCGCTGGAGAACAATAATGCAAGGATTTCAGCTTCCATGTTTCAGCACCTCATCATGGTTGTTAGAGAATGGTGAGAGGGATTTGAGAGCTGTAATGCTGCCAAAGGCGGCTGCAGTGGCCAAGGGGGGGATTTGCAGGAGGTTGAAGCGGCGGCCGCAGGCTCAGCCCTCGGTGGGGCTGGGGCAGCTGTGGGAGCTGCTGCGCCTGACCCAGGGTCAGTGGGTCTCTCTCCCAGAGCATCCCATGAAGGCATAGCAGGACCTGGCACCCCTCCAGCCAGTGGTCTCCAGCAGCCGGACACTCTCACACGGATCAGGTTGTGGGAGACTCATGCTTCCAGCCAAGCCCCAGTAATTTGGAGGAGCCGGACTTACCGATGGGGCAGAAGATGTGAGCAGTACAAGCAAGCCACTGTGCTGTGGGGCAGCTCCTCATCCCAAAAAGCTCTTGACAGTTGGCTTCACAGCTCCTTTCCCCACGATATCCCAACAGGTGCCCCTCGGCAGCTGGCAGCCGGCGGGGGCACAGCCTCCAGAAGACCTCCAGTCCCTGTGTCTGGCGGAATAAATTGTGTTTTCTCTTCTTCTGCCTCTCCACGTTTAGCACAGCTTACAAGGACGGCAAAGCAGGGCTGATTGATCTCCCCGTTGTGCGTGAGCCCTGTGCGAGCAGCAAGGAGCATGCATACGGAGCTCCTTCATTAAAAAAAAAAGGGTGATCGCAAGCTCCCCTCCATGTCAGACCAGAGGTGCTGGCTCTCCTCTCCAGCCACAACTCTCCTCCTTGCCTTCAAACTCTTGCAGAGATCAGCCCCAGCTCCCAGCACCCTCCATGCATTTTTGGCTGTGTCCCCCCAGGCAGGTTCACCTCACCTCACGTAGAAACAGATGAGGGTGCAGGATTTTTCCTGACACAAAACCGTTGTCTTTTGCACATCGCGATGGTGGTTTGTTTGACATACACCTGCAGTGTATATTGTGAATTGGGATGGACCTTCCTGTGCATATTTTCATCTATATGGACGGTGTAGTCTTTCCCACCAAATAAATTATAGCTTAGTGACACCTTCCCCCACAACTGTGAAAATGCTGGTCTTTAGTCTGTGCAATAGGTTTAAGTTCCCACACTGCTTCAGCAAAATGAATGACTTTCAGAAATCATCCATATAAAATATTGATTTGAGTAAATCAAGAGTCAGGCATAAAAATAAATCACTTCTCACCATATCTTTCACAGGAAGGAACTCAACTGTTGATGAGTTATTTGGGCCATGAAGTCTCTGGAAAAGAATAGAGCAATACTGAAATGCATATGGCTCCTTTCTTAGCGATAGAAAACATTTACCAATATCCCCCAAAGTGGGAATCACAGGGCTGTAAATTAGATGCAGAAAGTTGCAGAAATGGACAAATATATTTCGTGTTGGTACATGCCATGAAGGCACATATCATCTTGCTCAAGTGTGTGTGCAAATACCTGTCATTTTGAAAGACCTCAGTTGTGATGTAATGACTCAGGCATGAAAAGTAGGGGACTTCCCCGAGATTCAGTAGGTCTACCTGCAATCAGGTAGGCACAGTCTCGCTGTGCCTTCTCTCCGAAATAAAACGAGCTTGTTTGCTGAGCAGGATTTATAGCTGAGCTATAGACACTTATACCTTACACACAGGTCACAAGGGTTTTTTCTAGCAACAGAACGGACATAGCCCACTCCTGCTTTGTTGTGTCATACCTATAACAATATTGCTGCTCAAAATCATGTAAATAGAGAAATCATTGAGTACTCCCATGAACTTTATCAGCCTCTGACCAAAGGTTTTATAGGTGCTAGAGAGAGATTAAGTGTACTAATTGTGATTTATCATTAAAGCTGAATGCTTAAACTTGTCTCTTTTTTTTTTTTTTTATTGCACTGCAGTAAAAAACCTTGAAGTCCCAGCTGAGTCAGGCTGTATTTTACTAAGCCCAGTAAAAGCAGTAGGACACCATCTTACTAAACAGCTTACAGACAGCATTTTAAAGGACCAGAAAAATAACACTTTAAAGAGCTATTAATGAGAGCCTAATAGCAGAAGGATTTGCAAAACCCTCATGTCTGGCTCTAGATCCTTCTGCTAAGTGCTACTGTTTTTCCACCATCATTTCTACTTTGATCTGAACGCCAGTGCAGTGAAGGAGAGAGGTGTGTGTTTCTCTCCAGAATAAGTGGTAGTACCTGCAAAAGTCTCCCTGATGTAACGCATCGCCACCTCTCCTATAGGATAACAGGTCTCTCCTTCCACATTCAAATCATGCTTCATCCAGTGATCAGAGCCATGAATAAGAGGTTCATCAAACATGAAGTAAGGCACATCACTGCACTGCTCTGGTCTTTGTGTCATCTCCACAAGCCTTCTACTCAGCTGCAAGTGGAGTACCATCTCCACCTGGCGCTCTGCCTTTCCAGCTGGGCACTGCCATGGCACATTGCAGCTGCTCTGCCAAGTGACACCAGTCACAGAAATGAGGGAAGTGTCTTATCCTAAGGCTGAGGTGTAAGAAAAAAATAAATTACTCGCACCTGGATCCCCGTTGGACTGACATTTGAGTGGTCCTGATTTAGAAATTTCACATCAGGTCCTGACCATGCTCACTCAGATACAATAACATTTCAGTAACTGTGTGAATCGAGCTATGCAAATCTTCCACAAAAGCAGAAATTCCCACCAAATACTTGACATATCAGATTTGTAATATAAATAATTTTTTATAAAATATAAACTCTTATCCTGTGTCACTGATAGCTAGTAGATTAAGTTCTTGGTGGAAAGATTGTTTTCCCTTTAGGATCTGTTACTGGGGAGGAAACAAGAAGGAAAAAAAAAAAAATCCTCAAACCAAGACAACTTAATGATCAAAAGAAATAAAGAAAAGCACAATGGGTCCACAAAAGGTACATCAGCACACCTCTAGGAATTATAGCCTCTAATTCAGGTCTGGCCCAATGTAAGCTTATGCTGATATCATCTCAGCATCCACAAAAACCACCTTTATGTCTAGCTGGGCACATGGAAGCACACATCTTGGAGGACGACAAACTCCCTTGCTGCTACAAACTTCTTTAAGCACGTGGTTCTGCTTTCCTTGTCTTCTGCTACTCCATCTCTCTTCCCCTGTTTTTCCACTGCTATGGATGAACTGCTTGAATTACTCCAGTCTCATGCGGGATGTCATGCCCACGTGCAGAGGACATTCAGGTCTCCTCACAGGCATGAGATGAAGTTTATAACACAAACTTGTCCAGTGTGCACACACATGCAATGGGTGGGAATTGCACTGTGGGCAAAGAAGCTATCTCCTTGCTGGGCACTGCAGCCCACCCTCTGCAGCTGCTTCGGCTTTTATGGCTGTTGTCTTCCCTCCCCTGCTCTCATGGTTGCTTTTTTCCCCCTAATCAACACTAGAGAGTGAACAGCCCTTGCTCTGTGAGCTCCCGCGCTCCTGCGCTCTGTCACGGCACTCAGGCAGCCCCTTGTCAGCAGGGTGGCGGAGAGCCTCGCAGGCATCAGCTTATTAATCCTCACACCACCCCAACGATACGAGCAGCTATTATTATCCCTGGTTTAGTGGGGGAGTGTGGAGGGGAGCGGAAACTCTTCCAGATTAAGCATCGCAACCCAAGGTCATGCTGGAAGCACGGCCAGGCTGGTCTCTTACTCTCTTGTTTCTAGGTCCTCCAGAAGGACACAACAATGCCTCCTCGCAGCTGCGAAAAACTTATGTTGTTTGACAGTACTTACACCCGTGGAGCAGCAGGCAGACCTGTAGACATTTTAATATAAGCATTAAATTCATTTGAGAAAACCAGGGAGAGCATCCTCCAGTGCACAGGGCACAGAAATGGGCATCTTCAGGTCAGAATAATTAGTCTCAGCAGACTAATCTTGGGTGGATCATTTGTTTTGCCTTGGCTCGCTTTGGCGATGAAGTTCACCATGAGTAGAAAGCCATGCTGTGTTAGATGCTTCCCCTTTTGGGATGGCCAGGCTGTGCCCTTGAAACACCCTTGGGGCGGAGGGGACATGGGCAGCCAAGGACGGGCCTCGGGACGCTGCTGCCACCTCGCACCATGCGCACCATCAGGGTTTGCTCTGCCTTCCTCCCGCACAACCCCCTGGTAACCCAAAGCACTAAAACCACACCAGGTGAAAGCTCCGATCACATCACAGAAGAGACCAGCGTTGAGCAGAAATGTAAGAAAGTTGTAGTTCTGAGGGCAGGAGAGAGTTAGTCCAATCCCACTAGTAAGTGGAAATCCAATCACTCAATTTCTTCCTACCTGCATGTTTTCCACCTGCAAACGGACACAATGGCTGCATGGGTGTCCAGCCATTGCAGACGCATGCTTTTCTGCAACAGGATATTCAAGAAGTTCAGATTTTATTCTGCCTCAAGATAAAAATAAAATGCTGAAACTCTTTTTTTTTTTGCTGTTCTTGCAAAATTAAATCTGTGTATGCCTAAAAACAAATAGCCTGAGTTTTCAAACTCATTGCAAATACAAAATTAAGGCACCTTAATATGGCTATATTTGAAAAAGCAGGCAGATGTTTAATCTTTCATGAAAGATTTCGGCAAAGACATTTTCACTCTCCACCCAGATAGTTTGATGCAGTCCAGATGTTTACTGTACGATGGGTGTGTACCTTCTGTCTCTGATGAAGAAACCAGCCCAGACATCCTTGGGTTCCTTTCCTTTTAGAGCTTGAGAGGATTTAAACCTGTTTTATTCTAGTCCATCTACTCGCACTATCATTAGAGATGGGCAAATCGCAATGGGAGTGAAAGGCTGGCTCAGGTCAGTTCTGAAAGTTTTGTTGCCCAGGGAAGTTCAGCCAAAACATTCATGTATTACAAAGTTTTTAGCCTGCAAGAATACAAGAAAGCCAGAGTGTTACATTTCTGGCTGTGCAAAAAATATTCAGAGAGCAGCCTTTGTTACGTGTTTTTATGCCAAATCAGAAAGGTAGAGGTACACAGCAATGACAAATTAATTAAAATCTGAATCAAAAATTTGCCACTCTGGGCAAGCTTACATTTTGCTCTGAGATGTAAGATGAGTCACACTTCATCTCATCTGCTCAGCTTCAAGCAGTATGTCCTTTGTGTTTGATCAACAGCTCCTTTATTTACCTTAGGAATTTGCCATCTTCAGAAACACGCATCCATTTCATTTTCGTGGCAGCATAAGCTGTCAGCGCTGTCGGTGTGCTCTCTCAGTGCTCCCTCACAGCATTTAAGCTGTTATTCTGCTAATAGACGGTACAGGTCATTGAGAAAGTCTGTAGTTGCTTTTCATGTGATGACAAATGTCGCACAGAAGAGACATGGTGCAGCAGAGGTTCCTTTGTTATACCTGGACATTCCTTGCACGGAACACCTGGGAATATGGACAAAGAAGATGGTTAATCCTTTTCTCAGCATGCCAGCTAAGGGTTGAATATATCTTCCTATCCTGCAGTAATCCAAATTTTAGTGCAAAGTACATCGTATGAAGTATATGCTATTTCAAAGTAAGAACATGCCTAACAGTGGTTACCAGAGAGTATCAAAGATGCTGTAAATCCCCACCTCAAGTCCCCCGAAATTGTTCGTATGATTGTACCTTTTTCATTAAATAGAAATTATTCTGTGAATTTATTACAATATCAGCATCATATTGAATCTGTTGCATGCCTGCATAAATCAAGCGTTTGTATTTGACTGAAGACAATATTTACCTCATCATACTCACTCTGTACATTGAAAACGGTGGAATGATAAAAAAAAATAAAACTTTCTAATTCAGCTAGTAATTAGCATAGCAAATTGCTCTTTCCCTTTCAGACATGGTAACTTGCGGTTTTTATCAAAACCAAGGAAATCACAAATAAGCAGAAACGCTCTGATATTAAAATAGATTTTGGCTACATTCTAGGTTCACCAGGTTGTGCAGTTGTGCAGAACAAAGGTGTGTGTATTAGCAAATCCAGGAAGATGCATAATGATAAAGCTACCAAATCATTAGTGATGATCTTATTGTCACTGCTAACACTGTCAGCTGTAGTAGTAAGAGCCTGCAGAATTCCATGCAAATGCAGACAAACCTCCAAGTTACATTTTTATAATTAAGAAACCATTCATGTAGGAAAGGAGGAAGAGCAAAATGAGGAATAAATTATTTGCTTGGCATTTCATAGGGCCTGTAGAATGCCAGAGTGACTGAATTATCACACATATAAGCAAGATAAGGAAGTAAGCCAGAGCAGGGTAGACAAATTTATTCCTAGTGTCACTCAACACTCTTGAAATAAAGAGTTTCATGAAGGATAAATGCATGCTGTTCTGACTGCATTGTGGAACAAAAAGACCAACCCTTCCCCCATTATTAATTCTTGTGTTATCACATAAACAATGAAGAGGGAAACTAGAGAAAGGGTGAGTAATAGTGGGCACATTCATGTACGTGAATGCCCTTGTAAGGCCACTCTATCATATCTGAAAGCTCGTGGAAACTGAGAGAGGTCCCTCATGAGCAGAGAATGGCAAATCTTGCACTCATCTTCAAAAGAGACCAGAAGGACCATCTGGAAATCTATAAGATTATCAGCCTTTGGTCTATGGGGAAATCACAGTGCAAGTCTTCTCAGAGCACATTTCTGGGCACAGGAAGGAGAAGGCAGACATTTGAAGCGGCTGGCACAGACTTACCATGAGCAAGTCATTCCTGACCAGCCTGATTGACTTTTGCAGTAAAATGACTGGCTTTGTGGACAAGGAGAGAGCGATTGGAGTACTGGAGTACTGCATGTAGTTTTGGCTCCCCCAGCACAAGACACTGATCAGCTGCAACAAATCCAGCAGATGACCACTAAGATGGTCAGGGACCAGAGCACTTGCTGAGGCTGAGGGAGTTGGGATTGTTCTGCCTGGGGAAGGGACATCTTCCAGGGAACTTAAATGCAGCTCCTCAACACCTACAAGGAGGTTATCCAGAAGACTGAGGCAGCTTCTTCACAGCGTTGGCAGGATGAGAGACAACAGACACAAGTTCAAACAGGAGAGGTTCAGCCTGAAATAGGGAGAAACATCTTCCCTGTGAAAGCAGTCAAGCACTGGGAGAGGCTGCCTGAAGCACCCATGCCAACTCCAGCCTTGGAGATTTTCAAGACCTGTCTGGGAAAAGCCCTGAGCCCCGACCTCAGAGCTGGCCCTGCTTTGGGCAGGAGGCTGGCCCAGAGGTCTCCTCCAGCCTGAATAATTAGACTTTGATCCTCTCCAGCTGTCTCCAGAAGACTGACTTCCACACAGAAACACAGTGTAAGGTCCTGAAGTAGCCAGGCTCTCTGTGGAGAACCAGATATAGTAGAATCTCACCTTAAGTATATTTCAAGACATTTGTCAACAAGGAATAGGTCATGAGAGATTACTGAGAGGATCCCAATTTGGTGTTTTTAAAATTACATCCATTGCACAAAAACAAGAAGACAGTTGTACCTCTCCCCCAGCGCTAACCTTCATTTCTGTCTTGAAGATATTGCGCACAGGTGAAGAATGGGTTGTCCTGGCTGAGCACTGTTAGGAACAAATACGTTGAAGTATGGAGAATATCCCCTTATAGCTGTCATCATAATAATATTGGCCATTGAAGGGAACCTGGAAAATGAATACAAAAAAGAAAAATGCTCAATTTCACTATGCAAGTAAGTGGAGCTGATGAAGGGTGTAAATTAAGAGTCATACCCTCTACTGAGGCCAGACATTACCTGGCAATAAGAAATGGAAGCACACAGAACCTCCATCCCCAGCTTTCCTATTCTTAATCCATTATGTACAGTATTGCAGTAAGCTGACACTGAAGGAGTTATGTCCAGCGTGCTTTAAGTCCCGCTGAACGCCCCTCCTGATTACTCTGGTTGCCGTAACTGTCCCCATCACAGAACCTTCTCGTGTCCCAGACACACATTGAAAGTATGGTATGTGAGGAAGGGGGAAGAAGAACCAGCATGCAACAGCTGGTTATATTCATTTTAGGGGAATCCCCAACCAGCTGTTACCATCAAATTTCCATTGACAATGGCCAGAAAAAATAGAGTAGGGTCCAGGATATATTAAAGTGTTAACTGCAGGCTGTTATCTATGCTCTGTAATTATGAGTGCTATAGAAACTTGTATGCTTTTCTCCATCTCACTGCTGTTCTCCCATGCCAACATGTACATAGCAGATTTTTGGTTTTTAATCTTAAGCATGTCATTGCTTACTTGCTCTCTTGAAAGTCAGCTGCTGGGGTGGGAAACTAAGACAACCAGATGTTTTACTTTTCATGCTGAGGAAGTGAAATTAGAGATTGTCTTCCTAAGCTTTTTATGGAAGAAAGTTCAGAAATATGAGGAAAGCTATACTTTTAACCCTGCACGGTTTAAGCACCGAATCCAGTAGCTCATAATCACAAAAAAAAAAAAAAAAAAAAAAAAGGAATAAATGATGTGAGGGGAGGGATGGAGGGAGAGAACAGGAGGAAGAAAATGGGGTAAAGATCACCCTTTGTTCTCAGTTGTGGTTTGAAAACATGCTATCTTCTTCATGTAGGCTAGGTAAATCTCTACTACTTAAAAATTGCTGCTTTACAAGTCCAACAATGTTTATATTTGGAACAAAGATTTCTGTGCCTGGCCTTCAAGAGCTGATACTATAAGGCACCCACGGCTAAAATGGATACATGCCTTTTATTGCAAAATGTCCACGTGTTGTGGCTGGCATCTTAAATACGTGCAAGTACAAAAATCCTAGTAACCGTCTTGCAGACTTTCTTTTTTTTAAGACGTATCTGATAGTCTTCAAAGGGGCTATTGCAGTATCAAGTCAGAGGGAAGGCAGGGGTAGGAGGTTTTAGGCAAGCAGCCTGGAGTAGGAAGGTTTCATATGTTGCCAGCTCTCAGCAATAAGTGCTGCGTGGAGGAACATTCATACCATGGCCCTATTTAGTTTCTCAATGTTATCACAAATGGGAAATTAAACATTTTTTCTCACAACAGAATACATTTGCTGGCTTGCACCCATATTCTCTTAATTTCATTTGAGCTAGCAACAAATCTGTTTCTCATTTAACTGCAGCTTCTTTCTCACCCATATCTTACTTTTTTGTGTCGTATTATGAGTGAATTCATATTTATAGGTGAATACTGGCTCCAACCATAACTCCACATTCAAACGCTATTCAACTCTGGGACTGTTTAGATTTAAACTTTAGCCTAGATCTAAAGTTTTTCAGTTGACTTCTCTCTTTGAAATAGCCCAAATCAAATCCCTACAGCTAAAGCCCTCTGGAATATTAAAGGGTTGAAATATGTATCCATATCGAATTCACAGCTTGAGCTCATTTCTTGGAGGTAGTGGTGAGATCCAGGCATGAAGCCTCATGTATGTTTTCTATCACTCTTTTGCTAACATCCTTAATGTTCATTCACCCACCACATTTTCGGTTCAGATATGCATCTTCGGGTCTTTCTCAGCCTCCCAATTCAACTCCCCGCCACCACCGGATGCTCCAAAAAGAAAATCCAAAAGTGATTGATCCAAATCCTCTGTGTGCACATCAGCATCAGCAGTTTCATGGGAATAGTTTCATGGGAAAAGGGCAAGGAAGAAAAATCCAAAGAACACTTGTTTACTACATCGTCTGCCGCGTGGCCTTCACGCTGCATAAGGCAGCAGTCACTAGGAAGCTAAAAGGTCCAAAACCCCTCATTAACATGCAAGACCCAATGAGCGTACAACACAACCGCTCTGGGTCTGCTCTTAAATCCTCCGGAGCAGCTCAGGGAACAGCACGGGAGAGGTCCCAGGCTACTGAAGGGGGTCGTTTTCATGCAGGAGTGGCAGCATATTTAACCAAACCATATTTAACCAAACTGAAAGCAGAACAGGGCAAACAGAGGGCAGTTTTTTTGAGCTCACAATTTGCCGCCTGCCTTACCAATTGAAGAAAAATTTTCTTCTCCAAAACAGCACAACAATAAGTGTTAAAAATGCATATATATTAGGAAGATAACAATCTATGGTTTCTTGTGTTTAGTTTACTTTTTAAACACTTCATGCCACTTTTTCTGAAAAATATAGTCGGTTTTCAACAGATGATCCCTTAAAGGATGTTCCTCCTAAAAAAAAAATAAAGAAAAAGAAAAAAAAAGGCTTATGAGGCTGTTATTGTCCCCTGGTGATGTAATTATGAAACATCAGCCCAAGGAAAAATTGTCAAAGGGAATGACAGGAAGAAATATTCTTTGGATCCCAGGGAAAATGCAAAAGTTTTAATGCCACATGATGGCATTTCTTGTTCTCTTAATTAAAGAAAGCTTGCATTATAAAAAAACCCCTTTTCTGTACCTAGAAATATAGATTCACTGAGTAAGTGGCCTGAACTGATTTAGGCCATGATGAAGCCCTTTTTACAGCCATTCTGCTGCTTGGCGTATTGACCTCAGATTCTCCTTGTCTTTACTTACACAGAGTTGTGGAATTTTACTCCTTGAGCCTACCAAAATGGTTTTAATTGGGCACTTTTAAAAAAAAGACAGTAAACATTCTTTTTTCAAGTTTGCATGCAATTTTTTTTTTTTTTTTTTTTTTTTTTAAGATTACAAGGAAAATACTGGAATATTTTTTGCCTTTTTTTTTTTTTTTTCCCCAGTGTATGGGAAAAAAGGGAATCTCTTCTCCAGTTATGGGCAAAAAGCAAGGAAAAAAAGCTTGGACGTTTCCACATACCATTATTTTGCTAAATATGAATTACACTTGTTTTTCAGACAGCTCTCCTGTGACACATGTGCCTGTAAGCGCAAACATAAGATGCCATTACGTAAAACTCCAGGTTTCTCTGCCTGCCACCCTGTTTTTCAGGGTGCAAAAGCACCTAAGCATAGACTATTGTACAAGGAAGGGCCTCAGCAGCTAAGAACCAGCATGAACAAGAATACCTGGCTGGGACTGCTGACCTGCCTCTGCCCCTCCTCAGGTCTTGACTCCTCCACTTTTGAAAGGAAATGCAACCACGAGGTGGATATTCTCAGCTTTCCATGACCTAGAATTATGCTAATGAATCCAGCTTCATTTCTTATCAGAAAAGCAGTTTCTTCAAAGCGTTGCAAAGTGAAATGCACCAAAAAAAGGGTGTTTTCCTGTCATCATTTACTACGAGTTGTTTAGGAGTGACAACAATGATGGACATACAACACTGTTAGTAACAACTTCGTAATGGGGGAGCTTGGCATGTCTTACTCCATTTGTTAAAATTCTAGTGGAAGCAAAAACTGCAAAGTAAGACAAAGTATTTATAAGTTACCGAGTGAACTCTGGAATAGCTCAAAACTAATTCTTTAAAAGTGTGTTCTTAAGACATTAAAAAATTACTTAACCTGACAACTACATGGAGAGCTCCTTGCAGAAATGATGATAATGCAAAAAACTTTCTTAAAAAATAAAAATTATCTATTTGAATTCCTAATCTGCCAATTGATGATAATTTAATGGTGAGTAAATTATATTTAATGATTTGTTATAAATTTTTGCTATAAAATTCCTGGGAAAGAAGTGGTGGATGAAGGACATGCCATAAATCTATAAAGTCATAAGAGATAGAAGGCGCGTAGTGAATGTGCCTGGACACAACTTAAAACTTTTAAGAAAGCTAAAAGAAAAAACAAAGACAAGATTCTTGGTTCTTTCTTCTGGCTTTGTTATACGGTGCATTTTATTTGTGGCACTCACTGCCACAGGATGTCAGGGAGACCAAGAGCATGAGCAGTTTTAAAAGGGATTAGAGAGATTCATGGGGGTAAGCCCATCAGTAGCTGTTAGGGTATCTGCTTGTAATAACTGTAAATCTGTATCTCGTCTGTGGTAGCCTTTTATCAGCAGATAGGCCTTCACGTGCAGATGGGAACACTGACCTCCACACAGCTCCAGCAGAGCGAGTGACCTGGGCAGGAACCTGAGCCTGGTGGTCGTGCTCCAGCTGCTCTCAAGGGGTAGGACATCACCGCATGGCGCCGCCGCGCTCCATCACTTCTTACTGACGCTGCGCCTGCCTACGTTAGCAAAAATGAAGGTAAACTGAGGACACTGTGCTCCTAATCCCTCTCTGGGGGAGGCTACAGGAGGGTTCCTTCACTGGAAGCGAGCAGTGAAAAGGCCATGTACGTTAGCAATCACTGTGCACCAATGTGTCTGATACGCTGCTCCAGGACATCTGAGCCCCGGGAAGGGGGTACGCACGGCTGTCTGTAGGTTTGCACGTGCACTTCATCTGATCAGGTTCCCAAAGAGCTGCCTGTCAGATGGGAGGTCGGAGAAGCCTGAGCCCCCTGCGTGCACATATCCTAAAGCCTAGTAAACTGATTCTTCATCATTTTTTTGGCACAGAATGCAAAACTTTCTCCAGTTTCCCAGTTACTTTGTAGGTCCCCGTTGACATGCATACAGAGCATAAGGCAGCACATCGAGCTCTAACCCAACTGGAACTGGAAGCAGTCCAGCTGTACGACATCGATCTCCGAGTGAGCTAATTTACCCTGCTTGAGAAAAGGTCCTGCTGCGCTGCTTGACAAGGTGGCTTCTGGTAAACCAGCTCTTCACTTCGCACTGCCTCAATGCCCTGTAAACAAGCCTAGGAGAAAACGTCCCAAATGTGCCACCCCTGTCCTACCCCACCACCCGCCCACGACTCCGCTGATCTGTCGCTTGGCACCAGGGCACGATAATTGACCCACTGACCCCAGGGTTAAGCACCGTTCAAAGACAGTCCTTGAGACCACCAGCAACCTCCTCAATTTTTATCGCAGCCCCCTGCCGCACATCTCTTCCCCCACCCCCAGCTATGTCTCCTCACCCCGAACAATAGAGCAGGAGAAGGCACCACATGCCCCACTGGGGAAGACCAGCTAGCTTTGCCTAATCCATTTAATTTTCAGCCGTCCTGCTACTGATGACAGCATGAGAGCTGAGACTTGCCAGAGGACATTCTAAGCTTAGCAGAATTATGCTGCAGCTCGAAACTCAACGGATCAGCAACAGCATTTTGTACCATTTTGTCCCATTTTTCTTTCCGCGTGCAGCATGAAAAAGCAGCATTACACTGTGTCACTTCCACATATAGAACGAACTGTAAAGACACATCCAGAGCAGTCCTCTTCAGCCTACAGGTTTCCCTCATGCTCCGACTGCACTAAATCCCCACAGAAGCACTTTTGAATGACCATTAGTACCATTTCCTAAACTAATTGCACACTCACGTACATTTTTTGGGGAAAAAAAAAAAACAAAACAAACCAAAACAACAAACCAAGAAACCCTCCCGCCCGCCTTTCTCTTTTCCTTTTTTATAATGCATGAATAAGTTTTCTGTCCTTTTGACACATTTTAAAATGAAAACGTTTTTCAAGAAGTACACTGTTGGGTCCATTAACACTCTGGCCTTAGCCGGCTGAGATGCTGATTCACATGTACTCCTGTGATGTGTTCCCCTTGGCAAACTGAAAACAAGTTTAAACCCATAAGACAGGAATCTTGCAAGTCAGACTGACCAACATAATGCAGTTCAGTCCTACGAGACATTGGGTAATTCTACTGATGTTTGTGGAATAGGAGGTTGCTTCACTCATCATTGGTTTTCATCCTTCTGCAAATAGTTACCCTGAAGTCTCTCATGCAAAGAAACCATTTTGGCATCAGATGCTTAGGTGATTATGCTACCTTTAGGACCATGACAAAAATAATTTCACTATGAAATTTATCACTTACGCCATTCCATACAGCACAGGCATAATCTGCATCTGCAAGATTGTGCTGAACTAATCAGAGGGATTATAAAATCTTTAAATAAATTTCTGATTTAATGTGCATGTTCGTTATTGATTGAAGAAGTCAATAATCATGGTTACATGAAGAATCAAATGGATACATACCAAAAATGAATTATATTCTTAAACATGTGTCTATAAAATAGTAAATGCTAATAAGTCTTACAAAATTGGTATCATGAGAAGTAAGATGGAAATCAATAAACAGTGTGTAGAACCATCTGGAAACTAATCCTCCTCTTAGTCAATAAGACTGCCAGAATCTGTCCCCCTCTTCCCCCAAGCTAGCTATCGGACAATAGGATGAACTAATGTAACAGGGGAAGAAAAAATCCAAATCCTGAGAGACAAAACAACACAGATAGAATCAAAATGTAAGAGCAGCCACGCTGAGTCTGGCCAAAGATCCAAGGAGCCCAAACCTAACACATGGCCGTGGACAGGGACAGATGCTGCAGGGAGGAGATTTGAACCAGGAGGAGCATCACACAGCCCATCTCCCCAGCTCCTACCCATCGGCACTTCTGAGCCTGACTGAGCTGGAAGTAACACTTGGACCATCCCATGTAGTAACAGTCACCAAAAGACTTATCCTTTACAACTTTTTGTAATCCTTTTAAAACCATTGAGACTCTTGGCCCCTATCGTATTCTTTGACAATGACTTCCACATCTGTGTTAGGCATGGCTCACTCTTGTTGACTTCAGAAAGACATATCAAGGGAAAGAATTGGATATGGATTTGAGAGCGTTTTAATTCTCCATACACACTGGTTATATGAATAACCGCAGAACAATTCATTGTAAAACTTGCTGTTCAGAGATTACAAAACAATAAAGACTAAATCCCACAAGCAACTGTAAAAATATCCAGCAGAATAAATTATATTAAGTGAATTAATAAATCTGTACCGTTGATCCCATGACTGTACCTGAATCAAGATCATGCACCAAAAGATGGCACACTCTTTATCCATTTTACTTGCATGAACTGCTGTGGGTATGTTGCCCAACATCTGGCACAAATTGGTACATTCAGAGAAACAGAACAGGCGAGTTGGACTCCATTTTATACGCTGTACAGGCTAACCCATTACATGAAGCATTGCTCATGACAAGGGGCTGTGGATAATGTCACCATACCAGATACAGCCCCAGGAGACCATTGGTCAGACAGCATCTGAGTCACAGCTCCTTGCTTTCTGACTTCTAACCCTGACACAAGCGGCATATTTCAGCTCTCCCAACCTCATTCAACCCACCAAGAGAACAAAACATTTGTCTCGTAGAGGAAGCAGTTCTGTGGGATTTCTGCTTTCTGCACTTTGGTCAAAGGGCTGGCAAGCCTAGCAGATTTTCATCATGTCCATGGCCAAACACCTACAAACCTGTGCAAATATTTATGGCCAGACCTACAAAAAAGATTTGTTAACAGGATTTTAGGATCCAAACTGAATCCTCAGAATCCATGACCAACCCCACAGACAATCATGTTTTTCTTGGCAAACCTTCCCAGCCACCTAAAGTCCTGGACTTATGCTGCAACAGGAGTATCCCAAGCCTTTCAGGGCTAAGTATCTCAGGGTATCTTTCATGTCTAACCCCACTGAACCCTCTTGGACTGGATATTCTCTGGCAGATGTCCTTGAGCTCACCCATCGCCAAAAAGATGATTTTTCCCCAAAGCTCACTTGCGTGCTGGCTCCAGTTGGGCTTTTTTTCCAGGGTGTCAGTGATCTGGGTTGAAACTCCTACCTCTGAAGAGGACTACGCCAGCTAATATAGTGAAACCAGCAGTATTGCACACCAGTCTTCTATACATCTATATCAATCTTTATAATCAGATGAAAAATACCTTAAACAGTAACAGCAAGCAGGTCACAGTGTTACGCAAGCAACGCATATGTAAGAATGGTACCTGGACTGTTATACACAGAACTGTGTCTGTTTATTCCAAATACGGCAAAGCACAATGCATAATTGCATGCTCCCTAGAAGAGGGCCAGAATACAGCCCTCTTCTTCTCCAGATAAAACACTGAAATTTCATTTTCATACTAAGCTGTTGAACACCTTCTCAGGATCTTTTGACTTCAAGCGTACTGTATGCCAAGCTGTCAAACCAAAATAAAACTGGGAAGTTATTTGGTACCACTCAGTTGTGATTAAGCAGGCGTTCTCGTGAATGAAAAATAGGGACCATAAACATTAACAATGTAATTGGATGATACAATTCCTCATTACGGTCAGAATCACTAAAATTTCCACTGTCAGATTCCTGAGACAAAGGAAATCTCTTCAAATTAAGTACATGCAATAGGACCCAAGCTGTAACATTTAATAACCACCAAAAAACTCTCTAAAGCAGATAAATATTACCCAGGCCTAAGTCCAAACAACTCACAGTATCAGAACAGGAAACCCTAAATATTTACTGGGACTAACATGGAAGGGAGTGCAAGTAACTCCTCCCTTCATGTGCTTAAAGGAAAAATAAAGCTAAATGTTTCTAGGGTTACAGTTCTAACAGTATGGTCTATCATTCATTTTACCATGGCTTGCAAGAATTTCAAAGCTACGGAATTCATTGTTAACACTAGACTTCAAATACTCTTCTGTATGAAAAGAGAATGTATGTGAAGTCCTTTCTTTAGGCAATACCAATTATACTGAATAATGCATCAAATACAGTTAGCTGCTTTTATTTCCATGTGTTTTTTAAGAAAGAGAAAATTCAAATTTATAATATTTTAAATACCCAATTTACTTTCAATGTTTTTCTACAGAAAATTGTCTGAAGGCTAAACTTTTTTCTTTATGATTTCCAGGTAATGCACATTAGGACCAATGTTGAGTACCAAAGTCACCCTGAATAAGGTCTCTTTTGTAATACATTGTTATGATTTATTATTGCAGTATTTTGATAATGTAGAGTTGGCTTAGGGACACTAGTGTTCTTATCAGCATTTTGCATGTACTTTGTTCTAATGTAAATGGGCATCCAAAATGCAACTTATATTTTGAGGTTTTTTTAAGAATATGTAAAACCGTACTCTTGCATCGGACAATCAGACCTGTGAGATTTCTAAACAAGCCATTTATCTGATGCAAAACTTGAGCCAAAAGAGTGGACTATTTTTATCAGACAAGAAAGAAAAAAAATGTTGTTCACGTTTATACATATATATATGTATATTACAGTAAAGTCTTCACGTGTTATGGAGCAGATTGCTACCACTTTATGATTTAAATGATGAAATAATTAACTTGTCTAACAAAAAAATTAGAAAGGAATTCAAAGGAAACTAGCCAGAGGCAATTATTGTATTAGCAGTACTATCCTCCTTTGAAAATAGAAAATCTACTTTTCAATGTCCCGTGGGCTATGGACTTGCTTCTGATGTCAACGGAAGGAAAGCAAGTTTCCTTCTCACTCTTTGAAGAAACACAGTTCATCACTGTCTTATCTGACACGTAGTCATTATGCTTTTTACTGAAGTCAATTCTTAGCTTCATGGGAGGTGCTCAGCAGAGCTTCTGCTATAGAATAAAAGCACCTTTCCTAAAAAAGTAACACTGAAAGAAATGTGGAATTTACTATTCCCTAAAGACATCTCGTTCTGAAAATTACTTGGTAGAGCCAAACTTATGCTTGCCTAATTGAAGCCAAATCCATTTGCACAACAAATGCTTACAGTTTCCTGGTCAGGTTTTAACATCTAGCTTTTGCCACCCACCACGCTTATTTTAAATAGTAAATTTTCAGTAAAATTATTTACTCCAATGCAGGTTCTACAGCCTAGGAGCAAGATTTTCAAGTGGAATAACAAAAAAACCCCACAGTACAATTGTTCAATCACTCAACAAAACTCTTCCCAGATTAATTCACATTGTGATTTTTTCCTTCTTCTTCTTAAACATGAAGGAGTAGCCTTAGTTGGCTATTCAAATACAAATTGACAAAATTGCACATGCACAGAAAATATCAGCGTATTGCCATGGAGATGAATCTAGTCCTGCCACTTTACCTACTCCTCCCCCTGCATATTTCTTAAGCTGATTAGAGAGCTCCAGCAATATCTCTGGGAATTTAACAGCACCCACGTCACCGAAGCTATCCATATCTGTCTGGCCTGAAAAATTACTCGTACCTAGATCCTTGATGTGGTGCTCAGCAGACTAATGCACCTTACAGCAGGCACAGCACCCATTCCTTCCATATCCAAAACAGCAGGGGGAAGGAAGGGAGAAAGGGGAGAGAAAAGATGCCTATGCCTAAAGGCAGACGTCAGAAAAAGATGGGTAATTCTCGGCAACAGCTGAATCGTTTTATGAATAGTCCCATGTGCCTGGGTAAACCTTGCTTGCAGTCTCCCAACGTGAAAAGCTTATTTATGCTTCCTTCTACCTCACTCCCAGTCCTCTCATTCCTTCACAGCTGTTGCCAGTGTTGGGTCCTCAAAACACAGGGCAAGAATTTAAGACAGACTGTCAGATGACAGGATTTCTAGTCTGGACGTAAGGGATTAAATCAAACTATTAAATGTTCTTCATGGTATGAATGAGTGTAATAAGCTTTTTCTCCAAAATTAAAAAAACCCACAACCCTACAACAAACCAAACCAAACAATCAATAATATCTTAGCAGGAGTACAATGCATGTAATATGTGTGCTACCTAGTAGATAATTAACCAGGTATAAGAGATTTCAAACCCATTTAAAGAAATAACCTTGTGGTGGGTCAGAAACCAAATTACCATGTTTAATATCAGAAAGGACTCCCAAAACAACACCTGTTTGCTTATATCTTGAATTGCCCCTACCCTTCCTTACCTCACCAGCAATGCCCCTGTGAGATCACTCCCTGTTCCCAGGGGACTGTCAGGACAGACCTCTGGTTTCTTCACCAAGTTTGGACTCTGAATCTGACTCCCTGAATGGCGCATGAAAGTCACTAACAGTTGTCTACTTCAATAAATCTTCGAAAAAGAAAACCAAGATGCATTGTTGAAATGTGCACTGTCACTGTGGAAGTAAATAAGTGCGATTAATGTTTTGCTTTTAAAAACGTCTGCTTTCTGTATTCAGAAAAACCTGGATTATATCTGTTGTTCGGCTGAAGTGTAATAATACAAATTGATTATAAAAGAAGTTGTTTATACAAGCCTCTCTCCACCATTATTCCTTTCGTCTCTTCTCCACTATTATTTATTTTAAATTCTGTTTAAGTGGATTAGATATCATCCATAACTAGGATGTGATTGTGTATTGCCACCACGTTAGCTTCTGCTAGGATCTCTCTGAAATCAGCAGCTCCCCATCCTTCTCCTTGTAGTATTAGAGACTTTCCAATGTTTTCCTTCCTAAAATGATTAGGAAGGCATTCTAGTATTATTACATAAAATTTTTTAAAGGGTATTTCACAGCCAGAGCCTGGGTAGTATCAAATCACCTGCGTATTGCACAAACGCACGCACAGACCTGCAGTAAAATAAAATCAGCAAGACTGCAAGGTCATGTGCTCAAAAATCAGAAAAGGTAAAATTTAAAGTAGCCCACACCTATGATTAAAGACAGTATCATAATTAATAACAGTAGCCTATCTCCACTCTTCAAGAAGCACTTCTGATACAGTTCAGATCTCAGGGAAAAAAGCAAGCTTAAAATATGACATCATATCTCCATGTGGCGTGAGTCATCGCATTAAGACCTTTTGAATCACTTAACACCCTGCCTTGCCACTGAAGGGAAGAAGAGAGCTGGCAGAAGCAGGCAAACACTGCCGTGTTGTCAGCAGGCAGAAACAGAAGTTTTTCCAAAGGCTTGCTGAGGGAGCACAGAGGTGCACCCCAGAGCTCCTCCTGGTTCCAGAGAAGAGCTCACTTCACGCAGCACACAGCTTCCTACACATTCTGGGTCTCTTCTCTCTTCACTCCAGCGTGTCCTCTGCTTTCCACCCTCTTTGTCGTGACAGTTCTTCACTGTCAGCAATATCCCTGCTTGGTTTCCATATTGCCTTTCCAAATGCAACTGTTCCTTGTTTCCATTTTGCCTGGCAACTCTTGATTTAACGCAAGTCTCGTTCCTTCTTTTTCTCTTCCTGACCTGCACTTATCACGAGTGGCCCTCATTTACTGTCTTCTTTTACATCTATATGCTCAAAGGTTTGCCTTCTTATTCAGCAAAGCCTGGGTCTTTCCATGTACCTCTGATCCCATGTTTCTCTTCTTCCATATCACAGTGGGTCCCAGTCTTGTTGTCCAGTTCAAGGTTGTGTTGCCTTTTCCACTCCTCATCATCTACTCCCTTTTCACTCACTCACTGCCAGTTTCTACTTCCCATTCACCATATCACTCTCTGCCCAGTTTCCACCTCTGTCCCCTCCTCCCTGGGCTCTTTATCAACATTTTCTTGCACTTTTACGTCAACATCGATGTCAAGCAGTCTCTGCTATACTGTTGGAGTATAGCAAGGAAGCACAGGAGATATTCTCCTTTACTGTATCTAGTCTTCAACCAAATCCAACTATGTAGGAGATTACAGGTGAAACTGTGACAGAATTTGCGCCAAATTCTGGGCTTTGACACATTCAGCATGGACAAATATCTTCACCATTTCCTGAGCTGTAGCATAATTTCTTGAAAATGCTTATAATTAATAAAGGTTTTCAAAGGAACATGCATCTTAAAAGGAGCTTTTGCTGCCAGCACTCAAGTTGTTGGAGCTTCTCGAGAAAAGTTGCCAAAATTCCTTCTAACAAGAACAAAATAACGTGCTTTTGTTCATTCTTGTTTTCTGAAAAAAAAAAAAAAAAACCCAACCAGGTATTTTCCTCATAATTACAGTTAGCCTGAGGCACACATCTCACCTGGAAAGTTGAAGTTCAAATGATTAATGTTCAGCAGAGTTTAAAACAACAGAGAACTGAAAAGAGTGAAAATGTAGACACCCATCATGGGTGGTGCAGCTAGTCTCACCTTCAATGTTAACCATGTATTTTGCCTTTTACTTCTAGAGCAAGATTCTGTATGTTGGAAACAAAACACAAGTCACAGAATTACCAAGACCTGAGCCCATTGTAAAAGCCATGCAGAAATGCCATTTGCACTCTCCTGAATACGCTGCAGCTCAGTTTACGAGAAAATATTTTAACTGCCTAAAAATAGTTTTTTTCTTAGACCGCATAGAAGGCTGGTGTCCTCTGTCTTTTGTGCTACATCCTCTGTAGTTCAGTTGAATGGAAGCTGCCAGTGAAGTCTCAAGGCCAAATGGTGCCTTACTTAGTTTAGCTGAGGCTCTGGCATTCTCTTGCAAATATATAGCAAAGGGAATAGCATAGTTTTTTAAAAACAGTACAAGGGGGAAAAAATAGCCTCACCTCCCCAGTCTCATTCCTTCTTATCACTGGCAACGTGTGCAAGAGGATGCACCACAGTAGCGGAGAAATGGAATGGGATTATTGTATTAAGACTCTATTTATACCACGGAAAGCAGAAAAAGCTATCATAATAGCTGCTAATGGAAGAGATCTTATCACATGTCCTTTGTATTACCAAGGTCTGTAAGCTCAACCTAAAATCCCTGCCATCAGGTCTTGGCAAGTCTAATACATCATGGCTATTTGCCATGAGAAAAACTTGTCAAGCAAAAGGCCCTTACTGCTACGTTCCTATATTCTATGCTAAATATACCGTATTACCCATATTATCCAAGTATCCCTGAAATAAAGACTTACAGGAAACAGACCAATGAGAAGTGGAAAAATACTATCCATTTTCATCTTTCTTGTGTTTTGCAGCATCTGACTCCCTCTCTTTATAAGGATTTGATTTAAGAAGGTACTACGTGCTTTGATCCCAATCAAGGAAATAACTTTGCCATTAGCTCGAAATGTAAACACATGTTCAAGCTATGTGTAAAATCAGAGCTCTCAGTTTGAGGCAAAAATCAGTCCAAATGACAGTTTTCCCCTGAGATTACAAGTAATGTATGGTGAATAACAGAACAGCCTGATTTTCAGAAAGGCTCAAACAGTAGTTCACGTGCAAGTTCAGGCTCCTTTGGTAATGTGAAAATAAGAGCAAGCAAAAGAAATCAAGGCTAGGCAATTAGACACCGTAAAAGCTACACATAATGAATAAAAGACAAGCCATTTCTTTCCTAAAAGTAACTTCTAGATCAGTGAAATTCTGCTAATGTCTAGAGTATTCCACAGATTACAAATATGTTTATTTGTAACCATTTCAAGCATTTTCCAGAATCATATAAAATAATTATTTCAGAGTTACTGCTTTAGATTCTGTTCTTCTGTGTAGTCTCAATGAGAACCCATCAGAATACTTCTCTGAACAAAACCGAATTTTTTGAAGCATGCAAAATGCGATTTACATATTTGTTGCATCTCAATTTATTCTCATTGGAAGCAATAGCTATCAAAGAGTAATTGAAATACTGAACTCCCATGGAATTACATGTCTTGGATTTCTGAACACCATAAATCTCAAGGAAGTAAAGTACGGTCTCCCTCCATCTCATGTGGCAGTTGCAGGAAATTTAGAAGTAAGGATCTGCCCAACTCAAATTATGAGTACTTTTATACCAACTATAAGTCTAAAATCCCATACTGCTCCTAGAAATATCACAGGTTGTGATCCTGCGGTGACAGAACTCCCCACACTACCGGGAATGAACACTGCAAGCGGAACACCTAAGTCCATGTAGCATCCTTCAAATCAAGCTGATCATATTAACTACACTCTTATTGCAAGATTTTGCATCTCCAAGGCAGTGGGGAAGAATTTAGCAGACAGGAAACACAAAAGGTTCTACACTTTATTCTGAACACCTACAGACTTAAAGAATATGTGTATCCTATGAGTTTTTGAACCACTGATACAAAAATATGGAAATCTACTATAAAATCAGGAAAATACCAGAAAAAGATGATAGAATTTTTCCAAAAGGTGCCTCAAATTGCTTCCTGGGGAAGCATTACTTTCTATATGTGCTGTCAGTTTAACAGATTTTAATGCCTTGTGAGTCATTATGCCTACTCCAGCACAGCTGCATCTAGGCAAAAGGAAGCAAAAGGTTAAGTGAATATCTGTATGGCTCTGAAACAAATGTGGCCAGAGAGATCCCTTATGACAGTATGGTGTTCGGGTAAGTTTATTTTCTTTCTTTCTCAATCCCAAGGATTTCCATCCCTAACAATTGTGATAATCTATAACAGACAAAAAATATCTCCCCAAGTTTAGCTAGAATTCATTCTATTTCCAGCAATCCTGGTTGCAAAAGTGTTAAATATAGAACCAGCCAAAGTTGGTACTAGAATTTTTTTGATCTGAGGTGTTGGGTTTGTTTTGTTTTGTTTTGTTTTGTTTTGTTTTGTTTTGTTTTGTTTTGTTTTGTTTTGTTTTAAATTAGACAGAATTAAAGAAAAAAAGACCACATACAGTTTACTGTTCTTGAGGGTAAAGACAGGTGAACGAATGTCTCATGAAACAAATCTGAGCCTGGTATGCGCTCAGGCTTATATCTCCATCATGAGATACTATATCAGCAAACTCAATAGCTATCAAAAACTGTTGCAGATTGTTTATGTACTATAAAATGATGTATCTCACTTAGGAACGTGCCAAAAAATATACTTTCTCTCATTTTCTGATCCTCAAGGATACCAGGAGACAAAGCAAGGCGAATTGTAGTATTTCTTTTGTACTATCCATAGACTGCTGAAAATGCTTTTACCATGCTAGGATTCATATACTGGTCTCCACTGACTACCAGTGCACAAATCCACTGAAATGAGAAGCATTCTTTTAAATTTACGTTTAACTACAGGATTGATTTACTTATAGAACTTCCCCTACTGTTTAGAAATAATAAATAAAGTTGAACAAAACAGCTTGATGTTCAGGAATCAAGCTGAGTTTCCAGTTGCACAAATAGGATTTTTTTCACCTTTTTTCTCTCACCATTTACTTGCAAATTCAGCAATAAAATTTATAAACAGCAGTGGAATATGATAAAGACAAACCCCACAATCTAATTTTTACTTTCAAATTCACAGACCAGAGTTGTAAGAACATATTAAGCTGTTAGTCTTCTACACAGGCTTCACTTTATTTATTTTATATGCTGAAATAAAATCACCAGAATAGAATTTTTTCCTTTTTTCTTTGAAAGTTATCCTTTTATTGAGTCCCTTCATGAAAGAGACTGTGGTATATACGGGATGCTCAGAAATCTCTCTCTATAAACACAAATTTATCCAGATGACTGTAGTCCTGGAGGGGGATCAAAGCACATACAGTAAAGTAGCAAAAGCACTTCCTGGCATTTAAGACTCACTAGTTTAATGGGAGAAATTAGTTCAAAACTGCAAGGAGGCATCTCCCAACAGCTAAGTCCTTCATTGGGTTTTTTTCCATAACAAGCAGTTTAAAAACTTATTTTAAACTTACTCTAAGAAATGAACTGCAATCACGTCATAAGAAAGTATCAAGTTGGATAACTCTGGTTCAGTCTGTCTTGATTGCAACATTAAATTCCTTGGGCTAGTGCAATCAACGATATTCTTCCTTCCTCCCACCTTTAAAAAAAAAAAATACCAGCACTTAAACACAACCTCCATGTAAAAATATCTTTTGGGAGGAATCATGATAAAGCTTTTACGTCAACTTTTCATCCTGATTCAATCTGAAATATTTTCCCAGGTTGCAAGATAACTTCATTTTTCTGTTGAACTGGATGGAGTGAACCACAGCACAAACAAACTCACAAAGAAGTTTTAAAAGCCTAATTGTAAAAATATTATCTTTTAAACTTTTTTTAGTGACTCATAACAGAGTAAATTCCACTCTTCATTATGTAATCTATGACTCCCATTAGGTCATGAGCATGAGTACCCAAGAGGACATTAACCAAAATGTTGATGAAGGAAATTATTTGTAAAATTTTCAACGCTAGTGGCTTTCGTCCTTCACCAAAGCCCATAATAGTCTTCAGAATCCTTGATGTTTCTGCTAAATCATTTCTACTGACAGTATCACATGCACAATAACAGGGACAAGCTCCACAGTCACAGGTGGGAAATCAAGTATGTCTTCCTGGGCATTTCAGTATGCTTATTAAGTCATAATTTGGCATGACCTAGCTGGAATAAAGCATGCAAGTACAAAATGGTAATCCATTTCTTCTTGACTGCTGCCTGACCCTAGCTTTGGCCTCGTTACCTGGTCTCTCGCTGTTGCTGTCCCTAGACAAGACAGTTCAACATCTCTGGATGCAGCTGTTTCAGCAACCATGAATCTGGCTCATACTTGTAAATGTTATGTAGAAAAAAACCACAAATCTGAAGGCTTTGAAGGGACCTGAGACTTACCTAAAGAATTAGGGCCTTCATAACATGTACGCACTTTCATTTATTTTATAAAGCAAAGCAGAAACTACCATCTAAACTTGATATGAGAGTGCTTAGCCAGCAAGTAGACTGGGGTTCAACACATTCTCTTAGACTCACTGCATTTAGTCTTTCATTCCTCAGCTTTTTAAAAAGACCTTTAATCATCACGTTACAGACAACACAGATGGAGGTAGGACTGGGTATCAGAACCAAGCATGTTCTTCCAGTGACTGTCAGGGGAAACCCTAGTCTTGCATTTTCTGCTGCAGAGAGGTGAAGCACCAGCATAGCAAATAGGTGTGGAAAAGAGGAAACCCCTCTGGCTGAGGACAAAACTGAGTTCGAGAAATTTTCAGACAAAGACATCCCAAAACAAAATTTTGAGCTTTTTTGGGGGTGAAAAACCCCACCCAAACACCAGCAAGTGGTCTAATTGCACGATAAACTGTCAGGACCCAGTAGCAGAGAAACCTTATGTCAGATCTGACAGTGAAGTAGTTTTCTTGGGGGAATCTATTATTTTTGCCTCTTTGAGTCACTCACATAAGAGAAAATATCTGAAGCTTAAAATAAAGGGAAGAGGCTCGGAAGCGATCACACTGATTTCATCGTATGTTGAGTAGTCTCATAAACATTTTGATCTCATGTCTTTACACTTGGACTGACAGTAGAGCAAGGTAGTCTGGGATGGCAATGGAAATGCAAAGTGGTGCAAAGGGAGCTTTCAGGCTTCATCATTTCTGGTGAAACACAGACTAGCTGACTACAGTGAATTGCCTGTTCCCTAGAACACTACTACGGCCTCAGGGCATTCTAGCATGCTGGTGGATCCTGACTTTCTCAGGAAGGTCTGTAGACTCAGCTCACATCCCAGGGAGCAGTCTGGGAAAGCGCTGACCTCTGTCTGGAAGAAGAGATGACTGGACAAGGCCAGGAGTGAAGCTATGCCCTCTGTGTTAAGCATAAGCCAAAGGTCGATTCCTATATCTGATGACTCAAGGTGGAAAAAACCAGATGAGAGCACTGAACTTCCTTACAACAAGCTGGGTTCAGTGCATCTGAGTTCCTTTGCTCTGCCCACAGCATTAAAAGTCTGTGAGATGAAGGACATTCATGTATGTAGAAACAGTGAGATCCTCTGACTCTTTTTTCAGATAGCAGAAGGACTGTAAAGCATAGTGGCCATACACAACATAGTTCCCACACGATCTTCTTGTGCTGGAAAGTTGCTGTTGCATGATAAGCTAATCCTCATGAATCCTAGTTGCTTTCAGCTACATCATAAAAAAATCTACTTCCAGGAAAGATAAAACAAATCTGAACACCATGTTTAGATAAAAAGACCATAGGGGTCACATAGACCCTATTTACTCCTGTACTGCCCCAGTGCTGCATTAGTGGGTTCTGGGGTGCCAAAGAAAATAAAAAAGAATACAGATACTCTTGCTGTGTATTTCTACTTAAAGAAGGTCACTGAAATAAATCATGTCTTAAGAGAACTATTTCTAAGGAAGTTGCTATCACATCAGCATCTTAAAGGAAAAGTAAACTGCTGTGAACTCACAGGGGACTACAGAACCTGATGAATCTGTTTAATTGGTCATGTCCTAATTGCTTCTGTAGTAACCATCCAGAAGCTACAATTCCAAGGAACTACCATAGAAAAATAAACTATTAATAATGAATAATTAAGAGTCAGTTTGGAAATGCACCAAAAGCAGAAATATTTCTTAATAAGCCATCTGTCAAAAGTTCATCAAATGATCTTTGGTTATAACGCACACAGAGGCCAGCATAGTTACGTTGTGATCAAACATTTCTCTGACTACCTGGTATTCCATCTCTGTGTCACCAGCTTGTGTGTCTATCTGTTGTCCAAAGAGAATGTGACGATGGCTCAAAACAAGTTCTCAGTTACACCCCTACAATCCCACTGACCTCATGTGCTTGGGTGTAACTGAGAAGATAACGTGACCCATTATACACTGCACCCAGTGATGAAATTGAGCTACCACACCAAAAAGGCCAGAATCTAGCTAGGGATTATGGAAATTACACCAAGCAAAGGTGAATAAGCAGCAAGGCTTTTCTTTTATTAAAGAAAAAAATAAAGATAGTCCATCATGAATGAATGTTCATCTTTCTTTTGCGAAGTCTAGAATAAAACTTCTAAATATTCACCCCCCTTTCTCTCTTTCATAGGGTTCATGCTCACAATTCACGTTTGTAATGCTAAAATTGAGGCATTTTCCACCCAAGTGTCAGAAGTTAAAGAAAGAGGAATGAATTTCAAAAATAATTATATATATTTGCTGATAATGTCACCCTAACACGTTTTGTGCTCTAATATGCTACCTACAAGCTAGAATTTTTCACTGAATGACAGTATATCAGACATACTTGAAAGACACCCTGGGTGAGCTACATGCTGAAGTGGGATGCAAGTTTTGTATTGACTTTAGTTTTCAAAGGACAACTTTTTTAATGTGTCTTGATTTTAATTTATAGTGACAATACAAGCCACTATTAAAAACGTTGGTGGTACAACTTTCAGTTAATGAGCATACAGGGCAGTACACTGAAATGTTCCTTTTTTATTTGAACTGCTGAAAGAAACCCTCTAACAGGGGCAGCCGCAAAGTTTGAACTAGTCCTCACATCTCTGTTCCGGTTGCCGATGAATCAGAAACAAACAAACAAGAAACCTGAGAAGTTCAGTTTTCCTTGGAGAAGGCTCTTTGTACTTGAAGGAAGGGGTTGCACATGTTAGTTTTAAACAGACACTGTCCGTGTCTATAGAACAAAATGCAGCAGTACATCTGAAGCACAACACAGCCCATGTGAAGCACAATGCAACAGTCTTCAAACTAGCCTGAGGTACCTTGGCATGCCTACGGAAAAAGCATTAGCTTGGAAACGCGTTTTGCCAAATGTGGTTTAGCAAAGGTATTGTTCCACCCACGTAAATGAGTGCTTGATAGAATACATCAGACATGCAGAGCTACACTGTTAAAGACAGCTTGGAGGTCTGAGTACTGGCTTTCACTTAGTGGCTGACAATATGTTCTCCGACTTGGGAGTGGAAGGCAACAGTTAGGCAACAAGAAGCCAAATCCTTCAAATTAAAAGTTATGCTGACATTAGGAAAAAAAATGTTAGGAAATTATAGAAAACACCAATTCCAGAAACAAGGCAAACTTATTTGGCAGTTTTAACTGGCAGGTTGGAGACCAGGTATGTCTTGGAGTACTGGACCTTATTCTTTGCTTAAGAGTGATTAAAGCAAAATTTGATTCTGTTTGAAGACTGGAGAGTTGCTTAAGTTACTTTCTGCTTCAAATCTCCCATGAAGAAATGAGAATTCAGGAAGACTAGATATTATCTGACTAGTGTCTGAAGCTACACGGTATAAATGCTGTACCCAGTGTATGCTTCATGATGGCAAACTGACAGGGTAAAGTGCTGAAAGGATCCTCCCTCTTAAATATGAATATGATGGAGTACGAATGATATAGCACTGAATTTGCTTCTACTGGCAGCATGGCACCCCATCACAGGCATCACTTTCTTCCTCAATCTCCTGCTCTAAACTGTTAGCTTAGTAATAAGATTCACAGGTCTCCTTTAATGCAATATGTCCATGCTGTCCTTTTCTCATTGTGTGGTACTAACAAACCAGCTATGAAAAAAAGAATTAATTGTATGTTAAAAAATTATTTATGTATAAAAGCCTATATAGAGGAACTTTTTAATAGTGGAATCTCACACAGGCAATCTGAAGCTACAACTGAAATGAAACTTTCTCATTGCCCAGATCCTTGGAAACAAAACAAATTACCGGTAGAGCTTTAACAGTTGTGGGGTTAATTCTGTTACTTTTTCACGTAGCTACTAAAATATTATCCTGGATCCATCTACACAGTTCTCATTAATGAATCTAACATGTACATCAAGGACTGAAACATCCATGTTAAAAATCTGTCAGCAACATAAATTACTGTGGCCAAAATAAGTTTTTAGATCACAGCATTCGTCATTTTCCCTCTTCCCTCAGAAAAAGAACTTGACCAACAGATAACTAATTTCACTATGTGAATTCCTGAGCTCTCATAGTTGCTTAGGGACAATGAAGGGGCCTCCTTTTGGTAAGTATTTACACAAACTATTTTAATAATAAAACCAGTAAGTTACACAGGTTTTATTTCAGCAACTAAGGGCAGAGTCTAGGCAGATGTATTGAAACTCATTGAACATTTAAATATTCAGAGTTTTTTTGATCAGTCTGAAATCCACAGTATGAAAGTTAATCTCAACTGGGGGAGTGTGGAAGCATTCTAGTTCAGAAGTGACCTGTCTAATTTGTGTTTAAGTGGTTAAAAATCAATTAACCACTTTTACTGTAGTAAGACTCCAGGTGCTAAATTTCATCTCAGCTTTAAAATTATGACTGAGCTGCTAAAGAGTCCTGTGATGAAAATGTTGTCATTGCCCTAATCATAGATAACATCATGAACTCGGCCCAGTCATAATCAAATGGTACGGTTGCTTTTAGTTCTCTAGAAAAATTTCAGCAAAAACTTAATTAGATATGCCACAGTATGCTCACGGTTTGCTCCTATGAAACTCATTCTAATCTCGATAATTTAATCCCTTCAGTGTCAGGGACCTTAAAGAAAGAAGTTGGAATGAAATGTGGTAGATCATTGCACGGACCCATTGCCCATATTCTTTATTTCCTAAGCTGTAACTTGTAGAAATTTACTATTTTGTACTTCATCATTGAAAAACATCTTTTCCATGACCAGACAAGACATAACTATTAGAAAAGCAAATCTTAAAACTAACTATACCAAGTCTTCTGTAGAAGTGCTGTAACAAATGTACCTGCGTGTTTTTCACATTGTCACTTCAGCTATACTCCAGTTCACTTCAGTATTTAATTCAAGAGGAGTGATGAAGCTGCATGTGGACCTTTGTTCACTTTTCAAAACCACATATATGAACCTCTAACAATATGCATTTTTGCAGCCATCAGGTCAGCAACACTTAGATGCACAAACAGCTAAGAACCAAAATAATACCATCTGGCTTCTCACAACCACATCCAACTACTCACTGCTCTAGACCCCAGCCTTCAGATCTGTTGACAGTTCCATTGAGGATAGGAGAGATCACATCAGTTCTGGTGACTTCCAGGAAGACCTCATTTGCAAAACACTAAGTGATAAAAGGCTTGTGAACATCATTGCAAATAGATGTGATACACTTGAGGAAAAGCAACTGCCTTTTTGTCTGCACAGTGATAATCTCTGAGTTGATTGCTATTATCCCAGAGTGGCACCTTGGGGTGAGAGAGCTCTGTAAACATCAGTTCTACACCCAGCAGCAAACAAAAAGCAAACAGAGCATTCAAAATTAGAGGGAAGGAATGATGGACAAAAAATAAAACCTTATTCTGACTTTGTATAAATCCATGGTAATTCCAACTTTTAAACTCAAAGTAGTCCTGGTCATCTGTCTTTAATAATAACAAGACAGGAAGAATTACAGGGAACAACAACAAGGTCAATTAAATGTTGGCATGAGAAATAACTAAACATTATAATTCTTGAAACTGGAAGAAAACAATATAAGTCAACAGGAAGGTAACTAATATCCATTTCATCACGTCTGATGAGGAATAGTCATTGTCTTTTTGAGTACAATGTGAGAAGACATCAAATGAAACTGGTTCGCTCTCAGGTTCAACGAGTCAAAAGGAGGTGGATGCTTACAAAACATGCAGACAAACTATGGAACTTCTTACCACAAGACACAGCACAGGCTGAAGGTTTACATGGACACAAGAAAGCAATATATTCCTGGAAGAAATAAAACACCAAAAGCTATAGAAAACAAACACCACACTTGCTTCAGGAAGTCTCTGAACCCCAGGTTGCTGGAAGAATGTTCTGGGCTAGGATACTATGTGTTTTCCGCTGTTCTTTCTTTAAAAGCCTGTGATGTGAGATTGCCAAATGCCACCGGCCAACGCCAAGCACTAATCCAAGTAAATTGTATTAACTTGATCTCCTTTGTTCAAATGTTTGCGGACTCCAATGGATTTGTGCTCCATTCTTTCCTATTATGAAAAAACATGTCAAATCTTCCTCAATGCCAGATTTATCACATGCTCATTAATTCTATTCTTTACTGAGCAAATAAAGATATCAGGCTTCTTGGTTTGGATATGCCCTGAAATCCTTTTAAAAACTAGGGATATATCAGACACCTTTCAGTTCCCTGAACTCAGTTCTCTGGCTCTAACAGCTCAAGCAATTTAATCCTTGAGCTAGATTAGAAAACAGATGTCTTGCGTGAACACCACTTTACCTATTAATACTACACCCTTTCTACCAGTACCTCATATGTAAGATAGATTTTTTAATTAATCCTCTGTACATGGAAATCCTCTTCTATCTCTTTTGGATCTGAGCACACCTCTTGAACTTCTACTGGCTCTCCAAAATCTTGGTTCTACAAACTCCCTAGCAGTCTTGGTCATACTGATGTATTCAAAGAGGGAATGTTTATTACATTTCTTGTTTCTTTTAAATTTTTCAAACTCTTGGTGAGGTTCAGCTGTATCACTGTTCTTTTGGAGCCTTGACAGTTAAGGTCCCCAACTTCATCTACCCAGACCCATGCCTAGATTCATTCTCTTCCGGGAAGATAAACTGACACAGGTATCTAAATTTTTTAAAAACGGTTTGTATTTGCACAAGTCTATTAAAAGGGACAGAAGGAAAAATAACTCCAGATGCAGATTATCCCTGATAACTCCGTATCCTTAAGGAAGAAGGAGTCTATTTTAGATTGTAAACTTACTACTGTTTACATGACAGGCCACCTACTTTTTGTTACACACACACCTTTCACAAGATACAGCGGAACAAATCTGAGCCACTGAGATCAGCATACCTACACAACCGTGAACCAGAGTAACAGATAGACCCAAGAACTTTAATTTAATACATGCCGGTCTCTTCTCCTTGAATCCCTGATCTGAGGATTCAAAAAAAAAAACATTTTCCCCACTCACTTCATTTGCTGCTGATTTCACTGTCCAAAGGTTAGAATTTCACCTTGCTGTTGACCGTGAACTTCATTAGAGAAAAAGAAAACACAATTTTATGGAAAGAGAGGCCCTTTTCTTATGATAAATACTAGGATGCACATTTGAAAGAATAGTGTTTTGTCCCTTACAGACAACAACCTTGCTTTTACAGCCTGCAATCAAAACATCTACAGCCAACATCTCAGCCTTCAATCTCAATTTAATCTTAATTTAGCAGGCAAAAAGAGTTTGCTTATGAGATATTACCATCGGAATGCACCAAAATACTTGCAGCCAGGGAATGAGGACCCTGCCTGGGCTTCATGGCCCGTGCTTTGCCATGAAAAGGATGCAGTCAGCAGGGCAAACCTCTTCCTCTGTCAACCTCGTGCAGCTGGTGAAGAGAAAGCGTTAAAGGGGCAAATGGGATGAAGGAGCACAGAAGGAGGCCTTCCCTGGGTGCTCATTTCTAAGAAATAAAAAAGAGCCCTCATTCATCAGTGCACCACATATTCTGATGCACAGAGGGACAGAGGCAGAGTCTGAAGGCACCCTGAATATAAATTGTATATAGATATTGCAATGCTAAAAATGAGCTGCAATGAGGAAGAACTGACACTGCCAAGACAGTGCCAAACAAAAAACTCCAAGGAATGATAGGAACCAGACAAAAGATTTACTGTCCATCTCCTTGAGGAGCCAAGATGTAAGCAGCCGCCTGGGAGGAGAGGAGGGGTAAGCAGGGAAGAGCCCAGCTGCACTGAGACAGGCTCTTCTCCCCTCCCCACTGCTAATTAGCTCATCGCCAGGAGCTCTCAGAAAAGACACCTTGTGATATTCCAAACAAGCTGATTTTCTCACAGGCTCAGAAAGCTCAGATAATCCCTGCAGCCCCTTTCCGTCTTTATAATCTCCAAAGGATAACTGCAAGCTATAAAGTGAACATTATGACCCCAATGATCAATAAGAAATCCACTCCTTATTTCAGTTACTGCCCCAGTTACTGATAGCAGGCTACTACTACCATCTCTTAAAGATTCAGCTTAGAATGTTTTCAGTTATTTTATTGAGACACATATTTATTGACTTTACCGCAACTTTAAAGTGCGAGCACTTTAACAGCAACTGCAAATGTGCTCACAGATCCTTGAGTGGGTACCAGATGATGATGACAGTGAGTACTTATGTATTTATTATCATTTGTATTATTAAAAATGAACATCTTCATATCCAGTTTTAGACACTTTCCTTGCTGCATTAAATATTGACAGCAACTTACGAAGCAGAGGTGAAAAGAGTAAGACATGTAGTAATATCTGTATGCTTACATACCATTTTGTCTTAGTTGTCACCACTCATTCTTTATTCCCTCCATCACAGTGACTTCTTAGCTAATTTTTTTGACTTGTCACAGATGCTGTGTCATCTGGCCGACAGGAGAAAGTAGGTCATAGCCAAGATTTTAAGGAGAGCAATTCAAGACTTTTAGGATTACTTCCCTGTATAAAAGAAAATAAGGGACAAAACCCAAATGAACCCAAAGTATTAAAGTAGCAATGAATGAAAACATATGTCGTTTCATTTGTCTTAATTTTTTTTCACTTGAAACTTTTTTTCTGATTTGGTATTACAGCACATCCAAGTTATGCAAGGGAAAGTATTCACACCTGTTGATAGGCAGGCTTGGCGACAACGTTACTGAACAAATAATTTCTTCCTAATTTCTCATTTCTGCTTAACTTTTTATAAACTCTGCAATGCACTGTCAACCTGCAGATGCATCAGACATAAAATTTATGTGTATACCATGACACATCAGAGCAAATTCAGACTCCGGCTCTTTCACACTTCGCCTTTAATTCAGTAAGCATCATCTCTAGCGGTACTGAAACACTTTCTGAAAATTAGGATAACTCATTAAAAATTGTGCCCAATCATCGTAACATTCTTCTAGGGATTGCAGTGCTCTCAAGCTATACTTGGTCTAATAAATTTGGTAGATGCCAGAATAAAACTACACTTCAGCATGTTTTACCACATTATTACTATGGGACCTAGAATCGGAATCTAGTGTTCTTGCAATCATGACAGATTTACTGTAGTTTTCACGTAATAAGCTAGATGGGTATGATAACATCTGTATAGCTGCTAGAGTTATACTGCATTAACTGTACTTTAACCATAGCTTCATGATATAAAAAATATGGATTTGGGCCAGTGTTTTATTGGGTTGCCTTGCTCAAACGTGCTCTCCATGGCAAAACAGTCATTTTTTCTGTTCCAGCTCCTGGAACTGTAACGCGAACAGGAAATACTACATTCATTTACAACCACACAGGGCAATCGGCCAGAAGTCTGTCTGTTCTCTTTCTCCGGAGTCCAGTCCACTGAAAGGTGAATCTGCTTATCTTACATATGGTCCAGACAGCCACAGTTGCCGGCAAAATTCAGTGATGCTTAATGAGTGAGCTGTGCTTCCAAGAAACAAAGGCTGAGAGCCTGGACCTGGACAGTTTTCAGGTCTCTCACAGTGTTGCATCATCCTAAGAAACCCTGCAGCAGAACTGGGATTAGAGACTGTGCATGAGGGCTCCCATCTGCCAAAGCTACAATGAAAATACACAAACTCGGAGAAAACATTTTAGCCTATTAAAACCAGATGTTCCCATCCACCCTCCAGGCCTATGCATTGTTCCACCTGTATCTCAAGGTGAAGGAGATAATTCTGCTCCTTTGTTCTCCTTTATACAGATATCTGCTTTCCAGCCTGAAGAGCCTACTCAGGCTTCCCTCCAACACTCCGTATTAAGTTCAGTTACATGAATACCAGATTGGTGGTCCAGTCATGTAAGATTTCACACACAAGCAAGAAGTGAGCTACCTTTTGATGAGCAAGAGAAAAGTGGAAACCTACGACTGCAACTTAAATGGGCTTTTATCTTTTGTATCCCATGGCACGAATGGTACAGCATGCTCAGGGTGATGTTTCTGGGGCCAAGGGGAATCCCACTAAGAAGTCCTTTGTGACTGGGTTATTTATGGGCTTAAAATGAAGTTGAAATCTTTTTCCTGCCCTTTAGCAAGAGATAGTCTGAGGGACAAGGAAACCACCATACCCAACCAGAGGAAAGTGCATGTCTTTAATACTAGGACAAAGCTGAAACTTGGGAGGAAAAAAAAAGGGTCTGGTAATTAAGCTTTCTCCTAGGCTTTTGAAAAACAAAGGTCAGTTCCCTGCTCCATCCCAGATTTCCTGGATGATCGTCACACATCATTCGGTCCAGATCAACAAGCACCAAGCTCTGCATCCATTTCTAAGAACTTCAGCGCCCGTATCTATGCATGAATTTTGTTACCAACAGAAAAATAGGACTGAAAGAAAGGACTAGCATCTGAGGTCTCTTTCTTCCCACCTAATACCAGCACCACCAGGCTGGAGTCAGATCCTTTACTGTTCTCCCTCCAACTCCTGGTAGCTACTGCTGCCCACCACAACACCAGGGGCATCAAGACATGGCACCCTAGCTGTGATTCCAGGCTGCAAGCAAAACCAGATCCCAAGATGTAACATAATGTTTCAATCCAGTTAAGGAAAATACTTTAGCAGTGTCACATTCGTTAAGAGAACAGCATCTCTTGACACTTAGCAGAAAGGTACACTGCTTGCTTGTTCTTGCTTGTATCTAAACAAAGCCACCTGCACAGTTTGGTGGGATTTAAAACAAGAAGTGAATTCTGCAGCAGGTCTAGCCCTAGAGTTTATGTGCATGAAAAGCAAATTACACCATTTATTTCACCCAGCTGGTGGGAAAGCTGCTCTACAGGTAACCTGAACCAACCCTGGGAATATTAGGAAATCATGGACAACTAAGATATTGATGCATTGAGAATGTGTTTTATGTTTTAATATATATCTCTTCTGAAAAATAAATGCATGAATAACAAAAGCAAACGTAAATAGCTTCTGACTATTTGCCTTCAGATCAGAAATCCTGGCTTGAAATACAACCACATCAGGAGATAGTTACATGCAATTTTTTTGCATTTTTCAATGGGCAATTTTATTCAAAATGTATCCCAGTTCATATCATGGCTTTTCAAGATATTTGTGCTAGTTTCTGACTATCTGTACAAGATTTTCTTCATTCTTTCTCACTTCCAACAGATATTTGAGGAAAAAGTTAATTAGATATAACAAAGATAAAATTAATTGTCTAATTTGAAATACCTTTGAGTAAGTGTTTTTTTGCTGGATTCTGAACATGGTGTTTTACTTAACACACTTCTAACTGACATCACTGGTGCCACATAACATTAAGGAAGTGTGAATGATAGATGGATGTCGACTTTTTTTCTTACGTCTGCCATTCCGAGCTTTCCCTCCCAAAACCTTCCTTAGACATTTGAAACAACTAACCTAGCCACTGCTGCCTTAGTATTGTCTGAAAATTCTTCATCATTCAAGGACCTTCATCTACTAGCCAGTTTCTGAGGTGTCCTCTTGATCTTTGTCAGGATTCTCTTGGAGCTGGATATCTGATCTGAACTGCAATTAATTGCATCATTGATCTAGGCAAGTCCAGAGCTCACAGTTTAAACTGGCCAGAATGAATCCTGGAGATGTACTCTCCTGTATGTATTTCATGGGTTTTTTTCTCCACTAGGATTATTTTTGTGTGTAGCTGGATAGTCTGAACAGACATTTGAAGGGATATTTTATGTGCACACTGAAAGACTGCCCAACTTCTCCAGGCAAGCTGCTCCTGAGGTTCCTACAAGGGTAAAATGGTGGGTGATTTGTTTTGAGTTGGTGGACATCAGGAACTGAACTCCAAAAACATGTTCAGAAGCAGCAAGAGGCACATACCAGGTAGAACAAGGAGCTGGGATGCAGCATAAAGCAGTGGCTACATCAGTAGACTAACGGCACCTTATTGATGGGTTCTACCAGTCTTTCACTGTGGCCCCAAGTCTTCTGGTCTCCCGGTGCTCTAGTAAATCTACCGATTGAGTTTGGCTATCAGGGCTTACCCAGCCTAAAGGAGATCTTTGAGATCATTTCATGAACTATGAATTGCTGGTTAAGCACTGGCTGTTATTTTGCACTATTTAGGGTTGTAGTAATGACGTTCTGAAACAGGATCTTCCCCTGCTCCCCTTTAAGTGAACAGAGGGTTGATACCCGACAATTTGCACTTCAGCAAACCGAAATTTTATCATTTGCCTGGTTTGATATGTTAATACTGCTGAGACAAATTCACCCTTGAGAGACGACTCTGGCGGATACTTTCCAGTCGGTTTAGATATCACCATGTGGACTTTGTCTAAACAATCAAAGCAGAACATAAAAACGTACCAAAAGAAAACATCAAAAAGGAGAGGAATCTATTTCAGAGTTTGGGAACACAAGTCTGTCTTGAAAAAAACCCAGGGTGAAATACTGGCCTCTGTGAAATTGGTGACAAATCTCCCCCTGATACACTCCCCCCACTTGTGTTCTAATGTTTCAAAGGAAAATTGATTTTCCTAGCTTCTCTATTGACATAATGCTGATAGAGTAAGAAGGAACTATTCACATCTGCCATACATACTCACACTGTGCTCACCACACTCAGCGTCAGAATTGCCTTTCACAAATAGCGGGAGGGAGAAAGTGGCAATTGTTAATAAATTTCCTGGACAGATTTATTTTACCTGTTGACATTTTGAGAAGCAACTCAATCCTGATACTTTAAAGTCCAACTGTGCCTGTGGGACATGACCAATTTGCATTAAATCATGAAGTCCCATTCTGACTAGAAGAGGATAATCGCAATTTGTGTTTATGAAAATTGGTAAAGTCATTTGGGTTATTAGTAACAAATGTTTAACAATTCAAGCTTTTCAAAGACCCTTCTGTATTCTCTCTAGGAGGGTTTCAGTTTGTGCTGCCGCTGTGCCTTAAGGGAAAACTGTGTGTGTCTTGTACAATACTATACTATTCCTGACCTGTGTCCCACTTGCAAACCCAAGTGCTTTCTCGTGCTCTGTGCTCTGCACTCAAGCTTTTGCCTTTCAGTGTGGAGCTTCGCATATTTGTAAGTTTAAATCAGCTCAGTGCAAAGACAAAGTGTTTCTGTTAAATAAGTGATCAGGCTCCCTAATGAACCATGGTCTCCATAATAAATCCAACATTGCCACACAGTAATGCTGACCATACAACAGTTATTTCGTATACCACATACAGGGAAAAACATGCTGTCTCAAGTCATGCTGTGAAATGGCAATTATTGCCAGTTATTAATTTCTTGATATAAGTCATGGTATATGTCTAAGAATTGTGCTGTCTCAGTATTTTATGGAATATTTAAAAAACTTTACAAAAGCTTAATCATCAACACAAGTAAATCAAAAGGGGGATATGACAACGCTGCCTTCCTCCAAACTCTGAAGAATTATTACATTGTGCAGCACCACAGTGATTTGAACTGCAGAACTGCCACCCAAGTTGGGATTTGGTCCAAGGGATCAAAATCAAACAGTAGTGGGGGAATTATGCTTGCGTCTAAGGCTGGGAGATCCAGCACAGCAATTTCAACAAGAAAGCAGTGGAGGTCTAAATGGGCATGTTCCCTCTCAGGTAATTCTGAAACAGGAACACAGTGGACCTTTTTGATAGGCTTCACATCCCAGATTATCTTTCTTCCACAATGCAACTAAAGCTAAGCTTGCTTTTGGTTTTCTGTTTTGTTTGACCCATCTAGACAATCCCCAATTAACAAATTTCTCATCCACAAAGCTATAAATTGTAGTTCATATTTCACTGATGTGATGGGTCTTTCCGCTGTCTGTAGCCTCCTGTGGTAACAAAAGAGTGGCAGGAGATGCAAACAGCTGTTCTCTTTGAGTGGAAGTGCACAAGGAGGTCTGAGAGATCAGTAAACATTTTCTTTCAAGTTGTTTTCAATGTTTTTACAACCAGTGTTGGGAAAGGAGAGGAAAAAAATCTTTCTTTAGAAATTTGAGGGACAAAATGTATTGACGGTGTCTTTTCATGTGCTACTACTACCCCAGCCTGATGTGGGGGAGGGCGAAACATTCTGGCACCTTGTTCTAATAAATCTTCTTCAGTTTTCTCATGGACACAGCACATTGTAATTTAGAAACTTGGCAGGGAGGAAGTCCAAGTGCAACATCTTCAAAAGACTGTGGCTTTAGTGAAAATATAAGTGAATGAACTTGGCTTGAGTACAAATAAGAGATGCATTCCTGGACTGAAGAGCTACAGCATTAGCTTAACCTTAACACCAGTTCTGCTTGTCCAGAAGTCAGAAGAGTTTCGTTCTGTTTTAATGTAAAAGATCAAAAACACAAATAAATTGCATTCCCTGCCAGTGGGTGGAAGTAATATCTAAAGCAGCTTTGCTCCCAGTGTAAAAGAATTACTGCACTGTTACACATTTCTAGGTTTAGTGCGTTAAAAATTCAGGTCCTGTGGTGGGTCTGCCAGACCATACAAGGTCTGCTTTATGAGGCTTTTATCTATACATCTGCAACACTACTCTCTAGCTTTATTGTCTGTTTTTTCCTATGTGTTTTTTTGTCTCGTTACTGCAGCTGTTGTTTCTCACAGGGTCAGCTTTGCCAGTGGACAGACACTCAGGGCCAAAACCATAATAAAGAGTTTTGGTTATAAAGGGTGCTGCCTTTATGAAGAAGACATGAGAAAAACACACTCCATAAACCGCTTTTACCACAGTGTTTGCTTTCCCTCTTCCACCCTCTTATACAAGAGAACAGAGAATGGTGTGCCTGAGGGGTGCCCAGCTTTAAAACCATGACGGTAGGGTCAAATTTTTTTTTTTCCCTCTTTCAGTGGTACTTTCTGTGCCCAAAATTCGAACTGTGCATGAAATGGACATTGCTGTACAGGAGCAGTATCTGAACTGTCAAGTTTGCCGACTGGTTCTGTGCCACCCAGTTTATTATCCTACAAAACAGGGAGTGCTTTCTTTCCAAATCCACAACATAAATGTTCCTGGTAAAAAATAGCATCTGTGAACATAGGCACTGTGAATTAACTCATCGCCCTCCCCACCCTGCCCCTGCCACTGGCTCAGCCTTTGCTCTTCCAGTCCTTTTGCACTGCCTGATTATTTCAAAGGGTTTTGCTGTGGCTTCTAAGGACTTGTTCGAGACAATATCACACTTATGTCAGTTTTGACCACGATCTGAAAGGACTCCATAATTCAGCAGCCACATGTTCAATTTCTCACTAATATGTCAAAATTAATAATTAAAAAAATGAACCTTTGGAAGAGTCCAAATGTCTGTTCCCTCCAGAACCTGTCAAATCTGGGAATGCAAAACCTTGTGCGAAGTTGCAAACATTCAGTATCTGAATTCACCACAAAACTGAGTTAAATGTGCCAAGTTACAGTTGCAGGTTTTAATCTTTTTATCCTACCTCACACTTGGTAGGTATCATTGAAGACACAATGAAAATACTTACACGAAATAGCTATAATGATTATTTGAATGTTTTTTTCATACTGACAGGCAGGCAGTAATTTACCGACTGCTGGACCCATATATCACTCCCAATTCTCATTCTTAAAGGCATAAAAACTGCCTCCAAATTCTTTAGGGCATCTCTTCCATAAAGTCTTAAATGGGGAATAGCTCTTCAGCCAGGATATGCTATCCCTCAGATGAAAACTCCCAGAGGCTTTGTGCTTGATGTGGTCAAGAGAATCATGGTTGTTTTACTGTAAAAAGAGAAAATGTGAACTTACCCACCTTGTGCCTGGGAGAGAAAGGCAGTATTTTGATGGGGTTTGTTTAATGTTATGCTTTGTTCCCTCCCTGTATGAGGACCTGACAACACCCTGGGCACTAGGATAAAATTCACATTTAGTTTAGTGGAGTGAAGATTTCACATTCGGATGTTAGCTATCGCTCCTGGCACGATCCCTCTTTTTTTTTTTTTTTTTTTTTTCTTCAGTGCACTCTGAGGCTGGTGTATCGAATGGCACCAAACATTAAAAGACTGTTTTCCACCTAATGGAACAAAAACCCCTTCTGGGGTCACCTCAGGGAGCCAAATGCTAGTCTCAGCAGCACAGATTACAACCTTGATGAATTCCTGTTGATCTGGGATTGTGCCTGTGTCAATGGGAATAAACTATTGACCAGCTGGCTCTTCCATAGGAAATCTTCCCTGCTTAAGCCCTGCGTACCCAATAAAAGTGTTGCTAGGCAGTTCCAGTTTGGAAGTGCTCTGCAGTATTCTGTGATGTTGGTTCTATTTCTTTTGACTAATTTATTTTATGGAAATATTTGTCGTATCTGTTGTTGGCCACTGACACACAAGTTACTGCTCCAGTTGCAACCATTGAGCTGCTGTGGAAACCTAGACTTTCTGAACTGTGTGGAGTCTTGTCTAACAGTGTAATATCAGACACATGTCACAGTGTTTTTGTGACACCAAATATTCTCACGATATACGTCAGTGGATCATTTACATTAGAGACTTTTCACTTCAGGCTTGACTGTGCCAGAAAGTTGCAGACAGTTGATTATACGTGTTTTGCTTTCCACTGTTTTTTTTTTTTCCTTTTTTGTTTTAAAGCCTTATCTCAGGAAGACCCAAACAGAAATAAAACTCAAGGCACTGCAGGATCAGACTGAGTAACTATTAGCTTGATGAGTTAGATTGCTTGGAGGAGGTTGTTATTACTAGGGCTCAAATTGACATCTGCCAGGTCTCTCCTCCTCCCCCTCCTTGGATCAGCTTCAAACAGCAGTTCTTCCTGTGTCTAAGAAATCAAGCATTTTAAGATTAAAAAGCTTAAAAATTGCCTCCAGCACAGGCTTACCCTGCTAAATCTGCACAGGTTTAAATGGACAGACTAACTATTGAACTTTATACAGGACTTCCCATCCTACAGAGAAGTGCTGAGCATCTTTGGCCATTGGTTAGCACCTTGCAGGATTGGATCAAAAAGGATTACAGTGATTAGGGAAAGACATGTTTGATCAGCTTACAGTAAAGTAAGTCTTAGGTGGAGGTAGTCTGAGTAAATAAAATGAAATACCATTCCCACCACACACTGAAAATCAGACATTCTTTTCTTGTTTTTTCCTAATATCACCTTATTGTTATGGTCTTTGAGGGTTTTTGCCGTTGCCCTCAGCTTGCTACAGTCATAAAACCAGCAACTGGGTATACATTGCCCAGGGTGGGGATTTCCAGTTTGGATGACAGTGAAAGGTGCTGCTTTTGATCCTATTCAGCCCTTCAAGAGGCCTCACTTCCCTTTCCAGGAACAGTGAGAGAACCTCTTCTGCTTTCTCTCTGCAGAGTAACAGTTATCTCTGCCTCATTTTTGCAACCCAACAGAGGTGCAAGGGGGCTTGAGTAAGGTCTTTCTCATCTCCCCTATAGCTATAAGGGCATGTCAAACATGAGTGTGCATTTGAGGGGAAGGAGGAAAGAACTGTTCAAGATAAGGTTCTTGATGCTGATGACAAATGTCATCAGAGACTGATCACAGAAAAAATGGATCCCTGTAAGTTCTGGGATATGAGGGAGGTAATGTTTGCATGTTTGGTTATTCGCACATCACATGTTCTGAATGAGGGAGATGCTTATTGCACTACAACATATAAACTTCAGTCTCCATTTTATTCCTTTGGTTTTCTGTTGGAGTGAATACATTTACTAAGTCACATTTGTTTTCAGTATACACATGAAAGACGTGATCCTAACTTTCTATTGCAAAATATATCTGAATATGTAGCAGACTTTCGAGCATATTGCTGTCTGCACTTGTAAAGATCATTATTCACAAATCGGACAATTGCTCATCTACCTGACTCTCTGTTGTGCAGCCTGATATGGACAATAATCTTGCCTTGATCTTTCAGATTCAGAGTGTATCTAGTCGCCTGATTCCTTTGTTTAAAAAATGTTCTGTACCAGAATTGTTTTCCTGTGCTAGCAGTAAAAAACAAAGAATTGTGCAAATGTGAAAGTAACACTGTGTGGTAAAACTCACAAGACAACATAAGTTCTAAATTAAAAAGGAAATTAAAAAGTTAGTGTTCTCACACTATAATTCACTTGGTCTTGTTTCAGCTGCATACATATTTTGTCTGAGTTTATCAGATTAGAAATAGATAACCTATCTCTTAATGCTTTTTAAATTATTATTAGTGGCCAACTGAAGTCTATGGAAATAATAATGAAGTTCTATATTGTAAGTGTAGTAAGTAAAGATATTGCGCATATTGAAATGCATATTTAACTTACATTTTGACCAACAAATAGAACTTTTATCAAAGAATATTAAACAATAGTTTTTAAATGTGGGCAAGTTAACATTGCTTTTGAAATCTTCACGTTGTGCTTAAATATTTCTTACATTCCATTTCCTAGTAATTGTTAAGTACAAAGCCCTCAGAATCTGTTTCTTATTAGACTTGTAAAGTTTATATATTCTCCTCAGACAGATTCAAGTTTCAACTGTGTTGTACTGTAATTTGCAGGGGTGGGGGTAGGGTGTGTGCTTTGAGTTTCACTTTTTGGGTTTGTGACATTTTATCATTTTAATGGGTAGATGAAAGAGAGAGAAAAAGAGAGAAAAGAAAGAGAAGGAGAAACAGAAGAGATAAAAGGAGAGACAGAGAGAGAAAGAAGAAAGGGAAAGGAAGGGAAGGGAAGGGAAGGGAAGGGAAGGAAGGGAAGGGAAGGGAAGGGAAGGGAAGGGAAGGGAAGGGAAGGGAAGGGAAGGGAAGGGAAGGGAAGGGAAGGGAAGGGAAGGGAAGGGGAAGGGGAAAAGGAAAAGGAAAAGGAAAAGGAAAAGGAAAAGGAAAAGGAAAAGGAAAAGGAAAAGGAAAAGGAAGGAAGGAAGGAAGGAAGGAAGGAAGGAAGGAAGGAAGGAAGGAAGGAAGGAAGGAAGGAAGGAAGGAAGGAAGGAAGGAAGGAAGGAAGGAAGGAAGGAAGGAAGGAAGGGAGGAAGGGAGGAAGGGAGAAAGGGAGGAAGGGAGGAAGGGAGGAAGGGAGGAAGGGAGGAAGGGAGGAAGGGAAAAGGAAAAATTATCAAGAAAGCATGCATTTTCATGGTTATGGTATGGAAATCTCAGGAAAGAATGGTGAGCCCCAAATACGTGCACATCCTATACCATACAAATAGCAGAGCCAGGAATAAGACAACTCTGTTTGTGCCCTGGAACCCTGCTTTCTTTGCAGACCAAAGTGTCTTCCCAGAGGGGAAAAAAAAATAATTCAGAAATAAACTCGCTTGAGTAAGGAGATACAAAAGACATATTCTGTAGAGATGTTGCAGTTAAGTTGGTTTTCTGGGTGAATGGTTGAAGTAAATTTTAGAAACAGGATGCTACCTGAAGAGCTATGATTAAAGAGAAATCTGTGTCAATAAGCCATAACAGAAGGAAGTGAAACACCCTAAGGAATTAAAAAATTTGAATTAAAAAATTTATCTGAGTTGTCATGTCAGTCTCACTTTCTAGCCTGATAGTAGTTTTAGATAGCATGTACCTTCATTCACTTCCTCTTAAGTGAGACCTACATTTATATTTTTTGAAAAATCAAACAATCAGGAAGATAAAACTATCTCTCAGAAATTCTGCATTGTTCCTAAGAGGGAGAAAAAAAAGACCCCCTTAACCCACATTACATTGACATGTATTAATTTAACAAACCCAGCCGCAGTTCCAAAATGGCAAGGAGAACATACTTGAAAGAGATCCATGTTTGGTAAAAGCGGAATTAGTAAAAAATCTGTAATTTTGCAAGATATAGTCTACCAAACTTCCTAAACTGTGAGATTTCCTTGAGCTAATTTGTCTGTCAAATCGATCTTAGTTCTGCTTCAAATATGGTTGTTATGTTACTAGATCTTGGGTGTCTCAGTGTCACCAGGGTAGCTGCAGCTCAGGTGTTGGCTTGCAGACAAGTATAAAATGCTACATCTGGCCCTGGCATGTAACGTATAGCAAAAATATAAAAGATCAAACTCATTCAAATTAGTCCTGCTTTAATGCATGAATTAGGAAGGAAATGATGTCACATCCTGAAAAAAGCAAGAGCACCAATGACCTGAATGAAGGGTAGAGTGCACCCTCAGCAAGTTTGCTGATGACACAAAGCTGGGAAGGGTGGCTGACACATCGGAAGGCTGTACTGCCATACAGCGAGACCTGGACAGGCTGGAGAGTTGGGCAGAGAGGAACCTTATGAAATTCAACAAGGGCAAGTGGAGGGTGCTGCACCTGGGGAGGAATAACCCCATGCACCAGGACAGGTTGGGGGCTGACCTGCTGGAGAGCAGCTCTGTGGAAAGAGACTTGGGAGTCCTGGTGGACAACAGGATGACCATGAGCCCCGAATGTGCCCTTGTGGCCAAGAAGGCCAATGGCATCCTGGGGTGCATCAAGAAGAGTGTGGCCAGCAGGTGGAGGGAGGTCATCCTCTCCCTCTACTCTGCCTTGGTGAGGCCGCACCTGGAGCACTGTGTCCAGTTCTGGTCTCCCCGGTTCAAGAAGGACAGGGAACTGCTGGAGAGGGTGCAGCAAAGGGCTACCAAGATGATTAGGGGACTGGAACATCTCTCTTATGAGGAAAGGCTGAGGGATTTGGGTCTCTTCAGTCTGGAAAAAAGACAGCTGAGGGGGAGTCTTATCAGCACTTATAAATACTTAAAGGGTGGGTGTCAGGAGGATGGGGTCAGGCTCTTTTCAGTGGTGCCCGGCAACAGGACAAGAGGTAATGGGCACAAACTTGAGCATAGGAAGTTCCACCTAAACATGAGGAGGAACTTCTTTACCCTGAGGGTGGCAGAGCACTGGCACAGACTGCCCAGAGAGGTGGTGGAGTCTCTGTCTCTGGAGACATTCCAAACCCGCTTCGACGCGTTCCTGTGCAACCTGCTCTGGGTGACCCTGCTCTGGCAGGGAGTTGGACTAGATGATCTCCAGAGGTCCTTCCAAACCCTATCATTCTGTGATTCTGTGTTCTGGGACATCTCTGTGTACCTTCTTTAGAAAATCCAAGTCAAGAAGTGTCTTCCAAATGGCAATACAAAAATAAAGATGAACAATTAAACATCTTTAACCCCAGTCTGAAGTTAACTGACTAAATGGCCTGTTACATTGTCAAACATAACCACAGAGCCAAATCTCACTTTACAGCCTCAAGCCTTCTTCATCATACAGTATATTTGACTTAGGTCACAGCTATAAGTGCTTCACTACATTTCCATGAATATTTAAATCTGCAAGAGCGTATAACTGGAAAAAAGTAAACAAATACTATGGGAAATCCACTGAAACGGATTGTCTGTCATTTCACTTTTGTTCTATTTATTCTGTCTGTATTTCAAACCTCATTTTTCTATGGCTTGCCTAAACAAGTTTTGTGTTGTAGCTATGACTTCCTCAATACAAGAGAAAAATTTCAACTCATTATTCTTAGGGAAAGAAATAATGTGTTGCTTCTGCAGAGTATTGGAGCCATCTGTAAGGATAGAAAGTGTCATTGCACATTAAAGAGCTCAAGGATCAGGCTCAGAACCTTTACAGAGGCATTTGAATTCTTTAGAGAGTTATTACGTTGTGACGTCGCTGAATGTGATATGTGATATTTCAGTTGCGTAGAAGTATGGAAATACGATCATTCAAAAAATCTTACTTGAAAAGTTAATGGAATGAACTGCGGTAGGACCATGATCGTGTCTGTCATACTCTTGAAACTGTTCCTTTTCTTTTTAAGTGAAGAGATAGTACTTGTATGCCTTTGTCTGCTTCCCTGACTCAGCAAATACACCATAGTGAGACAACGTACAAAAAGCAAACAAAGAAAACAACTGAAAACCATCCTTTATCAAGGGTAAATAAGAGAAGGTGATGCATTTAACAGTCAATTGTTTCCATGACCAAAGAGACACACTGCAAGCTCAGATTTCCCAAGACTCATGGTCTTGCAGAACGCACTTGTGGGAGCTAAGCTGAAGTTAGCAGGAGTTTTCTGGGGAGCTAGCATCAAAGAAAGACCATGGCCTGCCTAAATGTGGACACACAGAAACACTGAAATGTTCCAAATTCAAACTCGCTTTGTTTAGCGTGTGCCTGCGTTTGCCTGGCTGCACCCCAGGACAACTTCACCCAAACTGGAATTTAGGGCCCTGGGGGATTTTAGTTGAAGGTCTTTGGTTGCGGGACTGTTAGGGTGCTGTAATGCTGTGTGCCACACACAACAGCTGCAAAACTGTGACGGCACCATCGAACCAGGCAGGGAGTAATCACATTTAGGCAATGGCAAGAGCAGTTCCTGAGGCTTCCTGCCCTATGATTTTCAAGGTCATGTGCTTGAAATAAAGGATATGTAATTTTCCTGATGGTTTAAAATGGAAAGTTATTTGATACCTCCCTCTTCTAAAAGGGAGAAAAAAACGGGGAGTGGCGAAGTTGTCAAGCACAGCCTCTTCCAGTCCACAATTGGGAACAGATTCCTAGGCTCCTTTGATGGTACGAAAACTCATTGAAGAAACAGCTGTCATTTTTCCTGGGTTCACCGAAGATCACAAGTGAGATAGCAGCAGCTACAGCAGCAAGCTGTAACCACAACTTCCAGAAGCGATTAATGGCAGGAGAGAAAGGAGAAAATCAAGTTCTCCTCCACCAAGAGTGGCTGCCATCTGGTGGCAGGACATGAGGGACAGAAGGTGCTTTCTCCAGGCTCCCGGCTCCATCCGCGAGTAAGGATCCTGCATAAGACTGGCAAAGATACCCTGTCTGCCTTGGTACCTGTTGAATTCTCTGTGTTTTGGATCATGCCAAACCTTGCTAGGAATGGCATAGAGCTGTGGTTGCACACTTGCTCCCCTTCATGGGTGAGATGAGGATGGTGCACGTGGCATGGCCCTTTGATGTCTTGTTGCTGTCTGATCCTAAACACTTAGAGGTATCTTACATTGGCAGATATGTACAAAAGAGGTGTGGTGCAAAGACTGTGAAGAAAAGAAGAAAAGCTAAAAAAAAATCCTGTTATTGTGAAACTTAGAGTTTTCTAAGTTAGAGAGTGTTAGAAAGGGAAAGAAGGAGGCAGAGGGAAGGAAAAGAGGTGGTATGAGGAGAATAAATGAAGCAAGATGAAAAGATATCTTCTGAATCTTTCTGAAATAAATTCTTTCTCAGAAGGAGAAACTAAACAATGGCACATAATAATGTTTCTCGCTCGCTGAAAGTGTGATGGGGGCAGCCGTCTGTAAAGCAAGACTGTGGTAGGTTGAATTGCTTCAAGGATAAGCAATGGTTCAGTTTGCTGCCTACTTAAGAGCTCTGAAAGTGATGTCTTTTAGCTTCCATCTCCTTCACCCTTTCCACAGAACCTGAGGTTGAATTGCTCCACGGTCCCAAGGGCTCCAACTACAATGTGACATTATGCTGTAGGAAAACACAGTCTGTCATATGTTACCATGTATTTTTAAAATGTGCATTTTGTGGTCAAAATCCTTGTTTATAATTTAAATATTTGCCCCAGAGCACCTACTGGATGTAAATAGAGTGAGCATTCATAAGAGATCGGCTTTTTCCCCACTGTGAATGACCCCAGACAATGATGTCTGAGGAAATCTTCAGCCTCCAATTGTTCCTCTTCTGAGTAGCTCTAGTGATTCACAAAGGGGAATTCAGCAGTAGTGACTTACTTCTTTATTCTTCTGTCATAGTTAGGAATCTCTGATGCCTGCACAAGTTCTTGCGCCTGTCTTACCAGCCTTCAGATCACCACACAGCTCTTCTCAGACCGAAAGGCTTGCAATCCTGGCAAGAAAAATGCAGAAGTTATGATCTGTAACAGCCTTTCTTGTGGTGAGGTAAATCAACCGTCCTACAATGTGATTATAACGCCCGGCACCTTCCAAGAATCTGCTAATGAATTGTTCCTCATCAGCTAATGATTTGCCTTGCATGGCATTTACTTAAATCTCAAATTGCTATTTTAAAAGGAGGGGCACAGAGAGACGAGAACCAAGCCATGCACTAAAGACCCCAGAGATCAGAGCCAGACGGAGAACACAGGAATTCTTGGCTCCTGCTGCTGCTTTCAGTCCCTGTCTGTCTTTCTCAGCCATTCCTTCTTGTTTCTATAAAAAATAAAAATGTTCCGTTTATATTTAGAAACTCCAGTACGAGAAAGTGCTTAAAATGGCCCCCTTAATTCCTTGAGAGACAGAACTAAATTTAAAGATGTCATTTTCCTCATGTCACTGAAATAACCTCTTCAGAAACATGAAGTCCACAATGAGGCTTTGAAAGCCCAAGGAGAGGAGCTCATCATCAACGGCGGCTGTGGGATGTACTCTCAGCTCATGGGACTGCTTTTACTGAACCTTCCATTGAGCAATGGTAGATTTTATTTTATGAGGATTGTTTAAGGAAGAGCGATAAGAAAATAAAAGAGAAGATGCTGTTATAAGGATGAAGGGAGTGGCGAAAAGATTGCTCTTTTCCTTCTGTTTTTCAGGTGGACTTTTGTGCTCTGAGTTTTTGAAATGCCAGGGGAAGGAAGGAGAAATCATGCTGCTGCTGTACTCTACATCCACCTCTACGATGCATCTGGTAAGGCTTTGTGTTCTTAATGAGCAATCATTTGCTCAAATTCATCTGGTGACTGATACGTTCCTTCTACCAGTATTTTCATCCTTTCTGTCAATGTAAAACTATAAAGGATTCCTCTGAGATTAGAGCAGCTTTCGTTTGCTCAATATTGCGATAAACCATGTGCCCTCCAGTGCTTGCATAACCTTTACCGTGGAGACCACAAAACCGAGCATGGCTCAACATAGCAGTTTTATGAGATTTCTGCAGTGCATCAACATTAGCAGGATAATGTTTTGACTATGTGCTGTAAACCTCTGGGTTCCTCAAAAGGCAACTTCTTTTACGCAATTGAGACAGCAAGAAATTGTTTTGTCTGTCTACATACATCATATAGGCATAGGCAACGGGGATCAGTCCAGCGGCAAGGTTTCAAGGGACAGAGAGCTACCTCGTCCGGAAGTATTTGCAGGCAATTAAGAAAATTAATGCAAAATCCACATTTTCTTAAAATGAGTTCTGAGTTCTTTGTGCTCTTGACACATGGGTTTCCATGCTTCTCTTTCCACATGCTGTTAACTTATTGGAAGAGGAAATGAGGCCTCTTATTGTAATATCTCTGTGTGTATGCAAGGTCCTTCGTTTTGTTCCCACAGCTCTGGTGAATGTATGCACAAAAGTTGCATAGCAATTCGTGCCAACTTCAATGACAACCTAGCTCTATACAAAGAAACGGTTAAATAATGAAGTCTGGGAGTAAACTCTGGCAGGAGACCAGACCTAATAATTCCACTTGGCGAGATTACCCATGCCAGCAAGGAAGGTTGACTTTCTAGTATAAACAATTAACTGTGGTGATAAAGGATCTACCACATGCTATATTACTGGCCCAGGTGGGGTGGGGAAAGCATAAGTGGTCAATGCCTTTCAATTACTTTATTCTCTGCACACTAATTAGCTTTGTTTTGGATTTGATGGATTGTTTTGCTTTATTAATAAATAGAAGAACAAATATGAAAGGGAAAAATAGTGCATTCTGTGTCTAAGAAACCAACTTTTTGTATCTTACCTCTTCTGAGTTTCAAAGCCATATTTAATTTGTAGTAAGTGAACTTTATCTTCAAACAAAGAAAAATCTATGCAACGTGTTTAATAACTGTTGTTAAGAAACAATAGCAGGCACTTTTCCGCTAGCATCTTGGCAAGGTAATGCATAAACATGGAATAATGGAGATTGCATATTGAATTATCCATTGACATCTTAAAGAAAGCCCCTTCATGATGCTATGGTATTATCCTTCATAATTATGTAATGAAATGAGGAGAAAAAGAAGATTTTAAGAAACTTTAAGAACTTTAAGAAATTTTAAGAACTTTAAGAAAAAGAACATTTCATCCATGTTTTTTGTGTTACAATCTTTGCAATGACTTTTAACAAAGATTTAGTATCTTAGCTTCAGCATAGCTTTCTGATTTATAAAAGCTCCTTATTTTTGCTAGTTTTTTTACTTGTCTGTTTTCTAGTACATATTTAGTACTAATATGTACTAGTCTAAGCACTTCATACTTTAGTACTCCTTAATCTATAGAATTAATTTCAGGTCTTTTATAACTAATTTGAACAAAGCCTGTCTGTTTTCCCTCCATCAAAGTTTGTCTAAAATATATAGTGAGTTAGAAACACTTCCCTTCAGAGGAGTGAGGTTCTAGGTGAAATTTGGGATGGGAATACTGAAGGCCAAGCCTCCATATAATTCTGAGTTTATGCAAAGCATGATATGACACAATGCCTGTGCCATCAGGGCATCAGACTCAGTAACCAGAAGACTTGTCCAGTGCTTTTTAGTAGTTGTGTTCCACAGCAACGTATGCTCTGTGCTACACCACCACCTAATTTGGCACTTAGGCTGAGAAACGCCCAAGGCACTTCCCAAAGGTCATTTAACTAAACAGGGACAAACCTGAATTCACCTACTGTTTTACTGGCAAAAAGTAAATCAACTTTTGCTGTAATTCTAAAAGAAACACACGTAGATGTTACACTGCTTTTAAAGGACATACCAATAGAGATGATTCCAAGTCTGTGCACCCTGGCACCCAGCATACTTTTCAAAAGCACAGCGTATCTGGCCTTCTTGGCAGATGCCATCTGTCTCTATTGCCTCTACAGGGGAACTCAGTTTCACAGGAGTCAAATCCCGACTTCGCTGTTCCCAGTCTATTTCATTTTTGGTGAAAATGTAAAGCGTGTGAGTTAGTAAACCACGCTTTACACATTAGATCATCAATGGAGCTCTACTGCGAGCCAAAGATACTGAAACAGTATGTGTCTTGAAGCAGTCCAAATGTGTAATCAAATGGAAGTCTGCTGAGGATCGCCAAGCAATTAGCAGGCTTAAAATATTTCCTGTAAATGGTCCTTTCCTTACTTTTCCTATCGCAAGTGGTCTGTGATCATCTCATCTCCCTATTTTTCCCAGCAGTGGTCTCAGGCATCCCTAACCATATGATTCCTATTATAAGACTGGCACCCAGTTTATGATCCATCAACGCCTCACCTTCACAAGGCGGTGATGGAGCAGTACAACATGCTAACACCTTTCAGACATTCCAGCAAGAAAACCAGGGGCGTAAAAATAGACAATACACCACCAACAGTGCTAACAAATTCTAATTATAATGGGGCCAGCTGTTGGAAGCTACCAGCCAAAATGCCTTTATATGATATCAGTGAAGTCAGGTGACAATAGCATTTAACCCACCTATGTCTGATGGTTGTTCTCATGGGCTGATACACTATCTGGTCCCATGGCAGCCAACACATGGGGGATCAATAAAAGGAAATATTACACCTGTTCAGATACAAGCGCAACGCATTTTTTCAAAATCTTTACAATTCCCATCATTTATTTTCATTAGAAAGATAAATTATTCCACCTAACTCTGTTGCACAGAGCGCGCAGTGAAGAACATAATGTCTGACTCAAAGGTGTGTTGCCTTTAGATGTGTAAGAGAGGATCGAGATATCTGGTTTGCTTTGAAGTAAATCCTGTAAGAACCACCATTATCTCACGGAAAGTTTTAAAAATGCCATTTAAAAGCACTTGTGTCCAGATTACCCCATGCCAGAGCAAGCCAGTGAAACCCCTTGAATCATTCCTGTCATTAGACTATCTCAAAACACATTTGCCAGACTGTTGAAAGAAGGTAGCGTTTCCTCTGGACACCATATGTTGTTAAGTATTATAAATATATTGCATTGCCTAGAATCAGGATCAGATTAGTTAGCTTGTGAAGCAGTAGTGTTTTACTTTCTTGTCTCATTTATTTGAGAGGTACCAAAGCCAGTGTTGAAACTGGTTTTTCATGTATAAACATTCTAAAATAGCACATGGAGTCCATCTTCAAAGGTATGCATTTCTCCAGCACATATGTATAGACAAGGTGCCAGAATGTGGCCGTGTCTCTTCCTGCCAGTCCAGCTACAATTTCCTGTTCCTAGTCTCTGCTTCTGAACTCAGGAGTGCTTGCAATTAAAGTGATTCCAGAAAAACAAGATGATGGGTCTGCCCTCTGTCTCCGGCTTTTCCCATAGAAAAGAGCCAAATAAGAGCACCCTAAAACAGTGAACAGCTGCCTCCCAGAAGGTTTGTATAAACCTGCGACTAACTAGCGTAACACAGCCTATGCCAATGCCTAATTAGTTGCTTCTCTTCTACTATTCACAAAAATAGGGTGTGATAGCCGGAGAGACTGCAGTGGTGAGGAACAACTCTCAGAGAGTGTCTTAGGTGTGCTCTGCTTCTCTTCCTGCATTTTTATGGCAATTTGAGGTGGCCTTTGTTAAGATTTCATCTCCTCCAGCTGCTCGGCCCCCCATGGGTTACTCATCATGGTGCGGTGTTTGCAGGAGTGCCGCCAGTCGCTGCAGTGATCATGAGGTGCTGAGAGAGCCAAGATCCCTGATGTGCATGTGTGGACCATGGCATGTGCACGTGTGGGGGTCTTGTCCTGGGGCCAGAGGTTCTCCTTTGTATCAAAGCATACAGCATCCATAAGCTGCAACTGCCCTGAGCTCAAGCCTTCAATAAGTGTACTCACAAGATTAAATTACGGAAGTGACTTTCTGCAGTGGGAAGACTCTTGGCACTCTGCAGCTGCATCATTGCTCTGAAAGTGCGGAATGAGAAGCCGAGGTGTTAGGCAACGAGGTGCGGCTGGTGGAGCACAAGCTCAGGCTGGTTTGCCGCCAGGTGGTGGACCCTGCGGACCTCCACCGACCCTTCCTGGCCCTGCGGGGAAAGGAGCTGGGGTTGTCAGGCTCGTGCTTCCCATTGCACACACCACGAGGGCTCACAGGATCAACATCCCAGCGGAGCAGTAAGCAGGCAGAGCGCGTTAGCTCTGAGAGGCCAAAGATTTGTTTGCAAACAAATGCTACATACAGGTGGAATTGTTGCCAGACATACTTTATTTAAACGGTTTCCAAAGGGCGGCAGTAGGTTATTAATAGAAGTATCACTCAGGACTACGTGTTTCTTAGGTTATGTGCAAACCTGAAATTGCGTTCTAGTGGTTTGCAAAGCTATTGCACTTTGCTGGAATAGGATTTATTCTTTCTTTATTTTCCTTTTAACCAGTGATTTGTAAGTATATGTCTCCGAGGACAATGATGAATGAATGAGTGTATCCACTCTGTGCCTTATTAAGCACCAGTAAATGTCAAAATTTTTGCAACAAGAAAAGGAAGAACACATCGCAGGGAAAAGCCTGTGCTGAAAACAGTCCCTTTTTGCTTCTGAAAATATAAATTATTTTGGACATTAATCAGATACTAATCCATGACTGATAACAGAAATATTTTGATAAGAATTTTATTTTCTGGAGATGTTTTAAACAGTAAGGGTTTTTTTATTTGTTTTGTTTTGTATTTAGAGAAGATTTACCAGATATTTAGCCTGGATGGAGTATATATTTCAAATGTAAACAGCTTTCTACTGCTAAAGGATTTAGTAAACAAGTAAAGCTAAGTGGGAAAGCAGAGGAAATGCAGGTAATTTTGATGAGATATTAACTTTTATTTGGTTTAGATTTTTAGATTCTCCACTGTGGGGACAGGAAAATTTTAACAAAGACAATAGATTTCATAATCTATGAACTAGAATATTCAGTAAAAGGCTGCTAATTATTCACTTCATTGTCTAAACTCAATGGATTACTACTTCAAATTTTATGGATACTGCTTTCTTCTGAAAATGTTTTCTTTGGGAGCCTAGTGTGTATGCATGTGTGCCTGTGTTGCTATTTCCAGGTCCAACATTCCAATGATAAAAATATAGTCAGGAATCTGAGTGGCAATTATTAATAGTTACAGTATGCTATGCCTTCCAAAAAAAGAAATGCTATGAGTAAAATTTCTGACATTCACAAGAAATTTCTTCCTAATATCAGGGGAGGCAGTTCTCTGAAATTTGATGAATACATAAACAAGTGGAAGTTTTGCATCTTCAGAGAAATCCAAAACTCCTTAAATAACATGGCAAGTGAGGGGTTGTATGCATCTCACCTTCTTTTACCTCAGGCAGACTCTAAAACGAGGTCTTTAGGATAGGTTTAGTGATTTTGCAGTCAGAAAGATCAAATCAGAAAGAACAGCCTTCTGTTCTAAGTCACACAAAGTTGGTTATAAAAGAGGTAAAAGTGTCCACACAACTCCGATGAAAAAGGGATTTAACTTGTTAGAAGTTGTTAAGCACGCATAAGAGAGGCTAAAAAAATTACCCAGGAAAAATAACTGGTTTAGGACAAGTTACCAATGCATTTAAAGAAAAATAACAATGTGTAATATTTTAAAATATTTAAATATAACAACATGCAACTTCCTCATGTGACAGTTTTCCACGCAAATGAAGGCAGAGGGTAATTTACCATACAACGCTTTCATGGTACTGTGAAGACAACAGGTCAACTTTTCCTATTCTATTCCAAGTAACTCTCTTAGGTAAGCAAAGCCAGGTTTTCATCGTTGTTTTGTAGCTACCCTTTCCATCAGCATGTATCACAGCCTTAAGGCTAATTGTCTTGTAACTGCGCAGATACTGAGATTCATGAATCTGAAACAGAGCTGCCTTGCACCAGTGCCCCACAATTGAAACCCAAATCTGTCTGCCATAGAGTGAAAACAAGTTGAAGCCAGTGAGGCAAAGAGTATGAAAACAAACAAACTTTGAAAGCTTCTTGCTAGAAGCTTGCAATAAAGTGGAGTGTTAAAGAGATGGTCAAAGGAGCCTCCTGGAGTTTAGAAATTCCAGATTTATCAGTGCTTGTCCAAGCTGATCCAAACCTCTGGAGGTTTTGACTGTTGTCCATCACCAATAATAACGTGAATGACCCCATTTATTACACTTCTTCTATAGTAGTGATAAGAAGCACTGTCCAACAAACTGGGATGTAGCCCACAGAAAACAAACAAAACTTCTTACTGGGGAACATCTGAGAAATTTTTCCTGGAAAGCAAACTAGAAGAACAGTGGTATCTTGTTATGTTAAAGTGCAGTTTAAATACTATTCATTCATTTCACAAACCATAAAAACACAGCTAGATACTGTAAACTAATAAAACTCATCAGTACTACTGAGCAGCCGTGTGCTGGGTCTTGGCAATGCTCAGGCTGCTGTGCTATGCCTTTCCCTGGTGGATGGGAAGCTCTTTCTCCTTAACAATCTTCATCTAATTAGTGTCATTTTGCAGAGTTGCAGTTCCCTGGGCACAAATATGTGGACAAAAGACTGTAACAACCTGAATTTTTCCAGCGTGTATAACTCAAAATGTTGAAAAATCTAAACAGTGCCTTAGGATTTATTTGTTAAATGATGATGATCTTGCTCTTGTCTTCTATTCTGCCTTACCCACTCCCATGTCTGCTTCCATATCCTGCATTTACCTGCTTTGGAGTCTAGTCTTTCACAGAAGGGATAACAGTATTGAAATAAACTGTATATTTTTTAAATGTTATGGTATTAAACAAAACTTAGTAACAACCATAACTGAGAAAAATGCATCAGATTGTCTTGATTGCACCAGAAATTTTCTCAGTTTCTAACTATTTGAGGTTACCCAGCAGCATCAGGCAAAGTGAAGGCCAGACTTTGAAATGCTTGCAGACAGTCAGAATACAACCTTACCAAAAAGTTTTACTGAAATTGAGGCAGTGGCTGAGAATAAGGTTATTTCAAGCTGAGGGGAAAAGGCATCACTTGAGGGAAGAATTTAGGATTTTAGGATTGTGAGTGCTTCCGTGGTTCTTTCCTTGTTTTATGGAGGGGATATATTGCCACTGCTTACTGTTAGTAGTACTGGTAATAATAACAGAGGGAAACGTTCACATTCTTACCATTCAAAAACAGCAGGAATTCTGAAGGATGAAAGAATTAATTCTCTTTTCCCCATCCCTTTTTCTGACCAGCTACAAGCCTAGGTAATAAAAGCTGATTTTAGAAGCTGTGGAGAAGAAGCCTCTTGCAGCATACACCAGGTTTTTTTTTAATCCTTCACAATTAAATTGTATGCTTTCAAGGGTCACCTGCAGCCAGCCTCTCAGGCAGCGACTCACAAACGTACAGAATTGGACCAGTCCTTCAATAACTCAGTCATGCAATTTAGTGATGCTGCCCTACAAATGAAGGACAATGCCATGGAAGAGTCATTGAGGCCTCTTTATTTTCTTTTTTTTTTCACCATATCGAATGCAATTTCCTCTATAAGCTACAGTCTCTTTATATTCTTGGAAAGAGCATTTCAAGGGCCATTCTGATGAACAATGTGTCAGGTATCACATACACTGATATATGTGTATATTTATCAAAATAACTGATTCACAAAAAGCCACAATCAGTTGTAAAATCCTATGAAAATACCATTTCCTAACTGCCGCTACTGGTATAGCTTAAAATGGTACATAACACTTTGATAAAACCTCCCTGCTGTGAACAATGCATAAGAAAAGAATACTACTTTATATGCATTTTTTCAGGAAAACATTCTCAAACACTGCTGATATTTGTTATACAGAATTCAAACTTTTCCATTTATAGACCTGCTTTTGGTAAATATTAATTATTTATAAAGCAAAAGATTAAATTATTAATGTTGATTAATACATGCACATTACATAAAATAGATGGAAATATTTAATGCATTTATTACCAATATTCACAACTGATTTGGAGAAATTATTGAATAAAACAGTTATCAGCTGATACCAAAGCAGTCAAGTTGATTAAAACAGCCTCAAAGGAGTCACAAGTGATTCTTAAGATACTGAGAAACTAGGTGATTAAAAAGCAGAGAAATTCCGTTTGAATGACTAAGAAATAATGTACATTACTAACAGAAGCAAAAGAACTGACTGTGGGATCACTGAGGATGGTTTTTACAGGGCATCAATTCAATGTCTAGCAGGAGTCAGAAGGCAAATGGAACAGCAGGAGTTCCTAGAAAAGGAACAGAGAATCAAAGACAACCCTTCATTAGGTTACTGAGTACTCGCGAAAGTGTCACATGCTTTTTTTAGAACCTCATTTCACATACTGGCTAAATTCAGAGACAGGGTTTTACAGCAGACAGACTTTTCATCTGACCCAGTATGGTGATTTTTCACTTATTGTTTAAAAATGCATTCCTAATTTGCAGTGGAAAAGACCACTAATTCCAAAATTTTACCTTTTTGATGAGTGGAACTTGCTACAGTGTGCTGAAAATGATTGTAGTTTGACCTTTTCTAACAAATTTATCTCCACATCCAGTTCAATAACCTGTAACACCAAGTTTAGGTGTGAGTGCAGTTGGGTGTGTGTTTCTGTTCAGTTTTCTACATATATGGAAAAGGAACTGTAGAAAGTAGAAACGGATTCTAGGACCAGTAAATGACCAGGGTTGATAAATGTGCTATGAGTCCCTAAGCAAATACCAACACTCACTAGTACACATCATTCTGTGGTTCACATTTTTCATTTCTTTGACCTCCTCCTTTATTTTTATAAACTCATCATCATTTATGATTTATTGAAATAAAATAAATAAATCAATAAAGACCGTAATAACCATAGCAGGAAGACTTTATCTGGATTTATTTCTTATGACACATGGTAGGTTACTGAGGGGTTTCTTGCTTTCCCCTGAAGCAATTTGTTTTTCATGAATCCATTTAAAACAGTCTTTCATTCATTGCTTCTGCATGTGCACTGCATTTAAAATAGATGTAATATGGAGTGCTTAGAGAAGTGTCGTGACCATCTGAAACTCAATGCCAGATTAAAAGACCTTTCCCACCAGCTCATGACTTTGATTCTCATCTTTATTATTGATAAGTTTCAGAAGGATTTCAGGAGAAAAGGTAAAAAAGTATTATGATAATAGATTTCAATTGTCTAGAATTCATTCCTCAACAAGGAAACAAAATTTAAAAATACACAGAAGAGACAAAAGCAGGATATTCCTAGATAATATTACAATCTATATTTAATACCTGTTTAGGCAAATTCAGAAACCTACTACAATAAAGCCTAGTTTAGTACAGGTTTCAGTGAGATGATTGATGAGGGTTGTTATCATCTGTATTTAAGGTTTAAATAAGATGTTTCTTCTTCCAATGCTGGGCAGGTTGAAAAGGTATATTTGTGTTTTCTGTTCTAGTCTATTCTAAATATGTTGCCTTCCTGCTTTCATTACCACAGCACCTGGAGCAAGCACGGTTATGCTTTAAACAACAGGAGCATCATCCCTCCTGTTCCAGTTTTCCTCATTCTGTCCCCAGAAAATAGCGTGTGAGGTCTACTGCTTCTGTTAGAAAAGGGACAGTCAAAGTTATGGCTCTAATGCTCAGAAGAGAAAGTGCTGGGTCTTCCTAAGTCCCTTGATTCATTCCACATTCGCGGGCCGGTCCCTGAGAAAGCGCTGTGCCTTGCATTTTGCCCTTGCCAGCTGTCAGTCTGGACACACACAGCCTGAATAAATGAGAATGCAAATAGAGGAGTGCAGTCCTACAAGTATTTTTTTATGCAAGAACCATAGGCCTTCTCTTTTTTTTTCTTTAAAAAAAAAAAAAAAAAAAAAAAAAAAGAAGAAAGGAAAGAAAAAGGTCCTTTACAAACAATTTCAGGGCAGTCAAAGCTAGAGAAATCTTAATGTTCCTTGTAGGTCATGTCCAAGATGGAAAAATACATTGCTATGTGCCCTTTTAACAGGGCATACAATAGCTTGATATATTAACAAGGCTGTTTTTTAAATCTACGTTTACAGATAGCTCCGTCGATTCAGCTTTGCAGTAATGTAGGGAGAGATTTCTTTTTCTTTTTCTTCTTCTTTTTCTTTTTCTTTTTCTTTTTCTTTTTCTTTTTCTTTTTCTTTTTCTTTTTCTTTTTCTTTTTCTTTTTCTTTTTCTTTTTCTTTTTCTTTTTCTTTTTTTTTTCAAACAAGGGAGTGCAGAAAGGATTATATTTCTACCAGCGTAACAATGAAGTCATACAGTCCAGAAACTACTTAGAGATGCCTACATTCCTTGTAGACAGCAGAGATGTCACAGTCCTTGTCCCGTTGCTATCCCAGGAGCGCATCTGGGTAGCTGCACCGTTTCACATTTGCAGCAGAGATCACAGTTAGGTAAATTGCAGCACTGATGTTAGCACTACGCTGAACACAGCTCTAGCTATAAGCATTTCATGGTGTTTCTTGTCCCTTTTCCCTTTTACATACAAGCCAGAGTGTGGATTTATAACGCTTAATACTGAAAGGTAGACTATCAGAAGATAAAGCAAGAGTCGAAAAGAGAGAAGCAGCTGGTATTGCAGACCATTTCAATACAGCCTTTATCAGGGGGTGGCATAAAGCAACAGACAGTACATAGATTCAAGCAGTGTTCAACAGAAACTTGAGAGGGATTACGGACTTCCTCCATACCATGACATATTTCAATTTAAGACATATGGAATAAATCAGAGTAGACAGCGTGGAGCTGGAACACACGGGAAAATCAGTCATAAACCTGGAGGGTAGTCAGAGGTGCTTGAAAACATGGGGATAGTTATCAGTCAACTCGACCACTTTTCAGTTGAGTTAGGATCAAGTGGGAACTGGACACACCTAAGGAGAACTGGCAAAAAAGCAAGCAGTATTAGTTTGCAGGCTGCACAGTGATTTAGGTTATGGTTGTCATTCTTTTACAACCATCTGCCTCAGCCTTGGAGTAACACATGCCAATAAGGGTATTGGCATGAGTAACCAGCTCATAAAGAAGCCAGTATTTGCATTTGATCCCTGCTTTGGATATTTGTGGCACCCTCGTAGCCTAACCCTGACACCATCTGGATATGTCTGTGTAATAATGAACGCTGAAAACCTTTGACACCTTACAATGGACTCGTAGCAGCAATATCAATGTAAAAATACAGGCAGTTGTGCGCTGTTGTTGTAAACAGGCTAGTACAAATTTGTAAACGGAAAAAAAAGAAATTGGAAAAAATAATATCTAAATCCAATACCCCTGTTATGCCTCTCTTCTGACAGATTCAGGATGCCACCAGGTCTGCCTCTGAGCTCAGACTTTCAGCACACAATTGTTTGCTTTTGACACAACAGCCTTGCTGACGCCAGAGCAGGGAGGGCAGAGCCAGGCTCTTCTGGGGAGCCATCGCTGGTGTCCAGGCTGTTTACAGAAACTGTGCAAGCTGGAGATGTGGAGCTTATTTTTCTGATAGCACTTGAAGACCACGAGCTGAGGAAATATTTTTAGCTCTTTCACAGGGTAAAATTCCTCTGCTTTGCATGAAAAAAAAACTAAAACAAAAATTAAAAAAAACACAATAAAACCCCCCAAACAAAACCCAAACCAAAACAAAAAAGGTTGCTGGGATTAGGGTAGCTATTTTGATGGTTTTACAAAACTACTACTTTCTATTTCTGAGGAATGTTCTCAGTGACATTTATTACAGAACAATGCATCTATCTGTAGTTTTAATAAATTATTTGAGAAGACTTGTTCAGACAAGCCCATCCCATTCCCGAAGTCTGACAGTGGCCCAGGAAAGGCATGCTATATTGTCTATCAGGAAACCAGGGCTGGTCCACAAGCAGAAAGCGTAGCGTGTCCCAAAGCACTTTGCAGCTTTGGTCTGCACTGTATTTCTGTGCACCAGAGGAAGCCTCCCAAATTCAGGTGAGGCATCTCATGCTGCCGTGAACTGAAGAAGTTCTTATGTTCTGGTCATTTGAGATTTTTCACTATTACTTTTCTAAAATTTTTAATGAATCAAATTGGTATTGTAGCTTAGCTGCAAAAATTAGGATTTCAGGCAGGGCATGTCTCTAGAGGGACATGACTAACCTCTTTCATGGAGGTATCCATGTCTTTCATCCACGCAGCATTTTCAGTTTTCTTTTTCTCTTGTTGAGAAGGCCACTTCAAAGCAACGTACCTTGTTGTTACAGTAGAAGGGCTGAGGCTGGAGAGTTCCTAGTTTTTGACCGATCTCAGGGTGCTAGTATAGAATCATAGAATCATAGAATTGTTTGGTTGGAAGACATCTTTAAGATCACCAAGTCCAACCATTAACCTCGCACTGCCAAGTTGCAACTAAACCATGTCCCTCAGCACTACAACTACCTGTCTTTTAAATACCTCCAAGGATGGTGATTCAACCCCTTCCCTGGGCAGCCTGTTCCAATGTTTGACAGCACATTCGGTGAAGAAATTTTTCCTAATATCCAATCTAAACTTCCCCTGGTGGAACTCGAGGCCATTTCATCTTGTCCTATTGCTTGTAACTTGGGAGAAGAGACTGAACCCCACCTCGCTACAATCTCCTTTCTAGTAGCACAGAGATGGTCTCCTGAAGCCAGCATACCCCCGAGTTACTTGGGGACGAGTGGACCATCTGTCTCTGAGTTTCTGTTTTTTCATTCAGTGGGAAAGGAATGAGGATATTCTCTAATCTCCAGTCCTCTCCACCTCTCCCATTGCTGCAGACAAGGGCAGCCTGCACTCCATCCCCACACAGATGAGTTTTCTGCTTCCAAGAGAGTTTCACTAGGCAAAAAATGTAAAGTTCTCCAAAATAGTCCTCATCCCAGAGCTACCGCATGCATTTGGGGAAATCCTCCTCTCTGCCTTACCTGTGAATCAGGAGGAGTGAGAAATGCAAAATGTAAGTCTGAAAAGAATTAACTCCTGCAAATACAACAAGAATTTTTTTTTCTCTGAGTACGTAACAGCAGAGGTCTCACCATCATTGAACATATACGTGGGGTCATGAATCCTTCATATTCTTTGCACTGCCATTCTTTCAACCATTGGCAGCAGGCTGCAAACCAGGTGAAAAGCATCATGTTACTTTCTAACCCAAATAAAGCTTTAAATAAATTCTGTTAAACTTTGGAATCACATCCATTCCCCTGTTTTCAATGCAAGGATTGATCTAGTTGAGATAAAACCTCTTCTTCAGCCTATTCTGGGGCACATTCATGTCTTACCCAACCTGAGATAACTCATTCTGATTTCTGTCTATCAGAGTCCTTTATTTTGAGCAAGAACTCTAATTGAGTGAATATTCAGTAAACACAGATTATATGATCCCCCAAATAAACCATCTGAATTTCTTATGGCAGACAGGAAAGTATTTCTAACCATCCATTGAAAAAATAAATTATTACAAAGATTGCCAAAACCCAACGACAGCTATCACAAGTACTGCTTTTAAGAGGAAATGACAGATTAATATTTTTTTTTAGTGTACTATTATTTTTTCCCATTTTAGCTCATTTCCAAGGGACTAAACTGCGTACCCATCACTATACACCAGCTGAACATTTTTCCATGCAATTATCTCACCAAGTAGCAACGCAAGCTTATAGTCCCCCAACATATTCTTGTTCTTCCCTGTTACTGTTAGTATGAACTATAACTTTCAGAAATCATTTTCTCCTACAAATGTTCAAACACTTTCCTTAACTCATCTCCTATTGGGTTTTTTTACTTCTTCAACTGTATATTGTGGCATTAAGTCTCCCAAAACCAAATTCAATCAAAACAGGCTGCAAGTAAAAACAGTTGATATTTTATTTTATTTGCAACATAACCAGTAATTTAATTTTTATTTGAATTACTGCCATATTATTATACTATGATTGAAACAGAAAGGGAATATTTAAGCATTAATAAAATAAATATCATAAGATGAATCAGCAAGAGGTTTGGTTGTTGTTTTTTTTCCAGTATGACGTTACAAATTCTAGAACAAAGATTAATGAATAGTGTACAGACTCTGCAGACAAGTGACAGTGAAGCCATAATATTTTTGCTGGTCTCCAAGGCAAATGGCAGTTAACATATTTCTTATTGTAAGTAGTAATACTATTTAGGATATATATCACTAAGTTTTATATGAGATTTACCTGTTTTATATTTTCAAATGTTCATTTTTTCCTGGTTTAGGAACAGAAAGATTTTAATAACAATTTACTCCAGCCTGTGGTGCTTTAGCAGTTTGCTAGACTATCTGGGAATCGATCGATGTTTCAAAGAGAGGATTCCAATTAGCTCGTTTAGTTCCGGTTAAAGACTGTGGCTGCCTAGAGGGAAAGCGTCACTAAGAGACACCCCCCCTTCAATCCTTATTGTCTTTATTCTCAACCTTTTGGTACAGAAACTAGTGTCACTCAATCTAATCCATGCTGTAACCTGGCTGAAACCCTGATTTTTGTAACAAAGATACAACAGCAGCAAAAAAAAAAAAAAAAAAAAAAAAAAAATCTTATTTTGCTCTTTTAAAAATTTTGGGAAAGCAACAGGCCAAACTGTCGGATGAAACAGAAAATGAGAGTTAAATCAGTTTTCACCATGGCCCGAATTTGGCTGGTCAGAGCATGAAATATACCTCATGTGAATATTGATGTAAGAGATCAACATGAGGTAACTCATTGAAATCAGGGCTACACATATCAGGAGAAGCTGTACAGACCTCACTGTCACTTTAAATTTTCATAATCATACGGAAATAAAAATTTCAAACAATTTTTCAAAATTTTTGCCACAGTATGCATCTTATAATGAGCTAAGCCATCCAAATGGCAAACAGTAGTGTGCCCAATTGACAGATTAATTATACTATGCCTTTTTTCAGTGGGATATTTTCAGTAAGATTATTTTTTCTCTTTTTCTTGGTAATAAGCTTCAGTTAAATTGGTAGAGATGTCACTGCAAGTTTACAGACATCATAGAGTACAGTCCTAAGGTCTGTTGAAATAATGATCTTGCAGCCCCTCAATTATTTCTATGCTAAAAATTGTGGGAATTACTAAGGTTATAGAAACACAACCTTTATAAATGCATCTCTTTACCCTCTATATATGTATCAGCCAACAGAAAAGTGCATTTTCACTATCATAAAGCCTGTTCATTTTAAGTTCTAGGTGTATAGATCATTGTCCCTCAGCACAAAGAGGTCAGCTTAAAGCAAGGAGAAGGCATTAGGAATAGCCTTTTAGTAACAGCTACAGCTTCCCTCAAAAAAGTCTCCATGACAAACAGAATGGTTGTGGTCCTTTAAGCAAGTCCTTAAGGTAAATTTAATAAATCCAGAGCTTAACCTTCCTTTAAAATGCCATTTTAATAAGATGCCATAATTATTATTTAATTTTTTCCCTATTATCGTGTTTTGATTGATTTTTATCAAGCAAAAAAAATTTGTAAATATACATATATATGTATGTGTGTGTGCATATACATACAAATACTACAACAGTTCCTCCTACTTCATTCTAGCACCTGAAGAACCCCAGCTGAAATGCCAGGCTCCCACTCTAGAATATTCCAGGGGTCCCTGCGGTGGCATGTAAATCTAGGGACCTGTGGATACAAATATTTCTAGTCTGATAATGAGGTGAAAAGAAAAGCTGCTGATACTAACACAAAATTTTTTTCTCTAAAAACGTCCTAAGAATACAAAAAATTTCGTTATTCAAGTTTATTCTCATTTCCTTGAGTGCCCATCACAGAGGGAGAACTTGTTTACATTTTAAACTGCAGTTATCTTTGGGAACATCTGTCCAGCCTACTGGCATGCATGGTTATGGCATATTACTTCATAAACCTCCTTCCTTCACCGCATGTGTTAACGCTTACTAGTCCAGGAAAGAAGAATGCAAATAAGAGCGGGAACAAAGACCATTGTTTCTAAGAGATTTTGTTTGCAAACAACAGATTTGTATTGAAATAGGCCCAGAAGGCACACGGGAGTTGTATTCAGTTTAGTTTGGGAATACGTACAACTGGCCCTACCAGTCATATCATACTGAACACAAATAAAAATGTTATTAAAGCTAGATCACTCCTACAACTACAGTGTCTGCGAGATTTCCAATGTGCAGGATGCAACAGATAGAGTTGAGTGTCTAGCCTGTTCGCTCACCATCAGGATTGTAAATGACCTGTAAGAGAAAGACTAGGGTCAATTAAAAGATTTTATTAAAACACTATTTGTATTAATAATGCCAAGCCTGCAGATACAGTTCTTAGATAATGGTCACATCATGGAAGAAGAATAAATTACACACAAATCTATGATTCACTTGTCATTTTTTTTTCCCTCGCTTAATACATCTCTCGTTTTTATTGTGATAAATGTGGAGTTTTTCCAATAGAATATTTGGGAAGTAGATATTAATATTCTGAGTGCCTCAGACCTGATGCTTGTTGAAGCATAGCATCCTAATTGAAATTCAAGGTCTTGTGATCAAAATCTGCTGAACCAGATATCTTCACACTACAACAACTATTAATACATTGTTCCGCATGGACCAGAGAGCAAGTGAGAGACGCAGGCGTGTGCTTGTGTCCTTTCCATCACACAACTTTGATATATTTTTGATTTTTAAAGCTGTCTGTTTTAAAAGGTTATTTAACCTTGTGAAGCGTAATACTTAATGTATTAGACCTCCAGTGTTCATGACAAAATACATGGACTGCAGCCACAAGATCTCTCTACAGCACCTCATGCTGCCTCAAATGGATCACATAGATCCATTGCCCATAACAACTTGTCCACAAGCTGAGACACAGATATATATAAATGTATAAGGAACCTGCAATTCATTAAAGACGTGAACTTCCTCTTAAGAAACCAAAACAACAAACAAAAGAAATTCCTGACGAGAAAAGTCAATATCCCTATGATCAAAATCAAGAACTTCTTAGCAAAAAGAGGTGTCTAAAAAGCAAAGTTTCTAGAACAGCCGATATGCCATCACACGAAGATGAAGGACCTATGCATATCTCATTCAGATATGGAGAAACGTTTACTTCATTGCACCTTTAGCTTATAAACTCACTTTTTCATGTGACAGCTTGTGCCACTTTAGGATTTATCAACCTTTTTCAAGCAGAAATTCTCATTTTTTTCCCTGTACAAAAAGACACACTCTCTAAAAAGGGGGCATTCCCAGAAATCACTGTCAGACATGTGGGTCTGCAAGGAACCATGACCTCACTTGTGAACAAAAATGAAACTTCTGTCAGTTTTACTTAAGGAAGCAGATGGGAGAGCAGCAACTGAAAAAAAAAAAAAAAAAAGGGAAAGAAGAAAATAATGGATTCACTTGAAGAGATCATATAATGCTTTCAGACGGATTTCCAGACAGTGATGCATATGCTCAACTATTTACAAAGAATGAGTTGATTTTTTAACAAAAATGACAGTAACATGAACATCGGATATTCCAGGAAAGAGTTAGATTTTTTGGATTTTCTTTTTCCACTTGCGAGGAACTGACAAACCCTTTATTCTTACTAATAACTCCTTGGGCTATTCTGCAACCCAGGCTTCAAGAAGCGCAAATAGATCTACATGGCCTGGAGGTATTGCTTTCCCACTGCCTGAAACACCAGATGAAACCCTGATCTCCTGCGAAGAGAGGATCTTAGTGCTCCATATGGTCGGAGGACTCCATAAGAAGCAGACACCCCCAGTCACAAGACTGCAAGAAGAAGTGGTGTTAGGGACAAAAATCAGCTGCGGAAGCGGGAAAAAGGGTGAGAGAGGACACACCCACTAAATATTTTTATATAAATGTCTGCACATGTGATATCCATGGACATACAGGAGTAGGAAGTAGCAAATGCCAATGTCTTAGCTTTTAGCAATGCCAGCCCTCTTTGAGAGTCCTGCTATAGCCAGGAGCACGGGCAGGATCTGCTGCTGTCCTCGCTCCCTTTCCCCAAGGCCAAGGGTGCACCAGACCAAGGTCTCTGCATTTCTTGAGCACCCTGAGGCTGTTTGTTCTCAGCACCAGGCAGCCCCTCGGACCTCCTCATTGCTCCCACGCGTGCCTGTGCCTTGCAGCTCCATCTTCCCTTTGGTGACGGGATCTAAGCGCATTGCTTCACACAAGCATGGGGCTGCCTCTACTGTCCTCCCTGCGTTGCTCTGGTGAAAACCAGCATGACAACAAAGAGAGACAGCTGCCAGTGGGAAAAACAAGGGGAATTACCTAGAAGGAGAAGCAGATTATTTTGTACAAAAAAAAAAAAAAAAAGAAAAAAAGAAAAAAAAAGAAAAAATAAATTTGACTGTGACAGAAAATAAAAGAAAAATAATTAAAGGGGCATTTTCTTTCTGGCATGGCAGTCCATTACGATGGCCTTGGCCCAAACGCTAACAGGAGCAGGCAGGCAGAGGGAAGGGCACAGTGACGTTATGCCACAGGCAGGCAACGTTCAATCGGTGGGTTTCACCAGATAACAGAGAGGCCGTCCTGGACGTGGACAGCAAAAAAAACAGCCAGGGTGATGAGGCCGGCTTTTGGATAGGGTACGTCCCACCCAGGTACACATCTCCACCTCTGAACGATGCTTTTCGTTCGGGTTGTTTGCAGAGGACAGTGAGTCACGCTGGGAGCATGCCACCCGCTTCCACTAGCAACGCCAGCAACAGTGCTTGCTGTTGCCATGGCTTTCACTATTTCGTGACAACATTTGCTCATGAAAGATGTACGTAATCTGAATTGGGGTGAAAAAGGCCTTGCATTGTTTCCTGAGACTTACCTTTCTCTTGGGCAGAATTCATGGCTATTATTTTTGGATTACAGCAGGAAACTCCTGTCTAATTCAAAACAGCGTCACGTATTGGCATTTGTCTCCCCTCACCTCTCCCTCTGACAAAATGTCAGTTTTGCTTAGGATACATGTCCTCTTGTGACTACAATGAAAGCTGTGTCCTCCTTGGTACAATTTATCATGCGGGGCTCAGCGATGCAGTGTGCCAAGCAAGGAAGAAGAACATGAAACCTTATCACCATGGTGTTTATTGACCAGTCATCCTGCTTTGTACTCATTTCCTCCTCTTAATTCCCTGCAAGTGTACATTGGCTCAAAATCAAAAGAAATGCAATAGTTAAAAAAAAATTCATATGCTCTGCGATGAACGTATTATTCCATACATGCTGATGGTGCAATTATTTCTCTCCTGTGTTAACTGAAAACATTTGCTAATAAAATTTGTTCCAGAAAAGCAGAGCATTATTCCATTATGCTGTTTGAATCCTAACAAATTAGCCTCTTTTTTCCCTTGGAAAAATCAAGTTTTGCAATTGAGACATCATCCTGAGAACCACTGTTTACACACATTAAAGGGGGGGGGGGGGGGAGGGGGGCACACAAACGAAATAATAAAAATATTTGGTTTTGCCAGTCCTACGCAGCCAAGAAAGAAGCAGAAAAGGATCACAGCCAGAACAGGCTGTACCCAGCTCTTGCTGGCTGATAATTCCCTATTACAAAATTAGCCCATCTGACCTAATGCTCTACCTCAGCCCTACAACATCAGCCTGGAAACAGAGATGCTCCCAGTGTAAAGCCGATTAACTCCATCACTCAGCAGTACAGCGAGACACACAGAAGAAAGCGATCTCTCCTTTGTGCACTGCAGTGTGCGATCCCTGCAGAAGAAGCACGGGAGGGGAGAACGATAATGCCCTTCTCACTCCTGCTTTACCTTTTCCCCTTTTCTTTAACCCCTCGTCCATCCAGCACTGCAGATTCTCCCTCCCGGTACTCAGCAGCAGTAAATCCCGTGCATGGGGTCAGACCCCGTCCCGCAGTGGCGGTGGAGAGCAGAAAGGCAGCAGCTCCTCACTGCCCACCGTCTTTTGTCCCTCAGGGGCTCGGACGTGGCAGGGGAGACGATGTAGGGCAACCACCACCAGCACATTTGGACGAGGTGGCCTTGTCTCACCATTGCCCTACAAGTGACAAAAACCCAAGCCAGGCTTGCATAAGGACACACAGAAGGAAACAAGGGAAAAAAGGGTAAGTAAAGGTAAACCAGAGCCTTTTCTTGAGCTTTCATGGAAATCACTTATCTAGGGCACAGCCTGGCCCCGCAGTCATGTCAACCTTTCACCAGAAGAAGCCTGACAAGTTTTATATTATTCTCAAGTTATGGGTTTTTTTGTTTGTTTGTTTTTTGTTGTTTTTTTTTTTTTTTTGCTTCAGTGCAGCCCTAAGGTAAATTTGTAAACTGCTCCTTTTGTTACGTACCTTTTCCCAAGACAGTGCGCAGGACCTCCGATAAGTGGAATAACATCAGGAAATACACATTTTGCCGATTTGCCTTTGCTTAAAAATATTCTCACAGTTATGCTACACAGAGGAAGAAGGAGGTGGTGATGATTCAGTGAGAGGCCAAAGAGTAAAAGAAGAAAACCTCTCAGGGAAGAAAGGAACTAATGAACAAAAGTCGGGAACAGAAAGACTGTTATGCCACAAATATAAAATGTATAGTCACATAAGCTCATAGGAAAGAAAATGAGAGCTGACATCCTACAATGCTAGATTGATTAGGGAGGACTTGGAAGACGACCAAGGTCTGGGAATGGCATGGGAAATCATTTCAAAGGAGAAAGAACCTCACACTCTGCTACGGGGGATGGCAGCAGTACAATAACACATGAAGAGGATGTTGGAGAGCTGCCACGGACCCTGGGCTGAGGGGAAGCAAAAACATATGACAATGTGTGTGGTTATAATGGATACCTGCACAGTTTGCACGGTGATGTGAAGGGTTTGGACCGTCAGCCACCTGAAAAGGGCCAGATTTGAGAGGCCAAGGGTTGTCTTGCCATTTGCCAGTCTGCCTCCTCCTTGTTCAGATGTCTCCTACAGACTTCCCATGGTGTCCACCAAATAGCAGCGTAACAGTGAAATAGATACTGCCACACTCCTGGATATTTTCTTCTCTGCCTTTTTTTTTTTTTTTCCTTGTCCATTTTCTCCTTCTAGCCAAGGGCTGAGACTACCTTTACCATTTTTTTTGATGTTACAGACACAACAATGATGAATATCTTTTAGTAGTAATTATAGTGGAACCTCATGCCTTTATCTGCACATGCACACAGCATCCATGCAATCCAGGTACATTCATGTCACGTTTTTGCAGCATTTCTCTGCTGGCAAAGTCAAGCTACCTTTGAAAGGAATTTTGTCCCATGAAAAACAAGGACAGTGTTGTCTTTGAGCAAGAGTGGAGCAAAATTTCTGCTTGAATCCTTAATAAATTCCAACTTCCTTAATGCCCAATTTAAACATGAGCCTGATACACTGCATTTCAAGCGAGGGAGAAGGAAGATCAAATTGTAAGTAGAAATATCCCCACTACTAGTAGTCATATTGAGAGTTCAGAGTATGTTATACCTCTACAGATTGGGAAACACTCAGGGAGGAGCTTGTGCCAGCCTGTCTGTACAACACCAGGCATGCATTGGCATACATCAGTAAAATCTACATGGGGTCAATGCTTCCCCCCAAGTGCCTCAACAACATGCACATGGAGCAAATGTGTTGGCCCCCATTCAGAGGGCAAACGTAGGTTATCTGAACATACTTTCCAACTATGACTCAGGTTTCTGCTCATTCAGAAGTCAAGAATAATTGCCAAACAATGGGAATAAGGATAAAATGTCTGTTGTTACCATAGGAAAAGCCATTTTTACATCTAGATTATTGGATTTTTCTAACAAAGGAAAGCATGCAATAAGATGCTCAGAAGCTAATGTGAGCAACCTCAGGATTTACTTCAGAAAGCATAACAATTTGAACAGAAAGAAGATTCAAATAGCAGTTGCCCTTCTAGTCCTAATGGAAGAAGGCATTAATTGGAAAAGGACTCACTGTGATATCCTTACTCTTAAAAATCCCCAAGCCTAGACCCTTAAAAACTCTAAACACTAATTGAGTGTATGATGACTGAATAATATTAAAATAGGCAAATAATTTGGAGGAGAGATGGCTAGGTAGTCAAATAGACTTGAAAGTCAACACCAAACAAATTTCTTTTAAGTTATTTGTAACCATAACACTTTTGGAAAACACTGATCATGTGAAAAAAAAACCCACCCTGTGTTAGCTAAAACCCTATATCTGTCAGTGCTTTAGAATATGATAATTTATTCAGGTTTATTTTCCTGGGGGAAAATATATCTGGGGAAACACTGATAAATCTCTTCTCTAACTATTAATTACAAATTCAAAATGAATCTCTTTTGGCCTTGCAGAAACCTCTTTTGTATTTGCTTTCCATTCCACGTCTGGTTTTTATTTATCTTAATTTGATTAAAATGCAGCCATTCAAAATTCAGAGTTTCGGTAAAGACTGTCACCATTAATCTGTCTGGGAGTATATTCACTGAAGAAGTAATATTTGTCATGTACTTTTTCTCTTTCTATCAAATCCTGTTTGGCACTGGTGGAAGAAACATCATATATTTGAAAGAGTGGACTGAAATCTTCCCTCTCTGAACAGTTGCAAGGTGGCAGACATGAGGCTGGCCTGGGGGGAGATGGCGTGGTCCTGTACAGATTTCAGAAGGGAGAGAGAACATGAAGCTCATAAACATGCTGAAGCCCCTTCTGTTAAAATAATAAATTAATTGACAGGTTCAGTACAAAAATCTGTGTTAAAGTAGTTTTCATCTTTGATTAATAACTGATTTTGCCACAGGCTCCTTACGCTGGTCACAAGCAGGTCTGCCAGTGCACATCTCTGCAGAGGTCTCAGCATCGTACCCACATGGACCAGTGCACGGGGGCGAGCATGGATGTGGCTGTAGGGGGTGTTGGGGCAGGCTGGATCATGACCTTTTTATTCCTTATATATTTCTGGTTTTGGATTTTTTTTTTCAGAAACAGCCTCCTGAGTGCAGCACAGTATGCTAGGTCTTCACGTCACTTTGGAAAATGCAGTTCAACAAGCATTTAATAAAAAAAAAAAAAATAATCTTATTCCTACATTTTTCACTAGGGGAGGGAAACAACCCAAGCTGTGGGGTGTGTTATGAGCTCCGCGTGAGCACAGTTAACCACACAGGACAATGAGCAAATCGCATCGCCTTTATGGCTTCCAGGAATCAGCTGGGCTATCTCCTGCCATCATCCCAAGGGCTTCCTTAACCTGGAGAAACCCATGATGAACAGAGGGAGACAGTCAGGAGCAAAGCACAGACCTACTCAGTCTTTGGCCTCCTTCTTCATTCAGACAAATTTTAAATGTTAAATAAATACTGAAGGAATCACTTGTCACCACAAATTATTCCTTTGAATGTTTACTGTTCATGCCAGCTTCCCTGGGGTCCTTCCCATTTAGAAACAGCTTTAACAAGCAATCCCATAAAACATTGACCATTATTCCCCAAGAAGTTGTGCCTAGTGACTTGTTACACAGAAATATGTTTCCAATTTCACTTTAAAACATATTAGAAAGGGGTCCTCAGTATTTTTTACATTAGCATTTAGTGCCATGTGGAAATGGCAATTATAAATTGCCACAAGCTGTACTTATAGCCTTTATCTTTGTTTAACCGTTTAGATGGTGCTTTTCAGTCCCCTTCCCTCTGCAGGCCTGGGAGAGAGATTTGTTCGCTGATTGCCTCAGCAGTCCTTGCCAGGGACAGGGACAAGCAATTACTTGAACGCACAATCACATCGTTGTTCCGTCCCTCCTTCTCCACGGCAGACACCGACGGAGCGCGTGGCTGCGGGGGCGTGTGCGAGCGGTGCTCGTGCTGCACCACGGCGTTGGGTTTCAAGGGCAAGTTGAAGGACAGGCCGAAGCTCAGCAGTGCTTCTGCTCCAGGCGAGCAGAAGACTTCAGGAGGGGCATGACGCCTGACATGGGGACCAGCAGATGGTGCCACTGCACACAGAGGGCGCGATTTGTTTTTTTGCTTTTGTTTTTGTTTTTTTTTTTCCTCTGCAAAGCCTACATTTTGAAAAAAAAAAAAAACCAGCATTTCTGGTTAATGAGGACCAGTTCCAAATTTGCATTTGCAGTTGAAATGTGCCAGCTTAAATTTTCTCTGACCATCCTTCTTTTATACATGAGGCTATAATGTATTTATGTTATGAAAAAGCACAACCTTTCTCTGGTGGTGCCTCCCTTGGCTCTGGTTTCCCTTGGGAAGATACCCAGATGTAGGTGCCTGTCCTTTCCAGAAAAAGCAAGCTACCAATCTCTAAAGGTCAACCTGAGTTTGTCTTATTTTGTCCCAGGTCCCACAACGGGTCTCAGCCCATTTTAGCTTGCAGTTTCATGACAGATACTGCAAGAGGCAAAGGTCAACTGCAATGGAGATGCAGCTGGTGACAACAGACTCAACATCAACAGACTCAACATCAACAGACTCAACATCAACAGAAAGGCATGAGGATCAGGTCCAAAAGGGTTTACCCTGAGCATTGTATTTCCATCCTGTAGCAATCAGAGGGCAACAACAAGTATAATATTGTTTTGCACAGATTAACAGGATCAGCTACTCTTACTTTCCACAGTTATGGGTACTCGAGGCAAGAACCTGTACTAACAAAAGGAAATGATTGTGCCATATTGTAATAAAAATTTCAGGTAAAAGGATTAACTTCAAGGAAACAACAGATGCCCTGAAGTAATAACTCTTGAAAATACTTTAATTAAAAATTAATGATGGGGCAAGGTGTGACGAAGAATGGTGGAAGATGAGAATGCCTCTGAGAATGAGGCAAGCCATGAGATGTGAGGCAGGGAATGCCATTCCTAAGTGCTGTGATACATCAACTTCTGTGAAAGGGCTTATGTGCCAAAATTACCCCCACTAGTGGGATGCTGGAGGCCGTGGCTATGGTCACATCAGCAAGTTGTGAGGAGCAATGGAAGTGCATCTGCAGGGTCAAACAGGTGATGCTCAGCATCCAGTATCTCCTCTCTGCACATTTATGGGGTTCTAAATTACCGTTATTTCAGACAAGCTCCAGTGTGGTCTTGTGGACTGGTTGTCAACCACTTGTTTGTGACCGAGGCGCAATAAAGGTGCACCTGGAAAGCATCTGTCCATTTAGTTCCATCCAAAAGTAATCCCATTCAGACACACCTTGATGCATGTGTATCCTTCCTTGGAGCAAACCTATGCACAGCATCGGGAGATGGCTGGGAATTTCTCTTCCAGAGAACACTCCCCGTCTGAGCTGGCACACCGATATATGATGCAGCTGCTGGTTCAAGAAGTCTCTCTCAGACCTAAGCTGTTAAGTGTTTACCTTTTACTAAAGAGAAGATGCAGGAGCTCTTTAGTCAATTTAGTAAATCTCTGCTCACTCAAACAGACTCTTCAGTTTCAATGAAGGTACTTGTGCAAATTAAATAATCATCTTGTACATAGCAGTTGCTGATTTCACCCTATCAAGTTGTTCTGTATGGTTGTTAATGCAGGAACTTGTTTAACAGGGACACAAGATGGCTATAGAAGATTTGCTTAGATTGCTTTCAGGATCAGAACTGGGTTCAGTTTTAGGAATTATAGGCCTGTCCCTTCAAATTCTTACTACTGAGCTTGGGAGCTTAATTCTCCGAGATGCTGGTCGCTCTGGCCTTTCTCCAGCAGAGCACTCAGGCTGCTGGTTGACTCTCAAGCCTGGGAATGACCCTTCTGGGCCCAGCAGATTCCTTGGTCTCGCACTGAGCACACACTCCAGGGCTGCAGTGGGTGACCCGTGTTTGCAGGATCGGTCCCAGATTCTCTGAAGGCAAAGTTATTTGAAAATTTAGTAAGCACTGAAAAAAAGTTTTGATGTGATGTTTTTCAAGTATTGTAAAAATACTGTTAACCACTTGCTAGTGTGCTATATTTGTGTTATCTCAGAGCGGATACATTTCTCACTTACTGGAACTTTAACAGCTAATAAAAATAGAACTTCTGAACTTTCAAGGACCCTTTGAATAGTGTAGCTGTGCAAAGTGTCTGCACAGCAGCAGAGGTGAAAGGGTTTGTAAAGGTCTGCATGACGCGCAGCATTGCTTGGTGCAAGCAATAACCAAGAGCGACTATTGCATCCTCCAAACAAATCTAAATAGGCAATTACTGGGAACGCAGGCAGTGAAAATCCATTCGGACCCACTTGACACGTGCTGACTTCATATAAAGCCAATGCTAAACAATAGGGACACAGCCTTTCCCCTGGGAAGTCAATGGCAAAACTCCTCCTGACTTTGTCAGAGCCAAGATTTGGTCCAGGGACTGAACCTCCCCCTACTGACTTCTGTGGGGCCATTTACAGCAGCGATGCTTGTAAGAGACCCAGAAGTGGCTCTGAACCAAGATAATGAACTATTGTTTAGGACATTTTTCCTGACATAAAATACGTAGTTTCAGAAAGGCAGAGACGCGCAGAGATTCCCTTCCCCTGACCCAAGAGACTCGCGTCAAGTTTCAAAGAGCCCCGCGCTCCAGAGGGATATCACACTGGGGCGAGGAATAACTACGAACAAATCGGAGTTAAGATAAGAAGTAGAATTTTACTGTGATGGAAGCAATAATAGGATATCTCTGTGCTGAGGACCGGTTTGCTAGAGTTTTGGAAGCCGTTGTTTCCCCTAAGCTGTGAGCGGCGTGTATGATATCGATACGCCCGCCTTGCGCTGGCTCGCAGTCTCGTTTCTCAGAGGACGAGAGCGGAGCAGAGCCGACTCCTTTCTCACAGTGTTTATAAATGGCTGGCAAGGCCACCTTGCCAGAATGAATTACAGCTATCTCCCGATACAGTCTGAACTGGATTAACTACATTTGTAATTATCACTCCGGGAGAAGGGGAAAAAAAAAAACCAAACCCCAAAAAAACCCCACAGAAAACTGCGACTATGTAAAAGAAAACCTTTTTGATTTAAGTTGCTGGCATGCACAGTCCAAACAATTTCAAAAGGTTTCAGCTGTTTCAGCCCAAGTGAAATGATGCTGTAGGGCCTGGCTGTGCAAATGCTGCTCCAGTGAGCAATCCATACTCACACAGGCAATTTCTTCTATATAAAGAGTATGTCCGTGTTCACAAGGGCTCACTGCTCAGAGGAACTTAAACTGGCAGGATGGGGCTCTTATTTTGCTGTGGTTGTGTTAGCCCTGCTTTCAGGGAAAAAAAAAAAAAAAAACAAAAACAAAAAAACCCAAACAAAAAAAATTTCTTTTTACGCTTTGGAAATCTGAACCTGAGTGTGGAAAGTGAGTTCTTGCCTGCTAAGGGCATTTGAATTTTTCTGAGGTTGTTATTGAAGTTCAAAGCAGATAAGGGCTCTATCTGGGGCTGCAAGCCACTGTAATGGAACACTTATCCAATTTGCAAGGATGTTAGTAGCTTCAAAGTTCCCTCTAAAGGCAAACTAATCTTCACAGGCTTGCCCAGCCAGAAGTAAGTTATTCTGTAATGAAGGTGAGACACAGAGAAATGCTGGTAAGAGGCTCGACTTCCTTTCTTGGCTGGTATTATATCGTTCCTCCAAATTACAATAAAATCAGAGGCACTGTAGTTGTAGGGCTAGGGACCCAAAAGCTAAAAAGAAAAAAGAAAAAAAGAAAAAGTTTGGTTTTATAAATGACCAAGGAAGACCATTTTACTAATAGATGAAATCCATGTCATAGAGGGTTTTTTTGTATTTTATTTCTGAAATGTTTGTTCTTCCTACGTGTTGATTCTGCCTTTCTGTGTAAACAGCCTTTTCTTTGTACTACATCTGACTGCAGAAATCAGGAGGAAGAATCTCACAGATTGATTAAAACACTCTCTTATCTCTTGTCCTCTGAGAAACACTGCATAGACACAGGTACGCTTTGCAGATTATTTATGTGGCTGAAAGTAGCAGGGACTTTGCAACCATTCCATATAAAAAAAATTAATTTCTCACAAACCACAATTTTTTAAAAAGCATGATGGCTGAAAAATCAAATGCTTCTGGGCTAGCTTTCAAGTGATGCAATACAGCCGGTAGGTGCGTGTGGACAGTGCAAGGAAGGGTATGCTTAAGTGATGCAGCACAATGCTGCATGGGGGCATCCAGCTCAGTTCATTTAAATCTACCATTAATATCTGAAGCAAAATCACCTTGTGATCTGCCTGGATGCTCTTTTTGAATGATGGCATCTTGCTTCTTAATTCTACTAAGTGAAAGACCGCCACATTAATTTAATACATGAATGAATACAAAGAGAAGAAATCAGTCAGTGACTAACAATACATGAAATGTCATTTGTATTTCTTTTTCCTTATGATGTAAATTATTAATATACATTCCAGCCACCTGAAAAAATAGAATGCTTGCCAGTCATGGAACATTTTTTCTTTTTTTAAATCGTATCAGAATAAAATGGGAAATTCTCAGAAATCTATGCAGCTAATAATGTCTACAATTTTTATTCTTTTTTCCACTGAGCAATGTAAACCAGCATCCCTGGTAGTTATTAACTAAGGAAGTGATCTCATTCCTACGCAACTAAAAGAGTATTTAAATTTAAATTTAAGTTTGAAAGATCCACTTTAGTCTCCCTACTTAGAAATGGGCAGTCAGCCAGCCTGGCTGTAGACCAAGAAATCAGTGTTTCTCCACGCAGACAACTCCAGAGAGAACCATTTCAGATTTCAGCCATAAGTTTTCAGAAAACAAGCAGTGAAATAGAAGACATTAAGAAGATAACATGCTTCTAATATCATGTAGACATCAGCATTGCTCAGTGAGATACTGCTCTTACGCATGGAAGAGCACAGGCTCAGACAAAATCTGAACATCCTGAAAAAATAAAGTACCTTTTAAGCACCTGAGATGTCCACAGTGCTCCTGGATGAGGAGAAGGTGCTGGTAGACAGCATGCAATAGTCCCTGTGAGTTTGCCCTGTGTCTGGGTTATACATATAAATGATAAATGGTCCTTGAGAAACATTAAGTTTTCCAGGGGGATCTTAACCCCTTAGCAGAGTTTGTGTTTTCTCAGAGCTGCATTGCAGACATGCCGGGTCTGCTGCAGCCTGGACCTTCCTCAGCAGATTTTCATACCTTACCTGGTCCAACTCCTTTGGAGCTTCCCCATCCTCTTTTTAGGCCCTATGGGAATACAGGGCCAGGACACCCTCCCCAGCAGTTCTGTGTTAACAAGTCATTTGGAACAATAAATCAAAGCCATTGGTGCTAAGGCCACCTGCACATCTACATGACGATTTTGGGGGGGTTTCACTTCAGTCAAAATTTAGCCTGACTGCCCGGGTTGAACGTCACCACCATGCACATACCTGAGAGCCACCTGAAGGAGCGGTGGTTTGGTGGCTGCTAGGACCTTGTGAGAAACCTACACTTGGTGTTTCAAGCACTGGCACCAGGATGAAGGTTGTTTGGCACTGTCAGTGTCTGGTCACGTTGCCCATTTTTTGACAAAGTACTGTTCAATTGGTTCTAAATGTGCCAGTGAAAAACAAATTTAGGTTGTTTATCACAAGGACCCAGCAAACTTAGATTCGATGCATATGACTAGGTATAGCTTGACTTTCACCTTCTTAAGCCAAGTTTGTATTAGGCTTATAATTTCTGTGTTGTTCTCCTTAATAAGAGAGTAAGTACCTGTACATACTAATTACATTATTTTACACTTAGCTGGTATGTAAACTATTTTGAAGACATTGTGTGTCTTGGACACAGGAACAATAAAAATCCACCTCCTTAAAGAAACCAATAATATTCCCATTTTTATACATTCGTTCATCGATGTGAATCACTTGCGTGTAAGTTGAAAACTCTCATTTTCTTCCTAAGCATGTTCACTTCCAAGCCCAACCAGTGCTTGGTCAAATCTTGCCTTGTCTGCACAGTGCCGTCAGCATGCACAGCTGACAATCCTGCCCAGCTGTAGCATCAGGTTCAGATGAAGGTTTCAGGCTTTGAATTGCGGAAGTTGGTCTCCCTCAAACAAAGTGAGCAGCTACTTCTAGAGGAAGAGCCTGATAAGAAGATAATAAGCCCATTCTTTTCTTTTCTTTTCTTTTTTTTCTTTCTTTTTTTTGAGCCTAGCAGCAAGAAGCCAAGAGTCTCGTTGACTCATGTCACATACACAGTTGTAAAAGATGCCGTAGCTTTGTCATTTTCACAACAGGATTAGATGAATAATATGATACTTTGAAATTGTCAAGGACTATTCATGTCTGGTTTTTTTCTACAAGTCACACTGAAGTCAACAGTTAATTAATCTCCTAGGTCATACACAGAGCATATTGAAAAAAATAAACAAAAACCCGACAAGAATCCAAGAGGCTTAAACCAAGAGTCCAAAAGAATTTAAGACGTCCAAGAGACCACATGGTGCTGCTCGGCAGCTCTGTTCTGCTCGCGGCTCTGTGCTCCCCTGGGACCACCACAAATCAGGTACCCCAAAGGTCAGGCCTGGGCTCTGTTCCTGATGCTGCCTCACAAACAGGAGGTACCAAGGCAGGAATAATCACCGTTAAACATGATCATACTGCAGTCTGGTGGTATTTCCATGAAGTCTCTGAAGATGTTCCTGCTCCTCTTAGTGTCAAGTTTGGATTCTGAGCTTGGTCTGGACCCGATACACCAGGACAGACATTAATGTAGTTGATTGGAAGTTAATTTTTATACTTATACTGTTGCTGTTTCAATTAATAGTTAACTGAGGTTGTTGCTTCACATGCCTTTGCAAGACTGGAGGGAGATTTATGTGTATATGGGTTTGGAGGGGGAGAAACAATAAATTTGTTATGAAGACTTTGCAGAGAAGAGAGAGCCATGCTGTAGTTGTGATAAGGAAGGCTGCTTTGAAAAAGCAGAGACCATATGAAGTCCATTAAGAACTGGTGAACTACATAAAAACAACTGCAACGTCCTTTCCTGTGACTCCTTGGAATATAAGAGCTTGCACAGTGCTTCAAAGGCACTTCAACAATAACATAACTGGGGGCTCACGGTCAGGCACTTAAACCCATGTAGGGCAGTGGGAAGAGCGAAATGTGTTCTCTCTTTGTAAAACCTCCCATGCGCCTTATCTTGTTTTCTCCCTTTCAGTGTTTACTCAGCGTTCATCCTCAGCGAGGCTGGTCTGTAGCACATGAATGAATGAAGACATCTTTGAAGTTGCTGTACCGAGCAAAATAGTCGAAGCTTTTCTTTGATAAATTCACATGCATAGAGCCATTTTCTATTAACACATCTTTTACTGATGTGGCTATTATGCCTTAAGAGAATTAAGAATCCTTTTCAGATGCATGTTTGCAGTTCCCATTAAGGCTAATGGTTCTGCAAACGCATATTTGGAGGAAGATGTGCATCATGGCAATTACAACACATTTGCATGCGCGTCATGCTTTTAATCCAGAAAGCGCTCAACATGCTTTACAAACTTCACCAACACACTTACACATGTTGTAAATGTAGAATCACTTTGTCAACAGCTGCTGTGCAGCCACCTCGAGGTGAAATGCAACAGCTGTGTAACAACACAAAGCAGCACCGCAGAACATGGCAGCGACCAGAAAAACTTAAATTGCCTTATCTAGTTGAAACCGCTGGGAGAATTCTAGGTAAGTAGCATGTAAATTACTCAAATTAAAATTTGGCTGGAGCACTGGAGGTAACACCCCTACTGTTGGAGGGAAAGTGCCGTGGCATTTTTAATGATGGCAATTTGCCTGAACCTCTGTTTTATGTCTCTGTGGAAAGACAGCACCTCCAACTGCAGTGTGGTGGCTAACAGAGGCCAGCCCTTGGTCTCTGGCTGAGTGGGATCAAAGAGTGCCACCTACAGCACAGGCGCCTCCTTGCTCTGACAGGCTTCGGGTCTCACTCGGCTGGCTCTCGAGGTCTGAACCTGCCTTGGTAGACAGCAAAAGCAGGTGGGACCATGCAGCGGTACGCAAGCACAAGTTTCATAAGCAGAGAAAAAATGATCAAATTATTAAAAGGAGAACAGAACAACGTCAACGTGGTGTAAGAGATTAGAAGCCTGACGATTTCACCTTCCCTAGGGGATGTGCTACCTCCTACCGGTGTGAAATAAGAAATAGACAAGTAATAGCACCCTGTTGTCAGGATTTTCATTGTCTTGGCTGCAGGAGTGGAGAAGTGGCACTCTTGGCTGTGGATGCTGCGTCTCTCCTTGGTTCAAAGTTACAGTGTGGAGCAAATGGGGAGTCTTCTACAGCTGGAGAAGCCACTGTGAGTGAAAATTCTTGCTTTCTGATTCATGGAAATGTAATAAGTCTTTACTCAGGCTTTGAGACTCTGGAAAATTTTGGCATATTTCCCATCAGTATGATCTCCTTGAGGAACAAGAATGGGTTTTCATGCCATCTGTTGTCTTTCCTGCATGCTGTGTGCCTGATCCCGTGTAACTCATCCCCAGACCATGCCTATTAACTAGACCTCACATTATCTTCGCACACTGTCTTGGGTTCATCCCCCTTCCTGCTGCAGGACAATAGTCCTTCCTTTGGTAGCAGGGGCCCCCAGTAAATGGCAGCTGGTGTTTGGGTCATACATCCCCACGTGGTGTTCCCAGGCAGCTGTAAACTCCCTTCCCGGATATCCTGGCCGGGGAGGCAGCCACTGGGGACAGGGAGCAGGACCCTGGGGAAGATGCTGTGAGCATCTCATTTTGCAGCCTGTTTTCCATAGCAGAAACACATCCCTCCCCCCCTCCCCTCCCCCAACCAGCCGGAAATTACCTGCTGTGCAAAATCCAAAATAAAAGACTTCTGCAAAGGAAAAGACCCTTCCCGCTGGCAATTACCTCTCAACTTCAGCAGGAAGCCTGAGAAGGGGGAAGATGCCTGAAGCGAGGATGGGCACCCATGTGGAGGGGCTCGGGGTGGGCTGCAGCACCGACCCACCGCAGGGCTGGGCTGGGGGCGGCCGGGGCAGCCTCAGGAGGGTTTCTGTTGCTGCTTTGGGCCTGAGAGTCATGTTAGCGAAAACAAAGTGGAAACGAGCAGGCGAGCATGTGTTGTCAAGCACTCCTCTTCCGACAGCTCCAGATGGGGACCACATGGAGTCCAAAGTAAAAGTGCAGCAAATGAACCTAATCCTCTAATTCTCTGCCTGCAGTGAAATGGGCTCTCACTGTTGCTCTCCTAATGAAAAAGCAAGTAAGCAGTCATCTGTCTAGGTCGCTCTTATTGCTTCTTATTGGCATAACTGAATTTTACCATGACTAGCTAAAGTAGCAGAGAGAAACAAATTATAGTCTATTTTCTGAGTCTGTTTTGCAACAGAAATAAGAAACATATTTTTCGTTTGGGAGGACAGCAACACACAGCTTTATTTTTTTCCTCTTTTGTACCGGTTTTGTTTTGTAAGAAGCAATTTCCCCGACTTTTCTAATTACCCACCGTAGCCCTTTGATCTCGCTCTAACCTTGCTATTAATTACTTCTCTAAATACGGCAGCAGCAGCAGCAGCTTTTCACAAGACTTTTTATTCTTCTCAGGGCCTGATACAACTGCCATCAAAGTGAGTAAAAGCCTTTCAATTCACTTGAGACAAAGGGCCTTGCATCAGGCTCTTTGTGAAAATGCATAATCCACCATTAAAATTAAGGCGGGTCACTCCTCCACCCTTCTCCTTCTGTTGGTTTTAGTGGAAGTGAATCAGCACAAACATAGAAACCCTAACACTGACAGCAAATAATGGTGTCCCCAGTAAGTACTATGCAATATACAAATAAAGGACTGCCTGTTTCTCATGCTAAACATCATGTACAGCGTTGCTTTACTCACCAGAGTGGCTAGCAAACTCTTTGGTTTTTTAATGGCATGTCCTGGAAAATAATGAAAGGCAGGATTTCCACATGCTATTGTTTACTACTGTCTAGACTATACTGTGAAATGTACATGGCAGCTCTTTGGAGGTGAGACCTTTTTGTTTGCTGGCCATACAGCTGGAAATCATGTTCTGAATGTCCTGGACATTCATGTGTAAGTATAGAATTAATTACTATAATGTATTTTTAAGTGTCTGATGAAATTACAGCACAGAGCACGCCCTAGTCAAATTGTAACTGCCATTATAATGACATATTTGATGTAAGGAGGGGACAGGCTAGTCTTCCATCAATGTTCTTGCAAAACTTTCATGAGGGTTTCAAGCTGTGTAGCTTGATGTTTAACACAAATGTCACTGGCATGGGAAAATTTTTAATCCACAAGGTGTGGAGATGCTCTTACTTGTTTACTGAACTCTTAAAACCCCAGTTACTCACACTGCTGTGATGGGCTTTTCTCTGTCTCGTTGATCCCCTCCCCAGGGGCACCAGGGCTGCTGACACTGCCCTCTGCTCAGCCTCAATCAGCCCCAGTCCCACAGCCTCTCCTCACAGGAGAGGATCTCCAGCCCCAGTCACCACAGGGACTTCCCCTGACCTCACTCTGATTTATCCAGGTGTTTCCTGAGATGGGGGTCCCGAACCTAAATACTTATTCCCTTGCAGGGGTTCTTCCTGCCCAGGACAGGGCTTTGCATTTGTCCCTGTTGACTTTGGTGTGACTCCTGTTGGCCCATTCCCCCAGCCCGGACTCTTTTGGTGTCAGCCTTGCCCTCAAGGGCATCCATTGATTACCATGGCTTGGTGTCACCTGCACACTCAATGGGAGAGCACTCCATCATGTCCTCCAGATCACTGACAATTATTCTTCCTCTGCATCTTAAACGTGGTTATTCAGATCCATGTTTACAGTTCTGCCAAGGTAGTGCCAGCTTTCAGACTTTCAGAGATTTCATCTTCTACCCCATGAGGGAGTTAATACTCCATTCTTAGAGGCCAACAACAATTTCACCTCAGTTGATCAAGGCAATTCCTCTATCGCTACTTTGCCTCCAGTCTCTCCTTTATTACCGTCATTGGCTTCCCACCAAGGCTCATCAATTGGCCCTCAAAAGAAGAGCTTTCCTTTTCTTTTCCCATTACACATTCCTCCCATGAAGCATTTGATTCATCTTTGCTTCTCTCCTTTTTCTTCTCCCTGAGACATTTGATTTTCTTTCGTTTCCCATTTTTGCTGTCATCCTTCTTTTCTACAGGTCTCATATTTTCTCTCTCATTTTCTCCCAATATTTTCTACCTCTCCATTACTCTCCTCTTTCCCATGGTTCCTGTCCCTCTTACTGGTATATTTTGTCTCCTTAAGAACAGTTTTCCTTTTGCTGCTACTCTGTAATTGCAGTCTTGGAAGACACTTTGATTATATCAAGACAGCTTTCCCAAATATTACGACCTCATCTTATCAGTGCAGCCATCAAATGCAGGCAAGCAGCAAAGCCCAGACTGCGTTTAGTGATAATACACACTCCCAAAGGCACTGTCAGGAGAAAGTATTCCCTCAGGTTGCTCGTTTGTATTTATTTCAAAGCACTTCAAGTTCAAGTTCAAAACCTAGTAACAGGCAAGAGGAAGATGAAGCTTTCTGAATTATCTCTTATGGGCTTTCAGTCTTTACTTTAGGATCATTTTCTCCTTGCAATGGGACTTGTTGTCCTAAATTATTCAGTTACTTCTGAAAGGCGTACCCTTGAATAACCCTACCGTCTCTATGAAAGAGAAAGTTATTATCAAAAAATCAGAGATATCACAACTTTATACTGTGGTTCTGTATGGTTTAGTCCATAACATGATTTATTTTAACCCATTAATTGCATTTGTGGAACTTTTCATTACTTGACAACTGAGTTGAAAAATAAAATATTTTTAGTATGCTTTTTGTAAAAGAAATGAAACAAAAACACAAACATTTTTCTTATTTTAATTTAAAAGCAAGTAAAAACCATAATATAACTGAAATCCTGGAAAATACCGAATAAGAAGAGTACTATTTGTATCGTAGAAGACCGGCTAAGCTTAACAGAACTTAAATAGCAAATTGAACCTGGTCTTATAAGAATAATACATTTAAAAGTGACACTTCAAAGGACAAGTTCACTACAAACTTGCGGAAGCCAGTCTCATAATGATTGCCAAAAAAATTCTACTGGTACAAGAAAACAGTGAAATTGTAAGCTATAAAAGACCATGGGGAAGAAAGTATTACAGAAGGGTATTTTTAAAAAATATTTTCAGATGATACAATAGTCCAGTCATTTTTGTTTCTCACCTTGGAATTATGGTGGAAGTCAGATTTCTTTCAGCATAGCTGGTATCTTCACCCTGCAGAAAACTCACCATCTATCAAGAAATGCGTGCTTTGATAAGCATGACCCGGAATCTGAACATATCCACCTTTGTTAACATGCCTGGTTTTTCTGGAGAAAATAAATGCACAGACAAATCCAAGTAATAGAACAGTTTGTTGACTGTAAAGCATATGGACAGTACAGAAGATACTTTTCTTTTGTCAGTTTTAGATCAGGTTTGTGGTCATGGTTTTGGTTGAGTTTTGTTTGGGCTTTTTTTGTGTTGGTGGGGATATATTATTTTACACACATGTGAACTCTTAAATTTGCATTGTACGTGCTGTGTACTTAGTACATTATATTCATTTTGGCTCAAAATTTACTTCCAGGAGCAGATCCAAATAAGCTCCACTTCTTTCTGTTATTTTGCTTTTTCTTGTTCCCTTCTGCACAGCTAGTTGCTAAATCTCACCATTTTTGCGGTTGTTCTGGACTGTGATGTGTTCTCCAATACCTTCTGGTTTTGGCACAAAGGAACATTCTCTATCCACTGAAAAGAAAGACGTTCAGCCTTAACAACATCAAAGGTTTCCTCCAGGGTCTTCTGGTTTGTTCACCAGCTTTCCTAATCTAGTGGAGGACACAATTTTTCCAAGAACTCTCCTCCTCGTAGCTTTCATAGCAGTGGTCCTCCTCACTAAGAGATATCAACAGTGTTAACCAAACCTCTGCTGTAGGCACTGGCGTGCAACACGTAACTTGGATGCACCCCAAGTCTGCTATTTCTGTCGCAGGGTCCAACCAGCTGTGATAAATTCTTACAAAACTGAAACTTGCTTATTTACTTGTTACAACTCAGATAAGTCAAAATCTTTCAGTTGACCTGTTATCTTTTTGCTTTGGCAATGCAGAAGAATTTAATCTTGTTTTGGAGTAAATGGGTGGTCCAGGATGTGAATTCATTTTCTTTAATTCCTTTGCTGCCCTGAATGTTTACCATTAGTAGTTTGCTCTAACAGCATAAGTTATGTTACATATCTCTAAATTCTGCGCTCAGTGAAGACAGTAAGAAAATATATTCATTGATTTTACTGATTCATGGTGATGTAAATGAGAACAAGATACTAAACCAACACAGAAATACCGTGATGGGTTCTGAGGCATAGGGCAAATTTGTAAAACTAGTGGATTTGTCAGTTATGGACAAAGCAGATAAGGAAGGCAGGTTTATGAGTGACTTTGTAAACTTCCCTTCTGTCAGGGGAATCGTGGAGTTAATTTGGCTTAGATATGAGGCAGAGGAGCTTTATGGCTGCTTTAACTTATGCCAAATGGAGACCCATACTGAAAGCCCTTCCCCTTATCTGGCATTGCAGAGAGCTGCGAAAAGTGTATGGTTTTATCAGACAAAAGGAAACAGCTAGAGAGAACAGAAGAGGTTTTGCACACCAAAGCCCATCGTCAGGTCTGAAAGAGCTGCTTGGCGTAGTTTGCTCTAGCTGGCAGACCCGTGATTAATTCCCGGCACTGTTTCTGTACCACCAGTGAGCAAGTGGGTATACATTTGAATGTCTGTCTGTGTTCACAACTGCTGAAATTGCTTTTTAGTTGCAAATTATGCTGGATAATAAATGCACATTGTTTTTAACAATTCCATTTATATTAATCCATATGTTTTGTGCTAAAGGTAGGGAAGTTCTTTTACTAGCAGAAAAGAGTGGGTCTTAAATGGATGTCACACTAACCAAAATGACTGTTTCAAAAGAGTAGCCTGCCATTCAGTGTTTATTGTGATAATAGCTTTTTACTTTCCTGCCTTCCTGAAAGCAATTCCTCACTGTTTACGCAAGCTGCAGGGGGAAAAACAGAGTGATCCACCAAGGGTCTCCATTTAACTGTCCAGCCCTAATGACTGAAAAAAACCTCTCACAAGATCGCCATTTACCAACACGCAGTTTGGTGAGTGCACTGCGTCAAGCACATTGTTCAAATGTGCAGCGCAGCATCGTCCCACGAGGGCTGGGTGAGCTCTGCAGCGCAGAGAGCACGGTGGCCAACGCAGCCAGGAGGGAGGAGAGAGGGGAGGAAAACAGATCCAGGAGGGACAAATTGTACCTTTCTCAGAAGATTTGAGCAAAACTCTGCAGTGACGCCCAGCAGTGAAAAAAAAAAAACAAACAAACCAACAACAAAACCCCAAAACCCCCCAAAACAAAAAAAAAATACCAACAAAACCCCACAAAATACAAAAGAAGTTGGAAAGTGGCAGACAAAGAGTTGTCCCGTCTTCCCCTTGTGCATCTGATGTGAGGCAGGAGGAAGAGTGGAGGACATCAGTGTGGTCATCCCTGCTTTGCCTTGTGTTCTTCAGTGATGGATGTCGCTACAGCCTCATCTTACGTACAAACCGTGTTCACTCTGCATGCTCAGTGCCAGTTGGAGACCAGCCCAGATACTGTAGCTCCTGCATCCATCTCAAAGGATATTGTAGGCATCGCCCACCTTCTAGTTCAATACGGCTTTTTTCTTTTCAGTGTGTATGAGGATGACTACAAAACACCCCCATCCCAATCCATTTGGTATGCATTAATGCAGGAAGGCAGCAGCTCTCTTACAGCACAGGGTACTGATAGTATTTTCCCAATCATCTTTTGCATCTGTCCTTGATCCTACTTGAGGATAAGGACATGCTTTCAGCTTTGTCGATGGAAGCTTCCCCTAGCTCAGAACCATCTTTCCATGGAAATTTCCCTTAGCCCCAACCAGAATCACCTTCTGATTTCTCCAGAGGAACCTCAAGGAGCACATTATGGGCTGACTCCTTCAACAGATCTTTGCTAGAAGTTGTGATATTTTTACACCTGAGATTACCAGATGGCATGCAGAGTTTTACAATTTCTTTTTTACTTTATTCAAGGAATTTTTTTCCTTAGGGGAATGGGCCTAGTTGGTTTTCAATACAGTTTCTTCTGGGAGAGTGCTAGCAAACACCAAGGTAACCCACTGTCTCTGAAATAAGAGTTAGCTCTTAGGACAAATTCTGCCTTAGCAAAGGGAAACATGCCTGCAAGGAAGGCAGGGGCATGCAGGCATTTCAATCATTTCAGTTAAAGGATTGCTCTGTATATCTCTAAGTAAAGCTAGCAACATGAAGCCATTGGGCTGTATATATCACTCCCTTTTGACGGAGGTTATAATTAATTTTAAAAGTATGAAGGCACTAAGTTCACGTGCAAAATAATAACAGTGATTATTTCTTACTGAGCATTATGTATAACCCTTAGTATTGCAGAAACATTTGCTAATTAAAATACCTAAAAAATTTGCTAACTAAAATTGTGTCTAAACTACCTTTTTTACTGCTGAAACGACAGTAAAGAAGAGAGGTCTTATAAGAAATCATTCATTAACAGTTATGATGATCATGTTTGCAAACACTATAAATAATAAAATTTTCATCTTTGGGAACAAAGAAGAAAGTCTGTTCCTAGAAAACAGAAGATTTTTCTGAGAAAGCAGCTATTCAGAGAAGAGTTTAGGGAACATCATAAATAATTGCCTGGAAACGTGCTCTAAGCGTCAATCTGTGGAAACAGAGGTAGTGCAATCTCAGCATAACAAAGCAAAGTAAGCAAAACCAGTAGAAACAATAGCAATGCCACCTAGCTGCCACACGGGGCTCTTCATGGCAGGTTTCAAAGCACAAAAGGAGTAAGAATCAGAATGGAACAAATACTAAACGTTGTCTGGTTCTGCCAGAATGAAACCATGGAACATAAAGTAGGGTGAAAAAATTAATTCAAAGTAAATGGAACATGTTATTATGCCAAAATGAAGAGTCTAATAAAATTAAATATTTTATTTTATTTTAGAAGTATTATAATGCTTTTATTTTGCAGTCAAGCTTGAATGAAGATGTCATTTTCACACTCAGACTTTCATTTTAAACTTTACATGGCAATTCGTAAAATTTTTCCATTTCCCTCCTGACATTTTTAAAAGAATTGGCCGAGAATGCATTTCTCACGGACCAGCAGGTCAGACCATGTTCAAGGCTGCTTCACCTTGCTCCCACAGCTATAACTGCATTTCCCTTCCTGGTGCCCGCAGGAGCCAGGAAAAATTTCTGTGCACAGCTTTATTGCCATTTTCCTTCTCCTTCCTTCAGCAATTGATGGGGTGGATGGTCCCTGGCAGAGGACAGAGCTCCCACATGCTGTGAGACATCATTTTGGGGTCTCCTGCTTCACCTGCGTGCATCGAGCAACAGAGCTAAAGGAGTGATAGATTTGAGGGCTAAAAGGAAATTCCCTCAAAGCCAGAGTGCAAGGGGCATTTGGAGGATTTTATATCCTGCCCCAACACGAGGGACCCCTCAACCCACGCATTCCTTGCTTTGGAGAGGCTTTTGGGATTTGGGGGTGTCTCAGTTGGCTCCTGTTGTCCACCCGTGATAGGCAGTAATTTAGTACCTTGTATTAGTAATCATGCTGAAAAACTCCAGCCCAAGCTAATGTGCTTGCCTAGGAGATGCGAGATGAAATTTAAAACCTGTGAGGTCAGACTGCTTGATCTGACCTGCTCATTCCTTCTGGCCACAAGACCCCACCGCATAGCCAGGATTTAGCAGGAATACTCCCCACTTACTGGCACGTAAAATACTGTTATGTGATATCCATTGTTTTAAACAGAATGTGCCTTCCTAAGGACCCCATCCGACCCTAATTGGAAACAAGAAGAGTCTGTGCTTTCAGATTAAAGGCCCTCATAAATTACTAATAAATCTAATAAAAGAAATTGTTTAGTTCCTTAGCAGTGGCCAGACCTTGGGGCAGATAGTGGTGCCCTTGGTGCTGGCAAGAAGACAGGCTGCACGATGTACTCATGACTATGCAGCGGCCGTGGTTCGTATGAAACCAGAGACCCTGCTTAGCGCTTTTTTTGACCATATCTAGAACGAATAGTTAATGTGCCTTCGCATCTTCAACATGACTCCAGGATTATATGAAGCCCTCTCATATTTAGGAGGTGCCAAAGGTCACACATGACAATACTACAAGGAAGACATGGAATTGCAACAACTTTGCATATGGAAATAAACTTTTTAGCAAGGCCTGTTGTGATAGGACAAGGGGTAATGGCTTTAAACTAATAGAAGGAAGATTTAGACCAGGTATAAGGAAGACATTTTTTACAATGAGGGTGGTGAAACCCTGTCCCAGGTTGCCCAGAGAGGCAGTAGATGCCCCATCCCTGGAAACATTCAAGGTCAGGTTGGATGGGACTCTGAGCAACCTGATCTAGTTGGAGATGTCCCTGCTCATTGCAAGGGGGTTGGACTAGATGGTCTTTAGAGGTCCCTTCCAACCCAAATTATTCTACAAGTCGATGATTCTAAGACGACATTTTATGTTAACAGGGAAAGAATTGTCCTGTATTTTGCCGCTATATGCAGCAATATGTCATATGTAACAGAGACATTTCTGGCTTTGGATGTGATGATGCATGCCTTGGCTCCTGGTACATGTTATATGTGTATGTTCATCCTGCATGCAAGTCTTGCAAGCATACCAGGAAGTATTTTGACTGTTAAAAAAATTCACACTTCTAGGCAAGATTAATTCAGAATGTGCTTGATTTCTTGCAAGCAAATTTGTAAGGAAACCTTCATCTAAAGCAAAATCTGTGAAATTAAGGTGACAAGTATCTGGGTCTCTGTTTCCCTAGTTTGCAATGTGCATAGATACTCATTTAAAAATGCAGTGACAGGACCTGGTCCTGTGCATTATTATATTGACACTCTGGTATGCATATGATTGGGAAGCCAAAGCATTTTGTTAACCAGCATCCCTGCGCTCTGGGGGGATTTCTACACTGTCTCTCTTTTAGCCGTAGTCTTCTGATTGTCCACGCTATATAGATGTTAGCTCACTCCTAACTCCCAGTCGGCAGTTAACCATTCCCAGCGCAAAAACCCTGGGACATACACCACAAGGGACTTTTACAGGTGGTTGGCCCAGGGACCAGGGTTTATCCTGACTTAGACAAGAGAGGCAATTTAGACAGTACCCATCATTCAGCCTAGAACATTATAATGTGTTTTGTTGTTAGAATGCCATGAAGACTTCAAGGTGGTACATAAAATGAAAAGAAGGTTTCATATTGATGTGGGATTCAGAATAGAACTACAACCTAACAGAAAACACAAGCTTTGAAAAAAAAAAACAGCACAGGAAAGTTCTTTTGCACATCAGAGCTAAGAACAAGACATCCATCAGGGCCAGTCTTCAGTAATGGTCATTGCTAGACTTGGAATTTTACAAGAAATGCCCTAGATGTAACTTGCAAGGATATTGTGAGGAATAAGTCTTTTAACTTCAGTTTTAATTATTGTGTTGTTACTCATTCAAATAATTTTGTTCCCTAAAATTTGGTTGCAATATTTCTGATCAAAAGGAAGCGCGTGCATTTTTAAAACCTGCAGAGCTGTCCAGAACTGGTAACATGAATGAATAGTTTGCAAGTAATTATTTTATACTACGTTTGTTTATCGTTATAGTGATGTGATTCTACAATAATGATACCACTGAAATTACAAACTGAAAAGACAAATTTAAAAATGGCCAAATTCTACAATGGCTATTTCTTTTCCATTTGAATTTCTCTTTCTTTAATTTCTCCATTCTACTGGCAGATCTCTGAAATACTCTATCTGGAATTACTAACTCTCAAAATTTTGAATTCATACTGGTGCACCAAATGTGAAAGTTCTTCCATTTCCATATTTATGAAACTAGAATACTTCCAGAGAGCTTGTTTTACATCTTTGGCTCATTGTATTCAGGTGGGTATAACATAGAAAACAAACTTAGATTTGATTCACCAGTTCAAATCAATAATAAATGCCCCGGCATCAATGGAACCAACAAATGTGAGAAGAATTGATGAAGAAATTGTGGATCACATCTGCATCCATTTCTGATCACTGTGTGCAGTTCTTTTGTCTGAAATGAAAAAAGAAGAACTATAATTGCATTCATTTCTGACGTAATTTTTTCTGTCCAGAGTATTGCAATCAGCGCACATTCCTCTCTGCTCATGATTTCTAGTTTAGGGGCTAGCCAATGGCATGGTGGATTTGAAATTCTGATATGCTCTGACTGGATAAAAATTAATAAATTACATGGCCCAATAAATTATATGGCCCAGTAAATAATGTGCACATGTGGGTAAACTCTTGGGTGAAATTACTTGCTCACAATATGTATTTTTCATCTGGAGCACATATACTCACCAAGAAGCTAAGTCCAGGACTGGAATACCAGGAGTACTCTAAACGAGGACTGGTCCAAAGCTCATGGAATCCACTGTTTATATTGCTGATTTCCGTGGGATTTAAATCAGGGATTTAATTACTTGAGAAAGCTTGCACAGCACAGCATTATGAATAATTGCATTTAATATTCTTGTGGCATTATCAATATATATGGTGATGTACAGCAAGTAAACTACTCTAAGTGATTCATAAATCTGTTAATTTATAAGTGATTAAGTTAAACAAATGCACAGTGGAAAAATAAAAAATTATTAGTGTCTAAGGAAAAACATTATTCTTTCGATCCTTGCCCTGCGCAGTGTTTTATTTGTGGTATGTCTTGCTATGTAAGATAGAGAGTGAAAGAGCACAATTGCCTTATAGTGTGATGGACCTGTCACTTGGAGAAGTTTTTTTTCTAGAAGCCAAGAAATCACTTGTCAATGTCAAGTCACCCATCCCCAGTGTGACATTCGCATTGTGAGTCGAAGCACAGCTCGGGGGACGACAAAGCAGTATTGCACACTCGGACCCCATAACTGAATGTGAACAAATGTAATACTCAAGTTTAGCTTTCATGATGAAATAAAAGATATCTCACCCATGAAAGGGGATTATTATCTCTGGTATAGAAGCGTGACCCCTCATTAAAATATCCATGGTCAAGTCCATCTCTTCCAGTGAGAGCTTCTTTTTATTCTGCGGCATTGTTTTAGTTGTCAAAGCCCACATTTTAGTTTGAATCAGACTGTGGGAATTAGCAGTGGACCCAGTCAAATTCTCATGGAACTTTCACCAGCTCTATTTTTTCCTGTAATACAGCACTTTATTGATCACTAATGTTACTTTGCAGAAATTAGTATTTCTTAGGTTTTTGTTTATGGTGAAAGCATCCAAACTTTTGTTATATTGCAAACAATTTTATTGAAATCTGCTAACTAAAGAAGCAACGCTCTTAAAGCAGGTCAAAAACACAGAATAAAAACAGGGTAAAAAAACCTACTTTTTTTGTCATATTATTTTATAAAAAATCAAAATGTTGAGGACAGATTTTTATTTAAAATTGTAAACCTTTAATTCTTGAATACTTATTGTGTAATAATTATTCAGATTTTATGTCCCTTATTTGTTCTGTAGCTGAATATTTACACTTAACTGAGCAAAGTTGTCTGTAAACTGGGAATTTATTAAAAAGTATGAAAAAGGTAGCCATTAATGCATGGAGATACTAAGCCCTTTGCTATCTGTAGCATTTGGTTATCTTTGTTACCCCCAATTAGCTAACGTCAGCTACGTAGTGGTGACACTTCAATGCTGTGGATATTTTGGTTGAACAAGGTGGCTGCTTCCTATAGACAGTCATGCTGGGCTCTTGCTCAGGCAACCATTTGTCCTGTTTTCAGAGACTTCTTTTTTCCCAGTCCCACTAGAAATCCGGGAGCAATTCAAACGAGGTTAGGTAAATTTTTTAACTCCCTTCAAGCATCAGCGTGCAACAGACCCTGCTTGAAAAGAGAAAATTATCTGGGGCCAGAGAGCAGTCAGTACATGTGCTTACGCTTAACAGCCAGTTAGCTCCAGCTAAAAAAGGAGGTCCCACTGAAAGGGTGATGGTGACTGATTATTAAAAGAAGCACATGGAAAGGCGTAGAAGTCCCTTTTTAGGAACAGAAATCTGAAGGGATGACAGGAGACACATGGGAGAATTTTGGGATGGAATTAATTCCCGTATTTGCTTTACAAACAAGCAGAAGCTCTGTTTCCATGGGTAAACACCCATCAGATGTTTCCAAGAGCTGGGAAGAATGCAAAGGCAGAAAACACTTCAAGAAGACAGTAAGATCTCTGGAGGAGCAAAGAACACATGCATATCTTCGTGTCCCCATGCAGGATGCCAGCGTGGGAGGTGGTGCTGGGTGAGCTCAGGTGCTGCAAAAGGGAATAGACAACAACATTTCTGCAATCTAAAAGCCACCTACTCACCAAAGAAGCAGTATAAATTATGGTATCTAATATCATATATAGAGTCATATATCTTCCAAACAAGGTACTCTTCCACATGATGGAGGATTTTAAGCTGAAGAGTTGTTCAGTCTGCATAGGTAGATGCTTTATGTATGTGTGAATAAGTTATAGTGACCTTCAAAGGCACAGTAACCAAAAAAAATACATTTCCTTTAATGCTCCACAAAGCACCCTTTGGCAAAAGAACACATTAATTCAACAATCTCTGAGGTATTATTTGTAAAAATACATCATTTCCCATATTGGATATCACCCCCAGTTAGCTTCCCCCTGGCCAGTAATGTAAAAACACTTCACTTTTCTCCATTTGTAATTTTCTTTTGTATACATTCTTCCTCTACTTCAGCTGAAGGGAATTTAACATTTATGTTCCAAGTTCTTCCATGAAGCCTTACCCCTTGATTCATATACGTTCTGACAACATACTTCAAGTGCTTTATTTTAATAAGGACTGTTTTCATTACACTGTTTGGGATTTGGTGGGAGAAACACACTTGGAGAGTTGTCTACCTCTTAAAAATGTAGCTAAAGGCCTTTAAGGTCCTGTTTCTTGGACCATAAAACTTGTCTGTGATGATTGAAATGAGAATTCTGTTTGACCTTTTGTGACTTAATTTCACGCCTGATTTCCACTGCTGCCACGATTTTACCTCAAAGACCGTAGCTGTGTCCCTCTGAGGAGGGGGGTCCACTCAGCCGTGCTGGATGGAGAGGTGAGTGTCTGTTCTGTGTCCGACCTCTCCTTCTTCCTAAACCAATTGCTCAATTTTGATGCAGAACTGACCTTTTAATCTCAAAATAAGATGCACATTGGTTTTCAACCCCCTTCTACTGGAGTCCCTGTCTAATGTGGCCATATATAGTACCAGAACTGCGTCCTTTTCATTTATTCTTAAAATATTTTTCCCTCCGGTTTTTAACGATGGAATAATTGTAGTCTATAAATGTATATTTAGTACCATCTCAATTCACTGATTGATCTACTGGATATTTCTGTAAATGTTGCTCCTGGTACTCTGGTTTCACTCATAAACAGAGTGGTGACTCAAGTCCTGGTCTATCCAACACATACATAACTGTAATCAGTACCATCTGCCACCAAATGTAAACCATTGTCTCATGTCCTTTTAAACCATTGCTTCTTGTTGCTTCTTGTCTTTTGTCTAATTCAGTTGTACTTAAAACAATAACAAACAGTTAAAACACAGATGCATGACAAGCTTGCAGATTATTAGTGCAATGCCAATGACTTTTCCAACTCTAGGGCAAGAAATTTAGTTTCTCCAGACCTGCAGAAGGAGAAAGTTTTCTGATTTTGAGCTGAGAGCTGTGATGCAGAGGGCAGTGCTGCAACTTCACCATCAGCAGCGTGGAAATCATTAGCAAGGGTCACCATAGGTCCAATGGCATTTCAATCTTCTGGACCTTCAGTTTTTGACATTTATGCAAGGAGAAGGCCACAATTGATTCTTAGTGATGGGGTATGCCATGTACTCAGTCACTTCATCACACAAGCTGTCAAATAGCCTTGCACAGACAAAAAGCATAGGGTGCTGTTAATCAGGGCTCGACTGCAATTTTCAGTCAAACAGCCTCTATAGGAAAACAGGCCTTTTCTGTGCACCCTCATGCCTTGCTTTTGGATGAGCAATGCCAGCTGGAATTAAACACTATTTTATCCATGAAAAAAAAAATCATAACTAAGCTAAAAAGTCTAAGAACATTAAATCTGTGAATGTTTTCTTACCACAGGTAGCACAAGTAGAGGTATAGGTTAGAGGCATGGGTAAAATGGACTGAAAGCCACCAGAAGAAGGAGGAAAAGTGGGTAAGACAATGACACGTTGCCTGCATGTTTCAAAATACATGGCTGTTTGAAAATAAACATGTATACCTCATTTTAAGAACTTGTGGTACAGGTTCTGGAGATGAACCCCTCCAGATTCTCCACCGGCATGACTTTGGTGATGTCATGCAAACAGACACTAGAAGGAGGTCTAACACGGGTGGCACAGTTACCTTATTGCAACTATCTTCTTAGTAGACACAATAGCACCATGACAAATCGGTCTGGTAAAGCGTGCACACATACATCTGAGGTGCACATTAATGGATGAACTTCCATCCAGGAAGCCAAGTGGCGTCCTAGTTGAAACCCCTCAAAAATGCCTGATGAGGGTAATTTTGAACTCTACATTAGGATAGTTTCTGTCTGGATGAGGGAAGTGTGAAGAAAGGGAAGGAGACCATGATTATAAATATGTCCCTTGCAAATTGGAAATTAGCAGAAATGTTTCTACAGCTCAGCAATTTCCTGTTAGCTTAGCTGGTGAGAGCAGGCGAACTTGGGACCTCCCATGGGCTCTACACTGTGGAAACCCATCTGACTTCTGCTTAGTCAAAATCTATGAGATTATCTTTTAAATCAGCTAAGCACAACGGATTCCTTGTGTATTAAGCAGTAAGACAATTACTTAAGTCAGCAGGGCAATTTCTGGTGACGCATCACTTCCAAAATGCCTGAAAGATCATTGGTATGGTGACCATATTCACTTTGCAGACAGATTTAATAAAATAAAAAAAAAATTAAAAAAAAAAAAAAAGGAGAAATACTATAGTTCAGGCTCAGCAGAGGAAGAGCAGATGCGCACAGATGCTGGGTGACAGCTGCGCAGTGAGGAGCAGGACCAGCCCGAGGAAGAAGGTAGCAGCAACCATCCCTTCAGCAGCTCGGTCATTCGTCTGGAGCTGTCAGCTCGACCCAGAGCTCCTCAAGGCAGACTTCGCCCTGCTCGCCAGCAACGGTGATAATGATACTTCACACAGATGAAAATCCAATTACAGAAATAAAAATGACAGGCCTAACAAACCGTGTTTAATCTTACATGGTATTATTACCTCCGTTTTCTCATCTCTCATTTACATGTACTCTAATTAGAATATAAGGTCTTTCTGGGTAGGATCTACATTAAAATCCTGTTCCCAATGAGGCAACATTAGCATGGGATGCATACTGAACAAAATAAAATTAGAATGTTTATTAATTAAGTCATCAGTGTGTTTCACCTTGGCATGATGAATTACCTTGGACAGTATAATTTCATTTAAAAATCGGCATATATACATACATGCTACCTACAGTATCCTTTAAATATCAATTAATGTGCTTGGGGAAAGGTACTGAGTAACAATATATTTCATTTGTCTGTACAGAAATCTTAACAAGTCCACTTATCTTTACAGGACTAGTGAAAGTGAGTATATCTTCTCTCACTGTCATACCAATTCTGTATTACTGTTCTGCTTAGACTACTGTCTTATTAAAAAAGTAAAAATAATATACCTGTAATTATAAAATAAAATGTGTTATACTCTTTCTTTATATTTCTTTCCTTGGCATTGCACATTTATGAAACATTTGTAAAAATCCGACTTTTCATTTTATAAACAGCTAGCATATCCTATCAGAAATTTCCCAGAGTAGGGTTTGAGACGAGCAAAAAATTATCAAGGTAAAACTAAATAACATTCCCTTTCTGTTATATTCAGATTCAAAGCTGCCAATAAGAATATATTTCAATGAGCAAAATACATCTTTATTATAAAAGAAGGTAGAAGGGGGTGGTAGAGATCACAGGATGCGTTTTCAACTGCTGCCTCTTCCTCTCATGCAGCTTTGGTGTTTGTGTTTATTACTTTAAGATTTTATATGAGTTCTAGGGTCACAGATGCATCAAAAAACAAGGAAAGTGGGGAGGAGGTTTGGGGGCAGCAGTAGTGGCAAACTCTGAAAATGAAGACATCACTTGCAATATTTCCATAGTGCCAGGAGCTGACTTTCCACACCATTCAAGATATGAAAGGTGATACTCAAAGTCTTAATTAAAGCTGAACATGTAACAAGCTTGAAGCCAAGAGCAAAAACCATCCCCATCTCAGAAGCATGTCTAGAACGTCCAGAACAAGGACAAATCACTGCTTTTCATTCCTCCTCAGTCAAAGACAGGAGGTGTCGAACTCATTGGATTTTGGGACAGCAAATCTAAACACCGAGTAGGAAATTTCACGTGGGTGGATATCTGCTTTTCCTGGTGTGTCAGACCTCGTTTCCCTCCATGCCCAGGTGTGCTCTGTGCAGCCTTGCCTATTGGAGAGAGACTTTTCTCTGCCCCCAGCAGCTCAGTCTGCCATTATTTGAATACTCCAGAGAATGTGCTGGGGACCCTGGGTAACCATGATGATATCCCAGCATTACTGATTCTTTGGATGAAGTTAACTTGTTGTTAACCAGTTATCTTGAAGCAATTATTAACTTAAGACAGGCTAGTACAAAAGCCACATGAATATTTGCATTGTGTGTTACACAATAAAAATATGTTTATAATTATTTACAACATATAAAATAAACAATGTGGTCACAAAAGTTCAGCTTCAGCTGCTTACAACAAATTGCATCTGAAAGGTTCTTGCTAATGAATGAAACCTGAGATGAAAGCACATGAAAACCCACTTCCCCGCTAAGGAGCCTGTTAAAAACATATCCCCAGCAAGGCAGATGGACAGGGGGAACACAGGCCCTAGAGAATCAGAAGAACAAAAGGAACAAAAGAGAATATCCCTATTGAAGCTGTGCTGGCTTCCGAAAGAATCCTTTTACACGGATCAGGCAAGGAAATGCTCTCTGATATGTGCAGAGGCAGTGGAAAGTCCACCCAAACCCTGGGAGGAACCACTTTGAGATGACTAAAATGAAAATGTAAAAAACCAGCAGTGCCACCACCAAAACATTATGGCAAAGACCCACCAGAGATCCAACCCTTATTGAAGAATCATTTCAAATGGGAATACACCAGTTAGCCCACACTAGTTAACCTCCTTCCCATTTATGGGAAACGGAGACACATACCAAAAGAAAAGGGCCTTGGTGAACTTTTAGAAACAAGTCTCTGGCTTTAATCTAATTTTTTGGCTCTTCAGCACAAAAGCATTACCTCTTCAGTTCCCTTAACAAACTTCAGAGAACGAAGAGGGGTCATTGAGTAATGTGGTTACAAGGTCACTTTCTGCAGTCTCTGCTGTATCTGAAGAAATGAGAAAAATCACAAAGCGGATCACACAGAACAACCTCATTCTCTACTTGGCATCGGTAACTGGAGAGTCTATTGCCTGGCTGGCATCTGATCTTTCCTTGGTTATTTACGCTGTCTCTGCAATTCTTCCTACAGGGCAGGTCAGCGACAGGGTACAGGATCCTGATTCCAGAGGGAATTAGATGTCAAGATAGAGTTGGACTTTAATGTGTTCTAACACTTTCAAATAAAAAGAAGACGACCACAAAACCACAAGTGCTACAGCAAAGTAAAGTGCCTGTTTACAAGGTCAAAGCAAAGAGCAGCTCAGTGAGTGGAATGGCATCTCAGCTTGAATTACTCCAGGAATGGACTGAAAGTCCTGTTGTGAGCATTCAGGACGGATATCAGGTGTCTTCCCAGCCCTGCATCTGAAGGTTACCTGACTGATCCTGTCTGCTGGCATCCTCATTGAACTGGTCACAGAGAACAGCCCTGGAGGAACTTCCTGCAGCCCTTCTGCCCGAGTTTCCTATGGTTCTGCAATGGCCCCTCAAAAACAGCCAGCACAGGAACAACAGAAAGGCATCTGTTGACAAAACAACACTTTTGTTTACTCCTGATGTGGACTGGAAAAAGAAAAAGTAAAAGAAAAAAAAAAATGCCTAGAAGTAGCATTTCTGAACTGCTACTTTAACCTTCTCATGCTGTCAGACAGACCCCATCCTCACGTGACCTGGCAAACACTGATCATCTTGAGCATCACAGACCTTTTAGCAAGTTCTAAAAATAGTGTCTTCATATAATTCCGGTTTTAGAAAGATTATGAATATTCAGCAAGTTGTTAGGTCAGACCCTTGGAGCTGAAAAGAAATAATATGTGAAGAACAGACAGACACATTAATGCAGACAATGCAAGTAAGCCTGAGAAAATTTCCACTGCAGTCATGTATGATACTACAGTTAAGTCAGTACCACCTCTGGAAAATCTTTCCATTAATTAAGCAACCCTACACCATTGCTGTCTCCAACAAGTGACTGATTCTGACAACTCTAAATCTTTGGTGTCAGACTGCTCATGCTCCTTGAATGCCTCTTGATGCTTGTGCAAGACACAGACGTTGGCAGCTTCAATACAATGACACGATCAAAAGAACATTAAGTGACAAGATAAGTAGTCCAAATAATAGCCCCTGGCAAACCTAGGTGTGTATGTGTCAGCTGAAGCCCTTGAAATACAAGATTTCTGCATATCCTCTATTTACCTCACGCATTACCACAGATAGCGGTGGATGCTCAGTGATTTTTCTGAGTTTTCAAGGTCACAGTGCCATCTACATATTTTAAGCTTTTAAATGAAAAACTGTTCAGCAGGAGGCACTTCACCGGCAGCCTTCCTCTCTCATGCAACCAACAAGGCACACACGCAAAACCTTTGTGACTGAAGACTGACCCCAGCGATTTAGACACAGAGCATATGACATGTGGTTAGACTAAACAAGTATCTTTTGGAAAACATCCATGCTAAGCTTAACATCTCAAACGACAGAGAATGTTCCAAAAGCCATAGCAAGCTACTTCAGTGGTGAAAATCAGTTGTCACAAAAAGATGTCCCTGCAAAAAGACTAGATAAGTATCCTTTTCATTTTTTTTTTCTCTCTTCCCCTTTTAACTATGGGATACTGTTATGCACTTGAATGCTTACAAAAGGACTTAAAGACCCTAATTATAGGCCACAGGCAAACTGCTTTCTAAATTTCTCTTTGATGAGATAAATGGGTGAATTCCTTAAATTTCTCAGTGTAAGGGTTTTTTTTCACAGACCTCAAATCATTGTCATGATTATGCCCTCCTGTTGTCACTCCTTCTTTTGTAAATATCCCATTAAAAAAAATAATATCCTTTTATTCTACTCATCTTGTACATGGTCTGCATATCCCACTTACTTTAGAGTATCAGTTCCTTGCTTCTGCTTAGTTTAACTTCTTTGTGGCATTGACAGTGGCTAGTTTCACAGACAAATCTGGATCAAAAAGCGCTGTTGTCTGCCCAGATTGAAGACATCAGACAAAGTTTGTATTACTTTACTTTTAGGTTGATTATAGCTAACAGCATAATGATGCAACCTTAGTTCTTAGCCTATTAGCAGAGTTCCTAGTTACCACAGGTTGCAAAATGTACCTGAGACACCGGGCAAGTACTTTGGCTGTTAGTCTGTGTTTGCATAGCCACTCCCCAAGGAGTAAACAAATTAATTAAAGCTCGCTTGGGTATACGTCTAAGTGAAAAGCCAGCAAATCCTTAGTGGCAAATGTTGTCTTACAAAATTTTTATTTTTTTTTCTCTCAGAAGCGTCCCTCTTTCAGTGTACTTATCATATTTTTTGTTTATAAGTTGGCATATTAAAAAAACTTGTGCATGAAACTTTTCTTGCATGAACAAGGCAAACAGTAGAACGATGCATGAATATCAAGTTGCTACAAAAAGAGGCCTGGTTTTGGACAAACCAGGAGAAAACCCCGGCCTTCTGTACCAACTCTGTGAGCTATTGCTCTGTCAGTTGCTGTTACCTTCTTCAGGTTAAAAAGCATTCACATGGGTGAAGAAATATGACGAAAAATTAAAGGATGTCTTTGTTTAAGAAGCATTTCTATTTACTCTGAGGGGAATTTTTGTACAATAAGACAGTGAAACACAACTTTATGGATTATGTCATGTTCTATGAAGTCATCAGTGCCATTAAAGATATTGGAGGTGCACTAAAATAATACATGGAAGCATATCTTGAAAAATTCTGGAGGCTGAATAAACTCCAGATGTTAGCTTTTCATACCATCTCAGACCAGTATGTGCTGAAACATTTGGCAGATAGAAAGCAGAAGCTTGTTGCAGCTGGTGATATCCTTTGATGAGATCAAGCTTCAGAAACACAATGGTACCATTCAGTGTAGAAATTATGTCATTTACTGTTGGTGAGATATGGTGCTCTCTTTACAGTGATCTTTCTTTATTCCCTTTGCAGGAGTTTTTGGAGCCATGCAAATTCATCCCCTCCTACAATGCAATCTCTCCGCTTCCTAAGACCCGTGTAAAAGAGATTTTGGTAGAGTCCTGTCCCACACCTCCAGCTTCCACTGTCCCGTCCTGCTGCCAGCACTGGTGAGGGATCTACCGCTGTTAATTCCTGTCATCAGTTTCTTACATCTGCGGGTAAAAACTCATTATTATGGCAAAATAAGACCCTACGTGTCTTGGCTTTTCTTCCTGTGTCATGGTTTTTGTATGCTTACTGTCAAGATTGTCTTCCCAATAGCTGGCCTGGTGATGGGAGCCTACATCTTAGGTTAATATTTCCTCTTGTGAGTTCCCTCTTTAGATAGCAGTCTGTTGATCAAAGTAGTGTTTAATATTAATGTAAGATGTGAATGTCTTTTAAGCTGCTTTTAGAATCTTCTTTCAAGAATGAAGCTGTATGAAGGAGTCAAGTTTTTCTCATATGAACAGTTATTTGTGCTACAGTATTTGCACTCCAATATGATGTGGATTCATTGCTAACATTAAACCACTCTCACTCGAATGTCATTTGAATACGTAAATAGGGACCAATCAGCGTCCTGACAGGCTGACTAACACATATGACAACAAGGCCAGACAATACCTTAAGGTAAGAGGGCACAGAGGTAATTTAATTATTTCAAGCAGGCTGGGTCTGGTCACCGCTCTTCTGGGCATTGAGGGAACTGGGGGAGGAACCTTCCGAATCTTCATTTTCAGAAAATCCACAGTCCATGGGTGAAGCACCAGAAGAGATGAAAAGGGCAAATGCAACTCTTTAAAAGGGAAGAGAGGGTCAGGAAAAGAGAGGATGATCATCTTGACTGTAATTTCTGGAAATATAACAGAATAAATAGTCATACTACTTGTACCACCTTGATGCCAGAAAAAAAACCACTAATAAACAGGTAGTAGATTTGTCTAGAAGAAACTAAGACTAATCAAATAAACTAGCTTTTGTCATGATTCTGTGAACCTTGTTACTCTTCAAAAAAGCATATCTATATCATGACTTAATTATAGCATTTGTCACCACTTCATACAACATTCTTATAAGCCAGCTCCAGAAGAAAATACCATGATCTGCCTGAAAATTGTCAGAGACATTGATCCTGGAGAGTATTTATTAGTTCTTTCTGTTAAACTGAAAGAATTTCTCAAGTAAGGTTTTACATATGTTTTTCAATATTTTATTAATTTGATTGTAATTATTTTCATGTGGTTGCAAGTATTTTCCTTAACAAAATGGATGAAAGAATAAAGTCTGCATATTAAATTTGTACACAATAATCCTCAAATACCTGTTGGTGAAAAGGAGTAGACTGAAAATGATCTTGACATTTTGAAAGAAAAAAATGGCACTGAGAAGCATGTTTTCCTTTGTCAGGAATGATCAGCTGCACAAATACAGGTACAGATCTTGTGGTCAGAGAGAAAAGAGTCTGGGAATGGGTGGTGGCTTACAAGCTTAACATGCTATTACAAAAAAAAGAGTTAACACTATCCTGGGACACCTAAAAAATACTTGCATCATGAAAAACAAGTGAAATAGTCCTGCTGCTCTATTGGTATGGTCTCTGTTGAATTTTGCACCCAGTTTTTTGCACGGAACTTCATGAAGTGGCTCAAATGAAGAGAAATGAGGAGAGAAAAAAGAACAATCAAAGTTCTAGAAAACATAACTTGCAAGGAATGATTGAAATTCTGAAAAATTTCTTTGAAATATTTCTTTGACATAATATCTTGGGAAATGGCAAGACTCAGGAAGGTCTGGAGATGAAACACCATGAATTTGCTTTTGAGCTCATCACTGAGGAAGTGATAGGTCAAGATCACAACCTCCACATGGTGCTACATCTAAAGGAAAAGTTATATATTTTTTCTTGCGAGTATGCACTGGATGCTTGCCTTTTAGGTAATAACCAGTAGCTTTTCAGAGTTTTTCATGTCATTACATGCCTACCACTCTGACTTGTAATTATTATATAGATCATTATTTCACATTACAAAATTTTTTAATAATAGAAATATTGATATTTATTAATCAATGGACATGAATATATTCTCACAATTCCATTTCATGGCATCTATTAGAAAAAATATATATGGAATCTATATACACACACATCTATAATTAAACTCTTCCTTGTTTTTTTTTTTTTTCTTTTTTTTTCAGTTCTTCTTCTTAAAATTCTTCTGTGGTACATGCACTCTTTCTTCCTTGACAGATTCTCCCCTTCGGTACACCATGCTCAGAGCAACTTGTTAAGCTGAAACCCAAGCAGAGGTAGTCAAGCAGCACAATATCAGACACTTAACCATTTACAAGACCTGTCCCATGAAAGACTGCATGTTTTGAACAACCATCCCCACATACTTCTGCAATCTTTTATTTCATGGAGCAACATCTTTATTTAATTTTCTTGTTTCCAGCCTCTGTGATTCAGTAGGTAGATTCTGGTGCTTACACATAGGCATCTAACACCTAAAGGTATTCAAAAGTACATGCACAATTATCCCAGCTGCCCTCCAGCTATGCTCCAGAGAGGGTGCGTCTCCCATAGGTCCTCGGATATATTTGACAACCACAAACAAAATCCTCTGACACTCAGAGGTGTCTAAAACAGTATTGGAGAGATAGGATTAGGTTCCTGAATCACTCCCAGTGTCTCAGGCTCCAAGTGCTTGTGGCACATTTTTAGTAAAAGAATAGTTTTATTCAAGTCTCATAGTTTTATTTACATCTCATAATGAAAACAAATCCATGATCATTTAATGAAGCCTCAACTATACACATTATTATTTGTAATAAAGGTATCATAATAGCACAGAGCAAAAGCACACCTTTCAGGAAAGTCACTGTCATGCAAGAGGGACATTTCACCAGCTGTTCATATTCCTCCAGTCTGCAACTTTTGGGTGGCACGGGACAAGGTTGGGTAGATACATGAGCCAGCACTGGAGAACTAGCACAGATGCAGAAAACTGTGTACTGCCCTTCCCCAGTTTATGCTGTTCTTCTCCCATGCTATGGTATTTGCTGCTCCTGGTGTTGAGCCAGCATACTTACAGCTGGTGCAAACACCTCTGCAGCACAGACCACCAAGCCACTTAAGCATCTAGAAAGGCTCTGGACTGCAGCATCTCAATGTCTGCAAATTTATGCCTTGCTCACATGCATGTTGGACAACTATCAGCAAGTGGTTTTAATTTGAAGCAAGTATTGCTCAACAGAATACAGGCTCCTCCTCTCATAGTGTTACGTTTGGTACATCCATTGCATTTAATTACAGTCCTGTTGATACATGCTGCTACTGGAGCTCAAGACATTTTTTAGTGCTCCTACTTATTAAGTGGTTGCATCCTCTGTCACAGGCTATGAACCACACCATGAGGAGGAGAGGTGCCACAGGGCAACCTTTCCCTGACATGGGCAGGGAGTGGGTGTTCATCATAGCTGAGCATTTCACTCCTCAAACCTTTGCTTTTCCACAGCAGTGCAGCAGTGTCAGAAGCATGATGATAACAAACTGGGCTACATCTGCCACGCAACACATCCATCTCAGAAGAAGGGTGAAGTGCAAAGGTGCCTCAGAGCTTGCAGTGGGAATAGTGCAACCATACCTTATCCCTTTCCTGAACCTCACTGAAGAGAAAATGAAATGCCATCAGTCACTGCAGAAAAGGAAATAACTGCTCTAGGTTATCTTCTCCCTGGTCCTGTTCAATGCAAAGGCATGGGCACAGAGGACAGTATCATAAATAACTTTTTGGCTAAAGTCACCAAGAATGATCTATGATATAAGGATTTTAGAAAGGACATGCACGTACATAAGTCATGTCCAGGTGGGGACACTAAAGAAAGTGACCATTCAAGGTGATATTATCCAAGGGTCTGCAAAGAAGACACCTTTGAATCAATTCCCATCTTCCTCCTGCGACACGTAAGTGTTCTCCCTCCTCTGCTCCTTGTGGGTGCCATGATCCTGGAGTAAAAGGGCCTTAATTCATTGACTTTTCCTTTCTCTTGTAGGTTACATAGATGTCCAAACACTTATTTAACACCTATAATTTATCTTAATGCTATGAGGACAGGCAGAGAGAGTTGGGGTTGTTCAGCCTAGAGAAGAGAAGGCTCTGAGGAGACCTTATAGCAGCCTTCCAGTACCTAAAGGGGGCCTACAGGAAGGATAAGGAAGAACTCTTTATTGGGGTATGTAATGATAGGACATGGGATAATGGCCTCAAACTGAAAGAGGGTAGGTTTAGATTGGATATCAGGAAGAAATTCTTTACTGTAAGGATGGTGAGGCACTGGAACAGGTTGCACAGGGAAGCTGTCAATGCCCGATCCCTGGAGGTGTTCAAGACCAGGCTGGATGGGACTTTGAGCAGCCTGGTCTTGTGGGAGGTGTCCCTGCCCAGGGCAGGGGGGGGTTGGAGCTAGATGATCTTTAAGGTCCCTTCCAACCTGACCCATTCTGTGTGATTCTGTGATTCCTTAATGTTAAAAGGTTGGTAAGCCCTCACAAGCATATACACAAAGCTAAAACCCTGAGGCTCAGTGTTATGTTCTCAAGAACATACAAGCAGCCTCTAGTTCTTTGCAGGATGGGTTGTAAATATCTGCTCTTCTGTTCTTAGTCTTTCCAGTTGACAACCACTGAATTAATTCCCATGGTTCATTATCCTGATTGAATAATAGGTGTTGATTTTAAGAGTGCAGAAGTTCTTCCACAATATCCTCTAAAATTGCAGGTCAGGTTACTCTGCTATTCAGGCTCTGCACATCTGATCCCCAAGAGAGGTCAGCAAAGAAACCTTTCACCTTCATACCACAAATCATTCTTCCAGGTCCTTCAGCAAATAACGCGATTTGATTTATAGCAATGAAGCATATCAGGAGGGGAATCGGAGGTAAGAATTGTCAACAGTAGATATTGCCACAACCAGAAGCCACTAATTGCATAGTGGTAAATCTACTTTCAGAAGTTCGCCATAGCTCTCAGTAACTCCACGGGTTGCTGAGTAGCAATGGTAGTTGTACATAGCAACTACTTTTCCTGTTTAAATAAACGACAAGTGCCCAGAGACTGTATCAATAAATCACAGACGAGAATTGGGACTTCATTCAAGGTGCTATTTCACATTCACAGCCAGCTTTTACTTGGCCTTTCATTTTATTTTTTTGCTAATATTTATTTCTCCTTACTTTCAATTTGGTCAATTTCTTTATTTGGTTTCCCACACAGGCATCTCTCATACCTCTGCCAAAAAGCCTAACAAAAAAGTCCTTTTTCCATTTGCGTTAAAACAACACTAAGCATGGTCCACAGTTGTGTGCGTATTTGCTAGCTACCTTGAGTAAAAAGGGAAGTTATAGGTTTGGGTTTGATTTTGACTTTGTTTTTCAGTGGCACATTTTCCACTAATGCACTCATTACTTTGTCAATATTTTTAGTACCTTATTGTATTTTTACCCATTTAATGAGTATGCCAATGAACAAGACTTGGATTTGCTCATGTTTGGCTGAGCCCTTCTTTTAGTAAAAAAACCTCCATGCATTGCTATTGATCTGTGTCCTTTTTTTACCATAGTTTCTACACATTTTCTCTGGTATGAAATAAGTGTCCATCTTTCCTAAGCACAGAGACTATCTGTGATAATAAGCGCAGGCTCTGTGCATCTTTGTTTTCCACTGAAAGTTTTCTTGTGTCTGAACCCATAGACCCCAGTTTTAATAAAAAACTCTGAATTCTTCAGCTGGCAGTTCTATGTTTACCTGTTGGATTATATAATAAAAATGTGCTAATAGGCATATTGGTGGTTAAGAAAAAAAGGCAAAAAAGAAAGAGAGAGAAAGAAGGAGCGAAACAAAGGAATGCTTTTTCCTAATACCACAGGTAATTCTGTTGGTTTTATCAGATTGATAATAATAAAATAAATAAGAGGAGAATCAGAGACAATACCTTCCAACACTTGCAAATAGTGAGCAATAATATACACAGAATCATAGAATCATAGAATTGCCTAGGTTGGAAGGGACCTTTCAGATCATCTAGTCCAACCATCAACCCAACTCTGACAAAAACCATCACTAAACTATATCTCCAAGCGCTACGTCTACCCGTCTTTTAAATCTCCAGGGATGGTGCCTTAATGTAAGAACATTTGTTTTCTTTTTTACTCTATATGGGAAAACCATCTGCATAATTGGCATTCTTCGATGCTGTTCTGAGGACTTCACACCTGGTCCTTCTCCCTGGTTCTCCAAAGCAGAGAAAACATGTTCCACCTTCTGCTGTTCTGTGGCAAAAAGTGCATTGCGGTCAGTGAGCTGCCAACATTACTTGCTGCTGTCGGTTGAAAAGGTGGGTGGAAAGCCTGTGGAGCTTATTGTCTAGAAGAACATATATGAACCATGAACCCAAGCAGTTTGCTTATTCATTTGTTCAAATGAGATGGTGGGGTGACAGCTTGGAAAGGAATGAGCCTCTGCCTAAAGACACATAAGTTTAAAGTGGGGTCTCAGAGTGCAAATGGCCTCCACCTGCAGAGTCCCCCAGAGGTGACTTGCTCTGCAATAGCATCCTGACAAATAATCAACCTCAATCCTACTCGTCTTCTCCCTCTGGACACACCTGGCTCCGGCTCTATGAAGATAAAAGCCTCCTGGGCAGTTGAGTCCTCAGCATGACAGAAGTCCAACACGTAAATATCCTTCTGAAGCTGCTGTTCAGCCTTTCCCTGAAGCTGGGAAATGCTGTATGCTCTCAGATGGAGAGAAGGGGCACTGCGCCTATGAGTTAAGTACCAAAAAGAGGATGGTATCACGGGACATAAACAATGCAATGGTCTTTTCATCTCAGCAGTGCAGGCAAAGCGCAGGAAAGCTGCCCCCAGCCCCAGGGGAATGGGAACTCGGACCCTCACTGCTGGCAGGGATTGACAAGATGAAAGGGAAACGGAGCAGCAGCTGAAACAACAGGAGCAATGGAAGTGGGAGAGAAGGGAGGGGAAATAAAAATGAGGAACAGCGGCTGCTGAAGCAGACAGAAACAGTTTGAGCTTTATTTCCTGAACTTTGGGATTTGAATTTTCCTCTCAGTAAACGGCATTTTTGGGAACAGGAATGAGCAATGTTGTGTGAAACTGTTTCAACGTGATGTAAATCAGAAACTAAAAGTTATGATGTACCATCCTGCATACAGCTCTTTCTTAGTCATAGGTCTCGTATCCCTCCAGATTTTTGTTCGCAGTGTTCACTGTCCAATACATTGGGGCACACAGCACACAGAAAGCACACACGATGTCTTTATCTTTTTGGACTCATACTTTTGACAACATTTTGTCGCTGAAGCTATCAGTGCTGTAACTGACCTTTTGTAAGTAAAATGTCAGCTTCCTAGTACCAAGTTGGTTTAACCCATCATCGGTGTCCAAGCAAAGCGCTTGTGAAAGCTCCACACTAGAAAATTGTTCATGATATTTTATTGGTTTGCCATTTTCAGAAAACTGAAGGGAGAGCTGCTATGAATTGCAAGTAGATCTAAAGCACAGCACTGTCTTCCTCTGCAGAGCATTTTCTGATAATATTTTGGAGGGAAATGATGGATGGAAAATTCTCATGGAAGAATAAATATTAACTAACCTCATTGGTTTTCTGTTTCCATCTCTCTAAAACCTTCTTTTGTAGCACAAAATATTAATTTCCTGTTGTCATGATTGCAGTTTCTTCTAGTTGGGATATTTTGTTACTAGCATTAAGTTCCCACCTGAAGTAGTGCCAACAGACCACTCCTTTTGCAATTCCTTGAAGAGCGTGATTCCCCTGCGCTACATTTCACACTTCAAATTCAGACTTCTGGGACTTTCTCTTGATGGTCGCTTGACATTTCTTTGTATTTTTCCAAACTGTTCTGGTGAAATTTTTCAAATTATACTGGTTTTCCAATTATACTGGTTTTCCAATAGAAAGTTGAAGCTTTGACTTAAGAGTATCAATCCTACAAACAACCGGCATCCTAAAACTGTGAGTGACTGATTGATTGATTGATTGATTGATTATCATACAATGGCATCTCCCCAGAAAATACTTTAGCTGGAAGCTGAGATATTTCTCTTGGGATTAGGGGCTCTGAGATGAGGAAGATGCAAAGACAAACATTACCTTTCCTGTCCACTCAAAATGAATACATAGGAATTAGACTAGACTGCCAACATGTCATTGCACTTAACATAAATTTTATCTTCATTTTGTTTACCTTCTCAGCTTTTAGAGGTCCTATTTTGGATATATTTTGGTCACATTTCCTACCTTTGCTCAATAACTGTGGAGACTTAGAAAGAAAGATACATGTACCAGAGGAAAGGACAAGTTGGCATTTATGCATTTGCTTTCAGTTTCAGGTCTTTCTCCCCCCACCCCCCATTTTGTGATTATTAGGGTTTTGACAAATCTTTTTTGGATGTTCGTGTCTGGTGAACTCTTATAATCCATTTTTTCTCAGTTGCAGTCATAGAAAGATTACAAGGTTTTCAGGTGAGCTTAGCTTTTGGAAATCTATACCTCCTGGACGTGACTACTTCTCTGAATAGGGGTGGATTTAAAGACCAGCCTTCAGGCTTTTCTGAAACAGGACATGGTATAAGTAAACATCATAACTTAATTGAGCTCACAAGACCACACTGATTTATACCTCGTAAATATTTGTCCTGTACCAATTCCCTGACATTACAAGCCACATGCTTTTTCTCCAGTCTTAATGAGCAGCCAGCAACCTGAACAGTGATAGCAAGCGATGACTAGATGAGCAGTCATGGCAGGTAGAGTTAGTAGCGAGATGCCCGTATGCTCCTGTGGCATAACAGCCAGTGTATTAGCCAAAACCTTGATCTTACACCTATCAACCGATACTTTCCACTTGTTAAGGCACATCTTCCGGGATCAGCTGCGGCTGCTTTGCCCCATGTAGACTCTCTGGTTTGGAACATCCTGTCCAGATCTGGAATACCTCTGCTGTGGGTGCCATAAGGATAATATCCTTTCTCCCATGTGAGTTTCATTAGGTGACCCAACTGACACAGATATGAATATGACATTCCTCTAATAATAAATTATAGAATCTTTCATCAGTTCCAGCCCCTTAAATTGCTGAACTGACTGCTTTCAATTTCTACTTCAAAGGCAGTTTTTCATTTTGAAGGTTTCTTCCACAAAAACTGGTGGGATTACAACGTAAACAAATTGTATGTTAGAAATCCATTTGCAGAGGAAATAATATGCTATAAATCTTGAAAGAATTGATAAGAATCCAAAGCAGTCCCCAGTCCAGTTATAAATTCACCATCTCACAAAGGCAAAATAGCTCATTCCACAACTTGCTCACAAACCACTCGTTCTTGGAAAAATCTAAACTAATGGCAGCTGCTAAAATAATTAGGATCATACAGACATAATTACACTGTGCATCTGCGACTAGTCTACCACCATCAGACTACATAGTTAAGTACCCAGAAAACAGCTGGATTAAGCCTGCTCTCAACTCATTTTAGGATGTGAAACTGACAGCAATATGCCTTCAACTTGGTAAATTTTCCTGGGCATTTGGATGTGGTCACAGAGGTAGCAGGAAGAACAAGAAGGATTTAATACCTTCAGCCTAGTGTGGTAGTCGTTATCCCTTAAACAACACAAAATAGAGAAAATTATACATTTTATTAGATTAAAGTTTCAAAGAAAAATATGACTAAATATCAGCTTTCTTTTTTTCACGGTTGCACTCATTATACCAGGCTCAGACTGCAGAGTACTCAGCTATCATGTCTGACATGATTTAGAGCTAGAGCATGAAATATAATTTCCTTCACTCTGGCCCAGTTTCTGCCTTATCTTCAGCGGAATTTGGACTACAGTGGCTTCCCAAACAGACAAGGTGCTGCACAAACACTTCCTTCCTGGAAGAGCTTATATTCAGAAAGGCAGAAGATAAAGCACATAAGAAAGCAGCCTGCTGGACAAATTCCCCAGAATCGTGAAGGTCGTATCACCCATTAATACATTGTTTTGTATTACTCATGAGCCTTTTTGATGTTTTCACTGGTCAAAGTTTTTCTTCTCCCTTACCCTTTGTGCACACCACTCTCCAGGACCCACAACCATGCTGTTGCTCATCATCATTATGCAGGGTTTTTTGCACACAACCATGCTCACAGCACAATAGCAGTTCATGGGATGTGGTCTTTCCTGAGATCCAGAAGCAAAAAGGACAAACCAGCCAACTTCAAAATATATTGTTCATTTAATGATTGCTCAAAACACCAGGGCTTGGAAATGTCCAACATATTGTAAATGTCACAGGCCTAAATGAGCTGGAACTGATCATAAGTAAAATCTCGCAAAACATACAGAAAAGACATTGGTAAGCAATGGGGGATTTGCCATTACTCTGTCCATCAAGGAGAGCAACCGGCTCAGGGACCCAGAGACACTGTCAGAAATGTATTTTCACCTATGGTCGACAAGACAGCAAATACCAGAAATGGAAGGCTGTCTTCTCAGAGGGTACATGGAAAAAGAAGGTGATAGTATCAATCACAAATTCCATATAGACCAAAATATACCTGTAATCCTAAGGTCAGATACTCAACAGTCCTGAAAATGTATTGCTCAAGACCTTAATATTACCTGAAAAAGAAAAAAACAAAATCTTTGGGTTTTTGCTAAGACGTCAGTTACCTACAGCTTCTCTTGCCTCCTTCAGAAAAGACCCAGATACCTGGAGGAACAGAAAGGGACACTTTACATAGTTGAGTCTTAGGAAGGAAATCTACACTGCATGTCTTACAAAGAAAGCATTACATCTACTATCATTATATTGACTTACATATGCAAAATCGCAATATTGTTTATATTCAAATGATTAGACTAGGGTGTCAGATTGATAAGATGAAGAGCATTTGCCCTTTCTGCTTAACTCAGTAAAAAAATATCATTTTATAAACGACTCTTCTTCTTTTGCCTCTCTTCTTGAGGGGGTCAGATATTTTCTGCATCACCAAGCTGTCTCTGGCACTAGAATTTCACACTTACAAGAGGTAACTGGAAGGCTGTGACTCTTCCACATTTGTGCAAATTTTAATTTAGAGCACAAGAAGAAATTGTAGTTTTTTCTCATTGCAGCCTCAGTGTAAACCTATTTAACAGAAAAATTCAGAAGGCTAATTAGGTATCTGAAGGTATTGCTGCCTACTCCTGTGGTTACTTTTCTGATCACATCCACCAAGAATATTCAGCTTTCTAGACACGATCACCACGCACGCAAAAAGCAGGTTCTCTCTCTCCAAGTAGTACTAAATATGAAGCTTCCTGATTTGAAAATGCATTTTATCATAGCTGGAGGCAGGTACCCTCTGTGGAGTGTTTCTGTTAAATCTTTCCTAGTGCAAAATATATGTGGGAGATTAATAACTCCTTTCCCATGTACCTCTCCTTTTCTCAAACTCAGTATCTTTTGTCAAGACTTTTCCCCAAACAATTAATTGTCTGCTTAGCCTACTTAATAATCTGTTTCTCTGGTAAATAAAATATGCTGATAGCGTCTTCTGAACACGAGGTACCTCAGGAATATTAAAAATTATGAAATATAGAAAGTTGTCATACACTGTAAGAAAGGAATAAGGAACAGCTACTGGAAAACTCCATAACTGTGACCTTGGATGAAGTCAAGACCCTAAAGACATTAATAAGAATTAGATCAACAAATGCAATTAGGCAACTGAGCTGATGAAATGTCATATAATAATATTTCTTACAGAAAAGAGTATTATCTACAGCAGAAGAAGTATTATGAGGACAGCATGGGTGGTGCACCTGTGCATCCTCAAATTCAAAGCAGAGTTTAGGTTGTTTTGCAGATGGGCCAAAGAACCTGAACAGGCCTCAGAAACTAATGACAGAGCATTAGATAAAATAAGAAAGAAAATCAATGGACGAACAAAGCCCAAAGTGGTGCATTATTTTAAAAACAGAAGCAGTACCTACAAAAGAAAAGGGCAGAACTTGCATGGCTGCGATCTGTGTCACCAGATGAAACACAGTTCCACTGGATTTGAATCAACCCTGGCTTGTATTCCCAAAGGATTTATGATCTGGGTTAGATGAACTCCATGCAGGCAAAGGGATGTAACCATGAGATACAACCAGTTTGTTTAGCTCCATAGCTTTGAACCTACAGCCATGCAGGTTTTGCAACCTGGAGAGCAAGGAGGCTAAACGCTCAGCAAAGCCTTTCCTTTTCGCTGCATTGTTGCCAGCTAGCTTGCAACCGGAAAAAAAATTTCACTTGCCCTTTTACCCTTTGAGGCCACGTTATAAACAAATACAGCAAAAAATATAAGGCGGCTGCAGTCTTCAAAGGGACTGCTTGAAGGGCAAGAGATACTATCAACACAGATGATAGCTTATAGGTAGGAACACGTTGCCTAGACAGCCAGGTGCAGACAGTCGAGCATCCACTCCACCTGCGTTTCTAGCTGTCCGACTGGAGAGCAAGTCTAGTCTGGAAGCACTGCAGCTCACAGCCAGCTGGCGTGGCATGCTGCAGATCAAACACCTCACCTATCCACGGAAAGACTCCTCAAAATATTCTGAAACCTGTACGTCTTGTGCCTGTGTATGGAAATGAGGAGGTGGGATGCAGGTGTTTGTGTATCTACCTAGACATGGCACAGAAAGGAAGGTTGCATTTCTGGGAGTGAAGCTAATGATCCTGCATGCATTGAGGCAATGTTTCAATAAATTTCAGGTGATGAAGTGCAATTCTCAGATACCTGTGTGGCAGAAAAAGGCAGAGCAGCAATGCCCTGGACATAAAATTATATGTTATTCTTGCCAGCTTATAAGAAGCATTGCTTGACTTGCTATCTTTCTGGATTTTTTAGCAATATCGACCCTTACAATAGAAAACCCAGTCTTAATTTTACAAATGTTTTATTGCAGGTTATAAATGTTTCTTGAAAGGTCCTAACTCCAGCTTTCCTGCACCTGCTAAAAAATCTCAATGTAAACTGTCTTGCATTTTTCCCCCATATTCACCAAAATTTCTCCTTTCAAACTTAATTTGTCTGTCCCTGACCTCAGAATCCTCCAGTCTGATAAAAATCCCAGCAATCCATCCACTAGGGATTCAGGCTGGGATTTGTTTAGCCCAATTTTTGCTATTTACAAGCTCAGTTTCTAGTCTAAACTACTTATCTTGTAGTCAGTAGTCACCAGAGGGACAGATGGTTAATATATTCCATTTTAAGATATGTAAGTAGAAACACTCCCTGAACAAACATGATGTTCTCCACCAATAACAGTGAGACCCCAAGAAGTTTAGCTTACATAAGATACTTACCTTTTGGACAACTGAAGCTCTTTGAGATCAATCCCACCAAAGCCATTGAATGATGAGCCTAGCCTATGCATATAATGAAACTCTCCTCCCATGAAGAAAATTGACAGCAGAAAATACTTCATCTCGCCTCTATGCCCATGTGTTTCCCTACAAGTATTGGCAATACAGTCCTTGGATTCTGATCTAATGTGAACACAAGCTCAGCACCCTGTGTGTTTTGTGCCCACAAAGTACACAATCTCTGCCCCAAAAGAGATGCCAAAAGTGACGATGCAAGGAAACAATGACAAAATGATTGGCACGAGAAAAATCAGGCACAGCACAAGAGAACATAATTATTGTTTACATTTTGGCATGTCACATTGAAAAGAAGGTGATGATCTTCTGGCAAAGGGAGCACCATGTAAGCGTGAGGTGTTGGTGGCAGAAAGTAGGATATTCTGAAAACTGTAGAAATTACTGTGATTTGGACCACACAATCAAACATGAGCAGGAAACAGCAGGACAAATAACCTACCAGAGCTGCTGCTGCTGACTTCCATGGTGCTCCTCCTGACTTAGAGTCAGGCCTTTATTCTCTCTTCTTTTGTCTGAAAACACATGTGATATAGAGATGTATCTTATTACGGCCACACATTCAGCCATTGACTGCTGCTTATTTTTACAACAAGGGAAACATCCGTCCATTTACTAAGGTGAATGTGAATATCTTGTTTTGTTTACTGCTTAAAAAAAAAAAAGGAGAAAAAGAAAGAAATATCTTCCCCCCTGCCATCCAAGAAGAGAAAAGAGAATAAATAAACCTCCATATCCACTTTCAGGTTCATGCTGATTCCAGTACGTAACAAACTTCTTCAGGAACTGTGAATGCTATTCAGCATCTGCTCTGTTGTGTTTGTGTGTGGTAAGTTAATCTGAGCAGCGTGACAAATGCAATAGTCAGAAGTTCCTCCAAAGACAGCAAGAGGAGCACTTGGTGCCTCCTGTTTGAACTAACAAACAATTTAACAATAACACACACGGAAAGCTTGCTCATTTGACTTCTTCCATGAAATTCAGTGTGGAAGTGAAGGGAAAGTTGAAATGTGGCAAGCACCATTGCATAGGCTCAGCTCTTTTAATAGTAAAATAGGTTTAGTGAACTGCTCCAGCTTTCAGCCAGAAGGTGACACATAGATCCAATGGGTTCTGTCCCTCTAATGCTGATATGAGTGAAATGCTCGTAAGAACAATTAAATGAATTGAGATAAAAAATTTCACAAGGCTTTGCTGATCATTTCACATCAGTCTTAGCATTCTTACATGTTGAAATTGTAATGAAACTACTTTCCTCTCTTTGGGCTGTCAGGCCAATGAAGCAGGCTGAGAAATTGTTATCATCTGGCACTGAACATGCCCCAAGTCCAAAAAAAGGGTGATGATGACCAAAAAGATAGGCAGAAGGTGGTAGGGAAAAGAAGGAGTACCTCTGAAGTTTTAAGGAAGGAACGTGATGGGAAACAGAAACCTCAGCACAGGAGATGCCTGTAGCAGTTAGGACACTCACCCAGGATGGAGCACAGAGCAGTAAATTCTACCAAATTTACCACACGGGGTTTAAACATTGGTTTCACTATGCTGAAATGTATACAGGTCTTACTCTTCTTCCTGCTGCTCATTCCTCAATTGTTTCTTGAAGCAGGGATGGGGCATGGAGGTTTATGTGGTCATCTCATTTAATCAAGGTTTGAAGGCAAGGGCAGGTACACAAAAATACATGTTGCAGGAAAATACCCTGAACACAAGAAGCTTGGAGAGAAGAGTATTTTCCAGTTATGTGAAAGCAAAATACACTGTTGTTTCACGCCAGCAAATGTTTTTTGTAAATACAGAAAGTTTGCAAGATTTCTGATAAGGGCACTAGTATTATACAAAGCCTCTAAAGTTGGTTCAGTGCATGTAACTCTTTGTATTGCTCTACGAACAAACGTTATGGAAGAAGAATGCATCTCACAAGAAATCTCTACTATTATTAGATGTAGTGATACAGTGCAACTCGGAGACATACAAAAGTTTACCTCTTTATTTAAGAGTGGTTACATAGTCCCTAAACATCATTGGGGTTTTTAGAGATTATGGCACGCTCTCACAATTTATGAGTTCAAATGCCTTCATCCTGGCTCTAAAGTATATTAACTCTCCTGCAACAAAACACTTTATTGAGTCAATTCCAAACTCTCATTAGGTAGTCCCTCTGGAAAAAGGAAAAAAAAAAAAACCCAAACAACAACAACACCAACAAACAACAACCACCAACAAAGAAAAAGGATGCAAACCCTAGTTTATCTCTCTGCCAATAAAAAGCCTGACAAAAAGCAAGAGTCAGCCTACATGAGAAACTTGGTCTCAATCTGTTGATGTCTTGGCTGGGTTGACTCTCTTTCATCCAGGAGCTCAATAGAGATGAAGGGGATGTGGGGGAAGGACAAAGAAGGTGCTTGTAACAAGCTGCTCTAATGGTACTTAGACCTGTTTCCAGGTACCTGTGCCAGCAGTGTGGCCTCTTTAAGAAATCAATGAAAAGCTGGCACAGTAAATTTATTATCTATCTTGTTTTCTGTCCTCCTAAACCTTCAATTTCCTTAATGCTATCCCATGTAGATGTGAAGAGCTGACTTTGGCACTGCACTAAAATAATCAGGACTACCTGCTACCAGTAGCATCAATTCAGAGCATAGTTCAGGACAAGAGATTGAACTGGAAGACCTCGATGCCTGGGCACAAAGCTGGTTGATTGACATCAGTAGAGCAATAGGAATTATGGTCTGTCCAAATAGATGTTCAAAGAAGTTACCACCCATGTTGCTGTGCTCTGCATCTTGCACGCCTTTTTTTCTCTGACTCTCAGGGACCATATGTATCTCCAAAACGCTTAACTCACTTTCAAGGATGATTTTGAACATAAGCCTCTGGGGATGGCAGGAACCCCATGCTTTTTGGATAACTGGGAGGTTTGGTCTATGAAATATTGCAGAGACGTATGTACATGGTGGCTTCTCCAGCCACAGCCCTTAGAACAACCACAACAACAAATTAAACATCACCATCATTTGGCTGGCACACATTTGGAATAAATTTGAGACTGAATCATGAACTAAGACAGCCTCAGCTGGGAGCATCCCGAAGGAGATCAACACCATCAAAACTGGAAACCCAAACTGTCGTCATAAGAGGAGGAGGAGACAATCTCTGGGTAGTCAATGCCTCACAAGAGCTCAAGAGCATTTTGCTGGAACAGTTGATCAAAATTTGGTGTCCAAAAATGTATCCCTAGGCATCACTCACTTGCTGTGGTAAATAGTTATGAGTTTTCAGAGGCAAAGCAGAAGGAAAATTCAGACCAAAATGCTTGGAGCAATATTTAAAGACATCGGTGTCATATTCACTAGATGACAGTTTTAACCACGATTTCATGGGATTTCAAAACCTCAGCTCAGCATGCTGACTTAGCAATGGGAGAAAACAGTCCAGTACTCTCATTAGCAGGCCGCTAGGTCTTTGACACAGGCATAGGGTGTGAATGAAAACCAGTATTGATCATTTTTTTTGTGAAAACAGTAGCATTATGCTTTATTTTCACCCAGCCCACACTAAGCACATCTACGATTAATAAAGCTCCTCAACAAATTATACCACTCATGGTGGAAATACTGTTGCCATTTGCCTGTGGCCGTATAGGTGTTGAATCTGGATTTTCCACTGCATGTTTTATCAAAACAAGCCAACACATTTACATGCAGTAAATTCCTCACCCCTAGGACTTGATGCAGATAAGAATGAAAGACCCGAGTGCAGACACTGCCGGCACCTTCTGGCTTGCTGGTGCAGGCTCAAAGGGAAATAAAACATATTTGTCAAGACTGCTGACAATAAGCAGGAACACACAACATCAACACACCGCTATCTTGTCTGTCTGGAGGCAGATTACAGTCCGGGCAGATAATATTCATAAAATGGTTCTAGTATTAAAGTTTCAGTCAACTCTGATACAGGCTCTTACTGAGCGCTGCATGCTGACTCTCATGTGGAGGCAGGTGGTGCAGTTTACATTAGAAAGGAAGAAAAGTAAACATGTAAGACCAAACGAGAGGCAGACACACTAAAAACAACACAGCAAAGCCAGGCATAGCCATGTTTCCTTCTTCGGATAACTATCCAAAATCTTTAGATGCCCTTAGAAAAATGGCTAGATTTTCTTTCACAGCCTGGGACTAAGTAACAGTTTAGCTCTAATTGGGCCTCCAAATTAATTCTTACAAGTGTGGTCAGCATTAGTTTCTGATGCATCATCAATCATCCCATGTAATAAAAGGCTCATCCATGCATCTTTAAATCACTTGATGCAGTCTAAATCTCCCATCTGCTTTCATTCTTCTGCCCTCTAATAAGTCTCAGTCTCTTGCAGAGATCCAGTAGTTGGAATCAATTGTGTTCTCCTTTCTATGCAACTATTTAGCCCGGTGGTTACAGCTGATACCTTCTGCAGCCTCAGGCCTGGCAGCGTGCGGTAGGCTTAATTTTTTAGCTTAACAGTAAGTTCTCATTGGTTCTGGAAGCTGTGAGTCATGAAAAAAATTACCTAAACTTGGGGTGTTTGTACCCTGCAATGAAGCTTTTACAACATGAAGTAACCAAACACAAGAGATGCAGAAATTCAATGTCCCTAACTGTGGGGGGACTGGTGATAAAACCAAAATGCTTCCAGATGCACACTTTTTATTCCTTTCGTTCTCTTTTGTTTTAAAGACAATTAAGCACCAACGAATATTTACAAATGCACTTTTGCCATGAGGAAACCAAGGTAATATAGCAATATTTTAGTAAGATTTCCTGACAAATTCTTCTACAAAGGCTGGACTTTAACACAAAGAAAGTTTCTTTAATAGATTATCCCCTAGTGTTAGTGCCTTGATGCTTAGTGCTTCCAAAAGTAAACAGAGAAATCTTTGTTTAGTCTCAGTGTGGATCAAAAGATTTATTTTGCAGGGAAAAAGGACAGGTCTTTTAATTGTAGTTCCTGGGAGTGCAATGATACCCTCCTTGTCTTCTTGTACAGTGTAAATGGTATGTGATTTTTAATTTCTTTTTACACTGGAACAGAAGGTGGATCAAAAAAGAAAAGCTTGATTCCTTCTCCTTTGTTCCATGAAAATACTTGTTATTGTTAACTATTTGTATTGGAAAAATCAACTGACCTCTGTAATCACCACCATACTTACCCTGCATATGAGATACATTCAAATACGTGATAGCAGAGGAAGTGCTACATCTCCAACTCTCCTCAGACTGGCCTAAAATCACAAAATTTTGAGAGATGCCCTTTGGCTCCTGCTAGTTTCCTTCTGGTGTCATAAAGAGTAGAATGGCATGTCTTCAGGGCAGAAGTCCGTTTAGCCTGCTACCCAGATGGAGGCCAATGGGAAATACTTCAGGAAGGACATAAAATCAGAGAAAGCACTTCTCCCTTATACCTTCCCACAATACTGAAGTTTATTGACATGGTTGTGCCTTGATTAGAAATGTTATTCTTCCTGGATGATCCTTTTTTACAAATTCACCAGCTGCCTTTGCAACCTGATTGACCTTTAGATCCCCACAACATCCCATAGCACCATTTATCTATGCACTACATGAAAAAAAAAAAAAAAAAACCAACCAAAAAACTTGCTTTATTTTGTCTTAAACCCAATGCCTGATAATTAATGGGATTATCTTCTTAATCTGTCTTTCCATACGTCTGCAAAGATGCTAATCCTGGCAAAAGGGAGGGAGCGGGATGGCATGGCCAGGGTCAGTGAGGCTCCAAGACCAGAACTGCCCCATTTGGAACCAGCATGGTTTTAGATCCATGCAAGCCTATCCCAAAACCACAACTGGAGGGAGCTGCTGTGACTCATCCGCTGTGAGAAACTCCCTAAGCTTTTCCTCTGTAAGCACTGATACAAACAATTAATTTAACTTTGTGTCGGTCCTTATCTTCCCCAAGCGCTTCCATTATCCTTTCATCTTCCATTGGCCTTGCAGACAATTTGGAAGATATATGTGTTTGTAAAAAGGGGTTATTATTAATTTTTTTGCCTTTAAAAGTTCTTCCTTGAGACCTTTTTGTTCTTTTTTTTTTTTTTTTTCTGATGGAGGTTTCCACTTAACCTCCCTTGCTTTATAGTCCTTTCTAGTTTCCCTGCTTGGGCACAGCATCTACTCCTTAAAGAAAGTTTCTGTTTACTTCTGATAGCCTCCATTACCAAAAAGCCTCATTTATACCACTGTTGAATCAGCCTTTTTCTTTGAGTTTCCTTTCAAAATTGCTTTATTTGTTGATAGGCTATTTTGTGTTACCCTCGGCCTCATTAAAAAATCTCTGTGCCACCTGCAAGCATTTTATTTTCTCTTTTGGCTGTTTATTTCTATTTCTTTTTAAGAAGCTTCCATAATTTAATTCAACTTATTTTATTTTAGTTAACACTACTGTGCTTTTCCTTGGAAAAAAAAAAAATCAAACCAACAAAACCCAATGAATTCAAGTACGTTGTGATTACTATTAAATATGGCTCTTGAACAGCAACATTTTTAGCCAGATTCTGTGCACTGCTCAGAAACAGCAAAATTAGTGCTTATCAGCTGTCTAGCTGGTTTCAGGAAGTCATTACATTTTGCATCTAGGCTCCCCCACCATGTTTTGCTGTGACATTTATCATATAGGAGGTTTCCTATTCCTCATTTCACAGTCTACAATCCATATGTTCAGAGTTTCTCCACCATTTGGTACTTTTTGCAAGTACCAAAGCTGAGCAGTACTTATTATCACATTATTCAAGGACTGATGGAACTATTGGAAGAAAATTAAATACCATGAATAACACAAGTCATGAATGCTTGTAATATTAAAAGCTTTAACCTTCTGTTCTTAGCATTACAAAATCCCAGTGTTTAGAGAGAATGAGAAATTAAGGTATCTGAGGATATACAGTGACAGTAAAATAGAAGTACACCAACAGCATAAATGTTGTTGTCTCCAGAAGGAGGACACAGGTAAGCATCGGGCTCATGGTTTTGCTTTGCATTGAACCCAAGCAGGGCATCCTTGAAGTCAGCAGAATTGTAGAGACATACCAAGTTCAAGTTCAAGGAGGCAGCTCAAGGTGAGTGACCGATCTCAGCCAACATCCATCTGCGCTTGCAGAAAGGGGGTTTATCTGGGTGAAATTCGGGACCAACAGAGGGAGACAGCAGCATGGATGCTGGATCATCACAGAGGGACCCAGCAACACAAGGTTTACAGGGTATCTGCAGGGGTCATTTGCCCTCTCCACATGGAGAGGTAGAAATCTTCTCTGATGGATAAATCATAATGGCTAGACCAAAGAAATACCTCTCTTTGCTGCTGTCCCCACGACCTCACACTACTCTGAACATCCCGTACCTGTGCTCCCAGGAGTCTTTACCATCCTCTAACATTCTTTGTCCTGACTCTACCCCTTCCTTACAAGTTTTTGTTTAAAACCTTGTTATTCTCCTGCTTGCCAGTCTCCCACTCTTTCTCCTCCTATTCCAGGATATCTCTTCATGTCCCTGTGTTTCGACAAGCAGTCACAGGGAAGAAGCTTGGAGTTTCTGCACCCATAATAACCATTTCTGCAGGCAGGCAGAATATAAAATAAGCAAAGGGGGGAATACCTTATAAGCATCCAATGGAGTTTGATTGGCCTTTATGGAAAAAAAAATGGTTAGGCATCAAACCTTCTCTGAAAATTCAAGGCACTCAGGCAATTTGGACATGATCAGTGCCAGCTATTCTTTGGACAAAGATTAAGCTTGCCTCCTAGCTTTTCTTCCTTCCTTTCTCCTCCCTCATTGTGAGCACCCAAACAGCTATTTGCTCTTGCCAAATCTGAAAACCTTGGCCCGGGCTTTATAGCCCACGACCATTGAAAAGAGAAAAAGTGTAAGTGCGATGGGAAGGAAAGGATCGTTGCAGCTAGTAGGTCCACTACCAAACCATTATAAGCATTGGAATCAGATCTTTTCCACACCACGACACATCTCTAGCTAGATCACCTACTGTTCCTTTAATAGCAAATTCAATAGAAAATGACATTTCCTTTGAAGAAGGTGCTCTGTATTCAGAGGTAGCTTATGTATCATGTGATGCGTGAGCTGCTGTTGTAAAGGACTCCTTTTCTTATTGAACAGTAATGCATTGTAAACTCCAGCATAAAACTCCAGCTGTCCCTTTACACACTTGGCTTTTTGGCAATCATTCCAATTTTTTTTTCCCTTGAATAGTCATAATTCATATACAGAGCCAGATACACACACACACTTTTTTTTTTTTTTCATTGGCTTTGTCCTGGTTTTGGCTGCACACTCCTTTGGGTAAAATGGGTGAAGTTGGCTTTATGAGCTATAAAACGGCAGGATGTAAGGATTCACTTGTTTTTGATGGGTTAGTTGCATTTTATGGATAAAGTGTGAAGAAAGCCATATAATTGGGTTACTGGGAATAGTGCATGTGCCTGAAAAGGAGGAAACAGACCTTTAGTCTAGCATTCCTTCATGCATCGGGAATGGGATTGCAGTGCTAGAACCATCTCAGCTGATGTGCTAATGTCCAATTAAATGAGCAGTGAGCTCTCTGCTCTTTCCCTCCCAAGTATTGATGGTTAATCAGCATCAGCAATAAAAAAGTCATAAAAAATAAATTTAATTTCATCATCATTTCAGACAAACAGAGCTGGACATTCTGACTCTTTCTGCCAGAGTCACAGTTCTTCAGCTCCCCTGCTAACAGTGGAGTTAAGATCATTTTGCAACAGCAAAAGTGGAAGGAAGATCAAGCATGTAAAAATTTGATTAAAATCCGAGGCTCTTATACCGTCCACTTGAAAGTCACAGTTTATTGTAAAGTATTTTATACGTCATAGTTTGCCATAGGCAAAGCAGTCAAAACAGATTTTTGGCAGAAGCAATATACGTTTTTGACTTGCAGTCTTCAAGTAGGATTTTTTTTGTCCATTAAAATAAAAAAAGTTAATCCAATGAATTATGAATTAATAAAGGAGTGTCCTTTCTCCCACACCTCCCAAATAATTCTACTAAAGCCTAAAAACTGGCTAAGTCACTCAAAACCACATAATATCTCCCAGAAGAATTTCTTGCTGTTACGGAGTAGAAGCCAGACTTAAGAAGATTTTAGACTATGTTTTGCATTTGTTGTCTTTCTGAGAGGTTACTGTAATAAGTACCTGTACTCACTTTCAGAATGGAGACAATTCACAAGAGTCTAACAGGAACGAGACACTGCCTTGAGATCCTGCCTTACCCAGGACCACCACAGCTGCAGCTCCAGTGCATCAGCTTGGAGAGGCGCAGGGGGAGAGGCCAAACAACACTGCAATCTGCTTATGCGACATCAACATGTGGTTGCTTACAGATGACAGCCAACACAAACAGCCCCCAGCCCTGGGCAGAAGCCCTCTCTTCTCCACTGTACCCATGAAGAGAAGTTGGGCAATGCTGACAACGTGGTCCCTGGGGATTCTAGATCCCACAGACCCAGCTGTGCTCAGTGCTCCTCCATGGATCCAGAGGAGAAGTCTTCTCCTTCCCTTGTGTACTGACCCACACTACTCAGTATCTGGGATCCACACGTCTCTGAGATGAGGTGCAAGGACACCAGCAGGAGCCCCAGAAGGGGACAGAGGCTTTTTCCCAGCACTGCCCCTGAGCCAACAAGCCCTGCTAGATGGTTGTCCGGGTGCATGCTGCACATCTGATGGTGCTGCCACAGAGCTCTGTGTCACCATCAGCTCAGGTTCCCTCCGAGTGGTACAGTCACACCCAGGGAAACCTGGCCTAAGTCTTCAATCCGAATAAAGTGCAGCACTAGTTTCCCAGTACTTTAACAGCTGCTCTCACTTATTCTTACAACCATAGCATCTCTGCATATAGTTTACATTCCTGCATATATCCTTCTATTTTTTGGCATCACTGAATTGCTTCCAAATTTCTTTTCTATTTAGTCTAATAGATGTAAAACATTATTTAGATTTTCACTCATAAAAATGACCAAAAGCAGCTGTATCTTCACAAGCTATTGGAAGAAAACCAAAGCTAAAGGTCATTCTTACATACACGAATGGGAATTAATTTCAGAACACAGTCCCCATAAAAAAAAAGGTCCCTGCATTTCGTCTTACCTGAAAGATCTACAGTTATATACTGAAACTAAAAATTAAAAAAAAAAAAAAAAAAAGAAAAAAAGCTTTTATTAGAGTCGGTTAAGAAATTATTACTTCTAAAAAGACTCCATTATTTTAAACTGCTGTAAAGACAAAACTCTAACCCAATGCAGAAATCCATCTGGGAAATTTCATGGCTCTGTCCTCATGGGAGAGGTTGAAAACACATGGGGTTTTGTGTTGGAGCACTACAAAGGGATTAGAGGGGAGGAACCAACACTTTCCAGCCTCTCCCCAACACCTGCCTCCTGAGAACAATCCTGTAAACCCACCATCATCTTAGTCAGAGGGCAGAAAGACTGGATCCATATGCCTGCACACACTGCTGACTGTCACTCAAGCCACCATCCTAGGCTTTGGTGCCACTTCTGCATGGAGGCAGAAATGTCATATTTCTGATGTTCTCCTTCGTGTTTTGCTCACAGAAAGTTTTCTTGGCTAAGTCTTGAATAAAACCCAAGGGACAATTTTTTGTCCCCTTCAAAATGAGCAAAATTTGTATTCGGTTTCCTTTACTAAGATTTTTATTCCTGAATTGGTAAAAAAGTGGGAGATCCACCATCAGGACTTAACTGGTTCTCCACTAAGGAAGGAGGACCTCCCAGAGGAAAGTGGAATCCATGGCCATACACCAAGCTGGGTTTCTGGTAACTTGAGCTCAAGAGGGCAATGTGAAATGAGGGATAGTCCCACAGCCTGCTAACTGTGTCCTTTTCCGGTCTCAGGCTCCCAATCCACCTAAAACTGCTCTCGGAGGAGTCCTGTGTGAGGAAGGATTGGGAAATGCTGCTATGACTGCGCTGGTGCTGTTTCTTCACAGGAGGGAAAAGCCTGTGTAAACAGTCTCTTCATTTGCAATTCTCTGAGGCACAGTTGGAACTAAGTGAGGATGTTAAGACTCAACCATCTGCAGTTTGTTTAACTATTTCCTTTTTAGAGGTGAACAATAGTTTCTCAACAAAACAGCCATTAATAAGAACCAATGTTGTGCCAGAATTTTGTTGCTTTTTCCTTCTTTCTTTCTTGCTTGCCTTTTTTTTTTTTTTTTTTTTTTTTTTTTTTTAAACTGGAAATTGTTGCCAATGTTTAGGTTTCCTAAGCTTCTGGATTATCATTTTGCCTTTCTCTCACTTTTCCCAAAGGAAAATAATGGCGGGAGAAGGAGAAGAAAAGTCGAGAAGATGGGACAAAAAAATCCATATTTTGTGAGAATAATTTAAAAAAAAAAAAACAAACCAATGTATTACTTCTCAGTAGCAGTCATGTTATGATACATCTTATTATATTTGGCAAGTTAAAATGTTTGGTTACCCATAACTAAAGAAATATTGTTTCCGTATCAAGCTATTCAGCATTTTTGCGGTTAAATATACCATTAATTTTTAGGTTGGAAAGGATTCCATTTTGTTCACATTTATACACTGCAGCTAATCGGACTCGGTTTCAAACACACTGCAAACAGAAGCTATTCAAAGTATCTCAAAGGGCATGGTGTTTATGAAGTGAGTAAATCCAGAATTTTCTTGATCACCGGCAACAGAAAAAAAAAGCAACTATCTAAGTCAGTAGGGCTTGAATTTGCACGGCTTCTGTTTCCCCAGATTGCAACTACAAAATTCATCTGGAAAGGAAGACAAAGCGAGATATTTATGTATTATCTCAGATGGCTTTCAAAGTCATTTTAGAATTTGCCTATTTAGTGATGATTCGTATTCAAGTGGGTTTGAAACTTGACAGACTTCCACTTTGGGTCACATTTCCTGAGACAGACCCAAACTGGAAATTATCAGATTGCACAACATGCTCCCTGCTAGACCTCTTCCAGCTGTGGCTGCAACTGCTTGGCAGGGACAGTGCACTTTGGGAACGTGTGACAAAATAATATCCCAGACAATGCCCACAAAAGCAGAAAATGGCCATTCTCCATCCAGAGAAGTCGTCTTGTCAGGCTAGTGGGCTGGATACATCTGAGCAAAACATGCGTGCAAGTATTGCAGAGAACAGCAATATATAAAATACCCCTGTCAGTCACCGAGTATTGTCTTTCCTGAGGATGTATGTCGTCTGTTGTCTCCAGCAATGAGCATTTTAGGGACTGAGACAAGTTGCCAAGGTGCAGTAGTTTTAAACAGCCTTTAAACGACATACAATCCATGAATATATCTTAGCCCTTAGAGAATTCATTTCCACATCTGGCTTCCATAACATCCTGCAGCAATGAGATCAATTTTTAGAGAAGTACCCAAAATAATTCCCAAAGCTTTTTTTTTTTTTTTCCCCTGGGGAATAATAACTAAATTAAGAGTCTGCCTTTAGCATATGTACAGTGAGAGATTTTTACATAGGCTGAATTTCATGAGATTACCTAGGAGTCAATCTTTGAAATCTTTCAAAAAATCTTCACAAATGAGTTTAGATTCAACTGTTCTGAACAATTTGCATTTCAGTAAACTTAATTATGTCACTTCTTGGGTTTTTTTCATACCATTTATGAATATACCGAAGAGCCTGGATCCCAGCACAGACTTTGAGAAAAGTGTTTATTTATTCCTCCTCTTTTTTCCTGACTTTTTATTCCACAAGACAATTTACATTCTTATACAATTGCAGACCCATTTCATCAGGAGACTTCAGTTGCACAGGAAAAGTTAAAACGAAAAAAGCTTTTTGTTTTCCTCAATGAAGTTAAATGTATAGTTAAATGTATTTTAAAATATTGAGCTTTTTTCACTGACAGGCAAAAACACTTTTGTCAAAGTGAAATATCTTTGGAAATTTCAAATTTATATGTCATTTGTCTATTAAGTGTCTGTATTAGTTCCTTTTGCTAGACTAAAAATTCTGCAGAAATGGGATCTGAAGAAAAATCTTCCTAGTACTCAAGCAACTGGAAGTTATGACATACTTGAGAAAAAAGGCATCATAAAGGAGATGAAATAACACAAAGTAATGAGACAAATATGCAATCCAGTAAACAGAATGGGACATTTCCAAACTGCTCTCTACTGATCACTGCTAGCCCTTAAGAAATTGTTAAATGACTGCAGATCCATATTAAAATGTACTTCGCTTATCTCATCTCTAGAGTGTTTTCAATTACATGTTCGATGATAAGTACACATAATCTTCACAAGAAATAATGGAAGGTGCCCATTGCTTCAAAAAGATTGGTTTAAAACTACTCTCCCACACATGTTAAATCTGGAGTAATTCTGGTAACTGCGAATAGACTTCAGCTCCATTATTAAAACATATTCTGTCTGAGAAGGAAATCACAGAAACCATCAAATACACTCTCCAAAAAGCATACATCTTACAATATATTTGCCCAGTCACCATATTAATATGATGCATGGTTTCTTGTACAATAGAAGATTTTTCACAAAGTTTTTCATACTGTCCTTTCTTTCTTAGGTTTATTCTCCATGTAATAGAAGATAATGATCCTCACCTTCAGTCCAAACCCACATTTAATCCATGAAGGCATATTACTGTAACTTTTAGGTAATATGAACATGACTATAGCCTGGTCCTCTTCTCACAGTAAGAATTATATAAATCATACCCCAAAATTATTGATACTGTTATTGAAATTCAAGTATCTATTAAAAGTACAGAAACGTAACACTTCTACTGACTGATGGGGTTCTTCCTACCTGAAAAGGACTGAATATTATGCAAGCAGAACATCCTCACTAAATTTTTGCACTCCCATGGTTCTACAGGGGTAGTGAATGCCCTTACATAGTCCATGTGTCCAATGCCTTCAATAGTCCATGTGTTTTCACAGAAGTTGCCCACAGGGTTAATCACATAAAAGATATCTATGTGCTAATGGTTTTGGCCAAATCCAGAGAAGCTCATTTCAGCTAAGCCAATAAAATGGAGAGCAACTCAGACAAAGTGAATACTCTTTTAACAGTGCAGATCACTGTGACAAGAGCTATATCCAGCAAAACAACACAAATGTGGAAATGTGAACCTCAGATAACAAGGGAGTACTCTCAATAACAGCCACCAGCTTCTAAACTGTAACCAAACACAATAGTAGAAACTTACAAGCAATTTCATCTTAAATATGATGCATTTCACACCAGATCTTCCATGCGTGTTCAGGGCTAACTTTGACGTACGAGCAAAACAAACTTGGCACAGCAGACCGCTGTGAGGATGCAAAATGCTTGTGGTCCCACCATGCTCAAGGCCAGTGTCACAGGCTGCCTGCTGCCATGGAAGGAAGAGCCAAGCCGGAGGTGCAAAGGGCTGTGCTGGAGGAAAGGGGAGCCCACCTCGCTGCCGCCAGCCCAGCCTCTGCAGCTGCAGAAACAGCAGACTTGCCTCTGTTCCTGCTCCAGCATGGTCCACCCCCCCAACCTCTGCTAGCCCCCAGCTTCACAGCCTTAGGTCAGAAAAGTTCATTTTTGCCTGTGGTGCTGGGAAGCCTTGAGCTGTCTCTGCATGTATTTACATGCAGATGGGGTTATTCATGCAGCTGTGCTCCAGAAACCTCTGGTGGCTTCTGTTTTCCTGAGCACACGCTCCATGAGGTGGGTCCTGTAAGGTCCTGGTTCACCCATGAAACAGGGTCTGGGAAGAAAGAGGAGCTACCACTGGGTTTACAGTCTGAGCTGGGAGCTTGGGAAGGAGTGAAACTCAATAAGTAGTCATCTATTCTAGCATACTATGTTTCCTCTATTGAAGAATGACCTATCTGCAGTTGGATGTAGTTCCTCCTCATTTTAAGATGATGGAAACTTTCCTTCCCCTCTATAATCCACAAAATACATAAAACTAAGGAAAAAAAAATCTCTTCGCAGACTTCTTGTAGTTTTCATAGTACTACAAAACATGGGGAGGAAAGAAAAAAAATGCTGTTCCACATCAGGACAGGGAAAGAGAAATCAATTAAAGGAAAGAAAAAACATATGTGGATGTTTTGCAGAAGGACTAGCTTGGCAAATAAATTATATTGATAAATTAGACATAAATATATTATGCAAACTCAGGAGTATATCATGATATGCCAACGAGTATCTTTCATTCCAAGTATTACAAAGATTCTGCAGCTCATGAACAAACCTGCAGACAAAAAGCTACAGAAGAATCTGTGTGGGGTTTGGCAACATTTGGCATTATCATGTGTGTTAACCAATGGAAGAAGGTATCTCAGCTACATCTGCAGATTATATCAGAGTGTAACTGTATCAGTTTGTAAGGACTCAAATTTTAGAAGACCTCTACAACTACGACAATTTTCTGAAATAAGTAGAACAAAAGACAATATAAATAAATAATAACAGTATTAGACATAGATAAAAAAAAAAGATCAACTGTGTAAATAGAAGATAGGGAGTGACTGGCTGGAGACCAGTTGTGTAGACAGGAGCTGGGGCTTGTCCTGGACCACAGCTGAACATGAGTCAATGGTGCCTCAGTGCTGGGAGACAGACACCCTCGGGGATGTCCGAAAAGAATACCAAAGACGGGACACATGAAGTAATCCCCCAAACCCACTCTGCCCTGATAAGGGTTCAGATGAAGCATTGTGTCCATTTTTGAGCACGATGTTTTGAGAAAGATGTCATCCAACCAGCGAGAACCCAGAGGACAACTCTGCGATGTCTGTAAAACACAGCCTGTGGAAAAGGCTGGGAGAAATAATACTTCATAGAGAGGATGAGAGAAAACAAAGAAAAATGGCTTTAACAGTGTAAATATCTGCCGTAGGAAAGCCCCTTACATGTAGGAAAAGTAGTTCTACCCAGTCAAGGAAAATGTAGGCTAGGCAATGGGAAAAACAAGAAAAGGTAGACTGACCAAGCCCTAACATAAATTGAATAAGGATGCTGTTTAAGCTTCATCTTATAAGGATGTTAAAATGAGTTTATTACTGGAAAGAGTTTAAATGCTGTTTAGGTAGGAGACGGACTATCTGATTTTCCCCACCTGACTATATGAAGAAAGTTCATGCTTCTGCTTCCTCACACTGAGGCTGGAGGGAGAAGTTAGAGAAGTTGTAAGGCATCTTCCAAGAGCAGGTTTCGCAGAAAAATTGCCTTTGTATGTTGAATATCAGCGTTTATGTGAAGATTGAATTCTTCCAATATATTCACATAAATAAAACACCTTTTCAGGTGATTTTTTGGTGTGTGGTGGAAAATAAGTGTAGCTGAATAATGACAGCGGGTGAGAATTGAGAAAAATATTCTTTATTCTTTTGCGGTGTTCGAGTGGCTCTCTTTCTTTTTACTACTTCTTGACCTTTTACCAGGTGCCACCATGGGATGATACAGTCTATGAAACCCACTGTTTAGGAAACACAACAATGTAGATTTACACCACACGTGAGCTTCAGCAGCAGCTCCATCAATCAAGGCACATATTCCTGGGCTATTTGTAGTCTTTAGTGTTTAAAAGGAAGCAGCCTCCATGATTCTCAACACCCCAAGCACAAACAAAGCTGTAATAACTCACAACTTAATGAAAGCAAACTCTGTATAATACACACATACCATGAAACTTGCAGGGTCTTTCAAGAGAAAATCTTAACTCAGCCAAAACATGCAGACAAAAGAAGAGGTTTAAATCCCTTCCAGACACAGAGGCATGAGACACAAGGATATGTTCTATTTATTTAACAAGCCAGAGCTGGAGTAAGAGCCCTCACAATACAATTACAGTGGTAACAATAAAACTATGGCAAACCAAGTATTACAGCCCATGAAAGATGAAGCCAGCAGTTGGATTATGGAACCTGCACACCCAGACATTTTAATGCCTGTGCCAGACATAGTGCTGCATGATAATACGAACACAATGAAACACTAGAAATCTAAATCCAAGGAACAGATGGAAAGGCAAAGCTTCTCTGGTGAAACTACATTTCATTGAAGGCTTAACTCCCAGACTCATGTAGAGCAGCCATCCATTAGAAGTCCTCCTCAGTTCATACTCCACAACAGTTTGGAAATGCAGAGGAAACGCAACATTAGATTGTTCTCTTGTAGAAAAGACAGTGTATTCCTTGGATGATGCTGATATTTACTCCATGGAGACAACATCCACAGGAAGGGTTGACTGAAGCACATGTGCAAGATCAGTCTGTAAAGCCATTGCCAAAAATATCTCCAAGAGAGCAGTCAAGGCCCTCACACAATAGAAACTCTGCTGCTGTGACACAGGATTTTACCCACAACTTCTTCACAGAGCCTTCTGCCAAATCCAGAACTGGAAATGCAAAACAACAACAACAAGGTGGGCCCAAACAATGCTTACAGTTAAAGGGCAGCTGAGAGAAATCAGAAAAACAGCCCTGTTTCATCCTATGTGTTACACGGAGGTTTTTCCTCAGAAATGAGAATCACAGAACCATAGATCAAAAATTATGTAGAGACCTGTCACATCAGAATTGCACTGTCTTTGGTAGCTAGGCAATACCTGAAGAACAAAAATCTGGTGGAAAACTAGTGCTTTGCGTGTTGGATTTTGCTTTGTAGAAGAATACAAGTGGGTTATTTTCACTGAGGCAGAGAGATTAACTGCTGAACAGCAACCGGCTTTTAGGGCACTCCCAGAGGGTTGCTTCAAGATCCCGTGTAAGAGGTAAATGCCATAATCCCTAAGTATTTCCCATTTTGGCCTATTCTTATGTTACCCTTGTATGTCACAAAAACTTATAGACATAATGAGTCAAATCACATAGAAGAGGTTAAACTATATCATAGGAAGCTGAGTGGTACTGTCTTCCATTTGAAAAAGATTTGAAAGAGATATTTTTAAACAGCATAAAAAAATAGAAACACAGTGTGTTTGTGACTGAAATCATGGTTCCAGGCATGGTTTGCTTGGCGATAGTACCAATTTAAGAGCAATTTTAATGCTATGTATGTAGACACTTGCTTTAAATGGACTATGTATTGAATCATCGAATCAGATCAGAGCTAGAAGCAGCAAGAAAGACAAGTCGTTTTTCTTGGTTCAGAGACTTATTAAAAGCCAACAATGACAGCAGCTGGGCTTCTCAGTGACATTCATATTGGACTGAAGGCTCAAGCCAAAAGGATCTTACACAGTCACAGTAGTGTCATGTCTCCACTGACAGCTGGGTTAAGAAAACATTACAGAGAGTGATATGGAGGTTTGATGGATCTTGGTTTGAATGATAGTTGATCCCATATCTGATTCTGCAGACAAGTACCGCAATGGAGTGGTTCATGCTGAAGCAGGCCAATGTTTAAACCACCTTAAAGGTAAGGAATCCCATCAGGGTGAGTACCAGCTCAGGAAACTTTGGCAAATGGCACACAGCACACCGCAGCAATTTCAGTCAACATTCACCATAGAATAGCCCTCTGCTCTTTCTACGTATCTAAAGACCATGAAAAATTGTACAGGGAGAAGATTTGGCCTCCTATCTCTCCATGAATTTTTTTTTTTACTCTTCTTTTTATTCAGTTCCTTTATGTGCATTATGTTCATTTACTGCTGGAGACTGTTCCTGTGGAAGCAATGGGACATGCTGTCAAACAAAGCTTACAGTCTAGTTTGTGTTTGGAGTACCAAGCCCTCCACTAGCACTGTTTAATCAAAGGGGAGAATTTCCTCTTCTCTACTGGTCAGCACCAGACTTGAGGAAGATCTAAACTCCATGCACCCTAGAGATCAAAAGAGCTCTTTCAAGAGGAAGAACAGTGGATAACTGTAAAGGAAGTTACAGCTGTTTGCCATTTAATGAAGTTAAATGCATGTGTAAATGTTTATAGACTCCAGGCTGAACTTAATTTTTTTGAAAGTAAGACTTTTGCAACATAATCACATACTCCACTATGTTTTCCTGGTGGATTGTTAGCTATACATAACTCCTTGTGATAATCTGCAAATGCTTCATGCATCTGAACAAACTGAAACACCATATTACCTACCTAGCTTCATGTGAGTACTATAGTGTATTATTCCTGAAAATAACGTATATGCAAACCATCCACACTAACATGATTGGTTTGGTTCTTAATCTCATATTTTTCGTCTACTCTCCTCAATACACAATTAGATACTGTTTGAAAACAACAACAGTAACAACAAGGAATCCACTCACATTTCTGGGTAGGGGCCAGACACTCCTTATGGATTGAATGAATGGTTTCCTCTAAGCAAGCAAACTTTCAGTCTCTCATCTGGAAAGTATTATGTGAGCAGAAGCTCAGGATCAACTATTACCTGACAAATCTGAAGCTGTTATCGGTTGATTTTTACTCTTTTGGGTGGGGTAGGAAGCAAAAAAGAGGTTAAAACAGTCCTTGTCATCAGGTGAGTGTAAAAGTCAGACGCAATTTACAAAACAACATTGAAACCTAATTTAATTTAGTTAAAATTAGGGAAAAGTGAGACTCTTTCTTTTACAATATGGTATTGTTCCCTTCCTCCAGTCTCTAAAACGTCTGTTACCCCAGTGAGCAGACTTCATGTACACTAGACCTAAACTCCTTTACAAAAAGACCTCCAAGAAACACCCACCACCTCCTCTGCATCACTGCTTGCTGGTTTTCCTGCAGACATGCATCTAGGAGAATTTACATAATAGCTTTGAGATTAGAGGCATTTTATGCCTGAGGAATTAGAATGGATAGCAAACAGTGCCTGGGTAAATGTCTATAGTTAAGTAATAATGATGTATGGGATCTGAGCAAAGATCACAGTAAATTTCTTTCCATAAATGGCTGATTAATCCCAGTTAGAGCTACTATAGAAAAATCAGATGGGTTTCTGTTTTTTCCATTATATCTCACTCTTGGCCTCTCTCTTAAAGCTTTTCTCCACTTTGCTTTCTTGCGATTCCCTTGCCACTGCGTGTCAGAGCCCAGGAACTCTGTTTCTGGGTGAGGAAAACAGTCCATCATTCATCTCTGCTGGCTCTAGCAGTGAAGAATTGCTAGCTCCTACAGTGGCACTGGATATTAATGGCATCCTTGTAATAGAGAAGGGGAAGCAATTGACTCCCAACACAAGCTGCATTGAAAGGACTGATGCAGCATTTAGTTCTCAAAGGGTGAAACATCTCTGAATGTCAATGGACCCCATGCAGCCTCCACCTCTGTCTCATCGACCTCCGGACAAGACAGCCGGCAGTAGGAGTGGGGAAAGCGTTACCCCAGCTCACAGACCTGGCAGAGCTCCACATCCAGGCTCAGCGTGACAAGCTGTCAGACCAATAAAATGTTCTGACCTTGAACTCCTCACCAGAAGGCAGGAGAGTGGCACCGGCAGCCCTCTCCTCTAAATTCAAGGCACACATCTCCAAATGGTTCACCGGCGCTCGCACAGCAATGTGCCAATCCCAAAACAATCTGCCGAGCCCTGCAATGAAATGCTTCCCCTGGTCCCCCAACCCCTCCTCCCTGCTTGCCCCACGAAACAAAACACCCCTGTTTCCCTTTCCGTCAGACCGGGAGACTACAAGAGCCATATTTAAACTCAGATAAAATAAAGGCATGTCCCTTATGGCCAAAGTGTAAGATGTCATTTAAATAAACTTTCACAAAAATCACAAAGTGCTCTGCTATAAATGAGTGATTCTTAACATAGCCAGTGATCAACAAACTCACTTCCTAATTAAGTGTAGGAGCGTAATGAGGAACAGGGCGCCCTTTGTTTCGCCAGCCCGTGTGAACTCCAGCCACAAGTCCCCAGACTCCCCTAACTCCTGCATTCGGAGCTTGTAATTAGTACATAAGGAACCAGGTACTACAGCAGCAGCCCCTTTGACAGTGGGTCCATTCACGGCCAGCCAGATGTGAAGAGCGTTCAAAGGGGGCCGACTGACTCACATATTGCGTGGTGTTGTATGACACTATAATCTCTGTTTTTCAGCCCTACAATCAACAGGCACTGTCATTTTTAATGCATTCTAATTAGCTGGTAAGGTTTACAGAAAATTTCAGCGATGCTAGCAGAGCTACTGAGCTGCCTGATGGACAGTGGGTTGGGCAGTGTGCCTAATATTTCCCAAACTACCCCCAGCTTCATAAGCAGCAGAGATATTCATGTTAGTATGATAAAAATTGGATCATGGTGTGTGCAATTAATTTAGGGATCTTTCAAATGTGCCTCTTTTAAATATTAACCCACAAAATAAAAAGAAAACTAGAAAGATACACACAGAAAAGTGTTCTGATGAACAAAAGCGAACCTCCACCCAAGGCACCAGGAAGTGTCCAAGGGGACTTCAGTCAAACATGCCCATCAGCTGTCCCCCTGTGAACGGTGGGCCACTGTTCACTCACATCTCCATCCCAGAAAATCCAACCTCTGAGGCAGGAGACCATATTCAGAGATCAGGAGCCACCGTTAACTCCCTTGCAAAGCCTCTTAGCTCAAGGTCTTGGATGTGCTCAGTAGCCTCAGGTGGCCTGATACCCACCAGCAAAGGGGCGTAACCCCTCCACCAGCCAGTAGAAGGTAAAACGTGATAATAAAATATTTGATAAAAAAGTACTATTATCACTAGTGGATGTAAACTGCTCCTCTGAAAAAGGAATATGGAGTCTTCCTGTGTGTGACAGTTTTACTGTCCTCCAGGCAAGACAAGGTGGAGAATGCAGTGTGTGTTCAAAGTCCCTTTCCAGACAACCAGCAGCTTTCTGACAATACAATTTTTCATACAACAGCACTGTGATGCAGCACTTAATGAGCAGAGCAACTCCGTTCAATGATTTGCATAATCACCTGTATGAATACATGTTTAGTATGGGCTTACAAAGAGCTGTTATAGAAAGGTTTAGTGCAGCCAGCTTGCACCTATCAGCTCTGGTCTGGCGAGTATATGGGCACAGAGTATAAAAGAATAGCAGGTGAGCTAGTGATAATTACTGAGCACCATCGACAAATTATGAACTGCAAATGCATCAACTAACAGATAAGTTGAGGTGCCACAGGCTATTACATGCTCACATTAATCGTTCACTGAATTACTTTGAATATAATAATAATAATGGTAAACACATTTATACAGAAATACCAAGTTTGCTTGTAAAATATGTTAGACAACCAAACTGAATGTGTTGAATATAAATTTTACCGTTGGATTTAATTCTAGTTAATGGTGAAACAAAGTTGCAGGGGAGAACATTTTTCAAAACTGTGTGCGCATATCAGATATCATGAAATGAAAAATCCCCTTTGAGGAAATAGATTATCTATTCTTATCACATGTCAGAGAAGCAGCCCTGTACTTACACTTGCAGACAAGTAAGTCATTCATCTAGAAGCAGTCTTCAAACTGTGAGGCATTATCAAGTTGTTTGTTCACTTTTGTTTCTTTTGTAGATGAATGAGTTCAGGCTATCTCCAGAGTAATGTGGTGATTAAATCCTTCTCTGTCTGGTTCATGCCTTTTAGTCACTCAGAGATAAGTTACACTGCACCACGTCCAGTTATCTCAGGTTAGTCTGAACTGCTCCATGCAGCCATGGCACAGAGGATCAGAAAAGAAAAAAAAAAAAAAAAAAAAAAAAAAAAAAAGAGGTTTTTGCAAAGGTCATTCCTGAAAGCCATAGCTGTGATGGAGTCTGAGCAGGAAAGAATTAGGAAAAAACTCACAACTCCCATCCTGTGGCAAGACCAATGTATGCTCTTAACTAGTCATACCTGCACCTACAGCAGCTTTCCCCCAGTGGTGATCTAATTATTAATAACACAAGTATAAAGGAGGGAAATGCAGTGATGGTAAGACAGCTTTTCAAGTAACGCCTCTCTTCCAGTGTATTACGTATTACAATCACAGAATCATAGAATAGTTCAAGTTGGAATGGACCTCAAAGATCATCTAGTTCCAACTCACCTGCCATAAACAGGGTCACCTTCCACAAGACCAGGTTGCTCAGAGCCCCATCCAACCTGGTCTTGAACACCTCCAGGGATGGGGCATCCACAGCTTCTCTGGGCCAGTGTCTCACCTCCCTCACAGTAAAGAATTTCTTCCTTATACCTAATCTAAATCTGCTCTTTTTCAGTTTAAAACCATTACCCCTTGTCCTATCGCTACAGTCCCTGATCAAGAGTCCCTCCCCACCTTTCCTGTAGGCCCTTTAGGTACTGGAAGACTCCTATAAGGTCTCAACGGAGCCTTTTCTTCCCCAGACTGAACAACCCCAAATCTCTCAGCCTGTCTTCATAGGAGAAGCCCTTCATAGAGGGCTCCAGCCCTTTGATTATCTTCATGGCCTTCATCTGGACTCAGTCCCACAGGTACATGTCTTTCTTTTGTTGGGGGCCCCAGAGCTGGACACAGCACTCCAGGTGGGGTCTCATGAGAGCAGAGTAGAGGAATTAGCTCCCTCGACTTGATGGCCACACTTATTTTGATGCAGCCCAGGATATGGTTGGCTTTCTGGACTGCAAGCACATATTGTCTTCTCATGTTGAGCTTCTCATTAACCAACACTCCCTAGTTCTTTTCTTCAGGACTTCTCTCAGCTCCTTCTCTGCCCAGCCTGTATTTGTGATGGGGATTGCCCTGACCCATGTGCAGAACCTTGCACTTGGCTTTCTTAAACTTCATGAGGTTCTCACAGGGCCACTTCTCAAGCCTATCAAGGTCATTCCAGGTGGTATCCCTTTCCTCCAGCAAGTTGACCACTTCACACAGCTTGGTGTCCTTAACAAACTTACTGAGGGTGCATTCAACCCCACTGTCTTTGTCACTGACAGAGAATTTAAACAGCACTGGTCCCAGTATTGAGCCCTGAGGAACACAGTTCATCACTGGTCTCCACTTGGCCATTGAGCTGTTGATCACAAATCTTTGAGAGTGATGATGTCTGTTTCTCTTCCCTTACCCACCATTGCTCTAACCCTGTTGTAGAAGGACACCAAATTGGTCAGACACAATATGCCCTTTGTGAAGGCCTGTTGGCTGTCACAATTCACCTTCTTATTTTCCATGTGCCTCAGCCTAGTTCCCAGGAGGACCTGCTCCATGACCTTGCTGGGCACAGAGGTGAGGCTGACTGGTTTGTAGTTCCCCAGGTCTTCTTTTTTCTCTTTTTACAAATGGGTGTTATGTTTCCCCTTTTCTAGACAGTGGGAACTTCATTGCACTGCCATGACTTCTCAAATATGATGGAGAGTGGCTTAGTAACTTCATCTGCCAGTTCCCTCAGGACCGCAGATGTATCTCATCAGGTCCCATGGATTTGTCCACCTTCAGGTTCCTTAGTCTCAAACCTGGTCTTCTCCTACAGTGGGTGGTTCTTCGTTCTCCCACTCCCTGCCTTTGCTTTCTGTGACTTAGGTGGCATGGCTAGAGCACTTGCTGATGAAGACAGAGGCAACAAAGTCATTGAGTACCTCAGCCTTCTCCATATCCCAGGTAGCCAGGTGTCCTGTTTCCTTCTGGAGAGGGCCCACATTTTCCCTAGTCTTCCTTTCATCACTGATGTACCTGTAGAAGCTTTTCTTATTGCCCTTGACATCCCTGTCTAGATTTAATTCTATCAGGGCTTTAGCTTTCCTAACCTCATCCCTGGCTGCTCTGACAATTTCTCCAAATTCTCCATGACATGAATGACACTGCTTGTTATGTATTAGGCAACATCAGATGCCACTCAGATGCATCACTCATCTATTTATCAAAGTCAAAACCAATGTGAGAAAAAGTGATGTTACACAGGCATTATAGGCTTTTTAATAATAGTGTTACTGAGGAATTATTAATGACCCAGCCTCTACTGCATTTGGCCTCCAAGCAGGTTGATGTTTGCTCTTGAGATGCATGACTTTTGCTCGGTTTGAATGTCTGAAAAGAGATGGACTGTGGGAGTTCATACACACCATTTCAGGATCTGACCTGTTTTTTTCTGGAAGTCTTTTCTCTTGTTGTACCAGCTGGGTATTAGAAACATATAGCCAGCTCATATAGGCCAACTGATGGCAGCTGAGGGCGATGCATGGAAATCCATGTACCTGTCACAGCTACCACCCAAGAGTCTCACTCAAAGTGGTCCAACATGTAAACAGGAATTTCCATATTTCATCAAAAGATAGTTATCCCAAAATCTGGCACAGTCATGTATTCAATCCATGGTAGAAGGAAAGCAATGATACAAGAAATTCCTATAAAACAAGATTGGCACAGGTTTGTTTAAATCAATGGATCTTCACCGCAGAGTTTGACTTGTCTCTTTCTATTTTGTTCCACATAACTTGTACTTGTGATTCACATTGGTGTTTCTTTTTGTCCTTTCTCAAATTCTTCTTTTTGTCCTTTCTCAAATTCTTTTTCACTCTCTTCTCAAGTGGATACTTGAGGAAGTATTGGCTCAGAGGACCTGCACGTTGATTTGATTCATGCATTAGAAAAGCCAAAAGAATTAAATAATAAATAACAGTTCCTTCATGCTAACACCAGCAGAGGAATCACAGACTTCTGTCAACCAATGATTGACTTTTATTATCCTCAGTATTACTGTTCAAGACTACTGCTCATTTGTGATGATTTTGGCAGGGCCGTATTTCCTTAACCGGGAATTCTTGCTGAAAGAGGAAAGCTCTGTCCAAACTATTTTGTCCTGTTGCTACCACCTTCAAATACCTGTCCAGCCGCTCCTCTCTGGTCACGTACAGCAAAGAGCAGACGTCGGCTCCTGGCTCAGCTTATGCACAGCAGGTGGCCGGATCTCAACTGTGCCTGTGCAAAAACCTGGCTTCATAAAAAACAGGGAGAAGAAGAAGTCTCTGAACCTGAATCATCTTGCACCACTTTGGTGTGTGTGCTGACAGGCAGTAGTTGAGAGGGAAGCTGCGGTTATTGCTATGTTAACAGGTCTCTCCGTAAATCCGTCGTACTAGAGGACTCCTTATGTGACGTGTGGGAATTAAGATAGGTGGAAAACAGGAAATACACACTAACAATAAAACTGGGTTTTAATCAGAAACACACCTGGTGAAAGAATGGAATGATTTCAGCTTGAAGAACTGCATACAACCACAAGTTAGGCTTATCCAAATGAGCTGAAGTAAACTTTAAAGATTGGGTCAAAAAATTACCTCACCATGAGAAGATATAATCCTTGTTACAGGTGAACCACAGCAAATCTGAATCAAATCTTTATTTTTCCAAATAATGATTGCAGCCTAAATCTCTTCTGCACAAGATGAAAACACAACTATGTTATTAAAACTTCATTTAATTTGTTCAATATTGCATTATAAAAACTTCTTTTGTACAAGGCACTTAAAAAGCTCCATAGTCAAGAATAAGTCTGGGGAATTAAGCATTGCCTCTGAAATGTAATGACAAGTATTTGTTGAGTTGATTTCACAGCTGTTGTTAGTGGGAAGACTCCACTAAAACTTGATTTATACAAGTCATCCTAATGGAGCCATATTCAAAAATGCCATACTCAAATGGGCATTTTTGTGAATCCCAGTTAGTGCCCAGCCACAGCCCCAGGAACATACATATCCCTGTTAACATAAGAACATATCCTCCATAAACCTAAGGCTATTTCTGTACATTATAAGCTGTTTCCAAACATTCTCCTGGGGCATCGCCCAGCACACTGCTGAGGAGGGATGTTTACCCTGGGTCTCAGAAATTTACCACCAAATGGCTAGAGTAGCTCTTGCCATCACATGCCCTGAGCATCCTTCTCTTGCCTCTTCTGACTGCTGATTTTATCTTTCTCAAGGAGACCACACAGATCTATCCAAATAAGCCATTTTTTAAAGCTCAAACATAAAGGGAAAAAACCTCCACAAAGTACACATGTAAGTATGAATAACTTTGGGGCAGGTTAACAACTGGCAGACATGTTTTGTTGTAAAAAGTTTATTCTCATATCCAGTACCATAATATGACAAAATAATCAAAAGCAGAGAGGAAGGAAGAGATATAGACAAACAACAGGGTGATGCTTTAAGGTAAAAAGGGATGTGAGTCAGGCAGGGGAAAGATATTGGAAGTTTAACCCATACGGAACTTCTCTGATCATAAGTCTCCTAAAGTACTTCTATGGAAAGAGAAGAGTATTGGTCCCAATATTTAAGATAATCACTAATTAAAACAAAACACCATTATGTTTCAGTGAGCCTGTTTTAATAACAACAGTCATGCTAATGAATCAAGCATCAGATTTTACATTACTTAGTCAGAAAAAAGATGTCTTTTAATGGTGTGCATTTTCATAATCTCTTTATCAATCAGTTGGCATCTTGACCTAGTGGATATTCTTCAAAGCACTTGCAAGTACGGTGGATATAGATGTCCATCTGTCATACCAGATATTCAAACACACAGAGAGATTAGATTAGTCTTCAGGATACTTCAGGATATAAATATTATCCTGTCAAAAAATTAAAAAAACACAGACACATATTGCTATATTTCTTGTCCTGAGTCAGTTGTGCACAGACCTCTGTAAGTCCACTTGTCTGAGTGGACTTGAGACCATAATTGTAAAACACTGGAGAATTTAAAGTGGAAATTTAAATTAATTAAACTAGCTGTTGCCCTGAATCTTCCTACTGCCTGCTAAAAATCCTGAAGGAAACTCTTATTTTTTCAGGCTGTTCCAGTTGTTACAGTAGAGAAAAGATAAATGCAGAAACACAGCTGGCATGGCATGTCCTCCTACTTTTAAATGACAAGTCAGACCTCCACTTTGTTTCAAACTCTTAACTGCATTATGTACCCATGAAGCATCTGGTTCAAGAGCTGTTAGTTGTTGTTCCAATGTCCATAGTAAGAGTTATGGACCCCAAAAGAATTTAACTAATGACTCGCTAAAGAGTTATGAGAAAGTATCTTTTCCCTCATGTCAAGACAATCAGATCCTTCCAGTTTTTTTACGTTTTGCACTTTCATCTCCCAAAAGACTGAGGGGTGAATGGCTTCTTTCTAATTGAAGAAGGGCCATTTTTGTCAAAATGGCATATTCACAACATTTTGGCTAAGAAAACTAAAAAATCCGGATGTCTTCTGAATTACTCCCATCCATAATGGCTGATATGTTCCAGTGTTCATTGGGCAAGGTCAGCTAGATGACCTGTATGCTTAAAAGTTAACCAAGCTCTTAACATCTTATACTGATTTAAATGCTCATCACTTTCCACTTGTATGATCCTGTGCCTCTTACAGAATATCTCAAGCTCGAAGGGACGCATAAATTGGACTCCAACTCCCTGCTCCTCCCGGGGCTATGTAAAACTAAACCATATGACTAAGAGTGTCACACAGACGCTCCTTGAACTCTGACAGGTTTGGTGCTGTGACCACTTCCCTGGGGAGCCTGTCCCAGTGACCTCTCATGAGGGAATGGGAGGAAAGTGCTGACATGTTGAGGTCACTCAAAATTCAGTCCCTCCATCATTAAGAGGGAATTCCATCACATACACTGCAATCACCTCTGTTTCAGAAATCCTATTTTTGGAAATTTCCTAAATTCCATTTAGGAAATAGAATTCTTAGGAATTAGAGGAACGGTTAAGGAAGGACATGCCAAGTCAGACCTCAGTATTCACCATGAGGCTGATGAGCTGTTGTGCTCCACTCATTGAGCTGGGACAAAATCTGCAAACTCAGCATCTGGAGCATGTGTAGGCTTTCAGTCAGCTCATGGGAAGTTTTCTGAGTGATGACTCTCTGAATTGCCTCTCCTGTCTTGGGAGAGTTTGATGCTGAATCACTTATTTCTTTGTTTTTGGAAGGGTCTTTGTTAATAATTCTGGAAGGTCTGTCAAACCTCAGAACAGGACCTCAATAGCTATCCAGTTTCAAGGTCAATGTGCATATATTGCAGAATTCTCTAAGGATTAAAAAAAAAAAAAAAAAAAAAAAAAAAAGTGGCTACAATTATAGGTGTTTTAATATTCAATACCAGAGTGGGGTGAGGAGGGGAAGCTTGCTTTATTCTGACAGATTCATCTTCTACTTATGAGTCTTATAATCTTATTGATATTTGCCTTTTCCCTTGGGTTCTCAGAAAGCATCCTTTCTGAGGCAGAAAAAATTACATTCAGTATATAACTTTCTAAGCTGTGCTGCAGGCACAGGGAAAACACTTCTAAGAACCACCAGTAGGGTCCCCTGCACAGAAGCTTTAGAGTAAAATCAGGCCTTGAACTTCCAGCATCACGTTGAATGTCCTTGACTGCAAACAAATCACTTATCAAATACCAAGGCATTGCTTCACATTGAAACTAATGCACAGTGTAAAGCATAAATCCTAACATTGATTAAGGTTAATGATTTTGGTTGGTTTTTTTTTTTTAACTCCCCATAGGGGTATTGTATAACTGAAGATGAGGCTGATAGTGAATATTGTTGTAAAAACTGCAGACAGATTATCCAAGCAGATGTCCAGGCAGTATAACTAGTAAAAATAGCTCTGTGCAGTTCTTTAAAATTTAAAAATCCTTTTAACTCATACCTTACTGTCCACAGAGACTGTCTAATTATCTATTATGAATCTGAAGACAGAAGACATGAAAACTTCCAAGGAAAAAGATTATCCTATTTGGTGGTATTTGTTTTTAAGCCTTTATATTTCTACATTTGGCATTTGTTCATGTTGCTTTGTGACTTTAAAGTACTTGAAGTACGTGGGATTGGAGATGAGACTTTTTCAGGAGACGGAACCAAGAAAATCTTGGTGCTGTAAGGAGAGATGGTAGCAGTATATTTGTTGCTCTGAATTTACTTTTAATGCAAAAATCTAGTGGTAGGAAGGGACATACATTATTGGAAATTTCATCTTTCACATGGTAGATAATTCTGAGGTACTAACCACATATAGTTATCAAATAAGTCATGTAACTTTTCGCAAGAGCTGCAATATTAAACTGTCCTGGACATATTATGCCTGGGCAAAATAAATAAAAATCCCTTATGTTCAACTTCTCAGCTTCTTCTATTACAGAGCACTTGAGTGATTCCTGCCCAGGACCCCAGCACACACCCCAGGGTTATGGCAGCACAGTGAGATGCCCCCTGAGGTGAGCACAGTCTCTAACCACGTACCTGCCCTTAGTCCATCACAGCTGTGGTGTCCCTGGGTTTTCATCTTTTTTACTGGGATTTCAGGTTGTGCTTCATGCTTGAAGCAACCCAAGAGTGCACATGTGGCCCATTAACTGCAGCCCAGCTGAGGTGTGGGACCTCATTCAACCATGGCAAGTCAACCAGCTTTCTGTGTGAGCCCTGATATAAAACCTCTTTGTGGTACATCAAGAAGGGTGGCATATGTTGCAGGATGTGACGACCCCTGGTGTGAGAAGGGTAGGTGACAAGCTCTCATTCCCACCTAACAGTGGGGCAATGCTCTGCATGTAGGGTGTTGGGTTTGGTAACTTATATAAGAGTAGTCAGAGGACAATAAAGAAGAAAAGAAACCCCATCAACTTTGAAAACACGTGGCAAATCCGAACAGGACAGACTAAAATTCTTAAACACGTGAAAAAGTGTTCACGCAAGGCTCGCGAGTCCCTCTTTGGTGATGACGTCCGTGATGGATGGCATCAGCGCTGTGCGTTTTTTCTCAGTTTGTGGTTTGCTTCCACACATGAGTGGGTGGGGGAGACGGCTCCTTCCCTGGGGCTCTTCTGAGCATGGTCACTGGAAACAGGCTTCCCCGGGCTGCAACGATGAGCAAGTGAGGCACAGCACAGAGGCAGCAGGGAGGAGAGGGAACTGACCATCAAGGCCTCAGCAGGATGGAAGGGATGTCCTGGGGACCAAAGGCAAGCTGCAGCACTTACTGCTGCTCAGAAAGTCATGGAGCTGGCTTGGAGCCAGGGCTCCCCAGAAGATGGAGAGGGTGATGGCAGCTTTGTTTACAAACCTTTTTACTTCTGCGCTGTCTTCCCTAGCTGTTCAGAGCTTACACTGCCTGAAAAGCTGGATTTTGCTTTTTTTCCCACCCCCTCTTTTTAAATTCAAATAAACCCTGCCTTTTTGTACTTAAAAGCCTTTTTTGGGGAACTTAATACAAGGGAATGGTCTAAGCAGATTCATCTCAAGGCACAGATACAATTGTTGTACAACACGATGCAAGGAATGCAGAGTCCTATGGCCAATTCAAAGCAGATTCCAATTAGCAAAAGCAATTTTCTCCCTTTTTATTTAACCTGATTAAGCTCAAAGAAATAAAAAGCAGAAATCTGTCCATAAAACTTTATGAGTAGGAGCTGCATGTATCTTTAAATTCACAATATGAGTACAGTAGCTAGAACACCAAGGGAAAACTGGCAGCACAAATACCGCCATGTCCTTTCACAGTCCCTTCCTGATCGATCCTTTCTTGTATCATTTCTCTCGTTTGTTATCGCTTTGCTATGTTAATAGCCACAGCCTTCAGCTGCCTCTGGTTTCTGAAAACCACCTTAAAGTGAAAACTCTTTAGATCTTTTCCTATTTGAAGAGTTTATCTCTGTCAGTGAAAGAATTCAAAACATACCACATTTGACTGCTTTAAAATTAAAATTGCCTCCTCCTGCACCTCTCACTCTTGCTGCTTGTATAAAACCACACTCCAGTCATCCTGGGCTGCAATTCTCTGATAGTGATGAGCATGCTCTTATCACACTCAAGAGTCAACAAAACAATTATTTCCACCAGGAGATGAATACTAAAACATTAAAGTTGCTAGGACATCTGCAATGACGAGTCCACCCAGGCTATGTGGACTGTTTACTGCATGGACTCTAGGCAACACACACATGGATGTCTCCCAAGATATGAACTGGTCCTTTGGGTGGGCTTTGCACACTTGTCTGATCAGCCCCGGGCAGTATAGTCACATCTCTGAATGATGCCCATCAGAGATCCTTTGGATTTATATCCAAGTTCTGAAAAAAAATATTTTTAAGAAGTGTACTATCTCAGGAATGGAGCAAGGCAGAGATACTGTCAAAAGGAGATAAAAATCAGCAGTAAAGCTTTTTATGCATTTATAAAATGGATAACTATTTCAGGAGTGTTTGTTTGCAGTGCCGCCACAGAAGCAGATTAGCATTGGTCACTGCTACTCTACCTGAGTTCGGTAAAAGAACTCCTGAGCTGTATTAGGAAAGCAATACAAATCCCAGGCTTCTGCTTCCCAGGTGCTTTCCACATGCAGCAGTCGTGCTGGCAGGGTATGGACAGGTCCAAGCATCCTCCACTTGGGTTTTCACAGGCGTTCCTAGAATTAGCTGGACATCATGCACAAATGATAGGCAGGGCAGGGCAATAAATACACACATTACTGCTCTTTTCACCAGAAGCTGACCCACAGTGAATGTTATTCTCCATGAAGCTGAAAATCTACCTCTCATGTTATAAAATATGACAATGCATAAACTAAGGACACCTTTTCCACTATTTTTAAAAATAAATGGTGCAAAGTACAACAGAAGGTAGCACAACTCTGTGAGAAGACACGGGGCATGAGGGAGTCCTGGGCTCTGGGTCAGTTTGTACGTTTTCACTGAGGAATATAAAATGAGATGCCGGCTGATCTCTCCCTGGTGAGGGCCCTAACCTCCAGCCTGCATACCTTCTCTCCCTCTTCTTTCTTCAGCAAATTTCAACTGGAAAGCTGTGCTGTCAACCAGTGTCACCAGAATGCCCCAGACCCATTCTGCATATTCACATTTCTAAAATCCTTACCTTTCTGTTTCCTGGTCTCTGTCCCAAGACTGCAAAATACAGCAAGTTCTGCTGAGGATTCACCTTCATTATCATTCACAAACAACATGCCAGGAACCATTGACACAGAGTTAATATTCAGACATTTATACTGTTTTACTTTCAAGAGGTAGGTACTGAAAGATATTTCCTCATCCATCCATCCATCCATCCATCCATCCATCCATCCATCCATCCATCCATCCATCCACCCACCTACCCACCCATCCTCACCCTCTATCTGGATGAAGAAACAAAGCCTGAATGTTGCATTCTCTTGACTCTCTTTGCACAGCACATGGTAATTACACAGCACATAATGTTGCAAATAAGTTGGCTCATACAAACATGAGTTTTCAGAAGCTCAAGTAACTCTATCCCAAGATATGAATTAAGAGAACAATAATAATTAGAGCATAACATAAACCACAGAAACCAAATTTTCGTCCCTCGGCTGATAATTATGAAAGGGGACATGTTATTGAACTGGATGCTGATTAGACAGCAAGAGAGGCAACAGATTTGCTAAGAGTTGTATAAGAGTGTGGACAAAATTAAAAGATATTATGGATTGTAATTGAGCAAAAGTAGCTCCATGCTTTACCTGATTTTCTCAACAAAGGACTTAGAAGACAAAAGCAGACTGCTGGAAGTGCTCAAAGAGTATTTCTCAGCCCTTTGAAATGCCATATTTAAAAGTTTTTATCAAGAGATGTTGAACCTCAGGAAAGAGAAGACCAGTATATGGATGTTGCAACCGACTCACAAGATGATCCACTCTGAAAAGAGACATTGTGCTGTGACTACGCACAGAGACCATGCTGATAGCTAAGAAGACATAAAAAACAAATGCAAAGGAAGAGCGGTCGATGCTGTGGAGAAAATATGATGTAAATCTATGTCTAGTATGGGACACACCTCTCAACTTCTGCTAGACCATCTACTCATGTACTTGAAGGATGTCATCAGGAGCACAGGCAGCAGGAATTAGTTTCCCAATCAGCTGTGCCTTACACAGGAGCTGTACACATGCATTGGCACACAAATCTAGCTCCACTAGGCACTTGCTTGCTTGAAGGAAAGAAAAAAGAGGAGCAATAAAGCAAATGGAAGACCAGACATCATTGTCAAAGTCACAGAATCCATTAGAATGTGTAACAGACTTGTAGACATTGACAAATTGTTTAAACTGAATATTTTCCTAGACATATACCCTCTAACTATGTCAATAACAGGACTGACAGTCCCAGTGCCTGCAAATGAAAAAATAGTATCTGGGTAGGAAAAAAAAAAAAAACAAAAAAAAACCAAAAAAAAATTCAATATCTCATGCCAAAGGTAAATATTGCATAAGGAAGGCAGGTATATCAAGATACTTTGGCAACAAACTGGCAGCCAAAGTTGAATACAGATGTATTTTGGAACCAAAATCACATCAGAGGAAACCTCACAGACTTGTCATAGTCAACAGCGTCCTGTGGCTGAGATGTGACAACAGTGTAACTGAACTTGCACAGACCAAAACCACACTCTAATCGGCCTGCAGGAGCAAGTAAGCAATTCAATAAAAACAAATCAGTGTCGCAAAATGTTGACAATATAAAGGCACTCCCACACTGGTGATCTGAGGATGCTCAGCTTTAGGCATTGCTTACAGGTTTAGAAAACAAGGATAATAATGAACGCAAGAAAAATTCAACTGATGAATGCTAGCAGCTGCCTGAGAAGTGTACTCTACTGACTAGCTATGAGGCCTGCTGTCCTTAATTTCTGCTTCCTACTTCTGGGCAGGAATTCACTTGGCTCTATTTGGAGAGTTGTTTCACCTTATTGCCCCAGGGAGTCTTCAGTGATGACCTATAGCATGCATGGGGAGATCCCTGTCTTCATGTGTACAGCAGAGAATGAGCACCTGAAGGAAAAGGAGGTGATGAATATAAAAACTAGCATGCAGAGCCATTTATTTTTAAGCAAAATTTTCCAGTTTTCCCAGAAATAGTGGCAATACTTTGAGTCAGTTAGAGTGGGGCTCCCATTCTCGGTAAACAGCATGGAGAGGTTACTGAGACAAAATCCAAGACGAATTCAAATGATTAGTCTTGAATCCTAAAGCAGGACTCTCAAACAAAATGAGCAACAAGATAAATCAATAGGGGTTTGGTGGTGTGGGTTGTTTGTTTTTTTTTTTTCCAGTGGAAAAAAAAACAATAGCATCTCCTAATGAAATACTGATGTTTTTCCTCCCTTTTTATTTACTGTGGTTTCTTGAGATTCTAAGGTATTTTGACTGCAGACAAATCTCTGTCTTAGAGGGTAAAGTATACAGCAAGGCTGTAACCAAAACACACCTACAGTCATTTTATACTCGGGTGATCTCATGAAGACCAGGCATATGTGAAAGAGCAGAAGTTTGTTGCCAAAGGACCATTGCAAAGAGCCACCCATTCTGCTGCAGGGCGAACCCGAGACTTTGAGCTCCTTCTCTCAGCAATGTGAACTGCCGAGATGGGGCTGACTCCATTTTGAACAAACACTTCTTCTTGCTGTCATGCACTATGTAGGTTTTTCTAGGTTTTTCAGGTTACGTAGGTCCATTTTGAGGACCAGCTCAACGGCGAGCTATGGTTGCTGCTCTCCCTTCTCTGGCAGATGCTCTCAACCTTGTGCTGGGCATTGTTAGAGTGCACTGCACGTGGGAGGCAGACTTGGACCTCTGCCACCCACCCCAGACCACATGTTACACGCCGATGGGAACGGCACATGCGATGCAGCCCGAGTCACACACGAGTGCTCCCGCTCCAGCAGGAGCAGTAAATCATCTTGCCGAAACCCCTAGTTCAAAGCCAGTGTCGGTCCCTGCCACTCTTGTGATTTTAATCGCTTTGGTGAAACAAGGGGGTTTTCCCTCTGAGACATGCAATCGAAACAAAGCAACAAAAAGCTGGGAAATGCAGTATTAATTGTGTCACAGCCACTGAAAAAAAGCAGAAAAGCAATGAGAGCAGGGTGGTTTCAGAGCCCTTCACTTCTGTCACTGTCTTCGACCGTGCTGCCAGGCGACTAGTCCTTCATCCTGGACACAACAGGAAAGATCGCTCACCAAACAAGTCACTTAAGATTGTCTTACTGAGCACAGGACATCCTGGGACAAGATATTGTACTGCTCAGGCATCACAGGCGAGACAGCAGAGTAAAGTCAGTGCTCTGTAACAGCCAGAGCTGATGACGGACCAGCTGGTAACGAATTTGCTTCTTCCTACCTGTTACCTATGTCTCAGGGGACCTGAGCTGACATGAACTACCCCTGAAACTGAATGTCAAAGGAAGCCTTGGCTGCCCTCATGCTCAAGGTTGCGATGTATGTTGAGACTGGCATGCCAGTCTGGTTGCACAGAGGGAATCTGATTACTCTATGATACCCATTCTTCAAACAAGGTGAAAAGATAGATAGCCTATGGGTACTTTTCACCAAAAAAAAATGACATAGAATTACATCTGAGTGAAAACATAAAGAAAAAAAGAGTGAATATCCCAACCATTAATTCAAGCCTCCATCCTGCAAGAGTTTCCATTACTAATTACGAAGCTGCCCCCCTATTCAGGTTTTGCAGAGGGCAGAGAAGATGCTTGGCAGCTCACAGTTAAGCTGTTGCCGGCGACCTGTCCCTGGGAGCAGCTCTGCTGACTGACACCCATCCGTCCATTTGGGACAGGCGCAACACCGATGGGTAAGGGACCTCCCTGCACTGACTCAGCACTGGAAGCGGAGGCACCACGAGACAATCCAGTCTTTAGGCACTCCAACTGTGACTGCCAACCCTGGCAGTGGGTGTTATTATATGGATCACTATTCATTAAAAGCTGGACCAGGACCAAACAGATACAGATGGAAATGCCTTTTTTTTCCTCATGGACTTGTTCCAAACCCGAGCTCTAGGTCCCAATATATATCCTCTTACCAGCAGGTTCCCAAAAAGAAGAATGGCTTACAACAGTTTTATAAAACCCAGCTGTTTAGAAAACTCAGATAATTCACCCTACCCCCAAATCTAGGGATAACAGCCCAAATAACACATTTTTTTTTTTCACTAGTGTCAATGAACAATAGACAGAGATACCCAGGAATACACTCTGTAGCTTACAAGTGAACTTTTAAACCCAATTCTCTGCTTTGTTATGCAAGCAAAACACAGCTATTACCCTACAACATTACCTGATATCAAGTTATCCCAATGAAAATTGGCATAGAACAGCAGATGAACAGATTCTTTTTCATGTAAAATGTCTTACATGAAGCAAGAACATAAATGTTAACTCCTTGTTTGAATGTTGAAGCTGTTTTCCCAGCTGTAGCAAACAGGGAAAATGCCAGTAGCAACTGGAAGCGAGGAGCAAAGTCTTAACTTTATTTTTCATTTTTATTTTGGAGACCTTACTTACGTCTTTGTTAGTCTCATACGCTAGTTTAAGATTCCTACTCCCTACAGGATAATAAATATGCTCAAGGCAATAAATATCAAAAAAAAAAAAGGGGAGCAGACACATGTTTTATAAGGAAACTTCATGCTTAATTGAGGTTTTTCTGAGTCAGTAGAAATCAGGATTGAGACTTTTACACAGCCCACCAAATAATGATCAGATTGAAGAAAGACGGCAAGAAAATGATGGATTTGCCGATCACTGGAACAGTCAGAGATGAAGCTGAAAGGCTCATTAAACACATTTCTCCAGAGAAAGGTGCAGACACTTTACAAGCACCAGGGTTTCCAGATAATTAATGTGTCTCTTTTTGAGGAAAATCTCAGTACAATATTTAAATGCACAAAGAACGTACACTACAGTGTGCTTCCCTGGCTCCTCGTGCAGCAACTGGAGAGCACCAACCATTACCCAGCTGTGCCTGTTCGCTTGTGTACTGTGAAAAGGTTTAATGAGCCACAAAGTGTATTTTGCTCTCTTCATGGATCACGGAAGCAGAAGTCCTGGGGGTAAAATAGCTTGTGTTGTTTCTGCTGCTGTGAATTGGGCCCTCAGGGGTACATTTTCAGCGCAATGCATGTGGATTTGGCTGCTTGAGTCCCATTGATGTTGATGGGACTCATGTAGCTAAAACCCCACCAAGTGCTTGAAAATGTGTCCCTTGGTGTCTGTAAAGCACCGTTGCCTTTTCAAACAAAATTGACCAAACCAGTCTAATGGTGGTGCTCCTTCTCAGCAAGGTCCACAGTACTTGTGCAGATCTCGTGCAAGCAGGAGTGCACAAGAATGCACAGAAATTCATACTGCATCTGTCTCCCAACACAGACTTTCCAAGAACAGAATTGCCCAGGTTTTTGGGTCAATGTGGTAACAAATGACATAAAAAAGGTTAGGAGATAATACCCTGTCAAGTTCCTTCATATAGGCCAAATTCCTGTGGCTGGTCAGTACAAGTGTCACTCACACTGGGTACAGCGTGAATACTGCTCCAGAGGACCACAGAAAACATGTGCAGAGACATGATAACATTCCCACCCTCTCCTCCATATCGCAGGGATGGGGGTGGGTAAGTGGTCATAAAATTCATTGTTTTTTAACAGAATCAGCATAAAAGAAATGACTGTCAGCAACCTGAATTTGAGTAATCCCATTCATGTTTCCAAATCCTTTTCCTTATTATTGACTTTGACATTTAACTAAGAACTAAAGTCCAGCTCTTTGACTGCTTTCCAGTTTTTCACAATACCCTGTAATATCCAAGATACAAGAGAGGTCTATAAAATTTTCAGTGCTGATTGTGTGTTATTGCAAAGGGCTGACTACCTAAGAGTAGAGATATATGTATGAGCTGCTTAATATGGTTCCAGCTATGTAAATCCACCCTGTGTTTTAGATCAATTTAAGGTTCTGGTGCAGTGCTAAGACCTTAAAGCAGTAGGAAACACATAAGGTTTCGAAAAATCACATTAGGGGAAATAGTGAGGAGGGTAGAGAAGGAAGAGGAGACCATCGTGCTAGCATTAGGCTTGTTTTTTTTTTTAATCTGTCCATTTATCAAAGTAATATGCATAGAAATATCCACATGGGCTACACACAGTATGGAAATGCCTCCTTAAGCCTGTAGTGAAACAACTCATTAATACACCATTACTGTCTATTACAGTCATAAGGAATTGTGTCTGTACCCATTGGAGCAATATAATTAGACATTAAAGCTAGAAGGGACCATTGTTGGAAGAGCACAGGCAAGATCTTTTTAAGGGGGAAGGAAGGTACCTGAAAGGGAAGTTTCTTAGGCTGGTTACAAGGCAGGGATCAGAGGAGGGGGATCCCAGCTCCCTGTGACGTTGGAGAAGGGGCCCAGGACAACACGGTGTAGGAGAGAGACAGAGGGATGGGAAAACTCATCAGGGTCTCAGTTCAGCTGCAAAACTACACATGGAATGTCAAGGGGGTTTCTATCACCTCTCTCCTTCCTCTGTTGCTGTCTTTCTGTTTTAGCTTTGTTGGGCTTCCCACATAACTTGACACCAAGCTGTGCGGTGCAGTCGACACACTGGAGGGAAGGGATGCCATTCAGAGGGACCTGAAAATCTTGAGAATTGGGCCTGTGAGAATCTCATAAGTTCAACAAGGCCAAGTGCAAGGTTCTGCCCGTGGTTGGGGCAATCCCAAGCACAAATACAGGCTGGGTGGAGAAGGGATTGAGAGCAGCCCTGAGGAGGACTTGGGGTTGTTGGTGAATGAGAAGCCCAACATGAGCTGGCAATGTGTGCTCGCAGCCCAGAAAACCAACCGCATCCTGGGCTGCATCAAAAGAAGCATGGCCAGCAGGGTGAGGGAGGGGATTCTCCCCTTCTACTTCACTCTGGTAAAACCACACCTGGAGTACTGCGTCCATCTCTGGGGCCCCCAACATAAGAAAGTCACAGACCTGTGGAAGCAAGTCCAGAGGAGGGCCACAAAGATGATCAGAGGGCTGGAGCACCTCTGCTATGAAGACAGGCTGAGACACCTGGGGTTGTTCAGTCTGGAGAAGAGAAGGCTTCAGGGAGACCTCACAGCACCTTCCAGTACCTAAAGGGGCTACAGAAAGATGGGGAGGGACGTCAGGGAGTGTAGCAATAGGACAAGTGGTAACAGTTTTAAACTGAAAGAGGGGAGATTCAAGCTAGATTTAAGGAATACATTTTATAAAATGAGGGTGGTGAGACACTGGCCCAGGTTGCCCAGAGAAGCTGTGGCTGCCCCATCCCTGGGGGTGTTCAAGGCCAGGCTGGATGGGGCTTTGAGCAACCTGGTCTGGTGGGAGGTGTCCCTGCCCAGGGCAGGGCGTTGGAACTACATGACCTTTAAGGTCCCTTCCAACCCAAACCATTCTACGATTCTATGATTTTAATATGTAGTAACTCTGAAAACTCCTTTTATTTAAAAGTAATTTATTGCAGACTGGTTTATAACTAGACAAGTATTTTAATCTGTAAATTATCCTTACTTTCAGACTTCTCAAACACAAAGTGCTTAATCGTGCAAGTTTATCGCTGTGTTAAATATAGTTTCCATCTCAGATTTAAAAATAAGCTGCCCAGTTCATATTGTGTCAAACAGCTGCCATGGTAGTCTTTCGCATTTCTGCCCCTATACAAAGAGTGATTTCTGGGGATCCACTACTGTCATTTGATTCAGCTGAGGATCTGCCCCATAACGTCATTTCAGTAAAAGCAACGATTACTTCTACTTAACCCAAATGACTCTGTTCTATACATGACAGAGCTGGAAATGTGCTAACTTCTTTAAAAAAAAAAAAAAAAAAAAAAAAAAAAAAGGAAAAAAGAAAAAAGAAAGAAAAGAAAGAAAAGAAAAGAAAAAAGCCTGTTCTCAGCAGTAATTCACAGGATGGTTCCTTAAGTGAAAACATCCTAACCATGGAAATCTGATTCCCACAAACATTTTTACATTTTAAAAATGAGATTTTAAAGAAATCATTGTTTGTTCACTTGGACTGGTTAATTGTATTTTAATTTGGTAATTGAAAGCAGATACCTAGTATCTTAACTTCTCTATAAACATAGCAAATATAGTGGAACAGGACATGTACTTCTAAGCTCCAGATGTAGCTCAGAGGGAATTTTCCAATTATTTCTCTGATAGATGCCTAATTTGTATGATGTAAATTAATATTTATCCTTCAAAGACAGGAGTCTTTTAACTGGCAGTGGTTATAATAATTCTTTAGGCAGTTACTGAATGAAATCTGTCACTGTTTAACTTTTATTACAAACCTGAAGCTCAGAGCAGCAGAGCCAAAGGCTGACTACAGGTCAGAAACCTCTGGAGGACACTCAAGACAAATTGTTAGAGTACCTGGGGTCAGCTGCAGAGTTGCAGAAAACTCAATACAATATTTACATTTTGCTATGGTGTCAGCAAAAAAATGTACCAAACAGAGGACTTTCAAAAGAGCTTTGCTTTGCTTATATCTAAACTGAAAGCTGTATTTGGGACTAAACCCAAGCAGGATGACTTATACAAAGCCTTGATAAGTGAAACTCTCTAGTGTGGCTTTTCTGACATAAGTTTGGAATATATCCCCGTGTACAATTTACCCCCCGGAAAAACATACCAAGACTATATCTGTGAGGTTCCTGTTTGTTTGTTTAAATCAGTAAGTGAAAAGGCAGAATTTGATTAAGGTTTGCTTTTGAAAAATACCAAACAAAACCAATTATTTTTCAAAGAGATGGGGACACGACCAGGCAGGGAGTGCTGGTTCTGCTGCAGGCAAGCTCATGGCACCTGGGTGGATGCAGACCCTTTCTGCGCCAGCAAGAAAAGCTGCTGTGCTAGCAGCACACTTCCTAAATTCAAGGATATTTCACCTGTGAAGGTAACAGCATAAGTTTTCCTCCCCTCTGATGAGGAACCTGGACAGGGATCATGCTTCAGAATAGGACCAGAGGGACGATATGTCCTCATCCCCATCCTGGAACAATATGGCCTGATCTTCTTAACCCCCTCCCTTCTTATGCCCCAATCCGACTCCAAATAAAGAGTGCAACTACAAGCAGTGTGGTGTGACATGCGCTTTGTAAATAGATTGTTTATTTGTGGTTGTACCCACCTACCAGTATGGACAAAACAGAGTTTCAAGTTGGCACTTCCTGTTTTTTTCCTCTGTTTCTTCCAAAACTTTATAAGCTCTTACAGAGTGACTAAAGCACTTGGAAACTTTGTGAGACTCTTCTGGAAGAGGTATAAGAACACTGTTATTCTTGGGCTGGCACAATAGTCCTGTAGATTGTTCTTCCCCCTCCAAAGTGAGAGAATTAGTTTTGCATCCCAAAAACTTATCTTATTTCCTGTTCCAGCCCAATCTGAGAACGCTGTAGATGGGGCTCCTTCAGTCATTACAGATGCTGCAGAAATCTCCCACTTGATATTTCCAGACAAAAAAGACAGAGATTGGACCTCCCAACTTAGATAATGTATTGACTGTTTTGTGATCTTTACTGAAGTTAGAGAGGCAAAAAAAGACAACTTCTAGAAACTCAGTGTGCATACTTGAGACAGATTTTTTTTTTTTTTTCTTCATTTTTAATGAGTGGTGACATCTGTGTAGTCAGCTGCTGCTCTGTCTCCTGGTTTGGGATGCATTCATGCTTTCTCACCATCCTTCGGGGTGCTCAGGGATGGCAGATACAGTACAGCGTGGATTGCCGTTTACGGATCAGAAAACGTGGTTGAAGCAGCTTATTGAATCAAAAGGCATGAGCTGTTTGGACATATTCTCTTCTCATACATAAAAGAGAAGGCAAACCACGCACCTCCAGTTAAAATATGATTGTCTTATGGGTGAGAGGAACATTGTGTTTGTAGCGTTTTTTCACTATGACTTTCATAAATCTATTCCCTTTGTTTCTTGATTAGCATTTTAAAACATACTTAATGCCATTGAATAAATTATTAATTTTTTCATTGTCAATTGTTCACCCAGCTCAGGATGGTCATAAAAGTTCTTTCTGACCTTTAAAATCTATCAGTCTCTGCTCTCTGTTCAGTCTAGATTTGTCAGAAAGACTGTAAATTTCAAAAAGCTTGGCTCATGCTCTGTGTCTCTAATGAAATCCATAAACAAGCATGCTCTACCCCGTGATGGGTTTGACTAAACCTTCCACATCTGCTAGCAAAAAAGGCTATCCAAGGATGAATGTCCAGGTTCTTCCAAGGCCTTGACTTTACATTATCCCAGTATTACTGCTAGAAAGGAGCCGCACTGAGACAGAACAGTCTGTGATTAGAGGATTAATTCCTCAAATCCCTTAAAAATGGCAAAAAGATGTCTAAAAGAGAAGATATCTAGACGGTCACAGTCATGAATTCAGAGAAATATGTGAAGATCTCCTGATTAAATGCCTTAGACAAAGTCTGCATTCAAAAAAAAGAAAAAGAAAAAGAAAAAAAGGTGGGACAAAGGGAGGGAGGAAAGTTTTCTTGATTTGAAGAGGTCAGATTATGAGGTGATTTTGCTTCCAGTGTATGGTGATTATTAAAGTAATTCTTGTGATTTTGTCATGCAACATAGTTGGTACCACTTCAGGAAAAATAAAGCTCTGGAAATGAAAGTGAAGATCTAAGGAGGGTTACTCTGAATTTAATACTGTTTTTTGAGAAAAATCTCCCCCATAAAATGCAGGTAGACACTCTGGATCCTGCCCTGGAAGCAGATATTTGCTCCAAGATACCCCACAAACTCAGCTCTGCCACCCCCATCCTAAATTTGCTGACATCCAGACTGACAATACAACTGTTCCTCTGAGTGCTCCTAATTTGTTTTGGGCTATGTCAGCTGACTTTGCTTAACCATTAGAAACAGCCAGGTTACCACAATGTATTTATAGTACTTAACCCAGTCTGACTAGTTTTTCTAATGTGATTTCAGGACAATCATACCATTGGCAGTTCAAGGTGTGATGAACCATTTCATTGGTAACCTCTGATGGAGAGGAGATGATGGCACACGTAGAAGACCAAGAGCAAGTAACCTCTTCTCCCTGCAGAGCTTTTTTTTCAGTAGCTCCTGGTTTCCACCTATATTTTTTCTTCTTAATATAAACATGAAGGTGAATACGCATTGCTATGTTCCTGTCCTCTCCCACCCCTCCCCACAGGTGCTTTTGAAATTATTTTAGGATGGAGAAAGGAACTCTGTGGTCTTTCTTTCTTTCTTTCTGAGTAGACAGCAACATTTCCTATATGTCTTTATGCAATGAACACATAAGTTGAGTGGCCCCCAAAAGATGTGCAATTATGCCAAGAAAAATGAATAGTTTGGTTTCAAGTAACCAAAGGAACAGAAGAATTTTGAAAACTTTTTTTTTCCAATTCAGATAAAGAGCCAAAATAGTCAAAACTACAAAATACACATATGTACCAAAAAAGTCAACAGGTGGAAATAAACATGTCCTTTTCTGACTAGGACACTGAAATTTGTGCTGAACATGCACTGTAATAAAATGCTAAAACTTCTCCTAAAACTTTGCGAGAGAACACTTTCTACCAGCTACCTTGAAACTTTTTCAATGAATATGAATTGATAAGAAAAAACTACTTTTTTCTTGAAGAATGTAGGCAGAAAGAGAAATAAGCACAAAGTTATCTCAGAATACTCCTCCAGCAGTCTCACTGGAAATGATAATGTTTAGGTTGGGGTTTTTTTTGTTGTTTTCTAATTAACAACAGCTCCCATGTCTATCCTCACCTTTTTGGTAACTAAGTAATAAAGCATCCAACAGAACAGACCTCACCATCTGCATACTGCTCATCCCTTGTATTTCCACGTGTGGTTTATCCTGAGCTCTGACAATGCTTTGCACAGACTGAGAGAAAAATTGGGCATGGTGCAGCTATAGAAGTCTCCAGTGCTCAGGCTTTAGCTGTGTCTCTACTTCTTTGTTCTAACAAACCCATTGTAATTCAGCTCAAAAGAGTTAGGCGTGCAGCTTTCCAACACATTGTGTGCGGTTGTATCTACACAACCCCCATTTGTTTCAAACATGCAGGGGAAAATAATCTTAGCAGGCTTTGTGGGGAAGTGCAACGTGACCCACAAAAAAACCTAGTCAAGGATACTGGAGAAGAGATGAGGAAGGGATTTGTTCATGATAGGAGTTTTTTGGTTTGCTTTTGTAACTTGTTTCAAATCCATGAAGGAAGGAAGCTGTAGCATGGCCGAATTGCATTAGATTCACTGTCTAACATTCACAGGGACTCCCGATCAAATGCCTGCGTTGATACAGATGTGTCAGTCAGGAAATACAGATACTTGCACATTAATACATATAAGACAGCAGATGCTTCACTTCCCTTCTGGTCTGAGGAAAAAAGGTTCAGCAGGCATTACATGGATCATTTCACACAGTCAATCAAACTTTAAGATAAACTTCATCTGAAACCCAAAACTTCGTGGTTTTGTTCAGTATGGACAACTCTGGAGAGCCTATGGACTGAGACAGGTCTTTCTCATTTCCCGTGTCCCTTCTGGGGAGAAACGATAATGCTCACCAGCACAACTTAGCTGGAGGATCTAAGACTACCCAGCCAAAAAAAACCCTCTTGCGCTTGGCTGTCATTTAGCCCTGGCAGCAACTAACATCACTGTGTGCTTCCAGCCTTAGCCTGAGGCGTTGCCTGCACTGAGAGTCCTATTTCCACGCAAACACTCAGCTGCAGCTTGACTTCACGTTACCTCCACTTGTCCCCCCTGCAATCTGATCAGGCCACAGTTCTCATGGTCTTCTCTGTTTGGTTTCTTACAAAACCATGGGCACCTAATAGCAGCCAGGAACAGATCCTTTTTATTCCTAATAAACACGAATGATGCTTGAGTCATTTTTTGGATGGCACAAGTCTAAATCACAGAGCAGCCATCCATTTTGAGCTGAAGGGCCTGGATTCAATGTTCAGCAGGAGACTGCCCTGATGGTTCTGCCAGGAGCCTGCTCCAATAATTAGGCTCCCCCTCCAGGGGAGGGACCATTCTCCACCATCACGTCTGAAACTGGACTGCTGCACTAGTGAGGGGCTCAGCACTCCTGGGGCAGGAAATGCAAAAATGTCTCCTGTCAGACACCGCATTGGTGGAGGAGCTGCTGTTTGAGCCTCCATCCCTAGAGAAAGTCTATCCAGCAGGGTGATGTTAACATGCGCAGTCCCTGGGGCAGGAGTCAGGACATGAAACTCACGATTTCACACCTACGTTGGATGCCAGAGTCCTTAGGCCAGCAAGAAAATCCTTTTTTGAAGCTCGATCTTAGCCTCCCTGGGAGCATGAGTACTGGTTTCGATGTCTTCATTCAAAAATGTTCGCCTCTCATTTCCCTTTTTGCACTCTTCAACGATGTATGTAAGGAGACAGAAAAGCTCAGTTGGATTCACTCTGTCATTTCTTGGCTTTCTTGTCCCATCAAGTTAAATTGTCTTGAGCAATGCCTCCTGTAAGTGATTATTTTCAGCCTATCCTACCCGTTAGGAAGCTTTTTTTTCTTGATACACATTCCAAAACCTCCATTTCTTAATTCTACTCCATTATGTTTACTTATCCCCTTACATAAGCAACTTTTTGTTCCCTAAGTGCATCTCAAATCCATGTGCCCAGTTACCAGTTTCACACAGAATAGTACATATTCAATTAACTTCTTTTTTTCTTCTGGAGAAACCTTTTTACCCACAGACTGCTTCTGGTAGTTTTACTGGGTCAAGGGAATACAAAAATGACCTAAAGCTACTAGACTTCAGCTCTGACAAAGCAAAGGTCCTGCAGCAGTAACTGCAAACAGAATCAAGCTGAAAATAAGAATTTCAAGAGTTTGTAATCACATTTAAACACACACACATCCCAACACACACACCCACACCCCAATTTACCTGGAAATTATTTGTAATCCTGTTTAATTCAGTTACTGATTTATTCAAGTGAGCAGCAATTTCTGAGTGTTGCAGCATTTTTATCCTGCCAAATTTCTGGTGTAAGCTCAGCTACCTGAGCAGAAAAATAGGTTTGCTCAGCTCTGCTGCGTTTCTTCATAGCTGGTACAAATTCTGCCAAATAAAACACTGTTCCCTACATAAACCATACCTTAAGTAGGAAGTTTTCATCAGGTGATCTGTCCACGGAGCTTCGAAAAGCGGACTAAGCTATATCCCTTAAACTGCTTTTGCGTATGTCTCAGCTTCTCGCTCACCTGTGACCCAACTGTGACTGAAGTTTTTGCTAAAAATTCTCAGAGTGACAACTGCATTTTGAGTCTGGAGCATACGAACACAAAATATCAGTGGAATAAATTCACAAACCAAATGCTGAGTCTGAATGGTTATGATCTGTATGTGCACTTTTAAATGGGTGATTCCTGGTATTTTACAATCCTAATTTCTAAAGTTGAACCCTTTAACCCAGCACTGCCCTTTTAAAATTAACTGGTTTAGAAAACACCTGATAAACATGTAGCAAGAAACTCCAGAAAAATTGTCTTTTACTTTCTCTCACCTTAAGAAAATGATATAAAAAATATTCACTATTCATCTGTTATCATATGGAACCCAGATAAAGGTTCAGCATTTCTTTAAATGCATTTGCTCATCACAAATGCTTTCATTAACAGTAATCAAGATTATTCTTCACTTTCTTGAAAATAGTTAACCTGAACCTTGGGAACCAGCAAGCTTCTTTTCTGAGTTGCTTTCGGAAAGAATGAAAGTGCTTCAAACTTTTGGCAGTTTTACCTTGCTTCATTTAAAGGTTTAGTACAACGAAATTTCACATCATTGTTTTTATTTCCCCTCCCTGGTCAGACCCAATTTACACTGACATCACCTGGAGTACATCATCAGTGGACTTAAGACACAGTGTCCTAAGACTTGTAAATATTTTCAACCGTGTCAGACAAGGAACTGTTAGAACAAGTGGAAAACACCCAGTGCAATACCCATCAGTAAGGTCCTTTCAGTCTAAAACTTAGGGGAGAAAAAAGACCTAATACCATGCCCCTATGACTTAGTAGTGCAAGAGAGCTCAATATATTTCATCTTCAAAATGTCACCTGTTTCTCTGCAGCTTTTCTTGCTTTTGAAAGCCCTCTATAATCTGTCAACTCCCCGTTCAGCCAAGTTAACCGGACACTTAAGGAATTTAAGTAAAATGGATGCAATCCTTTTTGCAATGGCCCTTTCTCCTGTGGTTGCTCGTGCCTTAAGCAAGGATAATCCTGGATGCTGGATACACCTTGCTCGGACATATCAATGAGCGAAAAATCAATTATACTTGAAGCTGAACACTCCCAAAGAAACGTATCCATGTACTCCTCCCTCCCTCCCAGTTTTACTCTCATCTGTAAATCAAACCAGAAATAAACCAGATCCCCTCTGCTTTTCACTATCAGTACTGTAGATAATCCCACTTTGGTAACAATCCATATGGGTAATAATCAATCAAAGGGAGCGGATTAACAGCAGTAAGAAAATGCATTGCGACAAAAGAGTTTCCCTTGCATCCTGGCTCCTGATCAGAAAATTGTCAGGGTAAGCACCTTCCCAGGCTAATTGCTTACAAATGTAAGATAAACAGCCTGTTATCACAATCACCTCCCCTCACTTTTAAGAGGGGGGATGCAATTAAAGCCTTAAGTACTACACAGAATGTGACATCCGTTTGTTGTTCTTGTTTCACACAAATGGGGATTTATCTCATTTCATACGAGCAGATGCTGTTATGAAAGACTTACATTTGGGGAAGAGGCAGGTCTGGGAAATTTCTAGGTAAACAAGTTATAGGAAGGCTACAGAAAAAGAAATACCTCATTTTATTTGCAAACCAGCAGGTGCTGTGTCAGAGCCTGTCTATGACAAGAGGTATGGGACGGGGCAAAGCTGCTGGGGCAGGGACGGGAGCCAGGGCTCAGGGGTACCAACCAATTCTGACCCACGGCCAGCAATATTTCTCCCCATACATCACTGGAAGAGCCGTACCCAGCTGGGATGAAGCAAGTAAGGAGGGAGAGAGCACTATATTGAGTGCAACCAGATGTTCACTTAGTCCCTTGTCCTCCCCTGGCTTCTGCTCATAGAAAATGCTAACGGCAAAAGTACGAGGTGCAGCGCAGCAGGAGGGCACTTGTCCATATAATTTATGGCTTTATAAACCTCTGTTATACCTCCACTCTCTTTTCCAAGCTGAAGGGGACAGTCTATTAAGCTTTGCAGCAAACAGAAGTCATCTTGCACCTTTGACCAAGCTTGCCAGCTTTGTGTGTACCCCTTCTCCTAGATCCCTTTTGGGATGGAGTGACCACAGAATCCAAACCGCAGCATGCAGGGACGCCGTGCCTGCTGGTGCTCTGCCCTGTCTGACTGTTCCATGATAATCCTTTATATCCTGATTGCCATTTTAACTAACCTCAAAGCGCTGAGGTCATATTTTTAATGAACTGTCCGCCATCACCCCAAATTCCCTTTCCTGTGTGGTAGAAGGCAGTAAGAGCCCATACCTTTGTATGTGTACAGAAGGGTATACGCCAAAAGTAATTTTCTTCAGTGGGAATTACACTCTAATAAAAAGAAGAATTCTACTAACTAGCAAGGAGGAGCCAAAGGGCTAAGTCTTGATGTTAATTGTTTGAGTAAAGATCTGGAGTATCTTCCCTGAAATCCAACAGACAGCTAATCAGCTGCTCAAACCCGACCAACATACATTGCCTGGCCCTATGCGTTTACACTCAAGAACACAGATTCCAAGCGGAGATCATCATATGAAAACAGCTTGATGAAATCCTCTAATGAAATGTGTCTGGCAGCTCCCTGAGTTGCCAGTGCAATTATGACATTGGGCATTGTGGACAGATGCATTAGCAGCCAGGCTGCGCTAATGAGCTCTCAGCACTTTGCTAACCGCCCCAAACAGCTCTTGGGTTGTGTAGTAACTCCTCCAGTGCCAGGACACCAGACAAATGAATAGGAGTTCATACGCATGTATGTAAGTCTCCTGTGAAGACACCATCGGGCTAATATGAATAATTAAGAATAGTGAAAAATGGAATTTACTATTTCCTAACTCTGTCAACAACTTTTAAAGCAAGCAGTCTGTTCTTATGTCTCTGAACAAACCCATCAGAATTACCCTTATTTCCCACAATAGGACTCGTTATTGCCGTTAATTTCATGTTTTGCTAAATAGGACATTCAGATGTGTCTGAACATTCAAAAATGGTATCTCCAACTTCCCTCTGCTTTCACAATTTCTGCTTTCACAACAAAGTAAGGAGAAAAGCTATTAAATATTCTTGAACAGACCTGTGAGAAAGGAAATAACACAAAAATTTTAACGTAATTTGCGAACTTCACATCCTTCCTACTGTCTCTCTTCATCCACTCCCTATATGGAAGACCTCTGGGCAAAGCAGAGGGGATAGGGGTCATCCATCCTAAGTCTGGCAACCTGTTACCATCACCATCATAGCAATTTCTTAAAACAGAGCTATCTATTTAATATATGACAGGATGTACTTTCTAAATATGTAGTTAGTCTGCTCATGCTGTATCAAAAAATACTACTTTATGCTTATACCTTACACCCACCTAGGCCATCATTGCCAGCAAACTTAATTTTGCAAACAGAAGAGTGTAATTATATATAATTTAACCCTATGTTATTTAATCTGGAGGGGAAACTGTTATTTTATAGCAAATTATGGAGGACTTTTAAAGTGAAATGTTACAACTAAAATCCTGCCACAAGATAATATTCTTCAGTAGATCTTATTGAGGAAGAACTAAGGAATTAATTCTGTGTTTTTTAGACTTTTGCAAGAATGCATTTAAATCTAGATAGGTGGAATGGATACATCTGTTAAGAAAACAAGATGAGGCAAGGACATTACTTGAAATTATACCCATATACAGGAATCTGTAACACTAAAATAGGTGTGAAATTATATCTTAAAGTAACTGTACCGTGGGATAAAGAGTAGGCTCAATGAATGCAAAATCATGGCTGCTTCACAACTGGGTAAGACAGTGGGAACTGAATGGTGCGAACATTTAGCTAAAAAAATTCAGTAAAAAGAAATCTAATGGAGCCCAGAACAGAGGCTCCCCAAATCAACTATAAGCATCCTCTAAGATGACCGTGAGCAAATACGGGATGTCCCAAAGAGATGTTGAGTAAAGTACTGAAAATGTCCCATGCACTGGGAATGCAACCATGGTATGGAGCTAAGATCTCATGTATGGACAGCTGTCTCATCCATGGGGAAAAGTCACCTTATGTATTTTGATTGAGCAACCTCAAAAATACAGAAATCAAAGAGTTTTGTGTGAATGACCTTTCTGCCTGTTGTAGTCAGAAGACTCACAATGCACCATTTAGTCTTAGTTAACTCCTTTTCTCAGTGATGCTTGCAGAGGGGAGCACACACCTGATGTGGAAAAAAACTGCTAAGAGATAAATCTTCACTAAGACAGAATAGACCATTATAATAACTCTGTTTCTTGTAGCTATCCGTAATTCCTGCACCAACCCCAGTAAGTGATGGCTCGACAAAAACATCCCTGGTCAGTTAAGTTTGCTTTAAATACTCAAAGTGAAGGCAAATTACGTGGGAGGTTATTTCAGTGGTCACTGATAGATTCAGTGTTTTTCCTTCTTTTGACACCCCAAGAAATTCTCAGGGTCTGTTTTAGGAGGTTTTTTTTCTAATTATGCTTTAGAAGTTTACATAGCAAAATATCTATAGGTGCATAGAGAAGTCACTTTTTGAGAAATTCATGAAACATAAAACTTCACATCTCAGAGCACGAGTCAATCACTAGAGTCAACAAGGAATTACCTGCAGATCCATGATCAGGCTTGTAATGATTTTTTCTTTCTTGCACAACCAGTGTGATCAGCCATGGGGTCATCATGGGAACTGATGTCTCTCTAATGTCCTAGGCTCCTTTGCAGGTACATATTTCCTACAAAACAACAGATTTCCCTCCCATTGTACAGTAGAGTAGATCCAGGGACTTAAATGATATGAGGTGTAGTAGGCTGCGGTGTCCAACACATGAAAACAACACACATCTGGACTAATACTCCTCTCAATCACCAGGGCTGCATGGGCAGGTAAGGATTAAACTTGCAGCAAAATGCCTTTACATTTCTGAATGTAAATGTTTTTAAAGCATTTATTTCTTGAGAACCTTTCCCTTCTAATGACCCTTTTGGGGCTGAGGAACCTATTCACTTCAGCAGGTTTTGTTCTGCCAGAGGATAATACACACCCTATAGAAAAAAAATCAGAATCTCTCAGATCAGTGATTTTTCATTGTTGTTTGCAACAGTGATTTTTTGCATCTACTCATGAATCATCTGGTCCTGCCAATACCAGAGAGGAGTTACTGCATGGAGAGAGCAATGGCTTTATCTCATTCAGAACTATCTACCTTCCTATAAACACAGCCCGCAGCAACGGCTTGTCCTGTTGCTTGCAGAGCGCTGCACATTCAGCAGGTAGGCTTCCTCCTCTGCAGCCCACAGCAAAGCACTGGTCGAGGGGATGAGTATTTTCTCTTTCACTGACAAAGCAAGCTCCCTTCCCCCTCACCCTTCTACAAGGCTTTCATAAACGGTAATCCTTTGTTCAAACACATCCTCTCCTCCTTGTGCTCAGGGGAAGAATCAGACATGTGCTGCTACCTCTAGCCTGAGTCCTAAAATGAAATGCTACCATGGCAAAAATTGTATTTTAGAGCACGTGATTTAATTAATACTGCAAACTCCTTGGATAATGCTGTTTTCAATTTAATGAAAGAATTTCTTCCAGCTTTCATTTATTTATTTTTAACAAAGACAATAGCCCTCTTTGCATCTCCTGCTGTCAGCATGTAGTTCCAGCCTGTCCCAAACTAACCTGCTTTCTCCTGTACCATGCTCTTTAAAAATTATGCACAGAAGTCCCTGGGTATGGTTTTTGTTTTTTTTTTTTGTTTTTTTTTTTTTTTTAAATAAAAAAGGGTTATTTGCCTCTTTAGGGGCAATGGCTTTGGAAACAAAATAATCTGAACCAAGTTTTAGAACATTATAAAAAATAAGTAAAACAAACAAACAATCAGGCAATGCTGCAGGGCTTGCTGCAGACGGCTGGGAGCAGCACCTCATTTTTCATTATGGGGGGTGGCTGGTGACTTTATTTTTCTTGGCCCTGAGAAAGACCAAGCATTCCTTAAACCATGTAAATATCCAGCTACGTCTCACTCAGCGCAAGATGAGCATATACATTAGTGGCTTTTCATCAGACACATGCTAGCTGCTTTAGGACTTAGGTTTCAGGGGGGTGGGGGGAAGAAGGGGTAAGAAAGTTCATGGGAATGTCTGCAATCACTTCCCTTCCCTTCCCAAAGTGGTTCCTGTAAAATGTTGTTAACAAGGTATTTGTGGTGCCTTCAGAGCAAAACACTAGGGACGGTTTATGAACACAGAAACTGCTGTCTCATCTAATACCTTGTCACCAACTGTGGCCAGCATGGTGCACTTCAAAGACGGATGTGGCTGACCCAGGCCACCCACGGAGAAGGCTTATCCCTAGCCCTTACGAGTTAAGGATGGATCCAAGGTCTGAAGCACCGCAAATATTCCCTTGGATGCCGCAAGCCTATTCACCTTACTCACGGCAGTTGTCTGGTCACAGGCACAGCAACTACAAGCAGATCGAGCGATCAGGATGTGACCCTAAATCATTATTTCAGAAAACAGTTGCAAATAAGGCATTGAAAACACATGCTGCACTTACAAACCAGAGAGCTGTCATTGTTAAATGATATCACAGCTGGCGAAGAAGAATTCTCCTCTGGTGGGCAGAAATGCCCCTCCTGACTAATTTCGTGGATACATTCCTCCTCCCTGTTGTTCATTGTCTGTATTGACTTGAGCTGTCTTTCCAGTTTGTGGTGCAAGCTTTGGATTTCTGTTCCAGGTAGAAAATATATAAAACAAATGAAAAAAAAAAAATATCACCAACACCAGACTCTTGGCTAATAGTTGGTGTATGTAAAAAGTTCTTTTTTAAATGGATTGAAAACATTTTGTCTGGCAATTTCAAGTTAATGTTCATTTTTCTGGAAAGGAAGTGTCTGGATCTCCACAAATCTCAACCTTTGTTTAAATGCAATTGTAAAAATCAAATCTGAGTGTTTGGTAATTCTTTCTTCTTGAGATCCCAAGAAAAACTTTATCTGAGTATGTGGAAAGGAGTCAGAAGACACCAACGGAGCATTTAGCTCCGGGAAGGAGGGAAACTTCAATGTTCTCTTTGACCTCTTTAGGATACACTGAAAAGTATAATTTCTCTTACATTTCTTCTAAGCATTAGATAGTCTAGTCTGGCAAAGCAGTTTTTTGTTTTGCATAGATTCTCTTTTTAATCTCTTGGCTTTGTGTTCAGGAAGACATAGGATAGAGACAGCTTTTAGTGTGAATGACAGCACAGGAGTTCGTAATTAGGCCTGGGGGAAAAAACAGTTCTTGTCTTTCCATGAACAAATTTTTCAAATGAGGAAGAAAACATGCTCAAGTGGAAGAGACAGTTCGTTAAGTTTTGCTGTTTTTTTAAAGAGGACCCTGAAAATATTACGTTTTGAGACAAGCTGCCGCTTTGATTTAACTCACGAGTTCTTTTCATTTTATGAATTTACTCAATGTAAAAAAAAAAAAGCAAAATTCAAAGCTTTTTACAAAGGACAAAGTTTTGACAGTTGAAAAAAATCTTTTAACATATTTTAAAATTTCAAAATTCATCCCTTTTTTCAATTAAAACTATTCACTGGATTTGCCTACAAATCCATGCCCTGAAAAACAATTTTTGGCATATGTATGTTGCATAATTGTTTTCCCATGAGTGGAACAACTGTAGATCCCTGACACATCCCTAAACTAAGACTAAATCTGGTGATCAATTAGCACCATTCACATTATTAGATCTTGAGACTGGTGCTGCTCTGGGAGGAGTGGGAAGAAACAAAACATAGCATTTATGCCCACCAGTAACTGTAGTGAACTTCCAATACCATGACCTGGCTCTCACCATCCTGCCTTTTTGCAGTAAGGACCTACGTTTAGACTGAGGAGGCTCAACTCTCTGGTAGTGCAAAACTGGTGTTTTCCTTTAAGTGAGCAGAAATATAAAAATTCCCCAGCACAACAGACAGGAAAGGAAAATAATATATATTTTCTGCTCTAGGATCTTAAGGATCACAATTATAGTGGATATTTCACTGAGGGTTTTGCAATCTTACATCAGAAGTTTCTATACTAATCGTTAGATTTCAGAATGCCTTGCTCTGGTTTCAGCCTCCCGGTGACTACTGCTTGCAAGAAAAGATACCGAGATTAAGACAAGCCACAGTCCAAGAACTTTCATTATTTATATCTTCTTTGTCCTTTCCTCACAGTAACTCCACTCACCTGTGCAACCTCACAGGAGCCATACCGATTGAGTTACAAAGATGAGTGGGAAGATGACAGGAGGGTTCATCTCACATAAGGGACATAGAAAAGGACACAGACCATAGCCACAAGCAGGAAGAAAAGGAGGAAGAACCATGACTGAAATGGCAATACGAACAGCAGGAGCCATTTAACAGCACTGACAACATAACGCCAATAGTAATAAAATAAATATTAGTGCTGCATCCCTGTTTCCCTTTCCCCACTATATAACTCTTCTTCTTGCTTGGTATTTGAAAGCTGAACTGTTTTGCTAGTAATCGGTAGAATGGTGAGAACTTAAACAAACCTGTTTGGTGAGAAAGCTCACTTGAAAAAAAATCAAAAACAAAGCAACTTCCTCAGCCAAGAGAGAATGAGAGAGAAAGAGAGAATAATTAAAGTTAACTCAGAAATCTCGAAGGAAAAAAAAAAAAAAAGAGGAAGACTTAATTATGCACTAGTTTCTTTTCCTAGCATGTTTCTTGACTTGGCACAGCTGGAAAATTGAAAGCTTTCTGCCAAAATATCAAATGTGCCTCATGTGGGCTCAGTGCTCACAAAGTTGCGTGTGTGTGTTTTTCTCTCACTTTGTCTGATTGCAAGCTAAGATAAAATAATGGACTCAGTGAGATAAATACTGGCAGCTGTCTGGATTTTCAGTCTAGCGCTCAGGGTCTCTGCAAGCAACCACAAGGGGCTTTTTGAACATAAGCTGGAGCCAACAGTAACCAGCAACTTTTGAAACAAACTCTTTCTAGAGGACACCACTGTCAGTCCCCAGGTCCACTTACCACGTTGCGGTGATAAATTGCTGCTCTGAGAACACGCTTCTGCTAAAGGATGTGCAAGAGAGTTAAAAATTATTTTGTTTCGTGAACTAGTAGGCTTCTCTTTGTAACTCGCAAACAATGAGCTTTCTGTATAATCACTTCTATGATAGGACTATAAAAGGATATGAAGTTTAGCACAGAAATAGGCCCCAGGATATATGGGACAATTCACCCGTGAAAATACTGACCTTATTCATTCAAATATTAAATAGAATGTATATATTTAAATGAGAAATTGACACCAGCTTTGAAAGAAGCTGGAGAACTCTACATGATAAAGCTGCCAGATTTCTAGTCACTGGGACTAGGGACTATATTTTGCTGCCCAATTAGTGTCTATTTTTTCAATGAGATCTTTCTCAGATTCAATTTCATTTGACTTATAATTTTATTGTGACACCGCTTCCTCTTTTGCTAACTTCTCGCTAGTTATGATAGGGAATATTTTAGACCGTTACAGTTAAAAATAAAAATAAAAAGTTCTCTCATATATATATATATATATATATATTTAGACTTGCAAAGATAGTAATATATCACTGTGACACTATGACGTAAACAAAAATACAGTTTCCAGCTAGTAAAAGCTAACATAGTCTTTATCATATCAACACAGGTCTTAACATGATGGAACACTTCAGGGATTTGCAAACCGGGCCTTGGCACCGCATAAATAGTCCTGTGACTTTGTCAGGCAGATTTCCTAGTGAAGAGTTGTGGCACTGTCCTTGTAGATGGCTGGAGGTTTTGTAGTCTGAAGACCGGTCTGAAGTGAGTTATCCTTCTATATCTGCATAAGACTCCCTCAACAGTAGCAGATAGATAGTTTTCATACATGATATTCATGACAGATTAGCATTCAGCCAACTGAAAATTCCTCTGTCCCTTTCCTTTCTTCACAGATTTTGGTGGCATGCCAAAGTAGTCACCATGCAAGTGTGTGGTGCTTAACTTGACTGCCTGGTTTTCTATCTGTTTTTCCAAGCTTGTTTTCTCTGTGGGGTGATAGCTTCAACCTTGCTGTGGTTTCTTACGCCAGCTAGAAGAGTTGAGGAACACTTGGCTCCAGCATCCATAAAGAGACTTGGTGCAGAAATGATGGAAGAAAGCACTGAACTTTATCTTGTGAGGACTTCTCATAGGTTATGACGCTGGGAACAGGGAGGACACATCAGCTGGGGCCATGGCACTGTAGACAGGTAGCTTTAAGACACTGAAAAAGTACGTTATGGTGCTTGCAGGCAGTGCAGGCTGGCAAGGTTACATCAAACATTGCTTCAGGCACAAAGTATGAATCACGCTTGGGTGAATTAAGAAGCCTGTTCAGTGCTACCAAAATGCCCTTTGAGGCTCAATGTTCAGGCTTCTCCCTCCCTTTGCTAACATTTTTATAGCCTTTGCTTTTTATTGGATTGGTGAATTGTGTGTGCACCATTGGTAAACATTCTAAATCATAGGAAAGGCTGGTCAAAGTGCTTTTCCCACAATTAATAACGCCTTTGGTAATTATATTTATTCTTGAAGTTCTTTATAGAAGACTTTCCCACCATTATTTGTGACTCTTCTTTATCCTCTATCATGTGATTGTTTTATTGCAGGAATATGGGATTACCCTATTATGCATAGCACCTCCCACCAACACTTGGCTTAAGATGGCTATTTTGTTCGTATTTCCTTTTATGTTTCTCAGTCTTCTCTGGCTTTTTTCCCTTGAACTCTGGGAACAATGATGGAACTGGAATGTGGAGAAGCTTAATTAAATATGAAATCTGGTGACAGAATAAAATGTGATAAAAAACAGTTTTAAGACTTTCAATAATCCATTCTTCTAAAGCTTCACAATCCCACAAACGGGATACAACATAGATAGCCAAAATAGATGAGTCAAAAGAGCAACTGGATTGCTTTTTGTACCCTGCAAATGGAAGCAGGTTAGAGCCTTACCTGTTTACATTCTGCAGCAGAACATGGATCAAACACCACGAAATGCTGAGCTCACCAGTTCTTCATTGTCTCTCAAAGAAATTCACAAGAAAGAGTATATACAGGGAGAGACAGAATAAAGTAAAGATGCTTTAAATGGTAGGTGTGATGTTCTTAGGTTATAAATAAGACAATCTTTGTGAGGAACAACAGTATCATTGCTTAAAATAGCTAAGATAGCTAGTTACCGTGCATACTCAAAAGCTTGGCCCTTTTTTTCCTGATTGGAACTGTTAATATTACCTCTTCACACACACTCACTGCAGATTTAAACTCATCTCAGTCAGCAAAAGAGCTTGCCAGAAGAACAGAGGGACAGGCTAGATTAGCAACATGATTTACTTGCTTCTCACATCTGAATGACTTCATTCAGACGAAAACTGCCATCCCATACCCACAAGCGCAGTAGAGTCAGTTTGCTTCCTCTGAAATGTATCTGTTCAGGGGAAGAAAGAGGCACTTTGAAGGGCAAATAGACAAATATTCTGTTTCTTTGACCAAGCCATGAACCTTTTTTCCCTCCTCTAGAAGCCCTGTATAAGTAAGGATGTGAAGGTGACACAAGACATGCCCACCTGTGACTTTTCTCACTCCATGAAATTATACAACCTTAAAATATAAGACATGTTGAAAACCTTACAATCTGAGAATACTGTAGAGGCTATGAACTTGGGAGTCTCCTACCATGAAGGTATTTCCAAAATAGGAGCTAAAAGATTGAGGGACTTCTAGTCTGAGACTGTTTTAAAAAAAAATAAAAAACAAAAACCACAACCAAACAAACAATAAACTCCAGGAAGAATAGTTCTCCAACGCTAAATGAAGTCTGCGTCTATCTGTCTAACTATATGCTGCCAATACCAAGCAGTGACATATAACAGCTTTTGCCTCTGCCTAGAAGCACAATGGAGAGACAATAATGAATTTGGCATTTTACAGATTTCAATTAGAAATCTAGGGGCCTGTGAAGAATTCCAGAAAAGAGACAAAGGGACTTGGGCTGTTGCATGGGCCACATCCTTGGGTTTTGTTTGTTTGTGTTTGAGTCCTATTGATAGGAACCTCTTGGAGCATGTGCCCTGTGTATGGGTGGCTGGAGAGGTTTCCTACGTTGATTGCCAAAGCACAAGAGTGGTGAGGTCTAGAGTTTCTAGACAAGGACCGTCTCTCACTGTGGTGAAACCTGATTCTTGGCACCATCAAATGGGATTTCTGCTGCTGGTTTTAGTGGGCCAGGACTCAGCCCAAAGTGTTTTCACAGTTCCCCGCACAGTGGTGTTCCCATCTCAGGTAAGTCCTTCAGACAGTAACTCAACAATAACTAGTGCATTTTACCAGATGTACCTCCAGTCCCATGTTCAAAAATTAACTGCTTAAAACACAAATTTGCATCACTACAAAAACAGTAAAACATGAAAAAATATTAAGCAGAATTTCTTCTGAGAACTTTCTGGTGAAGAGTCTCTTTATATATCATTTTAAGAAGCAAAGGTACTTCCAAGCATATTCCTACAACACTGCAAAAATAACTAAGAGAATTAAAAGATGGCACAGTTTACTTATGGTAACGATAATTGTGTATTTTTCTACCCAGAGTTACCAATGCATTAAGGAGCCAAACCCTAGAAATACCAATGCTCACAGCAGGACCTGTGGAAGGGAAGGCTTGTATTTGCTGTTTTCTCAGGAAAAAAAAGATATTTCCATTCTTCCTGTTACAAAGCAATATGAAAAAAATATTGTCACTTCTTGTAAAATTTAAATTATAAAACATGATTCAATATTAAAAATTACTTGCCATTCTGATTCTTTTAGATTGTTACAGATATTTTTTGTGTAAAAATTATGGCAACAGAATGTTAATCTTTCCTTTCAGGAGAACATTGTAAAAGCAGCTTTACCTAATATTTTTAAAACTGTTTACTATCAAAACAATATTTTTCATGAAATACCATTTTTGGTGAAATGACGTAGGTAGCGGGTGTCGTCAGCACTCTCAGACTTTTTTTATTATTGTTAACTTCTTTTTAACAGTGAAAGTGAGTCCCAGAAAGATTAATACTGTTGTATTTCTGATCCATCGCCATCTCGGAGACATCTGGGGCACTGCTATAGTCTTATACAACAAGTGTTCAAATTGCCTTGCCTAGTCAGTGCTTGAAACTCAATGTTGGCCAAGTTATGGATGGCAAAGATTCCATTTAATTGGAGTTCTTGTTAGTTAAATCACTCACCTCTTATCTCTTCTGGAGTGCAGCACTGCCATGAAGCAGGTGACTTTGGGGCAGGCTTTAACTTGTTAACAGCAGGTTTCATCTTTCGCAGGAGGTCTTGATGGTCTTCCTTCCTGGCTGACAAGTTCCAACCCGCTCAGAACAAGAATAAACAACAAAAATCTATCATAAAACCATCAAACACACTTTCCTCAACAGCAATCGCTCATCTTCTGTGTGACGTCTCTGTTGGGACTAGACCTTACTGTGGGGTTCCCTTTTCTGTGTATTTTACTGAGGGCGAGTAATTATTTTTTCTTTAACGTCAACGCCATCACTTTCCAGACTAGCTCCTGAATCAATCAACGTTTCAGCAGCGTGGGGGAATACAAAAAGTCAGCTGCTCTGCTTTGGCTTTGAATTAACTCCTACCCTGAGAGACTGTGTTTCCTCGAGGGAATCATCCTTATAAATACAGAAAACATTTTAAATATTTATACAAGATTATATTCCATTTACCCAACATGCTTCAAGTCATTCAGCTACATAGTTCATACTTGTTTCTGAGAACAAGGATCAAACTTACAATTCAAGAGCAAGGACATTATCTGGTTTTCCTATATGGAAATGTACACAAAACAGAGCACATATAAGGGAAACGGACTATGTAATATAAATGTTACGCATATACATTTTTTAAGGTATGAGATTGAAAGTCCCTTAGTTTGACTTCAAGAGTAGTTTTGACTTCAAAAATGTAATTTTGACTCCATTAATAGAGAAATCAGGCTCCAGACAGCAAAATAAATTGCTATGCATATAATTCACGTGTAACTTGTGTACATTATTTTAAATTTCCTGGATGAGAGATCCAGGATGTTTGTATTCAGATTTTAAAAAAAAAAAAAAAAAAAAAAAAGTCAGGAAATTGATTAACTGTACAGCTCACCAGACCAAATCACCATAGCACCATTCACCCATTTACTCCCTTATTCCTATGTTACACCTTCTTCCTGAGAGAAGGACACTAGTGACTCAATGTTCTAAACATGTGAAAAGTACATTTTAGTGAAACCTTTACATGCATTTGACTAGAGAACAGTTGGAAAACTAATCTGAAGATACAATATTCACAATGTCAAATGCAGGGAGCAAAATCCAGATAACCCATAATTTATACTTCATTGTTATAAATTATATCTGTAGTACATACTACATACTATACTATATATTATATATTGTATGCTAAATGCTATATACTGTCTTATATAATATTACACATTATGTATTACATGTAAAATAAATATTAATAAATTAATAAATACATACATCTAATAGGTTACCTACAACTATTACATATAATGTATAAATACATAATATTATAATGTAATATTAGTACTATAACAATACTGTGTAATATAAAATATATAATATGTAACATGTAATATACAATTTATAATTGATAATATTATACTATATGATACTAACTCTAGTACTATATGGTACTATACCATGTATTATACACTATAAACTACAATTATATCCATTACATTATATAAATAATGGGCTTGTTCAATATACCATGGAGGTCATAAACTCACTAATGATCCATGGAACCCATGGTATAGAGAATATAATCTAGGTTTTGATTCAGCAAGGATCAAACATGTCAAGTTAGGCACAGGCTTAAATGTTTTTTTGAAATTTATCCTTTAAAAAGAATATTGCCTTTAAATTTGTATGTGGGGTTCTGCAGAGGAATTTCAGAATGACTGGAGAATAACGTAAGAAAGCATCACCATATATTAACCAAATACTTCAGTTCTGGGCTTTTTTTATTTGAAGAAGCAGCCCATAACTATGTTGGAGTATGGGTTGGTTTTGAGAAAGGCTAAAATTCAAGGTATGAGAATAAAACTCAACTGAGGATAAAATTCACATTGCCTGTTGTGTCCTTCAGTCTTTCAGTTGTAGGTCTTCCCATTGCTAGGATCCTCAAATGTCTAAACTAAGTACTACTAAAGTCTTGTTCCGTGCTAGGGAAGCCCTCAAATGTAAACTCCAGCACGCCACTCATAAATCCAGATGGTGCTTTTGCAGTCATATACAACAATAGTGAGAGCTGGATCCCTGTCGACTGAAACCACAAAGAAGCGCATACTGTGCTGTACATGAAGGAAATCATAGAGATTAGCTGTGTTTGTGCAAAATTTCAAGACACTGTCGCAAGTCTACCCTATGAGCCAGGAGGCAACTGGCTTACAGAAGACCTCTCTTTCTGGTACTCCATGGAGCTGTGTAACACAGAAAATAAATGTATTCTGATCATGTTTGATTCTTTAACCTTTAACCCATACCTGTGTGTCTGAGTAGGTCTGGGCAGATGCAGCTCACGAGTGAGTGAGTGGTCCTCTCTTCCGCCTTTGAGGCTGGACTCAAAAGTGGTGGGGATCGCTCCACTGTCTCCAATGGATGTGCTCTCTACTGTTCATCTGTTTTGCACCCTCACCTCTACAACCAATGCTTTGTGGATCACACAGAGCAGCTCAGTGCTGATAGTAGGTAAATTTTACATGGAAAAGTGGAGCTTTTTGACACTTTCACCTTGATCTCTCCTTCACCAAGGAAAGATGCTTCCCTGTGCTCTAACTATCTCTCAGAGGTCACACCTCAGCTCAGGTGGTGAACAGCTTAGTCACCGGCTCAGGATGTTGTATTATATGCTATAGTATACAGAGAAGTCGACACCAGAGTAATTCGACTCCCGCAAAATCAATACCAAACCCCCTTCTGTTCCCATGACACAAGGTCAGGCAAAGGCAAAAATCTCCAAACTCCCTCCAGGATGTTTGTTCAGACGGGGCACAATCCTAAGGTGTTAAGGGAGTTAGTTTTTATTTGGCTGGTGCTTGGCCAAAATTGTGTTTACCCTGGGAAGTCAGGATTTGTTGTGCTCGGAAAGAAAAATCTTAAGAACTGAAGGAGAAGTAGAGACTGATAATTCCTTTCATCTCACCCATCCATCACTACTGTGTCAGAAAAGACAATGCAGACCAACGTACTTCTCACAATACATGTCCTTGGTAGCCTTTATGCACGTTTGTTAATTTTGTTTGCCATCCAGGTAAATGATTGCAGTTTGTTACAAGAAAAGTTAAAGGGGAACTGATTTCCTAGGCTGAGCAGCACTAGGAAATTCTGTAAAGGACACCACAAGGAGGGAATATACCTTGAAACTAATAATAATCTTAATGCAGAGCATTTCTACTCTGACCAAGGACCAGACAGTTTCAATAATTCATGTTATTCCAGGATAAACTTGGCCTCAAAAATTCTGGAAGAAATTAGTAAATGAAAGGCACTTTCAAACTGGACAAAGTGGTAAGAAACACACTATAAAAAATAATCTATCTTGACTGAGGAATGGACAAAGTGACCGAAGACATCTCCTTCACAGTTAATGTACGTCATTTTTACAGTACACTTAAAACATATCATTAACAGGTTTAAAGTTTTCTTGGCAATTTGGGGTGTATGGTTAAGCTGAATGGAAAGTTGATCAAGGGTGAAGAAGAAATGCAAGAGTGCTAACAAAAAATACATATATCCACTAGAACTCAAACTCTGTGCCTCTTGTGTGAACTCCAGCAGGGCTAATTTATTCACAGCAGTATTTTATCTCAGTCAGTCGCTCCGTTCCACCAAGCTGGGCTGCTTCACCCTGATCAGCTCAGATCCCACCAATAGCTGAATGCTGTGGAGAGGAAAGTAATCACATCACGACATCAGGATGGGTCAGTGCAATTTGTGATCTGCAGAACTGAGAAACTAGCAGCAGTTCCTTGCAGAGGAGTAATCAGAGGGATCAGCTTTGCATCCGGACATGCTGAACTACCACCCATCTTGTTGTGCCCCGATGCATGGATGAGCCAAAAGCAAATACAACTCTGCAGTTAGGAAATCTTGCAGAATTGAGCCACTGATAGCTCAAAAGGCAGTTACCAGCTCTACAGGCAAACAAAGAGTCAAGACCGTGATTCAGTCAACCACCAGATCAGGGAGGATGCAGGGTGCTGCCTCCTCTGAAGGAGCTGAGGAGCACAGCTCTCAGCATCAGCGCCGGTGGGATGGGGGAAGCAGACCACCTACAGGAACTGCAGGGTCAGACTTTCCTCTCAGCAGGGCAGGGCTGCACCTAACTGCAATTCATGTCTGCTTCCTTGCAGAACTGCTGGTTGTTTGTGCTTGGAAACAAAGCTTCCCAATAAGAGCAAAATAAATTCCTTGTGAAGTGGCCTAATGCCTGTTAAATGTTTCAGGTATGATGTGAGGCTTTCTTTCCATCTTTAAGTTGTATTTCCGAGTGAACTTTATTTCTTTCATTCCTCATTTTTGGGGGTAACTCAAGTCTAGCCTGCCCTCTAGTGCTTTGTGGAGCCAAGGATCTGGCTCGTGACATGAACACTAGAAGAAAACTTGGCGCACCAATGGGTATGTGGTACTATAGCCAGAATGTTTTGAATGTTGCACGAGCAGCAGTCTGTCACAGATGCCCTAATCAATGCTTTGCAATATCAATTCATTAGCTAAAGGCAAGAAAAAGCAAGGGTTTTTCTACCTGGAACGGTATAAACATTGCATGCAAATACATCAGGGTCATGATTTAGAGGAAGCAGGTTCTCATTTTTTATTAAGGAATAGTTTTGCAAGCTGGCCCTCTACATAAATCCCAGATGTGTCCCCTGTTGGCTCAACACAAACACAAATACATAATTTTTCCCCTGCCTTTATGTCAAAGATGCCTAAACATTTGTGCACATCTAACCTGAAAATGATAGTGCTAAGAATCTTACATATAATTCAGCTGGAACACATATCAGTGGAAGGAGGATCTTGATTTACAATAACTTGAGGTTTCAGTGTCAAGACTGTGTGTGTTTGCAGCAGCATACAGATCTGCAACTATAGCAATGAGAAGATTGATAATGGAACTAGCTAATTGGGGAGGAAATCTTTAAAACCTGGAGACACAAATGCACACACTAATACATTAATCTACCAAATTTTCAGGTGGGCAGCTCGGGTGAAAAATACTTTCCCGAAAAAAGACCCTTTATTTCTGTTTTATAAAAGCATTTACGCTGAGTTATAGACATTTTTCTTTTTCCTTATCGGTATTTTTAGAAATTATTTAAATCAAAAGATTGTTGCCAATTTCTGATTGTCGGTCTTTTTAGTATAATGAAAAATGTACTTTCAGTAAACTAATGAACTCTGTGATCAGTTCAGTCATGGTTTCACTAGTGTTTTTATTATTTTTATATAATAATTAATATAATTCCATCTATATACATATATAGGCATCAAATCCTTTTGAAAATATAAACTGGATCCATTCCAAGTAATTTGAACTAAAATCAGCTTCAATGTTTGATTTTTTTTTAAGTAGGTTTTTGGACCATCTGAAGAAGGGCAGATTGTTTCCAGTTTTTGCCAGGGAAGCAAACCAGTACACGTAGTCACTTATTCAGGGGACTCTGCCTGCTCCAGCTCTTCTGCTCCTGTTTCAAGATCCATAACAATTATGTCTCCTTTTTACTAGCCAGACCAGTGAAACCCACACTAAAAAACCTTTCTCCAAACTTTTTTTCATGCAAGAAATGAAATCACTTAAAATAGATAGAACTGATCCCCCTCAGCCTGTCCCCTGTGTCTTTGGCAGATGGTGGTCCATGGAGCCAGTGGCAGCTATAGGTCCCAGGCACAGGCCCTCTCCCAGCAGCATCCATTGCAACCCTGGACAACCCACAGCTTCCCAGCACTGTCCACCTTGGTAGGTCCCAGCCTGCTCCCACACTGAATGTGAAAATTCGCTCGTGCATCCCGTAAAATGCATACCAGGCAAGCAAAGTTGGGTCAGAACTTTTTTTGCAAACTCATTTTGGCTGAAATGGATTTCAGGGGTGGTCACAGATGCAAATCTCAGGAGAAGGGGAGGAGAGCAGACCCAGCAGCAGAGCACAACCACAACAGGAGAAGAAGACGTGCCCATAGCAGGAAACAGGGTCAACAGGGGAGAATCAGCCCTCCAGTCATCCTCCCCAAAAAAAAAAAATATCTACATCTGACCCCATCACCTGAACTCTCTTCCTCATCTGTGGGGAGAAATAATTTCTTGTAACATGCCATTCACCTGACCTGTTTTAAAGAAATTAATCCCACCTCACCATGCCTGTACTTGCACAGGTCTACTGCTGGCCAGAGGAATCTCCTTCTTCTGCCACAATGAGGCGGGGAAAAACATACCAGGAGGTGCGAGCTGTGTGTAACCCTGTGTTTAAGAGTTTCCCTGTGGGAATGGATTTGTCATATTTTTCATTAAGGCCAGCAAGCCAGATAAATGAGCCTTCAGTAGATGAGATTTAGCTTTTCCGAGTACTTAAGTTCTTGCAGCTCTTCCATAGGAAACATTAATTTTCTCAGTCACTTTTCCATTTACAGTACTTGAGATATAACGTGTACTAGACATAATATGTAATTTGGTGTTCACATTGTGTCTGAGCAGCAAAAGAATAAGGTTTTTCATCCTTCCTGTAAAACATTTCCTTGAGTGCAAGTAAAAGTCAGAGCTCGGTCCCTCTTGCGGAAGGATTATACGTACGTGGCAAATATATGTAACAGCCCTTCACCCCCTCTGCATGCACACACATCTCTTCTGCTGTTGGTCCTCCTGGAGAGGTACAAAGTCCCTGATAGTCACTAACAGGGCTGTGCAAAATACTACAGAGAGCTGGCAAACCTGAGGATGACCCAATCCCTTACCTGCAAATTTCTTTCTCCCAGACCTGACACTGACAGCTCACCGATTTGTACTGTTTCCTTCCCTTAGATGTTCCTCCACGCCATGCTATTTTTTCTTTTGTTTTGACACCATAGAACCTCCAACCCACTTTCTTTTGAGAGCTACACACATATCTTTGAGTGCTTCTGGACTCTGGGGATCTGTAACTGCTTGCAGGAGGGAAGATGTTGAAAATCCCAACTGGTTGAAAATCCAGTCATCTAGTGATGTAAATTGATTCCAGCCACCAATTATCACTAATTCTGACAAAAATAACACAAAAATAATCATTGCCTCAGTACCAACCCTAAGCATTTAAAAATCATGACTTGGGACCTCAGAACATTGAAGCTCCCCGAGACTTTAAAAATAGCATTTTCTTTTTGTCATAGACTTGAACATACGTACTTTCACTGTTTTTTCTACAGCCAAGAGGGCCAGGAACGTACCCTTACTTTGACACAAGCTGAGTTTCTGACCTTCACATATAATTTAGGACTTATGTCTTTAATCCTCAAATTGATAATAATTTTGAAAACACTGACAAAACTACTGTCTTTTTCTGCCTTTTCATAGTTCACACACCCCACAGAGAGTATTAAGTCTGCTGACTTGAGAGATACTTCAGAAAATTTTTGGAGGGTATTGCTGACTGGTTCTTTCTTCCACGAAGTTTCTGTAAGACTTCTTGTCACTATGCTTCTACTACTCCTTTCCCGCAGACATTTTCAAAGCAGACTTTTCTACTTCTCTGCCTATTTGTTTTCTTGAATCTTAGATCATTGTTTGCATTCTCCTACTTTCCTTGGGCAATAGGCAGATCTGAAGTCAGACTTTAAATAGTGGCGGATAACATCAAGATCAAATTTCCACGTCTGTGTTGCATACTGTGTTGAAATAACTATGGGCTAACAGGAGTCCTATAAATGAACTAATGAAAATCAGCCAAAAGAAAGAAGAGATGGGGGAGAAAAGAGTCTATTAGCATTATCTTGAAATTTAATCTTGAATTTTGGCTGCCCTTTTGTCAGGTTAATATAATCAGATAAGGCTGTGAAAATACAGATAGTAATTAGCATCTTTAACTTGGAATAAATGAAGAAGTAATTCAATACTGGAAATATATTCAGTTTTGTCTTTATTTGTGTAGAATATGACAAAAGATTAACTATCTCCTTAGTTTCCCAGTTGTAACTGAGAACTATTTGTAATAATGGAAAGACTGTGGTGTTTTATCTGACAGAAAATAGTTATGTGATTTCTCCTGTGTCCAGGTACAGTGGTATTTCATGTATAAACCATGAAGTAAAATAGATACATGATATCGTTTGCTCATTTGTTCAAAAGCAGACATGCACATAGAGTCAGTTTAGCATAGCTGACTACAAAATTCCTTTACACCTTGAATCAATCTCCATCATCACAACTACAGTGTCACAAAACCCATCTTTATGTGCTTTGGGAAAAGAGAGAAGCTTTGCAATGAGAACATTATACAATTTATATATATATTTCCTGCGTTGAAAATCCTCACTTGCAGCTCAGGGACCTCTGTGCCCCTCTTAAGCATCCATCATTCACATGAGTTCAACTGCTGTCCCTATGCAGGCTCCTTGTAGATCTTCTCTGCTCTGATCTGTCTCCTTTTGCCTAACTGGACAAATCTAAAATGTTTTGTCTCATCTCAGGCTACCTCTTTGGCACCTCCTTGTGCATTGCCCCTTCCAAGCTTCAACACAGCTACAGCAAAGCTATATCTTCTCCTTCGGCCCACCTCAACTCTCCAACCTCCCTCTCATTCTGGCCTGTCTTTCAGGCTCATGGCGGGGATCTTCAAGGCATGCATCCTTCTATGTCCTCTATTGCTGAGGTGCTTTTTATGTCTGGCAAAACATTTCTCCATTTACCTAAGCTTTTTTCTTCTCGTTCTTGGGTATAGCAACGTGATGTTCCCCTAGGACATGAGACTTCTGTATTCTTGCTTCCCCATAAGGTATGTGCATGCTGATCTGCAGGAATCATTCCTGCACCTCATTGCTTTCGCATCCTTTACAAGATCCTGCTGCTCTTCCTTCTGCTCCACTTGTGCTCTGGTCTTTTGCAACAAGATTCATTATTTTAAGCTGTTTTCAGGCATGGACTGTCTTCTCCTTCTGTGGCTGTATGGCACCTAGTGCAGCAGCCTTCAGGTCCTTGGTCAAACCTTCCCAGCATCATGATGGCACCAACTAGAAAATAGCAGCAGCAACGAACCCCTAGCAGGATGGCTTTCAAATTTTTCATCTGCCAGTACAACTGACATGGAAAGATCCCTAAAGTCATGCAGAGCTTCAGCTGGCACAGGCTGGCACGTCTTCAGCCCTCCGCTCCTGTTGGTCGTTCCTACCCCCATACCACCCTAGGACACGGGAAGGCGGGCCAGGGAGAAGACCCAACATGAGAGCTGAACTGACAATGTAGTTATGGGTCCTTTCAACCTGGATCTGCTCCTGCTTCGTGACTACCTGGACAATTTTTTTGATAAGGAGTAGAAAGAAGCTTCCAGGAGCAGGGAGAGGACAGGACTTCCTCCTCCAGCATCAGTGCCAGGTTATGTCAGCTGCTGTTTGTAGGGTTTCAGTGTAAGTGATGCTGGAAGGACACGCAAGGCTGCAGTCCCTTCCCATTTCTGTTTCACTTACATCTAGTACCATTGCATGACACTGAAAGCTGTTAATGCCTTAGCTGAGGCTACAATTAACACCCACATTTAATTTACTTGGCTGCACACAGACAGAGTGTAGAAAAGGAGATCTTTTCAGCTGTCAGTGACAAATAGACTGACTTCTACATTTGTGAAACAGTTGTTCTGATCTCTTTGCCCTCGGATCCTCTTCCTGAATTTAAACATTAAAGGAAAACATTTGTTAAAGCAATTCAAATGGAGGTTTCCTGTTTTTTCAGCAAAGACAACTTCAAAGTCACAATTCATCATTGATGAACCCTGTATCAGTTTTGGCTCTGTTCCACTGTGCTTCCCTGACAAGATAGTCAAAGATCTGGGGGGAAGGGAGAAGGTTGATTTTTATTTTAATTTTTGAAATTATTTTTTCTCCTTGGGTAAATCTTTTGAGTCAGCAGAAAGCACAGGAGTAGAAAGATCACATCAAAACATCTAAAGAACTGTACATCTTGCTCTGCTTAATTCTTCTCTGCCCTTAAAGTTGCCAGCATCATTTGTATCTTATGGAAAAGCACTGCATGTGTGGAAGTGCAATCCAGGAAGATAAATCAAGGCAATATTATGATTTGCTAAAATCAAACTGCAAACCTAGAGAGTCCAGGTCTGATAACCATGGCCTGGACTGTCAGGATCTTAAAACCACAGCATGACCTCATTGACAAGCTTCTTTGCTCCAAAGTGCTCAGCAGCAGTCACACCTCATTAATCTTTCCAGTTCCTGGCAAATCAAACAGATGTTAGAAAAAGAGAAGCTACAGAATAGCAGATGGAGGACATGAAGTTGACAGATCTGTGAGGAGGCAAGCTGGTAGGCAAAAAGCACAGTATGAAAGCAAGCAGTTCAAGCAGAAACTGCCCTGGCACCTGCAAGCAGCTTGTCCATCAGGCATCACAGGAGCGTAAGCATCCTCACACACGACGAAGTTTGAAGGTCCTGGTGTAGCGGTGCCATGCAGGCTACTGCGCTCCATCAGTCCCCTGTCACCATCTGCCTTTGCACATGTGCAGTCCCACTCTGCCAAAGCCTACTCTGAACTGTCTATAGCACTGTAAGCAAGTGCATATTTGCCCACTGGTATCACTTACCTGAGCTGTTCAGCCCACAGGCATCAATTTATGCCACTAAAGTATTCGTTTGATGCAATCTCATGTATGCTAACTCCCAATGTGTGCTGAGACTCCTGGGAGCAGCTGCCTCTGGGTAGGGTTGATGCAGAACCACGGAGCTGGTCAAGAGGTTTGTGTCAAAAAAATTGTTTTTGCTGAAGGGAAGAATCCTGGAAACCTCAATGATAGCTCTGTTGGGGAAAAAAATACATATTTTCTCAGATTTGTCACCCTGAATGGAACCCCTTTTCTTCAACAACTTCAGTTTTCCATATTTTCAGTGGTTAAAAACACCATCTATCCCTTAAGAAACTAAATCATTTTTAGGCAGCATAAAAAGGTGAAAAGAAAACACACAAGAAAACCCTAAGATTTCAAGGTACCTACCTGTTGAAATTAAAATTTGAGTCCAAAACCTCAAGGGCAGCTCCTTACTTGGTGTTAGTAAATGCTGGTATAAGTAGCTGGTATAAGTAGACTTTCATGGACTGTGTCATCTAAGGAGCTCAGTAACCAAGGATTGTGAGTGGGACGAAGCTGAGTCTCAAGAACAAGATTTTGGGTAAGTACAAGAAGAAATTTTGCTATTTCCTTAGTTCCAGTACCCATAAGACTCTTCCAAATGACATCAGTCTACTTCAAAGCAAAACTTACAGTTGATGTTTTTGATCTTGCTTTCCCACAACCTTGCTGGCCAGAATAAAAGTCAAAAAGTAATTCCTTGGAAGCTTCAGGAGTTTGCAAAAGAAAGATCTTTGGATGTATTCATGAAGCCTACTTGTAACAAAAGGAAAAGAAAGTTGGTCAGTGTAAAATACAGAGAACATTTTCTCATAGCCCTCTTTATAAAACAGTAACACAGATGAAATACATAAGTAGATTAACACCTGTGCATCTCTTTCCAAAAGGGAGCAGTTACCTGAAGATGACATGAAAACCAGTGAAGGGTTCAGTATTAAATTCAAATTTCCAGAAGTGACCGCTAGAAGACAGGAAACAATAATGTTTTAAGAGGTCTATGAAAGGATCATTGTGCTAGTGTTTCTCCACATTAAATCACACATTTTTCAGTGCGTCAGGCTACAAACCATCCCAAACTTCTAAGAGTTGCAGCCTGGAGTCTGTATGGTAAAATTTCAGTTCCCCGGGAGTCCACTTCACAGGGTACTTTTTGTTAAAACAAATATACTATTACATATTTTTCCTTCACAAAACAAAAGCAATTGTTGTCTCCACAAGACCCACAATGTTCATCACAGGCACAAAAAGGTGCATGACAGTAGACTGGTTGTAAGAGCCTTTCACTACATTAAAACATGCATCCATACAGCTATAGAGTTCAATTTTCTTTTCAGCCTGTGCCATTCAATAGCTCACAGTCAATTTTGCTGGAAAATTCATGTGCGAGCCTTAATGTATGAAAGTGGTTTTTTTCAGGGGAAGCAGAGTGCTGAAAACCCAGCCTGCTTAAAATAACGAATTGGAAATACAAGTAATCATTGAAAGGCCAAGCTATTCAATGAATTAATTTTCTGTACAGTGGACCAGTGTACAATGTTTCATTATTTATTTACCTGAATGTTCAGAGGCAAGAAAAAGAATCATCTCTCCTCAGCTCCAGCAACTCGGCATTCAAATTACAAGAATAAAATATAGTGCAAGTAGCTGCATTCCTCCCCAAAGGCATCACAATCCCCTCCATGATTTAAATACAGATGGCAATGAGCCCATGTAGACATAACCCCCTTCTGTCTACTCTCCTTAAAACACCTTCTGGTTTACTGACCATATTTAGACCCTTTGGCAGTCTATAAAAAGTGCCACATGATCTTACTTGCACTAAAACCAGTAAGAGTTATACTCTATTTCACACTTACGGTGAAAAAACCCTCATTTCCTATGGTGGGATTTTCAAAGGTGCCCGAGGGCTGGATCTACAAAGTGATTTTAAGATGCTAAGAAAAATTTCGAAGCACAGCTGGCATCCACAAAGGGACTGTATTTGCAAAGGATATTTAGACTCAGCTTTGAGTCTATGATGTTGACCCATAGATGTGGATCTGGTGCCCTCACATAACTCAGGATGAGATTTGTCAAAGTGAGAATGGGACCCACCATAGCCAACGTGGTGAAAGGAGCCTCCAGACTAGGAAAATGCTGGGGAAAGGAGAACATTTTAAACTCTGACACACCCTCAGGACACGGATAGACCCGCACAGGAATGTGACGAGGATGGTTAACCTCTGCAAGAGCTGTGAGTCTTAAAAAGCAAGTTCCCCAAACGTGCTGACCAAAGCTGAAGGTGCCTATGGTTCCTATGAATGCAACAGTGCTGAGCAAGCAGGGACTCCTCCATTGCCACTTTTCTAATTGTGCTTTTCCTTCCTGCTCACGCTTGAAGATCAGTCCAGCAAACGCACTCTGAGAAGGAGGGACACATTTAGTCTGTTCTGCTGACATTTCCACTTCATGTAAATACAAAACTTTCAGGTTTTGGTTCCAGACAAGACCTACAATATCAATGTCCCTTTTAGTTTTTGTTATCTTCTGGGTCTAGCTGGTGAGCATCACAAATAATGAGCAGAAACTTGAGTAGTAGTTTGAGAAGGGTGCAGAGCATTATCCGTTTGCAATGCTAGGTGGGAATTTGGAAGAACAGTGAAAATACCCATGTTATTCTCCTGGTGCCTTGACCATTATATACCACTAAACTTGTGGCTGTTGACAAATGAGCGACAGAGATCAGTGTCGCATGGCGAGGGCTGAGCTGTTTTCTCTCACTGTTCATAAAGGCTACATAGACAATTCCCCCACTATAAAAATGAGAGGGAAAAGCACACATATATTTTAATCTGTGCTTTTCATTAGAAATGCCAAAAGCAGAATTCCACACTCTTTCAAATGTAAAATACTCTTCAGAGTTAATGTCACTGGAAATAAGCTTTCAAACTTACAATTGATGCAGTCCTCACAGTGCAGATTACATTTATTAATGCCTCTGAATTCATCAGTTTCATACTTAGCTGACAATCTTTCCAAACCCTATAAATAAACTAACCATGCTGTGCAGAAAGGAAGTATTGCTTTCTATGTGCTAATGAAAAGAAAAAAAAAGGACAAAATTTACTTAGCACAATAGAACTCAACAATTTAATGCAAATAACTTACAACACTTACTTGCTTAATATCCACCAAGAATTATCTGTTTTAAAGAGACTCAGCATTGCTTAACGGAGATAATTCTCCCCCAGAGGAACCATTTTAAAAAATCAGGTTCCATTTGCCTAGGTTGATACTAAGGAACTATCAGAATTTTATTGGAGGTTCTTAAGTTTAAAACCCAGTCACTCCAGGATGGGATTGCTCAATACAGTGGGGACCTCAAGTACAACTAGATGCCGCGGTTCACCTCGGATCCGTATCACCCTGCATCCCACTGTCCCCTGGGAACATAGAGAAAGGGATTTATTTCGCTAGCTTTGGTCATGAATAACAACTTTAAAGCACCTTTTTCTCCTTTCCTTAACTCAAGGGGATATCTAAGGTGATTAGTCCAGACACAGAAGTCCATACTACAGTAATGAAAATTTAGATAAGTGTCATGTGTCCCGGAGTCTTCCAGGATCATTAGTTTTACATCTAGATGAGGATACAGACCTAAGACAGGTTGAATAACCCTCTCCATATAATTTCTTTTACACATTGTCTGAAGGGGGAGTCTAGAGCAAGAAGCAAACCTCTAACAGAAGCCCTTGTTTGAGGTTAGACTAACTAAATGATGACCTAAGTGTTGTGTAAGGACCTGTAGAGAGCAGCTAAAATAAATGGGAGCAAGGACGATCCCAAAGGCAAGAGGAGAACACTCGGGGCTGTGCAGACGCCAGTTAGCCTGAGTGTGTTTGGCGGTTTGGGCACAGGAAGGTACAATAGATGGTTTTTTGAAACATCAAAAATATTCCAGGGCCCCATTCTGGCAGAACAGAGCCAGCTGGCAATCTGCAACAGACAATGAAAAAGCATCAGGTTTGATATGAACTAGCACTGTGGAAGGGCACAGATTTTGGTCAGAATGACTACATTTCTTGTTTTAATCCACAGAAACTGTCAAAACAAGAGATTGAGTTTTGTACAAATCTGCTGAATAAGTCTTGTTCCAAGGAGATTCCAAGAGCCACTGAGCAGTATCTTATGGAACACTTAATACTTTTATGTGGCTAAAAGCCACGAAGAGTGTGGCAGTTTGGAAGTGTGAGGAGCTTCTCAGATAGGCTTTCTTTCCCTCAGGGGATGAGTAATCAGGGTTCACATGACACCAAATTTAAAGGGTCACGAATTTAAGGTGCAAGATTACAGTTGCACTGAAAACTCACAGCTGTTTTCGCCCAAAAGCTAGCTTATGTTTTTTCCTTATTTCCCTGGACCTGCCATTGAATGGAAGTGAGTCTTAAATTCTTAAATAATAGTGCTGTTCTGAGGCATACTGACTACGAAGCAAATACAGTTCTCCTGTCTGATCATCTGAAGGTTTTTATCTGTCAGCCAGAAAGACGTCAGCCCTGCAGGGTATAAAATGTGTGCATTAATTTCCTTCATGCTTTGTCCATCGCTATATAAGGGAATGGAAGCAGCAATCAGGTTTGCATTGGTGGATGGGCAATTCAGCTCATGTAGTGTCTTGCAGCTACCAAAAGTTTAATAGATTGAACCCTGACCTGTCTTCTGACCAGGCCACTCCAGAGCTGTCAGACACGCAAAGCTTTCCTGTACTGGTGTAGAGTTTAAAAATGTTTCCTAAAAAGTCACTTCACATAGTAATCATATCAGCTATACAAAATTAATTCAAAGAAGGATAATTCACATAACAGAATAATTCTTGTTGTTTCATCTTATGCATCAATATCATCTCAATAAATCTGAGATAAAGCCACAAAAAGCATGAAAGATTGCGTGCAATCAGTGGAGTGCACCCCAAGCTCTAAAAATGCCCCCTAGTTCACCTTTAATGTATTGAATTCCCCACTGGCCTCAGTTTGATTCTCAGCTGCAGATTTCCTTGACCTCTCAGTCACTTTGTCTCAGGCACTTTGTTTCCATTTGATGATGATGGAATTAATTTGGCCTGTGCACTGGGACTCTTATTTACTGGCTAGAACTCCAATGGCTTGAGAAAAATCCAACCACTGTACACAGCCTTGAACTTGAGGTCTATTTTCACAAGGCACACAACAGAAGAGCTAACAAAAATATATGTAAAAGGGAGAAAATCAAAGGGTAGTGACAACTGCAAATCTGTCCAACAGAGGGAAGGTCTGAAGGCTCCTAAAGCTTGGCCCATCATTTGTTTATAGTGTACATGTCACCATAACACGATCCCCAGTGAAGGGATTTATTAATTTATATTAAAGGATGTGGATCAGCTTCAAAGCAATTTTCTACCATAGCCACTTCAGGACCACTTTTACATCCGAGCTCCTTCTGTTTAAATTTTTCGTTCCTTTGGCAGGTTGGCCCGTTCAACTGTGCTGGAGGCCCATCGTGTTTAGTTCTTTCAATTTGTAGAGTAGCAATTGGTGGAGATTCTGGTCATTGTTTAGCATACTCAAACCTGTTGTGCCCAGTTTGGTATTCTCAGCTACCTTTCACAGTTCCCTTCAGACACTGAACCCCAAGGTCTATAGACCACAGAAAAACACTCTACAGAGTAGCAGTCATGAAGCGTGAATCCACTGCTTTACATTTAGAGGAATTCCTCCTCAGATGTCCCAGCAATAAGGGCTGCCCAGAATGCTAAACGTAGGCTGGTGCTGAGATCTGAGAAGTACTTTGTCCTAGCTTTTGCTAGAGCAAACAAAAGCAGCGAGCAATATGCGGCTGACAATGAAGAACTGCAAATTAGTGTTCCAAATGCATTCAGTATAATAGAAGCTTTTCAGGAGCATGGGAAAGGACATACAATGTTAGGGCAGCATTTTGCTGTAATTGTTGTTGTTTGGATAACCGGCTGCCTTGCAGTAAGCAAGTGGCACTCAAGTAAAGTTAATGCTAAAGCAAGGCTAGATTTCTGTTTAAGATCACTCAGGTCAGGTAATTTGCTTCTATCTCATTGAGCATGTCAAAGCACTGCCAGCAGACAGAGCTACATCAAGCCCTGCTGTTTCCCGCTCCAACAAGGACTTTATGCAAACATTTTCTACGGTTTGCCTCAGGTTTTGGATTTGTATAAAGTTAAAAAAACAAACTGCAACTGAATCGAAACTGGTGCATTTCACACGGCTTCTAAGAAAACTCTGGGGATTATGCCTATTTTGACACAGTACCATACCTCAGAGCAGCTTCTTTAAAAAGTAGTCTAAAGTTTGCTCAAAAAGTAACAAATGTTTTGATTAAACCAGTCCGAGCTTGAAACCAAAGTATAAACTCAAGAAGTATATGTAGTTTCAGATCTCATATAAACATTTCAAATGGATTTTTAATTGAGCTCTCTTTATTCCCTCTCACTTACTTGAAAAACAGATTATTTCATATTCTAGAAAGACAACTTAAAAATATGAGTCACTTTCAAAGATTAATATGACAAATGCATGTTTGCGTGCACATATATATACCTGATTTACATGTCTTTAGCAAGGATTTTCACACGCAAAGGTGCCCAATACATGTATGCAGCATGACTTTCCTTACCATTAAAGTGGTTGTGCATTTCACTTCTGGTGTTTTCTTTTTTGTCTCTGGGACAGAGAATAACATAAAAATGACTGCTTCCCCACCATCACCTTCTGTAAAAAAAGGGATTTGATTTCAGTGCCTGGTACATGAGGGCCTTGGAGAGCTCTGCTGTGATAGTGTGTGAGTTGAGTTTATTTGGTCATATATTATTCCTGTTTGATATTTACGTGCTGCTGTACTGTGGGAGATATTAATCACACTGCATTTATCAGAGATAAGCTAATCCAACCAAAGTCAATGGTTTAGTAGGCACAGAGTTTCAAGGGATGGCAGTAAATTATAACTGGATTTGATTAAGAGGTAATTAGCTAAACCTGTTTACCTTAACCTTTGCTGCAACTATTGTTTTTACTAGAAGAAGAGTGTCATTAGATTGTGTCTGGGATACAAGTTATGGAGCATACACCACTTTTCACTGTCCAATTTTCATCTGTTTTTCAAGGAAGAGGTAGAAAGGTCAGGATCAGATTGCTATTGTACAATTCTCCTGAGATAAGAGCAGAAAGTTTCCTTGACAGAGACAAAATAAGCCATGAAGAACAGTAGTTTATTTTTCGGTAGGATGGAGGGGGAGTCAAAAGAACACATGTCTACAGCTCTAGACAGATTTTTGCAATAATTCAACTGTCTCAGTAGATTTGAGAGTCATTTGAACTCATTGAGCATTTTAAAGAAACAGGGAAGAGTAATACCAATTTGCTGCAGACTGCAAAATAGCGCAGTGGAAAAAAGAACTGGGTGAATATTTTTTCAACTGTACTGCATTTTCATAAATTATTTTTAAATGTATCCATTCAAGAGAATTAAAAGAACCATAGGAAGCCAACTCTTAAATTGCTTTATAGTTATTTAATTGACCAGTTTAGATAACTTACTTAAAATAAGGGATAGTTCAGTCTGCACTCTTGGTTTATTGATAACATTCAGCCAAATTGTAAGCACGTTTGAGAACGGTGTAGATTTCTGTTTCTTGCTTCAGGGAACATCGGCTTCATAACAGAAGACAGATAAGTAGGTGCCCAAGTAAACATGGTTGCTGAAGGACAAGAGATAAGCTTGTTTTACAGTTTTGCTGCTAAATGCATTTAGATTTAATCCCCTAGTTTTGATTTCTAGATCTGTTTGAAAAGAGTACCCAACTACATGCACACATAATAGCTTTTACCTGGCTTGAAATACAAGGATGGCAGTTTCAGATACCTCACTGCTCTCCTGCACCTTCAGCTACAGTTCTCTCCCATGAGTTCCCATTACATCCCAGAAAAACAGAGGAGTTTTCAAGCAAGCACACAAGGTCTCACTTCAGTCAAGCTGTTTCTGGCTGAAGAAAGACAGTTCCAAAGCTTTAAAGCATTACCCACCCAGCAACTCTTTTTTTGCTTACCCCTACAGGGCACAACCTCAAAGATTCAGAGCCTTTATTGCAAGAAAGGCAATTTCTCTCACATTTCAGACACTTAAGGGGGAAAAAATGATGCCTCAGTTATACATATGCCCATGTAGGCTCAATAATAAAGCTGATAATTTAACTGCATTTTTCTATCTGAGAAAAAATGTTATTGTTTATCTTTGTTTTATCCTGCTCAGCTAAGAAGAAATACCTGTACAGTGTAGCCTGATTCTTACTCAAAATAATGTCACGTAATTTGTCAGATGAAATGGGAATATGGGAATACCTTCTCCCATCTGGTTCCCTGAAAACAGATTGGTACCGAAGAGGAGAATGGCTTGAAATATGGTAGGTCTTGCAAAACAAAGGTTTGACTTACTGCTCCGAGAGTTACCTGTGTTGTTCAGTCTTTGTGTGGGCTGGGGAAAGCACTCCAGACCTCACATTTGCCAGTTTGTACAGTTACTGATTATCCCATTGCGCTGAATGAGCAAAGGTTTATATCCCTTGGCAGCGTGGGCAGCCCAGTTTACGTCTCCACTGGGTAATCGTTTAAGTGGCTAAAGCTGATCTTCCAGGTAGGTATGGGAATGTCAGTGTTTCAGGCCACGGGAAGAGGTTTATAGGCTAAAAATGGTCTATTAATGGCATATTGTTAAAGTTTCTTTGGCACAGGGAAATAAGTGCTTTCTCTTTTTCAATCTATAGGCTTCTTCCCATATCACTAGTCAGATTTGCTCTTCTACAGAGCCTTTGGATAGACAGAGTGGAAACCACCAGCTTTCCACTGGCAATTAATGTTTAATGCTTTTTTAATAGGTAGTCTGCTCCTGCAAATAAAAATAAGAGGCTAAAAGAGAGGGAGAAAGACTCTGTGTGCGTGTGTGCGTGCATGCATGCACACACACGGTTCTCCAGGTAGAACTGGCTAAAATTCACCACAAAAAGAGTTTGGAGGTCAGTTTTTAGCATTTTAAAGGACCCCAGCTCCTCTCACAAAGTAATCTTTTTTCTAGAGATAGGAATTTCACTTAACCTAGGAATTGAGTTTAACTTCAAAATTCAAAATCTGTTATTCTGAGCTTTCAAAAAGACCTTGACTTCTGCATGACCCTCACAGGAGTCAGGTGAATTGCTAATACCTCACAGGCACTCTGTTCTCCTGAGGAAGTGACATAAAAGTCACTTGATATGAGTGCAGTTGCTGAAACGCTGTGATTACAGTGATTCCTGCCAAATAATACAGGCTTATTGTTTCCGTGCTGCAAGCTTTTACAGGGAGAAATCATCTTTTCATTCTTGACTTGGAAAGCACCCAACTCAAAAATGTTTGTGCTTAGGAGGCGGACTTCTCATAAGTCCGTAACAGTTGCACAAATAAAAACAATTAAATAGTTATAATTGTATTGAAACTGACCAATAAAGATACACAGTGACTATCTCTTTGGTGTTTCATTTTGCTATGGCCAGACAGAAATAAGTAACAGAAATAGGTGCAAAGATAATACTACTCTTTTCCAACCCGAGAGATTAAACAAAATTCTAGCTCCAATACTTCTTTTTTTTCATGAAGAAAAGCAATTTATTATGGCATTGGTTGTGTTTGGATAAAATTCTGTGGTTTTATAAAGGTTTTCCTAAGTCCTGGCTTCTTTAGAAGAACAGAAAATAAGATCATCTCAGTGTGACAGTGTCAATAAAGTCCAGTAAAGATGGTCAAAACTGGCTATTCCTCTTCCATCATAAACACAAATGTTTATAGGCAGGATGGTAGGTCCTCAGAATTAGAAAAAGTAGGCGTTTGAATGTTTTTAAACAAAACCTAATCATTTACATTAAGAATTTACTATTAGTGTATTTACATTATGGTTTTGATTTGTGGCCCCTGTTACTTTAGGTCATGTGGCTCAATAAAGGAGCATAGCGTTTTTCACTCATTCTGAGAGAAAAATACCCACCAGTTTCAATAAGATAAATATGACAAAAAATCCAGTAATAAATACAGTGATAGAAATGGGTTTTGTGGGTTCATACCTGTGTGTGTCTCTTCTCTTCATCCCCTATGCAGGCAACTGAGCATTCACAGCACCAAAAATTTCCTATTACGTCAGTAAAGTATTATAAAATGACATATTTTGGCTGTTAATGAATGAGGTTTGGATTGGAAGCAGTAAGATATTTCACATTGGTGCCCATTTTTAAAGTGTGTTCATCTTCCATTTTTCATTAAAGATTGTTAATTATCCCCCACATTGGGTGTGTAAAGTGCATTTGCTGTTGTTCAGGTCCTTTGAATGTATGTCTTCACAGACTCATGCTGAAATTATTTCACATTTTCCCTTGCATCAGCAATTTTGTGCTGGGTTTCAAAATCCTTGGATGCTTTTATTAGACTTCTTTTTTTTCTTTGTAACTCAGTGTTAGATCCTTTAAACAAGATTAGTCAAGGCTGAGTCTGAGCCACTGGCTTTTATTACCATTTCATGGGTATGTCTGGTTGCAGATTTGGTTTTCATATACATTTGCACTGCTGTTTTCCATCCAGAATTAGGAAGTCGTGAGCATTACAACTTCTCTCATGTCTCCAGTTTGTATGTACCATGTTAACAACAAGCCTCAGTTTATAATTGCCACTGGATTATGACCTTCAGCAGCATAATAACACAGTTAGAACTTTTTATGGGACACCATTCGAAAACTCCTTCTTATATCAAGATATATCACCAAATGCGTTATTACTCTCACTATTTCTAGATCAGCGACTTTTACATTTTAAAGAACTTTAGGCTCTTAAAAAAAAATTTGGGCAAAGTCTGAAAACACTTTTTGAGTCTGTGATAGCCATACCCAGGTCCCAGAGAACCAGTCTCAGTGAATCACATGAGTGCTGTGGGAGAACAAGATGAGTTGCAAGTGGAGTTGCTTCCTGAAACAGTAACTGCTTTAGGCATTACTAAGCTTTAAGAGAAATTCTGATTACTCTTGTGGCTTCCTGCCTTCCAGTTCAGCCTGACACTGCTGTCAATTTCCTATTTGCTATGACAACTGTCATGCTAAGCTGCATGTCTCTATCCATTTAGTTTCTGAGGGCAAGTGTCATCCCACCCAATTTAAGCCACTGAAAAGTCACAGGCTTACCTAAACCAGCAGCCTCTTCTCCCTCTATGGTCACAGGGAAGAGGCATCCACTTCTCATGACTGATTCATCCCATCCTAAGCCAGGGGTCTAGGATGGGTGTGATAAATCACCTCCTGGAGGTGCCTGTTTCTCTTCACAGGGTGTGAAAGGAGCTTAGAGGAGCATGGAGACAAGACATCCAGCTTTCAGCTGCTACAGCTGGGCTATATGACCTCCCCTCACATGCTAGCAATGCCATATGGGAAACATAAGGAAAGGGGATGAACCAGTGCAAATGCCTAAGAGCTCAGGGAGAAGTATCTGCTCTCATGACCCTCCCCATCCCCAGAAATGGCCTTGCAAATGTAGCAGGGGTGAAGGTACCTGTCCTGGGTTCCAGCTGCACGCAAGGAAAGGACAAATTGAATTTCTGTTGTGGGATCATAATCACACTCCTTCTCTTAGCGTGTCCCTGCCTACCCCCTTCGTATCTTCCTCCCACTGCCATTGCCCATGGTGTGGCATGTGTTAGCTGCTAAGCAGCCTCACCCCACAGCAGAGCTCACAGCCAGGGAATTCACACCAGCAAACCAGGTACAGGCGATCCTGGCTGATGCCGATTATTCCTTCCTGCTGTCCAAACCTGCACCATCACTTACTACGTTTTGCAATGGTTTGCTCTCGCAAATCACAATATTCTGCAGCAACACACTCTGCAAACTTCAGAAAATCACTCAGCAAACAGAAAAGGATGTTTGAAAACTTCTCATCCGCTAGCAAAGAGAGCGTGCAGTTAATCCAAAGACTTGTCAGACTGCAGACTGGTTTTAGGCTTGGTTTGAAGACAGCCTGTTCACTGACTGGACTACTCTGGACTACTTTAAACTAATATGTTTTGCAATATTTCCCACTGTCTTTCCTAGATGGAGAGTTCAGAAATAATAATAATACAAAAAAGACACATTTTTAATTAGTTTGACACGTCATGATTGGATCCAGGCTAAAACTTTGCTCAGGATTTGTACCCGGACACATTGCATAAATGGAGTGAAGTTCAGGCTAGGTATTTATGTCCCTGAGTTTCAGAGGTGTTAGTCAGACTCCTTTTCTGATTTTAATTAAATTGACATGAGAAATTTCAGGGAGGGGGTTGGGAGCCACTATTTAAAGAGCTGTTTTAATCTGTGTTTCCAAGGCATTCTCTATCCTAGCCTGGTCTCATGCAGAGATAAAACCACTGAATTGCTAAATACAAATATTTGTGGGCTTTCAAGATTCTTTGCTTTTTAGCCCAAACCTAACAGGAGAGAAAGCTAAGCAGTGAGTTTGCAAGATTTTCTTTTTTCCTTTCTTTTTCCACCCCAAAAAATGTAAAGACTCATCTGTAAGAATCTACCCACAGCTAATGTTTCTGAAAAGCAGATCTGAGTGAGTCATGCAAAAAAAATTACTCCTCATGCCAAAATTAGGTAGCTGAGTTCCACAACACCCAGGTCTTCTAACCCAAATTTATTTCCCTTCAGCCCATTTCCCACCGTGTCCCTCCACATTCCTCCAAGCCACCAAAGTGCTCACTGCAGCTGCATATAACATCCCTTCAGTGTCTCCTAGAGACATGAATATTTCCCAAGGAATCACCATAGCAGATCTCATGTCTCCCTCACCCCGTCCCAGCATAATGAGAACAAAAAGCAATCGTTCACAGATCATTGTTGCCCACGGTCGTCCTTACTCATCATGAGAGCCCCAGTGGTCAGCAAACAGCTGGATGTAAGTGAGAACAGCTCTGGGGAGCTTTGACTTCCATCCAAGGCTGGGTTTATCCCTGCCTTGCCAAAGGGAAAACATAGGCGTGGTTTAAAGCACAACTCAGCTGGGCTCAAGAGTTGGCCAAAGTCTCCGTTGGGGTTGCATGGGGGGAGTAAGGAGTCTAAACCAGGGTGTTTACAGGCTCCTCTGCTCCAAAGCTCCTCGTGGTGTAACTGGAGCAAGCACAAGGAGCAGATATCACTTCCTATGTGCCAATTAGCAGTGATCTCCCTGCTGTAATGTACACAGCCCTCTTGCCGCACAGAAAGGCAGTGCCTTGTGGGGCCTGTTAAATTTACCCATTCTCATGACATTTTGCCCCTTTTTACAGAAATCAGCTTCCAGACACTAAAACAAAGGGCATTTAAATTCTTGCCTATACTACTTGTTGGCTCTGCTAGCAATGTCAGCTGATCCTACGTTCATGCTCAAGTTTGGGTTTGTCTGCGAACAATGATTTAGTGACACCAGGTGGCACCACGAGGGGCTGGCACCAGGAAAAGGGCACGCTGGGAGGATGCTGGCCCATGGAATCTCTCTACATGCCCAGTGCACAGGGAAAGTTACACATGTAAAAATAATGTCATGATCATAAAATACATGGAAATCAAGCAGGTTTCTTCAGTGTCATCCTTTGGTTCTGGTTCCCACCTCCTCTCTCTCAGAACGGCTCCCTGCTATTTGTTCAGAGGAGGTTCACAATTCCATCTTTGACAACAGTACACTCACTTCATAAAATCCTGTTCCCCACTGCCTGTTACAGCTCTCTTACCTCCCTGACAGCATCTCCCAGTGCAGATCCAGCTGCCAACTTAACCTCCATAAAAATAAGCTTTGACTTCTTCTCCAACCTTCCCATCAGCTCAATTTCCTCCATCATTGTGAATGATTCCTCCACCTTCCCATCAAGTCCTCAAGCCCATAAAATAAGCACAATGGCCACACTCTGCAGGTCATGCCCTTTGCCTCTCACCTCCATTTTCAGAACATTTGAAGATTTAATCCTTCTTGCCTAGATCTTATTTAAGACTGTATCATCTTGGGGAATGTCTACACAGAAGGGTAGTGTTAGGCCAGCATTGACTCCAAGGCAGATGGGCACAAGCCAGCTGTAGCCTGAAAACCATGCAATGGCATTACAGGGATGCTATGCCCAAACTCACATGGCCTCCTGAGAGGCCTGAGAAACACATGTTCACTCCTGACCAGTCGCCTGTTAGAGCTTTTCCTTTAGCCTTGACACCAGTTGCATCGGTGTAGCTCTCACTGTTCACCTCCACTCAAAATATTGCTATTGGTGATCCTGGCGTGTTCCTGCAGCCACAGCATCACCCTCTACCTCCTATTCCTCCTCTTCATCAGGCGTGAATAACTTCCTGCACCTATCGTGCCTGCTGTCCTCTGACATAGAATGCAGGAAGGAGCCACTGAAAATATCTGTCCTTTCCACCACCCCCAAAGGAAATATGGGACCAACTTGGAAAGCATGAAATTAATCATCAGTTTTATAGCCGCCTTCTTGCTGCTTTGGCCCTCACAACCATGGAGAATTCTGGCTCTTTCACTAAAGTGAAAGACAGAAGAATTTGGAGCAGATTGCTGTTTCAAGGTTTTTCAAGTTTTGGTTAATTTAGGAAGATTTTTTTTTATTATTCTTTTACTATTATTATTCATTTTTCATTCTTTTTTTAATTTTTTTTATTTATTCTTTTAATATTATTAACCATAACACTGAAGTATGCATATAACATACAAGCACCCACTGAAACTGTTAAACTGCAGTTTCCGAGGCTGCTTAGGTTAAACAACTCACTGGACCGCCTCAGTAACCAGCATGGAAATTAAAACCAAGGGGAAGTTTCAGTAGTCCCTTCATTTTCTTTTCGAAGGATTAATGGCAACTGCTTTATTTGCTTATGAAGAGCTCCCACGTCTCTCAAAATTGCTGAGAAGAGTAGAGTTTCTTTTTCTTACTCCCGCCTCCCTTCCCTTTCCAGCAGGAGCGCACACATCGGGCTAAGCAGGGGCTATCGCTGGATCTGCCTTTGCAGTATCAAGTTGCAGCGAGTTTGCAGCTTGGCTGCAAGTTCAAGCTGGAACCAGATGACTTACTTCACTACAGTTTCTCATGACATCCCGGTAATTAATGTCCCAGATCTCACTCCATCTCCTCTCTGAGGAGAGCAGCTCTTATTTAATTGCCTCATAATATATACTCAAAATGAATACTTGCCTAATTGTCCCTAGACAGATGCTTGGATGAAAGCCTGTGAGAAAGCATATAGGCTGTAACACTGAATAAAGGCCCACATAGCACAATAAAGCAAAAACTTACAACTCCTTGTTACTCTCTAATCCCATGAAAACAATAAATTTATTTTTAAGATCCTCGAGTAACAAATTAAGAATAAAATTTTGCTATATGCTCTGTTTCCTTACCCCTTCAGCTATACAGAATAAGATCTTGAGGCAGATTTCTTTAATGCAACAGCTTAAACAGGAAGGGATAAATTTTCAAAGCACAGTATGATGCTTGAGCCGTGCTACTGCAGTTTGTGGGACAGCATTGTCATTTAAAGGTTTTAACAAGCCAGTTAAAGAGCAAATGCCCCAAGTGAGGTGAGTTACTAGAGATTTGATATCTGCAGCAACAGTAGTATTTTATGAATAACCTGTGGCTATTGTGCCACCAGTGTGGCCACAATGTACAAATAAAGAATACGACTGTGGAACTCACACTGTAAATGAAAACCTTGTGAACACAAAAGGTTACATTCAGCCATTCAATATTCAGTAGAGTTCAAAACTATTCAAGTGTACTTGACATCACTGGTTCTAAGCATTATCCAGGCTCAAAGATTCAAGACCTTCCTCTTCCTCCAATTAATAAGTTCATCAGGGTTATAAGATTAGTTATTTCTAGCTATCTTAATTTATTCCAATTGCTAATGTTGCTTCTGTCATTTCTGTGCTACAAAGGATCCTTCTGGACTGACGTCTCTCTGCCTTTAAGACTGGACCTTCTGTCAATTGTGTGCAAAACATGGACCCAAGTCCATCGCTGTCCCCTACTGTGTATTTTTGCAGTTGTGGGCAGAAACTTGTATTAAAACACCTAATCTAAAATGCAGGATCATGCTAAAGACCATGATTAACTGCTGACTAATGTTTTTACCCAAGTAAGAAAAAATCACATTTTCATTTCAAATCTTTGAATACTTTTTTTCCTAACAGAACACCTGAATTCTTCACTTTAAATACCTGCTTGCTTATATTTTTGGGATGAGGGTGTTACATTAAATACTAGCAAAACTGCTGTTTAAGCTGAAACAAATTTCATTTTTCATTTCACTTGAAATATTCAAATATATCCAGGCCAGCTCAGACCCCCCGCACCCCAACAACAACAAAAAAATAATCAAGTTTGCAGCTTCTCAGCCCATCTACAGAAATGAAAGTCAACTATTCTCACAGTTCTTTGCAGCAAAACCTGGCCTGAATTGTAATCCCATCTCACAGCCGTGTGTCATATTGAGACTTCAGGACACACACGAAATAATAAGTTTTCCCTAGCTGATCCCTTCAAGTCATCAGATGGATGATGCAGCTCAGCACAACAGATCATAGAATCATAGAATCATAGAACCATAGGGTTGGAAGGGACCTCTGGAGATCATCTAGTCCAACCCCCCTGCCAGAGCAGGGTCACCCAGAGCAGGTTACACAGGAACACGTCCAGGCGGGTTTTGAATGTCTCCAGAGATGGAGACTCCACCACCTCTCTGGGCAGCCTGTTCCAGTGCTCTGCCACCCTCAGGGTAAAGAAGTTCCTCCTCATGTTTAGGTGGAACTTCTTGTGCTCAAGTTTGTGCCCATTGCCTCTTGTCCTGTCCCCGGGCACTACTGAAAAGAGCCTGGTCCCATCCTCCTGACACCCACCCTTTAAGTATTTATAAGTGTTGATAAGATCCCCCCTCAGCCGTCTTTTTTCCAGACTGAAGAGACCCAAATCCCTCAGCCTTTCCTCATAAGAGAGGTGTTCCAGTCCCCTAATCATCTTGGTAGCCCTCTGCTGCACCCTTTCCAGCAGTTCCCTGTCCTTCTGGAACCGGGGAGCCCAGAACTGGACACAGTACTCCAGGTGTGGCCTCACCAAGGCAGAGTAGAGGGGGAGGATGACCTCCCTTGACCTGCTGGCCACACCCTTTTTGATGCACCCCAGGATGCCATTGGCCTTCTTGGCCACAAGGGCACATTGCTGGCTCATGGTCATCCTGTTGTCCACCAGGACTCCCAGATCTCTTTCCACAGAGCTGCTCTCCAGCAGGTCAGCCCCCAACCTGTACTGGTGCATGGGGTTGTTCCTCCCCAGGTGCAGCACCCTACACTTGCCCTTGTTGAATTTCATAAGGTTTCTCTCTGCCCAGATCTCCAACCTGTCCAGGTCTCTCTGTATGGCAGCACAGCCCTCCGGTGTGTCAGCCGCCCCCCCCAGCTTTGTGTCATCAGCAAACTTGCTGAGGATGCACTCTATCCCCTCATCCAGGTCATTGATGAATATATTGAAGAGGACTGGACCCAGTACTGACCCCTGGGGAACACCACTCGTCACTGGTCTCCAACTAGATTCTGTGCCCCTAATCACAACCCTCTGAGCTCTATCTTTCAGCCAGTTTTCTATCCACCTTACTGTCCATTCATCTAACCCACACTTCCTAAGCTTCCCTATGAGGATGCTGTGGGAGACCGTGTCAAACGCTTTGCTTAAGTCAAGATAGACCACATCTACCGCCCTCCCCTCATCTATCCATCCAGTCATGCCATCGTAGAAGGCTATCAGATTAGTCAGACATGATTTCCCCTTGGTGAATCCATGCTGAGTACTTCTGATAGCTTTCTTTTCCTCCACGTGCCTTGAGATGACGCCCAGAACAAGCTGTTCCATCATCTTTCCAGGGATGGAGGTGAGGCTGACCGGCCTGTAGTTCCCCGGCTCCTCCTTCTCACCTTTTTTGAAGACTGGGGTGACATTGGCTTTCCTCCAGTCCTCAGGCACCTCACCTGTTCTCCAGGACCTTTCAAAGATGATGGAGAGCGGCCCAGCAATGACTTCTGCCAGCTCCCTCAGCACTCTCGGGTGCATCCCATCGGGGCCCATGGACTTGTGAATATCTAAATGATCTAATTGATCCCTCACTTGCTCCTCCTCAACCCAAGGGAAGTCTTCTTCCTTCCCCGTTACTTTATTCAATGCCTGGGACTTCTGAGGGCTGGGCCGAGCAGAAAAGACCGAAGCAAAGAAGGCATTCAGTAACTCTGCCTTCTCCGCATCCTCCGTCACCATGACTCCTGTCTCATTCAACAGTGGGCCCACAACTTCTTTGGTCTTCCTTTTGCTTCCAATATACTTGTAGAAGCTCTTTTTGTTGTGCTTAACATCCCTAGCCAGGGATGATTCATAGAAATGATTCATAGAAATGGACAGAGTTTGGTTGTACTCTTCCAAGTCTACAACTATGGACAAGTGTAGACAACAGGAAAACCCAGAATCAGCCCAAATCTTGATACATGGTCCAGATTCCAGTTTTGACAGTTTGCACACTTGTAGACTCTGCTGAAGTCGAGAGATGACATGCCCAATTTGCCAAAGGGCAGCAGCTTTGGGTGCTGCTACAGTGCAGAAATTGGACTCTCTTAAACTGAATTCACTACAAATGTCTCATAATACTCTATTCTAACAGGTTTGTTGGGTTTTTTTCTGTTTAAACTGCGTGAGAATCTTATGAATTCCCGTATCATACAGTCGAAATAAATCTGTTAAAAGGTAAGGTTTTTTTAGTGTGCCCTTGGTAACTTTTCAAGGAATAAACTTTGTGCATAATATTTAACAAGAAAACAAAACTACTTGGCCAAGCAATCTTTTTAAAATGGAGTAAAACTCATAAATTAAAAGATTTGTTGGTAATTCAAATGGCAGAAATATTATCCTGTCTGCAGTCTGTTATGAGATTTTACATATGTTGTGTTGGGAGTCAAACGAATTTAAAGAACAGAGTGTGTAACTTCATTTACTTCAAAATGCAGTTCATGCAGAGTACACATGTGATACGCACTTACTGTGATGTTAAATGCTAGAAAAGAGCTGTTTCTGTAACTTGGAAAGGTATGAGGAGTTCTCCTCCCCCCAGAAATGAAGACTTTGGCAGACATTTATATTGTCGTTTTTTCTACATATGCTGGGAGCTCACAAGAAAACCCCAACAATTCCCTCAACAAGGAATTCAAAACAATATGCAAATTCTTAAACTTTACTTCATAAATGTTAACATCCTGATGTGAACAAAAAGATGCTGAGCAACATGGACAGAAGAACACAGATGTTTTTATTTCTGAATATGGGAGATATGTTTGACTGTGAGTCCATAACACTGGTCTGTCTCTGTGCTACCCTTATCCCAGCATCAGATCACCACCTCATCAAAAAATTGCTATTGAAATGTACTTATTTTAAAGAAAATGGCATGACCGTGGAAGAGTCCCTTCCAGATCAAACCAATCTGGACATTCTTTATTTTGTGTCTGGAACACTATAGTTTTAGAGCGTTCCCTGAAACATCAATTCCCTATAGGAATTTCCTATAGGAAAAATTATTTTGCATTGTAAATCACTAGAACAATGTGGAGTGAGAAAACTTCAGATCCTTATATTGATAGTTTGACAATTAAGATACTGCTAGCAATCATTGCAGGGGAAAAAAAAAAAAAAAAAGAGAAATTAAGATTCAAAAGGAGTGATGAAATCTTGGCTTTGCTGAAATGCATGGAAAGTTGTACATGAATGCAACCTTAGACCACCATAAAGTCACTTTTAATTTTAATGTCACTTTCCTGAACACTAATTATGATATTGGTTTTGATTTCATTAAAATCTAGTATCAAAATTCCAATTCTTCAAGAAAAATAAAAGGCGATTTTATTTGAAGTCATCTGTCAACCTGTTAAGAAACAAAGAAAACAGAATGTTTAATCTCTTAGCAAATAGCAGCGACTGTAGGGTTGTGTACTCTGGAAAAATACTGTTGCAAAGTCAGTTGCTACAAACTCGCTAACCTTGCAAATTAGGGGGGGAAAAAGTGTCTTCTAGATGAAAGAAGAGGGATTTTGCAAAGATGCTGGCTGCTTGGTCTTCCGTGCTGCTATGTCTGATCATAGAGGGAGAGGTGGTGGAGGGAGTGTTATTTTTTTAATGAGTTGCCTGGAAGCAGAATTATTTAGGTAATCTAAATCACCTAAACTGTCATTTAGACTTTAATTCAGATTTGTCCATTCTGAAGTTATCTAAAAGATCTTATACAATTAAATTAAAAGCTTTTAATTAAAAAGACAGCTTAGGTATGCTAACCATTTTCTAACTCTCTCTCCTGAAACATGTAGGTTCTGTCAACTTTCTTCTCCACAGCAAGAGCTCCTTCTCCCTTTTATTTGATGTGTGCTGCTGAAGTCAGTTAGCTGTTAGGGACGCAGTTGAGGAGTTCTGCACACAGACCCTCAAATAAATCAGGAGAAATTCCACTGCCGCTATTTGAGATGCACCTCCAGTAGAATAACAGCAAGACAGTCCAGGAGTTGGGGGACTTCTGCAATCTATCACAAGGTAAAATAAACGCCACTGGATCCTGAAGCAGTTTCAGCTCTCTGAAGAGGGTGGAACTGGAGACATTAGAGTTGCGGTTGTTCTGGCACTGCTTCTCTGTTAAACTAAACTATCTACAATGCACAGTAGTAAGCTGCAGACATTACAGATCCCTAAAGATCTTTCTTAAAATAAAATTCCATAGCAAACACAAATCATTTGTTTCACAACACCCATGCTCCAACACAATTTAATCTGGAACATTCTACAACTTTTCCTTCATTTTCCACTTTAAAGCATCCAGTTTGGAAATTCTTTCCCTGCTTCCTTTATCATTGCACTCCAATCTTTATGCACAGTTGAGGAACCCTATCTTTTGCCAGTAATCCATACATTCTGCCAAAAGGAAATGCCTTCTGACCCTGACGTGGAGAGACTTTGCAATCAGCCTTTCTATGGGCCACCACGACCAACCAGGCTTTCTATGTGCCATCAACATACTACAAAACCCGCACACTATTCCCATTCCAACACGATGGGTTTTCATCGCTATGCAGCTTTGAATTAAGTCTACCTAAAATAACTCTGCTTGTTTTCACACTATATAGAAAGTTAATATTTCATTTGGAAAACAATCTATCTTCTCTTTTTGAAAATGCTTACGATGTTGCATATCCCACAGCTTTCTGATGGACCCCAATATCAATGTCATAAAACAAAGTTAAAAATACTTTGAGTGAAATTGTCTTAATTTTTCCATTCAATATATATTTAATGTTCCAATGGATGATTTTTCACAGGAGATACCAGACAAAGTCCAGGAATAACTGTGAGAGAAGCAGATGCTATGCTACAAATGCACTACATTTGTCAGTAAAGAGCTTTTCAAGAACGTCTTTGAAGAAGGAACTCAAGAATGGCAGAAAGAGTCAGAAGAAGAGAAAAAAAAAAACAAATATAAAAAGTTGCAAAATTACTTCAATTTGTTGAGATGAAGGAACAGTATGAAGAAATTCAGAGGATTTGAAAAAGCTACAGCTATACATCAACCTGGCAGATGAAAGACATGCAAAACAATACGTATTGCAAGAAATAATGTCTTCTACAGTAAGAAAACCATTCATAAAAAGTTCTGGTGACACTATGGAGAGATCCGTGCAAGTATCTTTTGAAATGTGCAGGGACAGATGTGGTTTATAAGGATATATAAAGCATATGTGCATAAAATAATACCAAAGGGTTATGGAGTCACTCAGTAAATCAGTGGGATACTCGTCTACAACTCTGGCTACTGTAAAAGACATGCTGTAACAATAGAAGGGTCTCAAAAGAATGGCAAAACAACATGAAAAGGCTTCCATAAGAAAAGAAACTGGAAATATCTGGCATAATTATTTCACAGAGGATACTCAGAAGAAGAGAAATGATACACACATTTCAAGACTACAGTGACTGAAAAAGTCATTGCTTCGTGATTTCTCAAAATAATTACAAAAACAAGAGACTATTCAATGACCTGACAGCAACTAATTAAAGGCTAAAATACATTCTTTTATACACTATAATAATAAAGCTGTGAAATTCATTGTCACAGGGTAGCATTGCAGCCCAAAACATACCACATGTCCAAAACAGATAGGACTTCCTATAAATAATATGATCATCTCAGCTGATAAGCATTAAGCCACTGGCTTCACAAAGTCCCTTCCTCATCAAAGGCAGCTTGAGTTAGCTGAAGAAAAAATGCCATTACTGAAATTTCTCGCTGTTCTTTTGAATCACTTGGTAGTGACCACTGTCAGCAGCAACATCAGCGATGTATAAGCTACCACCACCCTGCTGATTTGTGCTTGATGACACAGATGAACCCATGATGCTAGTCCTACAAAGCTGCTAATAGACTTCTCAGAGCATCCCTGGTGTCCTCACTTTTACAAGAAAAATTATCAACTGGTACCATGCCAGACCATCCAGCGAAGGGTGGTCCACAACATCTTTCTTCAGCCGTGTCCAGCCACAGCCATTAACTCCCACCAGAGCCCACGCCACGCGAGGGACACAGCTCAGGGCAACCGCTGTCACTCTTTCCTACCCCTCCTTTCCACAAAGCACTGCAAATTTTGAATTAAAACTCGAATATTTTCACTGTCTACAACCTTAGTCCCGAAGCCAAAAATCATGACTCTGAATCAGAACCACTTTTACAACATTTTTAATTGGGCCCACAGCTAATTGTGTATCCCTACATGAACGACATAAGCACTTAATGTTAGATGAATGGTTAAGAACACAACTGAACCCAGGTCTTCTTCATTACAATTTTCCAGGCAAAATATCATTTTTATTACACATTATAATGAATATGATAATGAAAACATCTGTCTTCAGAGTTAGAATTAAAGACAATAAGTATTGATGCTCTGCATTCACCACAGCCAAGTGAATAATTTATAATGAGTTCTATAGGTGGAAAGGAATTTGAGTAATAAAATTTTTAGATTAATCAATTTATCCTCATTTTGTGTGTAAGAATTTGAAGCTACCCAAATCTTAAGATCTGCAATTATATAATAAATCATAATTAGTCTGTCTTTTTTTTTTTTTTTTTTTTTTTGCAATACTGAACTGAAGATTGGTTGCAAGTGTGCGGTTTGATTCTTCAGAAAATCAGTACCAAAATCTAAGCCAAATTTATTTTACTGGACATGCATATCTCACGATATTACATGTGTTTACTAGTGAAAAAATATTTCAAAAATATATGCCAGCAATTTGATCCTAGAAAACTCTTATTTATGCATTCAAATGTTACTTTACATGGACCTTCTCATAAACTGATTTCAAATTCACTGGTTTGGCAACATGACTTGCCAATGTATTTATTCAGCAGAAAAGTTGAGCAAATGAGTGCAATATATTCTCAAAGAAAATTCATTTTCCACTAAAGCAAACACGCCAGAGAAAATGTTGCTGTATTCACCCACGTGATATTGAGCTGTCACCAAAATTGTATAATTGCACAAAGTCTTGTCCAAGTGACCTCCCATTGGGAAATGCATCTTTCCATACTAATGAAGTTCAACACAAAGTGTAACTTAGGCATTTGCATGTTAATGGAGCTTTGTACATGAGACTGTTTATTCAGCATGCGAGAAATACTGAAAAGAAGGTGTTAACAGAAACCTTTAGCCAGAATAAGACAGGGTTAATTAGGACATATGGAATGGGATCTGAGTAACAAAAGACATTAAAATTAACCCTGTTTATCCAGCTGTAGCAGGACAAGGGAGGGGGTGGGGGAAATCCCCTATTTGACCCACACAAAGACCTTTTCTGCTATAGGATTCAAGGGCAATATTTTCCCACTGACAGAGCTCCACTGGTGGCTGGGGCATTTGCATGGATAAGGCAATGTGTATCCATCAGCTCTTTCATCCCTTGTCTAACTCCTCCCAAAAACTAAGAGAGTGCCGAAATGCCACTGCTGGGCAGAAACACTTCTGGCAAGGCGAAAAACCTCTATCTATAAAAGTAGCAGCATGATATTTTTGGCAAAACAATATGAGGTTCAGGCCAAATCTATCAATATATGCCCTGATCTGCGCATTTGACAGACACATTTAATGTTAAACCACGTGGGTAGACCCCATTAACATTCAGGGACTCTAGTTAAGAGTCTACATCTATGCATGGGCCTTCCAAGAGATTGGGGACAAGATAGTTGGAGGGCTATTATGATCAACTTAATGCCAAAGTGAGAGGAAAAGCAAAATAAAATTAAGAATAGGATGTCAGAGTCTTGTCACGGAGTGTATCACAGTTTGACAACTCTATGTATGTTTTTCAGACTCTGTGGTATATCTTTGTTTCAGGACAGGATGTAAAAACAACTTTTTCTTTCCTTTTCAATAGGCCATGCATGATGACTTTTTTCTTATTTGATTTTTTTTTTCCTAAGGATTTTAAATATATTGCTCCTTGCTAATTTCTGTGGATAATGATTTCACCCCAGGATCACAGAAAGAATATTTGGCCAGTATTTCCGCTACCTTAATTCTCAGATGTTGCTACTCTCTTTTCTCACAAGTCGATAATTGATTACTGTAATCCAGACATGAACAGAGGAGTTTGTTTCTCCTTAGTTTGGTGTTTCATACTTGCATTTCAGACCTGGAAAAGGTTTTTTTCCTGCCCAAAAGCTTATTTCTTTTCATACTTTACCAGTTGCTATAACAAAGGCTATAGCTCCTCCCTATAAACTTTTTATTTCTAATCCTAGACCTTCACACCCACAACAATACTTTTACTACCATATTTCAAAGCAGATTTTAAAAGTGCATGTTAAATTCCTGTTACTAACAGAATACGGATGCTTTGTTTATCACTCTGTGCATCTGAAAAGGCGCTCTTTTTCATAAATTGAGTTTTATTTTCTCTTGCCTTTTTATTCTTGTATGTGCCAATAAATTTGTATTTTATTCAGTGTAAGCAGAACTGCATTTGACTGATTGATATGAAGCCTCTGCTAGCTCAGCAGCAATGTATCTGTCATTCTGAAGGAAGCAAGAAGACAGAAGTGACAGCCAGCATGTAGGACAAGGATACTGAAAGAGCTGCTGTCTTCCTTGAGCATAATGGCACTGAAACGTAAAAGCAGAAAAAAACAAAAAAAAAAACTGAACTGAAACATCAAACAGTCACAAACATCTCTCTTCTCAGCGTAGAAGCACTTGCTGTGTTGTTCCACTTCAAAAATTAAAAATTCTGCAATGCAACAGCGAAATCCTGTTAGGAATGAACAAAGCAGTGAAGATGCTGCTCCTGACCCTGCTTTGCACAAAGAGAGGCTGCAAGGCACTGCACTGGGATGCAAGGACTGACTGTGGTGTCCTCCATCAGGAAAACTGCTATTATCCCCGCACAGAATATTTTCTGGGCTCAGGTCTATTGAAACTTAACTGTGCTGAACCAGCTGGGATCACATTTACACTGAAGAAATCTACATGACAATGAATTGTTACCATGTTATTGTTATGACTATTATACCAGTGTAGAGAATCAGTGGCTAAAATGTGGAAAAGAACGTCTCTCCATTACTGAAAACTGCCTGTGTTTCACGGTGGGTAGGATGAAAGAGGCAGAAATGGGATAGAATAACTAAAAGGAATAACGCTCAGCCAGACTCCCACGTATGCACTGCCGCTTATGCAAAACAGACCGAAAGCTGTCTTCAGCACAGCACTACCTACCAGCCACTATTTACATGGCAACTACTTCAGAGGAACCAGAAGCCCCACTCTTTTTAGAAAACCTTCTGTTCTTCTAAGAACGAAAGGCATCTGTCATATGCTTCTCATGATGGTGGGTGCCTCAGCTTATTACCGGCAGGAGAACAAAGGAGGCATTTTGCCCCAAGAATGAAGCAACAATAAACTTGCTCCCATTTCTTCCTCTGTGAGGGGGCACGTTTCTTTTTGATCTAACGAGCATAACACCAACATGAGCGAACCTCGTTCTAAACTCTTGCAACCCTAAGGCGTGTGACTACTTGAACATCAAGAATTATGGCAACATTTGTGGGGAGCTCATAACTTTAGGACTGCGGTGATTTATCGGCAGCACTGACAGTTGCCTGGGTTGCTTGCCATGATACAGGCCAGTTGCATTCATGATAGATAGAGGTCATTGAGGGGGAGTGGAATAGGTCCTGTCATATATCCTTCATCAGGTTTTCATTTGTCTGTGAGTTAGGGTTGTGGTAGCAGTGGGAAACGGGTCTCATCTGAATGTTTATTTTTCTAGCCTGAAGGGCTCTGTTCATTAAACATGCATGTGTTCAATACCTGAAAAGGAGACAGCAGCATGAGGGATTTGTGACTCAACTCACTGACCTGTACTGCCAGTCAAATTTCAAATAAAGTAAAATTTAGAGCTTGGAAGTTTAAAAAAAAAAAAAAAAAGGAAAAAAAAAAAAAGAAAGAAAAAAACAAATACTAGATAGACCACTACAGGTTTTTGAACAGTCATGTGGACAAGTCTTTGAAATCACTGTGCCCACTACATGTGTACACTATGCCACATAGTTTACTTCTCCCAGCCCACTACTGAGTCTGTGGGCTTTGTTCAGCACCACAACAACAGCCAGGAGTCCTTCCAAGAATGGATCCAGAGTACACCTCCACAGAAAATGTCAACAATGCTACACAGGATTTGCAAAATTCGGTCTTCCACTTGCATGCTTCTGGTGGATGGATTAGTTGATTTGCTCCTCTGCCTCACACTCACACACAAATAGGTACAAATGGTACCAGTCAAACATCTTGAATGCGAGATCATGCCGAAAATTCAGGACTCTTAATTTCTAAAATGCCATTCCTTCCAGGGCTAACTAAATACATTTTATCATCTAAAGGGCATTTTCTAAAAAGAGATAACCTCAAAAGCTGTAACCTTTCAACTTAATCTGTTCTTTTATCTATTCAGCGAATCCGCCATCCCAGAAATGCACAAAGCAAGTGTGAAGATGGTACTTATAGCTCTATATTCTCTAAACCAGCCTGGGAAAAACAAATAAACTTAGGAATCATGAAAACGGTGTGCAGTCACCAGAGGCTCCAGCACTGCAGCCCACAACTTGGAAACCAGAAGTAAACGCAAAAGGTTTCACCACAGTAGACAGTATGGATTTTGTATTTCATACGTTTATCTGTGTGCGTGTACATACGCATGTGTGTGATGAACTTTCTGCAACCGGAGCCAGCAGAGAGGTGCTGTTACCTCCCGGTGAGGGGCAGGCTGTTGTTTTTGCAGAGACAAACCCTCAGTCCGCACGCTGCTGCTGCAATAATCAAGTGAAACCCTTCTGATGGCACATACAGCTGGAGAATAATCATTAAAACATCAGCCCACATCTAACGTTTATCCATGTGGCTTTGCTCCTTCTTGGGCTTCTGTCAGGGTAACGAGAACTCATTAAAATCAATCCCTCTTCCACGCATCTCTAATAACAACCCAGTGCTCCACACAGGCCAGGTGTGTTTCGCTCAACGTTAATGATTCGGACTGAGGCTGAGTAGAGGGGATGGTGATCTCCCATTAGCACCATCTGATGCAGATACGAGATGGTGAAGCTACCCCTCTTTTTGCACTGGTATTATCCAAACTTGCCTGTGCTTTCTGCAATGTGATGGATGTTTCCCCCAAAGGACCTCACAGACTGTTGCCATCGCTGTTGTGATGTCAGTGGCTGATGCTCCCCCGAGAGCTTACTGAGACACCGGAGCCCCTGAGGAGCAGGTGGGTCTCCTCCCGCATACATGGAGGCAAAGCTAGAGCATCTCTCCTGAAATCAATTGAGCTTCATCTGTGCCCATGGAGATATCACCCATTTTCACCCTAACTCAGGGATTTCTTTTTGCTACATAATTAGGCAACCGGGGAAATATGAAAACAAAAGCAGTTGGGTATAAGTAGGAATCCTTTAGGTATTGAAGGAGCTAATAAGACCTGAACCTGTTCTTATTTGAATTTTATCAGATAAACAAAAAGGGAAAGAAATGACACACAGCTTAAACATATGCTTCCAATTTTCTCAGAACTAGTAAATGGAAAATACTGCTCTGTCATTTTCATACTTATTCTGCAGTATTTAAGGTTAGAGGTGGGTCACATTTCTGTGGTAACTACTGTGGAAACAAAAATTCATTGTGTTGTAGTCTTATGTTAATTAAAATCTATAGCATAACACCCCCCCTGAACAACAGTTTAAATACATTTTTAGGTATTTACTTCAGATTCAGGATTGAGTCAGTCGTCCAAGTCAACTGCAATCTACAAAGCAAGAGAAAGACAAGTAACAAGTCCCTCAAAGCGAGTTACCTTCCTTAGTTTCCCTGTTATAAGAGAAATGTGAATTAAAATATTCTCTTGTATTTAAAACTTCATTGCTATTAACCACAATGGATATCCAAGGCTTGCCATGCAAGACTTCAATCTTGTTGTCTGTTAGGTAAAGAAATTAACTTATAACAACGTATTCACAGATCTGTTCCACTTTATTTTAGAGAAATCAGAACTGCTGTTAAGGAGTCAATTTTCTTTTGGCTTGTTGGTTTAAGGAGTTTTTTCTTTCTTGAAACAAATGAAAATCACATGCTACAATGCAAATTCACTGTGCTTTATCCAACATCTCTAACATTTTACGCCTTTTAACAGTTGGCCTGATTTCCAGGAGATGTAAAACACCCGCACCTCTCAGTTGGTTCCCCAGCTACTTCTGTTGTCTACTCACCTGCTCGCAAAGTCACACTGCCATACCTCCACTTTCAAAACAGTCAGTGCTGGATGATAGATTTAAGCCTGATGTAACTCTTTGGACTGCGCACTAATGGATACCAGAAATATCGGTGACAACAGAGCAGGCAGAATCTGACTATAATTAAAGCTAGTTATTAAGGATCTTTCCTGTTTCGTTTTTACAAACGTATCCATTAAATCAGATGGAATTTGAGAAATTATGTTGAAAACTTTATGTTTGTGTATTTTTGAGAATTTAGTACTCAGCAGCAGATCCATATGAGACTCATTGCTCTCTTACACAAATTCCTTACTTTTAATTTGCCGTGCTAAGGAATTCTGGAAGCTATTGTAGTTGATAGTTACGGGGATCTGTATGATTTAATGTCTATAATTCAGGTTAGTCTAATCCTCATGCAATGGTATCAGCAGTTATTATACCAGCTTTCATCATTTTTATACACATGAGTTTAGGAAGCTTCTTCTTGCTTCAGTCTGGCAGAGCAAGAAAAACTTTGACTTCAGACTTTCCTGAGAAAGAGCTACACCCTACTAAGGGGAAAGTTTAACATGTCCTTCAGATTTTCACACGGACCTATGAAAGACGTAAGCTTCTGTGGATAAAACAGCTGCCTGATTCTTAACATCTGCCTAATTTTTGACTCTCAATGCCACTATCATGAAAAAGGGAACAGAGAGCACGTCCTGAGAGTGAATTTTGTCTTTGATCTACTCGCTCTGAGGATCTTTCCCCGTTCTTTTGAAAATCTCCTTTGAGACAAGGAGATCTATTATGTATCGTTTACCAAACAGTAAATTCAGTAGTGATGTCACTCAGGAAAAATCCAAACAGCAACTGGCAGTGAGGTTCAAGGAGCTACCCACTTTGCAGTGCCGGACAGCGAGGTGTCCACGTGTGGTTGCTTTGCGTTGCATATTTCATGCATTTCTTATTTCCTAAAGTAGGTGATCATCAGTTTTCAATGGCTTGTTTTGACCTTATTCAGTGGAAAATGAGGTGCTATTTCTGGCATGGTTATGAACCTACTGTTTAGTCCTAAAAGTTTTGCAAGAAAAGGGATAATAAATAGTTATTCACTTCCACTGAATAGCTTTGTAGATTATGTGCTGAGGGCAGTAACAGCTGCTTCTCGTTACCAAAAAGGCCTCCTACCATGTATACTGCTAACACACCGAGCTAAGGTCAAGCTGAGTAGCAGGTTTTTTTCCTCAACATTGTTTAAAAGCTTTTAAATAAAACCATATTAGAAATACAGTCACCTCTGGTAACTCATTTTCAAAACTGAAGTTATAAGAGCTGTAAGGTTTTGAAAAATCTTCTTTGTTTCTGATTTGGAAGGCTTTTTCTTTTCTGTGTTAAAACACTGGGCTGCCTCTATGTTGCTAAACTCTGGAGATTTTTCTGATCGGTTCTTGAAGCCTTTATTCATCTCCTGCTATACTTTTTTTTCCACTTTATTCCACATTTTCTTCACAAAAGCAGTTTCATAATCTGGGTTGATAACTGTTCTGAAAATCGACATGTTGCTATTTTTTCCTGCAACACACACAGTAGGGTTTGCCCATTCCCACCCTAGTGAAGTACAGACTGAGCTCCAGATCTGCTCCTGCTCAGTGGAGGCATCCTCAGAAAGCAGAGCTGACCCAAGTAGAGATGCTTAAAAAAACTGCCAATTAGTACCACTAATAAACCATGATATACTTCTTCCCAGGTCAAAATGCACTTAGTACAGATATGGTACTCAAAGGTGTGTGTTTTTTCCCCACTTGTTCCAAGCTGCATTTCAAATGGCAGTAAGGAATAACAGTTTGTATTCATAAAGCAGCAAACATTTAGATATAATCACTACCTGACCCCACAATGATGTTGCAATGCTGTGGGAAAAAATAGCCATATACCATCACGAAACCTTTTCACTCCTTATTTTTCTGCATTTCAGTTTTGAAACTGCCAGACCTTCCACCCTGCCCCAAATCTACATAATTAGTGGCATAAAGCTGAAAAAAACCAGACAAGTTTTACAAAGTATATGCCACACTATTTCTTTTTAGATCACCAGATCTTATACATTTTCAAAGCTGACTTGGTGTTTACTCGCAGAATTGGCTTCTGCTGGAAGAGATGACTACGGTAAAGAGACATGGATGGATCTGCCTCTGCCCATGGAGGCATTTGAAAAAGAACCTCTTTCACTTCTGGGCAGCTCCGTTCCCAGCAATACCACACGTTTTGTGTTCAGTGTTAAGCAGCTCAGTGCTTTTGGTAAATACGTTTTTTGGTTAAAAATAAAATAAATAAAATAAAATACCACAAGTAACTTTCACACGGTGTAAAGAAGTTTAACCAAGTTGCTGATCACGGCACAGCAGCTGGTACAAAGTCTCACAGCCAGCTGCCCGGCATCTGTCATGTGCTGAAATGTCACAGCATCCCAACACAACAGAAATAGTAAAGCAGAGAAGATTCCTACTACATTACTGGGTTCTCAAGTCTTTTGCAGCTCCAATAACTTATACAGGACTTTCAGCAGTTATCAGCATGTTTTTTATTTGAGTTCAAATCATTCTAAATACAGCCCAAAATTGTTTAGTTCACCCAGCCGTGACTAGGCAGGAAGATTATCGTAAAGGATTAGATACCGAACAAAGGAAAGAAAGAGAGTAATATGTTCTACTAAAACAAATGAAACTCAGAAAAAAATTAAAACCTGACATGTTAGGGAAGACCTCTCAGAAAGTCAAACTTGGAAGCCAACGCAGACAACAGAAAGTAAAGGTGACTGAGAGCATCCATGCTTTTTTAACATTATGAAATATTTTTTAACAAGAACTGAACAAAGAAAACTATCTTCCATTTTGGTTGTCAAATCTTGTTTGCAATAACCCTCACTCTAATGAAAAAAATGTGTGGTATAGTGTTTTTAATGGCAGAAGTCAAGATTGACTTTAAAGTTCTCTGGTATTGGCTTGGTAGTCTTCACTGTAAATCCCTGTTATTCATCTCTGCCATCACCACAGATGGAAAGATGCACCAAAGTCTCCATCCTTCAAAGTAGACTGTAGCAAGGAGGAGCCTCTTGTAGAGGTCTGAAGTGATCTCATCATATTCTTTGGCTTCTCCTCATCTCCTGAAACAATTTGTCTCTCTGTGTCACTTACCGCCTTCCTCAGCTTCACCAGTAAGTGTGGTGCACTTGTCTTCAGAGCAGCCACTCGCACCACTGTCAGCAGCATCGGAGAAAGACTAGCAAAATGCAAAGGATAACTGGGAATTCCTCAAGAAGTTCACATTCATGAGTGAAGGTTTGTCCCAGTGAAAACTACTCTGGTTAATAAAGGAGGTGAAAGCAAAATAAGTAATTACACCGAACAGGGCCAACAGATAACATCTACAAAGAGATAGCCACATAATAGAGCTGCATGATGGGTAAAACTAATACATAAATGAATGAAAAGCAGATAGCCAGTAGAATTATGTGGGAGATACTTTAAATAAAATCTTACCTTATGACTATATCCAGTCCCAAATAAGGGTGACGCCTTGTCTATCACAATGCAGGGGGAAAAGATTTCATACCATCTAATTGCAGAATTAGATATTGCAGAATATCTAACACATATTCTGCCATCAACCCCAGAGGACATTAAGAAACAATTGCTCCTTTTAAAACAAAACATTAATAACATCATTGAGAGAATAACTGAGTTCTCTATGTATAGAGAAAATTGCTTTTAACAAAGTTCTGAATTATGGAATTTCAAAGGTCTAGGAAAAAAGGAATATTGTGCTAGAACTTAATAAGCATACACAACATACCATGGGAAATCATAGCCCAGTTAGCATGATCTTGATCTAAACAAAATATTTGAAAGGCTGATATGGGAGGTATTCACTTAGAAAGCAGCAGTGTAGCCAATGTCAATGTGAATCAGATTGATTTTACGGGAAATGTATCTTGCCAGAAAAAAAAAAAAAATCTGTTTATTAAAAAATGAGATTATAAATGTGAATGATAAAGGTAAATATATTTGCATTGTATAAACAGTTGCACTACAACATTTGGCTTACTGCCCTATTCTCAGGGCATGAAAACCTGTTTGTAGTAGCCACAAGTTTACAGCAGCCACACCAATGGTCTTCAAGCGGTTCTGCTGCTTTTCTCTCAGCAGCTAGGTACCTTCCTTCATACCTTTTTTTTCCATTCCACAAGAACATGTTGCAGAATTCATCGCTTGGTATTTCTAATGGCAAAGGCTTGTGATGAATAAAATGCTCAGACCCTTCTGAATCCCTCCTGTGTAATTTATACCTCCTCTAAAAACTTCTGTGTTACCAAAGTAGCCTAAAGAGTTCTTCACATCAAGGGGAACCAGAAAGTGGTTGTGTTTCACTGTTACTGATTTTAACACTCTTTAGGTGAAACTTAAGTCTAATGTTTCTTTCTCCTAGCAGTACAAGCAAAAATTCTCAAATTGTTGACCATAGTCTGTATCTCTTCTGCATCAACTGTTTTTAACTGGAGCATCATTACCTCTGAGACAGGAAAAACAATAACTTTTGTATTTAAAGAATGCTTCAGTAAAACGATCCATATCCTAACAGAGGAAGTTTGGAAATCTATGAAGAGAAAAAACTAAAATAAAAATCTCCATAGTGCATGTATGCACACATGATGTATTTGGTGGAACTTTGTAATCAGAACCAATCTCATTTACCTTATGATGCAATGGACTTCCTCACCCCTGGCTACCCTTGCATCCTACCCCAAAATTAAAGACCCATATATAATTTTCCAGAATCATGAAAAGCCACTAAGAAAGAAAATAATGAAGGATAAAAATACATAGAAATCGAAGCCACAACCCACAGTACAACTCTCAGTAAGTAGTAAGCATGTCAAAATCATGTAAAAAGTGGAGGAAAGGTTTACAACCTTGTTAAGAATTTTCACAGTCCAAATCTTATTTTCTTTTTCCCCTGTGAAACTTCACCAGTAGAAAGGATTCTTCCAAAATTGGTAAGTACAGGCTGGAAAAATCAACTGCACTATGATGAACCAAGATACCATAAATACATCTCTAATCTATGTGGTTTGGAAATGCAATTTAGAAAGAGATTACTAATTAATAATTCTTGTATTCCACAAAGCAAAATGTATTTTTCTCTAAATATCCCTACAGCAGTCCTAATTGCCAGATGTACCACAGCATTCAGTTCATGCAGCACAAGCTATTTATTCCTATTCAATGAACTGTATTGCACTCACGTTTCATGGACTCTCACCAGTCACTGAGTGCCTCTGAATTTCTATGAATTTATTATGGGGAAATGAAATACTAAACATGTAAATATTTATCCAAAGCATGCAAATAATAGAAAATTTTTGAATTTTACAGAACTATTAGACTTTTGGACAAATATTTTTATCAAGTATAATTTTTAGATGGAACAGTTCTAGAATCAAGAATCTTGTTGAAAAATACAGGAAATTGCCATAGTAATTGTTATGTTAATTATAGGTATGTTGTTACAGTCTTTATTCATGGTCCAGATTAATCTGGATTACACACCTTCTTGAAGATCTTCTGATTCTTTGTTTGAACCTGGAAATTATTTTCCTTGAATGTGATGTAGCTCTATTCTGCACCTGTCTGCAACTTCACCAAAAAAAAAAATTCCTAAAATAATATTCTTTGTTGCTCACCTGGTAATTTCATTTTATTTATTCAGTACTTTAATTAACTGTCTCTTCAGACTGTAAAGAGGAATCACAACTCTGGAGATACATATGATGCTGATTTATCTTGGCAAATTGTATTCCAGTTAGAGTTCTGCAGCAGAAAAATGTAGTTAAATGAAGAAGAGTATCAAGAATTCAACTGAAATCAGGCAGACAGAATGATAGAATAGAATCATAGAATTATCTATGTTGGAAGAGACCTTTAAGGTCATCGAGTCCAACCATTAACATAATACTGCCACAACCACCACTTAAACCATGTCCCTCAGATCTTTTAAGTACCTCCAAGGGTGGTGATTCAACCACTTCCCTGGGCAGCCTGTTCCAGTGTTTGATAAACTTCTCTGTGAAGAAATTTTTCGTAATATCCATTCTAAACCTCCCCTGGTGCAACTTAAGGCCATTTCCTCTTGTCCTATCACTTGTTACTTGGGAAAAGAGACCGACCCCCACCTCACTACTCCTTTCAGGTAGTTGTAGAGAGCGATAAGATCTCCCCTCCTTTTATCCAGACAAACAACCCCAGTTCCCTCAGCCACTCCTCATAAGACTTTTTCTCCAGAACCCTCATCAGCTTTGCTGCCCTTCTCTGGACTCACTCCAGCACCAAAATATCTTTCTTGCAGTGAGGGGCCCAAAACTGAACACAGTATTCGAGGTACAACCTCACCAATGCCAAGTAAAGAAGGGCAATCACTTCCCTAGTCCTGCTGGCCACGCTGTTTCTGATACAGGCTAGGATGTTGTTGGCCTTCTTGGCCACCTGGGCACGCTGCTGGCTTATATTCAGCTGCCTGTCGACCAACACCCCCAGGCCCTTTTCTGCCAGGCAGCTCTCCAGCCACTCTTCCCCAAGCCTGTAGCGCTGCATTGGGTGCTTGTGACCCAAGTGCAGGACCCGGCACTTGGCCTTGTTGAACCTCATACCATTGGCTCAGCCCATTGATCCAGCCTGATTTTTCCAGCCTGTACTTACCAATCCAGCCTGATCTTTGCAGGTCCCTCTGCAAAGCCTTTCTACCCTCAAGCAGATGAACACTCCAGTCCTCAAACCTACTGAGGGTACATTCAATCCTCTCATCCAGGTCATTGATAATGACATTAAAGAGCCCCAACACTGAGCCCCGAGGATCACCACTGTGGTAAACTGTGTTGAATGCTTTACTAAAGTCCAGGTAAACAACACCCACAGCTTTTCCTTCCTCCACTAAATAGGTCACTTTATCATAGAAGGAGATCAGGTTAGTCAAGCAGGACTCACCTTTCATAAGCCCATGCTGACTGGGCCTGATTGCCTGGTTGTCTTGCATGTACCGTGTAATGGCACTCAACATGATCTATTCCACAACCTTCCAAGACACCAAGGTCAGACTCACAGGCCTGCAGTTCCCCAGATCTTCTTTCCAGCACTTCTTGTGGATGGGCATCACATTCTTTAACCTCAAGTCAACTGGGAGCTCCCCGGTTAGCCAGGACTGCTGAGAAATGACGGAAAATAGCTTGGTGAGCACATCCGCCAGCTCCCTCCGTACCCTCGGGTGGATCCCATCCAGACCCATCAATCTGTGTGTGTCTAAGTCATGTAGCAGTAACAGGTCACTCACCCTTTCCCCTTGGATTATGGGGGCTTCATTCTGTTTCTCATCCCTGTCTTATAGCTCAGAGGGCTGGGTACTCAGGGAACAACTGGTCCTACTACTAAAGACTGAGGCAAAGACGGCATTAAGTACCTCAGCCTTTTTCTCATCCTTGGTAACTATGTTTGTTCCCCTGTCTAATAAAGGATGGAATAAGGTAAAACTTTGGAAAATGACTGTCTTCCTCTTTTCACTTCTGATCTGAAGATCCACCTTCAGGTTTTAATCCCATGTTAGGAGAAGCAAAAGCCTTTTCCCCTAGTATTCACTAGTTATTTACTAGTCCTTACATTAAAACTGGATTCTGAGATTCAGTTGCACTAGGTGCAAGTCACGAAACAGCACACAAAACAGCACTCCAAGGAACTTCCAAAGGGTCTTTGAGTTGGGTCACCTTGCGTTTTTGCCTACTACTGATTGTGTGCCAAGTTTGCCTCCCATAAACAATGACAACAAATACTGGCAGACGTCGGGGGGGGAGGGAGTTGTTTTTCAGTTGTATGACACCACAAAGAGTACGGAATTCAAAGATTTGCCCATGAACTAACAATTTAAAATCCCATTGCTGTTTTCCATGGCTCAGAATCACTTGCAGCTAGGCATTTCTTTTTGGCAAAATCTGTGTGGTAGCAGTAGCTGTTCTGGCCTGGCATTCAGTACACCAAATGGACCATTTCAAAGGCAATTAAGCAGTTCACTTCAAAAGGGAAACCACATGGTTGCTGAGTAGAGACAGATAGGACTGTGGGAGGAAAATTAGAAAGCATTGCTTCTACGAAGTGCATTTTATGGCCAAACATAAATGTATTTTAACTTCCCAAAAATATTATGTAGAAGTAATGACTGGACCACAGAGCTCAATGCTTGGCAAAGCATTCCCAGATCCGCATGTAAAGTATGCAACCTATCGCCTGGAAAGAACATATGATGTTTTGCTGTTGCAGTGACTTTCCAGATGGCATTTAAACCTAGCTAGCACAGGTGATACTCACCATGCTCCACTCCTGCTGTTAACTACCAGATCAGGAAACACTTCTCTCTATATCTGACAACGGAGAAAGTTGAGTGGTCATCATCCAGAAAGTGACAAAGGCTACTAAATTAGCCTATTGTATAGAAATGTGTTTTCTTAAAGAAATTGGTTTGTCATGTTGTTAAACTTGGAGGGCATATAAATGTGGATAGGCAAAGTTTTTTATCAGGCATGTTAAAATGCTTTTGGATACCTCCTTTTAATGTATAACTTAAAATTATCAGCTACATCCAGACATCATTGCTCAGTTTAACTGTCTGTCTTTCTGGCACAACTGTTACAGAAACCAAATTTACTATGAAAAGTTTAAGCTGCTGAGGCCAGAATGCAAGTTGAACATAGGATAGCTTCCAACTCCTACCATGTTGATGAAAAAGACTTGCTTCTGGATCTTCTAGAAGAACTAGTGCCTCCATATGTAAACAGCTCCAGATAGAATGGAATTAGATCCACACAAAATAAAACCACCCAACAGCACCATGGGCTCTTCCTCCATTAATCGATCAAGGCTACAGCTGCTGCCCTCTGTAGATGCACACCGTTCTCAGAGAGGACATTGTTGTTGGCTAGCTTGCCCTGCACCGGCCCACTCCCAACCTTAGGAGATAGATTTATAGGAGGATATGCACAACCCTCTGTCCTTTGGATGCACTTTTTCTGTGTAAGGAAGGTAACAAAAGTCTTCTTAAATCCTCTTTAGGGATGGGGAGATTGAAGCTAGGCACAGTTTTTGTCCCATTTATGTGCATTCAAAGAATGCACTCCTAAAACACAGAGGGGCTGAGAGTGCATGTCTCCTCAGGGGAACAGGAGGGTTTGGAAGAGAAGACACTGCAGTCTCTCAGTGTGTAACACTGACCACGCACCACCACAAGATAAGTATATTTATCCTTAAGATTCCCTGCTGAGTATGCCTGTAACAGACACAACACTTCCAGCAGAATATGGAAATATCACTTGCAAACCAAGTGATGAGTCAATAGCTGAGGGAAGAAAAAAGAACCTCCAAATACTTTCTGAATGAATAAACCACATTCAAACCATATTACCATTGTCTGTTTTTTCTAGCAGCCATACAGCTAAACCTCCAGTTTCTTGAGCATTTCTGATCATCCCTGGATTCCTCAAGGCTTGGGATAATCATTAACAGCCAGAATGGATGAATGCTGCAAAGTCCAGAGCTTGCAGTCCTCTTAGACAATTGTTTGGGTTTTCAAACTAGCATGAGTCTATAAAATTTCATTCTTTTAATTTAAACCATTTTTCTCTCCAAAGAGTGATTCAGTTTAAAAACAGAGGCTTTTTCTAACTAAGAAAAAGCCTGTATGTGTAAATAAAGTAGAGAATCCTGTATGTATTCCTTCAAAATGGTTAAACTACCACAAAAGTGAATGTTCTATGTATCTAATTTAAGATGTGAAATTCTTTTCTTTTCTATTTCTACCTGTTTTCATGGGAGAGAATGATTCTTTTTCATTTTGCTGCTCCATCATCTTTCTAATCCACTTTTTTATTTGTGTATTGGATTGTCCATAAAGTTTTTTTTGCTCTTTTTTTTTTAACTTAATCATTCACGTGAAAAACATAAGCTCAAGAACCTCTGTGTTCTAACTGAATTTTTAAACTGCTTATGTTCAGGTAGGTTAGAAATCAGGCGAACTGAATACACTCATTTCTAACTAAAAATTCCTGAGCATATTTAATTTTTAAAAAAAACCCAAACAACTTAGGACAGATGTTAAAATCCCCATTACAACAAAAGCAGACACCCTTGATGCAGAATACAGCACAAGTTTTTGCCATATACACATTGTGGCTGGCAATCCTCAATATATGACAACCCCGCACTAACAACATGACCATTTACATGGAGAACATGCAATACATACTTGGACAAGAGTTTTACAAAGTCTGACTGAAACATAAGACATTTTAAATGTAACTGACGCACAAAAAACTTAGTCAAATATAAGGAATATATACATTCTTCTTCTTTAAAAGCTTTGATAACAGATTTCTGGATTCACAACACAGGGCTGCCAATAGCTTATGTATTACAAAGATAATACTCCCACTGTTAGAACAGGCTATATTAAAATTGATGAATACAATGGAAATTGGCTCCTTCTTCCACGTCATCTGCAGATGGGACATATGGTGCCATTGCATCACAAAGAGCCACAACCAATTTCTGAGCCAACAAATAAACCTTCATAAACCGAACAAAAACCTGAAGACAAAGATCCAGAAAGAGCCAATATCTAGTCAGCACTCTGTGGAAACACCACAGAGATTTACTGATTGTAGCTTGCTGAAGGAGAGCCTATTCCCAGAGTTCATCTCCTTGGCTACATTTTCAACCACATCATCTATTTACCTTCCCTTTCATCAGGGATGCACACAAAGAAACTTTCTGCACGTGAGTTTCATTTAAAAAAATCTAGCATGACATAGAGCAAGAAGAATTAGTTCTCTTGTTATGAAATATAAAGGAATGACAGGATGTTCTTTGTCCATACAGGAGCTCTAAACATCTTCCCTCATTCTCCCTCTAGCCAGCAAAACACCATGGGTATAGTCAAAGTCCCACCATCCACACTTTTTTCAAGCTAACGAAAAGGCCTGCTGTGGAGGGCCACAAGACAACTTTCATCTCTGAGGGGATATTCCTTGAGTGAATAGCAATAATGTTGAAAAGATAATGAAAACACTAGGTTTCAGAGTCATATTTAGCCCTGATACGTGGCAGTGAAGACACTAGTCGGGGTTTGTAAGGATGTACATTTGTAAGACTGCATCTGAACTGAAATCAACGGCACATTTATCCATGCATTTGTGAGTCCAGTCCTGGATGACTTGCTCAGCACAGACACAAAATTAATTTGGTCTCATATTTTTATAAAGAAGAACCTTATATTATCAGAAGTAGCTTAGACAAAGTATCTACATGTGAAAGGAAATACATACCTGTATCTGCATTATGCAATCACATTTCTTCCCAGACTGTGAAATATAAGTATTAAAAGGAGCTAGGACAAGTTCATAAATGCCAGCTGCGTTCTTTCTTTGAACGTGTGATATCAATGTAGCACCAGTATCCACAGAGGAAGAAATCAACTTATTATTGACTCCCCAAAAGCTACTTCACTAATTAGTACTTATTTTGCCCAACTGGCTGCAAACATTACAGTTTTCACTGTTAGGGAATTCCCCCCTGCCTTGAATAAGTTAAACAGTCACACAGTCTCTTACTCAGGTGTTGTATCCCCCCCCTTGTTAACTGAACTACATATTAAAAGGGCAGAGAATCTTAGCATCAAGATTTGCATCGGCTGTTCCTTTGGCACAATGAACCTTAGCTCTGCCCTATAATGACACTAAAAAGACTACAGAATGATTTGTACTGTTGTACAGGTATTCGTGAACTCAGTATGTTTAAAAAAGAAGCCTAAATTATTGTGGTTTTGGCATAGAGTAGCACTCATGTTACCCAAGTCTCTCCTACAGAGTGAGCTGTTGGAAAGGTAACAGGACTCCTGATGATAGCATCATCAGCTGGATTAGGTGAGATTCCCTGAACGTCCTCTTCTGCTGAATTCCTAAAAACTCACCTGCCAGTGCTCCTGTGTGACCACTAAAGCCTATGCATGATCCATCACCATTGAGTTTTCTTAAACTGCAATCAAAATAACCCTAAACACCTTAACTACATACAAAATACTGTCCTATGGGACCATTTCTGCTCTCACTTATCCCCCCTACCCGAACAGTATCTACCAACCCTTTACAAGTGTCTTATCTACTGACAATTTGCTCAGCTCTGCAGCACAAACTGCTTGGGTAGTCTCTAGAGTGGATTATCCACCTAGGGTGCTAATAGAAAAATTTAAGTACACAAATTGGTCTGGAGGCAGCAGGAGCTGCCAAGGGACCTTTGGGACCACCCAACATCCAAATCTGGAAAGCTACTGCACCAATTAGCCGTATACTGAAATTGGAAGAGGTCCAGGAGCTCAGTCAGGCACCTTGGGTCAGGTTATTCCATTGTTTCAAATTGTCCTTGATCTCAGCTACTCTGAGATTAGCTGGGGTCCTGGACCACACAGAATATTAATGCATCAAGTGCATCAGATGTGCATGAGGCACAGTCTAGATTACCAGCTACACCACCATTAAGACAAACTTAATTACAAAACTAAAGTTTCATAGCTCTTGCCGCAGTACAAGTTTGTGGTACCAGATGGCACTAAATTTTGTTAAAATGTCTGTTTTCACTTAACAGGAAAAGGCATTTTCCCGTTTAATTTCTCTCAAGGTAAGTTTACCTTAAACCTGCCTGTACAGAGGTTTGTAACCTTGCACTAAAAGACAGCTTCAGTCCTGCTCAGGTACATTTTGCCCAAATTGTAAATCTTGGATCAGGAGATAACTACAAGACACTTAAACTCCTTTTGACCTTTATCTCACTTCACATAAGATTTTAGTCATGTTCCCCTCTTTCAATATTCTTATAGTTGTTCTTCTTTTTTTTGGTTTATATTTTTGTTTATTTACTTTGCCTGGAAATGGATTGAAAAATAACTACAAAGGGGCATTGAGAATGTGGAGCCCCAAATTCTTTTCCCCTGAATCTGCCACTGACTCACTGTGTGCTCTTGGTCATGTCATCAGTGAAATGGGAATAATGACAGTAATAGAGAGAAGTGACAGCTTTCTCATGGTTGAGTGCAGTCCTTGTGAGAAAACATTTTGTAGAATCTTTAAAGCCCTAATATTATATGAAACCATGATGTATCCATTAAAAAAATACACTGCACTAAGGAATCTTTGGTTTGAAAAATACTATGGTTCGTGTAACCACTAGCAGTTCATTTGACTAATTAGAGATACTATTCTACAAAAGCAATAATTTTGTACAATGAAAACTTACATTAGCAGTTCTCAGTAGGCAGCAGAGCAAAGCCTACATAAATTAAACTTGATCTAAATTCACTTGAGCTAAATAATGCATAATAATCCAAATTATAACCTTAAACCATTCACACATGGAAATTATTTTTACTGCAGACATCCCACAATCAAACAGGAATGAAGCTTTAACAGCACTTTGCATGATCAAGTCACGGATTTTGCAAAGATACCATTGAAATCCTGAGCATGGGGATTAAGGCTACACTTACAAGACTGTTGTTTTGCTTTGTTTCAGTTTGCTGTCAGAAAAAAAAAAAAAGGAGGGGAAGATGTACTTATGGAAAGACCTGGCATTGTCCCAAAAAAAAAGCTGTTATTCAGGATGTAGTCTCAGTGCTTCGTTTTGTGTCTGAATATACCTACAGGGTTCATAACAAACGAGATGCCTGACATCAAATTATGGCAGAACACTTGGGAAGCCTGCAAAATCAAGAACTAAAGAGCTCCGGCAGTGAACTGTTACTCTCACATATTGCAACATTATTCTTCACTGGACAACTGGAGGAAGAAAAAGGTGGAATCCCTAAGAGCTGAAGACAGGATCCGAGTAACTGCAGAAAAGTGGACTCAATATCAAGTAGCACTGTTAAATTCTTTTCTAGTTTAAGAAAATAATGAAGTGAGTCTAATAAGCTGAGTCTTTCCCTTTAATTTATTTTGGGACTATATCACATAGTAAGAAAGGAAATCAAAAACATTTGTCTGCCTAACACAAGCACAAAACACATTTAATGGCTTCCGTTCCTCTGAAATGTATTTGATGCAGTAATACTGGAGACGGGAAAATACATTTAATTTTTTTGTGTGGGTGAATCAAAGCTTGGTGAAACAAGACTCAGCAACATTATGGGAAAAGCAGGAAGGGAATCACAACAGAAAAGTTTGTCTTAATGTTACACACCTGTTATCAAAAAGATATGTCAGAAAGGTATGTAATTCTTACTCATGACTACAACTCTGATTAATCGTATTAGAAGCGTGGCCAATGAAATAATATATTTCCCAAATTTTAAGCAATGCCTCTGAAAAAGCGTTCACATCAACTGGAAACCTCCCAGAAATTCAATATATGATGTTTGAAATATTTTTAAATTAAGTGTTGGCAGATATTACATAAAAATGAGTTCCAAATCTATAAAGCAAAACAATATATTTTTCTCCTGGTGACTACCGCGGCTTGAGAATACAATCTCTAAAAGACCAAGAAATTGTCAGTCTTGGGGTGGAAGGGCATGAACCATCATCCAAAGCAACCTCAGCTCCAAGAACAATAGTAAAAATATGCCTCTGCAAGGCAGGTAAAACATGGAAAACGGCCAAAAAATAAAGCGGAATCACAGTTACAGAGAATGCATGTGACATTACAAACAGCACCATTTATGTTATCTTTACACATACCACGTGTAGTTACAGTGTGAATATATGTGTGTGTAAAAATATGTGTATGTTTATATGTATATCTGCACATTCACATACTCCGACACAAATATGAGGGGCATAGGGAAGGTCTGCTCCCTAAGAGCTGGAAATAGCACCAGAAAAACAGCCAAAAAGGCACCTTTATGGCACCATATTGGAAGTATTTCTTTAGAAAACCCACAGACTCATATTCCACCACTCTTTGCAGCACTTTGCTGCCTATGTCTGAATTGGGAGACACGAGGAATTTGAGCTCACTGTGAATTTCAAAGAGGGAGAGAAGGTGAACTTAATTTTTCCTCTCAGAAAACATCAAAACAAAAAAAATCCCCAAGCTGGGAATAAGGACAGTTGATTCAAAAAATTCAGAGTAGAAAGACAAATGTAAGTGACTGACAAAACCACCAGTTGAAAAACTTGATGAAACTGCAGAAATTGCGTACTAAAAGCTAAGTCTTTGAACTCTATTACCTTTTCCCTCATTTAAACACACGTATTTTAATGAGGTTCTTGCAAACTGTTAAACATCTTACAAAATCCATACCATACAATTTTATTAAGGGAGCCATATTGGCCTCTAGTGGTCTTTCTACTACTCTTATATACTACATGATTCCTATTATTTTCAGGAACTCCATTACTATGCTGGTATTCAGGACATGTCAGCTGGACATCCTAAAATAATACGACATCTGAACCCCTTCCCTTGGTCAATAGCTAGAGATCACCCTAGAGTCTGCAAACAAATTACTACACAAATTTCAGTGCAAAGATGTTGGTCAGCTGAAGAGTATCAGATTATACAAGAGCCGTTGGCTAAAGAACTGCCTGGAAGGCTTACAAAATACACCTGAGACTTCTTAAATAAGAGGACAGAGTGTAAAATCACTTTCCTCCTTAAAGGAGCTTATTCCTTTGGGAGCCATTACTTTAAAGAGTTTAACTACACTTGCGAGTAGCTTTCAGTAATGAGTACCTGTAGGTAACATTCATTCATCCTGGGCATTACAGGTGGGTCTTTTACAGCAAGTTTCATCTTTTGTTTTGTTATGCATAACAAAATGCCTCACTAAAAGCAGTATGTTCATAGGAAATGAAGTGTCATAAAAATGTATTTCCGAGCTATTACATTGAACGTTCATCCTTCTTCTTCTAAGCGCATGAGCAAGAGCAGTTGTCAGTACATGTTGTTATGGCAGACCTTAACACATCTGAAGATCATTATGACTGACTAATTGAATGAAGCTCTCTGCAACAGTGTGCAACAGAGGATGGTCCAAGCCGCATCCAGAAGCAGCAGAGACAAAATCACTCAAGCAAATTTTTTTTGCCCCGCAAAAGGGTCTTCTCCCCCTGGAAAGTGAAATAACCAATAATGGACAATCAGCTTGGAAACTCTTACAAAACCTTTAGAGTTTTGTGCCTCCTCGTTGGCGTGCACAGCTCCTGCCGTGAGCTTTGGTGAGTGGAGCGGCGGAGACCCACCTCAGCCGCCAAACTCATTCATCTGCGCTGCTGCGGCTGCACAAACTACCAGCCCCCGGGGCCCCCCATCCTTCACTGCCAGACGGCAATGTCGAGATAAACTTTTCCTGAAAAAAGCACTACAAGTTTTGGAGTTTCCTGTGTTATCCTGTAAAGTTGGATCCAAGCCCTGGCACTTAAATTTAGATTAACTGTCTCACATTTTATTTATTTACTGTTTCCTGAGTTATTAATATAATAAGCCTTCCCCATTTAAAGTCACCCCCCACACGCTGAAAAAGCACAACAAAGACCTCTTAAAATGGCCCATTTCCTGTTGCTGTAACTGCACCTTCTCTGCACGATTTCCTCAGTTTGCATAAAATGATTAATTATGTGTGTACATATTAGAGAAGGTACACGCACATTGCTTTTCCTCTTCGCTAATTTTTCATTGGTACCCAAGACATAAACTACCATAAAGTAAACACATTAATGTTAAGCACCAGGAACAGGATCTCCCGGGTCCAACGCACACTTACAATGACCAACTCCAAAGACTCTTTTCATCTCCGGCTCTTTCTGAGCTGTCGGACTTGGACAGCATCAGCGTGACACTGACTTCGTTTTCACTCCTACGGCAACTCTCATCCAAAAATTTTGAAACGTTTTGGAAACGTAATATTTTAACTCTTGCCACATCCCTGTGAAGTCGTTATCCCTTGTGCAGCTGGGCAGAGGGAAGGCTCACCTTCCTCCTTTCCAAGGCATTCCAGTTTTAATGGGTTCACGCAGCCAGAAAATATGACCCCCAGCTGGGCTGGATCACTGCAGTTGGACTGATTCTGGCGTACTTGACATGTTCCTTCTGAAGGAATCGGCTGCACACATACAGCATTTATACATACAATGCAACTGCAAATTATTTTACAGTTTAATTAATCTTAGACAGATGGTAAAGTCAAGCGAGGGTTTACGTTTAGCATCCAGAGGAGTCCCCAGCAATGACCAGCAACCAGCATTGCCAGCCTTTATTCAGTTATAAATGGAGACAAGAACGGTTTTTCCAGACTCTTCCCCCAATCTGCTTTAACCGGTCTCTTTCTCCTGCAGTCCCTCAGCCAGCAGCATCTTCGCCCCTCAAGCTGCTCCCTCTCCCTGCTGCAAGAACTGGTCAACTCCCAACAACTAGAGACAATCAGCATCTCCCTGCCCAGTGAAAACACTTGTCATCAGCAGTTAAAGATTGCATTCACCCTGGAAGATTTGGGCTCGTAACGTACGATTCCATGTCTAGATGAGCACCAGAGCAAGGCTGAGGCTGGGAGAGGCACCCACTTCAGGTACCACCCTGTGAGGAGGCATTGAATTTTTGGAGACAAATGGTGCTGTGAGGCACCACCACCCACAGAGAGCAACACCTGGAAATTTTGGAGGGCTTTGTACATCCTAGAGAGAAATCTTGAAGAAAGCAGGAACAATGCAGTAAAACCATTTTCTCTTCCAAAGTACTAGGAAAGTTAGTAAAGGTGAGCCCAATGACTCAGGAGAAAGGCGATTCATACCCACACTGATTTGTTTGCAGTACTGGGATATAAAGCTTATAGACTGAACAAAGCAAACTGTGTATCAGTTAATGAAGAGTGGATTATGTTTTGTTTTAAACCTGTTAATTTTTCAGCCCAGGTGCTCTCATTATTATTTCAGCAGCTGTGTTGCAAATAAAATAAGCAGATAGATGGGAATGCCTGTCTGAAGAGAAATATTTGTTGTCCCACTCCTCCAGTTCTATCAGGAATAATCCTTTCCTAATAAATCAAAAGAAGACATGCCTGTTATCTGTCTCGTTCCTACAGAAAAGATAGGCTACTGCTGACTTTGCTCAAAAAAAAAAATCATAGGCTTCTTGTCCATCTGTAGTTAAAATATGTGTGTATGTGTGTGTTGTACATGTGTTTATACACATGTAATATGTACATATGTAACTATATAAAAAGAATGGAAAAGTCATTCCCCCCCCAAAACAGAACAGGAATTTTTATAATTACCTGTTGTAAAGAAAACTGTCCAGAGGTATTGCTGCAGGGCCAATAGCTCAATCTTAGGTTTAGACAACAGATCATACTCTGCCCTTTCCATCCATACTTATTCACAGCAAAGAGTGCTAAATGGTATTGATAATATCCAAACCCTGATTCTTTTCTTATGTGTCCAATTTTATACCATTTTTATTCAAAAAACACCAGTGTAATGGTTTCACTCTGATTCTTTTCTTGTGTGTCCAATTTTATACCATTTTTATTCAAAAAGCACTAGTGTAACGGTTTCACATCACCAAAACTGATGAGAAGAAAACAGATCATGCTGATTTTTTTAGGACTGCAGAGAAAAGCACTGCCCAAATGGTTGTACCAACTATTTTCAGAATGATTACATGAGATTCACATGCAAGCTAGCATGACAACAGAGACTGCCAGAAGCTCTTGTTAGAGTGATTTAACAGTCCTAGAAGATCTTTGCCACACTTACATACTACTAGATAGGAAACATGTCTTTCTACCTAAGGTCTTAGATGAGAGTCAATTAAAACAGTATTATTGCTAATAGCAAACCAAGATTGTACCTCTCTGCTAGATCCAAGATTATGGTCCCAGGACAATGCAGCCCAGAATAAAATCTTTGCCCTATACCTCATGAAGCATCACAGGTTCAAACTCTGCCCTCCAGATGATAAATGTCAGTTTCTGTCTTCCCACAAATTGCAAATTGTTAGTGAAAATGCACTGCAATCATAATAAAGGAAATTGCAATCTGCGCATTCAAATTAGGACCAGTCAAAAATTAGTTGTCTTTTGCAACATACATGGGCACTGAATTTTTAATGGAATTCCTTATACTATACTTGTACAGCTTAAGTTCATCGGGTGCTCAAAGGCACATTGTTACTGAAATTTATGAATCTTCAAAAGCCATTAGATCTTGCTCTGAGACATGCTTCATTTTTATGAGTGTTAAAGTGCTTTTTAAAGTAGGAATCACAGATGCTCTACACATTTAATAAATTAATCTCTCCCAAGTTTTAATTTATGCTTTGTTAAGTAGTGGTCCTGGCTTATGAAGTTCTCAGACTAAATGCCTCTACAAATTTGACTGGTTCCAGGTCAGCAGATCTTTCTCACTCTTTGTAGCACAGTTCTGCTTTTCATCCTCATAACAGATACATCATTTCAGAGTTGGGATTGCAAGATGTCAAAGGGGTTGCACTGCAAAGCACAGACACGTCGTTCTTGTTACTGATGCACAAACTGTACAAATGTATTAGTTTTGAATTTTAAAACAGGTAAGTCTGCCTGAGGACAACAAAACACTTGTTCTTCTGAACCTTCAGAAAGAGACAACAAATTCAAGCTGCAGATGAACAGACCGGTGACAAAGCTTGTAACAGATGCTTTATGTATTTTAAGATAAGTTACCATCTTTCACTCACTTTTGTGATGCACATCGATTAGATAATTATGATCAAGAGATAACTTTTCAATGAAGTAAATCATCTTAATATAGTCTCAGTACAAAATTAGGGTAATAGATAGCAGTCAGATATTTTTAAATGATCAGCTGGAACAATGTACGAAGTCAAAAGCATTTCCAGGTAAACGCAGGGCTGACGAGGCTGCAGGCATCTGGCAGAAAGAGTCCTTGGCTTTTACACTTTTCGTGCCGCACACGCTAACTCTATAAAACCTGTCAATCTGCAGAAAGCAGCTTCTCACAGATGAGTTGGAGAGCAAGTCTTGTCCATCCAAAAGAGGGAATAAACTTAAAAGACTTAACTTTACTATTAGGGGAAAAAAAAAAAAAAAAAAAAGAAGACTCTAGTTGAAGTAGGGCAAAACCCTGTTACTCCTAAGTTCTAAAGATTTATATTTATTTGTGTTTTTCCCCAACAGGGCACAGCTGCATGCAAGCAAGCAAGGCAATGAGCCTTTCTCTGACTACTGGGATATCAGCAGGAGGACGAAAGAAGTGCTGCACAAGCAGACAGAGAGGCAGAGCAGCCCTCCCCTTCACCTACTTGAGAGGCAGCAGTTCAGGAGCCATTGCCTCTGACCTGACTAAGTGTCGACCTTCCCACAAACCTTTCCCAAACTGCTGCCAGTGGGTCTGTCAGGTCAGAAAGTTCCAGGTAAGGTTCAGGTCAAGCCCGACTTGTCCAACCTTGTCTTCTATGCGGTCAAGCCATTTCTTTGATAACCTCCAGACCTCTGAGGCTTGTCTCAGCAGAAAACTGGCAGCAATTTACATTTCATATCTTCCACCAAGATCTTGACTTCATTATTTCATGCTTAGACCAGTATAAATCAGGAGTAAAGGTCCTGGAACAGAATTATATAATTGTATTAAATCAATAGAGAAGAGGAAGTGGGGAAGTTTATTAAATAATAAATAAATGTTCTTAGGCTTTCTTAAGACTGTTCTAGTTGCAGGCAGGAGGAAAGAAAAATTAAACATTAATATAATTTGTTTTGCTACACACAAAATGTTACCAGCTTCCTTTTTTTTTAGAGTACATTTGAAGAACTATTACCATAGTACACCATTTCTATTATCATATTACTTTCTAGCCTTGGGCAATGTATTTTTTTCTTCCCCTCAAAAGAGTAAACAAAATTCTTTTCTGAAGTTTGCAGTAAAATGGGATGTTCTGTCACCTTTTGCTGAGTCTTAAACTAGCTTTCACCTACACTGCCTTGTAGCAGGGGTATCCTTCATGCTGTCATGGACACTGGCCTTTCAAACATGAAAAAAAAAAAAAAAGGAAAACATATTTGCAAGTCTCCAACAACATAACAAAAAAAATAATCCTAATAATGCCTAATAATCAAGTACTGATTCCAGCCTGCGTCGGGGGAAAGGATGGAGAACATAGCATAGTGATCAACTGTAGATGCCTCCTCCAAAATGATGACATTGGATTCCAGGACGAGCTTATGTAAAGACCCTGTTCAGCTGAGCAGGATGAGTCCTGTCCTGCTGCAGTTTTCTTGACCTCATTCAAGAACACAGCACTCAAAAGTGCACTAGGTCTCACACACAGTCATGAAGGGAAAATTATTTTTATGATCACATTCAAACCCAAAGGAGTGTGTGCAGTCGGGTGATGCTGACACCCTTCATAAGAACCTGCCTCCAGGTATGAGTGAGGTCCAGAAACCCACCAGCCTCCTGCTGACTTTTTGAATGAGCCTGAAAACCTTTCAATGATGAAATGGGACATATGACACACCTCACCTGGATCTCTGTAAACAGAGCAGGTGACCTCCCATGAACATTGCTCTGTCCCAGATGACCAGCCGCCATGGTGCCCAGTCAGGTCAGGTTTATCCTCAGAATAGTTTCTCCAGAAATGGTCCAACATTTCATTTGCAAAACTAATGGTGTTGAGACAAGATAGGAGGATATGAAAATGAAAACTATCCAGAGTTTCACATCCTCAGATTTTCAAGAAGGGGTTTCAACTGACCGTATTTTTTGGCCCATGACGCACTGACAGCCTGTCAGATCCTGCAGTCTCCACTTCCCTAAGGTCTGTTTCTTTTCATTTCAGTCTCCATTTCTTTTTCCCACATTGGAAGGCCAGTAAAAACTTTAAAGTATCCTGGCCAAGATTATCTACTTTAGAGATAAATATCTGAGCCCAAGAAGTTTCCTAAACTGTAATTGATATATGCTTTGAGAATGAAAACTGAACCTTGGGATATCCTATCCTACCATCCTATTCCAGAGGCTGACTCGCAAAGTAATTAGAATAATTGATTCAATGTCAATAAATACCACTCTATTAAACAAAAACGGTCTTTTTTTTAAGTCACGTCTGCAGTCCTTTTTCACCTTGGCATAAAAAACACATATTCTTTGGTATTTTCTGTATTTCTACCATTCCCTTTCCCAAGGATCTTAAAGTGCTGTGTAGACATGAATGAATTTATCATCACAATCTTATCTGAAACATAAATACTATCTTGTTGAAGTCAAAATGGCTTTATTAAAGCAGCACATCCCATTTTAATTCAAAATTTTCTTTTCCCATCCATAAAAACAAAGGTAAAGAAAAATGTCACTTTTATACCAGAGAGAGAACATGTGCTGGGAAAAGGATTATCTTTGTTTATGATGTGTTGTTGAATTCTCCACTTTTAGTTGAAAATTTTTCTAAGCACGCTGCCAGAACTATATGGTGCTCTTTCTAACACAATGCAGATGGACACTGTGACATGGAAAAGAAAGTGTAGGAAGTGGTATTCATCACTGAAAAGGTCATATTGGAAGTAAATTGGTCTCACTAAAATGAAACCAAATTAAAATATAAGTTGTCTTATAATCAGGTTTTTTTCATTGTCTTTTCTTTCATTTCTGAATCCATTTACTCCATTAGGATGGAATTACTCTGTGGTTACCTACCACAGTCCCTTTTATTCATAATCTGGCAAGATGTGTTATTTGCTGCGTAAAAGTTTTCATCACCAACCATTATTGTGGTGGTTTGAATCAATCATATCGACTAAAAGCCCAGTTGTGACTTCCTGAGTTCATTGGGCTTTGCCATCATCAGGCTCTCTTCAAAAGAAACAAAAGTGCAAGCAATTAAAAACCTCGGCTTACATCTAGAGGTGGACATACAATTGTGTTTCTTTTATGTGCAAGAGCAAAATTTCATTTTAAGGTCAACTTGATAATTTTAATTTGACTAGTTATGAAGTGTTTTGTTTTCCAGGATGTTCAACCATTTCTATGTTCTCTTCACTTCTGCTTTTATATATAATAAAACTGGAACAGTTTTGTTATATATAATATAACTGGAACAGACTGCCCAGGGGGGTTGTGGAGTCCCCTTCTCTGGAGACTTTCAAGACTGCCTGGATGCAGTCCTGAGTAATGTGCTTTAGGCAATCCTGCTTTAGCAGGGGAGTTGGACTAGATGATCTCTAGAAGTCCCTTCCAACTCTGAAATTCCATGATTCTGTGATTCCGTGATAATGCTGGGCAATAAAGATGCCCATTTTAAAAATCAACAATTAGAGGTTTTCTTTCAAAAAAAAAAAAAAAGGCAGAAGAAAGCCTCTTGGCATCTCTGAAAAAGACGAAAACTGTTTTGAAAATCTCACGCTAAGTTCCTGAAGATTTTCAAATGTTTTCCCATATTCTTTTGAGTTAAATTTATGTAACATTTTCCTTCCACAGCAAATTCTACCTTTTCTTTCCTTTCATTAGAGGAGAAAAAGCATTGCCCACATGGCACTTCAGCATCGCTGAAGGTTTGTTTAAAAGAGAATGCACCTGATCCTACTGTCATTGTACTCAACAGACACGTGGAATGCCTCAGGGCAAAGCGAAAGCAAGTAAATAATTTTTCTTTTTTAATATCTGTTTCAAGTCAAAGCCTCTGATCCTTACACATACCTTACCGAAGGTTTTTACATTATTGGAAGAATAAATAGCATTCATTTTTGTGTTTAATTCTGGGTTGATAATGTCATGAATTCAAATTTTCATATTGTATAACTCAAAGAAAATATTAATGTTCATATCAATTAACTTTTAATGACTATTTAACAAATTCCAGGAACTATTTATTCCTGTGACTCACTGCAGCTCCCCAGGTTTTAACAAACTTACAGCATTGGCTTTCAAATTATGCATTGAAGGGCCAAGTAGCCTGTTGATTTTGGACTGCAAGGTGCCAGAGCATTCTGAGAAGTGATGGGATTTATGTTCTGCAGTGCAGGTGACAAATATTAGTCACAACTTTATATTTTGGACACTGCACACCTCATTCCAAACAGCCAGCAGTCTGGGGGCATCTGAACAGTAACAACCTATGTAAAACTTACAATAAAGAACAGAGCAAGGCATTATCCAATGCAATAAAAAAAATGCAGATGTGGTTTGAGATTGATCATAAGAAATACATTTAAACAGCATACCGTGAAATTCATCAACACAAGATATCCCTGCAACTAAAAATATTCAAAAGGGATGGGCAATAAAACTTACCTAAGACAGGATATTTTCTGTTTAGTAATAAAGTGATTAAAGTCTGAGGCACTAGGCATAAACTGCCCATTTACTCTTTGCAGCAAAGAGGGAATTTTTCTTCTGCACAAATTATTACAAAATTACTTGCCAGTTTGTTTGAGGTGGGGGGAGGGCTTTAACCTTTTTGTAGGAATAGGGAGCTCTTAACCTTCCTTTGAAGCATATGCCATCCATTATTTTCCAAGCTCCCTTTTTAAGAAAGTACTTTACGCAACATACACTCAGCTTCACCTGTGGCTTTAAGGGCATGAGTTTTGGCGTATTAGAATTGCTTATCTAAATGGGGGCCAGAGACAAGAAACTGAGTCACAAGAACCTTTGAATGTAAGCCTAGATAGCAAATCCTGTGCTCTTCGCTAACCTCCATTTCCAAATGCAATAATTTATTCTTACATAAACACACTTCCTAGCGAAGAAGAAAGAACACTAACAGAAATATGAAAAACCTTTAGCTTTCATGCAGAGAAACAGTGTTTGACACACTACAAAGTGAACCCAAAATGCAATGCAGACTTAGCAAATGCACGGTGCTGTGAATGATTTGGGTTACCAGGCAGTGGAGGCCTTATTAAAAGAGCTGTTAGACATACAAGTGCAAGGGCAGAAAGCTCATTGAATAATGGAAAGGAAAGGTTGTTCATCAGCAAAGAATACATGCATTCTTTCTTGCGCTCCATGCACTTTCTAAAGGTATTTTTGCATCCTAGTTGTTCGTTAATAGAAGGATTGCAAATCATAAAAGACTAACTATAAAAAGATAAACAGTTATACTACTTGTTATAGTATAGGGAAAATATAAAGTGCAAGTGGCTTGCAAAGGCTTGTACAACACTGTCAGGGAAGGAAGAGACTGCTCTCAGTCAGGTGTTTGGGGTACTAGCTCGTTACAAGCAAGATGTGGATAGAAGTAGCAGAGCAAGAAAACCTGTGAACAATTCAGTCTGAAACTTTTGGAGAAAAATAGGCTTGTGAGGATAGGTATTGACCACCTGCAGTCAAATTCGTGGGGTCTTCTCAGTATTACTGAAGAAAGACACTGAGAGTGCAATGCCTGTGACCATGTGTCAGAGTAATGCAGGTAAACACAACTTGCTTTTAAATGCACAGGTCTATCTCAAGTAGCCTTGGTAACGTTGTTTGGTTTTAAGTACTCCTACAGATGAAAGGATTCATTAAGAATGATCTCTCCTCAATTCATTTTCCATACAGAGTAAAAATACTGATTAGCAGCCCCAAAAACACATAAGAACCTCAACTTGGCAGTATACAGAAAACAAAGTTAAGAATTGAAAATAATTTTAAAAGGTTCTTTAGTTCTACAGTGGAGTTACCTCAGTAGTTTACAGCCTTCTACAGTTCAGCATGCAGAGCATCAGCCTAAACGTATTTTCTCTCTGTTTACCCTCAACCTATGTGCCAACCCACTGCCCCAGATCCTGTCCACATCCCAATCGTTCCTCAACTCTTGAATCACAGCATTTTAATAATAAATATTCCTGCTTTGTTAGTATCTCTCTTCATGCTTTGTCTTTTTAATAGATCACTATTCTTCACAATTTAACGAAAATTGAATCCAGGTCAAGAAATTCTCACTCATCTTTGATCCTAAGGTGTTCTTTACCTCCAGTTTTTCCCCACATCATCTGCACCTGTAAATTTACTTTTTGTCATCTCCAACATGCTGACAGAAGTATCCACGCCTTCATTAAAGCCCTTCCCACACCTGCCCAGGTGCCCAGCTCTGCTTACGACGACTCCAACGTGGTCTGCTTAAATTTTCAGTGACAGGATTAATAAAACTGGTACTATGGCCTGCGCTGTTTCTTTTGTCTCCAGGAAAATTATTCTTGTTTTCAACCTGCTTCAAAACTGACAAGACATTGCTTTCAATGTCTTGTGCATAATGAAGATTGCACAGCAGTGAACAGCTAATCGGGACCAAGTCCTCTATTTGACTTGTAAATGCCTCTGGCGGTCTTCCAAACTCAGCACAATTACTACAGATTTACAACACTTTAAAGTGAGAGGTACAGTTGGTCTAGTAAATCTAGTAACACATAAATGCTGAAAAATCACAAAATTGTCACCTTTTAAGTTGTGCTAACTTCAGGGCTTCTAGCTGTGCTGAGAGAAATGTGGAGCTCTATATATAACATCTACTGATTTAGGGGTTTTTGTGTTAGCTCCTTTTAATATTGGGGACAGCAATGGAAACACGATAAAATGTTGTCATGCTTCATACAACAGACAAAGTAAGATTTTGTGCCCTCCGGCTATGTCTATAGGACATCAAATTTCTTTCATGGGGTCGTATCAAGTGTGTTTGCTATGTGACCTCTTTCTGCTTAGGAAGGAGATTCTGTCATCAGACTTTTACCTTGACTTCAATAGTCTTCAATGGGAACAGTGTGTTCCCATCCAAAGCAAAATTTGACCCTCACGATTTGCAGTTTCCTTCTACGGTTTGGAGACAGAATTGATGCTGTCAATACAAGGCCGGGGGGGGGAAGTAAAATGTAAGAACAGCGCCAAGATTTGCCAGAAAATTTAGCAGATTATAGTATGCAACAGCTTGGATTGGGTACGTGTTGGAACTGTGAACAGGAATCACTACAAAACAAAAAGCTGAGAGAGAGTTGTTTGGGGAGGTAAGGGAAGCTAGAATAATGGAGTTAATAAAAATATTTTGCAAAATGTGTATTGCACTGAGCTCGATGCCACCACGGCAAGACTGCTTCTAGTAGTCGAGCTAGACTTCCTCATGAAAGCTTTCCTACATCCACGGTTCCCAGTGTACTTTTAGTACCACAGGCAGAGACAGTACTCCTTCATCCTGGGAGCTTGGGTGTGAAATTTGATGGAAATTAATATCCCCAGAAAGGTCAAATAACCCTTTGGCTTTGTACCTGAAATGTCATTCAGGGAGTGAAGTGCAGAGACTTAGATTCTCTACCTTTGCAGTAATCATCCTTAAAGAGAAAGTCTGTAGTATCTTACTCAAATGAAGAAACTCAGCTACAGCAGGTGAGACGTAAAGCACTATTATGGCTTTCAACTTAATGGTTCACTCAGTTCTTGCTCCCTTTCATCGCAGAGATAACTGAGTGTGTTTGATGTCCTTTTATTAACTGCTCACTCTGGGGAAGAATGAAAAGTTTTTTTGCAACTGAAGGCTAAAGTCTCCATCAGTGCTGTTCTTGGGAAAGAGCAGTAAAAAGAAAATGAAGTATCTGACGCTAGTGCTGTCTTTTTTTCAAGCACACTTCTTGAAAACAACAGGCATAACTCATCCATCAGCCATTTCAAGAGCTGACAAAATTATGTGGCTGTTGTGCTCCTCAAAGTGCAGCTCTTAGAGTATTCTGCTCAGGAAACCTCATCAATGGTACAATCTGGGCTGATTAAGGAAAACTTCCAGCAGAAGGCAAAAGCAGGGAGAGGAAAGAAAACAAGTATGGGCTTGGAAGAAAGAGAACAAACAAAGGCAGGACTACATGGTCACTACCCACCTACTTGTGTTTTAGGACGCATCCGCTTAGGTATCCTTCCTGAGCTGAGGATGATGACGTCCCAGCAGTATTATACTAGAACACAGAATCCCAAGATTTGATAGAAATAGCAGCAATGGTGGCAAAATTTACCTCTCCCCCAGCAAACTAGCCTTCAACTACTGCCGCAGCACAGATGTCCACCATATGGACACACGTTGAGCTATGCAATTTGTCCTCAGAGCCAGAGAACAGGCCTTGGCCAAGCTTATTTACTGGTAAAGGCACAGCTTCTTTTTCATAATAGGTAGGAACATGCTATGGTTGGTTTAATTGTGCCTCATCTCATGCTGTTTTTGCATCAAGTACAATCTTAACATAATCCTTCAATAATGTCAGCTCATAAATGTGTTGAGATTTCATACTTTTTCCTTGCACATTTTACAAATAATTTGTTTGCAGTAGTCCTAGTCAATGTTTTGTTACCCTTAACAACAGCACAAAAATTCCTTCTCCAAATTTCCTAGCATTTTCCATCCCTTTAGCTCAGAGAAGCCCAGGTGATGTTCTGTAAAGCAGAGGGACCATTTGGCAAGAGCAGTAAAAACAAGAGTTGGCAACCAACTGCCAGCAACAGAAGGGTCCTTTTCAGTAAACATTTTCAGTATATTCATAAATTGCCAAGCCAAAAAGAGGGGGAAAAAGTGCAGTCAGAGTTGTAATGCCCCAGAGAATAACAGTTTGATTGTTATTTACAGGATAAGAAGTATGTGGATGGAGCATTGTTACAGAGACACTAAATTTCATTGCTTTCCTCCCTCGGATCTCACTTACTTTTACATGTTGTCATTACAGACTTTCACAAACCAACAATCTGATAGCGAGCATGTAGTTCTTTCAGGCAGCAACTGCTACAGCATTTTGTTGATATTCCCTCACGGTGAAGAATTTTCCCATTTAAAAAAAAAAAAAAATGGTTTCAAAGCTTGCTTTACTAAACCTATCAACTTGTATGCGCAGTAGATTATGTAGTATGCCAGATACAGAGTATTGCTACATGCAGATATCAAACCTCAGGCTACATTTTAATCAGAACCAAATACTGCAACACCAATTGCATGGGAGGAGAGAAAAATCACAATTTTCAAGCTAAAATAGCTCATTCTTCTCATTGATGTCTTGTGCTTTAGTCTTATAAACCAATAGAGATGTCAGTGTAGTCACTAAATTACCAAGTGAGAGAAAACTTCAAAACTCAGCAAGAGGCCCTTAGGAAAGGGATATAATTGCCAAATTAAAACCTCCACTCCCGCTCTCTCATCCACGAAGAAAGCAGGATGCCTCAGCTCACTAGTCAAAATGCTTCCAGAAGAGAAGTACTCAAAAAGAAAAATCAAAATACAGTAACATTAGTTTCTGATATCTATTCCCATCCCCACTCCAAAGAAGGCACTTACGATCCTATTTCCCTATGAAGGAGTTGGAACAATAATTTTAATTAGTCTGTCCTTCAGCCACAACAGAATAACATTTTTCTAGCATTTAAAAAAATAAAAATCAAAACCCACAAGCTGTCTTAAGTTACAGCTTGTCCAGCAAGAAATAATCTGAGACTACTGAGCTGCAGCAAGAAAAGTCCATAGTGGGTCTTAAAATTAATGCAGGAAAGGCAGTGCCACTCCTAAAACATGAGAATGTACAGTCCAGAGATTACAGAGTCAGTCCTTTTGGGGGGGAAATCATCAATAGTGTTCAGTTATGATCCCATTTTTTGTCGTTTCAATTTTATTTTTTTCTCCTGAGTAATTTAAGCTGTAACAACGACTGACTCTAAGGAGCCGCAGCGCATGCCAGAAGGTTAACTCTTCAAAAAAGAAAAAATCCAACTCCTCTGATAAAAGGAGAGGCCAAAAAAGTGAAAATTTTGGCAGCTGCATGAAGAATAGGCCAAATTCATCTTTGGTGTAACAATAGTCTACTTCACTAACATAACCACAGGAAAGAATATGAATCATTATTTTAAACATAATGAGTAAAATGTGTTCTCATTTCACTGAATTACAATTCATTCCACAGCACTTGAGATATTGGGGGAGGGGGAGGGGCGGGAAAAGTCCAGGGCTCTTGATTTCATGACAACATACATCACTTTCACTACAGACGAATGCAATCATGTTTTATGTTTCGTAGATATATTTAGTAATGAACATAGGAACGGGAATGCAAGCCCAAGTGAGTATCCCGAAACTGTCACACCACGTATTGGAAAAGCACCAATCTGGACCCAGACTGAAACTTCACAGCAGCTCACTTCCCTGGGAGAAGCCAATATTCCGTTCGTGCACACCCCTCTCGTTAGCTCAGGCGCAGAGATGCTCTGCAGGCAAACAAAAGCCATGGCTGCAAATGCGGGGTAATTGCAAACATAGCAAGAATTGTACTTATTCACAGAGGAGGTGGATCTAAAAAGCTTGGGTCCTGTGATGCGGTCAGGAATGAACTTCAATGCATTGTAATACTGCTATAAAACTGGGTTGAAAAAAAAAATTAAAAAAATAGGTAAGCCACAAGTGCAGACCAGCATTTTATCTAATCAGCTGCTAATGCTTTTCCTGCTCAAACAGGGTTAATCAGACATACATAAAACTATTTCCTGGCACTTTTGGAAAGCTTCTCCGGTGATGATTCCAACAATATGAAAGGTTTCAATTTTGCAGAGTTTATATTGGCCTGAAGTGTACTGAATTTTATTTTATCACACCCTGTGGGACACATTCACTCAAAGTCTTTTTTAAGACAGCTTAGAGCAAATCTAGCAAACCAGTCTGCCTCTCATCTATGAACATTGAAACAAAGATTAATAAAGAATTAAGCAATAAAGTAGAAAGAAAAACTTAGAATAAGTAAGTTTTGTAAAAACAGCAAAAGTATTTACTTTATTTTGCACATGCTTTTCAAAGAGTTTTCTGAACAGGATTAGACAGCTAGGAGCGTTGCTAATTCCAAGGAATACTGTACTAAAGCAATCAAGCTGCCTCGGGGAAACGCAGCCAGAGCAGCATTAGCAGTATCAAAATCATGAAGAACAACAGATGAAGGGCATGGCAGAAAAGAAATTTCTGCCATTGGGAAGATGCAACGAGCCCATGCCAAGGCTCCCCACGCCCAGTCCCAGCCACTTTCTTAGACAAGTTTTGCACTGAGTTCTGTGTCCCTGTGATTAAACTGCTCATAGTGGCTTAACACTAGCTTTGGTCTCTGTGTATAACCAAGACCAGGCAAGCAGACATCAGTGGACTAGAACGATCGAAGCAAGAGGTCCATTGGACCAGCCTGATGCTGCGCGCTCAGCCACTCCAGCGCCTCGTCCCCTGCCACTTACATTGCCTGAACAGTGAAACAGCTCTCCTGTACTCAGAAATATGCGGAACCACAAAAGGCACGATGTTGGGCCAGATCACTGCTTCTGATGAGAGAATGACAAACCCCGTTACAACATAGAGCGGCTTTGAAATACTTGTCAGTCATCACTTTTGCACTGACCTTACGGTGGATTTATATCTCTAAAGCAAAGCATGAAGAAGAACTGATGATTCAAGGCCCCAATTCCAGGCTAGAAGCCAAGGTTATATGTGTCTTTTACAATAAGCTTAGACACTTCTAGAAATAATTTTTTTAATTACTGCTTTTTTTACACATGCTTCTATTTTTAGATTAACCTCCATCAAATTAAGCAACTATGCTGTTGGGAAGAAGGTGAACAGCTATCACAATTCCAGATTTTCTACACACAGATGTAAAGCTGACTGTATAAGAGCCCTATAGGGAAATACTGAATATATTTTTGCCCTATAGGCAAATCACAAATATAACTTCTCAGAAATCTGCTTAAAGCATTCTCTTTTGCATACAGTTGAGTTACCTGAGGTTTATTTGTTTTAGTGAACTGCTTAATTGTGCACTTGCCTCTACACATTAATTAGATTAAGTCATTTACAGAGTAAATTTTATTCCTCGTTACTTGGTAAGTCATAAAATGATTTCAGAGTACTGCCCTGGTGTTGCTATATGAAAGGACTTACATGCATTGCCTGCACAGCCAACACGATTGAAGCGGGTGAATTGTGGGATGCTATGGAGATAATAGATTGATCATTTCATCTGTGCCGCTCCTTCCCCATGGCCAGCAGAAGACACACAGCACGAAGAGTGAAGACTTTTGTACATTCCCAGCTGTTCTAACATTCGTCACCTGAACTGCAGGTATTCCCAATACATTGAGGGGAGGCCGGTCTAAGCAATGCCAGGAGCCCTTCTTCACTAAGCAGTAATGGTGGGATGAGAGGAGAGCAAGGTCACTTCTTCATCCTTAGTCCTGAGCTCATCTCAGTCTCAGCCCCAACACCTGGCACTTCACACTAGCAAATTTGAAGAATGCAGCGTATACCGTAGCATTTTAGGAAATATACCCCCTGATGGACACTTAGACCTCACAATACTCTGGCTCAGCAACTTACCATGTGAGGTAAGGACTAACAGAGCTTGCACTGACCGACTGCACAACAGACAGCACACACAGTTGTAATCCGAACAACACCCTTTAAGAACTAGACTCGGTCCAAAAGGGCATGGCCTTCATGTAACTTCTTAAGTCTTGCTACTCTTTCCAGAAAAAAGTAAATGCCAATATAGCTAAAGCACTTCCATTCAGCAACACAATACCAATGCATTGTCTCGTAAATGCTTCTTTGGGGCTGCTCTGAGCACTTCATCTCTGAACAGCTTCCATTTTTGAATTGCAGCATAAAGTGTGTTGGACCAGCTGCCTGCTTTGCAGATCATTCTCCTAAACTGCAGGGATCATTCTGTGCAGGTGCAAAGGGTGATATTTGCTCATGAAGAGAGATTGCGCAGTCAAGTTCAAGAATTTGAATTCAAATCTCCAAACAGGTTTGAGCTGCTGTTGTCAACCACATGGAAAGAAATCAACAGCAGAAAATCTGCAGCTGTGGAGAGTGCGATCTATATAGGCAAAGATGAAAGATGTCTTTATCCCTCGGTTTTAGCAAACTGTTGGAGTTGCTGATCTTCAACCCGGCATAGATATCCATATTCAGGTCCTTGAAGCATTATAAAGACATTTTCCCAGTAAGAAGTAATGAAATGAAGAAATGAAGCCCTTTGCCTTTCTAAAGCCTCTAGAAATAGATATGAAAGAGAAAAGTGGCCTTTTAAACTTTAAAAGTCAAATCAGAAGCCCAGACCAGCAACAGACTTTCTGAAATGTGAACTATTCCACCAGGAGAAAGAAAGGCTTTCAGGAATGCATGCCATGTCCACCTTTGCCCTGTTTCAGCTGCTGCTAAGACACTGTTGGATTTATTATTTTTTTTTAACACTCCTCCAAGTTTAGACTCATGAATCTCCAGTGTCCCTGGAACATGTAGCAGTTATGGAACAGATTCCTCTTCCCAGATTCCTGAGACTCAAATGTCTAATAATGGGGTTTCGCGCTTTGTTCTCTTAAGTTCATATTGGTACTCCACAGCCACCCTTTAGGCTCAAATAACATTTTCTGCACTTGGAGTCAGGGAATCTGGCTTCTAGGTATGGACTCGGTCACCAAAACAACTTAAAATGCATAAGGCAACAGATGTAGACTTTGTCCTCAACAATATGACAATCAGAAGAAATAAGCTCCTCTGGGTTTAGGGAATAAGAATAGCTGATCTATAGAAGGATGACAAGACACGTGTAAGTGATTTAAATAGGACTTGTGTTTAATATATATACTGATATTTAACATTAGGGGGCTGCATATTTTTTCTTTCTTTCAATGTATAAAAATAGGAATAAAGTTCTGTGTCAACACATATCAAGTCTTATATATTAATACAACGTTTTTCATACCTGATGTTTTTTCAAGACGACACTTCATTTTTATCCTTTTTGAAAATTACGAGTTACCACATGAAAAATATATTTGTTCTTTCTATATCTAGCTGTCTCCAAGAAAAAAAAAAAAAAAAACAAAAAAAAAAAAACAAAAAAACAAACCTTAAGATATTATTCACAAAGAGAACTTTTTTTAACTGAAATTCTGTTACTGTTTTGGAAAATGATTGTTTTTAACAACTTGTCCTGTGTAAACTAATAATTGTCTCGATCCCCCGGATTTTTGCTAGGTAGCTCACAACAGCTTACAAAAATGTTTCAGACTGGCTTCTGTGAAAGAACTTTTAGTCTCCCAGGTTGTATTAGTGGAGTGTTCCCAGGAACACTGATGGGGGAATGTTGTGAGTGTTCCTGCTCTTTGTCAGGAAGGAATGGAAGTATTTGAGATGCCACTTTCTCCAGTACTACACCAGAGGAAGGTAGGCAGGGGGAAAAAGCTCAGATACAGTGAAGGTAGGGACACAAGAGGTTAAGTAAGCACAGCCAGAAAATGTAATCCTGTTGCTGCTGGTGTGTTTTCCAAAAGGACCCAGGAAGCTTGTTTCCACCTAAATTCACAGTTCCTGCCCCTGCATTCAGCAGGGAACTCAGCATAGTACTCGTTTTTCTCACCTGGTGTGCAGAATGAGAAAATTCAGGAAGGTCCCAGAGCTAGGTGTTGTTTCCACAGCCCTTCTTGTCTACCTCACATGTGTCAAATCATGGGGCTAGGCTCATTCCCCCCATTGACTCTGTGCTCGATGTGCCCTGACTGAGATGACAACTTAAGAGGAGTCTCCATGCAAGTCGTCCTGTTCCAGCAACAGAAAACCTGAAACTATACCTAAAACAATCGAAAACATTAAGTACATAAAATACTTCTATATAAAGTTAATTTCTTATATACCATCAAGATTAAAAGCTAGGGTAAAAATAAGCCTCAAAACTTGAGTCCTATTGCGTCTATAATGTGAACTGTACAAGTTACACAGCTCAGAGGGAGAGATCAAATATCAGGAGAATATCCTGTCTAGTCAAGCCAAGGTTTAGATAATGTTACCAATAACAGTTCTACCACTCACTTCTTGCATGGAAAGGGAAAGATAATCATGCATTACATTAATTATTCTTATCAATATTGTCCTCAACACTTAGCTAAGCTATCCGGGCAGAACATGCTTTTTTGTTATATGTCTGTTCAGGAAAGGCAGGAAGCAATGAAAATAAGTAGAGGTCTAGAAAATATGACCTGCAAGGAAAGAACGAAAAAAAATTAGTCTAGAGGAGATTCATGGGAGACATGTTAATAGTCTTCAAATATAAAGAAGGCAAATGGGAAGAGGAAAACAATCAGATTTTCTCTATTTTCTGATAGACATGACAAGAAGTAATAGATTTGAAGTAAAGCAAAGAAGGTTCAGCAGGATAAAACTCTAGCGTTATAGTGATCCTTCCTCCACTTGCAATGGGAGAATGAAAAATCTCTAGAACTGTGCCTATACTAGTAAATAAAACAGTGGTCAGGAATATTTTTGAACTTCATCATCAGCACTGTCAAACCATCAAACCAGGGTACCTGGCATGCCTTTGTCCCAGCCAGGATCCCCACAAACTGCTCTAGGAGGCAGCGCTCATGAGATGGCTCGTCCCGGGGGCCATTGCCACGCAGAGCCCCAAGGAACAGTCTGCTTCGAGACCTTTCCATTGCACTTATTCTCAGAGCCCAGCAACATTCCTGAGCTTAATCAATGCACTCTTATACTAACTGAGGAGCAAGGACCACACACATTTATGTGTACCTGTTGTATGCAATGAGTCATCACACAGAGGATACAGTTAAGGAAAAACAAGGACTGAATTTATTGAAGTATATATTCCACATAACGCTGTTATGTTCCAGCATCGTCTTTGTGTAAATTCTGCACTTGTTCAGTTATGTGTAGAACTGATTGCTTTTCAGAGAAAAGTGGGTCTAGATGGCCCATGGGTTTATTCAAATAGGGGGTTATAGCAAGTAGAAGTTACTTTTTTACATTATTTAGCTAAACTTCTGAGCACAGTAACTGTACAGAACTCATCTGAATTCTTTTGTGGATTGCGGTTTTGCATGCTGCTTTTTCCTTCCCCCCTAACGATTACTTCCCCCAGCCATCTGAGAGTCAATCACCATCTTTGCAACCTAACAGCCACAAATGGTGAAGGACAAGGGACCCAACTTCACCATTGTCTCTGGATTCTGGCCCTCCCAGCAGCCGTGCTCACAGTGCAGGTGCAAGGAGGAGAGGCATCTGCAGCTTACCTTCAAGCCAGGCAAAGGACTGCCAGCCAAGAAGAAAAAGAAATTCCTCCCTCCCTTCAAACTTGGATGCCTTTTGCTTTCTGGAGCCCACCTGCATTCCCTCAAACGTAGGCTGTGAGACTCATAAACAAAAACAAACAAAACCAATGAACAGAAAATAGTTATTACTTGCTAGTAGGCAAAAAAAAAAATGTCACTCGCTGCTGTTTATTCTTACTTATCACTTCTGCATATTTTATCATATTTTTGTGTGTTTTTATTTCATTAGCAAATGCACGAAGAGAACATCTGCTGAGAGAAGGGGTTGCTCTGAAATACGTGTTTAAGTACTATTTCTTGTTCAGGATTTATACTAAAGTTGCCCTACTCCAAAAGCTGTTTTATCAGGGAGCTATAATCCTAAATCACATGGCTTTTCCTGATGCACTTCATTAGAAGAAGATATAATAATGTATAGCTGACCAGACACAGAAGGAAAATTTTTTCTCATCTTAAAACGTTAGCATTTTGGATGTTTTTATCTTCTTTATTCAGGGAGGAAAGGTAGAATTTCACATTCAAAAAAAGCTGAAAAAAATATATTTTCCAGGTAAGTAGAAACATATGTGTTGTTCACCACCTTTTTAACTTCAACCATGTTTTCCCCCCATGTTACATTTTTAAACAAATACATTGACCTAGAAAGCCAGGTTTAAGTCTCAAAACAGAATGTCTCATCAATTTTAAATTTTCTCTCCCCCAAATCTTTTCATGCAGTGGGATTCATCTAAGCTGAACTACTCCCAACAGAAAATCTCGGTTTCCATATGTCAATGAAGTTTCCCAAATCTACCGCTGCTTTATTGCAGGAGTAGATGACACCCCACCCTGCTCTTCAACGCAGACTAACAAACAGGTCAGGCTTTACCCTGTCCTAATCCTGCTGCAACATTTGTGAACCATCTGCATGGGGAGGAAGCCGGACGAGTGAATACAGCTGTCAAGAGAATTTGTGTTTCCCTCTCCTCACTTGCACCATATGCATCCCAAATTTCAAAATAGCCTGATGGATCCGCAAGATGCTTTATTCCTTGCTTAATTGTGCTCTCTGGAACGGGGATGCTGAGTGAAGAGGTAATGTTGCTGAGGGAGATGAGCAAGATGTGGACATCAGGATTAGCATAACTGTTGAATAATTAAAAATGCTTAAATGAAGGGAAGAATATTTTACTCTCATACAGACTGCAATGAAGTGTTAACTTCAGGAAATTCTAAGCAACTTGAATGGATAAGGTTTATTCATCATACTCTATGAAGGACAGGAGTTGATAGGTAGAGTACAATACATACACAAAGATTCTATATTTTAATAATATCCTCATTGTCAATGACGAAGCTTCCATAGCTGCCCACAGGGAAAGTCAAAAGCCATGGTCTGGAGACAAACATTACTATTGGAGCTGGATAGAAATTTTCCAACCTAAATTTTTTCCATTAGAAAAATGCTGACTCCATGAAATCAACACACTCCCACAGTACACTTCGATTTCGTCAAATACTTTGAACGAAGCCAGCTGTCTCGTTCCCTGCCTGTTTGCCTGCTTGCCCAGCAGCCCACCTTGCAGGCAGCTGTAGAGCCAGGACCCAAGAAGCACAAGCCACAGAGTTCAGGACTTCTCCAGTCTGCTCACAAAGACACTGAGACTCGGGAGATTTGCAGCCTAATCTCCTGTTTGCATAGCAAAAAGCATCTGGCTGCCTGGGGCCAGGGCTGGCGATCCTTGTGCTGACTGGACATCCAGCATCAATATTGTTTTCAAAAACACGTGGAAGGAAACATTCCATCCATGAGACATTTTAAAGGTTTGTTCCAACACAGAGCTTTTTTTTTTTTTTTTTAGAATTTTCTGCAGAGCAACACCTTAAATGCCATCTGACACTGCATTACAGCAAGTCACTACCACCATCACTGATTTCGTGCTGGGGGAAGTAGATACGTTAGATTTATAAGAGAAGAATCACATCACATTTACCAAAGTCTCCAAGTGTTCTGCAAAACACAGAAGAGGGCTAGGGGGAAATACACAAGGCCCTGTAAAGTCAAAGTCTAACTGAGCAGGATTCCTCAATAATACCCACTGAGTGAACAGACCATATACCCTGCTGAGGACAGAAGGGGGGGGGGGGGGGAAGAGGAAGAATTATTCAGAATTGTTCAAGAAAAAAACCTTAGAGAGAGAACCATCTTGGTCAAAGAATAAGAGTGAATTATTAGCAACATAGAAGTCAGCCAGGAAAATATCTTGGCCAAGACTGTGATTTTTTTGAGCTGTGCTTCAGGATCTTCAAAGAGGGATCCCACGACTCCTGAGCAAAGGCTGTAATGAAATCTGAGCAAGTGGAAACCTTTTAGCGGAGAGTCTAGAGTCACTCAGGAGTAACAGGAGGCAGAAACACCCTGTCTTCCAGCTGTAGTAGTTACTGGGCAGTAAATAATGGGGCATTAACAAAGAGAAATGGGATTCACCACTGGAAAGCAGTTGTCACATCACCTAAGGCAGGCTTTAGATTATACACATGCTGGTAAATGAGAGCAGGAATCAGGGCTACTACAGGACCTAAAGAGCATCAGGCAATCCATTTGTCCCTACAGCTCAGACTCGGAGATGCCTCTCATCTTTAATATTCCTTTGCTTTAAAAAAAAAAAAAAAAAAAAATCTGCATCTTTCCTCCTACCAGGTTTTTAAATACTTGTAAGGTAAAAGAAAACTTCATAACAGAAAGGACTCATCAGCATGCAAAACCATAAACAAGCAACACTGCTGGGAAATTCAACATGTTTACTGATGGATCTTCCCAACCTACAAAATCTTCAGCAAGCCATCTTAGCTGCAAAGATCAGCGTTATAATGTGGCTAAAGGCTCCTCTTCTGAAAGGCTAAATCCAAGGTAATGAAGTGCAACTCTTACTCAGTAACTATTAAAGATATAATCAAACATAGTTATACTGAATAAACCATTGACAGAGAACAAATCTGAGGCCACAAGAAAGGCAGAGTCCAGAAATTACTGTGTTGAAAAGAAAGCCTGTGAATTAATCATGTAAGCATACTAAAACATTAATAGTTTTGAACACTGAAGGTGAAAGAACATTTGTTCACCAAAGGTCACTCTTCCAGCTCAGGGGGGAATTTTAAAGAACACATGTTGGAAAATTTGCCTCAGTATTTGTGTTATTTCACCCCTGGGCATCATTTGCAGTGTAAAGCAATTAGTCTGGTAGCCAATGAGCATCCTGGTGTTGAAACCCTCCAGGAAAAGTCAGCATCGCTTAAAGTAACAATACCTCACTGCTGGACCCTGGTTCTCATGAATAAGTATTTACTCCTTATTAAAAAAAAAAAAAAAAAAAAAAAATTATTCCAGGCTAGAAACTGAACAAGCCAGACTGATATAAAAAATACAGATCCACTGCCAGATGAAAAAAGGCAACTGCAACTGTGGACCTCGAAGCCATCACCTTTGGAAAGAGGGGAAAATTAATGACCACATTGTTTTAAGGGGTGGAGGTCAGCGTGAGCGCATGTCTGGAAAAGAAGCCACGTACCAACTTTTCTGAAACAAACGCTCAGTGTGAACAGGGCATCCTACGCCCAGCTATGATTTTACAAGGGTTTCTGTAAAGGAAATATAATCAGAGCAGCCGTGACAAAGGACGTGGTGAAATAATTAAAGAGAAAGTCTGATTGCCATCCAACCACATTTTACTATTTCCTTCACTGTCAATTTAAAAGTTAATGTAAAATAGTTTTTTCTCATTCAGCTTTATATAACGGAGGCAATAGCAATCTCCTTGGAATTTGGTGCCCCCTCAATGTTTATCACACCATTTATCATCCAAATTTCCAGCTTGCAGAGATGTATAATATGAAACATGACTGTTAAATCTCATTTCTCTGCTGGCAAGAAATGCCATCTATTATATGTAAAAGGAGTTCAGTGGCTGATTTATTCAGATGGTTACATGAGTTACTTAATATGACCAAAAAGGTGAAAAAGGTTTTAACTATGATAAGGTACACTGTATGAATCTTTCTAATGTAAATGCATACTAGACACATACTGAAAGTTATTTTTATAACCAATATGCTGTACTACTATGGAGCATGTTTTTTCCAAATATATGCCCCATATACTTGTTTTTTGCCACTATACCAATACGAAGCATCCTTAAGCCATCCTACGTGGACAGTTTTTTATTCCCTTTTTGCAGAAGCAGCTTTCTTAAGAAGAACTCTCCTGAGGATCCACTAAAATTATATTCGCTGAGACCATGCTGAGTGCTCTCAGCCCGTGCTGAGTTTTGCGCACTCCCAACTTCTGGAAGACCCCTTGAAGAGTTCCCTGAAGGAGCTGGGTGTACATACTGGATGTACATTACTATATGCAGATTCAGGTACATACTGTATGTACATTAATATATGTAGATTAGTTACATACTTGGATGTAAGTAATAATATAATGACTATCAGAAATCTTCCACTGCTCTCATCATTTGCGGTAGTGAATACTTAGTGCTATAGAGCAGCTCATCTGTGTAAAAGAAAACATCTTTCTCCATTCCCCATGGGGAACAATCAGTGGCTGCAAGCACATCTTAGATATTTTGTGGGACTGGCACATTTCTGAAAGACGAAAAAAGAAATTTTCTTCTTTATATTACAGAGGCCTGCCAGGTGTCTTATAGCTTTGCCTGACAACTGGTTACAGACTTTAATGGTCATAGACCACATACTTACTTAGACTGCCTTAGAGCAGGATTTGCAACACTAAACAATAAAATAAGACTCAAAATATGAGTTATTTACACTGAAGGTTCCCAAAACATATAACCCCAGGGAGAAAAAGAAAACCATTAACATTTACCTAAGCATTCATTGGTGGTATGGAGGTAAGTGAGGGAGGACCGGTAGAAGTTCACTGACTCCATTTTCCACCGTCAGATAAGTGCCACATCAGCTCCACAAACCCCTCCAGCCTTCATGCGTACTTATGGTCAAACTCCCCTTCTGCCTGTCTTCCACATGTGGAGTATGGAAGCAATGCAAGGTCAACACTGGAAGACATCAAAACCTAGGAAATATAAAACTGAGATATAAAGTGTGTGGTGTGGAAGAGGGATTGCCTTGGAGCTGGGCCAAACGAGTAGGGACAGCAGGGCTGGGGAGCCTCATCAGAGACTGACAGGGAAATCAGAAGGACCTGAGGCTCCATGCAGACCAAGGGCTTATTTCAATGTACAGCCCACACCATATAACGAAGGAAGCTTGCAGTGCTTTAGTAAGATGCTTCCTGCAACCCAGCAACAGAAAAAAAAAAAAAAAAAAAAAAAGAAACAAATGAAATGAGGAAGTAGCTTAGCTTGTTCTGAATAAGACTTCTTGTTATAATAGCTCAACGGTCAAGAAAAAAGATGTGACAGCGCAACCAAACATAGAGCTGGTAAGACCATGGCCCACTCATAGCCAAGCCTTTGAGAATCACAGGCTGGGACAAATGATTAAACTCCTTAAAAGGCTCATGTTTGTGTGCTTGTTTTCAAAGCACCTTCCACCAAATGAAGAGCTCTAGAGCTAATAGACTACTTTGTGTACTTGGGTTTTGGTTGTTTCAAGGTGTCCACTGGGTGAAACAATTTACTGATATCAAACCCTCAGTCAGAACCCATCCTCCCTGAGTTGAGGACTACCCAAGTTTCCACTCCCTAGCTATGTGACATGGTAGAGGAGCTGAAAACAGTACCCAAATTTCTACATAGTAGGTAACATTGGGTGCCACAGAGACACAAAGTAGGAGAGTCCTTTTTTGAGAATGACAAGAAAAAAGTAGTCTATGGTAACCGCTAAGTAATAAAACTGTAAAGATGTTGGAAAAAAAGACCACGTCTGCAATTTCTCTCACCATACCCATTAGCTACTAAACCTTCCAACATTTCACAGCACAACCACAATTCCCGTCTTATTATAACAAAGGGTATAGTAGGGATTACTAAAATTTAGGAACCACATGGCACCCTTTACGTAACATCAGATGCATTTGAACTCCGGGTCTACCATTTTCACTGTTGTAGTTATCAAATAGTCACCTCTGTGATAAAACACTTCATGGTAACTGCAATAAGCAGCTGAGGGGAAAGAATTATACAATCAGGAAATGAGGAATAATCACTGAGACAGCAGAGGAACCAGAAGGTAATATGGGATTGTAAACCTGCTAAAAAAAATACCATACACAACTATTTGATGCTAAGGTTCTCTATGCCAGAAGGAGCAGAACAAAACAACTGTATTGATTTGAAGCAAAGAAAACGTGGTTGCAGCATCAGGTACATTTTTCTCACAATGTAGCTCTGGAAACAATGCATGTGCAGAGAAATTATGCAAGCCTCATTACCAAGAGTGAGGAGATCAGAGGAGGCTGGTCCCTCTGCGCCGAGGAATAGACTAAGGGGCATTTTCAGTTCTCTTCTAACCACACGTTCCTCTGACCAAAGAGCAGTAAAGACAAGGATCTTAGTTTTACATTGGTGAGGCTTGTGCCATGAAACTTGTGCCATCTAGTTGAGCTGGTGGTATTTTGTCCCTTCCTGATAAGATTCAGCTGCTCCCAAGAAATCACAGTGCATCCCCCGTCAGCTAACTCTGCTGTGCTCAATGGTATCCCCATGTCTCTGAGAGGTGTAGCCTCCTCTGCCTTAACACCATACCACACACAGGAAGACTACGGTATAACCCTCATCTTCTCTCCAGTCCTTCACACCTCTACACTTGATGCTTTCAGCATGACCCATGCACAGCAGACACCACTCACCTCCTATATACCTGCATTTAACGGCAGTAGGAGTTTAGTGCCAGAGCAGGGGTAACTCCTGCATAAGAGATTTCTCAGGTAACACACATAACTCTTTCCTCTGCACACATGCACACAAGTCAGGAACGATGTGATGGGCTTTATCACAGTAACAACTATTAGTTTTCTCCAACTACCTGACCAGTCTTCTCTTTACAAGGGACTAAGCTACCAGGCTTGGACACCATCCATTACCTAGTGTCCTATCCCTGGAGTCAGATGTGAGGTCTCCCAGGTATGTACCTTCACTCCTTGCTACAAACTAAAGGCTTGAAATTAACTTTCTGGGATTTATGAAAACAGGAGACAACCCTAAGTCTGCAAGTACTGAGTTTTTTGGGTTGGGTTTTTCAAAGGAGGGGAGGTGCCATGAGGTTAGAGGGGAAGCTTTTCACTAAAGTTTTTCAGTGACAAATATGACACTTGAAGCTATTCTGAATTGCTCTCGCAATAGTCATTTTGATATTTAATGTATAAATGGAGAAAAAAAGAGAGAACAATAATCACACAACACCTCTTTATACTTTTATACTTATTTTCTTATATTTGTGCACCCACTTCTAAAATAAATCTAAACTAAACCTTTCAGAGGTATTTTTATTAAAAGTAAAATCAAGGTTGCATGAAGCAATAGGGAAAAGGAAAAGCAGGCTAGCTGAAAATTGTGTGAATTATAGTTTAGAAGCAGAAAGATGAACAACAAGAACAATACACTTTTTAAAAAGAAAGTGCAAAAATCATGCAAGAAGCAGAGTCTGTAAGTCCCTTTCTCTATCCTATGAATTGTTAACCTTGGCAGGCAGCAGCTGACTCGCTGCAAACTGGATTCCAACCAAGTGAAATAATAAGAAGGGCTGCAATCAAAGCCTACATGCTAATAAAGCTGAATAAAACACTGAGAGAGATGTACAAACATAATCTATCATCATGTAAGCTCTTTTTTTTTCCCTTTTTTTGCCTTTTTTTTTTTTTTTTAAGGTGAATTTGGTGCCTATGAATGTTTCCAGATTTATGACCCCAGACTGAAGTTTTCTGGTTTTTCCTCATATAGGGACAGACAAAGCATCCAACATTTACCTAATCAGCATGTAATGTCAACCTAGGTGGTTGGAAAACCCAGCACAAAGAGCAGGACCAAAGGCCAGGAAGTCAAAAGCCCTGCATTCACTGAAATCATTCTCTTCCTTATGCATTGCAACTCAGGAACAGTTGAAAGAAGTTGTGGTTCATTCTTGGAAAAGAAAATCTGCAGCTTACAACACCTCAGAGCTGAAACAGATATTGTAGTTGTATACACTGTCAAAAAGAAAATTAACTTTGCTTTTCAGCATATTAGCATGAAGAACAAAAAGCAGAATAAAGCACTGAGGTTTTGCCTGCTAATTAATGACCAGAGGAATGAAAATGGTTGAAATCACACATATTCACAAGATGATCCTGTCTTCAGAACTAACATTACTTGACCTGTAAAAATTTAATGTGAAGTTTTGGTCCAACCATGAAACAAGAAAGAAAGAGCCTTGATCAATGATACCATGATTTGAAATACAGTACATCTTCAGTGGCTGTTCAGATTACAAAGAAACCAGATGGAAGTTGTGAAAGAAAGAAAAGAGTCAGGCCAAAAAGTGAGGAATAAAACAAAAGCACCATGAAGAATAATGTTCCTTGATGGCAAAAGAAATGCACGATCACCACCCTTCTGCAGATGGTACACTGCTAGTAGCCATGGTCCTTCATCAAAACAAATGGCACAGAGCAGACAGAAATGAAAAGGGGGTGCTAAGGTTTTGGGTTAAGAAAAGGAAACAGTGAATATCAACATAAATACAAATAACTCTTTTTACCATGAGGAAAGCTAAAGGAGTCCCAAAGAATGCATCAGGAAAATATTGAATACGAGAAATAAAATCCATAGAACAAACATAGACACAACCATTTCAATAAAAGTAAATAGGATTTTCCTAGAACAGATCTTTATAGTTAGGGTAACGATAAACTTAACATAGATATGGAAAGCTAAAGATTGATATACTCATTTGGAAAGGTCACAAACAAGGAACAGGAGATACTTCAGATATTAAAAAATATGAGTGACACAACACAACTTCTCAAGCTATTAAAAGACAGCAGATGATACTTCATGAAATTACAGGGCATCTGATGAAAATTTGAAAAAGTTAGTTTGTTTTTACAGTGTGGTAGAACTACATGATACATTGAGTGATCTCGTTATTAAGGTATTAGATAATTTCTGATATCCATTCAGTCAGTAGGAAATCAAATCATTCACTTCCTGCAAAAGGCGCAGGCTAGAAATATTTCCCTGGTACACATCATTGTGCAGCTCCTCAGCTAGACCTTGGTTTTGAACCATGGGTGATGCTGCCAAAAGCAACATGCACGGCTCCTACAGCCATGATCTTGTACATTATTGCAAATCCTACACTCCTGCTACATCTTTGCATTTGTTTGACTGTCTGCCGTAAACAAACAGTGCATGTAAGCTCATCGTGCTCTTAGTTGTAGAGCCTGAAAATTGCAACAGTAGACCATTATTACAATAATTTTGAAGAGCATTTTGGAAATCATCTTCCTTTTGATACAGACCTTCTCCCACTGTGCTTCAAAGAATGCACAATTGCTGAACCTAGAAGGGTAAATCATCTTAAGGAAGAAATGACAGCTAGTTCTTTGAAAGGAGAGACAGCTAGTTTCAGCACACTGCTAATCTTTGTGGTTTTGTGTTATAACTTTCATTTAAAGCACACTATATAATAGACACCTGAAGAATTATGAAAGAAATTATTCTTTTTGTAGTTTTAGAATTTTAAAAAATTTGCAGTGATTCAGTAACACATTTGTTCTGCAGTATTTCAGAGAAGAGAAGCCAAACCCACCTCATTATGGACAAAATTATTTGAGGCACTTAAACCCATATTTAGGACTCCAAATAAAACTGTATGATGGTGACCTCCAAATAACCCCTGACTTAAATGCAAACCTTAGTCTCAGCTGCTTTAATAGCTCCATAACTCCAGCACAGCCAAGTTTTCCTCCTAGAGTTTCATGATGATGTTCATTTATTTTGGGGAAAAAAGCAAGACATCTACAATGACATCATAATTTTCCCAGTGCAGCACTCTTTGGAGATTGTCCTAGCAGCTCTAGCTAGGTGTAAAAAACCTAAACTAAACTCTGTCATTGCTTGTTAGAGAGAAACAGATCTGGTGATTTCAGTTTATATGTTGTTTGTTATGGTTCCCAAAGAATAATCACCAAATGTAAAACCAGCACTAGCAAAGAATAATGGGAAGAGGGAAAGCACGCAGGTTCAGTGCTCCCCAGAGAAGTCACAAAAGTCAGGCTGGCAGTGGCGATACACTGTTGTCCATACAGCAGATAATTTGTCCCGTAGCATCAGCTAATCAGCATTTGCCAGATAAATTGAAATCATGCAGATGACTCTTTCCCTTGAGTAAGTTAGTGGGTTGAATGCTCCTTTACAGGTTCATTACATTCCACTTGGTATTTAATGTTGAGCTTGATTATAATGACTTCTCTCTTAATTCCTTGTCAATTTATTTTAAAAAGTGACCGATTGACAGACCTTATTAGCCCTTTCCAACATCCAGACACCAGACATCCCCATACTCTCCACACCAAGGGAAGAAGAAAATAGCATAGATCAGCAAGCTGCTGATGAAGAGATGCTGGAGGCATGGGTGAGGAGATGAGAAGGCTGAAAGAAAATTCCTGCAGCAGCAGGGACATGACTGTCATGGTCATCACGGAATGAGGCACAGGGCATGGCAGCTGCAACAGGAGAGGAACCTCCTGGTCCAGTCTCCCGTACCAGCAGTGTTGACAGTAGAGGCTTAGGGAAGCATGAACAGAACCCTCCTTCCATTAGCAAATCCTTGTTTCCAGAAATTCATTCTTTGGGGACATCCAAAGCTAGAAACTGCATCCACTGCACCAAAGAGCATATTTTTGCAGGATTTGGGTAATTTTTAGGTCACTTATACTTTTTTCAGGCTTTGCACCTCCCAGTAATGAGTAGCATAGTGCACGGGCACGGTGCAACCTTCTCCACCTGAGAAGTCCACAAAGCAGTCCACAGTAAAATGAGGAGAGATTCCTCCTGCCCGCTACTTTTCTTCCATGAAATCAATGATTTCAGAGGTCTCTCTCATTTCTTACTTCAAACACCCAGCTAAAAACTCCTCTTCAGATCACAGCAGGATTATGTAACCACTGCCTGCTTATACTGGGCTGACCCTAGAAATGAGGTCAAGAAGCCCGGGGTATATTATATACAAATTTTAATTGTTATAGTAATTGCATATAAACTTTTTTTTTAAGAAGGGGGAATTATTTGACCACTTAATGATAACTGCAAAATTATTTGCCCACTCCATAGTAGTTCAGAGTACTGTTAGAATAGGCAGTGGCTTCTGTACCATGCCTCATGAAGTTCTCCCAGTAGGGCAGAGAGAGCAAGAAAATGGGGAGCGTAAGACGAAGGAAAGAGCCACCAGAGAGCAAAATAATTGATTATGTGTAGCCTTGAGTGGGAGCCAAAATCCAGACCTAGAGAACACGTGTTTGGATCTCTGAGCAAAGAAATGATCTGTTTCTGCTTAGTTAGGGGGTTAGTATTTGGAGATAAACAGGATTACCTGACTGCTGGCTTTCTTGGTCGAAGCGACATGCAAGCTCCCAAACACCAAGTAACCATTTAACTTAAAAGGCACAAATATACTTGTACCTTATATCAAAAAAGCAGGATCCAAGTATGACTCTTTTTCTGGGTGCTGTTGTCAATAAAAAAGAAGGTCAGATTTGAGGATTACTATTTACATCTTCATAAAGAGCAGGTAGGAAGTCAGTGTCCTTGCCTAGAAACCGGCCAAACAAAACTAAACCCATTTCATGAACACCACTATAAAGCCAACTTCCTCATTCCCAAAATCTGAATGTAAGAGAACTTTATTGAGTGAGAAAGGAAGGCAGAAGAATACATTGCGAAAGCCAACAACAAATAAACTAGCAACATCTATTAAGTAAGACTCCCACGCCCCAGAGCATACTCGTAATAGTCCTAGCCCTCATCCTCCTCCTGCCCCTGTGGAGACTAATGAGATAACGCCTTCTAGCACTTGTTTGGTCCTCAGTTTCAAAGTTCCTCCAGAGAGATTTATTCTGCATGTTACCTCAAAACTGCCAGCACACTACCCCATCATCAGAGGGAGGATGCCAGCAGGCAGAATCCCAGAGGGGTCCTTTGCCTATGGAGGGACACTTCTGGCAGGATCCATTCCCCTGTCACCTCAACTCACACACCCAAACGTGGTTTCATCGGGTGACCACTCACCTTAAAAGCATCAGTGTGATATTCCTGCACTTGAAATAGTCCTGCGTTTTAACTTATGTACTTCAAGGTGTTGCAAAGCTAAAATCAAACCTCAAGATACCAGACAAGAGTGCCTCCTCCACTCCATGAGGTTGCTCTTTCCCCTTATTCCACCAAAAGAAATACTGATTCCCTTTTTACTAGGGCTTCAGGTTGCTGGAGGTACATAAGATCATAATGGTGATGACAAACACAACAGAAAGCACTCCTTCATTTGCACTATCTCTCTCCATGGGTGCAAAATTCTGCCTGCACAGTCCCACTGTACGAGCTGCAGAAAGCTACCTATGGTTAAGGTCAGAGAGACATCAAGCCTTGAAGTGAGCTGTGGTTTCTCATTGCTCTGCCAGCCATGTGTTTATCTGCAGGGCCATGGGCCCAGAACACTATCTGGCCTTTCGGACTCCATTAGTCTGCTCTGCAGATTCAGGCTTAATTGAAAAACCCCATGAGCAGCAGCTTACTGCCAGTGACAGAGCTTTCCCATTCTTATTTGCAAACAGAGGTCCACACACACAGGTACTCCACCAGGGAAGGGACAACAGATTGCAGAGCAAAGTCCTTTGTTGTGCTTGAACTTGATGTACTTGCACCTTTGACCACCTCGCTGTCTTATTTGACCTCCCTCTTCACAGCCCAGGCTTCATCTCACAGTCTGGTCCTTCAACAGCTTCTGCAGTTTCTTTAAAAAATTATTGTGCATGAGAAGCAGGGAATAGTTTCAGTGTGGCTCCAGAGACGAGCTTAAGACAAAGAGATATCACCTTGTTTGAACTCCATTCTCTCAATAATGCTTAATCCCCTAAACTTTTATTTCCATCTTTGGTAAAGCCAAGCTGAAATCTCTTGATGGCACTACAAATCACTACTTTCCTGCCCAGCTTTCTCCAGCCTGTTTTCTCTGTATCCTATTTTGAACATACTTGTTAATAGAATAGGTGCTTTGTCTCTTTGCTATGCTATCCTGCTAATACCCATAACTTTTATTCCTCAGATGTCTGATGGTTCCTTTCATTGCTTTTTTGTAAATATTTAATTTTAACTCCACAAGAGACTGCGCCCTTTAAGCAATATATGCTTAAAAAATTTCATTAAGCTCATCAACTTTTTTACCATTTATGTTTTATATTCTACATTTACATTATCTTCTTTTTTTTCTCTTTTCTTTACCATTTTTCCCATTGTTACATGAAAAGAATCTCCCCTTATTTTTAACTTTCTTTTACATTTTTAAAAGAATATACTAAAGATTCGTTCACAGGGAATAAAGCTAAGTTTCCAGCTACCTCCTGAAACAAAATTTTATTGAATGTCACTTGTGTAACCAGAAAGATCAGCAGATTAGACAGTAGTTCAAGGTTCAAATCAGGAGGTTTATAAACTGCCCCTCTTGACTTCCAAATGAACCTGCTACTCAACTTTTCTTGTGACAAAATGGGATTTTATCGTATTTAAACCAGGGAAAAGAGCAATAGGGCAGAGTAATTATGTCAACTATTCTTTCCAAGCAGTATTACAGTGAAGTTATCTTCTGTTGTTCTTGTGACTCATTCTTGGGACATTTGAACCAAAAAGGTGCTGACCTGCATCAAGAGAATCAGCAATTAGAAAAAATAACAACCATATTGCAATTCAGGCAATTACTTAGGAAGGCATATTTTTGCTTAGAAGCAAAAGTTCTGCCCATTTATAATCTCCTTTAACAAAAATAAAAGCAAACAAACACAGGAAGTGACAGACCAAGTGACAGAAAACATGTTCAAATGCTAAACTAAAATCTAGAAGCAGTCAAAATTAATTAGGTACACAAACACCACTGAATTCATTTTTTTAAAATCCCAAGCCAGGAAGACAACATTCCATGTGTACCATTTGCAAAAAATTATTACTAAAATATTCCTACCGCAGTATTTTCTAGGCCAAGTAAGTACCTTGTTGCACTTAGCATGGAGTTATGGTGTTACTAGAAAGTGTAGGTAACAAAAACATTTGTGAAGACAATGATAAATTTGAAGGAGAAACCTGAGCTTAGGAATCACTGCATGTACCACAGCACCACAGGTCAGGCAGAAGACAAATATGGAAATGGCCAGTAATGCCCATCACAGGATATTTTGTTTCTCACTCCCTGCTTTTGCACCAACCATCCAACCACTCATAATAGTTGAGGTGGTTGAGGCAAGGAGATGTCTCAGAAGCTGGGTTTCCTGACGTTGCGTATAGCCCTATCATCAGTCCATCTGAATGGCTGCCATAACATAATAATGATCAAAACACTTTCTGGTATTAAAACTAAAGGGAAGAGGAGTAAAAGTGGGAAAAAGAAAAAAAAAGTACCAGCCCTCTTCTGGCATATGGTAGGTATCAGAAGAGAATCAGCAGTTTTCTGCAGCCAGCAGGACTTGGCACAGCAGTGCCAAATTCTACCTCATCCAGTTATTGGGAAAGTTTTAAAAGAGCCTCCTACAGTGACAGCCCATTAGTGATATATCCCAACTAAGTCATATGCACAGAAGTTTTGAGTATCTGTTTTCAATTGACTCACCAATGTTCTGCCTGGAGGGTTAACATCTCTGTTTATCAATGATTTGTGACTGAGAGCATTGCCCTGCTTAGGATTTTATTTTTCTCATGTCGCTGTCAAATTGGGGAAATCAGCGTTGCTTGTGTTGTTGCTTAGGGGGCAGTGCTTGGGAAAGAAGAAAAAGGTGAACCGGAATCAAAGTAATGGTGTAGAATGCCCATGTCTCAGGGGATAAAGTGCTCAGAAATTCAAGTTATAACACTCTGATATCCTTTTACAAACCTCTTTCTGACTCTGATCACTCATGCACCCTGCAAGCCTATCACTCCATCAGAGAACACCCTCCATTATAAATAACTTCCTACTTCAAAGACTAACAAATTACTTTGATGCACTTTTAGGGTCAGCGTTTCCGATTCTCCAGCATTTTTGCCTAATGTGAAATCATTAAATAGCTAAGAACACCTTGTTTGCATTTACAACTGTTACCTCTGCGAGGAGGCATTAGCCCCTTTGCCCTCTAAGATACCAGTATCAGTAGCATCCACATCAAACAAGCTCAAAGTAAACCAGCAGTCCAAACTGCACCCATGCCTGTATTTTTCCAGGAAGAGCTCAGATTCAGAATGGTCTTTCCTTTCTTCTCATCTATCATATAGTTCACCAAATCAATGAAAAATCACAGCTAGGAGTCCTTTGTAATCAGCAGAACAAAAGTGTCAAAAAAGCAAAGTAACCGACTATTAATCACATCTCTTTGATAACCCTGACCCTACTAAAGCATAACATCTGTCTTGTGTTTTTTGTGGCTGAAAGCCAAAGCTGGGATCAGGAAACAACTATTTCACTGGTCAGATGTTAACATAGCACAGCATGTTGACTTTATAACCACCCTATGAGCTCAGAAAATTTAATGGAACTGTCTTTTATTTGGCTTGGTCCCATTTATTAATATTACCAGAGTGAGTAACTCATATGATCAGACGTGCACTAACAGAGCCATGTCTAGACAGACCCAGAGGTGCCTACTCTCTTTTCCACAATTAGGCAAAATCTGGAGCTTAGGACTAGTAAAGCTGGAACAGTTGTTTGAATTCACACTAAAAACATTCCCATCATTTACTGTCAAGGTATAAGCACGTGAAACAGCAATTACTGAACACTAGCAGGCAAGGGCTTTCGACTGTGGACCAGATGGTAAAACTTGGTGGCATTTATGCCAACTCAATGATTAGGCAGAGAGAGAAGTGGATATCAGAGGGGTGATATCAACAGAGAAAAAACAAATTCATTATTACAGTATTTGAAAGTGGAATTAAGTAGTAACTAGTAAATACATCTAGGTTTACCACTTCTTGGTACCACTGTAGTTGGTGTTTGATCAGCCGTGGTCTGCATCCTTTATCATGCAGTCAAGATTTGGTTGCCAGGGAGATTCAAAGCATAAACAACCCCTAAAACCTTCTAGAAAACTTCACTTTGTTGTTATAAAGATACAACCTTAAAATCCTAATCATGGCACATGCTTTGAACTACCGATGGTCAGATACCTTCTTGGACAAGTGCGGCATATTGCCACAGACATACACTGTCCTCTTAGCCTCAGCAATACCAATACTAGACTTAAACAGCCACATACACGAACCCTGCCTTGCCCTTCTCCTCCTTGCGCTCCTGAAATCACCCACAAGAACTATGCCCAGGAATTAGTATTTTCGCTGTGACTCTCTTTATGCTTGCATGAAATTATATTCCTGATAACACTTTCATTAGTGACTTTTATTTTTGCAAAAATCCAGAGGAAAAGTAATGACAGAGTGACATGGAATGATGAAGCAGCACCTCTAGCTATCGGCTTGGTAATTCTACTCTCCACAATCTTCATGTGCTCAACTTGCCGCTCCTCCTTCTCCTACATGGAGTAAGTCCTTGCAGCAGTTTTGTTGTAATTACTGGTTTTTTTCTTGCATGAACAAACCATGCTTTGAGCAACAAGGTGGTCACAGCTCTAATGGACTCAATTTAACTGGTCAACAAAGACAAAGGCAAATGAAGAAAGGTGGGAAAGAAGCTGAATCAAAGTCAAAACTGATATCCCAGGTAGTACTCACCTCATGCCATTAAAGCTGTATAGTCAATGTGTTTGCTAAACTGAACTGACTCATGAGTCAATGGAAAAAGGTGGGCTAATGCCACAAAAACAATTCCTTTTACCCCTCTTCCAAGGGGTGACTTGTCCCTATTTCCATTGGAAATTAGGAAGTCTAGATAAGCAGATGAGCTCCTTACCTTCCTTTTAAGATAGCTAAACTTCAGATATTAGACAATTGTGCTAAAACAGAAAAAAACCTACTCTGTGTGAGCCTTGGCTTTACTGCAAGCTTAAATAGACAGAAACCAAGTCTTCAAATGCTTCAATGGTACAGGCTCACTGTACCATGTATGTCCAGCATTTCCATTCATTTCACATGGGATTTAGTTGTTCATCCCTTAACATAATATGCCTATTAGAGTAAATTGGAGATTTGAGAAAACAAACACATCTTGCAAACACTTGAAACACTGCCAGCTCTTTCAGCCATGCTGCCTAATATGTGCTGCTTAAATTTCCCCGAGTGTGCCTGTCTTTGTTTGTTAGAGGTATTTGTCTGATTTTCTAGTCTTTGTTTTCCATTCAATAAACTTCACTAAATCATTGAAATAACGCAGGTGTAACCCTGAAATATGTACTGTTTTGAACAGAGGCAGGAGGACACACCTGGGATGCTTGTATTGTCATCACTTCTCCATATAAACACAGTCATTCACGTATGGTTGACAATGTACCTCCATATGGTGTTAATTCCCAGAGCAGAATTACTCTCCTGGATTGCAGTTATCCTCTTTTAAATATGCAAAACATTTAAGCATGTGATTAATTTGAAGCATTTGTGCCTAGTGAAGGTTAAGTGTTCTCCTGGGCCTTTGCTGGATGACAACTTTACTTATTCAAGTGAGAAAAAAATTCTAGCAGTTCAGCAGCCTATTGCTTTGGGATCTGATTCTTCCCTCTAACTACAGGATAAATCCACATGGAGAAGCAAAACCTGGTTAGTTGGGTTTTATTTAAAAAAGAAAAGAAAAGGAAAAAAAAAAAAAACCAAACAAAAAACAGGCTACTTGTAACATTTGGGTCTACATTTCAAGACTGAAGGCTCTCAAACTCCAGCAATGTGAATGGCAAATCAGGCACAAGCTGAGACCCCATACACAATACAGAAAAAAAAAAGAAAAGCGGTTACCAAATAATTCTGTCCATCACCTCAAGAGGTATTTGAGTATCCCATTTTATATTACAGTATTGATTTCTGTAGAAGCTTAGCAACTGATATCTTTTGATGGTGTTTTCCAAACATTTAAGATCCTACAGGACCTAACAAATTAGAAGCTGCAAGGTAAGTATTATTTTTATTTTGAACAATAGGGTTAAGAGCTTTTTTCCTTCCTGCTTCAGCTGTATTCAGCTCACTGTACAGTACCCACAGTGGGACATCTGAGTGGAGAACAGCATGGAAAGCAAATGCGTGTCAGAAGAGTATTTAGATTAAATCTGAAGTATGTGAGACCGCAGTTCACGCAGTCTGTCAGCATCCAGTCTGACAACGCTCAGGCACAATACTCAGGTGTGCACCTCACCCATCACCACTCCCACAGCTAACCAACCTGTCAGCAAGGGCTGTCTGGCATAAGAGGGGAAATAAGAAGGCAGCTGGGATTTTTTCTTTCTTTTTTCCTTTTTTTTTTTCTTCTTTTTTTTTTTTTTTTTTTTCAATCAAGCCACGGGTATAATTATCCCGATGCACATCACTGGAATTCATCATGGGCTTTTGTTCTTCCTGAGTATGCAGCATTGTCGAGGGAACCTCAACAGAAGCAGGTTCCAAATTCCTCATAAACCCAGGCTGAGATAGGGGGACCTGGAGTAGAAGAACAAACTCAAAAAATCTCTTGCCACACTAAAGCATCCCACTTCAAAATTATCAGAGTGCAATTAGCTGAAAGAAAATCAACTAGGCAAAATGAATTGCTTTAAACAGTCCAAGATACCTTTTTCTAGCATGGACCTGTACAGAAAATCTTCAGTGTGCTTGTCTGACTCAAAATAAAAGCAAATATTGAAACACTGAAGTCTTCTGTGAGGTGAAACGACCATCCCCTGGGTACATGTAGTAGGAAAAGAGATTTTATGGCAGTAGGGAAAGTGGCAGAGCTGGGAAGAATGTAAATCCCTGCTTCACAAAGAACAAAAAAGGGCAGGAGGGCACTTGTGAAATCACAATGCATAGCCCGTGCAATTAGTCTTTGCACAGAGCATGTTTTAATGAGACTAGATCTTTAACCAAAACTGTCTTTACAATCAACCTGAGAATTTTCCTTCTGCTTCTTCCCATGCCCTCCCTTTGAGTAAGCACAGGTAAGTGCATGTGAACTAGAGCCAGGCATGCTGTGTTTCTGTCCTGAATTTTGAGCTAACACCTCCTAAATAGCTGAGGATAGAGGAAAGTTGTTTCTACTCATAATCATTCAAGGCTGGTTCACCCCTGGGCTGGCTGGGGACACGCCATGCCTTGCCACCGGTGCGTCACACCGAGCTGGAGCACGGGCAGGTGCAGCAGGCATTGCTCATGGGGGTTGCAGACCTTTCCCATTGCTATCAGAAACGCCAAGCAACAGGAACACCAGGAGCCCCTCACATGCCATTTTTGTCTAGCATGGCTCCATTAACTTCAGGGTGCGTGCTCCTGATTTGTACCAGTGCAAGCAAAGAGGCGATCCCTGGGCTGGTCATTGCGAAGAGATGTGTATTTCTGTGGTACACCAAGTCCTTGAAGTATTGCAAGTGAGGAGTTTCCTTACATGAAAACCGTCTCGGAATCAGTCTGCCCTAAAGTAGACTGCTTTAAAAATTAACTTGGGGCACTTGAAGTGGCTTTCTGGAGTACGCAGCTTTGTACATCTGATGGATCCTTTCAGCACACATTTTTAAATGCTAATGGACAGGCAAAATTAATAGAAAGGCTTCAAACTCTGCAGTTCCTAACTCACATCCATTTCCCCAAAGTCAACCCTCTTGACAGCTGCCTCAGCTGGCAACAAAACATATATAAATACAGACACAGTTGAGTTTGGGGTATCTTTGTTAATATTTATATAGCCTGCCACCGGGTATTTCAGCAGCACAGCTGCCTCCAGCTGATAACTCTCTGCCTCCAATCACAATTGTACAGTTTTATTTCATGGGGGAATATGTATAATCATAAACATGATATGACTGTCCTGCCTGGTTTATTAGTGTGCATATCTCTAAGGACCATTTTGACATTCCAGATACACTGTGTGTTCAAGAAATTCTTCAGGGACTACTGGATTTCAGAGCTCACCTATAATATTTTTTAATAAAATTGCCAGTACCTTCATTACTGGGATGCAACAGTCATAATGCCCGATCATTAGGCAGTGATGAGTGAGTGTCAGGCTCTACGTGTATTCAGGTATGCAGAAAGACAGGTAAATGAATAGATAGACAGATAGATACATACAACATACTCATACAGATATATATATGCGAAAGGCAAATAGGATCAGAAAAGGTATTTTCTTCCCCTCTCCCTCTCAGGAGCCAAGACCTGTTGAAAAGCTATTCACCACCAGTGAAACAGAGGCCGACTCCTCCTCTTGTCACATTAGTGCATTTGCAGAAGTCAGGGAAAGTGCCATGGGTGTGAAAAACAGAGGTGAAAATCTGGCCCCAGATCTGAATCTGCTCCAGAGGTTTCCATCCCCTGTTGTCAGACAGGTAGTTTTACCTGCCACACCCACCACAGATGAGGTGGCATGAAAAGACTCTGCCTGAATGCTTCTGGAGGGCAAACAGAAGCAAACCTGATGTGACATTGCAAGGCTGGTTCCACAGCACACCATAACAAACCTTTGCTTCTACACATAGTCCCACCAGTTATGCGTTGGATGCCAAAGGACTGGTTACATGAACAAAATTTTCCAGACATGGCCCCAGAATCTTTCTGTCATCTTCCTATTTCTGAAAAGGGGGGCAACTGCCCATCTGTGGAGCCCACTGAAATATTGCTTTGATGTGGAGCTCAGCTGAAGACATACCCCGGTGATAATTCATTTATGCAGGAACAGACAGTGAGCCTGGTGTGTTACTTACTCATATTGTCTTCTCAGACACTGACATTTCATATTTTTTACACAATAAATCTTCATCTTCTGAGTCAAACTGAGGATTTTCTTCTAAGTAACAGAACTGACAATGATACGTTTCAACACAACAAGATTATAGAAATGTCAGCCCCAGCTCTGTTCCCCAGTGTCTATCCCTGTCAACAGTGGTTGGCTGTGGAAATTTCAGTCTGCAAACCAGTCTACTATCAAGGAGGTTTTTGCAAATCCACAAAGGGAAAGGGAAGGAGGGACAAGAGAGCAAACCTCTGTGTGTCTCCGGTCCCAATCCATTCGTTATCTTATACAGCCGATTGCCACTGCTAAGAACATCATCACTTCACTGTGGCCAAACTGGAGACATGGATCAGAGTAATCAGAGCTTGAAATTATTAGTTACCTTCCATGACATAAACCACATTTTCGTGTGCCTTGGAGGGTTGCATGTTGGGTGAATGCTGATATGTCATTAATCATCACTAGATAGGCTTTGACTTAATCACATACCACTACCCTGTCCAACAGGCAATGGGTTTTCACTGTCAAGGCAACTGTAATGCTGTTGTATTTTCTTCTTTTAATCACAGATGAAGCAAGGAAACCTGCTATATAAGAGAAAAGCATTCCTACAACTCACCCACAGACAACCAACCCTTGTGCTATAATCAAACCATAGCTACCAACAGCTTATGGAACTCAACCCACACTTCAATAGTCAACTACACAACTTAAAACATAAAGGGGGGGGGGGGGGGGGGGGGAACAGGGAAGTGGAGACATAAAGCCAACCCATCATCTGCAGTCATAAGTAAACTCATTCCAGTACGAATCAGTAAATGGATATGCACAACAGATAGAACTGCAGTATAAACACATCTGCTCAGTGAATATAATCCATAAAAGACTTCAAAACAAATCAGGAGACAATATTCAAGCTGTTGCATTTAAAAATCATTATTAAATGAACTAGAATCCAATTAATCCATTTTTCCACTGAAGTAAAAATCCCACTAATTTTCCAAAGAGTACAATGAAGCCAAAGCACACAGTAATATATAAAAGGCCCGGAAATTTTCTTGCTGTAAGGGATTTGACAAGCACCAAATGCTTAAAAAGAAGATTCACAATCTGTTACGCAGGGCCAGGATGGGTGATCTGATGAGTAAGCGTCTCTTATTAATTACAAGACATTAGAGATTAATTTAAAACCTCAAGAGACGTTATTGTCTTGTCAGAAGCATCTGGCTCTAAATATTCTTTTTACAGACTTGACCTTTGAATTATTCTGATTTCTAGACTTAGGAGCATCCAGTGGCAGTGAGTCCACAGGCAGGACATGCTACTGGACAAAATATTTACTATTTTGAAGTAAAGTTAAAATCTGGCAGCTTCAAAATTTAATGCCTTCCCTTTTCCATGTTATGACAATGAGAGAACAGTAGCTCTCAATTATTCTGAACATCTTTCTCCAAACTGCTGGTCCTATTATGACCTTTTGCCATTTCCCTCTCTATTTACCTCCTTCTAACATGAACTCTCTCAACCTCTTCAGTTTCCCATCAGAGAAACAGTTTTCCAAGTCCCCAAATATTCTCATCACTTTCTCCTCAACCAGTTATAGTCCATAAAATGTAGTCTGCTCCAGAGCTGTGACCAGACCCTGAGAGACAGGAAAGAATACTGACAGAATTTGTGAATCACTATTCTTCTCTAACTACTGCCCAGGCTTGCTTGCATCTCCTCCAGTAAATTTATTTGTACTCTTCAGAAAATTTTAGTTGTTGTCTTTGTCAGCGTAAGTTTTTCCACTGCAATGAACTGCAGAAATGTAGAGCTCCAGTATTTCTTATCATTAAATTTGGGCCTCTGATCCCATGGAAAGAGGTCTGTTTACCTTTTCACATGAATAAAATTGCATAATTATTTAATATTAATCTTTTCCTTGGGAAAAAATATTGAGACTTTCATCTCAACTATTCACATGGGGTTAAAAATATGTCAGAGTGTAAAATATAATTGTCCATTTTAACAGGTTACTCAGTAGGTGAAGTCCAGCTGGAAAAAACTAAGCACGTTACATATGCTTGTAAGAAGAGTGTCCCTTATATTTCCTTTCCTTCATTGAATTAAATTCATGCTCTGAGTTTCTCTCTACAGATTGCCTGAGGCCCTTTCTCTTGAGCCTAAATGCATGATCAAAAGGCAAAGCATTTCCAGACAGAAGAAAAAGTATTTGATTCACCCCTGTTGTGTAATATTGTTTTAAAGTCCCTCCATACAATCATAGCACTATTGGCTGGAAGGGACCTCTGGAGTCTCTAGCCCAATGTCCTGCTCCAAATGGGACTGCCACCACCACTGAACCAGGTCAAAAGTGGCTTTGACCACCTCCTTCTTGACAATCTCCATGGACAGAGATTTCACAGCTTCTCTGGGTAACCCAATACAATGCTGCAATACCTTTCTGGAGAAGAAAGCCTTCCTGAAGCCCGGACCAATCTGCAATGTGTTGTGCTTTCCCCCTGTTATCTTCTCTGCCAGGGCGACACCTTCGGGGAGACCCTGTAGAAAACATCTTAAAATCACCACATGGGCTTTTCAGATGCCTTAGGAACAATCACGCTCCTGCATGCTCCCCAATCCCTCCCCTTATGTCAACTTCTGGGGCCACATCAGGTAACTACCACCAAAATGGGGAGCTACAGATGTCTTGGGTCACCACAGAAATACCATTTTCATGCCAGCTCTCCCAGGGGTATCTGGACACCTCTTTGCCAGCTGATAGATGGGTGATCATCTTTCAGTTGGAGCTGAGATAAAGCCAGCAACAGGCTGCTGCCCTGATAATCCCAATCTTTGCTGTGGCCATTAGCAATGGGCTCTTAATTGCAGTGTCTCCAAACGTTACATCACTGTAATTTCCAATACCATTTCTTACTCCATCAACAAACAGCGTAACAGTTTCTAAGCTAAAAGATTCAGAGCAGCTACAAAAACAAAATACTGACAAGTAAAAACACTAAAATAGATGTATAACCACATAGAGGGATTTTCCCATGAAAACTGAAGCAGAAAAATAAATCTGGAAAAGGGTTTGGAAGGAAACTCATGTGATTCTTTTTTTTCTTCTCCCCTCATCCCCCCCACCCCTTTTTCTGATGACAATAAATTTTCCACAGGATTCAACCATGTGAAAAGTCTCTAGGCAAGCTCCTCAAATAGAACAGTCCCTGAAGCCTTAGGAAAGAAAAAAAAAAAGAAAAAGAAAAAGAAAAAAAGAAGAAAAAAAAAAAGAGCAAGAAAACAAAAACTCTTGATACTCAATGGGTAGCTTTTATTAGGTTTTGCTTAGTGGTCAAATCAGCTCATAACAGAAAAAAAATTGTCTTTCCTTCCTGGAGCCTAGAAGGAACAGTGTTCATACATCTCTTGCTCCCTGCAGTTAGATTAGCATGACAGACATGTTTGTTTTGCCAGCCCTCTTGGCTTCACAGCAGATGCATAATTGAAGGATTTCTGATCAGCCTTTTGCTGGTTTATGATCCTGTACCTCCTAAACCCACACCTTTTAATAACCTCCATCTTTCTAAAGGGAAACAAAACCACTGTTTCATCTGTTTGGCTGACGTGTGTAGTCCAACGAGAGGCTTAAACTGTGCTGTGGCACTGATCTCCAAAGCCACCAGTGACCACCCAACCGTGTCAGCTGCCATCTCTGGCTTAGTGACACCACTGATCTTCTCAGGCACGTGATCCTGTTTCAAGAGTTCCAGCGATGCCACGAAGACGTACATAGAGACAAAAGTTTCCCTTACTTCCCAACAGTTGTGGTATTAATATGATGTTACATCCAGTTTTCAATGTCCCCAATGCCACGGATTTCAACACTTTCCTTACAGGTCCATTCCACCACTACAATGACCTACACTTTCTTTTTTTCATCCTTTTGCTCCTACTTACATCCCCACATGCAATATGGAAGGCATGGAAGATGACTTCAATTATATGACTCCGTTACAGCAGTGGCTGAAGGATAGGCACAGCCAGCCAATGTCAGCATGTAGTTGGCAGACCTAAGCTATTCTTGATGTCAGCTAGGTTTACCTCATCAGCAAAATAACACTCCACTTAAGGAAAGATTGCTGTCCTCTTCTTTACTTAATCTCTTTTCTATCATTTTAGCATGAAAGTCAACTGCAGAAGAAAGCTTTTAAATGTGTTATTAAAGAAATTGCCTTTAACTTTCACCTCCACTCCTAGCCACTAAAGAAAAGCAAAATGCCTGCTTCAGGTTTCATGTATATTTTTCATCTGTGTGACTCCATTGCAGCATTGTTTACAATTTAACTTAGAAGTCAAGAGTTACATCCAGAAGCACAGAAAAGATACTAGAAAAAGCTCTCTTCTTATTGAAGAACTTATTGTCACATTCCAACTACTCTTAAAGCAGAACTAAGGAGCAGATGAAAAATACCAATCTCACTCAGATAGATGAGATTTTCAGTACAGCTATTCCACCACCTTTACCACAGCCACTCTTAGTCCATCGTCCCTTAGTCCTCACACTGATGTCTTCTGTAGTCACTTAGCTTCTGTAAAACAGAGATGGTGTTACTTATTAGTCATAAGGATAGGAATTTGTTAATATTTCTAACACATTTTGAATAGAAACAGAATATTAAAACAGATTTTACTGTCAGTTACAATTTTCGAGCTCAGAGTCAGTGAAACTACTGTCATCTATTTCAGCTTCAGCCCAAGCAGGAATAGAAACTCCCCCAGAATAATGTGCTAAGTATTATTATCACAGTTCAATGATATCATGTTACTTCACTCCAACTTCAATCTAATTAATTCAGACTGGCACAGAACAAACGAATGGGAGAACTACGGAGGTTGTGTCACAAGACAAAACCCATGATCCTCAACACTTGTTATTTCAGTAGCCATTTCTTTGGAACACATTCTTGTTATTTGTTATTATTGTTACCCATAAATGGGCTTTTGTTCTCAAAAGTGGCTGATAACCACATTGATATACACAATTACATGAAGTAAAGGAATTCATTAATTCAGACATCCACCATTTACTGTATGTTATCCTTCATTTGCTATCGTTATTCTGTTGTTTGAATCAGTGCCCTGTGATCCAGGATCTATATATACAGGGAAGCTGTAGAGATCTGTGCACATCAGCTTGGAAACAACTGGCTAAATGTGGTCAAATAAACAATATTACACTATAATTATTACTTTAATAGAGATAAAAGCTCTCTTCTTAGGCACTGGAAAAGCATATAACAGTCTTCCTCCTAAAAGCTATTTTACTCCAGTCGAGGAAGGCCTGTTTATTGGCTTAACATTTATTTCTGATTTAACGTGTGCCAAAAGACAGCAACTGTAAACGAATTTAAGGGAGTTCACAAAAGGCAATTGAATTAAGATCAGTACATTCTGACTGAGTTAACTGAAGTAGTTCAGCTTGTACATGCAGAAGGATTTAGAGCTTTACCTTACAAGGTGTTACAGCAGCCAGTTCTTTAGTGTGGTAAAATTAACTGCAGGCTCAATTAAGATACCCAAGTTCTCCATTTATTTGCAGCAAAATTTAAGAAAGATCCAAGGAGTCAGGTGCCTGTCTCTCTGGATGCATTTTATCATAGAATCACAGAACAGTCTAAGTTGGAAGGGACCTCAAAAGATCATCTAATCCAACCTTCTGTGGGAAAGGGAGCCTCAATGAGATGTCTAGCACCCTGTTCAGTCCCATCTTGAAAATCACCAGTGATGAGGTGGCCTCCATTTGATCTTCTCCAGAGATAACCATCTCCTGTCTAGAAATAACCTCCATTTTATGCACAGCCTACAGCAAGAAGATTCAATGAAAAAGTCCTGCAGTCTCCCTGGACAGAACCATGTTCCCTTTCTTTAGGATCATGAAGACAGAGAACAATTTCAGAGGTGGGTTTTGCCTGCAGAAAGCCCAGAAAATGAAGGCTCAAAGCATCTGGGGTTAGCGCAATCCAAACGGATGTGAGAGATGCACATTGAGCTAGTGCTGGAAAGACGTAGCTTGAATCCATATCCCAGGTGAGTACCCAGCTGTCTCTGGGTTTGCGGTTTTTTTTCATTTTCTCTGTCTGTTGGAGCTGTTAAACTCTGCATAAAAAACAATGTGTTGGGTTACAGCCATAAGCTTGCATGCCTAGTCATGGGATTTAATTATTTTTTTATGCAGAGCAGACTGCCTCTGCCAGAAGACAATTACAGAAACCCACTTTGAATAACCAATAGTCCATCCATTACAGCATTCACCAGGGATGCGGGAACGCATTCAAATGCTCCCTGCAAATGAAGAAAAGAAGGCTCCTGGACCTGGTCACCCATATCGATGTCTAAGCACTGGCATTTCCCAGGAGCAGACACACAGTCCCACCTTGGTGGTTTAAACATGCTTTGAATATAGATAGTTACACCCTATTTGTGAAAGAGTGAGGAAAATCTACTTAAAGCATCTTGTTTCAAAGTGACTGCTGATTCCCCTTGAGTACATATGTGTTTACGAGTTTAAGTAGCATCCCATTCATACTTTAAAGAATGTTTGTGGTTCAACATGGGTAGATTTAGGTGCCTGAAAATGCAGAAAGGTACCACACAGGTTGAGAATTTTCTAGTACTTTTAAAGGAAGATAATACACAAGTTAAACCAGGGAGAGGAAAGGAGTTCTAAGTTAAGGCAGGGAGGGGAAATGGGGCTCAGCTCCATCCCAAGATATAGTAGGAAGCCTCCTGCGCTCTGCACAGACCCAGCAGAGCTCTTCAGAGGCAGCATGAAGCCAGCTAGACACTTACTGCGGCAGGACTCACATCTGCCCATCAGACAGCATTCCCCCCACCAAGTTGGGACCACTTTGAGTAGAAGTTCATGGGGACCAGCTTCACTCACTGCCCGCTGACAGAGACACGTATGCCCCAGGCCACTTGGCAGGGCTTGGGGGATCAGGCTGAGCCTGTGCAGCAGCGCTCGCAGAAACCTGCTGCAGACCACGGGAAGGCATGACCTGGAGATCCTCAGCTCTGTGAACCCAACCACACACACTGAACCTTTTCAGCAAGTATTTCCGATAACCCTTGCACAGGCGGAAACAGGATCAGCTCTGAGCTGTTCACAAACCGAAAGAAGAGATGCATTCATCTGAGAATTTCATTACAAAGGATAAATCCATCAACCAATACTTCAAGTCACCTCTTTTTTCAGTGACTTAAAATCACATGGCAAGATTCCCAGCAGAGATACAGATGCCTCCGGGAGTTTTCAGGCAACTACTGCCATTGTTGAAAGTCAATGGAATTCACAGAGCTGCTATTTAACCCCAAGTCCTTAACCGTCTCGCTTCTCTACAGATCTGCTTCGTAAGCATGTCCGAGAGCCTCAGCTTTCACAACACCCAATTGTTTACACCTGTCTCCTGTAAGCCTGGAACGGGTTCACAGAAGAGGTCTTTCCGTGCCTTAGGGGCCCGTGGCTTTGCTCTCAGAGCTACAGAAAACACAGTGGTCACCTTTCTCCACTGAGATGTGTCCTAAGCCAGGGTGAGGACCACCTCTTCCATTGCCTGGGAAAGAGACCTGCTTTTGGGGTGGGGGCTGACTGCCACAGTGACGAGGTCATGGGGTTTTAAGCAATGGCATCACATTGAAAAATCCTTCTTGCTCAGATTCAGTGACTGCCTTAACGCTGAAATTGGCCTCCTGAATCCCATCCAGAACTGCTCTCTGAGATAATGAGGTCAGGAAAGAGGGGAGAATTTTTTATATCAGCTTCCTTCCTTGCAAAAAGTGCTCAGGCTGGTCTCTCACTACCCTGGCTGCCTTGCTGGCTCTTTTGAGCATGACCATGCCATTAATCTCATCCTCTGAATAAATACCTACTGGTTATTTGGAGGTTTTCCCACTCTCATATGGAAAGTCCTTTCCATCCAAGGAGACATGCTTGTTTATTGACCAGTGGGTTTACTTGAGATTTTAAAAATTCTTGCAACATACTCAATTAACTTTGAAACAGTCATGTTACATTTTTGTAACAATGACAAACTACTTCCTGAGCAAAACAATGAGATGTCAGCATATTCACAATATTTCAACATTATGTGCTAATCCATTTGTATCCACAATGTTATTTCTAGAAAAAAATAGTAGGACAGCATAATGCAAAGGGTATTTTGATTTATTTTTCTTTCTATTTTTCCTCTTTTTTTTTTTTTTTTTTTGTTAAAAATATTCCAGGGCACACCCTGTGTCAGTCTTGATAATTCAGAAATGAGACCAGTTTGCTTCTCAAGATGGGAGGTCAGAATAAACAAAGAGAATATCCATAGTTTAAAAACAAGGCACTATCCTTCTTCTGGGAGGAGAGCAGCATCAGCAGAGCTATGGATTTGAGCCTTGCTCAGTTTATCCTTTTTCTACTGTGTTCCAGATTGTTATCACCTTCCAGTTACTGCTCTGGAGCTTAAGTCCAGGAGACAGATTTATTTCCCCCAAAGTTTAGGAAGTATCCATATCCTCCAGTTTTCTTCTGGCTGACTGGTTACATTAAAACATGAAAGGGCATCATGCAAATATGCCCCTGCATGGACTTGCCCTGGGCTTTCTTAGCAGAGGGACCCACAAGTAAATGAGCTGTTGATGAAGATTTCTTTCCCAGTTATGGACTGCGGCACACTCAAGTTGAGTGTTGTTGCCTGTGCGCTGCTAGAGAAAGAGGAAACGTCAGTCACTCAGACCTCGACACGCAGCACCCTTCAGAAGCACTGCAATAAAACCCCACTGCCTGAATTCCTCTGCTAGACCCTGCGGCCAAATGCACCTGGATAACGTAGGACGTGATTTTGCTTCACTTCTGTTTTTATTACCACGACCAAAAACTGTCATCTTCTACTCAGTACCTTAATTTACACAGAAGGAACAAATCCGACTAACCAACCCACTATAAAAACATACCCATGAGCTAACAGGAATTATCTATGGGAAGTCTCTTTTGAAGAGCTCCATTTGGGAAAACCTTTTAAGATAGTCTTCAAAGAGAAAGTCTTCGGGAGAAGATAATGGTGAAAGGAAGGAAGAAGGCTCAGCTGCAATAATAGGAGCCGAAGAATTCCTCCAAAAGTTATTACTGATCATTGCTTCCAGGAAAAAAAAATCCCCTCTGGATAAAGTTGGCTTTCTGGAAAAGTGTTTAAACTTAGCACATCCATTTTACTGGTGCTTTGCTTTCCAGCATAGATAAAAGGTAATGACTGACATGAACTGCATGAAATCTTCTTGCTTCTCCACACCTCTGGAAAATATGCTGGGCTCTACTTCCTTCCCGACTTCGGTGAGGCCCACATTTTCACCCTGACATAATCTTTCCCATGTGTTTAAAAAAATGAAGGTCTCTTTGTATCTGGAGAGTAATCAAGTACGCACATGTCCTGAAGATGTAAAGTCATTTTATGTCTAAGGAAGATCTGCTGGAATTTAGGAGCAATTCTTGGCACGTTTTTTCAGCTGTTGATTATACATCTGCCTTTATTTCTTCCTGATGAAACACCCCAGAAATCAAGTGCATTATCCGAGTGCCAACGCACCAGCCCTTGCACATGCGAAGCGTCTCAGTCCCTCTGCTCACGGCTGTAGCCTAGGGCTGAGTCAAGCATCCAAAGAGCAGGTTGTTGCAGCCCAAAAATTGTGAGAGAAGCTCATTCAAGTGGAGACAATGCTGATGGTCAGCTAATGGCTTGGAAGAGAGCTGTTTCTGCTAGTCGGGTGGAAGCCTTGGTGCAAGACACTTGTAGAGAGCATGAAATTAAGCTTCACTTGGCATAAGAGGTCTTTTGGGATTGAAACAGTATATCCTGGACTGAAAGACTGGCTTGGCATGATCCCAAGCTGTCGCAGCTAGCCTCTACACTAGCCCCATGAAGGGGATGTTACTGGAGCTGTGGCTCTCTGTTTGCCAATGGACAAGAAAACAAGGCAGTAGATGCACAAACCAGCAAGGTTAACGCAGCTTCCCACATTGTACTGCCTTCACCCTCCTCCCTGGGCACCCACAGCTCTTGAGAAAACCAGCCCTCAGCCTGGGTGGAAATGAAACTGGTGACAAATGAGATCCTGGGACAGGAAATGTAAGGGCAATGCACGTGCCTCTGCAAGCTCCTTTGAACTGTGAAGGTATTTAGTTAGCATTTCAGGCACCATTTATTTAACTTGCGTCTGTGATTTTGTCTTCGTTTGCTTTTCCTCACTGAGCATCACCCTTGCAGTTAAACTATCAGTTTCTGGGAGATTTACAATCAGAGGAAATAAAAGCACCCCCAAAAAAAAAAAATGTTAAGACCTGTATCTTTTTACGCTGTGGTCAATATTCTCGCAATCTCCCTCTTTCTCTGCTCACTGAAATGCAGGAAAAAGAAAGGCAAAGAAGCAACTGCCTCCCATACGTAAGAGTACGGTAAATCTATCGCAACAAAGGGCCAAGGTCACCACTTTCAAGAAGAATTTCATTGCCTTTTGCATGCAAGCCGAGGTTCTTCATCTCTGTAGTGATGACGAAACCTGCCCTCGGGCTGCAGGAGCTCTGCAATTCGCACTGGGGGAACCAAGGATTCTGAAATGGTCAGGTTTTATCCTAATTTAGAGGATATGAAATGCAAGAAAAAGCATTTGCAGCACAGGAATGAACCAGTCCTCTTTGTTTCCGTTTTCCCCAGATTCCCTACTCAGAGCTAGATACGTGGGGTGGACTTCTGAATGTCTCGGCCTGCAGCCATCTTAGAGCCCTCCATTTCTGACAAAATCCTTTAAAGGAAATATCGAAGGCCACAGTACAAGGGAAGATTGGCACCATCCAGTGTTGCTCCATCCACTAGTTCAAGAAGCTTCCCAAAAATCTGAATTCAATTTCCAGGATGCTGAATGGTTGCTCGCCTGGTGACAATGTACCAGCAGCTTCATAAGCTTTTTATTTTCCGTTAAGAAACGAACTGCCTTGGATTTTGGATGAGAATTAAAACAACCCAGCTCCCTCTCACTGTTTGTTCATTGTTCGTAAGCTGTTCTACATTTGTCCTGTTCAGTGAGCTATTGTTCCACAGGGGCACTGCAAACCTCTGCGAGCACAAACTCAAACCACATTGTAAATAGCACATGGCTTTGTTTAATCCAGAGCGAACCCCTCGGCTTCAGCTGGAGAGGCACTCACAGCAAAGTGACCTGCCTAGTTTATCACCGCCATTAGATATTGCCCTCTGTATTCCGGTGCCAGGCCATTGTTTGCCCTATTTGTATTTTATTTTTGAAAACACAGCAACATGAAATGCTTCACCACGCTGGCTTGTCACGGTTACAAGGATGCTTTAAGGGTTTCCATCCACTAGTCAAAACAGCATTGTCCGATTAGGCTCTGCTAGGAACTGCTCCCGTCATTACAGCCTTTAAACGTAGGCTGCTGATGCCCTCTGCTGCTGCATTGCTGTCAGTTTGAGGGCTTTTTGTTCTTTCTGCAGAGAGCGAGATTAAGCTACTCAGTATCATTTTCGCTCCTAATAAACAAGTGTGTCTTGTCAGCAAGCTATTGCGAATGCTTCCCAACTCAGAAATCTACTACCAGGCAGCAGAGCAAACTGTTCACTACAGTGCTCTCCCCCCTGAGTTTAAATTGTAAGTTTTATTTTTTCTTTTTTTAAAGATAATGCGCTGTGTCAATATTTCAGCAATTCATATAGTATCATGGGAAAGGAGAGGAGGGCATTATAATAAAACTACCAGTCATCAGATCCTCTAATTCCAGTAGAGCTCACAGAAACCAGTCTGGGTTGCCACGCTGCCCTGAATATACCTTGTACATTTATATAAGGGCACTATTTGGAAGTTTTCTGTACTAGGTAGGTATATCATGACAATTCTGATTGGTGCTGTGCACCCTTTGTTCACCTACGCCTGCACTGGGAGGGAGTAGCCACCGTCACATGGTTGTGTACGCAACAGGCATATATATGCATGCCCTTATATTTGTGTATATGAGGAGGGTTATGAAGATGATCAAGGGCCTGGAGCACCTCTCTGATGCGGAAAGGCTGAGAGACCTGGGTCTGCTTAGCCTGGAGAAGAGAAGACTGAGAGGGGACTCCATCAATGCTTATCAATATCTAAAGGGCGGGTGTCAAGAGGATGGGGCCGGGCTATTCACAGTGGTGCCCAGTGACAGGACAAGGGGCAACGGGCACAAGCTGGAACATGGGAAATTCCACGTGAACATGAGGAAAAACTTCTTTCCTTTGAGGGTGGTAGAGCACTGGCAGAGGCTGCCCAGAGAGTTGGTGGAATCTCCATCTCTGGAGACATTCAAAACCCACCTGGACGTGTTCCTGTGCCACCTGCTCTGGGTGACCCTGCTCTGGCAGGGGTTTGGACTAGGTGATCTCCAGAGGTCCCTTCCAACCCCTACCACTCTGTAATTCCGTGATTCCGTGATTCTGTGATGTGCATGGCACACAGCACGGGGATTCCTGCACACACACAAGGAAGATAATCTGGTATTGTATGGAGCAGCAGAGAGCCAGGTCATTGCTCTGATGGTGGGAAGGAAACCACAGCAGTCAGTTGTCCCCCACTCAGAGGAGTCAATTTGTCTGACCCCCAAAGAAGGACAGCAATGGGGCAAAGACTTAAAAAAAAAATATTTACTTTTTCTCTTTCAATTTTCTCTTTTCTACTTTCAAATAGTGCCCTTATATAAGCAAGCCTCGCCAGCACAGAACACAAAGTTAGCAACTCTCTGCAGCAATGGGGGGAAGTTAGCTCTGTGTGATGATTCTGTAGCATTGTCACCCATTTCGATTTGAGCAGCTAGCCAAAATTTGGGGACAGACATACTGTTTCCATTAGGAGAAGTAATTGATGAAGAAATCAGATATTTCTCTGATGCACTCCTATTTTTCTGCAGAGAATGTACAAAGCCCTGTTTCCCTTCCCCCATTGTGTTCAACCAGCAGGAGACAAGACTTTTCCGTTCAAATCTCCAAAACGTTTTTCAGCTTGTACTCTTCCTGAAGACTGTTTCTTACCCTTTTCCTTATGGATGCATTGCAAATGTGGTTTTGGCTTTCTGCGGCCTTTCTCACCAGCTTTTCCACCCACATGTCTGCATTGCTCTGAATGCTTCTTGATGGGCAGAGGATGTACTCACTGCTCCCCCAGCAGCGATCCATTCCTGGCAGCTCAGCACAGCACCTTTATGAGGCATTGGCCCCCAAAAAATGTGCCATCAGAGCTGCTGGCATCACCCTCCCTCACTTCATTCCAGCACTGTTGGCTTAACCGCTTTTAAAAATAGGTTGTTGCTACCAACTTTTTTCAACTGGACTAAGTTAAGCAGCAGGCACACATGCAACTTGGTTATCAGACCTTCAGGGGTGAAAACATGGGCGGTCAGCAATGGGGAGCCAGGGATGGTTGAAGATGGTGTCCAAGTCCACTGGCAGGGCTGGACCGAGGTGAGGATGTCTGTGCACAGCCTCCTCCCACCATCTGCCATGCACAGACACACACACAGTTTGGTGGGACGATGTCAAGGTCCACACATTTTGCATTTTGCCCTCGGTGCAGCAGCCTGGCTGCAGAGTGCAGGCTGCTGACCAGTCCCGCATTTCTCGGACGTGGCAGTGTCCTTGTTGCTGTCAGCTGCGACGGAAAGGAGCTCCCTTAAGGGCTTTTTTCTCTTTCCCCTGAACAAAGGACGGCTCTCCACCTCCTCGGTGTGAGATCCCACTCCAACCCTAGCAGCACATTTTAGTAGCACTTCAAGCAGGATGCCTGAAGAAGCGTTTTCTCTCAGTGTTCAGTCCCTGAAATACAGATTTCCTCTTGTTAGCAGGTACTAAATTAAAAAGCGATAACCAGGTGGAGAAAGCAACCTGGGGAGATGATTCCTCCCTCCAGACATGAAGAAATCTGCCCCCGCAGAATAAAAAAAGATCTTAAAACAAAGCAGAATAAATAAACCTTCCCTCACTTCTGCGCACTACACACAGCTGTAAATTCTGTGCTTTCTGAAGAAGGTCATGGAGTCCATCTGCTAATGGGTTTCCTGCCTGAGGGTATTTACAGGGAGAGTACGTTTGATGGACAAGGGCCATCACGGGTGAAAACAATTTGACAGCGCAGAAGATGAAAGCAGAGAGAGTGACCAGAAGCAGCTCAGAGGAACGTCCTTTGAGAACATGTCGTGGCAACAGCTCGGACACCGCACACTTCTGGCAGCTACGTTTGACCAAAGAAAGATGCTTGAAGAAACGCAGCTGACAAGGGCTGACATGAAAATGGCATGGCACAGAGCACAGGGGAGGGACGGAGGGAGGGAAGGAGGGAGGGAGAAGCGGGCACACAGGGTGCCATGCTAGGGTAATAAGGAAGCCTGCAGTTAAGGAGATACGATTTTCAGGTAAATAAAAAGCAGATTTATAAGGAAACCAGCAAATCTTCTAAGATTATGAAAAGCAATAAAGAATTGATCAAACCTGTCCCTTTTATTCCTCTTTTTGACCACTCACATCAAAAGATGGATGTATTAAGAGCTGGTGAAAGGGGCCATATGGAAGAAGTGCACAAGGGATTTTTTTTGTCCTTCAGAACAGAGGAATTGCATCCTCTGAGAGTCACAAACTGGCTCTTAATCTTCACATCATCTACCTATTCATCTGCCCATTATTTGAAACTGCTTTGATCATCCTCTCTTACCCTGTGTCCCCTCACTCCCTCTCCTGTCTGTGTCATGAGCGGCTCCATCAGCAGGACTACAAATTGCAGTAAGCATCAGGACTCCATGTGTAAATGACAAATCCTAACTGTTTGCTGAAGGCAGAGGCAATGGTTTCTTGTAAGAAGAGGTTTTGAAATCCACGTAGCAAATCCTGCTTTCCGTAGCCACGCATCCATATAAAGCACGTACAGCAACGAGTACAGGACCTGCCCCCCTGCAATGTGGAGGACTTATCTGACATAATTCTGCAGTGACTTTTAAACCCCATTAAGCCAGCAGTCATGCCACTGCCAGGTGTGAAGCTTGCATGCTAGGCTCCGTGCTTTGATGCAACCCAAAGCTGGACAAACGAGCTTGTTGCTTCACTCCTCGCAGCCCCAGCGCAGTGGGAAGCAGTGAAAACAATATCGTCCAAGGAGATCTCACTGTCGCTCTCCGCTTGGCAAGTACTTTCAGGCTGTTTCTGTCACTGCTTGCAAAATGGTCGGTTTTAGGAGGTTTTTTTTGCTTGCAATAAACTCACGCAGCTGGCAACTTATTTGCCTTTCTCATGTTTCCCCCCATAGTACAAGCATTGTTTTGCCCTTCCTTGCAGGCCACTCTGTTTCTCATTAGTCTGTGTTTGTCTCTCATTTTATACATGGCAACTGAGCTCCATTACCATTACACTTTCAGTTTTCGTCGTCACCTCTTTTCTGCCTTACTACTGCATAAGACACCATTAGGACAGTGTGATATAGCTTCATCACTGGCTCCATAGCACGCGTGTTTTAGATGCATCACCTCTCTGTCTGCAATAGCAAGGAGCATCAGAACACCTGAATCAAGATTTCCAATTTCTTCGGGAATTTGGGCTGTAGATGATTTGATGAGTGGATTGTTTGGCGGATAAGGAACTGGCTGGAGTCATATCCAGAGGGTAGTGGTCAATGGCTCAATGTCCAGATGGAGAGTGGTGACAAGTGGTGCTTCTCAGGGATCCATACTGGGACCGGTGCTGCTCAATATCTTCATCAATGATATAGACAGTGGGATCAAGTGCACCCTCAGCAAGTTTGCAGATGACACCAAGCTGAGTGTTGTGGTCGATGTGCCAGAGGGACAGGATGTCATCCAGCAGGATCTGGATGAGCTGGAGAGGTAGGCCCGTGCAAACCTTATGAAGTTCAACAAGGCCAAGGGGAAGGTCCTGCACTTGGGTCAGGACAATCCTCATTATCAACACAGGCTGGGGGATGACATGATAGAGAGCAGCCCTGCGGAAAAGGACTTGGGGGTACTGGTGGATGAAAAGCTGGACATGAGCCAACAATGTGCACTGGCAGCCCAGAAGGCCAATCGCATCCTGGGCTGCATCAAAAGGACTGTGGCCAGCAGATCCAGAGAGGTGATTCTCCCTCTCTACTCTGCTCTCATGAGACCCCACCTGGAGTACTGTGTGCAGCTCTGGAACCCTCAGCACAAGGACATGGACCTGTTGGAGCGGGTCCAGAGGAGGGCCACGAAGCTGATCAGAGGGCTGGAGCACCTCTGCTGTGAGGACAGGCTGAGAGAGTTGGGGTTGTTCAGCCTGGAGAAGAGAAGACTCCGGGGAGACCTTATAGAGGCCTTCGAGTACCTGAAGGGGACCTATAAATAAGCTGGGGAGGGGCTGTTTGCAAGGGCATGTAGCAACAGGACGAGGGGCAATGGTTTTAAACTAGAGCAGGGCAGGTTTAGATTAGACATTAGGAAGAAGTTCTTCACCATGAGGGTGGCGAGACACTGGCAGAGGTTGCCCAGAGAGGTGGTGGAGGCCCCATCCCTGGAGACATTCAAGGCCAGGCTTGATGAGGCTCTGAGCAACCTGATCTAGTTGAAGATGTCCCTGCTTACTGCAGGGGGTTGGACTAGATGGCCTTTAAAGGTCCCTTCCACCCAACACATTCTATGAGGGCACAGGTTCCCTACCCACAGAACAAGGCAGGGAGGGAGGTGCCGGTGTCGCGCATGGAGCAGGGGTACATCCAGGAGGGAGGCTCAGCCATGGGAGTGTGCCAGCTCTCTTCACTCCTGCAGTTTAGGCAGACAGACCATGCTGCATTTTCCAATGTGCAAAATGAAAGCTCCCAAACCTCACAGGCAGGCAAAAAGAAGAACTGACAATTTGGCATGCTGAAACCATGGCCGTGGAGAAAAAGTAACTGAGGCAACCCGGCTAGAAGTGAAGGACAAGGTAAAATGCCCGACAGAAGATTTACAAAAATGTTGGGGAAGTCAGTTTCCTCTGTTCCTTTTCATGCCACCCTGAAACTGGAGTAACCAACAGCTGCTTGCCACATGCTCTGCACAGCCATGATCCTGGTGCACTGTGTGCTGTGTGACTGGCAGGCTATCTCCTTCCCTGTGCTCATGGAGCTGCTTCCCAGATTAAGTCTGACAGGCATTTCAGTCAAGCACCCTCTCCTCATCACTGATAATAACTCTGAAGAATGAGGCTTCAAGCAGGTGTTGACACTTGCTCTGTCATACAAGTTTCTCAGGTTAAACAATATTGAAGGAAAGTCTTTTGAGTATTTTCCATTAGCAACTGGGCAACTCCATCACTTTTCGTATGTAAGAGCTAAAAGCTTGTGTGCAATTCATTAACATTATGCATTTATTTATATGCTTTTTTTAAACAAAACAGGTAAGAAGAGTTCATGTCTATCATGTTAGAAGCAGTCGGTTAAGAGAGCACCTTTCATTTTACCCTGAGATTTAGGTTGGGATTTTCAAAATGACCCTTGGGAAACAGGCACCAAAGCTACTCTTTAAAGGTATTTGGATACTGGAAATACCTGGATGATAAAGCACATTAATTTTGAAAAGGCACATGATGTCTTAAAGGGTGTCTATAGAGTGAGGGTGTCTTCTATGGCATTCTTTGTTCGTTTCTTAACGACTTCATGATCTGACATGCAAACAGAAAAGCAAGGCAAATGCTGCCATCAGAAAACAGCTTCAGGAAGCCAGAATCGCTCTCTGTCCATCTCCTTGTCTAGGCACCACTGGCTGCCCATCCCGGACAGTTTAGTTACCCCGTCAGAGGTCACAGTTATAATATTTGGAGGAGGGCTGTCAAACATAGCATCCTTTATTGGGAGATGCGAACATGGCCCTTTGTCTGCCTTTGTACCCCTTTTAGAGGAGACAGTCGCACCAAGCAGATGGCTGCAATCTCCCATTACCTGAACTCGAGCCATTCTAACCCTGGACACAAAGCAGGCTCTGCTCCTTGACACAAACGCCATCCCAAGGTGCAGTGGCTCTGCAGACATTTTCCACAGAGAATCTCATTTGGATAACGAACAATTTAATGGTCATTTTAGATTTCTTTCCTGTATTTTCTTTTTTCCAAAAGAAAGCAACTGCTGCCATGCTTGCTTGATTAGAAAATATAAATCCCTGAAATTTGATGATGTTTTTGAGATGTGGAAAAGTTGGGCAATTAATTAAGTAAAAAAAGACTTGTCAAGTGGTTGTTCTCTCTGGGATTTATTTTATTTTGTTTTTTCTTTATAACTCTCTACTTCCACACTCACCCGGCTATAGGGGAATGTCCCCTTGGGAGTGCTGTAGTCCTGGTCCCGTGGGATGTCAGCTCCTGAGTAGGTTACCAAGGACTCACAATCTACAAATCCAAAGGGGTACAATGAACTTCACATGAAGTCTCTTTCTAAATTGTATCTAAGACATAGGATAACCGTATCCATGGACTTCTAAATTAAGTTCAAAAAGAGATAACGCAGTCCTCCAGAACAAACTGGGATGTGAACCCACCAAAAACCCGTGTTCCAGCAAGTGCTGGATGATTTTCAGCTTAGGTATATAAACTCTTTGGTAGACCTGTATCTCAGGGCCAACCAGAAACATATTTTGGGGGCAATGGAGAAGAGGAGGTAGCTGTAACACAGTCATAAACAGACCTTCTCTGTGGTGGCCAAAATATGTGCTTGGCCATCTCCAGGGTTGTCTGTGGTCACCACGGGCAGTCAGCATTCACTCAAGGTAGTACTGGGCTTGAGAGGTCAGAGAGAAAAGCTTCATATGGCAAGTGTTAGGTGGTTGTATCTATTTCTATTTGAAGGTAGGCACTTAATTAAGTGCTCATGAAAGAAACAGCTACATTTACCATGCTGCCGCTTGTACAGTTTGGTCTTGGAAAGGATTTACAGTTTGAAATCTAAAAATAGAGTTTCACATCAATGATTCCTTTGTAACGTGTGAAATTAATAACTGCAAGTTAATAAAAACTAACTCAACTCTCCCTCAAACAAGAAGGTCAGGTCTGGTTTTAATCATTAGTTAGGTCTAGACAAAGAATATTGTCTAATTGCAACCCAGATGCAGACAGCACTGGGGTCACAGTCAAAGGGTCTGCGAGAGTCACAGGTGAACTTGGAGTTACAATTTGCACACCTCTCCCTCCTCCAGTTTTTAAGCAGTCTGAGATGGAAGTTTCATTCTAAAATTATAAATTCTTGAGCCACCCTATGCCAAAATTAAGCTTTCTGATAGTAATCTTTTTCATTTGCCTTTACAACCAGAGAGAAACTACACATGTGAGTTACACATATTTACAATTTACTCAATTGTGAGCCAATGTTCTAGACTTGTTTTCTCTGAATTTCACATCAAACACTCAAAGTGATTTTTTTAGAAGGTCAAAATTGCTGTGAATGGAGAGAAGCCTCGTGTTAACCCAATGGGTCTACATAATCCGTTTATTATGATTATTTGCCTTCGTGGTGTCTAAGCCCCAGTCCACTACAACACATAAAGCACAGCCCTACCTTTAACTTCAGTGGGGCTTAACTACATGCAAATTTAAACCACAAAATCATTGCCTTACCATTTTTTTCCCCATCATCTGTACTTCATCCAATTCTCAGTGAAAGAAGGGGGAGTCTGCACCTGCCCACTAGCTCCTGGATCAGACCCTTTCAAAAATGATAAATAATTTGCCCACCTTTTTTTTTTTTTCATCTAAACCAAACATTCAGATTAGAGGTCTGCAATTACATATGCCAGAAAGTGTGTGCATTTTCTGTCATTATGGACAAGTCAGGGGGACTGTTAGCTGCCTTATGCCTTTTTTTCTTTTTTTTTCTTTTTTTTTTTTTTTTGCAAGGTAAATCTCTACTTTTCCACCAATCATCAGACATTCATAATCAAAAAATGAAGGACTGAGCTTTAAATAGAGCTAGCATTAAATTAAAAGCATGACTCAGAAGAACTCTGAAGAGATAATGCATACTGCTTGACCTGGTTCACTTGTCAGACATTATCCCTCATGAAAGGTGGTTTTCATAAGGAGAGTCAGCAGGCTTTGCCTAGAATCCTTTCTTTTTCTTTTTTTCTAATAAGTACAGTCTTAGTTCTTCGAAGTTCTTCTTTTGGGAAAAGTACAAATTTTAATAAAATTAAACTGCTATTTCAAAGTTAGGCAATGGGTATTAGAAAATAACAAGTATATCAAAAAGTAAGTGAAATTAACATTACGTATCATACTGGTAAGTGGCTAATGGCATTGCATATGGTCAGCAGTGTAACTGCAATTTCCAAGGCTCTAAAAGCAGTAAATTGCACACCTTCATTCAAAGATTTCAGGCTCTGAAATCCAGGGACATTCACCACTACAGAGGTACTGAGTTGTTTTAACTCCCATAAATCTACTGTATATGAAAAAACTCAGCAGGAGGGCAATATATGTACCTAAGTCTCTACAGGTCTTAAGTGTAATTGCAACCATGGGATGTGCTGTGTGTGTTCTTTCCAGAGGCTATTTTGGATTCTCCTTTAGACTGCCTGAAAAGAAAAAGTGCATATAGAGTATTCCAATGAATTGTTGGATGGATGTTGACTTCAGACCAGCGTTTGTAAAATCCTGTCATATTAAAAATATGACTGGTCATTATCCAGTCTGTTGTGCAGAGCAACTCAAGTGTTCGTTTTACTGCAGATACAGAGAGAATATAACAAACAAAAATGTCCAGACAAAATTCTGTATCTTTACATTTCCAGTTGTCCAGTTTCATTAAAAGCCTCAAATCAGAATCTGAGTGATTTGATAGTCTTTTTGGTTTTTTCAGTAGCTGTCATCCCAAACAAGCCTTAAATACAGACATTTTGTCTTTTTGTCATCACAAAATCTGCCCAATGCCAGGACCCAAATTGTCTATGATCATCCAGCTGTTTTCCAGTGCTGCCTCATAGCTCACAAAATTCTCAATCTTATTAAAAAAAAAATTGTGCACGCGGCACAGAGCTGGTCTACATATTTCAATTTTCATTAGTCAATGGGTGTCATCTGGATAAAAGTCCAAACAATTACTTGGAATTTCACTTTATGGCTTTTAATAACTACTTTTTGATGGTTAACACAGTGAAGTTGGTGTTTTCTAAGCCACCAAAACGAAGAAGGAATAGGAAGACTGTCCCCAGGATTATGGGTGACATTGGATGCGGAGCAGCCCCTGCTTATTGCCACTCAGATGCTGCCACCAGCATTAAAACATAACCACCCACCAGCCTGAAAGGAGGGGAGATGCAAGAGGCTGTAGAGGACTCAGCCGCTAACGATGTACTTGGTTGAGGACCTTGACCAAAGAGGTTCATTGGCCTGATGAAGATCCACCAGAGCCAGCTGGCCCCATTTGTCTTGCTAAAAGTCTGAGAGCAGAACAGTCCCAGTTGGCATGGTCTAAGGTAGAATAGTGCTGTGCAGAGATGCCCTACTCTCACTGAACCACTTGACCTGGTATTTAACTGCACTGAGTAAAGAGGCATGTTAGCAACCCATCTTTCCATGGCGTTTTGCTTTCCACTGCACCACATGCCCTGTAGGTTCATCCTTAGACTACTAAGCTCCTGATTTTGCTCACCTTATGATATCAATTACACGGCAAACAGTCGGAGGGTTGACCTTTCACCAGTAGTCTCTGGATGGAAAAATCAAATCACACAAGCAGGAATCTGGTGCAAACCATGAAGTACTTTTGTATTCTGACATATTACTGGGAGGCTGTAGAATTGCCACTTCCTGCGATCATAACGCATCACGAATTTTTGATGACCAAAATTATGACTAAAGGAAAGGAGGGAGAAAGTTCATTCTACAACAACGCACTGATGGCATCTATTTAGCTTTGTTTCAGTTAGAATGAGTAAAACAAGAAACAATATTTTGAAAATGTCTAACTAAAGGCATGTACCGCAGTATGAAATTTTGTATTACAAACATAATACATAATTGTGACTGACCACACTGATTCTCTCACAAAGTCAGAGATCAATGCCGCAAATACAGTCACGCTAGCAGAGTAGTTTATGCCTATCCCACAGATTATGAAGTGGATAATTTGAGGAAGCAATCTCTTCTGCTGTGGAATCTCCCTTCATGTTCAGCGAAGGACCTTTACATGTATTAAAATTAAATTACATCCTCACGTTTATTCACTTACAGGTTGGGACTTTCCAAACTGCTCAGCAGTGACCTGTCCTCTCTCACTACAGAAAGGAACATTTGAGATTTGTATTTTGTTCATTAAGGGCAAAAAGAAATGAAGGAAAACAACTCTTTTAGAGAAAAATAAGATTACAGCAACAGTCTTTCCAGTGTTAATATGAATCTCCCTTGGTTTTCAGATTTCAGCACAAACTGTATGTCATTCAAAGGTGGTAACCTCCAGCCTCACACCCTCATCGTTATCTGCCTCCTGCTGCCTGTGTCAGTGTGCTGTGCTTTATCATCTTCCTTGCACTCTGAGATAAAATCATTTCATCTGGAGGCACATCTAGTCAATCCTTAAACTTGTCACATAAAATTTTACCCTTAGACCAGTCCCATTTGTTGTCTTCTCTCTTTTGCTTTCTATAGTTAAAGTGCAGCTGCCTTATTACTGCCAAATCTAACACCACACTGCTTAAATCAATACTGGCAGGATCCCTTCATTTTGACTTCAAATTATTGCCAGCCTCTTTCAATTCCTTATTAACCTCCGTGTCCACTTTATTTCTTTCTGAAGGGATGATTCAGGCAGACCTTAACTCTTTCCTTGCAAACATTTACCCTTGTCAGGGAGCTCTGTACTGGATTTTCTCCATTCAAGTTCTCCATCTCATCAGACCACTTCCCATGACTGCCTTAGAGCTCCCAGTGCTTGAAACGGCAAACCCTTCATAAACACCTGATTTTGCGAGAAGGACAGTCACAGCCAGACCCAGGCATGTGAAAAATCTCTCCACCTCCCACAGGACCTGAAGTACACCCCCAGACAATTATTTGAGCAACCTCATCTGTATCCACTGGCCTCTACAACTGCCAGATCTTCATCTGGTCTGCTCATCCTCATTAGACACGAGTACTCCACCTCAAACATGGCGCTTTCAGCTCATAGGTCTCTTTAGTGCTTATTTATCATCCTGGATACCACCAGTCAGGCTGATGGCATGGCTTCTACCACACTCCTGCCACCAGCAACCAGCAGAGGCAAAAGTCCACATACATAACATGTTGCCTTTAGGAGAGACCAAACAGCTCCATCCTAGAATACCAGAAGAATTGCCACATGAGATTGCACATTCCACAGTGAGGATTTTAATAAAACTGTACAATCTGAGTGATGATGCCTGGCTGGAGCGAAGCAAACACAGGATCGGCGTCACTTGTTCGAGTGTGTGTGTGTCTGTTGCACTGATTAGCACATCAGACCCTCTTTATCATCAAAGTCATGTGAAAGAGTCAAAGCCAGTCCTCTGGCACAGCAGACAAGGTATCCAGGAGATAGGTAAGCCATTAATGCTAGTTTATTAAACAGGGATGAAATCTCATCTGGAACAGCCTCTACAGTCGAGCCACCTGTGTTCAAAGAGAAGCTAAAACTGGAACAGATATGGGGCTGGACTGCTGGGACGGCCAGGGGAGGAGACAGCCGCCATTGCAGAGGATATGTGAAAGGCTTGCTTAGCATATCAAAGTCAGCATCGAGAGGGAGTGCGACTGATCTCTAAAAATATGCCAGTGGATAAACCTCAGGGAGGAAGGGTGGCTATGAAGCTAAATTACAGTATTGGCACAGTAACAAAAGTGTATAAGCTATCTACAAATACCATTGGACCTCAAATGTGACGGTTCCTACACATCAGAGGAGCAAGATTCCCTCCAACAGAGGCAATGAAGGGCAGAAATTGGGAACTTTTAAATTGGCATGTGACAAATGAATCGCAATGATTACACGGCAGAGTTTGACAAGATAATCTGTCACATCCCCTACCTTTTTTTACCTTACTATTAACTGCTACTGATCATGTTATATTGTTTTGTTATATTTCATTTATTCATGTATCTTTCAGCTAAAGTCCTGACATTTCTGACCACCAGTTAGTTTGGGACAACACTTAATCATAGTTATCTAAGCTCCTGAAGTATCAGCCTTCAGCCTTACGCCCCATATTAAACTGTGAAGGCTGATAAACAAATTCTGCTAGGCAAAAGTGCAGGAGATGGGATTCTTCTCACAAAAATAATTTTAAAAAATTAATGCTTTTGCATCATATCTCATTGAATACAATACATCAAGTTCCTTTATGATTTAAGAAGCTCTTAACCTCTTTTAATTCACAGTTTTGTACCAGAGTGTTCTTTTGAAACAAATTTTTAATGTTCCAGTATAAAAAAAATCTTAATTATTCCTTTTGGCTTTTCTAAATTAGGTTGAACCTTCAATCTCTGTTAAATTAATCACAAAGCCACAAAATCCTTAGGTCAGCAAAAAATTTTAATTTTCAAATACTTATACAAAACAATTCAGTCAGACCAATAATGTAATTGATGTAATAATAATTTTTTTACAAGACATTTCACTTGATACCACAAAATACTCTAATTAAAAAAAAAAAAAAAAAAAGAATGAAAATAACCCACACATGGCATACATTAAATAGCAGATTTCTAAGGGTAATTATAAACAGAAAACCAAAACCAAGTACATGCACTTTTACTGCAATTACAGAAGTTAGTTATTGACCCTATACTGTGTAACGTTGTGAATGATCCAGGGAAAATACATAAAATTGTTAGCATTGAGCTTGGCAGGTGACAGCAAGATTGGGAGAACAGTAAACAATGGAGAGAGAACACGACACTGAGTGAGAACAACCTGAATTAGCCTTGGCATACACCAATGGTACACGTTAGTCTAAGCAAATAAGTATAAAACCGTACATGTAAGATAAATAATACACAGTAAACATACAGGATATGGTATTTCTCTCATGGGAAGAAATGATTTTAAAGAATTCAAGGATGGATAATTTCTGCATCATAATCTGCTAATGTTAAATATAGCCAGAGTATGAATGGTAATTGTGGGTGTGTACACATGGAATATTGAGTAGGGATAGGGATGCTAAATGCTTCTGTGTTTATCACTGGGGCAACTACTACAATATTGTGTCTGCTTCTAGTATCAGCAGGTAAATAAGGATATTGATAGTGTGGAGAAGACTGTCATAACTGCAAAGAGCTTTAATGCTGACTGAAGAATAGGAAAATTAAGATTAAGGGAGAGAGAAAGTCTTGGGAAGATTCAGGTCTTCAGTCTACTCATCTCCACGGAGCACAGACATTTATCACAGTGTTTTTCAGCTGAGCAAGCATAGCTGCAACAAGCAACTAGGAGCTGGAAGTGGAAGCAAAGTAGAAAAAGACTGAAATAATTTTCCACACACTATAATACATTTCCATCACTGGTGATTTGCAAATCAAGAAATGGAGGCTGTTGTTAAAGACTTGCTCTATTTCAGGACAGAGTTAATTGACGGAAGTCCTAGCAACCATGTCAAAAGTCCCATGAGCTGATCGCAGTGACCTCTCCTTGCATACAGGAAACCAGAGAGACACGAACTGGAGGGAAGAGGGGGGTGTAATTCTATAAAGCTGTTCTCTGTATTTTCCTATCCCTTTCAACACTCCCTTAGCACGAGTCCTGCTGGGAATCAGTTGCGCATTCCTAGAGAGACCTTCCTGGTTTGGAAACCACCCTGCAATTCTCCTGCCCTGTCCCTGGAGGCCACCACGACCCCCATACAGCAGGAGGTCAGCTCATCTCTTATCTCTCTCAAGATTGGTCCTCTGATTCTCGGATATGTTCACAGGCTTCAAAGGGAACTTCAGATCTTCTTGACAGCAAGGCAGTGTGTGGTGGCACCTTCAGCACTTCCTCGAAGGAAGATCTGATGTCTGCTGTCCCCAAGCTTTTCACTAGCACTGGTCTGCTACCAATCTGACACATATACTGTAAGACAGAATATATTAGACCTGAGGAGATAAGCTTGTCATAGTAATATTTTAAAACATATTTGCTTTTGAGCATTGTGTAGTCTACTCAGCCTGCACACTGTCCCAAATTTCCAGCTCACATGAGACTTCCCTTGATCTGACAAACACACTGTTTCTTCCCTCACTCGTTGGCACATATCCTAAATATAGGCTTGTTTCTAAAGAATAGGGTTTCTGTTTACTGTCCCCTTCTATCCAGGCCATACATATCACCACCACTACCTGAGGCCCACGTTCCACTGCTGGAGGGTCTCCACTGTCCCAGAAATTTGGACAACATCCACTGCAAGGAACCAAACCTTCTTCCCTAGGGATCCACACTGATCCCTATCTCAGCATCCCCTGAGGTCTTCTTATGTTCTGGGGTGGGCAAAGGAGACATTACAGAACTATAACCATTTTGCTGTCTTCTACCAAGCTAGAAGTCTGTTTCTGAAGGCAGTTTTTTATTTGCCTATTTCCAGAGTTGGCCCTAATGTCAAAAATATCTTCATGGCACTCCTTGAAAAACTTTGATTTATAGACATGGTAAGGAGTTCATAGAAGTAAACTTTGTTTCATGAGTTTCTTATTTACACTTTTCTAAACGAAGCAGACAACACTGTCTATAGACTACTCCCTTTTTGCAGCCCCTTCTTCTTCCCTTGCATAAGTGTCCCTGTCTCTACTACCTCTTTTCCCACAGTACCTCCAGGCATAAAGCAATTATCTGTATGCAGAGGTGCTGTCACACCAAAAAACTAGCCTTCAGAATCAGAAAACCAAAATAATTTTTCCCCAGCAATTACGTCTTTTTTTAGATCAGAACATACAATGTAATATCGGTTCCTTCTTTCCACTAATAGCTACTTCCACCCTTCAAAGTACTCTACAAGCAAGATCAAGCCTCTGTGTAAGAGGGGGAAGATAGCACCAGGTGACTAATCAGCTTTCTATGGCTCGCCAATAGATGATACAACCCCATGCATCACTACAGGCTTGGGGAAGCGTGGCTGGCGAGCTGCCTGGCAGAAGAGGACCTGGGGGTTCTAATTGACAAGCAGCTGAATACGAGCCAGCAGTGTGCCCGGGTGGACAAGAAAGCCAATGGCATCCTGGCTTGTATTAGAAATAGTGTGACCAGCAGAAGGAGGGAGGTGATTGTCCCCCTGTAGTCAGCACTAGTGAGGCCACATCTTGAGTATTGTGTCCAGTTTTGGGCATCTCAATATGAGAGAGATATGGAGGTGCTGGAGCGAGTGCAGAGGAGGGCAACGAAGCTGGTGAAGGGCCTGCAGAACAGATCTTATGAGGAGCAATTGAAGGAGCTGGGACTGTTTAGTTTGGAGAAGAGGAGACTGAGGGGAGACCTCATCACTCTCTACAACTACTTGAAAGGACATTGTAGAGAGGTTGGTGCTGGTCTCTTCTCACAGGTAATTAGCGATAGAACAAGAGGGAATGGATTAAAGCTGCAGCAGGGTAGGTTTAGGCTGGACGTTAGGAAAAAATTCTTCACAGAAAGAGTGGTCAGACACTGGAATAGGCTGCCCAGGGAGGTGGTGGAGTCATCATCCCTGAATGTGTTTAGGAGTCGTTTAGATGTGGTGTTAGAGGATATGGTGCAAGGGAGAACTTTGTAGAGTGGGGCTGATGGTTGGACTCGATGATCCCAGGGGTCTTTTCCAACCTAAATGATTCTATGACTCTATGATTCAAAGCCCAACACTAAACAATTGGCCATAGTATAAGGGCTACTGACCTGGCTTTTCAACATTGACCATGTGAATAATTCACATTCTGCAAAGGAAGCTTGTTTTGAAAAGGAGAAAGCAACATGAATATCCTGGGAGGGGCTCCTACTGCTTTTTTGCAGAAACATGGGAGTATAATTTGTAACTGGCAGTCCTGGTTCCTGCATTAAGCACATCACATGTCCTGCTGGCACTCTAGTAATAATTGCATTATTAAAAGTGGAAGCAAAGGACAACCTTGCAATCAGCTTACAGCTTACAGCTGGAACATATTTTAAACAAGTTCCTTACTTTACTGAAGTTGCATGTCCTATAGTTTCTAACTAAAAATCCCCTGAATCCAGGTGCTACACTTCCTTGCAGTAAAGCTTGATCAGACTGCACTGCGTGGGATACAAGGGAAGTCCTGTCATGCAGAAAAGAGCATCTGCTTCCCATCTATCAATATCCTATGGAAATAAGATTGCACCCCTCATTAATCCTAACTGATAAACGCCTTTGAATGCAGTCTTGGGGAAAAAAAAATAAAAACAAAAAACCCAAACACCACAGTAATGTGCATTATCTGAGTATTTGTAGTTGAAGATGACCTGATTGTGCAGCTGTTGGGATTTTTCTATAATTGAAGAACATTCAGTTTCTTACACCTTGGAATTGGGTAAAAAAAGTGGCTGTGCCACCCTTCTGTTTGACCTGGTCCACACACAGAAGCTGTCTCAAAGGGCAAAGATCTACCTGCATGTAGGCAGGTATTTCCTATGCTCCCATAGGAAAAATATAAAAGCCACTGCAGCTGTGGCAGGCAGTTTAATTAACTGGAAATGGCCTTGAGCACAAGGTTTGAACTCACATCACTACACTTGCAGCTAAGTCTACTCACCTCCCTGCTACCACATTTAAATAAAGGCTGTTGCTCCACAGGCCCTGCATATTATTATTTAAACCAGATTTATTTAGATCAAGGTTAAGTTAGCTAGGTAAAAATTCAAATAATTGAAAATTAAATGTGTTCTTGAAGTAAAACAGCTTTAATTCAGAGGACTGCTGAACTGTAGCTACTTCGGTTTTACCAAGCCCATGAAAACAAGTGCATACTGGAGACCTAACATTGGTTAACTTACACAGAATCACAGAATCACAGAATGGTTCGAGTTGGAAGGGACCTTAAAGACCATCTAGTTCCAACCACCCTGCCCTGGGCAGGGACACCTCCCACTAGACCAGGCTGCTCAAAGCCCCATCCAGCCTGGCCTTGAACACCTCCAGGGATGGGGCAGCCACAGCTTCTCTGGGCAACCTGGGCCAGGGGCTCACCACCCTCACAGTAAACAATTTCTTCCTGATATCCAGTCTAAATCCACCCTCTTTCAGTTTGAGGCCGTTACCCCATGTCCTATCATTACACACCCTGATAAAGAGTCCTTCCTCATCCTTCCTGTAGGCCCCCTTCAGGTACTGCAAGGCTGCTATAACGTCTCCTCAGAGCCTTCTATTCTCCAGGCTGAACCCCAACTCTCTCAGCCTGTCAGGGTTCCCTACAACTACTCAGAGTCCCTACAACCATCAAGTAGGTCATTGAAGACAGCTAGTCTTAGATTCAGGGAAAGTACATGAAATAACCAGAAAATCTGATAGGTCCATTTTCTGATCTCTGAGTTTTCCCTGAGATCAGCAAGCACCAAAGCCAACTGAAACCATGCTAGGAGTAAAGGAGGAGTTAGAGGTGATACAAGGCATCAGACTGTATCTAGGAGCAGTGAGCTATTAATTAGCCAGGCCTTAAGAAAATGCTCATTGATTTGGCACTAAGAGGGAGGCAGGAAGAGCAGTAATAGCAAAAGAAGCAAAGGGGATGCCACCTCCGGGTGCCTGTCCTGCGCAGTGGAGTGGCTGTGAGGCTCCTGGTGCCACCGCTGACCAGGAGCCCTGCAGGAGGACACACACCATGGCCAAAGCACAGCCCTGTGCTGATGGAACAGCCCCCCAACCAGGGCCCATGCTCACCTCCAGACACACAGCACCCCACCACATGGGCATGCCAGAGCCCAGGAAAAAGGCTGGACACCACATTGTCCACCTGACAAAAAATCTTCTCCTGATATCCTGTCTGTCCGGAGGTTACAACTGGACACAAAACCACACCAAACCATAGGGAGCGTGTCTTTCCCATCACCTGAAGTTTTTGCCCTATACAGTTCTGGCAAGTGGTAAACAGGAAAATGTCCACAGCCTGAACTTAGTGTATCTCTGTTCTGATTGATGTCCTGTTTGATAAGAACACCGCTGCAAGCAGCAACTTACCCTAGATGATGTTGTTTGAGGTGTGGGGAGGATGGGCTATTGTAATTGGGAATGAAATGAATGAAACATTTCTTCTTTCCTCAAATATTATACTGGAGCCATACTCTCAAAAGAAGACAGTCACACCCCTGCTTTGCAGCATTCAGCTATGGACATCAGACCTGGTTTCAGCAGAGGTGAATTAAGCAGTGTCAGAGCTTTCCCTGAACTGAGAGCTTCCCTTAAAATAAGGTTGATGGGTGACACAGCTGATGGAAAAGGCTGTATGGCAATCACATGATGAGATTTTACGTTGCACAAACAAGTCTGACTAGAAGAAATAATCTGTAAAAGGAGCAGGATGGTGTTGAGTGATGTGTAGGAAAGAGCTGAAGAAGTTCCAGAAGATTTAAAAAAAAAAAAACCAAACCACTTTTTGTAGCATCATCGAATCGTAGACTATCTTAGGTTAGAGGGGACCTCTGCAGATCATCTAGTCTGACCTCTTGCTGAAAACAGGGACTGCTTCAAAGTGGGGTCCAGTTCCTCAGTGTCTTGTCCAGCTGAGTTTCAAATATCTCCAGAGATGAAGAGTCCACAGACTTTCTGGGTAACCTGTTCCAACGCTTCAGGACCCCCACTATGAAAAAACTTATTTTATAGCCTGATGGAATTTCCCTTGCTGCAACTTGTGTCCACCATCACTCATCCTTTCACCATGCACCTCAAGAGTCCCTACAACAATCAAGTACGTTGCTGAAGACAGCAAGTAGATTTCCCCCCACCCTTAGCCTTCACTTCCTCAGGCTGAACAAAACCAGTTCCTTTGGCCTCCTGTTGTACACCTTAATCACCTGTGTGGCCCTGTGCTGGAATTGTTTGACATTATCACTGTCTTTCACATAGTGGGGTCACCAAAACTGGACATAGGTGCAGCCACATGAATTCCAAGCAGAGGGGAATAATTGTTTTCCTTGACTCACTGACCCCACACTTGGTAATGCAGCCCAGCAAATGGTTGGCCTTCATGGCAGATGTGTGTACTGCTGAATCATGTTTAGCTTGCTGTCCACCATGACTTCCAGACACATTTTTTGCGAAGAGGCCTCCTACTCTGTGAACGCTGAGCCCTGTAGTGTTGCATGGGACTGCCCCCTGGCAGGTGCAGGGCACCGCATGCTGCCAGCTAACCTTCACATCGCTGACTGTTACACTTTGAGCCCAGTCACTCAACCAGGTTTCAGTAACTTTGTACTCCACCCACCCAACCCATATATCCCCAATTTTTCACAAGGATACTGCAGACGGTGAAGGCACATGACAGCCACTGCTCTCCCCTCATATGCTGGACCAGTCATAGAAGACAAGTAGGTTGATCAGGCAGGGTTTTTTTCCTTGAGGAACACCTGCTGGCTTTTCCCAAGCATCTTATTTTCCTTCTCGTGCACGGATGTGGCTTCCAAGAGGATTTGCTGCACAATCTTAGAAGGGACTGAAGATGGGTGTGACATTTGCCTTTCTCCAGGCATCAGAAGCCTCTCATGACATATCCTCTCAGTGATGCCTACTGATGACCTCAACACCCGTGGGTGCATCCTGTCCGGTCCCGTGTATTTTGTATTTATTCTGCTTAAGACTTCCATAATTCAGGCTTCCTTTGCGCCTTGGTAGTGCTTCTCCAACAAAGACCAAGACTGTATTTCTGTACACCTAATTTCTCTAATTTTTAAAACAGTGAACATTAATATCTCCATCCATCACCCAACACCAACTCCATTCTGGAACACTTTAAAGAAGAGGTCTTCTTTTGTGCAAGATTTGTATCAGGTTTTGGAGTAAGTCAGACTACACCAAAAATCAAGGGCTACAGTTCTCAGTAAAATACTCAGAGGACTGCAGCAGACAGATTTCACAGACAGATAATTAATCTCAGACCTCACTATAAGACCACTCTGCACTTCATCTATATACTGCCCAAAACCTTATTCAGCCACAAAGACTAACAGAGGAGATACACCTTACAGCAATTAATTTCCAGGATCTGACTTCATTACATGAGGCATTTTGATAAAGAAGATGAACAAGTGAATTCCCTAATCTTTTGCACCTGGTACCATCCAGGTAGAGCAGGATTTTGTCAGGAAACCCGTGTTAAAATCCTGGAGACGCCTTCTGGTTTTTCCTTATCTTGATGCTAAACCCATCAAAGTCAGTGGAAAGATTTTATTGCTTTTCAGTGTTTCCGTTCTTCTAGTACTGCAGCTGCAATGTTTTAATTACAAGTAGGCTGCTTTGGATAGGAACTCTAGTTTGTCAAAAGTATATATGCTTTTTAAAGTTTAGTTGCTTTGATCTAGAAATGCCATGCAACTTCTCAGCTGTTTAAAGAGTTCAGAATAAAAATACTTTACTAATTTAGCTTTTATTAGATTTTCTTCCAGTTTCTCTTTGGACTGAACAAAAGGTAGAAAGTTGTTTGGCAAATGCCAGTACTTTGCCAAAGCTCACAGTTTCCTGACGTTGTGGACAAAGCTAACACAAAAGGTCTGTGCACCCCCCTTCTCAAAATAGCTTCTGAGAACTTAATTTTCCATAATTGTGTGTGGAGTTTCTATACTCCACAGTGTTTCATATGATGCCTTGCTGAGATGCTGGAGTCACAATATCTGATGAACACTGACCTTTTATGAAAACTTTGGATTTGATGCAGCACTGCCCAGCACTCCTGGTCGATCAGTTGCTTCCTTGGCTCACAACTACATTCCACTGTGGATATGAAGACTGCACAAACATCAGAGTGCACCAACAGCAACAGCACCAGGACTCCTCACTGCCCATGTGACACATATATTCTTTCAGCTAAATCAATGCTTTTGTAATTCCCTAAACAAGAGTTTCCATCATTAGGAGACCTCAACTACTGGTGACAGACGATTGGAGATGCGTGGATTTAGATGTGCCTTCATCTTTAGAGTACTTGCCAATCCACAAAGTATAGAATCATAGAACCATAGAATGGTTCGGGTTGGAAGGGACCTTAAAGATCATTAAGTGCCAACCCCCCACCTTGGGCAGGGACACCTCCCACTAGACCAGGTTGCTCAAAGCCCCATCCAGCCTGGCCTTGAACACCTCCAGGGATGGGGCAGCCACAGCTTCTCTGGGCAACCTGCGCCAGTGCCTCACCACACTCAGAGTGAAAAATTTCTCCCTGATATCTAATCTAAATCTCCTCTCTTCCAGTTTGAAGCCATCACCCCTTGTGCTATCACTCCATGCCCTCGTAAAAAGTCCCTCCCCAGCTTTCCTGTAGGCCACCTTTAGGTACGGCAAGGCCGCTATAAGGTCTCCCTGGAACCTTCTCTTCTCCAGGGTGAACAATCCCAGCTCTCTCAGCCTGTCCTCACAGGAGAGGTGCTCCGGTCCTCCAGCATGTGAGATGGAGCACAGCCTCTAAGAAGAGGCAACTGTCTTGGGAAATTCATTCTAACAGGACAGCAGTAATCATCCTCAAATTAAAAAAAAAAAAAAAAAAAATTGTCACAAGGGATGCTACGATTAACAGTCACAAAGGTTGCAAACAGCTGTGTAAATTCCCTGCAGGAGAGATCTGCTAAATTCAGGAAGAGCGGTGGGGTGGCAGGGGTAAGCAGTTAGTCAAGGAACATTAAGCAACTCTTTTCTCCTCAGTCTCTCATGGAGCCTAGGCAAAAGTCAGAGGTGAATATAGTAAAGACACAGGAGAGGGAAATTTATGCAAGGTATGGCAAAGCACCCTGATGCAGTACATCTTCATTGTTACCTCCCTGTGGCAGCAAAAGCAAGGCCCACCCACAGCTGTAAAAGAAAATTATACGGATGAGGCCAGGGGTGATCCATCTCCTGCTAAACATACTGCACGTCTCAATGACTTCAGTAGGAGTGAAATCAGACCCACAGTTTACTGGTATATTCAGAAAATGTTACACACTGCAAAACAGGCTCAGTGGGTAGTGTTAGAAACAGACACGAAGGAGGGGAGCCATCTTCAAACTGTTTTAAGGTGGAAAATGCAACATCTGCCTGGATCTTTCTAATCACTCTTTGGAAATATTATTTAGATTTGTGCTTCTCAGGCTCTGTCCTGCAGCCTCATCTGCTTCCCATAACCATGTAAGACGGCCGACTGTCCATGCCTTCCACCGCACAGCATTGTGTACTTGACACAATACAATCCAGACCGGCTCCATATTTCAGAACTGAGGACTTCTGAACTATTTAGCAGCTCTGGAACTTAAAGACGGATGTCATAAGCTATAAGTCATTTTCTGGGTTTACAGATGCTTCCTTTGATATGTCATAAAACTGCTGGTAATTGAATCCCATAAGGGATTGTTTTCAGAGCAGTCTGTGAATCAAACTCTGTTAACAAATAACGAGTTTCTCATGTTTCCCCCTGTAGGAATGCGATCCTGCAGATCCTGAAGTTTCTCAGCTCTCACCAAAGCTGCAGATGTCAGGGGATGTGGCCCTTCGGACGGGCTGAGCGGTCAGGTAGCACGTGTTTCCGAGGGGATGCACAGCAGTTAACAGAAGGAAAAAAGGTGCAGAACTGCAGGTTCACAAGCATAACTGGGCAACTGCTCAAGGCATTTCTTTTTCCTGCCAAGCCTCGCAGACCTGGCTGGAAAGCAAGAATCAGCCCTATACAGTTACCAGGTCTGCACTCCCTTTGCCTTCTCACCAGAAAACTCTTTCTCTGCTATTTCTCTCTGGTTGACGCCCACCTTTGCAGCCTGGCCTGGTCAGTCTCTGCTGCTAACCCGAATCCCACGTCCCAGCTGGGCTCTGAAAGAGGAGCAAGAGTGGGGAGAGCACCCTAACGCAGGAACAGGACTTGGTGCTTCCCCAGGCAGTGCCGGCAAACCCTCCTTGCACTGAACCCTTAGACCCCACCCAGGGACTGTGCCAAACTTTCCTGACTCTGGTCTTTGTTTCCTGGCTCCCTCCCAGGCCCTCTGAAAGCCTCCCTAGCCCTCCAAGGAGAGATGGTGCTTGTCCATGCCTTGGGGAGTCCTGTTGAGTAGCGCAACTCAATATATCCAGGGACTTGGACATGGAAGGAGTGGCACTGACTTTCCTGGCAAGGTCAACATTTCACCATCTGGCCCCGAAGCCAGAGACAATTCAGGGAAGGGGAACCATGCTCTGGCGTCTGTTTTGTGCCAGGGGAGACATAAACCCATGCCAAACACAGCCCGCACAGCTGCAGGGGACACGCTGCCATTGACACATTGACTTTGATTTGAGTGCTTCTGGGTCTCCAGGCTGCCAGTAGAAGAAGCCAATATGACCAGAACTATCTGAAGGAATCTGTTAAAATGCAAAGAAAGCAAATGGGAGCTTTGTAACTGTGCTTGGCTTTGTCAGACCAGTAGTTAAGATGATGTTTTAGATAGTTTCGACCCAAAGCTTCAAAATCTTTGTGGTCAGTCATTTTCCAGACATCTGCCTGTATGGATGATAATTTGGGTAGCTGCCATCTGCCAGTGAGAGCTTCCACCACAGACGTCCTTGTTTTTCAGGCACTGGAAAACCTCTTGGATTGTGACACAGGACCTAAATCAGATGTTTGTGTTGTAGAAAAAAAGACCTGGCAAGCAGAATGGGAGCTGCAGTGGCAGATGGAAGGAAATGAAATCCTGTGTCATCGGCCCTGCCCCTCTTCCACGACATTTCCCCACGCAAAGATTTCTGATGAGCTCACACGCATGAGTGACAAAAAGTGATGTGCACAGCTTTCACTGCAAGGCACACACATCGGCTCATTACAGTGGAGAGGGCTACCAAAACACGTAAGGAGAATTAACCTCCTGCAACTGTAGCCACGCTGTTAACATTAAGAATGAAGTAAAGATCTGCATCAGATACTGACCTGGGAAAGCTCTCCAGCTCTTACCTTTAAGCAAACTGTGTCTGTCTCCAGATCTTTTTAATCATGTTTCTTCAAATAAAAGCATATACCTTCTACAAACTCACAACTCACAAGTATCTGCCTTGCAATTATACTCAGCCTTAGAAAGCCAAGCAGCTTCTTTCAGCCATTACATTTCTCTGACATTGCTGCTTTTAAACTCAATGGCAGCCTACAATTCAAGGGAGGTCCCACACCTCCCAACATAAAACACTGTGCCGTGTCTAAAAGAATTATAATAGATCTATACACACACAAGCATGCGCGCACACATATGATGCTATGGAGCACCAAGAGGGAGGACTGTTGTCCTTTCTCCTTCAACTGACTGTGGGTGGATGATATACTCAAGCTTCTCAAGCACATACTCCCCCAGCATCAAGAGGAGGACGCTGCATGACAAAGGAGGAGATGCAGGCGTAGACAGGGGAGCAACAGGGCTCTTCCAGATGGCACATTTCCATTCTCAGAGTAGCAGAGCCCCTCTCCTGCTCCATCACCCCATGTGCCAGACAGAGCCAGCTCGCATCTGGGGAAAGGCAGGAGAGGACTGCAGCCCTGTGTTGCACATGTGCTCAGCATGGATCCACCCATGAGGACGTGCAAAACCAAAGCCAGCTACATGAACCTCACTTTCTGCACGCAAGGCCTGGCAGAGCGGTCGTATTCCTTTACAATCCTGGATTTCCGTGTGTCGCTGTGAACCACACATATGCATGACACAAAGAAATTCAGCTGACTTGTCTGAAAAATGTTGCACTTATATGCTGCAAAGGGAGTCCATGTCCTTAGATCAAGGGGTTTATTTGAGAAAATATCTCTTGTTTGGCTGTCTTTATATCCTCCAATAAAATATGTCGCACTATCGTATTTCCTCCTCCTGTTCGCCTTTCCATACTAAATAGTTTGGTCTGTTTAAAGTTCTCCTCATGTGAGTCTCTTCTCCAGTGAGACGCAGTCATCTGCCATAAGGTTTTCAGGATATGAGGAGGAAAAAGATTTTCCACATCTTTAATTGTATCAAGTTGGGATTGTAGAAGAGCCGCCTTCTCCCCAAACATCTGCATCCCCGTATTAAACAGACTGCCTTCATCAGACTGGCAACACTCATCACAGCCAGCCTTGACCTGACCTTCTTCTGAAAGAGGAAGAACGCCTGAGGCTTGCGATCGCTCCTCTGCTTTGCATCATCTCTGTAAGGGACCAGGGGAAATCACATCTGACAACCACAAGGAATGAAGAGGGGAAGTGCAGACCCCAAGGAATGAATCTACGGGAGGGCAGACAGCAGCAGCGCTCAGGTTTGTTAAGCACAAAGCCTCTCAGAGTTCAAAAAACATTGGGAGGAAAAGAAGGAGGGGGAAGAAAGCAGGAGGCAGACAGGAGAAAATTCCTCGTTGTTCTGTAAGGTGGTCCACTGAGGGGTGGTCTTTGGGTTACTCGCGTGTCACTGGTGAGCAGCTATGGAAAAGGTCAGGCAGCAATCCTATGACAAGGGCACAACCAAAAATCAACAGGAGGAAGGCTCTCACCAGCCGTCTGTGTGGCAGGAGACAGAAGAGGGGAAAAAGACCACAAGCGGGATGCTCCTGGGGCTAATTAAGGGAGCCGTTCTGCACAAGACAGATGCCAATCTTCTTGACTGACAGCCAGGAGGGGAAGATCATATTGTGAGAAATCAAGTTGAACCAGTAAAGAGAGGGAGTGAGATGGGCCGAGAGAAAATCGAAGCTCCCCAGCAAACACGGAGCAAGACGCTCCTCTTCCTGCCGGAGGGCAGAGGCTGTGCCTCCGCGGGAGGTCAGGCAGGACTCCCCTGGGATGTCCCGCACGGCACAGGCTGCTGTGGCCACCCCAGGCTTCATCTAACCCCAGCCTCCCTTGTTATCCACCACTGATGGAGGGGGGAAATAGGCCACTGGTCTGACACACTCATGCCAAATCCAAAACCCGCTAAGCACCTGGAGAGATATCCATTGGCTTTTCCAATATTTCAGTTAGATTCCCACATTTTAAATGAGCACATGGCCAGAAGTGGTCAGAATAAATAAGGCAAAGCAGCACATACATTGTCTAAAATTGATTACACACCCCAGCTTGAGAATCTGATTCAACAGACCAAAGTGTTACTCACGGTCAAGTAAAGCCTTTTTATAAGGCAGTATATGCTTTGTTTGGGTTTTTCCTAAAGGTGGATGCAAAAAGAGCAGTCAGACAGTTGCTGGGGCAGAGGAAAGATCTAGGACTGATGAGGCAAGGCAGGAGCAAGGTAGCAGCGGGTTTTGCCTGGGCAGGGAATGAAGGGGTCTTCAGAGTCACAAGCATTTTATCTTCTCTCCCGAGTTCATTTCCCCCCTGTCCCCTGGCTAGTGATTCCAGGGACCTAGAAAATGGTAGTAGGATACCAGGTAGAGCCTCACCGCACTGGTACAGAGCAGGAACTCGCCACCTTTTTGTGTGTTCTTGCCTCGGTGCACAGAGTCCAGCCGCCCACCTGATAAAAGGAAAGATACATAAGGCCAGGTTCTTACGCAGTTTTTTCAGAATAAAACCGACATTCCTATCTAGAGTGCTTTTGGGCAGGTTAAGAGCAACTGTGGCATTTGCTAAGCATGGATACGAATCAGAGACAAACAGAAAAGGCTGATACGTGAAAATGAACTTTTATTTATAAAATCCCGTCAGTTGTTGGAAGCCATAATGAGGGTGTCAGAACACTACAGCAACTGCATAGGCTCAAAACATCTTAACACTCTTCATATTTTTTTTTCCATTGTGCTGGACTGAAAAGCTGACTAGAAATAACTCTGTCTCCTGTTGAAATACCTAAAAGCTGCCTACTTTTCTTCCACAGGTCTTGTTTCAGCATATAACCAGAGTTTGATGGGGGGTGTTCTCGTGTTTTGCCTACAACAGGCAGGCGAAGCTCGTGTGTGTTCAGAAAGGGATGTATTTCAACTCCCTTGGGATAGGGGAAGTGTTCATCCCTTACTTGGTGGCTCTACCAGGAGGGCAGCTCTCAGATCAGCTTCTGGGGGTTAACCATAAGACATCTTGAAGCTCTGCAGCTCCCGATTGCCGTGTCCACATCTCCTCCCTGGTCTGTCCCACTCACCACACCAACTGCGTCCAATCCTGCCCCAAAGGAAAGTGGTGGGAGGCAATTCTAGCACTCAGGGTAGGTTTCCTCCTGCAGAACATGGGGCAAAGGAAGACAATGGGTAAATTTTGCCTGAAGATAGTCATTTGGGCACAGAAGGGGACAAATGAGTCAATATAAACATCAATAAAAACACTTCAGGACAGAGACAAAAGACTCACAGACTATAGAAAGTAACCAACCTTCTAACCAACATCTACTATCTTTTACTTGTTGTTCCTGCAACGTACAGAGCAATGGGGACCAAATGCTGCTTGGCATTTCTGGAGGACTCCACAGAAATACAAATAAATTAATATCCATAATTGATCTCACTTCTCACACAAGATTAGAGCCACAGTCAGTTCCCACCCTCATCTCTGATTCGATTAGTCAGAAGAGAGAAATCTTTTAATTTCTGTGGCAGAGTTCTTGTTTTTCTCTTCTAAAGTTTCTAAATTCAGAATTAAGAAAAAATAAAATGAAAATGCCCTCAAAATAATAAATAAATGCCAGTATTCAGAGAAAATGATAGTATGTCTGAATTTCCAATGCTAGTATCAGCAGCAGTCTCATTAGCTTATAAAAAAAAAATCTAGAGCAATGTTACAGAGAAAATGCAATGGTGGGCAGAGAATGTAATATTTTACCAGATTCATCTTCTACGTGGAGGAATGGATATTTTCTGGAAACCTCAAAGAACGTCCTAGGAAATCTACTCTTGTATATCAACTTACGGCAAGTGTCTCTGCTTTTTTTTTTTTTTTTCAAGCTCCATTTACTGTTAAGGCTTTTCTGATTGTTTACATGGATGTGGGATCTTTGCACCATATGCCTGCTTTCCTGTATGTCATCGTGCTCCCATAGAAGACAACAGGAAATTGTTCACAGCCGCAAAGCTGGGTCCACAGCTAACGATGTTCAAGGAATTTCCTCATCAATGAATCCTGTTGGCGTATTGAATCTGAAATGCAGACCTGAAGACACAAAGACATATGTCCACATTAAAGCCCTTGGTGATAAGGGTCAAGGTGATAAGGAGAAACAAAGACACTATATTCACAATAAAGTCCTTGGGGAAAAGGAGAGTCTGGCAGATTATTTGTTGTTGTTTTACAGAAATTTTCTATAAGTTTTCAACCTTGTCTCAGCACCTCCGTGTAGAGCAGTTTTCTTGAAGGGGAAGGCAGTTACCTCACCACACACCTCCAATCTAGACTGCAGAAAAATCTGCGTTTTGGGTCATTCTGATGGCTTCTGCTGAAACACAAATATTGTATGCATTTTTTTGCAGTAGTGAAACAATCCAGAGGCCTAGCATAGACAATGTAAAAACAGTTGCTAACCAAACTATATATAGACAGTTTTACCATTATTTCTTTATTTCCTAGTCTGAATGAAGAAAACAGGCTTTGTAGGGAAATTACCTGGTTTTAAAGAAATCATTAAAAGCTTATTGCTACAGTTTAATTCTAGGATACTCTAAAGAACAGTTCATAGTAAAAAACCTACTGCATGTATCTGAGGAAGACTTCATACTATCAGACTTGGTAAGTCCTGTTATCCTGAGATGAAAGGACAACATCTGAGCTGGTTTTTACATGACTGAAGACTCACTACAAAAAAAAAAAAAAAAAAAAGCCCTGACAAAGGATGCCAGTCTCCCTCTAACTGCTAAAAAGATGAAAAGAGATAAAAAATGACAAATCTTGAGGAAGAGCATAGGAGATATCCAGCCAGGTCTTGCTCTTCCCTTGTTTCACAGAGAAGACTGTAAGCATCTGAATGTGTGGGTGAAAATTATGGGTACTACCTTTTTTTCTTGATGGTGTTACCTTCCCAGTACCATGTTGCAAGTAAGAGTGGTTTCAGGCAGAGCTTGTGGAAAAGGTATGCAAATCCGGCACCTTTTGGAGCAAAGTGTCTCCTGAGAGCTCCAGAGAAAACAGGTCCACCACTGAGAGTGCCACAGGTATATTCAGTCACACATTTTCAGTCTTGATCCAGGCAAGCCTACGGAGATGATTATTGTATTAAAAACCACCTGTGAGGAGTTCTCAAATGAACCTCTGTCCTCCGCAGAAAGATGACTGTCTACCTACAACCACCACCTTCACTCAAGTGACACCCAAGTGATGAAGTCTCCAGTGTTGCTGAGAAATACCCATTAGTATGACGCAAACTGCCTGAAAGGAAAAAAAACCCAAACCACATTATTTTTGAAAGTTTAAGATCCTCTTCATATTTTATTATTTTGTTTATATTTATTTATATTCTTATTTATTAATATTTATTAATGTTTCATATTCACACAATATTTTACTCAATTCGGATATAGCAAATGCGTAAATCATGATCTGTCTCTACAATAAGGAGGTGAAAACATACCTGTTAATTTAGAATATCATTTGTCACAGTTTTGGCATGATTATACGCTGGTCCCAGTCAACCTAGCTTTCTGCTAAGCTCTACTTATCAATGGATATTAAACAGATAATTTATCAGAATACAAGATCTGGAAGACAAAATTAGCACCTAATACAACTTTTTTATGACTGTTGCTGTTCTATGAAACATACAGAAAACTTTTATGTATCTACCCTTTGAGGAATCAGGTTTTTAAATATGTGATGGAAAATAAGCTTTGACTGTATTATGTTGAGATATTAAATAAAAAATATATTTATACACTGAGCACAGCACTGTGGGGAGGAGCCCTAGAAATTTTTGACCACACAACATCTGTTTGAAGTACTAATTTGGCGCTCTCAGTGACGAAACTGATTGCAAGAGAAGTGGAAGGAGATATTGGTACTCCGGAGTCTCAAGACGGCTACAGAAAAAAATGGAATGATTTTAAAAATTTTTCCCAGATTCTACCATGGAAGAACATAGTGCTCTGTACTTACATAAGGAATATATCTTATCTAGATTAATAGTCCTAGTGGAATTTCTTCTTGTCTAGTGCATCTGTTTTTCTATGCTCCTGCGTATGACCACAACCAGAGAGGAGTGTATCAACAGTACAACTTCGCACTATCATTCTGCATCTCTCTAGGACTCCAACATCTCCTTTCCTGAAAACCAAACAAGCTGCGGCAGGCACTAAGAGTTTGACAATGATTAAATATTTCTCTCATTCTCCCCATGCCAGTCAAGGAGACAACATAATTGTCTTCAACCCACACTGCATGACATTCACCACCACCGTACCCTCCCAGGTAGGCATCAGAGAGCAGCTGGGGGGTTGCGCAGCTGTTGGCTCCACAGATAAGTGGTGCCACAAGAGCCGCTTTCTCAGGTTATTGAGAAGAAATTTAAGTCTCAAAGATCACTGTGGCTGTAGTGGTAATGGTGGTGCTATTATTATTCTTCACAGTGCACTCTATACCTAGCAAGAACGTGCCTCAGTCCCCTGCACAGTCACAGGGCAGCAGGGTGGGCTTCCTCACTTAGAGGGTTTTGAAAGCACCGGAATATGCCGTGGAGTGGGGTGTTGCTGATTTGCAAAGGTTGTAGCCCTGAGTACATTGAATCTTTTGGAATTATCCAGTTAATTTGCAATCTGAGACACTTTATAAATCTCAAGCCTAGGAGTTTATGTAAGCTCTGCTGGTAATACATGCTGTATGGCAAGTTGGTTAAGAAGAACAAATAATGCCCCTAGCAAAGAACAGAAAAATAAATCTAGATGAAGTTTAGACAAACTGATGTCAGAGAAGCAGCCCATAAATTAATAGTCTTGAATTTGGGATTGATTTTTCAGCTGAATTTTTCTTCCCCCACAGTGAAGTCTTTTTGTTAGCATATGTATGCAAACTAATTGACCTAATAAAGATGTTTTGTTTGTAGAATTTTAATACAAGAGAGGGGGGCCACATTTCCAGGTCATTGGAGGTAGAACATCAATAGAAACATAATTTATATTTGAGCTTCACCTACTAGAAATTCAGAATTTTCTATAATTGGTCTTACAAAGCAGCTCCTACAGAGCTAGGACTAGTCTAGTAATTCAGTGATGTCTTGTGAATTTTTAATTTATTGGAAATTCAAGGATGTCTGATAAAACATATGACATGAAGAAAACTTCTAAATCCATAATACTTAACTGAAGCACTGAAGGTCCCCTGCCTCATGAAAATCTTAAGGAGACCAAAAAGGGCTCGTCAGACTGAAGTATCCATTAGCCTCAGTCTTTCTGTGCATTTAAGGACAGGGAACTGAAGATGTTGCTCCCTCCAGGGATAAGGGTAGGGATAAGAAAGTGAGCTCTTCAGAAAACAACACGAGACCAAGAGAGAACTGTCAGAGCCCTCATGGACACTAATGGGCTTTGATGTCCCTGACCATCTTATCAACGCTTATAAATACTTAAAGGGTGGGTGTCAGGAGGATGGGACCAGGCTCTTTTCAGTGGTGCCCAGTGACAGGACAAGAGGTAATGGGCACAAACTTGGATGTGGGAAGTTCCACCTAAACATGAGAAGGAACTTCTTTACATTGAGGGTGGCAGAGCACTGGCACAGGCTGCCCAGAGAGGCGGTGGAGTCTCCGTCTCTGGAGACATTCAAAACCCACCTGGATGCATTCCTGTGCCACCTGCTCTGGGTGACCCTGCTCTGGCAGGGGGTTGGACTACAAGATCTCCAGAGGTCCCTTCCAACCCTACCATTCTGTCATTCTGTGATTGATTCTGTGACCAGCATCCCCCACTCCTGCCCATTGCCCAGGGCCCTGTTTCAGCCCAGCCAGGTCCCTCAGTCCCTGCTCGTCAACCTCAGGGGCTGTGGGACATCTCCCTGGCCCTTAGGGAGGAGCCCCCGCTGCACCCTGGCAATGGCACGCTGCTTGTCCCGGCTCACGTCACACTAAAAAACTTGGTTGGGCCTCCACACATTGCCCCTACCATTTGTCTCCCCATTAGTGGAGGTGGCACCTCGTCCCACGTGGCAGGAGCCTTTCTTGGGTCTCAGGTCTCCTGCTGGGAGATCTGAGGGAGGGCTGCACACAGGATTAGGTGATGAGGTTGGCACCCTTCTCCCTCATGATGGGCCCTTGGAGAGAGACTGGTCTTGGTGGTGTTACCAGTGTCTGTTCTTCAGTGCTGTAGATCTCTCCTGCACCAGGCACAGCTGGCCAGCACATCTCCAGCAGCAGCACATGAGGGGTTTCGTTCTCCATAACCCATCTCAGAAACATTACCAGTGTTTTCTTTGACATTTCCAGCTGCTCTTTGTAGTATGTCCTGGAAGAAATGGGAACTTATTAATTCAGAACAACTCCCGATATTAGGCCTCCTAATGGACCACAAAATGTTCATTAATAATTGCAACCATTAACTCACCTCTGAATTTGGAAATCAAAAAGAAAAATTAGTGAGATCCCAGCTCCAAGCTCAGGTCCCACATATCTTTCCTGTAAAGCAAGGGTTGCCACTGAGATCAGGTACCACTGCAGTTGATGGCACAGCAGTATTCTCTGGTTTGATGTCATCAGCCTGGAGAAGAAGAGAAGGCTCCAGGGACACCTTATAGCAGCCTTAGAGTACCCAAAGAGGGCCTACAGGAAAGCTGGGGAGGGAGTGTAGCGATAGGACAGATAGGACAAGGGGTAATGGTTTCACACTGAAAAGGGGGAAATTTATATTAGATATTAGGAAGAAATTCTTTACTGTGAGGGTGGTGAGACACTGGCCCAGGTTGCCCAGAGAAGCTGTGGCTGCCCCATCCCTGGAGGTGTTCAAGGCCAGGCTGGACGGGGCTTTGAGCAACCTGGTCTGGTGGGAGGTGTCCCTGCCCAGGGCAGGGGGGTTAGACTAGATGGTCTTTAAAGATCCCTTCCATACCAAACCACTCTGTGATTCTACAATGTTTGCATAAATAATTTGCAGCATCCTGGACCTGGAACCTTCTGATTTCAGTGGGGCTTGTAGAGATGATGGACTGCTCCTGCCTGGAATGGCTTGCAAGACCCAGTCTGGTGTCAGCAGCTCACTCCTGTACCCGCCTTTATGTCTTTCTATCAGCTTGTTCAGGCACAGTCCATGTGTCTGGACCGGCTCCTGTGGCGGCTGGAAAACAAAGTCCCTTAGCGACAGGTCATATATTTTTTCCATAATACATAAGCAAATAAAATGACCAATACCTTCTGACAGAGTGACTGTGGTCATCCAGCATGGCCTGATTATCCAGGAAGAAAAACATGGGGGATTGTTTCTATTTCAGTTTCCCCACCTGCACAGAAACCCCCCGATGGGGGGAGCTGCAATGGTCGGCGGCACTCACCGTCCTGCTTGGGAAGGACACAAAACCCGGCTGCAAAGGCAGCACAGACCCGCTCCCAGCCATCGCGAGTGCTCCTTTACAGAACAAACAACCCAAAAAGTGCATTATAACTTGGCCTAAAAAATTCCTTTTAGCAGTTAGCCCCAGAAACCTAGCCAAGTATGTATTCAGACACTACTTGAGTACGATGCTCCAGCCACTTCCACACAAATTCCTACAACAGTTTTATGTAACTCACTTCACTAAGCAGATTTTCAGGAGCACTGAAGTTTTCCTGATCACCTTAATTACATGAAAAATCTGTCTTCAGAGCAGTTTATGCTATCACTTCCCCTGTGGTGGTGGTCCATTAATCTTCCCAATGCCACAGCAAGATTATATGCGTAATTCTGTATCTTTTTAATTTTCACTGTGGAGTTCTTGCAGAATTTAAGAGGCTGAGTGGCATATCCCAGGGACAAAGGTCTCGAGTGATTTTGGCAGAGCATTGGATTTACTGCAAGTGTATAACTTTATTTATTATATAAACCATTTCAACCCTTAAAAATTTCCAGCCAGCACTACAGGGAACAGCCATGATAACAAAAGGGATCCACAAGATGAACAGCTGGATTTAAAATTCTTTCTTATATTGTGCACAGACCCAAATCACCTCAAGCCAAATGAAACAGAGGCAGTTTTGAAATAGGGGAATATTAATCCTGAGGGTATGCTTCTCTGGGAACAGGTTTAAGGATTTCCACCGATAACCCAAAAAGGAAAGAAAAACGTGAAAGGATTTCTCCAGGGACATACCACCTTCTACAGGACAAATCAGCACAAGGCATTTTTAGAGATAACTGCAGAGCAACAGTGTCTAGGGTGGAGGGCATTTACGTGGTGTTTTTGAATTCGGGTTCTCCACCATTTCCACTTTTTGTTCTTTTCTGTCTATCTGAATGTTTGTCTTCTTTAATATCACAGTTTCTTTACTCTGAAAAGCAGTCATACGGTTGGAGGTGGTAAAGTAAAATACAACAAGGACAGCATATTGTTCCCATATTTCACATGACTTCACCAGCAGGGATGTGGGTGCTGGACCACAGCTATTTTTGGTCAGTGCTCCGACTTAGAGCTATGGACCTCTCTCCACAGCTTACTGATTAGGGGCAGGATTTGTAACAACTCCACACCTCATTTCACAGGCTGTGGTTTCAGACCAGTCGAATGTGGGATTTTCAAGGAGTGAGGCTAAAACTGTCCCTTTATCTCGGGCATCACAGTTTTGAAGGTACGGTTGTAACGGGAACAAAGCTTTTCAGTTTCTTGAAGAGCCTTGTTTAATATTTCGTGACAGACAACCGCAGCTGGGAGTGGAAAACCTGCTCATTGTTGCTAAGAAAAAATGCTGGAACTTCAGGGATGAGAGCCTGGTGAGTTTCAGACCGAGGAAAGCTGCTGTTCAGAGCAAGCAGCCAGCCTGCCCTGCCCTGCAAAACCGAAGGGCAAGCGCTGACAAAGCGGCAGAAATTTGGCTAAAGCACTCGCTGATCCTCCCCACAGTCCCTTATCCCACCCCAGGTCCCCACTGCTCCTCTCCATTCCATGGCCCTCTCATGGCCCATCACACCGCACCACCTCCCAGGAACCATGATGGCCTACAAACCACATTACAGACACCCAGAGCATCCTTCAGAGCCTGGCGAAGACCCAGACGCGTTGTGTCGCTTGCACATGAGACACAGAAATCTGCTCCTGACTCATCGGTTGGGGATTGAATGTCTCTGAACAGTCATGCTCCTGAAGATGCTTTTTAAATAAAAGCATCTGTGGTGGTGCTACTCCTGCTAACGTGGAGCTCGGCGCTTTTCATTGTAGGCCCTTTTCTGTGTCCTTTTAACTGAGAAGACCAGCTTTAGCTGGAAGAAAACAATGATAAATCATCTCCAGGTCTGAAAACATTGCTCATTTTTTTTGTTAGAGAAGACATAATAAATGTCTTCCGCTGCAGATGTAGAAATGGTAGAAAAACTGTTCTTCTCAATAGGATGCTTGATAACATAATGGTACTGGCAGGGATATGGAAGAGATGAAAGCATCCTGGCACCACTGATGGACACTTCAGACTGCCTCTGGAGACCTGCAGCTACATCTGCTGCCTCTCTGGGCAGCTAGCTTGGGTCCTGGACATCCGAGAGGAACTCAATAGCCTAAGAGGCAGCATGGGGCCAAACAAAACGTGTTGCTGCTCTTTGTGTAGCTCTGATCAACCCACTTAACCTTCAAGCTAAAGGCATGAGACTCCCTTCCTGAAGAGAGGGAGGTGAAAGGCTGCAATGATGAAGTAGTTGGTGTCAATAAAGTGCTCTGTTCATAGAGAATTGTCTAGGTTGGAAGGGAACTTTAAGATCACTAAGTCCAACCATTAACCTAACACTGACAAGACCATCACTAAACCATGTCCCCAAGCACCATGTCTTTTAAATATCTCCAGGGATGGTGATTCCACCACTTCCCTGGGCAGCCTGTTCCAATGTTTGATAAACCTCTCTGTGAAGAAATTTTTCCTAATCTCCAATCTAAACCTCCCCTGGCGCAACTTGAGGTCATTTCATCTTCTCCTATCGCCTGTTACTTGGGAGAAGAGACTGAACCCCACCTCCCTACAGCCGCCTTTCAGGCAGTTGGAGAGCCATAAGGTCTCCCCTCAGCCTCCTTTTCTCCAGGTTGAACAACCCCAGCTCCCTCAGCTGCTCCTCATAAGACTTGTGCTCCAAAGCCCTCACCAGTTTCATCACCCTTCTCTGGACTCGCTCCAGCACCTCAATGTCTTTCTTGTAGTGAGAGGCCCAAAACTAACACAAAAAGCTCACTAGGATGCATTGAAAAAAGTCCTTTACTTGGAAAACTTACTTTTACAAAAGATTATCTAAGTGCTGGAAGTGGAGAAGCTGGCCCCAAAGCAGTGGCTGGAGGTGGTTTCATCACTCACCAGAGACAGAGGCAGCAGATCCTGGAGCATCATGTTGTTGGGGATGCCTTGAGCGGGCAGACAGGTTGATGGATGGGTTGTCTCTCTTTCTCTGAGCCCGGAGGAATGACGGGGCGCAGAGCTCCAAGGGCGCTCTTTGAGTGCAAGCCAGAAAAATCTGTCTGCCTCATACAGCACAATTTAATGAAATAAAGCACTTTGATTATGAACACTGATAAGTTAATTCAGAAAATGGATCAGCCAATCATGGCATTAAGATGAAGAAAGCTCTGTCATATGTAAGTGGAGAGGGTTATAGAGCGGGTAATAAGTAGAGAAAAGAGTTGCATGCAGAAATCAATGTGAGTTTCCATTCTAAATCAATATTCCTTTATGTTCCCAAGCAGCACTACTTACCTACAAATAGGCTACGAAATTATCTGCAATAAGCAATTAAAATCTTTAGGTAGCTAGCATAGGTCATCCTGATGTACTGAAATTATAAAACTTACCCATAAAAAGCATTCAGAATGGGGCAGATGCAAAATGTTCAGGAAGGCTGTTCCAATATTTGCAGGAATTGACTCTGTTAGGCTTCAAAAATAACATGAGTCACAAGCAAATTTACACCACTGACTTGGAAGCAACAAATTACATTTTCTGATAAACAATAAGCTATCAGCTTTAAGAAAGAAAAGTGCAAAAATGTATATAAAAGGTTTAGCACTTCCTTCTGGTTTCTTATCTCATGATATTAAGAGAGTGTTCCTCTGAGGTTAAATCCATATCTAAAACTCTACCACAGGAACGTTATTTCTTAGCTTTTGTTGTAAGTTCCCATGGAGGCCAAGAACCAATTGTCCTGAAAACAGAGTTTTCACCAGAGCCTGAACCTGTGCTGACAGCCGTCTTTCCAGAAAAGGCGATCACTGGCACAGCTGTTCTCCTGCCTCTCAACTGCTGCTTTCCTTTTCAGAATCAGATGCAGATACATCAATATTACCTGTGGAAATACACATGGAAAATCACATTTATTGGAATTTTTTGCAGCATATACCATTATTCAAATTAAATTTGAGATCCCTTAGGTGGGTTACTTTGTTCACTCTCCTTTAGGTGGTGCTTCATGTTAATTGTAGAATTACTCCATGATGAGGCTTCACCTGCACAGACAGATGGAGAGAGAGCAGCACCAGTCCAGGGCAGGAACAGTGTTCTGTCAGATGGCATGCACGCTGACTTGATGAATCCTAAATTGGCTGTTCAGTCTGCGTTCACTTCTCCGGACTCATCACTGCAGGCAAACCAAGCTTGGAAGACCACACAGTGTGACATCCCAACCAGGGCGGCTACAGGCAAGTCACAGCTATTGAGGTGCTCCTTCAGCTACAGGAAATTCTGAATTTTAACGAAAAGTTTCTTACAATGATTATGATTCGTATTAAACAACTGGCCGTTAACAGGGTTTGCACCGCTCTGAAGGTAGTTTTGGGTCTTTGTTCTGTAACATCAAATATGGCCTGCAATGTTACAGTAAACAAATTAGGGGGTGAGCTAAGAACCATTGCATCAGATTTAAGATCTATCATACATCAGCTAAATGCCGTGTCACGAGGCTTACTGGAAATGGAGAAAACCTTAAGAGGTACTCAAGCAATGGTGAAGAACAGACAGATCCTGAAAAATGCAAACATCAGAGGGTAAGATGAGCTATGGAAGTCATGGAGAGAACTGAAGAATGATATGCTGCTACCTGAGTTACTAAAAGAAGATACAACGCAGACTACCGATGACGGTAACCGGAGTGCTAGCCCAGAGCCTCGGTGTCAGGTATTAGGACATCTTTTTTGGATGATGCTGAGTAAAGATTCTCCCACGGGAATTGTTCTTCTGTGCATAAAGTATGAAGCAACAGCAGCTAAGGACATGGTTCTTTGTTACTCGTGGCTAGATACAGCCTTTCAGGATTGAAGTGGCTATTTTTCCCTTTGTACTAGGCTACCATCTTCCCAAACAGGCCTTCTTTCGGTGCTCCTGGGGACGCTTTCTGAACCTGAAGGTTGCATCCAACTTTTTGAAAGTCCCCAAATAAAAAAAAAAAAAAAAAAAAAAATCTGCCAGAAATACCAGTGCTTATACAACAAGAATAAATTTTTAAAGGAGGGGAGGGGAAGGCCACCATTCAAAAAACTGAAGGAAAGAAATAAATCTTTTTCTTCTGGCTTGTTGGAATTCAGTGTTACTTACCAGCTAGTGGACTCATGATTTTTCTGCCTGTCTTCACAGTGACCTTGGCTTTGATTATTCCTTGTGCATTCACAACTAATACTATGCCAACAGTCCACCACTTTAATTCGAAAAACAGTACTTTAGGTACTGCCGAAATCCTAGTTTTCTGCAGATGGGAAGCTGCCTAATATTGGGATGAGGGGCAATTACATAAAATTTTAACAACAGCAGCTGAAATGCATGAGAAACAAATGTATTTATTTGTCCAATTCAGTGTTATCATTGCACAGTGAGAGCTGCATAGTCTGTGAAATTTATCCTGTTTCAGTTAAAGGAACTGAGACTCTTCCCTTTGAGTGAGAGTGGATGGGGCCCTGAATTTGAAACAGTGAACCCGTTTTGAGAAGATGCGATACGGTCTTTGTTTGAATGAACATATATATATATGATGAAAAGGCTGCTGTGTTCTCATGGGGCAATGAAATTATGCAGAATGTGGACCACGTAAAAAAGCTTATGTTTTATTAATGAGTCTGTTAGTGCCAATATAGCTTCATTTTGTAGCAAGCAAATCATTTTAACTTGAATTTTCTTGTTTCAGGACCAGAGCAATGGAATGCCTCTGTTGTTCCAAAATGTGCATTTGATAAGGATTGTTTGGCTCACAGAAAACACAGCCTTCCAGGAATGCAAAAATCCACATTTTGTCTTTTTCAACCATGGGTGCTTGCTTTTATACGTGGCACAAGGAGACGGAAAGGGCAATGATGATTGTTTTTCTTCCAGTGTTTTTTCCCCTGAAGCACCGTTAACTCTTTACAAATACACGGCTCGTAATTCCAGTCCTATGACTGCACATTGTATTTCCTGCCTAACTCAATTAGTGTATTTATCCTTTCTAACTCTTGGGCTCCTGAGTAGAAATGTGAGGACACTGAGCATACCTAGTGGAGCAGAATCATCTGCCGCTGCCAGGCAGGACTGCAACATGAAAAGTCCCATCAGAGAGAAGACAACTACTAAATGTACTCCTCCACCCAAGAGATCCTGGGCATAATACAAGTTGTGTCATGGCTTAGAAAAAGCTGAGAAAAGGAAAGGAATTTTCTTTTTCTTGACAGTATTTTTTTTTTTTAATCTGCATTCTCTTTTTGTTGGGAAGTTTACTTGTAAATGGTGGGTATAAATTAATCTCTCTTTTCCAAGTGCATTCCTGCTGAAAAGGCCCTGCCCGTCTTTTAATTCTGCACCAAAAAATTGACACGCACTGGAGATTTGCAGTGCTGAGTCTCTCGAGCACAAAGACAGCAGGTATCACCCTCAAAACAAAGATAAGGTGAAGGGAACATAGGTGGGTTGGAAAATAGCCAGGGAAGGAGGTTTGGAAGGACAGGAAGAGCGAGGGACACAATTAGAGGGAAGTTCCCTTATTCCTGATTTATCATTCTCCTAAGAACCTCTTACAGCAACGGTGCTAATATTGTGCACTGAAAACATGCAAGAAAATGACAGATGAGAATTATACTGACGGCATCATCAGATGTTAACCAGAAGGTTAAATGAGCTCTGTGGGAGGAACTAGTGCACTTGTGCCTCAGAGAACACGAGGTTTTGAGAGCCCCGCCATGCCCAAAGCCACCACACACAGCTCCGCAGGGTGGGTATTTCACATCAGCGAATGACTCTAATTTTGACAGTCAGGCTACCACTGATCAGCGTCAGGTTTTTATTGCCTGACAGGAAAGCAAACCCCAGGCACAACAGCACTGCTCTCCACACTCTGAGGAACGTCACCTATTTATCATTGGCATCCTGAACTCCTTCTAACATTGTGATCAGCCTATATCTGTCATCACTGTCTGCAAGCAGAGGGGACCAAGCCGGCAAGCGTTCTGACACTCCACATAGAATACTGTGGTTTTTATTTGCACCTTCTCATTTTAACCTCATTCAGGTTCCCAGACATTCATGTTTTCACTTGCTTCCTTTATGAAACAGATAAAAGTTTGGCAGTAACTGGCCGCAGGCAGCCTTGCCAAGTCCCCAGAAGCTTGTCTCTTACGTCTGGTTACACTTGAAAGACGGTGGGTTTTTTTGCCTCTGAAGTGCATTCCTAAATCAACTGACTGCTTTGGACTCCACATCTAGTCTGTGTGTCATCTGGGCTAATGAACAGGAGATGTCTGGACGTCTCTCAAGGTGTTTTAAGACCACGCAGTTTAGTTTACAAAGACAACAAACAACTAACTAGATCTATTATCTAAAATAAAAAAGGCATTTGTTTATTAAATCTGGTTTTGCAGATTTTCTAATATGCTGGGGTTTTTTATTACTTGTGACCTAAAAGCACTACAGCTAGCATGTTACTGCGTTCTTCCTTGCTAGAAGTCAGGGCCAAATTACAGGCTAATCTGGACTGTCCAAACTTTGACTCTAACAGAAGAAAGGCTGAGTGGGAAGACAGTATCTTAAGTGCTCAGAAGGGGGAGTGAAAATTAATCACAGTATCTTTTTCACTGCTAGGAAGCTTCCATCACTTTGTTTATATATATTGTCAATTACAGCACTGGCTATCTCCATTCAGGTAAAATTCCCAAGGGAGACCGATGGGATTTGTATAGAAAAGAAATTAACCTAGAATTACATGGTATAATGCTTACAATCCGCCTTTTGGCGTGGAGTTGAGCCGGGAAGTTAAGGGTAAGCCTTTGACCAGATGTCTACTGTTCTCCCCCTAGATCCTTACAGTAAGCCTCCAGCTTAGACAGAGCAAAGTATCAAGATGCTGCTGTACTGGAGCCATTGCTATTTCGTCAGTGTAGTGGATAATACACAGCTTATATGGGTCTGAAGACTCCGAAGGAGGAAAAGGAATTTATGAGGACAAAGAGGAGGGGATGCAATTCGGAAAATAAAAGGAAAACATACACTGAGAAAGGAAGGGATGCTATTTTGTCAGGACACAGAGCAGGGTGGATGAAGTAAACAGAAAACCAGGAAAAACATTGCGTTCTGAGAGAATAAGCAAAGAGTTTTTTTTTTTTTTATTTTGCAGTTTTTTTGTATCTTTATTTAATTTCGAAGTTTCCGTTACTGATTCTCTCTTCAAGACTTGGTAAACTGGATGAAAAGATACGCATTTTGGTTTTGTACTACAGGAATAAACTCCCACGACATGAAATCTCTTACTCACAATAGAAATTTTTTTCTCTCATTTTGTTTCCCAAGGCATCTTTGAGATGGTTATCAATAAATGACAGTAACTGTCTAAACAGTCTGTTATCTACTTTTCCTTTCATCAGTTGGTGAAAAATCTGCACAAACTACATACGACAGTGCCAGCAGAACAAAATACCACTTGTTTCACTTAGACAGATGCATACTGCTAAATATAGATTTTACAGAACTCTTGGTTTCTAAGTTCATAGGATTCATTTCCACTGCTTCTCAGTGGCTCTTTCTCATCTCCCATGTCATTGTCTTTCATCTGTGCAAAATAGGCAGGAGAAGCTTTGCATTCATAGTGCCTGTCAAGAGATTTCAGGTGGACCAACATATGAAGAGCATAGGCAAGAACCAGCAGCAGAATCAATGACATAACCAATCCCATTAGTATTGCTGGGGAGAAAAAGGATGCACAGTCTTTTGCATAGGCAAAATGTCCTTCTTGAATGTTAAAACCTTGTATCTACAAAGAGAACAAAAGGGCTCATATTAAATACGGTACTTGTATCTCGGTTACAAACCACTTCATGAATTTGCTCCTGATGGCAGTAAGAATTTTTAATTTAATACCTGCATATTGCAAAACTGAATCTATCAGTGCTAGATGGAGTTAATGCTCAGAGTTCATCCAGGTCAGCCTCCTAGAACCTGCCAGCTATTCTAATCCCCTTCACTCTGCGGCCCAAAGGATTTGCAGTTGTGTTTTAAACAAAATCTGCTATGATCACCCTTGATAGCCCAGTAATATCTAACTGTAAGCATAGTAACTTTCAAGTTAATGGTGCATTGCCAGCATCACTTGTTGACAATCTCGAGTCTCTTTCAAACTGCATAAACTTCAACATGACAAACAAGGAAGCATTCTCAAGTGCCTACCCTAATATTAGATTTTTCTCACCTGATAAAAGTGTGCAAATCACCTGAACTACCTGAAGTTGCACACAACTATGGGCAATACCAGTAAGTTTCACTTGTGGCTTCAGTTTTAATATGAAGTTTACCACACTGGCATTCAGGGAATTGACTGTCTGCTCCACTAAATCAGTCCAGGGGCATTTATCACATGGTGAGAAAAGGGCATCAGCTTTCCCCCTCGATCCCCTTTTTCAGCTATTCATGCCCTATGAGTTAGGTATCTAAAAGCAAGATATCCGAGTCCAGTTACCTTAGGCTCCCTTATTGTCAAATGCAGAGAAATAGGCACTTTCAGAAGATGATTAATCTCATCCTAAAATAAGGACTTAAGATGAGTCAGAGGAATTATCCACTGGCTTTAGAGGCAGGCTGGGGTGACTATGATCAGGGCACAAGGTTAAAGTTACCAGGCATCAAAAGTTAAGTGAGATGAATCTCATACATGGTGACTGATGCTCTCATTGATGTCAGGTTTAAGAGCCCAGCTCAGAGAGATATAACACTGAAAGTTAAATTCACTCCTCACACAAAAGGGAAACCCAAGCAAGCGACTACAGAAAATCTATATAGCTCTTCATTTCCTTTGACAGAAAGATAAGTATAATAATTTAAGTCTTCATTTCTTTTTCAAGTTCTGTGGAGATCCTATAAACTGTACATGGAAGGTAATTATATTTTCTTGGCAGTGAAGTGCAACATTCCCCATCAGTCTACCTAAGGGACCCATTTGGCCTAATTCCCTGACATTACCTGGAAATCAGTAAAAGTGACTTCCCAAAGCTTTGACAGGTCATTTGCAGAGCTGGGTATGAGAAGTGCATCATATCTCTGCAAGCTGCTCACATGCTCACAGTGGTAGGAGTAACTTGCCGGTGCATATATTCTGGTTGCGTTAAACGTTGCTTGTATGGAGTGGTTGTAAAGAAGCTGCAGTCTGTGTAAACTGAACCAGTTCTGAACAGACAGCTCGTAATAGCTGGTTGTTAACAAGAACCTGAAATTATTGTATGGGGAAAAAAGATTAGTAAGAAAGCAAGTCTAACTAAGAGCTGCAACTATTAAATTCACATGTTGAACAATCTTAGAAGGCACACTGGTATTAGCAGTGTTTCACTCATCTATAGCAGTGTGAGCTCTAGCTCCTTCTGTTCACTCTGGAAAATTATTTGAGTTTCTTCATTGTTGCAGCTGAAGGAGTTTGCTGCTCTCCCACACACTGAGAGGAAAGATGGGGGATTTTCCCTAAATGACTGAGAAAAAATGGTACAACATTGATATTGTACTTCCATCCAAGATACAGAAAACTATTTATCAAGAAATGCTGTTTTCTTTGATCACCAAGAAGCAAATATAAAGTCAGTCACAGTCTGATGCCTGAGCAGCCCACATTATCAGTACTTGTGGCAAAATTCCCAGACAAAAATGTAGCTAATTAGCAAGGTTTAGCCAAAATCTCAGACGTGGGAAGACTCTATGCAAAAAAGATGACCTGAACTTTTCTTGTGAATAGAAAAGTCAACACAGAAGAAGAAATGCCTCAATAAAACAAGGAAGGCAAATGACAGACCTATTAAATGCAGGTGTCTTGGTTATACAATCAACAGTTCCATCACATTATTCTTGCTTACACAAACTTTCCTAAAACAAATGGCACAAAGAACTGCATAACAATGGATATAAACATGTGATTATCTAATATTTTCTTTATCATATAAACTTACCTAATAACAAGTCCCTTGAGATTGCCAACATCACCAAACTTCAGAGAAAGCCTAGGTCAAAAAGCAAGTAACATCAGGCTAGCTGAAAACTCCAGAAATCTTAAGAGAAAAAGCAGCACAGAAGATTAAGCATAGTTATAAATGGAGCCTTTTGCTCAGTGTATCTTTGAAATCAGTGGGAAAAAACCTGAAAGGATTAAATCTTCCTCCAGTGAAATTCAGAAGTCCACCTGTTGATCTGAACAAGGTCTAGCCTATCCAGAAAGAACAGAACTGCATGCTTAACTTTCAACACAATTCAATCCCACTGCTTCCAAAATCAGTTGACAATTAGGTTCATTTGATCTGTGTTCTCCTTCTCTAGCCCTGATATCTTAGTCATGTATCATGTCTGTGTGCCATTAGAAAGCATAAACCACCACACTATTCTCATCTTTTTAAATACTAGAGCATAAAACATGCAGATGACACTTGAGTTAAAATTTCACACATGTTCATTATTAGAGCACTATAAATACACTGACTGTGAGGTAGATGCTCATCTGTGCTGAGCATGGGCACCTGAAGTTGACCAAATTGAAAGGCCCCGGCAGGTTAATTGTGAACTAGTGTATACTCTACTATCCTTCCACCATCTCCGGAATTAATGCACTGTAGCACTGCATGATTAAGTGGCATACATTTTTTTTTTGTTTAACAATATTTTGCCTCTTAAAACCTGCATAATAGATTCTCATTGTTGACATAAACTTTTCAGACCAAGTTAGAGACAAAATATAGTGAAAACATGAAGCATCTGAAAGACTTCCAAACTTAAACCTGAAGAATATTTAAAAAAAAAACAAACAATCTAGCCCTATGATTTCAGAGAAGATCTAGATTTCTTCTTGTACCTTGACTAACACCGATCCAATAAGCCGGGACACTGGAGCTAGACTATCACTTGCTTTATTACAATGGGAAATCATAGATAGTTGAGGATTAGACACAGGCAAATATGGCATTTAACTCACTGGCTTGATCCAGAACTTGGTGCATAAAAAACCCCCACAGGCTGGATTATTATATTCATATGGCAAATGCATACCTGTTTGGTGTCAAACATTTTGTATGACTGGCTCCAGCTACTTTGCATTGATTAGACAGTACAAACCAGTTTGAAAGCTGGCCTAAAGCCAGAACAGAGTATTGTCTTAACAAAGAAGGCTGGAGAAGGGAGAAGTTTAAGGGACTTTTCTGGAGTGAGAAAAACTGGGCAATGCATCGTGTGAGCACTCAGCCATCCACTGTCATAATTTAGGTCAGTCCTTAAACCTGAGATCACAGAGCAACATTCAAGCCAGTTTTTCCCTTTCCTCTCTGCTACAGTCACATGCAGGCTGACTGAAAGTCTACCCAAGACTCATATTTGGCAATTACACTGAGTCTACGCCTGACTCATGAGGCCAGATTATCCATTTTCCTACCCATAGAGCATGACTTCTACATATAGGGACCTCGATCAGTACTTGGATGCTGTCAGTGGCAATGAATTAATGGACACTTGAAACATACAGTTTCTAATGACTTGATATGTGGAATCTTGCAGAGATGCCACAGATCTGTCAAATGTCCTGAAAAATCCCTCCTAGCAAGATCTCCCGTCTTGGTTAGGATTCTGGAGCACATTCAAAGGGCAGGAGTCAGTGGGAGCAGTATTTCTTAATGTATCCCAAAACGCAAAGAAAAGAGGACAAAATGCTCAGTAGTCATACTACAGTATGTCTCTTGACCACAGCGAAACCATGCCAGCCTCCACTTCAAACTAAGCATCAAGGTCCTGCCTGCCTTTAGCAGCTGTCTCCCTAGTTTTAGGCCACTCTGAAAACTATGGGGGAAACAAAGAGAAAGATCAGAAGACATGGCACATAAGATGGCTCTGGACCCACAGATTTTGAAATCAAACTTCAGATATGGTGAAACGCCCATAAAAGGCATATCAAGGGTATGCTGCAGAGTAGTTCTGCTTCCTGACTCTTCCTGTAGCTTTTTTAATGAATAATGTATTCTATAAATTCCCAAATATCTTCCAACATAACGCATCAAGCAGAATATACAGCCCTGTGGTGGGCTGATCCCAGCCAGCAGCTAAGACCCACGCAGTCACTCACTTGCTCTGCCCACCCCACAGCAGGACAGGGGAAAGAACACGAACAGCAAAAGAGAGAACACTCACGGGTCAAGATAGATTTTAGTAAGTGAAGGGAAGAGGGAAAAAAAAAATAAAGTTTTGCAACAGCAATCACTGACCATCTCCCACGAGCAGACCAATGCCCAGCAAATCTCACCAATGGCCACCCTGGAAGACACAACCACTACCTACTTCTTGTTCCTCTACCCCAGTTTTTATTGCTGAGTATGACATTATATGGCAGGGAATAAATATAACTTTGGCCAACTCAGGTCAGCTGTCCAGGCATTGTCCACTCCCAGTCCCTTGCCAACCTCAACCTACTCACTGCAGGGGGGCAGAGTCACAAAACAAGAAAACCTGGACGCTGTGCAAGCACTGCTCAAAAAAAAAAAATATTAATCCATTCTTTACCTCTGCCTTTCAAAACGTAGTGCTGGATTAGTTCACATGCTGTTGATGTAAAACTCAGACTGTCTTGTTAAATACTATGATACCACAGGCAGAAAACATGGCTTCTTTTTCAACTGTACTTTTAGTTTTCTTGTAATCTCACTAAAATTTCTGTGCACCTTGGGTTATCCTTTACAGATGTATAATTTCTATGGAAACATGTTTAGATGTACAGGTGAAATGTTGTATAGGAGCTAAATGAAACTACTGGGTTTGGTCATGTTATTTTTATTCTTGTGTGTCATTACAGATTTAAACTCCATTTATGGGGTAGACTCTTTGCTCACATTCAGCACATTCCCAATTAGGTATCCACCTCCTAATTTTTACACTGTTGCCTACCAGAGTGGAATCAATAACCTGGTATTAGACGCGAAGCCAGCGAACATGGTGGGAGAGAAGTGGTCAGGTACACGACAAAAGAAATCAAAAAACCTACATGCCTTTCTAGTATAGCCATGGGATTGGAGAATTTTGGATCCAGTTGGGTTAATATATGGCTCTCACTCAGGTTTAGCTGAAGCAAAGCATTGTGCTCTTCATGCTGAAGAAGTTAATGACAGATTGGGATGCAGAGTTCAGGTTTTCCGAGACTCTTTAGGTCTCATGCAAACCTGTAGTGAATTCAGTCTTTGGCTTCAGCAACTCACAGATCACATCCTGGGACTTGGGGCTACCTAACTCTGTTTCTAATTACACATTTGCATCTTGTACCAGTGGTTTATATTATTATGACACACATCCTATGAAGGGATAACTAGTCATGCGGAGCCAGCCCCTAAGCCCCCATATTCAGCAGAGGATCCACTATTCAATCTCCCAAGCAGCTATGTAAACCAGCTTCAGTCTCACAGGCACTAAGAGCAAAACTGGCTGGCCACAAGTATTGGCTACACCACTGCAAGAGACGAAGATGGCTATGTACATCTGTGTGCCCCATGAAAGACTGGTCTGAAAGTATGATCTTACCCATGCTGTCCTGCTGCCCGCAACATCAGGACATTATAGGAAAGTGCTTGCCCCTGGGGGTCTGCACCACATAATACAAGGTCCGTTTCCTTCAGTATGTGTTTACTAGACTTGTTATCTGGTACTAGTTCCATTGGTAGAGTAGAATGCCACCTTACATTGCATTGTCTTCACTGCAGTTTGAATCTCCAACATCCACTGTTGCATGGACACCAAATGTCTTCTCCGTCAAATCCAGCTGCGTGTGGTTTTCAAACTTAATCATGATCCTCTTGGCCCAGAAGAGAATGCAGGGGATGCCATTGACCGTGACGTTGAGAGGGCTGTAGTGGTTGTGTGTGAACGGCCTCCAGGATGCCCCTTCCCATTGTCCTTTCCTGCTCATGTTGTAGCTGACAACCTGATTGACCACATAAAATATCAGTATCAGAAGATGTGTTACTCTCCATCCTACCAGAATAAACAAGGACAACACCTGGAGAGCATCTGTGGAGCCAGCTTTCAGCCACAACAGTACTGAACTGAGGAAGCAGAGCAACCTCTGGCTAACCTCTTTGAACTGAGGAAGCAGAGCAACCTCTGGCTAACCTCTTCCCACCAGGGGAATGGCGCCACGCAGACCTCCAGCTCCAGCACAACTGGCCAGAGAGCCAATATAAGTTATATTTGTTCTACCAGGGTAGTATCACTGGGGCAAACCACATTCTTAGCATGCTCCTATCTTACCATAGAGCTGCACAATATACGAAATCGAAGCAAAACTAGAAGACAGGGTGCTCACCCCAGGAGAATATTCTCTAGGACACCTGTAAGAATTACTTCAACACACTAAAGAGGGCTCAGCTTGGGCCAAGGACACAGCCTACCATGCCAAAAGCACACTAGGCAGCTGTCCAGGTGAAAGAAATGTCCAAGTCTACCTCTACCTGCAGACAGTTTGGCTCTTGATGGCTTTAAAACCAGGAAAATGCCTGCTGCAGAACAGGATGGCTCAAGTATGGAGCCTTTACAAAATCAGTCATTTGCAAGATTAAAACCTGAGGACTGCAGCTTCCGTGTCATCTGTAGACATCAGAAAAATGCTATCATTTCTAAGCCAAATTTAATGGCAGAAGGAGGACAATTTGGTTGTCAGGCAATATAATTTGAGACAGTGAGTTAGGGCTCAGAAAGGACTTCAAAATTTAACTGTCATTTCCCTATTTCAGACTGAAATTTCCAGACAGCAGCTTTTTTCCATCTACACATATGTGCTATTTGAATACGATATAACATACACAATCTCTGCATGGCTGTTCTGCATGTCATATGATTAAGCAAGTTCAAATCATGTACAAACAAGAGCTGTATTCTGAGTCTCAGTCATAAACAGCATCTTACCAGGCTCCAGAAGGGATGCGGTTAAGCCCCAAAGCTTTGTCTTGGCTTAGAGAGATATTTTTTTTCTGTTCAGATTAGTGAATCACATCTCCCAGCTCAGACCCTGAAAGACCCCTTTTGATACTTGACCTTACATATGGCACAAGGCTGCTTTAGGATTAAAATTACTAAGTACTCACAGCAACAAGCTGAAAACCAGGTAAGATCACGATCAGAAAACGTGATGCAACAGCAGGAAAATGTTGACTATGGCTGTCGTGTATAAATGACAAGGCTGTCTTCTCAGAAGTACAGATGAGAGAGATTTAACGAACAGATTATTTACATTAGATTGCATCATTTGCAGGGGTTTTGATAAGGAAGCCTTTTATGCTCAGTTTGTGACAAGACCTACAGGCTGGAACTCAGGAAAAACTCTCACTAAATTTAAATAATGAGCAGTTTTACTTCTGCTATTCTTTTAGTACTAAGCGATATAAGCCAAATACTGCAGCAGTCAAATGGCACTGTACAGAATATGGATGACAGGATTTGGTTCTTTCAGTAAAAGCCTGTGCCCAAACCCACTGCCAGCCAGCACAAACCAGTGACGGCAATTGAAGTCTTATCTCACTCACCTCTCAGAAAAGCAGAAGAGATCTTGTACAGCAGGTGGTGAATCAGTACCACATCACAATGATTTAGACAGTTTTGTTGTCTATTTCTTGTAAACAATGCATTATTCAATTCAATAATGCAAATTAAAAGATCTCAATGTGCTGCGAAAAAACTTCACAGATCCAGTTCCTTCAAACATTACCTGTGTAATTGCTACTTGATTTACATTAAATTTTGGCTTCACACCACCGTCATAATGTCGACCTGCAGAAGAAAATATGTTATTAGCCTACAAAGAAAACATCCAATCATTTCTAAAAGCATAATCTTGCATGTTCTTACGCAAACAATAATTATCTCTGCACAAAATGTGTATTTCAGAATACCTGATTTTATTTTGGAAAATATTTGGCTAGATGCAAATATTGCCCTCAAATACATGCATTTTCTAGTTTACCTCACCTTAGTCATACAACGAGATTCCTCTTCTTTTCATTGAACATCTTGACACCCTTACTGGGAAGAATTTCAGTGTCCCAAAATGACAGGATTCAGCCTACACACATTATTCATCCCAAACACACTTAACAAAAACTCTATTGTCAAGAGGTGTGTGTTGGCAAGGCAAAAGCATGTAACTATGGGTGGGAATTTCTTCCCCAGCACTGTCCAGAGTTGGAAAGCTATGACAAATAACCTGCTGGCCTGAGGGCTTGCCAGGAGAGTGAAGTTTCACAGATGACAGATCATTTCATGGATACTCTCACAGCTTCATCCTTCAAACATGTAACTCTGTTTTCATTTCGTTTAAAAAAAAAAAAAAAGTGAATACTTCTTTCTTCTATGTTCTCACTGTATCTCAGAGTCGGTCAGTAAATTATTATTTTAACCAGTAATATCCTCTAAAGGGTATTTTTTAAAGAGGAATATGCTTTAACAATACATTTGACAGAAGAGTCACTAATGTCAACAGAAGAAACATCTGGGAATTAAGATCTTTTACAGCCACAGTAACAGAAACACTATCCAGCCATTCAGACCTCTGAAGAAAAAAAGCCTTACCATTTCTTTGCAGAGAATCTTGATCTGAAAACGCAAGTGAACTAGAAGAGAGGAGAAAAATATTTACTGTACAGCATCTGGATTTAAAGTCTGCAGCAAGTTTGCTGGGGAGACCTCCTGTTTCTTCTTCATTCAATAAAATATTCAAAATCTAACTCAGATCCTTTGTTGGTTAATGCCACAGGGGCAAGGCAAATTAATCCTAAGGCCACTGTACCCAGGCTAAAAAAGCCTCCTTTTCAGAGATACGCCAGGTCAATCAGCCCCACCAGGCATTCGCGTGTCCTTACCGTATTGATTGAAGGCTTCATTACCCATCTTGTCCCTTTCCATGGGACATCAGTTCTGGGTTAGAGACTGAACCAGTTCCAGCCCACAAGCAGGAGAACATAAGGACAGCGCTGCATCATCCTCAGCCCCCAGTGAGGATCAGAAGAAACACATGGAATTCCTCCAGGGTAAAGCAAATGCACTGGGCTAGTATGCTTTAAGCCCAGATGTACACCCTTCTAAAGACAGCTCCTGAATGGTTTCCAGGCAATCCCAAATCCCATGGAAGTCAGCTGCAAGGCAGAGAGCAAGTGAAGCACATCTCAGGTAACAACTACCAGGCTCATGAAACTGTCAGCCTTTGATTTTCTTCTTTGGTATAATTTAGGGATAAGTCTTCAGCTGGTGTAAGTATGAACTGCTTTCCTGAACTAGAGAATCAAGCCCAGTAGATTCATTTACATCACCAAAAGACCTACAAGGTCAGACAAAGTCCAGGAAACCAGGCTCCCCCTTAGGACCAGGCTCTCTTCACTCCTTCAGCCACAGGAACACCTTCCTGCCCCCTCCACGCCACAGCAGCTTCCCTAGGACCTGCAGCCCCCTACAGGGGATTGATCTACTGATCTGATGACCCGTGTCTGCTTCTCAAGCCTGCCATCAGCGTTCCCTAGCAGGTGAACACACCAGCACTCCCGCACTCACAGCTGAGTATGGTCCCACAGAGACCCTGTACACCCAGCCCCACCTTTGCCTGCACAGTACTTTCCAGGCCTTAAGCGATGGTGGGACCAGAGCTGCCTGACAGCCACTTCACATGGAAATACACTTCCATCTTCTTTTCTTGCCTTGTTTCTTAACGGCTTTCCAACCCACCACAAAAGCAAACAACTTGAAACACCAGCACATAAGAACTAGGGATAAAAGCAGTTTTCAGTATTTATGCGTAAATTGTACTATACGGTATCTGAATTGCAGGGTCAAACCTTGACCTCAAACAAGCCGTGAACAGTTGGGTGAACCCACTCCCCAGTGGACTCCCTGGGTAGGGGAATCTGTGTTACCCACTAGCATGTACTGCAGGAGTGATCCCAGCCTAATTTCCATCACGGCATCTTTACTGGCAGATAAATATGAGTTCAAACAACGTAACACCACCAAAGGAGAAACGTGGGATGGCTAACAGCCTGCCCTGCTTGCTGCCATGCCATTACAGCTCTGGCAGTCAGGGAGCTTGATCACACTGAACCTGGACTGCCTGAAACCCAAGGCAATATTACCCACTTCAGCGAAGCCCAGGTTTCACATGCAATGTGAAACACTTAGGGTTCAGGAGAGCAGGCTCGCTCTTCTGATCAGTGTCTCTCCAGTGAGAATGTCCTTTTGCAGGCATTCTTTCTGCTGCCACAAACAGATCTCTTGTGTCCCCTTGCAAACTCCTCAAACCCAGAAGGCAAAACAGACAAAAGTGAAGCAAAGTCTGTATTCCAGCTTGTCACTTTGCTGCCAAACACCAGGGCTGATGAGCAGCTTTGCTCCAGAGCATCGGGAAGGCTGCTAGGTCCCTTCAGCAACCAGGGCAATACAGCAGAAGACAGTCTCCAGAGAAAACATAACACAGCACAAAAACACAGCCAGGCTCTGCAGCACCGCAGCAGTGACTGTGATGTGAGCTGAAAGAACCTTAAAAAGAACTTAGGTTCAAAAAAAGTTCAACATAGGTAACACTTTAAAATGAATCTGGCAGTTTTAATTACATATGGTGAGACCACCTCTCTCCTCAGTCAGAGCTGTAAATCCCAGGGACTCAAGGGGTCTGTGCACTTCCAGCGTGGGTCCCGCTCTCCCTCACTGTACTTTCAGAGCCGAGGTTAGCGCTAAAATGAGCTCTCTAGGCCACTCAAAGGCCTTGTCCCAGTAGCAAACAGCCTTCAGAGAAGGGTGGAAATAATCCTCATTTTGACAGGTAACAAAAGACATGGCTAAAATGGGCCAAACCTAATTTTCTTCCTTAGGTAAAACTCTCTCTTAGGTTGTTTAACAATCAGGAACATGGGTTTTATGATCTGATGTAGCTTTATTTTTCTTTTCTAGTCTTCCTTCATGACAGATTGTGCCTTCAGGCTGGAAAAGGCAATTTTGAGGCATTTTTTTCATGATAATAGCTACAAAAATGAGGCCCACCAAAAGGAAATGTAAATTTTTTAGTTATACTAACTATAGTTGTAGTATTTGGTTGTACCTATATATATTTAGTTATACTTTTAACTCCTCCCTGTATACATAATGAAAAGCTCACAGCCCATTACTCCAGTTTGGAAATCCCCATGGCGTAGGGTGCAGACTAAAACATTGGGATGAGAGGACACTGGCATAAAGCTGTGTAATTCATTTAATTCTCTCACTGAACTTGAAAGTTTTTTATGTTGTTCTGGGAAGAGGAAGGATTATTTTTGTTTTCATGATTGTCAATTAAAAAAAAAAAATCATTACTTAGCTTCCCATCTGGGTGGTGCCCATTAAATCACCTTGAGGAATGCTAACTGACAGGCAACACCACGCCTTGAGGATAGCATACAATGAATATATGAGGCAGACCCATTGCAAACGCCCCTGTGGGGTTACATCCTGAGCAGAACGGTTATAGCCGGCCCCCACGCAGCCCGAGGGCACAGGTTGGGAGCTCGTGACGATGCAGGTCGACTCCCCTGCATCCCATGTAAAACCACAGCAATGTGCAGCCGTGCTGCTCCAGAAGAAATGTCAAGTGTCTGCTCTCAGCATGAAGATACTGAAATACAGATGGATGTGCACAGCTAATGAAATATTCATGCTTTCATGAGGAATGCAGCAAAGAAAGTGACCCAGGAACCACCACTAAGTACTTCAGTATGACAAATATGATCAGCCACATGGCAGGCACACTTGGGAGGCTGGAGGAGGTGCGCAAGTGCAGTAACTCCACCTAGGCACTCCTGTTTGTTACTCTGTTCATTAGCAACGCTGGCCGCCTCCCTTCCTCCTGCACAATGCATGCAGCCCCATTAGAGAAAGGAGAGGTCTTTGCTTTGTCTTACTAAAGCCAGATTGCTATGGCACAGTCTATGCAGTGGCGTAAGGGGAGGATCATCTCCCCATTTCTGAGCAAGCACAAGTTGGTGTTGATGTTATCGTGTCTGCCAGCTGCCTTTGACACTCATAACCCCGAGGTGTCACAGAAGTGTGCGGTTTGTGATGGGCACAGGTGGCCTTCAATAGCCATCCTGCTGTCAAATCAGCAGCCTTTCCAATCAAAAGGCAAGCTGGGGAATTCACAGGCAATCTCTGGCAGCAGAGCCCTTTTGCCCTCAGGCATGTTTCACTGAATTTGACTGAATTCACTGAATGCATTGAAAGAAAAAACAGGAAAATAACACATCAAAAATATGTCCTCCCTTTTGCCTATAAAGATGTTAATTACATATGCAAGAGGCAGGAAACTAGCTAGCACTAGAGCCGCCTTCTCCATTGCCTGCAAAACTATCAGCAAACAGTGGCTAGACCTACAAATCAGTGACAGCAAATCATTTTTAGCGCAATGAATTAGAGACTAGACTTTTAAACTTATAATTTTTTTCAGTCACTCTACCATAAAACTTCAAATTCAGTTGCACACATGGTATATGTTTTGATGACTATTTTTCCTTACCAATTTGTAAATGCCTAGCCCAGATACACCCAGCCACATATGTTGAATTTACCATACCAAGTATGTCAGGAACCCACATGAAATTGGATTAGCCCTAACACAAAGCACTGGGATGACTAATCACTATGTAAACCCAATTAAATAAGATTATAAGTATAAAGAAGTGTAAATTCCCTCTTATCAGATGACATTATCCATCTACGTAAGATGACTAAGTCTGGCTTGTTCACCTGAAAAAGTTCGTGCAGACTCCAGCCCTTGAAGACCTTCACGTGCACAGTTTTTTACCCACTGAAACGATCCACGTGAATAAGCCTGGCGCTCAACAGTGATTGAGTGTGAAGGCCATGGACAGTTTGCAAAACTGTCAAAGGAAGACATATTCACAGTGTCTTTTACTCTTCATACTGCTGCTCTGACAAACTGCATCAGATGGCAAAATGTAGTCTACCACAGGATTTCAATTACTACAAGATTATCACTCTAATACTAATATTGTCCAGCTGCAGACTACCTCACTGGCTGCTGAACTAGTTTCAAGTAATTTATGAAGCTTTTAATTGAAAAATAACATGTGAACCTTCAAAGGCACTAAAAACAAAGTTATGATGAAAGGTGATGAATGTTTGCTGAACGCCTGGTAGCAATGAACTGGCTGTAGTCCTAGGGACATTGGTCAAAAGTAGTTTCAATCAAGTTATTAAAATTATAAATGTGTAAACCTGGGATCCCAGATTCAGGGCAAAAGCTAGTTCCTTCTAAGAAACATTCTAACACAAAATGTCATTAAGTTTTAAATGCATTTATTTAAGTTCTGGCATTAAGAAATATCTACAAAGCCCATGATTCCTATAGTTTTTAAATTTTAAGTATTCTGTGTCATATTTTGGTAGTCTCATGTGTGGAGACAGATTTACATAATTATTTTACAATGTACTGAGTAATGGGGTTTGATTTGGACTTTAATGGATGTCCGATAAGAACTGGATCAGAACGACAAGATACTCAAGCTTTCATTTTTAATATATAAAAAAAGAAATTGAGCTCACAGAACTTCTACCAGATTAACACTGTGCAGGCACAATCCCACCTCCACTGAATGCAAAGGCAAAATCCCCATTTGATTCATCAGCATCAAGATTCATTTCTTAATATTTATTAGAATAAAGTTCATGTAATGCTCCACTGCTTGCTTTCTCTCAGATTTTTATCTCATTGCAGAAAAGTGCAATTATGCTAAGAAGACGTTAACAAATCTGAAAACTGGCAGAGCAGAACTGCAAGTAAGCTGTTTAAATGAAAACATATTGCGGTATTTATTGGTAACTGACTACCAGATCTCTTAATACAAGCTTAAGCAAATCACCACGTCCTTCTTGCCTTAAATGCACAGATTTTACTGCCAGCTGTGATCTTCATCAGCATATTTGATCTTTGTGTTATTAGTGACTTTGGGGCATGATTCAACTAATACAGTTTAGGCTGTTTTCACTTTTGTAATGCTTGGCTCTAGAACGTCCTCTCTTTTCCCTGCTATGATTTGGGCTTCCTATTTATATTTCATTAGAGAACAAAACAGCACTATAAAAAATGATAAATCTAAGTCTCTACTGATTTCATAAGTTTAATACTTCTTTGCAATACTGAATTCATGCTTCAAATATTCATTCCATACAAGTAGAATATTTTAGCACCTATGCTTCTTGGAGTAGTTTTCACACCCTTACTGTTATTCTATTTATAACTTTGTTCTTACACAGACCAGAGAAAGTCAGGGTAAGAGTCATTAAAATGTAATGAAATATAAGACAGATGCCCAGAAAACACCCATTTTAAAACCACCACTTCTAGTATTGTCTATAAAATTGTTTTAAAGTTACATTTTTAATGCAGTGTAGACTTCAAAATAATTCATTTCTGTATTAGCCCCAGGTGTTTTCAAAGCTGAGAAGAAAATTAAAATCAGGTCTTGACACTCTAAACTGCAATTGAATCTGCTTCTACACAGCACAAATGACCAAATTACAACATTTAAAACATGCACGCAACTCCACCAATGGAGTTTGTGGATACACACTCCATTACTGACCTGCCATCCACCGTTGCAATCATTTGCTCCACAGACACTGCAAATCCCACATATAGAAAGAGGAGTAGGAACCGAACGGCAGCGTTTCTTTCCATTGAGAAGAGAGCCAGTCCCTCCACAGACAGCACATTTGCTCCTCTGGTCCAGCGGGCAGCCGGGCTCCCACACTCTGCCTGGCAGCCTGACGGGCAGCAGATACAGCCAATCGGGGCCGGGAATCACCGCTCCATCACTGCACCGCTACCCATGGGAGGAATTCCTCATGTCCTCAGATTTATTCTGACGGCAGACACCTACTGCGGCCACGCTCCTGCTTCCTTGTGAATTACAGATTACAGTCTGGGGAAAACTGTAGCAGGATGTGAGCTGTTCGCTAAGTAAAAAATAAATAAAATCAGATGGTGTCTCCACGCTTTAAAATCACATTGAAGAGCCCTTCTTATCTGTACTCAACCCTAACCTTAAAGAAAGGTGAAGGTGCTATTTCCAAACAGCTCCAAAATTTCTCCTTCCATATGACAACCAGAGAATTACATGTATTTTAAAGTCTTATAATACCTTCAGAGTAATAGCCTTATCCCCATTTTAGAGATGTGAAAGCAGACACAGCAAGTTTAGAAGTTAAGTATTTGGAATTGGTTTCCTATCTTCAGCTATAATTCAGTTTGTGCATGTCCAGCTTTCTCGCTCAATTATTTTTGTACTTAGAGATAACTCTAAGCCAGACCACAGTTGCTAAATGCCCACGTAATTACAATGCCTCTGTTTCTGGACTGTCAGACCGAGACACCAAGGTGCATTCACATCACTGTGAATACAGCAGGTTGGTTCTGGGATGGGTGATTCTCAAAAGATAAGTGAGTCTCAGGCACTGGTACATCTTCTGCGGACCCTCTGTCCCCATCAGCCTTCTCAAAATATACATCAGCCATGCACCTGATGGCAAAGAAGAGGGCAGTTTGAGATGACTCCTCAAACTCTATGACCCACACGCGTTCTCCACACATTACTCACTAACTGCAGCTTGCATTCAAAGTGTCTACACAGGATCAGCAAAACTGAAATCAGGATATTTACTGGTGGACTGCGCACAATGACAGTGCTCTGCAGCACACTTATGTGGGTTCTTGGTGCCTGCCTTCAGTGCGGGCAGCTTTCTCTCAAAAGGAAGCTCAGACCAGCACTTGGCTGACGTCAATTTAGTCCCACTATACTCTTCTCCCGTTAAAAATCAGACAGGACATCGTCACAACTTGCTCCTCCTAACAGCTATGTGTGTTAATGTACATGTATACCTACCTATGTACACACATACCCCATACACCCCCACTGCTTTCTTGCTCGGCAGCTAACATCACCTACGCACTGATGTGATCACGCAGTAAGCCCTGCTTCACTGATTAAGAGCTCTTGCCTATTGCATTCCAGATATAAGATAAATATAGGGGCTTTACCATCCTAACTATTAAAAAGGATTTACCATCTTAATTCATTCTCTGTCAGTGACACAGAGAGTATTCACCAATCTTTAAAATCTCTCAAGAGCTTGTCCTCAGTAGTACTGCTTCTATCCAATTTAAGGAGGAATCCAGATACTTATGTGAGAATCCCAGCTGGAAAATAAGATAAAGGAGCATAGTGATAAACAAGTACCAATTGAAAATAATCTCTAAATGTTCTGTGAAGCACCAGAAATATATGATGCTAAACTTCAGTATTTACACCAGCAGAGAGATATGGCACAGCTGAAAATTTTAAGCAGCCCTGGGAAGAGGCAGAAGTATCACACGCTCCTTTAAAAACTGTGAAGCCACTAATGTCACTGACCTGTTAAATGTTTCAGTACTCATGACCCATACTTCCTCTGAAATTCTGAAGTAAGTGGGGGGAAAAGGCATAGAGAGGCTTTCTGATGGATGGTGCCTTGAGATTTCATTCATGTGCAGCTATTTTCTAAGTGTTCTTCATCAGCATGGTAGCAAAAGCGAAGAAATAAAAATGCTGAAATAGAAACCAGTGTGGCACAAATGAACAAATAACGTGTCCTCTGAAGGCACAGAAAGTTAGAGAATGTAGTATAAACAACACATGGAGTACATGGCACACCACAGCTAAAGTCAGTACAGGCTCAATTCAAGAAAATGTTCTGTAGTCCATTGTATGACAACACAATATATCTTTAATTGTACTTCCAGCCTGTGTGTTTCCATGCTGCTATCAATTTCTAGAAGGAGCCTGCCTTCTTAGACCACCATTTCACAAAGAGGGGAAAAGTAGATGTCAGTTTTCTCAGAAACAAGGGGGGTTTTGCAGACAACCAAGAAAAGATGTAATGCCAAACTGCTCACATAGGTTAAACCAGTATGTGAAAATATACTGACTTCCTCACTATACATTACCACTATGGGTGCTGATAGTATTTCACTGATCAGCAGTCATCATCTGAAAAAATGGCAGAAGCAAAGAGCATGAAGAAAAATCTTTCCTACCTCTTGACACTTGCTAATAATACTAATAATAACAACAACAGTATTAAACATTAAAAAAGTTGCTTTTTTACGAGGTTCAACCATAAACAGGCTCATGTGGTATCTAAAAAGAAATGAGATCCACTGAAAGCAAAGAACTCACCCTACCTATTTAGTTCATTCTGGTGAAGAATGACAACAAAACCATCACCTCTGCAATACTGAGTTTAAAAAGTAAACTTTAATGGAGCCTTACATGCAGTAGTCCTGCTAAGGGCATGATTAGATGAGCTACTGTGATTCAGTGGACAAATCGCTGTCGTACGTTTGCCTGTTTTACACCGAAACCAACCAACCAAAGCTTGCTCAGCCACATGCCTTCACCACATTGGACAAAGGGTGAACAGAGGATCATGGCCAAGCCCACTTACTGTTTTATGGAACACACAAGGTCACATTCAACTCCACAATGCATCCAATGAGCCTCCTGCAGGACAAAGTCAATGGGAAGTCAACAGTTTCATTTACATCCTACAAGATGGGCCATAATGAACTAAAAGAGGCCAACATTCCAAATAACAGGATTAAAGTGCTGTTTATCATGTTCTTTTCCCACTCTGGCAGTAAGTTTTTACTCGCTATTACTGTTCATGCAAAACTCATCCTTTGATGATAAAGCAGCTATCAGTTGTTTCTCACTTGGTATCATAGCAGTTCAGAAACTTCCACTGCCAGGGAGGCAGCACAGCAGATCTAACTGTACTTTAAAGACTGCTCTTTTTTTCTATCTCCCTCACAGAAAAGGTAGTTAAGAAAGCAGATGGCGACTATATTCAGTGTAAGGGCTCACAGTTTTGTAATGTTTGTGAAACAAACAATCAGAGACTGATAGGTTAGCCAGTCTGTATTGCTGGCATCCCACACACCCCCAAAATGTGTCACCACAGTCCAGCAAACCCCCTGTCAAACAGGATGATCACATAAATGTTGATGGAGAACCCGAGATGACAGCTGTTCTGCCTGATGCTGCAATGATTATACACACACTGAGTCTGCGTGCAATGAATGAGACTGCAGACACAATTTTAAACATGGATAATTTATCTATTTGGCTAGCATCACCTCAGGCAGACAATGGCACACTTCATTTTCAACACAGTTTATAGCTACCTTCAGATGACATATCAGGTCACCATGAACTGAGCAGCTTTCTAAAATAACATGATTCAAGCAAAGTATGAAGTATCAGCCACTGTACAAGGTACCAGCACTTAATATATCATCACTATTTTTTTACTTTGTGACATGCATTGCTGCTCTGATTCAGATATATTCACAATGCACTGACAATGCAACAGAAGCACGGACAGAAAATTGGCCTTATATATAGAAAAAGCTTGTCTCGGTTCCAACAAAATCCTCTCTCTGGGCAACTAATTTGCCTGCAGGCCTTTCAGCCTTCATCTCCACCACGCAGGCTGGGATGATGCAAAAATAAATCCTGTTACAACTCTCTCGCCTCCCTTCTACTCCTTGCACCCTTCCCAACAACACCAAAGGATGCCATCCTACCCCAAGAAATCTCTGTACAGACTCCAGGCCCTACTACAGCTGGTTGGGATGGAGACTGGAACAAGAATGAAGCTTCTGATTCTTGGCCAGGGAGAAGACAGACCACATGAGAGCAGGGTTTTGTGGCTACCTTTGCAAGCGTGGGTCTGCAGAGCCCAGCAGGGCACCTGTCATGGTTTAGGCTGGGCTGGCCACTAAAAGAAATTACAGATGCTCTCTAACTTCTCTCTCAAGTGAGAGAAGAATGAGAGAACGAGACACTTAGCAGTTGAAAAGAAAACTAAACTACTTTAATGAAATATTACTAATTAAACAATAAAAAGAAAATATAATAATATTAATAAGGAAATAATGAAATATATACAATATATACAAAACCACATCAAGCTCCCAGGATGACAGTCACATCACCATCAGGCACTGAGGAAGTCCCATACTGGACTCAGTGATGGACGGGAACTGGACTGCGGATCTGGATTCAGGAAAGCACGGATCAGGACCAAAGGCAGACAAAGACTCCTCCTCTAACGCCAACCATTGAAGAAAGAGCCCTGACCCTTTGACCCCTCAGCTTTTATACTGAGCGTGGGGCAGATGGGATGGAATACCCTCTTGGTCAGCTTTGGGTCCCACGTCCTGTCCGCTCCTCCCCACAGATGCGACCCCTCTACACTTTTCTGCTTCCAAACCTCCAATAGGGCATATAATGAAATTAGCTGACCTTGTTGGTTAGAGCAATAAGTATAAGCAGGAGCCTCTCTGCATACTATTCCTTGGTATTAATTATAAACATCAGGCCTTATCTCTGCTAGAAGCCGACAGTGTCCGAAAAATATGTTGTTAATTTCAGAGAGTTCAGTTAGTTAGAAGAGGCTTAGCTAAAAAGTAAAATTACAGAAAAGAAAAATGGTTCTGCTTTACCTCAAACTGGGACAGCACCTGCAGCCAGAAGCGTCGGGGACAGGACCGTCTGTGACTGGCACATTGAGTACTGGGGTGCAGGCTGCCCCATGCAAAGAACTGCTGCTCAGTGGCCAGTTTGCTCCTCTGTCAAATGGACCTGCAAAAGTAAAGCAGCCCAACTCTGCCATCCTGCAAGGTGTTAATGTCCAGCTGATCTACAATGGCAGGAAAATAATGGCCCTTGTTCCTATCAGTGGTTGCTTGAACTTCATACAGGTAAATAGTCTGCATACAAACCCAATAGAGTTAACTGTCCCAGTGTAACAGCTCAGAAATAGTAATGTTACTCACCAGATGCTTTGGGGAGTGTAGAACTACTGTGTTCTGATGGTTAGTAAACACGGACTATGAATCGTCAAGCTCTAATTTTCCAACTTGAGGCTATTTCAAGAGACTCAGGGTACAGCTATTCCACCGTACATACGCACGGAAATTTACCAAAGCAAGTCTTGACTTTATTCTTATTTGTTATTTCAATCAAATCATACAGTTGTTTTTAACAATCTGGTTACTGCTAAATTCTAGGAAAACGACAAAAGCTCTGGTTGCTGGTTTTGGTTGGAAGGGTCACCCTGTTGGTGACATTCATGGAGTTCAAGGTTGTCAAAGTAGCCAGTGTTTCTCTGTTGGGCTTGTACAAGGACAAGAAGAGGAGACCAAGATCGTAAGTTCCTTTTGTGCAAGCCAGAGTACTGTCACGAATGTCAGTTTTAGCATCCTGCACAACTCTGAGGTAGCAACAATTTAAGATTTATTAACACGGGCTGTATCATTTTTAGCAATCTTAATCATCAGCCAATTATCAGAGTGATTTAACAAAATTTGCTATAACCAACACAGCAACTTGGTTAAAGATTCAAAAATGGCAAGGTTCACATGAGACATGATAATTTCCTAAATCAAATAACACACATACAAATGCAAGACTTACAACAGCGTTTCCTAAATCAAATTGCAGACACACATACACATAGACACAGAGATTAACCTATATAATTGTTTCTCTTTCTCCAAAAAGTAGTAAATTATTGGTACCAAACAATCTTTGAAACCTTGAGAAATACAATAGTAGTGAAATACTCACTCCTTTCCTGTGTTAGCATTTGTCAGCAGACAAGCTCTGAAATCCTCATGAAATTTACTCTTCAAAATCCCTGCAAAATCTAATCTTTAAAATCCTTGTGAAATCTACCCTGAGAGGTGTCCCAACTCAGGGGGAGATACTGGGTCACAGCCTGCTGCGATCCTGCACTATTTACAGGATCACTATTTATAGGATCACAAGATGACTGACTTTGGTCAGTATTTTTCCATTTTGGCCACAATTCTTGTCAAGTAATTCCAGTATCTTCCAGAGCAGGCTATGATCCAGAGAGCAGGAGTTTCAGGTGTGGTTAGGGAGTGCCTAATCATACTAACTCACTGTACTTGTAACCACGACAAGAAAGTATCCCATTGTCCCAACTCACTGCCCTTGGAACCAAGAAAAGAAAGTGCCAGATCGTCCCAACCCACTGCACCTGCACCAATACAAGAACACAATGTTGGCTGGTCCTGACATCGCAACATGGCCCAAGGGGATCTGCACCACCACCGCAAGTACTAATAACCGTTTTAACTTGATAATTTTTGTATGCCTTTCTGTGCCATAATAAATGGTTTCTATATACAAATATATCCTCTGTGCGTTATAAACACTGGGTGACATGTCTGAGTGAACATTTTTGCAACAGATGACATGAAGTAAACCTGAGCACTTCGCTTTGGGATCAAACAATACTAATTTTGAAGAACATGGTGAAATGAAGAAAATCTGTCATAACAGAAGTGTCCCACAGTCCTACTAAAGTTTAAAAAGAAATAGCAAACTCTAGAGTAGCATCATCTCAAATCATCTTTCCTAGGTCTTAACATGTTAGTGAATATTTGTGCACCAAATGCCATAGTTTGTTTCAGTATATTCTTTTATTTATTGATCCATTTCCTTCCTAGTCAGCTTTTAGTATTCCTAATATTTTTAAGATTGTAAAGCAAAGCTATAGCATTTTTACTAGATTAACTTCCCAATTCTTAAAATTACCAAATAGCAATTGCATTATCCACATTGGATTTGCATCTTCTAAAGAGTCGCTTTTTATAATAATGTTTGCTGCTGAAAATGTTGCTGGGTTTTCTGGGTTTTGTTTGTTGTTTTTGATGGGGATTTTATTATTTATTTAATGGTTTTTGATTAATTATTCTATCCAGATTGAGTGTAAAAACACCCCTGCATAAAGTATGTATTTTCTGTTTAACCTGTAAATACAGGTTGTTTTAATAAAAATACATGTATATCTAATTATTGCCCCTTCACAGCAATCCCAAAAAGGCAAGAGAACGTTCATGACTTTCTTTCAGGGAGTGGGCTGACTGCTTGAATGAGGCTGCAGTGCCTGTTCAGTCGGCATCTGCAGATTGCTAGTTTGGCAGTATGGACTAACAGTAGCTTTCAGAATTTCAGCTTGTTTCTTTTACAGGATTTTACTCTGGTATAGATCCACCAGTTACTTAAGCACAAGTTGGAAATAAGAAACCCTGGCTCAGCTACCATCAGAGCTCCTTGGTATCTCCCTCGCTCACCATAAATACACCATACGTGAGATTTCTGCTTTTGCTCTCGTTGTGAGCAGCCTGGCAGAAGTCTGATGAGTATGCAGAGGAACCAAGGGGCTTGGTGAGCTCCAAGAACACAGTTGAAGGACAGGGCCTCCTGACCTGCAACCAAGGCCACTCCATGTACAAGAGGGACAATGCCACCATGCCCTACTTGCTTTTAAGACTGCTCCACACCCCTTCCTGGCACTGGAGTCATCCTCCATTCCTCTTAACCATGGGAATCATAGAATCGTAGGATGGTGTGGGCTGGAAAGGACCTTAAAGACCATCTAGTTCCAACCCCCCTGCCCTGGGCAGGGATACCTCCCACTAGACCATTTAAGTCCCCATCCAGCCTGGCCTTGAACACCTCCAGAGATGGGGCATCCACAGCTTCTCTGGGCAGCCTGTGCCAGTCTCACCACCCTCACCGTGAAGAATTTCTTCCTAATATCTCATCTCCCCTCTTTCAGTTTAAAATCCTTTTCCTATTGCTACACTCCCTGATCAAGAGACCCTCCCCAGCTTTCCTGTAGCCCCTTTAGGTACTGGAAAGCTGCTGTAAGGTCTCCCCGGAGCCTTCTCTTCTCCAGGCTGAACAACCCCAACTCTCTCAGTCTCTCAGGTTTCATAGGAGAGGTGCTCCCGCCCTCTGATCATCTTCGTGGCCCACTCCACGTGGGAAGCACTGTAAGCCTCCCTGATGCTACGGGGGAGGGCCGCACAGGCGCCATTTGGCAAAACCACCCTGGCCCTCAGCGTCCTTCGCCCACCCTTTCCTCAGAGAAGCCGCAGCGCCCTTCCGCTGCCTCACCGCGGGCGGCGCACCGCACCCCCTGCCCGCCCCCCTCCCTACGAGGTCGGCAACTACCAGAAAAAACGAATGAAATAACACCCAGACGCCACCACCCGCTGAGGGGAACCAAAGTACCGCCTTCCGTCCCGGGGGGGCCACTCCGGGCCGAGCAGGGTCGCCCCATCCGGTGCCGGGTGGTATTTTCAGTCAGGCGCAGCGCGGGCAGCCCGCGGCGGGGTCCTCGCGGGCGCAGCTAGGCGGCGCGGCGTGGGCAGGCCTCCTTCTTTCGCGCTCGGCAGCTGGCGGGGAAGGATGGGTGAGCGCCGGGCGGGGAAGGGCGGGACGGGACGGGGCCGAGGCGGTGGGGACACCGCGGGGGGGGGTCTATGGTGGTCTCCCCTCGCTGCCCCGCAAGCCTGCTGCCGGCCCTGAACCCTCGCGGCCCCGCCGCTCGGTTGGGCGGTAGCGCGGCCGCCGCCATTACCCTCCACACCGCCGCCGCGCTTCGGGAGCGGCCGGGCCTTACAGGCCCGGAGTGGGGGTGAACGGCCTCTGCATCCCTCTCTGCCCCCTCATCCCTCACTGCCCTTGTTCCGCAGGGAAGTGCCGAGGGCTCCGCACCGCCCGCAAGCTCCGCAGCCACCGCCGTGACCAGAAGTGGCACGACAAGCAGTACAAGAAGGCCCACCTGGGCACGGCGCTGAAGGCCAACCCCTTCGGCGGCGCCTCCCACGCCAAGGGGATCGTCCTGGAGAAAGTGTGGGTAGAGCTCGGTGGGGGGTGAACCGTGGGGAGAGCACACCCCGTGTGCCGGGCGAGGCGGGGGGCTCTGGGTGCCCCGGAGAGGCCCCCCGGAAAATGAGGCCTTCGGGAGGGACCTCGAGAAAGAAGCAGTGCAAAGCTGTTACATTTTCTAAATATGTGAGACGTTTTCTATGTGCTAGACTGAAAACGTGGTTTATTTTTCTAAGTGGTAATGCTGAAAGGTATCTTTTCTCATACACGTGTCACTTGAAAAAATTCTGCTTATTTAGAAGCAAAAGAATGAAAACGCCACTTAACTCAGTTTAGGATTTAGGGTGGTGAATTTTGAGTGTGTCTTGCATCAAAGAGCCCATCTATTCTGGCCTTTTTTTTTTTCTTTTGTAATTTAGTAGCTTTATTGGGACACTGCCAGGGCTCCAAGGTGTTGCTTTTCCTTCCCCTGCCCCCGTGATTTTTGTTTACTGAATTAGTATGTGTCTGTAGGTGATTAATTTTAAATTTTTACTCAGTTTAGGAACTGGGCTTTTATATATTTGGTAACTCTAAATAGGTAACCAATAGTTTTTGGTTTTGATGAACAAATACAAGTTGCAATTAATACGAAGCAATGCTATAATTTTTGGTGGTGTAATGAGTATCTGCTGGTTTATCAAACTGATTTTTGCTAATTTATTTCCATGTGCTTCCATTTTAGTGGAGTAGAAGCTAAACAGCCCAACTCTGCCATCAGGAAATGCGTCAGAGTCCAGCTGATTAAAAACGGCAAAAAAATAACAGCTTTTGTTCCCAACGATGGTTGCCTGAACTTCATTGAGGTAATTTTCAAGAAGTGATCTAAAAAGAGTTGTTTGTTACAGTAAAGAAACGCATAATTGATGGATGTAGGGGATGGTTAGTCAAGGGTTCATGCCATTCTGCACCATGTGTAGCTTAAAGCTGTAGTGGCAGAGGCAGATGGGAAATGTGAGAGATGTTTTTGTACTTTCCCCTCCCTTAGCAAAGCCAGTTACCAGCTGTGCTGCTGCAAGCTAAAAGTTACCTGGGCTTATGTTTCCTTTCTTCAAAACACTGAAGGGGATAACAGTCCGTTATTAATATATAAATATATATCAATAGCCTCAGTATTTCTACCCTTTCTTTAAATTTGAGCCACACCCTAGACTTTCTAATGTTACTCATTTCAGAAGATTTAATGTACAGGTTTATATTTATACTTCTGTAAACCTTGTTTATACCTTTGTAACTCTCTGGTCTTTCCTTGCAGGAAAACGATGAAGTTCTGGTTGCTGGTTTCGGTCGTAAGGGTCATGCCGTTGGTGACATTCCCGGAGTTCGCTTCAAGGTTGTCAAAGTAGCCAATGTTTCTCTGTTGGCCTTGTACAAGGGCAAGAAGGAGAGACCAAGATCATAAATTCAGATTAATTTGCCAAGAATGTCAATAAAACTTTTGATTGGAAAAACTTCTAAGCTTGTTATTTAAGGTTTAACATTTTTTAATGTGTATCTGCAAGTGACGTACCTCAGAGAAGCTGAGGCATGCTGTCTTTGTTGTTGTTGGCTTTTCCTTCTGTAAGAAATGCTTTGCCATTGAAGGACAGAGCATCTTTATGACCAGCAGATGAGCTTGAAAAGCACTGCGCTTCCAAATTTACCTTCGTAATGTGTGGAGCAGCACGGCTGTGCTGGGAGCTTCAGAAGTTTACTTTGTAGAATTAAAGGGTGTTTCAGTGCTTTGTGGACTGTCCCTGGTTGCCAGCACTTTCATGAAGGCTTCCTCAGCTTGATAAGAGTAGCGAGTGTCTTGCAGTCAGGATGGACTGATAGATCCCTTGAGGTCTTTCTTCCCTCATAAACCCTTCTTCCCCAAAGAGGGCCCTGTGAAACAATTCCTGCATTGTTATGCTGCCAGTTGTGCAGAACCATAAAGATTTTGAAGGTTGGGCTCTAGTGTGACACCAACACTGGGCTAATTGGGGCTCTGACCTGAGGAAGGAGGCTGCGTTGTAGGGGAAGGGAAAGGTCTCCAGCATTTGCTGATGCAGAGCATGGAGGAGTGCAGTGTGTCACCCTGGCACATGTGGTCCTATACAGCTGACACGTGCACCAAAAGTGAAAGTGGACTATTTGGTGTCATAGCCTTAATGATCCTAAGGGGGCTGCATCATCAGAAATCAGTGCATCATTATGGGTGGCTTCTGCAGTGGAAGGGATTGTGCGAGTAGCAGATTTGCTGACACATCTCACAGTAAAGTTATGTTTCCTTGGTTTCCTCTGTTAGTAAAGGTCTGGAGTGGGTGTTTCTAAGTACTTTTTCTTTCAATTACTGCATAACTATGTAAAGGTGGTTGGTTGGTGGGATAGTATATATACTCCCTTATATAGATAGGCTTTTTCAAAGCCTGGAGTAATATATATTACTCCCTTGGTTTTGCTTGTCTGTTCAGCGGCTAAGCGTAGATACTGTTTGAGAGACATTTGTATTAACTGTAATAAATACTACACAATCCAGAGCTTAATTACCAGACTCAGTCTTTTTTAGAAGAAACAGACTGATGTCTAGTGTTGCTGGAATTTTATCTTCAAATCATCATGTCAGTCATAAAACTTCCCACGGGAACTGAAACAAAATTTCTTACTGCTAGGTCTGGCCAAAAACAACCTAATTTTTCTCTGTGACTATTAAATTCATCAGGAATCAAAACATCCACTCAAGCAAGTTGGGAGGAGAAATCGCGTGAATTTTAATGTGTATTTTGGAAAACAGCCTTCTTCAAATTGAAAATGGTCACTGTAAATGTTGCAAATGGTATTTATTCATTGTCTTCAAATGATGACAGCACCTCTAGTTTCTAGTGTGAAGACAGGCAATGGCACCTGACACAGTTCACCAGGTTTAGGTCCTGAAGGGATTATTAAACCATTTATTTTACCTAATCTCATTTCTGTCCTGCTCAGCCCATAGAACTTCACTTGGCTGCTTTCATGTTAAGTGCAAATTATGTCTAACTAGTTGGACTTGGACAAATCTGCCTGATTTGAAGACACCCACTTCTTTTAGAGCATTACAGCTATTCTCATTCAACTGTTGTGTTACTGACCTGAATGTGTCTTCGAGTGTCTTTTGGGCTCTCCTTGCTAGAAAACTTCTAAATAGTTGGAAACTTCTAAATAAGAAGGAACTCCTAAATAATTGGATTTTTTTTACTTTTCAAAGATGTCTGCGCCATAATCTGGCTATTTGAAAGACTGAAGTATGTTGTCAGTTCATGTCTTGAATCATTTTTCTCTCTGTATTGTCCAGTTTTTCAACTTCACTTTAAAATGCAGATGCCAGAACTAATAAGGAATTATAGAACAGAACATCAACCAAGAAGCCAACATGTCCCTCTGTATCAGCCTTTAAGTTATTGCCAGATCTTCTGTCCTGTGATACTTGCACTCATATATTTTATCTTGAATTTGGCCCCTTGACAGTACATTTTGCACAAAGCTTATAGCACAGCGCCGGGTTCTTTTTTTCATGTATTTTATGCAATAAACCCTCAAAATACTTATTTGGCTGAAGGTAGAGTGTAAACAATTCCCTCATTATAGTCACAATTCATTTATGTGTTCTTCCAAAAGATTGTGCTTCAATTAGTATTCATTAATTTATAAGAAAATGGAGTAAGATTGAAGAACAGATTGAGAATCTCTACTACTGGGTATTTTGTAGCTTAGTCATGTGGGAATTTGTGAGATTTGGACTCAAATTCTTGTTCAGATGCAGAAGCGATGTTGAACTTGGGTTCATTTTTCTGTGTAAATGCAGTAGCCCCAGTGATAACAAAAATGGGGAACTCTGGGGGAACTCGATTCCAGAATTAAGAATCCCTCTGTTGGAACCTGACTGAAATACCCTTTCAGATTTCCGGAGTGAGGCCTTAACTCCTTAGCGGGTCTTGGACACAGTGTAAATGCACAGTACACGTAGCACATTTCAGTCAACAAGCACGTTGGAGCGTAAGGGAAGAGGTTGGGTGGATCATGCCATCAGCTATCCCCACAGCTCCCCGGGGTAACCAATATCGCCATTTCTTTTACTGTCCTTTCTCATTCCTTGGATAGTGGAGGGTTAACTGCCTGCATTTTTTTTCTTTCATGAAACCATATGTGTGTTCTGGATGTGGTGTCCTCCTTTCACCCAAAACGTTACACGGATGGATTTTGAGGATCTTCTACATCTGCCCAGTTTTTCTTACAGCTTCACCGAATCAAAGCTACTGTTTATGCACAGTAATTTCAGCCGTGCTATTGTGTGCTCTTAAATCCCAGATACATCCTTACCACATCTGATGTGGCTCTGTCTAATGCTGCTGTGAAACTTGGAATACATATGCAGCCATCAGAGGTAGCGCATAGCAGAGATGCATACATGTTCTACGACGTAGCCTCTGAAATTCACCTTCATCTAGGAGAAGAACAGCGTGAGCAGACAGCCAGGTTTGAAAACGTTGGCTGCCATCAGTACAGCTATACGTAATAATAATGTGCATCAAGCCAACTGCAGGTAGACACGTGAGAAATCAGGTACACCATTTCTTTTCAGGTGATCCCTCGTTACAGTAAGACCGGCAGCTACTGGATGAGCAAACCTGAGCACAGACCTATGACTCGCAGCGTGCAGATCTGACAGCAGCTGCTGGCGCGAGAGACACATCCCAGTCAGCCCGTTTAGTCTAGAAATCACGGTCTTATGTATGCAAATGTTATCCTACACAACTGCTGCTATTAGAATTGCATCTCAGTTTCTACAAGAGACATGACTTCAACTGCGAAAATCAGCAGGTTTTGTTTTATTATTCCAGCAAACTCAGTCTGTTTGGTTTTCTTATTTCCATTTCCCTTTCTTACGTAGCAAAAATTATTAGTAGGGCTGCCAGTAATACTTCTTTGGGGAAAAAAAAAAAAAAAAAGGATTTTACTGCAGCCAGCAAAGAGGACTATTGAAGCGGTTCAAATTCTTTTCAAATTCTAAAGTCGGTCTGTCAGTAGAGATGAAGATTTACCCGGAGGTAAATGGAGCTAGAGCAGTTTCCAAAAGTAGGGCATTGTCATGAGGTAATCTTGCCACTAGATGTTGCTATCAGTACAACGAGGGGAAAAGCTGGAACATAAGTGTAAGCCAATATGTTATGTGGACTTTAACAAAGGAAATCTTCAAAATGGGGAATTTAGCTTTTAACTGATTCAGTGAGTTCCCGTTTTAGGAAAATGGGACAGTTACTGCCTTTTTGCCTTTGCATACCTAAATGGTGGCTAGATGCTACATAGAAGCACAAGAGCTTATGGAGTGGATTCACCCAAAATCTTGTTAGATCAAAAAACATGGAAGAGAAGAACAAAGGTACTTATTACTCCACCAGGCATGTGTACATTTTTACAGGTTTGGTTGAATTAGTAGCTTGTTTTGTGAGTATTTTTTAAACTCCTTGCAATGTAGCAGAAGTGGGACTGCTATTAAGGTGAAGGGATAATAGTTACCAGGAGTAGGAGAACACACAAAACTGGGAGCAGGACAAGTAAAACACAAAGTCATTAAAGCTAATTGCAGATTTTGAGCTGCATTTTATCAGTTGTTTTACAGGCATCTTTAGCACATGACATCTAGTCAACACTTGGGCACCATGATTCTTCTAGCAAATATGTCTGTGGATTCCATCGGCCTCCAGGAATAACTTCTGTGTTCTCTACATTGTAGAAAGAAGGCAAAGGAAGAAGAGCCAAGCCAAACCTCATCACCAAGTCACTATTAGAGGGGTTTTAAGCCTAATAAAGAAGCATTGACACTACGTGTTATACAACCCAAATCCTTCATAACGGAAGAGAATCCACAGAGATCAGACAAGAGGAGAACTCATGCAATAGATGCAGCAGTCCATGTTTCTTGTTCATTAGAAAAGCATGTGTAAATATTAAAAGACTTGGCTAACCATATGAAGCTAACAATACCTGACTGCTGGATGCAGGAGAATGAACTTCACAAACCCTGGAGAAGCAATCACTGCTTCGCAGAGTGAGGCCTGCCCAGAATCCACCAAAATTCGGTTCAGGACTTTGATTTGGATCAGGTGCAAAGGAAAAAAGGATTAGTTCATTTCCACAGTTTGCCAAATCTTTTTCCATCTATGCTCAGCCCATTTTCTCCCCTGCTGTGGGCTCTACCTGCCCCAGGAAGTGGAGTGGCATCAACTTGCTCAGCAGAAATAAACATCATTAAGACCAGCTTCTGCGTATTAAGGTGTGGTATTCCAGAAGAGACATCCAGGATTGTTCCTGGTGATGCAGATGACTGCTGGTGAAAATCTCCTTACTGGGATCCTTCTCTATCTATAGCCTAATCCCGGGCAGCAACACTGGTGGGGAAAGGAAGCACCTGAACAGTACCTCGCTCCATCTGGCCTCTGCTGCTGAGGCCAACAGTGCCCGGCCGCTGAACCCAGCAGAGCACAAAGCGCGCAGCCTAATCTCTTCAGACAGGGCCACCTCCTCCAGCGTGCTGTACAAAAACAACATCACTGAAAAATAACGCTACAGGAAAACATGCTGTTCTCTAACAGGCTTGAGGGAAAAGGTGTTCGAGGCAAGGCTCTGTAAAGCCATCCTCTTTCCAAACACAGCAGTGAACTCCTCTCTCGCCTGAAGTTAGAATTCATCTTCAGTAGGTGACAGTTACAACAAGCTCTTAAGTGGTGCAGTGAAAGCTTCCTTGTGGTGCAGCAGTTTTTAAGACTCTAATGAAATCTAGGACATAAAGATAACAGGTGTGACACCTTCCTAATCATTCCTGAGCACTCAATACATGGCTACTCTCTTCGGGGCTACTCTCTCAGCACGACTCTGTATCACCCTGGCTTTTTAAATTTAGGAAATAAAGCTGCAGCTACTTGACATGGCAGCTTTACAGCTATGAACTTCAGCTATGTATTTTTTTTATTCTAGACAATATGAACTAATTGCTAAGAAATGCTCTGAACTCTCTGAAACACTTTTAAAAGCCTACATGTTACTAAAAATATGCACAGATATTCATACATACACTGTTCTCTAGAAGAGAGTATTTTGGAGGGAACAGTTGCAACTTCACAGTTCAGAGGAAAGAGCAATTGTTTTTCCTTTGTGCTGGAACTGAAATGCTATGCAATATAAATATAGATGTCCAAACAAACTCATTAAACCATAGTCATAGCAAATGGCCAAAAAAAAAAATAGCTATTGAAAAAGTTTTGCTGTCATTCATGAAGTTGCAACAAGAATTTATATTGATTGCTTCACTACATTCAGGTCTAATTAACTAGCTCAGCATTTACTGTTGTGAAAACAAGTATGCATTTTGACCGATGGAAGATTTCTTTTAATAACCAAAGCCAACCAACTACAAACCTTCTGGCAGACCAGATGGGGGTTAAATTCTAACCTGATCATGCTGACATAAATGAGGGCTTATGTAGGTAGCAATTGCATTCCAAAGAAAAGCATATTTTTGGCTTAGCTGAACACATAAAATTCATTCTTCTTGCTGATTCTTGTAACCAAGGGCAGGTATGAGTCAGTTCTCTTAAAAAGAAGTCCCCAGAAGCAATGGTCCTCAATATGTCTTCCCAGATTAGCAACGATGAACGACTGAGCAAATCTACAAAACTGTTTGGAACTGGAAATTTTCTTTTTTGGTAAGCTGCAAGATTTCAGATAATGTATGTAGCCAAAAACCAAGTTCAGATCTAAGAATCTTCAATAGATTTGCTAAATAAAATTACAAAATAGTGCTGCAATTAACTTGATTTTGAAATAAAATAGGATTTTTGTACATAAACATTCTGTATAAAATATCCTATAAGTCATTAAGGCACAACTGTAAATGGGAAATTAGATGCCTATTTCCCCACTTAAGCCATTAGAAAGCAGGTATCTAAACAAGATTGTATCTCTCCTTGATCCCAAATAATTATGTTATCCTGTATTTGTTTCTCAGTCTAAGCTTAGAGTGTTTGTACTAACTGAGCTGAATTTTTGTCTAGTGGTATTCTAGACAAATTTTAGGGAAACGTTGGTACTGACGATGACACTGCTCTGTTACTTCACTGTGTATGGTGTTAAACGGTTAAGAACTGTATCAGGGCAGGGAACTGCCAGTTTGCTTATCCATTCCATGCTCCCCATGACCATCATCGTGTCTCAGTAACTGTGGGAACAGGGTTGAGGCCCTGAAGAGGAATTTGGAGGGGCGTTATCAGCAGGAAGGAAGCGAGACAGAGACAGCTTCAGAAACTGCAAACAGCTTGAGTGTCCAGCCCAGTGAATGTACGGTTATATCTAGGAGGCAGAGTGATTGCTGGCAGAGGACATCTAAGAGTTAAGAGTGTGGCTGTCAGGACATTGGCAAAGCAATATCCCGCTGTGTGCAGCCATCCATTAGACAAGTGCCTAGGGTTGTCTCTGACAGCGGAAATCTTCAGTCCAGTACAATGTGCAATGCCCTGTCCAAATAATACTCGATTTTGTCTACAAATGATAAATCAAAGTAATGGGCGTTGAGAATTCCTCCATGTAAAAGAAAAATATTTATTTCTTATTTACATACAAATTCCACTTTTCTTGTAATTCCTGAAAAAAAAAAAAAAAAAGAGAATATTAAGGTGCAACGGAAGGCTGATGGAGTGGAGAAAAGTGACTGGGGTATATTCTCACAGTCTTATTTCATACTTGCTTTCTTTTGTCCGTAATTACAACCTGTAAGTTACAGTACCCCATGCACGGTGTCACATGGATGAGATGCTGACATTTGGAGTAGAGCAGTGACACCTCACAGACCTGCCATAAGCAGTCTTGCCCACAGTGAAGAAACCCAACGGGCCAAATCCTATTATGAATAATGCTGTTGTACCGCAGTTTCTGCTTCCAAGACAGAAACAGGAAGAGCTGGTCTCCAAGAAATGCTTATGAAACTACGCTTCTAAATTTTGCACAGCAGCATCTTAGCAGTTGAATCTTCTCAAAGTCGAACAACTAGTACTGAAAATAATACTCAGAGTTGTTCGTTTATCAAGGAACAGCTCTTGCCCAGTATATGAGAACACTAAAACCAGCATTTCAGCTATAAGTTATTCCAAAGCCACTCTATATTCAGGATTGCATCTTATTATTTCTATTGTTTAAAAGTGGAATTTATTCTGTATAGTAAGCCCTCAGTGCAATACCAGGTAACACCTATGATGCTTTGGGAAAATGAGCATAACTGATGCTCAGACGTGCTGATGCAGCATTCAGTGCTGGTGATTTACAGGGAACAACTCCCTCAATCCCTTCGACTTCCCTGATCTTAAGGACAGCAGAAGCTCATTCAGACCTTGGTTTAAATAAAGCTACCTGAGGCCAGTTCTAAGTTATACTGAGAATAAAGGTCCCAAGGGCTAGCCAGCACAGTGTGAGTGTGCCAATATGTTGGATAGAGGCAGGAGAAGCTGACAGAGGGCTGCTTACCAATGCAGAGCAGCTGAGGAGGGCTGATTGCTTTTTCTGTCTGTTCCAGGGTACCACAAATGTAGATGAACATTTAACAGCTCTTAAAACTGCTGTTGTCTGGTGTTTTCTTTGTTTTTCCTCCTGTGTAAGTCTCCCTTAAATTTGAAAATGGGCTATGGATGCAATTATCAAGCATATGTTAGCAAAAGTGTTAAAAAAGACAATGTAGCTACTGTCATGGTACATGAACGGAAAGCTGTATTTTATAAATCTTATATGGAAAAATGGCTTTTCAGGTTGTTATGATCCTGACCAGAACAACTTATGTGCTTTCATTATTAATTCCAAATGGCTGGCAAAAGAATACTGCACCAATGGAATTTTAAAGACTCCACTGTATTTCAATCCACCAATAACATATGATGTAAGTTAAAAATATGCAACCAATCAAAATATCTGAAAACACAGAATCTGAAACCCAATACATTTCACATTTCCAGCTCTGATGTGCATACATTGGACTCTGGATGCAAGTGACATATTGCTGAACACAGAAAGTAAAATCTGTAATTCCATCTCAACTGCTCGGGACTTGTGGTCTGGTTTATACTGCGAATAAAATGTGATTGGGAAAGAATCCAAGATGACTTATATGGAAGTTACTTCTAATCTGTTTTTCACTGATTGCACTACTATGCAATTCCTACTTGCCCAAAATTCAACAGCTGTTAGGGGTGGCTTGCAGAAAGACTGCAGGATAGGGACCGAACCTGTGAACAACTACTAGTACAATGAGAAATACTAATTGACTACAACAGTAACTCCCACAGGGTACAGTGAAGCTTCCTTTGGAGGCAGTGAAGCACAGAAAAGCCAGATGTTCTCACTCGATAGCATGAGGCACCTTGAACTCTAGAACTACAGATGCAGACTGCAAGTATTCTGTCTACAATCCTGATCCTGTCTGTTCCCTGAAGCACGACGTACACAAAATATTCCCAGCAAAGTATTATTCAGTCCTTGGATCAGGCTATTCTGTGTGTGGTGTGGAACACAAGGATGGTCCATGCACCAGGCTGTGGTGGTGAAGGTGGTCCCTAGGCGACGCAGTCTCAGCCCATACACTGATTGCCACAAGCTTAAACCACATCCTATGAGTATTTTTCTGTACATATCCTCACAGATGGTGCAGATTTTCTAGGGACATGGTTTTTAGTAGATAAGTTTAGTAGATCCAAACCCAGCATCTCAACGCTGTATCAAGGAACCATAGGCTTGTGCATTTGGGTGCAGTGTTACTAAGGCCACAGCCACAGTAGGACAGAGGTAGGAAATGAGTGACTGCAAGGGGTCAATGCAATCACAAGGGAGTTCAGGTCTTGGTGATGTTTGAGAGTTGTTGTCACAACTGCAGCCAACTCTTAGGTCTTCGACTGTAACCAGGCAAGTTCTTGCCAGAGAAAGAACCATGAACAGTCCTCTTTCCACACTGCATTGCTCACCAGTCAGGAAGGATTCCCTCGTTTGATTTCATCCATAGGAAAGTCTGCAATAGCTCTACTACAGCTAACCATCATCTGTCCTTCAGCTCAGAGGTCTGAAGTGGAGACATCAAACAGAAAAAAAAGAGAAAAGATTAAATTCAAATCATTGTAGCAGAGGTATGCTACATCATACCACCAACCACGTGCTGGAGGGACCACCAAAAAATGCTTTCACACACTTGAGAAAGACCCCAGGACATCAGGGGTCACCAGAAGGGACACCCTTCTGACAGTCATTAAGGGTGTCAGCAATGTGCCAAGCACATCTCTCTCAGTGCAGATTTTCATTGCAAAATAAGTAAGGCAACAAGGCAGCCATGTAAGCTAAATATCGAAAGGTGAGTCCTAAACAGACTGAATGAAGAGCTCCAAAGGATAAGACAATATTTTTGCCAGTTATCCATCTGATCTTTTAAATTTCATAGGAGGATGGGAGAGAAACAAAGGTGCTTACATTTCCTCTTACCTTTCAACTGAATCAACGTTTGTATTCTGCTCAGGTCCTAGTTTTGCATAACTCAGGGGCAGATTTAGACCCACAACTGGGCCTACAATGCTGAGCCACAATATAATGTAATTTGTGTGTCTAGAAAAAAAAAAAACAACACAAAAGCATCATAAACAACTTATCCCAACCTTTTCTGAATTGCAGACAGACTTGACAGTCTAAAAATAACTTTGGATGGGGCTATTCTTTCACTTTATCACCTTTCAGCCCTTAGGTAACAAATGAGAATCTTATTCTATTTGGACCAAGGAAGTTGTTTTAACCATTTCCATTTCCTGGGTGATTTACTTTATCTGCATTGCATAAAGGCTTGCAAGGCACAGTTCTGTTTCTCACCTGTTCTGTTTCCATGAACCAGTCAGTATAGAAGACATAAATTCATTAGTCCGGCAGGGGTGCAGAACAAAAAATGGCTGCCCAAGTAAGGGGTGCTCCTACGAGAGAATATCAGTTGTTTTACTATGCAAGAAGAAAACAGAAAATACACCATTTGCATTTGGAAAAGACAAAGCAGGGGCAAATTAATCCCTGATGCAACTTTTCTCATTTCAGAATCTAACCCACATTGCTCTTCTACTGATAGTCATTGACAAATTAATATCTGAGACCATATTCTCTAATCTTCAAAGGGAAATAAGCTCACCAACCAGGCTATGCTACCGTTTCGGTTAAAATGTAATGGTTTTCAAAAGTAATTCAATTTACTGTATCAGCATTACCTGAATGCAAGCAGGCAAAGTTACTGTGTAAACAAGTATCTGATCAAATGTAATACATAAAACAAATTCTCTCCATGGAAAAGCTCTTTAAGAACCTTGACTCCCTATCCTTGTGTCTTCTCAAACTGGTGCTGGGAAGTAAACACAGTTTAATTTGGAGCCTGTGATGGGGAGCAAGAAGGAAGAATGGAGAGCCCTCAAGGTGGCTTTAACTTCCACTAGGTGGCATATCCTCATTTTAAGCTATTGTCCCGAAAAATGTCCTAATAGGTTGATCTTCAAGAAGCCTGGTCAAAACTGTCCTGAGGAAAAAGAGAAAATCATTTAGTGACAGTTAAGTTTGCAGTCAGATACACTCCCTACAACATGCTAAGAGTCTGTTCCTCTACACCGTCACACTGCACATGGTGCTGCTGAAAACACAATGCAATGCTCCGTAAAGCTTTCACTTTCATCTCCAGCCGGCACTCGAACAAAATACGAATACATGTTCTGACTTAATCAAGCTTGCACTCCATGCACAGCCATAACAGTGACCTCATCAGCTCTTACATGGGTGATACCAGGAGATCAGCAGATCTGACTGTCTGGCGCACCATGCCCCAGGGAAGTGATTTTCCTTTAATGCTGCTGAGGTCACTGCTACTACTCCTGCACCAAAATAAACAAATCCTACCTCATCCACACACACAGTAAGAGGCACAACTGCAAAGGAGGGAATGGCTAGAAAGGGATTCCAGAGAAGATGTCAAATATGAAATGCCACGATAGCCTGTTCGCAGTCGAGCACTTAGATGTCGCTAAGCCCAGGATCCTGCTGGAGCCGAGAAGCACACAGCGCAAGGCAGCGAGGTAGGGAGAAGCAGGCATTGACCACAATGGAGAAAACAGCAGGATCACCACCTCTGCACAGTGTTCCTCATTCAGCCATGTGAGCCTGGTCCACTGCGCTATGCTACTCACCAGAGCCATGGCACAGACTGACTATGAGGATTAACGTGACGGGTGTTTTATCCTGGGTAAAGACCCTTGTCCTTAGATGTGCTTCTTGTGGTGGCTCTGTTTCTCATTAGCAAAGAAGAAATACTAAATTTACACTCCCAACACAGATTTCCATTGTCCAAGCTAGTACAGTTGTAGCCAGACTCCCCTAGTTCTGTGATGGCATTTTACTTTAGCATGTAGTAAACTGCTGCACTGAAGACAAGACGCTCGCAGAGTAAGTATTCCTGCTACACAGTAAAAACATCTTCTCCAATCCCTTGCAAGAAACAAAAACCAAATCCTGGCCTGTCATGTTCAGCAAATATGTTCTATACTATTAAATATTAAACAAGGTCTCTTACAGCTGAAGCACACTTGGTTCTTACACTGAAATGTATGCATGAGGATCAATATCTAAGACAACTTTGAAAAACTTCCAGAAGCTTTAGAACATGCAAAAAATAATGTTCAGAAAGCTTTGCTTTTACATTGCAGTGCAAACAGGCAACTTGCACAAGAATGCTACCATCTGCTGTTGGTAAAAGTGAACTGATGCTTTTTTCCATTGAGAAAAAGTGGTAGTTTGAATTAAAAATCCTTTCTAATTATCTGCCGGCTTAAATCAGCTTAGGTCTCCAAATAATTCTCGAAAATACATGGATTGTGCCAATGGTATTCCTCAAAGATGGCAAGAAAAGATAATTAATAATATTTACAAAACTATTAAGCAAAGGGAAAAAAAAGTAGATTAAGCAGCAATGTCAGCCAACTCCCTTACACAAAGAAAGCGTAAAGAATGAGCACACACTCCCGAAAAGAACAGGGGAGATAATCCAGGCTTTAAGTCACTTAGCACTCTGAACATGGCAAAAACATAATTCCAAAAGCTGAATATTCAGCTTGAAGTCACTCCCAACCATCCTGTCACCTGGAATCTTATCCTATCCTGCACTTTTTGCTTCAGCAAACCACCAGTGAGTGATAAATGGAGGCTTGCTTTTTTAAAATAGCTTATTAACTTTATATTCTACATCTTTCTTCTTTTAGTTCTTCCTCTTCTTACATGACAGAGTGACACCGAAAAAATTCCTGAACTCCAAAAATTAGATGTCCGTATGGAAAAGCACTGAGTACATTGCTATTCAATTTTTCAAAAGGGTAACATCCTTGGTCCCACCATCTTTGGCATCAGTCTATGACTTAAGAGCACCTTACAGAGGTGAAATCTGTTCAAACTTTGAATTCCCTGCTATCTCTCCTCCATTCTTCTTGAATGGGTGGAAAGGCTCTTTCTCCCCCTCCACATCCAGCAGGTGTAAAGGGAGAGGTTTTGCTACAGGACACAGCCATCAGCTTCTGGGTTGATATGAAGGTTCTGAGGACACTTGGTCTTCACTAGTCAAACCTTCTTCCTGGCTTATTCTTTGAATTATCATGGGTTGTTTCATACACTTCCTGAAGTAACAGCTATGCCAGGATGGTGCAAATCTCACTATAATCCACACAATTTTGAATGGCAACAATGAAATGACCCAGGGGTTTAGTTAAACTCATGCTGCTCCTTGGCCAGGCTCTCAGAATGGCATGCATTTTCCGCACACTCAGGAAGAGTTCAGAAAAGCTGTATGTCTGCACATTGAGGAAGAGTTGCTTTAGCTTCCATTTAGCGTGGTATTTTTGAAAACTGAGCACTGTCCCTTATTTGTTCACCTCTAATCCAGGAAACTGAAATTCATTATTACACAGATCCTTCAGCACTGAAAGTCCACAGGCATGATGTCATGCAAAACAGATGTGTCTTGGAATTTTTCAATAAGCTTGCTGCGTGTATCTTTCTTACCCTTAACAAAAGGCATGAAACTGCAAGAATGCCATGCTGTTTATTCAAAACCTGAAAGATAGGAATATGTCACACACTGATAGGAAAAACACAAAAGCAGAAGAGGTTAAAGGAAATCCTGAGCCAAGACCCATTAAGCAGAACCCTCTAAAAGGGAAAAAGGCTGAGGCAGGGAAGAGGAGCTCTTGAGCATCAGGGAAAACTCTGAGAGCATCGGATCTGATTTAGTCAAATCCTAAATTCCAAATCTTGTACATAATCCCCATGAGGCTTTAATGTATACTCCAGGTTAAACCACTGACACAGCAGCCCTGAGGAGGAAGTACCAGACAACTGCCAATAAAAATGCAAGAGTTATCAAAGCCTTGAATGATTTCAGAATTGGTAACAGGCTACAGAGCGTTTTCATTGCCGGATCACCAGTTCAGATTTGGCCTGGGTTGGCAGTAGCTAGAAACCATTACTGTACTGCGGCTGCATATGCAATTGTCAGGTTTTGCACAGTCAAAGCGCCATTAATTGGTGCCCTTGCTGGTAGTCACTGCAGACGAGTCCAGAACTGAAGATGGTGGTTTACCATCTCACTGCAGGGGCCAGTCCCTGTAGGTCAGCTCTGAAGTCAGGAAAGGCAGGAAAACTGCACCTCTGCTGCTCACGGCGTACCCTGAGAGAGAGGGGGCTTTGTGTCTGCAGCATGACAAATCCCACATCCTTCTTAAACACCATCAAAAGTGAGAGAATGAATGAAAGTTTGTGCTGCATCAGCTTCATGAGCATATTTACTACCTGCCGCAGTCATTTGGTGGAATGATGATATTCCACGCGCAGTGAAAAGTACCCTGAGCAAAATATTACAGCAGCAATACTAGCCTTCAGCTAGCCTGATCCACAAGCCAGTTACATGAAAAATATAAAGTCCTACTGGGACTTCATGCAAAAAAAACCAAAAAAACCCCACTTTAAATAGTATAAAAGAGTCTTCCCACTTTCAGTTTACAATTAATCTTTTTCCAATCGGTCATGTATCAATGCATTTTAGAGAGTAATGCATGAGAGCTTCAAGTCAATTCTCACAATTACTCGCTGGCATTGTACAGCAAGAACCCATTTGCGGGTTGCCCACAACTCTTCTGGACAGTAATGCACTGACATACAGTTTATTTGAAATCAACAGCATTACTTTCTTGTATCTATCTATGATCTTGTATCTATCTATCTATGAGGCTCCTTCATAAGACTGTTCAGGGCCGTACACTGGAGTCCATCATGCATCTGCATGTCCCTCCGAGTCTGACCCAGCTTTCACCGGAAATAAAATTTTTACAGGTCATAACTGGCTCCATTGAATTTAAAAGCTCAAAATGTTGCTTTGTTTATTTTCTGTAGAAGGACCTCTTTGCTAGGTGACTTCAAGAAAGGTCTGTAAGAATGTTCTGTAGCCATTACCTCAGCTCCTCCCATACAAAATCATGCAAGAGATGGATGGGTGGAAGATGTGAAATGCTGCATTGGGTAAGTTGAAAATGAATGTAGTTTTGTTTAGGAATGGTACACAAGATTGAATGTGACTGAGCGCACGCAGCTCAACCCTTTACTATTCGTTAGCTGCACAACTATGAACACTGGTGCACAGGATGAGCTGCCGCAGCTGGGAGGTTAAACTGGTGAGCTTAAACCTCTTTCATTGAGGTTTATCTTAGAAACTGTGCCTGAGCCCTCGGCAACAACAACAAAAGAAAAACACCACAGGCTCCCAGAGGAGTGAAAAACATTTTGGTTGAGCATCAGCTTTCTCTGTGTGGTGTAAGAAGGCCTCTTCCCATAAAGTCCATCAGGGATGTGAAGGCTTGATCAACCGTCCTTCACCTCTTCTGTCATCATTTACTAATGAAACTGGATCATCCCTCACAGGGTCACCAAGAGTTAAGAGGCAACTTCATCCCCACTCCTGTGCAGTGCCTACAGCACAGTGAAATGCTAATACACGAATCTGAACAGTGACAAAGATTGTGTAGTTCCTAAGTACAATTGAGTTTAAAACGTCTGTCAGACTGGATTATGTCATTTTATCAAGCAGTGCGTACAGGAAATACTATCCATGTCAGATTTAAATTAAAAACAAACATTACTTCAGGTAACGGGTAATTGCCCGTAGGTATCTGTACTGTGCTCTGCTCTTCTCTTCCCCAGCCAGCAGGTATTTTGTTGTCAGTACATCTCTTGCAACAGCACCATTTATTTTCTGTGTCATAACTGGAGCTCTTCCAGTACTAATGACTTCTATTTTCTCCAGTGCTACATTAAACTGCCTTCGAGCATCCATCATAACATTTATGGTCTCTCCATTTACGATAGTGCAAGGGATTTGTGCCTGAAACTGCCTCTTCCCCAATCCAGTTTGCAGATGTTGCTTTGCAAAAACAAATTCATGCAGGGGTGTCAAAACTTCCATGCAGGATACGACCACCAAACACCACAGCCAGGACCAATTCTTCTCAGACATTTTCCCAGCAGTGTTCACAATCCCAGTCATCAGGTCAGAAAAAGAAGGCAGGATTAATAAAATATGTGCCCCACAATCTCTTCCATTTAGGGAAATGGAAATACTGATGCAATGAATAAAGAGGTTGCATGCCCTTTTCGCCAATTTTTGACCACACTTACTGAAAAAAATGCCTGTTTTTAAGCAAAAATCCTTCACACAAGATTATGATACTGTATTTTATGTTCTTGAATTCAGTGTATCCTCTTTTTCATTCCTTATTTTTATATACATCAATAATAACTTGCTTGTTAATAAAATCTAACTTTACTCATTTGGAAAGAATGTAATAAAATTTTGCTCTTCACATTGACTGTGCGTCCCACAACCAGAACAGGAACTGTGCAGCTGTGGAACTTAAACTGTGTTGAACTTGCAGTTAAAGGGATTACTTTATGCTTAAATTACACATGTGCTCAGGTTCGGGTGTAAAAAGTGAGTAACATTTTTATGAATGAGAGCTAGGGAGACTCGAAGCCTGGGCACTGAAGCCAGATAAGTATATGCGTGTTATGTTTACAGGGACCAGTAACGGTGCTTGCAAAGGCAACAGGACAGCAACAGTTGTCACAATAAAAATGTTCCCAACGTCTCTCTCTCCCCTTCTCCTCACAGAAAATTTTCCTCTAATAATGGAATTACTACAACAGAAACCCTATGGAATCACTATGTTGCAGACACAACACTAAGGAACTGTAATTACACAGGCAACTTTTATCATCCTGGTAGAAGGTGTAGATCACAGTAATAAAGCTGTTGTTAGGATGCTAATTGTATAGGGCTTCTCCACCCTACTGACACAGGTCGCAACATTTCTATCACTACGGCCATTTCATAAAAATAATGTTTTAGTAATAGGATTGGTATTGGTTACAGAGAAATTATAATTAAAAAAAAAAATCAGAGAGGGCAAAATGGCTGTTGAAATAAATCTGCTTGCTGTAATAGCCATCAACTCCAAAAAAGCCTAAAAAAAGTCATCAGCTCCAAAAAAGCCATTTATCCTAGTGGACATGGTTTATTACCTGGGACAGGTGACATATTTATAGTCGCCTTGATTTCAATTTACAAGCAGAAGCCAAGCCATCCTACTGATATAGCTGAGGAAAGTTTCTACAACTTTGCTGTAAAACCCAGAGAAGCGCTCCCACTGCTAAGCCCGATGAAGATCAAACAACCTACTTCTGCCTGTAACGGGAGCTGAAGAATGACTATGAAAGTGCAACTACTGCTCTTCTCCTGCATTTTCTTCGACAATCAAAATAAATCTGCAACGGTACTGAGCAAGGGAAAACTTGAAGGGACCCTGCTGAGACAAAGAAGTGCAAACTAGACCAAAAAAGCACATTTCTGTCATTACCGAATTTCTTTTTGGAGGACAGGGCTGCAGAGGGATTTTGATTTATGCTCAGGTTCGTCTTTGCAGATGAGTAGTTGCAATTGCCCTGATGATTTGATGGATGTGCTCCCTGTGTATTTCAAAAGACACACCAACTAACTTTAGTGACAAGTTTTTATTAATACTTTTACTACTACTAACCCCACACAGCCAACTAAGCTGCATCCTACCCTTCTTTCATCAAATATGAGGCCCAAGCCAAAGACAAACGGCTAAGGTTTTTTTTCCTGAGGAAAATGGAGTTGCTTTGGCAGATCCTAGAACACAAAAGAGAACCCTTAACGCAGCCAGAATTTCTGTAAGATGAACCATACCTACCATTTTGTACCTAGGGTTTCAAATCCATCACGGCCACAAAGGTGGAAATGCAGGTTCTGAAGGAACAAACACTTCACGGCACCAACTGCTCTTTTCGTAAAGGATGTCTTAAAGTTCTGCTAATGTCATTAAGCCTGGCAGATCACAGCCTGAATGCCGCCTCTTGACTACAGATTGCACTAAAACCGTGCTTTCTTCCGGACAGAGCTCTGGCCCCCACGCTCCACGCACACACCACTTCTACACTGCTAACTTATTGCTGTGTATGTTGACAGCTGCGGCTTCTGCTGACTGTGACAGCTGAATATGTCTACAGTTCGATGCCACAAAAACATCAATCTTGCTCTGCCATTTTTAAAGCTATGAGAACTATCAGGGTGCATCCAAAACAGGAACAATACCTCTATCCACAATCTTTGAAGACAGCTTTACTTCTCTTGTACAATGCGCAGTGCAAGTCAGAAAGTCACAGAAAAAGCAAATTTGCCAGAAGTGTTTTCAAGGGTGGCACATGGAAATCGGTTTAAATCGGAAGTTTTACTTTCGTTTACTTACATCTTCCTATTTTAGGTGTATTCAAAAGATAAATATATTCTCCATATAGTGATTTCTATAACTAGGACAATGATAACAACAGAGAAGACTGACATAAGATCTGATGTGCATATGTGCTTTTTGTGCAGAGATAACCTATTATTGTAATACTTGGTACTACAGAATAAAAAACATAATAACTAGATGACCAAGACTTATTTCATATTTCATCCCCAAAATCAGTTCATCTGCCTGATTCTAGAATATTTACAGTTTTGAGGGGGTGGAGATCCTGTTTTACAATTTATAATTTTATTATTTTTTGAAAAGTTATTGAATAGCTAACACAATATCCTTGAAAGACATACCTAAGAGGTAATGGAGGACAAGCACAACGTTATAGCCAATACTACTGATATTTATATATCTATACATTTATATATTTTCGTATTTTATATCTAGAATAAGGTTTGAATTACTGATTTTAAGAACAAGAGGAATCAAAGCACTAGGTGACGCTCAGACAAAACTATGTCTTTAAAGCTTAAACTTTTCACAGGCATGTAACTTGCATTTAGGATTCTTCAAGAAAACTTTATAGTTAAAATTGGCAGGACCATAGTTATATTGTCAAGAAATAGCATCTCAACCATTTTCCTAAGAAAATAAACAGATGATTCTTCTTCCATGCTTGCCAAAATAAGATTAATTCAGTTGTCACCATTTCAGTTATGTAGCATATAGTCTTAATTAATTACTATTTAAAATCTGTTCTTAAGTTAAGAGATTCATCTAAGGTGCAAAACTGCAATATACAACAAGCTGTGGAAGTATGGAAAAGATACTGGAGACAGATTTCCTACCCTGATTAAAAAATGGTAAGTTAAGAAAAAAAACATACTGGCATTTGACAAATGTCCCCCAAAAGAGTTCATTTTATAATCCCAGGGATTCCTGGACAAAAAGATACTGGGAAGAGAGATTTCATAAGACTTTTGAGTTTGAAATATTGTAACCAGCAAATGGGATGGCATATATTCCTACCTCCTCTTTACCGTTTATCAAGCGGCTGGTATGACTGATAGCTATAACAGTCAGAAGACAGACAATTACCACAAGGTAATGAATGGAAAGCAAATTTCTGCTGCAGCAGAGCAGCAGAACACTAATTTAACTATATCAAATATAAGGAGGCAATGACGTGTCCATGGAACTGTGACTCAACCCTCATTTTGAGTTCAGGCCAAGGGAAGACTTTCTTTGTTCCTCATCTCTCCATATAGTGGCAGATGTCTGTGCTCCCCTCCTCCAGTCAAAGCATCTTATTATGATACTACCTATCATTTGAAATAACTTTTGTTGGATCAAGTACTCCAAATCACTACTGAACCTGTATACCCAATGTTCTTACATAGACACTGTAGGACTGTCAATATTCTTGGTGATTCTCCTAGTGACAGACTCAACGTAAGGCTACAAACTTGCTACTGCCTGGAAGTCAGTTCTGTCACAAGTTTGCCCAAGGTACTTACGGATGCCTACATGCAGCATGGTGGAGTCAGAGGCTGAACGGGGATTAGCAACCACCAGAACAGCAAATGCTGGCATGACAAAGGTGGGCAACAGAAGACAACAAAAGGATACTGAAACTGTCTCCTGCAAGGCTAAAGTGCCCATCTCGGGACTGTAGCTAAATGTTTTGATGAAACAGGTATTCGGAGTTTAGAAAAGACTTTGATCACATCAGTGTCCTGGTCAACACAGGCCTGAAATGCCAAGCTCTCTTCTGAGAGCACAGAAGAGCTACAGCTTATGGAAGTTTGAACCCACCATTTCTATAGGAGCCATAGCTCCCACCCTGTGGGTGGATTTTGGGTGGTCTCTCTCCTTATTCTTGAATCAGGCTGCTATGCAGTCAGAAATACAGCATATAAAAAGAGAAGCCAAAAAAGGGACTCCAGTTGACTTTCAACTTCGAGGGCTCTCAGGGGGTTTTCTGAGTGTTGGAGATTTTACGCAGCTTCATAGACAAGTCTGACAAGATGGAGTAAATTCATGTCCTTGGATGAGTTCACTTTCTTTTTTGAACCTCACAACTGCCATGAAAACATAGGAAATGCCTGACTGGACTGGACCAATGGTCCATCTAGCAATGCATCCTGTCTTCAACAGTGGCAGCTGGAATGGCTATTTTGGGAGAATACGAGCCTGGACTTTTTCTGTGGTTCACTCACCTTGTACTGCTCCAGTATTTCTGCTGTATTAAGGGTGATGGAGGACACATTCCTGCCTGGTAATTTTGCATCCATTTATGGACAAGTGGTCTCATGAATTTGTCTAAATGCTTTTGAACTGCTGATACCATCTGCTTCCACAACTTGAGAGCACAGGTGCTCGGGCATAAATTGCTTTCTGTTAACATGGATACCTAACTTCCATTTAAATGGCACTTATAATGCTTTTTTATAAAAAAAAAAAGGGGGGGGGGGGGGGGGGGGGGCTTGGCCAAAAGCCCTTGCTGCAGAAAACAAAAAGGGAAATTGTTATGAAGTTTTCAACACCTGGTGTCCATTCCAGTTGCCTCTCAAATGGAGCTGAATGTGTCATAACGGTATCCACTTCTTCCATATTGTGCAACAAATGTTCTTGTCTATTTTACAATTTTTCACACGAACATTCAATAAGGGGGAATGTTCAGTAGGCAGCTCCATTCCAGTACTGAATTGTTAGAGGTCATGGCAGGGGGAAGACATAAGAGCAACCCACCTCTGCCTAGAAGGAGAAATGCCAGACAAGGGAGGGAACACACTATTACAACTTCTTCCACAACATCTCTGCTTGGGAAGTTCTGTGGAAGCAAAGCCACTGCCAGATAAATTATCTGTAAATGCAATGTGTAGCACTGAAACAGTTTTTCTACAGAAGATGGAAAGAATAAAGAGAATCAATACTATTACATTGTAATTCATTCAATTAATTACATATCTTGTGGAAAATCTCATTGAATCTTCATTTCAGAATAACTGATCAACTCAAGTAACAACAGTACCAGGACTTGAAAGTCTGCCCTGAATTATGCCCCAGAAATAGGCAAGGATCCTCCTTCAGCTTTTTATCTCTACATGTAAATTATCCATTAAGCCTCTGTATTTGTTCTACATCATTTAGTATTAGTCCACTATTTGGTCTTTTCCTCCTATGAAATCAGTCAGACTACGTTTATGTCCATAAAGTCTTAATGGGAAAAGAATGATTAAACTGTAGAGCAGCTACACATTATTAATTAATGCTTAGCTTTAAAATAAAACCTACTTGCTAGCTTGTGCAATACTACCCCTTGGTTTAAACCACAGAAGTTCAATACATCACAGAAAATTTTAATCGGAAATAAATATCCACAAAGTTTTCCCATTCTTAGATTTTTCCCTGTGAAACAGCTTTCCAATCCATACTGGTAAAACTCCCTTTCCTCAGGAAGTTGTACTAATAATTTTCCAAAAATATTATCAGGGGATCCATAGCAACTGTTGATATGACTCAAAATGATTTAAGAGTGATCTTAGCAACCTTCTGTTAAGATATACTGTATACAGCCTCCCCCACTTAGCAAAATCCCACAATATGGCAAGAAAGATTTGTATGTCTAAGAATAGCTACCTACACACATTTTTCAAGATGACTGAGCCATAATGATTTAAATCTTCCCTACCACAGTTTCAGCAAGATGTGCCTCTACAACACTACATCAATGTGTTCTGTTCAGAGTTCTGAATCTTTCTCCTTTTTTAAATCAAACCATTAACATTCCTGACATTTTAGAAATAATGTTCATTGATTTTCCTGTTAACACTGCTATAAATTAAGTGATGTAATGGACAGGATTATTGAAGTACTATAAAGAATACATCTTCCAGATTCTTAACTACATATGAAAAAGAGCAGACTCTGGATTAATACAGAAGTAGTGCAGTTCTATGCTGTTATTTGGGTTGTTTAAGTTTGCTTGACTACTTTTGATATGACAGAATGGACATACAACAGAGATAGTATTACAACCACCTGCGAAGTATCAAATGACAGAAGAAAAACACCTAATTCAGATGAAATTGAGAAATAAGTGTTGAGAAAAAAACAGACCCAGGAGAATTCTTTATCACTTACTATTTTGAAACTTAAGATCAGTACCTTGTGGGACAGAGTTGCAAACTCATCTCTCTTTGTAGTAGAACTACTATTAGTAAATGGAAACAGCTTTATTCATTGTAGATGAGGACTCCAAAAAGGGCTGAACAGTCTGCACCTGAAGGTGCATGAACAATGCAGAAAGGAACCAGCAGAATCCCCTTCAGTCCTCACTTGGCTAGTCTTGGTTTCAACAGTCCACACCTTTTTATTCTAAAGCGAGCCTTTAAGCTACAACTTGAAGCACTGTGGAGGATCTTTTAATAGACTATCACATAGAGAACAATGATCTCCCATATTTAAGAATTTATTCAAGGTTATAGAACAGCAGAAACACATGAGAGGAGAAATAAACTTTGAAAGAAAGTGTATTTGTCGTAAGTTAGACTATTAGGTTTATCTTTTCTGCAGTGCCGTGAAGGAGAGGCTCATGAAAAAGAAGTTTTATGAGAAGACGGAGTAACAAAATAACGCAATCAATGCCACCACAGGAAACTTCTCATTCCTAAGAATCCTGAAGGTTTTTGCATCCTTCTGGAAGCAGAATTTCAGAATGGCAGAAGATCTGAGTTAATATAATCCTGAGGCTTAGATTTGCATTGTCCTCAGAAACTGCTGCATTTACAGTCAGTACCAGAATGCTCTGAACGACTTTTTCTGGAGAGACAGCAAAGTGCTAAACAAGCAAAATCATGATTTATTGTTGGCAAATCCAGAATCAAGGTATCACACATGAAACGTATCCACTCCCGTGTCTGCGTAAAGCGCCCTGCACACACACCTCAAAGTCACATTTTGGTAACAGAAGTAACTGTGAACAGTTTTGGTTAAAAATGGTGGGAGGGGGAGGGATGCACGGACACATGTGCTCTGTGACTTCCATAATCCTTCAGCGTCCTGACTCACAGATCAGTTTTTTAGACTACTTCTGCAGGACCTTCGAGTCACCAAGCTTTCATTCTTCTTTTATTGGGCAGTTTTTCAACTGTTGAGCCTCCTGTAATAATGCAATTCGATTTCTATCCTTGGATGTTTGATTTTACATTCCATCATCACTAAGCATTGATTAAGCCTTAGCACATATATTTGATTGTGTTTATGACTATGTTTTCTCAGGGGAAGGTCAGGCTTTATGACAACATCACACTGTTAAAAAGAAAATTTTTGGTGATACTTGGTACTGACTGTGATCGGGTTCACTCATCAGCTTTTAAAATTCTCTTGCTAGTTTACTTCTATGAAGGAAAATATAACTAAGACACGGAGTTGCATAAGTGATGAGAATCAAAAATGCACTTGAGTGCATATGTTCAAGGACTTTTATCTAAAATTCGTAAAATTATTACTTAGCTTCATTGTAGCCTTAGAAACTCATGTTTTTCAGAGTGTTGCCTCTCCCCACAGGAAAAAAAAACCCCACACCATTTCTATTACTGGGCATGTGCATAAACTACACCTTGAAAAAGCGATCAGTTTATGGTCTATGCCCTGATATGACTCCCAGAGTATGTCTGTGACAGCAATGCAGGTAGCCCATAGGCGTTCACACCACATGCCTACCAAAGCAGGTCTTGCACAAACACACCAAAAAGAAAGACGAGTAGGCAGTTATACCTCCCCTTTACTCTACAAGCAAGTAGAGAACTCACCTGAGACACAAAAGACCTAGATTCACGTTTCTTTTCTGCTAGATTTAATCTCTTGACCTCCTCGGAGAGCAGTTCACCATTGACCTACATGGTATTCTGAGGTGGGAATGCTTCACTTCCCCTTGTTAAAGTTGTTCTACTTTTTATACACTTTTATAAATACCAATCAGGGCAAAGACAGGATGAAAACTTACTAGTGTCTTTACCCATTTTTTTCAATCCGATAAATATTCCACTATTCTTAAACAGATTTCAGAAGGTGCCTGGGAAATAAATGGGTCTCAGTTTACCTTCCAATAAGTGCCTGTGTACATCAACAATCCAGTACCATTTCACACTCTCCGCAAAAAACAATAACTCAACGGGATGCGGAGACTACACTACTGTCTTGGTCCTTGATGCAGGTACTTTGAAATAGTTTCTGAGCGCCCAGCCACACCAGGATGAAAATTCACGCACTACCAGTGCCTATCCCATACCCATTCTAACAAAAAAGGGCTTCAGTCTTCAAGGCTGTCATCTCAGCAACTTTCCATAGAAAATCAGTTATCTTATAGCTGGAAAAATGTAAACACGGATCACTAAGACAGCTGAGCAACCCTGTTCATTGTTTTTTAATTTATATTTTTAAATAGTTCAATTATAATTTGAAAGTTTGGCCATTAGACATACAGTAAAACTTTCAAAGCAGCTTTATTGCTGTATGCAATAATGTGTATAGCTTATACGAAGTGCGTATATACTATCTGGTGAAGTTATGCTCTTAAATCTTCATGATTATCAGGCCATAATTTTGAAAAGCAGGTTTCTCATACTTAAGAGGACAAAATCTGATATTCTCAGGTACTTATGGCCTCTGTATTTCCAACTTTTACAGCAGGATCTAATACCACATAGTCTGAAGACAGAAGTTCTGACTATAACCATACAGTCACCTCCTGCTGCTTCACATCTCCCATTCATCTCGGTGGAAATTTCCGAAATGACAGAAGGCAAAATGTAGCCTTTACAGATCAAACTTTAGTTATCCCTGTCTTTTAAATTCCTGGTTGTTAAATCATGCACTACTATGTGGTAAAATATGTTCACTTTTATAATCAGGAAGATTTCTTCACCTTTGTTTCATTTCTATTCTTTATTCTCTATTCTTTGTTGTGGAACCTTTTTCCTCGTCTTGTATTTTTTTCCTTTAAAATTGTCTCATCATTTAGCATTCGACTATGGCACTTTGGACTGCTGCCAACTTAACTATGCCTCTGGTATATTACACCTGGATATTAATGTGGTGGATCTGCTGTTCAATTACACAAAGAAGGACCGTTATGTTTGAGCTGTTTTACACAATGCCACTATGTATTTACCTAAAACTGTGCTGGACTTCTCTGCTCAATATCAAAGTACATGAGAGAATGCTGCCATCCATTACCACAATGATTTACTTCATCATTCTTTTGTCTAGACTTTTCTTCCCATTTACTGTAACTTAACTTTCTTTTAGGGGCATGCGTTTGCCTGATTTTTTGGAGAATGTGTCTAGTTTTTGTTCTCCACTATTATTTGAAATCTCTCAAGAACCTTAGTGTTATTTTTACATTCATCCTACTTGCAACTTCTCGCAGTCTGACATATCTGTCTTTTTCTCCCCCCATCTTCCAGACACCTAGATCTCTTATTTGCTTTTATGGCTACTATAAAAGTGGCTTAATAATTACTTCTAAAAAGCAATGCAATCAGGAAAAACACCAGGGCTGGCAGCCTGAGAAGCCCGGAAGGTTACCCAGCATGGTGGTATGGGGGATGCAGGGCAGGGATTCCATCCTAAATCAAGTTGAACGGGAAAATCCAACTGAGGGACAACAGAGGAAAGTTCTGTTTGTCTGCAGTTCAGGAAAGGCTACAAAGACTTGGAAGGGAGCTTCTTGTAAAGACTACATTTCCAGCAACCATTAATTCAAAAAGGTAAAGAGGCATTCTTTTGTGTAGAATGTGTAGAGAGAAATAACTAGCACAGAATATCCTCAAAAGCACTCACCAAGTTACAAGCAAACTATTCAGGAGACAGGCATGCAATTTGTTCTGCAATTCCATTTCTGACTCTTTGTAAAAAGAAGCTAAAATCACAGTTGGCAACAGTTCTGAAATGCAACAGTAATCCATAAATACTCCTTAATTTTCCTGTCGTTGCAGAATTAAGCTACTTCCAGCTCACACAGATCGTACCAGGTGTGCTAAATTGATGTCATTATAAGCCATCAGGAAATACCCACAGAGACCTGTAGCAACATTTAGAAGTTTTGTTAAACAGCTGTGTGTTATAATTGATCTGTATTATTTAAAGCAGCTAAAGCAAGTTACCAACGGATGTAGAAAAGGGATGACTGAAGACTCCAGGGAGATTTAACTCAGAAGAAAGCCAATCATAGGAACTTCATTTGAGCATTTTAAGATTATTACTAGAGGAAGTGCAATTAAATCATCACCATTTATCAATTATCATTATAAAATACTGTGCAACCTTATCATGTTAATTTATTTATGAGAAGGTAACTAGTTGACTTATGCTTTTTGCAATAAAAATAATATAGTCAGTAAAGATATTTGAAGATGCTTTCTCTGAAAATGAGTGTGACTTTCCACAATACTCAGAACTAACTAAAAAAGTTCAAATTTTACCTAAAGTTACATTTTGCCAAAAAGCTAAATTCCTTGGAGCTTAGGCAGTGTCTCAGTTCCTGATCTCAGGTATATTTTACCATATAGACTATTAGTCAAAATACAGTTGTATCAAAAATGTGCACAGGCACGGCACTCATAGTTCATAAAATACATGGAATATAAGTCCCAAACAATTCGTGTAAGATCCTGGAGTTGGGAGAAAAAAAGACAGTATGATTTTCTTTTTCTAATCTGCCAACTATTGAATCAAAGTGCAAAATCAGTCCTAGTTAAAAATTCTGTAGCATTATGAGTGGAGAGTGGTAAGCTCAATTTTTCTTCCCAATGGTGGATTGCTTGTAGAATTTAAAATTTGTATCTGTTTTGGAGCAAAATCCTAAAGCTTTTCTCTCTGCCGTTCGTATGTACTGAGAGCTCAAGCCTGATTTGGTGAGTTTGCCCAGTGACTTGCATTATACGATCTGTGTCCCTGCAGGCAAAGCCTAACCCACATAACAAAATGGGTCAGCAGAAAAGCAGAAAGAGAAGAGAAAACTCTGTATTTCAGTTTGGAACCTTGATTCATTTGAGGTGGAAAAATACTCTTCTTCTTATAGACCTAACTCTTGCTTGGATCTGAGGCTTACAGGCTAGTGCTTACAGTATGTTTTTATTATCTTTCATAATTCCTTTGAGAATACTCTGATTTTTACTGCTGTTTTATAGTTGAACTGGCATATGCCTCTCTCAGTTTACAAGGGGAAGTGTTTGTTGCATCACTGGTTGCTGGCACTGAAAATACTATAGTGTTGATGCTGATAATTGTACTGGTGCTTTCCTCTGCCCTGATTCTGCTCCAGAGATGTACATGTCCACAAGCCATGCATTCCTTTGTCTTCTCATCATTTGACTGAATGACCATAAGCAAATGCACATGCACTGCCTGGTGCCTTTCTGCTTTCATCTAAAACTAAAACCGTAGACCTCTTAAAGCTGTGTTCCCGGAGCCTCTCTGTCACAGCCATGTGGGAAAGTGCATTTCCAACCCAGGAATGCAGCTGGGGCCTTTGGACCAAGTTCAATACCGAGGTAAAGCAGGCTAACCTCCCTGAAGCCAGTGGACTTCAATGGCATTGAGACACAAGTACACGGTGTTCCAGGAGAAGGCGTACATACAAATGGCATAGAAAAAAAAAAGTAAAGTAATTCCAAATTACGCAGTGGGATTGCTGGAAGATCTTAACTTCTCTGGCTTCTGCCACCTGCCAGCAGTTCCAGTTCTGTGCTATCAGCCTAAGGTACAGCATATATTACTCTAGGATAAACAGCTTGACTTAGTTTGTAATCTCCTTACTTAATGGAAAGTCACCCTGATGTTTGGTTCAATAGTATTCTGCTGCTATAACATTGCCAATTTCTCCAAAATGTTTTTCCTTACATCTTAGTTTGTGCTTGTCACTGGACCCCATTGGCTGAACCGGCTCTGGAGAGGTGTCACAGAGACAATGAGTTCAGCACTCCACACATTTTACCACATATAAAACCTGTTTCTGCAAGCCTTTTTGTGCATGTACCTCACACACATCTCTAATTATTAGATGCAGGACAGTTTTACTTTACTGTTTCTTAAGAGGCAAAAATAATGTCTGGGTGGGAGTGACCAGGTTTTCCTTTTGGCCTCCGCCACTCTGATTTTACACATTCCAAACATACTGTTTATGCTTTATTCTCAGTAGTATTGCATTATGATTTATTACCTATACAGAGCTGTAGGTTCTTGCAGTGCTTTGCAGATGAATAGAAAGAGACTGTGCTTTCTACAGAGGAGCTTGAACATGGCATGAGACCACAGCATAATCTGAGCATAGAGAAGACCACCATCTCTGAAGCACACGTAGCAGATTGTCCTAGACATTTTTGCAGGTGGGAATATAAACTATCCACAAGCCAGAACAGCTCATCTGGGAAATACCAGAGATGTCAGCCCTAAAGGATACCTAGCATCTGACCACAGGGTTACTGGTCTCTGTCTACTGGGAATGCAAGAAGGTGGATGGAGTGAAGGCAAAGTTAATTGCATCCTCTGCCTCTCTATGCAGAAACAGTTATGATTTAGCTACAAATCTGAAACTTCAGCTTTAAATTATAAAACTTTACTGAGAAATCTGAACTGCAATACTTTCTTGTGCAGAAAATCACTTATCCGCCACCATATCACATTATTTTATTAAAACCTTTTTTTTATCTTCATTCTGCAGTAAACAAGTCAGGTAATACTTTATGTGTTATGAGAATCTGCAAACTCACAACCAGAATTCAGACATACAGAGCAAACATCAGAAAACCAGTGCTTGTTAAGTTCTCAGGGAGCTATTATAAATAACAGGCCATGGCTGCAAAAACATGAATGCTGCATGTGTTCCCATGATTGAGTACCATCTACAAATAGGCACCCTGTAATTAAATTCTACTAGTTGAATTAAGGAAACACCTGTAGAACTCAGTTGAGGTTACATCCCTGTTGTGCCAGCTGCTGTGGTAAGAGACCTATGTACCTGGAAACAGCTAAAATCAAAAAGTCAAGGAAGGAAAGGGGAGGAAGAAAGGACACATTAGTGTCTTTGTCTGATGATAAAAAATTCACACCTGGAGAGTGTCCATTCTTTGTCCAAACTTGCAGTGGACGCCTGGAGCTGCAGGAATAAACCAGAGCCGCCAACTCAGCTCTGAACCATACCTCGCTCTTCCATGAACAAGTGTGACTGTTTTCAAGAGAGCCATCATCACAAGTCTGGGAATGGTTGCTGAAATGATCTGGTGACTTTAAAACCACTTAAATAAAAGTGGCTTGAATAGCTCTAAAAAAAGGCAGTGATATCACAGTTTACTAATCTGCTTCCTCTTCTAAAACGTGGCATTCATTAACTACTGATTCTTAAGGACATTAGTCAGCAATAACATTATTTGATTGAGAGACCAATTTTCTCTCCTTCAATCCTAAGGATTGCAAGTCTATTTAAAATTGAAAATTACACAGTCTTTTTCAGTAATTTGATTAATAGACAATCTGTGAAATGTTACACTAATATATTTTACTTACATAAATAAGTCTTCTTTTGTATTTACCCAAATCCGTGATTACTCAGAATTTGTGTGAAGTTTTCAGGATTGGCTTTGAAAAAGTATTTTAAAAGAGAGATACTGTCACATTAAGTCTTACCTTGTGAACAGCTATATATTCCTCAAAAGCCAGGACTAAAACTACTGTTGGTAACTGGCTCAGCGCAACCTCAGTTAGACTTTTGTATATTTTACTTGTGTCCAGGAGGGGAATAAGGCCACGGAGGATTCAGGCATACATTGCATTCATTAATTTTGTAAAGGACCAGTGATTTCTCACCTGCTGTGTAATAGTGTCCCAGGGCCCCTCCAGCAGACGAGCCTGGTAGCATGCATGAACACTTTTCCATATTTCATCCAGAGTTAAAGGTCTTCCATCTGTGAGGGGGGGAAAAAACCACCCACAGTCAAAGCTCTTAAGCATGCTGTATCTTTAATACTGAATAGCAAAAGTAAATCTGAAAATACTGATTATCTGGAAGCAGATGGAAAAAATAATAGCAAAATATGACTGAGCCCCTTCTGGCCCCGTAACTCCAAAGGAGCATTGCTCAAATCCTGACTGAAGGTGCATATAAAACTATTCTAAATTCCCTGTTCACCTTTATTCTGTCACCTGAGTTTCTGGTTGTAAGGTGTGAAGTTAAACTGATTTTGTAAAACAATGCTTGGATAAAATAATTTTAAAACCACAAAATAATATAATGATCAGTTATCTCAAGTAAATACATGCAATTCATAGTGAAAGAGCAGGAAAAAATTTAAGGAACCTAATTCTGCACACAAAATTTTACTGCCTTTTGTTAACCTGCATGCCCATAATTTGTCCTTGAGCTGCATTTATATAGCATTGTTGCATCAGGTTTTTAGTTGTGATGTTAGAATTATGCCAAGATATTAGTGTCAACCACTTAGAAAATAAGCATGTCAATTTTTCCTGAATATTTGGTTTTGGCAAACAGCAATAGAATATTTTGATATAGTTTCAATAAGTAGCTTCATCTTGGCATTTATTAGGTGTCAGAAACCATTACCCTGTAATAAATAGTTTTATTCTACTGACAGTTTCATGTCTGTAAAATGAACAAGATTTATTCACCCAATTAACATTTGAATGCCATGTTTAGATATAAGTTAAAACCAGCTGCCTACAGCCTCTGTTTTATCTTATTTTCTGCACATATTTATAAAAAAAGCACTGAGTTTATATAAGCACCATATAGCAGAAGCATGTGGAAAATAAAGCGTCTGAGAGGGTAACAGCATATTAACTAGCTATGCCATGCCATCCTCATGAACGTGAGACTTGTTAGAGCGTCCTGATCTGTGTCTTATGGTGGCAGATACGAGAGCTGTGCTGGAGATGGTCTAACATTTGCTAAGAAATTTGTTACAAGAGCCTAGGTTAACTTTAGAAGGATATATTTATGCTCAGATCATCTGTGTGCAGGTAGTACAAGATGCCATGCTTACTCGCAATTTTCTGTTTTCTATTCAACCTGCAAAGACAATCCAGAGAATGTCCAAATGTAAAATCTAGAACAACACATGTTCTAATGCAAAATTTGATTTGCCACTCTAGATTTTGTTCTGTAAACATTTCTTTGTATCTGTGAATTTTTGTAGCAACACTTGAGCAAATTCAGACTGTAGACATGGAATGGATTACTCTGACTCTAACCATTAATCTCATTTACAGAAACAATGAAATATTATTGAAGCATTAATCATATTATAGTTAAAATTGAGTTTTGCCTTTACCTCATGGATTTTATTACTTCATGTATGAGAAGCAGTATATCTTCCATCACATATCAGTATAGATTTATTTGCATTTCATGGAAAAATACAAAACCATCCAAACTGAAAGTTTCACTTCACATCAGAGTGAGATCACAGACAGTAAAATACTTAAATAGTTAACATAGGGTAATTGCAATGTTTCATATAGGAATAAAAAAATGATCTGGGCATTCTGATTATATATTGATTATATATACTTATTAACTTATATATTGAAATATGCTTGCATTTAAATTTCCCTAGATTTTGAATTTTCTGCTCTATTTTAATATATTTCACTAAGCTTTAAATGAGTTTGAATTAAGAGTGTTTTTTAAACTGAGTAAGCTTTCATATCTGCTCCCAAATATTGTGTTCCTGTAAATTCTTATTTAACTGACTAGCTCAGAAGACGGGAGGCCATATGCAGCAGGAAAGAATAAGTTATCAATACTTAAAATGGATGTGAGGTTCAGCTAGACAGGTTAGCTGGGAACTGCAAGACCCTTGCAAAAGGAGAGGAGGGCAGATGGGCAGTTTCCCCATCCTCTTCTGTGGGATGAAGACCTGAAAGTCTATTGAAAGAGTCTTCTCTCTCAACAAAACAAAATAAAAATAAAATAAAATAAACCAAAACAAAACAACTACACTTAAGTCTTAAAATGCCTGACAGAAGGACCCACTTCAGGTAATCTGGCTGGAGGTGTGTTTTGTATTTTAAAACTCCTCAGTTTGTGTGGTCATCTGCTTAGGATGATATAACAGAATCCATTTTATCCCATATTTGCACAAAACACATCTGTATTCCTCGGGCACTTTTAGACCCCCTTTTTCTGGGGCTGCCACCATTCGCATGTTTAGCAGCCCTGTTATGCATTCTTGCAACCCACTGAGACCTCCAACATCCAGCTGGGTTGACAGAGCAGTCCATAATTGTTGCTGCTGGCAACAAGGGGCCACAGTGGCACCTGCTGAGCCAGGCAGCCTCTCCGCTTCTTGCCTCACTCTTTCCTGTGATGGAGCTGAACTCAAAAAGTTCAACCAGAAAAAGAAGGCAACAGCAGCACCAAGCCAAGAGAACTGGCAGGAGAGGAACATAGAGGTTTCAGATGCAGCCAGCAGTGCATTTACTCACCATCCACCCAGGACAACACGGCTGCTGAGGTGCTTCCAGCTTGTCCTAAGTTTTACCCCAAGCCTAGCTGGGAGCGGGTGTGCGGACAGAAGTGGAAGTTTGGGTTATATGTACGTTTTGTATCATTCATCTGATTAAATAATCACAGAGAGCAAAAGGAAACAGCTGCTTGTGGGTCACGCCAGGTTTACTGTAGCTCTGTCTGAAGCTCCATGTGTGTAATGCCGCCAGTCTGGCACACGACACAGCATCTGTTCATCAGTACTAACCCAGGCTCTCAGAAATGCAGACTCTGATACAATAAACTTGACATCTACTCAGCCAAGAAAGGCCAAAAGAGCCTGGGAAGTAACCAACTAAGATTTTTGTTGAGAGAAAGGAGATAAAGGATGGGAGTCAAGAACTCGTAAGTATGGGTTCTGTCCCTCCCATTAACTATGGGCTTGAGTCAACTAGTTCATCTGCCTTAATAGTCAGGCAAGAACAACTACAGCCTTTCTATCACAAACACAGACTTTTAACTGTGTAGACTATAAGAAACTTTTCTAAGAAAAGCTTCTTGATGGTCCATTTGGGGTTAAACCCTTTATGTCACCACAAATAAGAAACAGTTAAAAAGCACATGGCTGAGTGCCCTCTCATAGCGGCAAGGTGTGTCATTAAGATGACATATGAGTTGCAGCTCCCAGCCGACTTGGCACCTTAACTTCTGCAAAGAGCAGAAATTCTTTAGGCATACACATTTTACATACATTTTCAGAGAAAAATTTCCCAACTTGCTGTATTTTGTTTTCTTGATACGGACTGAAAGCTCTTAATAATTTCTTTGATTTCTAATTAAAGGTTATTTAACACTTCTGGTGAAATGGTGCACAAATTGTTTTGAGGCTTCATTCTGGCATACTTTCCAAAGAAATATTAGGGTTTTGTACTCTTAAGAAACCACTGCCACAAAAGAAAAAACACCCTTACAGCTTAGGAGAATATCTGATTATACAAACTATTCAATTTTATTTATGTCCAAAGCCATGATAAAACCAGTTCATACAGGACATGGTCTTAAGAGGAGGTATTTTTCTGAGAAAGGACACAGTGGTTACATGCTTTTGAGTTCAAGGAGTAAGTCTATGTTCCGGAAAGTGCATCAGTCAGGCCCAGTATGGTTATGAATACAGAAATTCATGCCTTCAGGGTTGGAGGAAGTTACATTATCTTATAAGCTCCCTCTCTCTAACCACTGATTAGCATGGTTTTTATTGGCAGGGATCTATCTGCCTGTCAGAGAGCTAGATGTATTTTGAGCACGTAAACTTGAAAATCCCATTCCTTCTCTCTTTTCTAGAAGAGTTAGGCTGCAGTCCTTATTGACTCCCATTAGTTTTGCTCTTTCTTTTCAGTGCTTAGCCAGCATTCATGATTCTTCCTTTACCTTTGTAGGAAAAATAAGAAGAGAAGTGCACAGCAAGCCATTATTTTCTTAACATGCAGGGTGATTCCTGAAAGATGGCCCTGTCCACCTGTGATTGTGTTGCTGCTATCTCACTGTCGGTGCAAGAGGTTTTTGAATGTATGGATTTAGACCACGCCAGTTCAGGAAAAGACCAAAGTTCCTTGACATCTTAAAGACTAAGAAAAGGGGAAAACACTCTGCTGATTAAAGAAAGCTTACTGGACCTAGCCCAGCCCATCTGGCTGATGCCAGCATTGAAGGGGAAGGCTAATTGCCTATACCATCTGTCTCTAAGAGGGCTAATTGCTGACATCAGATATCAGCAGGGCTTCATGCATTTCTTCAGCTACCTATTTGGTAATCGCAGAAGCCAGAGAAAGAAAGAAGGGCTCCCATTTCTGAAAGGTATAGCATGCGTAAGCCTGATTTTGGAGAAAGAATATCTAGTTCTCTGAGACTCTGAGGTACAGAGGACCACTGCCTCGAGCTCCTGACACAGACTGGGACTTCAGTAGGTCTGAATTTAGGAATATATGCCACATGAGGAGTATCATGAGGTAGTGAAAAATGTTTCTTACGTGTATATATATAGCCTAAAAATATCTTCTTGTATCCTATAATGTTCCCAAACATCTTCCCAGACATAGTCATCACACTTAATCATTATTTTCAGCTGAAGTATTTGTCCTTTCACAGAACAAGATCTTCCCTGTACATCTATCCCCAGAGACTACCAAAACCCTTAGATGTCTCTCAAAACATTTTAGTCCTGTTGCAATTAAGATTTCAAAACCTTACCTTGTACTACCTTACATATCAAACTTCATCTCACCAAAAAAACAGGTCTAAAGATTAATTCCATAAAATAAGCTATTTCATATAAATTAGACAGCAGCAAGGATAGGGATACAATGCAACCTTTGTCCTCCTGCAGGAATAACTGATCTGTACTGTTTGAGCACAATTGCTAGCAGAGAGGAATGAAAACTGGGTGTCTTCACTGACACAAGCTCCTGAAGATGCCAACCACGCTGAAGATGACAGCAAAATCTCCCCAGCAACTCTCCTGTAAGCCCTTTTCCTAGGAGGGACTAAGAGAGACCCAGTCAATGAAAACTGGACTCACATACAATGGAAGAAAGGCAGGATTTAACTGTTCTAGATTTAAAGAGAACAGATTTGGACAGGCTGGCGTACTTGGAAGAGCACAGAGTTGGACAGGCTGGCACCAGTTGCTATTATAACACACAAAGTGAGGAAGTGAATATTGCAAAACAAGCAAAACTACTTAGTCAGGTCGAACAGAAGAATTATTATTTCCTAGGCAGGCCTCGAGGTGTAATGGCCACTTAACATACTGCCAGAGAGGAAGCAGAGTTTTGAATTCAAAGTCTGTGCCCTGCTGCTGGGGAAGGCAAGACGGGGCAGGGCGGTGGAAACACTGGAAGGATTATAGCTCACCTTCACCTACTGCAACAAGCTCTAATTAACATGAGGATCAGTATGAACAGGATTCAAGGGAAACCATGAACAGCTCACAAGAGACTTGTGAGGAACCAATTCTGTTACTTAATCTACAAATAATGGTAGGAATTTAGACTGGGAAATTGATGTGGGTCTCAGAAGATTCTTCCCTGATTATTTCAGATGAGGAATGCGGTGAATATTACTAGTCTGAGAAACAAGGTGAGGAGCTTATCACATGAAGACTATTACCTGAAAGGAAAAAAATCTCAGGGCATTACCAAGAGTTTTCCTCATGCCAGGTTCACGACAAGACAAAAGATGCTTTGCTCAGATATCTCAAGTGATTGTGAGTGACTGTCATCTGCACATTCCTGAAAACCCCATGCTGGGACCCTCAGACACAGACACAGTGCGGCACAGGTGGGCAAACAACAGAATTTTTCATTTTCAAAAGTAAGTCATCCATAACTAAAATCAGAGAATACTAGCTGAAAACACTATAGGCAAAATACTTATTGCCAGCATTTTGTAGCCTTCTCTCTTCAAGAGTCAGAGAATGTTAAATGTTAAAAGAGAATGTTAAATGCTGAAGAGAACCCAGGTGACTTCAGGAATTATCTAAAAAAAGTCCTTGTTTTTCCATTGTGGAAAATTCCCAAGAAGTGTTTCAAAACATAATTGTACTTGTAGGAACAATTACAGTTTTGTACTGCAAGGGGAGCTGTTGGCACATAATACTACGATTGTGCATTAGATCATCCACTAGCTTCTGTAATATCCACTTCCAGCTATAAGGAGTCATGTTTCAACACCTCCGATTCCCTGATGCTGACAAGCTAAACAACTTGTTTTGTCTCTGGGAGCTCTTCTCTGGTGATTAACTGCTTATGGTGAATACTAATTATATGAAAGTACAGTACAGTAGAAATAGTGTCCTATTTCCTCTACCTGCAGCGTCTCCATCCTCTTCTGTACACAGTGCACTATTAATTCAGCTAAAACCAAGATGTCATTTTTCAGGACCACAAATAGGTTAATCTGTCTCTTACAGCAAAACTTTCTTTATCTTCCTGTCTGCACAATAAGTTTAAAGGCAAAACACTGCATATTTGTAAATGCCTATAATAATTCTAGAAATAAATTTGCAGCAGGATGTGTGCAAATGAGTTCTGTTGGTGGTAAAGGCAGAGCGATGTCCCCAATTCCCCACATCCCAGTTTGAAAATTTACCCCAAATTATCCATTCCTGAAACTGCACCTCAGACTAAAATCTTTCCACCAGGGAGTCTATGAGAATTTGTTCTTCAATTTTAAATCTAAAGTGCCTTTTAAAATGCTAACACTGCAAAATTAGAAACCATTAAACAATATAAGGCAGAGAGTGATTAAATCTACCAAACACATTCAAAGCAGCTTAAGCTACTTTTTAATTAAAAAGGAAAAGATATCACTGGCAACACTCAGACATCTTTATCTAGATAAAGTTAGGAGGTTATTCAAAACACAAAAGACGCTGATGCTACTGTGCAGGAGACTGAATGAAATGACTTGAAGATTTCAATCCCTCCGCCCTAGGTACACAGTCCTCAGGCAGAGAGGAAGAGCACAGGCAGTGCTGCAGCATGATCACTCTGTGTTTTCTGATTAAATAAGTGACACTAACAGCGGCCTTGGAGGGAGGCTGTGTATTCCTCCTTCCTTCCTGACAGCATGGTGAGTGAAATCACAGTGGCTATAGCAATTGAGTAATGGGTGACAAGATGTACGTATCAGGCAGGAAAGAAGATCACTTAGTGTTTCAAGAGCCAGTTTTAATAGATAGAAAAAGGCAATACGTTATTGGCATTATTTTATATTTTTTTAAGGAGCATATTTAAATAGAAAACAGCATACGCTTTTAAAGGTACATTTAGACCCCAGCCTTGTGGCTGAAATTCAGGCTCCAAAGAAACAAGACACAGTTCTGCTGAAGCACTGTAATTATGTCCACTTATTTTGTCACCAAATTCGAACCTGCAGCTTTAAGTTTTCGTATTCATTTAACGGAAAGAACAAGAAAAATGACCAGCAGTTTTAGTCAACCACAGGCAAGGTGCCAGGAGCCAAAGATCAGCCTCCTTCAGGCTGAGATGATATCATCTACTCCAAGGTCCTGAAGCTCTGTGTCTGGAGTATTACAAAATTTACTGGTGAACAGCCTCATCTCTTACTTTCTTATTACCTGTGATCATTACTCTGTTCCTCAATTTAATACACAATCTGTGTTCTTAACATCTATTGCATCCAATTTATTTTTATTCTTCCCTTTGTCTAATAGAAGATTGGTCTTACCTAAAAAGCATGCCCTAAAATAAAGCACAGGGACTTGGTAGCTGCTGGAGTACAAGACGTGATATTCATAGCGAATCACTTCTTCTGTTGCACAAACTCCAGCTACTTGAGAATCATCCAAAGACTCCTAAAACAACAAACATGAACACAGTAATACAACAACTTTTTTATTTGTATCAAGGGAAAAGTAATTACTACTATTGTAATAAATTCACTAAATATACAGAACAGAAATAATGGCAATCACCTCTTTCACAGCACTACTCATTTAAATTTCCAAAGGAATTTTTCAATACCAGCAAGAAAATCACAGAAGTCCAAAACCTATAAAAGCATCTTACAGACTTACTTCCACAAACAGTGAACTATGTGCAAGCATTTGCAGAACTGAGGTCTTTTTAAGTGCAGGCTGCTTTTGTAAGCAAAAGACTAAAGCTCTCTAAAATCTTTACAGCATGATGACTAGTACAATAAGGTGACTACAGCTGCATATCTCCTCATTACCTTTAGAGTAGACCATTTTAAAAGTGTATCCTTAAATAATCTGCTTTTGCTTGCCAAAACCAAATCAAATGTATCTATCAAAAATTCTCTGTTCTACTTTCTTTGAAGGCTTTTTGCCAGAGGTTGTTTTTGCTAATAATACTTCTGAAACTAAGACAATTTTTTTCCTGTTAATGCATATTTCAGGTGTAGAGTTAAGTAAAGTTTATTGTAGGTTTGAAAGAAATCAGAAGAGATGGAACTTACTGCATTGAGATGTACCCCAGCCACAGCATAAATTTCCTAACATTTCAAATTTATGTTCGAACAGTGCTAAGACCCCGTTGTTTTGACTTTTCTAAAAATTGTAGATACTCAACACCTCTGAAAATGGAACCACTAAATTAATAATGCCATTAAAATTAAATGTTAGAACAAACTTTCCAAGAAGATGCTATAGGCGTGGACTTGTTCGGTTTTCAAACACCCAAATTTACATGCATGAACTAAGCAACCATAATGCCCCACAGGTTGGGTGTGCATTTCAGAACTTGATTATTGCCAAGGAACTGTGAATACTGGCTGACTGTCCAAGCAAAATAAAAAAGACTGAACAGGAAAGAAGAACCAGCATCCTTTGAACACTATGCGAACACACAAGAAATTTAAAGCTATTTTGCATTTTTATCTCACATCCTTAATTCAGCTCATGAATTAATACCAATGAATCGATCTATGAAGAGATGCAAGAACTGATAAACTACAACAATAATGACATACAAAATATTTTCAGGTTTTTTTTGATAGCCCACATAAAAGTGACTTCCCCCAAATTTAGTGTGCTAGACAACCAGATGCTGCTAAGGCAAATGATAGAAGATCACAAAGGGAAAGTCCAGACCTCGGGAAGCTACAGATGAAGGTACTGTAAATACATTTTTGGACATTACATGAGAAAATTGTAGATGCTCACAGAGCAGAAGGTTTCTGGGAAATTCTGGACAGCTGCAGGAATGGTTGGTTTTAGCTTATCAGGCAACAGGTATCTAAAGCACTGAAAGGGAACGTTAAAGAAAGCGCTCTCTTTGTTAACCTAGTTTTAAAGACTGTATGTGAAGGGATACAAAAGACAACATGCCAGAAGGGACAATGAAGATTACCCTATCTGACTTCATGGGCCAGGTAGTTAGGTACGCTATGCCCAGTTCCCATGTAAAGGTGTAACAGACTAAGAAGGCAAGTTCTTTTCCTCCTCACACACGTCATACCCTCTGATCAGATGTGAAATACAGACTAAAAAAATCTGTCGAGGAAAACAGAAATTTCTTCTCTATAGTAAGCTGAACTTACTTTAAAAGGGATCCATATTCAACGCTTTACTGAGAATAGTAAAAGAAAGAATAGCTGCAGCCTGTGGTAACAGAAAACAAAACACAACTAGGGGTGGGAAAGAGAACGTCCACAATCAGAACTGAACCTACATTAAAATTTACAAAGCCCTTTCAGATCAACCTCCTGGAATCAAAACCATACTGGTTTACAGACATTAATGTTTCATCAGATATTATGACCTTGCCTATTGCTTAGTCACTAGCTTACCTTGGCCATAAAAAATAATTCTCCTGGAAACGGCAAGACTACCTGTTCATGTATTAAATACTATTGTTCTAGAAAAAAAGCTGTATTATACACGTACTTCTCTCTCCTGCTTTCTTTATATAAGGTAAAATGACTGTATACCCTCACATAAATACTGGTATCTAATTTGTGACTATTTTAGACTGAATGATAAAGACGCCATATGCAAATGGCTCCAAATAGTCCAAATACTTAGGAAGAGAAGCATGTTAATACTCAAAAATGAAATACTCAAATCCATACACCCTTAGGGAAAACACACTTTATAAAAACCCTACTTACTATTGCAGAAAGTCATAAATTAAGCTAGGAACAACTTCATCATTAGGAATTCAACTTCCTTGGTTAGCACTGATTTCAGCTGGTAAGCAACTTCTATCTTCATTTTCTGGATGAGGAAAAGGAAAGCAAAGGAGAGACTTTCTAATTTCATTGTTCCTTGAGATGGCCACTGAGAAACCTTAAGAATTGCTGCCACTGCCAGACAGACATTAGATGGTGAGGTACTTCCCAAAACATCCTATAACTTCCAGAGAAAGGTGGTTTTATCCAGTGGCTTTCCAGCAGATGAGCATAGTTTGATGGCAGGAGAGGCAGCAGAGAAGGGAAGAAGGCAGCTTTACTGCTTTACTCTTTTGGGGAGCAGAATATCTTTGGACACATTTATTTTGCATTGTCCTGGATTTTTTTGACTGATAGTTTATGCAGTTTCCAAAACCAAGCATTCAGCTGAATACCAAGCTCAAAGAAGCTTTGAAACTGGCATTCTTCTGCTCTGCATCAAGACAGACTTTGGTCTACTACAAAGTTTCCACACTTATTCAAATTAAGTTTCTGATACTCGGATCTCTTTTTCTGCTGTTTCTAGTAACAAGTGGGCACATTGTATTTGTGATCTGCATACAAAGGCAGACAGCTGAATCCTTCTTAGGGTTACCTCTAATCCCCTTTCCTTTCGGTAAACAGCAGTTTCAAGACTTCTTACATAAAAAGATACAGCATTGATGTGTAATCCTGTACTTTACAGTCTCTGTAAGTACGACACACTGTATTTATACAGGGAAAGTACATTTTGGAGCCTAAAAGTTTTGATGGTATCTCTCTAGCTGATGAGATGAACTTTGCTGATGAGATGAATAAAATGAGTACAGTCATTTTAGGCGATCTTTGGAACATCTAAAAATCTATGCATGGCTGAATAAAGCCACAGAGCCTCAGAGAGTTTTATATCAGCCCAAAAGAAGAGATCTATTTTTCAGTCTTTAACCAACTACTGATAAAGCCTTAAATATAACACACAGGTATAACGTATTAAAAAAAAAAAAAAAAGACCACATAATTTTATTTCTATTATTCATAAATTTCTATTTATGTCATATGACAGGTTATTTAAATTTTTTTCTTCAAGTAACTGTTCTACTTCCCTTTTTTATATACTGTTGTTCTATCTCTTTTTGAGCTAATGCTGAATTTTAGTTACTCTAATAGACAATATTGAAATCAATTTTAACTTCAGAAGATTTCATAACTGCTGCAAAACACTCATACATGCACAGACATGACAAAACAAGTTCATTATTTTGCTTAGATCTTGTAAAGACAAAACAAAGATACTTGTGTTAAAAAAAAAAAAAGTTAAAACATTAACGAAAAAGGAGGTTTGACCAAATTGCCATCATTAAAAATGCTACGAAGTAATTTATCTCTCAATGTTTTGTTTCTGCTTTGCAAATTCCCTTGCATGCATGCCGTGCTTCAAGTTAAAACTGAATCAAGGACTCACTGTTTCCTAAACAAATTGGGAAGTTGTCATCAGGAAGCTTCTGCTCCTCTATTGCTCTCATGTAAAATCATTCTTGTGCTGTCATAATGGACTACTGAGCAGATGTTTAAAAGCAATATATATATTAGAAAAAAGATAAGCAGCAACTACCTATTTATATTAGTTCCATCATAAATGAATTATCAGAAAATTTAATTGATACAAAGTTGTTCTCAACCTTTAAGTATCCCCTAAACAAATTAAGTTGACTTGTTCCTTTTTAAATGCTAAATTCTTTAAATCAATAAGAATTGATTTAAATTTAGAATAAGAAGATAAGAAATGTCATTCTGAAGGTGAAATAATGTATTTGTACTATTTTTATTCCTCCTGATGAAGAAGGCAAGTTAAAAACCCCTGTTACCAAGTTAATTTGACAGCAGGAGAGAGTTAATAGTGTGTTTTGATACTCTTCAGTAGTAACTGTGCTTGGCAGGCTGAAGAGCAGCAGGAAGGTATGGGTTAAGGCAGGTCACCTTTGGAGGGAGGGCTCCAAAGGAAAGGTAAGGGCCAGAGAAGTGGCAGACAGGGTAAACTAGGAAGGCGACAGAACTACCTGACAAAAAAGGGATTTTTCTCTGCTGACACCAAACATTTCACTCTCTCCACCTCACCCACAGAGGATGGCTGAGCAAGCCTTCCTTGCTCAGCCCAAATTCCCTTTGAAATGCAGAAGCAGGTCCTAATGCCCTTTATTTGGGGAAAAGCTGAGAGAAGTGGTTTAAAGACAGCAGGCACATTTCTCCTGGATCACAAGCCACTGCTGCCTTTCTCCCAATTCCCATGTTCCTCTTCTCTTTTCTTGCTGTCCTGACCTCTATTTCCTCCTGCTGCAGGCCAGCCTCCTGGGAAATTCTCCTGCAGGAGCACGGCAGGATTGGGCTGCAAGCAGGAAAGGGAGGAAGAGGTGACGCAGGCACAGTTACTGGTACTGCTGGTTTCATTGTGAAGGGGGGAAAAAAGGAGATGCAACCCAGATTAGTAAGCAAATCTGATTTCATGGCCTGGAATACATTAACACTTAATTTCATTTCAGCCTCTAAAGTTGAAAACAAACGTATCACTGTACTCTCCAGTGCGGCACTCCTCTTTCTTCAGAGAGGATTGTGAGCTCCCATGTGAAACACAAGAGCTTTCAGGGAGCAGCTCCCCTCCCCGTTCAACACTTTCCCTTTGGCAAACAGGGAGATGTGAACATGAAAACTGAATGGTAGGACAGTGTTCATCAGATAGAATTAAAACAGAGCTTAATGTGGAGGGTGCGGCAGCATGGTGAGATTCTATCTGTGCTCTTTATTCTTCCTCCTGGGTGTTCTCCACATTTATTTGGACCGTGTCTCACTTTTTTGCCTGCAGCCCCCACGGGTCTAGTCTCTGCAGGTCAATTTTGCTGCCGGTTTTTGTCCCTCCCGTGCAGAGTCTCAAGTCATCCCCCACCCTTACAGGGACCTCGACTCTCCAGAGATGATCCTCCCTTTCCCTTCCATGATGAAAACACAGCGTGGAGGAGCAGTGTTCAGCAAGTAACCCTGGTCAAGAGGAGAAGGGTTGGACCTCTGGGCAGCAATGCACCTCACACCCTCACGATCAGCTCAGATCACCCCTGTAACCTGGAGGATGACAGGAGAGGGGAGCTTGGCTGACTGTGTGAAGGTTGAACTGATAGTATGCCTGGTGCCTGGATTCATCTCAAAATGAAGTATTACTTGAAAATTGCAAGGAGGCCTATAAAATGAAAAAAATCTCCCTGCAAAACTAAACATGCCAAGGGAAAAAACCCAACAAACCAAAACTTGCAAGAACCTCAAAATCATCCTAGCATATGTTTTTTTAATTTTAGGGTAGTAGGAGAATGTCAGTTTGCATTAAGTCATTGTCATTATTTTCTGTTTGCTATTAAATATTCATACTATGCTAAAATTTATTGGCTCTAATCAACCTTACCCCACCATATCATGGCCTGTAAAAATGCATAAAAATGTGGATATCTTCCTGAATAATTTAAGCATAAGACAAATGGTATACAAATGCCTTTGCCAATAGTTGCAGAATTTTTATATACATTAATATATTGCTCTTTTATGTGAAGTATATATGGGGAAACCAAAAATCTCCATGTGTTTTCCAGTGCCGCCATCACTAGTGACAGATGAGGCTACATGAGGATACCAAAAGAGCTCTGAAGAATAACAAACTTACCTTATGAATTTATTTTCTGTATGCAGCAACAAAATCCTCCCCACTATCTTGGATTTCTTCAAATTCAGTTAGCCAAGTGAAGAACGTTAAGTGTACTGCCTCCTCAATAACAGAGAAAGAAAGTGGCCCTTAAATTAGACGGTGATATTACTAAATGCCATGTCCAAAGATTCTGCTTTTGGAAGACACAGCTACCTTGAAAAGCCACTACGCCAATACTGGAAAAGCTCAGAGATGAGTTAATGTAAACAGGCAATGGATTCCTACGGGTACACAGATCCCTGAAATACTTCATTTCCTAAAGCAAAATCTGACTGCAAGTCAGCACCCTGACCGTGACACTGTTAAAGCATCCAGTCATTAGAATGACTGTTTTCCCCCCAAAAATACAGGTTACTAACAAAAAAAACCCCACAGCCTTTTGTCATTCAAGGTATACTAAAAGATCAAAACCAAGACTTCCACCCCAAAAAGACACAGCACATAAAACTGCAGTAGTCCCTCATGCATTAACAATTGCTTCTAATGGTTGGAAATTAGATTTGTCTTTTGATTGCTTTAAAACCGCTATCAAAGTGAAAGCAAAATCTATTCAAGCAAAAGAAGCAATGGACCATGAAAACAGAACAGTTGTGAGTTTTTTCTTCACATAAAGGTGGGGAATTCTTTCAAAATCACTCTTAATTCTTCCCAGTTTGTCACATATAAAATGCAGAGTTTGGTGGCTTCCCTCCTCCCCCAGAAGAAACGTTTTCTCCTTTTTTTATATTGGAAGTACAAGACTCTATTATGAACAGGGCTGAAGTGCTGAAACACAGCACGTTAGGAAACTTTTTCTGGTGGAAACTACAGCTAACACTCAGCGAAGCCAGGAAACAAGGCAAAGTAATCAAAGGAGCAGGAGGGACATGGCCCACCTGCTAAGGGAGAATGACTAACCAAGATTATTTGAAATTCTTAAAAGAAGGGTGCACGCAAAGCTACGAACGTGCACCTTGCAGAAGAACCTCATCTGTAAGCTGTATGGATGCATTTACTTCCACTACCTCCAATCAAGTACGCTTTGTGAATATTATTGCTCAGAATCAGGCACTTACAGCAGTCCTTCTTTCTAAGGAAGTATGGTGAGATAAGAACCAATTAGAGATGGTGGTACCTGTTCCTCCTCTTTTTTGCCACTAGACTTTCTGTAAGAAAAGTCACGCAGAAGAGATAAGGTCTAGAGACCACTCTGCATATGTCCCTCTGCAGGGAGACTCCAGCCTCTTCATCTGAGTACTATAAACATCAGCCCAAAGTCCTTTCCTCTGTCTCATCCAGTGTATACTTCATTATTCCATAAGAAGTAGAAGAGCTTCCACAATACCTTAACACCCAAGGCATCAGGCGCTTTCAAAGCAGCTTCCAGCCCCTCTGCCAAAGGGAAGAACTGAAATCAGGATCACCTGCAACTTTCCTTGAACTACAGGGCAATACAGAACAACCAGCATCTCCTCTGGCCGTGTTTTGCAGGGCACATTTTGGCACTCAGGTTCTCAGAGCCTTGCTAGATCCAGTCCGGAGGGTGAGATGGGCCATGGAACTTCACAGCACAATCAGCCTGGGACTGGACTCTCACCAGGGTCCCCAGGCACATGCCAGGTTAAGGGGCAGGTGAGAAGGTGATTCTGTCAGACGAAATTTCCGCCAGCGCTGGCAAGTGCACACACATCCTTTGGTGGATACTAACTCTAGTGATTGAGATAAGCAGATTCCCCCTGTACTTGGCACTGGTGAGGCCCCACCTCGAGTACTGTGTCCAGTTTTGGGCCCCTCACCACAAAAAAAGATATTGAAGTGCTGGAGTGGGTCCAGAGAAGGGCAACGGAGCTGTTGAGGGCTCTGGAGCACAAGTCCAGGAGGAGCGGCTGAGGGAGCTGGAGTTGTTCAGCCTGGAGAAAAGGAGGCTGAGCGGAGACCTTATCTCTCTCCACAACTACCTGAAAGGAGGATGTAGAGAGGTGGGGGTCAGTCTCTTCTCCCAAGTAACAGGTGATAGGAGAAGAGGAAATGGCCTCAAGTTGCACCAGGGGAGTTTTTGACTGGATATTAGGAAAAATTTTTACACTGAAAGGGTTATTAAGCATTGGAACAGGCTGCCCAAGGAAGTGGTTGAAGCACCATCCCTGGAGGTATTTTAAAAGATGGGTAGACACAGTGCTTAGAGACATGGTTTAGTGATCGTTTTTGTCAGAGTTAGGTTGATGGTTGGACTAGACGATCTGGAAGGTCCCTTCCAACCTAGGCAATTCTATGATTCTATGATTTTCCTACTCTAGGATTGCAATAAAACAGCTATGTTTAATAGAAAGTTTTGGAATATCATCTACAAACCTTCATAAAAGATACTTGCAAAATACACCAGTCCTCAATCCTGCTACCATATGAGAACAAGCTACGCATATACACAGGGGTGCACAGTTTTAAAATCTCATGAAACACAGATCAAGTAAGTATAATTACACATTGTTGCAGTTAGTTTGCAACAATTATTAAAGTAAAAAAATTGACATTCAGACACAAGCAAAGTTTTATATCATGGAATTTCATCCAAACAGGATTTTCCCATTATTTTTGTCATTATCATGCATTTATACAAGTTGGAATAAGTTACTACTTTGAGGTTAAGTACTGTTTCACAAGATCATTGTTTTTTTGAACTGAAGTGCTTCCAGGATTGGGTTCTATGCTTTATAATAGGCAAAAAGAAACAAAAATTGCTACACTATAAGACAACAGTAGCAGTTCAGCTGCATTTTAGGGCAGTTTTATTTTTTTAGAAGAAGGATTATTATTTCCTCTTCAAGAATCTCAGCAGCAACCCAGTTTTGGCCACGCTTAATTCAATGGGGAAACTGACAGCAAATGCCTACAATCCTTTACATTGTAGAAGACAAACTCAAATCCTCATTAATTTCTCAGATGGGAAACTGTATGTAAATGGTGCCAAGACTGACAGACAGTGTTTAGCAGTAATTCAAGTGAAAAAGTTACAGACAGAAATGCTCAAATTGTCACAAAATCTGGCATTACGAAAACAAGAAATTTGAATTTAAAGGTTACAATTAAAAGCTCTGGGGTTGTTTGCTGTGCTCCTGCCTTGGAAGCCCCGGTGGGGCTGGGAAGGTCTTCAGGGAGTCTTGTCTGCGCTGGTGCCCGCCCAGAATGCTGTAAGAGACAGGCAGTGTCACTGGGACAGTGACTTACCACAAGAAGTACAATAGTTGCATGCTACCCACTTGGAAAAGGAAATAGTAACCAATTAAGTTAATATCTGTCAAAATGATGCAACTTAAAAGTTACCTGAAATGCTAATCTAAGCTTGGCCATAGCCTTTAAGCACCACAATTAGAAACAATAATCATAAACAATGTAGCTTAACTACAACTAGTTTATTTGGATATGAGAGATCCAATTATATTAACTATACATGAAGGCTGAAAGCATATATATTGTTCTCTTATGAAGATAACATGAAGATGAAATTAAAATATAATGATCTATTTCAAATTCAAAATAATTCTAATTCAAAAATTTTAACTATCACTCAAAATAATTAGGAATTTACTTGCAAATTCTCCCCCAAAAAAATCTTAATTTGTTCCTACACTTAAATAAAAATGGTAGCATATTAGGATCAACTGATTTTTGCTTTTCGGAAATGCTTAAATATCATAAAAAATATTTTATAATGGAACAGGGCCAGACCCTACCAAGTCAAGTAAGTTCAGCTTTTGCTTGCTCTGAAAAACTGCTTATTTTATTAATCTATGATGTAATACAGATGTACTTACTTTCTACTCTCTAATCACTGTTACATAGAAAATGCAAAGCTCTGAATTCAGATTTGGGCAGGTCAAAAGCCCTTCAGTTCATTTTCAAACAAAATACTCTGTAAGAATATTCTAATTATTAATAAATATAATGTTATCAAATGTCATTGATCACAACCAGCCCAAATGTATACTGGAAACACTCATAGTGGCTGGAAAGAGAGTACTGAATGACTTCTTTTATTAATGTGATCTCAAATGAAAACTGCCAAGCTGTATTACATGACACTATTAATTTCCAGGAATGCAGTCCATAATAGATGTCAATGCAAATTTAACTGCTAGCAAGCTTTACAAAGAAGTAATTGTAGTTTGGCAAAATGCAGCTAAAATTCACAAAATTCAAATAAGATGACACAATACAGTACATTCTTGCAATTAAAAATTGCCTGTTAAGGCATTACCTATCAATAAGTACAGCTATACTATATTTCCATGGCTGAATAATATGGTCAGGAGACATCCGTGGAAAAACAAAATACTGAAGTTGAAAAGGATCTCAGCTACAGTAATACACCATGAAGAGTTTTTTACAACTCAATACAACTGCACCTTGAAGCCAGCTATATAAAAAAACCTCAGAATTTGGAATTTGCTTTACAATTCTTAAAGACAAGTAGAAAATTCGTATGAATGTTTCTGTCTGGAATTAATCTTCTAATAGTCTCCATCTTCATGCAAACTCTGCTGGATTTAACAAGAAAGCCCAAAAGAATTAGGAATACCCAAACATTTCCATTGCAGTATGTGGTGGAAAACACCTGTAATGGTCAACTGTACTACATAAATACAATGACAAAAAACACCACTGTAGCAGAAGGTGGTATCAAGAAATGGTACACACTGTACATAGCTACACTTGGCCAAGCTGGTGTACAGTGTTACTATAGAAACTTTACACAGATACAAAATCCACATATTAGGTGAGCTATTAAATACATTAATTTATCGCATTTCAGGGAATAATTCTTGTACTTGAACTGCTCAGTTCTAGGTGGAGGGGCCTGAAGAGATTGTTGTGCATACAACTGCTCAAGAAGCAGATCTAAATTTTCCTTCAAACTTGATAAATAAGCTGTATAAAATACTTCAAGAAATTAGCAAATTGTTCCAAAAAAAAGTTCACATTTTTCTTTTTTGGGAGCAGCACAAAACTTGAGAAGGAAATGGAGAGCTGGCATCTTTTGCCTCCTTGCTCTCAATGCTGCATTCACCCATTTTGCACAGTTCCTCCTTCTGTCTGGAGAAACTGGAAGGTGCGTTTCTCCTCCCCTCACCCACAGACACCGCTTCAGACACCAAGCCACAGAGCACTTGAGGTGACGTCTCTCCCGTTCCACCAAACGCTCGCTGGAGCAGGGAACAGAGCCTGAGTGCTCCCAGGCCCCACAGGTGGACACCATGCTCCCCTGGCCTCCACAGGTGATGTGTGTGTTTGGAGGGCACAAAGTACAGGAGGCTCTGCAGTCCCAACTTCCTTGACCACATCAGAAAGTGATTCGCTCAATATCCCATAGGATCGGAACTCAATTTCCCATAGGATTGGAAACACAGGATGCAAGACATAAGGAAAGAGCTAGTAATTGTGTACATGTGCAGAGAAAGAGGCAGAACGTCACTTTGACTGCTATGACATTTTATCTGCTCTAATTTCCCTCAAAAGCTACTCTACGGCTACTGGAGTTAATTTATTCCTTCAATTTGATTAAGGTATCTCAGGAACTATTTCATATATGCGTCCCTATTTACAACTAACTGAAATCATAGCTAAGACGATGAAGTATTTAATTGGTTAAATTGCTCTTGCTTTTCAAAACGGAGATATTCCAAGTGTCCCGAAGGCATTTAATTCCAAAACAGGAAGCCAAAGAGGAGAGCACTCAGTAATTCTAATCGTGTGCAGATCTCTTGGAAAGTATTTTCCTAAGCATTTGCTGAAAGAACCTTTTATTGTACTGCATGCTGCTGCATGTACCCCAAATAGGGTCCCACAGAAACGGCAAGATATTTACTACTTAAATTATTTCTGGTTATGTAAAGGAATCAATCTACAATCAACTAAGAGCATGCTTTCCTAAATATTAAACTTCAGTCATGTGCAAAATAAAGGATGTAGGGGAAGAAAAAGCAACTAAAAATACATTAAATATATATTTTTAACATCCTATATGATAACTTTTTCATAAGGCAGAGGCTATGAATGGCAGTGCTGCACCAGAATCAGAGAGAGAATTTAACTGATTTTTTCTTAACTTCTGTTTATAGGTTTCTGCAACTCAACTGCAATCCCTGAAGGAATAATTTCAGAATAAAGGCCTGGTGTCCATATGATTTTTCAAACAGTACTGCTGAGGTCCCTATTCTGTTATGTTTCAGGTAAAGGAGGACCTCCGCATTTTTGACTTTGCTGAGTCTGGAAGTCATATGTAAGCAGATCAAGAATTTATGGCTGTAGGAATCAGTTGCCAAGTACCAGGATCTTTCCTATGTCGAATTCTACGGACTGTATGCAGTTTGTAGAAGAAAGGCAAATGTTGGCTTTTTATATCAGTCTGTATGTTTTCACAAACATTTGCACACTTATGTGCAGCACGAGTGTAATATATGAAATTTTCTTTATAGCAGACAGTAATTTTTTCCCAAAGGACTCTTCACCTCACTCAGCAGACAGGACAGACAGTCAGCAGCAGAACCATACTTTTTATTGTCACTCCATAAGTGACTTCAAGCCCTGGATGAAGACAAAGTGTGGGAAACTCCATTGAGTGTCCCTCACACTGAGACAAACCATAAATCTGCATTTCTACAAAAATGACTCACAGACAACTGCACCAGGCGGAGGAACATGCTTGAATAAACAAAGGTTTCGTGGAAATTTTGTGACTCTTTGGGATTTGGCTTTTCAAGGGAAGAAAGGTGGAGGCATAATATCACAGTTTTGACTGGCAGACGACTTTCCAATTAACTTTGGAAGGCTCAAAGATGTTTCATGGTCAGCAGGCACTCACACAAGACTGACTTCTCTCAATAAAAAGACATCATTTGAGTATGGGTCACTCATGTTTACAGTCACATCCAGTATAGTTAGTAAGTGTTTTAAAACCAAAAATTGGGACAAGAGTGTTGTGAAAGATTTTTCTGTTATCCAAACAGAGAATAAAACTGTAAGTAGAGAAATAGTAAAATATAATTCTTTTTTTTTTTTTTTTTTTTTTAAAAAAAGGGAAAAAAAGGAAAAGTGCTGGAAACATCATTACCGGAGAGGAGTTACGGTCCTTGAAACTATAGTGTTTGCAGTTAGTGAAAGGGCTTTATTTGAGTTACATGGGAGTTGGAGAGAGGTCAAAGGGAAGCATTCACAGTGTCAATACACTGATGCAAGAACTCTGGCAACAAGGAAAGAACCAGAGACTTCTGGTGGATAGCTGGTGCAAGACTAGAAGGAAAAATGCTACACTTTGAGAGAAAATGCTTTCGGTGCCTATATTCCAGCTGTGAATGCTGCACAGAAACACAAGTTAATGCAGATGAAGATGCCTCAGCTTGGGTCAAAAATCACCTGGGGGAAGAATTACAAAAATAGGGTCTATAAGAGTACAAAGAGGACCAACAGGATTTTATTTGGGTAACAATCTCTGAAATACTGATAGAGAGATTAGTAGTGCCAGGAACTGCAAGAGACGATGTTTCTAATATTGGCAAGGCTCACTTTTTCTTAGATGAAATACTTGAATTATTTCTTCACCAAAAGGTCATGAAGTATTTTTATGTGGATTAACAAAGTTTCAAGATGATTATGGGATAGCTGCTTATGTAAAATAAATGTAACTCTAAGATTTCAATTACATATAAGTGGAAGCAAATACAGGAAGATAGGGGCATACATGGTATTAAGCTCACTTGACCGTTGTGTCTTGCTCGAACTCTAAAAAACAACCAATTGCAAGACTGCAAGTCAGGTGGGAATCTCTCCACCGTCAGGCTGGCAGAGATCACTGAAATTTTAATGCCTTGGACAGAAGATCAGACTGTGCTCTGCTTTCTAGGATCAGCTAGGAATTTTACAAATTAAGGAAGTGGCTGTTGGTATTTTACCACAGATCTTCACGAACTGAGAAATGTGTTCTGGCCTGCAATATGCAGATGTTCACAGAACAGGTATTTTATGGATCCTCCTCTACTATCTGTTGAGAGATACTGTCCATGATAAGCCTTTCTAAATCTATGTTAAGATTTTTCAAGATATTTAAGAGAGATAATGAGTTAGAGCAGCCAGAAAGGTGAAGGACTGGAATTTGGAAAAGGTTTAAATTTATTTAAATCAGAGATACAAAAACTGCCTAAAATTTACACCCTGAACCACTGAAAAAAAAATGCACTGTAGGATAAAGCTGCAGACTTAATGGAGTGAATAATCATCTCAGAAAGGATACCAAGAGTATGCAAAAAAACCTACAGAAAACAGAAAAGAGGAATAGCAAGCAAAAACGCTACACCTTGAAGTCTAAGTTAGAAGGAGAAAGTGAGTACTGCCAAAATTCAAGCTGGATTTACACTTTAAAATGGCAAAAGGCTCACCAGACATGAGTAGAAGAAAAACAAGGAAAAAAAGTGGTGCAAAAATGGAGTTAAGACACAGGTTCTAATTAAAAATAACAAAGGAACAGCCCCAAGTGTCATTTCAGGTTTTGTCTCTGTGCCCAGTATGCACATTCAGACCACTAAGGTAGAAGATGGGAGCACAATATAATAGTTAACAAGGATGACGGTACATTCATCCCACAAGAGATGACCAAGATGATCACTGGTAGGAGACGCAAGGAGGGAAAACTGTAAAAAAATCCAGTCTAAAAGAATGGACACATGAAGGTACAGATCCAGCAGCAAAGTTGTTTTATGACTGAATCATGTTGAAGTGATAATACCTGAATGAAAAATAACCAAGTATCTGCATTTAAGTAAGGGGCGGGAGGCGGGGGGGGAATGCTACTTGGGTAACCATCATCTGACCTCAGTGTATACCAGGGTTAGAACCATTTTTGAAGGAAAGAATAATTAAACATACAGAACTATACAGAAACTGAGACAAACCATAACATTACCAAAGAAAGAGCATGCCAAACTTACCTGATATCTTCCTCTGATAAGATAACTAAATTAGTGGACAAGGAAACGCAGGAGATTCAATCTGTCTGGATTCAGTATAACATTTGATATTGCGCCAAATGGGAAATTATTATTTAAACTGGAGAAGATGGGGATTATGTTAAAAATGTAATACATAAGAAACTGGCAAAAGGGAAGATAATAATGGGATACGGTAAAAGGAAAATTATTGACAAGGAGACAGTTGAACAACTAAGCACTTCTAAAACTGGTCTGTAAAGTAACCTTAGTTAACATATGCCTTAATAACCAGTGCACAAAAGCAAGAGATTTTTGACAAATTTTGCTGATGATACAAAGCTGGGAAGTACAGTCAATAGAGCAGGAGATAGAAACTGTTACAGGAAATAGAGTTTATAACACAAGCGTTGCCACATCAAGATTACCCACAAGCTGATCTCAGCTCTACTTTCCCATTTGTCACGAAAAGTATTGAGAGTATCAACAAATCAAAAGACAAATGCCCCTCATTCTCCTATTGCAACTAGGGATTCTCCCCACACTTCACAGATCTCATCTGCCCAACCACGTTTTGCACAAAGAAAAGAGAACTCAAAAGGCTGAGATCTGACCAAACACTGCAATTTCCATTCCACCAGAAATTCCAGTATTTTAACATTTGTCTTTCTCTTTAATCAACAGAAAACTTAAATATGAACACTTTTCACACAACAAAAAAAAAAGTCTGGTTAGAGATGGTGAAATATTAAAAAAGAAAGTGTCAGTATTTCCAAATTAAAGTGTACCACATAAATCTGCTGAACCGATTCACGTAGAATCGGCTGGACCTTCAGCTTGATAATCCTAGTAGCGTGCATAATCTAATGCACATCTGATTCTCGTCCATAAAACAGGGTTTCTAGCCAGCCTATCTCTACCTTGAGGCATTCAAAGGCACTGCACTGCTCTGATGGCCATACAGTCAAAGGAAATACTATACCACAAAAAGTATAATGTCGTTTTCCCCAGCATAGCATTGGTGGGGAAAGACCTAAAAAAATACAGCTCTGCTAGGCAATGCAGCATATTGTTGAACTGTTGCTGAGAAAACTTTCAGAGAAGTTTAACACATTGTCACACTTTCAGTAGGATTGAACTGATCCTAGGTAAACTACATCATTTTCATTTGTCTAATTAGAAAAAAAAATTCCTGAAGAAAATTTGAATTCGTAGAAAATGAATTTTCCATTAAAAAATTCTCTAACATCTTCACCTCTGCCACAGTATCCACACAGCACTAAGCAAAAAAGAACTGCATGTTTATAAACCTGACTGCAATTGTAACTCTGAAAAAATAAAAATAAAGCCACTTACGAGTCAAAGAAAATCCATTTATTTCATATTGATGCAAGGGACATTTCAAATCCTTTTACAAGGCTTTTACTACGTGAACATACCGAGCATACTAAAAAAGTACTTCAAGAGCCAAAGTATGCATTTACATGACACAATGTGAAACCAAAAGGAATTTATTGCAGCTCACCATGTAGAAGGCTACGGGTACATCAGTTTTGTTCTTTGCCTCTGAAAATAACTGACAATACATAAATCTGAATTAAAATAAAATCAAAGGTCTAACTCCAAAACAGCCCAGTCCCCAAGGTCTAGAGTTAAAGCACCTACCACCTCTACAGATCTGCCTCATACATCATCTAAAACATTTAAGCTGCTCAATAACATGAAGTGAGATAGCAGCAGCCTCTAATACGGTGCAGGAGGTGCAGTCATGCAGACAAATCTGTGGGTTTAACACCCAATTTTTGTCTCATTTGGGGACAGGGCTGGTCCTACCTACTACAGCAGTAGAAATGGCTAATGGTGGCTCTTGAGCTACCCCCAGACCAGCAGGACTTTGCTGGTACAGCCTCCTGGCAGAGCACACTTGCTCAATGCAGACTTGCCATGTTACTGAGACACTTCCAAATAGTTTCTTACATTCTTCTAAAAGAGCTTTTTAAAATGTCTGTATTTCAATGGAATTAGAAACAATGTTCCTGTTTTTCCCTCGAGTATAAAAGTTCACCATTCCACCCTTCCCAACACTTAGAACACATCCAGTAAGAAAAAAAAAAAAAAAATCGTATTTTCCTCCCACTCACACTAGAGACGAAGACCCCAAACAGGAAGTTGTATTTCAAACTAAATTTGAGGGTAGAGGGGGTTAAGCTAGCCCTCTAGTCCTCCTTTAATGCTGTTTCTTTTTCTTAATTTTGAATTGCCCTCCAATTGCTCAGAGATACGGGTCACCAGAGAAATGCACTAACTACTTAGAATACAGTATGTTACTACTCAAATAGAAAACATGGTTGCTACTCAAGCCGAATAAACAACTTGCAGCAGGGGACTCCATAATGATAAACATGCTCTCATTACTACAGAACATGCAGTAGGAATTCCTCACATCATACACTCGTTTCATTTGGGCAACATAATGTTTCCTCCTCTCCTCTGCTCAGGGAAAACTGTAAAATTAAAATTGCATGACAATAAAAACAAGAAAAACGGGGTCAAATGTATCTCTTGCTTAATTCTACATGTTTTAATGTGTCACATGGAAGACGAATGTAGACCATTGCACTAACACCGGTTATATACAGTTCTATTGTGAAATACAGTTTGTTCTAACTTTGAAGTACAGGCTGATCATCTGTAACATAAATACCGAACAGCTCAGTTCTGAGATTTTTATCCTCACAAATGGTCTTCACTCATCCGAATTTTAAGTTGCACCATGTTTGCTTATTCTATTGTTGTACCTTTAAAAAAAATTAGGCAAAATTTTGGTAATAATAAGCCCAGGAGGACCAAGATATATCAGGAAAACATAAGGTCATAAATATGTCTACTCCTTTTTAATGATGGGGATAGTTGAGAGGAAAGTAAAAATTACAATGCAATGAAGTTCTTGCCTTAGTAGTTTTATTGAGATTTTTCAATACAAAGTGGTTATTACAGAGTTCACTGCATATTCTGCATCAAGAGTACTGATAAGAAAACTTACTTTGTTTTGTTAACTTCTACCCCCTACAAACACAAGCTACTCTGTGAAAACTGAGACAGAAAGGCGAAGTGCTTTGATCAAGCTTACATGGTAAATTCACGACAGAACTGAGAGTATAATTTAATTATTCTGATTCCTACTGCCAAAATGCTGTGTATTTCCAAACACTCAAAACAATAATTACCTACTTTACAACTCACTATTTTAGCAAAATAACTTCAAAACCAGTTCTGAAGCTTCGGTAGGTAAACCACTTATGAACATTAGCAATCTTTAAAACATGGGATGGCAGTAAAATACACAAGACATATTAAAAAGATGTTTTTGTTTTCAAAACCAAACATTCCAAAATGAAGATCAAATATTATCAAGGTGTAATCATCCAGTGTAAAATATCAACATGTTTAGAAAGCCCTTTTCATAATTGTTTAATTTTAAAATTGAAATCAGTACAAACCATGCTTAACAGTTTACAAAAGGTTGGCACCATCTTTAATTACTGGACAATATTAACATAACCATGTCTCAGACGACCTTATAATACATCCTGGGACCTTCACAGCTTTAGCCACTGTCAAAATTGTGCTTTGAAACAATACAACAAATAACTTACAGAAGAGTAATAACTCTCTGTACTAAACACCTCAGTTTAAGAATAACTGCCAAATTGTTCTGTGAACTATTACACAACGTGCTTTCGAAAGTTGGATGGCCCTACATCAGCAAAAATAAAATTTAGTTTTCAGCAACCTTGAAGAACAAAACGCAATGATACTTGAATCTGGTAACACCAAGATTTGTGAATTTCTTCAGCTGGTGCAAGACTATTACTAGATATAACCAAGGAAAACCATACGACTATGCCTGTAAAACTAGTATTATCACGGTAGCAAGTACCTTCCAGTGTAAACCCAGGCACAGAACTTGATGCCAGAGAAGCAAGAGAGTAGATGCAAAATGTGTTTGCATCTTTAACTTAGAAGCGTAATTTAAACACTGAGACGGTTAACTCTTTCACAAATTTGTCTTCTATTCGAATAAAGATTAATCACAGAAGTAGGTGCTGAAAGCATACTTAAAGCATAGTTCAACATATTCTGATTAAAAATTCTCTTCCCACATTTTCCTCTGTTAGCATTCCTGTTAGCTCTTCAACCATAGTTTTTCCGCACAGCAGAGAGTCTTATTTTTTACATATAACAGTAGCAGAAAACCCGAATTCTTAACATAATATTTGGAAAAAAGATGGAAGTGGGAAAGAAAAAAGAAACATGAGTTTTATAACAACAACTAAACACACATATATTTCCTTAAAATTATGAAGGATGATGTGTGTGTAAAATACAGCCGGTATCAGCTTTCCAAAACAGACTGACCAGCTACAGTGTTTGCTTTGTTTCATTTTGCAATGGTTCATGGTGGTTGTACATGATCAGCCTTCCTGATACATGACACAGTTTTACACAATTCCATTTGATTTGCAACAAAACGGAAAAAAAAAATATGTACAAATAAATGCAGAATACCTGAATCGTGTTAGCCTGACAGATCGCCCATTGGGCTTTGCTGAGGTCCAGGTTTTCCAAAATTCATAAGCGTTAGACAAAACTCCTGCCCACACGTTAACCAATACACTTGAAATGTGAGTTAGATGATGACGAACAAAGAAGGGGATGCAGCATCAAGCCTAGTACCAGCCTTGCACAGCAATCACACACCAGGTATTCTTTTAGAGATGCTGGCTCCATCTCAAAACCATTAAGTCTCCTTGCCTGGCTCCTCCTCCTGACAGTCTTGACATTTCATAGTGAGAGACAATGTAACTTTCAACAGGATTTCTCTAGCTTTCATCCCTTTGGTATCAGGTGTTCTCAAAATAACTAACTTTTTCTGGCTTATCTCTTAATCACACCAGTATTGAAGGAGCTGTTGATACTACAGATATTAAGTAACACTGAGCAAAAAGATACATACCATTTGGAACATACAGGAAAAAATCAGTTGCTAAAGAGAAATTGATACCTTTTCTAACTTAAAATAGATAGAAAATAATGATATTTAATTCTTTCTTATGAATACAAGACTCAAGAAAACAGGAAAACTCGTATGTCACATTGGGAAGTTAAAAAAAATTATTAGAGACTTTATTTCGGTTTCAAGACACTGTTGAGAAAGAGCAGCTACATAAGTTATATTACTCGCATAAACTCTAAAATCCTTGTTTCACTTCCTAAAAGACCATGTACCTAATACTGTTCTACTTTAACAAGCCTCTCTGAGATGCCAGAAGAAGCTCCACTCTGTTCCATATTTCTAAAGGGTACTTATAAAATACCTGTCATTAGCTACTGCTGCAAAGTCATTTAGCACAACTTTTTAAATGCCCATTCTGTTTTATATTTACACTTCCCTATTCTTACATAAGTCTTTGTCTCTGGTACTTTTACACATTAACTTCTTCAGCCCCCATGAACTCATTCTTTAGAAAATAGCAGAGAAATCACGTCTCTATCTGTGCAGAAAAGCAAACAATTATGCTGTCTGCTCTGAGGCTTGTCATTTTGATGAAGAAACATGACTTAGTGCTTGTATTATTGCTATTGATTGCCAATCACAATTGGGAACTGTCTGAGTCACTCAGACAAAATTAACCTAAAAAGAGCACATTAATATTAGATTTTCTCATATAAAACTATAATTCTATAATCAAGGTTAGCATTTTTTTTTTCTGCAGTACAAACCTCTACTAAGACACTGACTATACAGATGATCTGTCCTCTTCCCCACTTGTGGCTGCGTGGACGTGCTTCAACAGGCACACCTGACCAAAGGATAGGCTTCCACAAGCCTGTATGGAACTTACACAAACCTTAGATGTCCTACAGCTTTGTCTCCTGAGAAGCCTCCTGAGGCTTCGAAGCACATTAGGGGGAGAACACTAATACAGGCCAAGAGATCAGTACCTACACAAACCCAGCACTTCTAGCTTTAGTCCTAATATGGAGATAAAGGCTGCTGAGCAAGCAGGGTAAAAAAAATGAAACAGAAGTGAAGATAACATTTATGAAAAAAAAGCAGAATGGTCTTCTGGTTTAGGAAAAAGGAAATGAAAATTCAACACATTTGTAGATGAATTCTGCACAGTCTTCACTTTATCATCATCAAAAAAAGCGTTCACCTCAAACTCTTTACTATGTATTGGCTCATTTTTCTAACATGAAAGTAAAATAATAAACTTGAACCAAGTTCATGAAGATGCGTGGGGCTCAGAACAAGGGCACGGGAAGTTAAGAACAGTGTTAATATTCAGAACTCATCTATTTCACTAGGGCAAGCTTTCAGCACAGATATGTAAAATTACAGTTTTAAAAATGTTTGTTCTTTTTCCATGTAACTGCACTTTCAGCCACCAGAAGGTAAGTAATATGGACCATTTAATAGCACATATGCTTCAACTCGTAGCATGGTTCCCAAATACCAGTCATTTGTAATGACTGGGTAAAAAGTGCCTTCTTGAAGCTGGAAGTGTGCAGAAGCGTGTAATGATCTGGGGGATTGCCCAGGGCTCTGCTTTACTCCACCTGCACCTTGCCTACCAGGACATTTTCCTACCAGTCAGCAGCTGATACCAGGTGCCCATGCACCCCTCCAGTTGGCAGGACTCACACACAGCTCCAGAAAATCCCACCCTTCTCTCAGGTTGTAGATCCCTGCTTCTTGGCAGCTTTACATGCTGTTTTCCTAGGATAGATCTTCTCTGGAGAAACCTGTCTGCCAGTTCTGTTCATCTTTAACACCAGATGACTTCCAAATGAAAACAAATTTCACCTAGGAAAGCAAAGATTATGTTCTTGGTAATAAATTTGGAAAAAATATGACCAAGAAAAAGGTAAAAATCTAAAGCTACGGATAATCTAAAATTGTGTTTCATTAAAAATAGCATTTTTAACCACCAGAGTGTGTGCTTCAAGGCAAAGCTTGGCTAAAAAGGTGAAATAAATGACTAACCTTGCAGCATCCTCCCTCTTTAATCCATCAGGGCTCAGCTCTAGAGGTAAGTTGCAAGGCCAGGGACCAAGTTTTCACCCTCTGAGTCTGCTCAGAGCAATGCCCTCTCCACTCTCCTTCTCTGCTTTGTGTTCAGGATAGGATTCCTCATCCCCTCTGTTCCCCAGCTTAATAATAACTTCCTGGTTCTTTTTATCAGATAAGAATGGAGCTTTTAGACTGTTAATAGTACAAACAGCTACGACAACTCACATTTCCAATGTCAGGGGAAAATAAACCAAAAAGCAACCAAGGTGATTTAATCATTTATTGGTCTCATCCCATCACAATTCCTAAATGTGTAGTGCTAATGACAAAGTGGACACAAGCTACTTGAAGCCCATGGGCACTGCTTAGCGTTACTAACAGTAATACTTCTGAGTAGTGATATCAGGTTTGAGCCATGGAAGCAGAAAAGTTCCATGTTCAGCCTATGGAGGAAAAAAAAATGCAATGTATACCATCATTAACCAAGTTTTAGCAGGGAACAACCTTAGGCCATACCAATGACTGTCTGCTTATCCCAGACTTTCTCTACCCATTCGTCTTCGCAGTCCAACCATAGCGAACACTACTGCCCTCACACACATGAAGGGCGATCACACATGCAATCTCACCAGCAAATTCTCATCCCACTTCCACTAATTAAACCAAATTATTTCCTCATTCTCTTTTGAAAGCTTGCCCTAAGACAGGCATTCCCCAGACTACGCTGGACTCTCAGGATTCCAAACAATAAGGGGTAAATGCTAGTTAGTGCTGTGAATTGTTCGCCTAATTCTTGACAAACTTCCTGTATTTTCTTCCCTCTGTTTCCTCTGCTGTGAAGGTTAATTATCTCTCTGATTTCTGTTGAGAAGAAGGAGAAATTCCAAGCTGAACTTCACACGAAAACAAAACTACAGACCCAGATTTTGAAAGAATGAAATCTGAGGGATTTTGAGGATCGCATTTTCTCAAAATCAGATTCCACGCTTTGAGGACTCTTTATCTAGGGCAAAAGTGCAAATATCTCTCACACATAACATGAAGATGAGGGTCCTGTTTTACAAGGGAAATCATGCATTCTTGTGAAATCTCTGCTCTAATTCCCTGACCCTCCAAGAAGTCTTGCAAAATCTGAGAGAGATATATACACATATGCATATATTTATTTATCAACAAAGGCATTAACTCTAAATGCCCATCTTTCATCACAGTCACGGATAACACAAAATGAATAAGCATGGTGTATGAAATAGGAGGGCAAGGGGCCTTCTGGGTCATTAAGTTCAGCAACTCATCATAGGTATCAAACATCATACAATTTTTTACTAAATTTATACAGTTTTACCTGAAAACTAACTGGCTTCAAGATACTACTGTTTCTTTTGAAAAACTATTTCAGCATCTCAATTCTTCTCCCGTTCTAGTGCAAGTTTATCCAAGTTCAGTTTATAACTTGTAATTCCAATGCCAACATTTCAGTTTAGTTTAAATAGCTCTTTCATTCACTGGCATTTCCAACTTTTTTTCCCCAATGTATTAACAGAGATAAATTATATTTTCTTTCATGCTTTGTTTTTTTTTCTAGGCTAAACAAGATGAATTCTTCTGGTCTCTTCTCTTAAGACAGGCTTTTCCCAATCTGATTTTCCCAATCACCATAACAATTCTACTTTTTTTTTAAAATTCCTTTTCTTTTAGTGAATTAACTGAAATTACACATACAGCACAACAGATGAGTCCCCAATATCCTTGTTGTATAATACCAATTTCAGCTGAGACCAACACTCAGACAGAACCTAAAACTGTCTTTATTTCATTCATGCCCATTAGCAGCTCACAGTAATCCTATGATCAACTAAAACAACCATTTTTCTCCTCAGTCATTTCCATCTAATGAGCCACGAGCTTCTGAAACAGAATTATCTTATCCTTACTCCTCAAGTACACGACCTTATATTTTGCACCACTAAATTTCATCCTCTTTCTGTTATGCAAGTCCTCAAGATCCTCTGGGTCTCTCTGTAGGAATTTCTTATCTTCTCCTATATTGACAATGCCTCCAGATATTTTGCCAACAGCAAATTTAATTAACCCTCTCCCACCTCCTGTACTACAATTACTAGTTAAAAAATTTGTCCAAGGATGAATTTTTATGGTATTATTATTCAGCTTTGTTTTCCTGTGTGCTATTAATATAAAAAGTTTTACTGAACTCTAAATGGATTAGAAGCACTGAATTTTCTTTCTCCAACAAATCAGCTATTTCACCAAATAATAGGTAATGGTTCATGATATCAACTATCTTCTGTAAACCCATTTTGCATTCCACCTTACTTCAATTTTCAACCTTTACTTATTCCTTTGTTAAGAATTTATTCAAAAACCTCGAGTACCACTGATGTTAGGCTAATAAACCTACAGCTTCTTGCCTTTTTAGATAGAAAAAAACAAATTTCTTTTTTTTTGCTTTTCAACACTATCACCCAACAAGACAGACACCTGACAGGAATTCTAGGGTAGAAGTTATCTCTTGCCTTCTACTTCACAATCTCCTCTCAAATTTTGCTTCTCCCTTGATTGAAGAAATTTCTGTCTACATACATCCCCATTCTCATTAGCCATCCTGCCTTCTCTGAAATTGCCTTTACTGAAAATGGGAATTCACTTCCATTTACCTGGTGGAGAGAGTAAAATATAATTTCGTCCACCATGTTTTCCCTGAACTTGCTTCTCTTCCTTTAATTTTCTGTATGCAGGCTTAAAGGACCTTTTGACATTTATCTTAGCATTTTTTCAGACTTATTTTCAAGATGTAAAGCAGGTTCTCTTTCTGGGAATTCTGATTTTGTATTTAAAATATCTAAGCTGTACCTTTGCTCCATTCCTTAAGGTTGCTTTACTTTCCTGATGATCTTGCTACAATGGTTAGGCTTCAGACTATTCTGCGCTTTTGACTAAAAGGAAGCCAAAGCATGCTTCAGCCAAAATCATTAAACATCTTTAAGAAATTACAATTTGTCCTTTTGAAATTAAGAAACTTAAGTATTTAAATCATCCATCTATTTATTTTAAACAGAATCAATACATCCATTCAAGCTTGTTTTCTAAGGCCAGCTATTCTATAATTCTTACTACATGCTAAAACCAAATCTGAAAGAGTTTCAGGGTTTTGCTCATTAAGAAATCCAGCTGCTGAAAAAAATCCATCAGCTTTTACACACAAAAGATTCTTACCATTTATAGAAATAATACCAGAATAATAATTCAATTTAATAATGCCATATTTATCAACAAACCATTTTCAACAGACTAGTGCGAAAAAATAATTCTACAAGTTTGCCTTCCAATGCTATTATTGACACAGTAAAAACTTCTTGTTTCAACTGCTCTTTTAAACCAAAAAGTTGTAAATCCTCCAGAACTGATTTCTAGTTCCATAAAAAATATTTTTACTAATCTATTTTTGGCAAGATGTGTTAAGGAAGCTTTCTGTATTCTTCCAAATTCTATGGATACGATCGTTATTTCTCTACCATTACTAAAAATAGTCAAGGAAAACATTATAAAGTGCAGAAAAAGGAAAGATGGAAAAAAAGGAGAGAGAAAGGATTACATGTGTTCCTGCTTATTTTACAGTAAGATTCAGGGAATAACACACTACGGAACACAAATACAGAAGGTATGTACAGATGGAAACTATTCAGTGTATGCAGTCATTTTATTATATTGTTTGGTTGCTGACAATGTCAGAATGAATCATATGTTTCAGCAAAGCATGTTCACAACTTCTAGAGAGAAGTCCCAGGTACCAGAAAGAACATAGCCGTATTAGTATGATACTCTGCTTGGGTTAACATAATATCCTACTTCTCTACGAGGTTAATTATGTCTAATAAAGCAATGCATGAATAATAGCCACTCTGCCTCCAGAAGTAAGCTCTTATAACTCCTTCAAAAAGAGAATAAATAGAAGGTCCCTGAAAAATAGCTTACAACCTAAGTTTTTCCTTGTTATAGTCATGTTTGAAACACCTGAAAAATGTATTCTTATTTTATCTCTTCTCTGTTATTTGCAACATACAATATGTAACTGCAAACTGTATGAGTGCAGGGGGAGAATCCATTTGCAAGGGTTCTCCCCACTCTAAGTGGCATCCGCTATTGGCTAATTCAATACATTCCATAAAATTTAACCAATGCTTTGAATTTCCAGCAGATTACTAAATTGTTATTTAAAGACAAACATTTTATTTTAGAACCAGCTGAATATAACTGTATTTACTCTACAGTCTGAAATAGGATATTTTTAAATACTTGTTCTCTGATACTGGTAGAGGAAAATTTCAGAGACAGATCAAAAGATGGAACAGAAAACATACCATTCTGCTTTCCTGATCCTGAAAATGAAACTATTTGTAATCTAACTTCTGGCAGTCTGAAACTGCTCTGAAAGTAGTCTCCAACTGACTAGAATGGGCTCATCCCCTTCCTTACCGAAGTACCGCACCAGCTCACTTCCCTCCTACTCTTAAGACTTGTTTCTATCCATCCATTCACTCCTTGTATGTCTACATATTATTAGTTCAGTTCAAAGTGTTAAGTGTTCAGTTCTTAATAATTATTATTTAAAAATTTTCAAGGTACTTGATTTTGATTTGATTTGCTTAAGCACTTTGTTATATTACTCATGTATGGTTATTAAATGTTCTTCAATCACTAAAGAAAACTGATTATCCTTTTCAATTACATATTATTTACGTTTTTGAAGAGTGCTGTCCTTTATGAAGGACTTCACACATATAAGGGAACAACTCATCACAGCAAGGTTTCTACACCTGACTGAAAAGAGATACCATTCACTGGTACACCTACAACATAACCAGCTGTCAGTACAGTAAACTCTTATAAAATTGATGCCTACACATAGTTAGGAGACCTATGATAAAGAGCTGCCTTTGAAAAACAACAGGTAGAAGTTAATTCTCAGATAGAGTTTAAAATAACACCAATGGACAAAATCTGAAATACTGTGACGACACCTCCCAGAACAGTAAATGTATCAGATTACAACAGGGATTTCAATTGAAGATAATGAAGTTCATTAACTGAAAAACATCAATAACAACCCCACTCATGTTATTTTCCAATTTCTTCCTTTTTACCAATATCTCCATCACAGTAGTATCTGGGCAATTTTCAGAAAGAAGACTTAAAAAAAATGACATTAAAGTCTAGCTATTTTTAGAGGTATTTCTCGAGATGGGTTTAAAATAAAATTTTGTAATGAGACTCTAGTGTGGCAGCAGAATGCTCTTTTTGTGCAGAGACAAAGACAATAAGTAATGTTACTAGAAGAGGTGAAAAACATGGAGCAGTAAATAAAGTCTAATACAATAAATCTGATTAGCAGTGGCAAAAAAATACCTTGCCTAGATTACTGACAGCCAGATTACTCCGTGTGCCCAAGAAGCTCTATATAAAAGAAGTTTAGACTAGCTCTGGTGTTTGAAAACATGGTTTAGAAATACCTTTACTTCATCAGTAAGGTATGATTCACTTTCACTCAAAAACTTGGACATTAAAGAGCTTTGCGTGTCTAGCTATTAAGACTGCTACCTATAAAGCAGAATCAGATGCAGTTCACAGCACAGCGAGTTACTTAACTTCTGTGAAAGCTGGACAGAATTTGAATAAATCCTTGCTCTGAAAACTGCTACGGCAACCAATGCAATACTGTAGTTATAAAACTATGAAATCAACCAGAAAAAAAAAATATTCAAATACGCAAAAAGATAGGGAAAGTATTCCTCATACCATATTAAAAAAGAGTATTTCCATTAGATGTTGCTTTCAAAGATAGCCATCTAACCCCAAGTATGAGAGATGCCTAGCACCCTACAGTGCCTGCAGAGTAAGTCCAACGTTTTCCCTGGAACTGTTAAGAATTTTTCATGTAAGAAGAACTGGGTAATAAAGCTTGGTGGAATCATTGCGCTTGCTCTATAGATTATGGATTTAGTTTAATACCACACAGACATACAGCAGCTTTGGATAGGATCAAACATGTCCATAAATTTAGCACAGACTTAGCAAGTCTAGAATACCTATAACAATGTAGTATACAAAATGCTACCAGAAAGGTTCAACACAATTTAACTATTCACAGAGAGTCAAATCTTCCATTGACAGGGACAGACATAGCAACTAAAGGTATGCTGGGCTTCACCAAAGAATGCAATGTGCGTATTCTGACAGGGCTACAAGGCTGCCCATCGGTAGACTTTACTAAGTTAGTCAAACGCACTCCGTGTCTTCCCAAAGCACAGGTACTTGAAGAAAGGGGGGGGGATCAATAGCAAAAACCCAATCTTTTATTTATGTAAGCATAGTTTTTTAATCAACTCATGTTTGTTTTTTCAGACTGCACCAAATCCACATGACAAAATATTTTTAAATTGCTCATCAAGTTGCTTGTCAAATACTGTATACCCAGAATTACCTTGAATTGTTTTGTCTCATTGATTTTTCTTTCCTTCAGATTTGCGTCTTGTGGCCAACTGAGTTTTAGGTCCTAGGAAGGACAGGGCTTTTCCTTCATCTGGGACATTTATAAGGTCCTTCTCATGTGGATTCTCCGCCACATAGTAAGTTATCAGCACATGCTGCAAGTTTTCCCTCAGGCAGATAACTTTTATGGCCTCTGTCCTCTACTCAGCCATTTAATTCCATGAAACTTACAGGAGCTTAATTGTCTTTAAAAATCTCTACCTTGCTCAAATATGGTTAACATCATTCCACTGATGGAAGAATTTCTGAGTAGACGCAAGGGCAGAGACAGAAACACACACCACAGAAAATCAGATTAAAACAGTTTTCTAGTACAATCCAAAGGAGAGTATTATACCTTGCTAACTCTTGGTATAGCAGACCTTTTGCATTCTCATCTTTCCAATGTTTAACTTTTTTCTTAGAAGGCAAATTTGTGCAGTTATGGCTTACACAAAACTATGTCTTTGATGTTAAATGGCAAGTATGTTTCTACCCTTTCACAAAAAGTGGGAAAAAACCTGGGGAACATGAAAAGAACAGACAGCAAATAAAAATATTTTTAAAATTAGAAACTTGTAAGAGTTTCTAGCATTTACATTTGTTTTTAAATGGCTGCAGTATTAATATTTATTTTTGAAAGCTAAATAGTTCCTGCTAATACCAGACCATGGGATCAAAATTTGGATTGCATAGTCTTTTCAATTGTTCTTTAGCTGCATTTCTACATCTAAATCACTGGACTACTTAAACATATATTAAGCATACATTAAAACACATGCTATGATACTGCTGAAGCCCAAGGAACCTACAAAGGAGATATTTAAACATATTCCATGCATCCCACCTGGGGTTTAGGATTTTATGTAGGTAGCTTTTTCTTGCTCTTGTGTTCATTCTTGCAAACCCACGTAACTACTCAAGACAACTAACCTTGCCTTAGCTTCTAAATCTTGGACAAACCCCTCAAAATCAGTAACTTCCATTTAGATTAGCAGGTTTCCGTGTAAGTACCTACGTGGCCCAATTTTCCGAAGCACCATGTACTCAGAAGTCTCTAGTAAAGACAGCCAAAGGACTCACCACTGCTAGGTATAAGGTCTGTTCAGAAACCTACACTTAGCTTCTAGATGTTTATCTCACAAATGCCAAAAATAGAATGATCTTTAGTCATGTTTAACTAATTTTTCGGACACATCTCACTTCTAACATGATCAGTATTATCTGCTAACATCCCAAAAGTGTGGATTTGACTGGGCAGTGCATAAAGGGAGGGGGGAAGATTTGACTGGGCAGTGCATAAAGGGGGGGGGGGAGGTGGAAATTAACTAATGAAGCCGGAAAATGAGATTTAGTTTGCTCAACCTAGAAACTTAATTCAGATTAATGAATTCAGATTCAGGGCTTAAGTTCAAACTTAGTTAGTGAAGAAATAACTGGCTTTTAAGGTCTCCAAAAATAGACCATGTCTGCCTAACTGCTGCCTAAACTCAAGCAGACAAGATCTTTACTTAGAGATACTCAAAAGCACATACTACTCTCCTCTGACTACACAGGAACTCAGGTCCTTATTTTAGGAGGACTACTGTACGAGGCACAACTGGTACTAAGGTACTTAGGGCTACGCCTGCATCAGCAAGTAACGCAGCACTACAGGAAAAGATCAAGGGCAACAATAGTCGGCGCAGAGACCCCAAAACCCACAGTGTACATAGCTCCAGGATTCTACTGCAGGCTGGCCTTAGTCTGATTCTCTGAACTGAAAGACCAACTACATATGGTTCAAAGATGTACATAAAATTCAGTCATTGCTTTGGACCTTTACACCTCCATTACAAGTTGGTGCCCATGCAGTACATACCTCCAAAAGTAATCCAGTTCACATGCACCAAAGCAACTAACTCGTGATAAGTGAGGACAGCTGGGGGCTTTGGTCCAAAACTACGCTATTGCTCTGAACCACAGTACTAATGTAGACACCAACTAAATAAATCTCACACTCTTACTATGGTTTCCACCCCTCCCTCCCCTCTTCTTCATACCTGGGTGGAAATCAGTCATCTGAGTTACTGCCAGTGCCTTTCTTCTGCATCTCACTGACTGATACTGCAAAGCTTGTTAGAAACTTAGCATCTTCAGAATATGAATAACCTCTGCCAGATGTGACTGATCTTGTCAAACAACTTCAAAAGTACATTGTGGTGGACTGACAGACTGACAGTATGACTTCTAAAGATCATTTCCCAAAGACACATCAAAAAATGGTTACTCACAACCGCTGGCTTTCCCCGTATTACTGCCCATAGGAGCTATGCTTTCATCCTAAAGGTCCTTGATACTGAAACCCTTAACAGAAACTTTAGCACACCAGATTTATACAAAGTTTCACATTTATTTGTTTCTAAAATCTTGTCACACAGTACCCAACTGTTTGAAATAGAAATGTATATGTTATCAGATAATAACAAATTGTAAAAAGTGGCCAGGGTGTCAACATTTTAAAACTGTGTAGGGAGTGTGATTTTAAAGAAACGTTTGTAAGCACATATACTACACAGATTGCAATGCTATATATCTGTATATCATTTATACTGTCCCAATTTTTTTCTGCAGTACTTTCATCCTACCAATTACAGCTTATTTCTTCAAACTTATCTTATTAGCTATAAGACCAAAAAGGTCTTGCTTAATTGAGCATTTTCCTTTTTGTGAAATATTGATTTTTTTTCTCCCACAAGTAACATATCAATAGTAGATGAATACTGGTGTTGTTCTAGCTGCTGTGAACTGCTTCTTCTTCACAAGGGTTCTCCAGTCCAGTAACTGGCAGTTAGTATTTCAGTCATTGCACCTGTAGCACATATGTATACAACCAACAGTGACAAATTCCATAAACAACTGTCATAGTTACACTAATACAGAGAACAACAAATCCTTCAAGAAAAAGGTGAAAAAGACCAAGTTACATAGTAAAGAACCTAAAAGTTTCCATACGTCAAAATGAACATTTCCAACGTAGCCTCAGTTCACTCCCTTGCTGCTCATACTTTCTGAAAGCAAGACAAGATTTACATAAATGCATATTATTATATGACACAACTAAAATGGGCAGAATGCCAGGAATTCATATAATACTTTCAGGAAAACTATTAATAAAGTTCATTTACCTGCTCCCTACTGTAGGACTGAAGAGATTAATTCATATTCTGGGAGAACAGAATGTAAGATCGGTGATGGCTAACCTGGCAAGCCCATCTTGCTATGAACACATCATCAAAGACTCTTGTGATACGAACATGGGTATTTCAGATGTCCAGGGAGGATCAAGAGTTGGACATTTTTAACAGGTTTGTGCTCAGAAATTACATATCAACTCCTCTGTCTCCTAGTTTGGCAATATGAAGTGTCCTGTCTCTGTTATCACTCACTATCCTAGCAGAACTCTGAAGCTTTCTTTTCCTATGAAAGCTGTAAATACTAACCCTGTCAGCAGGCTGAGGCCCTTGTTTCCTCCAAGTATTCCTCATGAGGACCTAAGATGGTCCTTGTTCTGCAGTAAAGTGACAAAACTGGCAACTCCGATATTGCCCCAACTGGCAACCAATTATAAGGAAATGAGGAGGCACATTCCAAAACAAAAAGTTGTCTCCTTTTGCTACTGGGAATGAAAAGCGCTGGCTCTGACAATTCCCCATCCTTTAGTTCATGAACCCATTCTTCCCTTTCAGACTAGCTTCCAATCAGTAGCTATCTCATAGTCCTGAAAATTAACCATTCCAGATGTAACAAAGAAAATAAATACAGAGATTCTAAGAAAAGAAGGAAATTTAAGGCTGGGATGTTAGCTAACATAAGCCAGAAAATTTAAAACAGAAATTGAAATTTCAGTCTAAGACAGACATTTTGGCACAGATATTGCATGATTTTCCTTTGAGTATTGTCAGTCAAGATCCTCACTCCTGGGACTACACCTTCACAGTACATTCCAAATATATACAACATGCAGAGACGCTTTGAAATTTGATGTTATTTGCATTTGGACTGACATCTTCTTGTAGTATGTTTGACACTGAGCACTTCTGTAACAAAGAACTGAACCGATTTCAACCCAAGTCTTTTCGAAAGAATAACGGGCAGTTACACATGAATGAATAAGTGAACAGTTTGCTACAGCAATGAATGCCTCTGAAAACAGCAAGTTTGCAGGCACCAGATGGAAGAAGAACATTATTGCAATTCCTGCATCCCATCGTGTAACAGCCAACAGAGCCGTTAACGCTTTCTGGTGATTTCTAAGCTTTTTAATGTGCTTTCCTTTGAAGGTGTTTTTTTGTTCCCTGTCAGTCTGCAAGCTAGGTTCAGATGTCTCAGAAAAACATTTACTGGCAAGCTTTCAAATAAGGAAAAATAAAAATATAGATGGAAATAAACAATGATGCTATTACAAAAATCACTAAATGGACACAAAGCTTACGTTATAAAATATGACCTATTACCTAAAGCACAAGTCTTTTGCTTCTTACAAGCCACAGCCTTCCTACTCCAAAGCCGTCTGTCTTTCTGCATCTTAGTTTACCACTTATCCAACAGAAATGTCTCTCTCATGATCCCAAGGAGTTCTCACACCTTATTGTTTTCTTTTTCAGACAGCAAATTTAAATCTTATTTAGCATATGACACTAGGTCTTCCTCCAGAATTCAGAGCAAAGTGGTAAAAGATGTTTGAGTTAATTCAAATTACTTATTTGCACTGCTACCACCATAGATCATCATGAGAAAGCTACCCATCAAGCAAAACACTCCTGGTTACAGACATCCATTTATGCTAAGCAGTGTATTTTCCTGTCCCCAAATACATACGAAGATTCAAACAATGTTCCCTTTGCTTAGAATGTGCTTTCAGTATCTTGCATACAGCAGAAGTGAGAGTGTCTCATTTAAATTGTCAATAAGCATGTTTCAGCACTGTCTGAACGAGTCCCTGGCAAACCAGGGCAGAAAGATTACACAACTTTAACAACTTGAATTCAAGTAAAAAATACCTGCTATTTCTTAAAGATATATTGTCTTGCTCATCCAGGAAAACACCTGTATCTCATACAAATTCACAGAACCAAATTCATTTCTGCTGTAAACTAGAATAATAATTTTGGAATTAGGGCATTTACAATCACATTTGTACCAAATTTTAACACTCTGCTTTGGTAGTATCACATTGAGTACCAGTCCAGTATGAAAAAAAGTCTTATTTTCATAGCTACATTTTTAAAGGACATATGCTAAGAACTTGGCTCCCAAAAGGTAAGAAAGCAGTGTTTCCTCATTGTATGTATGTCTATATGAGGAAAGATAAGTTATTATTGACAACAAAACATTTCTTTACTCTAGAACATATTTTCCTGCAGCAGAAGTTCCTAAATCTCAATCAACTTCAATGCTATTTAGTTATATCTAGGAAGGACTAAACGTCAAATTCATATACTAATTACACAGTATAAGTAACACCGCATTCTGACCTCAAGAAGAACGCACAAGTCCTCTTGATTGCCTGCTCAACTGAGGTCCACGCCATACAATTTAACACAGCAAAAGGGGCCATTACTTAATAACCTTTCTAAGAGAAGTAAAATAATTTTCAGAAACAAATAGAACAAGCAATCTATAAGCTTTTTAACATTGGAATTGTCTACAAAGCAGCAACATGTGGAAGCCTGGCCCTTTTGCCTGGTTCTCAGGAAACCACTGCTCACGCTAAGGCCCTAAATCTGCAGTATTCACCGCAAGCCACCATGACCTGTGTGATGCATGCAAATAATCCAAACAAACTGAAAAGATGAATCATATAATGCTGCTACAAATACAGGCACTTGGCCAAAATAAGAGTATTGCTCCAATACAGATGAGCATTGTCCCTAGAAAATTAGAGCATAATACCGTACCAGTACAATTTAATTTAAAAGAAACAAAGGAAAGCATATACGCAAGACTGTCAATATGAAGTATTTTAAGGCTCACCATAAAAAGTAAAATGCTAACAGTTGACTAGATTGTGATTTTGTTTCCTCTGTGGTAAAACAGTATTGACAAATACTATAGTGTCATGTTTCTTATTTGTGAGCTAATGTCATAAACATTTGAAAAATACAGTCTGGACAAAAAGACAATGTTCTGCCTGGAGTTAGGGCAGCACATCATCAGACTGTCCCCAGAGCAGCCAAATGCTGAAATTATGATTAGGGTGTTGCAATCTCCCTCGGGAGGGAGCAAACTAATCTACACCTGGCACAGCATATACCGCCCAATGTGCTGGTGCAGCAATGCCACCCAGAGTGCTGGGAGCAAGGACCATTCTTCCTCACTCAGTCCATCCCTAGTTGCCACCATCACTAACTTATGACATACATATGGGCATAAAACAGAAGTACACTTTAAAACCCAGGCTTCCAAAAAGCTACTCATGATTCGGGCAGCTCTCTTACGTCTCCATATCCTACACTGGCCAAACCCAAATATAATTCTGCAGCAACTAATTTCAAAATAATTTCTATTGCTCAAAAATCCCTTCCCTTTACCTTCTTAAAGCCAGATTATTCCAAACACACATGAAGAATTGTTTTTAGGAGCACAAGAATTTTACCATTAATCTTCTTTCTGTTATATTTAACATCACTGTCAGTTTCAATGTACACGCTTGGAGCATAATCCTTTTGCATATCTCCATGATTAATCAATTCTGAACAACTACCACGAATAAGTATCATGTCTCCTACTGAATCCTAAAGTGTATACTCTAAATATAAAAATGCACATAATTTAGAGATAAAGCAACCTATGATAGTAAAATTCAGAGTAACACATGTGGGTCTTTCATACATTCTAGTGAGCTTTTAACCACATACTTGTCCCCATTTATGAGTTGTACTGAGTAAAAACACTGCAGTGCACAGCCTCTTTCAACTCCTAAACAATCTAGTTTGGGAAGTTTAACTGGTAAGTGTTTGGTATCTGCTTGCTCATACCTGATGAAGAATCATTGTATCCTACTGATACGCTCCCCCAAATTCTTAATTTCCATTATCCCCATGTACAGCACTGCTTAGGAAATGCCACAATGGTACTATAACATATATATCATATACAAAATATATGTACTATAACATATATATTATATAACATATATATATTGTATATGTTATAGTACACATATATTTTATATATGATATATATGTTATAGTACATATATATCTTTTTTATATATATATGTTATAGTACAAATTCTTAATTTCCATTATCCCCATGTACAGCACTGCTTAGGAAATGCCACAATGGTACTATATTATATATATTTTTTTCATATATATATAAAAAAACATATTATATATGTTATAGTACATATATATCTTTTATATATATGTTAAATATGTTATATAAATAACATATGTTATAGTACATATATAACATATGTACTATAACATAGTACATATATAACGTATAATATATATGTTATAGTACATATATATCTTTTAATATATACATTATATATCACAATAATATAACATATATATAAGATTATATGTATTATATATATGTTACATGCAATAATAATAATATAATACATATTAAAATATATAACAGGATGCCACAGTGTAGCCCTATGTGCCACCATAAGCACTGTTGATATGCCCATCACTTCAGTAACTCCTCCACTCACGTAGCTCAATTTGAACTTTTTTTGGAGGGGAAAAAAAAGGTGGGGGGCAAACAATACATTGTAACAACAAACCACCATATTGTGTACATTTTTTTCTTAAATAGTAACACAACAAACACAAAATGTCTATTTTTATAACAGTTTTTCTTATTAAGACTACTACAGTAGTATTTTTAAACTGAAAACAGAAAAACAGATTTTAATTTCTCAAAAGCCCTTCCACTGGTAAAACTGTAGAAGCTGGCATCTCTAGATGTTTTACCTTGGTATCAAGGCAGGTCAAGTATGAGGCCATCAAAACATTTGATGCAAAAGTCACCAAGCCTTGTTAAAAAAGACATTAACCTATCAAATTCAGAGGGGAAACACACAGCCCAGGTAGGTGAGTATCTCGGTGTCAGGCCTACATATCGCTGATACTTCTGATGTACATGTAATTACACACAGTTTTAAGGTAAATTAGTCAGCATAATCTACTGGGCAAAAACAATTGCTGCTGAAGTCCACTCTTGCACAATTTTTAAAAATCATTTTTTACAATTTCATAATAAATGATTTTATTCAAAAGGCACACATAAAAAAAGACAGACTATACACTTATGAAATTAAATCACACTTTAAGATGATTTCATTACATTTTAACTTGAAGAATTAAAAAAGTTTAAAGACTTCAGTCTGGATTTTTTTTTGTCTAGATGAGCCAAAACCACCCATATAAATTCTTCAAAACAACTCTCTAGATGTCATGAAAAAATGCACTAAATGGAAACAAAGTAACAATACTTCTTTTTAATATCTATAATACCGGATCACCATGCCAAATCAGGGAGCTTATAAATAATTCTGTCAGTGGTATTACTAGTCACTCAAAGTTCAAATTCTAGGAAAGCCATCCTCACTTACCAGAGTCTCAATGCATACTCCATAGGAAACAGAGGTTTATTTATTGCAGAAGGGAAGACATGCCACTGGGATTACACCAGGCTTTCAGTCTCTAATGGAACTGTCACATGCAGTTACCAAATCTGAATTAGAGCATCTTTTTCTGTGTTTGATGTAGCATTTATTTGCTAATGTTAAGCGACAACTCTGAACACTAAGATAGCAGATGAAAAGTTGAAATCACTCTATGCTAACATGTAAACTAGAAAGAAATCACTTTTGGAGGTCACACAATGTGCTTCTTCAGCTCTCCCAAAAGCTTTATAATTAGTTTATATATTTGCTTTGATAAAATTTCTAAGGTTTGTGGATGCTTATTAAAGCATATCCTACTGGGTAAAACAGAACAGCAATCAACGAATGTATAAGACAGAGAACTAAGATCTGAGTCTCACCACCCACAATGACAGTCAAGCCAACACCATGTCATCAAAGCTGTTGAAAACTAAATGTAACTACCATTAACAAGATTTGCAAGGATACCAATGTGACACAGAAAAAAAGATCTACAGAGGTCTGTGCATGGGAGACAAACACTTCCCATGTCTCCAGAACCTTACAGGAGCAGAAGCATTTAGCCTCTTCCATGAAGACTGAGACATTCTATCAACAAAGGAGCCCAGAAGCAGGACATATCTGGGATTCAAGTGACTTCTGTCACCACAGCATTCTTCCTTTATTGAGGTTTCTCCAGCTCAAGGAAGAGGAGTAATGTCTACACCAAAGTTTCTTCCAGCCTTGATATTTCTAAACAACGTCATTCTTTTGCCAACCCTTTTCATGTAGAACACAGTTAATAAAATCCACACCAGAATATTTTCTTGTGGTTTAATAACAGCTAATTCCATTTTCAGAGTAATATATTTTTAAGCAAAATCACAAGTATCTTCACTGCATTTTGCAACACACTTTAGATCTCCCTCGAATAAGTGGTTTCTTGATTTATTTTTCACCGGTTTCCATCAACAATTTGGGTTTCCTTTCTGTGACCTGGCATTTGAAAAGGTTGCTGGTAAATATGCTAGACAATGAAGCATTAAGGAATTTGGAAAATGGGGCCAAACACTGATCTGGCTAGCACAGAATTATGGGCCACAAACATGCACTGTGACCCAATTAAGGCTGACTAGCAACATTTTGGTTAGCAGCACCAAAGGAAGAGCTCACTCCTGGGAGACCTAGTGGAATTGGAATAGAAAGCCAAGCATTATGAAAAGGGTCTGAGTAGATCTGAGACAAACTGAAATTAGAATACTGCCTTCCTATCAAAGCTACCAAAGCTTCCCACATCAGTTTTTCAAGGGAACGTATTTTGGGTTGAATACAGATGCAGCATGATCTACTTCCCTTCTCAGAGCAGCAGGGTAACTATGGAAAAGAATAAGGGTAAACTCACCTGTTTCTGAGCAACTGTACTGCTCTTAAGCTTGGATCATTCATTACAAACTGATGTTTTATGCTAGTATGCAATACTTGATTTTCTCCCTCTTTGCTAAGATCCTTTCATTATTTTCTGCAGTGAGTGCTGGATTCCATTAAATGTATTTACATTTTTCTCCTTAAGTACTGTTTGCTGGGTTTTCAATTGACATTTTTGAACCATCCAACAAATACTGTGGTTATGCAAATGTTTACACTGAGTTCATCTTATTTACTTTTGCACAAAAAAAAGGAGTTGTTCTTAATTCTAAAAATACTGGATTTGTTTAGAGAAAAAATGATTAATAATTACTAAGAATTGTAATTTTCTAGTTGTTATAAACTGAACTGCACAGCTGAACAGCAAATCGCACAGTACTATGAAGTTTAAGAAAGATGTCAGACTCATTCTCACATCCTCCATCGGGAAGATTTTCACTAACACTAATGAACATCTGCCAGCAAAGGTGGAGTACACGTAAAAGTAAATACATAACTCAATCAACATGTTTGTGAAGCTGAGTGCTCATTTTCCACAGGCAACATCAGGTATTAACAGACCTTCAACGCTCCCAACCTGCCCACTCCTTCACAAAGTAGCAATGGCTGTAGCTTCAGAAATGGTTCCACACTGACTCACTTCTTCTGCAATACCCAGAAGAGCTGAGACAAACCACACACAGAGAATTATTACTCCAATTTATTGCTTCCCTTGAGCTATTTGAGTAACAAACAAAAAGAATGCATAAAGTAAATCCAGATTTTCCTACTTTACTCTTTTAGAATATAAGCTCTTTGAGGCAGGAGGACTATCTTCATTTTGAATTTTGTACAGTATTTTTCACCTTATCAGCAATTCACATAATGTATGTAATTGTTCTGTCATTGCTTAAAATGTGTCTACATAGCACTTAACAAAAGCTGGAGCTGGACACAGCTGACGGTAAATACTAAAGTCTAGAATGAAAGGCACTGTTTCAGTGCAGTTGGCTACCTGGGCTCATAAAAAGTAAGTGAAATATGACTTTTAGAATTTGAATAGTTTCAATCATAGGAAGCAAAAAACATCCTGTACACTGTGATATACTTAGACTGGAAAAGAGAAACATAATTGAATAGGAAAAAAAAAAAACAAAACCCAAATACAGAAGGATAAGACTCCAATTTCAGTGCAAGTAGAAGGTACTGCCTCACACAGTCAAGATACCCATGCCACAGCATCCCTCAAAGCCAAGCCTAGGTTAAGTTCAAACTTATCACTTCCCACAGCTGGTTGTCATTGCACCTAGTCTCAGTGAAGAGCTTGTGATCCAACTTACAGGGATCTCATTTATAAATTCAGGTAGTATAAGGTTGTACATATATCTTTCCATATATAAAATAAGTCATACAAAAGAAGACACAATTCCATGTTCATTGATACAGATCCTGACAGATCCCTTGGCAGGATAGACTTGATTTGGATCAAGAAAGAATATACACTGAACATTGTTGTTGAATTAGCCAGAACACAGTATGGTGGTTACATAAGATTTATGCTGTCTGCGGAAAAGTATAGATGACACTCATCTGGCATAAAGTCAGGACAGCACAGAAAGACAACAACTGATTCAATAAAAATTTAACCAGAACAAAATCGCAACTTTAAGATTTTCAAATGGCACCCTGTATTTGTATCAGTTCCTTGCTTTGCATCTCATTCTATTTTTATTATATTCGAAAATACTCTAAAAGATTTGTGATCTCTTCAGCTCATATCCCAGGGACTGAACCCAATCTCACTGGTTAGAAGGTTGTTCTCCACAAACTCGGTCAAAAGTTTGTTTATGGTTAGTCACAATGTCATTAGTAGTTTCTGTTTACCAATCTGGACGTTAAAACAAACATCTCGATTAAACTAAATCCACAGAGCTCAGAGAATGGCATTCCAGAGGAACATTCTCAATCCTTTTCTAGTAAGACGGCAAATGGAAAGATAGGGTCCACATAAAACAGGATCCCCAGGCACGTGGTTAGATAAACAGCTTGACAACTCAGTTATTGCCAGGTACAAAGACAGAAGCTTTCTTAAACTGCTCTAAGTAGATATTAGCATTTAAGCATACTTGTCTCCAGATACCTTGGACTTCATAGTGTCAGTGCATCTATGTGGCCATAAACCCTTTTTTACATCTACTTTCATCTAAGCTTGCGTTAAGGGTCATTTCAATATAAAGAACAAAATCCAACTCATGATGCTTATACTGCACTCACTTAGAGCTGTGAGCCTTCTCTACTGCCTAAGACAGCTCAGGAATTAGTAAGACTGTGTCTGGAAACCGGGAGATATCAAAGGTTCACTGACATGCGAAAGGATAAGAAGGAGACAGTCTGAATTCGGCAGGCTTGTCAATGAGCTGAAGAAACTATCAATTAACTAGTATGTGCAAGGCAGAAGCCTTCATGTTCTGGAAAATGGAAAACCCGCCTCATACTAGGTAACATGCCAACTTGCTGCAGTACAGCACAGCGGTTCCCAAACCTCTTCTTCACTTCTGCTGTATCCCTGTTGGTCCTACAGAGCTGGCTGCCTCCCATGACAGCAAATTACTGACAACCAGCTGATCCTTAGCATCTCACAATACCTGCAGTACGGGAACCTCTGTGCAAGTAAGAAGTTCCAAAAGAAGCTGGAACACAGCAACCCACACCACCACCACCTCCCAAAAAGGGTGGTACTTTGGCATACTATCATGTGCAGATCCATTACATGCACTGGCTGTGACTGTCAGTTCTGACCCCCAGTATCACAAAGGTCACAGCGTTCTACTGCACAAGCATGTCACAGTCTCTACAATGTAAAGTTTCAATCAACGCTTAACCCAATGTCAGTTGCTTCAATGGTTTATCCTTAAATCCTGTTTGGCTTTTTTTTTTTTTTAGTAATTACATTACAAAATACAGTCCTCAACCAAATAAAAGCTTTACTACCAAAGTGAAATCTCAGCCTCAGTGAAGTCATCAGCAAAAATTACTACTACTTTTAATGAGCTCAGATCCATATTTGGTTGTATGAAATTAACATGACAAAATGCAGACATCTACACCCAGGTTGACCAACTAGCTTTCCTTGATCATCAGTGAAGAAAAACAGACACTTCTATACTCATCTTTTCCTAGAGAAGACACCTAAAATAGGTTGACTAATTTATAAACAAAAATGCTTTTTTACCTCCCCAGGCTGAAACAAAGATTTAAATGATGAGATCTATATTGCAGATATCTAAAATAAGCAGAAAGAAACCCACACAGAATTTTATTCTTGGTTTTCAGATGAAAACACAACTTGGGAAAAGGGAATCAAGCATACCATGTAATTCAGACTGCTCTGCAGAAAAGACCAGAACACATAGTTATTCATCACTCGTTCACCAGGAAGGCTCCAAATATTTGGATATCTGACAAAAAGATGGAAACATTAACTTTCCATATGGCCAACAAGCTGAAATAAACGTTTCAAATCATTCCATCAGGTTCCCTGGAGATTCCGTAAGATCAGCACATTTTTCATACTGTGATAACTGATAATTGATTTTCTATTTGAATAGTTATTTTGGCTATTCTATGTATTTTCTGCACTGTATCATTATACTTTAGTATCTCTTCACAGATTAAAAATGAACAGCAGAGTAACAATTTTGTTTCTTTACAGTTCAACATCCTAATTGTACTCTTTGCTACAACAGGATATACTCACTGATGTATTCAACATCACCTCTTCCTGGACATATCTTCAGTTCAATTACTTAAATAGGAGTTATAAGGATAACTTACCCATATTTCCCCCCAGCTTCAAAAATTTGTCCTCTAATTTTCCTCATAATTTTCACATTGCCTGCCAAAACTAATGTTCGACTTCTAATCTCTGAACTGGATTCCCAGGAACAGGAGAGGAAAACCTTGTGGCCTCTTATGCCCTGTCATAAACCACAGCACATTTTTTTCCTTGTCTTTTTGTTAACACTGGTTGTTCCTAACACTGGACATTGATTACTCAGACCTTGGTTTCCTAATTTTTCCTTTCTTACCATTCCTAGTTAATTATCTTACATAAAAGTATGCATCGTATCTCCTACCATGCCTCAAAGGAGAAGATCAGACTACTGACAGTCAGAAATAACTCAATAAAACACAAATAGTAGAGACACAATATAGAAAAAATCTAGATCACAACCATAATTCTGAAACCAAAATTTGTGAAATACGCAACTATCAGACAGTGGCCACAGTTTTTCCAAAATACATTTAAATTCTTGTCTAGAGCTCCTTTACATTTCAAATATATAAAAATAAAATTTATACATTTTCTACGGAAAAAATTGCTAAATATTGAAGGCATATAACTAGTGGAAAGCTTTCCACATTCTATCAAGATGACAATTTTTGCTGAACTCTATTCATCAGAACGTATTTCAATAACTTATTGAAAGAGGTTGTAGAACTCTGTAACACCATGTGATTTATGGGTCCAACATGTATTTTTACAAAAACAAAACCAATTCAAATAACAGACTGTTAGAACAGTGCATCAGGACTCTCGCATTCAACATCTGTGGAAAAGAACATGGATCTTATACATGCACTGCTGTGCTTGAGCAAATTTATCCCCTCTGCAGTCACGATTTCCATCTTTCCCTTAGTGTTAAACATATAGTTTTATTTTACGTATCCATAGCAAATTCCATTTTCCAACTTATTGGTGTACTTCTCCCATTTTCTAGATTAAATAACTTTAACAGCCTGGTTACCCTTCAGTTCAATGAAGAATATAAATTTGACAATCTCTATTAGGCAGTGAACATTTTGGAGAGGAAATTCCATTTTTTCTTATGCATAACCTCATGTCTTATAACCTACATAATTTTCTAAGACCTTTCTCTTGCTTCACTCTTCATTTTTACTGCTACTACGCAACATGAACAAAGGCTCTTTTTCAGAGAAGACCATCTAATGTTCAAGGTCTCTTTCACCCTAGACATTTCTGTGATTCAAAACATAGGAATCTTGCACAATATTTCAAGAGGTAATTATTAATATTAGTATCTTGATAAACCATAGAGTTTGGTCTGGAATCATATTTCAGTATATTAAAGATTATTTATAATTATATTTCAGTATATAAGATACTCTTTTTAGTATGTTCCAGGCTCTGAAGCCTTTTTTGTGTTGTGACACTTTTTCTATAGCTGATACTTCTTTTCAGAAGAAAGACTCAATAGCTTTTTACAAGATGTTCTTTTAAAATATACTCTGTAATGAAGACTCAATTTGTTATTTAAAAAAAAGTCACCATCGTTAAAAGCAACTTTGAATGTAAACAGTAATCTGTTCTTAAAAGTCAGGATTGAAGTATAAACACTACTGTAGTGACAATTAAGTAACAACCTCTGAAGCACTGACATTAGCCTTCATTTTAAGAAACACTAGAATTTAAATTAAAGAAAAACTGAAAACACTTCAGATACCCTTCAGGTGACTTACATACTATGCTTATAATTGGTACTTACCAAACAAATGCAAGGTAATGATTCTGAAGATTATATGGATTCCAATTCGTATTAAAGCTAGTGTATCGGTCATAGGTTTGTAAAATTATCTCTTGTTTTTGTTTTTAGTGAATTGAACAAGTTGCCTTATTGCTAAGAGAACCATGCCTGGTTTCCAGCTTACTTCTGTCATGTGAACCCTAGCCGTTCCTCATGGCACTCTGAGGGACCAAGGTGCTGCTTTAGTGCAGTCCTGTACTTGCACTGACCAGCCAAACAGAACATAAAGATCAGACTTGTACCTGCTGGTAAAAGTCATCTTCATCTAGCCAACCATCTGCTTTCACAAATTTTTTAAGAATCAAATGCTTTTTGATATCTACCCCTCTTCAACATACAGCTGAAACCTGTGAATGAACTCAAAAATCAGCAGAAATGACTACATCACAGACTAACAGACGATGATTGTTTTAAGTGCCATTTCCTTCAGAAACCAGGGCAAAGAATACTCATTTCAGACCCTGTATCAGAGTCTCTGTGGGAAAAAAAATAAAAATCAGTGTGCTGACAAAAAAAGAAAAGGAACTGTTGCAGAAAAAGGTAGCTAGAAAATACACTACATCCATCTATCCGACAGCTTATAATATATAAAATACATCGTTCTCAGTCAATTATAATCAAAGATTTCCTTTCACATTTATGGTAACGTAACAAAGGAGTGAATTTCTACTGTTTATAACTTGATTAGTCAATAATCTGGAGGTCTAATGTAGAATCAAACAAGAAAATAACTATTCTGATCAGTTCACCCTGAGTTTAACGAACGGTTTTAGTTTTCTTGAAGAAATAAGTCTATTCTCCTTCAAGAGCACCAAATATATTTGATTTCCCACCACCAGTTTCAAAAGATTGCTCAGTATTTTAAGTTAGTTCCACAGTAGAAAAGTATACACTGAGTATAAAATTCTCATACACAACTTATTTATTTGGTAAATAACACTTCAAATTAATATTAACCTTAGTTTCATTTTTTTTTAATTACTATTTACCTCTAAGATAACTAAATCTTGATGTTCAATCTTTTTCCACAAAAAAAAAAAAGTTTCCTTAATGTTAGTGAATCAATGTGCAAAGAAATATTATCCTTCCATGGTAAAAGATGCTGGAGTTTCAACTCCAGTTTCAACTCTCCATTTCCCCCCAATTTTCATCACCAACATAGCTGTACGCCTGAATGAGAACAACTGTAGGAAGAATAATTAAAAGCCACTGGTAACGTAAGATCTGAAGTCTTTCTGGAGGGACTTAATTTAATAGCATAGTATTTTAAAAAATACTGTTCATTATTTATTTTATATACACAGAAGTCTAAAATCTGTACTTACTTCAACAGGCGTAAATAACATTTGTTCTATGTTATCATTGTTTTTCTCCTCGAGGTCTGATGGGATGTTTCTATTTCTTACTTGAAAGTGTGTTTTACTAAGATAACCATCACCAAGGTCCTGTGTTCAGAAAACAAGAAAGAAAACATTTTCTGTAACTAAAAAGCTAAATGCCATCACTGTTCTAGAAAATAAACAGAGCATGGTATTTAGGCATAAGGTCCAAGTCTTTTTATAGGCATCGATGACTGCATTGTTTTTCAGCATCTTCTCACAGGTAGCTTACGCTAGTTTTTGGTGCTAAAGACCAAAATAGTAAAAATAAAATTTAATATAGCTACTAATTGAATAAGACAACTGCTACCTGGGATCAGGATGAGTGCCAGAGAACTGGGAGACAGTGCACTAAGGTCATGAAGAGATGAGCAGCTATTAACAATTTTGACCTATCAATTTCAAGCAACGCATTCATGCCAGTATAAACTTCCCAATTCTCAGTACACTGGTTTGGTTTTGCTCTGTTCCCCCTCTAACTTTCTTAAAGTCCTGGAAAAAAAACAACCCAAAAACCCACTTCAGAACTTATGTGTGAAGAGTCACAATTTGTTCCCTTCTCTTGATCACCTCTGAGGGTCAAACGTAAGAGAAAACAGACAAAGCTGTACCTTCTCCCAGTTCCCTTTTTATCATTCTGCTTCCCAGGCCACACAGTCTGCTGTTGTAAAAGGCCCTCATGCAATTTCAGAGTGGCAGAAGGTTTTAGGAGCTTTCCCCCCTTGCTGACCTAACTATCTGCACACATATACAAACATTATTTTTGTTTTAATGAGAAGTAAGAGGAGAGAAAAAGTTTCATATCAGATCACTGGAAAAACGTACAACCTGAAAGGGAGAGAGAGTATACAGAACACAAAGAACAGTAGTTGCATGTCAAGAACTTATTTCTCAAAGGAAACAAATAAATTGGGGTTTTATTAGCTGTTTCATTAGGTTTGATTTTAGACAAACACAGAAAGCATATGTGCAACATCTGATGAAAAAGGATTCTATTCAAAAATTCATTAATGTAGCATTAAATTGCTTGACAAGGCTGCAAATTTAACCATAATTTAACTCTTTGGTTAATCTGTCATTGCTGACACAGTTTACTTCATGTATTCTGACCTTTAAATCAATATGCGTTTTATTCTGACACACTAGTTCTCTCTTTTCAAGGACACTGTAGAATATATGCACCTCCAAAATCTGCTACAGGCTACTTGTTTTCTTACCATTTCACACATAAAAAATTATAATACTCCCTACATATATTTTTGTCTATGAATTTTTAAGCATGAATCATCCTATCAGCAATTACTTTGCTCATAACTTCTACTGCATGCCTTATTTTCTCACTAAATCTCATCAAGACCACAAATCCACCGAACTTGGCTGGATGTCCTGGCTGCAGAACCAACTGCATCCTGTGCAATGAAGAATCAAGCATACAGAGGACAGCAGTGACAGAAAAATTAAGCCTCACTTGGTGATACAAAAGCCACTTCACTCACTCTCAACACCCCCTGTCAAGTCTCTCCTTGTGGAGCTTCATGTGAGTGTCAGCAGGAGTAAAGCTACCTGCATGGGTATTTATTCCCCCAAGAGTAGCAAAGAAAGTACTACAGCCACCCACAGAGCTAACATGCCCCAAGGCACAAGGAGCTTTGCCAGAGAAGGGTTAGATGCAGCATTCACCTCCCTGAACCAGTTCTTCCTGTCAGCAGAAAGGACCCAAGATCATAGCACTGACTTTTCATTCTGTAGTATTTTGAGTGCCACAAAAAAATACCTATGGATAGCTGGAAACGTGGAGTTAGCAGTCTCTGCATTTGATAGCTGTATGTCAGAGGCTAGAGGAGAGGTGCCACGAAAGAGAAGCATCCCTCCTGTTGTACTCTCTCAAGTGTTATGTATTCTGTACACTTCTGCCCCATAAATCAATACTTAAGCAAGGACCTTGGTCCCATTAATGTGGAAAATCCATTTCTACTCCAGCTATCTTGTCAGTATCATAAGCAAAAGTGACCTGATATAGCCGTTGATATGATTACCTAGATTAACGCAACTAAATATTAAACAATCATAAAGCAGAAAGCAAATGGGAGGTAGCCCTCACGGCCAAGATTTAACTATGCATCCCTAATAACAGCACCTAAGTTTAGCTCCATCAGGTCCTACAGTAGAAGTGCTCTTTGCTTTTTTACAACTTTCTTCTGGGCAGAAAAAAAAAAAACAAAACCAAACCAGATTATAAAAATAACATAGTCTAGAACACTTCGCTTAATAAATACATGCTTGGGCCATGTGAGCTTAGGCCACAAGAGCCAGCTTCACAAAAACAATGAGCATTTCATCGTCTAAATTTAATCTCTACAGAAAAAATAGGACACAAGAACAGAGTTCTACAAGTCTGGTTTACTTGTGTGGTCTTATTGCTATCAATGGGTCTATTCACATGAGTATGGAATGAGGAATGGGATCCAAGTGCACTGCATCAGCAAAATTATGAGTGCCCTAAACTACCCACAAAACATATATTGGTTAGAAAGGCAAAAAGACAATATGACATCTTGTTAATGAAAAGCTTCCTTCCGAGACTACATACTATAAATGGATTGTCTCAACGGCCAGGTTTTTATCACACGCTGAAATCACAGAGTTGCCAACTTGGCCCATTAAAAAAAAAAAAAAACTCTTACAATTTTTTTTGTGTGAGAACAAAAATCTACCTCATTCTGCTATTTCCAGCAAAGCTTCTTATTTCACAGAAAGTTCAAACTTTGACCCATGTATTAAATTCCCAACAGAGGCTCAGAGCATCTTCCTTTGTTGAATAAATCCTCACAAACATAGCCTTGGACTGAAATCTAAAGTTTCAAATGGTTGCCTGTAAGAAAGGGTGCATTGTCACACTTGGCTAATATTTGCAGTCTTTTAAAAACTTCTAAACAGAATGCATCTAAGGCCAAGATCCTGCTTCTTACTGAAATTCTGTTTCATCTGTGATGAAGTGTTACAAATGCTAATGTACAATTGCTTATGTGCAAATCATGGCATATATTTACTCCGGAACTTCTTACGTTTCAAAATGGTACGACTACGATTGTTTTCCCCAAAATTCATGAAAGCATGGGAAACCATTAAAGCCATTAAATTTAAAAAAAAAAAAATTAAAGCAGTAAGTTTTCTACAGCAGAAAGAAGAAATACACAGATAATGAGTATCTCAAACAATCCATTATTGAAAACCAGTCAGAGAAGCAGGATAACATACGAAAATCTACATTGCCCACCCATCAAAAAAAGTGTGTCAAAAAGAAAGCCTAGAACATAGTGGATTTATTACTAGATGGGGAATAAGAGAAGCATTCAAAGTAGAAAAAACAAGTATTCAAAAGATTTCTGTTATTATAGAACAAATACAAATTATGTAGCCATAACTATTACGAAGCAGTGGTTAAGCAGGACATTGGCATTAAGTGGCTATCACTAGGTATTTTTAAATCAGTACATAAGAACCACAGATTTTCTTTAAGTCTTTCAGCACTGCAGAAGTTTCAGAGAACTTTGGAGAAAGCCAGCATCTATCAATATATCTTTATATACTGGCTAATTTGTGTAACTATACACATATTACCTCAACACCATCCCAAGCAAAATAACAGAAGACATCCTGTTAAAAAGAATTCAGTAAATAAGAGAAATATATACAGTAAATGTACTTATTTTTTAAGAAAAATAGATTTTGTTACGGTAACTTAAAAAGACATGTTGATAAACATAAAAGTCTTAACAATATATGCTCAGACTCCCATAAGATAACTGTTGATTCCACAAGCAGAAACAAAAAAAATTAAAATAATCCCACACAAAACAATCTGACACACAGTAAAGGATAAAAAAATGATTAATTTTTAGATCTCAAATGTAACTTAAAAAATGGGCAATCATCATAAAAGAAGTGATTCTAATGGGGTCCTGTGGGACTAGTCTTATCACCGCACTATTTAAAATTTTCATTAAAGAGCTAGAAACAACATTTAATTATTATTGGTGATGTTTGAAAGTTATGGGAAAGCAGCAAATAATGAGGATTGATCACTAATACAGACAGATTCTTCTGGTTGCTGTATGCAACTAACATGTATTTTAACACAAAATATTGAGTCACGCATCTAGAACAAAGACTATATACTATTTCAGCTTAAACAGTTAAAGTGATCCTTGGATATATAACCACAAGCACTTGCCCAGAGTAGGAAGGTTTGAATTTCATAGTGATACAACATTCATTGTCTAGTTCTGCCCACAGCTGAAAAAGAGGTTTTATATACTGGAAAGGATTCAGAGGAGATCCACAAGAATGACGTGTTTTCCGATATTTTAGTCAAATAGTCAGGGAGCTCGATGTGTTTTGCTTTTAGACTGACAAGGTTAAGGGATGAATTGATCTGAATCTAAAGCACCAAAACAGGGAGAGTTCTGATAAAAGAAGTGTTCTCATCTTAGCAGACAAGGTACAGTTACCAATGGCTGGAAGATGAAGCTAGGCAGTTAGGATTAAAAGTAACAGCTTTATTTTTTCTTTTAAATTCAATTTTTAGCATAGCAAATCATTCCGAAGGCTTGTTGAAAGCTGCAACTGTTTCCCCATCATTAGGGATTCTGAAAATTAAGGCTCCATAATGCCTTAAAAGACAATTTCTGATCAAAATTGAAATAATCTCATGTAATCCTACCCCTTTGTTACACAGACTGCACTGGGCCATCTCAGAAGTTGCTTCTGGATTCACAATCCCTGTTCAGCACATGTACTAGCTTAAAACCTCATGTAAACCATCTATGCACTATTTTGTTCTTGGACCAGCTGTGTAAAATGACATTTATTTCACATGTTTTAAACCCTCCTTAAAGGATGTTCCAGCTCATGGTGGCTGCCAATAGCTCAAAAAGGGTGAGGGTATCTAAAAATTAAAACTGTGATTATTTTACCTTGCTAGTTCTCCACTCCCAGCCATCTCCTATCTGCTGTGAATGTTTAATAAATTCCTCACAGTACTGCTTGAACCTTTTTTCTTCCAAAAAGAAGTCCTCTTCACCTGCCATGCTACAGGATATCTGCAGAGCAAACTAAATGTTAGTGTGACAGATAAAATGAACAGTAAAAACTTTCACTGATTTATAGCAATTGAATAGTAAAATAACAAAGCTCTGGGGGAAAAAACTGTTTAAGTAAAACAAAGAGTCATTTCTTTAAGTACATTAGAGAATGATAAGATACACAGAATGGCTGCAGTTGGAGGGGACATCTGAAGATTGGCTAGTCCAATCCCCCTACTCACAGCAGGGTCAGCTAGAGCAGGTTGCTCAGGATCATTTCGAGTTGTGTTTTGATTATCTCCAAGGACAGAGATGCCACAACCTCTCTAGGGTACCTGTTCCAGCGTTCAATTACCACAGCAGTAAATAATTTTTCTTCTGTTCAAATGAAAAATATTTATGTACCACTTGGTGCTCATTGCCTCTTGTGCTTTCACTGCATAGTACTAACGTCTGGCTCCACCTTATTTATTACCTCCCACCAGGCATTTATACATATTCATAAGATGCTCTCAGCCCTGCCTCATATGTCAGACACCCTTAATCATCTTTGTGGCCCTTCACTGGACTTGCTCCAGTGTGGTGTTGTTTTTCTTGTACTGGGGAGCCCAGACCTGGACACAGTACTGCAGCTTTGACATATGTTTCCTTAGGTAGTTAGCACGGTCCAACTGGCAGCCAGCAACCTGAATCCACTTGTGGGCTACTTCCACGGGCCTCACACCTTTTCCCTGGGGAAATGAATGGTTCCACAAAAGCTTAACAACTCTAGTGTTTGGTGACTCAGAGCCTACACGAGGGCCATCAGAGCCCAGCTGAATCAACTGTTCCTGCTCAGTGCAGCTCTGAATAGCCCAGCGATGTGGTTTCAGGGCGTGCTTCAAAGCAGCACCTTCCCCACCTCTCGAATGCTTCCCTCCCAGGGTCTTAAAGAGAACAGAAAAACTCTCAAAGAATCTGTCCAGTTTTACTCCCCCTTTCAAGGGGGATGTACCATAAATGCAGCTGTTTCAATGTGTTTATAGACATCAGGCATCACTGCAGCACCACGTACTCAGTAACCATTACAACTAGACTGCAAGTTTTCTTAACAAGAAATACAGAGGACACAGCACCTCCTGCAACGTTCATGATTTTTCAAGATCTGGCCCTAAATTGCAACATCATCCTGTCTGCCCATGACATCAATTATTTATCTAGCACTTGAAAATACATCATTTTTAATGGCAGTTAACCCAACGCCCTATTATTGTTTGTGAATGTCAAGCAAGAGGAAACGTGGAAAACCGACACCGTAAACGTTTCTGCAATTCCCAAATTTCCCACCCCAGATGATGAACTGCAAAACTGACCCAAGCGCACTAATGACAGCGTAGGCCTCACATATGTTTTAAGCAGAACTTTGCACTTTACAAAATTAGCAGCTGTGAAGAGATACCAGGCTACCGGCACCTCTGGAGCACACCTCCCTTACTTTCATAAACTTTCATAAAGTACAACCTTTCGTAAAGAGCAGCGAGCAGATCCGAACTAACCCCTCCCACTCGCCCACGGGCCCCGGGCAAGCCCCCGGCCAGGCCCACTCCTTCTCCTCCTCACCCCCCACGCCGAAACAGCTACCCCGGATCGGCCCTCGCCCCTTCACGTCCCCCCGCCGCCAGGGGAGGGCTGGCGGCCGGGACAGCCATGTGTGCCGGGGGAATGGCAGCGGCGGGGCCCGGCGTGAGGCGCGGTCGGCCCGTCCCGCCTGAGGCGAGGCGAGGCGAGGCGAGGCCCGGCGCAGGGAAGAAAGGGTGGGGGTCGCACACCCCGAGAAGGGCCCCAGAGGAAGGGGCTGAGGCGCAGGACGGGGAAAGCGGGAGGGAGCAGTCCCGGCGCACCGCCCCCCACATACCGTCACCCTCCTGCTCCACCTCCTCCCGCCGGCGCCGCGCATGCGCGCCCGCCGTGGGCGGGAAGGGGCAGGTGCGCGTGCGCGGCGGGAAGCGCTCGCTCCCGGCTGAGGGGGCGGAGCTGCGGCCAACGGCGGCAAAGCGGGGCCGTGTGTGGAGCGCCCGATGCCGGCCGTCCTCCCCCGGCCCCGGCCGTCCCCCCGCACCCTCCGTATGCGCTGTGTGAGGTGGGGCGTGAGGCGGGAGCGCTCTCGGAAAAGGCCTCCTGCTACCCCAAAAAAGTGGCGGCCCCCCGATAAATTCAGGTCAGGCTGGCCTGCTTCCAGAAGCCCGACCGGGCCAGTTCTTTCTGAGCGTTTCTAATTCGTTTCGCAGGCTTAATCACCCTTCTTTCTCTACAATATAAATAAATGCTGTTATTACTTTTCCCTAACGCAGATGAGGAGCGGGGAAGGTGAAATTAAAATGTCCAGGTCACCCAAGCAGCGTCTCGTAACATGGAGGGTAAGTAGAAGAGTAATCCAAAATGGTGATGCAGTTGTCTGGACAAAAGCATGAAGAAATGCAGCATCTCACCAAAACCATAATCATAGAATCATAAAATGTATTGGGTGGAAGGGACCTTTAAAGGCCATCTAGTCCAACCCCTCTGCAGTAAGCGGGGACATCTTCAGCTAGGTCAGATTCCTCAGAGCCTCATCAAGCCTGGCCTTGAATGTCTCCAGGGATGGGGCCTCCACCACCTCTCTGGGCAACCTCTGCCAGTGTCTCGCCACCCTCAGTGTAAAGAACTTCCTAATGTCTAATCTAAACCTGCCCTGCTCTAGTTTAAACCATTGCCCCTCATCCTGTTGCAAACAGCCTGAGCCATTTCAAGGAGATGCCCAATGTGGATTTCACTGTTCATTTTGTTACCCAGTCTTTATAATTGCTTTTAGGTCTGAGAATTTGGTAGATGCACACAAGCGCTTTTGCTACACAAATGTTAGAAGAATTATTTTTAAATTTATGAGTCTGTTAAACCGTACATTTTTCAGTGGTAAGGTCTTGTCTGGTGTGACTAAGCTATCCACACTGTAGTTTGTGCGGAATGCATTATATTTGGATAGACGTAAGCGGAACATGAAATGTTGGCTTTACTTATTTTGCAGTAAACTGCCATTTTAAAGAATTTTATGACTGTTGCATGAAGAATAAACAAGAGCCGTCCCATCAGCTTTGGAGACCACGCTGCTCAGCGGAGAACCTCCACATGCAAATGGTGCTTTGCTCCAGCTAGTTGTGATGGGGCGTTCTCCGACTGTGCAGTTCCTAATTTGCTTGTAATTTGCTGGGTGTGGAGAGCTCACAAGGGCCAAAGCATTTTGATAGATATATTCCTGAGGTTAACCATTTCTCTTTGTTCTTAAAATTCCATTTTCTAGATCTTGGCTGTTAGCAGCCGAGTTCTTAAATATGTACCATGATTCATATTTAAAGAAAATTTTCACTATTCTTTGTGAACAATTAAATGTTCCATCTAAGTCTGTAGTTTTCAGCATTAGGTGTACATATAAGGAAAGTTTTGTTTCATGAAGGTATTTTGGATAATGATTAATTGTGCAATGTGCTTTGAACAGATTACAGTACCTCCATAGATTACTATTTTGACTGTATATATTATTTTTGAAAGCAGTTGCATAGCTTGGCTGATGCCATTATAACTACAAGTTATGATGCTATAGTCATTATTTAATCATCAGAATTAATTATTTATATTGTTCTTCACTGTTTCTTTTAAATGTTGGGGGTTTGAAATTTAGTAAGTAAACACCATGTTGTCATCCAACCCTGAGTTTTGAAGGAGGATTTTTACATTGTGGAATATATTCTGTAAGCCATTTTTGCTAACAGAAAATGCCTGTGGTATTGAAAAAATGTCACGTAATGTGCATCGCCTTGGAAGCTACAGCTCCTGATTTCTAATTTTAGCTTTGTTACTGTCTCTCTGGATTTTCTTAGGGAAGATTCATCGGGTTTAAGACATAGCTCATTTAAAAAGTGGCTGATAGGGCCCTGATTTTGCATTGAAGTTAGCAAAGGAGTCGCCATGACTGGCAGTTTCCAGAAGACTAAGCCATAGTTTGTATATATTCAGATCCATTTACTTTATTTAAAATTGTGAGTAGACAGACCCTGTAAAAATCAAGGACATCCAGTAACTAGGATCATAACACTAGTGGTCATTTTTAAAGAGTATAGACTTTAGCCGTACTGTTGGAGTGTCGCAAACAGGCAGAATTATCTATGGACCTTAAACTGAACATATACAATATTAAGTAATTATGTATGGTTAAAAATAATAAACAGTTGGCCTGAATATCCCCTTTCAGGACTTACTGGCTTTTTCATGATGCAGAAATAACTCTTCATGGTCTAAAATGCTTAACTTTGAAAAACTGTTAATATCCATACATTGTAGCTAACAGAAATACTATATATCTCTATGTACACAAGATACTGTGCCTACTAGAGGTGTAATCCTGGCTCTGGTTTTGACAAGTTTGGGCTAATAGTTGCATTTTTCTATGTCTGTTTCCCTTTTTGTCTGTCTGCAGAGCAGATTAGATTCATGGTATATTCTTACAGCATCTGATATCAGCTTGGTCATCTCCGGTATTGCTGCCAGGGCATTTCAGTAAGTTGCAGTGAGTGCCTCGTTATCAAGGGAAATGCATTTGCTGTAGTTCTAAAATTACTTGACAAGAAGTCCTAACATGGGGGTTTCTCTCCTTTCTCTTCCTTCTTTTGCCTGTACTCTGAATAACTGCCTCAGGTTTGCATCTTGTCTCTGCCACATTAAAGCATTAATAGTCCTCTTCCTTGTATCACTACTTAGATGTTTATATACTCAAAACAGATGCATAATAGGTCATCAAACCAGTTTGTTTTATTCTAAATATATTAATATTATATATATTAATATATTATCACATATTGATAATTTTTGAGAGTAAAGTACAGTTGTTGTAGGAAGTTTGTTGGGTGGGAATTTTAGAACTAAATTAAATAAAGATCTTGGAGAGTAAACCTTCATCAGCCAGGTGGTGAACTAGATGATCTCTAAAAGATCTTTTTCATCTCTTCATCCTGTTGTTTGGTCCCAAGAAGCACAGCTTCATTCAAAACCCATTGATCAGTCAAGCCGTTCAGGCAACACCCTACTCTCCAAAGAAAAAAAGGTAACAGTACACAGCTCTCGGACTGATAGAATTAACAGGATGTACATTCAATTTCACAAATCCTCCTTAGTATGGTTTGGATCCTGAGCAATTCACAGTAATTCTAAAGCTATTTTTCCACTTTGGTTTTTGATTACTCTTCATTTCCAATGCTAAGCAATGTTGCTAAACAAAAAGAGATAATCTATTATTGCCAGTGCCTGGCAGTACCTGAGTTGCAAAGTTTTATAGTAAAAGAATATTGCCAGGTGAGCCAAGTAAGAAATAATGGTAGGCAAAAGCAAAATGCTCGTGAAAAATGTCTTGTGAGGCTATCAGACAACATGTTCAAACCCAAATATCATTTGTGCTATAACAAATAGTTTCTTCATTTGCTGTACTAATACGGTCACAGGAGCAAAGTTACCCTATCTACAGTTTAAGGCAAATTGAATATATTGACTATACAGGCAACATCTGCAACAATGAAATGCTGGATTTCATTCCAATTGAAATTAATGTTAGCAAACATTCACCATGGCTGACTGCTTAATTTAAATCTCTTCCTTGTCTGTTATTAAATTAATAGTGCTTATGGAGATTCTGCACCAATAGTAAGAATTAATAGTAAGATATTCTGCATTCTTCTGCTTCATTTGTTTAGGAGACTTAATAGTTGAAATTCCCCTGATAGGACTTGGTAGGTGGAGTGTTAGTATTTCAAAATTGTTAACAAACCTTATTTTCCAGTAATCACTGTAATATTACAGTGCTCTTATGAAGTAGACAAGTAGTGTTATTTTCCTTTTGCTGGCAGAAAAAGAGGAATTAAGTAACTCATTGAAGGCTGCAGTGACTGTTGGGCTGGCAAATGGATCTGAATTTTGTAGATGCATGGTCTGTGCCTTCAACATACTTGCTCTTGGGCCCTGTGATTGTTCTGAGAGAAAGTTCAAAAGGAAACAAACTGAGAGGTGTACAAACAGCATACATTTTTCATGAGTATTTTCATTGCACTCCAGCAGCTACCAATTAGCACTGAAGAAAGTGCTAGCATAATGCAGCAATTATTGCCACCTTCTGTTTTTGGAAATTTTTCTTACTTCTTTCTCCTTACTTTATTTAATCTAAAAGTTTAATAATTTTTCAAAATTCAGATTTTTTTTTTCATTTGTTTTGTATTCTCTTTCTGTTACTGTTATTCATGTTCCATTCTTGTTTTATTTAATCTTTTTTTGCTATTAGGCCAATATATATTGAAATCAACTTGAGACAGGCTACACATTAAATACTCAGGTCATTAATATAAAAGATAATAGCAGTTGAAGACCTCAAAATTCTTGCTCCTAAGCAGGGAAATTGGATTTGGAGGATGTTGAGAATAACGAGGAGGACTAATTGATACAGAAAGATAAATTTTTTAATTGACTTACAAGTTCATGGTCAAAACAGCATTATAATATCTGCAGACAGTGAAGCAAAGGTCATTATAACCCAGGATTATATGAAAGCACAATAAAAGAATACTGTTAGAACCTATAGTAAATATATATAATTGTAACAAATAAGCAGGTTACTGGCTGGCTGGCTGGCTAAAATCAGCAAATTAGAAATCACTTCAAAGTATGATGTGTGAAATATTTTTGTTCAGGATGCTAGCTAGATCAGAACCAGGATTCATTTTACGCATATAAGGTAAAGAAAGCCTAGTGCTAAACTACAGCATAAATTATTCCAGTTATTCATCTGGTATAGGTCTACAGGCCCACATATAAAATTAGCAGCTCATAATTAGCGCTGAAGTGAGTCAAGATGGACAGATATTGGCGCTAGGAAAACAGGATTTTATTCTTGATTCCTACAAAATATTATGAACTAAAATTATATAATGTAACATACAAAGCTGTGTTTTGAGAATGTTTTCCTCAGATGATAGATAAAAAGGTCAAGAGGGAAGCTGCCTGGATGAAAAATGACAGGCAAGAACAGACCAATTATCATCTGCCTTGTATAGAGGAAAGAGTTAGAGCTTAACTTGGTCTACTGTAAACTTTAAGAACTGTTATTTAAGGAGACTGACCAAATTGAAGAATGAGAGAAATGAAGAATGACAGAGTGTACATTTTTTTGTAAAGTAATTCAACAACAGAAACTATCCAACACTTAATTGAAAAAAAAATTAAAAAAAAAAATAAAAAAAGAAGAAGCTTGCACCCTCCACTATCATTTTTGCAGACAAAAATATAAGATGAAATTGTCCATTTAGAAGCCAAGCAAGAAGTAATACAAGTAGTAGCGGACATCACATAACATCACTGATTGTTGGTCAAAAATTGCAGATGAATTCCTATCATTACAAGGCAGACACTTTTGAACAAATGTATAGTGACAAGAATTAAAATTCCACTAAAATGCATAGAGCATTACATTAAACAAATGCTGGTTTTTAATTAATCAGGTAGAAGTCATAACACCCAGCCGTATTTACTATGATACTCAGGGCATCTCTTTCTGACTAATCTGACCAAGGTGCAGCTACTAAAGAATCATCACATGGGAAAGGGCACCAAGAGGTGATCTTATCTGTCGTGGCCAATTCCCAGCCACAGGTGTGCAGCCTTATCCAGGGAGGTGTACAGCAGGAACTCTTCTGCGCTTCATTCTTAACAAGCTCTGTTGAGGTGCAAGCCAGAACCACTCCCAGCCCTCTGCGACACAAACTGCACGATGAGTCAGGACCTCAGCCTTACCTGTATGGACACTCAGCTAAGCGAAGGAAAGCCGAGGAGGCACAAAGCCACCCTCCCTCATTTCAGGCTGTCTAGGAGACAAAATTTCCCTTAGGGCCACTCTAATTTACACTGGCTGAAACAATCCCCTCAAGGATGTTCTCCAATCCATACCAAGCCCTTCTGCTGCCTTGGAACCCCCTCTGAGCATTTACCATTCAGCCAACATCATGAGAGGTACGCCTGTTAAAAAGTACTGATGTATAGTTGAGTGCATGTTGTATCTCAGCAAGTTTGACTTCACGTACGTTATTCATGTCACAGCATTGTGTGCACACCACATCCTGCACACTAGGGATGTTATGATCTATATGTTTGATTTCAGCATTTCTGGGGGCCATCATAAGTGTCTTTCCAGGAATTAGATTGTTTCTTGGGTTTTGTTTTGCTTTGCAAAACCCTGTATTTCCCCTTATGGTCCCAAAGGGGGAAATAAATGGCTTTCAGAGACAAATGTTTTTGTAGCTCAGCGAGGTCCCGGATAGCTCAGGAGTTACTAAGGGGCTGCAGATGCCCTCAGTTTGTCCTTAAAGAGTCACACCAGCCAAAAGGGCGATTTGCTCTAACTCAGTAAAGGCTTGATGGATGATGACTGCATTTTAAACAGCAATGCGGGAAATACGGCAAGGCCTGTGACACCAAAGTAATGAAGGCTAGTGCTTAAGCTTACAGACATAATGAGGTCCTTCCCAGTCACGTTGTTACCCATGAAGTATTACTACTCACTGTTATCTTAGTAACAAATAATTTCTCTTATTAAAGATCATGAAATCCTTCTCTAACTGCATAGGTCTCAACAGAAAAGCCAGTCACATGACTCGCAGTGGAACGGTAGAACTGGAGTGTGTATTTGGCTGAGTGAAGACATGCTGGTGCTGTGAAAATAACTTCTGATGTCAGCTAGGTGAAAGCTGCGGATATGACTCTGGACTTCTGTACCCTAAAAAACGTTTGTTGGGGTATGAATGTGGACCTGTGAGACTGAAACTAGACTGACTGGCGCTGTCAGAAAGTATGCCTGTTAACACTACTGCAGTTACTGAGTGGCAGATTGGAGGTACTTCTGTAAGACATTTACAAGTTTACTTGGAGAAAATGCTATTAAGTATCTCACAAGTGCAGATGCATAGCCTGGTGATGATCTTTCTGTTTCCAGTTCAAAGCCACTTTTTAAAAAGTAAGCTCAGTGGATGGAGAAACAAAGTCTCCATACCTAAAACATGGAACTTGAAGTTAATATGCAACCAAGAAAGCAATAAATAGAACTGCAGCCAGGTGGAGTGAGAGCTGTGTTTGCTTTTTGGTGTGCCCTTTGTTTGTCTTTCCTCAAACCTCTTCTTGTGTCTGTTGCATTGGCCTGTTCCCACGCCAAGGCTGCGGGTGTCTGGTTCTCAGGATTTCCACATGCTGCAGAGTTGTGTACAGCAAGGAACGGGAGGGGTTTGCACTTGCACAGTGCTTCCATGGACACCCCCAGATCTGGTACTTGGGGAGATCCACTGTGGATAAGCTCAATGACTCTACAGTTCTCCTTCAGGCCTCTCCTCCCTGAAGCTAAGGCTTTTTAACACTTTGTTACTCTCTAGTGTTCCCAATACAACAGTTGTGGATGCCAAGGAGTGGACCAAAAGAAGGGACAAGGCTGGCTTGTTTTCCTCCTGCTGCTACCAGAGACGGACTAGTCATCTGCATGGGCCCTTGGTCTCACCAGCTAGGCTGTCTCGTAGGTTTTTTTACTTTCTGTTGCCAATTCCCTTTCACAGCTGACGAATCCACTTCCTGTATTCCTCACTCGGTATTGTTTCCCAAACACATTGACTACCATTTGTTCTTGTTTTCCGAACAGCTGGACTGTTCACTTGTTCAGCCTTCCAAACGGCAGAGCTACCTATTCTTATTTGGAACGCCCTGCCACAAAAATGAGAAAAAAAGAGTATTTACCCAGTTTGATGTAAAGCAGTGGAGAAAAGCCCTGAACTTTATTATCTTCATCAACATAAGATCACAGCCTCTAACTTAACATTTTTAGTATACCTCTTCCTCCCATTTGTGAGAAATCTAGCAAGTGAATAGCCTCAGCATGATAAGAATGTTATAATCCTTTCTAAAATTACATTCCTTTTATCATACAGCACATACTACAGATTGAGAATAAGGCTGATGACATAATCTTCTATTGTCATGAGTCCTGTTTTCCAAACTTACTACTGAAATTATAAATGTACTGAGTGTTTCAGAATGCAGGACAAAAGTGTCGTTTCAGCCAGTGATGGGGTTTTCATCAGGATATGCAAATGAGGGTTTCAGAACCCAGTGGAAGAATACCATATCCATTAATGGAGAGTGCAGAAGTCAGTCTGCTGAGTTTGTTTCTTCGTCAGTTTGGACTGACAAAGGAAATTCCTGTTGCCTGAAAAATACATCTATGTGTCACCTGCCACGATTGGAAAAATCAGAAGCCATTCTGATAAAATGATGAAGTGAGCAGCAAGCGATTGACCATTCAATTGATATTGAACTATTAGTGAAGAGATTTTTCATTACACAACAGAAAAGGCCTGCCATTTAAAATGGACAGGTTAGCACATGCTAAAATATTGTCTCTATACATGACTTCACAAAATTCTCCATTAACTAACATAAGTTAATATATGACACACGTGCTTTTTTTTAATCCTTATTTGGACAAGGCCAAAGGCTTTTTATCATTCCCTTGAATTATTATACTCCAGAAATTTACCAGACCTTCAAAATTCAAGTCAGCTGTTAAATTATTGAGATACTATCAAATCCAGTTTGTGATTGTATTTTTCCCCAGAAAAAATTGTACCTTTATTCAGACCAAGTTTAACTTGCAGCATGGCTGCATAAAATCATTGCATATATCCAGTAAGATGATACTTTGAACGATGCTGGAATACTTTCCTGTCCCTGAAACTGCTGCTGATTGCTACCAAAGAAATGAGTGCAAAAAAAGGATTTACAGGGGTCCAGTCCTCCAAAATAAGAATTCCAAAATATGTTGTCTTGCAGTCTCTGTACTATTTCTCCCCGCCCCCAGTACTCACCTTGTCATTTCTTACTTCTTGTCTACAATTCCCAAATGCACTGACCCACTTGACCAAATTTACCCTGTCATAGGAGGCTGTAATTCCACTTCCTTCACTGAAGTTATATTTACTTATCACACAGTTACACTGCGCTGGAATATCTCACGCAGGGAAGGCATAGTGGTTATCCAAACCACTTCTAGTCCTGAGCTTCAGCCATTGTCCTTTAGCCACATGCAGCATTTCTACAGGGTAACACGGTAAGAGTCAAAGTAAGTCAGGAAGGCAAGAGGATGAAGAGCAGACTGTCACTGAAATGGGAATGATTTATTTAATAATACCGTGAAATAGCATGCTTTGACTTCACCAGCTCATCAGTGTCACCTCTCCTCATCTGTACACACCACTGACAGCTTCTTAACATAACAATGAGATCCACGGGCCAAGCTCACCCCCGGTGTAACTCTGCTGAAATGGATGAAGGTATGTCAGAATTAATTTAGTCCAGCAATTACTCTCCATTATCTGGAGTAACGATGGGGCTGCACCACCTGACGAATGAAAAGCCCGGATAATGCTGGTACCGCCGTGCATGGCTCAAAGCATCAGCGCAACTGTGTTTAGGAATAGCGGAGACCCAGTGTAGCCAGCACAGGCCCAGAACTGGAGATGGAACAACTTCTGCAGAACTCCTCGGGTGTCTTCGTATGGCGCTCCAGAATGCTGCGGGTCAAGTAGACGCTGCAGAGATGGTGTGTCCTCCCCGAGCAGAGAGGAGCACAGTGCAAAGGGGCAGGAATCGGCTTCCCTCTGGCCGTATTTACCAGATCCATTCTGGCGTCAGCCAGAGAGGTCCATGCAGAATGAGAAAAGTGACTGCACCCCCATGCTCCTCCTAGCTGGAGGATGTTGTGGCTGGATCCACAAGGGCTGACATGGATTTATAGTGGGGTTTAGCTGATAGATAGCTAAAATATAGCTTATAAGTGTTTAGCATACATATAACTCTATACCAAAATGGGCCACATCTGGCACACATTGTCCACAGCTAATTGAGAGTTAACTGGGATATGATTCAAACTAAATCATGTTTAAGAGACAGATTTCTTCCTAGGAATTTTCATAAAAACAGCCAAATTCAAGAAGCAAAGCCAAAATAAGATGTAAATTTAAATTGTGGATCCCTGATGTGTGCTATATACTTATTGTATGTGATTTGTAATTTAGAGGCCAGAGAGGTAGTAATTTCCTATGTAACAATAGTGGAATGTACCCCCAAGCACCAATTCAAGCGAGGACCCACCCAGCAGAAGTGAACTGGAGCACTGCATTCTCCCAGCCCTGTTTCTTTTGTCTGGCATCCGGAAGGCTTACACAAATCCAGGTTGCTTTCTGCTTAATCCCCTTTATCCCAACACTTTGTAACTTCTTCTGCCTTCTTATCTGCTCACAGCCGAACAGCATGGCTTCATGGGTGGGTGTATTTTGTAAAAAAAAACTTTCATATATGTTTTCAATAGCACTTACGAATGTTCTTCGTCTAGTAAATGTCTTCCCTTTTATAGGAAAGTGTTTAGACACAGAAGCGGCTAAAAGCAGCGGTTAACAACCTGGGAGGTGACAGCTCTTTGCAGGTGTCCAGAAGCTGAGAAACAGCTGCTGTATCCTGTTTTGTCAACTGGAGAACTACCGGGGGCTTATGACAAGGGTGGTGTCATCCATTTTCAGCTCGCATCTGCTTCCATCTCTGCCACTGCCTCCCTCTATTACCTTTGGCAGGTTACCTGCTTCTTGCTGTCATTTTCATCTAACTGAGGAATGAGGATGAGGATGATAATGTAACAGGTGTTTTGAAGATTACCTCAATAGTACTTAAGGCCCTTTCAGTCACTTAAGTGAAAACACGGGTGTATAGAAAATCAAAGTATAATTATTATGAAAATGTACGTTATTGTTTAGAGTAAAAGGGAATCGAACGCAGGATGATGAGATAATCAGACCACTGGAACTGAAGGATTTTGAGACATGATATTAAATAAGTAAAAAGCAGAACACTTAATTGAGCTTAGGGAGGGTTTTCGTAGCAAGCAATGTTCATTTCCTTCATGATTATTTTCTTTTTTTCATATTGGTATCCAAAACAAGATGTAAGATGTTGCAGTATGAGTAGAAATAGGAAGTTTTAAAATAGTATTTTAAGGGCCCTGTTAACGACATTCACAGTCCCAGTGAATACAACATTCACAAGGTAAGCCCAGATTTAGGTCCCTACCGTTTTATTATTGGTTATATCATCAGATAAAGGTCTACCAGAGACAATACCAGTTTATTATAACTGCGAGACTTTTAAAGAATTATGTAATCAAAAAGTACCTGGAGAGTTACCATATTTGGATTCATTAGCAACTCGATCTAGTGGGAGGTGTTCCTGCCCATGGCAGGGGGGTTGGAACTACGTGATCTTCAAGGACCCTTCCAACTCTAACCATTTGGTGATTCTGCGATTAGAGAGGAAAGGTCTGAACCAACCCACCTTGCCCTCAGGTCCCCTGGCTGCTCCTAAGAAGCCAATGTTACTTCTGTAACCAATGTTCTTTTTCAGAGAACATTTAGTACTTCATGAAATGGAGTACCTACAACTCGATCCAGAAAAGGCTAAGGGGATGACATTTATAAAGCTCAGGCTGCCACAAATCAGATTTAACTATATCTGTACTGCACATGATGTAAAGTCAGACATAAATGAGATACAACACTGAGAGAGCAGAAGTTTTATTACCCTACATTTCATTTATTGAACTTTCTTTAATTTATCTGCTTGTTTGGATTACACAGTATCATGAACACTCCAGCAGCAGCCCTCTAGTTGGGATTTCTATTTATAGCATACTCCCTCCTCATTGGATGCCCCTTCACATTAGTTTCAATGAGGCAGTAATTAGGCCCTTAAAGCAGAATTAAGATATCTTTAGTAATTGAATTTAGATACAAAATTTGCCCAGTATCCTTTCAAAAGACAATATTTTTTTATAATTCTTTGGGAAAGTAAAAGAGGATACATTTATAAATATTCCTTTTCTACATTTTCTCCTGTTTTTCTTTTATGTATTTTGGGGCTAAACAGCCACCATCACCACAATGTTCAGATTTCACACATGCACATATTTAGCCATAAGGCAATTCTGAACTTTCAAAATTAAGCATACAGCTATCCCCTGTAGGATAGAAGATTTCTTTTGCATTCTAAATAATTTCTGTCATGATAGCCAGGGGAAATATTTAGCTCTATGTGATGCTTAACTAGACTCAGACTTTGTCACTAAATTGGAAAGAGATGGGTTTGATGGGTGGACTGTTAGATTGAAAAGGAACTGGCTGGACGGCTGCATCCAAATAGTTGCAGTCAATGGCTCAGCATCCAAGTGGAAACCAGTAACCAGTGGTGTCTCCCAAGGGTCCATACTAGGACCAATACTAATGAGTATCTTCCTCAATGACATAGACAGTGGGATTGAGTGCAGCCTCAGCAAGACTGCAGATGCCACCAAACTGAGTGGTGCAGTTGACTCACTTGAGGGAAGGGATGCCATCCAGAGGGATCTGGACAGGCTGGAGGAGTGGGTCCATGCAAACCTCATCAACTTCAACAAGGCCAAGAGCAGGCTCTTGTGCCTGGGTTGGGGCAATCCCCAATACCAGTACAGACTGGGGGATGCAGGGATTGAGAACAGCCCTGTGGAGGCGGACTTGGGGAACTGGTGGCTGAAAAGCTGGACATGAGCTGACAATGAGTGTGCAGCCCAGAAAGCCAGCTGTATCCTGGGCTGTATCACAAGCAACATGGCCAGCAGGTCGAGGGAGGTGATTCTGCCCCCCTGCTCTGCTCTGGTCAGACCCCACCTGGAGTATTGCATATAGCTCTGGAGTCCTCAGCCCAAGAAGGACATGGACCTGTTGGAGCAGGTCCAGAGGAGGGCCACGAAGATGATCAGAAGGCTGCAACACCTCTGCTATGAGGACAGCCTGAGAGAGTTGGGGTTGTTCAGCCTGGAGAAGAGAAGACTCCGGGGAGACCTTATTGTGGTCTTTCAACACTTAAAAGAAAGGGCTTACAAGAAAGATGGAGACAGATGTTTTACCAGGGCCTGTAGTGACAGGACAAGGTGCAATGGTTTAAATTGGCCATAAGGAAGAAATTCTATACAACGTGGGTGGTGAGACACTGGGACAGGTTGCCCAGAGAAGCTGTGGATGGTCCATCATTGGAAGTGCTCAAGGTCAGGCTGGACACACCTCTGAGCAATCGGATTTAGTCAGAGACATCCCTGTCCATGGCAGGGCATTGGACTAGGTGATCTTCAAAGGTCCCTTCCAACCCAAACCACCCTACGATTCTACAATTTCAAAGAAAAAAAAATACTCAATAACCTTAATCCTGAGTACCTTTGCTAGTGAAGCCCTTACTGCAGTTTTCAGTATTGTAGCTGATGATACTGGGAATATCAAGAGTGGCATTACAGATAAGTATTCTTTCATCACCATCTCTTGTCTGACATTAACTCAAACACCAGTTAGAACTATGTGCAGGAGTTTTCACTACATAATGTATGCAATCTACACTAACTGTGCTTATCATCAAAACCTAATTGTACGTGCTGTGGTGTGCCTGCTCAGGGTAGGGGGGAGTCGGTATGTCAGCTGCAGACGGTGGGGACGACATGGCAGAGGCTTAGAAAGGAAACCTGTGAGTATGCAGGGGGTTGAATGACAGAGCTGCATATTTCTTTCCCCTGACTGTTTGGGTTGTTTTTTCAGTGTGGAAACTTTACTCCAAAATTACCTTTTTAGTGTGTGGGAATTAGACAGATAGCAATTTTGAGAATGTCTTGAGGGAGCAAGGTGATTTGAGTGATGAGACTCATAAGCCTTGTAATTACAGTAATTATGAGACCATACCTCTACAGGTAGGAACTCATAAGTAAAAACATTAGCATGACCATTTAAGCAGCTCAATAATTCATTCCCGGGCATGTGGTTACAGTGCAACGCTTAACATAAACTTCATGACTATGCTGGCACTTGGTCCTACCCCTGAAGCATGTATCCATCTTGTAAGTATAGATCCCTTTGTGCTGTACTATTTGTATGAAGCCTTTTCAGGACAAGGCTATAGCATCCATAGCAGCTGGTTACAAGTGGTCAAACCTTACTACGTGTTTTAGTCATCATTTCCCCTGCAGCTTCATAAAGAAAGAGCCTGAAACACTGGAGTGTTCTGACTCAGGTTTTAATCAGAGAAGTGCACGTTGGAAAAAGCATATACTTCACAAAGGAAACTTTTCTGTCCTACACATGCTTTACTCTAGCCCTGACCTGCTGCCTAGCGGGATGGATGAGTAAGGGAAGTTTGGTAGTATGAGGGAATGCCTCCTTCCTAGTCATTCTGTGCTCTTTTTTGTTATTTATTTACTCAGCACTTCAGTGCCAGGTATGTCTTCTGTCACTGTGAACTAATAACGTCACAAACCGTTTGAACGGTACTGGGAGAAACTTGATAGAAAGAAGTCTCTCACCAAGTAGACATGCTGAGACAGAGAATACAAAAAACACAGGGTCATTAGATGGGATATTGTTAATATTCTTCAAAGTTTGTATCCATGAGCTATAACACTAAATGCCAGTCATAAAATGAGGTATCATACGGAAACTGCAGATGATCCTTTTGATCACAGCAGTATATAATATTTCTTGAAGGTGTGTGCAGGACAAGTCTGTACAAATCTGAGCTTGTTTAGTTTTTTATTTAGATTTATTTTGCTGAGTTTTACTCTCATTGGGGAATACCTGCATTGTTCATCATTTACATTTATGATGCAAACAAACATATTTTATCATCCAATGATTTTTCTATTTCAGTGTTACAATTTTGTTTGGAATTTGGAGCATTCTAATCATACAAAGTTACTACTCCATACTAAAATCACTTTTAATATTAATGAGTTTCAGCTACAGCTGAAATTACATATTTATTTAAAATGTGATCAATGAGGAGTTGGATTTTTGCAATCCAATTACAATATGCTTTTTAAAAACACAGTGGGCATAGGCTGAAACAAGAGAATTTCTGGCTTAGATACTGGGAAAAAAACTTTGCATCATGAGGACAGTCAGAGTTGTCTGGAGAGGTTTTCCAGTCTCCAGCCATGGAGGCCTGAGAAAAGCCCTGAGCAACCTAGTCTGATCCCATAGCTCACCCGAATTAGAATCATAGAATGGTTTGGGTTGGAAGGGACCTTAAAGATCAGCTAGTTCCAACACCCTGCCGTGGGCAGGGACACCTCCCACTAGACCAGGCTGCTCAAAGCCCCATCCAGCCTGGCCTTAAAAATTTCCACGGATGGGGCTTCCACCACCTCTCTGGGCAACCTGTTCCAGTGTCTCACCACCCTCATGGTGAAGAACTTCTTCCTAACGTCCAGTCTGAATCGTCCCATCTCTAGTTTTAATCCATTCCCTCTAGTCCTACCATTACCCGACATCCTAAAAAGTCCCTCACCAGCTTTCTTGTAGGCCCCCTTAAGATACTGGTAGGCCACTATAAGGTCTCCTCGGAGCCTTCTTTTCTCCAGACTGAACAACCCCAGCTCTCTCACTCTGTCCTCATAGCAGAGGTGCTCCAGCCCTCTGATCATCCTCGTGGCCCTTCTCTGGACACGTTCCAGCACGTCCATATCTCTCTTGTAGTAGGGGCTCCAGAATTGGACACAGTACTCCAGGTGGGGTCTCACGAGAGTGGAGTAGGGGGGGAGAATCACCTCCCTTGACCAGCTGGCCACGCTTCTCCTGATGCAGCCCAGGATACAACTGGCTTTCTGGGCTGCCAGTGCACACTGATGGCTCATGTTGAGCCTCTCGTCTACCAGCACCCCCAAGTCCTTTTCTTCAGGGCTGCTCTCAAGCCAGTCCCTGCCCAGCCTATATCGGTGCTTGGGACTGCCCTGACCCAGATGAAGGACCTTGCACTTGGTCGTATTGAATTTCATAAGGTTGGCATGGGCCCACCTCTCCAGCCTGTCGAGGTCCCTCTGGATGGCATCTCTTCCCTCCAGCGTGTCAGCCGCCTCACACAGCTTGGTGTCATCGGCAAACTTGCTGAGGGTGCGCTCAATGCCACTGTCCATGTCGCTGACAAAGATATTAAACAAGACCGCTCCCGGTACTGATCCTTGAGGAACTCCACTTGGACATGGGCCCATTGACAGCCACTCTTTGGGTGCGGCCGTCAAGCCAGTTCTTTATCCACTGAATTGTCAGTCCATCAAACCCATATTTTATCAGCTTGGAGACCAGGATGTCATGCGGGACAGTGTCAAAGGCTTTGCTCAGGTCCAGGTAAATGATGTCAGTTCCTCTCCCCTTGTCTATTGATGTGGTGACCTTCTCATAGAAGGCCACCAGGTTTGTCAGGCACGATTTGCCCTTGGTTGAAGCCGTGTTGATTGCACCCAATCACCTCTTCATTATTCTTCTGCCTCAGCAGTGCCTCCAGGAGAGTCTGCTCCATAATCTTACCAGGCACAGAGGTGAGACTGACTGGCCTATAGTTCCCTGGTTCATCCTTCTTTCCCTTTTTGCAAATGGGGATTATGTTTCCCCTTTCCAGTCAGTGGGGACCTCACCAGACTGCCATGACTCTTGGAATATAATAGAAAGCAGTTTAGCAATCTCATCCACCAATTCCTTCAGTACCTGTGGGTGTATCCCACCAGGTCCCATGGACTTGTTCACTTTCAGGTTCATCAGATGGTCACAAACCTGATCTTCACTTACGATGGGCAGTTCTGTCCAACCCCTGCCATTGTCTTCTGTGACTGCAGGAGCGTGGCTGGAGCCCTTGCCAGCGAAGACTGAGGAAAAGAAGTCATTGAGAACCTTGGCCTTCTCCATATCACTTGTCATCAGTTCTCCTGTTTCTTTTCTGAGGGGGCCCACACCTTCCCTAGTCTTCTTACCATTAATGTACCTATAGAAATTTTTGCTGTTTCCCTTGATCTCCTTGGCTAGATTTAATTCTAACTGAGCTTTAGCTTTTCTCACCAGGTCTCTTGCTGCTCGGAGAGCTTCTTTATATGCCCCCCATTCTAGCTGTCCTTTCTTCCACTCATAAAGTTTCTTTTTGTGTGACAGTGTGTCCAGAAGCTCCTTGTTCATCCAGGCAGGTCTTCTAGCATTCTTTCCTGCCTTCCTCTTTGTCAATATAGTTTGCTCCTGGACACGAAGACGGTGATCCTTGAATATTGACCAGCTGTCCTGGGCCCCCCTTCCCTCTAGAGCTTTGTCCCACAGCACTTTGGCCAGCAGATCCCTGAAGCAATCAAAGTCTGCATGCCTAAAGTCCAGGGTCGTAAGCTTGGAATACATCCTCCTAGTTGCCCTGAGGATCTTAAATTCTCTTGCTTCGTGGTCACTGCAGCCAAGGTTATTCCTGAGCCTCATGTTGGTCACCAGCCCTTCCCTGTTGGTGAGAACAAGGTCCAGCATAGCACCTTTTCTTGTTGGTTCCTCTACCATTTGGAGGAGGAAGTTGTCATCAATGCATTCCAGGAACACCCTGGATTGCTGGTGCCTTGCTGTGTTGTCTCTCCAGCAGATGTCAGGGTGGTTGAAATCCTCCCCGAGGACCAGAGCCTGTGAACACGAAGCCACTTCTATCTGCCTATGGAGGGCCTCAAGCCTACGAATTATTCCAGTTACCTGAGATGGTTGTCAGCAATCTGTATGCCAGCACTCAGAGCAATAGGTGTGTATTACACTCCTCAACAACTACCAGTACATTCGGACCCCTTAAGACTTTTGTCACAGACCTCAGTTTTACTGTACAGTTATGCAATTAACACATGAAATTCCTCATAAAAGTTGCAGTTTTCAATCAAATACAAAATCACTGCATGTCTTTCCAGAACCTGCCATATGAAGCAAAACCAGCCTCATAACCTTTGGATTATCTCTGTCTTCATATTTGTGCTGGTCTTGCATTAAAAGGTTGCAATAGCTACTTTCCAGATAAGGCAAGAATTTGCTTTTTGATATAAACATGATTTTACGTATTTTCTCCCCTCTGGCCTTTTTAGCTTCTGTGTAATAAAACAACTCCCCCTAAAACTTTGCGTCCTTTCTCACTTCCAGATATGTTTTTAAAGGAGATTTTGGTAAAATATATAAAATAAGATCCTGAATTGCACTGTTTGGAAAACAAGCTGAAAATTCTTTTTGGCTTTATTTTGGCTGAACTTTTCTCTGGAATCTTTGCTTCAATTTTGGTTGTGTTGGCCTCCTTAAGAAGCGCCCTTTAGTATTTTAGGAAGACCACTGAGGGATTAAAAATATATATACAGCTTTATTTCTTTGGGTACTTTTATGTTTATTATTTCTTTGGTTTTATAAAACTGGGATTTATCCAGGTCTTTAAGTGACCCTCCCACTAGTAAAGTGACCCTCTGAAGAGCAACATTTATACTATCAGCATTTATATGTATTGTACAAAAAAGAATATTATTACATTTCCAAAGTAAAGTACTCAAAAGTCACAAAATACAGCATTAAGCTTTAATTTGTCCGCCTTACACATTAGCATTCTGGTACAATAATTAGTGACTGAATTGTGTAAGTACTTGCCCACCTTTTTGGGGCACAGAATAGATGATGTTCTTTTAATGAGGAGCTATACATTTTTTATGCATTTCCTCATTCTCTAAAATGTTGTTGCAGGTCTTATTTACTGTACTGAATTTAAACCCTGTTTGGGAGACTGAATTATTAATTGTTTTTTGTGGTGTCTCATAAAGAAAGCATTCCACTTCCTCAGAGGAATCTTCACAGTTCCTCTGTGAGATGGGACAGTACTCCCTATAACCCTACACTGTTTTATAGGAGAGAACTACGGGGCACAGATGAAAATCAGAGATATCTGTTAATTTGGTATGCCTAGGACATAATTTTTTTTTCCGAGAACTTGCATATGCCAAGGACAGTCCCCTCTGATTTTGTTTACAACTATGAGCACTCACAACTTCCACAAATTAGGTCCCAGAGCCTCCAGTCAGGAAACTAGAAAAAGAGAAGGGCACAGACAATGATCACCTGTGATAAGTTTGGTTAAATGACTTGCTTCATGTCACACATGAATCCCATGGCAGGGACACAGTGGGATTTACCAGTGTAGCATTCAATGGTTTTAATCACTAAAGCATCCTTCCTGTGTTAGCAATATCCTGACTCAACAACCAAATACCTTCTACCTTCCAGACCAAATGAGTTAGAGGTCCTACAGAAAACATCCTCCCTTCTTACAAGCCATGGTTCATCTACAAGCAGATCCACCCTGGGCACTGACAAGGGCAGAGTGCCTGTGAAAAACATTACATGATCCCTCAACTCCAATATATAAGCATGTTTATGCATCTAAGCTGGATGTGGACACCTGGGCTAGAAAACTTCAGCCAGAAGACATGAAGTTATTACCAACTGAACACACCTGCATCAGCAAGAAATCATAGAATCACAGAATCATAGAATTGCCTAGGTTGGAAGGGACCTTTCAGATCATCTAGTCCAACCATCAACCTAACTCTGACAAAAGCCATCACAAAACCATGTCTCTAAGCACTGTGTCTACCCATCTTTTAAATACCTCCAGGGATGGTGCCTCAACCACTTCCCTGGGCAGCCTGTTCCAATGCTTAATAACCCCTTCATGTAAACATTTTTCCTAATATCCAGTCTAAACCACCCCTGGTGCAACTTGAGGCCATTTCCTCTTCTCCTACCACCTGTTACTTGGGAGAAGAGACTGACCCCCACCTCTCTACAGCCTCCTTTCAGGTAGTTGTGCAGAGCAATAAGGTCTTCCCTCAACGTCCTTATCTCCAGGCTGAACAACCCCAGCTATGTCAGCTACTCCTTATAAGACTTGTGCTCCAGACCTCTCACCAGTTTCATCACCCTTCTCTGGACATGTCAGTATCAGTCACAGAAAGTTACTATCCATAACTATAACACAGGAAGTTACTATCCATACCATACCACCTACAACAAACTTTTAGTAACACAAATATTGATAAAATAAGTGGTCTAATACTGAGGATTACCAGAACACATGGACTGAGTGTATTAGGCCTGGATTATGGGAAAATACTGAAGGGACAGAATACACGCAGCTCAGAGAGCAGAGGTTTGAAGAGACGCACACAGGCAAAGACCAGGGACGGGACACCATGGGCACACAGCAGTTCTCTCAGATGAGGGGTTTTGTAATCACGGGAAGGGTTTGGCTTGAAACCTTCTCCAGAGAAACAAAGATGATGATGTTGGGTGAATTGGAGAGACAACGACCCTGTGAACTGCAGCAGCTCCTTAGCAGTTCAAGCAAAAGACCTTCGTGATGAGACCAGGAGAAGACTGATGGTACGACCTGAGCTGATGGGTAACCTGAACCCCAGAGACAGAGGGAGCAATGCTGTTGTCACTTTGAGAGCTGTTTTGTCATCCCCAACCTCTCTGAATCACTCACTGATTATCTCCTCATGATTCCTGTCACCCACAAACATGAAGAATTTAGTCATAGGTTCTAAAACCAGAACTGTTTTCTGGTACTGTCATCGCTCATGCACAAATCCACAAGGAAAGTCAGGGCTAGTTGGGCGTGGGGGATCCTGGTTCCCTCAGCAATCCCTCTCTTACTGCTGTCCTCCTCAATGGGCACAAAAAAAACTTCCCAACATATCAAGAGGGCTTCTACTTCTAGGAAAAGGAGCCAGAAGTTCTAACTACTCCCTTTTCAAAAAAAAATCTTAAAGGAACTGATGTACTCTTTTTTTTTTTTCTCCCCTCTCTTTCTTCAGGCAAAAAGAAAAAAGTTGCCCAAACATTCTTTTTCTCCAAATTCCTCACACACCCTGTTTTAAAAAACAGCGGCACTAGCTTTGCTTTGGTTTCACTTCTTCCTCCTCAACTCCCAGAAACGAGTTTGTGATTATTGCATCCTGCTCAGCTAATTTTTTTAGAGGGAATACAACTTACAATACTCAGTACAAATGAGTAATCTGCTTCTTTAACACCAGATACAGTCTTCCATGCTCATGTTACTCCCTCCCAGTTTACAACATGCACATTTTTAGAATACTTGCATAGATCTGTGCAAGTCTGTTGATGCTATAGACATTTATTCTCCCCAGCCAAAAACACTAGTATGTAGACTTAACAGTGTAACAATAATAGTAACCATTTCTCCCCCCGAAAAGAGAAAGCATGGAAGGACACACAAAACAGTCCACACAGATTATATTAGTAACACACAATACTTAAAAATACAAGCATACTAGTCTGCAAAAGATACCTAATCATATAATAAATACATTTCCTAGTACCAAACAGATCAATCAGTTCAATTCTGTTAATAAAAAAAATTCCTTTGCTACACTAGCTAATCTCAGGAGGTGTACACCTACAAACCAAACTGATGTGCATTAATATACTTTGGAGAGGTACTTATTTTTACACCTTTGCGATGTCTAACTAATGCTACACCAAATAAACAGGATACATCTTTTTACTACGACAGAACAGTAAATTAAAGTTAAGGTTGAGTAGGGTGGCAGGCAATGACGAATGCTTGCAAGGCTATGGGGAACAGGTTAGCTCTCATGGTGCTTTTGCAGACAGTATCTGGACATTGAAAACTGTTGGTTCATTTTTGTAATGAAAACATAATATTACAATTGCTCGTTAGCTGAGCTCCCTATCCTTGTATTATCAAACTCAGTTCCTAGATGACAGATTTAGCCTTTCTCATCATCAGTCAAAACGCTTTTAATTTTGGGACATATTTAATATGCAATCTGAGAGCATCACAGCACTCCTTCAAAAAATGTACAGGTGAAAAAATGAGAGTGTTTTTCAAGTGGCATGCCACTTAGGCCTGCTGTATCACAGTGTAACTCTGGCTAAAGTTTGTGGGAGCTGCATGAGCACGCATAGGTGTATGAAAACAGTCATTTTGCACTACTCTAAAATAACCTCTTCTGGACTGCTCCAGGGGAGAGCTGCGTTTACTTCTCCTTAACTGCAGAATGGTTCCTGCTATGCTACCTTGCTGCCAGTTAGCACAGGCTGGTACTACCGCAGGAGACCCGTGCTCTTGGCACTACAGTCCTTGTTCGTATTGTGTCACACCAATCCCTTCCTCCTGCAAAGGGCAATTCTGCATCCTCTGACATCACTGCTGAGGTCACCCATTTGGACTAACACATTCTCCTTCTCCTGATCAGCTATGTGTAGACCATGATCCTTTTTTTCAGCACAGATCTCAACACCAATCTGGCCGTTCTCAGTCATACCATACATCTGAGCAACAGAGGTGCATGAAGGCTCCGAAATCGCTACACGCTTGGATCAAGATTTGGCCCCAGATGACTGATCAGAGGAATGAAACACTCCCAAAGCATCACCCTAACTCACCAGTAGCCAAGCCAGGATTCAGAACAAGATTTTCTGACAGATGCTACACATTGAAATGTTTTAAATAGTCAGAAAACTTACTTGATGGGAGTTGCACCTTGATAGTTCCAGTGTTTAAGTCCTCTCTGTCTTCTGTTAGATTTATTGTAAAAAAAAAAAAAAATTAAGATTAATACGTACTGTACCAGTAAATAAACTGCTGCCCCAATACAAGGTACTTCAAGAGATAATAACTGTAAGTTATCAAATTATTTTTTTCAGCATTTCTTCCTTCTAGGCTAAGAAATTTCTCTAACAGTTACACAACACAATGCAATTTTTTTCAGAAAAATAGTATACATTGAGTATTTATTATAATTTAACCCACTAGCAACTCTTTATCCAGGCCTCATTAATCTAGTTTTTACCACCTTCATTTTCAAACCTAAGCATTATACATGTTTTAGCTAAACATGAAATTAACACACCTTCTATGTATCATACCTTCATTAGCACTGCTGCTAAACATGTAAAAACATGACAGAAACTATAAAACAGCCGCAAATTCTAACTTCAGGCAAGGTATTCTTGGGTTAAAACTGGCATCAACACTAACATAAAATTACTCTTGCACAAAACATCATAGAGATGGTTATCAACTGCAGTGAAGAACAAAAAGCATGAAAACTTTAGAAAAACATTCATTTCATCTGCAAGGGCCATGGAACAGCTTGTTTTTCCAATTGTTTACTCTTCTCCTCTTTTATTATTTCTGTTTATTTGTACTACCGTAATATTTTTAGAAAACTGATCCTGTACCCAAGAGATCTCTGGGAGTTCTGTCACCGACTTCAGTGGAAGCAGTTATAGGGTCCTGCAAAGATGCCTCATGTTCATGAACTTTGATTATTACTATTCTGTTCAGATATCGTACTGCCCCCCTTCATTAATGGTAAACATTGCATTTGGATTAAAAATACACACACAATGCACTTACAGTGACAGGGCAGTTAAAATAAAAGTATTTTTGTGTAAAATATGGAACAGATTATAGCTCAGATTAGAGTCAGAATAAACCTTCAGCTAATTGCAGAGGTTTTGGACACTACCTCATTACCACCACATAACACGCAAGGAAAATAAGTTGTATCTACTATTTTGAGGACTCCCTGAAAACATTAGTCGATTATTTACAATGCCGTCAATTCTGGTGTTTTTCCTCAGCTACGGCTGAGTTAGGATGTTAGGATTTAGCCTTCACTGAATATACAGGGGTTGCACTCTAAAGAAGTTAAACCATTTTCTCCCAGTTACTTTCCTTTCATCTGTGTATGAAATCATTACACCAGCTAACAGTGGACTGTGACTGTAGTGCACAAACTCTTTCTGCTTACCGTAGCTGCACCTACTGCCCCACCATATTTCTCTTGTGCAGAACAATGCTGCACCAGATTTATCTTTACTCTCATGCAATACATTCTCTGCACCTGCCTTATTATTAAATATGCATAAACCAAACCCTGCAGGACATGGTAAACACCTGGGTGTTTGTTGTAAGAAGAGTTAAAAAGTTACGGAATGAGAATACTAAACACCGAATTGAGTATCAAAATATTCCAATAACTCCAGAGGCTATTTCACCATTTAATCAGTGTTTTTAACAGAAATACTAAACAAATGAAAAACTAAAAGGTGTGCACTTAAATGCTAACTATTGACAGGAACGAGAAAATCATGATTACAGTGTTCTGGTCAAAGTTGTGTGAATTTCCTCTCAACTGGAGCTGATGACCAGCTTCTGTTAACACTGTTATAGATAGAGATATTTTGTAAACACAGTTTGTTAGAGTGATGTTAGGCTGCAATGGGAGTAAACAAACTAAGAGTACAGAAGACAAACTATCACACTGAGGTTACCTTTTATTCCCCAGACTTTTATTTTTCCTGTTTACCTCAAGTTGGACTAAATTTACCAAAATTTGTCATGGGATCTCTGTGACTAATGACAAGAAAATCTGAATGTTTGCTAGTTCAGTGTCCTCTGTGCAGGCACAAGTTATGCCTACTTATGTGCCCTGCAAACAAAATGGTGGCAAGTGGGTGGAGTCAGAGAACAGGCATTCATTTTCCATTTTCAGAGAAATTTGCATGGGCAGGCTCTAATATGCCTCAGCAAATTCAGACAAACGCATGGGTCGTCTTAACAATCACTGACATTATATACTATATAAGCATGCAGGAAACCACTAAATTGTTTAGTCATTCATTTTCAGTTACAAAAATGCTTCTATAGGTACAGATTAGAGAAGGAATCCCTTAAAAGTCTCAGAAGGAAATTTCTCACAATGATGAATGTGTGCCTTGAGACCTCATTCCGAAACAGCTTTGATAAACAGCTTGATCGAATAATTTGCGTCTCTCCAAGAAGATTTAAAAAGTCAAACATACAAAAGTCACTATTTATCTGCAATGCTAAAGCCTTATATTATCCACAGATTTCTTAATGGCAGACCCACTGCAGTCAGCTGAGGCAGGAGACTTAGGAGAGCCCAGGGCCCAATCCATCAAGGTGCCAACCACCTCATCCCCAAAGAGCACCGCTGCTTCCAGCAGAAGTCAAAAGGACTGAAAATACCAGCTTTGCCAGAGGCCTGAACAGCTCACAGGGTCAGATATTTAAATAGACCAGTAGTCCCATTAAGGTAACATAAAATGAAATACATCTGAAGCATGACACAGAATGATCCCTTAGTTGAGGTTCGTGTGGGTATCTAGTTCCAATGGGAAGGTACCTATGAAGATCCCAAAGACAAATGATTTCCTTATTAGTTCTGTGATCCGAGGGTTGCATCCATGTGATGTTCTTTTAAAACAGGCCTTAAAATAAAACTTTTTTGAATGAAAATCACATAATAACAACCTGTAATTAACATGTGACTTTAAAACGTGATAAAAACTTCCAAGAAAATATTCAGTTAACAATACATCTCCAACATCCTCAGCACCCAGCCCCCACACCTTCTGTACTTAGATGTCCTTTGGCCCTACACTGAATAAGGCATCTGATACCAACATTTGCAAATTAATTTATTCTTTAACTTACAAGTAATTGAATCCAAATGAGTGCAGTGCTCAGAGTTTTTGCGTAGGCTAATACCTTTCACTTAAAGACTGGGCAATTAATGTTGGAGAAAAATGCAATTAACAAGGTAAAAGTATCACAAAAATACGAAACTCTGCATATTTCAAATGTGTAGAGCCATACACTCATTCATTATTTTCCTGCAATTTTTGAAGCTTTTAAACACTAGGCAGTTTTCACTGCTGGTATAGTTTATTATGGTTAGACATAAGGACTGGTGAAAGTGACTTGTCTGCATATCTGGAAATTTGTCCTGAAACACTGTTGCTTGTGTCTCATCTGTGCCCCACAGCTGGCAGAGCCAGAAGCATATACTGGGCAAATTATTGTGGGAATTCCAGCTCCTTTTCCCCAGAACATGCCCATACTAACTAGAAAGACTCAAAAAAACCCCAAATAAACAAAAAAAAAAAAAAAAAAAACCAAACCAAAACAAAAACAGATGGAAAAATAGGTCAGCATGATCTTCCTAGGCACTAAGACAGTATTTTCCAGAAACTTTGTAAGAGAACGGTATGATTTTTCGTAAAGAGCAGTGAGAGCATCTCTGCTTTTTGCTCAGGCAGCTCCAGACATTCCAAAATACATCACTGATCTTTCCTTTGTACAATCACAATTTTTATTAAAAAACCCCCAAAACACAGCTATTCACCAGCTCTAATCAAATTAAGTCTAGAGGCACTTAAAATGTATCTCTCATCACCCCAAAATAAGGAGATAGAATTGAGGAGTCAGAGACAAGTATCCCCCCTCAACTGAATGGGAAAATTATTCTGTGCTAGTTTAAGATAAATATCTCTCAATCAATCTATAAAATATCTGTTCGGGGGTTTTTTTATGGTTGGCATAGAATATGTAACTACTATTTCATTCAAAAAGTCAATGACGATGAATGGTCTATAGCACAGCAAGTAAAGCTGATTGTCTTGCTCGGTCCCTCATGAACTGGTTACCCTTGGCCAGCCCTCACAATACTCCTCCTCATACCTTCTTCCCCAATGCACAAGCACCCACAGGCACATTCATTTCAATATTCATCTTCTCCTCCTAGTTCCTTTCCCCTTATTAGGGATGCTGGGGAGGACCGAAACGCTGCTGCGTCCTTCTAAGATACCACAAGATCGCTGTGGACATATGCTCAGTTGAGGCTGCATAAGCAGTATGTCCGGGGCACTGCAAGCAGCGGCGTTCCTACACATATAGTACTGCGATTCCCCCCCTTCAGGGCTGTGTCCTGCCAAAGCAAGTGGGACTGCTCACTTGGCGAAGGCTAAACATGCCCTTTGAGCACGTCCTTAGCATGAGCCGCACTGGTGGTCGGCACTTTGCAGGCCAAAGCTTTCCAGCTTTTAGGCTTTTTCAATACAGACGAGGGCAGTGGTGCAGGCATGCTTGCTTGCCTTCTGCTCATTGACAACCCCATGCTGTAAAACATAAAGTAAATGACAGGGAAAAAGAGCCATCGCCAGTAGTTTCAAGTGTTACCGCTTTGCCTGCTCTCCTTCCTCCCTTTAGTCGTGACCCTTAGGTGTGCTAGGTTATGGCGGTGCTAAAGGGGCACATTATTTTTAAGAGATCAGTGCTGCAAAGCACTGCTTGTGTGGAATGTGCATTTTGAGCCCTGCAAAGAGTTAATCCTCCTTTCAGGAAGCCTTCAGAGGACTCAAGAGGGCACAACGCCAACAGAAAACCACCCCCCAGAAACCTCCAAACCCTTAAGATTTATGTAGCAGCAACTTCAGGCAACCTCGGCCCAACGCGAGCGGAAGGCATCGACTGAAGCCTTCGGCCTGCTTGACAACACAGGTGTGGGCATACCTGCTGCTGCACCACGTGTGTACGCGCGTGTTCACACACTCGGCGTTCCCCGGTTCTGCTCAGTTTCCACAGGCGAGGACGGACATTTTTTGGCGTCTCTCTTTGTTCGAAGGACAGCCGCCGCAGGAGCGGACACCTCCCTCCGAACACCGGCCCCGACCCTGCTAGGCTGCCCTCTCCCGAGTCACACAGCCACAAGCACCGTCACTTAAAAAATTAAGTAACAGTGCTTAAAAAATTGAAACGAAGCTAAAGAACGAACGAAAAACTCATGGACAAAGCCTGACTGCCTACCACCACCCCCGCCGGGCCGCTGAGCTGAGGAGGGCACACGTCTCTCCTCAGAGATCACAACGCCCCCACAGCCCACCGCCTCACGCAGGACACCCCACCCCACGGAACACCCCCCCCCACATACACACACACACACTGTCGTGACACCCCCCCACACCCCCACACCCTTTGGCTGAGGGGCGAGATGGCGGCGGGCCCCTTCCCCGCCGGCGGGCGGGAGCGGGCGGCCGCGGGTGACAAACTTGGTGCGGCAGCCGGCCTGTGTCAGCACAACTTCCAGCCGGGAGAAGGAGGAGGAGGAGAAGGAGGAGGAGGAGAAGGAGGCAGCGCCGCGCGGGGCCGGCGGGAGGCGGCCGGGGGGACGGAACAGCAAATGCTATTCAGCCCGAGCAGTTTCAAGCCGCCCATGCTGGGGAATTACTGTAGTCGAGCTAGGGCTCTGAGCGCCGGCTCTGTGTGTGTGTGTGTGTGTGTGTGTGTGTGTGCGCGCGCGTGTGGTGTGTGGGGTGTATCTGTGTGTGTGTGTGTGTGTGTTGTGTGTGTGTGTGTGTGCGCGCGCGCGCGTGAGTGTGTGTCCCCGCGCCTGTGCCCGCGCGCGGCGGGTGGCTGCCGCGCGCCCGCCTGAGGAGAGGGGCGGCGGGAAGAGGGGGGCACCGGGAGAGAGGGGCACCCAGTTTTCACCCCAAAAAAACTCCCTTTTTGTAACACACACACACCCCACACCGCACACACACACCCCCCCACCCCACCCCCGGTAGGACTCTCCGAATTTAAAACACAAAAAAAAAAAAAAAGCCCACAAACGTGTTCTCGGGCAGACTGACAGCCGGGGTCAAGAAACAGCTGCTGGAGTTAATGTTTCTTCCTCCCACTCCGTCTGATGGCGGTGCCCTGCCAAGGCGAAGTGGGGAGCGGGAGCGCGGCTCCGGCCCGCCCGGGCTTGGAGGGGGGCGGGCGGCGGCAGAGCGGCACACGCCGGGCAGCGGGCCGGGGGTCGGGCGGGGGGAGGTCGCAGGGGGCAGGGGTGGGGTGGGGGATCTCCCCTCTGTGGGGTTTTACTTAATTATTTCCCCCTCCCGCAGGAACCCGGCAGGCGCTGCGTCTGCTGGCGAGGGCTGATTCACGCTGCAGAGCGCTGCCCGCAGAGGGCTGCCGGGCACCCAGCCCGCCATCACTCCGCCCCGACGACAAGTTTTGGGGGGCGGACGGTGCCCCCCTCCGCGGGCTGAGCCCCGCGCTCCGTCCCCCCTCACGGGCCGGCGCGGGGCCACCGAGGCGTCTCAGCCCCGGCCCCGGCCCCCGTCCTGCCCGGGGACACGGAGCCAGGCACCGGGCTCCTGCCGCCGGGCGGTGGGTGAGGTCTGTGTGACCCCGGCGGAGCTGGGGGTGGTTGGCCGTAGATTTTGAAACCACAGCATTTTGGGTGACGAAGCCAACCGCATCCTGAGCTGCATCCCCAGCAGCGTGGCGAGCTGAGCAAGGGAGGGGATTCTGCACCTCTGCTCTGCTCTGATGAGATCCCAGCGGCAGCGCTGTGTCCAGCTCTGGGGCCGCCAACATCAGGACATGGACCTGTTGGAGCGAGTCCAGAGGAGGCCACAAAGATGATCTGGGGGCTGGAGCACCTCTGCTGTGAGGACAGGCTGAGAGAGCTGGGGGTGTTCAGCCTGGGGAAGAGAAGGCTCCGGGGAGACCTTGTAGTGGCCTTCCAGTACCTAAAGGGTCTGCAGGAAAGGTGGGGAGGGACTCTTTTTCAGGAGTGTAGCAATAGGATGAGGGGTAACAGTTTTAAACTGAAACAGAAGAGTTTTAGGTTAGATATTAGGAGGAAATTCTTCACTCTAAGGATGGTGAGACACTGGCCCAGGTTGCCCAGAGAAGCTGTGGACGCCCCATCCCTGGTGCATCAAGGCCAGGCCGGATGGGGCTTTGAGCAACCTGTTCTAGTGGGAGGTGTCCCTGCCCATGGCAGGGGGTTGGAACTACGCGATCTTTAAGGTCCTTTCCAACTCTAACCATTCTATGATTCTATAATGCATACTTGGAGGCCCATTTTGAAGTTTAAAAATGTCCCATATCTAACAATTCCCAGTGACTCAGCTGCTCAGCACCTTTTGAGGACCAGGCTCCTAAGCACAGATGGGATGAAAGGACCTGATTTGAGCACCCATTTTTAAGGGAGTTAGGCAGTGTTTCATGTCCGGAGCAGTAATGTTGTGTTACTCTTGTTTTCCCCACTAAAGACGTGAGGCTGCCCCTCTGCTCACGTTCTATGCATGTCAGATCAGCCCCGCTATCTGCAGAGTTACGGTTGCCGTTAACTGCAGTATCCTGATAGTTCATCACTGCATCAGCCACCACTTAATGTCATGACACGTTTTACCGTGTTGTGACACAGCTACATCTCATCATGTGAAGATGTTGCGTTCACTGTTAGGGTTTTGCATCTTTGGAATATTTATGCATTCACCATTGCCACAGAGATGCCTATTCATAAATAAAATAAATGCAGCATGAGTACTATTGACATCCTGCAAACATGGCTTGCGAGAGACTCATTAAAATCAGAGCTGTCCAGTAAGCCCTGCTGCCTCCTGGCAAGCTGGCCTATTTCATTTCTTCCTTAATTCCCTGTCCAGGATGGTTCACTATTCCAGCCTATCGCTTTATATCATTCTGTGAACTCCACTCTGCTGCTTTTTCCAGACTGGTCCACTTTGCTCTTTCAGCTGTATTCTCCACACAGATCTTTGCCCAACTCCACTACTTGCTGCTAATTAATGCCTGATTCTTTTGCTATCTAAAAAAGATAGCACTTTGATTAGACACACACACACACACGCACACACATATACCAACATTAACTCTTCTCTTTCTGAAGAATGAGAGACATGAAATCCCGATGCTGAAATATCAGTTTGAAATTCCCATTGAGTTCAGTGAGATCACGATTTCACATGTGGTACCCAGAGCTATGTACCTTCAACATTCGCTCATCAAACAGATGGGTGGCCACTACTCTAATTCAGCCTTCCTATGTCAGACTCCCCCAATGCCCTAATTCAGATTCACCCGTTTTACCCTAATTCAGCCTTCCTGTTTAATGCTGCAATTCTACTGAAAAGCCTATACATGTCTCGTTTGTTCTAACCAAGGGCGTTTCTGAGCCAAGTCATTGCCACTGCAACCTATGCAAAACTGAATTATATTTATTTCTTTTATCAAGTTTTTCTACAACCTCAGAAGAATTAACATGTTTGGTCTTGCTATTTAGAGACTTACTTCAATCCCTCACGTTGCAGTTCATGAGAATTGGCTCCTTGGCTTTTTCAGACATCGTTTTTTGTGCAAGTAGCTTCCATGTGTGAGCTGCTTTATGTCCGCATTTTTCTCACGCACAAATAACGTGGAACTTGGAAGAATATCTGGAGTTCAGTAAAGGAAGCATTTGATCCAGAAGCTCCAAGAAGCTTTCCAAGACCTCCAAGGATCCTGAAGGTCATGAGATGAAATCATCCACTTCTAAGTCTTAGTGCCACAGCACGGCGATCTAGCACATCAAAAACCTGAGTTTGGGAATTGGAAGTTGGAAAGAAACAGTGTTTTCAGTCTCAGGCTGGGGAGATACAGGCTATGACACGTAATGTTTCAGTCTTACATTTGGAGGAGGTCTTTGCAGTAGCTTTTTGATAATGCTGGAAGAAGCCAGATGCCCTACAGGAGCCTGCAGATCAGTCTGTGAGCAAGCACCTCCATTTGCAGAGTAAGCAGGGTATATTTGTGAGGAACTGGTGGACTGCATGTAGGCAGTCCTAATGCCTGAAGCCAAAAAATTCTTCATGTTACACCTTCACATAATAGCATAGCGCAACTGAAAAGTTATGGGTGAGCATAGGACCCCTTTTGAGTCTTTATTTTAGGGGTTTTCTGAGCCTGTAAGAGTTATTCATAACTAAAAATCAAGCATTTTAAGATACTGTTTCCAAAAGATATATGATTTTGTTGATGCACCAGCAGTAGCCAGGCAGCATTTTGGACAGTTACATCTGCATAAAGATCGCTCTGTCCTTATGTGCTATGCCAATGCTGATTTCATGGTTTGCCGCAGAAAAAAGATCAAGAGCTTCTGTTCCCACTGTTTGATACGTAAGGACAGTGGCAGAGTCACTGAAAATGAAAGTTTACAAATTCACTACCAATGAAAGAAAACATTTTATCAAACCACATGATTTTAGATGAGGGAACGCATTGCCACAATAGATAACTGAGGTCAAGTAGTTTCCAGGCTACAAAAGAAAGCAATGTTTTTTATGAGTAGCAAGAACATTGAAAACCGTAATAGATAAACTACAACAAACATGTACAGAAGGAGATATAAAACCTCAGGTTCCAGATCATCACTCAATCTGAGAATAAACAAGTAAGATAAAGTCAGATACTAGGCAGATTACTACACGTCTTTACTGACGGCTCCTTGAACTTTTATTTGAAACATCCGATTCTAGCGACTACTGAAAGATTAAAGAACTGAAGAGAATAGGAGATCTAATCCCTAAATGATACACCTATGTTTGTTTTGAACTAAGAAGAAATTGCAAATTAATGAGTTGTTTCAAACTGTGTGGTCACTTTCATCTGCTGGAAAATACCTACTGTGGAGACACACTCTTTCAATTACATTTGTTGGTGCACGTGACTTGGGTTTCTCAAGCTGAGAGACTAGTACTAACCCACTTTACATCCACCAAAACATTTATTCACATAGCAGATTCTCATTTTACAAACTTGGCTCTTACTTTGATGGCTAGGAAGTCATTTATCTGTGCTTCAGGACAGTAACGTTCCCGCCTGCACTGTGACGCTGTGTTTAGCCAGATTGCCTTGGGATATGAACACACGGACGAGTCACTGCAGGGTAAGTTTGGGTGTGAACTTGCAACAGTCAGCTCCTGTGGTGGACCTGACTGTGCGCATGCATAAAATGAGGGTTAATCTACCTTGAATCGCCTCACTTTTATCCCTTACTAGAAATGTGCATACAAGCTGTTACCATGGAGTGGGTTTGCACAGTTTAACTTCACTGTTTCACTTTCACCTATGAGCAGGGTCAGGATGATATTTCTCCACCCCACTGAAGTATCTACTTACCACACCTCTCTTAAGACTGCTGGAAGACGCCATGAACAACCTTTTCATGTCAACCAGTTGAAGCAGGCAAGAAAAGCTATGGCTGTACCCAGCTGCCTCCCTGTCCCTGCGCCATGGGACCACAGCACAGCTCTACCATCAGCTATCCTGGTCTGCAGCTTGTCATTGCTGGTATTGACAGCAGGGTTGGCTAGAGGGTAGGTGTATTTCTGCCCTCGTACAGCCCTCTGCCCCCTCCATCCCACAGTTGTTTGTCTGTCCATCAGTCCAGCCGGTCCAGCCCGCTACAGCTTGTCTTAGGTCTGCATCCTTATGTTGGACAGATGTGCAACAGGCTGTTAGGGAGCAGCCAGCAGAATCTCTCTAATTTCCATCCCTGTTCACAGCAAGTGAAAAACAACAATAGAGGAGTGAAAACAACTAATCCTAATAGGGTGTTTTTCATTATATCTGACTGTGCTACTCATATTTACCCAAATATGCAGGACAGAAATGCACATTCTAGCATTCTTTGAAGTGCAGCCTGTGGAGATCACTGTTACAGAGCACAAGGTTGTTGCTTATCAAATCTGGTTAGTCATTACTGAGATTTTCACGGTGATTATGAAGGGTGACAGGGCTACACACCTCTTGTCACTCCACTAAACGAACGCTGTTTGCTCCATGCTCCAGTACATTTCCACCAACTCAGAGCTTGCTCTAGTGTCCATAGTGTCCATCCAGTGTCCTGCTGGCCTTGGTTCTGTAGTTTCGTGCAGTGGTTGAATTTTTGTCAGTGCACTTGGACACTAATTGATCCTTAGTGTGGACTGATACATTGAAGAAGTCATGGCTGGACATAGGGTGTTTTATTCTCCTGTTCTTCTTCGAATGTCTCCAAGAAGAGATGGGCAAAAGTGGCAGAGTTATTGTGTGGACTGAATGAACGGAGGTGGTTTTAGAAGCACCAAAGGAACTTCAGCGTGGTATAACACCACCACGTATATTTCTCCAGCGATTTAAGCATCCCTCCTCATTCCCAGCCCTTGTTCCTGTTCCGCCCACTGCATTGTGCTGGCACAGATGTTTCTTTGGCCGTGGGCGGCCCAGGGGTGGGAAGAAGCAGCTGGAGGGGTGGGAGAGCTGCTTACGCCAGCTCCAGCTGCTCTGCCAATGAAGGTCCACAGAAGGTGCTCGGGAGGCAAGACCCTCCAGTTTTCAGGTTGCATCCAAGTCGCCCCTGTATTTTTTTCTGAACGTTTGGTAGGCGATAGCGGTTGTATTTATGATGCCATTGTGCGGTCACTGTTGGTAAATGTTGGCGTATTTGTGGCAACTGCTATGTATTGGTTTTCATTAGAAATATAACATAAACTGGAAGCACTGAAAAACAGCAACAGCAGCAATTATGCATGTGATCATCACAGAGAGTTTGAAAATCATGCTTCAGTAAAGCCTGAGTAGAGAGAAAGCAAATTCTTCCACATGAATATGATTTGCTTTTGCCTTTACTGAGTGGTGGCACTTATCAGTGGCATTAAAATACATTATTTGGATATTTTTCACAGGATTTTGTTACTAGGAGGGTTTTCTGCATTATGAACAACATCTTCTGCTAATCCATGCTCTAGCTAGTGATGTTCTGTAAAAATTCCAGAAAATAGGAACCTGTCCCCCAAATTGTTAGAAAATTTCCTGAGAAGCTTCCAAACCCAGTCTCCGTCATCTACAGAAAAAAATGAAATTAATTAATAAAAGTTCCTCTTAATATTTGATCCAGAGAAAGTGCTTAAGGGGCATTCAGAAGGCAAAGATTCTCATGCAGCTGATGATTCAATGGAATCAAAATATGCTTTTTTTTCTTTCTTTACAAACATCTGGTAGAAAATGGGCTTTCACAAGATGCTGAAAAGCTCTCCTAAATCCCCCCAATTTTTCCCTAATAGCTTCTCTAAGTATCTGTGGAGCTTCAGTAACCCAGGGAATTCTAATATTATTAACTAGCAGAAATTTTCACATTTTTCATTTTTTCCTCAAAACTGGGCCTTATTTTAACAAGCATTTCATTAACCACCTTTCAATTTATCCGCTAGTTCAGCCTACTGTTTTATATATATTTTTCAGTAGAGTTCTTGATGACTTCTGGTAAAATTACATTATTTTAAAGGAGTCTTTGTGATTATCTCCCTTTGCAAATGTCAGACAAATGAAAGAAAAAAAGCATCATCCATCTTCAAAAAAGTAGAGAAAAGGCAATGTCAGAATTTATAATTTTTCACACATCTGATGACAACTGCGGCCAGGTCAGAATGCTGCCAGTGATGTGCCATTTGGAGTCGGTGATGCCTTCAGAGGTCTAAATGAGCTACCTGGGAGCTCCCCAGGTTTCAATTGTGCTGCAGTTCAGTGCGTTTCGGTCTTTTTACTGGTTTCAGTCTAGAGTTGTATTATTTTCCACATTTAGCCTGTGTCTACATTAGTCTGGGGCTTACGCATATGCTTAAGTCCCCATGCGTTATAAAGCCTATATATCAGCCCACCGCTGTGCTGCTAGTCTTGAAGAATCCGGATGGGTTCTGTGTGGAAAGGTGTTGGTGCTAAATGACTCACACCTGAAAACTGACTCTGCTCTGAGCATCAATGCCTGGCATGAACTGTGTGGCTGTGAGATCTGCCCAAAGCCAGGCAGGACTCCGGAGGGCAGGCCAGTAACCAGTCAGTGCAACCCCAAATGTCAGAGCTTAATGCTTCAGCCCATCCCGGGGGAAATCACATTTATCTTTCTTTCAGTCGTGGCCAATGTATTTCTACCCCAACGAAATATGTGCTTAAAATTTTGCCCTTTGCCATAGTAATATGCAGAAATTGGGCGAGAACTGTTTACTGAGCAGTGGAATAAAGTACGTGGGGAAGAAGGCCCCCCAAAAAGTAGTTTACATAGCCATTTATATTATCTAGACCTCTGTCCTTCCTGATTGAAACCCAGACGTTCCTTCACGTCTCAGTCTGGTTCCCTTGAACAAGTAGCTTCCTCCGTGTGAAGGCTCCTTTTTAAGCCTGCCAAGTTTACTTATCTCCTGGTTTAGCCAGCCCTTTTCTTTCTTGCTTCCAGCCACCTGCAAGTTAGCTGGAGAGGAGGAAGTGCCTTTAAAATTAATTGTTCTGATTTGTCTTTGTTAATTGGGATGGCATGGGCTTGCAACCCTAGTTATGAGGGCATTAAATTAGAAATAATGAGAATTTGTTACAAGAATCCATGTGTTTGTTAGAAAAGAAGTTCAGCTCAAAGGCCTACAAGTAGGATAGACAGAGATATTCTTAATAGGGCTATAGGAGGGACAACGAGGAGGATGAAGCCATCTACTCAATATTTTACAATTCTGTATAGCGAAGAGTAGGGGGATTAACAGGAAGAGCTGAAAGTCTCGGTGCATGATCAAAACTGCAAGTTAATTGGCATAGCAGGCACTCGTTCAAGTAATTTACATGACTAGAATATTAATATGGAAGGGTATAACTTGCTCTGGAAGGGTGGGGAGGGCAAAAGAGAGGTATTGTTTTCTCCCATATCAAGATGATACCAGAATTGTGCTAAGGTCCAGGGTGGGAAAAAAGATAGATGGATTGTAAATTTGTGGGTAGAAATAGCAGGAAAAAATGAGGGAACTGTCACAGTATAGGCTTTTGTATGCCACTGAACCGGGAAGATTAAGTGAATGATGCTTTTGTAAACTGATAGAACTGTGTGAAAGTACTGGACTTGACAAAATGCAGAAATTTAACTGGTCTGGACATCTGGTAGGAAACCAGAAAAATAAGAGACAAATCAGCAAGTTCTAGAAATGTGTTGGAAACAATTTTATAGAATTTTGGAAAAAAAATAAGCTCTTCCAGATTTTATTCAAGCCAGCCATTGGGGACCGATTGAGAATGTGAAGGTGTAAAGCAGCTTGGGTGGGACTGACCATAAAATGTCAGAGTTCCTAGACCTTAAGCTGGGAAGGCAAAACAAAACCAATGGACATCAAGAAGTCATTATTCAATAAATACATAGAATTGGAAAGATTTTCTGGGAAACAAGGCTGAGATATCCAATAGATTTGACAGTTCCTTTAAAAACTTATATTAAAGGCAGATGCATAAACTCTTCCAATGCAGAAGCAGATTAAGAAATTAATGTAGCTAAATCATGAGTGTTTCAATGACTTAAAACACAAGAAGAGAGTATAGGAAGTTGGAAAGTAGGTCAGATTACGAAAAAAAAATAAGAAGAGTATAAAAACATGGGGATAAATGGACAAGACAAAAAATGAAATACAACTAATGAGAACTATAAAGCATAGCAGGAGGCTATTCTAAAGGCATTGTAGTAGGAAGAAGAAAATCAAGAGACAAGTTTACTTCTCAAAAGGGAGAGAATGATACTGACACTAAAAAAGCCAATTTTTTTAATTCCATCTTAACAATAACAACAAAACCCATGATCAGACAACAAAGGTAATTAACACAGATAAATGAGACTTCAGCAGGAAAAAAATCATGGATAGCTGAACAACACGAGATGTATTAAAGTGGGTTGCATCTGGTGAAATTCAGCCTGGGTATTACTTAGAGATCTAGCTGTGGCAGTTGCAGCATTATTACTAGTTAGTTCTTAAAGCACACAAAGGATGGTTGAGGTTCCAGACTGCTGAAAAGGGGCAAACCAGTGAGAGAGGAAAAACTGTCAAAAGATCAGTCATCTTAGCTTCAATCATAGACCAATTAATTAAACTATTCTTGGGCTTCTAAAAGACAACAAAGAGATAAATAGCAGCCAACATGAATTTGTCCAGTGCAAATAATGTCAAAGCAATCTAATTTTCTTCCATGACAGAGTAATGGGCATCAGGAATAGGAAGAAGCCGTAGACACCATACATCTTTGACTTCAGTGGGTTTTTGTCACTGTGCCATATAATTCTCATACGCAAGGTAGAGAAACGTGGCTGCATGAAACTACTAAACAGATTACCAAAAATGTATTTTGAGAGCATAGGTATCAGAGGTTCATTATTGAAGTAAAAACACATATCAAATGGGGTTCCACATTGGGGGACTTTTCTGGTTCATTGCTATGTAGCAGTTTTAGTAGTGACACAGATAATAGAATAGAAAATGTTTCTATAATCTGAAGATAACAGCAAGTGGAGGGCAGCCGCTCTCATGTTCAAAGACAGGGTGATAATTCAAAATTTTGTTGAAAAATTAGAAAACTTCTGAAAAACAGGTTGAAATTCAATGAGAACTGCAAAATTTCCCTCCCAGGCAGTAGTGACCAGCTACACAAAGTATTACAGTTGTAGTAAACCAAAGTTTAACAAAGACTTAAAACCATGAGATTGAAGAGTGAAGGAAATGGGGTTGCATAGTCCACATAGAAGAAGATGGAGATACATGGTATGAGACTTCAAATTACTAAAAAGTAGCCGTGAAAGAAAGGCAATCCTTTCTTTTCCATATTTGCTGGTGGATTAAATTGCAGTTAGGGAGATATAGGTTAGATATTAATAAAATCTTTCTAACAGTAAGGCTAAAGAACACTGGAATAGATAGCCTAGGATGAAATCTTCATCACTGGAGTTTTCTAGGATGAAGTTAGATGGGCCACGTATACAGAATGATGTGTCTAGAACTGAATCTGCACCGAGACAGTGGCACTGAGTAGAAGATATTTCAGATATTTCCTATGACTTGTCTGATTGAACAACTTTAAATTGTTATGGGAGAGGTGGGGCTAGTCAATTCCATTTATCTTCAGCTGCCCATTTGTTTTCAGTCACTTTGCTTTGGGTTAAACTAATATAATCATAAAGTGCTATAGTAACCAGATCAACATACGGGAGCTACTGCAAACCCTCGTCAAATCTGTCACAACCCAATGAGTGCTGCAAGTTAAATTTTAAGAAGTTGTATACCCATTTTTCCCCATATGTGGATTCCGAGGTTTTAATAAATTTACCTGAACAAATGCAGCAATTTTATTTAATCTGGTTACATTAGTCTCATATGAGTGCCGCAGATCTCTGCAGCTCCTCCTCATTGACTGTGGTACATATATTAATGAATAAAAAATTGATGAGCTTTAGACCTTCCTCTTTGCTTCCCTTCCCCTCTCCCATCAATGACTCAACCAATGAGCTAATAGAAACTTTACTGAGAAACACAAAACTTCACGTAGGTAACTGCCAGTCTGTTGCAGAGGACAGAACATATGGACAGGCTGGAGAGCTGCATGAGGTGCTGGAAAAAATACCCAGGTGCAGGGAATTCATTAAAGGACAAAAGCATGTTTGCTGTTAAGAAATTTAATTTTTAATATTCAGGCACTTTACTGAGGTTCTGTGGGAGCCAGCATTAAAATGCATTTAATCACTGGTGTCTACAAAACAACATATGATTTAAATTATATGTGCAAAGGCATAAGCCACAAATATTTAGTCTGTTGCCCTTCTTGAACCAGGTAGTAGCAAAAGTTTATAATCCTGCAAGTTTTGTCTGTGAAGAGAGAAACAGATGCAGGAGCTGGCAACCCTGACGGGATCCAGTTTATTTACCACGAGTGTACACGAGGTGAATGAACAAAAAAGATTGTTTCTCTGCTTTTCCTTTGCACTGCTCTGCAAGTACTTCTGATACTGTACCTGGTGTGTCCTTGCTCTTAGCTTCTCGGCTTTTTTGCCCATCGCATTCATAGGCATGAAGACAAAAATCAGAGATTTCTCATTCAGGTAATGCCCAGCCTCCAGACCCCCCTGTGTTATAAGCACATAAGCTCCAGTCGGTGGCACAGTATAGCCTTATTACGTATCTGTGTTCTCCATAGTGGCCTCTGTTGTTTAAATTACCTGACTGCACAAAGCAATCGGGTAATTTTAACAGCTTCTTTACATTTGCACCACTCTCAAACTGATCGGTTCCAGCTATGCTTAAATGAACCAGTAGCATCATCTGTTGCCTGTAGTTAGATGCATCCAGCAACTATTCGCAGCAATTATGAAAAAAGCGTTGGGAATTGTGTGGGCTCAGGCAAATATACCTGCACTGTTCACCCTGGGCCTGATCCAAACCTCGCTGAAGCCTATGGAAATATCCCCACTGCTGTCAGTGGGCTTTGGATCAGGACCAAGGCTACTCCAGCCTTTACGCGGATCTTACTCTGGCAGTTCTCCCATTGATGTCAATGAGATTATTCCCTGGTATAATAGAGCTCACTGTCAGGAAGATTTTAATGATATTCAACCTACATTCTCCGTGTCTTTATATCACCCCATTATTCCTAGTTGTGTCTCATTATCTTCCTTTTTTCAGGGACCCAATCCTAACCTCCTTACTCAGGCGAAACTCCCACTGACTTGGATTAAGGAAGCAGGATCTCACTGTCACCTTTACTGTTCGGAGGCTGCAGTAATGCCCCCCCATGATGGCATCATATAGGCAAACCACGCATGATATTTTTGCTTATAAAGACCACACTATTGAGCCTATGGCAACAGTAAAGAGGAGAGAAAAATGAAAAGACTTGCTAGTACGACTTCAAGACATACAGCAATATGAATTTTTAAATAACATTTGATCTTATAAAAATATTTTATCATCTTTCCATCAGACATACATCCTCACAGCTATATAAAGATCTCTAGTAACATTATTGTAAGTAGTTTCTTTGATTAAGAACTCAACGTTTGTGGTTTAGAATAGCTTCATAATTTGCTGTGGACAAGACAGATAACGTGATACCTCTTTCTCAGCAATCATTTATAATGTATAATTTGGCCTTTCTGGATGGTTGGATTGGACCATGTCCTAAATTACCAGAAGTTAAATACTTCTTATACATACTAAAAATGATAATTTCCCATAGAATTGTATTAAGAGCTTGGATTTTATTTAGAATTAAGACATCACGTATCTCCCATGGTCTTCATGCAAATAAATTTTTTCACACTTAAAATTCTGTTAGCTTAAAAGGTTAAATGTAGGTAGTGGAATCTCATTCGTTTCTCCTCTCAGTCTGTGATGTGACAGAGAAGAGCGTGCAGAGTCCCTTTCCCTCCATCTGGTCACTGGTCAAAAGACTACCATGACAGCCTGGGGGACAACCACCAAAGCAGCCAGGGTACCTGCAGCTGATGGGCTAAAACACTATCACATCAGCGCAGAGCAACGCCGAGCCCAAAACCCCCTGGTCAGGCATTGCAGGTAGTTGTACCTTTGCTCTATTTTAAAGTTCTTGGAACAAGAGCCCTCTTTTTGTCTGTGTTTGCACAGCAATGGGCACTGAATTATGGGGATCTTACGGTAGCCCAGTAACATTAATGATAATATTGATAGTAAATAAAAACTAATCCTAACTAAAAGAAAAGGTGTATGGACAGTACATAACAAATACTCCAAAATGGTTCCCATCCCTGATACTGTGTGCTTCGCTACTCTGTTCTGGAGAAATAGTACTAATTCCTCCAGCATAGATACATGGGACCTGATTTTTCCAGTTACGGAGATCAGCTATACCCAAAGAGCTACGGTAAACCACTTTTTGTCTACATGCTAGATTTCCCCAGTTTTTTATCATATCCTAGTAATTAATCATTGTAGATTTACATGTGTATTCCCTTTTCTATTAGCTACATTAATTTTTCAGTATCTGCCCAGACATCACATACATTAAGATTAAAATATAAAACATTATTGTGTGCTCTGTGTTCATTGCTGTTGTCCTGATTTGCCCTACCCGTTCTAATGTTATGCTGGTTTACGGCAAATGGAGGTCCAGCTCTCAGGTGGCTGTTCAGACCCATTTCTTTAATAAGATAAATCAAAACACTCTTAATGTTTGTGCAGTTATGGAATTCTTCAGGAACGCTGCTCTGAAATTCAGCATATTCAAGAGGCATTTACTCAACAACTGAAGAAGTTTGCTCCAGCCCATCTCTCCTTTTCAAATATGAGGAAGCACAGATAACTAAGGTACAGAAATGTATGCTAAAGAATAACCTGAAGAGCCCATCTGCATTATCACTTTTAGTTCAGACCAGTTTGCTTTTCAAGTGGATATCCCAATTACCCTAACTTACCATTCTTTTGTTTGCATCATGAAGGGTGCAGATCAGATTCCTTTCAGATGAAGCTAAAGCAAAAGATGCACCCTAAGAGCCCATCCAGTTTGTTTTGATACAAGATTCTGTCCGTGGGACCAGACTTGAGAAAGGTTTAAGTGAAATCCGCAAAAATACGATACGGACATCAGGTCCACAGCACCCACTCCATTGCTCTGTAGATCTTCACTGCACTGCAGTAATGGGGATGTGCCCTTAGCTGCCTGTGTCAAAGAGACCACCCTGTAGTGCCTCTTATACCGTGTCTTTTCCGTCCCATGTCCTGGTATTTAACCTGATCCTTCTTTGACCGCATACTGATGGTGCTGGTTTTTTCAATAAAATGAATTAGACAAAAAATCAGCAGACAAGGAGAAATGCTTGTCACCAGAGTCCAGACACCATCTTAGCTTGTTTACGGAACAAGAAAGAGAACAGGGATGAAATTCACCCATCAAGCTTGAATATACTGTGTGAGAAGGGCATTATCAACTTGGTCAGAGACAGCATCAGTTTGGATGTCGAGCCATCTCTAATACTTAATTATAAATAATGAAATTAGGCAGTCACATTAATGCATTGTGTGCACATCTAGAATTTACTGTAGCTGCACTTTTTTGTGTCATATACTAAAAAAATGTCCGGTTCAATTCAGACTTGTTTGGAAAGCATCTGATTTTGTGGTCAGCATGATGGGTACTGTTTTTCTCTGATATTACATGGGTTTCACAGAAAGATAAATGTTGGACCGTCAACATCTCCTACTTCCGTTAACCTTCTTTTCCTTATTAATAACTGACCTAGAGCAACAACAGCCACCCATGAATTCAAGCAAATAAACCAATCCTTTTCTCCAGGCCCAGTGCTTTTGGCTGCACTGAGCCTTGTAGAGTAAGCAGCAACATGTCTGCTGGAAACTACTTACAGCTCCACAGACAACAGCTTTTTACCTCATTTCTTCAGTTTCACCCATTTAGCGACTGTATCCCTAATCTAATAACCTAATCCATGTATACTACAAACCCTGTTAATATTCTGGACCTGGAAAATTAGCCAAAAATCCATAGAAAAATAAACATAATAGAACACAGGTGGTTAACACATATATTTAACATAACAGATCCCAATATCAATATCTCCTGTGTATTTTTTCCAGTTGAGACCAGCTTTGTAAATCTCAACGATGAGGTTGTATCTGATGGAACAATAAAGCCACAGTGAAGAAACAATGCACAAAAAGTGTTTGTAATGTAATATGAAAATGGTGTTCGGGACTTTAATACACTGTAATTGACCACACAGAACTTTTCTGTGGAAAGATAATTTGGTGCTAAAACTGTGCAGTGCTTAAATAATGTAATTTTGATAATGACAGTAAAGTACAATTTCTGTAATGCAAGCGAATAAGCGAATCATAAACTTTTTCTCATTCAAATGAAGAATGTAGTATGTCTGAATGCTGTCACTATTATACTTTTCAAAAAGAATTCTGCCATGAACTATCATTGAATACTATTTTATTTCAAATATATAAGAAAAACTGGTGAAGTCACAATATAAACGTATTGAAATGTCATGTTGCTTTATTTGGGAAATAATGAATCCTGTGGGAGCAAGTCAAACTTCTTCTAGATGGTTTTATTACAGGTTTTTTAAGGAGTTGAACCTCAGGAATGCTTTCCCCATGTTGAGTTGAAAACTGAAACTGTGATAGTTTTTGACCTTCTAAAGATAAACATTAATTCCCATGAATTCTCGGTTCCCATCGCTTCTTGCATTGTATCAGGCTTCTGAGACGAAGGAGTTTAATCTATTAAGAATCTGACCAGAGTGAAATCTCACGAGTGATAAAAGTGCTACTTTATCTGTGGCGTTCCTCCTAAGACTTTTTTGCTGCTGTTTGTGCAAGAAGAAGCGTTGCATCACTTCTGAGAGATCTCAAAGGAGTTTCCATAGACGGAGCAGTTTTAGAATGAAACAAGCTATCTGAGTAATTTCTGTGAGTTGGTTCACTTCGTTTTTTACTATCTAACATTCCTGCCTTTTTTTTTTCCTTGGGGCTACTTCCTCCTCTGCTGAACAGGAGAGTTGCATGCTCCTCCACCAGCAGAACAGGCTCCATCGTGCCGTTTCCACAGTAGGCTACGTAATCTGGGGCACCACCAAAGCCTACTTTGATGTTTTAAATTTGTGGTGCTTTCCTCCTCACAGCTGGCAAGTGGAGTGGTGCAGATAAGCCTGCACCACATCATGGGGATCTTTGTGTAAACGGAGGTGAGTGTTGGAGAGATTACGACTTGCATTGTGCCCCCTTTGATCTGCGCATATATTCGCATTTGATCCCTGCACAACACATTCAGCAATTGCATCTCCTTTGTCTAAGGCTGCTAGATACTACATTGGGCATTCTCTTATGTCTTCTGCAATGTATGTTTAAAGTGGAATATATATATAATGTTCTCATGCTGCTATATTTCATTTGCAAAGATATGTTTTATATACTGTAAATCTTACTTCTTACCAAAAATACATCATCCTGGAAGCAAACTGAGTCAAGTGTTCTCAATGTGCCTGTAATTCCTTTGCAATTGCGTGAGGTGTGAAATTCACTTGACTGTTCTTACTGAAAGATCTGAAGGGTGGGAGATAAAAAATTGTTTTACTTCTGCCAAGCAAGCACGAAGACGTATAGATTATGTATATAATTTCTGGAAAGAAGATGGAGGAGTTCTGGTTCCAAAAGACATCCTCAAAAGAAAAAGAAAAGGACCTAAGACAAATTTTTTTTTTTTCATTGTGTATATCATATACGTAAAGAGCGAGTAATAGCTTGTTACACCAAAAGATTAAATAAATGGTTGATTGAGCTAAATTAAAGTTTGAAGTTGAAAAAATATGCAGAATGTCCCTGGTACAAACTTCTTAAAAAAAGGGTTTTCTCTAACTCATGATAGAGACCAGAAACAACCTTTTAGCAGGTTGGCAAAATGGTCTTTTAGATTTTTTTTAAGTGGATTTAAGATCATTTTCACCCTTTATTTGAAAATGACCAGCCATTCATAAAAGCAGGCATTAAATTTCATAATTAGAAATTTACTCATGAACTAAACGCGAGACTCACAAGAAAAGACCTGTGTTGGTATTGGTGATTTGCTATTTTGCCTTCTCCGTCATTACCTTAGCGTGGCACTAGGAGGCAATCTGCTATTAGAGGTGTCATCCCTCAGACATCAAAGTCTTGGAATATTGTGATATTTCAGCACCAAATGGCTCATGAGAAGGGGGTTTTATTTGTGTCAAATCCCAGCCTGCTTTACCCCTGCCACCTTAGCATCTTCCATATACTTCTAGAAAATGGCAGATTGGTGATTAAGTATACCTTCCCAAGACTTTCACCACAGGTTTAGCCAGTCATTCCAATTTCTAATATACCAAATAGCTAAGTGAGGTTCAGTGGAGGGTCTTGACAGGGCTGTAATAGCCAAATTGCCTGTGGTGACAAGACGTATGTCTTTCCAGGCATGCCCAGAAGCAGACCAGCTTAGATAACCTTAACAGGTAAATGTATGGATCTCTCTCTACTGTGGACATCTCCAGGGTAGAAAGCAGCCAAAAAAAAGGGTTGAGGTTGAAAATGCATAGTTTGGATTCAGGTACCAATGGGGCAGCTAGGTAGAGTTTAAGCTCTTATTCGAAATGAACATACAGAATAATAAAAATGCTCAAATGGTCAGAAGGAATCTCACGTTGGGTACCAAAATGTGTTCATTTTTAATTTCTCTTTACCTTGCTTTTCATCCTTGTTCTGAAAATGAGTTGATTAATACTTCTGTGCCTCCAGATTTTATAAACATATGAAAATCATAGGCAAACCGAGGAGAAAGTTAATAGTTCTGTTTTCACAACAGGGTCAAAAAAGTGTACTACGCATAAGGCTGTGGTCATATATTGAAAAATGAGGCTGAAAAAATATTCATTAACTTGTAAATCTACTCTGTGTGCTAAATTAGCAAGTGGTCTTTCAAAAAAAGTAGCCTAAGCACATGTCCTGCAAGATTGCATCAGCACATATACGGGCACTAACTAAGGTTTCACAGGCAAGAGTCGTGCTGGCTCTTCCTGGCTGTTGAGGGCTTGACTTTGCCACCTTACATTGCTTAATTTTTATAAAAGTTCTTTTGTTGTTGTTTGGGAGCAGACATATATTTACACATTTTGTAATTCTGGAAAGAACAATGTTTAGAAGTTTTGAAAGGTTCGATGTATGTCACAGAGGGACTCTGATACCAAGCTGGGAACACGCTTTTAAAAATGCTTCCACAAGCATTTTCTAAGACAGAAAGTTGGATTTGACTTGGCTGTGTTCGTGCTCCTTCTGTTTACTTTTTGTGGATATTTTAGCTAATGGGTTTACTGTTAGGATTGTTTACAGCAACAGCACTTTTTAAGAAAATATTTCAAAAATTTAATGGATAATATATTTTAGACTGACAAATGTAAATGTTTTCACTAGAAATCTAATTGTAAGCTTTACTGTTTTTAATGTATGTTTTATTATGTAATCATTAAATCAGGAAGTACGTCTATGCACACATGGTTTTACATAGAGTTAGGAGCTACTAACTCCTGGGTTAAATAGCAACTACAAAGAGAGCATTGCAGATCACCCGCTTGACTCTCAAGAATTCCAGATATTAAGCACTTCCAACAACGTGGTATAAATCCTCAGACCTTTTCATTCCCTTAGATGCTGCCCTTTGCATAAGCCAGTCTTAAAGTCTGTATTTCAAGTGCTGGGATATGTTGTGATACGGTTAGGTAGATCAAAGGATGCAAGGAAATAGATACTGCAGTTTTCCAAGAAAACAGAGAATCTTGAATTTGGATCACAACATATGTAACAGAGGAAAAAAATTCTAATAATATCAGTTTTCAAGTCTGTTTAAATGTAATTCCTTATCTACAAATTCTCTTTATCTACAAACTCTTGCAGGTTTGAAATCTGATATGTAATTTTGTCTGGTTTTTTAAAACCTTTCCCTTCACCTTTTCGGAAAGAAATAATAATCATGTTTGTGTCTCTCTAATATAAACATAATTAACATTGGTGGTATATGGAATTAATGCTGCCTGTAAGGAAAAAGCTTCACAATTAAATCACAGATTTGCTGCTGTGCAGTTTGAAGATGTGAGCTTCACTCACGAGACAATGGGTTTATACACCATATTCCATAGATTCTCATTACGTGTCTTGTGTCAGCAAAATTATATTAGGCAATCTCACCACTTGCATCAGCTCATATTAATATTTGTAAGACAAAATGGTCCTTGATATTATGCTTCTAATCATTATCAGAAGTCATTTTGCTCTAGGATGTTAATATTAAAGTTTATATATGATAACATTACTATTTGTTTTAATAATTTCCAATAACAACAACTACTGTTTTAGTGACTCATTTTATTTTCTTGTATTTCCTGGCAAGTATTGCGTGGCTTTTTAAGAAAAACAAAAACAAGTTGGCTGCAGCTGAGCTGAGAGGCTGAGTCCATGGGCTGGGCTTGGTGGAGGCTTCCATTGAACCCATGGTCTGCACAAGGCATGGGGGACCAGCTACTTTCTTCAGCTTCTGAATTACGCTCTCTTGCACTACAACATTCATTAAGATTTCAAACATAATGGAAAGCTGCTAATGACGAAATAAAAGCGAGCCAAGTAAAGAGAGAAAGACTGGTAAAAAAGAGGTGGAATGCCATCAACCCTGTCTGGGATGTGCCAAATCAACATCAGCTCCTTGGGTGCACAACTCCATCATAGACATGCGTTACCCTCAAAGCTATTAAGCAATAACTACATATGCAGAATATGATACCAACTCCAGTTGATTTGGTTTTGCTTTGTCTTCGCTTTTTTTTTTTTTTTCTCAAGGAATAATACAGGATAAAACCCAAGTTTAGGTTGCATTTTGGAATAATTAAACATCCTTCAGTTTCAAATTGAAGAACAGGTTTTCTGCCCGTGCATAACCAAAGCTCTCAGTGAATATAATGCATGTGTCTTGACAGATCGTTCCACACTACATAATATCTGAAATATTGAAGCCTACTTACAAAAAGGAAATCGTGGAAAATGTAATTGTGTTTGTGTATTTTGGGAAATACATTGTTCTTTTAATAGCTTAAAAAAAATGATAAAACCTGGAGTATACAGATGTAGTTTTAATTACTACATTACCAAGGATATTTTAGGAAAAAAAAAGTGAATTTCAGGCCTTTGTAAATTCTTTTTGGCCAGTTTAACATATTTGTTATTGGTCATTTTGATTTAGGACAGTAAACATTTTCACTGTTACCTCTTTTCAGGAAGAAGCAAACCATTCAGACCCCAAACTGAGGGCTGTCCTTGCCCTGTTCAGATCTCAAGAAGGTGGTAAGATCTTTTTCTTTCAGCATTTGTATTTGTTTCAGTGCTCTACTTTGGCTAGTCTGGTTTATATTTCCACCTAAAATGGACAAATTCTATAGTCATTTAAACCCATCCAACCCTATCGACCTCAACCATATTCTTATCCTGATTTACAGCCTCATTAGGATTTTAATGATGGAAATGAAAGTAGAATTTGCTCCTAAATCTTCAGTCTAAATTAGAGAGTGTATTCACCTCTCAGTGCAGGATGTGGGAGTATGCGCCTCAAACAGAGAATACACAGCTAAAACTTGGCAGGCGAGGTCTCGGCTAGAGGGTGGATTTTTTTTTTTTCAATGCTGAGCTCACTTCTCTCCTTAGATAAGCAGGCGCACATTCCCATGTATCTTGTAAAATCTTTAACAGTTCTACACATGCATGTACAAGTGTAGTGCTGCTTTTACAAGATAGACAACAATTCTTACTCACATATCTTTCTGATGAGAGAATCAAGTCATCAGTCTACATATATTTGGTTTTACTGAAGTTGCAACACTACAGCAAGAATATACGTTCACCAGCTCTTGGTGCTTTCCTGGAGTACCTGTAGTACAAAAATAGATCCTCCTGCATCAGTGGTCCGGCCCTAAAAATCTGTAAATGGGTGGTGAATGAGAAAATGAGAAAGTGTTGGGGTTCTTTGGTTGGTTGGCTTTTTGTTATAGTTATGGGGTTTTTTTGGTTGGTTTTGCTTTTGCGTTTGTTTTTTATTTTTAATTTAGAAATCTTAGCCTTAGTGCCCGATCCAAAGCTTACAGAGGAAAAATTCTCATTAACTTTGGTGGCCTGAATCCGTTCCTGAAAAAGAAAATACCATGTTTCACTTTCAGTATCTCCTATAAATTTAAGCCAGAAAACCATTATTGCCTCTAACACACCATTATATTAAAGAGTAGCTATGAAGGACTTAATATTTATAGTACACTCATCCCATTGTGTTCAAATGCGTTTTACAGCACAAACTGAGAAGGGCCATGAGCAGCACATTTACTCAGCCCCTATGCTCTCATGTGCCTGTCTATCTCCTGGTAGAGGCCATGTTACCTGAAATCATTCTCCCCTCACACTCAAAACTGCAAAGAAGGTATTTGCCAGAACTTGCTCCAGAACAGTTGTTTCCATACACTCTTCTCTTAGAAAACGTAGGAAAGCAGAAGGACGGGACGTCAGAATGACCCCAGGTGGCTGATTGGATTTGCCAAGCCTGGGGTGCGTTCAGCCACTGCCATCCCAATGCCAATAAATTGTAAACAGTGTCACGTATATTATCTATCATTAATGGAGAATGATGGTGCTGCCGGTAACACCAGTGCCGTGGTTGGGGGTGCTTGACCAGGGACACAGGTTCACAACTGCAGCAAGACCATTAGTGCCAGATCAGGCTGTGTGGACAGGTTTGAGTAATTATGCACAAGAGGAAGAAGTTAGGAATTTCTTGCTTGTATTAAATTAGGGTTGTTTGGATTTGAGTTTATTTTAAAGCATACTGAAGCTTGATTACTTTTAGTAATAGGTGAAGTGCTGCAGAGTCAAGAAGCAGAAGGATTTTTAAAGATCTTACATAACTCTAGTGATATTTTTAAGCATATTAATTGGCAGGTGCTCCTCACAAATAAGGAGGTGACTTTCTGAAAACATATCTACCCCTTGAGTAATAGCATGGCTTATTTTGCAGCTTTTATCACCAATGGAGTTCATCGCCTGTAAAAATGAAGAAGGTGGCACTCATTTTTAGAAAGAAGTAGCCAGGAGGACGCCTTCCTCGCCGACAACAAAATGAAGCCGTGAATAGAACCAGATCAGGAAGGGAAATGCGATGAAAATTTTCAAATTCTGCACTCATCCCGGACTCCCCGTGCCCCGCACAAGCCAAGTTTGTTCAGCCCGGGTAACCTTGGAGTGCTGCCCCAGCCAGCCCACGGGTGGGCACGGCAAGCCCCATCCTCAGCTGCCTGACGTCCTCCCGGCTGAAAAAGGCTGAAAGACGGGGGGGGGGGGGGGGGAAGAAAAAAAAAAAAAAAAAATCAAGTGTTTAATAACAGTGCTGTCAGTAACTGGCTTATACTCATTTTCTGCCTTTTGCTTGATAGAGCTACCCTTAACACCCAGCAGAGAGAAACACTTGGATCGCGCTGCACAGAGGCGGCCGAGCAGGAGGAAGAATCGGATGCTGCATCCCTCACCTTGAGGGTGGCAGACAGGGCATTTTACTATAAATGTTTATGCATTAATACACAGAAACCTGTCTGAGAAGGGGTTTTTTTCTGGATATCTTAATTCTGCTGATGCAAAGTGAGAGTGAAATTACAGGTGCCCGTTTGCAGCGCAGAATGCTGATAAACAACTTGCCATTTTGCAGTGGCTGGTCACATCTGGAGCCTTTTGGGATGCAAAAGTACTGGAGGATTATTGCAAAACTTAGAGACACTTATGTTACCATAACTTTTGTTTTTAACCTAAATTTGTAGATTTTGTTGTTGTTGTTGTTCTTTTGGAGGATTTTAGGGGTTATATTATACTTACTTAGCTAACCAGCTAAGTCAGCAGCAAAGCAAAAAGAGAGTCAGACCCACGGCTCTTGTCAGAAAACTTTTCTCGTTTGACCTTAGACTGAGACAGGCTGGTATAAAACCATGGAGCAGTGGATTGTGTTTCATTAATTTCAGCATATTTTAAAACTCCGTAATCCACAGCCCCCAACTCTGACCTAGCACTCCGGCTAAGTTAGTGCGCAGTGTTCGACACCATTGTATTGTGTTGGGGAAAAAAAAAAAGCAAACTGTGTGATAAATTTGAATTCATTTCTTTTTCCACCTTTTAAGTTATCATAGTACTTCCTTAACATACAAAATCAACAGACACACATATAGAGACAGATAGATGCATCCACAACACAGACTGAGAAGGCTACGGCAGTAAGAGTCCCCTGCTCTTGCATTTTGTCGTGTTTTTTTCACAGTTATTCCTGTAGGGACTACATTGATATAACATCCAATTCGATTGTGTGTATCACTGCAGTCTTCTACCATTGTCAAAGCACCCAGTTACTCTCTCTTGAAAATCCCTGCTGAAATCTGAGAGGCTGTTAGGAATTAACATTTCTTGAAAATATTATTTGCCATTTCTATTTGTTAGCACGTGTATGGAAACACAGAAGGGCTTGAGAAAGGTTTCACTCTTCGTGTTTCTCGTACACAGCAGTATTTTGAAATCCTTGCAAAATTTCCATCAGGTCACTGTAGTAATAATTATGCATGTATGCAGTTAATGTTCCCTGACTGCTTCTGATCCGCTGTGGCTGTTCCCTTTCTGTGCTCTCCTGTTGAGATCATACAGTCTGAATATAACACACAGCAGACTGGTCAGAACTCCACGCCCTAGCAAATTTATAAGCCCTGCTTGTGGAAGAAATATTCCAACCCATACGAAATAAAAAAACTAAATGCTAATATGGACGGTTTCCTAACATCTAGTATATATTTGTTGTGCTAGAAATATCTGAAATGGCTTTGATGTATTTGCCGTGATTATCCACAATTTCCTGTTATGTAAGGTATCTCTCAGGAGACTTTACACTCAAGAATAGGTTGCATTGGGAATTATAACCAAGATCTGGCCCAGTCTGGTTTTTTAGCTCACTGAGCATTACTGTTGCGGAGAGCGCTGTATTTTTCCTATACTGTTTGGTGTGTTTATATAAAATATTCAGTCTGAAACTGAGAATGCTCCAAATTTATCCTCTTGTGGCACACGTGATCTTTCATGAGAATTCAGTTAAACATAGGGGTTTTTTTGCTTCAGAGAAGATATTGTCAAGTTGGGTCTGGCTTTCTTCCCCCTTCTGTTTGAAGGTCAGCGATCATTTAGGACAGTTTTCCGTCACACATTTCAAATGCTAAGGCAGTGTCTGTAGCAGGACACGGGCCATAATTTATCAGTGAGTCTCACTTTCTTCTTCAACCCCTTTCTGGTAATGTGGTGCAGAGAAGCATGGTTTCATTGAGGTTCACGCTTGATGATGGTAAACATCTATAAGCGTGTGACTTTGGCCTTTAGTCCTTAGTTAGACGGTGCAACACGCACTACTTCTACCCCATCGAGACGCATTTGGTTGCACATTAATAGTTGTGGGAAGAGAAATCTGATAGTTCTTCCCCTTGACCATATGTGCTGGCTGCTGGTGTCACCTTTGGTAGCTTTCTTGGGAAGAACAGCGTGGGGGACGTAACCGTGAAGTTGGACACACACGCCCCAGGGCTCAGCAGCCTTGCCACCTCCCCCATCGGAGCATATGATCATCCTTCTTCGACTTCTTTGTGCTTACTGCAGCATCTCCCATCACAGCTTCATACTTGATAGTGTCCTTTACTTTCAGCGTTTTCCTCTTACTATCCTCTTATAGCTGCTGCAGTCAAAGTCTGTTCTGCTCCTAGTTTCATCTTCTTCTGCTCCTCCAACACAAAACACCTTTGCACAAAGAGTCTATGTGTGCGTTTGCAAATGTAACTGCATGTATAAATGCATACGCAGGGTTTTTTTTCCATTGTTTCCCATAACTAAAACTGCCCATTTTGCCTTTCTTGACATTCTCTATGCGCAAAACATCATGAGGCAGCTCCTTCACAGTTCCATGGCTCAGTGCAGAAATAGCTACAGCTTTAAAATTTTGCCAGTAAAATGTTTTAAGAGATATTTAAACCATTAAACGTGTCAAATATATTCAGTTTTTATTAACTGAGCCAGTTAATAACATACAGATTTCCTTTGTGATTTTTGCCCTACCTACCTGCAGATAACAGGGCCCCAGCCACCCCCCTGCTTGTAGTGCTTTCCTTTTCTCCATCCCTGTGTTCCAGCACCCAGAAGGGAACTGGGAAACTTTCACGTTCGGTCAAAATATACTAAAAAGCTTGTACTTTGACTAAGACATACATGCTGTCTTCATATAAAGAAAACAAAAGTAAAAAAGTAGCCTCCTTGCTGTACCGTGAGGGGAATGGGGTGTTTGTTTTGTTATGCTGTTAGCTGGTGTCACACATGCTATGCAGGGTCCTTAACTGCACCGCGTAACGTTACATTAGATTTTACTTTTCCAAGGAGTATTTCTTGACCCTGGCCCTGATGGCAGTGATCCAGAGGTCTTTCAGCAACACATGGGCTCAACAGTGTCCACAGAATGGCCCCTCCGGAGCACCCACACCATCCTGCATCGTCAGCAGGCAGAGAGCGAGAACTGCAAGGGTTTACGGCTCTCCGAATACTGCTGATTCACTGACAAAACTGGAATTAAATTGTATGATATTAGTACTATTCATAGCCCTTCCACCCTTGTCGCAGGCTGTAATATTTCTAAAGATGTGGCCGTTGGTGACAGAAACTGAAGAGCATCTGCGAAACTCTCTGGCCATCACTAGTAGTTTCTTACCCACAACTTTACTCTTGTTTGTAGGTTGGGATTTTGTAAACTACCTAGAAATACGTCACCTGGCTAACTTGATAAGGAAGGAGTATGACATCCAGATTTACGGATGCATTTAAGAAAAAAAAAAACATAAAGGTTGCTGATCAGAAGCGTTATGGATTAGTGTGGTGCAGGAACATTACTATTCACTGGAGCAGCTCTGGGACTGGGTGCCTGGATTCTATGCTTGACCCTCAAGCCTTTCTTGACAGTCAGATGCAGTGCTTCTGCTGCATTGGTAAATGATATAATGATTATGGTTAAAAGGAGGGGGATAAAAGGGTTAATGAGCTGTTGGCACTTCTCCCCTGCTTTGTGGTCTTCTAAGTGCACAAAATGACTTCATGCCAAATTCAGCACGTTTGGGAGTCCTTATCAGAAAGAATCTAAACTTGGGCACAGAAGATGCATGGTGAAATGGGGATCTCTCTAAAAAGATGTGGTTGCAAAGAATTCAGCGATACTGAGACTATTTGTGCCAGGGAGAAAAAGGCTGTGTGGCTTTCAAGCTTGGTCCCCAGGAGGGGAGCCTGGGACCGGTTGTAAACCCAGAGGCTGTTGAGCCAAGCAGGGAGCCCCAGGTTGCAGCCAGGTTGCTGACTGGGGAGATGTCTTGAGATGGCAATTAACAAAACTCTTGAGTTTCGCACGGTGTTCACCAAAGTGTTCTTCTGTCTTGCCCGATGCTGATCCAATATAGCAAGCTGCAGAAACTGTCCTGGGATTGCAGCTCTCTCCGCCAAGGTAAATGCCCTAATCACTAGTCTGCAGGGTCATATTCACCTTTTCTACATAATCTTCCTGGAATCTGGCATATGTTTCTGGGAAGGTGGGTCTACCTTCCAGATATCCAAGTCTTTTCTCTCCCTGTGGTACATTGAAAAAAAGTGGCTAGAGCTGCATTTTTGAAAGGGTCTGATCCTATGTAATAATTCCTGGGAATATGGTGGAAGTGGAGGGAACCTGAATGGCAAGACACGTGGTTTCCATAGTGTAGTGGAAGTTAAGGCAGGAGATGTCAAACCAGGCTGCACGGTGCCTGACAAAACGTTGAGTAAAAAGGAAAAGTCCTATGAGCCCGCAGCAGCTGGAAAGGGACATTTTAGATCGCAGTATTCTGCATAGCGCTTCAGTTCCAACCAAGCCCTTTTTCAGGTACCTGCGTAGAACCTTTACTGAATCTAGCACATCTAGTTTACGTAACATTTTGAAGAATTAAAATGCTGTGCAATTAGTGTTTATATTGTATAGCTCAGGCAGGATCAGGGCTGCATTGTGCTAAGCTCTTCCAGACGGCTAGATAAAAGTCTCTGATCCATAAAGTAGACAAGGCATTAGTAGAAATACAACAGATAAAGCTGAAAAAACAAAGCTAGCTGCAACAGCAGCCCACAACATTTGTCTGCACTGAAGGGTTGACAGTCAATCTCATATGGCATGGAGAAGGGGACAAGGAAAGGTGGCTCTGCTTGGCCTCACGGAGCACTAACTGTTATTACAGGCACTATCAAAGTTAGAGGAAATTGCATCCATTTTACTGTTGAGACGTACAAAATGTACAAAGCTTTCCTAGCATCCATAAACAGTTAAATATATTAGAAAATAGAGGACATGAGCTTGCTGTTGTTCTTCAGTCTCAACTTGTATTGCTTTCAGTGGCCATTTAACCTCGATAAAGACAGAGGGATCCAGGCGCAATGTTTTTAATTACAAGTGGCATTTCTAAGCCTTCTGTGGTCTGCGCCTAATCCAAAAAAGTGACTTCATTTTGGACTCTGGCAGTATGGATGCTCTGTGTAAAAGACAGACTGCAAACTAGTTTCCATCCTGCTTTAATAATAGGTTCAACAATCCAAAAAGGAACTTTAAACACTTTAATATTCAGATTTAAAGCTTTCCTTCTGTAAAGGGGTTTATAACCCAGCAATAAAAGACTGCCTTAAAAGGTCTTAGGAAAGCAGTGGATTTTTAGATTTAAGCTTCCAATATTTAAAAAAAGATCAACCGTTGAACAGAGATAAACAAATTGGTAGCTTACATGACCAAATCTGCCCTGACTAGGTGATAGAGTTATCCTCCTTTGCACAGCCAAAACATGCAGGATGCTCCAATGCAGAAACACTTTGAGTTGTGCTTCCTGCAAAGGGAAACTGGTGGGGACTGATGCTTTCGGAAGAGTTTCTGTGGAGCATGGCACAAACCAAGCTCTTCTGCAACTGCAGACCTGGCCCTTACCAGTGAGGCAAAGGCATGCACAATGAGCGGGAAAGGAGAGACAGAAAAGAGTGAGAAACATAAAGAAAGAACTGAAACGCACGCTAAGATCTGGTTTCTACATGGCAGATAGCCAGAGGAAGTATTTTTCTACTGGGTGGATAAGGGCTTGTCTTCTGCTGAGGTGTGACCAAACCCCACTGAGACTCCTGTGAGCTTTCAAGAAATTGGCAGGGGCAAGGGGAAGCCACGTGGAAAACCCCCAGTTTTTATCCAAATTAGATGTGAATGTTCTGATGGATGAGCTAATTACTGTTTCCTTTGATAATGTCGTAGGACGTTTGCTGTTAAAAGTTTTCTCTGCATTTCAACTACTTATTTCTTTTGTTGATTTCAACCCAGTTTGCCTAGTTATACCACTTTCGCCACAGTCAGCTATTCTGTATAAATCCCAAGGATCCATCTTTCCCTCAGGAAGCTCCTGCTGGAGTCAGCTGCAGTATCCCTGAATTGGCTGGTAAAGGCCATTTGTACTTGTATTCTTATGGCCTCTAAATGCTGGTACCTTGCCAAATACCCATGGTTGCCTTTCAGCCAAGCTATTTATACTACATATATATATATATATGTATGTATAAAAACATAAATTCTATCACATCAGCATGTGGACATTTTGCTCTGCTCCTTCTCTAAAATTACCTCTGTTTGTCAATATTTTTTCTTAGGATGATGCCTTCAGAACGAAATGTGAAATCACAGCAGAATATTTTATGTAACGCTGTGGTGTCTCTTTTCCTTGACACAGAGGAACAAAACAGTCTTAGGATAGTCTGTGTTCTTTAAAGATCTCTGTCTCCTTTACTTTAACCTGGAAGATAATCATCCTTTTAGGGGCTCTCACCCGTTTCCCAACAAGGCAGGTGGGTTTGGCTTTCGTTAACCCCTGTCCCCCAGCACTCTTTGAAGAGGAGAACCATAATCTTCTCTCTCGGACGCCAGCATCATCGGCTTCCAGGAAAGCTGCACGTGACTTCCGCCGTGACACCAAGCCCCCGTCCCAGCTGGCAGACGGGTCGCACATTCCCTGATCACATCAGCAGGCTAAGTTCCAGTCCTCCACCCTCATTATGCATGACCGTGGCAGCACAGCCAGACTCAGCGGGAGCCCACGGAGAGCCCTGTGGCTGTATCTCCTTGTGGAGGACCAAAGGTGATGTCCTCAGAGCGCCGAGGTCAGGGGCATAGGCAAGTGTCTGCTGCCTCTTGTCATTGGCCTTTTTCATGAGGTATGAGCTCCTTGTCCCACATGACAGTGTTCTACTTGCAGCTGATCTGAATTAATTTTTCAAGTGAAATTTTATGAGGCAGAATCAAATGCTTTCCTGAAATCCAAATATATTACATCTACTGCTTTCCCATCATCTGCTAATTTTGTAATTCCATCAAAAATGCAATCAGGTTTGTCTGGCGAGGTTTATTCTTTATAAATCCCGTGATTCAATTTACCCACCAGTGGAGGATGGAGGACTGAGTTGAACCTTTGCAAGCTTAATCAAACTCATCCAAACCTCTCTGTTCGATAGAATGAACTGGAAGTTTTGCAAGAAGAGGCTTGCTCTCAGCATTTGCTTCACTTTGTGGTTTCTAATGGGATGGAAATACTGGAAGAAAAGGCTTTGGCACAGCATTTCCGTACGTCTTCACTGTTTAGAAACAGGGAAAAACACCAAAAAATAAGTGTTTCTTTTAAAGTAGACTGTTTAAGACTGTAAAAAAGGGTTCTGGAAGATGAAAAAGAAATTGTTAGGTAACAAACAATTTAGGTCCAACTTTACTTTTAACTAGTTGTTTCCATTACCCTTGCTGAACTTGCCAGAACAAAAACAAACAAAAAAAAAAAAAAAAAAAGAAAAAAAAAAGAAGACAAATAAAAGTCCTAGACAGTTTGGGTAGGATTTTGGCTCCTGAGATTCCACTGGCACATCTGGGATCCTCTATAGCCCAAATCTAACAGGCAGCTGGCAGACATACCATTGCATGACAGACAGACAGACAATGTCTGCTATTTAAGACTTTTAAATTAGCATGGCATCTGATGAACTTCAAGACCTTGCTCAGTATAGTTCTCCCCATTTCAGAAAAAAAAACACCACCTCAAATCTTTCTTTCTAAAGATTTATAATTTTTATTTTCGTAGACAATTGCTTTCCCCTACCAAAAACCTTATCCTTTCATTTGCTTTCCACCGTGTTGTGGAAACCATTTATGTTTGCATTTTTGTGTTTGCATTTTATGTTTTAATATTCCTGTTTGCTTTTATGTATTTGAGTTTGAAAGGGCTCTCTTCAGTGTCTTTAATGTGTGTACAGCTCAGAGAAGGGAATTCTTAGGACTTGTAAGGAACTTGGGCACTGAACCCAAGATTCATAAAAGATTATTTCTATAGACAAAACACTGAAGAATATAATAGTGGGGCAGAAATCAAAATTGAACTAGAAAGAGGTTTAAAGAGAGTGAATATATTATATACTATTGAGTGAAGTAGGACTTACCTTAAAGATGAGTCCAGTGTGCTGCTGCATGCAGTTCAATCAAGTGATTTAAAAAGAAAAAAAAAAAAAACAAACAACAGGAAGGAAAACAGAAAACCAGCCTGGTTGATTAAAGTGTAAAATATCTTTTCTTTGAATATTGGCTAAACCATGCACAAGTGCTCAGCACCTCAGGTTAACGTTGATGCTGCCAAAAGAGCTGAAGTTCATATGTGTGTGAGGGATCCACATACCCCTGTTGTACTGGGTAAGTAAGTGCCCTGAGACGCCATTTCACAAGTGAGTGCCATGAGAACATCTGCCCACGGGTCCTCTGCTGCAGTTGAAATAGCAGCAGCATCGCTCGCGTTACGTCGCATCTATACGACTTGTTCTATAATTGGGGGATAGCTTACTTTGACTGAAATGGCTTAAGCAGGACATGCTGAAGCAGCTTGCCTGGCAGATCTGGACACATAGCCCTCAGAGAGGTAACAGCAACAGGGGGTAACCATGCCATGGCGACAGTTTCTCCAGCTGGTGAAGCTGCAGCTGGAAGAGGATGTGCCCACAGCTTGCCTTGCCTACCCCTTCCAGAATGTGTTTGGTCAGCCTGGCTGGCAACTGCTCCTTTCCTGCTAGGTCCTGGGTAGCGAAGAGATGGTCTTGTATTTGCAGTCAAGTAATTCTTCAATGCCTTGGAGAGCCATTGTGTCCATACCCAGATACACAGGCAGTCCTTCTTTGGAAAAACTGGTAAGTAATTGTATAATCATTTCTATGGTGACAAAGAGTGAGAACATAACTTCAAGACATTTAGAATAATAATGTGCCTAAGCAAGTGCATATTTTAAAATGTGTTGCTTGTGCATGGAAAGGTCCTAGGCAACTTCTGGCAGCCAGGAGAGACAGTCTACCCTAAACCTCCTCACAGCAGGCAGCTACTCAGTCTGAAAATTAATTTCAAGAAACGCAACTGACCACTGAGCAATTTTAGCAGTAGTCCTTGCTGAACCTTTTGTGGTAAACAATGTTGTTAGCTGAGCACGGAGTGACTGGACTTCAAAATTAAGAGCCAGGCCTACAGGCAAGTACAGAAATACTGCACTGCCCCTGGTATAGTCAAGCATCCTTCGTTAGGAGACACAGGTACCCCTGAATTCTCACACCAAGTGCAACACCTGGAAAAACAAAACAGGCAGCTTTTATATGCAAAATGAACTTAGATTCATCTGTTTGCCTGAACTGTTTCTGAAAAAATAACTCCTAAAATATTTCCAATAAGTCAGTTAAAAAATGGGCTTAAAGACCTCTATCAAAGGATATTAATAATTTGTAAGCAGTAAACATGCTTTTGCTAACTTGGGTCTGAATGTAAGACTTCCTTGGGAAATGCTGTTGACAGAATTCAAATTCAAATTGCAAGACAAAACCAAAGATAGATGGATATATTTTTTATATATATATATATATATATATACAGGGAAAGATGCATCAGGTTATTCTTAAAAGAACAGGAAAGAATGGAGTGAACCTTGCCTTCTATGAGTATCATACATGATCCTATATGAACTGACTTTTCTCACAAGTCTTGAGAGAAAAGATAATATCAGGAAACATTTTAACAGCTTCAGAAGGTTTACATAGTGAATTGTATGAAACATGTTGACTATTTCTATGCCTTTTGCTTTGGTTCTGTCATTTTTAGCTCAAGTCTTGACATAGTTGGCTTCTAATGTACACTTAAACAATGAATATAGGACAGATTTTAAACTCTAATATGCTTTTCATTATGTAAGACATTTTCTATGTTTCAGATAGCTTGGACAATGTCACTAAACTTGTCAGATTCCCCTTCTGCTTCTCATAAACTAACACAATACCGTTGAGTTAGGCTTCATACTCCTGCAGAGAAATATCCAAATCCATCCAAAAGATTGTTTACATTGACATCAGAGGGGATGGAAAACAAATTACGACATTTGTATTTGTGTTAGGAGCCAGATACTGCCAGAACCATGGAAATCAGTGGCAACACTCCGATTAGATACAAATCCATTTTTTATTTTTAAGCAGACCTAATTTGGGAACCTTGAAACAGTTTATTAGTCCCCTACTGTTTTGACTTCCATCTGTCCAAGTACTTCTTGAATGAGAAGGAGATTGTTGGGTAATAGCTGTTGAAGATATATGTATATATATGTGGTAGATTCACTGGAAAGGGTTAAGAGTGAAATTTGCTCACAGTTTGCCTCATGTCCTTCCAAAAGTTTGAAGTTTGTTATTTCCTTACTCCTTAGCAGTAATGCTTAGTCCTACACCATGATCCATCCTGGTTTCAATGGGAAACTCGTTCATGAACAGAGAACATAATCAGACCTGCTGTGTCTGAATTTAAGATTTATTGTATCCCTAGATATGACAAGCACCTGTGGAGGTGACAGGGGATTCATAAAAGACAGTGAAAGAGAAAAAAAAAAACTCTCAGTGGAAAGAAAGGTAGTTCTTAAAATTGATTTTAAGGAACCAGTATGCAGGGAGAAATTAAAATATAATCTAAAATGGACTCTCTTTATTATTGTGTATTTCTTTGCTGGAATAATTTGTCATTTCCATTAACATGAAAGTTACCTTTAATACTGACAGCTTTTAAAAAAAAAGGACTACATTTGTCAAGACTGAATATGCTCAAACAGCAGTATCAAGTCCAGAACAATTCTCATGAGCAGCCACCAACTGATGATGGAAAGTGGAGTTACTTGGGAAGTCACATCAAGTGCCTACTCCTGCTCCCACTTATGGCAATGAGAAATCAAGGCCAAACTCTTTAAAGCATGGTAGTCTTACGAAAGAAAGACCAGGGAAAAAGCTAGCACTTGGAAATTAAATGGTTCCCTGATTCCTTAGTATTCTGAGAAATTGAGGTCTTTCTTTTTCTAGTGAAACATTTTTATCCCCATGTTCATGTATCACTTTTTTTTTCCATTTGAAGGTGGGACACTTCAGGCTTACAAGAAATTTCAATACATGGAAAGAGTATGCCTAAAATCTGAGGTATGACCCAGAGTCTTGTCAAGAAGAGATAAAATAATGTAGCTTTTCAGAGCCATTAACATGTCTCACTAGTCTGGCATAAGCTTGTTGAACTCAACCTGCTGGTGGGCCTAACTAAAAATGGCATTAGAAGGACCAGCTATGAAGGGAAATTAAAATGGTCTCTTTCAGAAAATGTTCATGACAGGACAGATGTGCCCGTCTCAGGATTGCTACAAGGGTTTTGTACTGGGCAAAGAGTAATAAGAAACTAAAAAACTTTTGGCATTTCAACTTTATTGAAAAAGGGTACAAAGGAACCACCTCTGGATATTGTAAAACTCACAAATAAATTCTTTACAGCTGCACAAGGAAAGATAACAATGAGAGCCCAATATTTCATTCCTAGCACAGTAAAAAATCCTATTATAGCCAATGCAGTTATGGGTGCACCAGCTGTATTCTGGAAATTCTATATAACTCTTGTCTGTTTCTAAACCAAAACCCCCGAGGCCAGCTTGCAAGATTAAAAAGTCCTCCTCTTTCATATACATGCCCTTCCACATCCCTGTTCATTTACCAATGTCTGGAATTAAGTAAGTTGTCATAATCGGACATGATGCTCTTACAGGCCAGGGAGGAGCTTTTCAAGAGCTGCCTTCCTACCCTGCACTCTTGTATATCAGCAACAGTCATATAAAAAATACACCTCTTAACGCACCTTACTAAAATCTATAACTTGGGATGCACCAGTCAGACATGTCTTGTGCTGCTGGAGGAATGTTCTGGGGTGGTTTCTTTTTTTTTTAAAGGGCAGAAGAGAATGAAAAAAAAAAATAAAGAAAAAGAAAAAGGAAATGGAAGAAATTAAAAGATCTCTGCTTCTCCATCCCACTTGTAAATCACCGGGGGAAAAAGGCTACCACAGGTCAGGTAAGCATCATGGAGCTGGGTTATAAATTTTGACCTTGGGTATGAAAAACAATAAAAGAAAGATATTTTAAATAACACCATTCACCTTAAATGCTTCTTACTCAGATATCCTAGGAAACTACCATGTCAGCCAGCCTACCAGCAGCAAGTATGTGGAGAACTCAACAGGAGAGAACAGATGGAAGAAGCCACTGTTTCTAATACAGCCCTAAGGCATCTCTGTTCCCTTGTTCGGGAATTCATTTGTAACCTTCTCTGTTCCAGCTGCTTGGAACAGGACTTCATTCTCCTCACAGATCCACAGTACCAACCTTGCTTGGACAGAAAGACCACCTGGGGGGAAAGTAAGTGTCTTCAACCATGAGAGCCACTCTGCCTGCGCAAACAAATCTCTCAGGAGCCAAAGCAGGAGGTCAGAAGAGCTCGTTCAGTTCAGCTCCATAAATAACATCACCAGACTTAGACATGGTAAGCATAACTCAAGAAACCAGCAGAGGAGTCATTAGCAAAGGTTTTCATTCAAATATACCCGTTTATATCCAGAAATGAAGTGGGAAACCTTTTTGGGCTCTCAGTTCAGTCCAGTCCCATGACTTCTGTAGTCTCCCAACAGGCTCTTACATCCCTTTGCGTGCAAAGAGTTCCTTTGTGCTAGAAAGCCCCAAAAGGGTTCACTTTAGGCCTAGCAGTCCCTGGAGACCCTGCATTGAGGTTGTCCTCTCTCATTCATCACACTGCATTTCCAGCAGTTGTCTTAAATGAGAGAGAATATGAGTAAGTGTCCTTTAATCTAAGAAATTGTGATCTGCTAAACTTCTGCAATTAACTTCAATTCCTTGCTCAACCTGTTTGAAAGTGAAGCCAGAACAGATCTAGAGGTGAAGAGCAGTGGGAGGTGTATTAAGCAGAAACCTTCTTAGATACATCACTAAACGATGGAAGTTAATGGCATCTTTAAAGACATTCATGCTACACAGAGCACAGGTGTGGATACATACCATATTACAGACACTGTGCTACTGTTTACTTCTACTAAAATTCAATCTTTTGTGCCTATTCATTTTCAATAAACGTTTAATATTTTTCTTCTTTTAGAAGCCAGCAGTGATTATTTCCATACCTCCCCCTGGCATGGTGATGGCAGAGTATTTTGTAAGTATTTCAGAAGGAAAGCCTGCAGATTCATGTCAAATTAGTTTCTGAGTTGAATAAATAATTGCAGATGCATCAATGAATTGGATTTTTCGATTGTGAATATTCATAAGTTAGTGTCATATGACACTCACTGAAGTTGGTAAATGAGATTTTGAAAAACTGTGCTCTGCTCTTGTTTTGTAGTTCATCCTGGACTTCCACAAAGGCATTTTCAGGACAGGAACCTTAGAGAAGAAAATGATGAAGCAGAAGAACAGAGAAGAAAGGGGAGAGAAAGAAGGAGAGTTTGTTCTTGCCATTAATATTAAACTGTCCATTTCCCAGATGCAGGCTCATGAAAAGGAGACCTCTTGGTGATTACCTAGTAATTCAAACCTTACAAACCCACCTCAGAACACACAAAGACAAGGTAAAAAAGGATTTTTTTTATTGCAGTTTCATGAAATATGATCCAGAGCAGAGCTTGAAGAATTCACTAAGCTTTTGAACGCATATGCAGACTGGTATCAATTTCTTGTTTCATTTCTTCCTTACCAGATGAACAATATATATGAACAATATCATGTGTGTGTGTGTGTATGTGTGTAAACATGAGTAGCTTTTATAAATGGAAATGCCAAAGAATACAAGTAATAGTCTGGTTTCTATAAAAGGCTCTGTCTCACAAAACAATCTGCTGCACAAACCCAAAACAAATCTCTGAAACAATATTCATGCGTTAACATTACAGAGTATGCTTGCCTTTTACCTGTTTACCTATTCCAAATAGAAACCAAGAAATATTGAATCAAAGATGAACCTAAGTAGCAAATTATCTTCACAATCCCCTGGTACTGTTACCACAGAAGTTTAAATAACTTCTGAGTTAAAGGGTTCCCCTGCCAAGCCAGTCTGTCCTTGGGGCTGTGACACTGCCTACACCCCATTATAACCCTGCTTTACCCTTTACCTATAGACAACTCAGAATGAAAAGGTTGTAATTTGGTCCCTCTGGTGTAACTGTGCCTGTAACACACAGTTCTAACAGGGACTGAATTTGCTGCAGTTCCTCTTATCTCTCAGATACCCATGAAAAGCCAAAGGATATTGACAAAGTAAGTTCTACATCTACTTTTGGTTCAGTGAAGTGTGTGAGAAATAATCAACATTATCTTCCTTTTTTTTTTTTTTTTTGTTCTTGATTCCATACACTATCAAGCATTTTTAATCAATTTTCCTTGTTATTTTGCTGGCTTTTTGGGAAGGTTCTGTGGATTATATTCCTGTAATAGTTTTGTTCATTTATGAATCTGTGTTCTCTTGGAAGTTTAAAAGAAACAAAAGATATATAAGTACAAATTAATGAATAATGCTGTGGTTTTCTTTCTTTCTTTTAACATTGCTATTGGCCAGCTGTTAAACAATCAGTCAGATCTGGTATAACTTTGATATGGTATGTGCCAGTGTTTTTAATCACCACCACCCTCTCCTTGGGCTCCAGGTCCAAAACAGGATGAAACTGTAGCAGTTTTCAATATATCTATTCCTAACTGAACACGAAATCCTCAAACAGTTCATAAAAAGCAGAAGCAGCTCAAATGTTGGTGTTGAAAGCAAATGAATTAACACTCAGCTATCAGAGTCCACTGGCATATTTCATACTTGTTGCAGAGAAGAGCAAGCCCCCAGACATTGATTTTATTTTCTATGATTCTTGAGGTCCAGAGAAATTGGCTCCTTTGCATATTAAGTGCACAACACATCTCCCATATCTTCCCTGAGTTATACACATCAAAGAAGGCAGAAAAGTTCCACAAAACTGCTGAACATTTGCATGTGTTGATAGAGCATGGCTGATATGGTACACCACTGCAATGATATTTAATTCAGCAATATGTGCTCAGTAAATATGCGGAGAGAGAGAACCATTTTATTCATCTTTTGTGTTAAGTATGAACTTCTAATGTAAAGATCTACCCAGAGAATAGAACGTCACATGTGTTTGTTTTATAAAACTGTGTAAAGGTTTGCCAAAGCTGCCACAGTTGTCACAGTATGATAGCTTTGGCCATTTATTTTCCCAGATCTTCACTTTGAGTGATATTGCTTGCTTGGGAATCTTTTTTTTTTTTTTTAATCAACTGAATTTAATAAATGTAAAAATGTTAAGGGTTCTGAAGAGGTTATTTGCCCTAATTGTGGTTTATTGCTAGCTAAAGCCGAAGTCCTTCTGTTGATACACCTGTGCAACCCCAAGCCTGCAACTCTAGGCCTACAGCCCATGAAATGCAACCTCACTGGTACAGCTTCACAAAATTGCATTTCGACTAATCCTAAAACCAAAAGAAACAAATGTGTTAAATAAGCCTGTTGAAGTCGACAGCAGGCTGCATATGTCAAACCAACTAAGGAATTATCAGCAACTCCATACGGGGTTCATCATTTGTCTGTAACATATTGCTGAGTGTAGTGACCCTGCAAATAAAAGCAATTTTGATTTTGCTAACAGCAGTTTTGATTCTGCTAACGTGATTTCTTCTTTGTTTTTTGTTTTTTGTTTTTTTCTTTTTTTTAGCATAGCACTAAATGCTAAAAGGGGCAGCTAAGGCACCATAGCAGTAAAATTCTTACCTTCAGATCCCCACACCTACATCATGTAAAGACAGATCTGCCCATGTGGAGCTTTGTGTAGGATCGGGGTCCAATTTAGCCTCACATCCACCTATTTCCCCAGTTTTGAAGCTGTTTTTCTTCTAGTTACTGGCACATACAGGACACAGAATCACACTCCTGATGTGACACATGACTGACCCAGCAATGGTGACTTTCAGTTATCCTTCAAATGAGGAATAACTGAGGCTATGAAATTTTTTTTTTTTTCCACAGCCTGGGTTGTCTGGTAACATATAGTTTCAGTCAGATAGCTGAAAACAACCAGTTTTAGCCATGCTAACCAAAGAAATTAGGGCAATCCCACATGCTGTGGGTGTTTAAGTGTATGTCAGTCATAATGTTAACCCATTACCCAATTATCAAAAAAATTTGACAAAAAATTAGCAATTCTTGTTCTATAAGTGCAAATACATGGCTGGGGAGAAGAGGAAGACCGTATCTGAGCTTCTCTGCAAGAGAGGCAACATGAGATCAACCCTTAGCCAGCACCAGAGAAGGCACACACGTGAGCATCTGTGTGTATGAGAGCAAGCGAGAGATTGTGAAAGTCCCTCCGGTGGAAACAGCATCAGGGAGATCTGAAACCACATAAGACACCAGAGAATGAAGTCATAAGAGCTAATATGGAAGAAACCAGTACTCCCAAATGTGTTTTTTTTCCTATTCTGTGAGCAAAGATTCAGAACTGTGCCTCACTGTGTGCCCTTTACAGATAATTTCCGATACTCTGTATTGCATGTGTACACAAACTGGAAGCCAGAGTACTTACTTACATGTGCAAGCAACCATATCATCATCAGCGAGAGCAATGAACTAATGAAAGTTTTATTCTTACCAAGTTTTATTTTTAAGATGAACCTATTCAGGTTCTCCCTGGCCCCTTCATGGATGAACTGTGTCACAGGAGGCTGCAAAACATCCTTGCCTCCTGTAGCTCTCTGCTGGAAGATGTCCCCAGCTCCCTTCAGTGAGCTGCTCTGCATCTCACAGGACAAGTGTCCTTTAGCAGGAAAGAAGAATTCAGGCAACCAAGTACGGCAGAGCAGCCTTGGCTCTCTGTGGTGCTGGAGACTCCTTCCAGGAGAGCTGCAGAAAACACCTATAAAAGGTATCATGGAGGGAAAGAGAGAGCCCTAGCTGGCAGGAGACCTGCATGACAAACAGGTTATTAGTAAGCCTTTCTTTGAGACCTAGAATCATAGAATTCGCAGAATATCTCAAGTTGGAAGGGACCCATAAGGATCATCCCTCCCTACCGCTGAGCTGTAATTACTTTTATTTCCTCCCAACTTGAAAAGAGGGACAAATAAAGCTTTTGTTTTGCACTTGTGACCCATGCATTCCTCCTATCTTCATTCTCCGATAATGATTTAGGGCTCATCTCACTCACCTGAGCAATTCTTACTCATCTGTATGGCACAAGAACGAAAGTCTGCAGAATGTGTTCATAGTTAGAAACTCCACAGAAAGATTAAACATCCTGCAGAAGGAGGAAGGATTCCTCAGAAAGGCTTCAAAGTTGCCATGGTCATGTATCTGTTGAAAAAGACCAAACAAAAGCGTCTCTTTCCCATGCTATCTTCTCCAAAAAAAATCTTTACAGCTACACAACAATAACTATATATAAGTAGAATTAAAATAAGGGAGAACCATTTACTGACTTAATTTCCTGAATAGCCCTTTGTTAAGAGCTGTGTGAAACCTGCCAGTTAGATTAATTGATGATTTTGAAAATCAACAGAATGTGCAGAACTATATAGTAATTGTATATATTACTGTAAGTATATGCAGAAAATCACGATTCTGTAACATAAGTTACATTGTTTAAGTAAGTCTTATACAGCCACACAGGTAATGTTTCACTGCAGAGGTTCTTAATGTTAATCCATAATGTAACTAGCTGCAGAAAGAGAGAGGGAAAAAAACCCACCCAGTTTGTAGCTATCCTGTATCTCAGACAGGGTGATATAACATAACATATGTTTTAAAATGATAAAGACTTCCAAGAATAAGATGCAGCTTCCAGAAAAATATTCATACACGCCCAAACAAAGGCAAAAATCCTGTAATAATTGAATAATTGCAGCTTTCTGTGTCCAAGAAGTTAAAAAAAAAATCCAGCCCAAACCAGCCCTTTTCAGTGGCTTAGCTGGTCAACACTCTTACACACAAAGCCCAGTGCTCTTCCCTAAAACCTAAGAATTAATCAGCATTATGTAAGAGATTTTTATAACACTCTAAAAATACATTGTGAATTCCTTTCCAGTGTCGGACCGAGAAGCTTTAAAGTACTGCCACCCCTTCATCCCCCTTTTTAACAAACACTGGATCTTCATTTCTGATACTAGAAACTTAAATTTATGCCTCAAATCTCATTAATTACAATATTGGCCTCATGAGATACAAGTGCTGCTGCTAAGAGCAGTGTTTGTGCTCAAAATGATTGGAGCAAGGGCCCAGATACACAGATATGATACACATATAAACTCTTTAAGAAAGCCTTAATGGCACATAAAACTTCAGAAGACTATTTGGATGTTTTCACGTTAATTTACCTGCTTACTAAGCGAACTTTTGTATCCACGCGATAACGTCTTGTTTGCGTGAGGCTGATAGATAATACACCATGATAGCATTCCTGCCAAGGCAGTGGTAACATTAGCCTGGCAAATCTACAGCAGAGTCCTGTGAGTACCTTTTTCCTTTTTGTGCCCTATTTTTCATATGCATAATAAATAAGTACTAGCACTATTTCTGTATTTTCCACTGAAGGATCTCTAAGCAAAATTACAAAGTCATCACCTGAACTTTAACGGTAGCCTCAGAACCAGACCTGTAAAGAGGAGGAGTTTTAACATTGTCACTGGGGACAGAGCCATCCTCCTCATGTCTGAGCATCTACCCCTGCCCTCCCAAAGTTCCTTCCACTCAGACCCAACTCAAAATTCTATCTACGAACATGCAAGGCATTTGCAGATCAAAATAAATCACAAGAATGCAAATAAAGTACGTGAAGAACAATAACAAAGCGTTTTCAGCTGTTAAAATCTTGTCATGGAATACGTATCTAAGGACATTACAGCAATCTCATGATTGCATTTTTAGGAAACACCTCAACATTGTCCTTTTCCAGAACAAAACTTTTCCCCACACAAGGCTGACCCAACACTGACATAGCCATCTTCTCAAAATAACCCCCCACCCTTCAAACCACAAACAAATCAATCAAAACTATTGAGGCAAACGAGATTTCACAGGGGAAAAAAACAAAGAAGATGCAAAGATGACTGCCTTGCCCAGGAATGATTTCACCATTGTTATCAGTTTCATGTGAAAGCCGAGCTGATACTATGGATGATGGGTGGCTGTATAGAGCCTTGAAAGGGAGGTAGTCAAGGTATCTGATGGGATGGTAACAGCTCTTCCACAAGGGCAAGCAAATATTTAGATGAAAATTGTACTCTGGATTACGATGATCCTGTTGCAAACTAAGTGTCAACTATCCTTTGCGTGTATCCTTTGTGTGTTTGTCCAAGGGTATCCATGTTCACTCTTTTCCTTCCCTCCGTAACTCTTATTTTTTTACATTTTACCCACAACCCAAGCCCTTTGTTCTCTGTCCTGATTCTTTCTCTGCCTTTCTTTGTACCATTTTCTGCTACCTGTATTCACACTGAATGCTATCAGTCACATGGCTAGCCTCCACCTGAACTCCATGGTACAAGACATGTAAGCATTATTTCGTATGAATGAGGGAAAAATACCTTCCTTTGGTTCATCCTTCATTAATGTGCCCTTCTCAGATTCTCTCCCTTGTCTCTTCCCTCTTTTATCACCCAAATTCAGTCTGCATTGTTCTTGTAATTCTTTCCTTTTTTTGTCCTCACCCATGGCCATTTTCTCCTCCTTCATTTCCTCTGTTAGATTCTCCTGTCCTTTCCTTTGCTCCTTCCTCGCTCGTTTTCTCCTGACATTTCCCATTTACTTTATTCCCCCATCAGAACTGGCTGTTGCCACCATGCTCATCATTCTTCCTCTGGTTTTGCTGGCGTAACTTGGAAGTGAGCGGGCGCTTCGGTCCTGCCACAATGTGGAGACCAGGGTGACCGCTGCCATTGAGCTGCATGGAAAGCACAGCCTTCACGAGACCCACTCCAACCACTCTCTCCCACTGACTTGTCAATTCAAAAAAATAGAGTGGGGTGAAAGCCCGAGACAGGCAACCAACTTGGGCACAAGGATGGCTTCTGTTGTGCTTTATGTATGCTTTAATCTCACGAATGGTTGCAGTGAGTCGCACATCCCACACACCCCGCGCCGTGCCGGGGAATTGCCCATGTGCAGCTAGAAGCACCTCGGGCTCTTCAGCTTCTCTTCTCCTTCCTCTTGCCTCTGCTACGCCATCGCTAATTTGTTCCAGTCGCTCATCAAGACTCTCTTAATCGGCCCCCCCCTACAATTTCACCTCACCAACCATTTCCTTCACTCTAGCAGCTCAAAATCCAGAGGATTTTTTTTTTTTTTCCCCCTGCAGCTCCAACAATGATAAACAGATGCTGGTGGTCTGTGCCTCCTACAACTTGCCTCCTCACATTTTGCGTGGCGCTTGTTGTTCCTGACCTTTGCCTGCCGGCACAACGGGAAGATGGCTGTATTTACAACCTGGGCTGACCAAAAAAAGCGCTCCGAGGGCCTGACATTAAACACCAAAAGCCCCCTTGGGTTACACACGTGAGGAGGTTTACAAGATTAGTCAGACGTGTGTAAAGATAAGCAGGTATCAACATCTGCAAAATTTGGGATTATACTTTTAGCAGCAAGGGAAAAAAAAAAAAAAATCCAGAGAATGGGGTATTTCACAAAAAAGCAAGTAATAAGTGGTCCCAGCGGTTGTGTTGTCCCAAACCAGGGTCGTTTACCCAGTGTGCAAGATGCCAAAATACACACCGGATAGATCAGTCGCTCTCTTCCCATCATCTCTCTGGAACACACAATTATTTGCAATGTACCTTTAAAAAAATCAAAGCATTTCCTTGAATTTTCTTTAGACGGGTTTTTTTGGGGGTTGTTTTTTTGGTGGTGTGGGGGTTTTTTTTGTTGGTTTTTTTTTTTTTTTTTTTTTTTTTTTTTAAGCTTTTCTAAGACAGGCCGTCTTGGTTCAGGAAGCGTTTCCTCCCCGCCTCCAGCCGCCGTGGGCCGGTCTGGGCTCCAGCCCGGGAGGCCCAAGTTGCCCTTGGGCTGCCAGAGTGTGGACATGTCGCCGCGGCAAGCCCCCTCCACATGGGGCTGGCCTTCCCTCCCGTGACAGGGAATGTCCCCTCGGCCCGATATTGCCCTTCCATAGTCGGGGGGGAAGGCTCTGACCCTCCTGAGGGAACGGGGCGGGGGGGGGGGGGGGGGAGGCGGGCAGGTGTGGGGTGGCTCCAAGGTGCCGCTGAGGGAACGGGGGGCGGTGGGCTGGTGGGGGGCGAACCCTGAGGGGCGCTGAGGGAACGGGGGGCGATGGGTGGGTGTGGGGGTGGCTCTGAGGTGTCGGGGGGGAGCCCTGAGGGGCGCTGAGGGAATGGGGGGTGATGGGCAGGTGGGAGGGTGAGCCCTGAGGGGCGCCCAAGGAATGGGGGGCGATGGGCAGGTATGGGGAGCGAGCCCGAGGAGCGCAGAGGGAACGGGGGGCGGCGGGCTGGTGGGAGGGTGAGCCCTGAGGGGCGCTGGTGGAATGGGGGGCGATGGGCAGGTGTGGGGGGCTGGCTCTGAAGGGCCGGGGCGAGCCCTGAGGGAACGAGGGGCGATGGGCGGGTGTGTGGGTGGCCCTGAGGGAAGGGGGGGCGATGGGGGGGTGTGGGGGTGGCCCTGAGGGGCCGGGGCGAGCCCCGAGGGGCGCTGAGGGAACGAGGGGCAGGTGTGTGGGGGGGGGGGTCTGAGGGGCCAGGGCGAGCCCTGAGGCGACTGGGGGCTGGGGGCAGCCGAGGAGGGGGCTGCAGGAGCGGGGGAGCCGAGGGGGGTGGCCGGCTGCGGGGAGCGAAGGGGCCGGGGAGGGAGGGAAGGAGGGTAGGCGGCGGGGCTAGCTGGCGGCGCCAGCTGCCGGAGTGAATCCGGTCCGCAGTTTGCAGCTCGCCGCCGCGCTCTCCCTCGCCGGCAGCGGCGGCGGGCGGGGCGGCGGGCGCTGGGAACAGCCGGTTGTTTAAAATCCTTCTAGAACCGTTTCTAATTCCCCCTTGCGCCGGGGAAGGGAGAGCGCGAGCGGGGGGGTGGGGGGGAAGGAGGAGCCGGGGGGGGAGAGAGGAGGAGGGAGCAGCCCCGTCAGGGTCTCCGCCTGTCGATCACGGCGCGGGGGGCGTGCCTGGCCAGCCGGCCGGCCAATGGGCTGTGTGTGTGGCGGCGTCTCCATGGTGACGGGGCTGTTCCCGGGGAGGCTGTGATGGGTTGACAGGTGCGTGACAGTCGGAGCTCTCCGCAGGCATGTACGGCAAAGGCAAGAGCAACAGCAGCGTCCCGTCCGACAGCCAGGCCAGGGAGAAGTGAGTACAGCCCCGGCGGGCCGACCCGCGCTGCTCCGCGCCGGCGGGATGCGCCCTTACGCCGCCGCACAAAGTAACTTTGCTGCCGGCGGGCGCGGCGGGAGGCCGGACCGGGCCGGCGTGAGGGGGTCGGCGGCCGCGCTGCCGGGCCCGCGGAAGGGGTGTGTGTGTGTGGAGGGGTTCCCCTCAGCGGGACAGCGGCGGCCGGGCGAGGGACCCGCAGCGGGCTGGCCTCCTCCCCTTCCGCGGGGCGAGCGGCGCCGGGCTCCCCCCGCTTCGTCGCCGGGGCCGCAAGGTGCCGGGACAACTTGGGTAACAAAGAGAAACGGGGACACGGGGACGGGGGGTCGCCCGTCCGCCGCTTCCCAACTCACCGCTTGGCAACTTTTAGCCGGGACGACGCAGCCCGGCAGCACCGGCCCGCATTCTTCTGCGGGAGGGACGCGGGGGTACACGGGGGGAACACCGCGCCCCGGCTCCCGCCCCGCCAGACAAAGGTGCTGCCGGGGTCGGCACGCACCCCCCGCATCCCCATCCCCGCCTGTTTTATTCGGTTTTATGGGGGGTGCGAGTGCGCGGCAGGGCTCCCTCGCACCCCCTGGGCCTGAATCCGGCTGGGGCCGAAACAGCCTGCGAAAACTACTTTTTTTTTTTTTTTTTTTTTTTTTCCTCTCTCCGAATAAAATCTCCGGCTGAACCGCGCGAGGGCTCCTTTCTTTTTTTCCTTTTTTTTTTTTTTAATTTTTTTTTTTTTATCCTCTCCCGCTCCCCGTGTAAACGCAGGGCTCTCGGGAGCGGGGGGAGAGCCAGCGGGACACACACACACCCCACACCCCGGTCCGTGCTGCCCGGCGGGATGCGGCGGGCAGATCCCGCCTCCTCCCCGGGGCAAGAACTGGGGAGGAAAACGAGTGTTTTGGAATGGCCGGCGTCTCTTTAAGTTGTCTGTAGTGCTTCTTGGCGTGACTGAGGCCGGGGAGGAGGCGGCGGTGGTGAAGGTGGGGGGTGGGGGGGGGGGGTGGGAAGCCCGTGTGAGGCGGGGGAGGAGGTGGCTTCAGGCTGGGGAAGGTCGGGGTTGGGGCTGTTGAGGGGGTCCGGAGATGGAGACCTCCGGACAGAAACCAGGTTTGCACCCGTTCGCTTCAAAAATCGCATTATTGCTCCAAAATAAATTGCACCAAACACCAGGCTCGATACTCCAGGCACGGCTGATGAGTTTCCCTTCGGGCAGTTTGTCGTGAACCTTCACCTAAAAGTTTTTTTTTTGTTGGGTCTTTATTTTATTTTTTTTTTGCTACAGTATTTTAGGGACTTCCTAATTCCAGAGGCTGGCATGCGTGCTTCCTGGAACAGCAGCAGGCCAGGCATCTCTCTTGCTACAGGAGAGGGAGATGCGAGGGGAAAATCAAAGTGTTGTGTTTGGGAATTTCATATGTAACTTTGCCACGGGAAGGTAGAGGAAGACAGAGGCAGCACTGACATGAAATGTTAATTGCTGGGATGGAGTGGGAGACACAACTTGGGCACTAAAATCTGATCAACTAGTGGTACTTCTTACTCCCAGTGTAGGACTAATTTTAAAAATAATTGCTTAAGTGGCTAGCGGCAGCATTGTTTATTTGGTATAGCAAAATTACACAGTTAAACCATTTTCTTTTACTACATAGTTGCTGGTGTTTGTAACTACACTTGGTAAGTTCCTGAAGGGCATAATAGGATCGCACGGTGGGACTAGATAAGATAAATCTATAGGGCTGCTCTTTGTTAGATTAGATAAATCTATAGGGCTGCTCTTTGTTAGATTAGATGAAAATCATGTTCTTAAAATTCTCCTTTGCAAAAACTACCCAGTACAAGCCTCACACACAACTGTTCTGGTCCTAGGGCTGAAACTTTAAACTGTTTTGGTCTTCTTGTTTCATGGTAGCTGACTTTTCTCCAGGATTCTTGCTGCCATAAAGCACATAATATTTCATGTAGTACGAAAATGCTTAATAATTTTCAGGGCAAGCCTGCCAAACTGACCTATTGCCAAGTAGCATCTGCCCTCCTAAGTAAAGTTATGGGGGGCCTGCTAGATGGTGCTGTTTGATTTAAATACACTTTGTCTCCCACTCATTATAACGAACAGCTGGAAATGTGAATTCCTCATGTATAGATTATTTTATGCAAAACACCTGAAATGAATTGTTTTTAAATCACGGACTTGACAGATTGGTAACTACTTGGTAGCATCTAGTTATGGATAAACACAACTGGGAATTTAGAAACACCCTCTTCCTCTCTCATCTTCCTCCCCCATAACCGTTCTTTCCTTTAATGAAAAAAAGAAAAAGCCTAAAGACTTGGTTTATGGCTGTGAAACGCCATTATATAGTCTACATTCCAGATTTTTTGTATTACATCTTTCTAAGTTTCTTCTTAGTAGATCAGATAACATCAGTGCCATATTCATATGCTTTCTTTCTGACATCCAAAAAGCTGTGATTACATTTTTTTTTTTTAACTCTTTCTTATGTAATTTTTTTACAGCCATGCAATGCTTCTCCTAAGGAGATGCATGAATTCTTGTTCTGCTCAAAAAAGTTAAATATCTCTACAAAAATACAGCTCTGACTTCTCCATGAGATTGTGTTAATTTGAAAACCACAGAGAAAATATATATGTTTGGCTTATACATTAAGTACTTAATCAAGAAGAGCAGGATCATAATTATGTTTAATGTGGAAGCTTTTAGAACAGAACATGTAACTTAACTCTATTGTGTCTCCTCCAGATTCTAAGTATTTAAAATTTGTAGCCAGTAACCAATCTCCAAAATAACTCTTGTAATAATTGAGGAAATAACATTTTTTAAAAAAAAATACGGTATCTCATGTTTGGACAGCCTAATTATATGGAATGTGTTTCTTCCCCATGAGGATGTGTGCCAGTGATGGGACTAGGGTGTGAAGAGAGTATTTATCAAGTGTGGAAGTGATGTGTGTTGTTCAGATGATGTTTGCAATCAAGGATGTGATATATTTTACAGACCAATCCAGTGCCAAATACGTTTGTAGCATGGTATCTCACTGCCTTTATGCTGCCTTTAATATTTCTGTCCTTTGAGGTTACGTAATTTCTATTAAAATGAACAAGTTTTGCAAGTCGTTATAGTAGCCTTTGGCAAATTTTCAGTTCCAAAGATCGCGTTCATTCTATGGTCTTTCTCTTTGTCCCTTCTGCCAGACCTTTGGGGTAAGTTAGCTGTATTATGTAGCTTAACAACATAAGTGAAGTGTCCATGGATGAATTCGGGAAAAATACTACCTGACTTTATGCCAGAGAGGTATAGTACAGCACAGCTAGGTAAAACATTAAAATGAAGGCATGACACCTGCGAGGTGTGAAGAAGGTGAAAAGAGAAAAATCACAAATATTGTTGTGCCTCTTCCTCCCTTTCTGGAACAGCTGTGACTTAATTTTGGGTTCAGGCCATCCCTATTGCGTGAAGGACAGGAAAGTTGTATTAAACTGTACTGTGCCGGGGCAGATAACCCTCATCTAGATTGTAAAAGGAAGAAAACTTAACTTTTCCGTAACATCCTCTTTTGTTACCTCTTCACAGCAATTGTTTTTTTTTATTATTTTTTTCCCCTTATTCCTTAAAATTGGATTACTTCAGATAGGGTCTTGGACCTGCTGACATCTCATTGACTGGCGAAACTCTCTAAACTTTTAATTTTGGAGAAAGAAGGACGAGACTATACAAATTCTGTGTAGCTTTTCAAACAGGACTTCTATAGGCATTTGCAAATGGAACTCTCTCTATATAAATAATCTTTTAAGTTAGAAAAATATATGTAGAAAAATAGTTAAAAAGAACACGTATCATAAGGAAAGCTAAATTCTGAAGGGACTACATGTTTTGTGTTTAATTGTCTTGATCTTGCAGTGGTCTTCTAAAGTAGAAGAGATGCCCTTTTCTGAGATGCCCTTACCTTATCGGGGCTCAGCAGACACACAGATTTTGTTTGAAAACTGACCATATCACTAGAGACTTATTAGTGAATTACTTTGATATAAAAAGATGCATGATCAAAACAACAACATAGAAGTAAGCATTAGAGTCGGTGATTGATTTTCAGCTTGGTGTGGGAGAGGATGTAGAGGAAGTGGGAATACTGGATTGCTGCTGTCATGGTATTCTTGCTCTATTTTTTTGCATGACCCTAGTTGTAACTGTCTCCTAAGTTTGATCTTGGCCATTTGGGCACATGGAGAAAAATTGTGTGTTCTTCTTTTCCACTTTGCTGCTGCTTTAAAGAAGAAAGATGTCTCCATTGTTATTTCTTCTCAAGTCTGTTTTGTGTGGTTGGCTGTTTGGATGTATGGCTCCTTTATATGAGTGGTGTGGGTGCCTGCCTTGGTAGGTCTCTCTTCCCAAGCTGGAAAGCAGCATGAAATTTACACAACTTCTGTCATTTTCTTGTGTGTGCCAGTAGGATTCTCTGTAAATAGAGGAAAAACTCAACAATGCTTTCCTCATCTGATTCTGCTGCTGTTTAGGAAAACTGAGATTTCTGAGGACTCCTGGGGATTTGTGGATTTCTGGAGATGGGATTTTTTATTCTTTAGGGTTTGGGTTTTTTCTTTTTTTAAATGTGGAAAGACAATGTTGCATGAATTTGAAATAGGTTACCTTTTTCCACCTTAATGTTTTTAAGCCACCTAAGAATAAGATACAGATTAAAATTAATTGACTTCAATGATGAATTTACTGCTCATCCCCAGGAAATGGCGAGCTAGTTTTTCAAGTTTCAGGTGGTGAAAGACGTTTTTGTTTTTGTTTTTTTTTTTTTTTTTTCGCTTTGAAAACAAAATTGGTACTTTAATCCAGCCTGTTTTACAAACTTTAGGTTTGACGTTTGTGCACTGATTTCATCCATCGGGTCTAACTTCAGTCTGGAGAAAAGAAGGCTCCGAGGAGACCTTATAGTGGCCTACCAGTATCTTAAGGGGGCCTACAAGAAAGCTGGTGAGGGACTTTTCAGGATGTCGGGTAATGGTAGGACTAGAGGGAATGGATTAAAACTAGAGATGGGACGATTCAGACTGGACGTTAGGAAGAAGTTCTTCACCATGAGGATGGTGAGACACTGGAACAGGTTTCCCAGAGAGGTGGTGGAAGCCCCATCCCTTGGAGTTTTTAAGGCCAGGCTGGATGGGGCTTTGAGCAACCTGATCTAGTGGGAGGTGTCCCTGCCCATGGCAGGGGGGTTGGAACTAGCTGATCTTTAAGGTCCCTTCCAACCCTAACAATTCTATGATTCTAACTGGTAAAAGTTGCGGGTATACTGCTCTTGGAGTCTATGAACATAACAGTTTTTGCCATTTTAGAAGAATATACAAAGCACAGAAGGGAAGGTTCTGGAAATAGTAACTATTTCTCAGTATTTATTGTTGATCACAGTGCTTCAGGTACTCTTCTACACTGCGCAGCTATGTTGGACAGCATGTGAAGGTATTTCAGATAGTGTATGGGCTGCAATTCAGGCCACTAAGAATAATTGCTTTTGTGGTACAGATTTAACAGGTACTGATAGTTGGAATGGTAGCTGTGGTGGAGCATAGAAACATACTTCAGTATAGGAGCATCCTGAAATACATACCCAGCTTTTAAGTGTATTGCTTATGGCAGGGATATTTGTTTCCCTACAGTTTAGCACATTTATTTATTGGACTGGCAAGAACCAAGGGAAAAAAGGTGTTTCAGTTTCAGCATTGCTTCCTCTACCCAACTGATCTGCTCACAAAAGGTTTGGGGTTTTTTTCCTTTGCTTCTCCTTAATAATGAAGGTTATGAGGTGTCTGATTCCAGCTTTCATAGGCTCTGTAGTGCCGAGCAAAGTTTGGCTACTGGAGAGCGAGGACTTGTGGAGCCTGCTTAGACCCACTGGGTACAGCAGATGCACTCTTGACTACAGTGAGCATCATTTGGGCTTGGATAAGAGATAATTAAATCTTCCTGGAGGAGACAGTAATTAACAGAAATGGGTATATATTAATAATTCATTTTGCTTAAATTATAGGCATGTGATAACGTCACAAGTATTAATGTAGCTAAACAAGATTTGCCAAACTTGAACTGTTTGGGTGGAAAATTTATAATGACTTATATATGCCTTGTGTTGACTTACTTAGTTTCTGTGTCTGTAAAATTTCAGTTGAAATGTTTTGGCTGATACTGAAAATTTGAAAAAGAAGAAATGCATTTTACAATGTTTTAAAAGTTCTCCCAACTTTAACTGTGGAAAACCAACAGTAGCCCTCTCCTGTGAAACACTTGAAATCTGGTTGAAAAAGGATGAGGGATTTTATTCCAGGGATGTGTCTTTTCCATTTGCATGACAAAGCATCTGAATTTAGCCAGGATACAAGCCTTTTCAAAAAGATCAATTTGCATATGCTTAGAGCCTGCTAACTGTAATCGCTGAATATTTCATCTTTGCTGGGAGCACAGCAGATACTGGGATCAGAGGAGTGGCTCGGGGAGAGAAATTGGGAGTGGGCACTGATGGGCAGGGAGCAGTTGAAGCCTGCAGCCGTGAGATGCCAGGACATAGAGATAACAACAGGGCTTGACTCTTGAAGGATGATGGAAGAAGCGGAGTGGAAATGGCCGGTCTGGAGAGACAAGAAAAAGAATTGTTCCTTAAGGGGACCAGCAATGAGATCAGAGATGTGGGTGGGAGCTGGTGCATCGAGACAAGGAAAATAGTCCTGGTGCAAAGCAGGGAGCTGAGCGATGCCTTCAGGGAGACAGGTCAGGAAGTGGAAGGTTTTTGTTAAGTTAGAAGGAACATGCTGTCCCTCCAGGTACTAGGAAATGACTGTTCCTTTGCTGCCAGCAAGTACCTGTGAGAGTGAGGGGTAAAATATCTTATCTACAAGATAAAACCTACCAGCACCTATGAAATACTGACTTGACTGAAATGGCAGAGAGGTGTGTGGATGTCAGAGCTTTGGGAAGGAAATACTGGATTTGCCATTCCAAAGCAGCTGGAACAGCACGTTTGTCTGTGTCTGAGAGCCATGTCTGGGTGTTGTACTTGCATTCTCAATAACATTCTCTTAACTTGGAAAATACAGATGTATACTAAACATTGTTCTTACTTTGTCCTCATTTGCATGTTCACTGATTTATTATTTTTCCTCTGGAAAAACTCTGGGTTTTTTATTGTGCAGAATAGAGCATTGTTTTCATAATGAGTAGCTATTTGATAATTTGCTATTTTGCTGTCATGCAGTATGTGCCTTATGGCTGACTTGCTGTTTTATAATACAGCTGTTCCTGAAGGAAGAATATATTGTTTCTTTGGTGCCCAGCATCATGGTGTCTTTGAGTTTCACAAACCTGTACAAGTATGCATCAAGCCACTCCTACTTGCCTGCTAGTTTTAGAAATGGCAGTAAGGTGCTGCACAAAAATATTTGCTGATTATTTGGTGCCCAATTTGAGCTGTGTAGCCCTGTACAACTTCCACTGTCTCTTTTGCCACTGATTATAAGGACGAGATGCCATTTTATCATGTCGGGCATCCAGAAGGTGAGGAATAGAAAATGATTTATCTCTTGCACAGTTTGTTTCAGCTGAGTGGCTTATGACACAGAGCCACCCTGTGGCATGTCCAGAGATGGAGGACCATTCCAGGTGGTCTCAGGAGGACTCATTTGTGGCATGGTCCCCTCTGTCCTGGAGTCTGCCATCTCTCCTGGTACAGCATGCCTTGGACAGACAGTGAATCAGCCCGTGGCAGGATGAAAACAAGCAGTCCCATGAGCTACAGAATGAGTGAAGCCTGGTTTCCTGGACATCTATCTTCTTGAGGTCATGCTGTGCTGTTTCCGTGAAAGCAAACAGCTGAAGCAACTTGTGAAAATGTATTTTTTTTTAGACTGCTGTCTCTTTTTTGGATATACTTGAAATTGGAAAATGAACTCAGAAGTTATCCAGGGTGGACACTTGCTTACTTACTGCACACAGCATGACCTCGCGAGCCTGCTTTCCTTAGGGAGGGAGACTGTAAATGCATGATTGCATGATTCAGGGTGGCATTGTAATTGGGTAGAGCCACTTCAGAGAGACCGCTCTCACTTTGGAGGGACCGCTCCATGAAGCCTCAGGGTGTAGACAAGGGCACGATCCTGCACAGCCTAGTGTGGTAGTCTGCAAGTGCCTGTAATTGGCAACTGCTCAAAACGGTTACTTTTAAGGGTTTTCTGCAAAAGCCTCTTTGGGCACCATCAAGAACCCAGCTAGGTGATGTTTTTTCTCCATGAACATTCAGTAGCTGCAATTTCCAGGCTTCCCAGCTGTGTTGCTTGGGATTAGGGTCACTTGGTTCCTTCTTTCTTGGTGTACAAACAGGCCAGAATGAAGTGCTGGTCCAGGCTGAGTCAAAACTGAAGTTTCTTTTTCTGGTGTCTGTTCAGTTGAGCCACAGACCTCTAAGTCCAGATTGTTTAGGTAGTGGTCAGTTAATACATAGCTGTTCTTTCAACTGTTAAGAGATCTTCTTCAGATAGCAACAAAGGTGTTAATACAGAAATCTTGATAACCTCCACATATGCTTCTCTAGGCTTTACGATATTTCTCTCGTCCAGTCCCAGGAAGGTAATAGGTGAGAACACAAGATGTTATTTTCTGAGAAACTGAAAGGTGGCAGTAGTCAAGACCATGGTGTCCTAGCTTTTTTCTTTCCTGATTCATTAAATATAAAAATATAAAATATCAAAAAAATATACTGAAAATTCTGTGGTGGGTCATTTTTTTCCCCTCCAAACTTTCTGTGATTCTTGCCTCTGGACTCTTTTTTGGTTATGTCCATATTATTAGTACTGTGTCCAGATCAGAGCATAGAAGCGAGCAGAATGAAATAATTAGCTCTCTTTTGATATAGTATTATACTACTTGGGGTTTATTTATAAAACATTGCTGCTAATACTTCCTGGATCACTTGCCTGTTTTTTGTTGTTGTATTTTCTTGCTTTTCTTCTAAGTAATCAATTTTGCAGTCCATAAGCCCTCCAGGTTCTTCTTACAATACTGATATCTAGCCAATTACTCCCCATTTCATATTTGTGTATTCGATTTCTCATTCCTGAGAATAGTACTCTACATTTGTCTGTACTGAATTTGTTCTTACTAACTTTCCTTATTCTGTTGATGTCCCCAAAAGGGCTTATAATCTTCCCAACCTACCATGTATACTTTTTTGTTTCTACATACAACTCGTTAATGAAAGTCTTTTAATGGAGTTGGCTTAGGATAGCAAAGAGATTTCTTGAAACGTTCTCTTATTTGTAGAAACATACTGATAATGACTCCTTCACAGTTTTTTTTCATGTGAGTGTACACAATTTTTTTTATTTAATGGAGACTTTGCTGACATAGATGTGATGTGATAGGCTAAGAATCAAAACTCTTGTATCTTAACTTTTAGTAAGTCATCCATATGTTCCTACTTAGCTGCTGCACATTCTCCCTTCCAAATAAAGCAAACTGAGCTGACAGGTTCTTTTTCTTGACAGGTAATGTTGACTCTTTCTTATCTTTGTATTCTGAAGGTCTTTATAATTTGTTTCTGGAATTGTTTTCTGTATATTTTTTTGACAGTCAAGCTGATGTCTGCATGAAATTTCCCTCTTTCTTTTTTTTCTTTTAGTATTTGTACATGCTATGGCATGCTAAGATTTTTCCGTTTCTTGGGTGGTTTTGGTTTTGTTTTCTCCCATACCAGACAAATATAATATGTGGAAACAGGCTAAAATATTGACTCCTGCTTATCATGTGAGTGCTTGGACAGTTGGACAGAGAAGTCAGACAGCCCATTTCTGCTTGTCCGTATCTTGCTTGCTTGTCTGTGCAGTGCCAGAGCTTCACCTTATACTGTGATGTGAGTTTAAGTTTAACCTGAAGAGCTAAGTAAGTTCAGATCCTCTTTTTTTTTTTTTTTTTTTTTTTTTTTCATTTTATTTTTCCTCTGAAAGCAGCCTTACCTCTGGGCTGTTTTATACCAACTTGACAAACATGTCACTGCCATAGTCTCCGAACTGCCTTCTCATGCCCTGAAGCCCTTCCTCTTCCTCTTCGCTTTGCATCTCTATTCCCTGTGCCTCTTCTCTGTCAGCCTTTGGCTCCTCCAAACCCCAGCTTGCATGCAGCTTTGACATACACCTCTTAGAATTAGGAAAACCAGCTTCATTTGTGATAAAAGAGACAAAATGTAAATTAATGTAATCTATGTTGCCCATTTATTTTCTGTAGGCTTTTCAAAATGCTAGCAGTCTCTTTTCAGGCAAGTGTATTGGAGTTTTTGGGTTTTAGTTTTAAGCTGTGCCCACCTGTGAAAGAACAGTGACTGGCTGGAGTTCCTTTAAGTGTATTGAGAGCATGCTTTTTTCACACCTTGTTTCCTGTGCAAATATCAATTAGGAAATTACCAATTTGTAAAAATATGAATGTCAGAAATCACGCATCTGATGGCAAGTATGATTTGTCATCTGTGGTTGTGGATGATGAGGGTTGTCTAGCTCCTCAGTGCCTCCTACCATTGACTTCACAGGCTGCTCGATCCCATCCTTTTTAGGCTTTACAGTCTGCCTTTCAGCTTGTATTTCGGTGTGAAGTTCAGTTGTTCAGGTAGGAGCATGTAACTGGGAGCTGACCATGATGTAACCAATACTTTTTGCTAAGTTTGTATGGGTCTAGATGAAGTACAACCCTTGGTGTTAACCCCAAACTCTTGATGGGCTCGATCAAGCCTAAATAGCTAATAAAAGTGATGGTTTGCTACTTAGGCTTGACTACTTTGTTTCTTTCCTATCTCCCATTCCTAAATAAAATACTGTCTTTGAAAGAGGGAATTTCAATCACAAAGAAATTAACAGAAGAAGGTACTGATTATACACTGTCCCATGTTTTATATTAACTTCAATTTTATTTGCAATGCCTCTGACTTTTGGGAGAGAGTTCACCTTAAAACAAAAACAACGCCCTAATAATTCTTCTAGAAGGAAGCCAGTCTTTTGAAAATACAGAAGCAGTAAGTTATCGGTAGTAATAAGTTATCTGTATATGTAAATTCCAGTGCATGCAATATTTTTTTTTTTCATACTGATATTGAAAATGTCTTGTTAATAGATGCATTTTTAAATTCATCTAATGAGTCTGGAAAATTAGTAAGAATGTTCGACTGTTGTAATTAAGTATTTTTGCAGGTAGTTAGAAGAAGGTGAAATACTATCTGTTTTCTGTGGTAATCAACTTAATGTTTATTAAAAAATGGCAGCATTAGTCTTTTTTTTTTTTTTAATAAAAGACTATATATATAAAAAACAGTTTTTAAACTGTTTTTATAGGCTAAAAAAAAATGCAGCAAAATCAGTGGCAACCTGAGGCAGCCTGTGTTGTCATGTTGGCCTTTCCCTGGGAAGGGTGCTGCTTTCTGAAGAAAATACTTGAGTGCAGAAATGGAACTATAATTCCTTAATAAATATGTTGTTCTTGACAGTCTCGGGACAAAATGGATCATGTGGCTGACAGACTGTATGATTGTGTCATAAATATTCCATGATTTATGAGGCTGGAAGTAAGGATGCCACCCGTTGCTCCTACTGCAGAAGTTGTGGTGCTCTGTCAGATCCTTGTAACTGCAACAGCAAGATTTGATAAACCAAACCCCCTTTGCTTTCTCCGTGCTAAATGTTTTATTTACTGTTCTTTTCTCCCAACTAACCCTTGAAGAATGGGGGCCAGTCTCCGATGGCTCCAATTACTCCGGTTTAGGTCAGCCTTTGACTTGAGGTGGTGGTAGTGAGTCCATAGACGCTATTTACATGGTCGGGAGTGTGGATGAGCTAATGAAATTTCATTGGGTGTATTGGGAATAATGAAGCTCCCTTGACGGATCTGAAACTGCCCTAGAAGTGAAGCTTAGAACTCCCATTGACAGTTTCTTGCACTGTTGTGCTCCTTTAAGGGTTTATTATCAAAACCCTCCTAAATCAATGTATATTGTTTAATCTGCCTTGAAATGTGAACTGCAAGTCAAAGGCCTTTGAGTAATACAGTGAAAAGTTGTCTGAATTTATTGCATCTTTGGCAAGTGTTACCCAAACTTTGGTACACTGCTGCTTGATAACTTCTTCCAGCTCATCTTCGGTGACGGGCAGCAGAACTGCTGGTACCTCTTGCCACACACAGGCAGGGGACGCGCTCCCCTCTGCAAGTCAAAAAGACTTCTGTGATGATGCCAGAGTTAATAAAATATTTATAGTGTATTATACATGGAGAGGATGTTTTAAAAACATATCTACTGGCTTGAGGGATTAAGTTTGTTTTTCCTGTGTGTGCTTATATGCATGTTGTAAAAGAATATAAATGAAAGTTGATTTTTTGGATTGGAATAGGAAAAGTAGGTGATCGATAAATAAACACCTAGAGCTTGCACACAGAAAAATACAAAGCTAGAAAAGATAAAGGAGAGCTTCTGATCAGAAGATGAAGAGCAGTGTGAGAAATACAAAAATATGCCTCTAGTAATGGTAATATGCTTGACAAGCAGATCTGAAAGGTACAACACGTTGATGTTTCTGACTTCTGCTGCAGCTCCTCAAATTCAGTGTCACTTTTAATTTTACTATCTCTACATTTAATTCTTTATAAAAGAAAGATGTTTACTCCTACGAAACCAGTATCTGTAGACATGTGTAACTGCAAACCTAGTTATGCATATTTTAAAATCTTTTTAGAAATAAAATGAGAGACTATAATACAGAAAACACAAAGAAAGTTGTATCTTATGCATTGAAGATGCAAGATTTAAATAATTTGACCATCTGTAGTTGGGGAACCTACAAAGAGTGAATGAAAAAATTATTTTGAGTGATTTTGCAGAACATCTTAAATAGATGATTAAAAATAAAATCAGAGTGGAATACTGGATGCGGATACATTCTTATTAATTCTAGTAATTGAGAAAGTTACTTAGAAATCTTTTCCAGTATTCCCCAAACAGCCCTGTAAGTCTGCAGTTACTTATTCAAAATTAAAGGGGGGAAAAAAGAAGTTTGGAGTTGCCTGGTGTCAGTCTCCATTAGTCTCCAATTCTGTGTGGGACTACTGATTTGAAAAAAAGAAGTGTAATAGACAGGAGGAGGTTTTCTTGTCATAAAACCATAACTGTTTTCCCCCTGTAAAATGATACAACTGAATAGAGCTGTATTTCAGTCGTATTATTATTTAGTAAAGCTCTTACAAAATACTTTAGAAAGCTGAAAAAGGACTCTGTGATTTTAATACTTAGATTGCGAGGCAAACAAATGCATTTGGAAATATACAGCTGTGCCCACAACAGACTGTGGGTGTACTGGTTCCATAATCAAGGTGCTGGTGCAAAAATCACTTCTGACAAGGAGCATCGGCTGAAAACTGCAGGCTGTATTGGGGACAGGAAGGTTCACAGCGATACAACAGTTAGTCTTGATCCTGGTATCCTGAACTAGTAAAACACTCAAGACGTCACCCAAAACCAAACATCTTTGTTTCCGACTCCACTGGAGCAGCCAGCTTTGCACACATAGAGTCGGTTCGCAGTTACCTACTAGTTACGGAGGTACACTTGTAACAATCTTCATTTTCATGACTAAAGTGCTTGAAACGCTCAAGTCCTGTGGCTGGATGTCCTCTGGCATAGTCACAGGCTTTGGAACAAATCCAGGAGTGTTTGTTAAAAGAGTGTGGGCAAAGCAAAAGACAAGGTAATGCAAAAGAGACTTTTTGGTAATGCAAGAGTAGGAATGATAAAATGCAGCCGAGAGGAAACACGTGAAGCTTATAGAAGTGTTTTGGTATTAGTTTCTGTTTAATTTATTTTTGCACAGTGTTTAATTTCTTTTTGCACCTTCAATAGACAAAACATAATTAGGGGGAGCTCTCCGGTATGTAATGTATTGCTACAGAGAAGAGCTTTGCTTCTACAAAGGGTTGTGTACTTAAGTAAGCACGCTCTTTTGTTCAGCACAAACATTGGAAATTCTCACTAATTCAGGATCCAAGTGGAAAACTAATTAAGGAAAATGAAGGGAAACCTAACCTATGACAGTGTCATGTATGGTTCAGGCTTTCTGACACCACATTTTGATGCATTCCAACAGGGCTGTAAGGGGAAACAAGAAACTAGATTAAAGAGACTAATGATGTAATTTGGCAATGTAGTTCCTGTGTATTCTGCAGCATCACAATGGATTATTTTTTTTTTCATATTCATTTTGCCTTTGTGATTCAGTTATGGATTTCAGCTGAATTTAAAGCCAGTTCTGTGATAGTTACTTTTTAGCATACCTGTGTCTTTCTTGGAATTTCTGGTTTTCCAGTCCAATAGCATATTTTAAGAATTAACATAACTGAAGATAGATGACCATTGCATTCTCCGAGTCTGAAACTGAATGTGCTAATTTGCCATATTGTATTGTGTGTGTTTTGTGTGGGTACGCGTGTGTAAGTCTATGTACATATTTAAGCTTGGAAGGCAGGGTTAATGTCTTTGTCCTTAGAACAAGCAACTGGACATCACCTGCTTGTATAGAATCACAGAAGCAGGTTGATTTTTTTTAAACAAAAACCAACAAGCAACAAGGCATTTTGATTCAAATATGGAATAAAATTAAAGGAGACATTTTCAGAGTTAATAGACTAACTGCACTCTTGATCCTCTTCTGAGCTTACTCAGTGTCACCCTTATAGTCTTGTCATGTCTCTTGGTATGGAACCATGAAATATTACTGTGTCCTACTACAGCATGTATATGGTCTGTTGTGTAGAAACTGCAGTTACCTCACCAAGGCTGACTTTATACTCAACACCTGTGATTTACTTCTCTTTGGGAGCAATGATAGGTGTACCCGACAACCACACTTCTTGAAGTATTTGTTTCAGTCAATGTGAATGAAAGCATCTGAAAACAACGAAAGCTGCCTATATATGTAACCCTTTATTCTGCCTAGGAATGTATAACTCCCTTAATGCTTATCTGGTAAAACAAGCTCCTGATTCCTCTGAAAAGCTTCCATCAGCATGCCTCCCTAGATAGCTCCCTGGCAATTGACACAATTTTCTTCCCTTTTGGTAGCCCAAGTGACCTGAAGAAGCTTCTGTGCCCCGAAGGTTTATCCTTTTTTGTTTGCCCTTTTTTGTTTTGGTCATTTTTTTTTTTATCCCCAGCTTTATTGATTTGGTCTAGTGAATGATAGTACTTACAGATTTGGCCTTACAGTGTCCTTAGACCATCATACTTTAAACAGTACTGTGGCTGGAGTCCAGAGCAGCACCTTCTGCTGGTGAGAGAACTTCACCGTCCAGTTCCTTAGTTTGGGGAAATTCTGAAAGTGAAATGAAAACCAGGATGAAGTACATGGTGGTCTGTTTTCTCGCCTGATGGTCTCCTCTCCTAACTCATTCCTTAACATGTGCATTGCAAAAACATGTTTGCAGGTTGACAATTAACTTTTTACTACAGGAGTTTGTGAAAGGTGTATTATACAACATAGTATACAGAGCATGGTAGAAATAATGTCAAATGGGTAGAGAACTTGTACTTTAGATGCATAGAACTGGGTAACGTGAATGGAGTGGAACCTGTGTTCCTAAGCTAGTAGCGGATATTTTAACTAAACACAAACATTCAAAGAGGACAGGCTAGATGTTCCACTTTGAAATAATATATAAACCATCTTAAGTATCAAAGTTGTGTTTCAACCCTGTTTGCTCCACAGCCTGGTGGCTGGAAGGACCATAAGATAAAACCACTGTGTGTTCTACACTAATACATGATATACCTGGCTACTCAGAGATGATCCTTGGACCAGGCTTCCCATTTCCTTATCCTTCAACCCACTGTTTAGCGTGGGAAGCTTCCCAGCACCTCTCTGCGTGTTTTTTCATCCAACATGTACGAGTGAGAAATTAGTTCTGTAAATTGGTAGAAAAGATCATAACATTCGGTGACATGATTTAACCTGTGAGTTATGCTGTGACATTGCTTCATCGAAGATGTTGAGATGTCCTTACATAGTAGCCAAGGTTTTTTTTCCTTTACATTCAAAGTTTCAAATTCAGTAAACTGTCATTTTCCAGCCCACAGATGCTCTGCCTCATAATATTCTGTGTTTGATATTTAAAGTCAAAGCCTGGAGTGGTTGGAATTGGAGTATTTCCTGGTGGCAGAATTATCTTCTTTTTTTTTTTTTTTTTTTTAATGTCACACACTTTGTAAAATTAAGTAAATTTCAGCTATCTCTTGGGCATTCATGTAAGTGATGTTCAACTACAGTGTCTGCTGGAGGTCAGCAGACTTGTACCGGTATTCTCTTTCTTTTCTGAATTTCTATTTCTCCAGGCAAGTGGAGAAGTTAGTATACACAAGCATCCTACCCTTCTGTCAGATGCTGTGTGCAAGGAGGTACTTGAGATCATTCTAAAAAAAATCCAAACCCTTTTCAGTGTCTCTAGTGTAGTATGACCCAACCCGATGTACAGGTTTCAGTTATGAGATTATGAAATGCTAAGACTGTGTGATATGCTTTAGCAAGATCATTTCTCTTTATGCAGTTCCTCCAGCATTTCAAGAATTTTCCACCCAAAATGAAGCAGTGTGGTACCATTGTAGATTATTTTCTGGTTTAGTTGTCCTAAAACATCGTGATTGCTGTGTTCCTTCTACAGTTCATGTGAGCCTGTTCTGCTGGCCTTCTTTACTCTTCTGAGTGAGGAAGGCTGTTAAATATAGGTGGATTCTACTTGCTTTTCAATACCCTGCCTGCTAACAAAAATGAAAAAGCTGAACGATGTGCATGTGTCTACCTGCAAACCAAAACAAAGTTGGCTTATCTAGCTCTGGGTTTGCTCATTTGACTACGTCACCTTAAGTTAGAAAAATAAATAAGAAATAAAGAGTACAGCCCAGGTCTGGAAATCCTGTTGGCTAAGAGATTAATCTAAAATATCTACTAGCCTTTCAGTTCCTGCTGTAGGTGTTACCAGCCTTCTAGAGGAGCATCCCACTTGCGGGGAAGAGTTAACCTCCGCAGAAGGCTCCAGGAGCAGTCGTTTACTCCCTTTGGTCATTTACCTTTCTCTGAAGACCTTCAAGTGCCACAGGTCATCCTTCAGGGCAGGAGTACTGTGTGTGTTTCAAAACTGTTGTGGTAACCATTTCAGATTGACAGCAGGGGCAGGATCTGTGTGTTTCGATGGTGCAGGGAGCGGGGAATGGCTGTTCACCTCCCACCAGGACTTCACCCTTGGGTTTGCATCCCTGTTCTCCTGCCCCACCCCTCCTTCCACTGTGTACTGTGTGTTGATAGGGGTGAGTCACCTCTTTTATTATTTTTTTGAATACTTTCCTCCCAAATGTAGTTTATTTTCTGCAGGGAAGGGAAAGAATTTATGCTGTCCTGGTTCCTTATTTTTATCAGAGCTCTGCTAACAACTTCCAGCTGAGGGAGTTCTTGATATTTTTAGCCTGAGATATTTAGCTATTTGAGCCTCTTTACACATTTCCCCCCAATACATATTAACTGGGGGGAGGGGGAGGGGAAGGGGGAGAGGAATGGTTCTTGTCAGTTAATATATTCATGAGCATGCTTGCCAAATTGCCTGCACTTATTCCCAGGAATCTGTACACTTCAGAATTGGGGGGAAGTTTGAGTCCTGGTCTGAAGTATTTGAATCGGCCTCATTACTCCATTCTCTGGCTAATGCTGCTACAGCACTGTTCTCACTGAATATTCCCTTTTGTTTGAGAGGTGGTGTTTAGTATTAAAAAATGTATGTTATTGATATTCTGCTTAGAAACACCCAGAAGTAAATAAGCTAAAAGGAGCAGAGAATTGTAAAATGGGAACTTGCACTACGAAATACAAACTCTCTGAAATTCTCTTTGTTCCTCTTTTTTCCACATATCTTTTCAGCTGCAAAATCCTGTCTTATTACTAATGTTACTGTTTTATTGATTGCCTGGTGTAAGGTCTGATGAAGTTCTTTCAAAATCCAAATACTGACTTTGCTGGCGCATCTGGTACACACACCCTTTAAAGTTTCTGAATAACCTTACCCTTCCATGAAACTTACATGAATGTTACTTTGAAAGAAAACATTAAAAATGCTTCATATTGACCTTTTGCCTTTAAGAATCACTTTAAGCTGTTTAACCACAATTTCACAGATCCTACTATCTATCATCAGTTCTTTTCCTAACAAAGTTTCAGTCTAAAGCGAAAAGCTAGTTTGTTGCTTTGGCAGGGCTCTTTCTGTGTGTTGAAAACAATAATCTGCCTGAATAATAATATTGTTTAGGTCACTGGCCTAATATCTTCTTTAGGCAATGATTCCTCCAAATTTCTTTGTGAATGTTATTGTTAATGGTTACGCATAGATGAGCCTCAGTGATTCCAGCAAATACCCCAGAGGTGTCTCTGTAGGACTGGGGAGGTGGGGGTGAGAGGCGCAGATGGTGGAAATCATGCTCAGTTTCAAATGAGAATTAAATGGCATTTGCAGTTGGGTATAAATTGTCCATACTATCATCTTCTCATTATGCCCTCCAAGATGTTTGTTTATATATGGCGACACATTACGTTGCTCTACTCCTATCCACTTAGTTACCTGATGCAATTCTGCAGAGTGGGGAGATGACTTTGTGCCATCTCTGCAGAGTCTTTGTCTTGAGTCCTCTGGTTGCTGGTCTGGTCCGTGGCATAAGTTAGAGACGCTTGAAGGCTGCCAACAACCACCAGGATATATCCTATTAATTGGGACCAGCTGGATACAAGTATGTATTGGCAAGTCTACAGCAGCTCTATGCAACCCATTACAGCAGCTCTTCACCACCCAGCTATTCCTTTAGGGACCTTGAACCTTCCAGTAATCATTTGCAAAGCCTTAAATCTGGCACCTAAAATAGTACTGTGCTGTGGGGTTTTTTTAATATATTTGTTTAATCCTAACTCCTCTGCTCCACCCTGAAATTGGGCAGTCACCACTCCCTACTTGGACATAAATCTCTGTTTGAGGATCCAGTTTAGTGGACCAGGTGTTTTTTTTTTCAAAGCACTTTGAAAAATGTTTGTGTCTGTACTTATTAAGCACTATGGGGATTTTTTTTTTTTTTTTTGTAAGTGTAACCTTTTTGGAAATTTGCCATTCTCAAGCTGTAAATTGTGCACCTTTTAAAGACAGAGGTTCCATGTTGTACCCCTAGATATCGCTTTTTGTGCCTTTCTGCATGCCTTTCAAAACGTAATTTTAGGCAAGATGCTGTTGTTTTGTGCTGTCAGTCTCTGTGCTCCAAGGTGACTGATGCTGCTGAGAAGCTGTAGAGCAACACTACCACCTTAAGTATGTTGTCTGGTCTATGTTGCGGCTTCTCAGTGGGACTGCCAGATTAACTAAATACTAATCTTAAGCTTTTTAACGCTTAGTGAGAACAGTCAAAATTTCATTACTTTTAATTGTTTTGTAACAAGCTAACATAATTATACTCTTAGCATCTTGGTTGTAAATTTCTTGACTTTTTTTTCTTTGCAAATCCAGTTCCTAGTAAGTTTTTTTTTTTTATTTCACTGACTGCATTTCCTGTGCAACTTCTTTTAAACTACTATGTGAGTTGCAGAGGCGCTAAATAAACTGAGCAGCTGATTCTTTTTTTTTTTCCTTGCTATTTGTACAACTAGTTTTTCCAATGGTCCTTCTTGAACATGAAAAGCAATACAGTAAAATAGTTGGAGGAAAGGAAGATGGTACAGAGAAGCTCCACTGAGTGACTTCAACTCAGTGTACAAAAAGTTTCATAGTCTTTGTTTCAGGCTTATATTTGAAATCTCTTATTCTAATAATGGCCAGCCAACTCTTGCTTTGCTTATCAGATCTGACAAGATCACCCTCCATGTGATTTCATTTGTTGTATTCATGGCAGCCCTGGGGAGTGAAATAACTAGAGCAGGAATGAAGCTGTGCTTTCCTGCACAACACAACACAGCTCTATAGCAACTCGGCCACTAGGAAAAACAGCAGAGACTTTAAATAGATAAATAGATTAAGTTTTGTCTGTGTGTGAGTGTGTATGTATTTCTGTAAAAGTCACCTGCAAGCATCAGCCTAACCCATTAGACCATGTAGAATAAATGGGAGATAATCACCCATCGTGGTACCAGGCAGGTGAAGCTGAACTGAAATCTGGGGAGCTGGAGTGCTTTGTAAAAGTGGGGTGCTTTTTGTTACCAAGTGTGTCTTGTTAATTTCAGTTTCAGTTTACTGGGCTTGAAACTTAGTTCTGATGTTGTAAAGTCTGCACCTAGCCATAAAAAAGTTTCTGTGCATTGTTCACCTTGACCAAAGTGTAAAAAACACCTTAGGGGGCTAATATTCCTTTCTTATCTGCAAATGTGAGAGAATGCATGTGAAGGAGAAAAGCAACAGCCTAAAGAGCTGCCAGTTGGCTTGGCAAAGTTGTTTTTAGAATTAACACACAAATACTTGGAATAGAAGCATTAGGGGAACCTCTTTTCTGTTAGGATAGTGTACTGAATGCTTAAATTTGAGATCCAAAACACTAACTTGAGAATTCAATTATAGGAATTATTTTTGTTTGTTGGGTTTGGTTTTGGTTTGTGTGTTTTTGGGTTTTTTTGGTTTTTTGTGTGTGTGTGTGTGAGCTTGATTTGAGAAGGTGATACCACTGTTATGTTAAAATCTACATAAGTTTTATAGGTCATCTTGGCATTTGATACATCATGTATTAAACAGCAAAATTGAACAATGCAGATATATCAAGTCTCTAATAGAGATTACTAACTTTCTGGAACAAGGGTCACATAAACACTTTGAGGATAAACCACGAGAAACATTTTTTGGGGGAAGACTTGACACATCTTGAAATGAGAAGTGGTTACATATTCTCTTATTTTTTCTACTGTTTTTAAAAAAAAAGTACTTTTATAGATTTTTGAGTGAAAAAAACCTGAAAAGTTAGTAAACAACAGGAAAGATCATTCTGATCTGAGATGAATGGTGAGAAATTTCAGCATCTAGATAACCTTTACTCTTGCATTCCCTTTTAATTATTTCAGTAATGTTCTAAGAATGAATATAAAAATAATTGTTGTTACCTCTTGTATTTTGCTTCCAGAAAAAATGAAAATACTCTACTATTCCAATGGTTTAATGAAATCGTTACTGTAGAGGTGTGATCAAACTCATAAAAGAGTAGCAAGCATTGTCCGCCTTTTGAATTTGATCTGAGGTTTTCACGAAGAAACAATGGCTTGTTTTTCTTAAAGTCAAGAGGTAAGATTACTAAAACAGAGAGAGGTACTGAGAAAACAGTTTTTTATGTTTCACTAAGTGGTCCTCCCAATGAAATGGTGACAGTGATTTTTTTTTTTTTGCATACTTAGATTTTTAAGTACCTTATTGAAAATTAAACAAATGAAGTATAAGATTTGGTTTCCTGAGGAATACTTGCAGCCGTTGTGCTGACCAAAACCACATTCTCAAGTAGTCATAAGAAAACATCCAGCTTGTCTTAAAGCTGTAACAGGGTGTAAGCAAACACAGGACTGGGGACAAGCCCCAGGACTGTCAGAGTGTAAAGACAAAGCCACCTGCAGCAGTGGAGGAGAAAGCTTTATGGACATGAGGAGCAGCTCCTCTGGCACAGGAGTGCATAAATGGTAAGAAGGAGAGCAAAATCCAGCAAAAATACCAGAAAGTCCTGAGTGTGCTTTGTGTGAATGCAAAAAACAGAAATCCCCTTTCTGCAAAAAAAGATGCCGTACATCCAGCACTCATGAAGCTGCTTGTCACTTGTGTCCCGAGCAGGTCTGTCAGGGAGATGAAGCGGGGGCTGGCCTGTGAGTTCCCCTTCTCCTCTTCTGGGCGAACGTGATCTCGATACCTTGAACTTGGGCAGGATGTAAGGATGACTGGAGCATGACTGCCTGGATTTGGGGGATGCAGTCTGGAAGCGAGCTGGCTGTATGCTATGTGTTTTACTGCAAGCAGCCCCCATCCACGCCACAGACAGTATGCTGTCCTGGGACTGATCTGTAGAAATAAAGATAGGAATTGCTTATCTTTAGGGTTTGCTTTCCACGGAGCTAAAGTGGTCCCTCATACCGCTAGGGGAGCAGCTGGGCTGTATCATGCATCGGTTAGCTAGTGTGGGACAAATTGTACCCCTCTTCCAGTAGAAGAAATGTGTGATGCTGCTGATAACGGCCAAGATTATCTTTCTCTGCACCAGTAGGGTTTTTACTGTCTGCATATGGAGATGGGGGTTGTGTCATACAGGCTTTGTGAGGAGATCCTTTTTTTCCTTTCTTGGCCGTAACGGATCTGGTTGGTAAACACGGCTTTTGTGATTGCAAGGAGACCTTGGTAACAGGCCTAGTAGAAGATAAATGCTCAGAAGTAGAAGGTGCAAGGCCCAGTCAGACTTCACTCACCATCAAATCCCAGTACTCCCATAGGGCTTAAATCCAGTCTAATGGCTGATGTCAGTAACAAGATACTTTGGGAAAAAAATCTTTTAAGTATTATCTTTCTCTTCTGTGGCTATTGCATCTGCAGGGAGAGTTAGGGAAATTGCAGGATTCCCATTAGAAAACATTTTGTAAAGGTAGGCTCCATGGGGCCATCCTAGCAAGACTTAAATTTCTCCGATGACTCCCTTTTTTTTCTCTGTTTCTGCGTTTCTAGGGATGAAGAGGGACTGCATAGTCTGACAGAAAACATTGTAGAGATTAACGTGTTTCCAAGTGCATCTCTCCATCTGTTGTAGTTTCTTGATTGATGCAATTACAGGCTTACCTACCTCTAGTTGTCCCTTATCCTATTTTCAAGGGCATATCGTTTTAGGTCTTGGGCCTCTGTCATTTCCTTTGGGGTGGAAGACAGCTGAGTCCATGGGTTTTAGGTTGCAGTCCCTTTGTCTTTTACTGTGATCATCACAGCAAGGCTTGAGCTCTCTTGGAGAGAGAGAGCAATGAGGAACCATTGAGTAGCCATCTTCTAAAAAGCAAGGACATTATTTGAGTCAGAAGCACTGCAAAGGGAACATTACAAAATATTAAGCATCTTTTACCTATGCTGATCTTGCTTGGGTTTTCTTGAGTTTCACATTGGACATGACAGATCTTTATCTCAGGTTTGGTTGTTCAGTTATTATTCCCACACATGCATCTTTTTCCCCACCTATGATTGTTGTTCTATAGTTTAAGGACATCTTCAAAGCTAGTCAGTGCTGCCTTCCTCCAGGGACCAGTCTTCAAAGGACTGGATAGCTGCATAAGTGAGCACTGAAAAGATGTATTCATCACCCCGAAGGTTGCTAAAGGCCTTTTTAGTGACTCCAAATTCGACATGGAATTGGCTTGTTGACCAAGCAGTAGAAGAACTACATCACCCGTGCAGGTATGACAGTCTATGAATATGCCTGTGTGTTCTGCATACCATAGCACTTAATTTGCCTTGGAGGAGGAGATCAGAAGATGTTGTTAGTGGATGTTGAAGTTCATTGCCACCCCAGGATTCTCAGGTTGCTGTGTTGCCATGTTCTTTCCTACACCGCATACACACGCACACGCGCGCATCTTTTAGTGCATTTATTGTCTCTGCCGAGGGTTGTCACCTCCTTATCTTCTGGTTTATGCTTCTGGCCCTGCACTCGCTGGATCTGAAAAGTCCCGCACCTAGGGAAAAGCACTACCAAAACATCAGCGTGTTATCAACATTTTCCTCATACTAAAAGACTAAACACAGCGCTGTACCAGCTGCTAGGAAAATTACTAAGAAAATTAACTGTATTGCAACCTAAAGCTTCAGCAAATCTAGCCGCTCATGCTAAGTAAAACTAAGCAAACAGCATGGATCACACCATATTACAACCCTAAGTAATTTATTCTAATGAAAACTTACTGAAGCTAAACAACTAATACCTCTCAATAGTAACAACTGTATCTGCTCTTCGGACTCCCACCTAGCACTTCCATCCATGTCCATCTTATGGTGTCTTGGCGCAAGGATCTTAAATGCTGCATAATGTTGTGTGTCATCCTGTGGTTATTCCTCAGTGTCTCTACTTTCCTCAGGTTTTCTTTTGCCTAAATGTACATGGGTATTGTCTCCTGTGTTTGCTCTGTTTTCCATTTTCCTCACGCATCTTAGGAAAGCAATGATTAGTCTCTCTTAATTTATGGACTTCAGACTTCTTTTCTCTTTCATTCAAATTACGTAGTTGTTCCTTTGTCAACTTTCCTGTGAGCATGTGGGCAAGAACTCGGGTTTTATTCTGTTTGTGCTTTTGTGTTAAGTGAGATGGCACATAGAAGGCATAATTTAGGACTGAAAAAGGACATTTTATTATTTAGGATGGGCATTTTTCACATGTGCAAAGAGAGGCCTTCACGGTGTTTTATATTTTCTAATTGATTTAAAATCGATGAATAATTTTGAGCTGCATGAATTAATTTTATATTGTGAGCCTTTGCTTTTGTATTTTATTTTCTCCTCATGCAATGTCTCTTTCCTGAATGAATCCAGTCTGCTGGGAACAACGAGTTAAGAGGCCATGCAGTGTTCTTTTTGATATCTGGGTTGGTTTTTTTGTTTTTGTTTTTGTTTTTTTTTTTTTCCCCACGTGGTCTTACTCGCAGTTGGTTTTTGTTCTCCAACAGAACATGCTTTCAAACATGGGCAACACAAGGGATATGGGTCACACCGCTGATATTTCAGTTTGATGTTCCACCAATTGGCTTAGGTCACATTAGATCTCCTAGTGTTGTTCGGAAAGGATGTCTCCTGTAAGGAAAATTCTGAGTTTAATCAAAAAAATGCCACAAGTTTAAGCACTGTTACAAAGCTGTGGTGGATTACTCACTCACTGAGTTGGAGAAAAATCCGAGGGAAGGGAGATGCAAACAGTGGACTTGAAAACTTAGGAGTGTTGTTCCTTGTGTCTTGCCATTAAGGAACTTTTGCTCCATTTTGCTATGCTGTAAATACTTGCTTTAAATTAAATGCCATTCTCACGTGAGAAGAATAACATTTATAGTAAAAGCAAGTCAGTGCAGTGCCAGGAGGAGTCACAGAGTACCTTAAACATACTAAAACTAATGACTGATTTTAATACTAAAGACATGTAAAACGTCAGCTACTCTGAAACTGAAGATTGACACTCAGTTAACACACAGTACTATTTCCAAAGTCTGTGTTTAAAACCTAGAGTGGCAAAATGCACAGTTTTCCTAAAACTTTCATTCCCTGTTGAGCAAGCAAAGGATCCTAGGCAGCCTTGGCTGAGATGGTCTCGTTAAAAAGAGTACTTCTGAGGCTTTCCAACCTGTATGTGATCAGAGGAGAGTTGTTGTGCTGGCTTTTCATCATCCAGCGTTATCTGCATTGGAGCACTCTGCCACCGAGCTGCTGGCTCTGGAGATTATTTGTGTCAACGGCAGCTTACCCAGAGAAGCGGGAAAGACTTCTCGAACAGCGTGGAGGAAAACAAAAGCTGGTCATAGTCCAGTGTCGGGGCAATGAAGATGTATGTGAGTTTAATAAATAACATATGGGTACCAACCTGGCATCTTAGCTGCCTACCTGAAGTAGCACGTGTAGATCACAGGGCCGGGGAGTGGCATTTTCAGAAGAATTTAGCATATGGACAAGCTACTGCCAGGAATTTGGTATTAAAATTTGCCTTTGGTTTGTTGGTGACAGGGTACCAAGGCAGCCCACCTGGGTAGCACCTCCTGTGCTCACAAAACAGGGTAGTTACCTGTCCAAGGTGAAAAACTAGATCTGTCCAATAGTTGCATGACACAGGGATAAAATGCTGCTTTTGTTTTACCTACACATGATTCTAGTTTTGCTTACAGTGGCATTGTAACCAGTTGACATAAATTTTTTGGGAAATCCACTGCATATTACTGAATTCTGAGATAAATGATAGGCTGTGGTATTTGGTTGTATTTTTATATGACAAAATGTGTATCATTATTAAGTTCTTTATAAGTAGGGTTTTACTTCTTAATGCAATAGTTAAAATACTGCAAACTCGTTTGTTGTGGAACCAAAGACCAGTCCAGTCATGCTTTATAGTAAGGGTACATTTATAAATTGTTTATAGAGGGCTAATAAATAATTAATGTCTGTTATTAAATAGGTTACAGGCATGAAGAGCGTGTATTATATATGGCAGTAAGCATGCTGGTAGAAGGTGTTAAAGACAGTGTTTTGTCTAACTGCTGTGCTGAAATCCATAACAAATGAGCCTTTGTTAAAATGTATATTAAACATTTAATTTACTTAATACAAATTTATAAATACTTTATATTTAGTACTAAATATAATCCCAGGACTTGACTCCAGCCCTCTAGTAAAACCCTGCTGAGGAGGGAATGAAGCAGGGTTGGCTTTTTGAGGTGACGGTGAAATCCAGAGCTGTGAATGCCTGCTGGTATGCTGACAAGCCATGTTCTTGTAACGTACTAATAAAAGGAAATTTTAAAAACTAATTAATATGTTTTTTAAATGGACATAGGACCAAGTTGAGCACAATGGACATAGGACCAAGTTGAGCACCTGTAATTTGGAAGATAAAGTAGGGAATTATAACTTGAGTACAAAATTTAGAATCAAATCTCATTTTGAGTCAGGTTGAGAGTAAAAAATGGTATTCCTAACTAAAATTAATTTCTGTATTTAAACAGGCAGTTATGTTTTGTTTATTTTTGTTTTTAATGCACCCAGCTGCTGATACAAATGCAGATCTTGCTTTTAATGCAGATTTGCGTATATGTGTGTTCTTTCTTGTGAGATCCGTTTCTAATTTTTCCTTTTCTTTCAAGGAAAGTTTTACAGATACCTTTCACATCATACTAAACTAATATGACGGAGATATCGTGAAGCTTTTTCTTCTGGTGTTGGGAGAGGTGGCTATTTGTGTTCACCCGTCCTAGTCCGTTTTGTCTTTGATGGTAACTGATTGTTTTCATTCATTTCAGGTATAGTCCACCCTTTTCTCTGTTTTAGTCTGTTTCTACTAAGTGTGAGGCACATCTGAAGGATATTCAGCACTTAGCCTTTTGGGAGACTCTTTTCCAATGTGTGTTTGGGATGAGGTTTCCAGCAAATGTTTGGTGGAAAGAGGGTATTTGAGCCTCTTTTCTGATGTAGTCCTACAGTTGTCTCCTTTCTTCTTAAGGTGACTTCTCTTGTTCTTGGAACAGCTCTGTAGAGAAATGTCATGTATGATGGAAGGGATGTATGAAGGTAGGACACAACTCTGAATGATTGTCTGGTGTGGAGGAGCAGGATACTGAACAAACTGTATGTGATGAAGATAAGAGGGAAGATGGTGCAAATGCATTCTTTGGCAACAGTTTATAAAATGATAGCAATGTTGGTTAGAGGGAGTCCCTGGAGGTCACGTAGTCCAGAAGTTTTCCTTGAAGTGCGTCCATCATGAATGGTAGATCAGGTCAGCCATGGCTTCATGTAGCTGGTCTTGAAAACCTGCAATGATGGAGGTTCCCCAGCCTCTGCAGATATACCTTTTCCAGTGCTTTCTGTTTTGCCTAAGTGTATGTTATGCCACTGGAAGAAAACTGAGGTGTCATACAGCTAACTCACTGCAGGGATACACCGTGCAGAGGTTCTCAGAGTGGACATCTTTTGTGTCAGTCATCTGTGTTCAGTCTCAAGTATTCGTGGTTTATACAGGACACAGGATAACAAACCAAAAACATGGTGGACTATTTATGTTTGTCGTGTGAGAGATCACTTTGTGTGGGGGTTGGTTTCTTCAGTGTGTTGCTGAATCTTACTGAAATTTAAGGCTGGAAAGGGGGCAGTTTTGTTATTAGCCACACTCTTGTGTGACCTGTAGTAACTTCTCATCCAAACAATAAAGATTTTTACGGTCTGTTTTGCAACCATGATTTGACTACCATTCTACCACGAAAATATAGTGATTTGTAAACCCACTGATTTAAACCCTTTTTGGTGAGAACGGAATTTTTTTTTTTTCCCCCCAAGGGAACAGTTAATATAGAAACAGGAGGGTTCAGTAGTGAATCACAAGTGTTGTCTTCTTTTCTCTTTAATGCTATTCATTGCAAGTTTAATACCTTTTTCTTCGCTCATAGTTTTTGCAGTTCAGAAACTTGAATTAACATTTATTTGGAAAAAGCATGTACATGCTGAAAGAGGGTATAGTTTGAAGCGTAATCTTAATTTATGATTTAAAAATGTCGTGCAACAAAACTATAGTTTCATAATAATTTGATCATTATGCATTGTTAAACTGAAGTGGTTGTGCCTGAAAAATTCTGATGTGTTTAGACTTTCTGTGTATAAAACATGAAACAGGGAAGCATAAATTCATTTACTTATGTAAGCTAGTAACAAGAAATATGTAGTTTGGTAGAAGAGGTAAAAGAATCTCGCTAGCTTTTTTTTAATCAGCTGGTACTTGAAGCAACTTGTACAATATCTTTGGAGGAGTCTTAAAGCTTCCCCATCCCCTAGCCTTTCCCACCCCTGGTAGTACCAACATTTAATCACAACTTAGTAGAGGTAATGCTGGTAGACTGAAGAAGACACAGTCATAAACAAAGTAAGTCTCCTTTCCCTCGCTTCTGCAGGTAGGAGTCTTGTTTAGGATAAGGTTCATCATGGCACATCTCTTACTGTCTGCTATTTGTAACTCTCATGTGCTGGGCAGACTACTGCTTCTTACACTGGAATCGGCTGTTAGATGTTTCCAGAGTAACTTAACATTAATGTCTTTTTTCCTGGTAAGAAACAGAGAAGATGAAGAAAGGATGATGAAGGTAATAAATGAAGCATGGAATAGGAGCATGACTGTTGCAATGTGTGAGTGTATAGCTTTGTGGCTTGAGATCAGATCTATTTAATACTATATAAATAACTCAAGTAAGTTTTGAATAAACAGCCTCTTAAATACAAATATTTGCTGAATATTAATATTCACATTTAACTGAGAAATTAAAAACATGTGAAAGTTGTGTAAGTCTTTTTAATCAGCTTTTCTGTGTTCTCAAGTAGTTTGATCAGAATGGTTTAAAAAGTCACTGAGAAGAAATTAAAAATGCTGCTCAGGCAGTAGTTTGAACCTGAGCAACAGGCAAAGTAGTGTCTGTATTTAGTAAAACATTTTTGAGTACATTTTGAAAGTCTCCCCCCCCCCCCCCCGTATTATTATAGAGGATGTTTAGGTAAAATACCTTATCACTGGTCATATTTTGGAAGATATTTTCTGAAATTCTCCTTAGCCAAACTACCTCCATGCCTAAAGTTCCTGCATAGAGCTCATCACTATTTTTAATTTGTAAACCTTTGAGTCCATTAAGACATCTTCACTATCTTTTTCCTTTTGGTCACAAGCTGACAGTTTTAAGTACTTCTTTGCTATGCTTGGTGTGCCACTGATGGTAATCCCCCAGGGTACCAGTGATTTGAATTGTGCTCCCATAGCTGGGGTCAGGTGTGGACTCATTCAGCTATATTAATAGGTGTGCAGTGCTGGGCGCATCAGCTAATTGAAGCATAAGCCTTGATGCTAAGTTCTGGAAGCTTAAATTGCTTGGCTGCAAAGAACCCATCTGGATTTGGTTTTTTCCCTCTTTTTTTTTTTTTTTTTTTTTTTCACCCGCCCCAACCGCCTTCACCCCCCACCCCCTTCTTTTTTGTTTCCCTTCCAATGTCAACTCCTGACATCTTAAAACCTGTCCATGGCCTGTCTCCCATTTGACTGTTTACTGTTCTGCTGCAGCAATTGTATCTTGGCAATATGACATTGAGTTACATTCTGTATTTCCTGACTTGCCTAACTATGAAGTTAACATAAAAACCAAATCCAGTATGAATTATAGTATTCTAGTAATGTCTACTCACAAAACTGAGAAAACAGAATTTTCTATTTTCCAGTATAAGCCAAGTGTGAGATAATCTTTTCTGAAACATACAGAAAAGGATTTGTAATTGGTAAGAGCAAAACAGCCAGCCTGAACAGTGAATTGTGTCCTGCACATGGTAGAAGTGCAGTCTCTTTGATGCTTATGTCCTTTAAATTTTGGTTTATAGAAATAGAAGTGCTCAGCCAGAGATTGTACGAGAAGTGGTTTGCTTATTTTCTCTGTTTTAGTTATGAGGAAATACAACACTGTATCAATTTTTCCACTAAACATCATACATCAGTATGGAATCAAATTATTTTCATCCCTTTTGTCCAGTATCTGGTTTTTTCCTTTCAAAGCGAGTAGAAGCCATTTGGAGAGTTACCATTAAAATTTTCTAGATTGCTAGTCAGATGTTTGGTAATATAGCTTCACAACTGCAAGAGTTTATTGCTGCTAGGTTTTCTTGTTTGGTTGGGGTTTTCTTTGGGTGTGGGTTTTTGTTTTGGTTTGGTTTGTTTTTTTTTGTGGAGCAACTCTTTGTTAGCCAGATTTTCAAGTATCTTCCTTCTGTTGATGAAACTCTTTCTGTTTGGAAAGTATTCTCACTATAAAAAATAGTGGGAGGATATTGAAACCAGTATTTTTTTATGACCTGCATTTCAAAAGAAAATATTTCCAGTAACTTCCAGTTTGGAGTCTGAGCAACTTATCTGTAAAGTTGTAAAATACATATATTTGGGCAGTAGACTATCCCTTGGGCAGTTTGAGAGAGGACTTGAAGCTTGGCGAACTTGCCATGCGTGAACTGTAGCTTGCGGCTGGGTGCTCGAGCTTATCTGGAGTTGTAGCTGAGTGGAAATGTTGAGTAAGCTGGGGGTCTTGGCTAATCCTTCTGGGCCATGATCCAGCTTGGGGAGCAGCAAGAGAATACCTCCAGCTGTCTACTCAGCCTGTCTCTATAAGCCACAGGGAGAAATAGCAGGCAAATGCTTAAATCCTTGTAGCAGGTTAGCCAGATGTATGAGAATTCAGCAGACAGGTGTGATAGGGCTGGCAGCCATATGGCAGTTGGTAGGTCTGATAATATCAACTTGCGTGCAGTTGACCTGTGTGTGAGAATTGCAGTGATTTGAGGAGGAATACTGTGCATGAAGTTTTGCAGGATCAGTTTGTGTGTGCTGAGAATTTCTGTATATACACTTAGACTTATACCTGTGCATATAAAGACTATCTTTTGGTTGGGGTAGTTGCTGCTGTTCTGTTTTTCTTTTTTAGAGAAGTGCCTTGAGTTCTTCCAACTCAGTCCCTCGTGCAGAACTACTCGCCCAGGATGAGTAGCAATCTCAAAGCCAGTGGGTGATTATTTTTCCTAGGCACCAGCACGGTAGCTGCCTGTTTTGGAAGGGAAACTTTATGGTTCAAGCATATGCTTAGTTGTCGTCTACTGGACCCCAAAGTTCAGGAACGTGAAACTAGCAGCAAACCCTTGAAAACTTCTTTTCCTGGTGGCCTCAGCTCTCTGATGTAACCTGAGCCTATGCCATTCAGTGCACTGTTAAGCAAGAAAGCAGCGTTGTCTGCAGAGAAACTGTCTCGCAAGGAATGAAGGAACTGCAAAAAAGTTCATGTCAGAGTTGACATTGTGTTATCTGCAGCTCTGGAATCACAAAGCATTCAAAGGCAATGACCCAGCCCCCCAGATAAATACAGGAAGGACATTCTGTGCTGAGGGAGGAGGTGTATAGGTGTTAGAAAAAGCTTATTTTTTCCCCTCATACCTGCATTGTCAGGGTGTTCAAGAGTACAGGCTCCAGCTTTTGCAGAGCTGTGTCACTGGAGAAGTTATGAATGTACCGCCAACTCCATGCTGAGATCCAAATGGACACCCCCTGGTACCTGCAGGTTGGTCACAGCCTCTGCTGATGCTGCACCAGAAGGGGCCTCAGCTGCCAGGCGTCAGCACCGTAATGTGCAGCCAGGGCTGGCACTGGGTGCCTTGCTTGATGGAGGCCATGATGGTTGATGCTGAGGTCAGGGTCTGCTTTCCCCATTCGTAGCAGCACCAGTTCTTCTAAGAAGGGATTTGGATTTTGCTGCAGTAGAATTCGTGTGTTCTATTCTCAAGCAACGGAGCCAATGTCACATTCATGGCTGGCCCGGTCCAAAAATGTGAAACTTTGTGGTGCTAAGGATCTCTGGGCCCTTTCTTTTTTTCTTTTCAAAATACATGTGCTAGACTTCCCTAAGTTCTTCCAAGTTCAGAAAGTATTTTGTCTTACTTCTTAGTACTTTTGAGGCAACATGTTCCAGCCCTCTCGCCTGTATTACAGCTGTATTACTAAGCTCTTTAACCTGTTGTTTCCTCCTGCTATGTGTATTTAAGTAGTAATGCTTTTTTCTGCTGTTTTGTGGTGATATTAAAGCATGCACTGAGACTTCAGACTTCCCTACCTTCTCTTTGCTTCGCACACTTCTGTGTTGAATAGTGGAACTGCAGTTCTTTGCTGGTATAGGCTTTGCTCTTGGTGCCTCATTAACGTCCTTGCTCACTGAAATGCATTTAGCACTTTGGCCTCAATGCATTTGTCACCTACATGGTTGTCCTGTTCTTTAATACTGTTATGTGGCTTTGCCTTCTTTTTTTGTTGTTGTTCTTTTTTGGACCAGTGAGGAATTTTTGGTGCAGCCAGAGTGTAGCCTCTTATTATCTCCTGTCTGTCTTCCATTGATATTTGCCATTGAGTTTTTTTTTTAATATAACCTGAATTGCCTATTGTTTGTCTTGCACTCTTTTTCTTCAGGTTATCTGTTTTTTTGAAGAAACTCTTTCCACCAATTCCCTGAATTTGTTTGACTTCTGAAGTCTGTTAGCTTTACTCTTTCAGAACTTCCTCCCTCCAGAAGAAAGCACTATCATTTTATACAGTCATACAAATTATTTGCACCATCACTTTTTAGACAGATACTCAGGGAAATTCATCCTCAATTTTCTCACCTCATGTGATTCCCGTAAGATTTATGAGGTGACTTGTTATTGCTTGTCTCTTTATCCTTGTTTTTTCCCATTCCCTCTTGAGACTAATTCTCCATTTCATGGTTGATTGTGGCTCCTGGAAGTCTACTGTTTTATTCTTTGGTAATGATTTTCATTATTTTAGTTTGCCACTGAGATAATCTGCCAGTCAGGAGTATTAGTGATAGTCTTTAACTATTTGGTTCCCACAGGAAACTTGCAATGAAATTCAGAAAACATTTTGCTAGTAAGTCTGAGATGCATTTCATGTAAACTTGCCACTAAACTGACAAGTCTTCTCTGCAAAACTTTGAGCCTTTTGCAGGAGGAGAATCAGTTTGTGCGAGAAACCACCACAGCTGTGTGCTGCTCTCTGAACCCAAATCCTTCAGCTCTTTCTTATTTGTGGATTGCTGAACAGGTGCGCCAAAAGGCTGGGCAGGATCAGCTCCGTGGCTTTCCAAGTAGATGACTGGATTTACGTCTGTTACCGGTTGGCTGCACTATCAGCCTGTAGGTACACCGACACGTATGCCGAAATACTGCTACTGTAACATGCCAGTTTGTGAAACCTGGAAAGGGAGCTCTACAGACCATCCGACCAACCTCCAAGTATGGAGTTTGTTCTTAACAGAGTTTATAAAACATAACTGGAGCAGGCAGTGAGTAGGAAGGAACTAATACAATCCTTGACTAATTATCTGCAACTCGGTTTAACCATGATATACTGTAAAAGAAGAAAAAAACCCCACCTATTTGCCAACATTAATTGTGACTTTTACAAAGGAGATCAGCAGTGTGATCCTCCATGCTGTCTGTGCTACTGACCAGGGTCCTCCTCTTCCTCTTTTCCCCCCACGTTGCGACAAGTGAGATACTAATCTGCTGTCTTACCCTACAGCTTTGAAGAGAAGACTTTAGGTTTCAGCAGCAGTGGTTCCTGGTAATCTTCGATGTTGTGGACCCACCCACCATATTTAATAATGTATTAAACCTATACTTCCTGAGCAGACCTGGGAAAGCTACTGGCAAAAACATGGGTCCTTCTAGGAGCCAGATAGTCAGAAATGCTGTTTTCTACATAGGAATGAAAATCAAGTTTACATGATGCTTGCTTTGTGGGGCTGATGGGCATTGCGTGCCCAGTCGCTGCTGATCTGATCTGTGTCTAACTCATCCTTGGGGGCTGGCTGTATGCATTCATGGTTCCTCCTTCTCAGCCTTCTCCTGGTGCTGCTCAAGACAGGGAGAAGTGCTCTCTGCTCCAGGCTAGGCAGTTGCTTTAGGAACAGCTGTAATAACATAATATTACTCCACTGCTTGGAGCTATTACTACAACAGATCCATGGTAACCCCTCGCTGGCATCTGTGCAATGTAAGCCATCGTGACTCCAGTTGCTGATGAAGCTGACCAAAGGTGACCTGGCTGGCTTTGTGCTGCAGCAGGCTGGCAGCACCTCCAGTACTCAGCAGTGCATCTCACGGTGCAGGGGAGGGACTCTCCCATTTAAAAGACCACCATGAGGTGTTGAAGGTGGTAGCCTCTTGAGCTGTTGTAACTTGAGAAGCTGTCATCTGCCTGTGCCATAGGCAAGCAGTGCCGAAGGACCGGTCATACAGCAGCAATGGTCTCAACAGCCTGTGCGTGCTACCAACATGTTGGTTAGAAGCCAGTCACTGTTTTTACGTTGGTGTATAAAAACAAATGTACTTTTGCTTCATATGTGATTTTAAAACATTTCGGTTACTGACAGATTTTGCAAATTAACTTTTCCTTTGAGTACAGTGGGTGACAAGTGTCAAGTCGGGAGCAGTGAAACCAGTGTGTTTGCGGTGTCATGGGTCAGCGTCAGCCAGGTTTCTGCTGATACGGGTTTTTAAAGCAACCTTCTGTCATATGTAACCAGTGTTTTAAGTCTACAAAGAAGTGTCATATACTGGGTGCTCAGCTAGGTACCACCTGCTGGTAATCCCATGCCACATGTATAACTTTAAAGTTTGCATTTTCCTGAGGACTGTGTCTGTGTTTTGCTCTCTGCCAGTGACTCTCCTTACAATAGCTCCATCCTGCGAGCTCTGCTTACTGCCAGGGCAGGATGCATTGCATTAAACTCATTAACTATAGCAAATTATATACCGGGGAAAAAATAGCATGTAAAAACATGTAACTATCCCATTGAAAGCAGCAGGGAAGGCCAATGTTAGCACCTTTATTATCTGGAAGAGATGGAACCTCATGTATTTTTATAAAGATCTCAGCTTACACTTTAAAATGTGTTTTGTCATGTAACTATTTTTTTAGCTGCTCTTTAACATATTTTATGGTTATGGTAAGTTGAATAGTTTATATGGTTTAAGCCCAAGAAACTACTTAGAGGTTACCTTAAAAATACATACACTTTCATAAAATGCCAAGTCTGAGATTCTAGCCAGGAGAAGGAATTGAAGGTGTGGGCAGAGCTGTGTCGGCAGCACAGGGCTGCCAAAATGAGCACTGCTGCTTCTTGCTGCTCCTGTGTGGCTGCTCTGGCCCTTGGCAGGCTGATTCCACTCACTCAGCAAGCAGAAAACTGTTCACTTTTTCTTGGTTGGGTTACTTAACTGGGAAAGGGGGAAGAAACGAGAGTAGTGAGAAGGGGATGTTTTTGGTCCTCGGTGTTAGTGGGTGGTTGGGTGAACTCTGCCTACTTTTCTGTTTGCGTGGGAAGGAATTGAGCTATTTCAGTGCAAATAGCTTGCCCTCCATGAGGAGAAGCAAAAAGGGCAAAGGCTACATGAGCAGCAGACTGGCTTTGCGTTGGACAGCCCTGAGAAACACATGATAAAAGTGTTTTGCTGCCTATGGTCTCTGCAAGTCAGCAGAACACCCAAAGGGCTTGTCTTGCTTCCTCTGCTACAGCAAACTCATCCCTGATGACACAAGATTTCCATCAGCATCAGTCGACTAGTCTGGAGTCAGCCTCCGCCTCCTGGCCTCCGGGCACAGGGGAGAAGGCGGGGGACACAGTCTTTCAACCTGCATGGAGAGCAAAGAACTGTCTGTAATGTGACTTCAGGAATGGTACACCTAAATGGTTTAGCTTTCTAGAGTGGTGACAGTAGGTTGGGGGAGGCAAGAAGGTGGGAGAGGAGGCTACAGAAGCACACAATCTGTGAAGCAGAGGTAAGTAGCACCTGAGCAACCTGGAGACAGAGCACTGGGAAGGTGAATAAACACTGAAAATATGAAGTCAATTAATTTCAGCACGTTTCATTCTTCATTTGCATCTGTCATTTGCAAATGAAATTAAGTTACTCTTATTTCTGAGGATTGCTGCTGCAGATGCATTTGAGATGCTAAACGGTTTTCACATAGGAATATTGTGGGAATAATGCTGTAGCTCTAGTGACCCAAGACAGCTAGGTTTGCAGGAAGGTGTGTTACTTTGCTACACCAGCTGGAACGAACCACACAAACTTTCAGGTGCATAAGCCTTACTTCTTTCCTAACCATGGACTAAGAAGCCTGTTAAATTCTACTGGAAAACTTTCTGAAGAATATAGGTGCAAAAATGATAAAGATTTTGATTGGAACCCTTAGAGGTCATCGAGAAAGTCTACCTTTTGATGCTGTACTGGAATTTGGAAATCAGTGGAAATTATCCCATTCAGGATGGAGTCTACACAAGAGTGGTTTAATTTTGCAGTACTCAGGATCTGTAGTAATTTCTACAAGCTGAGACCTGAGACAAAAATGAATATGAAACTCAGCCAGAGTCAGCTGAAAGTAAGGTGGGGAACACTGCGCAGTGTGACATCTTAGCACAAACCAAGACATCTTTAGCAGATGAGAATATGTAAAACCATGCAATTAAATGCTTGTGGGAGAGACTGCAGACACCACCACAGCATGTAACTCTGATCTTTTTCAGAAGATCAATGGATACCAGATACCTCTTCAGTGATAAGTTATATACTGGTACATGAATTAATGTGTTGCTGGAAATAGTTATGCTAGTGCTTGAAGTCTACAGGAGATTAAGTAGCCAGAAGCAAGAGAAATTAAGACGCAAAAAGAATTTGTGAGTTGCAAGTGTAAGGGTAAACTGAAGAAAACACGCCTTTATTGCTAGTAGCGGTAGAGTAAAAGGATATTTACTAGGTTACAGTTCTTTTTAATGCTTGAAGCAGGATATATAGTCAAGGGGAGGGTGACCAGAATCAACAAGGCATATTTTCAGGACATCTTGCAAACAAGGAAAATGTTTTATGCTGTCTACGAGGAAGAAGTAAATGGATATGAATAATGTCAAATACATAGCTTATGCTGCCTTTGTTTGCAGGGCTGTGATTGGAGCTCTTGGAGAAGGTAGTGCCAAACAAACACCGACTGTCTCCTTTGGGACATACTGTTTCCTCAGACCACTGTTTGAGTTTTGTTTAATACCCAGGTCTTTCTAAGAAAACTGATCACATTGTTGATAGGATACAGAGCACTTACATTAACATAGGTCATATTTTGAGCTGGGAAGAAAACCAGTAAAATGGCATGATTAGAGACTCCTGAAAAGAGCAGTCTGCTGGCCTCAAGCTAAATAAACCAAAATGTAAATTACCTGTGGGTGAAATGGCATGCCCGGGAGAGCTGATGTGCTAGGGGTGTGTGTGCAAATAAATCACTGTAATGTCAACGCTGTTGTTAATATACCTGCCTAAGCAAAGGAAAAAGCATAACTAAATTCTTTGATATAACTTGAGTTTGATGCTGCATCGAAATTGATCTTCCCAGCGTTCAGGGAAGCTAAGTAGAGGTGTGCATCGGTGACTGCAGGGTTCGGCTTTGTGCAGCAAAGAACTTCTGCACCCAGCAAGGCTTGTCTAGTCTCTTGTCCCAATCCTCTCTTTCCAGGGTTAATTGACAGCAGACTGATCACCTAGATCTCAGGTGAGAAGTATTGGAAAAGGTTACATGTATATACATATATATATATACACATATCTATATGAAAAAAAATATAAAAAATAAATACAGAGAAAAATTACATTTCTGTATAAATATATGGGGAGGGGAAGAGAGAGTGGAAAATGAGTCTTGGTATGATCAAACAGGGTGGTTTGGCATACCTGTCTGTTAAAAATACAAAACTTTCTAAAAAAATCGTTTGCTCTTGTTAGTTGAAACTTACCAAAGTCAGCTTGCTATCAAGAGCTTCAGAGCAGTTCTTAAGTATTAGATTTATGGATTCAAGATTTCTTTTTTTTTTCGAGAAACCCCAAATTTGAGATGTGTTTAGCTATCGTATTATGTTTAAAATACGGATTCAATGCTACTTTCTCTTATTTCAGAGAATGAGTTTTATATTTTGGATATTAAATGAATGAGATGCCTCAGAGTCTCTGGATTTCAAATGAAGTTTGTATACCTTTTTGGAAACAAAAAAAAGCTTCTTCTCTGTATAGGTCAGAGTAGTGAAGTTGGAATACTGCACATCTCCTGAAACGGAGAGGTACATTTAAGATCTTTTCTGTGGAGCTGCTTTTAAATGTTATGCAGCTGCCTCACTCTTCTTCGCACAAACTAAAAATTATGTATGGATATTGATTTACTAGTTTTCATTGTGTCATATGCAGAACTTTCCATACATGAATAGTTTAAAAAAAAATAAGTCTTAACAATCCAAAAATGCTAGATCTATCGTGGTGATGCTCAGATCTGTAATGTTCCCATTATAGATGCTTTTTTCCCCTTTTTTTAAATTCGAGCATCATATGTTAACAGCATAATGTCTATTGCTGGCAGAAGAGATGGTAGCATCTAGGGACATTTCTGTGATGTACCATCTTAGATTTTTGTGGCGTAGATTTTGTGTTGCTTACCACAGAGGTGAGCTAACTGTCGGTGCTGGAGAAGGTAGGTACAGCACCCGAGCTGTGCTTTGACACACTGCCAAAGCTGGGGAGCTGCAGGTTCCTGCTCCGTCACGTTGATTTTATAATCTTCTGAATAATGGTTATACACCTCTGTACCCTCAGTTAAATGACATATATTTTTAGTTATGACATGTGGCTAATAAAACAATGAAAGCAACGGCACTTCTCAGCTGCGTGAAGCTACATACAAGAGTTGCTTGCTTCTGGCAGGTTTACTGGGCAGCTTTCAAGAGAAAGTAGAAGCTAATTTATTGCAGTTCCTTATTCTTCTAAGCCCAGCTTTTGAACTTGATGGAAAAATATGGCACTTCTCCTTTTGTTCTTTGTCTCCTTAGAAATAACAATAAAACAAACTGAGTGAAATTCAGTCTTAGATTGAGAGACAGAAATTTTCTCAGTACACAGCTTCTTATGGAAAGAAACAAAGATACTACTGTTTTACCTCTTATGGACAAATTATTTCCTGAAAGAGTTTATGATAATAACTTGAGCCTTTCTTCTGTAAGCATATGTTCGTCTGAACAGCCAGTTGACTACCCTACATATAGTCAGTGGAGCTTGCTCGGGCAGTGCAGAGAGTGTGGGTGACTCAGAGCACCTCAGTTAGATACCAAAACCAGATAAGGTGAACATCTTCCTGGTGCTTTCAGGTTTTCACTGCCTTTTATGGAAAGTTAGGTGTTGTTTTAATCTTCTGACTTGGAATTGGGGGAATTTACCACCTAGTTTTCATCAGTGCACATACTGCTGCAAGGCTTTGGTCATAAAGCTAATTGCATCTTCCCACCTTACCATGTAAGAAGGTCATTTCTGTGATTTTCGTTAGCGTGATTACTGTTTATCTCCTGGTAATATTCTGACAACTGGTTGACTAGAACTGATTAAATGGTTCTTCTCTTTGGAGTTCAGTAGGTACTTGTAGTATGTATGAATGCCTTTTTCAATTAGCGTAGAAACTTCAGGCAAAACACACCAGGCTTAGCAAAATAAGCACTGTAGCAGTGCCTTTTTTTTTTTTTTTTTAATAGAGTGAATGTATCATCAGGCCATAGATGAATGTGTAATCTAATTATCTGGGCAGGGAGGGGGGGGCCTGTGGCCTATGGCATGTCTTTAACAAAAATTACTTCAGTGTTGTCACAAGTTGATTGGAAATATTTTTTCTTCACATTACTCATGGGATGTCAACAAGTATGCAAATGTGAAAATTTAACATATGTTTCCTTGCTGCTTTTACACAGTTTCTCACACCAGTTTAATGAGTAAAAGCTGTCTTTTAAAATGCTACTTCAAACCCAAGTCCTTTGGTGTAGAAGACCATCTCACTGTTATTTTCTTAGTCTTCTGCTCAGGAGTTGAATAGTCGATTCATTTGCTAATTTTACCACTTGGACTGTAGCCATTTTTTTGTTATTCTGGTTTCATGCTGTAGTTAAAGTTTGTATCTCCGGTAATCCTCCTTGTTACACAGTGTTGCATCTTTTTTGGATTTCTTTGGTGTCTTACCTCTGAGCATCAGTTTCCATTGATCTTTTTGCTGCAGATAAGGCAGTAAAACATTAGTATCTTTCTTTTGATCTCTGTGGTAAATGCATTTATTTCTGAATGAAGCTGTAATGTTGTTAACTTCTGTAAAGACTTCCTGACAGCATAATAACTAGGGATGGACCAGCAATTTAGATCTAATAAGACCCAATCAGGTTATTTTGTGTTGTGCCTTCTGCCTCACATCTGTTCGTGGAAGGTGGTCCTGGCTTTCCTGTCGCAGGAGGCAGGCAGTCCCCTTGCCAGCGTAATCCTGCTCTTAATTTACCACAGGTGGATCAACTTGGAAGCCTAAAACCTGGAATATTTATTCTTTTCCTGAAATCTGCCATGTTTAGCCCCCACACTTAATAAATGCAGTTGTTTCACCATTTCATTTCACTGCTTGTATGTTTAGACCAAGATGTAATAATGCATGTCAAAGAGTTGGAGATGTTATGGTTTTAGTTATGCTTAATTAGCACATTCTCTGTGTTAAAGTTTTACGGTTGTCTTTTTTGTAGTTTTGAAATATCTTGGGTTTTTTTTGGAGTGGCAAAGATGGGCACAGGGTTGACTTGTGCTGGAGCACAGCTGCATGTGCAGTCTTTTGCAGGTAGGCTCCAAGAGTCCCGAGATGAAACTCACAAATCTTTCTCAATATTAAAATATTGCACTGTCAGTTCGGGTATCATGGTGCAGTATTTGCTAAAGCTTTCAACAGATGGCAGACTTAGGAAAGTGGTGTGCCTGCAATAAACTCCTGGGTTTGTGCTGTTTTGCTATCCTTTGCGGGGCAGAAAGGATATGATTACGCAAATCCTTTTATCTGGACTGCAGGCTTCATGTTTTGATAAGAACAAAAAAGGGAATCTTGGAAGACAAACAAGACGCTTTAAAGTGTTACTGGGTATTCAAGTCATCTTGGCCATTGTAGAAGTATTCCCTCTTTGCCTGTTACGTCTTTTTTAGATCTTAGATTTTTGTCTACAGCCATGTGTTGCTTTAAAGTTGAATGATAGTTGAGTGGGAAGAATTAAGTCAACAAGATGTAACTTTTTTTTTTTTTTTTGACAGATGCATTTGTGCTTTTAGGATGAGAGGCAAGAGATTATGTGATCCTCTCTCCACAGTACTTAAGAGGGATATCATTATGTTCTCTCCGAGCTGCTTTGCAGCTGAGCACCGGATCATACAGTGCTCCATTAGAAGAACCAGGTGCTTTCTGCTTAGCACACTGAGCTATGCCTTTGTTGATATGGGCACAATACTGTTTTGTAAAATACCGGAATTAAAAAGCAGATGCGACCTTTCTCAAGGTTCAAACTAAAACCAGTCACATTTGAGGGAAAAAGAACATTTTTACTTTTTTAGTTGGAGAGAGAGTAAAGTAGTGCATGTATTGCATGTATAAAGTATAAACAACTAATGAAAACAATTTTTATGGAATGCCTCTCCTAGATTTTAAAATTTCTCACTTAATAGGTTACTGCAATAATTACTACTCTGTCAGTGCCATGATGACAGTTATCTCATCTAATACTGCATAACATTTTGAACAGTAACAGGAAAATAGATATTCTCTGCCTCTCTATTTTTTTTTTTTTTAGTTAAACTACATATTTCTGAATATGAATACTAAAATGTTTCATATAAGAATAGTGTTGTATCACGAGGTGCATGCAAATACGTTTTACCTCTTAATAACAGTTCAGCTAGCGAATTTAAAAGACGTGCACCCTGATTTTCTTTTCTTGGACTGAAATGCTTTATAGACAACTTCCAAGCATTATTATTAAATCATCCTTTTAAAGCAAGATTTCATTGTGAAAGACTTGAAACATGCAGACAGACGGGAGCCTCTCTGGAGAGTCAGCTAAGGAATAGGAATTGTTGCTTCTTTGCTTTTCTAATTCAAATCTAGCCTACATAGTCTGTATCACAACCTATATTAACAGCTGCCCTGTTTCTGGGTTGCTGAACAGGGCTTCCCAGCCCAAGTTGCGGTGGGTCGTCGTTCAGGGAACAAGTCCTCTTTCTGCAGCGAGATCCTTACTCCAGCTCCTTGGACTTAGTTTGAGATGTGCCTGGGTGCTGAAGATCATTTTTTGGGAAGCTCCTTCAGGAGCTGTGGAAGTCGTTTGTAGCTTAGTCTTAGATGCATGAGTCTGAATCTTTGCGCTTCAGTTGAGAGAGTGGTTGTGCTGCTGGGATTACTTTTCCTGATGCAAGCTGGAGTTTGTGCATTCTTTGAATAAACACAGGCTATTGTTCAAGTGTGCTAACAGCTTGACACATTCCACATTTAAAAAAAAAAATCTGGAAGAAAAACCAGTGTTCTTGTATGTATATTATTTACCATAAGAGCGGTATAGAGTGGGCAAATGCAGACTAGCAGTTGGTCAGTTCTTAGCTTCTGGGCACTTGTCCAAATATAACGAAAAATGTTGACACTAAGTAATTTGAAGGTTTGATAATATTTAACTAACTACTATTTAAACACCTCTGCTCAGATTGACCTACATGTCTAGTTTAAAAGTTCTGGTGTAGTTAATGGATTTGACATGTTCAGTATATAGTGGTTTGTGAAAGGCGATAGAGCGCACCTCAAACTTCTGATAATCCTTTGTTTCTAAAGAAGAGGAACAAACAAATGCATAATACTAAATATTGTCCTTTTTGTTTATTTTTCAGATTAGCACTGTACGTATATGAATATCTGCTCCATGTAGGAGCACAGAAATCAGCCCAGACATTTTTATCAGAGGTATGTTTCCCCATACTTTTTTTTCCTTACACAACTTTCCAGTGCATGCAAGTGAAAAAAATATAAGTTGATCTTGCATAAACAGCAGTGACAACCGTGAATTTCTGTTTACATAGATCAGCAGAGATTTCTGATTCTTCAGAAGCCAGTTTGCTGTGTCATTTAACATGCCTTTGTATAACTATTTTTGCTGTGATTTGTTATCCTGATTCTGTGATTTGCTACTACATTGTGGAAAGATTAATGTATTTTCTGTAATAAACGTGCGTGTTAGAAAATGCATTGATGGTACTCCTTTCTGATGACCTTCTATCTTATTGTTGGTATCTCCAATTGTGAATGATGTACCTCTCCAAAATACGAAGCGATCATGTGTTCTACATCCTACTGTCATATGCTTGCAGTTCTCATTCTCTTAGGGACTGTTGATCTCTCTGTGTATTCTTTCCGTGCTTCTAACCACTTCACTTCTTTTAATCTGGCAAATTAATTATGACTACAACCATTTAGGTCCTGTTTCTTAAACAGTTTCAACTGCTAATGGAATTTTTACTTTCACACAATAGTCACTATTTTTCATGGCCTTTTAAAGATTTTTGTATACATCTTTTGAAGACTCAAGTAAATTATGTCTCCTTAGCATTTTACATTTAGACTGGGGTACAAAAATACCTGCGTGCAGAACATACTGAGGTCTTTTGGATTTATTATTGGTTTTAATCTTTCTTTGATGAGAACATTTAAGATAATAGTAGTTGAATAATGAGCAGAAATGAGGAAAAAAACAGGGAAGATGAAGTACTAAGAAAATTTGCTGCTTTAACTGATACTCTTCGAAAAGCTAATACAACAACTGTATTGATGATAACATTTTGGAGGTGGGAGAGGGGAGGGTGAGAACTTAGAGTGGGTTTTGTGGTGTTTATAGAAAATTCGCATATCAGAGATAAGGCAAAGGATAAATTGTGGTAGCATCAGTTTATGTTTATAGTAGGGTACAATTTTGACAATTGCTTTTTCTCTTTGGTAAAGCAATGGAAAAATAAGCAAGAAAGTAATGGAGAGTGTCATATGGGCTTTCACAAAACAGCTGTCATTTGTAAATAATACACTGTGCAAGATTCATTTTGCTCATTTTGGTTTTATGATATATTTGCAAAATGAGCAGTTGGCAGGAGTGTAACTGGTGTGACATTTGGATTTCTAGAAAACATTCAATACAGTATCTTGAAACTTCTAAAACTACTTCAGTCGGGTTATAGAGAAACATTTAGGTCTGAACGACTGTAATACGAGAATGTGTCAAATCTTCCAAATTAACACTGATAACTAGCCAAAAGACAGTAAACACAGGACAGGGACAAGTAATGTATAGAGTGGCATGACGTGTCTGTAAGATTTCCCACAAGGCTGTGAGTTCATTTACCTCACTCATTAGCAGTGCAGAAGGGTAAATATGCTTGACAGTACTTGTGAACGGTTGGATGTTGGTGAATGGTTGGAAATGGTGAATGTTGGAACTAGAGGCAGTTGTCACTGAGGTGGAGAGACCTGGAAAAGAATGTATTTAGGTGGACAGGTTCATATTGAGAAAACTGTACACTAAAAAGCCTTGGAAAATATGAACTAAAAATTATAGTAGACAGGTCTTAACATTGTAATGCCCTTTCAGTCCTGGGCTGTAAACCACAAATAGCTCTACCCCAGCTCTGTACCCCATGTGAGTCAGCTGTTTCTGTTAGAGAGTGAGTACTGGCATATAGGATCAACACAAGAGAACATCAGTTGAGAGAAGTGCAAAAAAAAAGTCGACTAGGGAATTTATGATGTAATGAAAGTTTCTGTGTGTTTTTATCCTTTTCTGGCTCATGGCTGTTGAGAAGTGACTGCCTCGTTGTAGTGAGCTTGTTCTGAGAGGACTTCAGGTGTAGGAGACACCCAGGTGGCATTGGTTGGTCCCTCCTTAAAAAGCATGGCTGTTTGGGCTCAATGCCGTATCTGCTCTGGCAGTCTGCACCTGCTGGAATAGTTTGGGTGGATTTTGCTAAAGACGAGATAGTTTGGAGTAGTTCTAAAATTGAACGCCAGGGTGTAAAAGAAGTAAGCATACATAGATTGTCTGAGCTATACAGTGGTCAGTGGTATCTATTTATGTATAAATGAGAAAGGTTAAGAGCTCTTCCTTATGATCTACCACGGAATGAGGCTAAGAGTAATGTAACAAAATTAAGAAAAGGAAAATTTAAGTTCACTATCATGTAATCCACTCTGCTACTAGATAACTTAGAGATGGTTGTCCTAAGCATTCCTGTATTTTTGTAACGCTTTGTGTCTTGTGGATCAGTTCTTTGAAATTTAAAAAAGTCAAATGGCTGGAGAGCCTGTCCTATAAGGAAAGACTGAAGAAGTTAGCTCTTTTGTCCCTGGGGAAGAGAAGGCTCAGGGGGACCTCACCACAGTATTCCAGTACTTACAGGGTGGCTACAAAGAGGACAGAGTCTCTCCCTTCATAAGGAGCCACATAGAGAAGACAGTGTGCAGTGGGTACAAGTTGCACAGGGAGGGGTTTCATCTTGATAAGAGAGAGAATTTTTTTTTTTTATCGTGAGAACAGTCATTCACTGGAACAGCCTCCTCAGGGACATGGTGGAGTACCCATCACTGGAGGTCTTCAAGACGCAACCAGACAGGGTGCTAGGTAATCTCATCTAGGCTCCCTGTCCCACAAAGGACTGTACCAGATGATCTTTCAAGGTCCCTTCCAACCTGAGCTGTTCTGTGATTCTACGATTCTATGAGTCTGTAAGGTCCAGAAGTCCTCTGCTGATTTTTTCAGTTAGAAGGTGAACTGTAGTCCTTGTTGAGTACAGCCTTCGAAGCTTCGTTGCCTTCATCTCTAAAACATAGGACCTCAAGCTTATCTAGTATTTTCCTGGATCTCTTGATAGCAGAGACCTCTTCAGTTTGTTGGCTGTAAGTATTGTATCTTGATGTGCAAATTTACTTCCTTTTAGGAGACGTGGCATGAAGTACTGGGTTTAAGTAATTCAACAGGTGTTTCATACCAATTCATCATACGATTGGCAAAGTGGCAAGGGGCTAGCACAATTAGCTTTCATCTAAATGATGTCATTGCTTATGAGGGTTGAATAGAGCTACTCAGATGGGGTACACACATTTTTGAAACAAAAGATGTTCTGCTCCAGAATTTTCCCTTTTGTGTCCCAGCTGCTGCGTTTTCCTCGAAGAGCTGATCCTTATCCCATGTATTTTCTGTCCTTGAAGTTAGGTTCTAGCCTTAGAGGAATAATTCCCATTAGCTTGGCTGAATGAGGAAGGTGGGCTTTTTCCAGTTAATCAGTCGCTGGTTATGGGCTTAATCGATACAGTTGGCAACGAGGGTATTTTTCTAAAATTAATAGTTCTTTATAAATCTTTTTAAGCCTCTGTAATCAGACAGACGGACATCTGCCATGTGAGACAGAAGTATGTATTTTTTGAAAAACAAAACAAAACTCCTTCATAGAAGCCTCAAACTTCCCTATTCCCTTTAGGCTCCTTCTCTGAATAAATGTCTCAAGATGATACATGTCCTGTTAAAAAGGACCAGCATAAGACCTGTTAATTAGGTAATTTCCTCATCAAGACTTGCTTTGAAGAGCATGAATACTGCTTAGATATAGTGAGGGCTTTCTACACAGATATAGTTTTTACTCTTAACTGAATGATTTTTGAACTTCGAGAACAATTTTTTGGTTTGCTTTTACATTGCATCTCTTCATTATGTTGCGTTTGAAACATCTGAGAAGTACTGTATCTTCCTGGTGATTAACGCAAGTCTTTCCAAGCCATTCCCAGTGCATCTGAGGAACAATTGTGCTTGAGAGGACTGTATTTCAAGAGTGTGTAATACAGTAGCTTTGGCTTTTATTTATATTTTTCACTTTTATTTATATTTTTATCTGCCATCACTTAAAGAAGGAGCTTTTTAAAAGATGCTTTTTATATATTAACTACTGTTACGTGGTGGTGGTGGGGTTAAGCACCATGCAGTTGGTTCATTCTGCCAACGTTACAAACAGAATTGATAGTGCCTCAAGGTTACCTTCTGAAAAATAATTTTTTAAATAGCAAAATATTCTTTTAATAGTTATATTCAAAAAATACATCAAAATTATGCTGGGTTACTTCATATGAGTGCAAAGAACATTTTTAGGTTTATGAACTACATACTGTTCTCCTGCAAGCTATTGACTCAACTTGCATGTATTTAATTTCTTAAGAATTGGATGTTGGAGTTGAGAATCAAAGTTTTAGTCTCTTTTGGAAAGTGCTAGCTTTACCAGTGTGTCTTGCATTATGAACACTGTGTCTACCTTTTTTAGTAAGCTTTTATGTACTTCTATCTCTCTCTCTCTCTCTCTCTCTCTCTAAACCTTTCATACTAAGGCTGTTTAAGCATTTCTTTAAAATAATCTGCTTTTTGTCTGCCATTACTTCTGTCTCTAGAGCAAAATATGGTTTGTGTTTGAACAATTTTTTTTTTTTTTTTTTAAATTGGACAGGAAATAATGCTACGTGTAGTTGTAACTGGAGGAATTTGGAGTGCATGCAATGCCCTAGTTTCACCCAGTTTTAACATGAGACATTCTTCTACACCGTGTTGTGTGGATTTCTGCAGGACCTCCAGTTATTTGCCAACAGAGCTCCTTCAGTAGTTACACGGGCTTTATTGTAGTCCAGACTATTTCATTTTGTAGTTAAGGACAAACTAATGACTATGGCATTAATAAAATGGTTGTGTGATCACAGTTAAGACGCAACATTTGGCAAGTATCGTAGAGGTACAGAACACTGTCACTGTGTGTTAAGTTGTCTAATGGTTCGCTGATCGACAAGAAAAGTGTGAAGCGAAGAGTAAGAGTTCTTAAATTGCATTTCCTTTGAAAACAGTGTAAAACAATGTTTCCTAGGTGGGAGAGAAGTCATAGCCAGAGTAGCTCTGTTCAGGAGAGGTTGCCAGCGCAGACAAACCAAGCCAAACTAGCTTTCCGTTTTCACTGAGTGGTGGGAAACTGCGTTCTAACTTTGGTGCTGGTCCTATTTGCCGCATTACCCCTAGCAGTAAAGCACTCCTCGAGGACTGTAAAACACTGACTCGCTTTGGATGTGGAGGGAAGAGTGTGGAGGGAAGACTGCCACCTGCTGAATCAGTAACATTAGTTCTGTGTCTTCTATGTTTTCCTTAGTGCAAAGTGGAAAATCTTTTAGATCATTTTAAGGGTACTTTTTAACTCTTATTTTTTGGGGCGTCATGCATCTTTGACCTTAAAATAATGCACGTCTCAGTGGTGTAGTGATACAAAATACATTGTTAATAAAATTCTATTCAGAATCTAAAAATAATATTCTAAAATTTGCTTTCCTAGAATAAGAAAACTTATTTTAAGTATCATCTATATTAATAAGTGTAATAAAGTAAGAAACATGTCCATCCAGATTGATGATGATAAAGCCTTTCATAACTACAAAATCTTTTCTTCTTTATCTTTTTGCTATCTGCATGAATTATGTAATGCTTTTTAGAGACAATGATCACAAAAATGCACATCTCAGTTTTTACTGTTTTGTTTTAGATAAGATGGGAAAAAAACATTACACTGGGGGAGCCCCCAGGATTCTTGCATTCCTGGTGGTGGTAAGTATCAATTTTCTTTTCCTCTGATTTTTAGAATATGTCGATTGCTAGCTCCATCAGCAGGAGGCAAGAAAAGAAATTCAGGTGAACATTGTAAAAAGAATGTGAAGGTGAGGATCAAGAATCATTTTCTTGTTAAGAAATGAAAGAACAGAAAATTAGATGTAGAAAAAGATACAAATATTAGATACAGGAAAAGAAAGACTGTATAGTGCATTGAGAAGAAAGCATCTTTGAAAGAAGACAGCCTGCATTTCTTTCTGCACCACCTTCCAGTAAATTGTGCATTTAACAGATCATTCTACATATACTAAATAACTACATTTGAAAAAAACAGTATATACAGAGACTGCAGAGACTGAGCTTCGTCGGTGTTCAGTCCACATTCTAGTCACAGTAATAGCATATGAAAGTAATTAGCTGAAGCCGAGCTACCAGACTTTTTGAGGAGCAGCATGCATTAGCATGGGCTTGGTGATGCAGTGCCTGTATTTGTGCAGTTTCTCTCAGTTCATAATACGGGTAGACATGGGGTTGACTCTTAATTTTTTATCCATTATACCATTTGCTTATATGTACTGGTGTGCAGACCACATGTGTGTGTAGAATTCCCAAGGAGAAAAGAATGCTCATAGTCACTGCTATTTAGCTATGCTGTTTATTAGTTGTCACATGATTTGAATATATCCAATATGCCTGTGTTTGAAAGAACACAAAATACAGAGGATATGTCCAATTGTCAGGAATACAAGAATTTACAAGTTTTAAAGTGGTCCCATTCAAACCTGACTGATTTGTACAGCTGTATGGAAGGTGGCATATTCTTCATTGACTTTTCTTTCATAGCTTTTAGCTGTGTGATGGAAACCTGACAAGGAGAATGTGTTCCTTGTATGTCTGATGTCTACATTATCCTTGATTTTGATCTTCTGCAGCAGAGTGCTCAAATTCTTCATGATTCCTTATTATGGTGCTGGACTAAGTTACAGAGGATTAAGTCTAAAACAATAAAGAAATACTACGAAACTTTTAAAAAAATTTATTCTTTTAATTGTTCTAGCATACACATAATTTAATTCCAGAAACTTCGTGTCAGAACTGATTTGTGCTTACTCTTATTTAAAGTTGGTTGGGGAGGAAGACCGATGGGAGTACATAATTTCCTCTCACTCTTTATAACCCAAGAACATGCTCCTCTATTTCCTACTCTTGTCCATACACCTGTTTCTCTGGCAACTTTTGTTTAAAGCACAGTACTGGACATTGGAAGAACTCCCAGTTTTCTCTCCAGTTTCTTTCCTTTTTATGTTATTACAAATCTGTCCATTCCCAAGCTTTTTGGAAGTTAATTGCAGCAGTTGCCAGAGGGATGAGGTTAAACGCAGAGCTTCCGTAATATGCTTTATACCCTTAAACCTTGTGTATTAGACTAGCTTCTTGGTCTATACTATAGTGGTATTAAAGGAATACAGCAATGCTTGCCTTCGAGAATTGGATAGCAGATCTTGATTCTTCATATATGTTTTACAGAGCTAAATTCTTTCATAGAGGTAAGTGTTTTCATCCCTTGGCAAGGAAGTGACATGTCTGTTTCTATATATGAACATATGTATGTGGTGTGCGTACACCATGAAATCTACACAAGTATTACAATGATTTTCTTACCATCTCTGTAACTTCTTAACTCGCAGTGTGTTTTGGGATCTCTACTGTGCAGCTCCAGAAAGACGAGAAACATGTGAACATTCAAGCGAAGCAAAAGCCTTTCATGACTATGTAAGTTTTGTGTGTCTTTACCACACTTCCATTAATTGTATGTATAAATATGATGGAGAAGTATTTCTAGATTGCAGTGGCTCAAAAATGCAGGTGTCTGTCATATATAACTCTCAGTTTTCTGGGGATGCCTTAGAATTAGGACTTCATAATACTGTGATTACGCAGCACTATATGGAAAACTCCTGGACAGACATCAAAATGCTGTCCAATGTGTTAATGCAAAATGTCCTTCTGTCCCTGCCATCAGAGTGGTCACAAAGGCGCAGGGCAAATGGAAGCGCAGATATGTCCTGTCCAAGTATCTGTTCTCTGTCTGCAGTAAAGCAAAGGCTGTTGAGTAGATGGAATCGAATGCCTGGCTTCTGTCAGGACCATACTGACTTACAGTGTGATTGTTCATTCTTCAGGTGTTTTTGTATCCTGAAGTAGGTATTTTTCATCAGCGTAATAAACACTTAAGCGTCATAGAACAAGTTAAATGCACAATCACTTGGTCCAAGAGAATGGAAGGAATAAAGGGCAAAAGTATTATGCCAATTTTGATGCTTTTAAGACTTAATTCAAAACACAGCAGGGAGTCTGACAGTGTTTTCCCTGCAAGGCATAATAATAATAATTAATAACAACAACAATAATATTCTAGAAATTAAGGTCCAAAACATTGCAAGAGTTTCATTCCATTTTGTCCATTCTCATAATGTAAATGGAGCTCTCCAAGAAATGTCAAACTGCACTCCAGAATTAGGATGGAATTTGAGTTCCTTCTACTATGTCGGCTCTTTTCCATCTGGTGATGTCATTTTTACTGACAAAATCCTTAGGAGGCTGACGACTCTGAGTTTATTGTTCCTTTGGGCCATTGTTGTAATCTAAAGAGGGGGTATAACTCTCTTACAGTACAACTCTGAAACCTCTTTCCTTGAGTGTTTTCCAGGTCTGTCTTAGAAATACTGTCTAGTTACTGCAGAAGAATATGTCTACAAATAAAAGTAAAATTACACTGCCATAGCCCAATGTCTTACAAACACAAATTTGGAAAACGAATCAACTAAGTCACCATTTTCCGTAATTCGATAATGGCTTGGCGTCCTACGGTATGTGAGCCAATGGTGATCTTGCATTATTTTTAGTTAACAATGACAACTTAGGTTGTAAATTCATCATCAAAACACTTAGAACTGTTCAACATATTGCTGCAAGACCCCCCAGCTCACCAGAGTGCAGTAGAGAACTCAAACGAGTTCTGTGTGTGATACAATTTTGTGATTGTCTGAATGTTTAAGTTACTGTATAAAATTGTGTTTGATAAAGGAAAAATAAAATCATGGTATGCACATCAATCTGTGTTAAGACAGGATGAATGTTTATTTCAGAAATAAATTGGTTTATTTTAGAAATTAATTCACCAGGTATTTCTAAAACCTGTTCTCCCTTAATCTTTTAGGTGACAGGAAAGAACTAGCTTTTGCTTTATTTTTGTCACAATTGAGATAAACTCATCTAATATCTAACAAGACTCATGGTGTTCCTTAGCATCATGTGCTTTTTGCTTAGTAAGACAGTTTGCATCACAAGTAAATTTGAGATCTTACATGTATTTAATATTTCATGAGTGTATTGTATGCTTATGTTAGAGAACATGACAAATTGTTATAAAATACAGCCAAGCATATTTCACAACAGAGGAAGATGAACATTTATTAAGTGAAATCCTGACCTGTGTAGTGTTTTGCCATTAACTCTAAAGGGGTCAAAATTCCATTGTCAGTGAAGACTGTCAGAGAGGTGGTCACTGGATTCTGGATTCTCCATCAGTTGGAGGGGTCTGGTAAATCAAAACCCTGCTGTTAAATTGCAGGTCAAGTAATTGAGCGCTTTAGCTGTACTGTCGTATCTGGAAATCATAGTTGTCAAGTACAAAAAGCACAGAAGGCTTATTTATTAATTCATACTAGCAATTCAGAATTTTTTATTAGTATGTGTTTTACTTGACCTAAGAAAAGTCATTCTTGCTGAAGCTGTGAGTGATCTGGTTACACCATACTTGTCATGTTTAACACTAAGTAGGCTGAATTGCTGAACCAATATCTTGTCTGTCTTTGCTTTTGTGAAGAGAGAAAGGTTTAAGAATGTTTGATGGAGGAGGAAAGCGCTTGCAGATGATTTAATGGTTTGTGAAATATTGCTGCTTCAGTCAGCATATTTGCAAGTCAGTCTGGAACACACACAGGTTGACTCATAAAATGAATAGATACAGGAAGATTTGAGCTTTTTAAGTTTACTTGAAGTTTTACTGTATTTTAACTGCAGTTGCAAAAATAATGCCATTTGATTTCCTCCGTCCCTTGTTCTCGGAGAATGTTTTTTTCAGAGATGAGTTTTATTTCATTATTTACTTTACCATAAGATTTCAGCATGTGTTTTGCTTGTCATTGAATACAATTAAATGTCTGCAGCTGGACTTTGTACATCTGCAGTATACTTGGATGAGAAGACTATACTTGGATGAGAAGACTAGCCTGAGCCTTCGTCAACTCTGTCTATAGCGCTCTCCTGAAAAAGAGTGCGTATGGAGTTTCCTCTAATACCAACTCTGTCTAATCAAGCAAACTGAGTCTTAAGCCATGTGCGTCTATCAGTCTGTGCCACTCTTGTGTAAAATAACAGTAAAACCAAATTCTTTTGGTTTAGGTAGCTACTATTTAAATTTCTGATATATATCTGTGTACAGGTTTCTTTATATAGTAGCATCTCCGTTCTGCAGAGAAAGTGTTTGGAAGTACTCTTTCATTGTGTTCGGATTGTTCTCATACAACTCCTGATTTTTATCAAACTATTGAGAGGAGAAGAATCTTTCATGTCTGACAGCAGGAACATGAAGTGACTCTCGAGTTGGAGGCTGTAACTGCTTGCAGTACTAACAATGCTCATCTTACTAAAAATCTAATAAATAGAAAAGCAAAGGCCTATTCTGGCTATAAAACCAAGATTTTCTATGCTCGTCCTCAGGTTAAGTATTTGCAGCTCCTCTGTATTATCTAAAAGGGATTCTATTTTTATTTCTATTGAGATTTGCAATTGGAAATGTTTTCTTATGAGTGAACAAGGTTCTGATCTCATTAGGTACATTTGTATAATATATTTTAGGCTTGAAAAGAGAGGCGCACATCATGAAAGTGCGTGTGCTGGATCACGGAGGTAGGTTCTGTCCTCAAAATTTTAACATAAGTAATTTAGAATTAGAAATTTTTTACTTTTCAGGTAACTCTGAAAAGAAAACTGGTGCTCGCTCACCTAGCCTATTACTACTGCAAGTGTTACAGTAGGAGCAGCTTATTTGAAGCAGAAAGCCTCCCATGTTTCTTTTCCAGGTACCTGTTACTTTTCCTGGAGGAAAACTTGTCTGTGCTTTTTGTGAAAAATCGTTTACATGGATGCTCTGAGACAAAACTTAATCTTCATTGTAGAATGGGTTTTTCTTTCTTCATGGAGTCCTAAAGAGATCTGTTCATCTCTCTAGTTAAGATCTTGCTTTTCTGGGTTTGAACTGACATCTTCTGTTGAGAGAAGTAGGTTCCAATGTGCACCTTGTCCCTGCCTTCTTTCCACTTCTTTACAAGCTGAAAACATACTGGGTAAACATAAAGCTTGTGGTTCCTTGGAGAATGGATTTTTAGCAGCACCCTTACCAATGAACTTCTGACTGCCGCAAGTGACCATTCTTCTGGATGAACAGGGAGCTCCTGGACACACTGACACACAAAAAGAAACTTTATAAGGAGTGGAAGAAAGGACAGCTAGAATGGGGGGCATATAAAGAAGCTGTCCGAGCAGCGAGAGACCTGGCGAGAAAAGCTAAAGCTCAGTTAGAATTAAATCTAGCCAAGGAGATCAAGGGAAACAGCAAAAATTTCTATAGGTACATTAGTGGTAAGAAGAAGACTAGGGAGGGTGTGGGCCTCAGAAAGGAAACAGGAGAACTGATGACAAGTGATATGGAGAAGGCCAAGGTTCTCAATGACTTCTTTTCCTCAGTCTTCGCTGGCAAGGGCTCCAGCCACACTCCTGCAGTCACAGAAGACAATGGCAGGGGTTGGACAGAACTGCCCATCGTAAGTGAAGATCAGGTTTGTGACCATCTGATGAACCTGAAAGTGAACAAGTCCATGGGACCTGATGGGATACACCCACAGGTACTGAAGGAACTGGCAGATGAAGTTGCTAAACTGCTTTCTATTATATTCCAAGAGTCATGGCAGTCTGGTGAGGTCCCCACTGACTGGAAAAAGGGAAACATAATCCCCATTTGCAAAAAGGGAAAGAAGGATGAACGAGGGAACTATAGGCCAGTCAGTCTCACCTCTGTGCCTGGTAAGATTATGGAGCAGACTCTCCTGGAGGCACTGCTGAGGCAGAAGAATAATGAAGAGGTGATTGGGTGCAATCAACACGGCTTCAACCAAGGGCAAATCGTGCCTGACAAACCTGGTGGCCTTCTATGAGAAGGTCACCACATCAATAGACAAGGGGAGAGGAACTGACATCATTTACCTGGACCTGAGCAAAGCCTTTGACACTGTCCCGCATGACATCCTGGTCTCCAAGCTGATAAAATATGGGTTTGATGGACTGACAATTCAGTGGATAAAGAACTGGCTTGACGGCCGCACCCAAAGAGTGGCTGTCAATGGGCCCATGTCCAAGTGGAGTTCCTCAAGGATCAGTACCGGGAGCGGTCTTCTTTAACATCTTTGTCAGCGACATGGACAGTGGCATAGAGTGCACCCTCAGCAAGTTTGCCGATGACACCAAGCTGTGTGGGGTGGCTGACACGCTGGAGGGAAGAGATGCCATCCAGAGGGACCTCGACAGGCTGGAGAGGTGGCCCATGCCAACCTTATGAAATTCAATACGACCAAGTGCAAGGTCCTTCATCTGGGTCGGGGCAATCCCAAGCACCGATATAGGCTGGGCAGGGACTGGCTTGAGAGCAGCCCTGAAGAAAAGGACTTGGGGGTGCTGGTAGACGAGAGGCTCAACATGAGCTGTCAGTGTGCACTAGCAGCCCAGAAAGCCAGTCGTATCCTGGGCTGAATCAGGAGAAGCATGGCCAGCAGGTTGAGGGAGGTGATTCTCCCCCCCTACTCCAGTCTCGTGAGACCCCACTTGGAGTACTGTGTCCGATTCTGGAGCCCCTACTACAAGAAAGATATGGACGTGCTGGAACGTGTCCAGAGAAGGGCCACGAGGATGATCAGAGGGCTGGAGCACCTCTGCTATGAGGACAGAGTGAGAGAGCTGGAGTTGTTCAGTCTGGAGAAAAGAAGGCTTGGAGGAGACCTTATAGTGGCCTACCAGTATCTTAAGGGGGCCTACAAGAAAGCTGGTGAGGGACTTTTTAGGATGTCAGGTAATGGTAGGACTAGAGGGAATGGATTAAAACTAGAGATGGGACGATTCAGACTAGATGTTAGGAAGTTCTTCACCATGAGGGTGGTGAGACACTGGAACAGGTTTCCCAGAGAGGTGGTGGAAGCCCCATCCCTTGGAGTTTTTAAGGCCAGGCTGGATGGGGCTTTGAGCAACCTGATCTAGTGGGAGGTGTCCCTGCCCATGGCAGGGGGGTTGGAACTAGATGGTCTTTAAGGTCCCTTCCAACCCAAACAATTCTGATTCTCTTCCTCAGACCTGGCCATTTGTTTACATCTGTGGACCCTGGATTTGGAGGGGTGGTACCTGAAAAGTCCTTTGTTACACACTCATTTCTGTACATAACAGTTAAGATCTGTTTACAGTTTGGGCCCCTCACCACAAAAAAGACACTGAGGTGCTGGAGCAGGTCCAGAGAAGGGCAACAAAGTTGGTGAGGGGTCTGGAGCACAAGTCTTATGAGGATCAGCTGAGGGAGCTGGGGTTGTTCAGCCTGGAGAAAAGGAGGCTGAGGGGAGACCTTATCTCTCTCTACAACTACCTGAAAGGAGGCTGTAGCCAGCTGGGGGTCAGTCTCTTCTTCCAAGTAACAGGTGAGAGGACAAGAAGTAACGGCTTCAAGTTGCACCAGGGGAGGTTTAGGCTGGATATTCATAAAAATTTTTACACTGAAAGGGTTGTTAAGCATCAGAACAGGCTGCCCAAGGAAGTGGTCGAGGCACCATCCCTGGTGGTATTTAAAAGGTGGGTAGACACAGTGCTTAGAGACATGGTTTAGTGATGGTTTTTGTCAAGAGTTAGGTTGGTAGTTGGACTACATGGTCTGGAAGGTCCCTTCCAAACTAGGCAATTCTATGATTCTTTGATTATAAGTTCCTGTGCCTCTCTCCCCTTCCTTGTAATGGTTCTTCCATGTGGTGTTGGTGTAAAGAGGGATCTATTAATTTTCACAAGGAGCTATAGTAAAGTCTTGATTATTTTCCAGGTAAGACTTTATTAGTGTCTTTTCCACAGCTCTTTGAAAGATCACTTTTGGTATGAGTAAGAGTTTCTTGTTTGTTTTTATGGTTCCCGAAAGTATGCCAGGTAATTTACAGGGTAGGAAAAAAGACACATTCATTGCCCCAGAGACTGTAGAGTCTCATAAGCTGGTATCACATTTCCACCTGACTTGTTAGCACGTTTTAATAGTGAGCTGTATGACAGGGAGCTTAGCTGTACATTAAGGTTATAAGGTATATTAAAGACTATGTTAAAATCAGGTGTGTCCAGATTATTGTTTTTAAAGGTCATAGTGATATAAATCAAATTTTTCTAGAAGTTATTGGGCATAGTGTTTGGATATTTGACATGGCTGATCAATCTCTTTGTGAGTCTTTCATCAGAAGAAGTTGGGTCTCTGCATTTATTGCTATATTTTATGGAAAAAAAACCCTCAAACACTCTCTTCTCTGGACCCATCTTCCTTCAGCTGAACTAAGGCTTCCTTCAGCAGCCTGCCCTAAATGCCCCAAATTCCCTAATTTTTCATTAGCAGTACTCAGAATTTGAGGCGTTAAGAATACTTTTACATCTTTTGGACTGAAGATTATCATGAAAAGCCTGTGAAAAGATGGTCTCTGAAGGCATCATTAAATGTTTGTTAGAAATGACCATAAATCTCAGTCCTTATGTTCCCATAGCAGAGTGAAACTATTCTGCAATGAGGACTGCTTTACTCTAGTTTCATCAAACTACCTTTTTTTTTCACTTCTAAACCCCACACAGAACTGTCTTTTAGGTGCAGATTTTTGTTGATCTAAACACATGGAAACTTATTCTATTTCAGGATAATTTTTGAAAATGTATTTTCTTTTTGTATGCCCTGGGTGGTTTGAGTTCATACTTAACAGCAGTCACAATCTTTTCCAGGCAGTCTGTCACAGGACCTCCTTCTCTGCCTTCTGTGTATCAGGGATGGAAGAACTTGTTTTAGCTCTTGATTTTCTTGCCTTTGCTAGCTCTTGCTACTGTGATCTTCTGCAGGCAGCATAGCTAAGGCAACTTGTGCTTCTAGGTCTTCCCAAGTTTCTTGTCAAAAATTGTATTCTACATCTGGTTTCCAGCTGTCTGTTTCTGTGGAGAATGCATATTAACTCCCTCTGCTTAAAATAAAAATCAAAACAAGATTTCCCCATCATTCCCAAGTGTAGAAGAGCAAGAGATGACAAGTACTGGGGGAGGAGGGGGCAGGAATCAGAGTTAATCTACAAAAATGCTGAATTCAGTGTCACTTATGGGACAAATGCCAAATTGTGTTGCCCTGGGATCATGAAATGTAGAGGTCCACGAATGAGATCAACAAATTTCAGATCTTCTGAGCAGTTGGTAGCCTTCCTGCAAACTCAGGAGAGCCTCTCTCCATTGCTTTCTTCTCTGGTTTTGAGGTTCTCCATGGTCACATGGGCTTTAAAGTTAAAGCAGAGGTTCCCTGGCACAATTTTGTGGGTGGGCGTGATTTTCTTTGACTGAGAAGTATGTGCAATACCCTGTATAGTTTGTGCTTGGCCTCCTTTGCTCAGTAATGGTCAAGGACTGTTGTACCAAAAGCAATGTTTCTTGTCCGAGTTACCTATTAATTCCTTACATGAGTTCTGCAAACTTGTGGAAGGTCATTTCCATGTTTGCTGGTTATCACTGTATCTGTAATTTCACCTTCAGAATATGTTCTCCAGACATGTAATTGTTCCTGCTATGGAGATACTACCCATGTCCACCTGGAGAACGGGTTATTTTTTACAACTAGAAAAGAATTATTTTAAGTGGCCATAGCATTCTTTTCATAAGTAATACAGAAATTGAAAGCATCTCCTTCCATTCAGTCATTGTTAAAACAATATCCTTTGCTTTTTGTGTAAATAGCATTCATTTTTAAGTATGAATGAAATGCCTTTCTTTACTGGTCTTTTCATTGCATAGAGATTATGTATCATTTCATGGTGTTCAGGTATATGTATAGTAAAATGTATTCTTAGATGTGAAAGCTAGAAGGAGACTAAGGAAGTCTGACATTTGCTTTGAAATTCCATATCTGAACACATCAAGTAAATCCATATGGTTAAAGATTGCACTGATCTATTAGAAAAACAAAATGAACAATTAATAAATCATATTTTGTGCAGAATACTCTGTTAATGTGTCTTACAAGGTGAGAAGTCCTTGGCTTTCTCACATGTGTGACCAAAAAGCTGTAAACTGAAAAATGTGGTAAATGTTTAGAATTCTTCCTTCAGTTGTCAATTGCGTAGGAACACTCGTATCAAGGAGATGAATGTCTCCATGGGAAGACAGTACTCATTGGAAGGTTTGGAGAGGACAGTGTGGTTCACAATCTGGGATTTTTGTACAGTGGTACTGGCAGAATAGTACACAGGCAAGCTTAACTTTTTCAATCTCTTCAGCCCCTTAACTTTATTGCTTAGTAGATGTTCCTTAATGCATTTGTGCGGAAAGGATTAATTAAAAGCATGCTCCAGCCCCCAGTCAGAGTAGATATCACTCTCTGCAAAACTGCATTGACTTGTGTTAGGATTTGGTCCACATATTTACAGGAGTATAACAAAATGTTGCACTGCTATCTCCAAGACTATGCGACAGTTCAGAAATTGTAAAAGCTGAGAAATGGATAGTTTCCTTGGATTGTAGAGACCCCTTTTGCAGGAAAATAGGGATTTATTTTATTTTCATTTCCTGTTAAGAAAACCCCCGAGAGAATTCTAATTCTCACATTTCCATGAAGAAGGAAGATGTGCTCGTTCTTCACCTACCATCCTCCTTAATCATTCCTTACCAAAATTATTGGATAATACAATGGTTAGATTTGAACTACTCTGTGTCACAAATGTTAATTGTAAGCTCTGATACGGAAATGTGTTGTTCTTACAGACCACATAATTTTGTCTCTTTATAGAGGTAATTTCACAGGTAAGTTTGAGCTGTGCTTCTGTTTTAATGTGAGGACTAAGGCATTTATTTCAGAGGGAAAAAGCAACATTTCCTCCCCAGAATTTCAACACTTCTCCTTCGAGTGGAGATTTAATATTCTCAGAATTTAGAAGTAAAATGGTTAATTAGTTTGAGTTAAGTGTAAGCATCTGACAGTGTAAGGAACCGCCATCTCCCCTGAAGGCAGTTTAACTCCTCTTTCATGGTTCCCAGAGGGAAGCAGTGGACATGTTGAAAGAGTGCCTCTTTCCTAAGAACCGTTTTACGCTTCATTTTCATTGAAAACAATAGGAGATAACAGCCTTTGTAATGAGGGGAGGCTTTCCGGGAATGTTCTGTGCAAAAAATAGTCTTTATTCAGAATAGAGCATTAAAAAGATTTATATACACTATATGTGAAACCATGCCCAATTTATGAAATGAGACAAAACTTTGTTTTCTTTTGCTTGGAGGAAAGGGGGAGAGGGGGAAGTATGTGAAGATTGAACAAGTTAAGGGAGAAATCAGTGGTTTAAGAGATAATGTAGAGTGCATAGGATGAGGCAGAGGTCAAAAGACAAAGGGAAGTGGCTGGAATGTTCAAGCTGCTTTGCAGCCTTACCAGAGTAGTTTAGTTTTCACAACATTATATATATATATATACGCATTTTTTTTTAAAGTTGGTAGATGCACTGTTAAATTACTAAATGCTTTATTCCATAATAGGTGTCTCCATGGGTTTACTTCTCTGGGTTCTGAAGTCTAGGGCTTTCTTTAGAATTAAAATAAAACCAAGGCACTTCTGTGCTAAAGTTATAACATTTGTTATTGACTGGAAGAAGGCTACACTGAAAATTTTTGACCAGTTCAATGGAAATCCCAGGATACTGCAATTTTTTTTCCTGCTTGGTTGTCCTGATGAACAATTGTTAACTTCAGCCATTTCTCAGAGTGGTGTTGTTAAATGTGTCTTAGGGTAGAATTTAATGCAATACTCCTGATGTATTTGGAATGGAACCCTGCTGATTCAAATTTGAATTTTCTTTTTTTAATTTGCCTTAATGGATTATTTATGGTACCACAGCAAAAGTTATATTGCAGTTTAAGTTTTAAACTTTATAATTTACAGTGAACTCAAAATCAAGGTTTCATTGGAGAGAGGATTTTTTTTTAATATTACAAATGGAAGCACTTATGCATATACACATTTCATGATGTGCGTTTTAGTAATTTAATATATAAAAGTGTAAACCTTGTGGATTTTAGATATTCCCTCAAAAGTTGTAGAAACGTTCCTTTTTTTTTAAATTTAATTTACTTATAAGAATGAGAAGATACATCCTACCATGAGTTTAAGTAGAGTGCACTGAGGAATGTCCTGTTTCTAAACTTTCAGTAGTTGTACTTAAAAACATTCTATTTACCACTGTTGACATACAGATCACATACAGATCGTTCTTATTCATTGCATAGTGTACACAGTATGTTTTTACAGCACTGCAGAAAGTTATTAAAGGAGGTTAAGTTGTAGCTTAGTAACATCAGGAATGTTAAATTGACTAACAAATGCTCTGAATTTATAGTTGAAGATCTTCTGACATGAATATTTAACACTGATTGTGCGTAATGCTTTACATCAATAGAGTACTGAACAAACATTTGGTCAATAGAGAGCAAATGTTGGATTAAAGCCTTACAACAACCCACTTCCTCTGCACACTCTTCCTCCCCCTTGGTGTTCTTACTTCTGATGGTTTATTTTCCACGTCAGGATTTTGTCTGGTGTTTATAATGCTAAATGATTTAGGTAGCCTTGTATTAGATGTTTGCATTTAGCAGTTCCAATTTAGCTAGTGAGATTTCTCTCTGAGCTAATTACGTTGAGGGTACTGCAAAGGTGTGTGCCTCCATGTATGCATCTGTATGTAGCGATAAGTTCGTCTCCTCCAGAAGAATACAGTGCAAGACGGTACTACATTGCTGTAAAGCATTTTTTTGATACCAATATTTGGCTAGATTTGAGGCACTTTGCCTGAATGTATTCTTCTTTACCCTCATAAAAAGTAAAAGTGAAAGTGAGAGTCTTATTTCTGCACAATATGCCAAATACTGGTTTTCCTAACAAGCTCGACTGCTTTGTTAATACGTCTAAGTGACTCATTTCAGACTTGCTTAACACATGCCTGGAAAAACCAAAGACTTATAACTTCCATCTGCTCTCTAATATGATGAAAGATGAATCCTGAAGATCACAAACTGTGGGAGACATGCAGCTCTTAATAAGACCAGCTGAACAACAAATGCTTTATGAGAGGTGGTGAAAAATGAAGTAATGAGGAGAAAAGGCAGGCAAGCCTCTTGAGGGAGCATGGATATCCATGGCTGACTAGAGCTGTCACATCCAAACATTACACTAAATATGAAATGCACATTATATAACACGAGTCACAGGGAACAGATAATAGCCTTTTTGAATTTTCTACCAAATTAATGCCTTAATATTACAAGCAATTGTGCTAACATGGATTCTTGAGCTTGTTTCACTTGAGCAGAAATATTGTGCAGATCTCCATATTGGAAAACCTGTTTTGCAAATGAGGTTTTCAAGTTTTGTTTCTTGTTTTGCATTCTAACCTTAGCCACTGAATACGTGCAAACCTTCAATGTATACAAATTGAGCATTACATTCCTGTGTATAGTATTGCAGAAAAAAAAAAACGTACATGCATACATGTGTAGCTAGAGAAAAATGGGGAACATGACATAATCAAGAAGAATCAAAATTAAGCTTGACTTAACGGTGAAAATCTGCTTTGCATTTTGTTATTGTAGGCTGTTTCATTGTGACCTCTCCTTAACTTAAGTGGACACTTCAATAGTGCTGTCACAGTAACATCCACAAACTAGATTTATGCCAGTTAGCAAGGATACCTGTAACAAAACTCAAATGCAGCGGTCTGCGACCCATCAGAGGCTAATTTACCCTGCCAAGAAAGTAGTATTCTGCATAATTCACACCAGAAGAGGTGCGTGACCTGTCTAGTTTACTCTGACATAGGAAGAGGAAGACAAAGATCGTTCTAAGGTATATGATAAATACTACGTTCTGAGCCATAGAGAACCTGGAAGATATTTACCAGTTCTGCTTTGAGATCTGATTTCCATAAACACATTGCAAAACTGAAATTTTAGCCTATGAATTGTACAAAGTTCTTAACTATAAAAGAGTTGAAAAAATGTAGTTCACCAGGGGAGTTTTAATACCTTCTCTGTTTTGAGAGGGAGGGTGAAAAGTATACAGATAGCATATGGGCATATAGTGGCGTATGATGTTACACTTCATAAATCAATTTTACATGAGTAAGATTTGCAGTGAGATTTGTAAAGGCAGACACTTGAATCCCTGTGGAGCGTGACCTCATTGACTTTATCACAGATCTACAAGGATGTTGTGATCCGCCTGTACAGATCTGATGGCAGGATCAGGGACTTTGGCCCTAATGTGGGAAACAATTTCATGGTCGAGTAGCATTGTATGTGTGAATACTCTCATTAAACTCACAGGTTTGCAGTATCAGGATCATAGGAAACAGTGTGAAGACAGTGGGTCTTTGTTGTTTTTTCCCTGAATAGTCATGCGCAAAGACACCCCCTTCTCATTCCCTCTGTTGTGAAGAAAAGCTCGGGATTTTTGTTTATAAGGACAAAACTGTATTGAAGAGACATGGACAACTCCCATGTATCACTGTAGAAAGCTTTTTTACTCAGTCCTAGTTGTTCATTTATAATCTTTTGCTTATTTTCCCACTATTTTCATGGTTTTACGTTATTTTGTGTACAGCAACATGGTGTTTTCTGACTCCCATTGCCAATTGCTTTATTTTTCTTGCTTCAGCTGCTTTCCCCCAGTTGTTCCATGGAGGACATGTGGTGGACTGGGGTTTGATGGACCACAGGAGTATAGCTCCTACCACTCCTAAGTCAGATCCAGCTGCTGTCTTGGCTTTCACTCATTTAGAATAGTTTACTTTCTGCTAGTTGGATAGTTTAATTTAACATTTCCAGTAACTGCTCTCCTGCCTTGCAAGATAAACAGAATTAAAAATAAACAGCCTCCTACCAACTGTTCTTTCTCACACTGTGTGATGGACATCCCTCGAGTGATTGTGGGATCTTCTGCCCTCCTTGATGCTGGAAAGAAGGCTTCCTCTTGCTGTCTTCGGGGAAACCTTTTCCTCTAGCATTGAGAAGGAAATTGTGGATCCATCAGTGTCCCAGGTTTCTGTATTCCCTTTGTCAGTGTCCTTGATGCTTGGCTGGGGTGATCTCTTGGCGCTTGGCTACTTCCAGTAGCTAGCTTGAATACTACTAGTTCTTGGATAGTTAATATGGTGCATTCTCTGTACCCCTGTTAATTTTCAGCCTGGGCTTTGATTAAAAGCTTCTCCCTGCTCTCTCAAGTTTGAGGTTTGTTCCCATGCCTTTTCAACAGTGAGACACAGGGAAATTTGCTATGTCCTTTTCGTCTTAATAGGAAAAAAGGGAGCTCCTTTACATTCCTGCTCTCTCTCCTGATAATTTGCACAATCTTCCTGGAAGAAAATTGGTTTTGTTAATTCTTTTTGCAGTGCGTGGAGGGGTTTGTTGAAGCTTCTGTTCCCTAAATGATGTTTCTTAAATTGTACAAAGAACTAAGCCTTCATTATTCTTTAAAAATGTCTTTCTTTGCCTCCTTGATTGCTTAGAAAACATGACCTGAATGAATGATGGAAAATTATTAGGTACCAAAAAAGAAATTTCCCCAGTAAAGTTAACATTGCTTATATTCAGTTTCCTGAAGTCCAAATTAACACAAGGAAATTGTATGGAAGGAGTATCCAAGAGTGTGATTTCCATAGAGGGCTTTAATAGGTTTTTAATGCTTTACCCTGTTACTAGATGTCATCTCATCCCATAGTGGTAGTTCTAGAACCTTTATAATTAATAAATGTACGTTTTATTATTACCACTAAAACACACAAGCAAATATAACTTTCAGTTTTCTTACAATAAGTGTAATAAAAAATTTTTTTAAACTTCAGGTGATTGTCAATTCAAGCTGAATGGTCTGTTCAAGGTATCTACTTTAGGCTGAATTCTTTTTTCCCCAGTACCTTTCAGCAGAAATGGCTCTCTGAGGATTTACCGAGATATTTCTAGGTGGATGGGGAGGTAGAATGAACGAACAAATGACTGAACAGTTACTGTTCCTTTTGGTGGAATCATGGCATTTTGTTGGGTGAGAAAGGAAGGGATGAGGTAGCTCACTCACCATGGCCAAAAGTAATTTTTGATGATATGATGCTTCTGCATACCAGAGGCACTCTCAGAGGCTGGCATCACTGTTTTGTAAATGACCGAAATACTGTATTTGGAAATATCGTCCTTGCGTGAAGTATACTTCTCCCTTACCACCCTCTTGTGCTACAAGGTGAAGTTGGAGGAATGTGCAGCCCAGTCCATCTGTGGAGTGAGAGTCCCACAGAAGAAAACCCTATGCATGGTGATGTATTTACCAAGTCATTCACCATGCTTATGGGCAATTTTTAAAGGAAGAGCGGGGATTTGACGTCCCCAGCAGTTATTTGAGGAAAATGGTGGTCACCACCACGCTTCCCATGAAGCTCAATCCTGAGTGCAAGTGTTTGTCTAGTGGAGTTCTGCTGGGAACGTCTGGTTTCTGGAGCTGTACCGACAGAAACCGCAGTCCAAGCACTGAACTCCATAGCTGCAGAAAAACTGCCGCTTTTGAGAAGAAAAAGGAAAGTTAAAAAACTGCAAACTTGGTTTTAAGAAAAGAGGCTGCGACAGCAGTTAGACACCTCTACAGTTAAAATGGTAGCAGAGCTAAGTCTTTTCTAGAAGACTTTTTAAAATTAAATAGCCATGTTTAGCTATGTTGTATTTAATTCCCACAATAGGCACACAAATATTTTTGGCAGGAACCTTCATATCCTTCCAGAAGACCCTCTTTGACTCTACCACAGTCTTTAGAGCGTTCATCAAAGACAATTTGGGTTAGTCCACATTCTGAGGATTACACAGCCCTAACAAGTGGTACTTTTACTGTTGAGCAGACTGTGACTTAAAATCTTCAAAATAAATGCAAGAGAAAAAATTATCACCTTGGTATGTTTATTTTGCACTGTCTTCTTCATTTGTCAGCTACCCAAAATGCAAAATAAATCAATCTTAAAACAATAAATAAGAAGGTAGTTGAATGACAGTATACGCATTGCAATGCACTTCAGCTTTCCCAGATATTCTGTTATTGTGAGCTGCAGGGGTTTGATGTTAATGAGGTTCCTGTCTCCAGTTCTCGAGGAGTGGGATTTTGTGCAACTCAGGCCCCTGCTGGTTCAAAAACAGTGCTGGCAGAAAGAGCAGAGGATGATTTGTTAACAGCATTAACTGGAAATGGCCCAGTTATCATTATTAACATTATTACCATCGAGCCTAGGTTTGAATGATGGTTTAACCTCTGTTTTTGTTATGTGCCTTAAAAATATGTTTAAAGAGAGCAGGAGCTGAAAGAGGTAATAATTTGCGCTCTGATGATTTTGGCACTGTGAGTTAAATCTCAGCTATGTGTGCCTAAAGATTGGCTACAAGTTCTTGTTATTATAGGTAGCCTGGTTTTTGTTTGGTGGAGGTTTTTTTGAGGGGTGGGGTTGGTTTTTGCTGTTTTGGGTTCCCCCCCGCCCCCCCCCCTTCAGTTTTTACTGAAGTGAGATGAACTCCAGAGGTGCTCCGGCTGTCGTAAATCAGGCTGCCTATTTAAGAGGCTGGGTGCATGTACAGGCATTAGGATAGTTATCCTTGTAAATCTCAGGGTTTATTGTTTCAAGCTATGGCTCAGTTGATACATGTGTCTGTAGTAATACCTTTGTTCTTAACAAATAGGCATTTTTTTGATACGATGGTAATACCGGATTAACCAAAAGGACTCTGTAAACCAGTCGTGTAAAAGACATGGTGTACCCTGGTTCTGTCAGGAACTTCCTGAAGAAGTTACAGTAAAACACAGTAATTCAAATACCTGTTCTCTTCTCTTTTTAGATTACTCGCAGTTTTCAGAATTTCAGGTTGAGATCAAAAGAAACATTTCAAGAAATAGATCATAAAACATTTAAATACTGGATTTCCTATTTATGTGTGACTAGAAGCTGTGTCAGAAAATGTGTTCCAACTTTATTAAATGGGGCCTGGCAAATGTTGCAGTTGTTGAGATACTGCCTTGATAATAGTGGAAACTGAATTATTGTTTCTGCATGTGTTGTAAGCAATTACACGCAACCATCATCTAAACGTGTATATTACGTCTTCTCCTGGAAGAAGAATTCTGTCAGTGAAAATTGACTTTTTAATAGTAATTTCTGTGTCATGTTTTTGCTGAATAAGCAAACCATGGAGCTATTGAAGCTGCAAAACTAAAATGTGTCCATTTTTGTGCTGCGGATAACACATCTTACTTGAACATTTTAAAACGTGCAGTTGCACAGCCGTGGTGCAATTCTCCAGGCTGGATGCTTGTTTTATTTCCTGCAACAGTGAATCTGTCCATCCTTAAACTTTCTTTTGGATGCGCTCTAATGCTTTCCTTTGGCCACAAGATTGTTGCCTATGACTGTCGACTCTTCCACAGATATCAGGCCTTATAGGCAGGGTGCCTTTGCTCTTATGCTAAAAATTTCTTTTTTCATGTCAGAAGCACAGCTTTTTCTGTTTTACGCTTTGTCTCTTCAGGACGGGATGCTCAATGTTTGGACTTGGAAAGCAAACTCTTTTGGCTTGCCCAGCAATATCTAGACAAAAATAATAGGCTTGCATGCTCTGGCTCAGTGTCTTCCTTCCTGGAGTTTTCCAGGTTGTTGAGGATGCTTTGCTGTCTGTGGGAGTTCTCCACCCATGCAGAGGATATGCCCTCTTCCTAATGTAGAGCTCATTTTCTTCTTCCTCTGTTCCCATGCTCACACTGCATGGCTCTGCTATGAGAGCATACCTGCGATTCTCCCGTGTCACATTTCTTGCGTCTTTGAGTCTCTCTTTATTTCATCCTCAGATTTCCAATCCTGATTTTATTGTCTGCTTAGTTTTTTGAGGCCCCGGTGGTGACATTTGATTCCACTGGTTGTCTTCAGTGGAAATTTGGGTGCCCCAAGAGAAAAAATACTGTTGGGGTTGTTTCCTAAAGTGTGGCTTCCATGCAAAATACAAAAGCTTAGCAAACCTCCACTGGTGCCGTTCAAAAGATACGTTGCATATGGTTGGAAGTTGTGCTGCAACACTTGGAATCTTTGTAAAATCAGTATAATTAACAGAACAGGTCATTAAACTGGTGAAGCTGAGTGAGGTACAAAGGAGAAATAGTTACAGGACAATGTTTTAAAGTGCCATTTGTGATTTCTCTTGTTTTCAAGTCACCAACGTGTATGTAGTAAATGAAAATGACTGACTTGAAAATCTGCAAAACATATTTATTTCTAGAGGAGAAAACATACCAGAGTTTCTTAAAAGGTGTTTTGTTGTCACAGCAGACGTATCCTAAAGCCTCCTCAATTTTTCCTCATAATTTTATGTGACATTGTAGTGCTTCTCGTGTTTGAGAGAATGTGCTCCTTAATATGAAAAAGAAGGAAGTTTTGAACATAATGATCTTGATAGCCCTGCAGCTCATGAACTCCAGAAGACATTTGGCTGCTCTGTAAAAAGGCATTTCCATACTAGTTAATTGGTATTGCACAAATTGCCAGAGTAAAATGTAGTAACGTAATTGTTGAATGTCTATAGTTGGTGTTAGGATTTTTAAGTGTTCAGAGTGTTTACAGTATTTTAGAGCAACTTTGCCAGAATCTCACTATGACTTTATTCCGAGTGTGCATGTGGAGCTGACTCACGTAGACCAGCTCCGTGCTCCAAAGGGGCTGTGGGATCTCATGAGGAACAAGCATGGATCCCTCTGGAGCATCGCGAGTGAGGGAGTTAGCCAATTTGACATGAGGAGGTCCAGACACAGAACAGGCGGAGGGATTGGGGGCCATTGTCATTATTTATTGTGGATCAATTTTTTTCTCTTTATCTCATTCTACATGCAGCTTTTTCAAATGCTTGCGAGATCACTCACATAAAAAAGCTCAAGGAGAAGACTTCTGCAATTTACCATTTAAACATTTTTGAAACAAAATTATTTCTTTGGTTATTACCTATTAATGTAGACCTGGAGGTGTTTCATTGTCTGACCTTTCCTTTCCGTCTGTGAATTACTGAGCACGTGGCCCAGTTGATCAGCCCCTGAACTCCTCCCTGATGGGGCGATGCTTCAGCTGATGGACTTGCGTACTGCAGCCCAGTGTTGTTCCTGGTCTGCCCTTGACAACTACTGTCACGTTGACATCTTGCTTATTTTTGGGAAATCAATCAAATTCCTGTCTGTAGCGCCATCATTTTTTGTGTTCATTCATGGATCAAGTAGCAGGAGGTGGTAGAAATTAACTCTCACCTTTAGGCTTATAAAACACACCATTTCCAATAAGCTAGGGTCTGTCAACTTCAGATCTCTACATGTGTGGAGAAAGAGCATATATTATTTGGAAATGCCACTCCATTAGCACAGTTTTCCACTACTAACTTTAGCTTGGTTTAGCTTTTCAGTGTATCACTTTTAGGGAAAAAAAACAATTATATGATAAATTACATAAATATAAGCATGCAAAGACATTTGCATATTAAAAGTGTTGAGCAATGCACTGAGCAAAAGTTTTCATGTATGTTGGTATACAAGTAGTTCCAGACTTTAGCAGTCCTGCTTCAGGTCCGTTTTACTTGAAAAGATTCATTTTCACTGAAACGTCCTGTCAAATGTAGAGTGGAGGAACACAAAAGAAGGCTCTGTAATCACAAAAAACTCCAATATTTTTCTTTTCATATTTTATTTGTTTTAAAAATAAATAGAAAGTAATGACTAAAACAAAATTACACTTGCTTAGTATTAAAATGTTACTATGAAATCCACTAATGCTAGCGTTTATGCAGGAAGAATGTTTTGTAAAGCTCAGGAATTAAGCTGGTAGTTCTGATTTAACTAACACAAGTTATATGAGCTGCTTTCGGTTCCCCCTCACCCTGCTTCCTGATTCTAGTGAAGTACTAAAACATAATGATTTCCTCTACAGATCAGTGAAAAAGACATTTAAGTACTGCTTTGGAATAGAGGTGATAACTCTGAGCTCTCTTCTTTGTGTGTGCACATAATAAATAAGTTGAGGCACAGAATCTTCTTTTACCTGTGTTTTCCCTGCATATTTAGCAGTGCTAGCTCTCTGCATTTATTTACCGTTGTTTGAGATCTTAATCTTGGCTTCTCTGAAGCTATCTTAAGGTAAGTCAGTTAATACTTTTATGTCAGCATTGCTGTGTGCAGACAGATGTCTCATCACACTGTTGGGTGATATAACAAACTTTTTTTTTTTGAAAGCCATCTAGTATCAGCCAGATGATACCACTTTGCTGGCACAGCTAGCATTACTCAAATAGAACCTATGTTCTTGGGTCCGTGCACAACAGAATAAATCCATTGAGCTCGCTGATTATGATTTTAAAATTATATTTTCACTTTATGTACAGGTATTTAGTATCTTGTATAAAAATGTGTATTGGGTTTGCATGGCAAGGTTTTGGTAGCTGGGGGGCTACACGGGTGGCTTCTGTGAGAAGCTGCCAGAAGCTTCCCCATGTCTGACAGAGCCAATGCCAGCTGGCTCCAAGGTGGACCCGCTGCTGGCCAAGGCTGAGCCCATCGGTGGTGGTGGTAGAGCCTCTGGGATAACATAGTTGAGAAGGGGAAAAAAACCTGCTGGGGAACAGCAGCAGGTAGAGAGGAGTGAGAACATGTGAGAGGAACAGCTCTGCAGACACCAAGGTCAGTGAAGGAGGGGAGGAGTTGCTCCAGGTGCTGGAGCAGAGGTTCCCCTGCAGCCCATGGTGAAGACCATGGGGAGGCTGGCTGTCCCCCTGCAGCCCATGGAGGTCCATGGTGGAGCAGATATCCACCTGCAGCCCATGGAGGACCCCACGCTGGAGTAGGTGGATGCCTGAAGGAGGCTGTGACCCCGTGGAGAGCTTATGCTGGATCAGGCTCCTGGCAGGACTTGTGACCCTGTGGAGAGAGGAGCCCACACTGGAGCAGGTTTGCTGGCAGGACTTGTGACCCCGTGGGGGACCCATGCTGGAGCAGCCATTCCTGAAGGACTGCACCCGGTGGAGGGGACCCACACTGGAGCAGTTCATGAAGAACTGCAGCCCGTGGAAAGGACTCATGTTGGAGAAGTTCATGGAGGACTGTCTCCCATGGGAGCAGAGGAGAAGTGTGAGTAGAAAGGAGCAGCAGAGACAAGGTGTGGTCAAGTGATGACAACCCCCATTCCCTGTCCCCCTGCACTGCTCAGGGGGAGGAGGGAGAGAAATGGGGAGTGAAGTTGAGCCTGGGAAGAAGGGAGGGGTGCGGGGAAGGTGTTTTAAGATTTGGTTTTATTTCTCTTTACCCCACTCTGATTTGATTGGCAATAAATTAACTTAATAAATTAAATTAATTTCCCCAAGTCTATTTTGCCTGTGATGATAATGGGTGAGTGATCTCCCTGTCCTTATCTTGACCCACGGGAGTCGTGAGTGAGTGATAGAGCAGCTGTGGAGGGCACCTGCTGTCCAGCCAGGGTCAACCCACCACACTGTAGTAAAAAAAATAGACTGAATTGTTGCTTTCTCAAGCGTTCTCAAATGTCTGTCTCAAAACTGGCTATCAGCCTTGACAAAATATGCAAATTTTTCTTGCTAGTCTCTTCCCCTCCTCCTTTTCTCAGCCTGCTGTCACCATTGTTCTGGTAATCCCCCATTGCTAAGTGATCTTATTCTTTAATTTTTTTTTTTTTTTTTTTTTAATTGGAGCTTCTTTAACATTCCCTTTTGGTTCACAACTGCTATAAGTGAAGATGCAGCCCTGCGTATTTCTTCACGAGAAGCCTCGTGGTGCATTATGCCTTCCCTCCAAACTACTTCTGGCATTACCGACTTTTTCAGAAAACGCTGTCACTTCTGACACACCAAGACCTCTGCTTTAATTTTTAATCCTGACCTGACAGACATTCCGATTCATTGCCTGTAGCTGCACTAGAATCAACGTATTGTTGCATATGTTTGATGAACCATAGAATTGGTCCAAGTCTTGTTTCCAGTTACTTGGTTTCTAAATGTACTCTTGCGGGACCTAAACACCTAAACAGTCAATATTCTTTGTTCTGATTGCTCAGCAGTTTGTAGCTTAATATTGTCAAGGGGCTTTTATATTGCAGCAGCTGACGAAATTAAACCTTTGTTATGGAATGGAAAAAATTTAGAAATGGGCCCCATATCCAGTGTTAAACTGTGGAAAATGTGTTTCTGCTGTTTTCTATGTTAGGTATAGATTAAGTACAACCATATTCCGTATTCTCATAGCTTGTTTTCTTCTGTGGACTCCTTGGTAGCTTTTTAATTAAACAGCAACCCCAAAATTAATCAGTTCACCATTATATCCAGAAAGTTATACCTGCTGCTTAAAGTTGCTGACTTTTTTTTTTTTTTTTTTTTTTTGCATTTGAATTTTTCCAGTGGGGTTGTTTTTTTTCTCCTTTATTTCTGAAGATATGCAATCAGCACACGCTGTGTTTCTACAGTACATTTTTTTGGGGATGTAAAGTAAAAGAATTGTGTCAAGTAGTTCAGATAGTACATTACTTTTGTACTGAGTTCTGGAAGCAAGCTTTTACCAACTCTTTAGTATAAAACCCCCTTTTGCTTATTAAGTTGTACTGTACGTGTACATAGTCTTAAAACAGTGCTCCTAACATGAAATCTAATACATAAAAAATTTTAAATCCATTACTCTCCAGCAAAATCTGATTTCCTATGGGATGGCAAAATTCTTGGGAATTTCAGGAGGATTTAGGGAGTAAATGATGAGCTAAATTGTTTGGATTTGGTTAATTTGCATGTCTGCTAATTTAATACCAGTAGAGTGGGGATTTGGAGAGTCTGCTGCAGGATTGATTGAGGATTGCAGGGCTTCAGAAAAGACTGCAGTTTAGACTCTCAGAACAATTGATCGAGATCTAAGAGAATCTTTTCCACAGGATGAGTAACGGTGTTGTATAGTCTTCTTTAAAAAGAGTCAGCATTGCTGCACCCAAACTTGAATTTTCAAGGTGATAATTGAAAAAGTAATTTTTGGAGGTAGTTCTAGAGAACCTTTCGTTTTGTTTTACCCCCCCCTCCTCCCCCCATAAAGATAGCATTGACTGCTGCATTGCACTACATTAAAATTGGAATTATTTTTGCAAGATGTATAAACATATGTGTGTAAATATATCTGATGAATGCAGGCATTACAGTCTGTATGTCTCAAAATGGAGCTGTCTCTAATTTCAATGTTTAATCGGTAAAATAATGTCAAGCTTACATCTTTCAGCAGTACTTGTGTTGAAAACAATTACATGTTGCAGAATTTGTGTTATGTCACTGCTCTAATGATCACTGAAGGAGGAGGCATGCATTTAAGCCTGCAACCGTGTGGTTGATGTGAGCAGGAACTGCTTGAATGTTGACACACTGGTATGTGAAACTGAAGATGAAAAAATCACTAGTCGTGTTGAGAACTTGTTGTAATGATTACTGAATCAAAACCACGTCTAGATCAAGGGACCAGTAGCTTAGGCATGCAGAAATATCTCTTAAGCATCCAGTTCTGCACATATATGCTCTACACCATTTGGGAAGCTGGGATTCCCCGAATCAAAGGGGAGATTTCCTGGAGATAATTAATATTTTAAGGTAATTAACATTTCAGTTTTCTGCACGCTCACCCATCATTTCCTTTTTTTTTTCTCTTTGTCTGAGAGCAAGACTAAGCCTGTCAAATCCCCTGCAAATTCTGCTCTGCAGGAGCAAACACTACAGGTCCTGACCTCTGTTTGTTCTGACTCCTGGATTTGTCCTCCTCTAACCACATATTTGAACAGAGCTCTTAGGTAAACCATGCTGTCCTCTTCCCCCCCCATCCTGGCAGTCTCCCAACATCCACTTCCTCCAGTCCTGCTCTCATGTAGCACGGTATCTCTAGCGGAAATCCTGTGACCAGCCCGACTTCTTTTGCTACAGATTTATCTCCTTTTTTTTTTTTTTCCCAGCTCTGCCATCTTTGTCACTGAGTAGCTTTACACTCGGACATAACCAGATCCCGTACTTGCCATCTCAGTTGGCTCTTCTCTGCTTTTGGATGCCTGCCGAAGTCTTTGGCTTTTCCCTCCCATTCTTCTCCATGTATGATCTTATGACTTCTTAAAAATAATAAAATAATAGCATAATAACATATAATGTGACACCCTTCCCCTTCTTGGGTTTGTCTTTCCTTCTCCCCTTTTCTTCTTCAGTTTTATTCTGTCTCAGGTTCAGGAAAGGGTGTTAGCTCTCCTTGTTCCTCTCTTGTTCCAGTCTTTCAGTCCTCTTCTCTTGTGTCCCTTGCATAATTCTTTATCTTTCTCTTCTTAATCTCCATTCCCACCTGATTTTTAGCTGAAGTTTTTCAGTCCCTCAATCACCTCTAAAATACACACAGAAAAAATCTTTACTCCCTTTTCCTTGAGCCACAGTGCTGCCTGCCACCAGCTTTTCATCTCTTACTGCGTGCGTAGGGTATGTCTCCTTTGAAGGAATGACCTTCTCCAGCACATATTTTGCCTGTTATGTTGAAGTGGAAGTCTTGACACCCTCTTGATTCAATTCAACCTGTCCCACCTTCAGTGCCATTAATTACTTGGCTATGATGTCACCTCATTCATCTCCTGTCTTGCCAAATACTCTCTTGGTGTTTCCTATGGTGGTCTTTCCTCATCTTTTTTGCCACCTCATTCTCTTTTTCAGCATCTTTCTGCCCTTTTTTCCTCTCAGTGTATTCACTCTTACTTCATTTCCAAACACAAACTCAGCTGCTATCTTAATAACGCTACCTATTTATTTATTTAAAAACTTTTTTTCCCCAAATCAACATCCTGGCTTTTCTCTTGCACCTTTACTAAGCTCATTGTGACTGAAATGGGGACTTAGAATATCCTCTGTTTCTCTCTGCCATCTTCTTTGACTGCATGGAGCAATAGACTTTCTACTTGGCCCCCAGGCTTGTAAACTTGGTATCCTCTTTGCCTTGTTCTTACCATAACCAGATGTGCTTTGAGATCTGCAAGTATTTTCCAGTTACCTCATGTATGCTCATTCTTGTCTTTCTATACAGCTAAAACTGTTGTCTCTGTGCTTAACCAATGTCTTGATTATGGAATTGTGCTTTTCTCTGGCCTTGAAAAATTTGAGTTTGCTGTACGAGTATTCATCCAGAATACTTCTCTAAAGATCCTTTTTCTAACTTGCTGCTCACTTTCTTTGCTACACACTGCTGGTTGCCAATTCTGTGTTTCTTTCCATTCCTTTCAGAGGTCACACTCTTCTGTTACCACTTACTAATCAAAAGTTCATCACCTGCCATAACACTGGTTTTGTCCTTCCTGCATAGATTTTCAAACAAGCACTCCAGTGCTTTCCCTTTGTGTAGGAGAGAAGCTCTCTGAATATCCTCAGACCTACCTTGTTACCATTCTTCATTTTAACCCCTAAAACTTTGCTTTAGTGTGAAACCTGGTTTTGTTTTATTTTGTTTTGTTTTTTTAAATTAAAAATCAGGGAAATGTACTGCTAATTTGGTTTGTCTCCTGCCTTGGTGGTGGTCAATATTGTCTCATTTTTGCCTTGAGTCCTCCTGGTTCTCTGTATCCATCTATTTATAGTCCTAGCTGTTATGGTAGCTGAAAAACTAATACTATTGGCATTTATCTGACCTTGTAATTATTTTTGCTTTATCTTGCAAAGACCAGTTTTGGACTTCCTCAGAAAGAGTCGTGCTTAGAGTTGCGTAGGAAGATTATGTTCTGTTTGGGGCAATGTAGTCCTCTCTATATTTGTCATAGCAAGAAAAAATTCTGTCCTTTTAATGTGGTATTATAAGGGATGACTTTGGTGTCCCAAAAAGCAGAAAATGGCAAAGTGCTCCTCATTTTGCCATTTGCAATGACTGAGTGAGACACAATAGAAAAGTCTAAAAAAATGTTCTTTTTGTTCTCTTTCATTCATATATACAAATTGGCAAAGAATTTTTTTTTCAAAGAATATCTGGTATAATTTTCCTCCCTTTCTACTCAAGCTGAAAAAGGATGGAACTAAATTCCAGCATCAATTCCAGCATTTGTTATTAGATGCACGATGCCTTGTGCACACATGCATGGTATCGTGGCATCTACTGATTACAGGGCTAGCAAGGTTAGATTTAGTTGCCAGAAATGTTATAGTGACCTTAAGGCTATTCTGTAGCTATGTGTAGGCAAGAGTCTATTTTCGTTATTTGTTTTTCACATCTGAGCTAATCCCTGCCCCCAAAGTCTTTCCTTAACTATTAAAATATGTCAGATATAAGTTAGAGAGATGCGTAAACTCAGAAAAACTGATTAAGTAAAGAACGACGATTGTTTGGGTTGGGTCAGGCAGTAATAGCAAGACCAAAACTTTTTGACATAGTTATAGATAACAAAATTGCTCCTTATATTTTAACCAGAAGAGTACATACTGTTCTCCATTTATGCAGAGAAATACATGTTTTTCCAGATAAACATAGCTCTGTTACTTCCAAATATCTAGGCCTTGAACATAATAGAGTGGTTCAGGTTGGAAAGGACCTTAAAGACCATCGAGATCCAGCCCCCCTGCCATGGGCAGGGACACCTCCCACTAGAGCAGGCTGCTCAAAGCCCCATCCAGCCTGGCCTTGAACACCTCCAGGGATGGGGCATCCACAGCTTCTCTGGGCAACCTGGGCCAGTGTCTCACCACCCTTACAGTAAAGAATTTCTTCCTGCTGTCAAATCTAAATCACCCCGCTTCCAGTTTGAAGCCATTACCCCTCATCCTGTCACTACATGCCCTTGTAAAAAGTCCCTTCCCATCTTTCCTGTAGGCACACTTCAGATGGGGGGAAGGCTGCTATCAGGCCTCCCTGGAGCCTTCTCTTCTCCAGGCTGGACAACCCCAAATCTCTCAGTAAATGGTAATGTCATAGATAGTAGATGGGGGGGTGGGAAAGGCTGATAATCCTGAGAGGGAGATTTTTAGAGTTTATAATACGTTTTTTGAAAAATTACTGAATTCCCAAATACCAGGTCTTCAGAAGTAGAGGCATGACCAGTAGTTTTTTTAATCATGCAAACAATAGTTTTAAAAACAAGGTACAAATCAAAAGTATAAATTATAAGGATGGAATTAGAAAACTGTGGAGAGAGATCTGAGAGAATGATACAAACCCAAGTAGAGAAGATTTTGTGGGTATTGTCAATACGTAACATAACTTGAGCTTGAATACTCAATATGCTGTTTGTTTAGGAACTTGCTTACCAGTTCCCTGCTGTATGTTATGTGGTTTGAGTATGGTAGCAAAATTGTTTTAGTACTTTAGATTAACTTCTGTTTGTGATTTAACCACTTTACTTTTCCATTCTTAATAACGTTAAGTATTTTCGGACCACTCACAGAAAGTGCTGTTAGCATCATTAACAATGCTACTGTAGAATAAAAAGATTATATTAAATGCATTAGGATTTTTTTCTGAAATTTATTGCACTTGAAGTCAACTGTCTTCTTTCAGTTCATTCTTTGCAGCTGCAAGTGCCATGATTATAAATCAGTTCAATCAGCTTTACGCTAGGGGAATGAACCATCTTTGTCCTCTGAGTCTTGCCTGCCACTTTTATACCAGTTCCATGCAGAGGAAGCAAGGTGATCCCTTATCTCCCAGGAATGCAAACAACCCCCCAGTCAACCTCTATCATCTCCCTTCAAACACAACTTCAGTGTGTCCAAAACTTCACTGTGTCATAGTAAGAAAAGGTGCCACAAAACCTTAATGTTAGTTTGATTTGCCCTTATTTTCCATCAGGGATACTGATAGGAAGACTAATCTCTCTTACTTAGAAAGGAGAAGTTGGAAAAGAGTATTTGTAAATTTATAGTTGAAGCTCCTCCTCAAGCAAGTCCAAAGACCAAAGAAAAATAAAACAGAAAACCCTAAACATGAAGAAGCAAGAGCGTGTGCATCTCTTCCTCTCTCATCTGTAGGAGAAAAAGAGTTCTCAGAATTGGATCTGGATAGATCTAAGGAAGAAATTCAGGAAGGATTATTCCCCTAGGGTGTACATGTTTGTTTTTTAAAACAATGATTGAGTTATTTTAATACCCTGGATGTTCATCCTCACGTACAGCACAGGAAAAAAAGAATAAACAAACGAGAAAATATTTTCCACTCAGCAGCATTAAAAAAAACAAAAAATTCTATCCCTCTCTATGCAGATTTGGAAGACCTTGTTTGAGTAGAATAGGAACACAGTAATAATAGAAAAATCCAAACTTTTATGTCATGAAAAAAAGAGATTGTTTGAATTTAGCCTTAACCTCTTCAGTTAACCGTGATACAACCTGAAAGTAAATTCTCTCCTAGAGATTCAACTAGCAGATAATTGTGCTTACAAAAATATTACTATATCTAAGCAACAATTTCCATATCCTCTTTGATGGTAATTTCACACTGAACAGAAGATCTTGAGCAAAGCAATTCCCCTTCTTCAGGAAGGGAGACTTGAACATGTTTTTTATTTTATTTTTTCTTCTGTCATGACTCACTGTGCACAGTTACACTAGTCAGTCTGTTGCAGTCAGTTCTGTGTCCTGGAGGTCAAAGGGACCTCGATATTTAGAAAATAATCCTGTTGTAAGTGCTGCCAAGCCTGACATGTTGAGCCCACCAAGAGAATCCCAAGCAGAACTGTTGTGGGCAGTTTCTAAATACTCGGTTGCAGAGCTATGAACTAAATAGTAGATGCAAATTGAGCTTTTTATTTCCTTTTTTTCGAAGTTGTGAAGAGTAGACAAATAACTTCTTTCTAATGAACAAAAATAATGCAATAGATTTTGTGCTTTTTGTTAAGCTTTAGAGGTGGACACATTGCTAAGAGGAGGTAAACAAGTAGGGTGTTTCTCTGGTCTTACCAATGTCCAGCAAGCGCAACTTAAAGCTTGCCATGTCTAAGAACTAAGTATTCAAGTGAAAGACAGTATCGGCAGTCTGATATAAAAGTGTCGTTCGTTGAATAAACTAAATGATAGACCCAAGGTAGTAATATCATATTATCAGTGTATTTCAGATGAGACATTCTTAGATTTTCCTACTTCTGTGGCCATTTATAGATGTCTCTCTCCTCTGCAAAGGCAGGAGTAATTACAAAAATCTAAAGTTTTCTCTTGCTACACTGGAGAGGGAAATAATAAACTTCCAGTTATTCCTCTATTATTCTATGACAGAAAAAAGCAATGGTAAAGCAACATTTCAGTTGCATTGGTAGGACTGAAGTCTCAGTTTTTAAATGAAGCAGCAGTTAACCTGAGTGTAGGGCACAGATTGAAATCTCTCCACGCTGGTCTAGATACATGTGTAAAAGGTGGTATTTATGAATGTTTTTAGAGCAAAGAGATGAGGATATCAAATAGACGAGCTTATATAAATATGCAGTTATAAATTAAATGCAGTGTGTAGTTTAACAGTACCAGTTTTACAAGAGTGAAGTAGAACTCTTCAGAGAAGTCATACTTCTGGTTTTTTTTACAATAATTAGTTCATGGGGAAAGATCTGTGTTGAATAACTGTTGATTCACATTCCGTCTGGGATACTTGGATTATACAAGAATTTATAAAGTCCTCTGTGAAGGTATTTGTGGCATTGCCAGTGACACAGTGGTTTCCAGTTTCAAAACCAGTGTCTTGTGTGTGTGTGACTTGTAAGGCGTGATCAGACTTGAAAGTATCAACATCATTGTATTTCATGTATTACACATATATTTGTCAGAAAGCATACAGAATAAAGAGCACAAAGTATAATTGCATTTCTAAAATTTGTTTAATCAAAGAATGCAGAAATAAATCCAGACTAAAGAAAGGCAATGGAAGTTGTCACTGATCTTTCCAAGGAGACTTAGTTATGAGTTTCGTTAAGTTCTTCATATGGCAAAATAGTAAATGTTAAAAACCATAAAGGATGGTAAAACATGAAGGAGGGTGCTCAGCTGCTGCTGTGTGCTGTTTTCAGTTGTTGTGTATGTTAATGAAATCCTTTTCCATCAGTAAACTGCTGGTGAGAGACACATCAATCACTTGCGTCAAGGTATTGTGCATACCTGTATTCTGCATGATGATTAGGTTGTTTGGTTTTTTTTAATGGAGTTTAGTTTTTTCTATCTAATATCCCCAGCATATTAGCAAAATTTAATAGAAATACCGCAAACAATTGTTGCTTGTTTAACAGAGGTAAACATGCCAAACTTTATATATACAGACCAATCCAGTTTGACTCCTTCTTTATAACAGGTTATCGTGGAGCATTAAACCATCAATGTACAAAAGACAGAGATAGAAGGAGGACTTTCAGTTATATCCTTTTATTCCTTCCCTTGCAATCTAGAAAGAAAGGATAATCTTGTAGTTAAAAAAAATACATATTAAAAAAAAATAAAAAAAATATAGATATATAAAATGGGGAGAACTAAGAAAATGCCTAAATGATCTTCCTGTGTGAAGATCATTTAATTTCTCTGCCTCAGTTCCTCATCTGTAAACCGGGCATAATTGTCCTTTTCTCAGATCTCCTGCACCTACTTAAACTGTTAAGTTATTTATGGTAAGAATTTTTGTTTATACAATGTCTCCTATAATCAAATTCAAACTTGGCTTAGGCTTTTTTATTAAAGTGCAAATGATGAGTAATATTAGGCATGGGATCTCATTGCAAATTAAAAAAGCCCTAAGGCAAGCTGAAATTTATTAGTCTCTGGAGGCAAAGATTGCCAGAGTATACAGGTTTTTGGCCATATTTTCAGATCTGGTGTGCATTTGTGTGTGGAAGCGAAAAATGGGGAGCAGCAGTCAGTTGTATAGCTCAATCAATGCTTCTTTTATTCAAATTTTACTTATTTCTTTACACAGGCATTGTTAGCTGGTGGATTTAAAGCCACTAGTTTTCAGATTTTCATTCCCAACTGAAAGAAACTAAATGTCCTCTGTAATCAGACATAAATCAAGAAAAGGGTAAGAGAGGACTGAAGAGTCTGTGCAATCTTGTCTAAATTGTAATAATGCAGGACTTCAGTTAGTCAGAATTAAAGTGGTTGACTACCACAAAACTATAGGTATGCTTTTTAGCGCATTAAAGAACTTCTTCAGAACAGTTAGTTGGAGAGCCAACATTATTCTCAATTTAATATTAAATAGCGAACTGAAGTTAATTTGAGATGGAAAGGCTGAGCCACCAATTTAATAATAGTTGCAGTATAATTAAATTCAACATCCTAGGGGGAGATATAAAACCAAAAGGCAACACAGAAGGAGACTAAACTTTAGAGGAAGTGATTTCAATAAAATGAGATAGTTAGTCAGAGAGACCCTGAGGTTAAAAATTAAAAAGGAAAAAAAACAACTAGACACACGGTCTGGATGTTACTTAAGAGAACACCAGCAGTTTCTTAGCAGTCTGAGTGCCATTGAACAGAAAGGAAAGGTAAGATGGGGTGCTTAGCCATTAAAGTGTAAAATGCTTTTCAAACAAAAACTCATGGAAATTTGAAAAATTTTCATGAGTTAAATAGCAAGGAATGTAAATTTCAGCAAGCAGTGTTCAAGGGAACATTAGAAGGGTGAGAATGGATTTTCAAGATCATGTGGGCAAAAGCAGAAAACTAAACCAATTCTTTAAATTTATTAAAAACAGCCTGCAAAAGAATTAGGAGGGTTAGGAAAGCTAAACTGAGAAATATTCCATTGTTTGAAAACTAGGAGTAACACACGAAATACTTAACTGTCATAAGAAACTATAACAACAGAGAAGAGGGTCTGGACTGCTGCAGGTAGTTCAGTGGGGACCTCAGTGCAACGTGTTCATGTGTAATTGTGATCCAGAAAACTGAGTAAAATTAAAAGCAAAAGAGAAAAAAAAAAAAAAGGTCAGACTGACTTCTGGCTTTCTCAGACCATGAAGTGTCACCCAAGATCTCTCTGTCAAGTCAAAAACTAGCTTCTGGAAAAGGGAGTTTTTGGTCATCAGTACCTCATCACGTGCTAGCCTCTCCTACTTCAGCGAAAAGGGAGGAACAAAAAGCTTTAGCCAAACCTATGTTCTTAATTGCTCCTGGACTCTGAAAGACAACCAACAGAAGCTGTTAAGGATGATATTTTTTTATGACTGTGGCACCGTGCAGGGTTACAAGTGTTGTGGGCACATTGAGGGCAATGCAAGCAACCCAGTTCCCCCTAGGGCGAAAGAAGGAGAGAAGCAGAGCAAACAGGGCTCCAGTGCACACCAGCTATTTTTTTTTTTGCTGAAAGATAAGAGCGTAACTTAAAAAAAAAAAAAAAAAAAAAAAAAAAAAAAAAGCCATGAGACTGTGGCTTTCAGTCTCACCTTAACGACTGCCAGCCAATAGTAAGCCCATGGCCTCTATTGGTGGGTGAGTTCCGAGTTGAATAATCCTGACTTTACAAAATAGTGTTGAATACTTCTCAATTTTGACAATGTAACTAACCTCCAGCTACTGGATCTTGTTATGCTCCAGGAAGACTGGCAAGCCCTTTATGATGAAAGATTTTCATGTATGTGAGTGCGTATACCTACAGACTGCATAGTTTTAAACATTCTCTGTTAAAGGTGGATCTTTAGTATCATAAATATTCAGTTCATAGCTTGTGTTGTTCAGCAGCTCAGTCGCTTGGTATAGTCATCCTTGAGAAATTCCAGTAATTCCAGAGCTGGGTGCAGTATTCTAATTGTGGGCATACCGCTGTTTGGTTTGCACATTTATCACTAAAATTTTTAATCCTTCTTAATATATAAACAAATCTATATTAATATAATTACTGCATAAATTAATGTATATGCATTTTTTTAAAAAAGGTTTGTCTGACAAAACACACATCTATGAAAAACACTGCTTAATTGTTGACACGATCTATAAATCTGGAGCTCAAACTATCCAACTTTTTTGATACAAGCATTTTGTATTTCACCTTCTCGTGTTTGCAGTGCTGCTGGCTTTTGGTGGCTTATTTTGGTCTTTCTGAAACTGGGATTTGAGGAAGCTTGCTCCTTAGCTATCCAAAAAATATTCCTTATTCCTCAGTTTGAAATGATTATTTATGATTATATGTTATTTATGATAACACAGGATTTAACACATAATTTATATTTATGATAACACGGGATAATAAGCTTGTGGAAGAACTGCATAATAAACAGGGCGGAAAAAAGTATGGAAAATTTGTAACCTCATTATGAAAAATTAGTGTTATGGTGTAATGTGGCTTCTGCGTGCAGTAATGGTCACTTCAGTGGCAAAAAAAGGTACTTCTGCATGAACAGCAAGAAAGATGGCAAGAGTGGTGAAGGACGCAGAAACTGAATAAGTGACACTTAAGAAATTAGAGCTAATTACTCAGGTAGTTTGATTTCCCCTCTCAACTCATGCTTTCTCCAAAACTGTCCTATTCCTGTATTTTGGTTTAGAAAACCAATAGAAAGACCACTTCCCTTGCAGTAGTAATAACTATGTGAAAAAATGTTATTTGTGTCATAACTAGAATTAAATGTTTTTAAACAATCAAAATTAAGTGATTAAAATGAAGACTTATTCTTGGTTACCAGAGTAGTAGTTAATGACAAGAAAGAGAATCAGTCCTTTGGGTTCAAAGAGTATAAATTTGTGGCCATAAGGGTGGGACGAACATGAAGTTGGTCGTAAATTATAATCAGTGGATTTGAATGGGAGAGGTTGTGGCGTTATAGGAGTGGAGCAATGCAAGAGTCAATGTTTATGGATTAAAATTGATGATTTTCAAGCCTAGTCACAACAGAAGGGGTACTGAATAAAATTTAAAAATGGTGAAGGCAGAACTGATAAAAGGAAAAAAAGTTTCTCACCAGGTACGTTTACACTGTAGGATGCTCTGCCATTTAAAGAGTGAAAGTTACAGTGCAAGATGTCAGAAGGGGTTTGATGTTTCGGGGGATAATAGCAACATCCAGAATGATTGGTATAAAAATACTAGAAAGTTACGTTTAAATCTGGTATTTCAGAGGTGGGGCAAACATCTAATGTTAGGAAACCAGAATGAAGTACAATGCCATGATGAACTTACCTCACCTCTACTTTCAGCTTGGTTTTAATTTTTTTTTTTGTCCCCTTTAGAGATAGGATAAAGTTCTAGAACGATTTCATGTCCATTCTGTTTCCCCAGCGGTATTGTTAGGCGGCAAAAGGCTAACATCTGGCTAAATACTGTTGTTTTTTTTTTTAAATCACAGTGATGAAAGCTTTTTGTCCTGTAGTCTGTGTGTTGAAGGATTCTCAGTCCAGCTCTTGAAATGGCACTTCTCACTTATAAAAGTGATGAAAATGTTATTTTATCCAGATGGGTCTCCTCTCTCCTCTTCTTCTGTTTTCTCCCTTTTTACAAAGACTTATTTCTCCTTTTCCTTATTTTCCCTACTTGCGGCTTCACACTCTGTCATGGCCATGCTTTCTGCCATTTCTTTATCTCCAGTCAGCTGCATCTCTCCTTTGGTCTTGGTTGTAGTCCTGTAGCTTACCATCGTCATATTCCTCAGGTTCCTGTCAGGCATCTGATACTCCACAAAATCTTGTTTTGTCTAAAGTCTTTCAACCACATGTCTCAGACAATGTCATAAGTACTTAGCTGCTTTATTAATTTTTCAGAACTAGAGCGGGTTTGTTTTAAAAGGACTTGGAATATGGCATTTAAAATTTAACAGATGCACTGGAGGGCACATATGGATTGTATTTCCATTATTAAACTTAAAATTTTCAAAAAAGCTGAATCTACTCAACACGCATTCTGTTAATATTATCAAAAAGTGGTTATACATTAGTTTTGTATACTGTGGAAGCATAAAGGACTTATTTTAAGATGTGGTGTAACTCCACTTGTTTTATAACAGCTAAGTTTGTTGGGTTATGATCGTTGCAGTTTATTTGTGTTGAAAAGTACTGTTTTCAGACTCTCACTATTGTAGGTTTGAATGACCAGCTATTTTTTATAGTACAGTGAGCACCCACTCATGAAAGCAATCTTCTATTTCATTTTAAAAAGTGGTAAAAAATAATTTAGTAACTTAAAATATGTACGTATCACTGTATCAAATAATCAATATGGATTTCAAAGTCAGATTCAAATAATATATTTGAGTACATTTCAGTTATTGGCATCTTAATTCATAAATGTGTGGGTAGTATAATACACTTTCTGTTTATGATAATTATCCGTACAGTTTTATTGAAGCAAATTTTAAAGGAAAAATTTGTTTAATTACATGCTAGCATTCACTACCATTGCTGTCAATTTAGATTAGTTTTACTATGGAAATAGTTTTTAAAAGTGGAGAAATACTTCATTCTGAAAAAAGATGGTGATGGAAGAATATACCCTTTTAATTTCAAGATACACATTGTAATTTATTTTTATTTGTTTCCTGTGCTATTAGATTTTATTTCATTAAAATACTTAATGGTCATGCTGTATCAAATCTTGTTAAAATTCAAAATCCTAAAAAATTTAGGTTTTACCTTTTCTAATAAATAGTATCTGATCTACCTGTGCTGTAATGATTTTATTGTTATTTTATAACATACACAAGTGACATCTGTCTACTATGTTTCAACATGGTAAATATTGTTAGATAAGCAACAGATAGATCTAAGCAAATGTTAGATTGATATCTAACACATGTGGGAAGCACATTTCCCTTTTTTCGAAATCAAGGTTTTTGATACGGCTGTTACAGATTTTCTTCCATCCAACTTTCTTGCGCATACCCTTATTGATAACATCAAGTGCTTTGTGGAGCATTCGTATTTAATACAGAACCAGCTTTGGTTTGGGATTATATTTTCCAGAAAATGCTAAACAGTTGTTCCAAATAGTACGTTTGATACAGGAAATAATTACACAGTGAGCTAGATTTTTAATGTTAGATATTACAGGGATTTCAAAAAAATGAGAGTAATTTTGCTGTTTATAGGCTAGGGGAGTAATTGATTGGATTTTGAATGGTGAAGGTGGAGGTTAATTTTCTAGCAACTGCACGTGTAGTGCTTGATAGTGGTGATGGCTTAGTCTAGCAAACTATTAATGGACAGGGGGTTTGAGTATGCTCGGAGTTCAAGTCTGCCTGTGTACACACGATGGGATGCTCTTCTGAGGAGAGCCTAAACTAAGAGAAGGTGTGGAAAGGTTCTGATTCCAGAGTACAGCCATCTCATTTTAGCGTAAGATTCATTTTTAGCACCCACTGCAGAAAAATCAATTTTCTAGTTTTACTGTGATACAGTTTTGCATTTAAACCCTTCACTGCTGAGTTGCTTGTGCCAACAGCTGATATATCTTAAAACTTATCTTTTATAAAGATAAAATATGATAATATTTTTGGATCAAAGTCATTCCTTGACATACTTATTCGTATACAGCAGTGCACCAGATTTTTCTTCACTGTCCAAAGGAAGTGTCTGATCATTGTGGTTTTTTATGAAAATGTTCATATTTTAAGATGGTTTTACATTTTAAAATGTTCTTTTATATTTAATACTTGCAGCTTGCTTTGAATGGTAAAGAAATAGTGAGATTTCTAGTCAAGGGAAGGACTTACTTTGTTTTTCTTTAAGGCAGTATTCATGCACAGACCCTTTGCATAATTACGATGTAATATTTAAGGTAACTGCAGACAGCGTCTTCACTGTGTGCACTAAAGGAAAGAAAGAAATCATGCTTGATTATTGTTGCTTGGGTCATTTGTGGGAAATTTTACTTTAGTACAAGTATGTTAGTTCAGCAGAATTTTACGTCAGGAATTTTTGCTGTTGCTAATTATTTACACATCATCCAGTAATTTTAGAATTTTTCTTTTTTTTTTTTTTCAGAAGAAGGAAAGCAGGCATCAATTTGTGGTTTTTGTCTTATCTTTGAGAAAGAAGGAATAATTTATTTAATAGAGTTTATTTTCCATTATTATGTAAAATACTGATACTGAACTTAGAATGAGTTTGTTACTGGGATTTCCAGCATTAGCCGTAATCTTTTTTTTAGAAAATAACACCATAGATTTATATTGGAATTCAAGGGCATTCTTTGGATCTTGGAACCTCACTGTTCTTAAGTGACCCCCTTTCTCTGAATTTGAATTTTCCTCTTCTCTATATACAGTTATTACATGCCTAGAAAACCTTTTGTTCTGAAACACCTTCCACTGACCTGCACCACAAGCAATCACCCTAAAATGACCACATGCCATCTCTGACCATCGTGGATGAAATCTGACGTCAAGATGAATGCTTGTCTATTGTTGAACATGATTGCCTTTTCCTTTTTCTTTTTTTTTTTTTTTTTTTTGGTTGGTTTTGTTCGAGTACAATTTGTTCTCATGGGTCCTTGCGAGAGCAAAAATAATAAGCTGTCCTGGGCATGGGTCTGCTTCAGTTACATTGGGTCATGACAGTAAGCAGGTAGTCTCAGTGCAGTTAAGTTCCAAGTGTGTTTGGTCACTTGTTGCAGTTCATATTTCGTTGCACACCACTTGAGGAGGTACCGGCCACCTTCCGCATGTTTGCCTCTTGTGGGCTGCTCGCCAAGGCAGTAGACAGATTGCCTGACCCACGCCTCTCTTAATGCAATTAACATGTTGTGTGGCTTTATCAACTGAATATAGGCAGCTGTAGATTTGAAAAATACGTACGTGACCGTACACGTTTATCAGATCACGAGTGTTCAAAATTAATCAGGAGGAGATTTATACATGTTATGTAAATACAAAGCTGAAACAACACTTGCTTAAACAATAAAGCCAGGAGATTGGCATCTTCCAGTTCCTAATCTAAAAATACCAGCATTGTGCACTCAACATATGGTTTCAGAAAGAGATAACATGGTAGAAGGGGTTGGATGTGGGGCTGGGATTTCTGGGATTCCCTGTCTGCGCCTTGTGTTGCTGCTGTTCTGCTTGTGCACCTTTTCCCCCAAACTTGCTGTATCTTTTTTGTGCTCCTGTGAAATGGGGGAAGTGAATATTACCACCTCTAAAGGCACTTGCAATTTTTTACTAGTCTTAAATATTAAAGAACAAACATTATTCACATTATATATAAGCATTGAGGGAAACAATCTAGTTTGAGTGCTAACTTGCAAAAAAAGTGCTTGCATTTAATTTTTCAAAAAACACCTTACCTCAGTTGTCTCAGTCTGTTGTTTCTTTTTCCCTGTTCTGCGCTACTGGAACCAGGATTTGACATTAATGTTTTGGGGCAGCTTTTCAGACAGGGTAACTCAGTGTAGCTTGACCAAAGTCAAAAGAAGTACAACAATATTTACAGTTCTGTTTGCTAGGAATTTATTTGGAGTTATTTTGGTCATAAAAGCCTGTGACCGTATTGCACAAGACTGTTATGAAACAGGCATGAGCACCTTTAACCATTTTTCCAGTATTTTAGGAAAGTGACATATACAAAGAAGATAGAATTGTTGCTTTTACACTTCACTGCAAAAATATGGGACCTGGAACAAAGCTTTCTATTAGTATAATTTTATTTCTTTTCATTTTAATTGCTGATTTTGTAATACAGTTTGAGTGAATCTACTGTCCCACACCCCCACACACCCTCCCCCTCAAAAAAATGCAAATACAAAAGAGGCTGCACATGGAAGACCATCATGTTAAATTTTGTTTAATTTTTTACAGGTGTTTTGCTTCAAAAGATGTCAAAGTAAAAATATACTTGATCTGAAAATGCTCTGTCTTAAATTGGTTCCACCAGCATTCCTAATGTACCTCATGAAAATAGTAATGTTTAATATGGTTAATGAATGGCCATATAAACCTGATTAGATCTCTGCCACCACTTAATGGTCAAAGGTTTCCCACTGTTGCATTTGTCACACTAGTGTTTCTCTAGTTATGTTCCAGCTCAAATTAATTTTATTTAGACTTTTATTTCACAGTGTCCCAGGTGGGATCTCACCAGTCCTTTCTGGATTGACACCAGTGTTTTCCTATGCTTTCATGAGCTTATAAATACATAATAATAAAGAATTATTATCTTGCTATAGATGAAAAACTTCGATTTTTTTTTTTTTTTAAAGATTCAATTGATTTCTAGATGTGCTAGTCATCTTCTAGTTTACACTTGTTAAATTTAATCCCTTTGAGGGTCATCCTGTCCACCTGTTTCCTCACCAGTGACACTCTGATCCTTCTCTTTGCTACTGAGACCTTCCAACTTCAAGAAATTGCCAAATTTTATCGGTACACTGCTACTACAACATGATGTCCATAAATGCAGTATGAGCCCATGTATTCCCAGAGGCAAGCTTTAGACTGTGTTTATGCACGTGTACTGTAAACCACAGTGCAAATGTTCTGCCGATTTTCCTGTTTATATTTCTTCATAGGCAGACAGTGCTTTTAGTAGTGGGAAATAATAATGTCACTTCCCACTTTTGTGCTGCCTCTCCTGACTTTCAATTTCACTGTGCTCTCAAGTGTTCAATGAAGGGTTGGCACAGCTCATCTCTAATTGAGCTAACATGGGCTTGACCTCCTTAGTTCACAGGCAGCCTTGGGTAGGAAGAGTTGTAACAGTTATTTAAACTGTTGTTGGGTTTTTTTGTGGGTTGTAGTTCAGGTTGTTTTGTTTTGTTTTTTAGTTATTTGGAAAATTACTTTTTGAATTATAACTTAAAATTTTGTGATTAGATAAAATGTTTACTATTTTCCCGAGCTGGAAGAAAGGTATCATGAGTAAAAGAGGAGAATAATTCTGACAGAGGCAGTGCTTAGGGCTTTGTCTCTACAGATTCACTGAATCAGCAACAATTCCTCATGGTGACTTACTGCTATTCTTCTGCTTTGTGGAGGGAGGGTCATCACTCTCCGGTGTGACAAAGACAAAAATCCAATGAAAAGTGTTTGATGGCTGATGGCAGTGAAGCTCGTGGTAGAAAGTAAACTTCTCATTCTCTAAAATTGCTCACATCCTCCTCCTTTAAAGTTCTTATCCATAATACAAACAGGTTCCTTAGTATCTCAGTAAATGGTATACTTCAAAGCATGAGTTATTTTATTTATAAAATAATTCATTTTATGTACCAGTGGAATCTGAACAGTATGGCATTAATAATCTACATATTTAGATCTGTTGCCAGGAAAAAAGTTTGTTACTATTGTGGATGTTATTTTTGGTTCAGTAGTGCCTAATACTTACATATAAGAACAAAATAAAGCTGCCATGTGTAATTAATTTCTTTCTTAGTCCTACTAAAATTGTAACATTTGCAGTTTCTGACATCTGTCCATCTGTCCAGATGTGTATATTGAGCTTAACTCTACCTACATTGAACTTTACCTACATGGAACCTACTCTACCTACCTTTGTCCACCTAGAAATTTTCACTCAAGGTAGATTTTAGTGCAAAATCGAGACATGAAATCTTGGCCAGGCTGATATCAAAACTTCTGCTTACTTTTATGATGCCAGAATTTGCAAGGATTTTGTACTGAATTCTTATGGTCCTGTTCTGATGTAGTAATCTGGTAAGATAGGATTTTGAAGCTCTTCCTTTACGATAAATTTTCATGTTGGAGCTGTTTAATCAGTTCCTTCTATTTAACAATGTAAAAACTGAAAAAGCACAAACGTGCCTTTGAAGATGATAAAAAGAAAGTTCCACTTAATGCTTGCAGATTGTGGGAGGTGTAATGGCTAGTGAGATCCCGGTGTCAGATCAGCTGCACTGACAATAGTTGTCGGGGAACGGCTGCCAAAATTGACATATGGTACGACAAGAGGAATCATTACAGACTATTAAAGCTTCTTGGGAGCATAACCATTGGAGATTTTTGGGTACACTTGGTTTTTCTGGGTAGTTTTTGTTTTTAACTTACGCAACTTCTGTATAGTTCAAATCTGGTTTTGCTCCATGTATAATAGTCAGTAGTTTTATGTCTTCAGGTTTTGTAAAAGAAAATAAGATACTTTGGTTCAACAGTAAGTTTCCTTAAGAAATCACTTCTGTTAATTGTTTAATTTGGAGCTGTAAATCTTAATAGATGTTTTTACCTAGCTCTTTTCTTTCCCGTGAAATGGGATTTTAAATCCAATTTACTATACCTCAGATGGAATCAGTGCAGTTGAAGTATTCTGTTAGTTTAATGAAAAACTTGAAACATGTGAATGGGTTTGTTGCTGTTATTGCAGTCTGAAATTGTCCCTCCCTAGCACTGCTAGTCAGAAAGTTAGTCAGTAAATTTGATGTTTTATTCAGATGGCAGCTGGGGACTCAAGAAAAATTAAGAATGAACTTAAAACAATTCTGCTGCTTCGTCTGTGGCTGAATTTGGGAGTCAGGTTCACAGAGAACGGTAAATACTGTCTTTTCAGAACAGGCATCCAGCCCCAAAGACCGCCACCGAGGTGGGTCCCTTGCTGTTTTCAGACACTTTGATTTAATTTGGGGGGTAGCAGAACTGCTGAATTGCTTTTTCCTAGTTTTGTTTTCATGAAAGGTTTTAAAACTTTTTAGCCACAGTATTTTGGAAATCACCTAGGACCATTTTGAAAGGACAGGACAGTCTAGCAGTAGAAAGTAGCTGCTTTTCCTCGAATACTGAATGATATTAAATAAACTGAGGGATTTGGGTTTTCTGCATTTTCATCATTTTTGCGTAAGAGTGTACATAAAGTTGCCCAGGTTCTTCATGGTACACAGATGTCTCTGTGCTCTTTGCTCACACTTTTACTTGTCAGTTTACACTTACAGTGTATTCACTGAGTTTAAGATTATATTCTTACAACTAATTTCCTCCTCTAACTTTAAAAAAAAAAACAAACAACCCAAACCAACATAAATTAAATGCGCAGAGAATACATTTCATGTACTTTCAGGTAGTACAAATAGTGAAAAATAATGGGGCAAATTATTTGAAAAATCAATTCTGCCAGGTGAATTGGCTTGAGTAAGGTCTGACTGAAACGTAGGAAATTACAGATAAATATAAGGAAAATCTTTTTTTTTTACGGTAACTGTGGTAAAACAGTGGCACAGGTTGCCCAGAGAAGTTGTGGTATCATTTTATGAGATACTGGGAGCTTGTCTGGACAAGTCCCTGGTCTAGTTGAACCGTCATTCAGCAGGTCGGAGTGGATGACCTTTGGAGGTCTTTTCCAAACTAAATTGCTTTATGATACTATAATAATCTTAAAATGGGGATATTTCCAATATCCAATATGCCAATAGCACTAATAGCACTGCTAACATTGCTGGAATGAAAATTGTACAGATTTTAAGGATAAGAAGAAAACTAATTGAAGGAAACTGAAGACTCGATTTCAAGCCATACAGAATTTACAGAAGCAAAAGTTATGATTTTTTTCAAAAGTAAATTAAAGGTGGGAAATCCATATAATATAGGCTGGACTCAGTGACATTTTAGCCTAGGAGAAGATACAACTGGATATTGCATTCCTTTATTTCACTGTATTTTGTTTACAGGAAAGCTAAGATGGCCTGCATATAAAGCAAATATGAACCAGTGTAGATATATTGCTGGATAGATACAGTGCGGATAGAGGATAACAGAATCTATAATTTTGATAACTCTTAGGTCAAATGAAATGTTATCTTTGTTGCTATGTGTAGCATAAAGAAAAGCAGCCCTGAGGAAGGAACCAGTGTATCTGTTCTCATTAACTCGTGTTTCTATGTAATACATGAAGATCCGTGACTCGAGTCCTTCGAGAAAGATTTATGTGAGAGAAGTCTGAGCTATCTCCTGAATTCAAGTAACTAAATTGTACTTCCACTTTGTACTGCAGACTTACAGAGACGGAAAGGGCATATTCTTTCCCCATCCCTGTCCATAATTAATTTTATTTAGATGATTTCCTACTGTGTAGCACCTTGAAGGAATTACGTTTAGTGCTGCATGTTTTCCTATCCTCTCAGGCTGCTTCACACTTAGCAAACTACTGATTCTGGGCTAACTGGCCTGATTTGAGGGATTTTACATGATGTGCTTGTCAAAAAAACCCTGACTGGACAGTAACAGAAGTTTGGAGCAACAGGTCCTGAAGTGGACATAGGTCCACGGCTTCGGGATTGTCTGCACAGGAGACCCACTCAGCAGCAGGATAAATGGTGTCTCTGATGGGCATCATTCTTTTTTTCCTCACAAATTTGTAATTCTTTCACTTTGGGGGAGCTTGCTAAAGAAGTTTGGGGAATCAGTGTCTCACACAGCTCTCACCTGTCTTTGTCTTTGTTAACTTTGAACCACTCCTTCATCTTTGACTTTTTTATAGTTCAGCTTATGCATTAAAAACAACTGAGATAGATAGTAAATTCTACTCCTGAAGACTTCACAGCCAGTTATTACCAGTTTTCAATGTAGTGTGTGTTACTAGAAGTAAAGCGTAATGTCATATTGAACTGCGCGCACGAGTGTGTGTTTTATATAGATGTATCTGATCTTCTGTGTTAATTTTAAAATGGATTTGTTTGGGCTATATAAGTGTAAAGGTATGTATCATAAATCACAATTGGATTAAATGAAAATACGTACACACGATTCCTAAAGTAATGTTTTATGTCAGAATGACAAATTCTAATCAAGATTGTCATAAATACTTGCATTAGTACTTCCTGCTCTCATCTGTTTATAATCTCCAGCTCTCATAAATTAATCCATTTTAGTTACGATGCTCCCTACCTGTGTTCTACACAGCTAGGATTCTTTAGATTCAACTTTTTTTGATGTGAAAAATGTAGGAGAATGCTATTATTAAAAAACTCAAAACCATTTCACACACTCAACATAGCTATTTGTAGAAATCTGAACTTTGGCAAAGGGTGCCAGAAGTACTGTGTTACCTTGGTTTCATTAAAGATTCATCATTTAAAAAAATCAGTGATGTTCTGTCTGCTTGGGTAGCACATTTTAGCAAAAGTATCAGCGTGTTGTGGATCTGTAGGATTGTAACCATGAAACTTTCTCTTGTACTCCTGTAAAAGTACAGCTATTTTCTTGAGTTTGCAGTAGTAGGATTTTTTTGAATCCTTGGAAGTGTATGTATCTGTCAAGGTCTTACATTTAGCTAAGAGCAAAGCTGGAGAATTTTTCCTCTAATTTTAAATCCAAGGAAATTTAGAGGGAGCAGAAGCAACATCATCTGAGAGCTCTTTATGTGAGCAGCAGTCAGATATTTCTGCTTCTGTGCTAAATGTATTACATCCTGCTTGATTCCCCTGCTCTGCCGTCTCGCTGGTGAAATCAGGCTGACTCGGTTCACTCTGAGGTCACTTAAAGAAAAAAAAAAGCTATTTTCCTGTGAGTTACCATTTTACTATAATCCTGGCTAATGAGGTTTTGAAGCAGTATGAAAAGAGTACCAGCTACACACTATACCATTGCCCTGGGCTGAGTTGATGAGTTTGATATGAAGTCATTGTGGGTATCAGAACATCAAGCCCAAAGTGGTTTAGAATACCAGCAGGGACCTGCTTGCTGATGCAATCTTGTAGTCATTCTTGACGGAAACTATTCCTACCGTATTTATCTTGAAACAGAATTATAAATCTTCCAAGTAATCATTTATTACAGAGGTAAACCTTATCCTTTGAAAACAGCAGTTGTAAAGAGAATTGCTATAACATTGTGTGAGGGAAAAAATGTCACTTGCTGCTACATGTTCTATTATTTTAGGTTATTTTTTACATTACTGTCATCATATTTTGTCTCTAGCTATGTCCTTCACTTAAAAATACAGAGTTTACAGATGAGATGGAATTTAGGATTTCTTTGAACCTCATCAGAGGGTTGTAACTCCGGGATCAATCAGTCATAAACAGCGCAGGTTTAATTAATTTTGACTCCAGGAGACACAGGCTCTACATACCATGGAAACACATTACGCTGCCTTTATTATTACAATAATTATTGTCAATATTTATTGTACAATATTTATTGTCACTGTAAATGTTGGCCACGTTGTCCAGCGGTACTAGAAGAAATCATCTGTGTTTAAAAATATTCAGCAACAGTTGTTGCTCTACCAGTGTGGAAAAAACCCCACAGAGCGCCTGACAAGAAGAGGTTTAGATTCTGGATTTTGTTTTTAAATTTGTTTTATTTGTTGGATGAAGGCAAAAGAAGGATTAATTTCAATACTTGTGTAAAATAATGAAATTTTAACTTTATGGTATAAAGTGCTTTCAAATATTTTTAGCCACCATCAAAGAAAAGAAGCTGTCTAGGAGTAGCATGAGTGAATTTAACGTAATGTCTTCCCTAGATTTTGCTGTACGTGCCTACTAGCTGTGCTGGGCTAGCTCATAAATGCCTTCTTCCATGAGACTGATTGAAAAGAAAATGTTTTGCACCTTACATTTAGGAAATGTCTTTCAGTTCCTCTTTTTGTTCTCCCAACTGGTTCCCCTTTTCCATTTTACCATACATATATTTCTTACCCATGCTTCCCAATCCATGCTTTTTTAACTTGCAGTCTTGCGATTTTGTTCTGTGCAGCCCAATGCTCTGCGTGTCCCACAGAAATCATTGCTTTTATTGTAAACCTAAGTAGCTTAGAGTACAGTTCTATACCACCAACATTTTATACTGTTTCAGAGTCTTCAAAATGAACCTTTTCTGGATGCAGACAATAGCAATGTGCTGTGAAGGTGATTAATGTTCTGAGAATTATTTACACCTGGCAGTTATTGTTCACGTAGATCTCTCACCCCATATTTCAGTCTCCTGTTCCGTTCACTTGTCTGTTGCACATTTTGAAAGTAGGCCACTTTGAACATCTGGATGATTTGAATTGTGATTCAAATAGGTAAAGCCAATAAATATATAAGCTTGTACGATGCTCATAAAAATGCTTCCCCATGGAGTGTGAAGATGTAAAAATTCTAAAGATGCTACATTTCTTACGGTTGGAGGTTTCAGCATGCAAAAGAGTTTTACGAGGGCAGTAAGAAACACATCTGTCTGAGCACTGGAAACCACAGATGATCAGAAGTTGTTAAAATATTGATGGTATATTTTAGTTGTATTGAAATAGAAGATATACAAAAAAAGACGCAGCAGTTGCAGTCTAAATAATTTCATCTCAATTTTTAAAAAATTTTCAAAACTGGCCTGCCATTCATAAACTAGCAGCCAGTAAAAGAGTAGAAAGCACTTGCTGTGAAACAGAAGATGGACTGCCATCCTTCGTATTGTCTTCATGAGTCCCTTGGACTTTCTTCCTCTTCCACTCCCTGCATTCCTAGACATGGGAAACAACATCTTAATAACATCTATAGATATTGAGTCATACAGGTTGTAGGGAGCATCACGTCTCTGTGCAAAAATACCTAATTCCTCTGTAAGTGACACAGAGTATCTTGTGACGAGGCTCCGAATCAGCACAAGTTGTGACCTAGTCTCACAGGACTTTTGGTGAAGTCACCTAAAGACCAGGAAAGCTTAAAATAGTTTGGAATATTGACTAGAATATTGACTAACTTTTTGACTTAGAAAAGGCTTAAAGTGACTAGGTAAGAACAGACATGAAAAAAGCAGTTTAAATAAATCTCCTACCTCTTCTTCTGGCAGACTAAGAGCCAGGGAAAAGGACACTAGCTTTGTCTTCCAGAATAAATAATAGTTAGTTTTCCAGTTGCTTTCTTTGTTGTCTTCGGGCACTCTAGAGCTTCTGAGAGTGCAAGAACACAGAGTGTTTGCAGTAATCCCCCTCCCTCAGCTTGTTTCTAAGGAAAGTACCAATTAGTGTGGTAATTAATTCACCATGAATGCCTACTGTGTGCAGAGGGAAGTAGGAGTTCAAACTTAGTTGCTTCCAAACTGTGAAACAGCAAATGTGATGTGATGTTTTCAAATTAAATACTTCATCTAGAGTGCCGAAATGCAAGCTCCAGAATGAAAGGCAGCAAAGGCTTCTACATGTGTATCAGCAGCAAAAGGAAGACTGAGGAAAAGGCAGGAAATGGGTCAGGGGCTCTGGTGACAAAGGACACAGAAATGGCCAAGGCACTTAATGAATTCTTCAAATTGATCTTTACTGGTACAGCTTTTCTTCAGGAGTCTCAAGCCACTCACACTCATGGGAAGGTCTGGAGCAGCAAAGACTTATCCTTGGTGAAGGAGTATCAGGTTAGGGAATGCTGGATAAACTAGACATAAAGAAGTCTACGTGACCTAATGGAATGGACCCAAAAATACAGAGTGAGCTAGCTAATGTCACTGCAAGCTACTCTTTCTTATTTTTGAAAGGCCATGCTGATCAGGGTAGGTTCCTGAGGACCAGAAGAAAGAAAATGTCTCTCCTGTCTTTGAGAAGAACAGTCAGGAGGATCAGGGGAACTACAAGCCAGTCAGCCTAACCTCCATTTCTAGGAAGCTGATGAAGTTGTGTATGCATCTTCATTAATCATCTTGATTATGGGACAGAGTGAACCCTCAGCAAGTATGTAGATTATACAAAAGCAGTAGGAATGGTTGATATGCCAGAAGGTTGTGTTGCCATTCAGAGAAACTTTGACAGGCTGGACCAACAGCAACCTCATGAAGATCAACCAAGGGAAATGGAAAGTTCTGATAGTTGAAGAGGAATAACCACAGGCACCGATACAGGCTGGGGAGGCAGCTTTGTAAAAAGGACCTGGGGATCCTGGTGAACACCAAGCTGACCATGAGCCTGCAGTGTGCCTGTGTGGCAAAGGCAGCCAGGGATGCATAGCCACCACGTTGGGGAAGCTTAACCTTCTTGTCTACTCACCCCTGCTGAGACACATCTTGGGTGCTGTGTCCAGTTCTGGATTTTCCAGTCCAAGAAAAGCACTTAAATGGAGTGTAGCAATGGGCTACAAAGATGGTAAAGGGCTTGGAGCACTTCTTGTGTAAGGATTGATGGAGATCACTGGGACTTTTCAGGCTGGAGAAGAGAACGCACAAGGGGATCTTGTCCATGTGTATAAATACCTGATGGGAGTAAAGAAGAGGGATCCAGACTCTTTCAGCAGTGCCCAGTGAAAGGACAAGAGGCAAAGAGCACAAACTGAAATACAGGAAATCCCTTGAAAACATAAAAAGACCTCATTGTCAGGGTGATAAGGTAGAAAAGGTTGTCCAGAAGGGATGTAGAGTCCATCCATGGAGATACTCAAGGCCCACCTGAACACTGACCTGAGCAGCCTACTCTAGGTGACCTTGCTGTGAGTCCCAGAGTTGGACTGGATAGTCTCCAGGTGTCCCTTCCAGCCTCAACCCTCCTATGATTCTGTGAATTCCTGAACAACTTTATTTCTGCCTTAGTTTAGGTGGCACTGAATTGTCCATGTGTTAGTTTGTCTAAATAACACTGTCTGTTCTGAAGTTCTGTCAGCGGCTTAAGGAAATACGATTTGGTATTATATGCAGGCAGGTAGTATTTAGCAGTGACACTTGAAAATTTCCTGTTCCACTTCTGCAAAGTGGTGAATGGACTTTCTGTACTCTTCCAGTTTACTACTGGAAGTAGTGGCTGTGGAAATATAGTTAGCCTGAGGCAAAAAAGTGCAACACAGACAAGCTAGGAAGAAAGTCGAAAATATAGATGGAGGCAAATGCAGAAGACAGAAAAATAAATATGAGACAAGAAGTTTCAACTATTTAAATAAAAATAAGGATAGCGTCAGAGGGCTCTTAATGCATCTCATTGCCATAAATACTCCCTTTGCTTCAGATAATTTGCTGCTTTTCTCATTCTAATTCTCTTTTATTCACTGCTTTTGGTGGGAAATATAGCATAAGTTTTCAGTCACTGTTAGTGTTAACTCTGTACAGGTTTTAACTCTGCAGCGCTTGGTATAGAGTTGTCAAAGGCAGGAATATTCAATATTGTTGAGAAAACATTGATGTTGGTTTTGTCTTGGCAGTAATATAAAATTGATAGACTATTGTATTCCCCTAGAATATAATATGGCTAGGCTTGTAATGTGCATGTAGAAGCTCAGATATTAGCAAGGCGTACACTCTAACCTGTGTAATGAGTTTTGTGTGCTGATTGTGTTCAAGTCTTGTTACTAATAAAGGAATAGATTTTCCATACATGATTAATGGTTTTGCATGCCTCAATTGTGGCTGCCTAATTCAGAAAAAATAAATGAGGTTATCTATCTCTTCCGTTTACAAAAGGTTGTAGCAATTTATAACTACTGGGAAGTCCTGAGTTGGAACAGTGTTTTCCATAATACTAAGAACTTTAAAGTGTGGATTATCTAAGTTATTTTAATAGCCATTATATAGAAACAGATGAAGGGTTATGAGGAAGAAAAAAAAAAGAAAATGAAAAGATGTAATGTGTTTAAATATGACCCAAACAACATCCAGTTTGGATGATTAGCAACAAAAAATACATCTCGTTTCATTAGTTGAAATGTCAGTGAGTGAGTATATCTCAAGTCCTAGGATGGAAATTCCCGGCACTGAACTTTACAGACTTCAGAAAACTCAGTAAAAATCTCGAGTAAAATTGTCTCCAGTTCTAAGTAGTTCCAAGACAGGCTTGTGAAATTGCGGACTGTATGAAAAGTCAGATTTTTATTTTGTTACCTTTGAAGCATTGTAAGCAAGACTGTTAAACAGAATGTGTAGGTTACTTGGGTATGATATATCCTAGAGTTTAAAATTCTTATTAGTCTCACAAAAGTCAGCTATTGACAGTAGACCATATCAGATTTTCATCTTTAAATGTATTTAAAATGACACTTCTGTTCATGTTCTCACAGAGCATCTAAAATGTTATTTAAAGGAAAAGTTAAACCATGCTCACAAAGTATGCCGTTACATTTACACATCATTTGAGGTTTCTTAGAAGTCTGTTGAAAGGAAGGAATTTGTGGAACAGAAAACCACTATTATGGTTATTCATTTTGATAATTAGAGTTATTTAAAAAAAATTTTGTATATAATGTCTGTGTCTAGTGAACACCTTCCATAAATTATTTTTTCTTGCCTTAGAGTAGTTCTCATGATCTGACACAAGTTTTAAGCTCGACAGCTAAATTAGAGGGATTTTTTGAGTGTCCGTATCCCCAGTGTGTGGGATGATGTGCTTCTCTCACTCCTTAGCATAGCTCAGTTTCTCGGACCTGATCACCAATGGTGGAAGCCACCACTTTCACCTCATTCCCAGCCTGTTGACTTTGACTTTGAGTTACCAGAAAATGAAGTTCAGAAGAGGTGCCCTGTCAAAATCACAGTCAGCATGATGCTGTTAGGCCACGTGAGGATGATTTTGAAAGGAATATACTTTAAAAAAATCACAGGCTTGAACTGGTAGCAAGATAAGGTATTTTAAACTTTGAGATAGGGATTCAAATTAATCCACAGATTAGCAGCAGCTTCATTAACATCTTTTGATTATTCATTTTTGGGTAAGTAGGTAGCAGTGTAACAAAACCACTGTGTCACTGTTGGCACCAATTGCATAAACTTTCATAGAGAAGTTGAGTGAAATATCCATGCCCTTGGAGGGAGCTTTGATTTTCTTCACAATTGTGCCACCTAGTAACTTTATTTTAGTACGATAGGTAAAATTCTGTGTGACCATGGAAACTGAACTGAACATCAAGTTGATTTACCCCTTTGCATCATTTTTGGCAGAGGTGTTGGAACCACTGTGAAAAGCTACAGATGCAGGACAGATCAACAAAATGAATACATTCATATACATTAATATATCTATTGAATAATAATAAAAATAAATTTCCAGAGTTGTCTGTCCATATATTTAACAATGACTAATAGGTATTTCAGAAACATAAGCTGCTGTCTTTTTCATAAATTTGCAAACACAGGCATGTGTTGGCATGATTAATGGATTCACCTGCCAGAAACTCCAGTAGGAAGACCTTCCAGCAAACACATTTCCAATGCATCAGGTTGTGGTTCTTCTTGAGATAGTCCTCCTACATTTAACTGCATTATGTGTGATCAAAAGGCTTTACTAGTCTATCTCCAGTAAACTCTTCTAAGCTTGCAGCTTAACTTGGGGGGGGAAGAATGCTTCTGCCAGTATAATTTATCCAAATTCCAGATAAGTCAGTGGTTCTTCATCAGCAGAATGGCCCCTGGGAATCTTCATAGTGAGTCCTGTGAGGAGCAAGCCTGAGGAAAAATGATAAGCACATGGGAGATGAGAGAGAAGTTCCTGCCAGCCAGCCTCGGGAGGGCAATGGAGAAGGTGTGCTGACTACAGACAGCTTGAACTTGTGCACATGGTGGCTTCACGGACAGCCCACAGAGGAGCAGCAAAGGAATCGAGAAGGGCAGAGCAAGAACATGGGGAACAGAGAGAGAGAGGAGTGTAGGGAGAGCATAAAAGAGGGGAAGTTGGGCAAGAAGAGTACCGCATCATCTTTACTTACCACCCAGCACTTCAGAGACCTGCAAGGCTCCCCAGTCCTGTCACCAGTGCTGTTCTACCAGCAAAAAATTCTGTTGTGAACTTCGAATTTGGCTGCTTTTGTGCAAGGTTTTAGCACTGGGTCATGCTGTACAGATTTTCCCAAAGTCCAAGTGTACTTTTTTACTTTCAGTAAGTCAGAATTGAGACTGGTACCTTAGAGTCTTCCTATGCCTCACCTCTTATTTTGCCTTCTTGGTTGTGCCACAACAGTTTTTTATGGCTCTTGTCCTCCTTTTTGGGGGCTTGTACTGGTCCTTTGGAGGAATATTTTTTGAGATTGTGTCTCCTTCAGTTGGAAGGCAAGTTCTTAATAAATGCATTGGTGCATGAATAGTCTCGAGACAGTCTGTAATGAAAATCTTTGAGAAGCTTCTTTTTATCTATTCAGTAGTCAAGTTGGAATTACTTTTCATTAGCCTGTTCTTCTGCTTAGCCGTGATTCACCTGGATCCAGAACACTTTCTGACTTCTTGCTTTCTGTGCTACAGTGGTGCATGTAGTGCCAGATACCTGAGCAAGAACAAATCTGAAATAGGATGTCATGTGCTGTCCAAGAGGTGCTCTTTCATGTAATGCAGAAAAATATTAAGCGTGAGAATTCGGGCATAGCTGTTTCATTTTGGTTGACAGGTAATAACCTCCCACTGAGACTGCACTTGCAGTTGGTTACGTTACGCTGGGTTGATGTAATCACCACCCTTACCTCATGTATAAGACTTCCGCACAGTGCTTCTTAAACTTTCTTTTTGACGTAAAATTGCAGGATTTAAGCAAGCTTTTGCCGTTTTGAATTCATTCATCTTCAGTGGTGTTTGAAAGACCCTAAGAATAAGAGCACTGAGATCTTTGCTGAGTAGATCCTGTGGTGAATACAAAGATGGTTCACCTCAGACTGTAGAGAAATAATATTAGAAGGCCAAATTATTTTTGTGATTGCAGTATGGGCAAGGATCTTTATCTTAAGACCAGATAAGCAAACCTTATGTTTCTGAACTAGATTCAGGGATGTACTTACTGACTCATTTTGTATTACCGGGCAAAACAACTAATTCCACGTCCCATCAAAATGAATCCAGTATTTAGGTATGAGGATTTTAGGTTTAAGACACCTCAGTATGGATGTTACCCCTATAAAATGAACGTGATTTTAATCTTAAGTTAGAGTGTTTTTGTATGTGTGTGCACAATACAACTGAACGGTGGTATTGCTGGGGGAGGTCAGACACCCTCCTGTCCTGAGCATCCCTCTGAGCAAACACTGGTGGGACAGAGTCCGGCGTTCTCCTGCCGCAGGAAGGGAGGTTGCAAGTCCCTGGGGCTGCGAAGGCTGGGAGCTCTGCCGGCTCCTCCAAGGAGCTCTGCTGAAAGGGGGACAAGAAGCTCGCTTGTTGGAAGGATCAGGTAAAGCCAGGGTGTAAATGAGGTGTCTGACCCCCATACCAGCATCATTTTATAGATCGGGCTGTGTTCACAGCCAAGTTCAGTTCATGTGATTGCTGTTACACTTCCCCTTCATCTTGCTCTCATTTACATCCCATTTTAAATTTGTCTGGAAGTACCATGAAGGTGTCATCAAATTTTGTGCTTATGCAATGAAGTCTTTAACATAGAGTTACAGTGAACATCTCCTTATCGGGAACTGTCTCTATAGAAATGTGATCGCTATTAAACCTCTTCAGCTTTTGTTTTCTTTTATCTAAAGATTTTGAACTTAGTGCAGCAAATGGATAATACCCTGTAGTAAATACACAGCATTTAGGTCCAGAAATGAATCAGAATAATGTATCCAATTGAAAGTGCTGGAAAATTAGCAAAAGACTAGCATGAATTCTCAGATTCTTCTCAAAGAATAGTGATTTTCAGTTACTTGGTGTTCTCTGTCTTCTTCTGTGATTTGTGTCTTCACATTTGCTTGATGATTTTATAACTTCACATATTAACAAAACTCATAATTTAAATACATTTCTTAACATTACTTAGTAATTTGTTTGAAAAAATAGACTGTTTTTATTTGTGTTGAATGGCGGCCATGCTCTGCCATGCAGATGTGTGACATGGCAAAGAATTTAAGTTGTCTCTACTATTAAGGGAAATACTAGTATACTAGTATAATTTGGATCTAGCAAAATGCAGTATACCTTTGGGATAGACTGGTTTCCATGACAACATTTGCTTTTGTATTTTTGAGGCTAGAAATGATGGGCAGAAACTGTTTTATTCAGCAGTGATTAGGTCAGTCCTTAGTTTTGGTTAATGATGGAATGCAACCACATGTGAATGCCAAAATAAATGTTAACCCTTTCTGGCTGCACTCACCTGGTAGCCTTACAGGTGTACATCGTTATTGCAAGTATCTAAGTAGACACAGAAATGTTTTGATTTCTTAGAAATTTAAGAGCAACTGAAAAAGCAAAATTATTTGAATTTCATAAAGACTCATGCTTGAATAAAATATTATGCCTTATTAGAATGCCTAAAATCTGTTTTTAAATTTTATTATTATTTCAAAAAATAACCATATTGTGAAAAATGTTGAGTTCACCAAATAGCCATGTAGACTTGGTTTGTGTGTGTGAAATGGTGCCTTTCTTTTAAGCTCTTTTAAGAATCCTACTTGTGCTGGAGAACACAGTTTGTTGGTCTTGTGAGTTCTCCTGGAGGACATTGCTTGATGAGAGATGTAGTGTCTCTATCAGAAATTCCGTTGATCAGAATCATCACCATAATAGTCTTTGATTTTATATTAGTCTTTGGTTAGTACAACCAATAAAAGGGAAATGGTTATCTTGCATCAGAAGGTTAAATCCCAGAAAACCTAAACCAGTTTGCCTTATGGCCTCCATTTAATCTGGCTGTAGTTGTCAGGTAGATTGGAAGGGCCCAATCTTAAGAGTAATTGTTTAATATTGGCACTTCTTTTGCACTGATTATCGTTTAGCTTGGAAACAAATTGATAATCTTTCTTCTTCCAGTTCTGTGCTCCTCTAATCAATCTTTTCAATAAGAGAGTGAAGATCAAGCAGCTTTGGGTACTGCAGTTGCCTTAAAGCACAGTGTGAGTCTAGGCTTTTAATTTCAAAAATCCTAATGACCCATATCTGTTTTTAATCTTTGCTTATCTACTGAAACCTGTGAATTGTTTCCATATATTGCCAATGGGAGCATACACAGATACTGAAAAAAAAATAGGTAATACGAGAAATTCTCCCAAATCCTGTGACTCGATATATTTCTCCCTGTAGATGTGAAATTCCCATTGTTGTTAATAAGATTTCCATACATACATAGAAAGATGGCGAAATTAAATGTTTTCATAGATAGCTGTAAAATAGATTAAATATAATGGTGTGAGTGACTTCATTTGATGGGAATAGGATAACAATTTTATATACCTGTTTAGACGTGGAGAACCGCTTTGCCGTATTTCAGAAGAAAACTTCCATATAGTTTAGGTTCGTTACAGATCCACAATTTCTACAGCTACAGAAACTGTACACCACATATACAACAATGACTCTGCAGAGTGTCATTATACAAGATTCCTTCGTGCAAAAACCCTCTTTTTCTTGGGTATTCCTTAGCATTATGAAGGCTCTTCAGATGTTGTCAAGGTTGTATGATTTCAGTTTCTTTCTTTTTTATATTTGATTGCAGAAGATATGAATTGCAGGCATACTTTTAATAATGCTTTTGCAAGTGAAAAAGGTACCTTCTAGATTTAATAGATTCTGTCATTGATTTTTGTGCTTGTTACCATTAGCAGAGCACCTAATCTCTGAGGTCTTTGTTATGGCTAATGTTTCAGCATACAGTGGGGCCTTCATTTTGGTTATTTATCTGCAAGTCATGTGTGTTCACATACTTCTGCAAGCTTTGAGGGATAAAGGTAGTAGGTTATAATTGGAAGCTAATTTTTTAAATAATCTAAAAATATTATAATGTTTTCTAATTCTGTTTTTAGGACTTGCTTTGCATAACTTCATATTCATGCCTGTTCATTTAAGGACTTAAACATGTCTTTAAATTAAACTACTAAATTAAGCTTAATTACGAAGAAAAGACAGTATTGATGATGTAATAATCTTGGGCATGCTTATACTTTTCTTTGTCCTTTGTATTTTATATCTCCAGGGAGTTCTTCCTACCTTTCTCTCTTTGGAATGGGTTAAGAACTTTCTGTTTCATCTTACTTTCAAGCTTATGTAAACTTCATACTTCCACAATACTTTTCTGGAAAATATTTTTATTCACTGGCTGGTGTCTTTCTTCTGTGTGTAGATCCTCATAACACATCATAGCGTTGAATTGGAACTTTGCTCGGTAGGATTTTTTAAAAAATGGATGGTTTAGTATTTATTTAATTTTTCAACTTGAGCTATTGTCCTTCCTTCAGTGAACTTTTTTGAATTTATTTTTTTTTAAGTAATAAAATGAGCATTGGCTGATAACTTGCATCCATAGCAATTGGCACACGTTGGCAGTGGTTAAGGTGTTTCTGGGGTTCCTTCATTACTCATCCAGCTAAGAAGGTGTCAGAAGTGGCAGACAGGTTAACTTAAACCAAGCTAGTTTTATCTGATTAGCCCTGGTCACTTCACAATTATATCAGTCTCATTAGAATTACTGTCATTGGTGTTAATGCCGAATATCTGAAAATATTGAATAATTTAGACTATGGCTTGTATTCTGTTTTCTAGATTTACTCAGTCCTTTCCCTTCTGCCATGTAATATTACAATTGTGGTGTTTTTAAGCTTGAATTTAGACTTCTGAGGTGGACAACCAGCCCTGGAATGTCTTTGTGAGGCCAACAAGCCTACTTGCCACTCACGGTCTGTTTGATATATTTATATTCAAAGTTTGGTGAAAAATCATGTCTTTTCAAAACTGTACTTGAATTGTACCATATAACCAAGGAAAGTCTTTAAGTATTTCTTTTTTTATTGACCACATTTTTACTCTCCTGTATAAGATGACAGTCATTCATGTAGAATGTAGTATCTTGACCTAATCTTTTTTAAGTGATACCACAGGGTGAATTGGAGATACCTTTTGAAACTAGCAGGAGTCATTGTACAGTGCTTCATTCATTTTAATGCATGTCTATTGTAACTTGAATATTGAGCACAAATTAATACAAGTTCTTGCTAATTGAGATGAGTTAATATATGCGGGCACAAATTGTAATACAGGAAATTCCATTTAGACATCACAAAAACTGTTTTACTATGGTGGTAGTCAGACACTAGAACAGGTTCCCCAGGGAGACTGTTGAACCTCCATTCTTGGAGATAGTCAAAATCTGGCTGGACCCAGTCGTGCTGTAGTTGGTTCTGCTGTGAGCAAAGGGGTTGGACTAGACTTACTGAGAACCCAGCTTCTTAAAAGTGGTGTAGTTCACAGGATTACAGTAATGCTTGTGCGTTGGCCAGGTTGTCTTCTTTGCTAGTTCTTTCTGCCCTCATTCTGAGGTGGTGACAGTTGCCTTGAGAAGCTTTGCCCTGTGAATTATCTGCCCGTATGCATGTTTCATCCTAATTTGCTTTTATGGAAATCAGCCAAAATTAAGCATGACTTAAGTGCTGACTGCCTCCTAAAGTCATCTGAATAGCAACATGTTCATTTATTCTTCCATGGGTCTCAGTGGAATTGCATGTTAGCTGGCTGCTTCTCCCACAAGAAGAGAAAGGGCATCTATCTGTTGTGGTGATCAACCAGAGCCAGGTTTTGGTAAAAACCTGCTGCTTCTTTCTGTCTTTTCATCATAATCCTTGAAGTTTATTTCTTAATCCTCTCAAATGAGGCTACTTTCTAGTTTCTTGAGCAAAAATCTGGAGAAGCCTCTGTGGGATTATGTAGTGTCCTTTAATGCTCACGAAGACCTTCATATCCTCATTGATTCTGCAGGGAGAACCCTTAAGGGTTGATGGTGCTCAAAGCTAGGAATGGCCACGGGTGTCAACCTGTCCAACTGGAGGTGGCTTTTATGGTGTAAAGATACATGGTACAGCGATTTTGTTCTTTCCATGAACAAAGACTTCAAGCAAATGTCTTTGAAACAAATAGGATCTTTAAAGCTCTCTTGAAACCCAGGAGCCTGTTGTGAAAGGAAATCTCTCTGAACTTGCTACAAAACCACCACAGGCAAGAACTACAGTTTAGGGGCCTACGGAGGTCTGTCACAGACAGATTAGCATTTGTTAAAACTAGAAGAAAAGTTACACCAAGACACGAAGCTGCTGAACTGAAAATGTTTCTCTGAAACAATGTAGAGTTGCTCCTTCGACCTTTCTGAAATCACCTCTTAAACTCTAATTTTGTTCACTGACTTCAGTGAAAATAAATAACTTGGAGGATCTGTTGTTCTCTGTTGTCAGTTTTGTCTGTATAGGATCTGCGACCTCGGTAACTAAGTGACTTGTAAGTCATAAATTAAATAATTTTAAAGTAAGAAGTTCCTTTTCAAATATAACTTAATTTTGAATGAAATTTACTTAAATCCCATTAAGGGAGATTTAGCTGGCACAGACGTAAGCACTGTGGATGGCCTTAAGTGCATTCTCTTCCCTCAAATGCTGGGAAGGTTTTGACTTTTCAAGCTGCTCCGTTTCTTAGGAAGAACTTTGTCTTAAGGGTTTTTTTTTTCCCCTTTGTTACCAGGCAGTACAAAAAGTCCAGCTGTACATATTTATATTTACATGTTGCATGCATTTACTCCACTTCTCCCCTCCTCTGTTAGCTGGCAATATGGTAATTACAGGGCTTTTATTTTTCTTCCTGCTGAATAAAATTAATTTTTTTCTGTCCATGCTATAGCTATTTTTTCTGTTGTATCTGTGATCCCTAAACATTTTTTTTTTTTTTTTTGTAAGACAAGTAAGCAATGTCCCACCCTTAACGCTTCCTTTCCTGCTGCTGAGGGAAGAGGAAGGAGTTGACAGTTTACACACAAGGCCTCCTTGGTCCCCAGAGAAGTTATATCCTGCTTGGTCTAGATTTTTTTTTTTTTTTGCGAGTACAGACTGCTGATTTATATTAAGATACTCCTCATTGTTATTACTACACCAAAGAAACCGTTATTTACTTAAATACATAATGGATGTGTGAGACTGTAGCTGCTAGAAACCCCATGTAATTAAAAGGTGACTTCTCAGGGAAGCTTGGTTTACTGTTTTTGAAAATATATGTCCAGAAAGTCTTTAATTTCTCTTTGATGATAGCTTTTGTTGTTGTTGTTGTTTTTCATTTTTAAATCTTGGATAGCCTTTGTTGTAATAGCCATTGCTATAAAGCTGCAATAGGCATTACTGTTACATGCCACTGCCTCATAGCGTTGTGATGGATTTGGCTTCGAAACAACCCTGTAAAAACAGACTATATTAGTTTGAAATTTAAAGTCTTGACTGCAGTAGTTAAGTTCAATTTTACTCAATTTTTCAGGACTGTTAGATCTCTTAGTCCTAGAAATCCAGTTCAGAAGGGTTTTGCTGCCTCACATGAGTCTGAAACAGTGATGTAGAGCTACATAAATGCTCTGTTTATGCCTTAGAAAGCAGCTGAAGTGCTGCAGAAGAGGTGGGTCTCCCCCTGAGATGGAGAAAGAAGTATGAGGGCAAAACGAACACCATTTTAAGTAAGGGTTAAAAATATTTTCTGAGCTTTGATGAAATCATTGTGCAGTCTTTTCTATCTTCTGAAGTAAAAACACTGCACTCAGAAATTCAGAAATCTGAAACTGCCAGCTCTGGAGTTCAAAATATACAATGGGAATGAAACATTACTATCTTTAGGCTTGGTGTGGGAGGCATTCTTTGAATATTCGCATCTTAATTTCAAAGATGTTGAATACCTTAAAGATAAACAGCTTTCTGTGCCCAGCACTTTGGAGATCTCCAGGTGAAAAGAAACTTGCTCTTCATATGGATATTAAGTGATAGTGTCAGTATAATAGGCCAAAAAAGAAAAATCTTACTGAATTCAAATGGATTTTGAAGCAGTTCTGATTTTTTTTTAGCATACTGGAGCAATTTTCTCAACAAAAAGCATGACAGGGCACATGAAATAATATAAGAGTGTGAGAGTAATTACTGCTTCCTTACTGCATTATTAGGAAGTCCTTTCTTTCCAGGGATTTAAAAAAAAAAAAAAAAAAATCAGAATAAAGTTTTTGGTCCTCATCTTAAAAATACTTGAAATTTATCTGTATTTAGAGACCTAGAGTTTATGTTTGGGCCCCATAGTTTATGTTTGCTCTCCCTAGCAGAGAACTTAGCGCAGGGTGTTTTGGATGGGGCTGGCAGGCTGTGAGCATCACCTGCAGGGGAGGTGGAGGGCTGTGCCCTGGAGAATACAGTGGTTTTAAAATGCCCGTGCTACTTATATATCTTCCTGCTCTTACGATGGTCTTTAGTTCCTTTTGCTGGCTTTGCAACTTATTATTAGTAAAAAACACAGAAAAATTGAATGGTTTAGTATGTTCATGTTTTAATGTAATGTTTATTGGGTTTTAAATGAAGAAGTGGTGGTTGGGTCATGGAGTAACGATTTCGGGGTTCGTGTGAAGTTTAGATTGTATTTTGCTTAGCTGCAAGTGATAAGAAAAACTGTGGGGAAACGTTCTGTGTATTTACAGTTTTTGCTGTTATTAGGACAATATGCTGGTATCAGAAACCACAAATGTAGAGGCTTGGTTGTGTAAGAAGCTGCAAACTGTTGGAAATTTGGCAGGTGATTAATGAGAAGCTTTGTGAGGAGTGTGAAGAAACACAACCATATATACTCATGCGCAAAGTTGGAGTATATAATGTTTTGAGTGTTGCAAGCATAAAAAAAGCAGTCAGTTTTGGGAAAAAAATAATTCAGCGTATTTGGTTAATTTAGCGTTAATTCCTTGCGGAGTTATTCTGCTTTTCTGTGGAATTAACAACTGCTGAAATTTAATTGTTCACTAACATTTAATTTCTGGAGAGTAAGAAGCATGCAAGGTTTTATGCATGTACGTAGTTTTTATTTTGCTGGGAGTGATTTATTGATTGTTTCTGTGCACACCGCAGTGTCTGAAGGCATTCCGGTCTGCAGGGCTCCAGCCTAGGTAGGGTCACTGTGAACACAACCTGATTAAAACTGACCAGTAGTGTTGGCCCCCGTCCAACTCGGCCTTCTACTTTGAGGCGGAATTCTCTTCAATAATTTAAACTTGTTGCTCAAAACACTGTTTAGGTATGTTCAGAATTGTTGTAGCCAAAGGCTTTTAGTTTTGGCTGGAAATAATAGCTGTTACTTCTTGAAACGTGTGAACAAATTGGAAATGAAGGTTTTCTCTTTTTTTGCCTTTTAAAAATTGTGCATCAGCATCACTAATACAGTGTTTATCTGCAATGAGTAACAAAGGAATTTAATCAATACAGATTAAATGACACATTTTTTTAAAGTGTGGTGTAGAGACTCCTGTGATTTCTCTTTAAAAAAGTAAGATCCTCTAATTACATCTTGGGACTCAACAGTCACTGTGTCATGTTGGCATATTGCTGTGTCTTAATCTCCTTGGAAGACGAAAAGCCAAGTGTCTCAACTGCTGGAGAAATGTTAAGATCCCAGCGTGAAACACACTCTAAAATGTCTTAGTGTGATTATGAAATGGCCCTATTTTATAATAGAAGTACAATAAAATAATGCCTGTATTGTAACACTAGAAAAAGGATGTGTAAAATTAAAATTACGTAAGTTAAGCTCTTAATTATTTTGTTGTCTACATTTTAGGTGTTGTTTGAGATGAAAACTAACTAAATGGCACGTAAAATAATTCTGAGCCAGTGTTTAGATGGAGAATACAAATTTACAAAATTGCAGAATAAAAATTTACAAAGTTACAGAATACAAATACTGGGAGAAGCTATGGCAAGCAGTTGCTCTCTCCTCATTACCTTTGTCATTTTTTTCTGGTGAGGACTGTGTGCTGGCGGCTGTGCGTATGGCCCAGACAGTGCACCAGTAGGAGTGCTTTTATTCTCCATTCGTTTTTGCCAATAAGAGTTAAACTCAAAAATTTGGTCAATTTTTTAAGCATCATATTAAATTTCAGCAAGTAAACTAAATCAGAAGAGGTAAAAGGAGTGGTGGATCAAGGAATTGAGAGGAACGTAAAGAAGGCGAGGAAACAAGCAATTTATTGAAGAGAAAAGAAAAAGAAGTGAGAACACAATAAGCCAAAGCAGAAAATGTGGATTTTGCAGGCGCTGTCTTTAAAATACTGGGGGGAAAAGAGGAGAAGAGACAAGGTGCTGTTGTATGTGGCCCTACCCAAGAGGTGATGGCAGTTGACATGAAACGCCATACGGCACGTGGGCATTTGTCCTGGAAACACACCTATAGCTTTCACTGGTCCTGCTGAGGTAGTCAAATAGCCTAACTCATGCTGAATAGCTATAGACTCACATACTTCATGTGTTTGTGATCAAACCATTAAGGGAAGAGCACTCCTCTACAGGGAAGGTTTGATCCTGTATAAACAGGTGAAAAACTTCATTCTTTTGTATTTAATTCACTTCAGATGGTGCTTACTTACATTTTTGCAGAATCACCTCTTAAATTACCTACAGTAACTTAATTAAAAAAACCAGAACATGCCAGGAATGAATTAAAGTCACCATGATGTCCAAAATACATTATACAGATTACCTACATGTAAAACTTGACTTAAGTCTTAATATAATTCCTTTAACATAGACTGATGCAAAAATATTTACTTTCTGTTCACTGAAGAAGTTATTGCATTTTTTAAAGCTGAATAATGCTGAATGTTAATAACACAGCAGGGTCAGTCACTGAGCCTCCATGAATTTGGCATTTGGTATTCTGTTTATTTTTCAGGCTCTGGATATTTCCCAGATTGGGAAATCCCTCAGTCTAAAGAACATCCAAAATCTACAAAACAAGCCAAACAATAAAAGCCCAGATCTGGGGGTTTAGTAAGCAGCCCTAAATTCAAAGCAATAAAACGAGTGAAGAGGGTAACTTGCAAGTAAGTGCATGGAAAACACTCCTTACAAGGAGTTGTGTTATCGCCTGGCATATTCTCCCAGAGGAAGTGATGAAAGCATCACTGCTTTTGAGTCATGTAAGAGCAGAATGGCAAAACGCTCTGGCACAGACGTTACGGGGCGGTGTAATGGTGGTGGTGTGTTAGGGAAGCGGAGCCGGTGCTCCTCCTCCGTCCAGAAACCGTGTGTAAGCTTTAATCATACAGCAGCCTGTGCTCTTGGTTACTTACATACCGTCGTTCTTTATATTAATGTGCTTCTCCTTTATTCAGGAAGTGTCTAATGGTGTATGGGGGAGGGGAAACTCATTAGCTTCCTTCCTGAGTAATATAATTTTTATTTCCTGTTGTAACAGCGGCCTCAGCCAAAAGCAACAGCCTAAATGTGCAGGGGGGAGGGTTGCCTGTGCAAAACATTTTCGTCTCTGAAGCGAAATGTTGGTTACAAGACAACTTTGAGACAAGCAAGCGGTTTTTGCAGGGGTATTTTGAACTTTCTGCCCTGCGTTGCAGTTTTCTTCTTCTTTAACGAGGGGGCTGGAGGGTGACTGAGAACTGCAGTGAATGGACCCTTCTCCTTCACCTTCCCCTCTGTCTGTCCTGGGCTGCCTTGCCATCTTCCACCCTCCTCCTTGGGCCTGCCAAGGCCACCGGGAGCAGACCTCCCCCCAGGCTCCAGCTGCCGGCCGGACCATCGGTCTCAGGTCCCAGCAGCAGCCATCGCAGCCGGGCGGGGGAAACTCTGCAGCAGATGAAGAAGAATACCCCAAATCTAGGGGTTTTAATAAGCCCCAAGTCTCCCTGCAGGCACACAACGTCTTTATGGCACAACTTCAATTGGAAAATCTGGGACCGCCTACCCTTGCTTCTTGTAATTTTGTCTTGGCGCTATGTCATTGCAAAACCACTGTTGTTTTTTTATTTATTTTAAAACCCTTTTTCTCCCCAAAATAACCCATCCACTCAGAACTATAGCAGAACTTGACAAATATCACAGGAATAGGCACCGGTGGAGTTGAGGGTTGCTGAGGGTGAGAAGGATTTAACAATCGTTACACTGAGTCAAGTAATAAAATGTGAGCTGTTTTTTTACGGTGCCTTATCAAGTGCATGTATATCATTGTCATGCTAAAATTGCACGCTGTTCTGTGCATCAAGGAGGGTTTTAAAAAATAATTGGATGGCTGCATAAGTTCATTGCCATGGCTGATAAAAATTGTGACAATGTTACCTCAGCCTGGGAAGTTAAACATTTTGTCCAAGCTTCATATTATATGTATTTAAGCCCAGATTTTTGTCACCTTTTCACACAATTACTATTGTGTTTTGGACTGCTTTTCACTCTGGAAATTGCAAGTTGTTTCATTCAGTCTAGTTAAAGCTAGACATTCACTGACCTGAAATAGTTCTGCTAAATGTGAATCTGGCTATGTATCATCATGTATCTAGCAAAACCAGTATACAATATGCCACAAACACAAGTCTATACAAGAATAAGACCAAGCTGGGCCTGCTAAGAGAAGAAATAAACTTTTGGTTATCCTTCTGCCATGCAAACTCAGCACTTTTCTGCTGGATTTCAAGGCTGGAGTGGTAACGTTTTAATTAGGCAGCATATGAAATACACCTGTGTAGGAACTGTATGTTTCTGGCACTCGAAACTCTGTTATCTAGTATCTCTTGAACCTGCTTTTTACCAAGCTATCAAAAAAAACCCCATATTGTTTTCTTGGTCCAGCTCATCTGTTCTGACAGCATGTGGTGTCCATTAATATTTGTGATGTTGTCCTTTTTCATACCTCAGTGTTGGTATGAAGGTACTAATAAGACAATAGGAATAAGAAAAAAACTTCTAACAGAATGGTTATTTGTTGCTTTCAAATTGTATGAAGCATTTTCTGTACAATACAGACAGTTTTGAGAAGGAAGGTGTTAGTCTTGTTATCCATTTTAAAGAGGTAAAGAATTGAGTGGTTAGAAAGTCAGGAGAGCAGCCTTTATTGTATATAGTTTTGATTAGCAAAGTGTTATGAGAGAAGTAGCCAGAGAAAACAGACTGTCTTCCAGAAAATAGACCCTGGAAAGTCATTGTGAGCACAAGCGCCCACAGTCTGTGAGTTTCCAAAGCACCTCCATGGAGCGAAGGCACGGTGGTGCACTGCGTCGTTGGGGAGTGGTACTCACATGGAAAATTAAACGTGGTGGCTGTTCATTTCACGTGAACTTGGGGGCATGAAGGACATCAAGCGTGCCGGTTCGCAGGTTTAAGTTTTGCTGAAGTAATTTGCAAAAGAACCAGCATAACTGTCCCAGAAATCTGCATCCTTTTCCTTTTGTCAGCTCTTGCTGTGTTGAGGCGACTGGGGTAGATTAAGCAGTTAAATGAAGTACTACTTAATTACTCATGGTTACCTTACACTAACTCAGTTTTGTCAGATTCTGGACTAAACATGGGTGTCACGCCCGTGGGACCCTCTGCCTGTAAAAACCCGGTTATTTTTGTGAGATGGGCTGAAGTCCCCAGCAAGCAAAAAGCCTGGAGTTGTTTCTAGGGATTCAAAGGTTTAGAAGTGGAAGCAAAGGAGAAGAAAGGATGGGATAGATGAGCTTTCAAGTTCTCTGCCGTGGCTGTCGCTCAGAGGAAATCCCAATAAATGCTGCATTTCCCGCGTGGATGGAAACTGTATCTGCCAGCTCAGCCGCGGTCTTTTACAAGTGGGTCTTATTTTGTCAAAACTTCCCCCCGTTTAAGATTGAAGGAAGAATGTCGGCTCTTCACCACTTGCTGATGTGAGTCTTATCAGCAGATAGCGAGAGCTGTATAATTTCCCATCAAAAGTCTGTATCGCCACTGCCAGCTTCCCCAGCATAATGTAGGCTATTTACCTGACAGTAAGGGGCACCGCTAGAGTGCTGGTTTTCTTCAGCAATTTGTGCTTGTATTATCCCCTGGTAGCACAGCACTTGGGACCAACCAGCTCTCTGTAATTAACCAGCCTGGCTGAGAAATTGTTGGGCTTTCGCTTTCAGAGAGAAATAGTGTCATAGAAGGGATGTGCTGGAGTCAGGATGGAGAGGGAAAATGCCTCTGACTGTCATAGTTTAGGTAGTTTAGGATGGGGAGAAGGCTTCAATTATTTTTTTTTTCCCCTGTTAGTTTAGGATGGGGGGTAGGCTTCAATTTATTTTTTTTAATTCTTGTTTTCTCTTGTTACCAGCCTGTACATCACGTAGTTCTTAGACTGCTGTAGTTTAACCTGAGCTTAAACTAACTTCTAACAGCGTTACGGACTGGGAGGTGTTAAGGTATCTAGCTGCTTTCCTCCACTTTAGATAATTTTCTTCAATGAACAGAACTAAACTGGATTTGCCTGTACTTTTCCTTCCTGCAAGTCTGCCTGTCTGCTGGGAGGAGGAAACCAGTTCTTACTTATAGTGAAATACGGATTATTGCAACCAGTAAATACTGACATTTTTATCTCTGGTCTTCTAGGTCAGCTTGGACACTGTGCTGAGGTGAGGGTGACCCTGGCAGTTAGGTTTGCACTCACACTCTTTGTTAGGGAGCTTGGGAAAATGTGCTTGCTTTTGTTTTGGATCAGAGTTATGTGACCTGGCTTATTTATATAAATAATGTTTTTTATACTTGCTTTACTTTGTAAAGGTTCCTTCCCCATAGTATGTGCATCTTCAGCAAAGATATGTGTACCCATAATTCACATTTAAAGCCAATCTGTGTCTATATGCAATCTATGCATGTATAAATGTTTATTATGGGCAAGGTTGGGTGGTACCATTTTTTATGACAGGTGCCTGACTGTTGCCCGCTGCTTATAATTCTGCCACTTTGTGAAGGGAATTTTTCATACCATGTTCCTGGTATTAGCTGATGATTTTTTTTCATGAGGGGCGACGAAGAATTACATGGTGAAGCAGAATTTTTGGCAATCAGTCTTAAATCAGCTGGATTTTGTCTTCTGTTCCCTGTATCACAGGTGTATTTAAAAATACAGTGTCAGTATTGGCGTTCTCCATGTGGGTGACCTGTCGGTCCATATCCCGGTGGGAGAGCTGGTTCCATGAGTGGAGGGTGTGTGTGAATCAGCATCGCTCCGGATCAGGAGGTGCCTTGACTCCACTCCCTACGTCCAGGGCTTGGTGGCAGTGTGGTGAGACAGTGGCCTGTGGGGGCACTACTTAAAAACATAAATAACAATAAAATAAGCAAAACATTAAAGTTTTAAACATGCATTTCAGGGCTGTAGGAGCTAGTTAACCCTGAAAGACTCAAGTTCTCGTTATCACTGCTATAGATTTTCACACCATGGGGTGTAAAATAATTGGTTCCCTGAGGAGAAGCCACCTGAGAGGACAGCCAGGGTGGCACCTGCTTTGTGCCGTGACTTAGGGACCCAGGCACTGTATGTGTGGCGGAAGCTGGGGCTTTTCCCGGCGAGGCTGTTAGTTCCCGGCTCCAGTCCTCGGCAAACCATGGGCTGTGTGTGCTTACAGGTTTTGTTTCCTCATGTGAGGCACTGTATGTAACTGTATGTAATTCCAAAGAAAGGGGAGGGTTTAGGTTTTTTTAATCTCCAGTAACCCAGTTGTGTTTAGCTTTAGGGACACTGCTGTTCTGTCTGGCTTCTTTGGTGGGGTGGCAAAGGAACTGCTGGGTTTCAAATGCCATTTATTAGGGTTTTTTTTTTTTTTTTTTGTTTTGTTTTGTTTTGTTTTTTTTTAACCCATATCCTAAATTTAAATAAAAGTCTCAGACATGTGCATCAGACCGCCATTCCAGATAGAAAATGTTTGAGATACAGGCAGAGTATTTCAGATACTGAAGCATGTAGGGGAACATCTGAAAAGCCTTACAGAGGGAGGTCCTCAGAGGACAGAGCCCTCTGCCTCTGCTGTCCCTTGAGTATGGATGGATGCCTCTTTCGTGAATTCTGGTACCCCATGGGGTAGCCGGTTGGGCTCCTGCTACTGGCAGACTACCCAAGATAACTACCTCATAGCAAATAGTCACCAGCATGAAAATGTTAGGTCCTCATAAGCACAGTACTTAATTCTTTTTTAGCACTTAGAGGTGTTAGCTCTGTGCTCAACAAGTTACATTTATCCAAAGATAGATATTCAGACAACGTGAGAAAAATGAGATACTTTACAGGCTAGCTTTCCATGAGTTTTAACTTTTTCATATTCTTCTTCAAGTGGGTAATGTTTTTCTCAGACTCAAATATTAAAAATTAAACATTCTAGCTGTTCCTGAAAACCCATGTCTGAAAAGTCCCATCCAGTGGACCGTATTTTGTTACAAATGCTGTGCACCGTATATTGCATGCAACACTTCAGTTTTAAACTAAAAATGCTTGAATGCGTAGAGGGTTTTCACGAAGGTGAGCCTCAGCCGTGGTAAGGCTGGTCTCCCTGCACACCCTCTGTAGATGCTGGGAGAAGACACACTGCTCCTGAGGATGTCTCTGAGCGGCTTTCTCTTTGTGGTGGCTGTAGAGGGAGCCTGAGGAGATGAGCCTCACTGGGCTGGTTAATCTTGCATGGTGAGAAAGTATTTATAAGGGCTTTATTCAGGGTTATATGGAAATCAAGGTATTCCAGCATATATCTTTAATTTCCAGATGCTTGTTATTTTCCTGAAAAAGTTGCCCTTGTGATGACATTTCTGCTTACGGAATTAACTTCAGGATGTTTAGGGAACAGCTGCACAAAAAAAAAACCAAAGAAAAAACACAGACAAATCTCTTCAAAAGAAAAATAATATTGTGTGGTGGTTTTTTAATTGCAGTCTCTTGGTGTCTTAAAATGAAGACATACTTGTTATGGAATTAAGCATTTATTTTCCAGCACCTGTATACACAAGAAATACCACTGATTTTAAATTCATGAAAATCAGGCTATAGATTTTAAAGACAAGTATGCATTGTGTTACATACCACTAACTCAATCAACAATGGAGATAATGTTCAGAAGATCCAAATGGCTGCTTCAGTATGTTTTGCCGATGAAAACGAGCTGTCAATATTACAATATTGTGAAGTCACATATTTTCACGTTTTAGGACAGTGTGATAACATTTTCAGCACAGCTGTGAAAAAGACAGAGAGACATCTCTAGTTAGTATTTTAATAATGGATATTAAAGAGAAATTTCATGATGTGAAGATCCAACAAGAGCACCTAAATATACTACTTCTGGAGCAAAGGTAAATTTTGCAGTTTAATTCCATCTGAAATAAAATTTAGGTTTTTGTATGTATGCTTTCTTTTCCAGCCAGTTCTATATGGAGACAAAAAAACATTTTGGATAGCGAGGGATTTACTGAGCTTTCTTTTGTATTTTTCTGAAAGTGCGCACATATTGCCAAGATTGCTGAATCACGCCCAGGTGACCTAAGGATAACCCCAAACCGGTTTACTTTGCATTTCTTAACCAAAATTCAGTCTCTCAGCTCACAGCATATTTGTTCATTTGTGTTTCATAACTTGGAAAAGACAGAGAGATGCAGAGAAACTTTAATATTAGTGTTATTAATCACTATATTCTTAAAATGGGAGAGCACTTGACTGTTGTGTGAAGCGCAGTGGCGTGAGAATGGAATGCAATACCATGGCAATGTTAAAGTGTTTGGAAAGCAAAATGGGTTTAAAAATTTAATTACATTATTAAAAGACACTCTGCCAACCAGCTTACTTACTAGCGGAAGTTAGGGTGTAAGATAGTCTTGTCATACCAAGCCTAATGAGCACAGTTGTACCAACTGTGAATTTTCTGTAGAGCATCAACAGAACAAAATGGAGCATGTTTGGAGCAGAAAGAAAAGACGAGGAGTGATCAGCCCACTTGGTGCAGTATAACATAGTTTAAGAACAGTGATTGTCTGATTATTACTCAAACTCATAGGTATACTAAGCACTGTATTTCTAAAAATCAGCTTTAGGTACCTATCTTTGACCTGATCGGAGAGGATGCCGTATGGTTGCTCACCATTTAAAATTATTTGGAATAATGATTTCAGAAGCTAGCCGTATTTGACTGTGTATATTAAAAATCTGCAGCAATATTAATCTTTTTTTTCAGTCTTACCATCATGACCCCAACAGCCATTGAGAAAATACTGACGATAGATGCAGATTTGTATTTCAGCAATTTTAACTGTAAAAGCAATGTTTTGATCTGAAAAGACAGATTTAAAAATTCAGTTGGATGCACATAAGGTGTCACAGTTCATGTAAGTTAAAGAATTTCCACTGGTCACTTTCCTGATACCTCCTTTTTAGGGGAAGCATCTTCACACACCTTCATTCAAACTCCTCGTGGCGAGGAAGGCAGTGGGTTAAACCTATGGTCTGCGATGTCAGTTATTCAGCAAAGACGTGATCTGGAGGTGCAGCTTGGAAAAAAATAGCGCGTTGGGTATTTTGTGGTTGTTAAGCTAGCAGACCGAAGCAGTCTTGGTCTCCAGGGAATCTGGAGGAGGGGTGTAAGTGTCAGTTCTGGAAAGAAGTCATTTCATTGAAATATCACTGCAACTCGGCTCCGAGCTGCAACAACAGTGTTTTGTGTCCTCAAGTGCCTTTAACTTGTCAGCAGCATGGTTATTACTGATGAATCTGATAATACTGTTGCATTTTATCAAAAGCATAATATAACTCAGTTGGCTAGCCTTTGGTGTTTCGATTTTTTAAATAGGTATACATTACTAAATAACACAGGGCTTGGAATTAAGCTGAAATGAATGCCCTGACTTTCCTAGAAAATTATCCAAAAACATTATTTGAAATGTTACTCTTATTTTTTTCTGTCTTTGTAAAAAAATAGGAAAAGCCAAGTATTCAGCTTTTGTGTGTAGTTCTGTTAAGTTTTGAAAAAGAATGGACAGAAATTTGATAATTTATTTTCATATTTAAAACACAAATTATTTTTGCACCTTTTTTTTTTGAAAGTGAACATTCTATTGATACCTACATGTAGTAGTGATTTTAGTAACTTCCAGTGAATGATAAAAGTTCATTTTAAAATAACTTTTCTTTGCAACCATACTTTAGAGAAATCTTTGCCTAGAAATTGTATTCTAAATAATCTAAGAAGCAGCAGCAAGAGACAGGACTGAAGTGCTGTCTTTTTGACAAGAGTTTGAAATCCTTTTATTCATTGATAGCAAACCTTCCCTTAAAAATAATTTCTGTTACCCGTAACAGTATACTTCCAACCTAATACCTGGGTTTTGGTTCTGTAATAGAATTTCACTCTCTCAGCTAAGTCGAATGAAAACCCCAGATTGTGCCCTGGGGTACAATAAAACAAACTGTAATCCCACTTCAGATACGGGGAAGCGTTGCTTACCGTGAGGTTTTTCTGGGGGTAGGATTATTTCATGAGTGGACTAGAATGGATGGAGTCATGGAGCTTAACCATCCTCATCAACAAGTCTGCTCTTCGTGAAGTGGACAAGTCTGCTGATGTAAACTCGGGAAACCAGCTTTTTCCCCCAAAAAAGGTTAAATGTGATTTTTTTTCTTCTGATAATAGATACACTACTTGGCTAGAATTATTATTATATGACATTATATATTCTTTATCACTAGTAATAATGTATAAGATGGAGTGAACAGAAATACAGTGCCAGAGTCCAGATCAACCTGTAAGGAGCTGCAATTTGAGGAAAATTGAGAAGTTACAAGGAATAACATTATGACCTTCTACAGTTACAGCTCTCAGACTACTGCTGTCACATGAATACCTTCCTATTACAGAACAGAAATTAAACATTTTAGGCAAATATATACCCCTGGAACTACACCAAGAATTAATTAGGTCGTGTGATCCAGATCTTTCAAATGGCTTGCTTCTGTCAATGTGATGAATTCACCTTTTGGGGCAAGACCTTAAATTCATTTTAAGTAAACCACAGCTGCTCAGGCTAGGGGTTATAGTTCTTTTGTGTACAGCTGAGCATTCAAAGGGCCTGTAAAAGAGGTAACAGCTTATTTAAATTCTTTTCTTTTATTTTTTTGTTCGGAGTAGTGAGTAGTCTTATATTCTATCTTGGAGAAAATGAGAAGGTTTCTAGTGCTTACTCAGTGTAGTTCCTCTTAATATTTCTTCCTCTGATTTGTGGTAGGTAAAAAATAATGAAGTGCTGTTATAGTCACTATGTAATGGCTTAGAAATACTTGTAAGTTACAAGTTAAAGTGTTTATAAATGGAAATTCGCTGATCTTACGACAATATTGGCTATACTATGTCTGGCACTTTGAAGATATCAGTGACCAGAAATTAAGTACATGGTAAATGTGATTGGAAATAGTAATCATCCATCATTTGTCTTCCCAGAAAAAAACCCAAAACAATTAAATATAAATTTCCTAACTCCCATAATTTCCTAGATTCATGAACTTGAAAAAGTAGTACCAGTACATTTATCCTTCATCCTCAGGAAAAAAAGAGAGACAACTATTTTTTAAATGTTGTCCTAAAGACAACAACGTAGCTGTATCAAAAATACTCAGTAAAATGTGATAAAACATAATACACAATCTTGCATGTCTGTGTCTGTTCAGTTAGTTTCTTGTTTGTTTGCAGTAAGCTGGAGAAGGCATGAAATACTGTGAATAAGAAGGTATTCTTTAAGTTAATAACTAGTAAGTTGGTGATAAGGAGTTACATTTTGGCGCATTATACATATCCATGCCTTTATGCAAAAGCAATCGGAATGCTGTGCTTAACTTAACAAAAGTGCTGGAAAAATGAGGGTATGAGAAAGTGACAAAAATAGACAGTTGGCTTTTGGATTATTTTTCTCATAGTATTGCGCTTTTGGTGCATCAGACACTGGTCACAGCTAAACACGATGGCCCCAGTGTCATCTGTTCCTGTGTTTATTTACAGTTCTCTTAATTGGCATCGCTGGATGTGATGAATTAAGCAATACTAATTTGGAAAGACGTTTGACTTTCATATGAACTTACTTGTACATTCATCTCAGAGCTATCAACTGACTAGCAGAGTCTTATTTATGCTTAGCATCAGTGTGGGTTTTCAGCATGGGTTTCAAGGAAATATCTACCAAAATTTAAACATTTTCTGCTTTTCCTGCCAACAGTATGCTGCTGTCATCAATGTTTCAAACTTGGTACCAATGGCAGTTGTAGTTTCCCTGTATTGTCCTTCACATCCATCCTTACGCATTCACTGTGTAGTTTTGGTAAAATACATGTGCATTAATGTCATATAAACATACACAAAACTAACCTGTGATGCTGAACATTTCTGCTCTTGTTTTGATTCAACTGTTTGTGTTATCCTTCATGACAGAATATTTTTGTCTGGTTACTGTGTATTTTGGTTGCATATATGAATATATGAAAACATTATATTAACACTTAAACCATAGTTTTCAAAAGACATCTAAATTCATTTAGGTTAGAGAGCTCAGTGATTTTAAAATAAAGTAATAATTGGTTAAGTGCCAGTTGTATCTATATTTCAGTACTTGAACTTGAGGAGTAAATACGTCTTAAGTCACGTTAAAGTTTAGATGAAATGTAAAATGATACTGCATATATAGTACAGCTAGTTCTCGGAATTGCTCTGTAGTAGATTTCTTATGAAAATGTCACTCTTGATGAAAAACCTGTATTTTAGAGAAAGTGATTTAAGTGTTATTATTTCTGAAGATCTTGCCAAAATTCTCATGAGCTAACTTCTCCCTGAAGCAGGATTCAGAAAAAGGAAAGAAAGATAAAGTATGTCTGTGGTTGCTTAGAATAGTTCAGAGTACGTTAGCAGTTTTTTCTGATTATAACTCAAAATCAAATATGGAATTTTGGAATTATTAAAAGCAAAGCTTTCAGTGAGGTCCTACACCAGAGGGTACTTTCAGCAGGTGCTGCTTAGGCTTCATACTTCTGAAATCTGGCATAAGCACAAAACTTCTTGTATGTTTTTGGTTGGCTTGTTTTTCTTCACCTTGAACCCAGAAAAACAGTGCGTACGACATGCAGTTGCAATAATTTGCAGCCAGTTCTGCAAGAGGATGTTTGTGCTCAGACTGTTCAGCTTGTAGGACTCATGGAGGCAGGTTGGAAGTTTGTTCTTCCAGAATGCTCTCAGACACATTTGTGCTACAAAATTTTACCAGTATGAAAATTTTAAAATAATTTTTAAATTAATACTGATGCTTCCAATTCACTTCCATGTGTTCCCTCTCGGCTGCCTTTGCTGCTACATTCATGGTGCATCACACTCACTGTGCATCAAGCGGCGCAGCAAAAATGTGTGAACCTTCTAGGTAGGCATTGCAGTGCCCCTCCAGGGAGCACCCCGTTTTACCCTAATACTAGGGGATAAGGGCCGTCTTTCAGAGGCTCTGTCAGCCTGGAGGTTGCCCATGGGAGCATCAACAGGCTGTTGTTTCCAGCAGTATATGGAAGAGTGACAACTCGGGCTGACTCAGGCACACCTCACGTGTGTGCTACGTGACGGGAGGTATTGTGGAGGGTGGGACAGCACGGTTGCATCTACTGTGCATATAGCAAGAGGAAACATTTTTAAAAGGGAAAATTGACTTTTTAACTGTTTCATGCTCTCCCTATAGAAATAATTTACTTTCAAGAGAGAGACTCAAGCTAGCACACTTGACAGCACTGGCAAGCATCTGTGCCGTACTAGGTCTAGCTCCAGACCTTCGTCCAAGCCAGAGCTATTGAAGTGGCTCCTTCTTCAACCTGACACTGTTGCTGTGCTCTCAACAAACTGTTGCTCCTTTTTCCTCTTTAATGACCATTTTAGCATCATTAAATCCTAAGACAGGAGTTTAAACTCTCCTGCGTCATGGACACTGGTGCCAGTAGTTTCAGTGTCATCTAGAGGCACTGCCTTGTCTCTGTCTGGAGTCCAGCACGGACTTTTCCTTGCGTGGTCTTCACAGCACAACACGCCAGTAACGTGCTCATGCTTCACCATGGAAGACAAAGCACAAGGACAGTGCCTCTGAATAAGCTAGTAGTGGGAGGGATTGGCTTGATGCGTGATGCAAATGAAGAAGTGGGTACCTCCCACCCAGTGGGAATTCTAGCAGGAACTAGGACTGTCCGACTAACTCAGGAGATTTAGGGCTGAGGTAGAGGAAGTTTATGGAGGAGGCTTGGATGATGAGGGAATTGAGTGGCCAAGTGGCCATAGATAGGTCTTATAAGTAAGGTCCAACTTCTCTCATCCATCATCAAGTTGATTTCATCATTCGTCATCAAGCAGACTTCTAAAAAATTAGGAAGTGCCTTTTCATGGAAGAAGTTAGTAACGTGGTAAACTTCTTCCTTTGGATAAAAATAAGGATGTTTTACTCTAAGCAAAATTCCTGAAATTAAACACCCAGATTAGTGAATGAGCCAGATGAGGATTTTTATACGTAACGTCAAGTCCTTTCTTTGTGAAATTCTTTGATGGCAAATGGAATTCTTCTGTCAGCTTCTGTCATAAACCACTTCAGGTGATAGCCTCAAAAAATCACTTATGTGTTGCAGACTTATCTCTGGATTTTTGTATTTCAGATACTGTAGTAATGGAATAATTCACCTATTTTATTGCTATTCTTCATTTACTTTGTGATTTCTTTATTGTAAAAAACAGCCTAAACTGTGACTAGTTTAATTTTTTTTAAATAATCATCTATTTTTACATTGTCTAGAGTAGCTTGGGTAGAGCAAAGAATGACCACAGTGAGTTTCATTCAAGTACACCATTTTAATTACTAGCTGTAAAGAGATACCAGAAATTCAGTATTTTAGCTGCAAAAGCAAATACAGTTTTCCATTTTTAAGGAGGTAGGATACTGTACAAAAATGTTAGACCATTTAAGCTTTCCTATTTCATCTTTTTATGAAAAGCAGGGAAAGGAAATTGCAAATATTTAAAATGTCAAACTAATGGAAGTATATATGATGAACAACTTGTAATGCATGCAATAAGAAGCCATGGTTTGCTGTGGGACTGTGAGAAACTGAATAATTCGTCAGGATAGAATAAATACAAATATTTCAGTGCAGCAGTTGCATGTTTGTTTATTGATCTACCTGGTATAAGTTCTTAAACGTTCATATATATTTAGATATATCTTAACAGATATAATTTTAATCCTTTTCTCCACCTGTTTTGGAATAATCTCTTTCCTTTTTTAAACGGTTGAGTATATTTTACCATTTTACTTTTTAAAGTGGTTTTTAAAGTATGAGAAACAGCATGAACTCATCAGGGGCAGCTCCCTGTATCCCTGTAGGAGCACTGCATCCTGAGAAGTCATTCCCTCCTTCCCTTAAAGTGTCCTTTCGTAACCAGGGGGCTCTGGCAGGGACAGCAGTTGAGGAGGACATCTAAGACCCATGGAGTGCATTAAGGCACCCAGATGTGCATTAACGCCTGGTGTAGTTTAAATAATGCGGGTAGCAGTGAGAGAACCTGGGCTTCTGAAAACTGTTTGTGTATCAGAGGAGGTGCTGCTTAGCTCTTTTTCTGAGATCTTGCAACTTAACAGGACTTTGCCTGTCTGGCTTCATGCTGTTGAGATGTGTTTGCCCAGTGATTTATTACAGTCTGTTCAAATGCTTTATTCTGTAGCATCAGCTCCGTTGGACGTATTCCAGCACATATTACATGACCAGTAAAGATGGACACAGCTAAGATAGCATAGGGGCAATCAGGAATTAGTATGCAAGGAGGGATGATTTTGTAATAAGGTTCATCATTATTAGTGCCCCTTTAATGGTCTACTCTTTCTTAGTCAGAGACTGCAGTGCAGGCTATTTTGGACATTTTAAGATGCTCAGGCTTTTAACATCATTGATTTTCTCCATCAGTGATCCTACTGTTGTCATTCTTCATCTAGCAAACCTGTACATACGGAAGTAAGATCCAACATACTTCACTCAAACTGTGTCTGCACCTATTCATGATTTTACTTGACATTGTTAACCAATGCTCAGTTTAAACAGGCCACGCTGCTTACAAAAAAAAAAAAGCTGAAAACTTTATCTTCTGTTTTCCTTTGGAAATGTAGATAATCTGAAAGTAATTAGTGGACATTCACAGCAGCCATGGAAAAGAAAGGAAGGGTGACAAAATGATTCGTTTTCCAGGAGCTATTTCTGTGCATTCACACCACTTGCTTTTCCCCCCTCTGTGTTGGGAGGCCAAGAGACCATGACAGACCTGAGAGACATTCCAGGGAGTTGCATGATTTTGTGTGCATCTCGGCAGCGTTATACTCCACTATCATGAACTTTAGGCAGTGCTCAAAAAATGTCTGTGGCTAGCAGGGAACCATCTTTATTTGCCACAGCTGGTTCGGTTGGCGAGTGGTAGCCTCTCACAAGCAGCTGTTATGATTCAAAAGCGTTTGCTATGTCCAACTCACATGACTGGCTTTTTCTATCAATTGCAATTATACAGAATTTTAACACTGATCCTGCAGACCAGATCCTTGCATAAATAAGACCCTTTGTTACAGGGTTTTCTAGTGAATCAAAGTCTCGAACTCAGTTCTGAAGCCAGTACTTTCTGCAGTCTTTGTATTTTAATGATATGTTCTATACTTTTTTTTTGAAAGAACGTACGACTGAGATGCTAAATATGCTACTGCTAGTTGTTCAGAAATTTGATTCTAAAGCACAGCTTAAGCCATTGAAAAATTTCTGGTAATTAACTGAATATTTCCTTTCTGCCTTGTTTAAAAAGGTCAGCCCTTCTTTGTGCCAGTTTTCAAATCTTTCCAGCATTATTCTTTAATTTCCTCGAGAGTGTGCCAAACACCTGGAAATACAATTTGCAGATCTGCATCTTTTGGATATCAAGTGTAAGCAGACAATAGAGTGATAAGTTAATAAACATAAGCCATTCATATTCTGTAGGGCAGATACTGCAGGTCATTAGTAAGCTGCAAGTGGCTCTCAGTGCATTGTGTGTGCATCAGTACTTTCACAGAAGATTGTAAGCCTTTGTAGGTGATTCAGCCTTATGCCCTACAGAAACGTATTGCAGGAAGGAAGACTGCTAGAAATTAAAAGTAATTGAGGTTCCAATACATGACAACAATAACAGTTTGGCTTCCCTTTTTGTGACGATCTCCTGCTTGTAAATTGCCAGAAGCAATATTCTTTACTTGCTTATTCCAAATGACGGATTTGCAAAGGTAACTAATTTATCCTCTGATTCACTTCTTAGAAATCCCTTTTTTCTTTCGCCTTCCAAAAACATAACCTGAATTCTTCTAATTTGTCATAGTGGTTATTTTTGGGGTTGGTAAAATTACAAGCATTACCAGCAGAATCGTGAGCATTCCTTCTTGTACTGTTTGTAACAGAATCCTGTTTTGAAGCTTGATGTAGTTCTGAAAGAATATTACAGTGTGCTGAAATTATCTTTAAAGTGCTTGGAAATTGCTGATAAAATGCATAAATTAATTTCTTTATGCTGTATGTATATTCTTGTGCATGTGTGAGGATGTTTATACACATAATGCAAGAAAAAGTGTGCAAGTTACATTCACATTTGTATATATATGTAGACACGCTCAGATGCAATATATGTTAACATCTAGTCGAGATTTATCTAACTGGCGCATATTTGTGTATTCGTGCAATCTCTGGCATCCTTCCCCTCAACATGCATTTGTTATTTTAACAAATCATTATACTTGTACAAACGAAGAGTGAACACTATACAATTTTAATTTACCTTCAGATGAAACAATGACATTATGACATATCCAGATAATTACTTTCTGCATTTTGGTCAGGTTTTGGGTTGGTTTTTTGGTTTTTTTTTTTTTGGTTTGGGTTTTTTTGGGGGTTTAATGCCTACCATGCAATGACAAAGGTTTATTCTCCCTTTGTTCTTTTCAGAGTGCTGCAGCAGCTCCCAGTCCAGTGCTAGGAAACATTCCCCCAGGAGATGGCATGCCAGTAGGTCCTGTACCACCGGGGTTTTTTCAGGTATTCAGAAAAATTATGATTACAGGAATTTTAGGATAGAAAATCCTCCGTTATACTGTTTACAAGTTTGTAGAAAAGGTCCTGTTCTAAAGTATGTTTCTCTATGTGGTGCAATACTTGAGAATTTATTATTTGACAAAAGTGAATAGGTGGAAAGGAAAGGATCTCTCTGACTGACAGGTATTTCATTTATGAAATAGTACAGCACAACTCATTTTGAAACTTCAAGAATAAGAAATGATGCCAGTTTATGAGTGGAGACTGAAAATGTTTGAATATAACTTTAAAAGAATTTCTTACAATAATATACGTATATTGCATTGAAACTTTGAAGTAAGAACATTGTTGGCCACGTTTAGCTCTGTGGTAAAGCCACAGGCCAGATTTTTAAGGTGTTGACGTTTCGGTGGGAACTAGACCTAGGCAATTAAGAATATCCCACTGAGCATCTCCTTGCACATTGAAAATCTCAACCGTGATGCCTAAAAAAACAAGCCAAGGATTTAGACTGTATATTGCTTCTATGAAGTTTTGTCATAAATGAAACTCAGTACCCAGTTAGCACTTTGGACATTAACAGTACAAAATGCTATGATGGAAAAAAAATGGCAGCTTTTAGTGCAAGGCCAACCTAAGAGTTGTAATCCACGGCTGGACTGCTCCTATGAGTGAGCTTGCGCCTCCTCTTCACCAAAGCTCAGTTGTGTTTCTCCACACTGGCAAACTGTGGCTCTGCAGCAGGAGCAAAAAAGTAGCAGCATCTCTAGCATCGAAACAGCTCTTTAGGAGGAACAGAGATTTCCACTTCACATAGTTATCTCATGATATGAAAGAAACAACCCAGATTTCCAGGACTGTGATATGGGGAGAACATTGTGATAGGATGTTCTGTAAAATCCAAGCGCTGAAATCCAGGTAGAGACCAAGTCTTTTTGCTTCTTCCTTGAGATTCATGGACAAAAGTAGCATATTTCATCTGGAGCAAAAGTAGAAATGTTTTATTTATTTTTTTATCCAAATGGTGATTGTACAAAAATGGCAGGATATCAGCAGTCTTTATTTACACTGTACGTAAGTGCAACGTTGTTTATATGGTCCTTCTTCTCCCATAGGGGGGAAAAACTGCTATCTGCAGTATTGATAACTACATAAAGAAACTGTAAACCTGGCATGAGCATGTTGTTTCCTTCATCAACTCAAAAACTGAGGCATGATTTTTAATATATGAATGAAAAGATATTTGCAAGTAAAGTAGAAAATATCTTACTGTTGCCAATCACAAAAGTTGGCAGAACTGATTAATTATTTTATTTCTGCCTTTACTATTTTGAACAGCTGGTTAGGTAGAATTTTTTTTTAACACAATTTTGTCTTATTTTTTATATTGTATAAATATTTCACTTTTTCTTATTTTAGCCACCTACTCCAGTTGTAACGTCAAAGGAATTAAAGTTTAAAGTTCTTTTTTTTTTCACTCTCTTTGAGGACAATTAAGAGGGGGAAGGGGCACAGACAGGACAAGTAAGTGTAGCATAGAGGAGGGAGTAACAATTTTAAAGGTTTTGCAGGAGGAGGGTGTGGGAGTTTTGTTTTTAGAAGTGTGAAAAGACTTACAGCCACTCTAGATCTCTAAAGATGTAAGAAAGACAAGATGATAGAAAGTTAACTATGGGTAAACTTTCCTCGTCTGTCAGTATCTGACTTCAGTCTTACTTGAAGCCCCACCAACTGCCTGCTCTTTTTGTGAGGCCTGGGATTGAAAATGAACAGAGGAAAATCCATTTTCAGTGTAACACAATTTGTGACATTAATCAGAGCTATCACCAACTCAACAGCATGGCCAATGAGTCTTCTGCAGGGCAGGTTCCGAGAGCTGGTCTGCACAGTCTGGTCTGGACTCCTCCAGACATCACCCTTCACCTCTCCTTGGAACTGCTGGGTCTGTGCCATCGTGTCTCTCTGTCACTTGACAAGCATTTTTCAAGAGATTATTAGTTTTCACTGTAGTCATCTGTTTAAGAATATATGTAGAGAAATAACATGCTAGATAGCAAATCCAACTGTCGGTTTGATGGCGGATACATTGATACGGTTGGGAGCAATCCCAGCAAGGGGAGCCAAGCCAAAATCCAGTCAGTTCCATAGCAGTGTGCTGAAACCGTAAGGTGTCTATAAAGCAAATATGTACCGACAGTCGGTGACAATGTGTTGTGGTCTTGGAGTGAGAGCTGTCAAGAAGCAGTTAATATCTGGTTGTAATACTTTCAGACGGAGCTGAATCTTACCAATGTCAATTTATCTGAGGACAAAAAAACACATTGGCAGACATAGCTGTGTATGTGAACCTTGAAAGCTGAGGAGCATCATCTGCTGCTGTAAAAAGCAGGTGAAAAGACAAGCAAGAAAGAGAAGGCAAGGTCAAAACTCCGTACTTCCTTCATAGGTGCTTTCTTTCTAGTACACTGTTAACTAGACGATCAGTTTCCATATGCTCTTCTGCAATTCCTCTGATGCTGATTGATCACAAGATTAAACCAAAACCACCGCAGCAAACATCTGTCTTAGTCTGAATACTGACAAACTTCTATGAACTGCCAGTCTTATTTGATGGAGAGGTTGGAATTGAGACCTGCAACTCACTCATAGATTATGAAAATGAACAATTTTCATTTTTAAGAGTCAGAAGATTATGGAAACAGTGAGAGAATGGTGCTCACATCTATATTTAGTGCAGTAAGATTTTGCACTACAAAAACATTGCAACCTTTCCACTTTTTGCAGCCTAGAATTTATCTAGAAGGTCATCCTGGAATGATAAGGATGCCTTTTGTTGCTTCATGAAATGTTTGTATTGGCCTAAGCTGAAGCTGTTGACAGCCACTACCTTCCAGCTCTGCTTGGCTAACTCCGAATTGCTGGACAATTTAAAGTCATTTCATTTCTCATCAGTACTGGCTCTTGGTTTTGCACTGCAACTCTATTTCAGTGAGTGGCACTAACCACTAACTGGGACATAAGCGAAATGGATGCTCTTGCTGCTGCAATTGCTTCTTATCAGGCAGGTCAGGGGAAGGTGGGGACTGTGCTGGGAACCAAGAAACATTACTTGGGTTCCGGTTTTATTGGCATTGCTGACCACTAGCATTATTTCTGTGACTTTTGTTTCTTACAAAAGAAAAGAAGTTTCTTTTATTTTTTATAAAAGAAAATAGCGCAGCACACTAGTATAGCACGTGGAGGGAGAAGTAGTATAGCACTAGTATAGCACATATGGGAGAAGTATGGTTTCTCAAACAGATTCTGCTAAAACTCTACTCTTCGTAAAATGAGTTTTTCATGTATATGCAGGCCACTATCACTGATGTTAATTAGTTATCACTAGCATTTTATACTCGGTCCACAGAAGTGGAGTTCTGAAGCTGGCGGTTGGATTCATCTTGTGCCTCTCTGTACTTGTATTTTTATACTTCAATTCAGGTGATGGGTGATGATCAGTATGGCACTGAGGGTTCAAAATGCAATGCCTTACAATGATACAGTGAGAGGAAGGTGGTAGAGTTGTGCACAACTGTTACCATCAACTAAACGACATTTTTTTAAAAAGGAGAATAGTTTACAGTGTCAAAAATGTAATTTGAAAACTCAAGAAAACAGGTTTATGTGTATTTAGGATGTGCCTCAGTTTAATCTCCTGGTATGTATGTATTTTATTGTAACTTTACATTTCATAGCTATGTATTTTTTTGTCCTCATCTTCTTTCAGTACGTAGAATAGGTGATGCTCTGGAAATAAATTGGGGTTATATGGTAACTGAATCTGCTTGTGGTTCATTAGCAGTGAAACTGAATGCGTGGGACTACAGGAGGAGTGAAAAGAATAGTTCTGTCATAAAAGACTCTTAACTCCAAATAGGAGAACTCAAACAAGTTTTAGAGTTGATTTTGTCTCAGGCTGAAATAACAGGTCAAGTGTAGTTCAACGAGGGTGATGTCTGGTGGGTCAGTGCTTCTGGTAAGTTGCTTTATTAAATTCGGAGCTCCAGAGAAGGATGATGGCTGAGAATCGGAGTGCGAGCCTGGATGCAAAAAGCTCTGTGCAGTTCATTCCTAAGTTTCCTACGTTTTTCCTGCATTATCCAAGATAAGTCATTTCAATTCTCTTTTTTCATGTTTCTCCACCTATAAAACAGAATGTTGCAAGGGAAGATCCTTTTAAGAGATTATTAATGTCTTGGGCAATAGATGTCATAAAACAATCTTAGATTGCATAAGGATAAGGTGGCTATAGACATTTCTGAAGTGCTCATCTGCGTCCAGCCTGAGTCTCAAAACTCATCATCAATTTGGCAGTTTTCCTCTCTAGACCACGTCCTGTACTTGGAGCTAAGGTGTGAGGAAGGCATTTAGCTACTATGTTAATAAAATAAAGTAGTTTAGGACATTATCTTTGCCTTTTTTAGCATCAGAGTTACTCTGTTGTTAATTTCTTGGTGTGGCCATCAGCAGAGATCAACGTGGCCTAGTCTTTGTCCCTCTTTTTGGAGTCCTACCTGATACTGAAATTGTAGGACAACTGGAGGACTGAATAAATTTATATATAAATTTACTTCTAGGTCTAGACGTTAGAGGATGCATGTAATGTCAGCAGCCAAAGCTTTATGCAGCATTCTAATAAACTCATTTATGGCGAGTTAAATTCATCCACATGTGATCAAAGAGGTCATAGAATTCAAAGACGCTCAGATTTTCACATCCAATCTTACTTTCGATTCTGGCCTGAGGACGGACCAGGGTTGGTTCTGTGCAGTACAGAAGCTTTACTTACTGCCTCTGAGATACAGGCAGAGCAAGGTCTTCAGAGTGTTCAGTAGTAGCCTCGCTCCCTTCTTCTTGAGGACAGTGGGATTGGAAAAAAATCATGTGTTTTATACTTGCACATCGTAGTACAGTATGCATTTAGGAAATAATGACATGAACATTTGGAAATAGCATCACAGAAGTTTTGAAGCCTGGATACACTTGTGTCCCTTGGCACATGCCAGTGTGCCCATGAAACGTGAGGGTTGTGTTCAGGTGCAAACTGCTGCTCTTCAGGTAGAGAAGTGCTGGCCCATTTCCATCCATCACTTCACTGATCTTTAAATTGGCTAAAAAATTTGGGATACATTACATTTGTATTTTTGCCGACTATTTATTTAATCTTTGTGGACAGTATCAGTAAGCAAATACACAGAGGCCAGAGGGAAGTTGTGGAGCTTGCATTCATTGAAGTATTTTGAATTTTTAAACAGAATGAAAAGTATTTATTTCACAGGATTTTATTTGTCTTTTAGTTACTTTTCTCGTATTAACACACCTAAATGCCGAGTTAGAACATAGAATCACAGAATGGGTTGGGTTGGAAGGGACCTTTAAAGGTCACCTAGTCCAACCTCTCTTCAGTAACTGGGGTCATCTTCAGCTAGATCTGGCTGCTCAGAAGTTCTATGTTCTAATCCAGTGGAATTCATTATGTTTCTCCAAGTTGATGTCAACTAGCACTGCTGAATATCTGACCCTGGTTGCTTACTTTTGCACTGCAATGATGAGAAATGCTTAAATGCGTATTTCATTAAACCCCAGTTATCTTCACCTCTTTTTTTTACATAGTTGACCAGAAGTTTGCCATGTCTGCATCTGTATGAGGAACCTGTCTGTTTTTTAAAGGCACTCAGACTGGTAACACCATTGGTTTTGCACTTAACTCACCTGAGAGACACTGCTGAATAGTTAACTCATCAAGTGCCAACTGAGATTTAGAGGAAGCAGGCAGTTTGATAATTGGCCGTTCATTTGTTTAATTTGGTCATGTTTTTTAAAAGTTAAATTCTACTGCTGGCTATACCTTTTCACATATAAGTAAAGCACTTTCTTTTAAATGCATTACTTTTTTTGTCAAAACCCAAATTTGTTAAAATTTGTTCTAGCTGAGCTTGCCCCTAGACCTTATTCCCATAGTGCATACATGTTCCAAAGGAATTGTCAGGTAGTTAGTTTGCTTCACTCACCAATTTGTGATCATCAGATACACTTGGAATGTCATGGAAAAAAATGTGTCGACACCATGTTTGAAATAGAAATGTTACATATTCCCTTCATATAAACGGGGAAAAAACCACAAAAACCAAACCAAACCCAACCCACCAGAATAATGTAAGGCTGTCATGCCATCTAGTGGCAGTTCATTCTCATTTTAGCTCAGTCCATATTATTCTGAAGTGTTATTTTTAGCCTTGTTGTGCCTTGGTAGAGCTGACCTAATGCTTTAGGAGAGCATCATTACAGTAAGACACATGAGCAGAAAGAACTTTTCCATTTGTCTTCCTGCCTAGCATGATTATTTGCAATTAAAAAATGAGTTTAAATAGCATGTAGATAGTGAAAATAAGCAAAGTAAGTAGGTGAATTAAAAAATCAGTAACAACACAGGCTTCTTGCATTTTGAAACAGAAATAGTGAACTATTTATATATAAAAAGAAAATGGATTTGTAAGGCTGTAAAATATCTTTATAATGTACTTTTAAAATTTATGTTTACAATATTTATAGCAAAATCATAGTATGATACATTTTAAAGCAGTAGAGCTTGTATTATGGATTTGATAAATGCAGCATTTGATTAAAACAGTTAAATCTTTGCATATAGCAAGCAAAATGATAATTGAGCTGCTTTCCAAGGGGAAGTATAGAATATCTGCTCCTTCTTAAAAGTCGTTGGTTGAAGTCTCCCACACAAATACAGATGGCACCTTTACATCTTCTCTGATTCCACGAAACCAGCCCATTTGTGGTTTCATTCAGTCGTTGCACTCACTTTAGTTAGCTTATTAGTCTCCCAGAAACTATTGCGTTGGGCAGGGATCTGCTGGGTGCATGGTCCTTTGCCTCAGCCCCTTCCGCTCATGGAGCATCCTCCCACACGACTCCTTTGAACAAGCATCCAACAGTAAGGAAGATAAGGAGAGAGAAACCCTCCAGTGCCCCTTTAAAGTCATTTCGGAGTGTCTGTGTCACTTCTATGAATTGTCCACCGAGGGGTCGTTGTTTGCACAAAGAATGAGGATTCCTAATTCCAGCTGCTAAATTACATGACTAAAGCTAGAAGATGCAGGCGTCTCTCAGACTGGTCTTTGCAGGACCATAATGTGCATCTATATGGATTTAAAAATGGTTTGTTTCTTTTTAAACCCCTTTGAACTGTTTCAACTGTTGTTTTCCCCTAACACTCGCGTAGTTTCCTGGTTTTCCAGGGCATTACCATTTTTTATCCCCCCATCTTCAAGCAGCCATCCTTGGTTAACAGTGGTAGCATCCTGCTTCATCAGTTACCTTTCACTGCTGATCTTCATGTTTTCCTGTTTTCCCCACTTCTGCAGCATTGCTTGTACTTTTTTTTTTTTAATCTACAAATCATTAAAAATGAACTGGAGCATAACTGCAAAATGAGGTGGATTTGCTCCGTCTTCACATCCATCCTAAATTCCAGTGGAGCAAATGAGAAAATTGCAGTGAAGGAGTCAAAAGCTAAAGAACTGGGCCCCGAATGAGCAGATACAGTGAAGTCCCAGAAGCCTGAAAAGCATCACAGATTGTTAAAACATCGCTGTGAGTGAATAAAGCTACAAATACAGCTTGTGAGTAAAGCTAGCAGCTTTGGTAGGCCTTGAAAAGCTTTGAAAATAGATTTTAAAGGGGACTTTTTTTTCCCCTGGGTTTATATAATTAATGTTAGTAAGAAGAATTTTATTGTATTTTTGGAATCTGTTGTTTGTAAATGCATCCACCCCAGTATAGCAGACTGACACCCACTGGGAATACCCAAATGCATAAAATTATGCGTTACGTCTCATTCTTTGCAGAACTGGGATCTGTGCATTTTTGTCCTTGCCAGTATCGCGCTGTATTTTAAAATATTTTAACTTCAAAAATTATTTTGACTTTTATACTATGTGAGAGGGGATTAGCACCTAGAAAGATCTGTGAGTAGTTTGTTCCTCTCTTTTTGGTTCATTTTCTCTGCATACCAGGAATAAAGTCAACTTCAAAAAAAAGACAAAGGTGTCCGGCATCTGCTGGCTTTGATAATTCTATCCCGCAGTTGTGGTAATGGTTTTACTGCCCGTAACTGTTAGAACAAATTAAAAGTGCTCAGCTTGAGTAGCTCTGAGCCCCTGCTCTGAGCCCCCACCTCCCCTTCCCCTTGCGCCTCTCAAGCAGCCGCAGACCAGGCACGGGCTGTTGGTGCCAGGGGAAGGGGTGGAATTGAGCACAGCTCACGTACCTGGGAGATCTCTTCTGAACTTTTATAATCTTATCCTGAAAATTCAAGTTCTCTCTTCATGGGGTAAACCTCAGAAATTTAAGGTTACTGACCACATATACCAAAGTTGGCATTACAGTTGCTGCTGATGTGTACTAAAGAGTAGGGGGAGGGCTGTCATTTATGTATGATGCTTCCTTCTGCTGAGGTTAATTCAGTTCCTGTCGTAATCTGACTCTTGCTTTTTACATGAGCCACAAGTGCTTGGATTTGAAGCCAAAATCCTTGGATGATGATAATGCCTGTAGCTTTTATATAACGTATTTATTAAATATAATAGCAGGAATAATAAACTCCAGCTTGCCATTGTCAAAGTTCCTTCCAAAAAGTCAATTGTATGTCATAATCAGGGGTGACTAGAAGGTTTACTAAATTTAAGGAAATGCTTTCTCAAGATTAGCGATCTGTGTGTATGATGTCTGAATTTTGAATGCACAGTTTGGTGGTTGTTTTTTTTAAAAGGTGATACTTCTTGATGTTTTGGTTTTAGCTTGTCAGGTTTGAAATACTCTATTTTCTGCACTACTTGCTTTTAACAAAAATCAAAAGCTACTATGATCATGAAATGATCTAGCTAATGTTTAGCTGGAGACAAAAGGATTTTATTCTTTTTTTTAGAAGGTTTTCTTTCTTCATTTTTTGTGCAGAGTGTGCAAGGTATGTATTACAGTATTCTTTCATATGGTGGAATGAGCCCTGTATTTCTTGACCAGGGATAAAGCATGAAGTTTGTTTGAAATGCTACTATTGGTGTAACTTTTGGAATTTTAGATGTGTAAACACAGAGGTCTGTGGAAGGCTTTTTGATCTTATTTTTTTTTAAATTAATTTTGCTCTATAGTTGAAATTAAATCAAACCTCTTACTATTGCTATTTGTAGGTTGCCAGACCGTGTCAGGCTGCTCTTCGATAACCATAAATACAGAAATTATTTTTTCAGGGATCTTCATCTGAAGCACAGAGAAGAACTTGCTCATGGAAATAGGTTTGGTTGTCAGGAAAGGCCAGTGCAGAGAGAAATCCTGTCTTGGTGCTGAGAATCTAAAATGATTTCATGTGAAATAGTGTAGGTGAAAACAGCTGGTTTGATTTATACTGGTAGATTACAAGATGTGTAGTGGGTAACCCAAATTTCATGTCTGAAATACTTTAGCAAAATATAAAACAAAGACTTCTAACACTGGGGTTGCCATTTGTGGGGCGAAGGAGGACATGGAGGGTTGTATAATGAAAAGTAAAATGCATCTGAATAGGAAAATAATTTTTTGTCAAGAATTGATGAAAGCCTGTCTGAGCTTTGCAGAGGATAAGTTACATGTTTGTGCTTATCAGCGGGCTGTGCCAGCACAAGAGTGTAATTTACAGAGCTAATTTAGTTGAGTCCTGGTTGGAATTAAAATCCGTTAATGAAGAGTGTCTTATGCGCTGTGGTGACTGTTACTGCTGATGGAGATGTCCACAAAAAAATGAAGAGGAAACTAAATAAATGAAAGGGTATGAATTGTAAACTAACTTGGATAAATCCAATTCATGCATATTTTTATGGTTCACCACTGGTACTCTTCAAGAGTACAACATTTAGTTTGAAAATTAGTTTGAAAACTAAAAAAGATTAATATAATTTGCATTTTCAGAGACAGAATATGTAACTTGGCAATTGAATTCATTTTTTAAACGGAGAGAAGAATAAACATTTTTGGTTTGTTTCACTTTTTATCATTTAAAACTTTAAATGAATAAATGAAAAGATTTGGTCATTATGAGAATTCCCATCTGGTTTATGACCTTGATGCTGGCAGCTTGGACCCTCTTACAGTACCTGCTTTTCAAGTAGCAGCACAATTAATTTAAAATAATTTGTCATAGTGTGTACAAATTAAGTCCGTGGTTCCATTTTCAGCTTCTAGTGATAAGTAGTGTTTAGAGTTTGTGCTGATTATGGCGGCTGAATTATACCAACCAATTAATACCATTTCAGTCCTTTTCGATACTGAGTGCTAAAACTGTGTTTCACCTTGTATTTTTTAATTTGTGGTGTGCTCTTGTTATTCCCCTAAGAGATGTTCTCCAGTGAGGAGCGTCATCCGCCTCTCAGGGTGTTGAGAAGTACAATCTAAGGAGATTTTTCTAAATTTGATAATGCAGGTTAGAAAAAAAATACAGGATGCTGAAAAATAAGTTATGTTTTTGAGAAGCCCTGCAAAGCACTGTCTGGTGCAAGCAGAACCCGTTCTTCTGCTTCCCTAAGCCATGTAAGATGCAGTAAAAGCGTGGGCATCCTCTCCCAGGTCTGGATGGAGCTATTAGAGACAGATCCTCTCTCCCCACTGTCCATCACTGCCCGCCCAGCGGGGTGGTGCTGCCCCAACTGGGGTGGAGGAGAGGTCCCTGGTGCGCTGAGGTGTCCTCAAACCAGGACAGGGAACCCGCTTGCTGGTGATTGGTCAAGCTTGGTTGACACTGTGCTGAAGTACCTGAGATACCTAAAACACCTTCCCTTTCATGAGATCTCCTGAAGGAACGCTCATCGTGGGCACAGCTGGGGGGCTGAGCTGGGCAGGGGACATCTTCAATGGCTTGAGCGCTCAGTCCATCAAGCATGTCCCTCCTGGGGCTTCCATGCATGGTGATTAGCAATTCACCCCGCTGCAAACCAGTTGGCCTTGGGGGGGTGTATTTTGGCTAGCTGGGAAGATGATAATGTGCATCTAGGTGAGCCTTGTTATTTTAAGCTACTCTGACTAAGAAAGGTGGGTTTCTGCATGCCTTGTAGGAGGGTTCTCCTGTTCAAGCAACATTCAGCCCATTTTATTCTCTTCAGCCCAACCTTTGTTCGCTGGCTTTTTCACTCTTGGTAGTTTTATGGTTAGCAGATGTGTGCAACCTCTCCATTACTCGTGCCCAGTAACTGCAGTAATTCTTTTTGAACTACATTTGTTTGTTTTCTTGATGTGTATGTTACATGAGGTTGTGCTATCCGCTATAACAAGTCATAGGGTCTCATGTAATATGTATGTATTGGAACAGATACCAGTATTTACGGTAAATTTAATCTCATTAGGAATTCAGTCTCAATAGGAATTGAAAAGTAAGCAATATTCAGTATTAGTTATTTGGCTGTGGATTATTGTAAATTTTGCAATTTATATGGGACAAAATGTAGTCAATAAATGCAACAATATGAGTAAAAAAAGGATAAAAAGGTCAGTGAAAAAAAACTAAACATATTTGGAAGCAGATAAATTATATTCCCAGCTTTTGGAAGGGAAGTAAATTTAAAGAAAAAATAGATTTTTTGAATATTTCTGTTATTCCACCAGTACTGGGTACACGAAAACTAAAACTAAATCGTACCGTATTCTAGAGTCACCCAACTAAAAGAAGACACAGTAAGAATTACACAACTGGCAGAGAAATGTGCCAGCCTCTGTGCCTTTATGTCTTCAGCTTCCTGGTGGATATTTTTTGTGAAATTATTTTTCCTGAATATTGGAACCAAAATGTGGGCAGTGAGGCTACTGTGCTTCTTCAGAGACATCCCTGCTGGAAACCCATTATCTGCTTGTCCTCTCATGTTCCCAGGGATTAACAAAAATAGTATTTTACAAGATTTTGTACATTGTACATGCACACATGCACACACAACCCTCAAAACTGTATTAAATACACAGTTTGTAAGATACCCTTTACCCTCCTTGTACACAGTTGGATTTTTTTCTTTAGCAGAAAGATAACAAAAAATACTAGAATGTGTCTCACCATCGTACAGGTTCTTGAAATTTACTTCTTTTAGGTATTTTTAACAATCTGACATGGTAGGATGCTATAAGTAAGAGAAGGGAGCTTACTAAACGTTTCACGTCTTCATTTAATTTTATGTAGTCTCTCTTTTAGTAATTTTTTTAGTGTCTTTTTTTAGTACTTCTTTTTTTTTTTTTTTTTTTTACTTTAAGTTGATAAATACATATATTCTGCGGTGACCACAAAAGGTTTTTCCTATCTGCCTTCTTTTTCACCCAGTTTATCAGAAGCTTTTGCTTGTATTCCTTTGGTCTCAGCTGCATGACAAGAGCCTTCAAGAAACTATTTGTGATACCAAATTACTGATTTTTATACGTGAAGACAGTAATGCTGGTGTTTGCAGATGTGTTTAGTTGGCTGTTCTCCAGAAACACTTACCAGATTCTTCTATTGCTGCAACTTTTTTCCTTTTTTTGACACATTTTCAAACAGTGGTGGCATCTCCATCTCCTTTGTGGCTTAGATATGACATTCTTGCCTGTTATTTTGTTTTCTTGATGTTCTTTTATTTGTTCTTTTTATTTATTTTGGTTTGGTTTAGATCTGTGGCTTTTTTGGTGAGGTGTTTCTTTTTTTTCTTTTCTTAATACATTATTGTATGTGCCAGTTACCGAACTCCATTTGAGAAGTTAATTGTAGCTTAGGGTAATGTCCCATAGCATCGTTTACACCTCCGTGTACTCGGTGTAATGTCCCTGTTGTGGATTAGCGGGACTTGGGGGCTGCAGTAGTGACTGGAAACCCCTGGGAGCCATTTCAGCACCTGGAAATTACTGTGGGATGGAGCCGCTCCAGTAATACCCTTCTTCCTCAGTCAGATCAGCTTCGAGAGATTGTTTTCCCTTAGACAGGCTTTGCAACATCATAAGCAAGACCTGGCCCTGAAGTGCCAGATTCATTATTTGAAGAGTACCCTACATCCTTTCGCACAAAGAGGGCTCTAGGAGTTAATACGTTTTGTCCCTCTGTCTTCTTCCTACCTGATAGCTAAAGTTATTGCTGCATTATTAAATCACATTACCTATATTTTGGCATATTTTTCCAGCTTAATTATTTCTTTCTATTTTTACCCTGACTATTTTTTGAAGAGTTGTAAGTCTGTAATCCTTAGGTGGAAGAAGTGCTCTTGTACCCTGTGCATTGCTGACAGCCCTCTCCCTCCCTGCTAGCTGGGGTAAACTGGGAAGTATTTGGTTTGTTGCCGTGGCACTTATCCAGCCCCCCCGCTAAACTCTGAGACAAATCAGGAGTCTGTCTTGCTGAGAGTTTGGTATGGGGGTCCATTAAAGATGCTCGACTATCAAGATGCTGAATTTTGAATTGACACAAGGCTGGGATAGCAGGCAGAAATGTCCAGGTCTTCAACATGCAAAGAATTGATTTTTGTCTTCAGAAGACAAATGCTACACTGGTCAGTTCAAAATCTGGTTTTAATTTAGTGCCCGTATTCTGAACCCATTACTTTTTCTGATTTATGTGCTGCAATATTGTTAAGAGAAGGGGGAAGAAAAAGTTTCCAAGAAGTCAAGGAAAGAGCGAGCTACTAGCCTTAAGACATAGAAGTCCACGGTTGTTCTTCCCTGAGCCATGGTCATTTCAGCAACTCTTAAAGTAAAACTAGATCAGAGACTACATGTCAGCTTGTTTTGCTTAATTACAAAGGATGTAGCGAAAACCCAGACATGAGAAAAAATGCCTGCTGTTGAGTTCTTGTCTTTCAGAATGCCTAGTGCTTAATAATGGGGGGTGGGGGTGGGGGTGTGTCAGACTTGAAAAAAATTGCTCCTAATTTAGTGAGAAGCTGTTCATATTTAATTTATTTTCATTAAAATGTTTGGCAGAAGTTCCTTGGTGTCTTGATACATGTCAGTAGAACCTTTTGTGGACAAACATGGCATTGGTGATGGTGAGGGAGAAGTTTAGTGACTGACACAAAAATTAGAATGTTTAAGTTTTTCTTTTGGTGGTAGATTTTTTGTAGTAAACTTAAGTCCTAAATGCTGGTCCAAAACAGTGTAAATTTGTTAGAATTGTCCTGGAACATCCCTATCTCAACACTTTCTGCAATGCTATATGGATGTTTATTGATACTTATATTCATCAAAACATATAGTTGTCTTTCCCAGTTGTTTATATATTTTCCTGCCTCTAGAACTGTGCTGTGTTTGTATCCATGGATCATCAAAAATGATAAGAACTATTTGAAATTTACTGGATCAAGTCCTTTGTTGCAGTTCCACTTGCGTTCAGTTAATTAAAGAATGGGAGAAGGTTTAAACACTTCAACAAATATGTTTAAGGGGAATACCTAAATATATAAATATTTACAGTATATAAACTTTTTTGTAAGACAGACTTGTATGAAAGAGGCTCCTGTAGTTATTCCATGCAATGAATTAACAGTTAAGAATAGATGCACTGGCTCTCACATTGAATTCTGCTTTAATGCTGCTTCGGAAACAATGCCTTGAAAAAATAAGATTCGTGACTTACATATAATTTCAGAGAAGAATCCTAGCTTTACTCTGTGAGGCTTTTATTAAGTAGACTTGAGACCTACCTAGATCCAGACCTTCTCAAAAATCTGAAACAGCTACTGATGTAGCAAACCAAAAAATATGGACTCTTAATTGTTGGGCATTAGAAACAATGCGAGTTGTATTTTGAAAAGTGAAATTGCGACTTTACATGAGTAAGCCTCCTTCTCTCCTTAATGCAGTAGGGTATTTGTTTCAGCTTTTTAAATAAAATTTCAGTTCTATACAAAAAGTAAGTGTTTAGGCATTCTTATAAACTGCATAGAAAAGTGAGCCCACTGGGGAGAGAGGGGACGAGCAGGTTTCCATCCTGCTTGAAAGGAGTAGATGTTCTGCCAGTAATGCACTATTATATACTAATATTAATAGTGTGTTTCTACATTAAGGAGGTTGATGTGAGAGACACTGCTGATTTCCTTTTTATGAGCTGTACAACTGTAAATAAAGTTAAGGTTTTGTTTTCTGGATGAGGTAAACCAAATCCAAGGTACTCACTAGAGTGTGCTGCACTCCGTATAAAACACTTGGTTGACCTCTATGGAAATTTTTGAAATTCTAATTTCCTTGCACTTTTACTGCTTTACAAGGGCCTGCATGTTTACAGCCTTCACCAACCTTTTTTCTTTATTTATTATCAGAGAATCTCACCATCAAAGAGGGCATGAAGAAGCCTCCCTCTTCTGTAGCACTCTTCTATAATTTCAAATGGCTTTTTCATTAAAGTAATCTTTTCACAATTGTCATTGAAATTTCTTCCCCAGTCTGTAAACCCTCTGTATTTTAAAATGCTTTCTGGTACCTAGTTTGAACGCGTATTTATGTAGGTTACATTATTTCAGCTTTCATCTGACTCTTAAATGTGAAAGGTTCCATCAAATTTTTTTATGCAACATCATAGTAAAAATTCCATTACTAATTATTAGTAACATAATCATTTTCTTAGCTGTTGCTGCTATTAATACATCCATTACTAACATTGATGATCACCGGCATTTTAGTTTGTAACGCCGTGCTGCTGATGGAGCTGAAATGTGCCATTCATTCATAAAATGGTGTTAATCGTAGACTTTCAGTGACCTGCTAGCTATCCTTGGCTACAACTGACTAGATGGTGCCTGTGTAGGTGTAGTCATTTCTTTTTGAAGAGACCCCAAAGAGTGGGATAAATGTGCAGCAGCTCGTTTGTCATCAGAGGTTGCCTCTGGGATGTCCCAGCAGACTCCTTCCCTTTGTCTCTCCCTTGTCTCCAGTGACAGTGCCATGAACAGAAGTGAGCTCCCCTTTCATGATACAAAGTCAAAGCCTACTTTCAGCTCTTCATTTTCTTTTGGAATTATAGGTATAAGTTTGCTTGCCAAAATGATCCTCTTCATCATCTGTTTAGTCAGGTGTTTGTGTCTTTTTCCTGTAGATCTCACACTTGCCACTAATCTCCCAGATATTTAGATTTTTAGATTACTGTCACACTTCGGGATGCAATAAGTAGAGAAATTAAATGCATTTATTTTCTGGTACTACTATTTGTTTATCATGAGGGACTGACCTTGTTTGTGGGCTACAAAGTAGTATAGTGGTAGCCAAGAGCCACTAGAACCTCACAGGGTGCATGAGGGTACGACTGATTTGGGCATATATTTGGGTTTGAGAGAGGAGGTGTACTGAGTGAGCAGGCAGTTATGTATGCAGGCATGGGAGGAGTAACACTGAATTAATGTGGTTCATTTTAACCACCAAAGATATGAATATTTATGACATAAACTTGAAATATGTGCCCTGACAGGTTAAATCTTGTATTGCATTTTGGTGTATTATTATGAAAAAAAGTTAACGGAAAGTATTTGCAAATTGGTTATGCTGTTACTTACCTCTTGACTTTCTCCAAATAGTTTTTCTTTTGTATTCCAGGGTTTTTGTCTTTCCCTTCTCCAGTGGAAAGTACAGATGTGTGATTATATGATCTAAATGGTTTATTATTTTTTATTCTCAGATAATTCAATAAGTTGTTTATATCCTGCATTCACAATAACTGTAGCAAAGTTTTAAATAATGTGTCATGGTGGATGCATTCGCTAAGGATCTCTGAATTTATGCAGTCTGCTAAACACTGAACAGTGTGTGGAAATATTTAAGCTGGATGCCTGAGGTGTGAGCATGGCACAAACCATACATCCACTGACTCAATGCGGTATTTATGAGCTAAGTTGAGTTATTTAGCAGTATTTCTCTTTTTTTCATAGCCTTTCATGTCCCCTCGGTACCCTGGAGGTCCAAGGCCACCTTTAAGAATACCCAATCAGGTAAGAATTTGTCACGGATGCAGTTTTGTGGTCTGGGGTGATGCTGCAGTGCTGGGAACAGGGAATTTTGCCTCCTTGGCTACCAATGGGTCATTGCCTGCAAAAGTCACTCAGTCCCTCTCCACCCCATTTTGTCTGACCATTAAATAGTTATTCTGATAAGGTGTGGCCATGCCACTCCCAGCTCACTTTCCTGTGCTTAATTAGTGTCTGCACCTCAAAATTTGTTGTGCGTTAAGCCTGTCTACAGAGGAGGATATAGTTGCCTTGTGTGATGCTGCATTAACATCATCCAGCCAAGGCTGCCTGCCCTGAGATGAAGGCAGAATGTCCCTATGGCTGTTACACTCTCTAAACTTCCCTAGCCACATCAAGCAGTTAGCTCTGTGATTTTTTTACTTAATTCTACATAAAATGCCTCACTCCCTCCTATTCTTTGTTGGATATATGAAGTATATTTCACAGTAAAAATGGGGACTATTGGTGAGAAACGGATATCATAAAGGGCTGTATGTCTATAAGACACTCTGAGGACTTTATAAAAGCATCAGATTCCCAGTTTTTTCTCAGCTCCATCAAAGGATATGCGTGCCAGTGTGACAAGAATGAGTAATGAGCTGCTGTTCGTCAGCAGAGACCTTTATTGGCCCATCTGTGAAAAGATGGTTCTGGAAGCAGATAGCATTTGTATTTTTAAGCTCTCTGTAGTGCAGATAGAGGAGGAGAAAGCAGTTGTCAACAGATGAAAAGTTAAAGATAAGCACACAGAAAAATATCAGTGGAGCTCTGAAAGGAAAACTGGGTCATTTACAATGTTGGGAAAGGTTGATAGGACAGATGGAATGGGTTTCTTGGTGCAACTTAAACTTCCAGGACTGCCTTTCTTGTTGTCACAGCTTGATGAGGGGACTTCTCTGCAACAGCCTCAGTTCTGGCTATTTTTTTATATCTGTGTAACACAATGTCAACAAACTTGTGTTAAGCACTAGCACAGCTTTTCCCAGAAAGCTGAAGTTTAAAATTCAGTGATCTGGATATGTCAGGTCACAAGACTTCTTCAAATGTTCCTCCAAATCAAATATGGTGGTGTTTGGGAGCAGGTTAAGTTACCTGTACCATAGCTACTTTCTTACAAGGGAAATGTTATTAACCTTGTTGAACTGATCATCAAGGGACAGCATAAGAGCGCAATGTCATTAGCGCTTTAGTTGAATGTTTGCTACAGACATACTGTAACTCGGTACAGAATATCTTCCTGCTTTTTGCACCTTTCAGTTCTGTCTTCGCCAAAGATACACCAATGTTTGGGTTTCACATATTGCTTTGTTTTTCCTTCTGTGTTTCTGAACACTGTAAATAGTGGCAGGTAGAAACTGGATGTGGTGAATGCCGAGAAAACGCTGCCAACCTGCAGTTTTAGTTTCAGAAGCATTTTTGTCTGCACATTGTGGTATTTTCAATTCCAAACTGTAGCATAATCACATAATCTTAGTGAATTACAGCTTTTGCAATTCATTTACATTATGCCGCATTGATGAATTACTGCTTTTAACAATGCTGCGATTATTTAAGTTACAGTATAGACAGGCAGCCTGTGGAAGTAATAAACTATTGTAGTGCAGCTTTAAGGCTGAAATTTGGATTAGACGGAAGTCAGTAAAAATCAGAGTTAAAATTCCCGCTGTAACTCTGACTCTATCCCTCCGTGCCTTGCAGTGGGGATTGTGTTTCGTAGGCAAGGCAGGGTCACACAGGGCACGCCTGCACAGCACGGTCGGCTGCTGTGTCAGGGTTATCTGAGATGGACCCAGGCTTTGTACCAAGGAAAGTTAGTACCGACCGAGCGCCGCAGGACTGCCCCTGAGTTCCTTCCAGGACTCCGTCACATCCCACGAGGCCCAGCCCCACAAGAATGTTTGGCAATGCGTTAACGCTGTGCAGGGACACTCGTTTTTCGTGAAAAGTGGTGTGACATGTTGGAAGAGAGCCGTGGTCCCTCATGTAATGACCTGCAGAATAATGACTGCATGAGTTAAGTCTTTGGTCACGTCTGCTCACAGCAGCAAATGCCTCTGTGTCCTTGCGTGTCCCCTGCCATCTCTGGCAGAAGTGACCTGTTCCTGCTTTGCCACCACTTCTCCGTGCACTTCATGTGTTGTTCTTAGGTATCATCCAGGCAGTCACTGAAGTACACATAAAACTCTAATTTAAATGATGTCATTTCAGATTATTTGTTTAAACCATCAGTCTTGCGGTGCACTACCTTTTGACTGTACTACCTTCGAGTTAATAAGATGCATCTTAATTTTGAATTTCCTACTTCTTGTGGAAACAAACTGTATGGTATTTGCATATAGGTTCCCCTTTTTATATATCCAAGACTACTACAGTATTTCCAGGTCAAGAGTAACTTATCCATTCCCTCAGTAAGCAATGCCTGTATTGCCTGAGTAGATTACTTTAATAACAACAGATTTACCCATTCTAGATACATTTTTACTGAAAATGCAATGTTGTTTTGAAGTGCTAAATAGCACCTAGTGGATCAGCTACAAAGATCCATTCATGAAAACTTTTTTCTAGTTGGCTAAAATATAGGTGAGAGATTGTAGAAATGAGCCTTATACCTAATTCAGTTACTATAAACCCAAAGAACAGATTAAAATGTGGGGACATAAAAGCAATACATTTGAGTTGGACCAGAGGTGAAGTAACAAGACAGTGTACCTCCATACTTGAAGGCGAGACTTAGGAGGAAGTTTTGTGACTGTTGTTATCTCCCATAGATGAATAATAAGCTTATCTTGGCATAGATGCCCTTCAAGAGTAAGGCAGAGGGGAAGATAAAATGTCCCCTACATCACAGTCCTAATTAGCTGTACACTGTGAATGCTGTGTGGTTGGCTCAGTTACAGATCACTCTCAGAGAGTATCAGTGTCCGCATCCTGACCTCTGAAAGGAAATGTTAAAATAATGCTTAAAAGGGAAAACTATAGCAATATAAGCTTTGGATAAATGGCCACATACCCAAGAAAAAGATCGATGTTTGGAGGTTAAATAATAGGTAAGATAAAGTGAAGGAAGTATTTGCGGGAAAAAAGCAAATTAGGCAATTATATTTTGGAGGTTCTTTATACATAATTCCACAGAAGTCCAAGAGTTTGTCCATGCAAGTCCACAGTCAAGGTCATAGGACATGTGGGACCTTTAGTTTAGTTAGGCACTTAGGGCATTTAGTCAGGGCATTTGGGAAAGGTAGCTTTCTACGTTACTCTTGATTCAGAAGAATCATCTGGGAATTAAAACAAAAATATTTGCATTATGTCTTTAACATAAATTTCAAAGCATTATATGCTTTCAACATATGGTTTGTATGCCTGCAGGCACTCGGAGGTGTCCCAGGAAGTCAGCCATTATTGCCTAGCGGGATGGACCCAACACGACAGCAAGGTGAATGAAATAATTATTTGGACCATTCAAAAGTCCTTTCTTCTCAAACTTGCATCACTCGTTCTGTGTTTCAAAGCTTACTGCAGCTTTTAAAGTAGTTGTGTCTTTGTTTGTTTTTTAATTAAGAAGGAATGATTTGTTAACGTTGTTTTAGAAGGTGACTGTGTATTGCATAGCTTTTTAAGTTACATAATTTTATTTGCAGGGCATCCAAACATGGGTGGGCCAATGCAGAGAATGACTCCTCCAAGAGGAATGGTTCCGTTAGGACCACAGGTACCTTCCACAGATAGATACCCATATTTACTGATAGGCCTATACGTACACTATGTTACTCTGGCTTTGCATAGCTTGAAGATGGCCAGGACTTGTTCTTCTAATCCCATTTTAAAATAAACTTTATGTTTTACAAAAATTAATTCTAAGTTGCAGCTGTTCAAAGTCTAAAATGAAATCATCAGTAATTTTCATTAAGATCTGAAGTTAAAAGAGGAATCCCTTAACTTGCTTATTTCAGAAAAGTTATGTTTGTCCTACAGCCAGTGTATGTTGTAATCAGAGCCTGGCATTTGGGAGCCTTTAGGAGATCCAAGGAGATCCTTTAGGAAACCAAGGATCGAGTAGGTGTTTCCTCATCCTCCCAACCTAATTGATTATGCCGTTTAGGAGGAAAGGATTAATACTTCTAACTCAGGCAAACTCTTCGTACCAAAAATACCCCCCCAAATTCTATAAGGATTTTCTTTCATCCACCATTGGTTTAGATTTTTGTGGAATGCTAGAGAGATTGTAATGTAAAATGAGAAGTCTGTACTGCCATTTCTCCCCCCTGTCAATCATAAACATCTCTCTAGCTCTCTTTTGGAGAAGCAAAGCAACCTTGGATTGCAAGAGCCATGGTTCTGACCTGGTCACAGCTGTTCATAGGGTCTTTCCTCAAAAATGTGAAAATATGAGTGGATATTTGTCAGTATTTTCAACAGTAAACTAAGGTAGAAAATAAATTAATTCTGATGTATACCTGAGATATTAATCCAAAAGATTATTCTGTATTTAATCAGTGCTGTCAGTGAGAGAAAATTTAGGTGGTGGTGTGTCATATCAGTGTTGCCAGTATTTTGTTTTACAGTGTGCTTGTTGTGCCCACACTTCGCGTTTTTACTTCCCCATTTCAGATAATCTCTCTAGTGAGTTTTTTTTTCCTTTCAATAGCAAGTGAATTTGAAATGATTGAATAGCTTTGCCTTTCAAATCTGTTCATAATTGTCTTTACAATTTTGGGTCTTCTTGGTAGAAACTAGTTGTGCAGTTCTGCACCACATCTGCTGTGTGACCAACAAAGCATTATGGAATACATTGGTTATTTTTTTGTTTGTAGCACTGAAGTATGTTTACCACTTGCCTTTTGGAGGTAGAAAGAGAAGCTTTGCAATGCTGCCATGTGAGATTGAGCTGATACTATATGCAGCACCATTAGTCACACAGCAGGCAAATCTCATGCCAGTTTTTATAAGGATATTTTTTCCATTTCTGCTGTCTCTTAAAATCCAGTGTTTTTATAAGGTTCCTCTTCCTTGTGCTGAACATCCTCTTACAATGGGGAACAATGTAGCTAATCTACACAAAATTTAAGTTCGCAAATCAATCTTTTTTATAAATGGATCATCACCTGTCTTTGTATCTGGCATTTAGGATCTTCTGAGAATGCAGTTCTATGGCCAAATCTGATGAATCTTTCACACCTACTTTTAAGGTCCTCTTGCTGCAGTGCTGTAAAGTTGACTTAGCTGTGCCTGTAGTGGGAGGCCCTGCTACCTCGCTGCACTTGCAAAACACTTAATGTGCTGATATAGAAGTGCTTATGTCCAGTATAGCAAGTACAGCATGCATATGCTTGAAAACGTAGAGAAAATTTACCTCAGTTTTGTATTTTATGATTCTAAACTGCTTCAGACTACGTAACATGAAGCAAAAAGTATGGTTGTAAATGCTTGAATCTGTGAAAAGCTCCAAAGGCTCTTTTCAAGCTGTAGTTCTGTCAGCTGAAGGGGGTACTACCTCCAGTCTGTGACTGGCTGCTTCTCCCGGTCCCTCAGGTTTGCTGGTGAGCTTCCCACATGCTCCCTAAAGCTTTCTAGTCCAAAAGAATTGGGTCGTCTGAAATATTTAAGAAATAAATCTTCGTTAATCTGGCTCATTTTGGCCACCTGGTACTAGGGAGCACTTTTGCGAACAGCTTAACTACCAGATAAAAAATGCTGGTGGTGACTTTGAGTAAAAATCTGTAAGAAACAAACTGGGGAACTGACTTCTGCGGACAGCATAGCTCCAGCTGAAGGAACATGTGAATTGGTAGCCTTAATGAAAGTGCTCTCATTTTAGGACAAAGGAGTACATTTGATTGGAATTAACAGTAATTAGAGTTAGAAGTACATTTGATTAGGATTATTCCAGTCCTGCAGGATTCCATGGAGATCTTTAACCCCACACAAATGATTCCTGAATTAAAATAAAGAGAGGAGATACCAGACAGACCAAACAGGGAGAATGGCTCAGCACTCCACATCAAGATGAAAAAACAAAATAAAACAGATACAGAACTTCTGTTTTGTTACAGTCAGACTGTGTTCTCTGCCAGATCCAGTAGTGCCAACTGGAGATGTTACTGTGCCCACTGCTTTGACAATCCACCAGTTAGTGCCCTACAGTTCTGACAGAGGAGTTGCTCAGGCAAAATCATCTAGGATAATTTAGGTCAAAGAGGGGGTTTGAGCTAATCTGGCTCACTTTTGCCTAGGCGTGCACACCAATTGGTCTGCTGGCTGCACACAAAAAGGCAGGAATGAGCAGTGATTGATGACCACCAGCTGTGGATAAAACTGTCTTCAGCTGGCACTGTTTGGTCTGGAGGAGGACATCTGTGCGCAGCCTCTGGATGTATTCGTGCAAACGAGCTGTCCGTGAGACACTTTCAGGAGTGTTAACGATGAAGAAAGTTTTAAGTTTGGAGTTTTTGTTAGCAGCAACAGAACCTCCTCTCCTAGTTCTAGATCAGTTCTAGATAACGGATATGTCCTACCACTAAAGGTATAACCAGCATCAGACCCATGCTTTCAGTATCGCTGTTATGCGCCTCCCATGTATTCATGACTTCATGTTTACATGGTTTGATGAATCAGACCAATATAGAGAACACCCACAAGCCTGAGTCGTATAGTTTATGTAGTCTGTAATATACTATATGTGAAATAGAGTGTGTTAGTTTTATTATTGGAAAACAGACCACAACAGTGACCTAAACTTTTTTTTAAGTAAATTGCTTCTTTGTCCCCACCTCCTTCCAAAATGTGCAGTGCTTCATTTTAGGGAATTTACTATTATCCATTCTTTTAAAATATCAGAAAAATGTAGCAGGATTAACACAGACTAGGGAGTGTGTTATGATTGTGAGGTGAGATAGAATGTTCTGCTTGTATTCCTCTGAATAAAAATACGTATAAGTTTGTTTTTCTTGTCAATAGCACACTTAAACTTTTGTCATATCAAAGCACAAACTCAGATTTTATAGGCATTGGGCAATTCCATTTGTTAGCATTGCTATGACATTCATTATCTTATCAAATAATTTTCATATTAGTTACCACAGACTTACTGGAATTGACTGATTAGAAATATAATGGTTATGCTGTATGTTATAAAAGTGATATCACATGATGTAATTTTATACAAGCATTTATTAATATCCTAACAAAATCTAATTAAAATAATTCTATTTAAATTCCATGATGTAGAAATCTTAGAATCTAAGTCCAGGTTTCTAATTTCGAATAAGCTCCCTGGATATAAAAGTTGAATACATTATAAAACCTGCCCCTTGCTGGCCATTGACTTGATGTCTGTATGTGTAAATAATTCCTCCTGAAACAGTTGATGTTTTAAGTATTCTTATTCTGCTTCTGTTGTTTGTAATTCTTTCTCCTTGGGGTTAGCAATATTGGTTTTTTAAGTCAACAACGGGAACTCCTGAAAGAATGAATTACATTGGCCTATCCAGTCAGCAGTTTTGTAGGGATATCATTAACCTGCTGTCCTTTCTTTCCCCCTCCTCTTTGGTTTTGTTTTTTTGTTTTGTGGTAGTCTGACCCTTGGTTATCATTGCAGAACTATGGAGGTGCAATGAGACCCCCACTGAATGCTTTAGGTGGCCCGGGGATGCCTGGAATGAACATGTAAGCACAATAATGAAATCTTATAATATTTAGAAAAGTCATTATTTCATTGTAGAAGTAATATTTGGGATACATATGACAAGGGAGAATATGCTATAAGTAACATGCTTTGATGTCTAACAACTGCAATTTTAAAAAGTGAATCCTTCTTATGCATGTTTCCTTCTTATGCATGCATCTTACAGGCACCTTTGCTGTCCCTACAAGTCTGTACAAATCCTCAGTCTCTTTCACAGGTCAAAGTTCAAACATTGGGAATAATTTGTCAGTACAGTCACTAATATATCCTTGTATGCATTATTTAAAAAAAAAATACATTATTTACTTTTTTTTTTTTACGATACTGGTTAAATATTTTGTAAAGAATGGTACAAGTATGGTTCTTTTCTGCAAAACAAAGAAGTACTTAATTTTAGCAAAATTAAACCGTTGTCTAGAACTATTTACAAAAAAAGACATATTTGAAAGAAGAAGTATGGGTGATTTCCTGTTGTTGTTTTTATTTCCATAACTACATTTATTCCCACTCTGAACAGGTAGAAGGGTATTACAGATACAAGTGTAAGGTTTTCTGGGACTGGATCGTCATTTAGTAAAAATTGATACCGGCTGAGTTCGGCTAAGCTATGCTGATTTATTCCAGGCATGGGTTTAGTCATGGAAGTGTATTACACCTTTTATACCTGTAGACAACCCACTCTTCTAAGGGTGTAGAAAGATTTCAGATGTAAAATTACTGTATCTGGAGTAGACTAGATTTAACCTTAGGATTTTAGCAGGGCAAGTGACCCAACATGAGGAATCTTCTGCACTTTAGATGGATAAAGCTTTTGCTTGCTTAGAGTTGCTTATATGATTAGCAAGCCCGGAAGAAAGTAAGGTTCTCCTGTATTTAGATTTCTCTCTTAAGAGATTCACAGATTTTAAGGGGCTGCTATGGTTATCTCTATTGTAACACAGCCAGAGGTTATCAAGCTATTCCTGTATTTTGGCTGTACCTCTGATGAAGTTAGTACATTTTTTCATAACCACCATTTTGCAGTCCTTGAGTGGTCACAGAAGGTATCACGGTGGTCAAGCTATTAAGACACTAGAATGATTTTACAACCAAAAGTAGAGAACATCTTCTTCTCCTACTCGTTTTACACCTTTGTCTTTCAAGAACAGGTTTTCAGCAGATCAACACAGAAAACACAATCAAGATTTATATACGGTTGTTATTGTTACATTGTAGATACCCATTTTTACTCCTATTTTTATAGGAAACATAAAGCAGAGATGATAATTTTCTTTTCAAGTAAAGAGTTACCAGCCTCAAAAAGTAAAAGAAGTATTGAGATAGATAATACCGTTTTAAAAGTATATCTAATTCACCATAGCCTTAATTTCTTCTAACTTTCAGACATACCTTGAATTCCTGACACAAATAAAATCTAAAGTTGGGTGTTACTCTATCACAGACATCATGTATTGGACTTAAGACAATAATAGGAACCTTCCCAAGGGCAGGCATTTCTTCTTTTAAATAAAATTGATGTAGAAAAAATATTTAGATATTTGAAATTCAGTGCGAGTATAATATAAGCACTACATAAATTGTCCTGAGGAGAGGATTTAATTATAAGAAAAGAAAATTAACTTTCTAAAATAAAATATTGTAAAATTAAAATTCAGGCTAGGTATAAGATATTTTGAGGCTGCTTATCCACATAAATGAGAGTTTGCATAGGGAAAATAAGAAAACACATTCCTCGATGACAAAAAGAATACCTGGTCTGACAGAATTCCTGGTCTGACAGAAAGAGAGATGGTTATGGGCTGAAATACTAACATTTCCATATTTAATAAGCACATTTCATCGTGAGTTGAGCTGGTAGACATACATAGATGATGTTTTAATTCAGTGATGTGAGAAGTACATTTTCCTTTGGACTTGTATGTCCTCTTGAAGGGAACACCATGAAGTGGAGTCCTTTACTTGGGATATTTATGGGCTTTGATGCAGTAGGTGATCTGCTGAGAACAAGATGCAAAGCAGTAATTATGAAGTAGGTAGCCGTAGCTGTCTCCATGTCTTACAAGGCATATACTGTACTCCTTTACATTTCTTACAAACTCATCTTTACTCCAGTTTAGCTGAAAGTGGGAACAGAATGGTTTGTCTTGGTTTTGAACACAAATTCATACTGTCCCTTTGCTTATTATAATTCGCTTTAAAGGCATAACAGAGTCCAGAGTGCTAGTACTGGAATATTACGCTGTAGCATATCCTGGCCTGTGTTACATGCTGAATCACAGACCATTATAAGGAGCTCCATTATTGCATGCCTTACAACGTGAATAATTTTTTTACCATCAAACAGTGATTTTTTTCCTCTGTCAGTGGAGTGACATATACTGATTAAAAGAAAACCAAAGTCTGGGTCTCTTTTAATTTTATTTCCAGGACATCGGAGTTTTTTCTTACAGTAAAGTTAACTGCTGTCAAAGTTGTCCTTACACCGAAATCTCAGTGAAGATTTGTTTTCTGGTCAATTACAGCATTCAGGATCAGTCAGGGTGCATCCAAGGATAACATGCAGGCAATGGCAATAGACAGACCCAACTGTGTTAAATGCCTTCTTTGTATTATCCCTTACAACTTATTTAATGCACAATGTAAATCATTTAGTCTACTTACATTTCTAGGAAACAGGATAACTATACATAAGGCTTAGAGTAATGTACATTTGTCGTTACATAGCTGTTATCCTTTTCTTACATGAAAATTTTCCAGTGTTCTAGTCAATGTTTTTGGATTTTTGGCAAAGTTAAAATATAAAAATGTGTACTCTACAAAAACAGTTGTCATTTTAAGTCCAGCTTTTTCTCCTTGGAAAGCGTGAAAGGAAGCTGTTTTGATTAAGAGCAGAATATCAGCCAAATATAATTTTATATTTTTCTGGATGAAAAAGTGTTCTCTGTTGTAAAGAATGGCAACAACCAGATGCGAACTTGTAGACAGTATTTCGGTCCAGGAGCATATACTCCATAAATGTAATACTGCTAAATAATTGCTTGCTCCATCATAACTAATGCTTATCAGATTACTGTTTGAAACAGCTGATACATATCCTATGTTCTTCTACAAAATTATTTTAGCTATAAGGTTTTAAGTTGAAACTTGGTGTAGCCATTTTTAGTAAGATTTTATTTCTTTGTGGAAAAATACCCTCTTTGGAACAAAATGGCAAATTTTAGGGAGCAGTGTTACATTTCACTGGCACTTTTTAATAGCCTGTGTGACCTGCAGTGCGGTTTCAAGTGCTAAGAATATCTCAGTCATGCCTGAAAAGAAAAAAAAAGTGAGTTTGTTTTTTAACTTCAATTCACAAACATGTGTTCTAGATGTTTAATTTCCTGAATGAATATATTTGCCCCTTGGGAAATGGAAATTTTAGACTTTATTCTTTCAAGTACTGGGATCAATGCTATAGGACTAACTTTAAGGATAAAATCAGCAGTAATTAGTCATAGCGATAGATACTTCGTAAATTACTTTATTTTGGAATTGGTACATTCAAAATAATGTTTTATGACTCTGTTGATGCTTCCAAAATAAACATTTAATAAAGGGCAAAAATCCTGCTTGCATTGCATTGAAAAAAATTGCAGGTAGCTTTTTTTTTATGTGTGTTTTATAAGCTAACAACATTTGGCTCCACAAAAACCATATGGCTTTCCAGCAGAATCTGCTAGAGTGCTTTCTAAGTCTATACTTAGAGCTGTCCTTAGCTTCCAGTAAATTTGCAAATTCCAACAGCTTTTTGGATGAAAGGTGAGTTTCCCCATCTCCTCTAAATTTCTATGTTGCTGTGGCTTAAACCGATCATATATCTGAGCTGGCTTTCTAATACCTCTGTAGTTCAGAGTAATCTGCAGTGTCGTCACAGCTATTTTCCATTTAATGCTGTTCACTAGATACGTTTTTATTAGTTAATGTCACACAAACAAGTGCAGGGTTTTGGCATGAAAACAGACTTCCAGTGTTGTTACAAATATTCCTGATTTCTCTGAAAAAGAGGATCCAATAAGCGAACGTAGAAAAAAGAGCAACTTTTTGTAAAAAAAAACAGCAAACCAGAACACCTAATATTTACCTTGTTAATCATTATCAGAGGAGAAATTGCTGAATATTTGACCTGAGGAGCATGAGTACTGTGAGTCCCTTTTCCTTGCTTTGCCTCCTCTCTTCTTAAAGAATAAAGCAGAAAAGACTCACCTGCATTCCTGTTTTCCAACCTTCCAAAAATAATGTGAGCGGAAATACATCAGTTTTCATTTGATTCATTTCAGTTGATTGTTTGAGCTAATTTCTTTATAGTTTCATCAACAATGTAATTAAAAAAAAAAAAAGATTCAATATTAAGTCCCTTGGGCATCATATCTACTTAATAGTTTATAGTTTTGCAAGACTTAAAAGTAGATAGAAAACTTCCTGAACTCATTAATAAAGCCTGCTTTCTTCTCTATATTTAAATCACTCTTCCATGTCTGGTAAGCTGTTGTGGCTAATGTTGCTTTTCTAAAGCTAATGAGGCCAAAATGCCATTTTAAATGTGAAAATTTTGTCATCTGCTCTGCTTCTCAGTTGTCAGAGCCCTTCAAAAAGTGATTTTGTCTTATTTATAAATAACTAGGAGTTCTTAATGCTCCCAGGAATAATTTTGGTTATTGAGAAGTTGTGGCTGTAAACATGGACATTTTACCTCCCATATGGCTTAGTTCCATCAGGACTCTTAAAAGACAAAGCCTAACCGCCAAACTATTTTTCTGAGCTCAGCTAGGAGTGAAAAACTTAAAATAACAGCAAGAGTTCTGAGAAAAACGTGCTCTAACTGAACATTTTTTCCTTTCTTCCTTTCCCCATTCCCTTCTGCTTTTAGTACCCCTCTGATGTCTCCTTGAGTTTGCTGTATCAAACAGGTTTTCTGCCTGTGAAATGCTCTTGTCCCCCCTGCTGGGGAGCTGCCACTTAATCATGCGTACGCCATTTGGGCCATGTGTAACGACAATGTCTGAAAAGTTTGAAATTTCCATTTTGCCTGCTGTATGAAAAATTTCATGTTTCTGTGACTTCTGTGGAGATAATGTAGCCCTAGTTAAGTAGCAAAGTGGTTTTAGATACATATCTAAACATGTGTTTAAAGTCTATGTATAAAGTGGCATGTTTTCAATCTTTAATATGTGAGATTTTTTAGTGTTGTTATTATCAGATAAAGGTTATAGCAACATTCTTCCTATGGTTCGTTCTTTTAAAAAACAGGTCTTCCCAAAAAATTTATAAAGTACTAGCATCACTTTCACTAATGAAACCTTACTATACTTGCAGTATTCTAGGTCCATACTCAGTAAGTGCATGCATCCTCAATTCTTCATTGTGTAAGCAAGAGTACTGTTCCTATGACTGAAGTTACCCTTATATTTTAGTACCTTTCTGCCTTTCTCTATACTTCAAGTAGACTTCTGTGGAATGTGTAGTACTTCCTCCATATATTTTAAGAAAAGTTAACAGAGTACAGGGAAAAACACTTCTTATGAGAACTTAAAGAATTTGTGAACTTGTTTTTTACTTTTTGCAAAACTTCTGTGACACGTTAAAATGTTGCATCTATGTTACATAGAGTTAAATTCGCCCTGAAGAGAAGGCAGGCACTTCCAGAGACACAAATTTGCAATGTCTTTCAAATTGTTCCGTTGAGAATATAAAAGGGGAATGTCTGGCACATCCTAAATTTGCAAGTGTTTGGGACTGTTGCAAAACTGTGCAGTGTGGCTACTGGGGAAGGACTCCTGATGGTCCCATTCTGGCAGCTCCTGTCCTGAAGAGTACAGAAGTACCAGAATGAGTCAGGAACCAAAGTGTCTCAAATGTGAGTGGCTGGGTTGTAATAATACATGAATTATCTTGAATCAACTCATAAACTGATTAAATGACAATGCAATGAGAATTTTGCTATAGCTTTATGTGGTTATGGTTTATAATCACACTTTAATTTGAAAAAAAAGCCATCTTATTCTTTACTCTGGAAACAGATTATTTTGATTTGCTTCCTCAGAGCTGCTCAGAAGATGGGAATTGTTCTGTGTCTCATCTTTCTTCTTCTGTTACAGGGGTCCTGGGGGTGGTAGACCTTGGCCAAACCCAACCAATGCCAATTCTGTAAGTAAATATTTAAAATATATTAGACATCATCTTATATTTAGGAAAATATATCTCATCAATACACCAGGAACAAAATTCCACTTCATTCAACAAGTAAACCACTGCACGCCTTATATTTCTCCCCGTAACCCTAATGCAGAGCAGGTTCAGTGAGGAGCACATCTGAACAGAGAGCTCATTGACCTGCACATACGCAGCTCTTTTCATAATCACACAACAGCTCTGCATCTTTACATCAGTTACAGCACTTCTTTAACACAAAGGGATATATTTGAAATACACTTCATCTTCCCATAGTGCAAGTAAGGTGAGTTAGGTCAACACTGTCTGGCCAGCAAGCTCTACAAAAATCACAGCTTGTTAAGATACATACATAACAAAAGCGCATTTGCTGCTCTTAACTAGGGAATATGGAATCGTAGAGCAATTGCTTGCAAGACATTGGCCATTTCATATGCTTTTTGTAAAAAGCAGTGCATTCTATTGAATTTCATTGCAACAACTACAAAATGAGGTAGTCTGATAGCAGCTAGAAGGAAGAGGAGGTCAGTGAGGCGTCCCACAAGAACAACACGTCTGGTATTTCTTCAGAAAATGCAAAGGTAAAGTTTTCATTTTCATTCAGTGCTCATACATCATTAGTATAAAAATGTGTCCCTTTTTAGCACTTGCAGTTTGGTAAGATGGATCTGGTTTAACAGACTAGCCTGGTTCTTTCTGTTACCAATTTGGATTTTTTAATTCTACTAATGACAGTTGGGGAAGAAAAGAGCTGAAACTCTTCCTCGGTTTACTTTTGCGTGTCCTCAACTAAAACAGATGTTAGGATATTTTTCAACTGGGAGCTGAAATATTTTCATTCTATGAAGTTAATTGAGAATCCAGTAATAGATGTATTTGTAAAAATGAGCTACATGACAAGTTTTCTACAATCATGTAAGATGCTTACTTCTTACCCCATCCTCCTAAAATAGCATTACTCCGTGCTCCTTTAAAGAGAATAATTGCAAAGGCTATCATAAAGAAGAACGGATTGTTCACAGGCAGCTGGATTTCACCAGATACCCTCTGTAACAGATACCACAATTGAATTTTAAATTAAAAAAGAACACTGTCCTTTCTTTAAAAAAAAAAAAAAAAAAAAAGCAAAGAAATGAACATTAGTATCTTCTAGGGTGAAAGATATGAGAGTTGCTTTTCCTTTTATGGTCAAGATTTTAATCAAGATTAAGTATATATAAGAACATACAAATTCAGTCTGTGCTTGGGATGATTCTCAAGTCTTATTGACTTAGATGCAAGTATGTGCTGCTTAAGTTTATAAACCTTATAAAGCATATTACCTTAATAATCTTATAGCTTAACCTTTTACTATAGACTGCAGATCTTTACAGAGCTTATTGTGCATCCTGCAATAAGAATAAAAGGACTGTAGTAGTAGATGCCAAGAACTGGGTTGGTACTAGAGCTTGCATTTAGTATCTTAAAAACTGAGGCTGGCTGTTAAAAATGCATGCTTCAGTTATTACGAAAAAATAGCAGATATTAGGCCTCAGCCTGTAGACATATAAATGTGTGAATTATGTTTTTCATACTGATTTCATTAGAGTGGATAACAGGGCACAGTAATCTTAAATGGAAGTATTTCTGTTTGAAATATTGGGTTTTAAATTTGGGCTGTGCCTGTATTGCTAGTTTTGGAATTGAACACACTTACAACGACAAGTTGTTGAACAGAAGAGGTGTTTGTGTTTGACAAGAAACGTTTTCCCATAATCCTTAACTGTGTCTGTGAAATAAATTGAACAAACATGTTAACCTGCAACTGTACATAGATGTAGGTATAGGCTCCATTTCACTGCAGAAGAAATAACTGTTTCGTTTCTGTTGGTATTACAGATACCTTACTCTTCAGCATCTCCTGGGAACTATGTAGTAAGTACACTTGTGTGTGTTTGCTTATCACAATAGATGTTAGATTTTATTTAGGCAAAGAAATAGCTGTCCAGATGTTAAGAAGAACCCTTGTGTATTGGTTGAGAGCTGAACATCTGATCTGCATGTAGGGTTTTTTCTGCCATTTGTGGTGCATATGTTGATGTTCATTATTAGAATCATTATCAGTCTGGTCAAAATTGCCCTGAGTGCTGTTTTATTTCAGCAAACATTTATATAACCAATACAATGTATTGTCTTCAATAATAAAGGACAAAAATCCACAGCTTTCTTGGCAACACAATTTTGTGTATGAATTTCTGAACTTCATCATAAAAAAAAGTATTTGAAGAATTAGAACAAGCTTTTATCTCCCCAAAGATATATGTGGGTCCTCATAGCTAACATTTTAAGGGAAATTTTTATTTTTATAATTACCTTCTGGAGACCTGAAAACTCTTTCTTTCTCCATATTCTGTTATGTCTTCATTTTACTGACATTGTCTTAATTGATTATGGATTAGTTGGTACCATTGTTTTTTTTCTTCGTCTGTACTTTAGAATGAAATAGTTAAAACTTTGTAATAATAGGTCCAGCATTGAGCTGTCACTCAAAAGAACACGAAATGCTAGCCCTCTCTCTGGAATTTAACAAATACACTTTACTTATCAACAAAATGCTTTTTTTGGAGAATATACTGCTGGGGTTTTGTCTCTATCCCGAGAGTTTAACATCTTTTATCCTTTTAGGCTCTTTGTCGTTGTTATTGTTGTGCTTGGATTATTTGTGCTTCTGATGTACTGTTCTGAGGCATATTGTTTCCTGTGTTTTTATCACATGCTTGCTACTAGTGTCACAGGGTAACAAGGGAGAATTTTATGTATATACATACCTTGGATTCCAAATTTGTGTTGGTTGGTCAAGTTTTGGAGCCTTTTCTTTTGGTATTTTATGTTTTATCACCTGAAGATTACACAACCACAGGATATTGGCTTAAACAAACATAAAAACTGCAACTATTTCAAAATCTGGAAATAGCAGGTCCTTCACCATGAGGACAATATAGCCTTAATTTTTCATCTGTTTGTGCTGTGTATAGGTTTCTCTTACTTTTCAGTCTTTGTAAGAGAGACGATTCTGCAGAGCTAAAGCTGAAGGATGAGTTCAAGGATGACTTTGTTTTTGTTTAGATAAAAGCAATTTCTTTTGTCCTTTATTTAGACAATTAGCTGTGAAAAAGATTATGATTCTCAGAAGTGTCCATAACTGTAGTACTCATTTTGCCATGTGTTTAGTGGAAACAGTCTAAATCTGCTGATCTCCAAACCATTTCTTTTTATGAAGAACTTCATAACCTTCTCTCTACTGGGAAGAGGTTTTGTTGGGTTTGCCCTAGACATTACTGATCAATTATTGTTGCAGATTTTGAAGAATTTTTTTTAATATTTGACTTCGTGTTCTCATTTTTTAAAAGTATGAAGCCCTGAGAAACTAGAAAAGGAGATGCTATAGAAAATTATTTGAACGAAGCAAACCTAAGTGAATTGCAAGCTATAGTAGAGGACTCTGTCGGTGTGCTAACATCAAGCCAAAGGTCAGCTGGGACAAATGACTTGGCCAAAAGAGGGCACCACTGTATTTCAGGGTATAGATAGAGAAGGTGTAAGAGTAAAGAGGTGATTTTACCTCTTCCAGTGACAATGATGGGACTGATGCTGGAATGTTGCATCTAATTTGCAGCATTGTAGGCAAATCAAAAGGTATGCAAAGATGCAAGAACGAGCACACAAAAGATTTAAGTATTGAAGAAAATACCTGAGGCTTTGGTCAGATGTGCTCTGTGAACTCCAGCTGTGCCAGTGGCAAAGTGCCTAATTCCTCGTCCCCACTCCTGTGCTGAAGGTTACCACTCCTTCAGGTCTGTCACCGGAGTTCCTTGGAGGAGTGACCCTCTTCATCCAAAACAACTGAAGTTGACTGAAGCATTTAAAGAACCAGGTCCTTACTGAAGCACTTCAGGTGACCCAAACTAGGTGGAGGGACACTCACAGAGGGAGCTCCAAGCAGAGCTGAGGCTGCCGCCAGCAGAGGGTAGTGGTGGAGCCGCTGGGGTGGGCCAAGGGTTGAAATCTTCTTCTGCCAGCCTAAATGCTTGTACATGTCTTGTTTGATGATGAGAGAGTGGTGTTGCTTCAGAAAGGCTAACCACATTTTGGAAAAGGAGCACATGAACTCCAGTTGAACAAACAGCTAAATAAGCAAAACTGGGGGGCAGTAGCTTCCAAGAGAGGAAGCGTTTGGGGACACGGTATGGGCTGGAGCTCTTAAAACAGCTTTTTAGCCAAAGGATTTTTGATGTGGAACCACGTGCTTTGAGAGCTTCATCGAGCTAGTTTATCAGACAGTTTTTGAGAAATAATTCCATTACATATTAATATATTCTCAGAGTATATATAGTTGATACCAAGAGTCTTTCTAAGAGAAGAAAATACACAAGCAATGAGAGTAGATGCAAATTTAAAATTAGATGCAAAAGTTAGTATTGAAGATAAGTAACTTTTCTAATAAATGACCAGTTAGTGGTTTCTACACCTCTTTATGTGATGCCGAAAAACATATATCTAAATCTAGAAAAATCAAGTTAATGAGCTTAGTGCACAAATATGTGAATAAAAAGTCATATCCTGTGATGCCTGCAGGGTCATATATGTGATCCAAAGGTCCCTTTGAATTTCGAGTCTGTAGCTCTACAGCAGCAATGGGGGAATGTCTCACTGCTGAGGGCTGATGTCCTGGTTTGAGGACATTGAGCCCAAACCACGACAGCTGAATAGGCCTTTCCAGCAGTTTTGGCAAGCCCAATCCTAACACATTCATTACTGATTCAATTGTAATTTGGGAGGGGAAAAAAGCTATGTGGCTGCTGGCAACATGAAACGAAGTTGTGATTATGGCTTGATTTTTATAAGCTGATCCATGGGTTTCACGGTGGAGCGAGCCTGTGTTCTCCCACAAAAGATACTCGGTGACCTTGATTAGTTCACGAGCAAGGGGAAGCACAAGATAAAGAGCTGGAAGGGGGGTGTCACATATAAGGCACAGAGGTGTGTGTATATATATATGTTGACAGACTGCAGGGGCGTGCTGCTGTGTCTGGGTAAAAGATTTCTGTTTCATCTACAATCTACAGCTGATCAGTGGCTGGCAGACAGAGATGCTTCCCCCTGCAAGTATGTCCCTTGTACGAACCTGGGGTGGAGCAGTATCAATCAGAAAGCTGATAGGTTACAGAGTGAGGTTGTCTGAAAATAATGTTTATATTATTGCTAAATGCTTTGTAAGAAATGTTTTAAATAGGCCATTAAGAAAGACTGTCTATTGTTTTAAATCTAAGACTTCTCTGCCTCCTTCCAAAATATCTCAGTGAATTACAGCAAATCTCAGCAATGTCCTTGTAAGCAGACTGGAACAACCAAACCTTTATATTCAGTGCTACTGAAACAATGCGCCTGTCTGGAACAGTATATCTGCTATTTTGAAATACAACAAAAGAGATAAAAATATCAGAAGTCATATGGCAATGAAAATAATCATCTGTTGCTAGCAGTCTGGGTATTTTTAATTATGGAAAGTCAGTATTTAGTGACTTTTATTGACAGACATTTTTATCAAACTGGAAGCTGGTAGTTTTTCATATTACTTAAAAATATTAGTGGATCTGCAAACATAGGGCAAGAAGTTATGGTTCTATTCTTACTAAATTATTAGGATGTTTAGAATAAATTTCTTGGAGAAATCTTAAAGAGCCTGAAAAAGCTTGTTTAGCAACCAGAGCAGTTTGTGTACAATTCCCAATCATAAACACATTCGTAACACAAAAATAAAATACTCAGTAAATGGATGTTCCTTGATGGTGGCTTTTTTGGATTTTTTAATCTTTGATTTAGCAGTCTAGGCAAGTGATATGACTGTACCCGGCATTATCCTGACTTTTTAAATCCATTTATCATTAATTTGAGAAGAAATTATATCCAGATGTTATTTTAAAAAATTGTAGGATATTAGACAGACAGAATTAAGAAGCCTACGGCATCAAGATTCCAAGTCTGCCAAAAAAAAAAAAAAAAAGCTTTCTCAAGGTGATTAGGCTCTTGTATCCCCATGGGACACCTGCTTGTTTTGTGCTTAGCAAACATTGGTTACTCTACCATTGACTGTGTACAGAGTACAACAAAACAGAAACGCCAGCTGGAAAACCAGTGGTAATAAAAGTAGGTTGAGGGAATGAAATGTAATTGTCATAGGCCCTGCTCCAAGTACTTTTCTTGTCTGACTCACAGCATGACACACGGTTATTGACTAATGGATATTCTTGGGTCTGTATACCTACGTACGTCAGAAGTCTGTGCCAGAGCTTGCTGACCAATTACCTTGTCTTAATCTGCGATGAGCTGTTTCGCTAGCTTGTCAGAAAATGTGCATGTTTTTACCAGAGTAACTCATGACATTCACGATACTTTTTTTTTTCATTTCTACTGTGCTCATGTTTTACTGCAATATTTTTTTCCTTTCATGCTAACTGATGTTTTCTACCCTCTCTAGGGTCCTCCGGGAGGTGGAGGGCCACCAGGAACACCTATCATGCCTAGTCCTGCAGGTATTGAAATATACTCGGAAATAATAGAAGAGAATTATAAGGCATTTTAGCAAGTACAAAAATTATTTTTCAGACTTAGATTTTCATGAAGAATCCGCTAATTAGAAATTATTAGATTTGTAGTTTCTGTATCAGTTTTTTTCCTGCGCTTTCACTCTCTTTGTCTCCATGCAAAGAATTGTATCTCTGCAGTTCAGAGCAATTAATTTCTCTGGCTTTTGAGCCCACCTTTTCTTGCAACAGCAGGATAAAAACAAAAGAAGTCACAGTTTTTATTTGCTTTTACTAATGTTCGTCGGGACAATTCCACCAGTGTGGAAAACAGGAGATTTCTGAATCTGGTGAAACTTACCCCGTAGTATCCTATGGGATATACCTGACCAACACGTGGCTCTTGAGCGATGCACTGCATCCCACGGCTATGTCATCTGACTGACAGCAGGGTCATGCTGGAGAGGTTGCTCTCCTCTGTATTGCAATGGAGGAGAAAGGCCCCAGAGGAGCCATTGTCACGTCCTACCAGTGACCTGTTCCCAGAACTTCAACTGCCCCGTTGTTTCCCCTGGTAACATGGTCTGTATCTTGCAACTCTGACCACATGGAGATTTTCACCATACAGAAGACTGGCCACATTGCTACTGAGTTTTGAGGAACCAAGGAGGAGGATGGGAGGATTTAGGATGGCTAGCTAGCTTCTCAAGGCTTAAAGATATCAACTAGATGGAAGTATTTCCCTCCATCAGTGTTCTGCAAAGATCCTGGTACGAAGGTGAAACTGCAAGATGTGGAGGATGCTGTCCTCCCCCATGGACATCATGAGAAATCTGCTAAAATGAAACTAACCCAGTATTATAACCCAGTATTCAATGGCTAGTCCTTTTAGTCAACATCTGCCTTTGCACCTTACTTTCACCAGCTAAGAGGGACTTGTTCATCTCAATGATGTTACAGCATCCTCAGTCCCTAGGTCCTACATGTTCTTGCTGTCCTCTACAGCGCAAGAGGACAGGGAAGTTTCCTCACTGCCTATAAGAACTGCTTGCACCAATATAATATCTTTAAATACAGTTCCAGGGCTTTAAAAAATGCAACCTGAGATAAAGAGTATGGCTTCCTTGTTCATATCATTAGAGAAAAAGATAATTAGTGCAAGCTGGCATTTAAAAATTAAGAGTCTCTCTTAACATAAAACAACCTAATGGACAACCTGCACTTTTAAAAATAGTACTGCAGTTTATGGCACATGTTAGGCTGTCTGTGTGCAGCTCCAATAAAGCTTCTGCTGACAGTTGTTCCGCTTTCAGTTAGAGACTCAAAGATGTTTTGAGACTCTGTTTTTCCAGAGTATGAAAACACTTAGAAATGGGCCATCTGAGAATTCTGCAAAGGTATTTACTTGCCTCTGAGGCAAACCAGCTCTGAGGGTTCCCATGGCCCAACTAGCCCATATGTATTTTCACATGAGCCAGCAAAACATGGGGAGAGCCAGAGACACGTGTTGCAACAGGATCTAGAGGTTGAAGAACTTGTTGCCTACCTCATCAAATGTTAAAAATAACTTTTTATGTGCTAATTTTGCTTTGATAACTTCAGGCTAAAAGGTTTTTGTTCCCCCTCGTCTTCGAACAGTATATTTGAATGTTGTAGTGATACTTAGGGCTCTGCATATAATAGAATTATTTACTCACCCAGGGTAATTAATGCTTGGACAACTGTCTCAGAAAGATTAAGGAACAGACAAAGACTGGTTTTAACTGCTGGTGAATGTCAAAATACATTCTTGTGAGAGGTCAGGCCACATTCCCAGTTCCAATGCATTTCAGTCTGATCTCGGCTTTCTCGCTTTCACTACTTCTGACTCAAAATTCCCCCATCACCTTGTCTTGGAAAAGCAATTACAGCTCGGCAGTGGGTTTTGTGTGTGTGTTAATCTCAAAACTCTCATTCAAAGAGGTGGAATGGTCTTTTGGAGGAGCTAGGTACAAAGTGCTAAGCTATTCCTTGTTCTTTTTGCAGATACTGTGGAGGTACTGGTTTTCCAGAGTTGACAATATGTTTTTTAACCATGCAGTCCCCTTAGGGATGTATTTAGACTTTCCTTAGGTCATTCTCCTCTCAGTAAACTTTTACATTACATAGTCTATGTCTTGTCCAGTTCCCTTGGGAAAGGTTTTTGTCTAATTTGTCTACTGTCTGCTGCATTTTTTGCCTTCTCTTTCTTACAGATACTGATGAAGGGTGTTAAGACTTTGCTTGTGTTAGCAGTGGGGATGAGTTGGAGATCAGAATGAATAATTTGTATCTACTAATGATTCTTAGGCATTGGTTTATTAAGTTCAACCAGAAGAGATGTGTGGGTTGTCTTCTGTGTCTCTTGTTAATTAAATCTTGCATTTCAACTTTGGGGGTGCTCCCCCTGAAGGTTCACGAGCATTGATTGGAGGAAGGGGACTGAGATGCAATACAGCCGTGTCAACGTCTGGCAAGGCCAGGTGAAACTCTGGGCAGAACGTATGAGCTTAAGCACCACGCTGTGCCAGGACGGCTTTGTAGGTTTTGGACTCAGGTTTTTTTGAAGCATTGCACCACACTGTACTGTGAAGATACATCAGTTAAAGCTGTCCTTAGAGCAAGGATCTTTGCACAGTGTTCCACTGAATAGTTAGATATATCCAAAATCAAAGACTGACATGAATGAGAATAAAAAATTTTCATTCACTATGCTAACTCGCAGTCTCTATAATGAGAAACTATTTATCATTTATTACAGATGGAAAACAAATTACAGGAAGTATTGATAAGAAAGAAACTCCTGTTTTATAGAGAATATTGAAGATGAGTGAAATAATTTGGAACTCCAGGAAAAAGGGTTTATGGAATTAAATAGTTAGAGATACTTGGTGATTTATAAACCTTTTAACAGTTGTGCATAAAACTAGAGTCTAGAAGTAGTCACTTAGGGACCATTGCAATTATTTCTTTTCGTAGCTCTGTTGTGTGGTAGTAATAGATAGAAAGGGAATGAAATCTTGCATTATATTGCCACTGTGTATCAGTGATTCAGGGACAGAAATAATATGAACGAAATGGCAGGAAACGTATTAGGTGAGTAGTTTTATTGAAAGGTATATATTAGCACTTAAAATAATCTCTTATTACAGATTCAACCAACTCTGGAGACAACATGTACACTTTAATGAATGCAGTACCACCTGGACCCAACAGACCCAATGTAAATATGAATCTAGTTATATACTTCTTTGAATCATACAGCCTTTTTCTATCCAAACACTACATTTCCATCACGTATCATTAGTACTAAGTTTTCCATTCTTACTGGTGAAGCTGCAGTTGGTTCCCTCCGCCACGTACTTTTTAATGTTTCCAAAATCAATCATGCCAATCCATGCAAAATTATGATTGGGCCATAATTCTTCTTCATGGAAAAGACCTTAGAAGTTTCTGCTTAGACTTAGTTTGTCACACTGCAGTAGACTTCTGTGTGATAGGACGTCATCCTAGGAGCTGCCACTAAGCATTAGTTTCTGCAGGATTCAAACTTTTGTTATAAAAAAATATCTACCCTTGAAAAGGGAGGGGAAAAATTGTTCAAAGTGACCCAGTATTATGTTGCCCTGCTGTTCTATAAAAAAGGATAACATCAATGCCCCTGAGAAGAATCAAACTTCCCTGTTTATCTAAATGGGATGTTAAGAGTGAAAACTATTGATAGCATTTAAGTATTTGCCTAATTAAATAGTTAACTTGTGGCTATTTCAGCCTAAATTTCAGCAGTTCTAGAGGTGACAGAAATCTGGATTCTTAGGTAGAACTTGTTTCTTCGCTGATCTTTCTCTGTGCCTTCAGTTTTACTGTATTTCTCTGATTACAAACATGCTTCATTTAATCATGGTCCATATTATCGGCCTTCTGGAGTAGAACTTAAAAATATAGTTATTTAGATATTGCTAAGTCATTATGCAGTGAATTTTAGAAATTTTTCTATAAAGTTAATGTCTTTAAGTTTTTGAAGAGCTAAATTTAAGGTTAATACCTGAAATTGGACAGAACCTGCTCATGCTGCAAAGGTAACGTGGAGTAGTCCAACTGTCAGTATGGATGGGGTGAGGTTTGAAAGCTGTTAATTAATCGCTTACTCATTGAAGAGAATTGTATAGTTCCCTGTAACTTCAATGAGAGTAGAGCTAGGTTCAGCACTAGCAGGTTTGAAAGTCATACACAAAGTGTTGAAGTAAATAATAAATTAGTCCTGAGTTACTTTCCAGACGACAGAGGCGAGAGTTTCCAAAAATCATGAAGTTATTGAAAATCATTTAAAAAAACAAAAAAGTCATCAAGAAAAATCATGACATTATTGGAAAAAGTGAATGAAAGCAATGATGTTTTTGCAGTCCTCACATGAAAGACTTTCATTTGACTTGCACATTCAGAGCTAGGACTGTGCATTTTTCCTTTATTTTTTTTTTCCTGAGAAATATTTTATTTTTATTAGATTATCTACAAAAATTGTACAGTAATACCAGTTTTTAATGTCTGATCCTTTTGTAGTTTCCAATGGGGCCAGGGTCAGATGGACCGATGAGTGGACTGGGTGGAATGGATTCACATCATATGAATGGATCATTAGGTAATAAGAGTAAATATTATGAACATTGTCAGTTTTCAATGACTATTGCCATTTTCTATGACTAGTTCTCTGAGTTATGCAGAAGACTATATGTAAAAATCTTTCAAAAACTGAAAAAGCTGCATATACATCAATAAGAAGTATTAAGGTACTTTTTAAGCATATGAATTGACATACATCGTACACCTCTGAAAGAAAAATGCTGTTATTTTATTTATATAAGAGAGTGTAGTTTTAATCCAGTTGATGAAGACCAGTCTAAAAGCATACCATCGCAGTAATGTAGAGGTGAAGGCTTGAGAACCATTTTTGTTTACCTGTCTTCCTCTTTGAAAATCTTGGGAAGGTGTCATTGTGATGTGCTGGTGCACGTTCTTATCAATTACGTGGAAGTAAGTTATGACATATTTTGATGTATGTGTTAAGCTAGTTTTATCCCAACATTTTGATATCCTCATTTGTTCTGTACTAAGCCATACGTCTGTTGAGTGTATTATTACTCCATCCCCATTAGCAGCTTCAGACAGGTGACAATTTTAATGCACCCAAAAGAACATGAATTCTTGTCAGGGCACACAGGAGGAACAGTGTACTGCTGGGCTTTTGACACTATGATTTTTGAAGGACTCATATCTAGGGGAGAAGCCATGCACAACTCTGCAAAATGCACACTGAATGTCTCCTGAATGTCCCACAGCAAACTCTTCGCTCTCACTCTTTGCTGGAAGCATGATAGACGCTTGGAAGGGATGTAGGCAACAAGCCAAAGCTAAATAAATATCATTTATGCCTTCCTCTTCCATACCCACAGAGTAAACAAATACCTTGTTTTTATTTCTGCTCATACCCTAACACGAGGTTAGTAGGTCTGAATACGGGTCTTGTGTTGTACTCTTCACTCCTGCACCAAGGGGTGTCGGTCAACAACAGGGGGGAACCTGGGGCTGCAAAGGCTTCAGATCTCTTCTTCCATCCACACCTGTCTGCCAGCAAGGTTCTCCTTTACATCTGGGAGCTGACCCGGTGTCTGCAAGGTGCACAACCAACTGAGGAGCCCCTGCTGAGGAGCATTTTCCTCCATGGGGACAAACCCAAGCGAGCTAGATACAGGTCATGCAGGCAGAAGCCGAGCTGCCAGTGTTCTCCTTGCTGCCATCCCCAAGGAAAAGCTCTTTCACCTTCCCAGAACAGGCACGGACCTAAACTCCGCACCATTTAGGTCTCTACTGCCATAGTGGGTGGAGATCTATCACTCGTAGCCCAAAAGTTGGAGGTTGTGAGACAGGAAGTATAAACAAGTAAGAGGAAGGGAGAAATTTGAAGAGGCTAAATGACAAGATGAGAAAAAAAATAAGCCATCAAACCTCATTTAGCAGACATGTTCCAAACAATTAAAATTCAGCAGTAGGCATCTATCTCCTAATAGAATTATCTTTTTTTCTAGGAAAGCATTCCTGATTCCTTTGCATAAGGACACCTTGTGATTTTACAGCCTTTCTTTACATATTACAATTGTAAAATGGATTGTTGCTTTAATTAATAATGATGCACTTTGCATTCAAATAAATTAAAAACTATGTAAAAGGTAATCACATCTTTTTCTGTCACTTTCTGTCACTTAGAATTATTTCTTAGTGAAACAAAAAAAAAAAAAAAATTGAAACAGCTATGGAAGGATTTTACATGTACCTAGCATTGGGTCAGTTATTTTCTCTAGTGAAAATGATGATGTGCTTAGTCACATTAGTGATGACTGCTTTCTATGGGTGACTTCGTATCTAAACTGGAACCTGAGTTCTTTTAGGAGAGGAGGGCTGGGAGTGATCTGCTGCATTCATTTCCATGCTGCAGTAGGCAGCTGTGTCTCATAATCAGATGGATAAATTCGTTCAAAGTCCATCTTGAACTTCTCCAACTTCTTTGACCACAACCCTTCTATTGGGTATCTGTTCATACCTCTGACCATTAGAAAGAAAGATCTTCCTGATTTCCACCAAATTTTATCCTTTGGCCCATGACAAAATGACTCTTCATAACATTTATGTATGTGATGTATTTATAGAGAGAAATCATATTCCTTCTCAGCCTTAATTTGCCTGGCTAAGTATAGTAAGCTATTTCAGCCTCCTCCCACAACTCCATTTTCTTGATTGTTTTTCTCTGATACTCTTCTAGTTTTGTATTCAGCACTCTTCTAGAATTTGTCTTTCTTTAAAGTAGGTGACCAGAATTGTTTGTTGTCTGTTGCTGCTAAAAATGCTTTTCTTGATACATCCATCCTAAAGCTACATATCCTTTATTCTTGGCTTTACCTGAGTGAGAGCTACAGCACATGAAAAAAATTGTTTTCAATAGTCTTGCACTCATTACATTTAATTTTATTTGGTTTCTGTTAGTCTGGTCCTCAGGATCATCTGCTTTCTTCTGAAAGATACTGCCATCATCAGTATTTATAATGCATCAAATGTTGATGTTATTTCAGCCAACTTCAGTAGTAGGCTTCTGCTTCTGGGAGCAAAGACCCAGAAATGAAAATTAAACCCTCACAGCTGACCTTAGTGATAATAGTGGTCTTTACCACCCCCACCCCCCACCCCCGGAATATCATTGTTTACTAGTTAGCCATGATTCTGCCTTTTTTTTTTCTCAAGCTGAAGCATTCCCATAGGTGGACATACCCCAAATTGATTGCCTTATCTGTACCCTACCATTGATAATGGGACAGGGGTTTCGGACATAAGGTTTCTTGAGTTGTGCTGGGCTGTCTCGTCCTGAAAGGGTGCCGTCCAAATAACTGATACGGATCAGACATGTGTCCTTCATTCTTTTCTCACTTTTTGCACTGGTGCGTACACAGTCAAAGAACTAACATTATTCAATGCTGACTATAAACTTTTACTGAGAGAGACATGGGGAAGGAAGTGAGATGACGCGTGGTTGGTTATGTTTTAAAATATTGCTGTTACACTATATATTTACTATGAAAAAAAATTCTTAGATTAACTTCGGCTCAAAACTAACTGAATAATTGTCTATTTTAATTTAAGGCTCAGGAGACATGGACAGTATTTCCAAAGTGAGTATTTAATCAAATATTTGGAATTTTTAGCATGTTTCACTCTAAACATACTTTCTTTTTCTCTGTTGCAAAGCTTTGTATCTACATTTTCTGCTTGCCAGCTTTTTGGAGGCTATGCAGACAGAATTAGCACTAACTGAAAATTTTAAAACAAAATAATCAATAGGGAGTATAAGTAGACTTATTCCCTACTGCATAATAATGTGTATTAATGAATGTGATCAATTATATCCGGTTCATAATCTGATTGATCATGTTATAATCTTCCATACTGTTAAGACAAATTAATCTAGTTCTAACAATCAGTTCTAGTTAAATGTAAATTTGGGAAAATGTCACTAGGATGTTGCTTTTATGCACTGCATGATTGCTTTTGTCACCTCTGTAAGGCAGTGTTAATATCTTAATCATTAATATAAGTTCCTAAAAGCTAGATTAAGAAGTAGTTTCAGAAGAAGCACTGTTTTGATATCACAACCATTAAATAGTTGGAAATAAATGTGAATTTAACCTGCCGGAGTTTTGCATGTACGAAAATAATATTCTGCTTGAATGTGTCACTTCTTACATAAAAAAAAAACTTACTACATATGTGATCATCATTAATTTAGGAATTAATGAGCTTATTTGGTATTGAAAAAGTGGCAGAAATCTCTCCCCTGCAAAACACTACGTTTTGTTCTCAGCATTTTCAGATGACTGAAACTAATAAATATATCACTGCAACAATCTCCCTGCACTTCCATGCTTTTGATCTATAAATACAGAAACTGATGAACAGATTGTTTCAGCTAAGATTTTATAACTCATTCATTTGTAGCAAAATTCTTCGCAGTCTTCAAGAGAGGAGTACGAGTTTGTTTTGAGCATGTCAGGTGCTGTTGTGCTTTGTTTGCCCCAGGACCGAGTACCGCGGTGCTGGTGGCAGATCTCTCCCATTGCAGACTTTGACACTTCAAACCTATCTAAGGCTGGTCTGCACATGCTCCGGTCAGGCTGGGGACCTTGCTGTAGGTGCGCTAGGGGAGCTATGGTGAGATGCCAATGCGTAGGCCAACAGGGAACAAAACGCTCACCTAAATTCCCATGGGTTAACACAGAAGCTTGTATGTGAATTTGTTGAGAACATACTTCCAGGTGGTCAAAATGCAGGAATCGTTCTTCAGTTAGTGATACATATTTGTAAATCCAAAGAGGAAGAGGAGGACCCTGTACAGTTCTCCAGTTCGTGGTCTTCTGGTGGTGTGGTATGGGAGACGGGTAGCCTGTAAAGTGTGCTTGGCATATACCTTTCTGGAGAGAAGGACCTCAGCAATGTGTCTGAGGCAGAGCAGCATCTATAGCAATCCTATATTTATGTATATTTTTAAGATCTATAACATTTTCAGGCTCTGCAGAGAGTAAAATGATGGATTGAAATGACCATGTTGCATTAGTTGTGCTATGCTTAGATGTGCAGTGCTGGATTCAATAAAAGCCTCCAATGAGATAATAAGCATACAGCACTTTTTAAATCAATGTCCATATTTTTTCTTCAGTATTTTTATTGCAAACTGCAGCATTTTTTAGAGAAAAAACCAAATGTTTACATTAGCTTGCCATAGGACTATTTTTAAAAGCCTGTATTCAACTCACTGGTATTAAGTATCAGTGTATGTGCTAATACAAGTTATCAGGAGCTCTGCAAACTTGGGTACAAAAATTTACCTGGAAGTCTTGTAGTTTGTTAACTTTAATAAATAACTCATGGAAATCACATTTGATGCAGGGCTCTTTCAAATAACTAAAAGGAAAATGCTTCTAACTTTGGAAGTGACAGAGTTGTCCTGTTAGACCATTTTTTGAGTAGCACTGCCCAATATGCAGCCTGCGTTGACAGTAGTAAAAACATGTGGGTAGCATTGGTAATTTTGGGTAGGTAGTAGTACATAATGCTTTTCAAACTTGAATGGAAAAGTTCTGCTTGGAAGGAATAGTAGATTTCTGGGGTTGATGCGCACAAAATTACTGTGTGGCTGCCTTCCAGTTTTGTACACAGTGACAAGGATTGTTCTTGCTGGGGTAGCAGCCTACCTGCACACATCACTGGCCAATCTTGCAGCAGTCTTTTGCCCAAGTAGATTTTCCACTGATGGAAATTTTCACTGAAATTAACACAGTTTTGGGTGTGTGGTGCTCAAGCCCAGGCGTAGGACTTCAAGTAAAATACATATTAGAGAAGCTGACTGTCAGTTCCCAGGAGAAGCAGAAAATTAATCCAGTCTTGGTAGAATCAGTACAGCTCACAGAATTCAGAGCTACTTTTTCTAGAGAAGATTTTAATTTATGTGGACAAATGGCAAAACATGAAGTTTTTATGAAGTAGATTGAGATGGGGGAAGTAAATGAACTTAAATTATGCATATTAAATAAACATTAATAACCAGTGTTTCTTGCAGCGCCCATGGAATTTGTGCCAGCATCAAAGACATACTTGCTTTGGAAAACCTCAGCTAGTGCTACAATGCCAGGCCCCGTACTGGCCATAAAAGCAGCCCAGGGGAGTTGCTATAAAAGCGTTTATGTCAGGAATTTGAACCCTTGGGGCTGGCATACTGTAGCAATTGCAGAATTTCAAAGCTTTGCGGTACACAGAGCAAGATAAAATAGGGGTAAATCCCCCAGGAATGAACAAAAGTGCGGGAGCATCATATAAAATAAATGTGACAAGGCCTTAGAGGATTTTAAATTTTATATTCATAGATTTTAAGGCCAGAAGGGACTGATAGGATTGTGTAGTATGACCTTCTGCGTAACGCAGGCAACAGGACTTCCTGGAATTAATTTCTGCTTAAGGTACAGTAGCTGTGGTTGAACTACAGCAATAGTTTTCAACCTTTATCAAGCTGTGGTTGAATAAATATTTGCTGTACTAACTTCAATGAATAACAGATTTACTTGTCAGATGTTAATTAACTGGTTAGGCTTTTAGTCGCCTTTGATGGACATGTTGTCCAGTGATTCCTGGAGATCTGGGGATCTCTGTTTCAGAAGCGGTGAACCGGCCTGAAGAAGGCTAAAGGGCAAACGCAGGGGTCTTGACCCAACTCTGCAAGTTGGATTTCGGGTGCTAATAAAAATCAGTTATGCCTGCATGTCACTTATGTGATTAATTTTATATCTATGACTGAAAATAAATACACTGAGCTGAACCCATAAACGTACTTGGTCATTCAGACTGAGAATGGTGATCTTCCCTCAGGAGAATATAGTGAAAACTTACAGCAGCCTTTCATTAACCACACAAAATACAGTGCAAAGTGGACAGTACGTACAGCCATCAGGCGTACCACTCTGCTAATCTACTAGCAAAAAGTAACTGATTTTAGTTTTGGTGTTTGATGAACAACATTTTTTGTTGTCTTTGGAGGTGAAGTAAATCCTGTGGAACCGTGGAATATGTTGCAATATTTAAATTTATGGACAGTGGTCAACATGGGACTTCATGATTACAAAGGGAAGCATGTAGAAATATAGTATGAAGGGGAAATGGAGTCACAGCTATCCCATCCCAACTCCACTATACATCTTTAAAGTGCCAGGGTAGCTTAGATAGGCTTTGCAGCTGTGAGGAAAGTGCCAAGAACATACGGGGACTTTCCCTTTTTTTAATGTTTGCTATTTTTCCTTCAAAGTTTGAACTCTTGCAGATTTAGTTACACTAAATGAAGACTGCATGCACATATTGTCAAAGAAGTGCTGAATACCTTGGCTTTTTTAAGAAAAAAATCTGTATGCTAACAGACACACCGTGTCGGGATTGCAGTTGAGAATAACATAAGAAAAACAGAACAAATTCACTTAAGATTCCTACAGCCATTACAATTTGGTCACTTTGATCACGAGACAGTTCTTGGAGTTGCATGTTGTTAGCTTGCCCACTGACTGCACTAGGTTTGTGTTAAGTATATTGTGACATACCAGATTTGCATTTATATAAGTAAAATCTCAACAGCAATATTGCATTCCAGTTTTCTGGATTTCAAAAAAAAAATAAAGAACTGTGATAGATGTAAACATTTCATAATGATGTTCATGACTTCACTCCCTCCCTTCCCTGGCTGCTCCTTTTCCATGACAAATCCTCTATAAGTAGGAATCTGAACAGTGATGGAAAGAGAATTGCCCATGCTCCAGGCATGGCAGTGTACCACAAATCAGCTTTGTAAAAACAGCTAACTAATTGTAGTGTCTACAATAACCATGTATTAGCTATTGACTTAGAATAATTTCTGTGACAATTACCTTGTTTTCAGCCTTCCTTTAAGTAACTGAATCTTGAAAGCATTTTCTAAACATTGCAGAGGTGGTTGCGCAATTCTGTGAAAAAGAAGGAATTTATCTTCAGAAGCCTTTGTATTGTTATTATGTATTAGCATTTCAGTTAAACCTAGACAATGAAAAGCTAGATTAAAACGCTGTTGCATTGTGCTCTGTGCAAGCAAACAGCAAAAGTACAGCTCCTGAAAAGTGTTTGCAAGCCCAGTCCAATGACCAGCTGTTATTCAGGAGTCTGTTTTATCCAACAGTTTTATCCAAAACTGTTGTTAACTCCTTTACCTATAAATGCTGTGTAATTAGCTGTGCTCAGTGAAGTGGTTTAGCACTTGAACCACACTTGTGAACTACTTGTGAAACTGTATTTGAGTAAACTGAACACTATAAACAAAGACCCAGACACAGGCCTTTTTGAACGTCTGTGTAGACCATATCCATCCATATGTCTACCTTTAAGTACATATTCATAAGTCACATATGTGAAGGCACACGCTCATGGACTTCACTGAATTTGAGCACATGATTTAATGAGAGCTACCTCTCATACCTGCTGCAGCTGTTTATAGCTTTTCCTGACTTCAGTAGAAGACGCTGGCTATAACCTGAAAAGAAGAATTACAGGTAAATAATTCTTGCTTCAGGGAAGGAAACATTACCTTACAGGCTAAAGTTAGTGACTGAATCATGCAGAACCCTGCAGAGGCTTGTTTTTCGTCTTTGAAAATCCCAGTGCATTGCACAAGGCATCCTTGTTTATTACGGTATATTGTGTAAAGCGTGCCTTTAGCGCCCTTGGTGGAAGCTGGGAAATGAACCGAAATCTGCAATGTTTAATCTGTGTTTTAAAATCTTATTTAACAGAACTCTCCCAGTAATATGAGCATGAGTAATCAGCCTGGCACTCCCAGGGATGACGGTGAGATGGGTGGAAACTTCCTAAACCCTTTTCAGAGTGAGAGCGTAAGTATTTTTTTACCTAGTTGTTCTTTTTACTTTGTGAACCTTTATCTCTGGCATTTTCTTTAAAAAAAGAAAAGTAACAGCAAGAACAAACAGCTTTGTAGTGTACTTGTAATGCACTACTGTGCCTTACGTGTTTTTTACTAGCTTCTAAAATTATAGTATGGATTCGACAAGTAATTGTGCAAAATACTGCTAGATGTTGAGCTAAAACTGGAAAATGTGGGAGATGTAGATTTACCGCAGAAACTCTTTTTCGAGATGAAGAGGTCAGTTGTCAATGAAAGGTAGATCTGTCAAGCAGTAATCATTACGCTGCATGCATTCAGTAATGCGCAACAGGCATTTGTCAGGCAATATCCCAGCAGCCTAAATACGCAGAGCTGACAGATCCTTCCATTTCGGTGTTTTCAATGTGTGGTTGCCCAACCTTTGACTCCTAAACAATGTGCCTTGCAGGGAATGTCTTTTAGAACAGGATTCACACTGAAATGTATAATTAGAGCACCAGTAGTTCTCATGTTGGAAAGATGCAGTGTGCTGTTAGAACCAGAAAAAGCAAAGGTTCCCTCTAGTGTTCACTCTGGGAAAAATGATGCTTTTTAAAAATGGAGACTGCTTGAGGCAGCAAAATGTGGTGTAAAATACATTACAAAGCAAGACTACAGTATTTTCATACTCATGTGCCTGAAGCTGGGTTTCTAAATCCACATTTAGGTTCCTAAATAGGAGTGGCCTGATTTTTCAGAAGTGCTGAGTGACTTCAACACTTCTGTTCTTATTGGAAATCACTGCTGCCAGAAGTGAGTGCAACTTCATTAACTATGCCAGTGGTGAACTTCAGCTCAGAAATTATGACAAGTAAACAGTTTCTTTTAGATCACAAAACACTCGAATTGCATGGGAAATTTCATGGGAATCAGATTCTGGGATTTTGTGGGTTTGCTTCCTTAACTAGTGAACAGGAAGAGTTTCTGCATGTTAGCTGTTGGTGTCTTCATAAAGAGGGCACATGTTCAGATTGTGTGGAGTGTTGGAGAAAATTGGTTTGTACAGCCCCAAAAGACTGATGTTTCAATATCTGACAAAACAAAACAAAACAAACAGTAACCACAGAACCTCCACATGATCCTTGATCATGGTAATCCTTGACTCTCGATTTGGTATGTGTTGCTTGTACTGAGGGCAGGCAGTCTGATCAGCAGGTGGGACAGTTCACCAAACTGAAGTCATGGAAAGAAGGACACCAGCTGTACTCAAAAGAAAATCAGTTTTCTCAGACACTTCCTGGATTCTAGGTGCTGCTAGATGTTGTTTTCCTACCTGGGACTCAGTTTTCTCAACGTGAGATGAGTTTCTCAAACATCAAACATCAAACAATCCATGCCACAAGTCATAGTGTAGTCTTCGGGAACTGTCTTGCTCTCTGATTCATATTTCATTACCTGGCTAGAATAGGCATTATTAAGAAGTCCTTTTTCAGTCAAATTTGCTGTTCAATTCACCAGGAGTTTTGGTTGGGGGTGGGGAATGGTGCTTGGCTAATAATAAGTTAAAAATCACAGACACCTTTAGATCACCTTTAGATTCCTTGTCCAAAGTGATTACCCAGGTACTTCAGCTCAGATACAAGAAATCACTTGAGCAAATGGGTTGCTTTTAAGCATTTGAGCTGATCTCTGACATCATTGGCTAAAGATAAACATGTTCTTACTAGCTTTGATGGCCCGCTGTGGGAGTGCTCAGCGCATGATGGGACAGGCAAACCATCAGAGACCTGACATGGGACAAAACAGATGTTACCCAAGTAGTCCCGTTCTATGCAGTTTACATGACAGGGGAAGACCCATCCAAAATACTTTTTCTAATATGCCTGGACAATTGGAAGTGATCATCTTGAAACTCTAGCTTTGGCAGGTTTTTTATTGCATGTTTGGTTTTGCAAAGGCAAATCTCTGTTTCTTGTATTGGTTTTCATAATGCTAATACATCCTGCGTTTGAACATTTTCCTCTACTTGGAATACTTTAGGCCAAAGTAAGTGTTTCTGCAGTCTGCAATTCTCAATTTAAAAACAAATTGGGCATATAGATGTGCACTACTTCTAGGCATTGTGGTGTCCCATTAATTATTGTAACGAAGTACTGCTAACTTGAGGGCAACTATAGCTTGTATAAGGGCTGCAGTTCAATTTGTGTTACAATAATTATGTAATGTGGTGGTTGAATTTCTGGTTCACACGAAGGAGAATGACCACTGATCCTTGATTCAGCTTGCATCCTAAAATCGATAACTCAGAATAATTAAGACCAAGAGCCTAGTTTCATTCCAGTCAGACGTATCTTTACTTGTTTCTTTCCATAAAGTAATAAAAGGCTCTCAAAAACATTATGTGGTTCAGCTAACCATGAATGCAGCTGGTCTACTTAAGGCTACCCATCTGCCTAGCTAAATCCCCCCAATAGCCAACACTGACTAGGAAAAAGCGTGAAAAGCATCAGTGAAGTTTGTCACACCTCCTGGGAAAACACCAGAACAATCTTCAAGGGAGGTGGCTTTATCAGCAATAGCTGTATTTTTGCAAATGAGAGAAGGATAACAGAAGTTGTGATACCTCAAATTGAGCTACAGCACAGGCAACCGTACAAATTTAGGAGGAAGTTCAAAGAGCGTGTGGACATTTGAACTCATTGTTGTGGTCCAGAAGTGGTTTTAGTTACCTGGGGGGGAAAATGGTTGTTAAAATGTGGATTCCTCTTTTTTCAGTACTCCCCTAGCATGACAATGAGTGTGTGATCCGTTAACAAGTCTCGCCATGAAGACCACAGTGAGTTGGCCCTCTTCAGAGAGCTACTGCAGAAGAAAATTATTCGTCCCAGTGTACAGTTTAACAAAAGGATCTCAGACACAATCAGACCCACCTTTTTTTTTTTCTACCATCTCCCCCGTTTTGTCAAGACAGTGGGTCCCAAACATGATTGAGGCAACTGAAAAAAGTGGCGTAACAGAACTGCCCAAGATGGAACTGCAAACAATTATCTGTGTATGTACTTGTGTGGGTTAATGTATATGTACGTGTGCGTGATATAGAAATACACACATACATATATAAACCCACAGGACATTGTAAAATATTATCACATGACATCTTAAGTAGAAATGAGAAGTAGGGGCTTTTATTCCATCTTTTTTTTTTTTCACATTTACATTTTAATTATTACAATTTACTTTCCCTCTCCCCTCCTGAACTGTTTTATGTTGCATATATCACTGCTTTATAAGTTATTTTTTAAGGTGAACTCAAATGATAAATTCTTCTGATTTTGTAAATGTCTGCCATTATGGTTAGGAATAAAATTGCTTATAAGAGCTTTCATTAACTTGTGTTTGATACCAGTTACCCTGTGAATCACAAATTGTACTGTCTCAAGAAATAGAAGAAAGCTCATCTTAATTTTTTGGAGAAATTTAATAATTTTCACCTAGTTTGGTGATTTTCTTTTTTTTATACTTTGCCTTTAAAAAAAGAAGCACTGAAGGTTATTTTCCTTCTTTAATTGAAGCCTAATATCTGCAATATCTATTTTAAATGGAAGCCTGAATTTGATACAAGCTTCTCAGTTTATATATATAGAGTACTATAAGGTTACTGTAAGTGAGCTCCAATTGGTATAGAATCTAGCAATAAAGTGTCAGGGCTTCTTCTGCCCTTGGAAATGAGTTTCGTATTTAGCATGATCTTCTGTAGGCGAGGTAGTTAGTGGAAACACCGTAGAGTTCTTATCACTGAAACCTTTTCTAACAATTTACTATTACATTTCCCATTTTCAGTGATTCTCAACCGAATTGTAACAATCCATGGTCCTAATTACAAACAGTATTTCTTAAGCCTGTTCAGAAAATCAGGTCACCCTGCTACCCTGCGTGTATTTTTCACCACATCAACCAGAATGAATTCCCCCAAAACTTTCCAGTGAGCAGTCTCTTTTTGTGAGCCAAAATGATGCAGTAAACTTTTTATGACTACTAGCCTTGTGAGGGTCTTACCTTTTGCCATGAACAGAAGAGGAACAAAGGTCTGGGCCATTTTATAAGGAGGTCAGCCTATCAGAGATGAAAGCTGGGGACAGAATGGAGAAAAGGCATATGGTCTTAAAATAAATGCTTCTGGAAGCTCTAAAACCAAGATTATGGTACATTTAGTTCCTGATGACTTCCAGCTCCCCCAAGAAAACATAAGTTTTCAGTTGTGTAGTGGTCAAAAGGTTGATGATCAGCAATGCAGGCACAAAGTGGCTGAGCAATACTTCATGCCACTGACAGAAAGGAAAGTCCCCTCCTTGGACTCTGCATGTAGAAGAGCCACTTACACAGGAGCAGTTCTGAGATGCGGTATGTCCATGAAGTCTTGCAAGGAGACTTTTTTCATGAACTTGTGACAAAGAATCGTATGTAGTGGGCTCTTTGTGATGATAGCTGCACATAACAGGATGCATAAGGAATACTACAATCTCTTAACTCATTTTTATTTACATATATTATATATATAATATATGAAAATAAAAAGATGTAACACTTTTCTGTTAGGGCTGTTCAAAGATTAAACTCTTGGAGGCTTAAAATTATATTAAAATATTAAAGATTTTGGTAGCATTACTTTTGCGTAATAATAACAACTTTGATTAGTGGTAAACATAAACTAGGTAGTCATATGGTTTTGTGGACTTCATTCCCAGTGATGATGGAAGTTACATTCAGTTGCTTATCTTTGAAAGACACTTTCTTGCTATCTGAAAAGATGATAGAAGGCCCTACTATTGATTTGAGTTATGAGAGCACAAAATCAGATGTAATTTCCTAAGACCGTTCGCTGTTGTCACTAATACCACTGTTTGTAGTGGCTATGTCCCCAGTGGGCCCCAGCTTCTGCCATGAGCACTGCAGAGTCCAGACGTCCTTGCAGCCTGCATCTGACATCACTATTATCCTCAGTAGCCTTCTAAGGACTTTAGGACTCTTTTCTGCCCAGTTGCAGTCAGATACGTCACTGCTGCTGACTAACGTAGATGGGTATGGCTGGACTATGCATGAAGTGCCACAGCCCATTCACGCAGCAGGTAAGCGTGCCCTCGAGTGAGCTCTTCAACGATTGAGAGCATCTGGGGATGCTCCAGGGGGAACCCCCGTGTCTCCAGGGGAACCCCTGTGCTGTCCCAGGCCAAGCTGGGGCTCCTGCAGGAGAGCAATGTGTCCACTGAGCACACGACAGCCAGTCGTGGTGGCATCACTGAGGGCTGTCTTACAAGACAGAGTACATGCCACTGCTGAAGCTTCGTTCTGTGGCAAAATTAAGCAGAATCAGGGCTTAGTGCTAATCAGAGAATTCTGGGGTTTTTTCCTTTCTGAATTTGGCATTATCTGCAATATTTTAGCTTATAGGCACCTGTTAAGGATGAAAGTCTGACCATTAAATTAAACCTGCACAAAGAAACCCCTTAAATGGAACTGTCAACACATATTGAATATCATTATCAAAATACATTATCCTATTTTATGTACAAGAGCATAACATCCTTTCAGGCACATAATTTTTCTTCTGTAGTTCTTTTAAACTTGTTTCTATACAGTTTTCCTTACTGCCAGTATATCTTTGTTTCCCCCTTTCCGTTTCTTTTCCAAAACATTTATATCAAATTAAACATTGTCGCCTTGATCCTACAGCATTAATTTCAGTAAATACATTCCTGGCTTCAAAAGGAGCAGGATCAGGCCCAGCTTCTCGCAGCTTGTCATTCTGTGCCCTGACACTGCAAGTTGGTGTGTAACCAGCACTTCTCATACCTGCGTAGCCCCACAGGCTGGTGGAATAAAAGATGCGCAAGCTTGCAGAATTTTAGATTTGGGAGATCTCCGTGAATACTCAGTGCAGATCTTATTGCTGGAATTTTAATCAGCTATAAAGAAGCCTAATCATCTTGCGTTCTATAGGGAAGGCTTACGTCCCTGTGCTTACATACATGAGTAAAGTTACTTACACATGCATTGGTAAGATCAGGTGATAACCGTACATAGGTTCTGCAGCTGAACCATTAGAAAACTAAATTAGAAAACAATCTTACGTGCTGAATACTCAACTTGCAAATTATAAATGTCCCTTTGGGTTTTTTTTAATATACATAGAGCTTTTTGCTTATTTTCTTTCTTTTGCTTATAAATCCTTGTAGGATTTTCATCATATCTAGAGTATTAATGTGCAAAGAAAGACTTTCCAAGCACTGACTTTTTACTCCCGCTTATGTTTCTAATGCACTAGATATCAATGTGTAATGTAACTGCTGTTTATATGTGTCCTTACGCAACAGCATTATTGATAATGTCAGAACTTGTCCAGCTCTGGGAGTAATTTTATTTTAAGTGGTGCAGGATAGTTTTTCCACACTGGGTTTTTAGATAGATTTCTCTTTTTAATATAAAAACAAATAGATCATGATTCTGTAAAAGGGTCTTTCAAGCAAGGTTAAAGCAAGGCTTTTTAAAAACAGAAGTGATGAAACCTTAAGAGTAGCAGAAATAGGGAGTAATGGATCTCTCATACTGTGAGAACTCTGGCAAATATTCTGGCCTTGTAGAAATTGGGATTCACTTGTAAATTTCACAGTGAAACCAGTATTTTACCTGCTGCGTAAACCCATGAAAAGGAGTATTCATACCCAGATTTTATCTCTATGTCTAAGTCTTGTATAGGCAAGAACAGGGTTTAGGGCAAGAAAGAAGCTGTATGAGTCACAAGTAAAGCATGTGGCCTGACATGTGCATTAAAAAAAAACCCAACTGGATATTTGCATGTATGGGTTGCATTATTTTCTTAATTGCCTGAGCGTGAGGAAGAACTGCAGTTGCACTCCCTGTTTCCCCGCTCCGTTGTCAAGTGAGTTTGGTGTATGTAAAAAGTGTGGCAATAGCCCTGAGTCTCGGGGGAATAAATGTCATGCCACTTGACTCGGAGGCATCTCAGAGTGACAGTCCCCAGACCAGAGAGTCACCCACCAGCCTGTGGCTGAGACCACGTTTGCCATTGTTGATTTGGAAGCTTTCTGATTGCAGAGTCCAGACCACCAATGGGTCACATATTCAGAGACAGTAACAACTTTCGCTTACCAGCCTGCTCCCCTTTTGAATTCACAAAATATAATATTAAAAGTCCCCATGTCCCAAGATATCCAGCTGTTGCTTCCCCTTGCAATGGGAAAACTCAATGAGAAATACGTAGGCTAATTATTTAAATCATTCAAATTATGAAGAATTTAATAGAATCTTGCCTCTTTATGGATAGCAATTCATGCGGCAGAAGGACAGCTTCTTGAACTGGCTAAAGATCATTTGAATTTTCCCCTGTTCTGTGGCTAGCAAATGAAATACTGCATGTAAAGATGATTTGGAATTAGATGAGTAATTTAATGAGGGACCAGCTGTTACAATATTGAGTGTTGAACATTTTATTGGGTTTTTTCTCTTTACCAGTCAAAATGAATTTTCAGCTGATCCATGTAGCACCAATTTCTATTTCTCAGACCAGTTAACTATTTTTAAGTGTTATCTCCTATTCCTAGTCATCTCTGATTCTTTGTTCTTGTTGTGTTTTCTAAATATGGACTGGATTCTTCAATATTTGACCCTACACATTTGCATTTGGATAACGTAAAATAGAGCTTAACAATGTAAAAAAAAGAAGATCAGTGCAGGCAAATTTATTTTTTTTTTAATTGACTGTAAGTGATGATAAAACCATGGCTCCTGCCCCAAACACGCTTGGGTTTGTTTGGGCCCTAAGGATGAGAATCCTAATAAAGCACATCTTTCAAATAAAACCCAAAAAACTCTTTCAACAGTGACAGCTCATTTCTCTTCAAACTGATCACACTAAGGATCTAATTCAGGATTTAATGATACGAAACAACTATAAAAATTCAGTACACTCTGAGATAAATGAGTTAGATTTAAATTTTAGTGTGTGCAGCTTCCTCTACTTCCCAGACATTATTGGCTCAGTCCTATAAGCTGCTGTTCATGCCAGTCGTCCAGCTTAAACTTTGATGAAACCACTCACATCATAAAGCCATTTTTTTGGTAGGATTTCACCCTGGTCTGGGTGAAATACATAATCTATCTGAAGTGTGACATTATTTGGCAGATGTATAAACTGAGTAAAGAGAGCAAAATACAGAGGCTCTGTTGAAATTAACAAATTGATGATTCAACCTGAAAAACAAGAAAAAAGTCCTTATCTAAAATACTCTGTTGAGTGCATGCATGCAGATTGTCTGCCAGTGCTGTTATCTTGGAAACAAATTACAGTAACAAATTTAGAGAAAATAAATGGATCATATACTCGGCACACTAAAACTCTGATCCTCCAAACACATTCATATTTGTTTGAAATAAAGCCTGCACATAGTAAATTTTAAACAGATTTAAGAATACACTTAGTATCCTTCAGGAAAGTCGGACTGCTAATGCGCTAAACCATGCTTGAGCGTGGACAGTCAAATTTAGTCTTCCCTAAACAGACATTAAAGATTTTACCAATGCAGGAGCATGTTTATGTATCAATAGTACTGATATGCGGAACAGATTTAGCTTTCTTCTGTTTCTTATTTTATTAGAGCATTGTTCACTACTACATGAGCTATTTTTGTGAACTTGTCCTTCCATTTTGTTTTCAATTCTGCAGCCATAGTTTCCCTCAACATAGCTAACAGCTTTGCAATTTTAGTCCAAATTTCTGTTTGGTCACTATTCGTCATTTAAACTTAAAATGTGTCAGAAAGCCTCTCATGTAATGGGAAAACTTGCCATAAAAATGTATAAAGGTTTTCTTGGGTACCTGTTATCACATTTAATAAAAATGCAATTTTCAATTATAATTTGAAATGGTCACTTACTAGCCACTATTTAATTTCAATGGGCAAAAGAAATTGAGAAAACAAATTACCTTTTTTTTTTATTTATATGAATTCAGCATCATAAATATTTGCTGAAATACATGGTTTTGGAGAAATTGGATCAAAACAAGATTTACTATCTAGTTGCTCTGAATAACACACCTGGACTTTATGTTCAAAGCTCCTTCCACATCCCCAAAAGTGGATTGCCTAACACCTGATATGTATGACTTTGTAAGAGCCTAATTCACAAATAGTCGTTTCATTTGTCTATTCCGTGTTTTCACTGTATCTCATGGATGATTCAGGGTGCCCCTTAGCTGTGCAGGCTTCTGTGGTTGTATCTCTCAGAAGAGTAACCGAGTGGTCAAACAGGCTTGTTTGCAGGGTCTGGTAATTAAGGACTGGATAATTATCCACCAGGAGCACACAACGGTGCGCTCAGAAACAAGGTATTCGTACGCTACCTCGCTGTTCTCTTGAGAACTTGTACAATTCTTCTTGCAGTTACATCTGGGGCTCCCTTAAGATTTTACGATGCCCAGACAAGAAGCTTAATTTAGCTAAGAGAAAATTCTGGCAGTTGAGCACCAGTTCTCATAGAGAATCAGCACAAAACATGGGGATTTTGAAAGGTGATGCATTTTCTCTGTACCCTGGGTATACTAGGTGTACCATACAATTTATAAGTTTGGTCGGTTACAGAGATATATACAATTCCTCAGATTAGGAGGGAATTGTAACAATAACCATGACCAAACCTATATTTGTTCCTATAGAGTAAAATCATCACTAATCACTTTTGATATGAAGATTTATTGCCATGGAACAACTGCTCCTATCCTTGAGGAGCCAAATTATCAACTGGATGAACTGGATATTTGTAGTCTTTATTTCTGTTGTTTAATCTTCCATGTTTTCTTCTCTCTCATTTGGATTTTCCCATTAAATGTACCATGCCAGATCTTTGCACAAAAATAAGAACAACTTGCCCAGTAAAGATAAAGAAAGTTGTTCACATCTGTAACTAGAGCCCTATAGAGCCTACTATAGAGAGTTTATTTCATTGGAGACATTGAGCGTAACAACAAATAAGGAGTGGCAGTGCAATACCCTGAGAGCTCTTACTGTTCAAGATTAGGAAAGTTAGCATCTCACAGACTCTGGCATTAGACAAGATGATTTCTACCAATGACATAAAATGGCTTGAAACAAAAGCTAATACTTGCCATGCAGATTGGAGGAAAATTAAATCCAAATAGAGCATGTTGAACTGAAGTAGAAATTTACTAAAGCTATCATTTCCAAGGAGAGTTTGGAAGGTATGTTACTGATAACAAGCTGGTTATCAGCAAAACTGGTAGCTAGGATTCGGTAGCTGCTCTCTTTTCTAATGCAGAGGCGGGTCCTGCAGAGCCTGTGGTCCCCAGCAGAGAGGTTGGGTTTCTTGGTCGAGGCAGGTTGTGGGCCAGGGACTGTGATATCCACAGGCCACACCTTCTGTTACCAATGAGCAAAGTGCAGGTGCCCTTCCAGCGGATGTCAAAGTCCTTCTCCAAGGGGAGCACAGAGCATGTCCAGCAGTTTAGCGGAAAAGAAAAGCAGTGTTTGCTAAATTGTCATCTATAAACATGATGTTCAAAAGCAAGTATAAGCTGTTCCCCAGTCTGTTTTCATTTTTCTAATTAACTCCTAGTTTTTATTTGATTTACATTTACATTAATGGTTAAGGAAGAGAGAACAAGTTCCTAAACTAGGGCTAAAATGCAGACATGGAAGAGTGGCACAAGTAAAGTGGAAGCTGGAGCTTTCTGTTACTTGAGAATCAAGTACTTTTTTCTTTTTTTTAAGACAAAAAGCATCCATACAATAAACTTTTTTAGCCTTGTAGTGGCTATTTGAGAAGTGTGAATCAAAATGCTTAGATGCCAATTTTGAGGGCTTTTTTTTTTTGTGGCAAGTATCCCCTTGTAAAAATGTTGCAGTGCATCTATTTTGTGCATGTTTACCTAAAACCACAAAAACAAATCAATTGCTTTATGGATTGCTGTACATGCATCTGGCAAACACTTGTTTCTGGTGGGGAGAGGAGGAATATTTGATAGCTGGTGGGTTAGCATATTTATGTGAATTACTTAAAGCATTGGTAAACTATTGTCAACCTTGTTCACATTGCACAAGATACTCTGTGTAGTCTACTGCTGGCATTATAACCTCGGTGATCCATGCATATTCTGTAAATTCCTGTAGGTTTTGTGACAAGAAACCTTGTCACCATTGCTTACTACTGTAAATTATTGTTTTGAAGCAAGAGGTGGCTTTTGATTGTACAGCCATGTGTATTATATACTACAACAGTACTTGTTCTGTCATCAAAACTTGCTGTTCACATATAGTTAAAGCTTTGTTAAGCACGCTTAGTGGTTTCAGAATGTATTTCAAACAGCAGATATATAAGCCATTTACAGGAATATTAAATCAAATGTAACGTAAGATAATTCAACCTAGTTCATACTGTTTTTGAGAGCTTGGGGTTGGATTTTAGCAGACAACAGGCAGCTGCAGGTCAGCCCATTCTGTGACTCTGTGCCTGGTTATGCAGCGTGTGCTTTCCAACTGCAGGCACCTGCGAGCTTGAGAAATCACACCCTGCGCAGGAAACAGGAGGGAAAGTCTAAACCTCTCCTCTTCTTGTTGTCCCCCAGCCAAGGCACCTACGGGACCTCAGCAGACTGTCACAGAGAGACCCGCCAGCCTACAGGCTTCCCTGCTCTAAGTGAGCACGGACATAACTAACTTCTCCTCTGGTGTCTCTTTTTTTTCCCTGAAAAGTTCTGCATCGGTGCCAGGACACAAACCCACCACTAAGGGTATGCAGGGGGTCAGGAAGCACTGCCTCCCTATTGTGTCCTCATCCCCAGCTACAGCAGGCTTTATGCGAGGCAGTGCTTGAAGGAGGATTTAATGATTTGCCTGTTATCAAGATGGAAAAGTAATCTGAATTCTTGAACTCTGGATTCTTTTTTATTAGTATTTTATGATATACAACAAAGACCTGAAAATGTATATGTATTCTTTGTTGGTTTCTGACATCAGAAATTCAAATCCTGTCTAGACTGAAAGACAATGATGGGAAAAGTGAAAAAGCTGCTAAAATTGAAGGGGATTCTTACTTGTATTATTTTAAATTCTGTGTTTTATTTGTTTTTATTGCTAGTTCAAATGATGAGGTTAACCTTTTGAATAAAGGCAGTCTTTCTTAATGACTTTGCACCTTCACCCTTTCATGTAAGACTGAGTACTTGCAATAAATGTTCCTCACACTTGCAAGCCAATCTGTAGATAAATTCTCTATATTTCTAAGGTAAAAAAAAAAGTTTCTACAGCCCTTTACAGAGAGAAACAGGGCAATCCCAATCCCATAATCCCAAATATTTCAACAACTAGGCAGGTGTATTTTAGACACAGAATTACTTGCAACATCATAAATGAAACTAGTATTCAAACTCCAGTCTCTGGAAGTAAAGAAAACGTCAGTAATTCTCCAAACCAGCAAGAAATTAAAGTTGTCAATATAAATATTAATGTAGAAAATACATGCAAAACTTGATACTGCTTGTGACCTTAAGCATTAATATTGATAATATTGGGGATCTTACATATTTCACGTATTTCAGAACAGTGTATTTCTTCTCAGCATGTGCTTCATCTTCATTATCAACAGCTGCCGCAAAGAGCCAATCCCTGCCATACTGAAAGAGTTTGAAAGCATGACGATATGAAATTCCCACATCATCGTTAATATGTGGAATTGTGTGCATGTTGTGTTAGGATGAGTAATCACTCTACTGCAAAGTTCACCGGACCTTATGTGCAATTTTTAAAAGCAGCCCCTGGGATGGTATCAGAAGGGCAGTAGTCTGTGTTGATGAACAGTCCAACACGCTGCCTGACAGTGGTACCTTTCCAAATGGTTCAGGGTCTTGCTTTGGGGGATTGTAACTGCAGCATCCCAGCTGCAGCCCTTCGAAGAGCTGTACTACAGATACATCTTTATTTGAAGCCCTTAGTCTGTGTCAGAAAACAGACCTCCCCCTGAAGGCTTCCCTTCTTTCAAAATCCCTTTTTGAAATACACAGCTGTTTTCCACAGCTTTCAAAGAAGTTCTGTGGTGCTGGTTCTGTTGTACCAAAACACAACCCTGTGTGTGCTTGTATATTGAGAGAGCCTCCCCTCAGAGAGTGCCTCTGACAGCCAGTGCAGCACAGCTCCGGGAATCCCGTGTTCAGAGAAGCCACCTTGTCTAAGGAACAAACAAGGGCATGAAATCAAGCCTCACTGTTTTATCTTTAAAAAATTCCTTGCAAGATTGGGGAGCTGCTAAGACATGGATTGTGTGGGTCACAAACCACAAAGCATATCGGGGTTGGAACCTCGGACAAGGCTATTACAGACTGTGTTTTGTAATGGCAATACTGTACCACCACATCAGACTTGTTTCTGCTCCACGCTGTGGCCTGATTCATCCTAACCTGATTTTAGCTGCCTAAAAATACCAGTCTAGATCTCTTCTGTAAGTCAGAGGAGGGAGAGAAGAGGAGCTGCCCCTGGAAGACTATTATGGCATCAATTGCCTTCTCCACTGATGAATCCTGCATGCTCTTAAGGGCCTACAGTTAGGTGGAATGAATGCAAGGGTTTATATTTAGCTTCACACCCCTGTACACAAAAGTATTTATTTGAGCCTGGTACGGCCAAGAATAATGCAGCTCTTAACAACCTGCATCTGTGTAGCTTCCAGATGAGTTTCTGATTCCTTCAGTCTCAAACATGAAGTTTCTGCCCAGTTTGCTATTTTCTCCACCTTTAATTCCTCTTTTATAAGCAGATGTAACTTGAATTAACTTGTTTGAACCTTTATTTGTTAGGTGGGCTCTCTCACTCTTTGCCTGCACCGATTCATTCATTGAAAGCAACACATGAAGAAACCATTGCCTAGATGAATCAACACCAGCAATAGCCTATGCTGCTTTTAATATCAGCTGTGAGGTTGTAACTAAGATATTAATGTTCATACTTTCTGGGGATAGCTAAAGATTCCGTTCCTGAGAGCTTTGAAGAATGAATCTAGAAGCTCCTAATTCAGGATTGTGAGATACAAGTAGTAATGGCAGTTTATGGGGTGGGATTTTTTGTAAACCTCTGGTAAATGGGTGTCAATGGCATTACTGCCGATTAGCAAAGCCCATTTATAGCAGGTTTCACCTCAGACTTGCACCATACAGCTACTTTATTATAGTTCAGCTTGATAACCTTTCTTCATTAACTGCCAGTACGAAATCATAACAGCAGTTGTACCGATTCAATGTTGTGAGCCGAGGAACAGCTGAAGTTTAAAAATGCAAATGTTGTAACTTGCACCTGTTCACCTTCATGAAGTGTCCATATTCTCACAGCTGGGCCTGAGACGGCAGCTGCCTCCCAAGTTGCCATATAACTTCATCACACAGAAGTGCGTGTAATTTTTTGGTGAGCTCAATAGGAGCGGTATTGATGCATTTGCTTTATTTTCCGAGTTGTGAGTCATTCAGCGTTGAAAATTATATGCATCTTGTGTAGCTATGAATAGAAAAATTGAGAATTGTTTTTTATTATATGCTAGTACAATCCCTGCTCTGCTGTTCAATATTTTGAGTGCCGAACTTAACTAAAATGTTATCTTCACGAATTATCCTAGTCTCATCTCTGCATGAAAATGGGTATGAATTTCCAGTTAGTGTTTCTGGGTTCTCAGTGAATTCTGGGCCAAAGGGAAAACAGTTGCAGTGGGAAAGATTGCTGTGGCAGCCATTTACTGACAACTTCTCGGATGCATAAAGCCATTCTGTCTGTCGTCTGACACTCTTGGTGGATCACCACGTTCTCAAATATCTTGACGGCTTTTGTCAGCCAGCGGAGGAAAGGTGGACAAGCTCACCACCCAGGAAAGGTAGAAATGTAGCAAGTAATGAGCTATCTTCTCCAGCAATCACTTATTTTTAATGCTTAACTTTCAATTAACATTTGTATCTTCAATTATTATTTTACCATTCAGTATCTTGAGGTGGTTTGAGCAAAAATATATGAATAGATGTAATTTACAAGAAATATAGGCTTGTATCGTGCCTTTGTAATTCTCTTCAGCTTCAGTATCTATGAGCAGACAAACTTCTTCCCTCTTTTGGGGTGTTCTTTACTACATAGTAGCTGATGGCTTCATTAATAATGGTTATTTGAGTCTTCTGGGGCTAATGTTTATGTTTTCCCGGGTGAAAATGCCATACTATTCTCATCAGACATAAGCACAATGACATATCACTGCAGTGCATGCTGTCTCTTAGCTTCTCTCTACACGTGCTTGCATGTTGGAAATTAAGAAATGATGCTGTATAAATTGCTACATTGTTTACCCAATACAGCTGGTTTTCTGCATCCCTTTTTTGCTTGAAACTCCCATTAACTTGAAAGTTCGTGATGGCTTGAAAGGGGGTTTTGGAAGCACAAAGGATGCAGGGAGCAACTCTTCAGTAGTTTACAGGCTGCTGTAAATTAATGTCTTCTCAACAAAGAAATGTAGCATTTTAGCAGTAACTTCTAGTGAAAACACTGAGCGTGCTTATCACTTAAGATTTTAAGAAAAAAAAGTGTCAGACCATGTAATTGTATCTCATTTAATTTTGACACTTAACCAGTAATATTCAGTGAGCTATGAACCTCACTTTTATCTACATGTTCATGATACACCAACCAACGCAGAACTGAAAGGTGAACAGCCATGTTTTAGTATCACAGCTACACAAGAAATCACAGTTTTCAAGGGTTTTGATTTTGTTTCTTTATCGCTAATACATTTTCACTGCGAAGTATTTTTCTATATAGTTACCTGAGGCTTCCTTTCACCAACCAAAATAGTCTGTAGCCTTCTGCACTGTGAAAGGCAAGCCCTGTGGAGAAACACGGGCTTTGTGCTTGCCCAGCAAATCAGCAGAAATTTCATCCAAGCCATAAAAGCCTCTTATGTTATTCTGTGTTTATGTAATTAAAGCAATTAGGGATAGGAGCTTCAGGAATAACGAGGTCTCTCTATCCTCCGTTTTACTCTCTGTATTTCATAGGGATTTAAGAGTTCTTTTTTCAAGGCTCAGCTGTGTCTCTTTAAACCAGTGCAGTCTAAGCATCGTGTGAGATTCAGTTTATGAAGACAGCATTGAAGTGTGAAAGATTTACTTTTGGTAGCAAGGAGAAACGCATGTCCCTGTGGACATGGACACTTGCAAACAAGTCTGATACCGAGAATTAAAAAAAAATCAAGATGGTACCAGTACATCAGACTCTGTACTGCAGTGGGTTTTTTTAGCTTTTGTCATTTGTATTTTATTTTGCAGGAGAGGAGTTGGGGGATCTCAAACACATGGGGAATTTTAGAAGTATATCACTCAACAATCATTTTATAAAGTCTAACTTCAAATGCACTATGATTTATTACAAAAATATATTTTCTTCTGTTTGCCGACATGGTTGTTCCATTTTGTGATAAGTTAAACTCAGCAGTTAATTTGTTGCACTGCCTAGCTGCATGAATTCATCCAGTGTACGTACGTACCTGTGCAGCATTACTTTGGGTTTTGTATTTGAATTTGCAGTATTGATTATTATTTTTGTATTTTACTTTGCCTCTGTTATTGGAATTGTAGTAAACATAATTTATACATATGATTTTACAACTGTTTTGCAACTGAAAAGTCTTCTTTAAATTGTAAAGTTTTATTGATGGATACTCATTAAAATGGTATAAGAATTATATTAACAATTGTTTTGTGTTTTGATGCTCTGTGTACATAAATATATGTCTATTTATCTGTTTAATGGTGCTTGTGTCTTGCAATTTTGGATACATTTTAGAATAAAGTTTCATTTTACAAGAAGTAATTGTATTTTCAAAAGCTGTGTCAAAAAAACACCCTTTTTTCCACTAATAACTAGGGTTATGAAAGAAACATAGGAATCTCTAACACATGTATAACTTCAGGCGGTAATACATTTGTTTCGAGAATATAGAAATATACAGTGTACAAAGATGCACAGCTATATTTTGTAGTTCATTTACTGCAGTAACTGACATCTGTATTTAAAACATTACCAAGAAGATCCATTTTGGAGGCATGTCCTACAGCTGCTGACTCCATTTGTAAGAAAAGGTTTGTGAAGATGTTAACAACGTCACAATTATCACATTAGTCTGTTATTTTCCAAGGAAGCCTAAAGCTCTCCAGTCGCACATATGTTTGTTTAAATATAGAAGGAATTCTGGTACGAACCCAAGAACCAATTCTAAATTACAGGCTTCTGTGGAATTTTGGTTCTTAATCGGACCTCCTTTGCCTCCACATTGTTCTATACCATTTCTCAGAGTAAATTCTAACTTGAATGAAATGCCGGTCTGGAGCAGTTACATTAGTTGAGTGGGCAGCTATGTGTCTATGTGCTGTGTGATTGAATAGTACTTCTTGCTTGCTCTAATGGCTTTACTTTACAGAAGATTTATTCACATCTAATACTGAGCTCATCTTTTATTAATAAAATGCCTTACGTCTTCTGGCACAATTCCTCTACACGATTGCACTGTCTTGATCTTCACAGTGCTCATGAGATACACTATTGCGCTGTACAAAGCTTTTTAAGTTACGTTGCTTCAATTACATATGCATGTTATTGAGAAATGATAACCTAATGTCCATTCTGGTTTTTCTTTGTAAATGTATTTAAAACTATATTGCACCTGTTGTTGTTTGTTGTTTTTACTATTTCAGTTCAGCAGGGGAAGCCTCAAGCCATTAAGAGCAAATCATATATTGACAAGAACTTTTTAAAAGTGCATTAGCAAGCAACAGTTCTGAAGGGAAGTAAATTTCTTAGTCAGTTAACCAAACTTTTAAAGTTGGGCTCACTCTAATTCACCACCAGTTCTCATTTCAAAAGAACAACTTCATCAAAGTCGGTGACTGAGTGATGTATGTGTTTGGATGTAAGGCATCCTCCATCGCCTTTGACCATGGTGTTCCTCTCACCACAGTAGGCATCAATAAAGACAAATGTGACGGTTCACAAAGATGCTTCCCAGACACTGCCTTAGCCACCCAGTGTTGGTCCAGCTACCTTCATCTGGTGGTATAGGCTACTGTGCCACAAAAGGTACTTTTCAACTGGGAAACAATTGAAAAGCATAGATCTCTGTGAACTTGGGTCAGTAACTTAATTTCTCTAATTTTTCAGCTGTGAAAGGAGAACAATACTGACGTTGCAGGTATTTTCTGAGGAAAAATACACTAAAGGCTGTTAAATACCCAGCTGCTCCAGTGGAGACTGTGTAAGAAGCTAAAGGAGTATAAGGGACTGTGGAGAAAGTTGTTGCTGAAGCCAGCTGGAAGACAGGCATTAGTCTTAGTTACTGCAGGAGAAAGGGTACAAGAAGGCAGGAGGGCCTCTTGCCTCCTGCTGGAGGGCAGGAGAAACATTGCTTACGAAAGCAGAGGCTCGTTTGGGAAAAGGGCATTTTAGCCTGCGACTTCCCTCACTTCACTCTTCAGGTGTGTCTGCCAAGTGTTCACAGCAGTGGAAGCCACATGCGTTGCTCATGTGTATCCTGGGCGGCCATTCCTGTTTTGGAAGGGCAGCTCCTACTTCCAATGGACATATTTTGAATTACATACTTCCCTCAGAAATCAAAAGGTATGTACAGCTCGGAGGTGTGTTTTTCAAATACCAGCCTTCTCTTACCCAGTGGAAACAAGGTAAGTTACATCTTCTGTTTCTCAGTAACTCCTCCATACAGCCTGAGAGGTCTGCTGACCACTCTTCCCAACATGTATTCCTCCACAGACTTCAGAAAGTTTTAGATGTGAGCAGATTTAGATTTTACTTTTACCTCTCTGTGATACTAACAGCTTTGTAGCTCCTAATCTCACAGCAGAAAATGGATATATTATGGGCCAAACACCTATCACCAGGACCATGTTAAATGGAGGTGAAAGCTACCTGTGAAAGAACAAATAAGCATTATCTTAGAGAAAGCCTGGTCAATGAGCATGACAAGGTAAACCTGAAAACAAATTTACTGGCCTAGGCAGGCAAAACACAAGTTAATTTTTTTTAAATAGAAAAAATGTTTAGTTATGTTTAAAGACTCTTTCTTCTGAGATCCAGGATCCATGGTATGAGAAGCTGATATCTGAGGTTTTGTCATCTGGATTGAGCAGACAAGGAATGAGAAAATACAGGCTGCATACTATTTACAAACCCTCTTCAGGTAGCAAGAGTGACTTATGCCATTGCCACTTCCAAGACGGTCTGTTTCTTTCCTTCACAGAAGCTAGTCAAAGAAGGAGAGAGAAATCGGTACAAACCTTTTTTTCTGAAGCAACAGAATATAAATAAATCTAGGGAATAGCACAGCTTGCTGATTTTCAGAGCCAGTATCCTCTGGAATGTCAGTAGTGTGATGGTACAGCCATCCTGTTGCTTGCTAAAAGAGTATGTGACAAAGAAACAAGAGAGCTTCCTATAGTGCAATGATAGTAACAGACCGTGTGGGAAGAAAATCCCTACCGCACTGAGAAACTCTATTTTGGTGAGGCAGGTTGGTTAAAATTCAAATTTTCCTTGCTGTTGCAGGTTAAAGCTGGATCTTTAACAATGTTTAAAATGAACGAGCATTCATGGTATCAATTAATTTCTGTATGTTTTTAATAAACATGGGAAGGCTGTCATTGGAATAGCGGGTAACAAGTTGCAGCTAGATGATAAAGAGGAAAGGTTGTAAGGAAAGGCTACAGAAAAGTCTTGCTGCTCTATTGAAAACCATACAACACAAAAGAGCACAACTACAAGCTTTGTGGCCTTTCCTTGAAGACCATTTACAGGTTACACACTCTGCTAGTTGAAGGAACACGGCTGCTCCACCAGCCAGCCCTGCCTTACCAGACAAGTCTGTCAGCATCTCCAAACTGCTCTCTCCGCGTTGGGCCTTCACGCTGGGGTTGGTTGGGCCTTCAATGTAACAACGGTGTGTACCCATGGCACCAGTCAGTCAAACCTTAGCTTTCATGACCGGTTCAAAAGCGACTGCTCTACTCTTCCTCTGCAGTGCTTATATTTTCATAGTTTGCAAGAAGCAGGGATATCCTGCAGTACCTGACCAGCCATGTGAGGAGGAGGTAAGAGGAGGACACCTCACAGAGGTTATTAACTCCTGTGTGAAAAACGTGACAGGGGCCGTGTCCACCAAAGTAGGTGTCAAAATGTCAGTACCGACAGTGACAGCGGTTCACCAGGCTGCTGCACCTTCAGACGGGGCTCTGGAGGTCTGGAGATGGGAAAGTCTCTTCCCTGGGCCCATCTGCCGGGCTGTCAATGTGGTGACAGCTTCAGAGAGCAAGACTTCAAAAAAAAAAAAAAAAAAAAAAGAAAGGGCCGCGTTGTCTCTGCAGTGCCCCCGTCTGCACCCCGGGACCCTCTTCCCCGCTGCCCGGAGGCTCCTTCCCGGCTCCCCGCCGCCCCGGCCTGGCCCCCGCCGGAGGAGGCGATTCCACCTCAGCCCTGGGCGTCGGGGCGGGACCGGCCCGCCCCAGCCCCGGTAGGCAGCGGAGAGGCCAGGCCGGGCCAGCGCTGCCTCGCCGTGCCCGGGAGGGCCGCGGCGGCCGCTGCCTCCCGTCACTCGCGACGCCATGGAGCGGCGCGGGGCGGCGGCGGGCGGCGATGTCTGCATGTGCCAGACCGTCTTCCCGGCCCACGCCAACCACCGCGGGGAACTGAGCGCCGGGCAGCTCCTCAAGTGGATGGACGCCACCGCCTGCCTCGCAGGTAGAGGGGTGGCAGCGGCCCAGGGGGGCAGGGGGCGCCGGCGGGCGGGGTAGCGTCCCCTCAGGGCGGCGGGGAGAGGCGCCCCTGCCGCCATTTGCGCCGGGGGCCGTCCTGTGCCCCCTTCCCACAGAAAATGCGCCTTAACCTCGTCGGTTGTGTGGGGACAGCCTCTCCTCTCCTGCAGACCGGTAGCCCCGTCCTGATACTTGCCTGTGACAGGCGAGGAGAAGAGGAAATTTTCCCCCTGGGGGGCTGGAATGGGGCTTGAGGGAAGGTTGCATCCGGGGGGAGTGTGTGAGATTTGGGGGTTCAGAGGAGGAACAGGCGTCAAGGGAGTGAGAAAGCTTGTGGGTCTGGAGTCCTCTCAAATCCTGTCAAATCTCAGGGGAGAGCGAAGGAGGGGGTGACAGGGATGGTTGCCATGAGGAGAATTTAAAAAGAGAGCAGCAGAGGGGAAACGAGGACGGAAAAAAATAAATACTAGAAGAAAGAAAAGTATTCATTTAAGAATATCGGTGCATGGGTGGAAAAAAAAGCCTCCAACCACAAATCCAACCAGCAAGCAGAGCACTCTGTGTCTGGTGCAACTCAGCTTTGAAAACTTTTAAAATCTCCTCAGCTAACTTCGGGAAGCGAAAGCCGCATCTAAAGCACTAAGAAAACCCAAGGCTCTGCCATCTCCGCTGTCAGTGAACTTCGTTTCCAAGTACAGCTGCATACATTAGCAGTCCATAATGAGCCTGGCGGAGAATAGCGGGTATATTTGGGGAGCTCATGTCTGGATGGCGTCTCTGCGCGACGTGGTGGCCGCGGTGCACTCGCTGCGTAGGTGTGTGCAGCTTTACGTAAGCTGCTCTTCCTATATAGAGTTGGGATCCTGGAGAACTTGTCCCACACAGTAACCCAGAAACTACCTAGTGTGTCGCAACTTCCCAATATGATCAAACATATTTTATTTTTTTCGAGATTTGTTCTAGCATGAAGGAGTCATTTGATTTCAGCCTTTCAGTGATTTACCCCGTAACAGTGCTCTTTACGGAGGGACTCTGAACTGATCTCAGCAACTCCTGAACTGGAGTCCCTGCTCTGAAGTGGCAGAGCCCCAGCTGCTCCAAGAGCTGGTCCTTGCTCCCTGGACTTCGGTTAAGCTGTGGTGATCTTGATCAGCTGCAAATCTGTCACCAGAACTTAATTTCATAATTGCTTTTACTTGGTTAGGCTTAGGGCAGCAGCAGTCGCTCACCCCACAGGGTTAATCCCGTTGCACACAAAGGATTTTTAACACCTTTCCTTGCTTTGCTTTTGTCTCACAGCAAGCTTAACATGCCAGTCAGGGATTTGTTTGGCTTTACCATCTTTCACCTGCATTAGTGCCAGCTGCTGCAGTTCCAAGTACCCGGGCTTTACACCTTCCTCATCTCATATCCTGCTGCTTTAGATGTGATCCACCTGACTTGCTGCTTCCTTGCTTTTGAGGCTATTTATGACTATCACCTTCCTGTATTACCTGTCACAGTGGCAACTCCATCCTCTTAGTCATTAGTGACCTCTTCCCTTTCATCGCAGTTTGCTTTCTGGTAAGTACCTTCACGTGTTTTACCCTCATATTTTCAAAGGGAACTCGTCAGATACTGATACAGCTTTTGCACCATCCTCTAATTCCTTCAGCCTTTTTCTTGCAATGCTCACTAAAAATATTGGGCTGCTTGGGAGTGAGAACTCTTGCCTGTTGCGCAGTGCTATTTTTTAGGTTTCCTGCTAGTCCTGTCTTTTGCCTCTGTCACTCAGGAAACTTTTTGGAGCAGGGGTTTCCTGTGTTTGTACAACTCCTACTGGAGTGGAGGTTTAGCTTCTGACTTGGAACTCTAGGTGCTATGGTCAAATAAGTAATAAATCACAATAACTGTCTGTAAAAAGATAACTATTGGGCTATTAAATATTAATAGTAAAGAAGATGTTTACCTTTTCCAGATTAACTTTCATAATTAATACAAATAGGGTGCATTATTTCTCATAACCAAATGCATCCTAGGGAGATGAAGAACACGGTTCAAATTTTGGTAAAAATATTTTACAATAAGTACATACGTGGTTTTGATTTTTTAAATTTTGTTTGTATTTGTTTTCATATAATTCCTACAGTTTTAGTACAGCCCTGAGGGCATGTACTTACCTGCTTTCCACTGCTGTGACCACACTAACAAGCCAGCAGATCTTTCTCCTGCGTCTGAGAATCCTCAACTAATGTAAAACTTCCACATTGGTTTAACATAACCGATACTCACAACATCCTGTTTTGAAGGAGATTACTGAGGTTTCTTTAGGCTTGTTAATGCTTTTTGACTTTTTTTTTTTGTCCTGCAACATGCTCATTAGCGCTGTCTTCCCAGAATGTTCATTTTTAGAGAAAGACCTGAAATGGAGCTTTTCAAACTAAGTCGGATCATTATCATCATCTAGTCTCATTTCCTGATGTTACCCTTATTTTATGGTGCATATTAACTTTAATTTTATTTGGCTTCTTTTTTATTACGGGGTCTACTGTAGACTTGCATTAGGGTGATCAAAGGAACTGGAATCTGCTGTGTTTCATCTCTGTCATGCACAAGTATGTAGGTGAATAGCTTGCTGCAAATGCAGTATGGTAACTGTGTGTCCACGTGTCTCTTTTGAAGCTGAGAAACATGCTGGTGTGTCTTGTGTGACAGCATCTATGGATGACATACAATTTGAAGAGGCTGCCAGGTACAATACCAGCTAATAATAGTAAAATGTTTTCATTCTAGAGATTCTTATTTGGCAGAGATAAACTGTGGCATTATAATATCTGAGATAGCAGGCCAATGAACTCCCCAGAGTCAGAGGGTTAAGTCTCAGACTTACTCTTTTCTATCTGTGATAGCCTGACCCACCTAGAAAACAGATCAATATCACAGATTAAAAATAAACCATAATTACTTTGAATTGGCAACCCAGATGCCAGGTGAGAAACTGATGACCCAGTGATCTTTGGCTCTAGTTAAAGTGAATGCTGCAGGCCGTTGCTTATCTCTGTTAAATAAGGAATACATACCTATAACAGTTATCATATGAATTTTTTTTGTTGTTGCAAGTGCTCTTCCGATTTATTTCTTACCATCCGTTTCTTTCAGCTGTTTAAAAAAAAAAGTGTTCTTTTAACAAAACAGAAATGTTTTGCATTTGTGGTCACCGAATATTGAGTGAGTCTACAAGATAATACAGGACTTAATTTTGGTTTTAACTGTTTTTCGTAATTTTCATGGAATCATAGGGCTTTTCCAAGGGATAAAAGAGACTGTAAGAGGAAATAGCACATTTATTCCTAAACTGTGTCTTTACAGAAACTTAAAGCCATTACTTTTTAGTTTTTGTGTGGTTTTACACCTTGCAATCTGGAAATTATTGAGTGCTTAGATGAGATGGACCTGATTACATAGACATAAAGTTGTCCTGACTGTGAACTGAGCAACATGGCTGTCACATGTAAAGCTGTTGTCAATGTAAAACTGTTGGCACTACATGAGCGTAAAATAAGCATCCACTCACACTTCTGAACAGCAGATTTTCAGAGTAGTGGCCATTAGGATGAGAACCAGAACCAGTAGCAAAAAAGTGAACATGGTCATACTGAATCTAGAACTCAAGAGAATTTCTTGGTCTGTTTTACAAAATGAGTTCTAAAGTGTTTGTCCTGTCTGTAATTGTTCTGTGTTATTAATTTTGTCCTTAGGAAAAATTCCTGTCTGTGAAAACTGTAACCAAAGAGTCCTACAGATGAAGTCAGTGTAGTGTTTTTCATTCAGGCATAATACTTCAGTAGCTTCAGAGCAATTTTTTCCCTTGTTTCTGAGAGCAGAACAGCGATACTAGAATATACTGAAAATATTTTTCCTTCCAAATTTGTTTCTCAGTATATCTGTAGTTCTCCTTCCACTTGTGATGCCAATGTTTCATTTTTGACAGGAATTTAGGGTACAAGCATAGCAACTGTGAAGTGGTTTCAGTAATTATTTTTCAGCCTCAGGTCATCCCTAACATCCTGTTTGTAGCTTACTGTGTAATTTTCTAAATTTTGCCAGATCTTGTTGATTATACAAATATCTTGCATAAATAAGAGAACTCTTCTATCTATCTATCTATCTATCTATCTATCTATCTATCTATCTATCTATCTTATATCACTCTAGTAAATTAAAAAGATGTTTTGTAAGTTACCTGCTGTAAGGTTTTATTTACCTAAGTCAGGTTACCAAATGTTCTGTAAGTATTAACTCTTCTGTGCATATTTCTTTTCAACTGATATGGAAACAGAGACTTCCATAAACCTGTATGTTTCAAAACTCAGTTTTATGCCGTGATAACAAATGCTTCTTCCTTGTCTCTTAATATACATTCAGTGGTAGTAAAAACATCTGATTTTAAATTACATTTATTTAAATTTTGTTAGAGGTCCATATCTGAATTGCACTCAGTTTATTCTAGTATATTTCAAAAGCGTTCTGCCAGTTACAAGTGAAAGTATGGTGTTCTGTGCCTTCTGCCCTTACATATCTATTTAAACGCCCAAGCTGATCAACTCTCTTGGCTTAAATAAATCAGTTTGTCCAAAGCCAGAATACATGATACGATGGAAAATATTTCATTTTGAAACAGGTCCTGAAAGTATATGAAAAGACATTTCCCTATCATACTGTCTGGCCATCTCAGTTCTGACATCTTTATTTTCTGATGTGGCTGTGGACCCCAGAGGACTACGCTTTCCTACAATGAAATATGAGTCCAGCCGCATATACTGCTTGGAGCACCAGAGGAGATGTCAGTCAGACAGGGAATGTAATGAGTCTGCGAAGTCCAAACCCGCCTTATTGCGGGACTGGTGCCTCAGGCTCCTGAGTGAGATCACGTTCAGCTTTGTTCAGTTGTTCCCACCCTGCAGTTTCCTCAAAGGCGGACAGACCCAGACTTACCTCTCTCAACCTCTCTTATGCAATGTTCTCGCGCAGAGGAAGAGAGGTCACCAGGGAGGTGTCACTGACAAAGGTGAAATAAACAATCTTTGTACAGAGGAATAGAGGCCAGCAAGCCTGAGGTAAAGACCTCTGCAGTCCCTGGTGGGACCTCATGGATGATCCAGCATCGTGATGTTCTTGACAGGGACCATGATGTCATCTGGAAGCATCTGCAGAGACTCTGAACTCTCCTGTTTTTAAGGAAATCCTCACAGTCACTATCAGCGTGTGTTGTGTTCAATCATAGAGTTTATCTAATGAGTATATTCTGTCTTTTTTAACTTTGTACTTGTCATTACCTCTGCTGTTGCATTACTGTAATCGTCTTGGGAGTTTTGTGACAGATAGAGAGTCTTTAGAGGTGTTTCAGAGTACTGGACTGAGATCTGTCTCTTAAGCTTTCTAAAGCCCTTTTACGAGATCATAACACTAACTTCTTTTTCAAGCTTGTACATAAATATTGTGTTATTGTTCTGAATACACTCTCCTTCTTGTAAATGAGCTGGTGATTCCCTTAGCTGTGCAGTTTAGAACTATTATGTTAGTGATTGTGCTTTTTCTTTGCAATGAATGATGGAAAACCTTCTGAGTATGTTCTTCAAAAGGTAATGAGGGCTGTATATCTGCAGGTGGTCTTAATTCTTTCATTTTACCATGCTTTTTCCCCTGTCTGCTCAAAGGCTTCCACTTCTGTTCTTGAATGTGAACAAGAAGGAGAAAGTTTCTATGCAGTTGGTTGTTCCTGTCTGGTACTGTAAAGGAGCAGGTTTCCTACTCCCCATTCTAGTGTTTGGTAACAATTTACTTGAAGTTCTGCCATTGAGAGGAGCAATTTAGGAAAGGACTTACCTTTAAACATCAAAACCCTATTCCTTAAATTAGGAAAAAATGATAAAGATTTTTTTTTTATAAACTGGGATCATAACTTTGCCAAATCCTTAGCTGTAAATGCCTATTTTGTAGATACTCAAGTGGTCTGAGATACATTTTGCAGTCCTGGATGTAGCTAGCAGCACTTTGCCTGCTCTGGGACTGGTCTTTAGCAGTTTTAAGTTAGTCCAAATTCCCTCAAGGCAGTGGCCTGATGCCCAGTTATTTTGGCTTATTTTGACTTTTCGTGCACATCATGTCCTTTTACTGCTCTGCTCAATAAGGCAATTTTAGGGGAAACTGCCTTCTGTCCACCCTTTCAGCATTGCCTCGTGTTAGGATATTAGAGGCTTGAAAACAAGGGTTACTCTTGTTATCGACACATAACAGGTACTTTAGAAATTCCAGAAGGGAAGAAATTACTTTCTCATTTAAATTTTATTCTATAAAGATATAATTCTGTTTAGATATTCTGTGTAGGTAGATGGGAAAGAGTAGTTTTTCAGAGGTATGCTGTTAGGACAGAAGGGACATGCTGCAGCCATGTTCTTGGCCAAAACTTAGAAAGTGAACTCTTTCCCCATCCTTCAAAGATGTCAAAGAGCGCTTTTTGTCCTGGGATTATTGCTTCGTGTGCATGTCTGTATGCTAGAGAATGCACATGGAGTGTATCTTGTGTGGGTTTGCAGCTAAATATACTCAGTGATTTGATGTAACTCGTAGCAAGGTATGCCTTTGAACAAAGGCAGAATCCAGGCCAAAATTTCTTGAGGAACCTGGGGCCTGGAGCACACCTGACATCATACAGACATCAGCAAGGAAAAGGAATGCAGGTGTTAAGCTTATGCAGTTTTCAGAGTGTCTAAAATCATTATTGAGCATGAATGAAGTTGAATAACAGTGCTAAACCTTTTTCAGTCCATTTTCAGTACAGTATGGAAGACACAAACTGATTAATGAGGTTTTCTTCACTACTATTAGGAATACCTAGAGAGGCAGGTTCAAACCCTTATTAAGCTGCATGGTTACATAGTGATGTTATTCTTAACAGGGTTGGACAAATTATTACCATCAAAGCAAAGGTGAACAGAGCATTCAAAACCAGCATGGAGGTAAGAGGTCATTGCTCTTATTCCTAGCAATGTTTGAAGAGTAGAGAGGTGGGAGGAGTAGAGGAATGCAGCATGAGTCCATTTTTTCAGAAGGAACTTTATGTAGATATCTAAACAATAACTCTGGCTTCATAATGACTGTTATAATTGCATGTTTCCTGTAAAGTAATCCATGTCAATATAGGAACTGGACACTGAAAACTTAAAATCTTTGGCAGGTGTAATGGACAGGATGAGATGGGTGGTGTTGGTTTAGTCCAAAGCTATTGACCCCTAAGCAGGCTTTGGATCAGAGCTAGGATCCTGAATAGGTGAAGTTCTAAATATTTTTGAAACTTCTGATACAAAAATATTTATCCTAGGCATTCTTACTTTTCATATTGTAACAAGTATGCAAAGACTTGCCCACTCACTTGTTTGAAATCAGAATTGAACCCTAAGGATACTTTTCTCTGCATTGTGCCCAAGTCCAATTTTCATTAATATTAATGGCAGTGATGCATCTCACAGAGAATGTAGAAGGTTCTAAAAATTAGAAAAAAAAACCCAGAAGCTTTGATGCATGTCAGGCCTGTCTCACAGGATAAAATAGAGTGTTTCACCTTGAACTGTTTCATTGTGTTTTATATGCTTATACAGACTATTTTGCTCATACAGATCTTAGAAAGATTCACATGGGGACTCCAAATGGCACACAAGTAAATGGAAAGAAATGTCCATACAATTAAATCTAAATGCCTTTCCTGTTTTTTATTTTACACTACAAGTGATGCTAAACATACATACACAGTTGTAGTACTTAAGAGCTTTTCAGAGCTCAGCGACTACTGTGATGTTCATATGTGTTCAGAGATGTATCAGTGATAAAGCAGTTTTTTTACCTTTTTTCTTTTTGGTTTAAGAAACTGGAGGTGATTAATTTGATAGACACTGCACCATTTTGTCTCAGCTCAACTGTCAATGACTTAAATACCTTTCTTTGTCTCCTTCCTCCACTACCTCCTTCCTCATAGGTTGGCATCAAGGTTACAGTACAGGACATTCTGACTAATGTTGAAAAAATCGTGAGTGTGGCATATGCAACATACGTAGCCAAACCAGTCAGTGCTGGAAAGGTATTATTTCTGTTTTCTTCTATGCTTGAAGTTACTGGGACTGAGTTTCTGTGAAATAACCTAACTTCTCTGGTTGTGAACACAGGAAACTGTTTATTTATTCTGATCAGTAATAGGAAAATAGTGTGATGTCTGGGCTATATGGGGATCTTTTTTTTCCGCATCTCTGCTCTGAAGGTATTTGGTGTTTTTTTTTTTTTTTAATTGTTTCCACTTTCTCTGGCCCATTTGCTAGTAATAGAACTGGTGTCCGTGTAAGGGCTGCAGTCATTATTGACAGAGGCAAGCACTGTAAGGGAGATCCCTGTGAGTCTGCATCCTCTCTCTCCTTTTAAGAAACTGATCTATATACATCTTGAAACCTGCAAGGGTGTTGGGAGCAGGGTTTCCTTATCCTTCACTTGCCTTTTGAGGAGGTTGTTCAGACATCACTGTTCAGATAGAAGACATTATTTTTATGCTAGCTTCCAATCTAAATTAATTCTTTGCCATTTATGTTAATTAGTTCTCATGCCAATGTTGTTTCTTCTCCCCAGTGTTTGGCACCCTGGAGGTATTCAGAAATCAGTCACGCTACTGTCAGGCCTTCACATTGCTGTGCCAAACAGGCACAGTTCTTTTAAAGTTTTCATATGATAAAGGCCAAATATCCCTCAGATCCTCTTAATAAACTCCATTTGTATGTAGTATTCTACTCTCTTGAACATGAGTGACTAGAATCATATATCTGGCTGTTTCCTGTTTCATTGGATGCATTATGACAGTGAATCTGCCTTTTTAACATCCATTGCAGATTGGCAGAGAGCAGTCATCCCATGAGCAATTAATAGATCCAAGCACTTCTGCTTTCTCTTCTGCAATGATATATTACAATTTGCAGAAGAAATAGATCGGAACAGTTTTACCAAAACGAAAGCCCAACTTGTCTCTGGAAGGTTAATGGCTAAATTGGTTAACCTGAAAGCATTAAACCAGGATAAAGTTAGGATTGCTTGTTATTGGTTTGATATCATATACATGGCATCTACCCATTTACCTTTTGCCCAAATTTCCAAGGAGGTTAATTCAGGATTAAATTGGTGATGATTAACTAAGATTAATCTTAAGACAGGAATGCCCCAGAGGGAGTCTGAGGCTAGGTTCAAATTCCATCACAAATTAAAGTTTTGGGGAAAATTAAAGAACATTTCTTCTGAATAACTGTTGCTAAAGTTGTGCAGTATGCACTCATCATCTTAATATTTTAGCAGGGCCGTCTGGAAAAAGCCAGAAGCTCTTGAGGAGGGCCAGAAAGGAAGGGAAGGGCAAGGCAAAGAAACTGCAAGAGGGTTTGAGCGAAGACTCAAAGACTGAGAAACATTAGCAGCACCACTGCAGGACACAAAATGTTGAATTTGTCTGTGTTGCAGTGTGTCTGCATTGTGTTAAGGTTTTTGAGGCTAGACCTTGTAGACAAATCACACAAATGACTGTTCAGTGGCACCTCCGCAGTATTTATCTAAACGTAATAACTTTCTTTAATGAGTAGAGGTTTGCATTCAGTTTGTCATTGAGCTGACATACATGGGAATTTGCACTTAAGGGAGAAGAAGGTCTGATCTTTGCAAGAGAAGGGTGTGTCTCCGGGTGCAAGTAGCATTTTGGGCACAAATGCGTGGAGTCTGAAGCTACACCAAGTGCTGGGTGTTCATGTGTTTCTCCTCCATCTCAGAAAACAAATGCTTCTTTGAAAATAGGTTCTCAGATAGATGGAAAAGGCTATGTGAGTATGGAGTCAATCATGAAAGAGGGAGTGGGCTACTTGTGTAGTGAGTGAGAGTGGACTCTGTGGTACACTTTCCCATAGACTACACCACTGATCAATGCGACTGGATTGTTCTTCTGATACAAAAATTCAATACTGAGACCTTCATATTATGCTATTTCCTTTTTTTTCTTTTTTAAATGGGAACTGTCTTAAACTGTGTGTGCTGGCATGGATGTTTGTATTTAAAAGTTTTAACAAATTATTCTGAAAGGATAATGTAGACTCTCTTGAACTCTGTGCTTGTTTATGTTAATAGAACTTGTCATCTTGGACCGTTGAGAGCAAAAGGTTGTAGAAAATGCTGACGCCATTTTAAGTTCAAAGTGCACTTTGTTATGATTATAGTAATCAGAAGCTTTTTTTTTTTTTCCTTTTCATTTGCATAGATTGAATTAGAACCTGTAAAGCTTCTGTCTAGAGAAGACCACCTGGAGCACTCCCTGGCTATTGAGAGAAGAAGAATTCGACTGGGCTATGAGCAGGTCTTTCAGAACCTAATGCAGGAGAGTAATAAGGAAGGTGATTACTGTGGTCAGCATAGAGGATTGAACAAATCGCTTGTGGGCAGCTGAAGAGAGGAAAAAAGCAGACAAGCATCTGAGTAGGGCTCCTTGAGGTTGCGGTATTATGTAAAAAACCATGTGCCAGATTTGTGAGGGTTTGCAAGAAAGTTACTGTAATAGAGTGGTATTTCTTTGTCTTTCAGAAATTCAAGATTTAAAAATGCAGGATTGAAGGCCAAGCATGCATTAAATAGATGTGACATGCAGATCTTCATGTAGGTTGTGTGTGTAAGGTTTTACGGTTCATACAGAATTTTGCAATATGGTAATAAAGTGTTGTGACATTATTTGTGATATAAATAGAAGGATAAAATTCATCCAGGCTTATGGCTATGTCTTTGCAAGAAAGCACTAAGAACTATGTTTATGCTGTGAGATCATTCCCAACAAGTATGAGAAACTTCATTACATGGAGCTCAAAACAGGTAAAAAAAAATTCTGAACTCCTCATGACCAAATTAGAAAAATTCAGCCAAGAAGCAGATTCAACTTTTTTTCTGATGGCAACCTCTGTTCTTAAAGACAGTTGTGCTCAAAAGTTGCTGTGTTCCACTGTCAAAGAAGTTACTCACAACAGTTAAGAAATATGCTGGTATTTGTAAAATCTGAGCCACAGCTCCATGTATAAACAACAGACATTATGTGGTTTTACTGAGGAAAGATGAAACCTGTTGTAAATATAAATTCTAGTCTTAACAATTTAATAAGACTGCGTAGTACTGAAGAGACTTGTTTGCTACAAGCAAACAAGTTACTTGTCTTCATGGTAACCGTTTCATAGGAGACGGTTTAATACCATGAAAGACAAATCAGAGGTTGATGATTTTGGTTTCCACTACCTTGCCTGGAAACTTCCTCAAAGGATCTTACCATTATTAGCACTAATTCACCTCCTTAAGGAGAGAGAACAAGCAAAACAGAGGAAGGACATAAGAAAATATTGCATATAAAGCCTGCCAGGTAGCAAAATAGGTATAAATCGTATCTAGAAAGTGAAGTTTGTCTTCTCAGTGGATCTTATGCAACAACTTCAGTAGGTCCAAAGTGCAAGTTAGTCAAACGTGTCTGCACATTTATATAATCTCAAAGTTAGTTAATTATGGCAAAAGTCAAAAGTACAATTCAGGTCAAGCAGCTTCTAGTACAGGTGTGCACTTTTAAAATGGCTGACATCATCTCATGCCTAAATCTGTTCTTGCAAAATATAAGTGTAAATACAAACCTTAGTGTGAGGATGTATGGCTAAAGATTTTAAATGGAATTGGAAATGCTCAGATAGTGAAAGGTGGTTACTTATTCTGATATATATTTTTCTCTTTCATGTGTTCTGTGTTGTCTCTGGTAATCACAAGATTAGTAACAGGTTATGAAATAATCATGTCATACTGTAACCTTAATTAGACAGATTTGCACAGGTGTCATCATACATGGTGGTCAAAGTCTATGAACGGCATTAGAAAAAATGATAAACTGCTCTGACAACATCTGTTAGAGATCATGCATAGCAACCATGAATAATCACAAGCACATGCTGAGGCAGTTGGCTGCCTGTACCCACAGCTAGCCAGCTTTCACAGTAACTGCTTCTGACACAGCTTCTTTGAAGGATATAGTGAGGGCTGGGAAGGATCACTGTGCTGTGATAGACTGCAGGATGCACCATCCCCCACCTCTTACATCTCTCAGAAGAACAGAGCAAATCTTCAGCCTCTTGCTTCCCTTGCAAAGAACAGAGGTCTTCTGTGCCTTTCTTTTTTTCTTCTTTTCATTGTGTTTGAAGCAAATTGCACGCTTTGGTAACTGGGGTTATTTTCTTCTTGGCTATCAGAGTTACTAGCTGAAATACTTCATTAATACATTGCTGCTGTATTTCAGATTCTTTTGAAGAGGAAGATGCAGTTTCAACTGACCTTACTCATGTACAGAGTATTGAGCTTGTCCAGCCTCCTCATGCAAACCATCACGGAAACACTTTTGGTGGCCAGATCATGGCTTGGATGGAGACAGTGGCAAGTATTTCAGCAAGGTACTTTTCTACATATAGTCTTTGCATATGGTTCTAAATGCATGTGATTTCAGTATTAAGGTTTCACAGGGACTTATTCTATGAAAAATACAGAACCAAACCTTAGTGACTTTTCTTCCTTCTCAGATTGCAGGAGGCCTTTGAACTATGTATGTGGTACAGTTCCCACAGCATGCCACATCACTGTGGGAGTCAAATAGTATTCTTCTTTTGTTACACATGCAGACCCTAAGGCAAAAGAGGCTATGTTATCCTCCTGAGAATCTCTGTAGAAAGTCGGCATTGGAAATAGGAATGGAAACTTGGCCTCCTTGTGGTTGGTGCAGTGTTTTAAAAGCGGAGTTAGTTGCTAAGTCAGGATAAAACTGATACTGACCTTGTATCAAATGATACCCCAAAACGAACAGCCTTCTGAATGTTAGCTTGCAGATCATTATACCAGCAGGCAGAGTAAGTCAGAGAAGGAGACTCAAAAGAAACAGGTTATGTTTTGTTGGTGTGCACAGAATGGATGCATAACTTTCAGCAAGTCACTTAACCTTTCAGTCTCTCCGAGTTACTTATCTTATAGGTTGTAATAGTTTTATCAGTTTAAAGGGCTCTGACATCTTCAGGTAATATGTGCAAAGTATTTTTGTGATACTGCCTAGCATTGGTTGTCGGTATGGCCTGGACATACAATCATTTAATTTCGCTTCCCCTGAAATCAAACCGTTGTTTTTCTCCCTCCTTGTTCTTGGACTCTATACAAAGCTTCTTTGTAAGCAACACTTGAGTTTCAGTTTGAATTCTCCTTGCATACCAAGTGACCTAATTCACTGCAGGGATGTTAGATGTGTTTTTGCTTTTTAACTTTAATAATTAAATGACTTCGCCATTCATTATTCATATAGTTTTGATTTGTAGCCAGCAGTTGTACTGATAACAACAGATTTTCTGTAGTGGTTGGATAAACAACTTGCTTTAGTAATATTAGAATGCACTGACCTTACCCCAGTGTGTAATTTCATTGGCTTCAAAGGGACTGTTTCAGATGTTTGCCATAATATGACCCAAAATATTTACCTGTTTTTATTTTATAAATTTTACCTAGTGAGAGTCACATTTAGTTTTAAAAAGAGAAGGAAAACATCAGGAAGCCAAGTAGTGAAAAAATTTTCTTTGAAATAATGAATGTTAAGCATGATTTATCATGTTGAAAATTTTAGGAATAATAGCTGGTGACAGAGGCTTGTTGAAAACAGAGATTTTGTAGTTTATGCTTGAGAAATAGCTAGTATTACTATAAACCTTTTGCGAGGCTACTCGCAATTAGAGCTGGCCTTTGAAGGTGCCAGCTAAGAGTTGCTGTGGCCACAAACTCATGAAGGAATGGAAGAGGAGGGCTAACCCTTGAAAAATAAATTTCTAAGGGTGTTTTAGTGGTTACTCACCCTCCTCTCCCCTCCATGTTTTTGACTGGACAGTGAATGGAAATCTTGCAGATAACAATAAAGCCATTTGAATATTAGTAATATTAGTTTGAACCAGATCTGTACTTTCTTATTTCTTACATTTGAAGTAAAAGCATTCAAAGTATAGTTTTCTAGGAAAAACAGAATATTTAGGCCAAATTTCTGGTTTGTTCCTCTCATTTTCAATAATGTTGTGTTGCATCTTTATAGTGAACATTGGAAATAAGATCATCATTTAGTGTTTTAAATCAGGAGAGCAAATTATTCTTAATGAAATTACAAAGTTGTTTGAATGTGTTAGTCTATTAAAAAGATGTACTAGTCAATTAATTAGCTACAGATAATTGTGTGCATTTAACGATACTGGTACATTAGTTTGCAGAGTGCAGTTGAGTTAAAAGCTAAAAGCTAGGAACACTACAAAGTTGTATTTTTGTATTTTTCAAGTTGAAAAACTGCACAATGAAAAATCTGTTCTCAGATGTGCATATGAAATTCTTATTGAGGAGTCTTGCAAACATGAGAATAGAGTGTGTTTTTTTCAAAATCTAAAACCAAATGGCATTATTGTGTATTGTTCCCTATTCATGTGATGCACAGAAATGCCAGTCAAGAATGAGGTTTTGACTGCATATAGAACTGCTGAAGAAACCTAATTTTTGCTCGCTCCAGAGAGCTTGCAAACTGGATTCCAATTCCACAAACCCTTAAGCTGTATCTGTACTGCAATTTTTTTTTTTCTGGAACGTCTGTGAAGGTCAGAAAAGTGGTAGGTTGTTGGAATTCCATAGTGTAGATGACACAGTACTGCAAAACTTTTTCTTTAGCAGTTTAGCTGTGTTTGATCAGGTGTGTATCTGTTTGTCCACTTTACTGTCCAAAGAGCAGCTTTGTTAGTAAGCCTATGGAAAGGGTACTCACCTGGCACCAGCAATCTTCTGCACTAGACCAGCTGAGTTTTACCAGAGTAGCTACAGCTTATTGCACAAGCAGTTCAAAGAGATGCAGTAAGACAATCCAGCTGAACCTGATTACATGCAATTGAACACAGTACAGGATCAGGTCCGAAATAAGAAAAGACAGATGAGTGAACACTGCACTATGCAATTCGAAGGGCAAAGGGAACAGAAGTACTAAGACTTGTGTGTTTGTATCCACTATTGTGCCCTCAGCTTTTGAATTTAGCCAACAGTCCTGCATTTCTGAATTGATAATTGATCAGTTCAACGTTTCAGCCCCTTTGTATGTGTAAAGATAAGTTTCCCATCTCAGCATCAGTAGCAAACTGCACATAATTAAAAGACCAAATTAAAATAAAAACCAAAACCAACTATGTATTTGGCAGTTATAGGAGTAGTATTTTATTCTTACTTGATATAACACTAGCAGAAATCATCTGACAACAAGCAGAAAAGTATCAATATTAAAAGGAATAGATAGATTGACATTGCTTTGCTTGAACACTGTTTCTGATGCTCAACCTTTCTGATCAGATTGCTTTTGATTGCTTGAAGGCTTTATAATCTGTCATTTTTACATACTGAACAATATCCTACACCCCACACAGTCATATAGAAATGAATGAAATTCTGTGAAGTAAGTGGTTACCCTGTAGGTAAGGGATTCATGGTCTGGCTCCAAAAGAAGGTAGTATCAAGCCATGAGAATTAATTAGTTGGTGTTTGTAAAGTGTGTTGAAAATGAAACAGCATGACATAAGTGGTATTATTATGTTTGAACCTGGAATTATGTACTCTTGGAGTTGAACATGTTAACTGTATTTCAGTAGCTTATGGAATAAATTAGTGTAATATAGTGATCTTCTAGGTTGTGCAAACCTTGTTGCTCTAATCACTACCCACTTCAAACATAACAAAGGAGGTTCTTTAACATGGCTGTGTGTTTTGCTCTCTTGCTTTCTTTTCCAGCCGCCTTTGTCGTTCATACCCTGTTTTGAAATCAGTCAATATGTTTAAATTCTGGGGACCATCCGTCGTGGGTGACCGCCTTGTCTTCAATGCAATTGTGAACAATACATTTCAGAATAGGTAAAGCTTCTCATCTGCTTGTCTTCATTGATGTCTCTAGGACCAGCCTAACTGAGTGTTTCAGGTTTCAGCTATCAGTAGGATTTGCATTATTGAATAAATGACATTTCAGCTGGAGCTTTGAAGAATCTATCTATATCTATCTATCTGTCTGTATGTACTTTATAAAATTTCTCTCAGCGAAAGTTTTAAAAAAAATTTCTTCTCTGACTTTCACTCTCAATTTAAAGATCATTTGTAACCAAATCTCAATCCTGCAAACTCAGAACATAAATATCACTCTGAAATTTGGGCATCTTCAAGGATGAGTTGGTCCCAAGCTTTGATTCTTCAGAAGGCCTCAGCTTGCTGCTAGAGTCTTCCTGTCTTGACATCTCTTTACAGATCTGGGTTCTGTTTATTGCTTGTTACTGGAAAAAATCATGCTTTGTTTAGTTTATTTCATTTGGGTGTATGCAGGGATGAGACTTTGCCAGTTGCAGTTTGGAATAAATGGCTACAGCCCATGCTGAAATTTTATCTTTAACTGAGTATATGGTCACCCTGCGCATGAAACACAGATTTTGGCACACTGAACACCTTCTGGAATTTGGTGGTGTGGCTGTTGAGCAATCTTGCATGGATCCTGCCTGCTAATGGTTACTCTCTCTTTCTCTCTTCTATGCATGCACTATCTCCTCTGCAGTTTTAGGGCTACTGTTGCGTTTGCCCAGCAGAGAATGACTCTCCCCTGACCTTTGGCACCTCTCTGCGAGGCTGTTTCCCCATCTACATGAATGGTGCTTTGGGCCAACAGACCCTCTGGCTATGCCAGAGGTGTGGTATAACTTACATGGAGCGTTGTTCCATCGGTGGAACCTAGAGCAGGAGGACATGTTCAGAAGCTGCAAGAGATGTAGCAAGACAAACCACAAGAAGGCAGAAGCTAAAGTAATTCCTCCTCCAAATTCTGTACATGGGACAAATGTTATCCTGGCATTGCTGTTCTATGTCTGTTTTCTTGGTAGATGTATTTGGTCCCCACAGAACGCTAGTAGGGCGCGAATTACCTTCATACTATGCTTCTGCTGAATGTCAAATCAATGTCATCCTGTTCACTTTTGCTGTCTGTTCTCATAGTATGCTTACTGGTGTTCATATTTTACTACTTAGCTCAATTTTTGCTCTTTTTATTGATGCTATTTATCTAGTGACACCTTCTATTTTACTTCTGAAATGTGTCTGTCCAGACTGAGTAATTTGTATGCTACCGAAAGTATTTCAGTCAGGCTTCCTGCACACAGGAAAGTGTACATCAGCCCTTTTTAGTATATCTCAGGGCTGCTTCTGCATCACTTGTGGTAGTCCAATAATTAATTTAAACTTTTATTTCAGTGTTGAGGTTGGTGTTCGTGTTGAGGCTTATAACTGTGAAGAATGGATCAAGAACCAAGCACGGCATATTAACAGCGCATTTCTCATTTTTAACACTGTAAATGACAAAGGAGAGCTGCTCACCTTCCCCAGAATCAAACCTACTACAAAGGTCAGCTCTCATCCTCAGGAGTAGGATGAATGCATATGTGAAATTATGTGGTCCAGCCCAGCACACTGCATGTCACACAGCCATATAACCTTGCTGGGAAAGCAAGGACTTAACAGGGAGGTGCGGAAGAGAAAACCTCTAAATGACATGTTTGCCTTTGAGGAAGAGATTTGTCATTGCTAACTTCAGTCATCCAAAACGTGGAGAGTAGTCATCATTAGAAATTCTGTAGTTAGTTGATGGACAGGGAAGAAGAATCTGCTTTATGCACGTTTGCACCTGTCTGTGTCACCTGTCTTGTACAATGTCCATGGACTGTAGAAGCTGCCCAGACAGCAAAAACTCAACTGAAATTCACAAGTGTTCAGTGAATAAAGTTATTTTTTCTAAACCCTTAATGAAGATTAGAAATAGAGTTAATAAACAAGTCTGTAGGAATCAAATCCCATGACATGGGTGGGCTTTCTCGTTCCTTTGACATGGAGATCTCAGCATGTGTTTCCCTGAAAGTGGTTCATAAAGCACACAGATCAGTTTGAATACTATTGTTGAATTATTTGCTGTGATGTCTCCTGTCACTAACTTTACTGCCTCAATTACGAGATTTTTATAGAGCCAGCACAGACAGAAATTAAATGATTATTTAACATCAATGAACTTACATTTTATAGGATGGCAACTGGACAAATAAATCAAGGTGTCCTGTATACTATGTAATGAGGCAGTAACATTCACTTCTGCCCATTACAGACTGTTCCAAGAGGAAAATCTGACCCTTCCTCTTAAGGAAAAAACAAAAAAGGCAGCTTAGTTTGTCAGAAAAAACATGCTTCCCTTAAAGACTTGCCTAGAGGGGCATCCACAAGCTAAGCGTCAGGATAGGAACATGTGCACCCATTCCTTCAGGTCAAGCAAACAAATCTGGGAAAATTAGTATGTGCTCAAGATAATTTAAACTTTCAGTGGTCATTTGACTGAAAGTGACAGCTGGTATGGCAGTGCTCTATAGAACAGGCAAGAGATATCTTCAAAAAATATTATGAAGGATTGGTTTAAAGAAGGCTGAGATGCACTGATCTGGAAATAATTATCCAGAAGCTACATGTCAGTTCTTAAAAGCAGAAAAAAAGAAGCTTTTTCCAAAGTGGCATATCCTTCAAGGTAACAAGTCCTATTGAACTTTAATGCAGTTTGCTGTGGTGTATGCTCTTGGGTCACTTACGTGTTTCAAAAAAAATAATCCACCCTGGCAGAGTAATAATACAGGAAGGGAAAGACCTGCCACCTTTAAGGGCAGATCACATCTGTTTGCACAGTGCTTGCCGTGTGTCCCAGATCCCTGTGCACTAAGATTCTTCCATGCTTCCTTCGTGCTTTTAACATCAGGTGGTGATGAACTGGATTAATAGTTTATTTGGTGGGTGGCACAGTTAGAACAGAATGTGTGTGGTGCGCTGCCCAGCTGCTGCTGGTTTAGGACCAAAAAGTGCTACGGGTATGCTACTGTGATACAACTTTTTTATTGGATTGTTTTTGCAAATTTAAGGGAATATTGTCAAATCAAAAGTGAATCACTGACTCATGTTAATCTGGTGAAAGTCCAGTGTGCAGACTACAGTTCTTTATTTATTTGGAATATATCTCTGGTGTTTCTCCATCTGTAAGAAATCGGGTTTAGTTGTCTTTTTTTTAGAGGGTGTCCTAAAATAATCAGATGTGTTACTGTCTGGTTTACTTTTTATAAAGGATGGTGTGAGGCGATACCACGGAGCTATTGCCCGAAGGAGAATTCGACTAGCCAGGTATTTTGAAAACTTAATTTTTTAATGTATCCTCTAAAAAAAGCGATCATTTGTTAAGTAGTCGAAGTCTCCACAAATATAACTGTTATGTTCCTTAACTTTCCAAATAATTTTGCCTGAGTTGCACTGAAACTATTAGAGGCCGCTTGTCTCAAAAACTTTTTGCTCTATAGGTTATTTTGTTTCCCTGTCTTTCTTGGAAAGAAAAAGGAGTCATTGCAAACCTGTCTTGCAACCGAAAATTGGTAAAATACCTGTAAAGTATTTAGAAGACTCTTAAGCCTATAAAAGTGATTGTTTCTAGCATATATAGAAGAAAGTGTACAGAATTAAATTCATGCCATTATTTTTCTTTTGAATTTTGTTTTAGAAAATGCATGCTGTCTGCTAAGGAAGACAAACCTTCTGATTCCTGGGAGAGAAGCAACCAGGTAATCTGTAGATGGTGTCCTTATTGTCTACTTGCATAAAATGGTGTATTTGTACATTTTTTGGTTATGTAAAACAGTTGTACAGGCTGTATCACTTTCCAAAGTGGACCTTATGTATTTAAGCATTATGATAGTTATGGAAGAATGGATAAATGTGTAATAAGATGGATTTTTTTTTCTTCTGAAAAAAAAGAGAGTAGATGATTGATTTAAGAGTAGGTTTCATAGAAAACATAAAAATTGTCTTTAAGATAGACTCTTTCAACAAGTGGTCCCTTATGCAGCTGAGCTGTAAGGTCTCCTGCAGATTTCTATCCCAGTGTCCCTAGCTTTTAAAAAGCTGAATTCTCTTGCAAAGGAATTAGTTTGGGTTTTTTTTATCTTTATCTAGCCATTGACTTCCTCAAAAATTGCTGTGAGGAGACCGTTCAGTAAATGCTAAAAGTCAGGGGAGAGACATGGCAATACCAACAGACATGAAGAGTGCAATAGCATAAACTTTCTTTCTATGGGAAAGAGATGTGAAGACTTAACATTCATTTGTAGATCCTCTGTATCAAGTGGTACATATTTTTGGCTTGGACATGCTAGGCCATAGAGTGGGCCTGTGTCATGAAATTAATAGTGATGAAACTGAATTTAAGTGGGTTTATAGACACCCTAAATGTTGTTTCAGTGTCAGATTTTTGTGGTTAAAATTTCATTGCATTTAAGATCTCAGCAGCTCCCAGAAATTTTACTGGGAATTTTTCCATTACATGAAAAAATAAATAATTGAGAATTGTAATGCACGAAGAGATTTGCTGTTAACAGTGGCATCTCCACTGTTTGAAGTAGCATTTCTTTTCTGTAAAACAACTATAAATGCAAACGATAAAAATGGCTTACTTGAGATTTATTTAATATTAAATTAAAACTTGTCATTAAAGACTTTAAGGCTGTATTCTCTTTATATACAGTGGTTAAATGAGAATTCCATCCACTGTAGTCAAGCATAAATAATGGATATATTTGCAGTTTCTCTGCTCTGAGCCTGCTGTGTAGAGCAATTGCCAAGATAGACCACAGCGTGATAGCAATGAAGAGGTTAATTTTCTAATAGATTTTAATTACTTTGGAGGAAGATGGACAAAACCATTAATTTAGTAGCCTGAGAGGTTACCTGTATTATCTCTCTGGTGGTCACAGTTTTTCTGCACTGCTTTATAATTGAAGAAGCCTGAAGTGGTATTTTGTTGTTGTTTAATTAGGGCTATTTTGCCAACAGCCATGTGAGCACATAATCTAGCTATTGAAACCATTTAATTCAGAAACTACTGGGCTGTGTTTTCTGGAAGGAAAACACATAGGGGAAAAATACACACTTGTTTGCTATTGAGGGGTAAAGATAGAAAAAGAGCATCTGATTTCTGCAATGTTTAGTGAAATGTACCTTTATCCCTTCATTCTCAGAAATGTATCTTATGTTTCAGGCATATGTGAGTTACAGCAATATAGCTGCACTGACACACCTAGCAGCAAAACCGGGATGGGAGATAACCAGTACACTGAATGATGTAAGTGCATAAGTGTGGCATTGCTACACAATCACTTTAGTTAGGTTTCACCACAGGAGTTGGGTGGAGAAAAGCAATGTTTTACATTTGTAAGTAAATACATTGGCTTGTCAGTGTTTGGTTTTACTATGGCTAGGTTTGAAAACCAAAACTCCCAGAGTTTCCCTGAAATGTTGGTTGTCCAGTGTCCTGTGCAACCTGGCAGTGCCACGGAGGAGTTTCAACTCCTGATGGTCTGAATGATTAGTGAACATAGCACTTGGGATGCCATAAAGGCAGGCTTGTCAGCAACTGATCAGTTTGGCTTGTTGAGCAACACACAGGAGAGTGTAAAAACACAAACAAACCCATATCTCGCTTCTGTGAGAAGTTTTCTTTGCAACAACTGACCTGCTTCTGTGTTTTTGTTTGGCCAAATTGTTTGATTCCAGCAAAACACCAAACTTGGACATCTTTGTTTAGGAAGTGCTGTTGACAATCTGTGGGGCTTCTGGTGTCACTGTGATAAGCCAAATGTGTGTGACAGTCTGCAATATGCTGCCTTTACCAGCTTTGCAGCATGGGAGATGTTTCTAAGTAGTAGGTATTATCTTGTGATAATTCCAAGTGGACACTGCCAGTCAGCAGATGGCAGCAATTTATATACGGTATTTTTCAGTCTCGGCCTTCTCAGAAGACCACTTGACTCTTTCTATGGATGTTTTTTCTTTCAGATGTCTGTCTTTCTGCCCTTTTTCTATTAAAAAATTAAAAGTCTGAAAGCAAAGTACTTCTCTGTTCATCAGTCAGTGTTATAAGCTCAAAATCAGTAAGGAAGCTTGTGTAAGCCAGTTTTAGGATAGGAAGATGCTGTTAAGAAAACCAGTAGCAAGAATAACTTAGCTGGGGAAAAACACAGTTTTAACCTAGTCACAGTGCATGTTTTCCAGACTATTGCAAGACATCTGTTAAGGTTTGGTTTCTGAAATATGGTTAGTGACTATTTTAAGATCACATAGATTCAGAGATGTTTTGGGACAAGAAAAGACTCTTACAATCTTTTAGTCTGACCTCCTGCACGTCACAGGCTATTAAACTTCACTTACTGATCTTGCATCTAGCCAATAAGCCACTTGACTAAGAGAATATATAAATCATAAGGATTTCCAGTGATGGCAAATATGCCTATTCCACGTGTAGGTTGTTCCAGTGGTTAATAACTTTCAGTAAACCCTGTTGCGCCAGTTAAATGACGGCACTCATGCTGGAAACAGCAAGCTTAAACAGACTTGAAACATTGAGCATTATTTTCAAGCCTCTGCTAAGACTGTATTATTATCCACGTGATACTTCCTTTCTGCATCCACAGAGACTGCCACAGTCTCAGTTTCTTTCTTAACCCTAAATGCTTGAAACATGTAATAGGACCAGCACCAAATGTTGTGAAGAAATTACTTCATACAAAAACCCAAAACCCATGCACGTTCTGGATGATGTTTTAGACAGCATGATGTTACTTCTCTCTCTCAGCAAGCCACCAGGTGCCTTCCAGTATTACTGGAGCCTGGAACTTTCTCCCCTTTTTGGATATTTTAGAATAGTGTTGATAGTAAGATCTGCCTCCTTTGGTGGAAAATTTTGAGTAGCTTTTTCTAGCTGTTCTTTTGTGTAATTTTAGTAGCTATCCAGCAAAATCTCAGGCGGGATGTAGGATGCAAATCACACCAATGTTGTCAATGGATGGAGAGTAGCCTATTGTTCTGAACATTTCTACGTAATCTGCCATTATGAATCATTAGATATTCCTTAAAAAAGTGGCAGGGATTCAGGGTAGCACACTAACTTTTTTTTTTCTGGAAGGATGTATGCAATGAACAGTGACAGCAAGCCATACTTACGATTGGTGTATACCATTTATTCCATAAGTAAGTCTTCTTTCTTATTTAGCATCTACCTGCAGGCACAAGGTAGATTTCTGACAAAGTGTGGGTGTCAGCTGTAGGCAGAGGGCACGCTTGCGTGCATATGTGACTGTATGCTTACCTCTAACCCACGAGGTGCTCTTTGGCTCTTCATTTGCTCTTTGGCAAAGAAAATAAGAGTGAAACCTATCTTGGACTTTACAACTCCTCCAGTTAAATTTAGATGTGTGTGGAAGTCCCTAAATGCTGGTATAGATGGAGCTCCAAGAAAAGCTTTCTGCCAGCTTCAGTTAATGAAACTTACCATTGGCAAATACTAGTTTGGCTCATTTATCACTGTTTCATGCTCTCTTCTGTCACTTTTGCAAGTGTGAGCACACGGAAGCATCCCTTAGGAAATAGTATCTAGCTCAGAACATCTTGCCTTAGGCACTGCAGGCCACTGAACACACATCATACCAGTCTTCTGTTCTCTGCACTCATGTACCAGATCTTGATCACTGTATTTAGGGTATTCAGCAGCGTAGGCATAGAACAACTACTTAACCTTCTCTGATAGACATGCATAGCAACATCTCCACTCAAACATATCTCTTCAGTGTCCATGAAATGTTTTTTTGGGGAGAGGCAGGAAGAACAAATAGTAGGAAGCAGGTAGTAGGATCAGTGCTCTGCTTAAAGGCAATCAAACTGTGGGGAGACTGTCAAAGACATTAGACTGAACTGTATTTTGGGATTCCATATTCTAGAAGGCAGGTTTTGCAAAGCAGCCTGTTCTTCTTTATATGCAGAGGATTTGTTCCATTCTCCCTGGGATTAGAATGACCCCAAGTTGATTGATAGTTTTTTAAGGTAGAAAAGTGGCACCGTGAGCTCTTTGACATAGAGCCACAAGACTGTAGGCTGATGGAAGTAATCTAGCCTTGACAATGTTCACTTCGCAGAGAGGTGTTTTTAACAGCTGAACCTCCTACTTCATTTTGTGATTTTTAAGTCTAGAAGACTCCTAAGACAACATGATTTCTTCTCTATGCCTTAGAGGCATCTGTGCATCCTGTAGCTGGTCTCTAAAGGTTCTGGGCCCTTTGTTTTACCCTGAACTTTACTTCAGCAAGATGCTTGCTTGTTTATGTTGGGGTTTTTTTCCTGTTCCAAAACATGAAAATACAAAAACATACAAAATCAGTGTTGCTGCATAAATGCTCTGTAAGCCAAAAATTGTTAATTTTTGATATAGCAAAAAAGAGCCACTGAGATGATGAAACTCATGAATTTTGTATCACTTGGAAATGAAAATCTGTTAAAACTTTCTAGGATCTGAGAAGCAAATTAGCATATCAGATTAAAATTTGGCAATGAAGTCCACTAATTCTAAGCACTCTCTTCTACTCATCTTCTTCCATTATACAGGGTTTATGGAAGGACTTCTTTTGGATTATGTATACATCGTTATGTGCAGGTTATTCCTTTTGAATTCTCTGTGTTAGGGTTCAGGCCTACAGCTAGATATAGATACAAAATAATCAAGACAAGATACTGCAATTGTGGGATAAGAATGGCAACTATGTCTTGAGATAATTTTTCAGTATATTCTTAACTCTACGTGCTCTGCTTCACAGTAAAGAATAGGGGAGAAAAAAGAACATATTTTGGAAAGAGAAATGTCAAGTCATTTTAGGGGAAGGGAGCACAGGCCAATGTGTGACTGATTTACATGGACAAAGGGAGCTGAAGTGGTTGAACTCTACTAATTAAAAATAAACTACTGGATTGCATAGGTTGGAGAGTTGGATCAAGGAGTTAATCCATATATCGTCCAAAGTCATCCCTCTTAAAGCTTGGAAAGTGCTTTTTTAAAAATCTCATCCCCTTTGGATGTCTCTAGATAAGCTCTCCGAAGCTGCAATATGCAGGATTGCTGGATATGTTCCAAAATCCTGGTGGCAGAAAGGGCAGTTGCTTGGTTTGTCTTATTTTGATAGTCTCACACATGCTGCAGGAGTGCTCTTCTCATCTAGCATGGCCTCACTCCAGCTTGCTTCTGCTCACCAGTGTCACATCCAATGGATTCTACTCCGTAGTTTCAAATTTCTGCAAAGCTTTAAGTAACCAGGGATAGTTTTTAATTCCTAAAAATGTGTGATGCCACTATGCTATCAGTATATTTGATTTTACATTGTGCTGTATTTTAATGTAAAACTAATCTTGAATACTCGCCTGCCTTTCATCTGTCAGATATAGTTTCATATGTACTTCTGAGAAAATCTGCTTAAGACCTAAATGTGTAACATTTATGTGTTAAAATATTTATAGTAATCATTCTTTGTTTTTAATATTATTCAATCTTTTCAGATAAAAATATGGACTCATGAGGAGGGTGATGTGTTGTTATTCAAAGTAGAAATGCAAGTGAAGATACCATCGCATCTAGCTTTCTCCCTTTTGTCTGACTTCACACTCCACCAACAATGGGACAAACATTTCTTGTAAGAACTTACCTTTTCTTTAAGACTGTTGAATCCACTGACAACTAACCTTTTCTGACACAAATATTTTTTGAGATGTTGACACTTTTCTACCTAATTAATAAGGAATTGCTTGAGAAGTTTACATTAAAGATTCATTAGTCAAAGTGTGGATTGGGGTTTTTTTATCTTAAAAATAAAATCTAATTTCTCTATGTCTGATTAAAAATACGGTTGCCCTGGACTGTCAAAAGAGAGAGCTGGGACAGAGGTTACCCTTTCTAAAATGAAAAAATTTCCATGCCTAGACAAATGTATGTTGAAAGAGTTAATTTGAGTAGGTTGCATATAACTTGAGGTCAATATATTATTCATGCTCTCTGTAAGAAGCAAGGCAAAGCTGTGGACTCCCTGTTTGTGTTGTTTGGGACACTGATGCTCAGCTGAATCATAACAGTTAAAGTGAGAAATCAAGAAATGGGGATCTTCAAAATGCACATTTTGAGAAAAATAACATAAAGTGTGTAGGATTTGGAGTGTGTTTCAGAATTGCTGCAAAAGGTTTTCTTTTTTTTTTTAATTATACCTTCTGTGGTGTAGAATAATGTCTGGAGACAACTTAATTGATATGATACTAATTTTATTTGGTGAATATTCTCTTAAAGGAGAAGCTTTTTCAGTTAGTCATTCGATCCTGAAAGATTTTTATCAGAGGGTCAAAGTGGAAGCTCAGGGATATTTGAAAATTTACAATCTCTGCTGAATTTATGGCTTGTAACAAATGAAATCTGAAGAAATATGTTGATTTTCCATATCTACAGCCAAAATCTCAGGTTTCTTACGATTACCACAAAGTCTGATTGACTGGTCAAAATAGAATATCAGCTTAGCAGTGCTTATTGCTGAGGCAGTAGAAGCTGAAATTAAATAAATCAATTACTGACAGTGTAAAGGAAAACACTGATATATTTTTTTTGTAGTGAAAAGTTGGGAGATAGTGATCAGTACTTCCAAGACAGTGAAAGATTGTGTCCTACCCAGATGTCCCTGTCTGAACAGAGTAGAACACAACTTCGAATAAAATTTTACGAATGTTTGCTGCCTGTGTTTCCTATGGTGTGTCAGATGGACAATGTTTGGTCATTTAGCAAGTATTATGGGACACAAGCCAATGTTATTCCAAACAGGAACTGTCAGTAAGCAAAAGACATGCTTTTAAGACATTGCTCCTGCACTTTGCAGAACTTTTAAACAATTTTGTGGGACAGAGAGGTGATGTCAGATGAGGCGTTGCAGAAACCTACAGTTTTCACTCTTTGTTCCTGTCAGTTCCTTGCTGCCTGAACATGAAAACCATAGGCTTAATGTTAGGATTGAATACGTGTTTGTACTGTGTTTTTTATAAGAGATGGTATTGCATACCTCAGGGTTGGCATGTGTGTGTTAAATGTATTTGCAGAACTTGTGAAGTCCTCCAGGCTGTCAGTGAAGATGAGAAAATATATTATATTACGTCTCCACCCATGACTGGCCATAAACCCAGAGACTTCGTGATTCTTGTGTCTCAAAGGCAACCCTGTAAGCAAAGGTGAGTATGCAATTTCAAGTTTAACAGTGAGCACGTTGGAGACAGTTTGGATTACTGTTGACCTTTATCTGGACCTGTCATTAGGTGACAAAGATAACAGTTTAGTTTTTTAGAAATTAGATTAGATTTAAAATGTAAAATACAATATGTTGATACCTGAGCTTGCACAACCAGATTCGTTTTGCAACATGAAGGTGCGATGAAGTAAATTCAGAACATCACAGATTTGTAGTGTAGTCCAGTATTGCTTCTTTGACAGTGACTTTTCAGGAGTCGTCTATCATGAGGGAAAATAGCCCAGAAAAAAACATGTCCCAGAGGCCCTGTCAGTGTGCTGAAGCACATAACTAGGAGTTTTGTCTGTTTGTTTGTATTGACTTCGTAATCCCATTTAATGTAATTTCTGGAGATTTTCTTATTCAAGGAAGTGCTTGGCCTTTCTTGAAACCTGAGTGTGACACATTTATTGTATCTGTAAATTTTGATGCTGAATTTGTTTTTAAAAGTCCCTTGATCAGTTTAACGTTATTTTTTTCCATTAGATTTCTTTTTGTTCTTAGATAATGAAACATGGATGAGTGGGACCACTTGGTGTATCTTATCATTCTTTATTTTAATTTCTTTTCAGTAATTATTCATGTTAACATTACTTCTAAAAGGCAGCATTCTGTACTGTGCTTGCTTGGAGTGGAGTTGGAGTCTGTGACAAAGGCTTAATGAGACTCAAGAGTCTTTAGTCTGAATCCTTCAACATATATCTTTAACCATACAGGAGCTTGTTTGCCTTTGTATGAAATTGATATCTTTGGTATAGCTGCTGTCATTTACATGTATATTTTTTAACATATCGTTGAAGAAGTGTTTGATTCTTCCCCTTGCCATGCAGCGAACCCTACATAGTAGCTGCAAAGTCAGTTACCCTCACATCTATGCCACCTTCTCTGGAATACTGCAGAAGTAAAATCCTTTGTGCTGGATTCCAGATCTACACTGACAGCAACAGCTCCTGTATGGTGAGTAGCCTGTGCAGACCTCAGCTGCGTCTCCTTTCCTGTAGTATTACATGTGCGTATAATCTCATTTGAGCTGATAGTCTGGAACAGTAACAGCAATATAACAAAAGAGTCAGTTATCCAGAGTTCAGTGTGGTTATTAAGACATTCTTTATTCCACAAAGTGGAATCTGTCTTGCCCAACTTTGGCCAATCTGAATGTTAGGAATGAAATCTAAACTAAGCACTAGAGATGGCCAGGCACCTCCAGAGAGTCATTCATTCATTCCTAAAATACACTTCTAGAAGGTGTACATTAAACTGGTCTCTGGTGGTGTCCATTTCTCTTCACTGACTACAGAGGAAGTCCAAGGAATTATTTCAGATTAAACACTTAATTTTAACTTTTATATGTCAGAAATCATGCAGTCTGAATCCTATCTCTGGGCCAATGACAATGTTCCTCTTTTGTTCTTTTACATGGAACACTATGACTTTTTCGTTTAAGAAAATACATTTCTGAAAACATTCAGCAACTCCCAGTGGCTGGGATTCTTTTTCAGGCAATGACTTTGTTCATAAAGCACATATATTTAACTGGTTACACCTAACGTTTCTTGCTGCATTGCTGTGTACATTTACTTACAGATGCTTGAAGACCTGGCCGTAGTGAGGATGCTGAGATCACTAAAGTACTGTAAAAAACACATGCTTTTTTTGCAGTTATTGTCTTCAGTTTCAGATGCACTATGTGTTTCTATTCTTATCCATTAAAACTTTGATACTCATCTAGGCTCTGCAAAAAATGCCTAACTATTGCAATCCATAGGGTTTTTTTGTTCAATTTATTTTTGTTTAAACAGGTGTGTTACTTCAATCAAGTGACATCAGGTGTTATGCCTTACTTAGCTGCAAATCTTACTGGCTCATCAAAATCCATTGAAGACACTGCTTTGGAATGTATGAAGTTCTTGGAGCTGAAAGGCAGCAAGTATTGAAGTTGAAAATGGATTTCTGAAGAGACTTTAGATTATCAAGCAGTACTGGTTTAAATTTCTGCATGTGTGTTGATCATTTTTCTACAGGTTAGTTACTTGGGATCATGTAGCCAATATTGGGCTTGAGCCTGAGAATATCTACTACAAGCATTTTCTATCAAATTAATATTAGGCCTTAGGCACTAAATTGAATTTTTAATTTTAAAAAGATTAAGGGACAGATTCCGCTCTTGATTGCGTTCATGAATTTTATATAAATGGAGGCAGAACTTGGCCCAGTAGAACTGTAACTCATGAGACTATTTCACTATTTTAATGTTATATTGAACGTAATATGGCATCCAGCCAGTTTTAAATCAGTAAATACCACACTGTCTAATTTGCAGAGAAGTGATGCTACTAAGTAGCTTATCCAGTGCTCTGACCTGTTTGTCCAGGTTCTTGCGCACCCATTGTATATAGATTACACCATACGTAGTTTAGTGTTTGCTAATGTTTGTGCTTTATCTGTTAATACTTGTTGTTTATCTGTGACTTACAATAAATTATTGTTTCTGAGGTTACAAATTCATGGTAACTTTTATTACAGTATCTGTGGAATGGCTTCAGACATCATTCCAGAAAGACTGCTTTGTAGCGATGGTGGAGGCTGTTGGCCTCTTACAGCAGTGCCATGACCTCCGGCTGGCAAGTTCTGTGCAAGACTGTTGTGCTAGCCTTGAACAAATGCAGAACAGTGAGACTCTTGGACACGTTCTCTCACCGATGAAAAGGGAGAATGGTTTCAGAGGGTTTATTGTGGTGTGTCTACTTTGTTTTCTGCTCTTATTTTTGCCCAAAAGAGCCTTGTTCAAAAAAATGATCAGCAGCAGCTAGATCATAACATGAATGTGGGAGTGTTAAGAGAGAGAATCAGAGCATGTAGCAGTGCTTTTATCTTACTGTAGTCTCATAACTGGAACAGCAAGAGCTCTAGGGGTCTGGTCCAGTTCCCACTTAAGAAAATATATCTTCAATTTAACAAAATCAAATCTTTCATCAGTGATTTATAGTTTACAGCCTGCCTGCACATTTTGTGTATCACATGTCTACCAAGTGCAGCAGAAGAGACACCAGCTGCAGTCCTGGAAGCCCTCTGGGTACACTAGCACTGTGAGTCACCTGGCCTCTCAACAGCACTGGTTTAGCTTGGGTACAGCTGTGCAGTGAACAAAGCATTTAGTAAAATCAGCTGCTGTCTTCTATGCCTAGCAAGGGCTGTATGCCATACAACACCTTTGCACTAGTAATACCGCATCCAGCTTTGGAGTCCTCAGCACAAGAAGGACATGGACCTGTTGGAAAAGGAGGCCACGAAGATGCTCAGAGGGCTGCAGCACCTCCTATGAGGACAGGCTGAGAGACTTGGGGTTGTTCAGCCTGGAGAACAGAATGCTCTGGTGAGACATTATGGCCCCTTCCAGTACCTGTAGGGGGCCTACAGGAAAGATGGGGAGGGGCTACTTACAAGGGTGTCTAGTGATAGCATGAGGGATAATGGCTTCAAACTGGAAGAGGGGAGATTTAGGCTAGATACCAGGAAGAAATTCTTCACTGTGAGGGTGGTGAGACACTGGAACAGGTTGCCCAGAGAAGTTTTGGAAGTGCTGTCCCTGGAGGTGTTCAAGACCAGGCTGGATGGGACTTTGAGCAACCTGGTCTAGTGGGAGGCTGGGTGGCTGGAACTAGATGGTCTTTAAGGTCCCTTCCAACCCAAACCATTCTGTGATTCCATGAATAAAAAAAAAGTAAAGCAGATCCTGGTCTTTAGCTTTGGAGGAGACTATGTAGATCCAGATCCTGATTTTTGGATTGTCATTTTTCTCACATGGGTAGGGTACAATACCTCAGTCTAGGGAGTGAGGACAGCAGCCTCAGGACAGCCCCCTCCACAGTTTGAAAACCACTGAAGCACCAGATGCCTCCTCCAGGCCTGGCTGTTCATAGACCCTCCATGGACCAGCAGCTCAGCTCTCCAAGCCGTGCTCACACTTGCCGTGTGCAGATGATGGCAGACAAACTACTGAGTGGGCAGGTGAGTCTCTGTGGTCCCAGTTTTTAGTGAACAGAGACACCTAATGTTCATCTCCAAATACATGCGTGACACATCAAACTGTCTTCCACCAAGCATTTATCAGCTGCTTGAGTGGCTTCTTAGGCAACTCAGTTTATAATTTGCTTTTAGAGACACTGAACTCAGCTGTGAGGCTACCACAAGCTCTATCTTGAGAACATAATTTGGCATTTTTTAAATACCAGTGTTCTGCCATGCTCATGCCTCCACGAGAGGTTCTGCCCTCTGCCTCCAACTCTGAGACCTTGGCCACTGCAGTGCAAAGCAGGGCCATGTTCCAGATGCAGCCACACATCTTTGGGGGTATGTCTTTTTGACATAGACCAAGGCTTGTATTTTACCAACCTCTGTGCAACTGCTAAGACAAGAAGATTCAGGTTTCTGGCAGAAGAAGCTGTGCTTAAGCTCTTAATTATTTGCCTAACTTCTCAATTTATTAGTGGGTACGATGCTTCTTTACACAAGCACCTTTTACAGTTGCTTTTCAAATAGCTTTCTGTAACTACATGTACCTTTGTGAAATCACCTGAAGAGATTAGTGGGTGCATTTAAGTAGTTTTGTCCATGTTACTGACAGTTGCTAACCTGTGCAGCTGTTTTAGAGCACAGTGCCTCATTTTCTGCAGCAGTCACTGAGGCAAGGTGGTGGAGGACAAGGAGATGGACATGCTTCCAGCCCTATGCAAGCAAATATGTGTGATATCTGAAAACAGCTGCTGCCTTTATACTGGAATTCCTGCAGAGACCATACCCTGGGATTTTCTAAGTCTGAACAAGCCCATTATTTCTTCTCAGGGGACAACAGGGCACTAGTCAGGTGTAGGAGCCCAACAAGTGCTTTTATAGCGCAAGATGGATCAAAGCATGAGGAATGAAATTCAAGGTTGTCTTACCCAGTGATGGCTGTTAGGCTCACTGACCTCCAGAAGACCACTATGAGGACTGCATCACAGCGTTGAAGAGATGGCTGGGCTCAGAAGGTGGGCAAGCCAGATACTAGCATGCCCTGCTTGTTCTCTACCATTTCAAGAACAACGGTTAACCCATGCTTGTTGTGGGATTTCTTTTGCGACACTTGTCCTCTCAGCCATCCTTTTTAAGCAGTCCCTTTTGCCAAGCAGAAGTGGCAGTGACCAGCTCTGGGAAAGGAACAGTGAATTTTCTTTTCGCCAAGTTATGTGTCATACACCACGTTAACTTAGCAGCCTGCCAAAGGGATGCTTTGGCTCAGCTCACTCTAGCGCAGCTGGGTGCCCACGTCCTGCTGAGAACCACAGGGACGCAGCAGCCGCTTCCCTGGGAGAAGAGAGAGGCTGCGTGCTGAAAACAACTCGCACACCAACCCCTTATCAGGGCAGTACTGGCAGCACTGAGAAAGTCAAGGTGCAAGGCTTCAAGCTCCTACAGGTAAAAAAACCATGTTACAGTATCAAGGAGTTTTAAAGACAGGAAATGATCTAAAAATAAGCTTTTTAAATTATATTCATGCAATAGAAACGGAAACACTTTTTAAGCTTTTTAAGGGATAACACTTTAACACTTTTTAAGGGATAAATGTCTATTGCAAAATGTCCACATTGAAGTGATGCTGCTTTGAGCTTTAATCCAATAGTTAATTAAAACTCTGTAATTAATCATTGATTTCATACACATCCAGTCCTCTTCCCCATTTAAACGTGTGCTCTGATTATTAGAAACTGAATATACATGCCCTGTCTTAGTCACCCTCATGTGCCTTTGCATCCAGAGCAGAACCAAGAAACCTAAGAGCTCTAACTACTGTATTCTTTAGCAGCATTTTATTAAAAATAATTAACATGTACAAATATAAAATACACCCATACCATTAAATTCCTGTATTTGTTTTTTTTTCTGTAAGAAAAGTACGTTCCCAACCCATGGTTTCAGTGACAGGTCCTAAGCACCTCAAAACCCGGTCCTGAGCTCAAGTTTGCTCTCTGGTGTTCTCACCAAGGCAGTCTATGTACCATTAAGACATTTATTAAAAAGGTAAATTAATTCTTTAGAAGCCATAGCTTTACCACTGTGTAGCTCTCCCCCAAGGACTGTTGCTTATTACTGTATAATGCAAGCTAAAGTTTTTAGAAGGTACATTTCAGATTTTAGGGACAGGGAAGTACCACATTTGTCTGATGGCCACCAGAGCTGCAGTTGAGGCCAAGATGCCTTGGGTGGTGGGTGCCTGCCCACCCCCCACAGTGGAGCATGGCACAGAGACCCTGGAGTTACTCCATTCCTGAGCTACTGCAGGAACTCCGTAAGTTTGTAACTTATTTTTAATATGTATCAGATTCTCCAAGGCTGCAGTTTTTCAGGCTGAAGTCTCCATTTAAAAATAAATAAATCTGCCATTAAGCAGGCATGTGTAATACAAAGCAAAGTTTACTCCCAACGCACCAAGGGACAGAAACACTGAAGATTTTTTGAGCACTGTCCTTGAAAAAAGTAAAGAAACTAAGCAAGCTGCTCACTTGCCCTCCAATTCTTTTCAGGTATATTTCACCACCAGTATCAGAGGAAGGGCATGATTCTGTTTCTATTAGTGAACAAATACTCAAACAATCCAACATGCATAAACAATGGGGTTAATGCATGTACATATTTAGCTGAGTAGCAGTAATTGCAGCCCCAAGCTCTACAGGCTGTAGCATTTATCTGGTAACTTCCTTACAAGACTGCTCAAAGCTTGCGCATACAGGGCAAGAAAGCATTCTTTCTAAAAGGAGAAGGGCAAAACCAAACCAGAATCCAACAAGAGTCTTTAGAAAATACCCACAGTGCCTTTCAGAGAAATAGAGAAATGCTTTTAATAAGACCAGTATGACTCTGTTTATCTCTGACAAGTAAAAACAGCACTCCTAAGGTAACAGTACTGACCACTGAAATCCAGTGGTCACAGACACCTGTGATAAAACACACATACCCTGTCTGGTTACTGCAATCAGATCCCCATTACAAGAAGCAGCCAATTTTCCTCTCCAGCGAGCTGGCAGTGAGAAGGAACGTGAATCAGAGGGAAGGCTGTATTACAGCAGAGATATACAAAAATAAAATACCCACTTGGCTGCATTTCTGTTGTTCACAGCTTTTCAGTAGGCTAGGTGAGCCTGGGAGGCAAACTGGAAAAATGGAGAGTACAAAAAAAAATAATAATTTAGCTGCAATAGTCCGCTTCATTTTCTGGAACCAGGAATCCACGCTGTGCAGTCCTGACTCTGGAGTGAAGCAGCACAGGCTAACTGTGATTTAGAGCCCAGAGGCCTTCAAAAAGTAACAACTTTGGGTACTTTCACTTTTGGTTTTTGCAGCTTTGGTGTTTCTGTAATTTCTTCATAATCTGCGCTCATTCCAATGGCCCATCGCCCAACCGTAACCTGATCTGTAGAGTGAGAGACCAGAGATCACGGAAAGGCAAAGCACTACCAGTATACCAACCTTTGACATTTGAGGAAGATTTGGCCTGCAAGGGCCTGTCATTGGATCACCAAAGATCCATCAGTATAGTTATAGCTCTGAAACCAACTCTCTTTACACAACTTTTTTAGTCCTAATAACACCTATGATGAAGATTTTAGAGTATGTAATCCAAAAAATAAACCTGAGGAGGCACAATAGAGAAAAATTTACATTTCTCAGTTCACATCCCTGCATATAATCAGTGCCATCTTTTTGCTGTTTAAATGCTACTTAGACCAATTAACACCCCTAACCAACTTGTATTTCTTTTCCAAATGACAACCGAATTTGGAGAGCAACAAATTAAATTATACCAAGAAAATCCCATGGATAAATCAATGTTTACTTGGATTAACTTCTGTGTATTAAAGCAGGCCAAATAATCCCACCTGAAGAAACGATAAACTGTAGTGCCTGAACTTCTTTGCCAGCTATCAGCTATCTTCCTGTAGTCAATCTAGAAGTACTTTGCATGATGCAAACTGATTTCAAAAAAATATTAGAGTTCTTATCAATGGTGTCACAGTTCCAATTAATTCAACCATTTTTAACCAGCAGTACTAGTTTTGAAACATCAGCATAAGGACTAAGAGGTCCCTTGGGAAATTAAACAGTGCTGTCAGTCTTCATTATGGACATAAAACTTCTCAAAAAAAAGGGAGGAAAAAAACGCCAGTTCCAGTTCACATGAAATTTAGAGCCCTACTGTCAGAGAGCAGGAAGGCTTGTGTTGGATGGCAGTAACAACCCCGATAACAGCATTGAGCAATGCTGTTCCCTACAAATGTTTCTTTTCTCCTACTGCATCTGTGCAGGTTTTTTACTTAAAGAAAGCGTTGACCACACAAAGGCTGTTTGCCGTAAATGTGGCATGCAGAAATCCAACAAGGGCTATGTTACAGGCTTTCAACTCAGCAGTCGTCGGAATGGGCACTGCCCAACAATCTGATATGGCTGCTGAGTCTTTTTGTATCAGAAACTTCTGTCACACCTGTTAAGACTCCATCTCACTTCTAAACTAGCAGAGCAGCATACATCTACAATCTTACATATGGCCTTGTATGCAACAATATCATATATACAGGATCTGATACAGAAAGTGGCTAAAACATAGGCTTCTATTGCTTCCATAAATATTTCTTACCCAAATTCCTCAAAAATTTGTGGCATATTAATAACCCAAAAGTTCAATAAGCCATACAAATGAAGTAGGAAAATGCACAAATGTGTCACAACTTCAGTAACAGCATCACTCTTCAAACCCTTGTTTGATGCTTTTGCCTTCCTTAGCACAGTTTTTTTTGTATATAATGTAATTTTTCCACCCACACAGATAACTGAAGAACATATAAGTAGGCAGCTTACTAGATGGTGAATCTAGCTGGACAGATCTCCTGTCTCGTCTTTCCCTCCTGTCTTGAATGACTCGAACAGTTGCCTGTATACACACAGCTTTTACAGGCTGCCGGTACTACCATCCTGCAACTGACATTATATTCAGTTCCACCACTTCACGCAGAAATCATCATCATCTTGTTCTACAGCTGCTAAAGTTGTGAAGAGCAGCATGAATACTGGCTAACAAATACACATTAGTTCATATTATCTTCAGAAAACAACAAGCTAGATTATTTTTTTAACTGAAAGTTCAAGTTTTACAGTGCAACTTAATGCCTCCTCCACATACCCCTCAATAAAAGCACTTATTCCCAAAGGAAGATCATCTCTGCTACTTGCAAGATCTTTTCTCAAACTCTTTCTTTGTGACCAAAGCCAGGCAAAGCAGTAAATAAACATTACTCAGCTCTGCCATCAAACTCCACTCTATGCACTCTCCTGCATCTCACCTGCGTTCTGTTTTTCTGGACAGTCTTTTCTGAAATGCTCCACAGAGCCACAAAGTTTACAGCAGCCACCTGTTAAGATAGAAAGTTGTTACTCATCTGGGAAAAAAAACAAACCACAACATCCTCCCTGCACTGTTTTGCTCTTTTGGATATTGGAAAATCTTGTTCTACTTTTCTGTAGTGACAACCTGTAAAAAAGATAAAGAAATTTCCCTTAGGAGAGGTCTGCATGCCTAGGCACAATACAACATCTTGGAGCAGATATGCAGCCAGCTTTGGAAGCCTGCAAGCACAGCTTCCTCTGTGTCTCCACAACAGACAGGGCTGTTCGTAATCACACTGCTCTGTAAAGCATCACATACTACAAAGTCCAGTCACCACATACTGAATATTTCTGATTTGTTGGAAGCTCGCTTTTGAGAAACAAGCTGAATTCTTCTGAAATTCATACTCAAAGGAACTTTTGAAATTAACAGAAACTCCTGAGAGACAAGTAATCCAACTGCAGGTACCGAGAAACAAAATATAAATTCCCCTCATAATCCAGACATTGGAAGTGGAAGTGATTTTTCTTACAATTTAACTGTGATGTAAGATCACACTTTTGAGTTTGCCAGGCCTCAGGTTTCTACTGGGAGACACTGGGACACAGAATGTTATTTGTTAATGCCAACAACAAATCAGGCAGACCAGAATCTGAGTGAAATCTTCAAACTTAGCTCACGTTTTTCACTAAAGCCACTTAAACTGAAGATGTCCATTTCTAGTCATAGTCCTTGTTCTGTGTGAACGCGTCTCAGAGTCTTAAGGTATAGTATGAGAATAAATTTTTACCACGTACTTTGGTATATATACATTGAAATACCCACTGACTACATACATACAGCCTATTATGATTTTGTTTCTTTGTGCAGCTCTTGAAATTGCAAGGACAAGCAAGTTCTCATACTTTGCATCTCACTGTAAGCTTGACGTTAAACAATTAAAACAGAAATCCCTAGGTAATCAATATTAACACTAAATTTTCCAGAATTTATCTGCTTTTACCACGAGTAAAAGATACTGAGAAATTCCTTTTAGTTGGATCCTCATTCACTTACAATGTTACTTTGTTTGGCATCAGGCAAATATGAAAAATGTGGTTTGGTTTTAGTCAATTTGTACACTCACCTTCAGCATACAATCCTTTGGGATTATCTGGACATGACCTTGACAGATGTCCCATCTCACCACAGATGAAACATTTTGCATATGGAAATGCCCCTGCAAAAACCCATACAATTTACGATCCATACTAAAAAACTTAATAAAGTCACAGACAACTCTGAACACACTATAATTACACTATACACTATACTATTTTACTGTAAACACTATGCTCTTACACTGTTAGGTTCATTGTTATAATATTTTATTCCTTTAAATATATTAAACACAAATATATATAAAACACAAAGCTTATATTTCAGTAGTCAGAAAACTCAGACCAAAGCACTTTGAAAAATACAAATTTCTGAGACATACCAACAGCTGGATCTACTTTTGCTTTGCATTTGCTGATGTCATGTTCTGTGGATCCACAGCGGTAACAGATTCCTGTACCCATATCTTGACTTTCAAGTACCGCAGGACAATCAGCAACACCATGGCCAGGTTCTCTACAGTGGAAACATACCTTTGAAAATAAAAATTAAGTTATATGCATTTTCAGAGACAGCTCACATAACAAAACACAGCCCTTACAGGTGGCATTACGAAAGAATTCACTTATTTCTATTATCTGATTATTACCTATAGCCAGTGGACTTTCACAAGACCACTACTTCTCTTGGCTGAAACCTTCAGGGTACTATTGTGCACATATCTCTAGTGTTGAGATTTAAGGCTACTCTAACATAAAGAGACAAGATCTGTGAATGGCACTCAAAGACCTGAAAATCTCAGTCTAGTAAGGCCTTCTGAATTTTTAGAAGGCAAACAAATCAAGAGATCTTCTCCTCAGGGAAAAACAACTAGACAAAAGAGACATTGTACCCTGTCACAAAATAACTGTCAGGGATATATGCCATTACACCACATTATTATGGGTACTCTTCTCCTTTCACCAACACCACCATTCACTTACTGACAACTAAGTGCCCTGGATGAATGATGGTAGGTGATTTTGACTACAGCACAGTTCCTCAAACTCAAGTGCAACGAAGTGCTAAAGTAAATATAAGCAATGTTGCCACAGTCCTACAATTTACTCATGAAGAACTCTGATATCTCACAAAAGATATAGGCTCTCTTTACTGCGTTTCTAGATTACATTCAGCGTAAGTTTATACTGAATGCATAAATTTGTGCTGAGATAACTGCTTTCAGACAGTCTCACTTCAATTGTCAAGCAGAAAATAATGGAGAAAAAGGCCCCAAAACAGCAGGAATATTGTACTGATGAATTACGTACAGAGATACACTGAATTAGTTTCACCCAGGAGACAAGATGGGCTGGGAATTCAACAAAGGGTAGCAAGAACAGTGTTCAACCAGAAGAGCCAAACTGAAGGCTAAGAGTTAAGCTGAAACTCTGTGTTTGTTCTGAAGTTGAGATACTTAAGTTCACTTTAACTTGAAACGTCACTTGGCATGTGCTATGCCTCTAGCAGGCAAGGCTCTCTGTCTCCTCACTGAACCACCTCCTGGCAAGATCAGCAGAGAATAAGGAATCTGCATTTTCCACACAGAGCCATTCAGAAGTTTTTAACAAACTGCCATGGACAGGAAAACACCCACCACTCAAGGCAAAACTCACCATGGCATTTTTCTTCATTTCTTGCCTCTTCAGCCTCCTATCCTCCCGACGCTTGTCCTTCTTCAAGGCTATTGCTACCTCCTTCTCCAACGCAGCGCTCGCTGCCTCGGCCACCTCTCTACCCCGCGAGCTTTGTTCCAGGTAGGCCGCGAACCCGTTAACGTCTTCGTTCAGGTAGTCCTTTTTCTTCTTGTTCTTCTTCTTCTTCTTCTCTTGCTCCTTCTTCAGGGAGAGCGGTCCGGCCCGGCCCCCCCGCCCCTCGGGGCCGTTCGCCATCTCCTCCCACGGGGTGGGCTCCAGCGCCTTCTCTCCGGGAGGGCCATTTCGCCGAGCCCACCGGGTCATGGCGGCGCCGGCAGCGGCTCCTGCACAGAGACACAGCAGTGAAGGCGGGGACCCGCACACCCCGAAGCCCCCCAGGGACCACCACACACAACCCCGTCCCCTCAGCCAGGCATGACGGGTCCTGCCACCCTTTCACTCATGAGGCGACAACCGCCCCCCGCCTCGCACGGCGGCGGCGCTGCCGAGGCGGCTCACCGGGACCACGCCGCCCGCCCCGAGAGGGGCCACGGCAACCGGCGACGGAGGGGCTGGAGCCGGCGCGGACGCGGAAGCACCGCTCACCCGAGTCGGCTGCTCTGACAGGGAGACCCGTCCCGCCCGGCGACCGGAAGCGGAGCCAAGTCCCCGGGGCCGCCGATCCGCAGAGGACCCGGTGTGACGTCACTTCCTGCCGCCGCCGCCGCTCTTGCTCGGCGCCCCGCCGCCATCTTGAGGCAGGGCCGGGGAGGCCGAGGTGAGGTGAGGGCAGGGTAGGGTGGCGGAGCCCCGCAGCCCCGCTCGGGAGGTGCCGGTCCGACGGCGAACGTGTCGGGGAGGCCGCAGGGGGCCTCCCGAGGGGGTCAGTCCAGCGGCAGCGCTGGCCCGGCAGCGGGTCCCTGCCTCGCACAGAAGTGGCAAGGTGGCTGTGGAGGCCCAGTGCTCCCCTCCTTGTTAACTGCGCCCTGAAATCATAGAGTGGTTTGGTGATGAGGACAGAACAAAACGTATAATAGAATCACAGAATGGTTTAAAGATATCTAGTTTCAGCTCCTGCCATGGTCAGGGACACCTCTCACTAGACCAGGCTGCTAAAAGCCCCGTCCAGCCTGGCCTTGAACACCCCCAGGGATGGGGCAGCCACAGCTTCTCTGGGCAACCTGTTCCTGTGCCTCACCACCCTCACAGGAAAGAATTTCTTCCCAATATCTGATGTAAATGCCCTCTTTCAGTTTAAAACCATTACCCCTTGTCCTGTCACTACACTCCCTGAAACTCCCCTACATTAGTAGGTCCCCTTTAGGTACTGGAAGTGGCTATAAGGCCTCCCTGGAGCCTTCTCTTCTCCAGGCTGAACAACGCCAACTCTCTCAGCCTGTCCTCACAGGAGAGGCGCTCCAGCCCTCTGAGCGTCTTTGTGGCCTCCCCTGGACCTGCTCCAACAGCTTCATGTTCTTATGTGTGTGTGCCCCCAGGGCTGGAATGCAGCACTGCAGGGGGGTCTCACCAGAGCAGAGCAGAGGGGCAAAATCACCTCCCTCGCCCTGCTGGCCACACTTCTTTTGATGCAGCCCAGGATATGGTTGGTTTCTGGTTTGCGAGCACACATTGTCGGCTCATGTCCAGCTTTTCATCCACCAATAACCCCAAGTCCTTCTTGCAGGGCTGCTCTCAATGTCTCATTCCCTTCATCCCCCAGCTTGAATTGATGGCAGTGAAATGCGGTGTTCCCCTGGTGTTTTTACCTGATAGTAAACAGAGTACGGTTGTTGTCTGTATGGTCTCATAGATGTTCCACTAGAGTGAGTGTGCATCTGCATTTTCAAGGCACTTGAAATGACTAACCTTCCAGAGAAGTTTAACTTCTCCATGTCAGGCGTAAAAGGATTGTGGGATGTAGCCCTTTGCAGGCACCTGTGCTTCCTGGGGAGCAGCCAGAGGAGCAGGGAGGGTGGTGAGTGGTGGCAGGAGCTGATGCCTGTGTTCAAGTACCTTTCTCCATGCGCAGCCCTGCTGCCAACAGCCCATCTGCTGCTTGGAGTGGAGTGGGTGAATGGGCACTGCGCTACTGCCAGCTGAATTCACGTATCAGTGTATGTAGGGGAGCACATTGCAGTGCCCCAGTCGCAGCACAGGGTGATGTTGCTGACATGCCACAGAGCTGCCGAGAGAGGGGAGGCTGCAGAGGCTGGGGGACTGCCACTGATGCTGAGTGTGTGTGGGAGAGTCCTAACCTGGGGACCGTGGCCTGTGCTGACTCCGCCCTGGATACTGCTGCACTATTGCAGTTTTGACACTGGCATAATTTACGATTTTATGCCAGACTCTCTTTGCAGATGGGGACCTGTGCTGGTGCAGTTATACCAGTTTAAATGCTCACATTGTTCAGTAAAGTCAGCCTTGTTTAGATGGGGTTTATCTTTCACCAAGAGCAACGCTGCGGCATCAAAGTGCCTACCTTTGTCATGCAGTAGTAAAGCTGATTCAAACCTTCAGCTGGAAAATTTACAGCAGGCTTTCTTAAAAAGGATAGCTTTTGGAAAGATAATTTATGACACATTTCACCCTCTCAAAAACACTCCCTTAAGGTTCACAAAGTAAATCTCCAGGACTATAGTTACAGGCCCTTGCTTAGCAATGAAATAAATGTTTATAAATGCAGTAAGTCAGCATTCGGTTTCTTGTATTTTTAGCATTTCACTAGATATACATTACCTTTCCTGGTAATCTTGAGCTGATGTTATAAGCACGCCTGGGCACCATTCCTTCTATATTCGTTATCCTTAATATTTGTGTTGCCCAAGAGAAATTGCCTTGCTGTATTTTGCTGATTTTCCGAGGCTTTGCGTCCACTAGAGGGAGGTGTGCACAAAGCATGCGTTGATCTTACTGTTAAACTGCATCACTGCCACTAAGAACAAGCATAGATTTAAGAATAATTAGAGTGCATTTACTGCGGGTAAAAATAATTGGTGAACGCCATTTAAGAGCCACTGTTAATAAGGTAGGAAATAGAAAGAATCAGGATTTCATTTTAAAAATAACAAATTTGCTGATGTAGTTACAGCTCAACCACAGCATGAGGTCCCAGTTATTCCTACAATGCGCTGCCAGCGAGCCCGTGGATGAGAAATCATGGCCAAGGCTGATAGCCTGAAAAGGCTACTAGAAACAGGCAACACTGGCCCAAGGGTAGGGAAGATAAAGGCAATCAAGGATCCCATGGGCATCGCACATCACACACATTTCTGGCATAAGTATGCTATGTCTTTATTAGGCTATGTTTTATGAATAGCTACATATTGATATGTTAGAAAGTTTTTAAATGGTTGTTAGGGTTTGTTTTGGAGCGCTGGGGTAAAGTCCCTGCTAATCTGTGTGTAGCGTACATGGCCAGATTAATTGTATGTATTACAGTAGCTAAGGACTGATTTACTTGTCAAATGAAAAGAAAATACATGCACACATACATTTAGTTACACCTATCTATGTATGTCGATCTGTCTGTCAGCTTATTTTCACTAAGTGGGCCAGCTGCGTGCCTCCTGGTGTGTGCAGGCCGCTCTCTGGTTTCGCCTCGGTGCAGGTTTTTGTTTGGCTGCAGCTTCCTCTGTCATCCTTACTGAGCTCACAGCAGACAGGTTGTCAGTCACCCCACTGGACACGGAAATGGGTGTAGAGAACAGCTGAGGAACAGTGTAAGAAAGACCAGTGAGAAAGAATTTGGTTTGCTCTGTGTTATGCTGAAGTATTAATGTGTTGTCTTTCTTTTCCACAGTCTGACATTTTGTGTGTGTGCATGTAGGCAGGATGGGTGGCCCTTAGGATCCCTGACGGGGTTTGCAGGCAGTGCAAAAGGCTGTTTAATACCTTTCCACTAAATCAATAGGACAGTATTTCCCTCACAAATATAACTTATTTGATAGTGACCACACCTGTTTAAACTTGCACTGGTTTGTGCAAGTTTTGTTCCAATTTGACACTAGTTGTCTGGGAGCTCTGCTGTACACTGGCAGCAGGTGAAAATTGAGCAAAACAGCAGTCATGCAAATCACTGTAAAGTTGTGTTGCCTTTTTTTTCATATTTTACTAAGAGACAGCAAATTGCTTGCCCAGCAGCACGGTCTAATGGCTGTCTTGGGAGTCTTTCTCATAGTTCCATCACAGACAAACACTTTGGAGAACTGAAAATCTGGACTGGTGGATCCTGTAGCATCTTTAGTAACTCGGGATAAAATCTGGAATATCATGGTTTGAATCATTTGATGTTTGTAACCAGAAAAAGAGAAGCATGTGCAAATCTTCCTCTCTCCTTCAAAGACGCTTTTTTATTATTATTATTTTGGTTCATTCACTATTGTATCAAATAGCATAATTCAAGGCCTGACTCTGTGTTCTTCAGCCCATGTCTGTGGGAATTGTCCTCTTAGATTGTGACAGTACATCTGAAAGAAGCACATCTTGGGAAAATGGCAATCTGCGAGGGCCAACCCAAAAAATGAGTGGTTAAGTGCCAGACAGGGCCTGCAACATAGGTTCAGGGGAGTGAAAAATGCAGAAGGGCAAGAAGGATGTAGTTGTAAGAAATCATGAAGGAACAGCAAGGGAAAAAAGTCTGCCTGCAAACCCCGGGATTCACAGCTGTGCTGCAGCTCATTTACAAAACAGAAATGATGCAAGTGCATTTCTGGGGCCCAGAGAAAGACTGCAGTAAATTGGAAAAGAAGTATAAAGACATCCCCTCTAGTCTGGTGTTTGATACAAGCACAAAAATGAAGCTGAATGAGTCACAGCATCAAGTTCTTTGCAAAGCTTGACAAGTGACTTTGGTTTTGTTCTGTCTGATAAGTGTTCATAATCCTCAAACACCTAAAAAGGGAAGTTTTGTCTGCTGAAGGTACGCCAGAGGCTTTAGTTGTATGTACGTATGACTGATGGTATCTTTGTTCACTCTTTTTTCCTTCTGTTCTTTGGATAGTTAATACTACTTGCCAGAGTGTCAGGGTGACATTTTCCTGTTGTTACAATTTTGATTTAAGGCTGGGGAGAGAAAAGAAAAAGTAAGGCTTGTTTCTGCTTAAATTCTTTTATATCTGCAGTATTCTGAGAGCTTCTGGAGACGGGTTTAAATTGGTTTATTCACCAAAAGATGAACAGATTACTGATACGTTTTGGGGTTTTTTTGCCTTCTTGAGTGTGTTAAATGATGACATATACTGTATTTAATCTTAAATATTTACGGATTTTAATTGCTACAACCAAGACTGCATCACCTTCAGTAAGCCTGCTTAGCTGACCATTGTGCTATATTGTTTACATCAGACTATGTTGTGTGTGGCTCCAATTCTTTCAGGATGTTTAATAAGTGCTAAATATGTTGCTCAATCAACTCACATATGTTGCTGGATCAACTCACAGATTTAAAGATTTAGGCAAGTGCTTAACTACCTGGATGAACTGGAACCTTTAAAGGTTAGCCTGTGGTCACCTATTTTATTTAGTTACTTTATATGGCAAAGAAACACTGCTCTTCATTAGTTCTCTATCAAAATGAAAATCTGGAAAGCAGGGCTCAAGTGAAGGAGGATTATTAGACATGCACTGTCATGATAGCGCAAGAGTTTTCCCTGTTGTTAGTTTTGATGGCTGCCTGTTAAGGAAACATTATTTTCTCATAGGAGGACATAATTTTTGCTTTTTCAGAAACACACAGGGAGGAACTATATAGACTTTAAACTACAGCACTACACTTTAGCTAGTATCTTAATATCACAGACTAAGTTTTAATTTCTAGCGTTAAAGATGTAAATGAATGAAGAAATGAAGTATAGATTATCGTCTGCAATTCACTGGCATACGTTGACAGTGGCAATGGCCTCTTCCTTCTACAGTATTGGCTTTATTTTGAATAAAGCTTCTGTGTTTCATAGACTAAAGGAAAAACAACAGTCTCAAACTGCAAGCAGAAGCCAACATAGGGATACAGATACCTTAGGCATGCTAAGCAGCAAGGGAGGGTGCTCCATGCTTCTTCTAATCTTTTCAGTCTTATTAATTTCTTGTATTCCATCAAGAAAAATATAAATCCCTCATTTCTACAGAAGAAAGTCCAATTGCCAGTAGTCTCCACAGTTACTTGCCAAGTGCCTGCCAAATGATCAATAGCTTTTAAGCCCAAAGGCATTTGGATAACTAGCTTTTGTTTAGGTATCTCCTGTTTAGCTTCTGTTGCAGCTGGGCACCTAGACAGATCATAGAATCATAGAATGGTTTGGGTTGGAAGGGACCTTAAAGATCATCTAGTTCCAGCCCCCTGCCATGGGAAAGGGCACCTCCCACTATACCAGGTTGCTGAAAGCCTCATCCAGCCTGGCCTGGACACTTCCATCCACAGCTTCCTTGGGCAACCTATTCTAGTGTACCAGATATTCAAGATGTGCCACTAACTTTTGATATTAGTAATTTATCTTTGGTTTCTTGAATGGTTTGGGCTTGAGAAGGTGTTCTGACTTGGAGGAGGGAAGTCCACCTCCAAATATGGATATAAGTATCTGAATACTTGGTGATACAGATTTAGCTATCTAGGTAGTCTCATCAGAATATGGGCCTTTTTAGACTTTAAAAATGCAGATATTAATTATTTTTAATGTGGTTGTCGCTGGTGTTCATGAAGTGCATATGTTTTCATGGTAGTTCTGCACATGCTGTTGCGTGAAAGGGGCAAAGCAGTTTTGGCACAAGATAAACCCCTTTGCGTTCTAACACTCCTCACCGAGGTGGGAGACTAGGTGTGGCTGGGTTTAAATTCTGAGTGATGCCCATTTCAGCACTATCAGTCCAATCGCGTTTAATATGTATTGAACTGTTACGATTTGGATACACTAATAGTGGACTGCACCTTCAGTCTAGTCGTGCTCATGAACTAGCATGGCTACTCTCGAGTCTTTGGTCGCGTTCAGTGAGGAACTGAAACGACCAGCTACTTAAACAGTGCAGTTTATTTAAACAACAGATATACAGGTTCTTAGGATTGCCGGTGATAAATACACTGTCTGCAAAGCACGTGCAAATGAAAGTATTGTTATATATACAAAACGCGTGACAAAGTTATAAACCATACAGCCTGGCTATAAATGTAGGAAAGAGATTCTCTAGAGAAATTTCTAAGTTTCCCGAGAAAGCACTCGGTATAATCTAAGTCTTACCCAAAGGCATCCCTATGGGGGGGAAGAAAGGCTCAGCCCGTCGACTGATCCCGGAAGTCAGTGATAGAGTTCTTCGCGATGGTGTCTTCCCTGGGTATCCCCCCTATCTGGGGCTATTTTTATGCTATTTGTTATCTTCAAGGTGGAGTTTGAGTGACTTTAGTCATACACACTTTTATTATGATTGGTGTGAAATTCTCTCGCTTCACAATTAAAGGTATAGTTTACAAGAAATTCAGGGCACAGACTCAAGAAGGAGTGGTCACACCTTGGAGGTGGGTAGCCTTTGGGATGGAGATGTGTTTTGGTATTGTAATGACATAATAGTGAGCAAAGGTCACACAAAGGACAGCATTTCATGAAAATTTGACAAAATGTTGGCTTCGAGTATCAAGCAGGCAGCTAATTGGCAGCTTATCTGTTTCATGGTATCATCCCATTCCCATATCTACTATACATCATAAGGTAAAGCTGCGGAATAATTGCATCCTGCCCCATACCTCATGTAGCTTCACAAGCATCCTTATCAGGGAACCGCGGATGTTTTATTCTTTATGCTAGCTGCGGCTGTTTTCTACCTCAGAAGCCTCTTGATTTTATACTTTTCCTTAATGTGTGAACAATGCCGTACTTTTGTATTTTTAGCCAATTTAGTAATTATTCCACACATGCCCCTGTTGCCAAATGACTATCAATATAACTCAGAGGAAATTTTGCTTCAGAAAGTAGAGCTACAAAATCCCCCTCTACTCTGCTCTTCCCCCTCTGCTCTGCCTTGGTGAGACTGCACCTGGAATACTGTGTCGAGTTCTGGGCTTCCCGGTTCAAGAAGGACAGGGAACTGCTGGAGAGGGTGCAGCAAAGGGCTACCAAGATGATTAGGGGACTGGAACATCTCTCTTGTGAAGAAAGGCTGAAGGATTTGGGTCTCTTCAGTCTGGAAAAAAGATGACTGAGGGGCTATCTTATCAACACTTACAAATACTTAAAGGATAGGTGTCAGGAGGATGGGGCCAGGCTCTTTTCAGTGGTGCCCGGCAACAGGACAAGAGGTAACGGGCACAAACTTGAGCATAGGAAGTTCCACCTAAACACGAGAAGGAACTTCTTTACTTTGTAGGTGGCAGAGCCCTGGCACAGGCTGCCCAGAGAGGTGGTGGTGTCTCTTGTCTCTGGAGACATTCCAAACCCGCTTGGACACGTTCCTGTGCAACCTGCTCTGGGTGACCCTGCTCTGGCAGGGGGGTTGGACTGGATGATCTCCAGAGGTCCCTTCCACCCCCTGCCATTCTGTGATTCTGTGATTCTGTGAAAACTGGAACAAGAGCTAAGACAAGTACTTTGATAAAGGCATAGACAGAAAACTTATGGAAGGCATTTTAATTTCAAATAAGAATACACATGCACAAACTGAACTTATATTAGCTGACGTCAATAATCAAGGTTTTTTTCCCTTTGTCTAGGAAACTCTTGGATCCATCTGAATTCCTGGAAAAATGGGTAGATTAACAAAATATGTTCACTACTCTTGTTTACCGATAAACTTAGTATTGTACTATAGCTGGTATTTCCTCATTATGAGCCCAGCCTTCTTCTAATTTATACTGAGTGAATTAAAAATGTGGTGTCAATCAGCAATAATATGCTGTACAGTATATCATAGAATCATAGAATGTGTCGGGTTGTAAGGGACCTTTAAAGGCCATCTAGTCCAACCCCCCTGCAGTAAGCGGGAACATCTTCAACTAGATCAGATTGCTCAGAGCCTCATCAAGCCTGGCCTTGACATCTCCAGGACCATCCTCCAGGAGACATCTCCAGGGATGGGGCCTCCACCACCTCTCTGGGCAACCTGTGCCAGTGTCTCGCCACCCTCGTTGTAAAGCACTTCTTCCTGATGTCTAATCTAAACCTACCCTGCTCATTGCCCCTCGTCCTGTCGCTACATGCCCTTGCAAACAGCCCCTCCCCAGCTTTCTTGTAGGCCCCCTTCAGGTACTCGAAGGCCTCTATAAGGTCTCCTTGGAGCCTTCTCTTCTCCAGGCTGAACAACCCCAACTCTCAGCCTGTCCTCACAGCAGAGGTGCTCCAGCCCTCTGATCGTCTTCATGGCTCTCCTCTGGACCTGCTCCAACAGGTCCATGTCCTTGTGCTGAGGGTTCCAGAGCTGGACACGGTACTCCAGGTGGGGTCTCATGAGAGCAGAGTAGAGAGGGAGAATCACCTCTCTGGATCTGCTGGCCACAGTCCTTTTGATGCAGCCCAGGATGCGATTGGCCTTCTGGGCTGCCAGTGCACATTGTTGGCTCATGTCCAGCTTTTCATCCACCAGTACCCCCAAGTCCTTTTCCGCAGGGCTGCTCTCTATCACGTCATCCCCCAGACTGTGTTGATAATGAGGATTGTCCTGACCCAAGTGCAGGACCTTGCACTTGTCCTTGTTGAACTTCATGAGGTTTGCAAGAGCCCACCTCTCCAGCTCATCCAGATCCCACTGGATGACATCCCGTCCCTCTGGCATGGTGACCACACCACTCAGCTTGGTGTCATCTGCAAACTTGCTGAGGGTGCACTTGATCCCACTGTGTGTATCATTGATGAAGATATTAAATAACACTGGTCCCAGTACATATCCCTGAGGGACACCACTTGTCACCCCTCTCCATCTGGACATTGAGCCATTGACCACTGCGCTCTGGATGCGACCATCCAGCCAGTTCCTTATCCACCGAACAGTCTACCCATCAAATCCATATCTCTCCAATTCAGAGAGAAGGAGATGACTGTATATTTGTGCCCTCTTGGATGACTTGACTTGGTAGGACTTCTGTACTATATATAGTGCACTTCTGTGTATGCCATGACTTCAGGCATCTTTGCAGGCAAAAGAAATGGCTGTTTAAAGTCTTTAATCTTTTAATTAAGCCTTAAGCTGAAAGTAAGCTCTAAAAGGCATTACAGTAGAAAGATGAACATTAATTATTTTGGCAGGTCTTAAATTACATTCTGACAAATCTTATTAGTAAAGTAATTCTGCATATAAATATTAGCTATAATTCATTCCCCATGGTATCTCCTTCCTTTTTTGATCTTTCCAGAGAAAAATTACATCAGGTGTGTTCAGGTGTGCATTAGTCTTGTAAGAGTGACAGTTTCATGAACCTTTGAAATCTGTCAAGTTTTTGTTAGGACAGTGAATGATCTAGGTGTAAGGTGTCACAAGTTAAATCAATTATAACTGTCATAGCTACAGGCTTGGGTCTTAAGCTTTTAAATGAGGCTTCAGTGCATGTAGTCCCTCCTACATTACAGGAAGCCCTCCTAGCGAGGCATGAATTTTGCATGCTCTTTCCACGAGACACGTGAACACCAGTGCATGGAATAAAGCCAAAATTGAAAGATACTGCAGTAGGTCAGTCTTCAACCACTCTGATGCTGCTCATGTTGTGTTATATTTCTTGGGAAGAAAATGTTACAGTAAGTCCTCCACTGTCTTGCTGTTTTTCTGTATTAACAGCTCACATTCAGCCCTCTGGTGACGGATAGACCTTACAACTTACCAGAAAACTGAAGAGCTCCAGACAGTACATGTTTGTTCAATAGCTTACTGAGTCACATGAGACCTGCCTGCTAATATATGGTAATTTGTCTTTTGCATATGTCATAGGAGCCCAGTTACCAACTACAGGAAAGTTTTAGCCCGCTTTGTGAAGGTATATATGTGTGTTTCTCTTTCTTTGGATCCACTGTCCTGAAGCATCCCTTGCTTCCTCCTGAGGCAGCCCCACATGTGCTACTCCATGCCCTGGGCTTGGGTTTCCTGCCTCCCTCACCTAGGTCCAGACTCTGTACCTGCTCCTGGCTTGACTTTTATGTTGGAGTCACCCTTGATTTTCCAATTTATTGACAGTGCTCTTTAGCCAAGCCATGGGCTTGTTGCAAGAACCGGCTTTTCTCAGGATCAGTCGCTTGTGTGCATTAACTTCAACACAGCTCCAAACCCAGTTCAGGCTTGGCACAAATAATTTGGCTTATGTATCCATGCTTGAATCTCCCAATATATGTAATTATCCTCCTGACTGTCTGAGAATTACCTAACTTTTCTTCTATGCTTTCAGCCTATGTTCTCATCCACTGTTTTTTCTCTTCCTTTACCCTGTATGTGCCTTGAAAAAGGTCTGTCGTTAAAGCTAACATTTTGGTAGTGCACAGGTGAAAGGATCTGTAGCTTTCTCAGAGCCTTTGGTTCCCCTGTGGTGTAAATGCAAATCAACACAGTATTTTCCTATCACTCCATCCATTTAGACAGGGTATTTATTGTTAGACCAATATTTGTATGGCAGTTTCAACACAGAAGAATGTGCTCACTGTTGTACAGAGGCACCTCTTGCAAAGTCATTATCCGTTTCCTGGTAGAGCTGAGAGTACAGCGCCCGCTTTTCCCTTGCCCTCTAATGACAAATTCCACCCCAGCTCTCACCCTGCATGAACTGCCTAATGGACCACCGGTGGGCTTTGATGGAGCATGACCGGAGAGTTTACTTGTGCTGATCCCTAGTCACTGATGCGTTCATTAAGAAGATTATAAAAGTACTTGAGGCAAGGCATATAGCTCTTCTTGGAGTACTTAATCAAATAAATTCCAGAGATTTATAGAGAATCAGGATCTGAATATATCAGGAAAGAGTTTTATTGGCAGAAGAGGATCTCAGCAATGTAGAATTGGTGGCATGGGAAAACTAAATATGAGAAGGCAAGAAGTAACATCGTATGTCTAGGGTTAGTGCAGCAACCCAGCTTTTTAACCATTAATATCTTCTTATTGCATCATAATCTGTATGATTCCCTTTTTGTGTTTGATACCCTTTCAGGTTGTCTGTTTCCTGCTGCAGCCATTCACCAGATCATATCCCCTGGAAACAGTGCATCTGCAGTGTCGCTGCCTTCAAGCTGCCACTGAAGGCTTACTGGAAGAGCACCCCCCTACCTCCCCACACCCCTCAGCCCCAGGATGTACTCAGCTTGGAGATAAACATGGTCCAAGCAGACAGCACACTGGTCTGAAGACCATATGATAGGGTAGGACTGAGTAAAGATGTCCAGTGTAATGTTAATAGATATGTGACTGTCCAAATTTCATTTAAAATATGAAATAGTGATGTGAAGAATGAAAATATTAATCAGCTGAGTTACTCCTGCTGACAGTATAAAGGCCATGGAGAGTGAGAAAGATCACAGAAGTGAAAAATGTAGGTGTCAAATCACAAGCCTTTACAAAATAATCCATATGAGGAAGAGTATTTTGATTGTGAAGGACACACTTGGAATCCAACAATACAGAGAAAACCACAGTTTAATTGTAGCAGAGAGTAAATCGTATTAGGGTATCCCTGTTTTGTGGAGACTTAATACCATGCCTGGTCAGAGCACAGGATGGCCAGGGCATTTCTCTGACTTATTTACTCATCTGCAGACCTTTTGGATAATTGATTCAATCATGGGGTCGCAGAATTACATAGACTGGAGGTCTGGAGGTGATCATCCCACCCCAACCGCAAAGCAGAGCCAACTTAGATCATATTGCTTTTGATCTTTTTCCTTGAATTTTGACTATTTCCAATGTTTGACCACCCTCTTAGTGCAAAAAGGTCTTCCTAATATCTAACTGGAATTTCCAGTGTCCCAGCTTGTGTCTATTGCCACTCGTTCTATCACTGTGCACCTCCAAGAAGAGTCTTGAGCTTGTCTTCTCTATATCCTCTGATGCAGACAACAGTTACAGACATCAGTAAGATCTCTTAGCCTTCTTTTCTCCAGACTAAATAAACCCTCAGCTTTGCATCATATATCATGCTCCAGCCCCCCTGACTTGCTGCCGTTTGTCACTGTCTTTCCTGTACTGGGGAAGTCCAAAACTGGACATGGTACTCCAGATGAAGTTGCACAAGTACTCAATGGAGGGGTAATAATCATGTCGCTCAAGCTGTTGGCTACACTCACATGTATGGGCCCAGTATGGGCATACTGCTGACCCATGTTCAGCTTGCTGTCTGCCAGGACCCCAAGTCCCCAGCTTGTGTTGTTGCATGGAGTTGCTTGCTCCATCCCAGGTGCAGGACTTTGCGTCTGCCTCTGTTGAACTTCATGAAATTTCTCTCAGCCCATTTCTACAGTCAAATGCACTCTGAAGAGCAGCCCTGCTCTTCAGGGTACCAGCTGCGCTCTTTCATTTAGCACCAGCAGTGGACTGGCTGACTGTGTAATGCGTCCTGTCATCCAGGTCATTATGAAAGGTATTAAAACAGAATCATCAGCTCCAATATCAACCCCTCAGGAATGCTATTAGTAAATGGCTGCCAGCTGGACTTCATACCACTGCCTATCAGCAGTTTGCAAGACAGCAGGAGAAAAGCGAGTAGAAGTTATAATCTAAGCATATTTGGCCCACAGTTGAATTCTGTGTTGATCTGAGTGTTTTGGAGATCTAACAGTTAAGACTTTCCAGTTCTACTTGTTTGCCTTCTATGTGAAATCAGCAGAAGTCTCTTTTCCTCCCCCAGAATTACTATTATTAACCACCATTTAGAAAGCCAGTAGCAAAATGTTAGGGAATATAGCCAGCATAGATGAGGAAGAAACAACAATGATTTGGAAGCTCCAACCTACTTTATACGCGACAGCTCTCCTTCTGAGCGAGAAATGAGCACACCATGCTGCTGATTTCCAAGAGCTGCTAATTCACCGTCTAGCTCTCAATTAGTTTCCAATTGTGATTTTTAAAGTCTGTAACTGGTTATGGCCTACCTATCCAGTCACAGCTCTTCAGATATGACTCGCTGCAAAAACTTCACAAGGGGCTTTGCACCAGGCTGGAGTTGTACAGATGTCAGCTGAGAGGTTTCTGATGAAGAGTGCATTGTTAGAGAAGTTCCTACTACATGAGAATTAAACTAGGACTAACCCAGTGTTTTCTCAGAGCTTACACTGCGTGAGTTTTATAAACTAAACTAGCATTGCTCAAGGTGCTGCAATGTGCTCCAGAGTGCCAGTTTGGACACTACTGGACTGCGTCTCCTAGACATACCCATACCTACAGGAGCAATGGATACCTCGGCAGTGTCATTTTGCTCTCTACACAGACCTGAAACATTTTCTGCTGATACTACTCCCCACTCAACAGGAACACAGACAGCGCATTCATCAGACCACATTTTGACTTTTTTTCCTGAGAACTAGTATTTTGAATGTGGTTACTGTGAAACACTGAATATATTTCAATATGCAAAAAAGAAGCAATCAGTGGGACTGTTAGCATCTGCTATCTTTTCTTTCCACCAAGCTGCTCACCACATGGAATAGCAGTGAGCACAGGGATCTTACTCAGGGTGGCAGTACATCCTAAGGATGTACGTTGATGAGTGACGGTTACCTGGAACCTGAAAGCTGTGGGAGAAGACTGGGACAGGCCGTGCCTGTCAGGTTTATGTTGGATACAGACTATCAGCAAACTGATTTGCCTGCTGGTTTTTGGGCCAGCTTGCAGCAGCCCAAGGCCACAGGCCAGAAATTATGCCTGAGGGAAACAGCTAAGAAGTGACCTGGTGAGTTCTCCAGGAGTAAAAAGCTCTGAGTTTTTGGGATGACATGGTAAAGCATTTTGTGTGCAGATCAGTCCTGAACAGAGAAGAGACAGCTCCAATGCAGAGACACCATTGAGTTCCTAATGACAGGTCAAGTGGTGGACTTCAGAGGCTGAATGCATGTGCCGCAGCCTACTCCAGTTAACTGCTGAACTCACTGTGGTGTCCAATGGTTGCTGCAAAAGCAACGAGCACTTCACAGCACCTGCCTCTCAGACTGGCAGGTTTCAGCTGCCTAGACAATCACTGGAGAGAACTGTGTCTGTGAATGAAAATAGGGTGCTCATAGGAGACTTCATAAGGATGGCCGTAAGTGCAAATGTGGGGTAGAATTAAAGATTTGTGCTTTTTGCATTACTGAGGTAGTACTTTTCTTGTCACCAACCAAGAAGCAAAGAGAGGCAGTCCCCTCAGAAGAGCCTACCCGAGGTGGTTGTATTGGGTGCATCCTAGTAAAGCTGCAAAAAGACTAGTTTCTGCCAGTGCAGCCAGGCATCTAAGGAGGCATCAGGTATCAGGTAGTGTTTTATTACACAAGATATTTATACATAGATATACAGAAGTGCCTTTCTGTCAGAATGGCAGCCATATTTACCATCAGTTGCCACCATCAGCAGCAAGATCACTTCCTGCCAAACTGAGGCAAGGGTGGTGGCACTTTGATGTCTTGTCCTTTTTCCAGTCTCTTCTCGCAGTCAACTAGATAATTGACACCATCAATGACAATCTGGACTAGCTCCACCTACAACAAGAAGAGGAAAATAGTAGTAATAGAATCTTTAGCTAATGCTGTTAATAGAGGAAGGGAAAATTGGCTTGTACTGCAATGACAGCAGGTAAAGGAATAAGTAAGGAGCGTCATGGTATAGAGATCACACAGCCTTTGGCACAGGGAATATGGGTCATGCTGGTTCAGTGGAAACCCATAGTAATTCCCTTCTCCTGTTTGCCCTGAGTTTGGGCCGCCAGCAACAGAAATTTTCAAATAGGTTCCTAAAGTTATTTCCACCAAATTCTGCTCCTACTCATATTCCTGTAGGAACAAAGCAAGCAAACAAAAGTCCTTATAGAAAATTTTGAGAGACCTATTTCAAATGTGACCACCGTGAGTGTGCAGGGTCTTCCCCAGATGCTTGCTGAAAAGTAAGGCCTGGCATGGCAAAGGGTACCTGTCTGTTGTGTTCCCCACCCTCATGTATGAGGATGAAGAAACCAAAACAGCAGTGCTGTGAGTGCTTAGCATCACTGGGCAGTTCACGCTGAAGCAGCTACTGCTGTTGCTGTGTCTTCCCAGCTCCCAAGCCGGTATCATCCCTGTGCTTGCAGGAGCATTTATGAGTACAGTCTCAGACAGAAACTAACTGGGACGGTGGTGCAAGGAGAGGAAGACAGAGGCTTATTGCCCTGATTCACACTGGCCCTGGCCCTGAGTACTGCTGATAGTAGTCCTTCACATGGCTGGGGCTGGGAAGATGGCCAGACTACCTGTTTGGCCATAGCCATTTAGACTGCCTGAGAAAACTTGTCAAACCAGTCTTGTACTTCTTCACAGGCATGGCTCAGGACCATACGTTCCTCTGTAGATGACCATGAACCCTGCTGCGATGATTTGTTAGCTGTGGGGAAAGATATTCTACTCATTCTACCAAGCATGCTGGCTTTGCTGATGTGGTTTTGCCAAGCCCAGGACTCACATCTCTGAAGCAGAGGCACTCATCCTAAACTCGTGCTGGCTCTACATCATCCATCACTCCTTTGTTTTCAGCTCTTGATTTACACTGGCAGGAGTGGGATTAGCTCCAGGCCCAGAGCAGCACCAAAATTTGCAATTCTATATGGCAGGGGGTAGTGGTGTCTTTGTAACCTTTTTCAAAATTGCTGAAGAATACAAGGTGCCCAGTCCCCAGCAGACTTTCTTCACAAGCAGTGACATGTGAGGACCACAGGCCCTTTGGTATTGTTAGCCAGCAAGCTATAGCACTGATTTTTCTTAATCTTCATGAAATAGTTCATTAGCAACCTTTAATGACTGACTTGTTAAAACGGAATGTGAAGACTAAATCCCATTGTCTCTTTATTGTGACAGTTGCTGATTTTCAAGGGATTTGTTTTTACCATAAAGCATTTCAGTGGCTTAGCAGTTTATTTTATTGTCTTTTACAGACCAGCTGCGCTGGGAAATCAGAGGTCTGAATTTGCAGCCTCCAGAAGAAAAGGAATTTCATATTAAGTTAGCATTGACCAGAAACTGAAACAAAGCAAAAATACAAACATTTTTATCTTGCACCTTGGGGAACATAATTCAGTTCTGCAAACACATTTACCACATAATGGAAAAATATGTCTTATAATAAAACACTTCTATCCCCTTGAGTTTGTCTTCTTATTTAGACTTCAGAATCTTCAAGGTAGGGATTGTATCTTATCTGTTGGCTTAATCCTTTGAATCCTTGCTATATGAGGCATCACTGACTTCAGTGGAAGTCTTCATATAAGCAAAAATTTGTAGGTTTAGGCCATCTGTCAGTAGAACTCATATTAATTAATCATGCTGTGTAATTCTTCTGTATTATTAGTGTTATTTTACTATAGAAGACACATCATGTTTCACGTATTAATAAATGTCTTTGTCACATACTGGTTTTGCAAATGATACAGCTTAGTAGTTTTTCACTCTTACTTATTTTGTTCTAGATCCAAAGGGACTACATCAAACTGCATCAAACTCCAAAGTTTAAAATTTCCAAACCCCTGTCCAAATGGCCCTGGTCTGAGTAGACATTCAAGTGCATGTCTGAACAAGAAAGCATGAAAGACCTGACTTGGCTCTGTCCCAGTGCCAGAAAACCCAAGGTGAGTGAGGAATGGGAGCCAGCTGGCTGACTGTGGACCAGTTTGAATCTAGTTGTAACCCAGGTGCATTATCCCAGGTTTATATTCGTGTTATGAAAACCTACCAAGAATCAGGCTGAACGCATGTGTTGGGCTGCAACACTGCAGGACCGAACTGCATCCATACCTAAGCCTCTCAGTGCTGTGCTGTTCTGGATAAACACACCTTGACAGCATGCTTTTCCTTGCAGTTGACTTTTAACTTGCAGCAAAGCCCCCAAGGTAATTAAAATTTTGCTGCTGGGCAAGCAGGCAGCCCTTCAAATCCTGGCATGTTCAAGCAGGTTGGCATCTGAGCCCAAATCATGTCTTGCGTTGTTAATGGAGAAAAAGGGTTCTCAGGAGACGTCAGTCCACCAGGGCCTGCCCGGTTGACCATAGCTGAGAGGTTATAGCAGGCACATGGGCAGTGCAAGATGTGTTTGACAGAAGGTTTGAACCTCTGTTTCCTATCTACTAGCACTGTGCTCAAATTGCCAGACTTACAGGGTCTTGCAAGGTAAATTTTTGTCTCGGTTCTTGATGTGGCCAAGGGTGAACACAGCCCTGGTATTGGTGAGGAAAGGGAAGCTGTAGCAGTGCGACAGGACTTGCAGCCTGTGACCTGGAGTAAGGGTCTGGCTCAGGCAGAGCTCATGGGAGGAGGCAGCATCTCTTTGGCGTGGCTGTTTCTCCCCCATCCTCCAGTATATTTGCTCTTAGGAGCTGTTCTACTTTATAAAATACTTAAATATGAAACTGGAATGAGGTCTGGAACTGGAGTCTCCCAGGAGAGCAGCAGCACCACCAGGCTGAAGGGTCATTTCCACTCTCTGGAACAACAGATACTCATTCAAACTGAAATGGCTTCAAAACAAATGTCTGAGATGAACCCATCTCATTGTAGCCTACAGCCCAACAGGGAGGGCTCAGAGCTCACAATTAAATCCTTGCTCTGATTTAATCCTAGCTCTCCTGCATCTTCTGCTCAGTGCCACACAGGACACATGAAGATGGCACTAACTCCTCCTCAGTTATTTTGGAGTGAAAGGACTGGCGTTGTCCTGCTGTGGAGAAAGTGCATAACTCTGAACGCTAAAAGGAACACAACTGCTTAAACCAGTCTTGCTTTCAGTGCCCCCTGGGTGGGTTAGGACTTGGTCGCTGTTTCTTTCCCCAGCGTTTTGCAGCAGGTACAGCAGGTACTGCCTAATGTGTAGTAGCTAGCTCAGTGCCCCCTGTACAACCTACAAACGTGTCTCATGCCCAGCACTGCAGAGACCGATGGACACTGATCTCAGCTGGGCACTCCAGCAGGCAGGCAGGTCTAAGAGTTTGTGCTATGATGCTCAGAAACATCATCCTGTTCGATGTCTGTTACCAAAGTCAAACCTTTCTAGCACCTGCGTGCTCTCAACGGAGATCATCAGCACATGGTGCAAGCAGGTCACACTTGTGGAACTTGCTCAGGGTTGGTTTTTTTCATTGCTATAACAGGAATATTTGTCAATCACTTCATGCACGTTAATAATTTTTCTTTGAGTAAGCATTTCCATTGGACCATATTCATCAGGAGTAAAAACTGCCATGGCTCCACTGAGGTCAGCGGAGTGAACCCAGCTGGAGGGAAACTGACTCATATCAGTACTGATCTGAGCTAAAAAGCAAGGGGAAAAAAAAAAAAGAACAGATTACCTCTGAGCGACCCATGCGGTCAAGGTTGGAGATATCATACACATCTGCTACAGCTGCCGTGTCCACTCCACCAGTGCCACGCTTTTGCAGACGCAGGTTCTCCAGGATTTTTGGGAATCTGGGGTCCTGTCAGAAGAAACAGGTTTGAGCTTATTGCCTTTTACCCTGCATATTGTGCTGAATCATTACAATGCTATTATCTGTGACTTAATAGCATCTCCAGGAAGACAGGCAGAGATGGATAGTTTTCTCAGTCCTTGGATTACAGCCTGTCTTGGTGACTGTCTGATGAGTAGATTAATTTCCATAACAAATACAATAATTTGCAGAATAAAAGTATGCTCAATTAGTCGTGCAGTATCCCTGGGACCTTGTTACACATCATACTATCATGCAGTCGCTGTAAGCTGTCATTTTTCATTTGTTCCTTTATAAATCAGAAGAACTGATTTATGCCGCTGGCCTTTTAAATGACTTATGTACCTTGCTAAGTTTGGGCAGCTTGACATGGACTCCAGCGCGTAAACCAGTTCCCAGATTGGAAGGACACGTCAGCACATATCCAAGTCGCTCGTTCCACATGAACTCCCATCCCCGTTCTTTAATTAATTTTTCCACCTATGACAGGAAAAAAAAAAAAAAAAAAAAAGCAAAAAGAAACGATCAGCATATAAATGTCTTATTTTAACTTGTGTGCTTATAGCTGAGATTCTTTTCACTATGTATCTGTGTTGATGATGAACTTCACTAACGCCAGTGGAGTTGCATAAATTCACATCCAAGTACAGTCTGGTTTGGATCTGATGCAAACATTTGCACTCATCACGTACCAAGATCCCCCCATATTACAAGGATTTCTTCGTCGTTTTCTCATGACTGCTAGCTTGCAGACTCTCTGTCACTTTATCATGAAGCTCCCTGTCGTGGTGGTTTGGTATAGCCTTAGCCCATGAAGCCATATCTGCACATAAGAATTATGGCTTTCACCATGCGTTTCTAACCTTGATGTTTTTGGAGCGAGGTTGCAACAAACACAAACAAAAGGAGCTGAAGCTGAGTTTTGTGTAACTTTCAAGGTGATGCCATGACTCTTAGGGGAGGACACTTGACTTCTAAATGCCTAATATTAATAGCCACGCTTCCATTATAAGGAGACAGCATACCTTGTATATAATGTTTTTCATTAGTAGAACTCTAACCAGATTAGAAAGGAGAGTGAAATAATTATCTCCAGAAAAATCACAAGGGTCTATTGACCTTTGAATAGGCTGGTACTCTGTTCACTCATCTATACTTCCTGGACTTACTTCTGTGATACACGTGCAATTTCAGTTCAGTTATCTTCTCCTCCAGAGGAAAATCAGGTACATAAACCAGCTCATGCTCACAAGATCTCTGCATATATAGGTTAATACTTCCAGTCTGCAGAAGGATACAGAATAAAGGACTCTCCTAACATCATTTCTATATTGTGTGAGGACACAAGAATTGCTGTTGGGAAACTAGACCTGATTTCCTGCCTCAGGGACCTGTTCTGGTCGTAGTTTCCAAAGCTGTCTGACCCCTTCCCATGGCCAGGTCCATAGTTCCAACTCTGTTGAACGTGAGCTAAGCACAGTAGCAGAGGCAAAGCTGGGTATACAGCATCTGCAAGCCATGTCACCTTGGCCACCACACTGTGCATTGTTCAGTCTCATGCCTGTACCTTGGAAACCTAACAGGTCCCAGTTAACCACCACAACACCGAGGAAGCATTCATTAGGTGCTTTTGTTTTTCTGTGTTTCCAAACACACTACATACTCGAACTTCCCTATGGATGCTATGATCTTACCTTCCTCTACTTCTCAGGGATCACTTGACAATCAGAGGTTGTAGTTCCCTGGTGCCCCTACTTTGCCTTGCTTTTTTTTTGGCTGGGGCTGTGAAGTGATATGGGAGGGGTGCACAACTGTATGAGCTCTGCAATTGCTGGGGTTTTTCTGATTCAGGGGTGTCTCTAGAAAGCCAGAGAAGCTGTTTTGCCAAGGTGAGAGGAATGAAACAAGTAGTCTGAGACTGGCCCAATATGCATTTCCATACTCAGGAAGAAAAGCAGTGGGATGGAAACGAATGCTGTTCCTTCATAGTTCAGCTGAAATGAGCATGCCAAGGACCCCAATGAGGAGAAATACTTGTTTTATTCAGCCTGAATATTCTTACAGTCTTGGAGAGGATTTCAAGCCCTTTTCAGCCTCCCATAGCTTAACCTCTAGGCTTTCCTGTACTATGGCAATCCATCCAGGAATGATGTGAATGAGAGTATTGGAGAATAGTGTTTGGCCACATCACCTGTCCACTGCGTCTTGCTATATTGCCTGTGGGACACAGTAGGGTCCCCTTTCTCTCTTAAAGCAACTTTTTCTGTGCGAGAGCAGTACACAGAGCTACACTGGGTCCAGAATCAACTTGAGCCATACCTGGATTGTCTAGTCAAAACCATTTTAACCCACGTGCCATCTCATGAAGGCTTTTTTATCTTTGTAAATAGCTATGCCAGAATAAAATCCCTGGAGCCCTGGCTATCAGTTCCTAGTATTTTAATCACAAAACCCCGTACCTCCCCAAGCCAGGGGGTCCTATGCCCTGAGTCCTGTGCACAACCTCAGCAGCATCCACTCTGCTCCCAGCATCAGCGATAAGAACCAGGAGGCTGGGCCAAATAAATTCTTCACGCAGAACAAGCAATCCAAATAAAATGCTAGATTTATAAATTCCCGCAGCCTGCAGGCACAAAATGGCAAAAAAAGAGATATTTCTCTAGCCAGTCTGTGCTTAAGATTTTAATGGAAAAGCTGCAAAGACATTTTGTTTATTGTTGCCCACAACTCAGCTAGCAATTTGCCCATGTTTCCTTCTTTAACTGCATTAGTGTGGGTTGCCATGCGGACTGGTGTTACTACATTTTGTTGCTCCCGGAGATGTCACTTCAGTGTGAACCACAGTAAGCAGTGCTGACAACAGCCCAACAATAAACAAACAGGAATAATAAACTCATTGAGATACTACCTCTTTCAAACCACGGCAGAATCTTTCAAACACCCGTTTCATGTTTCCACCCTTCTCCATGGAGATCACCCTGGTGTGGTCTTCTTCATTAATCCAGATGAGAAATGTCTTGTCATTGTTATGCCTGGTTGAGAGGGGAAAAAGAAGAGTATTTTTAAAAAGACAAGCCCTGAAAAATAATTCTCAGTATCCTTAGTTTTATCAGAGTTTTTCAGGGCTGTGGAGAGGCTAAGCGTGGCAAAATAGCATTGTTCTGTGGAGCTCAGGATTGGAGCTGCTTTCACAGTTGGACCCCCCATGCCAATGGCATTTTGCGGGTTTCTCAGGCACAGCGGGAACAGTTTTTCTGATGATGTCATGCTTCCACGGTGCTGAGCGAGGAAAAACATGTCCTCTGGCATAAGCACAGCTGGGAGGTACAGCGAAGGGAGAAACCAAGCTCTGCATCCTCTGTCACCAAAATGGTTTCCATTGTTCTTAGAAAACTGTGCAGCTAGGAAAAAAAACCTTAACATTTGCATGCTGCTGGGGGCAAGCAATATGTCCTTACTTAATTGTATTCTCCCCTAAATCAAATCCCAGTGCCCTCTGTATCGCTTGGTAGCACTGGATTGCCACATTAGTCAAGTTACGTGTCCGAGGACAGGAGCTGCATGTTGCTTCCAGACAGAGCGTTAGCAATGCTGGCTTGTCAGTCAAGATAAAAATGCCTGAAGATATCCACTCGTGCTTCAAACAGATCAGTTGTGGCTAGGTTTATTAAGTGCTGGGTCAAACCTGAGGTCACTTTTTCTGGCTTTTTCTCCACTTTGTCTCCACTTCTACTACAGCCTTTCTACAGCATGTAGAAGGTGATTAGACTCATTTGTACAAACTGTGGAATATTATCAGGTTTGAAACACATGAAATTTGAAAGTTCAAGTTCACCGAGAGCCTGGCTTTCAGCTGGTCTTTTACTGTACCTCCTTTTTTTTTGAACTCGGAGTTTGCCAGTGCAAGATGAGAAGGTGTAAACATCCTGTGCCCTGACATTATGGTCACCCAAGGTCCAGTTATCTTGTCGTTAGTCACGTAAAAACGTTCAGGGGAAGGTTTTCCAAATAGTCTGAGGTTGGCCTGACTCAGCTGCCCCTTTAATTAACTGAGTCTCCCTGTTGCTTTAAGGAACACAGAGGGAGGCCACACTGGGTGTGTTTAAACTATGCCATTGCCACTGGTGAGGTTGGTGGGAACAGTCCTGCAGCCCATAACAAGGATAAGATCACAATCATTATAAGCAAATTAATTCCCAGAGTTTGCGCTCTTTTTGAACAACAATTTCTTACAAGAGAAAGGAAGGTTTTCCAAATGTGGCTTACTGAAATACTTTCCAATCCTACTAATTTTTTCCAGTCTGCCTGATATTTCACATGTAAAACAAGCCAAGAAACAGGTCTGTTTTATTCAGAAGATCCCTGGATAATATTTATGTTGTTGGTGCTACTCCTGTTTGTTTGTAGAGACAATGAATGGGATGCCTCAAATTTATCCTTTCCCTCTTCCTCAGATTTAAACAGGGACTGGAGAGCTAGTCTGAAGTGTGTTGAAATAAAAAAATCCTCATGCATTTCCAACAGGTTATCAGGTTTCACAGCGCCTGCTCCCCAACACAAATCATGTTTAGCTCGTCACAGCAATACTGGCTATGCTTCTGAACATGAGCCAGTATTGTCAGACACTGCTTGGAGAACAGTTGTGGGTTTTTTCCACATGAAATCCCATCCTTAGTCCCATCCTGGAAGTTCTGAACCTGCCTAGAGAGAAGAGATAGGCTAGGTGACTCCACAGAATCCTTTTTAGCCTAATTTTTCAGAATTAAGTCATCTGGTAATGCCTAGAAATACACCAGCATGGACGCAGATGCTATGCACTGCACAGTCGCTCCATCTCTGCTTACGAGGTGTGTGCACTGATCTGAGAGCTATTATCCCTTTCTCTCCGCAGAAAATATTGTATTTGGGCACAAAAGACATCAAATGTGTTGTGAAAGTAGAAACAAACCTAGAACAAAATAGGAAATTCAACTTCTTCTGTATCTTCACTTTGTCAAGTTCTTTTGGAAAGAAGGGGTTACTTGCAGCTCTGGGAATTAAAATAACACTCTGTCTCTTGACAGTGAGGAGGGGCACAGGAATTTGCAATGCGGTGTCCTGCAGCTGTATGGCTGGTGGTTCCTAGCTGACAGCATGGCTACAATCTGGTGTTAGAGCTGCTTTTGTAACCTCAGCTCTGCCGACTGCATGGTGACTCCCAGGCTCTTTCCCAAATAAAATTTTTATCTAGAAATAGAAAAATGGAGATAAAAACCTGAAAAGGGAGCCGCGCCTATGATGATGTGCTGCATGGATGACATTAGTGATGGCTTCTTGAGTATAAAGGTCTTAGTCTGTTGTTCATTACTGCATTTTGGTTTATTTTTTTAAATTAAGCAAAAGACCTTTTTTTTTAAAAATAAGCAAACTGAACATGCTGTGAGTATGGGGACAGAGTGGCTGAAAGGTTAGGACAAGCAAGGAGATTCGTAACACAATATTTAAAACACGACACAAGCGTCTGCAAGTCACACAACGTACCAGATTCCTCTGGCATCTGGCCAGTCACGTGCCATCCCAGCACATGTTAGCAAAGGGGACACTGGTTTATCAAAAAGAAAATGATCCTGCAAACCGGAATGGGGCCAAAGGGAGAGAGAAAGAGAGAGAGAAAACAAAAAAAAAAAGTTCAAGTTTATTCAAGGAAGCAGTATAACGCTGTCTAATACATTTTATGTGAAGGCAATCAATGTACAAGTGAATCACATAGTACAGCTTGTGAATCTGGTTTCTTCTTCTGAAAACAAAAAGCACTTTACCCAGGTGATTTTCTTGAGTTCTGCAGATTTTCACTGACATTGGTAATACGGCCATGTTTTGATGAAAACATTTTTCAAATGTAGGGAGCAATGGGAGGGACCTAATACCACGTACACGCACCACAGGGTACTCTGGAGAGACCTGTCTGCTAGCACCAGAGATGCTTTCTGCATACTGACATATTTCAGGGTAGGAGACGGCAACGAGTTCTTAAAAAGTGGGAAAAAAAAAAAAAAAAAAAAATAATGCTAGTTCTGAAAAGATATTTTTCCAGCACAGAGATACAGCAATTTATTCTGAGCGTGAAGTCAAGGTAGGAATTAAATCAGTGCTAAGCTTGACCTTTTGGAATCACAGACTTGTTATGTTCCTTAACAGAGATGCTATTTCTGATTTAATAAATGTAGCACTTGATGTGCCACCAACTTGCCATATTCCAGATAATTTAGATTATTTTTTTAAAACTGAGCTGTTTTTTCCCCAAAGCAAATAAGTATTTGATTTTCATGTGTGTACTGAAAAATTGTTAGTTCTTAGTTTCTCAAACACAATGTTGGGGCGGGGGGGGGGGGGGGGGGGGGGGGGGGGGGAAGGATGTTGTTGGTTGGTTGCTTTTTTTAAAATCAAGGGTTTAATTAAGAATAGTGAGGCAAGTTATAAAAAATAAATATAACATGGTAGACAGGTTGATAAACTTAACTTCTTTTTCCCCCTAGTACAGAATTTCAGGTTTTCATCTTTGAATAGCCTGTGATAGACGTTATGCAGCCAGAACCCCAACCATGCAGAAAGAAAAGGTAGAGTTCTCTGCTCACCACAGGGACACGATATTTCCTCTCTCAGTTTGCTCCATTTTACATTTTTGCTTGAAACAAAAATTCCCCTTTTTGCAAGAAAACAGCTGAGCGCTATTAGTTTCCCTTACGTGCACGTGGCCCAAATCTGCAAAGTACCAAATGCCTTCTTTGCTGAATGCCATTCAGCTAGCACTGATTTGATCTTACAGAGATCAAGTGGTGCTTATTGAAGGCTGGCGGAAAGCCTGATACCGTAGAATTTCAAGGTCCTAAAGTACTGGAGGAGGTAAGCAATGATATGAGTTAAAGATGGAATCTGAGGTTACAACATTCAATACCCTGATTTCTATAAATTTGCATTACCATAAAAACAAACAAAACAAGGTAAAATGCTGAATCGGTGGAGCCTATTCCACTTCCCAAAGGATTTAACCTTAAACCATGAAGGAATTATGTTCTCCACAATCCTGTTTTGACCTCTGCTTTCTGAGGAGCTCTCTCCTGCTGAAAAAAGCAATGAAATAAAACCTACAACAGCATCTTGTCAATAAACACATTACCAAGGACATTCAATTAAAAAAGTTACTGACCTTACATAAATTCTTAACTCCTGGTTAATCCAGACTGTGACACCTAGTTCCAGGGTTATAAATAGTTATGTTACTTCATCAGCTCCCTTTTGGTTGATGTTATGGATTAATGTGCCATGAATATAGCTAACCAGGGTACAGCCATTCCTTTGGATATTTAAAATGCACTTTCAAGGTTTGTTTGACATGTCACATGCTGTGACAAAATCCATGATGAAAATCCTTGTGTTTCCATCTGTGTGACAATGAAAACTCTCGTTATGGCCCTGATCCTTCAAGTCCTTAAACACAGTTACAGGACTGGGAAAAGGTCACCTGGGTGCAGTTGTCTACAGCCATTCGGGGGAAATTAGAATTAGTGTAGTTTTGACATAAAGAAATTACAGACAAAGCCCCCCACCCCAACAGTGTGGAATACAGATAATATGCAATCCTTATCTCAAAGTAATATTTTTAGTTGTAATGATTATTAATATAGAAAATGCCAATCTTTGCTCAAGGAAATGTCCAAGAAAAAGTCCTGAATTTACTTCGTTATTTGTCCAAAGAGGTGGCAGCAGCCGTGTATATTTGATTTGACACAGATCTTGCTATCTGGAATATAACTCCACGTTTTGGACCTGCACAGTGATGTACTTGGCCAAAATGTAGACCCTGGATGATTTGCCATTACATTAAAAATATTGACAGGTCATTAACTACTGGGTTATCCTCCTTAGCTACACAGGAAAGCATGTACCCCAGAGGAAGATGAAGATTAAGATAAATGAGAGTAAATGAAGGTGGTGTCAGCACTGGAGCTGTACTTACATCAATAAGCTGCTGCTGATCCTTCTCAGACATATTGGTCAAGCTGTAGTACTTTCCAGAGAGGTCTCCTTTCAGCCCAGCGAGCGCGGTGACCACGACGTTCTCCACCTCCCTCCGCTCTGCCCTGGTGCAGGCGGGAGGAAGGCTGAGGCCACGGATGCTGCGGCCAGTCCGCACCCGTGACGAGAGGACATAGTGCTCATCAAATTGACCATGGGTGATCTGAAGGAAGCACGTTTCATTAGTTCACACACAGTCCGCTGTGTTGTACTCCACCATTAAAAAAAAATAAAAAACATTTCTACTCAAATGTTTCTACTCAAAAAAGAAGGGCATCTTTCTGCGTAGGCAGAATGACCTCTCCATGAGATCACAAATACTCAGGATCCAAGGAGCCCTTCAGAGTTTCAGACACCGGGAGGTTTTAAGGAACAAGAAGTTTCTTTTGCTGAATAAATGTGGCAAAGTAACCAGCCAGTCCTTCATGGTCCCAAGGTATCTGCGTGGCTTTTGGAAACGTGAATACGGGCAGAGACAGGGGACCAGGTACAGAAGATCCTTTGAAAGAGGAAAGCCCAAGAAGATGATAAACCACAGTGTAGCTGAACTATGAAGGAAATATTAAGCAGTAGGTAAGGTCAGATCATGTGTATGTGGGCGTAGTGGAGTCAACTGCTGCTTTCATTCCAACCCTTAGACACGTGGTTATCTGTAAGCTCGTGAACAGATCCACAGTGCCAAGTGAGACTGTGCCCCAAATGCTTACTACAGTTGGGACTGATCCCCCTGTTAGGAACAAGGTGGGGATGCAGCTGTCCTGCTGTTAGGGCCGTGAGTGCCATCCCACTTTCCTTAACCCTAAAATTACTGTCTTTGGAGTTGGATCAGGAAAAAAGGAAAGTACTATTACATACAATATCATGACTGTAAGAAGCAGCCCTGAACCTTTATTGTCTCATTATTTTATTTCAATCCTACCTTGGATGCATCCAGGTCAGTGTGGTGCTTCATTGTCCGTGGATCATAGCCATTATGCCTCGCTTTAATGACAGGGTCAAAAATCTCAGCAAACACCTATGGAGTCAAGAGAACCTAGAAAGAGTCTGCAGCATCATAGAAACACTTATGTCCACCATCTTAAGCCATAGGAAAAGTCCCCTGGCACAGGCTCCTGGGTGACAGTCATAAAGGGGGGTATGCAAATGCAAACAGGGGTAAATACAAGAAGAGGGTGTGCTTTTGACCTAGACAGGGCTCTGCAGCAGTTTCTCATCTTCACAACAGTTGCACCTTGCTTAAGTTACAAGCTTAGTCTAGTTACCACAGACAGGTACTGGATGTGGTGGCAACCAGGTTAGGTTTCAGGATGTACTACCAACCAGAACAGCCACTCAGAGTCCCCTGGCAGCTTGCCTCTTGTTTTTAGGTCATGCAGGAATAGCCTGTCTTCGCTGTCATGGGATACTAGTTCTTGTTAGAGCCACTTGGTTCAGATGTGTCAACACTGATCACAACCACACCTTCATGAGGGTGAGAAGCAGTGGCACATCTAAGTGAGTAAACCCAACAACAGGAGCTGATAGTCCAAAACGCCAGATGTCCTAGTCCATCCTTAGCAGCCCGGTGTTTGGGATGTTGTTAGGAGACTGTATAATAATAGGAACCATTGTACAGTAGACTGAAGGAACCAGACCACAGAGGTCAGTAAAAATAAGGATTTTCTTCTTTTTTCCTCGTGTCCTTATTCCAGAGTTAAATAAACCTGCCCATCCTAATGCTGTCTGTCTTCAGCTTTCATCGTGATCCAAAAGCTGTGGCTTAATGATGTCTGGCACTTCCCAGAAGACATTTTTGTTTCACTCCTGCCTCTGCTGTTCCACAACGTAATTTCCACATTACCTTTATTTTGCGTGTCTCAGGGTTGCACAGCTTTGCCATAAACTAAGTTGAGTCATAGGAAGGAGGGCAGCTGTTGGAGGCAGGTCGCAGCTGCTCCCAACCAGGTACATTTTATTAACTTTAGTGGCAGCAGAGTGGGCACCTGTAGTAACGCCTCACATTCACGCATTTCCTAATGTGGAAGATTAGGGAAAACAGCATCCTTATGCACATGGCCTGCCCTTTATGTACTCTCTGGTATACAATGCGTACCCTACTGGTAATCTGTCTTCATCTAAGGAGCTCGTCATGTGAATGACACCATGAAAACTGTACCAAATACAACAGTATTGTGGAAATGTCTTACCTCGTAGGATTCCTCATCACCTGCGACCATGCCCACAGTTTTAATGAAAGGATGGCCAGGATTGTCAACCCCAGTTTGGATGCACTGGTCCAGGGTGTAGCCATTGGGAGTCATCTTGTCCCTTAGCCTAGAGTAAATGGCCGGCGTGAGGCACTCGGCCATGCAGTTGTTATGTTTGCGGAGATCAGGATAGTCGGCGCTGAAGAGAAGAAGAATCCCAAGCAATTAATGTGGCACCTTGGAAGAGTAATGCCTGCTATTTTATGAAGCTATTAAAGGGATCATGAGACACAGAGTACACAGCATGCTTTAAAAGTATAATTAGTTCTTGGTTTAACTGTTGCATTGAATTTTAGGAAGGGAGGAGGATTCAGGTCACTGAAAGTACCCCATGCTGCACACTGGTGGGCCACCACATTGACAGGCAATTGCAACTTTCTGCTACTTGGTGCCATCAGGAAAATTAATCCCAATGAGCTCTGACAGTGTACTAAGCCCCATTAAATCTCTACTGAGACACTCTTACTCAGAAATAAAAGAGTTCTAACATTGTTTTGTTCAAGTAGGAAGGGAATTAAGTTTAGCTGAAGAAGTTCTTTGTAATTTGGAGCCAAGGTGCTCTCACAGCTTAGTGGACATCAGTGGGATTGATCTATGTCAGCTGGGAAGCTCATTCTTCTACAATATCTGGGTTTGCCTTAATGGCATTGTTATTTACAGAAAGTTGCATGGTGTACTAAGCCAGGGAAAATAAAAATGTTATGCTTTAGCAAGGCATTTTTGCAATTGTACCTTGTACTGGTGGTGATTTGCTTTATGTGCAAGTCCATTATTTCTATAAGAATATATTTTAACTAGAATACTATTCACTACTTTTAAAAAAATAAAAGTTCTGTCAGAGCCTGATCCATATTGTTTTTCACAAGTACGGCCAGCAAAGTCAATCTACAGAGAATAAGGTCTGTAATTAATTTCTAATCATCAGCCAGCCAGTTTGTAACAGAATTAGGAATATTTCAAGTACAGCAGTTATATGGGAGATTACTACTTGTATAATGAAAATATTTTCGCATTTCCTAATAGTAGAGTACATACAATCAGCCAGTCCAATAGGCTGAGCTGCAAAGCATTTGACAGCTGATTAGATAAAATAAGGACTAATTTAGTGCTCTGCCTAAAATTTGAGACATTTCTTAGGCTTGTCATTGCTCAGGGATTTTTTGAGTGTTGATACTATCGCGCATCCCTGCTTTCTGGTCTTGAAGGCCATTGTTGGTGCTACCTAAAACTGGAGTTATTAATAAAGGGTTTTCTAGGTCACACAGCCCATGGACAGACACACAAACGGTGTGACCGCATGAGGACGCTGCAGCTTTGATGGGGATCTTCTTCCTCCAAAGAGTTAAACGTTACTCCTAGCCCAGTTAACAGTGCGCTGAGCTCTGCTGACCACCTAACCACAAGTCCTTACCTTGGAGGGAAGAGCTTACGCTTTTCCTGAACAGCAGCCTTCACATTTTGCTGGTTGAGGAGGTACCCGGTGGTTAGCACCCCTGTGCCTGCGGCTGCAAAGAGTGCAGTGGTTGCACGGCCAGCCAGGAGACGGCAGAAGGTGCCAGCCATTCCTCTCGGAGGATACGGTGTCTGGAAGAGAAGACAGCCCAATGTCAACCTCATACAGTATGAATGACAAGGTAAACCCTCATTTTTAATGGCAGACCCCATAAAGGAAGACGTTAATTTTTTTTTATTGGTTTGCACTTTCATAGCGTGTTTAGAAAAATTGTTATTATGTACATGTATTATTTCTGTACCTGTACCTTTACCCTAGGTAGAGTTGGAAACCAGTTAAGTTTTTTGGTGCTGTATTGAGGTCACAATTCTAAGCCAAACACCCTGAATATTTTAATTGTTTTAATTACTTATGGCCATAATTGAATCTTTAGCTTGTTTCATAGCAACAACATTACACAGAGACATCTTTTCAGTGGACAAAAAGGCACAGTAAGGTACAGTTACATGTGTTAGGATGTGGCATTGGCTAGGTTGTTCCTTTCAGTGTATCACCTACAGAAACTCCTGTGCCTTTTCCATGGTAGCTTTTTCTTGCATATGAATAAAGTTGGGGTAGGCTTGAATTCATCATCTGCCTCACACCGTGGGAAGGGGGATGTGCTAGGGACCTAAAATTGTTATGATGAGGGTGGTGAGGCACTGGAACAGGTTGCCCAAGAGTTGTGGATGCCCCATCCCTGGAAATGTTCAAGGCCAGGTTGGTCGGGGCTTTGAGCAACTGGATCCAGTGAAAGATGTCTCTGCCCACAGCAAGAAGTTTGGACTAGATGATTTTTAAATGTCCCTTCCTGCCCAAACCATTCTATGAATCTGTGATTCTATGAATACTCCCTGGTCTCAAATTTCCATGCTCTGTTAATTGTTCCCAGCAGTATGCTCATAGTAGAGCTATGGGTTTGTGATTGTGTCTGGAGTACAGGAGATCTATAAGTCTAGCAGGGAACATGGTATGTTCCATGAAAGTCTGAATAAGACAATGTATGCTTTTTCTTCCAAGAATCAGAATTTAACTAGTATTGCTGGTGACTGTGAGATCCTCAGGGAGATATAACTCCTGTTTAAATAAAGGACACAAATTTGTGTCATTGACAGAAGCTTATTCTTAAAACCAGACTCTGGTAAATCATGTTTGGGAAATGGGCACAGAAGATGTACAAGAAAACATGAACTTCACCCAGATATGCTGCTTTGGTGGTTTTTTCAAAGTTTTAAAAAATGTAATTGTTTATGTAATCTCTTCACCATTCTTTCAAGGTTAAACTAAGCACGTCAAAGCATTTGTTTTTATTTTCAGTGAACAAAGTGTTCTAATGTCCAATAATTTTCATGTAGATGTGTGGTAGTTATCCCCAAACCCTATAATTATTTGCCTTTTCCACTCCTGTCTTAAGACAAATGCAATGTTGCATCTATATCTTCTCACTTGGTAAAAAAAGATCTTCTCATCTGCTTGCAGGGTTTTCTTTTGCAAAGCAGTATCTTCTTTGTATCTTAGTCACACATGTGAGATGAGAAACACAGGTGTGTTTCAAGTTTGAGAGTCATTTGTTTCATGTCCTTTATCTTATTTAAACAATTTTATAGATTAATTTTGTTATTCTGTCACCTCTGTGCCTTCAATATGCAACCTACATTTATCTAGCTTTCCTTCCAGAGAAGGAAAGCTTCATCAGCTGTAGCCTTATCTTATCTGGAGTGTCTTCCCTCCATCCATGGATTCATTTAGGTGAGTTGCAGGACAGGCTTTCACGACTGCAACAGGATTTCTCCCTTCCAAAATGCAGTGGGAGAATGTTTGACTGTAAATCAAAATCAAATATGAGGTTTGTGATGGAGGTTTTTTGTGCTGCTTTATTTTCTGTGTATTTAGCAGATGGCTCTTGTGACTTTTCACAGTATAACATTCCCATCCTACACTCTAGAAATATTTGCTTATGACTAATCTGCACAGAACTATTATTGTTATACCAAAGTGTCTGAGAAACAATACATGTATTTTCATAGCAGCTCTATGTATTTATAGTTCTGTTTCACAGATGCCATCTTTACTGCAAGGAATTGGCTGTCAGTCAAAATCCTGTCCTGAAAACAAGAAGCCATACCAAAATCCCATTGCAGGCAATGACATTATGACTGCAATGACCCCAGGCACTCATCAGCATCTCCACCAGCCTGGATTTTTTGGGAGCTTCTAAATCCTCTGTCACTTTAAGGGGCAAATCTGGTCCGTACATCTGATTAAATGAGAGGAATCATGTGCAGAGGAATCATATTTAGAAAGAAGTGTGAGGCACAATAGGGTAATTATAATGCTTCAGAAAGAACCAGAGCAGTGCACCAGTGACTATGGCGTGAACCACAGCCTAACAGGTAAAGCTAACAGCCTCAGACAGGTCATTATATTTGGCCATGTCACATGTCTGCTGGCAAGACTGCACTGTGTTTGCTGTTTTCACATAACCTCCATTCCTTGTACTAATGCACTGTGACGTGAGAGTCCCGTCCCCTGTAATAGCAGCTAATGACTGGCTGCATATTTTTCTACCTTCGAGCCTTTTCCAACGATCAAGGATGCACAATGGATAGAAGCAACATCCCAGCCGGAAAGTTACTCTCTGGATCAGCATGAAGTTGTGTTCTGGGACTGGGAGGTAAGCAGGGCATGCTCTTTGCGAGGCACTTGGAGGAGCTGAAAAGTATGCGGCAGCTCTGCAAGGGTGAAGGGTGCTAGAAGCTGCTCTCTGGGGACAAACCATGTTCACCGAAGTTGTTAAAAGCTAAAGGTTGTTGAGCTGCTGATTCAGTGCTTCTTGTGTCCTTCACTTTGCCCTTGTGACAGCTATGGGGTAAGAGAGCGCCCGATCATAGAATCATAGAATCATAGAACCATAGGGTTGGAAGGGACCTCTGGAGATCATCTAGTCCAACCCCCCTGCCAGAGCAGGGTCACCTAGAGCAGGTTACACAGGAACACGTCCAGGCGGGTTTTGAATGTCTCCAGAGATGGAGACTCCACCACCTCTCTGGGCAGCCTGTTCCAGTGCTCTGCCACCCTCAGGGTAAAGAAGTTCCTCCTCATGTTTAGGTGGAACTTCTTGTGCTCAAGTTTGTGCCCATTGCCTCTTGTCCTGTCCCCGGGCACTACTGAAAAGAGCCTGGTCCCATCCTCCTGACACCCACCCTTTAAGTATTTATAAGTGTTGATAAGATCCCCCCTCAGCCGTCTTTTTTCCAGACTGAAGAGACCCAAATCCCTCAGCCTTTCCTCATAAGAGAGGTGTTCCAGTCCCCTAATCATCTTGGTAGCCCTCTGCTGCACCCTTTCCAGCAGTTCCCTGTCCTTCTGGAACCGGGGAGCCCAGAACTGGACACAGTACTCCAGGTGTGGCCTCACCAATGCAGAGTAGAGGGGGAGGATGACCTCCCTTGACCTGCTGGCCACACTCTTTTTGATGCACCCCAGGATGCCATTGGCCTTCTTGGCCACAAGGGCACATTGCTGGCTCATGGTCATCCTGTTGTCCACCAGGACTCCCAGGTCTCTTTCCACAGAGCTGCTCTCCAGCAGGTCAGCCCCCAACCTGTACTGGTGCATGGGGTTGTTCCTCCCCAGGTGCAGCACCCTACACTTGCCCTTGTTGAATTTCATAAGGTTCCTCTCTGCCCAGATCTCCAACCTGTCCAGGTCTCTCTGTATGGCAGCACAGCCCTCCGGTGAGAGCGGCTGAGCAGAGCAAACCTTCTGCACGACGTGGTGTGCGAACAATACTCTGGGCGGCTGCAGGTAGCTTGGCATCCTTGACTTTCAGGCTGAACTATGCTGTTCAGCCTGAGGTATAGGGTTGTAAAAGAAATCACAGCCTGTGAACCACCTGGAAAAAGAAGTAGATGAACCCAGGCGAAAAGGAACCTGTTTGAAAAGGCTAGGAGACTTCCTTGGTAACTCAAACCGTGAAGGCTTTGTGCCATGGCTGATGTGGGAAATACAGGGATGTTGTACCTTACTCCTTCTGCTGAATGAGTATGAGTACCCCCTCCTCATTGTCATTTATGCCTGTTTTTGACTGGATGTGCAGTGCCGAGCTTTGACCCCTAAAGCAGCCCCTCTCAGCATGGACAGTTTCATTGTCCCCTTCTGCCTTCTTCAGGCAGCACCAGCGGTTTTCCCAGCCCGATATGCTAAACAGGTCTGTACCTTTGGGACAGAATGACTTACTTTTGGACACCTGATCAAAGGCAGATTTTATGCTCATAAAATTGTTTTCCCTTTTGAGTTTTAGTAAAGTCCCATAGCACAAGTATTTTTCTCGTTGGCAATGTTATCTCTCATTGTGGCTGCATGCCTTGTCCCCCAGGACATTCTTGCCTTGTTGGATCACAGAAAAGGTTTTCCTTCCCTGAGGCAGGCTATACTTTACCTGACAGATGCTCCTCTAACAGCTCTTAAAAGCCCCCAACACTGGAGATGCCACAGACTGTGTACGTTAACTACCTAAAAAAAAAAAAAATTAAAAAAAACCTGAGTAAGATAGGCTTTTTTTGCTTTTTTTTTTAAAAAAAAAGTCTAACTACACATCCCTTGTTACAGTTTAAGCCCAACATTCCTTAACCTAACACCTCCTTCCCCAAACTGTACAGTTCTGTAAGCAGAAGTTCAGTTTCTGTCTTTACCAGTAAGTGCCTCAGCTTTTTAAACCCAGTCACTCCTGCAGAACAGGTGACTCTGCTGAGAAGGTGACCTGACAAGCATCAATCATTGCATCACGTGGCTGCTGCCTGCAGGAGCTGGGAGATGACAGCAGGCCTGATCATCTGCTCCTTAGGCAGGACTTCTGACTGCAGCGTGGCATTGCCATCGCAGGGACCATCATTTGTGACTGTCAAATGCAAAGGGTCTAGGGGAACATGAAAGTTAGAATTTCTTATGAGAATTAAAACGTCATCTGGACTGCTGTGGAAAGGTGATTGTAATCCTTTTTATCAAAATGGTGTTAACTCCTAATTCAATAAACAGCTCTTGCCACAAGGGTGGGCTATAGTTCTGAGTATAAATGCATATAACACTGCAGCACAGGCTGAGCCCGTGTTGTGCCTTGCACAGGTAGTCCACGTACAATCAAAATAGCAGAAACAGACTTGCACAAAAAAACCTGCTGTACAAGTTCAGCAAACAAAGTTTTTACATAATGAAGGTATATAATGAACAAGGCACTTTATTTGGCAGGAAACAGACTGTTTGGCTTTGTTTTTCAGTTTGTTTCCTGCTAAAGATACCGTGATTTCTAAGTAATGCATTGCTTCAAAACAAACTTTTCAGAAAGATCCATTTTGAAAGAGTCTGAATGGAATGATCTCCAACAACAACAACAACAAAATTCTTATCAAAGCTATTTGTCAAATCTGACCTCAAATCGTTAACAGATTCAGCTGTATTTTTCCCCACGGAAAACGTCAACCTGCCCTAACAATAAGTTTGTACCATCACCACCTCTGTGGATTTGGAGAAATGTAATTATTCCAGCCAAAGGTGTCATTAAAGGCATAAGGTTTTTCTAAGAACACTTTACCAGAAATACCATGCTGTGATTCAGGGTTCACTGCAGACTGTCATTAGGCTTCCACTGTAGGGATTTCATTTTCATCAGGGAAATTTAGCCAGTGCACAGCCTGAAAAAATGGAAGTGCACACTTTTCTTTTGCAGGTGTTTCCTAAGGGTCTTCCCTGTGTCCATTTTCTCCTAGATGTCTCTATTGATACCATAGCTTGGCTGGGAAGGGGAAAGGTTAATTTTTCAAGATCAGAAGAACTTCTGTCATTATCAGTTTTAACGCTTGAAAAGGAATCGAGTGCTTGCCTGCGCTGATCAGGTATGCTGAAAGGAAAACGCCTGCATTAGGAAAGCATCCATATTCCATTTAAAACTCTCTAGAGAGAGTATGGTCTTGATACTTTATCTTGATAAGATAAAGTATGGTCTTGATGATACTTGATACTTTATCTTGGTAAGATAAAGGAGTTCCAAGGGTTAATCAACCCGAGTTAAAAAAATAAATAAAACTCTTATCTTATTTTTGGCCTGCGTTTGTCTGCCTTCTGTTTGAATCACTGGCCTTTGTTATTACTTTTACCAGTTTGTTGTAGAAATTTCTACTCATTATTTGTTCCACATGTAACTACTTAATAACTAGCACTTTTTATGGCTCTCCATCAGTTTTTTTGTCATATTTTCAAATTTATTAATCACTCTTTAGCTCTTCCCCAAACTCTTTCCGTTTTGTTTCATCCCCAGCACCCTCCTGATACCGGAATGGTTCCGTCATTCCAGTAATGGTTGTACCAGGCCTCCGAAATGGAAGCAGCAGAACATCTCCGCATCTACTAAATAGCTTTTGCATTTGGAAATCGTATCAGACCCTTGGGACCGCAGCGGCTCACCAGAAGCACACGCCGTGGTCGTTGCCTGCCAAGTGCTGGCCCCTTTTGGGAGTTGCAGAGTTCCCTGAACTGCGGGCAGGGATTGATGACTGCAGTCCCCAGCGTGGCCTAGGGACCTTCCTGATCGGAGCAGCGGGGAACTATTTCTGATATGGACATGGATACACTTCCAAATAAGATTATGTGATGGGGTTGTCTGCAATGGCAGGAACCTGGTTAACTTACATCTCTGTCAGCCCCATCAATTTTTTGTACTATTACTTTCACTTTCCCTTTAAACTGGAATGCTTCCTAAGAAGCAGAGAAGTTTTCTCCTCTGTTGTGAGATTCTGAATGTACTGAAAAAATATCCTTAAATGCTTCCCAGTAGTCATTTATGGTTTTCTACTAAAAAATCATTTCTCTGCTAAATGGTTTATAACTGCAGCAGCCTTGCAGAAGTCTCAAGTTCTTTCAATGCCCCACAAGCTACATGTGAATTTGGACTTTGAATTTTGGTAACACATAAGACAGAATTAGCTGCATCTAAACCTACACTGATTTTTAGTTCTGTGACCACCTCTTCTTCAGTTGTCCAAACAAGATCCAGTTTCTATGGTATTGGATGCAACACTTTTTTTGAGGTATAAATCTTAATTATTTTATTTTATATATTTTTTTATAGATTATTAATTTTATTTTATAGATTTTAATGAGATTCCTAGGATTTATGGCATGAGACCACAAGCACATGTCACCCAGATAATACTCTGAGAGCAATAAGACTGTTTTTCCAAAATGTAATGGATAGGCACTTTAAGAGTCAGACAGCTTCTTCCTTGCTAATTTGATGATACAAGGATTTCAGTACATTGTGTAAGAAATATTCAGAGATGTGACTTACTTAAACTGAACTGTTTCAGTGTAAGGCTATGACAAAGCTGGAGCCCCATATATATTCTGTATGCAGATCAGCAGAAGCTGACACATCAGGAGACAGAGCAGTCCAAGGTGAATTAATGAGAACTGGTATTTTGCAGTGGGGAAACACATTAGAGTGGTAGCTCACGTCCACAGACTAGGACATCACTGACCTCATTGCAGGCTGATGGTAAGAAGAGCAGGCGGGGAATATGAGGGAGAGGAGAGCGTGAGCTTCTCAGATCCCTCAGCGGATGGCAGAAATACAAAAAACGGACCTCAGGAGCGCGGCGGTGCCAGGCAGTGCTGTAACAGGGAGGGTGCACCTGCTTCTGCTGCGCATGGCATCACTTGGGTTTGGCTCATCAGCTCTCTAGTGTGAGTGCCAAGGCTGCTGGCTCTCATGCAACAGTCCTATCCAAGTCATTTATCTCCTGCTTTTCCTCACGGTCAGGGCTCATCTGCTCTACTGTCTCTTATAACATGTCTGTCTTCCTTTCCTTCGCAGATAGCATGGCCTTCAGCAGTGCTCACAGCTGGGCATCGTTTAACTGGTAAAGGTGGAGGGCAAGATATACATCAGCTGGTCTCCACCATTAGGTGGATTTTCTACAGGTAAAGTGGCAGGGAAGGCTTTGGGTTTTTTTCTTTTTAGTCAAGTGTGTTGCGAGACACCTCGGTGGCTCCTGGCATTTGAATCTGACAAATGCTTTAAAAAATGCTTGGAATACTTGCCTTGCAGATTTTCCCCTTATTATGTCATTCTGCTTATACTTTGGATACTGGCTTTGCCTCATGATAACTAGCTAACATATCTTTTGTATGCCTCCAGGATTACACATGCCTTTGGCCCAAGGGCAGGGCATGGAGCACAGCTCAGTAGCTCTGAGAGTGGAATTTGTCTCTGGCAGCAAGTCCTTTAAAGTTGTATTTCCAAGGTCATTTATACTTGTGCTATCACTTGGAGAATGCAAAAACTCTGTTGTACAGGAGAGAAGAAACACAGAGTAATTGGCTCAGAAATAGCTGCTGTGTATCCTCCATGCACCAGGTTCCCGCCTACAGTGAATGGTTTTGATTAATTCCTTACAAGTCGTCTTGTGGATCAATGTCTGCAGTAGTTAATTGTGGGGGGATTAAAAAAAATCACTGACTTAAAGTAACAGCCACTCAACTGTGCAGCATGTAGCGTTAAGAGTCTGCAAAACTAAGGTTTCTTTATTCCTGTCCTCTCACTACATCAGCACCATAAAGGGTAAGCAAATTCAGGGTCAAATTGGCCTTGCCTTCTCCAAAGCAGCATTCCCATATGACTTATGACCAGTGAATCAGCAAAACCTCTCTGAAAGGTCATGATCTTAGAGGTCATAGCTTTTATCTCTCTGCTCTCCCCCAAGACGTGCTCAGCTACCTGTAACCAGCTTTCAGGACATTAATATCCTACCAGGACTATATTTTGGTTTTAAAACTTTATTTTAATATATGTGTCACCTGCCATGCACAGAAGGCAGAGACAAAAGCCAGCAGCAAGATTTAGGAGGCGTCACTACTGCAAATCTGATGCTGGTGGAGAAACAACCCGAAGGATTGCAAGTGTCATTTAAGGTGGATGGGCTGTTTGTAACCACAGTTTGAACCCCAGGATGAAAAAAAAATTGGAGAATGCCTATTTCAGGACCTTAAACCAGTTTGCCGTCCTGTTCTTGATATGCCTAGATTAAAGCCTCTGTGAAAGGTGAAGGTTCTCTCCAGAGGAAATATGTACAGCAGGTCCCTCACCAGCACTGAAAAGGTTCTTCTTTCAAATCAACAACTTAAGAAACCTCTGACATAGCAAAACTCCCCTTGGTGCTCTGGCCAGAGGCTGCAGAGGGTCTCCAGGATGTTTGATTCACAGCTACCACCGTGCTCAGGCTGCCTCAGCCGTGTCCCATTGCACACTGGGGTCCTGTAATCTGCACACAGGCGATGCTGCTGCGTCCCTCTCGGGGAACTTCAGAGGAGACTGCATCGTCAGAAATGCACAAACCACCTCTTTACCCTTTAAGGAAATTGCAAATTTTACTATAATTTTAATATTTTAAAAAATAATGCTTTTACTGTTAATTCTTCGCTTTCTTGAACTACTTTTAAAGAGGAAGTTGTCAGCTCCATTTTTTCTATTAATGTATTTGAACACGGGTATTGGTTATCCTGTATTTCACACTGGGCAGCACATGTGCTGTTAGCCAAGGAAGGAAGGAAGGTACAAGGGTTACAGTGACATTTCTAGAAATAGAACTAGATTAAATATTTGAACCATGTCATGGGTGGTATTAATTGCCACACCATGTGATCCTGAGCGACATTTTAGAGGAATGGCAGAGTCATAGCTAAAGTTCACACAGGCTTATAGCCACAGATAACGTATATGCACATCTTAAACTGTTAAGCTGTTTAGCTAACGGTATCACTGCAGTGAGCTGAACTTTCACGTGGTGCAGGGAGAAGGAGGCTGGTCTTTTATATTTGAGAAGTAATTCCTTTGAGTCATCCTTAGCTTGAGCTAAAGCCTACAGATGCCAGTGGAAAATTTTCTCTGCCTGTCTATGGAAGCTGTTGGCACCTTAGAAACATCTGAAATAAATGTCACAAGTGACTACATGCATGAGAGACCATTTTTAGATGCCCAGGAAACAGTTTACATTGCTCTTGGTTTGCTGTGTCACTCTACAGGTTCAGAGGATAAGACAAAAATTAAAACCTTAAGTCTCATGAAGCAATATTGGTGGTTTTTTTCAGTTTCTCATAGCTCACCCTGAGCAAGGCTCGAACCTTTTTGACTAGTCCGGGTTTAAGATAGAGTCCCCAGAGTGTAGAAACAATGCCATTGCAGACATCATTCTAACTGTGCCTTCATCACAGCATGGAGTATCTCTACAAAAAATCAAGTAAATTTCAGTTTCTTTCTCCCTGTAATGCCAGAGGTCAGTGAATGGTTATAAAAAGTCTAATAATTTGGAAAAAAATATTAATTATAAATTATAATATATTATATTTTTATTAATAAGATTGTAACATAATTTTATTAATTAATCTTATTAATTATAAATCTGTGAATAGATTCATATGAATAGCGAAGACATGGAAAAGACTGTGATTCTTCATAGATCAGACAACTACCCCTTAGTAACTTTCCCTTAGTAACAACATGATTTTTGATTTCTGTCAGCTGGAGGTCTGTCTGGCCAGACCCTACCTGGTGAGGCTCAGAAGCCCAATTCTTCTACCGAAGCCCAACCAAGGTGCAGGGCGTGCTTGCCATTCTGAGTCAATCCAACACTGTTTTACAGTATAAACCCCTCATCTCTGCAGTACAGAGAGCTAGAAATCAAAGTCACAAAAAACTTACTGAATGAGAGTTGTTTCCTCTGAATTTCTTACACATCTGCAAAGGGACTTATTTTTCCCTTACTTGAGCTATTACTGAAGGGTCAGCCTTTGAAGCAGCTGCACAGTGGGCTGACACGTTTTTTCCTGCACCAAGTAGTTATGCGAATCAATAAATTATAACCAAATTACACCACATCCTGTGGTGCTTTGAATTCATTTTTAATAACCCTCGTATTTGAAATGCTACCATTTGGGGCCAGAAAAGCAATATAGGTAGTTAAACTGACCTTGAAGCTGAAGGTAGAGACGTCCTGCTGCCTGCAGCGAGCCCAGAGTAAAGGGAATAACAAGTTGGTGCGCTGACAGGAGCCCAGGTAATATGAGAGGGGGGAAAAGGAGGTGATGGAAACGAAAATAATTGCTGCAATGGCCAATCCTGCTTCACTGGGTTACATGAATGACATTTGCGCGCACAAGGGTGCCCTTGAGCACGTAAGTGGGATGTGGCAGGAGGGGGGCAGGTAGCGGTTGGGTGACAGCACCATCATCTTTCAGACACTTCTCAAGGGGAAAGAGCTCACGTCAGCAAATGGTTGGCCAGATGCTTAACTGCAACAAGGGGCACCTCCGCTGATTCACCCCCAAGGACCCATTTAGTGACAGCCAAAAGAGAAAGGTCAAGAGCAGCGTCTGTGCTGGGTTGCCTTGCCTGCCTGAGCAGCTCCTGAGAGAAGGGAGAGTGGGACAAATCCACCTGCACACATCCCAGGTGGAGGCGGGTCAGAGCAGGGAGCGGGACCCAGAATAGCTGAGATTGCTGTGGGCATTCCTCCCCTCCTCCCCCCCATTACTTTTTAATTCACATCAGTTCTTGGCTCTTTGTAAGGTGAAGGGGTCCAGAAATGTGAAATGTCAAAGGAGAGTATCTGAAGCCTCCTGTTCAGAAGTACTATGGCTACATAGTGTCACAGTACTGGAAGAAATAGCACGCAATGGCTGGGAAAGCAAAAAAGAACAATCAATTTAATTCACCTAGCTCTGCTCCCACATGAAGCTGAACATTTATTGAGGCTGACAGAGGAACACAGAGGCCAGTATTGTGCAGCTTTTAAAACTACCAGACTGCAAAATGCTTTTTCCTTTGTACATTTAATATTCCTTGAATTATACATAGCAATTTCCTAAGCCCAAATCTCAGATTTTTGAAACTTTACAAAACATAGACATCTCTCCCTGAAAATGTCATGACTTGTTTGGATTAATGAGAGCCATGCATGCCCACCGTAATTAAAAACAACACAGTCACTCCAGAATAATGCTTCTGGACTACCAAATATTTGAAACTGCCTCTTTTTACCGCACCTGCTTTTTATCAACCCAACATTATGTTTCTGGTATTGATAGAAAAAAAAAAAAAATCCAATTTGGGATCTTTTGAGGTAACATGAGTACAGCAATATGAGCACAACAAATCCGCCCCTGTGCAGGAACTGGCAGAGAAAACAGAAAACAGCTTTTCCTTTCGTACTCGGCCATGGCTCCCTCATGGCCTTCATCTCGGAGTAGGTGATGCCATGAACCGAAGCACCTCACTGGGTCCTGCGGGTGTGTAAGCTCAGAGCCTGGAGGAACAGAAAATGCAAAAACACTCAGTGTGTTAGCTAACTTCGCAAACACCTGGCAAACAGTGTTGGCAAGTTCCCTTGTGATTTCTGAAGAATGTATCATTAATCCTTAAAAAATAGCTTGGTCCTATTACTGTTCTTTGATCTATTTTGTGAGGAACACAGAAACAGTTGGGATGCTAAGATCCATCCATAAATAATGCCCTATTTTCATCTCTATCTAACCTAAATATTTCTGTGAACTCTCCCAATTAAAATGCTGTCGTGGCTTCATTGCTTGTGCTGGGCAGGTAGCAGCAGCCGAGGGTTAATTCAATTGCTATTCATGTTAATGCCATCTGTCCCTGCGCAGGGAGTTCAGCTGAAATTCAGCAATAATTTGTGTCCTGTTGGAGTTTGTTGCGGAAGCTGCTGAACAGAGGCGTTGCCTATATGGACCAGACAGCGGTAATTTTGTTTGATGGGAAGGCCTTTCTGATTAGCACATTTCTTTCAAAGAAAATGTCTATAAAGTCACATTTCAGTATGTGGGAAATAATTTATTACTAATTAAAGGGATCAGGACAGAAATTATAAGCCTTATTATTCTTACTTAGTACACATATCAAATTAGGAATTAGAGGATACTGTGTTTGTTCTGAAGAGCTTGCAAGGACAATAAACACCAGCTCTCCTGCTGTTGGAGTCACAGCTCTGCTATCGTACAGCTGCAAAGAGCCACTACATACAATATCTTTACAAGCTAGCAGTCGGCTTGCCCCAGTGCAATTCCATTTCGATGGGTCTTTAAGTCCTGAGATTCCTAAAGACAGCATAATGCAGTGAAGCATGCCATCTTTGGAATAAATATCATTGTTTACCAAATGGTTAGCAGGCCTCTTGCTGAGGTTTCTCTTTGACTGTGGATGTTCAATATCCACTTCCATAGAGTATACGTAGTCACTGAGATCTCAAACTGTAAAAACATTCTGTTTTGAGGTGGCATCCAACCACTTACACCCCACTGAAGTCACTGGAATTTAAGCAGGTACTTGGTGCTACGCATGGGCACAAATTCACCACAACCAACTGCACAAGTAGGCACAGAGCAGTCCTCCTACAGTTATGATTACTCCAAAGAAAGGCACTTGAAGGTGCTAATACATGCCTACTAAATAAAGAGCTCAACTAGATCCAACCAACCTGTTAAAAATAACCCGTTATTTTTAGTTATCGAAGCTGCTCCTCACAGGACGTCCACCACATACTGTAGGAAAGGTTCTCTATAATTAGTGGTGAGTTTTCTGGCCAAAGGGAAGAGAAAAAGGTTTTCCTAAAAATGGAGTTGACCCTTTGGAAAAGCAGGAATATCCAAAATCCTTACAACAGAACCATGTGGCCTTCGGTGCAATTGCCTCGGATGTGAGGATTTTTGCCAGCTGTGTTGCAGACTGCATTGCACGGTATCAGAATGTGTATGTTTTTTAATTAGGGCGGCAAGGCTGAAGCTAGGAATTGTCCAGTGTAGATCATGCATGTGAAGGGGGTGACAATGCTGTTTCAGACAATTTCAGCCCTTTGAAAAGTTGCTCTTGTGTGACATTTTGGCAAAGCTTATGTCTCATTTAAAAAAAAATGAAAAAAGTATTTGTATTTCACTGGAATGCTATTTTATCTCAAGGGTATAAGTTGAGAACACGATTACAGCCATTAGTGCTTTACAAGAGGACACTTTGATGCCCTCTGCTCTCTGACCCAGCGGAGGATATTCATTCTGTTCTTCCACTGCTGCTGCAGGACCCGCCACTGCTGGTGATGGAGGCTCACAGTCCAGCAGGCCATTGCTCTCTCCTCAAAACACACCCCAGCTATGGATCTGGATCTCTCAAACTAGCCTTTCCACAGGTGGGATTCTTATTCCTCTCATAAAACAGTACCAAAAATGCAGCAGTAAATTTAAAATTACCCAAATGGTGAAATTAATCAGTTCTGAGATTGTGATTGTGAGGGAATTCAGAAGAGTAATGACTAGGGAAAGACAGCCAACAAACGTATTCAGGTATGTTGAACTCTGAACACCTTACCTCTTTCCAACATGCTGATCCATCATTTTTTGTCGTGGAAACTCCAGCAGGCATGGTTAGAGAAGGGAAAAAGTGCTTTTCTTCAGATGGCTCTCCCATTGGAGATGAAATTTTAACAGTAAATGAGGTGGAATAAATAAAATATTTAGATTTAGAGCAGAATAGAAAGCATTGATAGGACTTTGTGGTTTTTTCTGGTTGGAAAAGTTGCTCCTTTTGATTTATGTGAAACATATCTAGACATCAATACATATTGACCCCAATCTGTATAAATGAAGAGCTTCCAGGAAGAGTAGTGGGAGAGAACACAAGCCTAATTATTACACAAGTAATAATTATTGCTGTTTCGGACCCATACATTTAGGCATGTGCACACCATGAGCACGAGGTGTCTGATTCAAAGAGGGTTACACAGTGGAGGTGCTGCCTCTAGGAAAACAAACTTGAAATGGCTTCTGCTATTACACTTACCAACTCACATGCACAGGGCGGGCTCCAGCAGTCAGGGAATTGGAATGAACACCACTGATTGTTTCAGCCCTCTTTGGAACTGGAAATTTCAAGCAAAAATCCGCTTTTCTCAACTTTTACTTCTTCTAGCTATACACAGAGAGGGCCAGAACATCAGAATATGACTTTCAAGGCATAGTTCAGTCTTCACAATTCTCACATCTTCGCACAATCAGTCAAGACCAATTTCATTTTTTTTCCCTCACAGAGCTGAGGATTTTGAACAGGCTGTAACAGCTAGCTTTCCCCTTTTTCTTCCTGGTCAAGGTTAAAAAAGAGTTGTGTGCTGTCAAAAGGGTTGTGTGCTCCTCCTTGGAGATTTTATCAGTTCAGTGAGTCCATAATTTTACAGAGTATTTAGTTGTTCTCTTGCAACACACTAAAAAGCAGAAAACAGCTTCCCCCCTGCTAAATACTTCTTAAACAATAATCCATGATCTTACTGTGCCCAGTAGAATCATGGAGCAGATCCTCCTGGAAGATGTGTTGAAACATACAGAAGGCAGGGCCTGAGGAGAGACAGAAAACATGACAAATCGTGGCTGACAAATGTAGTGTCCTCTACGATGGAGTGACTGCATCAGTGGACAACGGAAGACCTACAGATGTCATCTATCTGGACTTCTGTAAGGCCTTTGACATGATCCTCCACAACAACCTTCTCTCTAAATTGGAGAGATATGGATTTGATGGGTGGTCTGTTGGATGGATAAGAAACTGGTGGGATGATGGCGCCTGAAGAGTTACAGTCAATGGCTCGATGTCCAAATGGAGATCAGTAACCAGCAGTGTCCCTCAAGGGTTCATACTAGGACCGATATTATTTAATATCTTCATTAATGACATAGGCAGTAGGATTGAGTGCACCCTTGGCCAGTTTGCTGCTGACACCAGGCTGAGCGGTGCACTTCATTCACTAGAGGGAATGAACTCCCTCTTCATCCAGAGGGACCTTCACAGCCTGGAAGAGTGGGCCTGTGCAAGCCCAATGAAGTTCAACAAGGCCAAGTGCAAGGTTTTGCATCTGGGTTGGAGAAATCTCCGGTATCAGTACAGACTGAAGGAATGGATTGAGAGCAGCCTGCGGAGAAGAGCTTTGGGATACTGGTGGACACAAAATTTGACATGAGCTGGCAATGTGTTCTTGCAGCCCAGGAAGGCAATGGTATCCTGGGCTGCATGGTAAGAAGCGTGGCCTGCAGGTCGATGGAGGTGATTCTCCCCCTCTACTCTGTTCTTGTGAGACCCCATCTGAAATTTAATAGGCATCTTTCTATCTTAGACAAATTACCCAGTTATACAAAGGAAAGTAGTAAATAGTGATTAAAGCATATAACAGAAGCTGGAGATGTGGTTTTGTAGCCTTAAACTCTGATTTGCTTCCATTAGCAAGTCATTTTATTTCTGTGTGACTTGTTTTCCTATCACAAGAGGAGGGGTATTACCATACTTATAAAACGAAAATGTTTTGTGTGTTTACGCGGGTATAAAATGTGGCTATACTATTTCTTTAAGTCCAGGAAAGGACACCAGCCAAGAGAAAGCAAGGGATGTTTCCACAAAAGTCCAAACCCAAACCAACAGGATAAAGAGGTTAGGGACAAAGGTATTTACTCTCTATTTATATAATTCATTGCCTTTTGCCTAATGAAATATTCTATTTAATCGGCACATCCTTAAACACCTTCTGAAATCATATTTAAACTCCACCTACTTGTAACCTCCTATAAAGGGAATGGAGCTGTGGAAGGACAGAGGTTTTCCTCAGCTGGAGAAGAGTGAGTTGTGCAGCTGGTTCAGTTTAATCTGTTACATGTCTCATTTAGTTATAAATGCAAACTATATACAAAATGCAAACTATCCACTTCACAGTGGATCAGCATTTCTACTTGTGTATGAAGTACGCTACACTCTCTTCCAAGTTAAAATCAGCGTTATTCCCAATGATGCCCACAGCAGCTGCAATGCAGCATTAGTGAAAAAAAGAATAAAATGCAGTAATTCAAACTGGTCTTTCCCAGTAGAGACCCAGAATTTTCTCCCATTTTTGCCCTTCTTATTAATGGCTTGTCCCTTCCCCTCCCATGTTTCACTAAAAAACTCAGTAATTCAGCAGGAGTAGATTTAATTATTCACCATTGGGGGGTAAAAAGATAAACAAATACCAGTAAGGACTCTTGAAACTCCAGAAAAAAAAAAGAATGTTTAATTAGCATATAGGCGCAACACCCTGCCTGATATGCCTTACTAACAATACAAAGCAATAACCTCAGGTCAAAAGATAAGTTACAATACATGCAAAAACATCTGGATTGTGCACTAAGTAACATGTTAGATATAGGTACATCTGTCAAATAAACATACATCTATCCTCCTAAAGAACAAAACTGATTCAGAGACTATTTTGAAAGTAAAGGTACAACAAAACAACCATAGTTGAGCAGCGTATCGGACACAAAGCATCCTACACAGAGACATTTGACCTTTGGAGGCAAAAACTGTAACAGGCAAATAGCTGAGAGCCAGATCCCCAATTACTTACTTATGAAAAGCTCTCAGTGAAGCCTAAGGTATTATCAGAATGAGGTCTGAAGGATTTTGTCCTAAATGAAGAACAATTATGAGTGGGTAAAAATGTCTCTCTTGGTGAGAATTTTAAATCATATACATAAGTGTAATGTTGCTGATAAGAGTGAAAGGAGGAAAGAGTGAATATTGATACAATTAAAACAATATTTGTGTAAAACCCTTAAAATAAATAATGATTATGAAGGAAAATCTGGGATAATGAACATACCCGAAATAAAAATCGATGTGGTTAAAGTTAATAAATAAAATAGTTATGTTCCTCTTTATCCTACAGAACAATAACCAGTATTAAGAACTAGGAAAGCAGAAGAGGACGAAGACCTCTTCCTTACTTTTAAAGAAGGGTGATCAGCCCCAGTATCATCTCTCGCTATTAAGCTACACGTTTGTGTGTTACAGGACTAGCCGAAAGGAAGGGACAAGAATATACACTTACTGCCACTGTAAATTCAATGGATCTATGTTTTCTTCCACATGATGACTACTCAGGGGCTCAGCCCACTAACGATACTGGAGAACTGGGTGGGGGGAGGAGAGGGACGGGGGGGAGCGAAGGCTGGGGTGAAGGCAACTCTAACCCCGTATCGGCATGTGACGAGTGCTCTCTGTCACATGGAAGGGGACGTGTCTGTGCTGCTGCCCAGGTTTCCCAGATTAACTACGGGCTGAATCCGGGCTGCTACTTATGCAGTTAAAAAATACCGCGGAACTCCCCTCAGACTTTGCTGGCAAAGCGTGCCCACTGCCGAAGGCAGCGGGTGAAATACGCTATCCCCATTGCAGCTAGCCAGCCCGCACACCCTGAGGCGTCTGCGTCCGGAGAGAGCCGAAGGGAGCAGCCCCTCCACGGTGAGAACTGCTGCTGCATCTGACTGGCGCAGCAGGGCTGAGGAGCAAAGGAAGGCAAGTAGATAGGCGCTTCAGCCCTTCTCCTTCTCAGGAATCCTGAATCAGCTGGGCTTTTTCAGCTCCAATTGCAGAAAAGCAAGTCTGCTCTGCTTCCACGGTGTTAAAAGCTGTAACGAACAAGATCCTCAAAGACAGCAAGATCACGATGGCGAAGTCCTCACTTGGGGACATCCTCCCTAAAACACCAGAGGCAAACAGTGGGTGTTTTACGACTGGGATTTCTACCTCTATATGTGATATGGCTGTGGTGGAGTGGCACAGAGAAGTGAGTAGCAAGGAGCTCCACACCCCCTGTGCGCTGTACAGGGGGATCACTGCATGAGCTGGTTATACAGACGTACCAGGCGAAGCCTCACACGAAGCAGGCTGCTGCTGCCTACTCGCTACTGCCACAGCTCAAACACCGCGGCAGTGCTGTAGCAGAGGCACTCGGGCCGCTTGCACGCGAAGCACACAACCCGGCGGCGGGGCAGACACGCTGCCCGTGTAAGATTTCTGCAGAAAAGCCATTTCCAGCCTGGGCTGGGGCTGCAACGCCGGCCGGGGTCGTGGATAACACGATGCGTGCTCAGTTCTTTGAGCAGTCACCTCCTGCGTTTTAATGAACGCATTGTACCCCCAACCAAAAACATTAATATTAGTCATCAGCAAACCGAACATTACTGTGACCATAACTCTTTTGTTGTTGCTTTGAACACAAAACAAGTATCTAGTTACTGCAGTGATTCTAGTCTAAACTGTGCCACTGACCCAAGAGGTAACTTCTGGCACATAAATAGTGGATGCTTTTCCAGAGGGGCTGAAGTACCACATTGTCTACTGATTTTAAGATATGGATGCTCAGCACCTTTGAAAAAACCCATGTCTAATCCTTTGTCTTCCTCTCTGTCCATTTTTAATACTGCAGAATGAGCACAGTGCCACACCTGCGCATTGCAAGCCTTAAAATGCCTTCAATGTTCTGAAACGCCAAAGAACCGATATACACACATAAAGTACAAAACAATGAACTGTGAGAAGAGTAAAGATGAAGAATTGTACCCTGTAACCCTAAGAACATCGAGAAAGTTTGGTAAAATGGGGTACAGGCAGATAAAGCAGCAATTAATAGCATACACCAGAGATGCCAATTGACATTCACAGTTGTTACATATTTTCTTTGTTAACAGAGAAACAATAAACTTAAGAAATCACCTTTTGGACCACTTTTCCCCTGTTTCTTTATTAATTCAAAGTGTTTTATGAAACTACTGTATGGTAACTGCTTTTGTACGGAAAATACACAGTAAATTGGTTTTGTGGTCCAAACAAACCATGCTTTTTTTTCCATATCATGCATTCGGATGCAATCAGCTTCTTGTCAGTCATTACTGAAAAGAACAAGCACATTTTTGACACTAAAAAGCTTCTACAAGTAGCATTTTCCATGTTCATTTCTACAGCAATCAATAGCCAGAACTATTTAAAAGGCTTCTGGAATTTCCTTTCCTGTTACTGTCTGCATTTCTAATTGAGGAATTTTCCAGTATTTGTGATGCTTCCTCATGCAGTTATTTACAAGGAGATGGTCCTTGTGATGAAGGACCTTAATGAAATTTACAGTTGCTAAGGTACATTTATAAATGCTAGCAGTTACACTCAGACAGAACGAATGGAATTTATTGTGCAGCTCTGGGCTGGGCCAGCAATATAATTAAAGTGCAAATAAAGACAAAAACCACAAGCCAGGCAGATCCATTTGTCATCGCCAGTGTTACGAAGCATCATGACTGTGGTAAGAAATATCAGATCAAATAGGCCTAGGTCACAATCCATTTTAAACATCTGTCTCCCTGAGAGGATTTAAGGGAGGTATACAGTGATATAGCCCTAGTTCTTCAACTGGCTGAGTATCATTGGAAAAGTAAGGACACTTTTCCAGCCAATTTTTTTTTCAACAGTGCTAATACCTGTGTTTTATACTATGATGCACTTTTACAGCATGCAATTGAGCTCACTTTCCATGCAGTACAACAGGCCACTCTTGATCAGGAAAATTTAGGAAGTAGCAACTAGCTGTAGAAATGACATCTATCTACCTGGTATGTCGCTAAAGCATAGGCTTTGGAAACATTTACAAGTAGCACATTTTCTTAAACATATGCCCGTATGCAAATAATAAGTACTAGCTCAGATAAAAATATATAGTTTGTGTTTGCTGGCATTCAAGGTTTGCCACTGATGTGAACAATTTTAGAGCTAAGTCAGTGCCAAATGGCTGAACAAAAAATAGACATTTTTCAAACCGCTGATTCCACGTAAATCGGAACTGTCACTCCAGCTCCTATACTGTTCATTGCTGATCGCTACCCATTGCCAGACCAGACATGTATTTCTCTCCACAGTGTGTCCAGAAAGTGCTCTGTAGGCTGACTTGTTAGAGAAGCTGCAGGAGGTGCAGAAAAATAAAGTGCCTTTTTCAGGGCTTTGTGCAACATGACTAACCATCCCACTGGCTGCATGTCCGGGTTTATCTAGTCTCAGGTATTTCCTTGATATTTCCTTCTCCTAACCTTGTATTTCCCAGCTGAAGCTTGCAAGGTTGGCAACTATTTACAGCTGTTCAACTAGTTCATTTGCTTCCCATGCTGTAAATACTCTCATCGTGTATTAATGAAAAAATATTTACAATTCCCTTATAGGTAGAATCAGTCGCCTTAGAAAAGACTGACAAGACATTTAAAGAAGGTAACATTTTATAAAGGGTAGCATGAAATGTATAGCAAATATTTTGAACAACTACAGAACTGAAGATACTAGATGCTACCTTAATGTCACTCCAACACAGCAGATGACTGTTAAGATCCTGTGTTTCAATGAAGTTAACACGGTATGAAGAGATCACTACCATTACTGCCCCAGCGAACGGACAGTCAGCCATCAAACCAGACCACATCACAGCCATCTCATTTTGCTCATTTATCTTAATATACCTGAGTATATTATCACCGTTTAAATCTGTCCCCTTAATTTGTCACATACGACGGCTAAAATGAGTACCCATTCACAGGGAAGTCTCCTATTTTCCATTAAATGCATAGTCCCTACTGAAAACATTATCTTTGCAAAGCAGCAATCACTTGATCCGGGTGGGAAGCATCTTTGTCTTCCACCTCTGATGCTCATTTTCTTTGCCTGAGAGGGAAATGCTGTGAGGCTCTGTATCTCTTACTGGAAAAGAGAGCTTGCATTCTTCTCCGTATTTCCCTTGCTGTCTTTAGGACTTGGCATGCATAATTTTGTCCATTGTACTAAAGCTTTCTGTAGACTCTGAGGCAAAGCTGGCTCTTCAGGCGGGGAGTCTGGGTTCAATCTTTAGGGAAAGCTCATACAAGGTATCTTCGTCTATGATGAGTGTCTTGTCAAGTAAATAGTGTGTGACCTGGAACAGAGAAAACACAGATCAACAGACTGTATGTTACTTCCACAAAAATTTCTCTGCTTTCCTCTTCAGCCCATTTTGGATCCTGAGATTCCTCACGTCGGTTTCTTGAGAAACACAACAGCTTGTTTGAATGGTGTAAAGCTGGACCAGCAGCACTGTAGGAATCAAGCATGGCCTCTTCGGAATGGGCAAGTCCTCAGCCAGGTTACCTAAGCCCAGGTTGCTCTTCTGGAGTCTGAGATGAAATCTTCTCTAATGGCACGGACTGGCTTTGGGCAAATTTTCATTGCCCCCATAAGGGACAAGGGGAAAAGACCTGCAGGATGCACACCGCATCAGCAGGTGCTTGGGCCACCTCCCGTCCCCTAATCCCAGGATTCTGGGATTCCCTGAGGAATTACGCTTCCAACTGGGCAAGGAGAGGACATTTGCCTTTGAACCTGTTCCCTAGTACCCCAAACCCATGAATGCTGCAATCCTGAGAGAGCTTCCAAAGAAGGAGGGAAAAACTTGCTTCTCTACAGTGTCAAATAATGAGTTTCTGCCCGGGCGAGGGTACTGCAGCCCCAGAGCACCCATCCGTATTTCCATCTGCCCTCTCCTCTCTGTGCATGGGAGCAGAACACATTGATTCTAGCTTTCAACAGCGGCTGTATCTTACAACTAATTGCTGCCACAGCTTTGACTTCGTTAGTAGGTAACAGTGCCTAAGAGAAGCCTTACCTTCTGCTGATGCTCTATGCGGTAGGAGGTCTGCTGGAACTGGCGTATCTCCCTGATAATATGTGAGATCTTTCAAAAGAATACATGTATATGAGTAAGTACAACTGCATTTTGACTTCAGCTAAACCATGTAAGGCAAGAATTTTGCCTCAAATTATGCAATTTATCATGGGAGAAGGGAAGGGAAGGGCAGAGAACTTCTCGTAATGGCTTCCAAGGATTTCACTTTCCTAAATGAACCACTTATTGTTCCGTCAGCCTCACATGAACCACCTTGTCTCTCCTCACCCCATACCGATAACCTCTCTTCTCTTAGCCTCGAGTGACTGCTGCAATGTGTAGCCATAAGAAGTGCATTAAGATGAGATTAGAAGAGAAATTTCCATGCTTCCCTCTGAGGAGTTGGTACAAAACATTGCGTGCTAGTTGGAGAGAAATCAACTTTAAAATGCTTTTTTACATAGACCCTAGCACACATGAAAAGAAGACTGCTGTTACTGCTTTCTGATGGATCACTACATTCCTTTAATTTTGGTTATTTCAAAAAGTCTTTTCTTGCTCCTTCACGAGCTTTGGACAGCTGCTTTTTCTGTCTGTTGTTTCTCAGAGAGCAAATTGGAGGGTAATTCACCTTGTAAAAATACTCAGTTTACCAGAAGGTGGTGATAGAAGACTGGATCAAGCAATTGCTTTTAAATAGCTATCTATCTTGCATGATGCCAAAATACTTGTAGGTCTTAAATTCAAAGGGGTTATAATTAAATCAGTAATTAATGCACATAATGTAACACCTGTTGGGAAAGCATATAAGGAACTGAAAATTACCATTCTCATTTTGGAAAAATTGACAAGGCCTTCCTCAGTGAAGTTTGGTGTTCCTTCTTCAATAAATGCCAGGTCCGTCAGGTACATTCCAAGGTAGGGAACAGCAGGTGGGTTACAACTGTGAAACAAGAAATCATTGTATTTGCCTGTAGCTAAATTTGCAAACTAATTTTTTTGTAACTCACACAAACTCTTTATTACTTAGCATACTTCTAATCGGTAGGTCACATTCACTTCTAAGACAAAGAGCTTCTCTGACTTCGCTTGAGTTGCATTTCCATTTGACAAATTGTATGTATTCTGTCCAATATCTAATATTAATGGCAGATAACCTTTAGTAAAAGGTAGAATGGTAACGTGATGGAGTGAGGGGAAGGACAGGTAAACCCTGGAATCTGAGAACACCTTCAAGCACATTTCAGTCCTACAAGCAGATCCTACACACAAGTTGTGTAAGCATCCTAGGATGTATGTATGGGTGTGTGCGCGCACGTGTGGAGATACATATACATACATATGTATACACATGCACATATATACACACTTAAACATAATACACATATGTATGCATATATGCATGTATATACATATGTATATGTAAATGTATACCTATATGTATATACCATTCTGTCAAAGTCTATTCAGTCCTTCTCAACAGTAAACACAAAGAAGAACGAGAAAGATAGAGAAGCAGCAAAGATGTTTTAGAAAACTGGGAACAGAGGCCCTGAAGAACAGCGGTTTTCAGATTTTCTTTTCTGGGAGGGACAGGAGGAATGGGATAACGATTGTTGCACCCCTAATGCAGTAGTCACTGCTCCACGCTCACTGGTTCTTTCCTCAGCAGAAAGAGTAGCACACTTGGTTTTCTGAAGCTCTGGCGTAAGAAGAATGCAGAGTGCTGGCTGTACTGTTAACTTAGGCAGACTGCTGATGATGCTTAGCAGTGCACTTCATTCTGGGTTTTTTTATATTATGAGGATTACTGTTGTACACAGGCAAGCAATACATTAACTGAAAGGTGTACAAAAGTACCTGTTCATATACTGAGAGTAAAAACATTTTTAAAAAGGTGATTAGCTCCCAACAATATTTTTTACGTAAAAATTGACTAACTTGAACTATATATATTTTGAAACATTCCAGTAATTTCTCTAGTAGTTAAATTCTTTGCTTCTCTCAAGATCATTTAAAGTAGTGAGTTGTACCGCTCAATCCTGGAAAGCCTACTTCAAATTACAAACTTGCAAAAATAAAGGTTTTACATGCACGCAGCTGGAGTCGATCCATAAATTGTAGAACCCTTGTCACAGTATATTTTGGATACCAAAATTACATAAGGTCATTGTCAAATTAATTAAAGAAAAGAATATTCAACGACTACTGTACAAAAAAAGCAGGCTGTTTTCCAGGGTAGCAGAGTACAGGGGGCTGGGAGGCCATAAGAGAGAAAATACCACTGCGCATTTGTCCTGTCCTAAACTTCTTATCTGGAACAAGGACTCTTTGGAATCCTGTCATTGTGTAAGAACTTTCATTTATAAACCTATCTTTACACTTATTGAAAAAGTTTATCAGTGTAAGCAAAACCCCAACAGGGAACATTCACACAGAATAATAGTTTAATTGGTTTCAGTGATTCTCTGGAGATATTATATTTATCTATCGGGGTACTAAATCACAGGATATTCTGCAAAACAATAATGCCAAAAAGAATAAACCCAGAATTTAAAAGGTTATTAGGTAAAAATATTACCCAATATTATATTAATTATTAAAACTTAATCAAAGTCAATTCATCTTTAACATGTACTATCCACTGCTTATAACAAAATGCAACTGTATATTGCAGGGAAGCATACTTTTTGAGTGTTTCTCTGAGGTTTTTAAATCTTCCTTCAGATGACACAGTCTTCTGAAGCTTGTCCATGAGAGCTTTTGTCTAGAAAGAAAATGCATTACAGATGTCATTGCTGTTGCACATAAGTGACCGGGGTTAGATTTTTAGAAAAGGTGTCACCAATTAGCATCTTCACCCCATTTTCAAAAGTAATACCATATGCATTAGGAATTTTGCTTTATTGTAGTTCCTAGTGCATTTCTGAAAATGGAGATTAGGCAGCATTAAAGATTTTCCTTTGAGTGATACACAGAACCTGTATCTATGCTAATATTAATAGCCTGCAAATCCAGGAAAAAACACAAGTTCATTAAATTAATGGTTAGCAATTCCGTTTACTGTGTGTTCAAGAATATTAGGGACTTGATCTTACATGTTGCCGAGGATCCTCAGCTGCGATTACTGAAATTAGTGACAGTAAAGGATGTTTACTGTCTTGCAGCTTGCACTAAGATGGTTTTGCCTCCAAGTTTCTGACAGAAGCTGAATATGTATTTGAAAATATATTACTGTCTTATACAAATTACTTTCAGTGCGCACCATCAGAGCCTGGTTACTTGAGAAATGAAATAATTTGCTTTTCAGTCTATTTATGCTATAGAATTGAGACAGTGTAGAGAATAATGAGAAATTCGTCATTTTTGAAACCGAATTTCCAATTAAGAGAAAGCTGTAGGCAGAAACAGACACTTTCTTTTTCTTCTAAATGGCAGGCTGATGAAACACACAATTGTTTCCAGTAAGTACTGGAGACCTGTGCAACAACATTAATCTGTTGGTTTTTTGGTCTTTTTTTAATTGAGAAGTTTAAAAATCAAACAAATTCTAAAGACAGAATTTTGTGGAGGTAAATTCTTTTATAACAGTTTGTACTGAAAGGATTTTAAACATATTTTTAAATAAAAGGATGGAGCACCATCTATAAAGCCGCTGAGAGAAACTTGACTGGAGAAGGTAGTACAGTCAGAATGTATTTTAAGTGGATTTCCTTGCTTCGGCTGCTTTGACACTTTGCAAAATCTGCAGAATTATACGGAGGAGGAAATGAAATGACAAAAGCCCACCTTTTGCATGTCAATTAGCCAGATCTAACATGGGCAGCCCAAAATCTTCCAATTAGCTGCAGTAAACTCTGTATCCAAGCTGCCTGACTTAGAAGTGATTGGCTCTGTCCTACTGACCTCCTTGCTCTGTTATTCCACCATACTAAAATATTCTCTTTTTTTTTTTTTTTTTTTAAATAGTGGAAAGCTGAGCTTCAAATAATTCAACCAATTTCTTCAAACCATTTAAAACAGAGAACATAAAAGACTGGATACTCTTCATCCTGGCTAGTCCTTTTTTTGCGTGTCTTATTTTTGTCACTGACTGTCACTCTCACAGCCTTAGCCATGCTGCTGACATTCTTGGTAGCAAGGTAAGGGTTAAAGGGAGGTATTCACTGTATCTAAATGGGCCCCTAAATGAGACAGAAGACTGGCTGTCTACAGTCTCTTACTGGGTATCAAAAAACTCACCACCTTGAGAAGAAGCGCTGACCTTTCTACCCACTTTCTGCACCGGCAGGGAAATACATCCCCTGTTTTAGGCACCTGAGCTGTCTTTTGTTATAGGTAGTATCCGCATAGATGTATATATCTGAAAATACCTAAATTTAGTCTTCTCAAATACTTCAGGCTCAAGTTATAGTCTTAAGCACCAGCTGATTCAATTGAAATCTGTTTGATCCCACAGATATTTAATTAATGATACCATAAAAAAAGGATAAACGAAATACAAAAGACCTTGACGTGAAACACCAGCACCACTTGGTTCTTCCAGCAAATAGTCAAGAGTATTACAGAGGTATAAATATTTATGGGAGAAATCCAACCTCAATACGTTGTTCTCTGAACAGCACACTGACCAATGAAATCTAGAAACCCTACTTGTAATAGTATCTTTCTTACCTGTTTGGATACTTTACCCCAAGTTTTCTTAAGTCTGTAGATTGCACTTCTGTTCAAGGCTGACGTGATTTCTAACACACCATTATAGTTGTGCATACATCGACAAATATCGGCTACTGCTACCCACTTTTCAATCGAGTTGGCCCGGGAGCTGACATCAGCATAATTCATGATTTGGGAGGCAACGAGGTTACTCATCTGACCAGACAAAGAAGATGAAAATTAGGACATTTAAATATAATCCCTTTCAACATATGATTATTTAATGAACAAGGCAGAAAAGACTGATTCGCAACAGAACTCATGACTCTTAATAAAATCAGAGAAAGCGTATTCAGAACAGTGTTGTAGGGAAGTGGAACGGAGTGATGATATGAGAGAAGGGTAAGAGATGCAATGGGGAGTATCTCCAAGCCAACAGTAATATAACTGATTGGGAAGTCTCTCAGTAAAGTTCAAGGAAAATGGTAAAAAGCAAAGATATGGCTGGGGATGTAAAGGACATTCATTAAATAGAATCAGTGTTATATTTTCATTCTCTGGAGAAAATTTAGTTTCTTCTGTAAGCAACAAGGCATTTTAATAGAGTTTAAAATGTTCATTAAATTGCCATTGAAATGCTGAGTACCAATTCTTGAAAACGAGAATTTTCTTGTCCTTTGATTTAAAAGGTTAATCACAAAAAGACATTCAGTAACTACTAGATAAGAAGTTACATCAGATTGTCAAAAAAAAAAAGTAAGATATTTTAGTTCCAGAGGTCATAGACAGTGTTAATAGAGTTTCTAGAAAACAATCTATATTTAAGAGTACTTACATCATTAAAATGTTGACTAGTTTTCATAATATAGGGTGTTCTCTCATTTTTATCCACTTTCATCCAGCCCTGCCCAAGAAACTCTCTAGACAATGAGGGGAAAGAAAAAAACCAAACAAAAATGTCCTTAATAAACACAGTACAGAGTCTCTGTCTGAAACCGTAGCCTAAGTGGATTTCGAGTATACTTCATTTTGTTAGAAGCTAATAACACAGCTTTACACCAATTCCAGCATTTCACTATACCATTTTTAATGCTGTGTGAAGCAGTGAATACTATAAAGAAGACTTATTTTTCTTTTAATCTCCTCCCCCAGTCCCCCCATCCTAATTTTCATCATTGTGACCCTATTTGAAATCGGTCTTGTCAGCTTAACGCGGTTATATCCATGTTAAACTGCTGTATGAATGAAGCTGATTTGACATTCCCTCCCGAGAGACTCAGCACTTCCATACCATATTCACCCTTCACTAGCCCAGAGCCTTAGACCACAGATTTTTTTTCTTAGCGAGGAACTGAGTCTTTCAAAACACGATCAAACTGCAGGGGACTCAAGAGGCAATGACAGAAAGAGCCAAAGGACACTATCTTGTTATGTACACAAGCTTTTTTGCCATCAGCATGAATTAGTGTAGTGCCTCACGCTGCCCGTCAGTAACTCGTCCACTGTACTCACTTCAGTCACTCATAGGAGAACACTTACTCATAGGGTATGCTTCGGAAAACTACGTGATCTAAAAGAGTTATTTGCTCTGCAAGCTCCATGGCCGACAAAGTCTCAAAGCACTCTGGTTTTGGACAATCCGACTGCAAAAATAAAGAGAACACTTAATGATCTCTTTTTGCATCAAGGGTCATTTCAAAGCACCTGGTATTAAAAACTACATATGAACTTTCAACACAAGAGTTGTAATTAACTTCTTTGCCACAAAGAAATAAGAAGAACTGCTAACAACATAAGGGTAAACATCAGGCTGGAAACTCATAAGAAAAGAAGCGCATACCAAGTCATGAGTATGTAGGTAGGTTAATTAAAGTCTGTGCATTCTATGTTACATTCCACATAATCACTCTGCACCGAGTTCACTGCCCACGCTCTTCTTTGGATTAATGCAATGCAGCTACAGATGGTGTGACTAGAGTTTGCAGGATGCACACTGTCAGTCAAGGCCAGCTATGGTTCTTGGCAGCTGAGAGGGCAGACACTTACCATTTTTTATATACTAATATCTTTCCCCGCCTTTTTTATTTCATCATGTGATTTAAATCTAAATCCTGAAGTTTTGACCTGTTCATCTTTGATATGGGCTCCAAATTCCTACTTTCTCTAAAGTGAAATGTACATTCCTGATATAAAAGAAAAGTATTTCTGTGCAGAGTTGTAAAGCTGCAGTTGTGCTACATTTTACTGACTTAAAACCACAACATTTCTATAGGAATATTTATGTTTAAATTTCAAGATGAACTTACCATCTGAATGATATCCTCTATTTTTAGATGGGTATCATCTTGATCATCCTGAGAAAGAGCCCTGAAAAATGAAGTAGCAGAACATCCTATATAAATAAAATTGTCTATGGCTATGAGTAATCCTTGTCACAGATAGGCATTCATGTTTATCTAAAACAAATCCTAGGACAGCAATTGAAGAGATAAAGAAAAAAATAAATCTGGTACCTAAAAATCTCATGTCTTCTTTTAAATAAAAGTGTACAAATCAGTATGACATCAGACTCATGTCAGGTAAAACAATGGTCACGGTGGCTTAAAATCTCTGAGCTAAGAATGTTCTTACATACTGCAGAATGTTCAATTACAATAGCTACTGTACTTATTTGCTTATTATAGTGATAAAGCTTCTACATCTATCCCACTTTGGCTTTAATGCAAAGAAGTTTGGTGGACAAAGGAAAAATTCCCTTTTCAAGAACTGGACTGGCAATGCAAATCCACAACATGATAACAATAATATTTAATAAGAAGCTCTCTATCCTGAATAATCCTAGGAAACCTAAAGGTGGAAAATTACATCTGAAGCCTTTGCTCTGATTTTTAAACTACTGTGCTAAATGATAGGTGGGGGAAATGTTTGAAAAATCAACATTTGAGAAGTAAAGAAAAGACAGCAAAACAGGCATGCACAAAAGAGTAATTCACTGGGAAGTGCTCTTGTTCATTGGCACTGCACTGTCCTATTCAGTGTCCCACAAAAAGAGCTGCGAGCGTGGAAACAGACAACAAACTGCTAGCAGATTTTACATGTACCAAGGACATAATTTGCTTTCAGTAATACAAGTGTTAATCCGTGCTTCCAATTCTTCTATAGAAAACCTGTGATTATTAGGGTCATTCCCAAATAATGGGTCAAAAATGAAGCCAGTAGAATTAATAAGTATTCATCAAAAGCCATGTACCTGGGTGTAGCATCTTGGCACATCTTACCCCCTCATTTGGAAAATACAGTCTCAAAGAAACCTTGAATAGACTGGATTTATATGATATAGAAAAGAGAAGATTTAGGGAGAAAGAACAGTATGTCAGAATGTGAAAGACTGCCTTTAAAGACACCAACGATAAGGCAAGAAGTCACTGGTCTGATGTGCATCAGTTTCAACATTAAGTTCCATTTTTCAACTGCAAGTACAGGTGAGCACTGAAACAGGCTTTCTGCAGAAGCTGAAGAGCACTCATCAGCCAAATTTTCAAGGAAAGTTCAGATCATTTTCAAATAAGATCCAGTTCTACTGATCACTCCAGAACACACAGCAACTGGAACAGGTAGTTCCTCCCGTTCCCTCCAATTCTTTATTTTTGCACTTCGTAGTTCCCATGTACGAGCTGGGGAAAGGGTTAAAAGTCTCTGCCTGGAGACTTCAGCTATGAGTGTAAGATACGGAATTTGTACTATGTGGGTGGGGAGGAAGTGTTAATGCTTAGTACACTAGGTTCTTCTGTTGTGGGTTGCTGTTGTTTCCTTTTTGGTTTGCCAAATTGGAGGACTAGGTTAAACTCAAATGCAGATATGCAGAGAAAGGATCTAAGAAACCTCCTTGCCTTCATTTTCAGCCTATCAAATCCACACAAAAAGCCCCTTTTTTCACAGGAGATGGAAACACCTTATGTCTGATGGACAAGCTGTGCAAAATCTTGAATACCTGCTTCTTCAGGAGAACCCTAAGCTTCTTCTCCAGATAATGATGGTGTGCAGCCTCAGTAACTGTAAATATACTGGCAACCTGTCTTTCCTCAGCAGCTTATTTTGTGCTTTATCTCATGCCTGATTGCCTGCAGAAAGGTATTGTTCATGGTACGACAAGAGCATGTGCTTCCTGGCAATAAAAAAAAAAAGAGAGGGCTTGCCCTTCTGCCCCAAGTGTTCTTGGTAATCTCATAAACTCATCATTTGACTTCCTTACATATAACTTTACATTGGCTGGAGTTATCATCTTTGATACAGAAATGATTGTATTTGCTTAATACAAAATAAAATAGGAAACACAAGATTCTTAAAAGGCTGAAAATAACTTAATTTCCCCCCATCTTTTCTTCCTGTTACTTTCTAACATGACGTCTCACATTTTATGTAGACTTCCAATCCCTCATTCTAAAGAGACGACTGGTGCTTTTTCTCTAACACAGTGGTCTCATGAAAAAAAATTCTCCTTTTATCCATAAATGCTCTATGTTTACATCTGCAGAGGACAATGCATCTCTAGACTGGATAAAGCTAATTTTGGATAGCATTAATAGTAGCTTCCACTTCAGTCTGCACTGTTGTCAGCTTTGGGATACCTAGTTTCAACAGAGGTCTAGGAAGACATGTTGAGCTGATCAGTTCTGCTTGGGCAGTTCCCGTTGCACTCCTTGGAGAGTCCCCTGGAAGCTGGGTAAGAAGCACAGGTCCATGTGAAAAGAGTTAAGAGAGAAAGCCAAGGTAAGGAGAGATTCTGCCAGACTGTTTAACAGTATCCCTCTCAGGACTGAATGGGGTGACACCTCCATTGTTATCCTTACAAATGAACGAAGTGAACATGTAAGAAATAACTTTATAATTCTTAGAGTCAGCAGCCAGAATTAGACCTCCCTCTCACTTAAACTATTCTTCATGCTTGACTTGCCCAAATATTAAAATAATTTTCTAGTGGAAAATATTAACACCCATCTCCTCCTTTCTTTATGGTACATAAAATATTTTAAAAATACTTTAAAAGCTGGTTTAAGTTATAGAGTCTGGTGAGATCATACAAGGCAGAAAACTGGTCATCCATCAAATTTTGAACTCTGCGTATTCCTGGATTTCATTTACATTTATTCTGAGTAAGAAGAAGGAGGAACTGTTTCTTGAACCACCTTTTTTTTTTTTTCTCCAGATAGGACTATTTATCAAGGTTCAGTCAGAACCTTACACCTTCCTGCTTCACCATCAATGAAATTTTACCTAGATTTCAGGGGTTAGTAAATAAGGCTCATAAAATCTCAAGCAAAACATACTGCAGTAGGTTTGCCTGGCTTTCAGAACAGATATTGAATAAAAGTAAGCTTTTTTTTACCCTGCAGAGAAACCCTGTCACTCCATTCAACAAAAACCTCATCACACAAGAAATACCAGCTGTTCTGTTTGATGACTCAAGAAGGCATGAAGCAGCTCAGTATCTCTCATAAACACGTTCCTTGCCATTCATATTCTATGCAGAGTCTTTCCCAGAGCTGACCATAATATCTTGGAATATAAATCAACCTTTCCTCCTCCTTCTCTAATCTCTGCTAACAAAGCAACTGTTTTTCCAAGAAATTTATATGCACATATGTGCACATACACTCAAAGGCTGGGACAATTTGTAAAAAGAGACATTTGTACCCGAGATCTGTCAAGGAGACAGTCCATGGAATATACACACACGTAGGCTCAGAAAACATGAACTTTCACGAGTGTTAGAACATTGAATTTAGCATCAGAAATGCTTTTCCTAACCTCACTCTGAATTCCTCTGCTTTTCAGAGTCGAGAGTAGACTACAAAAACTGAAATGTGGGGAACCAAGACCTACAGTGAGGGTTGACATGTTTTGATATGCCAAGGCTTTTTAGATAAAAAAGCCTGCAGCGAGCACCTCTTCAGAACAACTAAAAAGCCTATTTTATGACTTAGTAATTGGGTTAATGACTATTTTCATGAGCGGTATGTCAACCGGCTCATCCCTCCTTCCCATTTTCATCCTGTCCCAGAGAAGACTTTTGAATGAAAGTTTCATCAAAACTTCCAGTTATGACAAATCTGTACTTTCACACAAAAAATATGCTGTCAAAAATCTTCAAACAAATTGATTTCTAATAATAGTAAAAAAGCCCTTCAGTTCTAGGTGGGTAATTTATATTCCTTCTCTTAGTAGTTTACATGAAAGCCCTCTATCTGGAAGAAAACCAAAAAGATAACAGCTTTCCAGGGAGATGGGTATGTGGTGCTGATGGACTGGGCAGCATTTCTGCAAACCAGACATTGGTATGTGAACCAAAAGAGGAACGTGATATCTGGGAGCATCTCTACACATTTCTACAACAATAAAGACTCTAAAAGTCACTGCCTGTGTTCTCTAATTGCCTGAGAAAGGAAGGTGTCTTCTATGATCTCTGGAGGAGCAGTCAGGATGCCTAACTTCAGACAATTTTGGTGGACAGAATCTCCTTCATGATAGGCAGTCTCCTTAGACGAGTGCTTCATTAGGGGTTTACAGTTCATTTCAGGGTTAGGTGCTCCAGTTAGACACTGTGGGTCCCACTAAAGAATTTTTTCTAAGTAAATGCAAAGAGGAAATCCCTTTCCCCTCACCCTGTCATTTTAACCTATGGACACTTCAAGGAACTCATGAAATAAGTTTATTCCATTACAGGCCTCTCTTAACATTCAGAATGTTGACTGCAATCTGCCATGTTGGCAAATGATGGAAAATCTGTAATCTGATGCAGCAAAAAAAGAAACTGGTGTTTCTTTTTGCGTGGTCTACACACTGGTGTAGAACAAGGTGCCTCTTCACCTCATGGTATCTCAGTGCGGATGGGAACGTTTGTTTAAAGCTTATCAGTTTTTGGTCAAGAGGAACATAGTCTTGTTTGTCCATACTACAATAAATAGCAATCTTCAGAGGCAAGTAACAGAGAGAACTCTCCAATCTTAGGGAAGAGCAAGTTCAGTGTTTGCTTTAACCTACTTCCACAACCAGCCATGGCACCATGGGAGGCATCAGGGAAGAATATCAGGGAGAGAACCATTTCTGTGTCACCGTGTCCTCTTTTTCCACCAGAAGCAGTATCTTTGTTTTTATTACAAATACAGAAAACACTTTGTTCTTCTGGCACTAGAAATCTGGTTGCCAGCTGGGTTCGTACAACTGTATTGTCAGATAGGATGCAGTCATGTGGCTGTTGTCTCTTCTGCTTCTGTTGGTTTCTCATTTTCTATTAAATCAGCTACAGAATTGAGCAAGCACCTTTTCAGCCTGCCAGAAAAGCTAAACCCTCCTGATAGAAACAATTCCTCAGTTTCGTATTTCGGGTTATTAAAAAGTTACGTTTTCAAAGAACAATCTGGAGTTGGTTCCACCTCTGAAACTGAGAAGTTGGAGGACCAGAGGGACTGCTGCTTGATGCCCCAGTAGCTGAGATGGTTCCTGGGGTAGCCAGAAGTGTGTATTCAGACTCCATGGGACAGCAGGTCACTGCTTAGGACTAGCAACTCAATCAATTTTTTTAAGGCTTATAAATATTCCTATTTTAATAACATGTAATAAAAATGAAGGCTTGTGGAAAAGTAAAGGAATGTGCATGCCTGTGTCACTACCACAGATACACAGTTACACACAACCATATTCAACTGCAGATTATTCCTTAAATCCTCTGATTTGCTCTTCTCAGTTAGCTATATAGCCTTGCTGAGTGTATGTCCCTAGGAGTAGCTACAGTGCTTTTTTTAAAGCTTGGAAACCATGCTTAATAACTATACAACCCATTTTCCTGAGGTGATTTAAGAACCAGAGCTCCTCCTTTCAGTGAAAAGAGTGAGTTGTACAACACATTTGTGTATTTCACCCCAGCTGAATGGTTTTTGTGTTAAATACCACAATTGTTCCAATACACTCTATCTCACAAGGTTACTGAAGCAGTCCCCATTCCTGGAGACTTAATTTCTCCTTACCAGCTGACTGTTAACAAGTTTGACGTGCCTGGTAAATAACTGCCTCCTGTGTGGCTGGAGAATGAGCCCAAGTGCTTCATTTTACAGTTTTGCTCAGTGTAAGACTTTGGGACAGTTTATTTTCTGTGATAACATTTTTAACTTGGAGACTACATCCTGATGTCCTGCTGACTGCAGCTTAACAACCATTTAAATTATGAAAGCTGAATTTATGCAACAGCTTCTATCTGAAAGTTTATTTATGCCATGCTCTTATATGAAGGTTTATGGGCAGTTCGTGCATATAATAAATGTATAGATAGGACGCAGGAGTAATTTCAGCTGCTACTGAAATATGGTTGCTACTGAAAATGGAACATAGCAGATTTTTGAACCCTTGGGACAGCAATACTGTGTCACTGAAGCTTACTCGACTTAGTGTTGAAATAGTATTGAAGCTGTATTGAAATTTAATTGAAATTGCGATGGTATTGAAACATTTGACGTACACATTGTCCGACATGCATATATGTTAGCAGCATTGCCAGTTTTGAAAAGCAGTAAAGGATTTTTGTTAACCAATGTTAGCCAAGGCTTAAATTTCACGCCTCATTTTGAAGGAAAGTGGGACATCCATGCAGCATTCGGTCAAAAGGACTAGTCTTGCATGCTGAGCCACCAACAGCTCTTTTTGCAATGCTGGTCTGTGGGATCCAACCAAGTACTTATGACTCTGTATGACAAAATCTATAACCAAACCATGTTGCTTGAAAAATCTGGCAGGAGTAAGCTGCAAACCCTGATGAAAGATGGCTTGTCTGAGGACCATATCTCAGGAAATCTTCACTGTCTACCTGTTTCCAACAGAAACTCCATTGAGAACTCAGGTCATTTTATTCGTGCTTTACTTGCCTGCTTGTAAAGTGCTATAATCCTGTCCAGACATACTGTCAGGAAAATGAGTATGAAAGAAGGATTTTTAAAAATGCAGTCTGTTTCTGCAAAATATTTCAAATGAATTCATTTTTAGTTAACTTTTCATTCAATTTCTGTCCATATACTTTTTAATTTCTACTAAAATTTTAATTTCATTGAGTATTGTTTTATTTCACTACTCCTTCCTTTTGCTTTTGCTTTTTCTTATTTCTCAGGTTTTAACAATTTAACTTTTTCAGAATTTTCACTTCTTACAGAATTGAACTTTTTCTTCTTTTTTGCAAAAGAAATACAGTATGAAAATACACTGAATGGTCAAAAATTCAGTCTTCATTTAAAATGTTTAATGGAAACATCTGATTGACTGTGCTCACTAGCATATACAATGTGCTTAGATAATAAAGTAATAAGAGCTAGAAGGAAAGAGAAGACAAACAATACCTACCAGTTCATAGAACAGCAGTTGAAGGATGTAAATGTCATCAACTCACAGTTTACACATAATTACCAAGGTCCCATTTTTTGATGAAACAGCTAATGGAAATTGGCTAATTGGAAACTGGATACAGGAAATTGCTAACAAACTTGTGTGTTAAAGGCTTGCAAATCTATTCCATTAGTCTGCCAGGAACAGCCAATCTGTATTTATTTTCTCATATTTTCTTAGGAAGCTAAAGGTCTTAAGACAATTTTTCCCACTGTGAGCAATCTGACAGGACCTTTGCTGTCACACATATTATTAAAACCCATTATCCTAATCCTTTTTGCTCTTCTTGCTTGCTGTTTAGTTCAAGGAAATGCATGAAGCAAACTTACTATTTTTACTTTGAATATGCACATGCCATATAATTGAAAGGAGGTTTATTTATGCAAAAAATTGACATGAAGTGCTTTTATTAAGAAGTTATCTTTGTTTTTTATCCTTTGTTTGTCTTTTTTCCCTCCAGGTGAACAACTTTCCCCTCATTCTTCTGACATTCTTTTTCACCTAAGTATCTGAAGGGGAAACCTGTCAAATGGTCTTAGAAAATTCAGACACACCGCATTTATTGCACCCTCATTGTCTTTCCAGCAGAATACTTACAAAAATACTAATAAAGGACGTTATAGATTGATTTGTGTTTTTTCAGTGTATGTTATTTTATCAACTGCCTAGTCTTTAAATGTTTACTGCGTCTTAATAATGTAGAACAATTTACATGAAAATCAGGTACTATAAAATATTCATACTTAGACAAAATTATTGTCACTGATAAACACTTACAAAGATCTGTCTCTTTGGCATGACTAGACACTCAACTCTGTAATACCAACCTTAAGTAACAAAATAAGGTGTTCTAACCCTAATTTAAATAGTCCTGGTTATGCAGAAGCATAAAGGTCTTTTATTTCATGGCACTAATTAAAAAAAAAAAAAAAAAAAGAAAAAGTCCTCTCTGTAAGCTACCCAAAGAACTTTGGACAGAGTGCCAACACGAATGAAGGTGCAAACATGGTCTCGTTAGATGGCACAACGCGTTAGTCTGTCATCAGCCTCTGGTGAGCTTAGCTGAGTGGGTGGCTCATTACGGAGACAGGAGTCCCTCAACGTATTACCGTGAGTGGTCTTGTTGCTTTACTGGGCAGCATTTTCCCCTTCTGCATAAAGACTGAGCCCGCGGTTGCCAGCTGTACTGCAGCAAAGTTTTCTAATACAGGCATTTTTATGAATGAAACGTAAAACGCACTCTGTTTTACAGCTAATAAAACACTTACTAATCCTTCAAAATTAAATACTCTGGAGAAAAAACAAACCTTGTGAATTCTATGACACATGGTCCCCTAACTATTTCACATGCTGTAGTTAATATACTAAATTATTAGAGATGTATTTACCTCAGTATATTTGCAGTAGCTTTCCTTTCTTGTGGCAGAAGGTCAGGGTCTCTCAAAACTTCTTCCAGCAAATTTAACACATTCATTTTCAGCTCATTGTTCAGCTCAAAATCCTATAAAGGAAAACGATTTTACTTCCCTTTGTTTTAACAATGTTGATCAAATGACTGAAAGGATATGCTTTTGTGAGTTTTGCCTTTTTTTTTTTTTTTGCTATTAGGTTTGAAAATATTTCGAAAAAAAAGAAAAAGCTGTTGTAGTGAACAGGCTACAAAAGTGTGAGCCAAAAAGGCTGCAATTTATCTCCATTTCTGACCTTTATCTTCTGTGTGGAAATGGGCAAATCACTTAACCTTTCTCTTCCAAAGGAGCTGCATCTCACCAATACCCACAAAATGCCTTATCCTCTCTTCTCCTGTGATGACTATAAAAGCAGAAAAACAGTTTAATTGCAATACTCAGACCACTTCCTCGCGAGGCTAGACACTAGTTTTTCACTATTTTCTTGAGTTGCTCTGCTTATCTGCCTCCCACTCTGATATTTCTTATCTCACACTCGCCCTTTTGGAAAGGTCTGCTTTTTGTTCCACATAGTGGAGTACTCAATCTAATACGGTCAATAAATCAGATTAGTGCTCTCCGGCACTGCACATAAGAGCTTCAGCATTTTAATTATTTCTGAGGCAGACTGATATCGGACACAGGAAAACGCAACAACCATTTCTGTGATCGCTAATACCAGAGAAAATCAAAGAATAGAACAATGTACAAACTTTAACATGGGAAATTACAGGAGTAGATTCCAAAAAATGCTTTTATTGCTCAAAGCCTCATCCAGCCTGGCCTTGAACACTTCCAGGGAGAGGGCAGCCACAACCTCCCCGGGCAACCTGTTGTGGGTGACAGGGACTGATTAGGGACTACAGACAGAGGATGCATTGGTTTGTGCGACTCCGTCAGCTCCAGCTGCTGTCACACCTCCACGCCAGCCTGACCACAACTAGAAGCTGTCACTCCACAGCACAGCCTTCCCACAGGACAGACCTGGCCCTATGTCCATGCCATTTCTGCAGCTGTTTTTTTACCACCCAAAATCTCTATTATTGTGCCTGGCAATATTCTTTTTTATAGCAATATGCCAGCTGCTTCTTATAATGTGAGGAGGAAAAAAGAAAAAACGGGGGGATTCAGAAGAAAACTGGAGAGGTAATCTACTTTGCTGTAGAAGTTCATGATCTAGGGGGTACTGAGATGCCAGTATGATGAGTAATGTACAAAAAATCTAGGGAAATCGTTGCACTTAAACATGTACATGTACTTAACTCTATGTAGAAAAGCTAACATGAGAATTATACAGACACCAAAATACTTACCAACCAGTTCCGAATATAATTTGTAGATAAATAACTATAAATGCATGCAGATTATACCTACCTGTATCATGGGCATTATGGATGAATATATATTAATATATTTCATATGTATATTATATAAATAGCATAGGCACATATAGATCTTTATGTAGCTATATATTGGTCTATACATCTTGTATATCACATCTCTCTGGTGACATTTTTATATGTTTTATCTCCCGTTAACACATTTCACTATTTCTTCCAGCTGTTGGAAGGACTCGCAACAAGATGCTGCCACCATTTTCAGCAGTGCAGGCTGGCAAGCCTGAGTAAACCCACTATACTGGTTTACATTTAAATGGCTGCATGTTTTAGACCACCCCAACATTCAAAGAGACTTTTAGTTTAAATTTAGTTTAAATTAGAAGGAATATAGTCAGACAAGAACCACTCCATTTTCCAGCAGGCAGATTTCAATTTGACAGTGGTGTAATCCCTCATGAGAGGGCATATACCTCTAATATATTTTAGAGTCGATAGTAGCCTAAGGGTTTGTAGGTCTTATTCAGATTTTCATTTGACTTAAGCAGAGAAATTTACTAATATCTCCAAGCAAAATTTAAACTTTTATTTTTAAGTCCATTACTGTCAGTAGCGGGAAAAGATACTTCTTCCCTATTTATTTAATATTTATACTGCAAAACCACTTATGAAATGTGCAGATACAGAAAAAATGACAGCTGATGAGTTAAGTAGGAGGTCTGCCCTGGAGTCACCTAGGATAAGAACAGGATGTATGAAGTTCCCAACCAATGAAAATCACCACGCACCATGTTCAGCACCACTTAATGAAGCTTCCCGCAGTAGAAGACTGCAGCAACAGAGACAACTGTATTAATTTTGCCGTCACCCACTTGCACTATAAGAGCAAAAGCCTCCTTTGTAACTACAGAGCACCAAAGTCGGCGTGATTACATTTTAAGGAGACTCACAACTAGCCAGTTGATCTCTACCATGCACAGGATTAGACAGCAATGTTCTCGTTATAGTGCAAGCACATTCCCTTGCCAGGAGGAGCAAGGAAATCTGTGCTGCAGCATGAGAAATGCTTCAGAAGCAACCTATCCCAGCTGACTGGAAAAAAAAAAAAAAAAAAAAAGAGGGGAAAAAAAAAGTGGGGAGATGATGGATTTGGAATCACTGTCCAGAAGAAAAGAGACTGCAGCAGAGGCAGCAGAAAGCAAGAAAAAGAAAACTTTGCTATACTGGTGAGGTACAACTAGAAATAGTTGATTTATTGTCAGTGATTTATACAGAGAATATAATTTTCAAGTTTTGACATGGGGTCAGTGAAACAACAAAAGCTTTTCCCCCCCTTTCTTTACATCTTCCAAAGTGAGAGGAAACATTCTTCATTTAAAAAATGTGAGCAAACATTGAATAACCCACACAAATCACAGGGAGCTATAACCTGAGAACTTAATTTATATTTGAGTATGTCATAAGGACTTTATGTTTGAGTAAGTGATAAGGACTACTGGAGGAAGGGAAGGAAGGGACAGGAGGGGAGAGGGGTAGGAATTGTGCACGGAGAAACCACAAAGAAATTCTAGAGAGAACCCTTTCACAGAGTTGCATCACCCAACTTCAACATAACCCTACACACTTCATGTAAAAATAATCTCACCTAAGTACAGCTCTGAAACTACAGCCAACTTTTCAGCTCCTCAGGCACCTGCTTACAAGGCAAAAAAAGCCAACTGGCAGGCTGGCTTTGGCACCCTGTGATTGCCATGTGAAGGGGGGGAGGAGGAGGAGCATGAGTTGTCAGGATAAATGTAGCACTACTCCCTCCTGACAGCCTTTGCTGAATGCATCTGGACTCATTTTATTAGTTTCTCTTTCTCATTCCAATTTTTTGTTACATAGTGTTATGCTTGAGGAGACCTGAGAATGGAAAAGTTCTCCAGATGCTCTGGCCAACATCAGTGGAACGTGCCACCCACCTGAGTGTCACACCCCGAGCCGGCAGGGCTCGTCACGGACTGGGGGACGGCTCTATGCATCTGACCGAGCGTGCCTCTCAGGCTGGAAGCGTTTTTTCCAGCAGGGAAGGAAGGGAGCTGACTGCTTTCCAATTCAGATTCCCAGCCTTGGCTCACACAGCCCAGGGTCTTCCCACAGACGCACCCAGATGTAGCTGATATTATCACTACAAGCAAGAGGACTCGATGCAGTGAAATATTTTCCTAGCCTCTTCTCTTCATCTTGTGAATAGCTACACAGTGAGAATTTTTCAATCCATAAAGCACAAATAAGGGAACCTGAAGAGGGATGTGTTATATGGAAACAGGGAGAAGCAGAGAAGAGAAACGTGGGGAAAGAAGAAGTGGTCACATGTCTAAAATAGAAGGTGAAGTAACCAGATAGGTACCAAGTAAAAAATGTCAGGCAAAGAGACAAATTGGTGGGACTCTGCGTAATAGCTGGAGATGGGAAAGTTTTGAGAGGCATCTGGAAGAGAACATGCTCTGAGGGAGAGGAAGGGTTAAATTACTGGAGGGAGAGGAAAAATCTAACGAAGGATTAAAAATGCCAGATGTGAAAGGGAAGGAAATTTGCATTTAAAGCTCGAGTCAGGGTTTTGGATGTCTCTATGAGCACCCAAACAAAGTGGAGATTCTGTGTGCAGACTAATTGTCCTTTGCCCCCAACTGCAGCAGCAAGCTGAAAACAGGAGTCGGGCACAGACACTGAGAAAGACTAGCATTGCTACTGGCTATAACTGATTACTTCAAAGTAATGGGCTAATGATAAAATCCCACTGGGAGCCCAGTATTGGAAACATCCAGGAAGGGAGACAGCTCTACTGAAAGACTGTTTACAAAGAATCTTGAATATTTTTAAATAGATGCTTTTTGCCCTGTAATTTTAATATATCTGCCCTCATGCCAAAGTGTAAACAGATAATTATTTCAATGTCATCAGTGGAGTGACTGTTAATCATGTACACAGCAGATCAAACTGCATCACAGTTAACTGAAGTTACTCCAGTGCTGCAGTCCTCTGCAACAGTATTTAATTTTCCAGCATAAAAGCACACTTCAACTACCACACACAATTGTGCTGAGGGAGATGTTTATAAATGAACCTGCAACAAAACAGTTTACACATGTGGCAGGTAAAAGACAGTATAATTTCTATATTAGAAAAGAGATAAAAGATATTATAACTGGCTATCAGGAAAATTCATCCCTGAACTTGAAGTAAGTCTGGCTGTCTTCAAGAAGCAAGCAAAGGGCAACAGCTTTGTCTTCCAGCTAGCTTCAAGCACACAGAGACAGTCATCACTCGGGGAAGAGTGACAGCCCTGATTCTACAGTATCAGCATTAGTAGTACAAAGTTGTAGTACAAAGAAACCTTGAAACAAGAATCTAGCCATTACGTATTGTCAGATTAAAGTGTTCAGGACAGATAAGAAACGTGACATTCCTGCCTCTAAGTCCTGGGATGTAGTACGTTCAAGAGCTCTGCAGAAAGACCTCCGTGAAGAAGGACCTGTCAGGCTCCAGCAGAAGTGGGTGCAGAGTACTGCTAATTAGTTTGACTGACTGCAAGCTTGGCTACCGTTCTGGGGGTGACTCACGTTCCCTGAAGGGTCATGGTATAGCAAACCCTTACCCTTCTGCGACGTTTGGACAGAGCGCAGCAGCAATTAAGTGCATTACTATTCAATGCATAACTGTGTTCTGCACAGGGCGTAAGTTTATGCAAACTGGATTTCTTCACTAAGTGACCAATGGCAGGCTGGAAGGCTCACTCGGGGTTCCCTTGCTCTGCCTCTCTCTGGGGCAGCCTCTTTGTTTTTTCATGTTTCTTGTATCATGACATCTGTTTATTTCAGAAAGAACCCCAGAAATTTCTCTGCTATTTCAAGGCAGAGGCCATGGACCCTAGGGCTTTATTTGAAATGTAGTTAAAATACAGCACATCGTGCTATTGTATGATAAGTGCGGCTTAAGTGTAATTTGTTCACGTTTCTACAATAAACTTGCTATAACTTTGCCAGGCATCATATTTATTACTTTATGCCTTTACACATGAGCCAAGTGGGGCTTATATAAAGAATTTTTATCTTAGTTTTTATTCCAATGTACAAAATGGAATTGGCCAATTCATGTGCACTAGAACTATTTTTAACTAACTGAAATCATCTTTGCTTGGATAATTCTCTGTATACAGGTGTCCTCCACAATCCCTAAGTGCTATCAATAACTACATCTGCAAAACCTTCTGTTGAAAACCCAACACAGCTTCATCAGTCTGGGCATGTAGGTTATTTCACAGCTGGAGCAAGACAGGCATCGGGCATAAGATCATGACCTATACTCTCAGAATTCAAGCCTTGATCTTCTCCCCAGATCTTGTGGTACTTCATAACTCACTGACACTGTCTGGCAGCCATCTAGTTTGTAGGAGAGTTAAGATTTGCCAGTTTGTTCCAGCTGAGATCTTCAATGAAGGCAACTGGAACAAGCACCCGGCTGTCATTCAAAACTGGGAAGTCTGGAGAAGCCAGCCTTTCTTTCTTCACCAGCAGATGCGAAAGCTTTCTCCTTGGACAAGCTCCATTTCAATCTGCTTCCCACAGAAGCAGAAAGAACTTGATTTTGTAACATGAAATGTTTAGATAAAAGATACGAAAGTATTGTTAAACAAAGAAAATGAGGCTGCAAGACCTCACTAGGATATGGAAAATCATACAAAGCCTTCCTCCTCTTGGCCTCCTTTTCCCTTCGTATTTTTCCATCTCTACAGGAGTCAGTGGGAGTTTTATCCTCTCAAGCCCTTTCCGTTCCCATCAACGCTGTTGTCTCCACAATGACTGTCTGCCTCGTCATTTGTGTTTTCATTGTTTACAACAGGAGAATCCTACGCTGTTCCTCTCAATTACATTTTAAAAACAAAATGTAAACATGAACATTCTGCTGTTATTTTGGGCGAAAAGAAGTCTTTGTTGGTTTGTAGGTGGCTGAATGAAAAAGACAGAGAAGATTAGGTAAAAAAAGAGGAGGGACAGGGAATGAAAAGAAAAGAAATATAAATAAAAAAAACCGGAAAACCTAAACGAGGCATCTTTCACGCTGTCCTGGTTTTGGCTGATGAACAATATAGGTTTGATCGGTCTTGCTCAGTGTGGTAAAACCAAAAAGTATGTGTCACATTATGTGAGGATGTTTTCTTCAAAATTTTTATCTGTGCCTTGGGAGCTCCTGAAGACATTAATTAGTTCCTTCTGCTCTCCTGGAAGGGCTGCAGATTTGCCATTATCATTATATATTTACCTGGAATTTAAGTGAGGCTCCTACAGCGTATGACCCAAGTTTTAAAAATAATGAATCCTTTTTCTAAGCATTGTTTAGTATGATTTCAAGATAACAAAGCTGCTTTATGAAAGCATATCCTCACTGAATAGGCTAAATCGTTAATTTTAATGATTCTGTTTTCTGGTCACAGATAAGTTTACATATTAAATACCGTCCATGCTCAGATAAATTTTAAAAACCAAATGCTTTAAACAAAAAATGGCCTTGAAACATCCACAATGGTGGTTTTGACACAGTTGCAAGATACTGTAGGAAGCTAATTCATTCCATAGCCCAGCAGAGAAAAGACCCTCCAAAGCCTGGCCAAGGATTTGCTAGAGAAAAGTGAAGAAACACAAGGCTTTGAACCATTTGTTTGGATAATTCCTCTATCCCTCAGTTCATGCACTAACCCTGACCCATGTTATTATACACTTGAGAGCAGCACACGAAAGCAAGCCACAGGGATCCAGAGGGAGGGATGGAGGCCAGGGAATAACTAAGTGGGATGATATACGTAAGAGCACTTTTAACAGATGGCTGTATGTTAGTCCCTTTACATAGCATATGTTTCTGAACATAGCCCGCACACTCCCCTGCGACTGTGCAGCACCTCGTGTGCTCTGGGCACCAGAACACAATAAATCCATACAATAATTTAGGCAGAAAAATAACTTCGAGAGAATTAACTGTCACTGGTGGATCAGAAAGCACCAGAACAGAGTTAGTTATGCTGCAGGGTTACTCACAGGCTGCAGCACTAATGTGTCTGTAGCAGCATCTCACACCCTAAAAAGAACTATAGCAAGCCCCACAGTTTACCCATCTAACGTCTTTGCTTCTCTTTGAATCTAGTAATAATGAAATCAGTATCAAGTTTGCCGATGACACAAAGCTGGGGGGGTGGCTGACACACCAGAAGGCTGTGCTGCCATACAGCGAGACCTGGACACGCTGGAGAGTTGGGCAGAGAGGAACCTTATGAAATTCAACAAGGGCAAGTGTAGGGTGCTGCACCTGGGGAGGAATAGCCCCATGCACCAGGACAGGGTGGGGGTGACCTGCTGGAGAGCAGCTCTGTGGAAAGAGACCTGGGAGTCCTGGTGGACAACGGGATGACCATGAGCCCAGCAATGTGCCCTTGTGGCCAATAAGGCCAATGGCATCCTGGGGTGCATCAAGAAGGCAGGTCGAAGGAGGTCATCCTCCCCCTCTACTCTGCCTTGGTGAGGCCACACCTGGAGCACTGTGTCCAGTTCTGGGCTCCCCAGTTCAAGAAGGACAGGGAACTGCTGGAGAAGGTGCAGCAAAGGGCTACGAAGATGATTAGGGGACTGGAACATCTCTTTTATGAAGAAAGGAGGATGGGGCCAGGCTCTTTTCAGTGGTGCCTAGTCACAGAAACTTGAGCATAGGAAGTTCCACCTCAACACCAGATGGGAATTTCTTTACCTTGAGGGTGGCAGAGCCCTGGCATAGGCTGCCCAGAGAGGTGGTGGAGTCTCCATCTCTGGAGACATTCAAAACCTGCCTGGATGCATTCTTGTGCAACCTGCTCTGGGTGACCCTGCTCTGACAGGGGGATTGGATGAGATGATCTCCAGAGGTCCCTTCCAAACCCTACCATTCTGTGATTCTGTGAAGTGGCATTTTGGCAGAAAAAATGAGCGTAGCAGGTCACCTTTTATAGTGGTGCAGGCTAGCAATGACCACGAGGATCTCAGGCACATCACAAGAAGAACTGTCTACCAGTGGGAGAAGCTTCTCCCAGAGGGGACAGAAATTGCCTATTTGTTGCAGCAAAAGGAAATTTAAAGCCAAGTGGAGAGAAAACAGTATCAGCAAAGCATAGTGAATCAGACGTTTATCTTTGCAAATATTAACTTATTTTGTTCACTTTTTTTTTTTCTTTTTTTTTTTTAAGAGAATAAAACCTGCCCTTGGCCGCTGCTGAAGGTGAAGGATGTGTCAAATGCTCTAAGTGGCCAGAGAATGATGCAAGTGCCTTACAATGTAATGAAGTTTTTGGCAGGTCTGTTGATCTCATAGAATTTTAACGCTTACATTGTTTTGTCATTTTGGAAATCTAATAAGCATTTTCTTCACCAGACGCTGGTGGCTAAGGGTTCTCTGGCTTGCCGTTTGTGGTGTTATTGTAAAATGAGGCTCCGAGCTACTGCTCTCCCAGGACTATACATCTTTACTGCCAACATTTCATACTATTTGGCCAGACAGTAATTCTTCACTTGCCTTCCTTAAAGCAGTCCTGTCCCATATTTTTTTGGCAGAAGCTAGTCAGTCATTTCTGGTTTGCTGAGGTCTTCTGCTCTTTCTCTCTCCCATCTCACAAGTAAACAACACAAAAAGCTGATTACATGCTCTGTTGCTGTAGCATTCATTAGTTTCTATTCCGAAGCCCTCACATTTTAAAATATTTGCTATATTGGAATAAATTAGGAGAGCTAGAGAATTTAAATCTGCCACCTTTGCCATAGAAAAAATAAAATGCAGTGAGAGACTAGGAAGTCCAAGTAATAGCTTGCACTTTGAAAATGCACAGTGTTTAATTTTTACCCATTACCTTTGTCTTCTTAATATTTTTTAAAAGATACTAATGGTAAATATTATGCAAAAATGTGTGCAAAGTATTCAGGACAATGTTGTAATTCTGCATATCATGGGTACTTTTGAAACAGAAACAAAGAACGCATATTTTTAAGACGAGAAAGTACATTTTTGGTAAATTGCTACAATAATAGAGCTTGCACTCTTCACTTGTTTTTATGATAGAGAGTCATCACAATCAGGGTCAGCTCTGAAACTTAAACTTCAGCCTAACTAGTTGTAGAGGGTTGCTTAATGTAGACAAAAGTCTGATGACTCCTAACATTTGCACAATCACATTAGTTAACTATCTTTTAATTAATATAGAGGGTCAACTCAAGCCATAGCAGTTACTTAATAGGAGCTGTGTCAGGGACACAATACGTATGTACAGTACACTACCGTAACACAGAACAGTAATAAGGGACTTCTGCCATTTCTGTTACAGCTCAAGATTTTGCCATGTGATGATTTTCATTTAACAGGTAGTCAAAGAGAACTTGGTGTACAAAGGTTGTTTCCAATAACTCAAAGTGTTTAATCATTCCCATGATACCAAGAGAGGTTTTATTAATCTCTTCTGGGCTGTTCAGCTTTTCAAATACAACCAATTTTCCCACTTCCGCATTTCTTACTGACTTCACTCTCTAGCAAACTTAACCTCTACGAAAGTTAAAACCATTACATGGAAAAAAAAGCAACTGAGTTTGACATAGGACAGCTTGACACCACTGCTGTTAGCTGTCCAATAAACTCTTTTTAGATCAAGTGCTCTTGATTGTTAGAATGTAGTGACAAAGCAGCCTATAATTGCCATGAGGTATTGTCTACCCAAGGCACACAAAAATCTTTCATTTGCTTCCAAAGTGCTTTCATTCTTTCTTTCCTTCCCTCTTTCTTTCTTTCTTTCCTTCCTCCCTTCTTTCTCTCCATCCCTCCTTCTCTCTTTTGTTTCTTTCAACAATTTTCCTGGTAGTCTTCTACATGAACACCAAAATCTTCCAACATTTGTCTCACCCTGCAGCTTAAAGGACCTGGCTATCTATGGCTACCTGTAGTTGCTCAGATTTCTTTGTTTTCCCCTCCCTTGGCCAACAGAGTTTATGATGACATATCAGATCCACAGTCCTGCTGTGGCTGTAGAGGGACCAACATGGAGGACTGGTGCCTCTTTCCGTATAGGCAAACAAATAAATAAATAAATGTATGCAAGCACAAGTATTTTAACCCATCCAGTCGAAGTAACTGAATCAAGCTGCCTGCAGCGTGAACGCTGACAATCTGAAGGATTAATCCAACCTGCTCATTGCGTGTTTCAACACACATTGCAACAGCAAAGCACTCACACGATGTTACCAGGAATAATGTTATAACTGGATATTTTCAGTAGGGCTTTGCAAGGCTAGATGAAGGATTCTTCACTTGGTTAACAGTGTGTTTTTACAAGTAATTTTCTATATTATCTTCACAATGCTAACTTTCCAGGTTGTTTGACCTTGGTTACACCATACAGCAGAACTGCCCAAAAATATTTTGTAGGGACAATGTATTACAGATGGAGAAGAGAAGAGTGCAAAAGGAGAATACCTGAGAATGCTTGGAGACCCAGTGGCGCAAGACATTTAGGACACGATTTGTGGCTGCTCTGCGTATTATGAACTCTTTGTCGCACATGCGTTCAGAATTGTTAAATCCTGTGCGGAAAAAAAACACACTGGAGTTAATGGAGATAGGAAAAATTCAAATACGGTATGAATAACTTTGGTAAACTGAAAGCTCATAGAACATTTATGTGTAATAAAAAGAAAGAAACCTATCTAGACCTTCAAATATGACCATTCAGACTGCTGAAATTCTGCAAGATCAGTAGAATAAAACCTTGCCCATCATAACTAATACAGATACCAACTTGGGTCAGCATTCAGTTTTAGAAAGATTAAGAATATTTGCCTGCATCATTAATGTTAATATCTCCCTTGATGTATGGGAAAAAATAACAGTAAAAACCAGGACCAGACCAAAAATGTACAGCGTGTGTAACCAAGGGGATTACAGAAGGAAAGTGAGTATGACTTAGAAAAGGGAAAGTGGTAAATTTCAGAAGTGGTAAAGAAATAGAGGAGGATAGTAGTTTAAACACAGAGGAGAAGGTGGTCAACACGAGAAATGTTCCTTTGTAAGAGCAGTATTGCACAGGCTCTGCGAGTCAACAGAGACTGTTCAAACAAGCTATTTGGTTTTTCACCACTGGGATGACAAGAAAGTGGAAAGACGCAACACAGAAAACACATTTACAACCCCAGCTGCCTGAAAACAAAGATTTGTGAACCACAGCATTTCGCCACACATCTTGTAAAGACAACTTTTTTTTAGCCAGCAACATTCACTTATAAAGAAAAAGTTTTAAAAACAAACAAGTTTATTCCTACATTCACACTATTGCTTCTTCCTTTTCTCATTCTGCTGTAGTTTTATCATAAATACAATGTGTATAATAAAATACTGATTACATTATTTTATAATAATAAAATGATGACATTAAACCCACTAATTTCTAAAAAAATTGATAACACTGAAGAGGCACTTGAGAACTTTATATTTTTCTAAGTTTTTGTTAGATTTCATCTTACACTGTGGTGTTTCCATTTCACTCAGTGCAGAGTCCAGGGAACAAATGGAAACACTCCTCCACGTGACCACTAAGAACTTTACTATTTTTTTGGCATAGAAGTTGTTCTAAAGCCTGTGTAGGCACGCTTTAGCAAAATAGCAAAGGCAGATTAAACTTCTATTTATTCTGTAAGAAAGCCACTGGAGGTATTCTTAGAGGCTAGTATTAGTTTTGCTCTATTTTTATTAAAGACAATCCAAAAAATCCAAATTGCTGCTCTATATTTTTGAAGCGATAAGCAGGAAAATAAAAGTTTAACTGCAGTCTTACATTTTTTACCGCAGGCTGGACCCCCAAGCCCCAAATGTATTTTCTATGCTTATGTTTCATGCATGTTTTTAGAACTACGGCGTATTACACTGTAGTTGATATCTAAGATTTAATATCAAAGGAAGTTTCATATTAAAACATCTTCAGGAGTTTCACTGCCCATAAACAGCAAAGGAAACAAAATCTCTGAGGCTTTACTCGGTAAAAGGTAACCTAGGCAACATTTTGTGTGTTAATTTTCTGTGCCTTTCACTGTTAACCTCTTGCAGAAGCAATTAGGCATACACATTATAAACTGTTCAATTAGCCACTTAATTGCAGCAATGAAAGTCACAATGAAAATTATATATTAAAGCAGTGGAGTCTTTATCAAAGTAACATTAAGGAAAAGAAGTTTCAGTAAGCTGGAAGGAAAACAGAAGGAAGCCTACAGAGACAGTTTTCAGTTAGCTGCAAAAAGAATAAAAAGAGCAAGAAAGGAAAAAGAAAAACCTCCAGAGATCACTTCAGCAAACTTCTACGGCCCTCGGAATTTCATCAATTTTTAAGCAGTAATTAGCTTGTTGCGGAAAATAAGCAACATGTTAACTCAGATCCACACTGTCAGTACTTAACGTTGCATGTCTCAAACCTATAAATGGAGATCTCCAGTTTTGTAAGAAAAGAACTTAACTGAACATAGATGCACATGTGAATTTAAATGCAAGTGGGTGACTCATACATCTTCAGGTACAAGACTCCACATAAATAACTAAATCAGCAAAATACATTTTTTTCAAAATAAAACCAGAAATCTGTTAACTCCATTCTGGCCTTGGTTTTAAATACCGAGCAACTCAGAAAGCCAGGATGTGTTTCCTTCTTTCTTCAACCAACATTTATAATTTCTATATATAAATATATATGTATGTAATTTACACAAAAAAGAATCCACAAGTCCTCAAGCAATGCTCACTGACCAAGACTTGAATCTACAGATTGACTTTGAAGAAGAACACGCTTATGACACTCTCTTGTGGAAATGGAATGAAGCAGAATACCCACTATTCTCTGTATACTGCCCTAGCGTCCTTCCATTTGGATGTCTGGCTTTACCTCAAAGTTTTCCTTCAGAACTTGTTTTGAGTAACAGCAGACCTCAGGTGGGCTCCATATGCAGTAGCTTTGGCAACAGCTCAGCAGAGTTAGGCCTTAAGCCAGAGCCAGGTGTGCTGGAGAATACTGCATGGAGTCCTCGGACCTCCCTGAGGCAACTGAGGCTGGAGCAGTACAAAGCTTCTGGGACTTGCAGTGCTCAGAAAAAGAAGCCTCTGCTAGCAGTTCCTCTTCTACAATTTTCCTCTTCTACAATTTTCCTCTTCTACAAAATTCTACACTACTTCCAAGCGAATGCTTCTGCATGGACATAGAAGGAATGAACATGGAGCAGTTCAGGACAAAGGGTTTGATTATACTCCCACATTAAAATGACGTGACAATGTTCTAGACAATGCCAGGGACTTCCAGAACAACGGACGTGAAGATGAAGAACTGCCCCTCATGAAGATGGAGGTGTGCAAGTCATCACTGACTGGTGCGGAAAGATCTGAGAAGCAAAGCATATGGCCTTCTCCAGGTCTATCACCAGAAGACATTGCAAAGTGAGAACCTGTTGAATAGTGTTTAGCACACTGCTGGCTTTTAGCCTTTCCATCCCGAACTGACTTGTAACTGAAGCAGGCGCCAGGACTGACAGCATGGGGTAGAGATGGTTACCATCCACATCATTAAAATGCCCATCAGGCACAGATTAATTAGATTAGTCTCAAAATTAGAAGTGATTTAATAACTGCTACTACCGACTAGATAAGATTAAGTGGATTTATAGACATGACTTTTTCATTAAAATTGTAGAAAATAGACATTATTTCTTCATCTATTCACCTATATATCAGATGATTACATAAGTGCAAAGTTATACTTAGATAGATACCAGCAAATCTATTCAAAACTAATGCGACAGCTCCCTCCCAGTCAGTATAGCAACAGCTAAAAAAATCTCACCATTCAAAGTGCTGGATTGTGTCCTTCCTGATACTAAGAAAATTATGTCATATTATTAACCTAAAGAAAAGCTAGTGAATATTTCAGTTGTTCTTACAGTCACTGTTTCATTAACCAAAAGGTGAAAACACACAGGAAAAAAGGTTCTCAAGACATGCAAATTGCAGAGGAGTGGTATTAATTTCAGGATCTTACAAAACTCAGAAAAAATAGAAAAAAATGTCAGCTTCGAACAAGTAATATCGGTAACCATTGTTATTTTCTGGTTTTCTAACTTTGATAGAAAAGGTCTAAACAAAACACTAAGAAAAAAACACAATAAACACTTATTGTGATGGCTGTATTAATATAAAAGCAGAAACTTGCAAAACCAAGTCCTTGGCTAGCACTGGTTTTGCTCTTCCTAAAATCAAAGCCACATGGACTTTAGGACATTAACTGCAAAGGGGAGATAACCAGACTAAGATCTGATGAAGCCACTACAGAAGTTATCTAAGCACACATCGGTGAACTTTGATGGTACCATCAGTGTTTCCTGCACTTTTCACAGTACAAATTCCTCCTAACACATCAGCTTTACTGCTGCTCCTTACTCCCTCATCTCTCTTTCTGCCCACCTAATGCTCTCCTAATACAACTCCAAACAAAACCCTGAGCCACCATGACAACCGCAACTATTCCATATGCATAGCCTACTTGTTTATGCATATTTCAAAGAGGCCAGTATACAACCTTATCTTGTTCTGCACGTTCATGCCACCACTTAAGGGTAACCCACATATCTGCTGCTGTCTACGCTGCAAAAGGTAACCCAAATCCTCCAGTCCTGCCTACTTTTGCAAGAGGTGACAGGGGTGCTAGCCTAGGGGGAACTCCAAGCCATCTTGCCTACTGCACAAAAACACGAGACAGAGGGAACGTTCCTGGGACACATATCACCTGCTCTGCCTGTCCACATAAAACTGTGAAACTGGACCTGCACCAAGTGACTACGCAAAGTAAGCAATATGAAATTTTGTCATCGTTTAACTCTGGTAGGCACCTAAAAGAAAGGGTGCTGACCCACAGACTAGAATTGGGAGCCAGAGCTGGAGGTCAGGTGTTGATCTGCAAGGAACAAGGGTTCCATCACGCCTCGAAGGCGTATCTCAGAGACCATCCTACCAAACAGTTTCCAGTTAACCTTTTAGCATTGCTGCATCTGCTCTGTTACTACCCAGATCTCTTTCCTACCTGTCTGGGGGCTAGGAACAGTTTTTAACTCTGATTATACATCCCCTAACATAATATCGTCCCTGTCCGTGACCTTGACTTTGAGACACTCTTAGCCATGTAGGCTATAAATCTAGGTGGGTTGCAAGATAAACAAAATAGCCATATCTGATCAGATGAAATTTCATCTAGCTTGGTATCCAGAAGCAAACGCTTGCAGAATGAATCTTTGAAAGGTGCAATTTTGAAGCCGTCTTTCCCATAGTGTGTTATCCTCGGCATTGAGTCTGGGGGCTAACTACACACATTATGCTTAAACTGGTGGGAAATTAGGCCAATTTCTTGTAAGTTCATCTTCACTGTGGAGAGGAGAGAGATGAAGGGTCTCATCTAGCAGGATGCCAACCTTTGCAATGTTCTCATTAGGATTCTGGATGGAACATCCAAATCCCATGGTGAAATAACCTGAAACACTCCATGGTGAGTATCTGTTTCTCTCCTGAAGGAAGCAATCTTTCCACATTAGAAATAACAGCAGTATTTCTAATCACTAATCATCTTAGTGGGCAGCTGCTCCAGTGAGTGCTACTTTCAAGTAATGTTTTTCCCCAGAATCTGTTGAGATAAATATATACTGCTCCCACAAATAGCTTCCTCACATAATGGCGATGCAGAACTTTTACCACAGGCTGTCAAACACAATGTTAACCTGCCAGCACTGCTAGTTTCAGTGAATTACTTCTTTCAATACAATTTAATAACTCTGTTCATGTACTTGTCTTCAGATTGTTACGCAAAATACAGTTTCATCTTCAGATGTTTTTCCTATGTGCACTATAATCAAAACTAGTATTTTTATAGCTTCTACTATCAATAAAGATTTAAAAAAATGGTGCTGAATAGACATAAATCTCAACACCTGCAGACAAAACCAGATAAAATTACAACAAGATCTTGTACCTAGACAGCTCTTCTTACGTTAAAGGCTAAAGCACTTTTTCAGTGGTAGATGTCATTATCAATCCCATTCATAAGGTCAAAAACCACAGGCAATCAATGCCTGCAGGTGGGATGTGTCAGTGTTTCCACCTTTGGAACTGCTGCACTCAGGACCAGATCCAAAGATCTCATCACATGTCAGTGTGAGGCAGAGAATAGGCCTCTCCTCAAAAGCTGCTAAGAAGTCCCTATAGCAAAATCCTGTCCCGTTTTTCTTGTTCTTCTGAACAAACCTGACTCTATCAGCAATTTACATTAGTTCCTCTTTGAAAACCACCTCACGCAAGAGGAATATTTGTATTATGTTAAATTCTGCACTGTATATGTTAAAGAAATTAAATTATGCTCATTTGCTTTTCTATTCCACTTAGGATGTCAAAAACTCTCAGTCTAGTTACAGTAACTGTATTCCCTGCATTTTGTTTTTCTGCTTTAATACAGCAGCACATGAGATCTGACCACAGTAATTAATTTGTCAAAAGTTTTGATGATACATCTATTTTTAAGGGCATACCTATAAAAAAAATAATTTCTGTTCACAAAATTTAGTGGTAAGTTGTTTGAAGTTACGAAGAATGACTTCAACAAGTTTCTGGTGTGTTTCTTAGCAAAAAAACTTCATCTCAGAAACAGATTTGAAGTGTCAGTTTCACTGAACTACCCTGGAATCATGCACTGAAGCTTCACCTAACATTGGAGAAAATGGCGCTCCAGCCTTTGAGGAGGTCACAGCAAATCCCGCAGAGTCCCAGGGAGGTAGAAGAGGAACATTCGTGGTTCATGAGACAGATGAAAAATAATCAAAAAAAGCGTCAAATGTAGTTGTCTGTCTTGTCGTTTTTTTTCTTTCTTCTGATAATTACACTCGTGAGTTGTAGGCCAGTTTCATGATTGAGCCTGGCTCACGTCCTGAAAGATTAGGCTTGGAGAACATCAGTGTTACTTTCTGACCTGGACAAAGAATAAATACAGACCCCAGGCTTGAAGCAGAGCAGTTTTCATCCAGAGATTAAAATTAAAAAAGCCTTTCCGATATACGCAACACAAAAGAAAAGCCTTCCCAAAATCTATGTAGCACAAAAAAAAACCTTACAAAAAGTTTTCCTTGGCATACCTAAAAAAGTTTGGATGACTCTTTAAAAAAAGATACCCATCTCTATTGATCATACATTCTCATGCAAGTAATTGGGTTTCACACATTTTTACAGAAATGTGTCAGAGAGCAACCAGCCTAATATTGATAAGAAAACTAAACTGCCAAAGATTCTGCTCTCCTTTTCATTTCTTTAATTATGATACCAGGTTGCCCTACGCTAGACAGCTGAAGAATGGCGGAGCTGGAACAGAAGACCATATTAAATGAGATGAAAAGAGACATAAAGATGATGGACTCCCACTCACTGCATACAGAACAGCGTATTTGATCAATAATACAGTTCATAGGTGGGGTTTTTTTGTAATTCTCAAATGTGCACATTCAGGTTTATAATGGAGCAGGCCATATGAGCAGTCTGAAGCTTGGAAGTAGGAGCTATCAAGTCTAGCCAGGATCTTTGGGCTACCTCAGTTTGAGAGGCATATTTAAACATTCAAGTGTTCACTATACCAGCATTTGAGTCTGTTTCACAAAGGTTTTTTACAGCATCAGAACAAGTGACTTTTAAAAAGCAGACGAAATCAAGTGACCAATGCATTTCAGGCTTTTAATTTCACTTTCACTGGTCCTTGGGACAAATGAAATAATTTTGTTCTAAGAAATATGCCACTGAAAATCCCTGTTGTAACCACCCACGTCAGAAATAATTCCAAGTATGTATTTGATTCTTCTGCCTAAGCCTCCACGACAAATACAATCTAACTATCAAATCAAGTCAAGGGATTATAGTCTTAGTAAGGTAAATCCCATGGATTCACATGCACTGGCTGTTGTACAATAGTGTAACACAGAGCTACAGTGACTGTGTTTAATTTCTGCAAAATATTTAAGGGAAAGGTCGGTAAACTATTTTTAAATGACTCTTGCTTCAGAAAGGCTTTTTCTCATCAGAGAAATCTAAAGAACACAACATTGAGATAAAGCAGTTATGTCATGGTAATGCTGTAAACTTGAACTAAATCCAGAAGTCTAAAAATATATCAGTCCAGCGAAATAATTTTAGATAAATGGATGGGAAAAACACGTAAGTGTCTAAAGAATATGCTTAAGATCAAGATACTATTTTAACTCCAAATAATAACACTAAGGTTGCTCTGAGATTTATAATAATCTATGAGATTATATGGTTAAAACATGAGTACCAGAAAGAATGAAAATATTTCTTTAGACTCAAAGAACTGTTCAAATTTGAAAATTTGAAAAACCCTTACAAACAGGGTTACTGCTATAGATATAACTGGCACACAGTCTTGGGATTTCTTCTTCTTAAATGGAGATATTATCTCAGGAGTCCTTATTAGAGTCTCACACTTGGAAGAAAATCTTTAAAAATTGCTAAACACTGAAAACATACTTAAAGTTGCAAGTTATACAAGTTGTTATTAAAAATCTATAACTCATCTTAGAAGTAAAAAAAACCAAAGAGTCTTACTTTTTTTTTTTTTTTTTTTTTTTTTTTAACTAGCATTCAGCAGCAATACAAGATTAAATTTTTATTTTGGGCATATCGTGAGAAATACATGAGTTCAGAGAAAATAGCATTGTTCACTTCCCTACTGAAGAGAGAAAAATTCAACACACGCGTGCATTAGCATTTACATATGTTGTAACAACACAGGGAATGAGTACCCAGAGCTTTAGATGACTGCACTTTTTAGGTTGCATCTTCCACAACTGTAAGTAGCAGTGACTCCATGACCACTGGATAACATCCTATTGTTTTCTTCTTTCAGCAACAGCAAAGAGAGCCAAAAAGGAGTTAATATCATCACCAAGACCTAATGCTAAATTTTGGTGTACCTGCATACATCTTCAAAACCATTTGTTTGCACACAGGACGTGTATGTGTGTGCATGCACGTGTAAACTCCTAGTCCAATTTTTCCAGTGAAGTCCTAGCTGAAACCATCCAAATCTTGTGCCTTTATTTATAGATATAACTCTAGAAAAGAATAGATCCTGAATTTCAAAGGCTGTTGTTGCCAGTTGTGTTTACAGATTGCAAAATATCATGACAAATGCGCAATGTGACAGTGGAATTTTTTCCTATGACTTATTTATATAAAAGAACCATAGGGAAGAATTGTCAAAGAAGAAAAGCCTTCTTGAACAGCCTGCCTCAACAATTATATTTGTGACTGTTTTAGTACATCTCAGACACCTTTTTTTTTTTTTTACTGCAGTAATGTTTGTATTATCTTCCATGAATAATGGTAAGAATGGCAACACTGCAGTTGACATTTCTTTGAATCTGTACATCAGCCAAGTGTGTTTGCCTGTGCTCCTGCTATGTTTCTTTGTCTTCAGGGAACATACAAGCAATTTTTACCTGCTGATGTATTTCTGCATTTCAAGTGATCTCTAGCTCTTGATTTCTTTAATTACACATTGTCTATACTCTCAACCTACTCTATCAGCAACATGAAGAGTGCTGCAGATCTTTTTTTCCACAATGTTCACAGTCTGTTCAAGAACTATTCAAAGTAAACTTTCAGACCTTTAAAATGATCAGTGCGCCATGTCACAAAGGAAAGGTTGAAATAAAGCCTATGACAATGTACAGCTAGAATCAGAAAACTGCAAAAAATCCTTTTGAAATTTTTTTCCTTTAGTTGGTCCAGGCTTTTTCCATAAGCTAAAGGAAGAAGTTTGCAAAATTATTTGGATTTTTTTATGACAATAGGAGCAAAGGTTAAATGGAAAGGAGGCGATAACTGCAAAGAGCCAAATGCATCATTTTTCAGACCATCTGTGAAGGGATCGTTGACTGTCATGCAAAACAAAAATTGGCAGGATGCGTAACAGTCAACAAAAAATCTTTGAACAAAACATCCATCTCTTAAGCAGCTTCCAGACCATTTATGATTGGGCCACGAATCAAGTAACTCAATAGTAGCATAAACAAATATTAATTATGCAAGCAACACTTAGGCTCAGGGGAACAAAAAGGAAGAACAAAAAAGCACAAAAAATTTCTCCCAAAACGTCTCTCCTCACCCCACGTACACCATGGGGTGCATTGAATATGAGGAAGACAATAGGGAATTTAAACAAACCTGCCCTCATTATGAACCTAGAATTTTTGGTCAAACTCCCTACTTGCAACGTCAACATACTAGGGCTGGCTTCCAGCGTGCAGTGGTCACAGCTTCATTCCAGCTTCTCTCCTCCTCAGCTTGGGAGACCAGAGGGAGCTTGCCACAGAAGCTCAGCTAAACCACTGGAAAATAGATACTCAACACATCCCATCCAATCAATCGCAGTAGGACTGTGGTGACCTGCTTGAGGGGAGGGCATGAATAGGGACTGTACTAGTCTCCTTTCTTAGATGAAGACGGAATTTTTCTCTCAGTGCCAGTTTGCTTGCGCGTGTCTATGAAACAGAGAGTTTTCCCTGCAGCTGCTCAGGACTTAGTGCAATAGGTCAGGAAACACGTGGTTCACAGTGTCATAACTCAGGAAATGTTCCTGAGCAGTCAGCTTCTCTAAGATACTAGAATAAGAAATTAATTTAAGAGATAGGAACGCATAAAAAAAGGGGATCCTGAATTTCTGCTAAAGTGAAAAAAAATAATAATTTTCCCCTGGCTCTTAATTCCCAAGAGCAGGGATCACTTGAGGCAAAACTAACCTTCAAGTCATTGTTTTAATTCAAGAAAACTGCAAGGGGAGATTCAACTCGATTTGAACATGGATGTTCAGCCAGTTATCTAAAATTGCTAAGCAACAATTTTGTTAAATTCAAAGGGCTCCTAATTCAGCAACAAAAATAGAAGTCTATTCAAATGCACTACAGAGTAGGTGAATATTCAGAGGAAAGGAATAACATTCAGGGTTATTGAATTAGAAGGCAGATTCCAAACAAATTAGTTTTAATCTCTATTTTCATTTTGCTACCGATTTCCCAGTAAAATATCCTCTGGCAGGAGAAAACACACACAAATGTCTCATAGAAGCAGCAGAAGCAGAGTGTTAAAAATGCAGTCTGGAAGAGAATGCAGGTTTGCCTCTCTGTTGGAGCACAGTCATCAGCCCCCATGGACCCCACACATCACAGACACCGAGCCCCGCGGCCAGCCCGGTGGGTTGGTCACTGGCCACCTTTACTTTTAATGACATCTGGGCAACTCCTGCCAACCCTCCAGCCACCATGAAGGAAAGCTGGTTGGTCTACGCCAGTGGTTATTTCTCACACAACCTTTTTTGATGGAGAACAGTGCCAGCTGAAGAGTAAGTCAATGAGTACTTCCCACGTGGGGTTTTTTAATCGAAATGGGGAACTCCAAGGGAGTTCAGTGTTAAGGTCTCAATGCTTCTCAAATATCCAGGAATCTGCACAAATTCGTCTAGAAATCTCATTAAAACATGTTCCCAAGGGGGAACTAGAACTCACTTTCCCAGTTCCTGGCTACAGACACCACTCAAACAAAAATGACAAGTAAAAAAACTTGGTTATCCTGCATAAAGGATCAGGGGAGGACAACAAATCCTGCACCAACACTCTTCTTTCTTTGAACCAAGCATCTTAGATCCCTGATAGAAAGGGGAGACTGGGGAGGGTTGCAACCCAAGCAGGATTGATAACCATGCCTGAAACAATTTCACTGATGCGATGATATCCTCTGTCTCTGAAAGGATGGCAGATGGCCACACATTCAATCCTGAAGTTCCATGTGGGAACCCATGACCTGAAGAAATACAGTTAAAATCAAGGTCTGCGTCCAAGTGCTCAGAAACAGTCCCCATGATACTTGCAACCCAGGGGTGCCAACTTACTCCTCCGAAGAGTAGTCCTGCTGGGATAAGATGCAGATTCAAAAGGATTAAGTTCTTTGCATCTTGATTATTGATTGGGATATCACCATCACAATTTTTTTTCTCTCAGGTCTGGATTCATAAGCAAAGAGTTCCACAGAGCTTTTCCAGTACAGGGAATGGAATGTTATAATCCATAAAATTACTGGAGTGCAAAATTACTGTAACTATTACTAATAGCAATGTTTATGGCATCATACTGAATTTCAACTAGAAAAAAGACACACATTTTCTGGTTTTGCTTTAGACATTGATACTTATGTACAAAGCCAGAAAGAAATACATACATTTCCAAAGGTTAGCTTGTAAAACCACTGATGTAATTTGAATTATTTAGTACAGCAAAACACAGAAGTGCCTCACCCGGCTACCCACATAATGTAGAATCTGTCTTGACATCACCATCAGATACTGCTCGCCTTTCACTATAACATTCATCAGAGCAAGGAAATCTCTCCCTGCCTGCCCTCTCACAACAGAAAAAAGAAAGTAATAATTTCGCTTACTAACCTCGCTTAATTCTAATCTTTACCAAATTACGTATTATCTCAGCTGCCTACTCCAGAATTTCTGTCTCAGGAAACATAATGGTGTTATGCCACATTATTATTCCTGTTCAGAATTAGGGAAATACTCCCTGAACACTACAGCTGATATCCTTGAATAGGGAACTATATACTTGCATCAATCTGTGTGCAACACGGTGAGAAAATACCATATCTGATTAAAGCATAATGTACGTTTCTGCATGCTTTTCCATTTCAGGGATCAACGGGATCCCACTGGGAGTGTATGCCTTCATTATTTTCTGGGGTACACCTCCAAGTCACAACCTAAAATAAACTAAGCAGCTTTTGTTAAAAACTTTTGTTAAACTTTGTCATGCTAATTTTAGCCTTTTAAAATAAGTAGTCAATCTTAATGAATCTGTGCTTCATTTATCAGAATGGAAAGGCCTACATATGACCCACTGTGTAATCTCGATCCCTATGAAACATTAATTATTACCTTTAGCTAGTTCTTCTCCATCTGATATTGTGACAGTAATCAAGCAGGGATAAAGTGTGTTAGGCTGAGAGCTCACAGGACTCATCTGGCTCAACTTCAGTGCTTATGCTGCTGTCAAGAGATGTGTCATTCTGGAAACCACAGCTGTAATTTACAAAAGTCCATTTGTATTTGTTACTGCTGTTACAGTTAGGGTATGTTATGGCAGAGAAACTCCTCCAGCACTTCTGAGGAGATGAGGACTTTCCTTATTCATTGCAGTGGCTCCTGAAGTTGACATTTTCACATAAATCCCTGGCTTTTAAAGTTGACACTTTTGCACCAGTATTTCCACACTGTTCATCCTCAACTGCATTCAAGAGGTTTGGCAGCTTTGGGTCAGAAGTGGTCACACAAAGTACAAAAAGGGCCTACAATGTTTTATCCCAGGCCGTGACCATGAATACAAAAATAGCCAAGTAAAAACAAATCAGATATTTCATAATGTAAAAGGATTACACACTTCTCTGTACATCTTTTCCATCACTAATGTTTAACTTATGCATATAACGCACATATATATATATATGCACTAATGCATAACTGATTATCAGTGGAAAGTAGCACATAACTAAGTTTCTACACAAAGTATAAAATTAAGAAAGGAACTTGACGCCTCCATAGAGAGTGATGTGACTGCAGGACCATCGCTCCAGGGCCATCACCAGCAGTGCAAACTCCTCCAGCGGCAGTGCGTGGAAGTGGCACCAGGAGGTACTTTTCAATGGCCAGGCATATTAAATTGCTTTGAAGGAAAATATTACTTGCATTTTAGCAGCTGCAGCTAGGAGATTAACGGAGCAGCTTTTGTGCTTGCTCTGTGGAGGATCTGCTGCAGCTGCAAAGGACTGTCTGATCACTTCTGCAGACAGATTGTAAGAGCTATGGAAAAGCAGATGATACCAGAAAATGGTCTGGTAAAGAGGCTGATCTGTTTTGCTAGATTAAAACCAAGGGCAATTTAGGTTGAGATTGATTCTCCGAACCACTGGAGTGGATTTGTGAAAAGAGAAGGAGCTGGTTGTACTTTCTCCGCATAAGAAAGGATTTGCCGTCTGAGTGTTTGAGAGATCTTTTGAAATGTTCTTTGAAAGGGTTCAAGCTGCAAAACACAGAAGCTTTGGGAAAAATTCTCTCTCCTGAACAACATTCAGGTAAATAACTCAAGTCAAAGGTAATTTAGTATCAGAGATATGTGCAGGCAATTAATTGAAAGGGATAGTACATGAGCGATTCATTTTTGTGTAGATGCTTAAAAGCTTCAAGCTGTTACTTTAATTGCTCCTTTAAATCACTGAAATCAGAGAGAATAAAACCATCTTTCCTCCTCGCTACCACGGGGCAGATTTTCCTACGTGCAAATCATATTTGTCAGAGATACTCCCCCAAAGACTCTTTCCCGCCCCCCCCTACTTCTTTCTCGCTCTCCCCTCTCCCTCTCACATGTGTTTCAAAAAACAAACGCTTGTACTAAGGAAGCCAGGCCCTCCTGCCAACCGCAAGCTTCCATCCCACTCCCATCCTCTCCCATAATATGTCACCTTGTTCTTGTGAAAAATGGTACATTCTCCGTGGCGCGGGTCGGCATGCTGTAGGAGGGGGAAGGCAGCCTTGAAGCACGCGGCACTCTGGAAAGGCTGACGTACCCAGCTCAAAATTCGGATGAGAGAGCTGTTGAAATAAAGCTGCTGTGTACACGGGGGAACAACCCGTTTGTTTGGGTTTAAGTATTTGCTTCTCGCCTAACATTTGTTTTCCATGTTGGGAGACTTTCTGGTCTCTAGTTTGAGCTGAGGAAGAAATAGGCTTCTCAAAGCTCTGTCAGTCTATCTTCTAAGAATATAAAAAATATAAACAGCATACAAGATCAATTTAGATCTTGAATTTAAGTTTTTGTCAAAATAATCTCCTTGAAGCCTGTGTTACGGTAGAACTGTTTTAAAATAAAATGATCCATTTAACATTAACCATTTCTCTTCAAGTTACACTAGTTAGTCTTAGCAGAGAAGAAATGTGTACGTTCGCTAAGCTTATGTAAATACTTTTTACTTTATTCATTATTTACAAAAATAACACAGCATTATTTTGCTAATCTGGCTTCATCCATACAACTATTCAGAGATTTTAACTGAAGCTTGAATCCCTTCTAGTCACACAGAGCACTGTCATAGTTTGTAAGTATTAACAAGTATCAGGACCTTATATTTGCATGCAGAGCAAGCAGTTTCAATAAATGAACACCAAAAGTTGTTTCTTCTTTAAAAATCAGTGCATGATACCTTACTGCTCCTGAGACAGCATTCTGTTTCTGTGCACAGCAGACATAAATGAAATATTAAGGAGAAAAAAAAGTAGTAACATGTTTTAAAGAATTGTACAAAGATAAACCAGGGAAATTTGCAAGTTCTACAAACCACAGATGAAAGAAATACTTTTGCACATAAATTGCTGGGTTTTTATGGGTGCTGTGTGCATTATACTGCTGTTTCTTAATTCCTGTAACATCTGGAGGATTTTTGCAGCAAAACTACAAATGATTGGTGAGCATTTTGCCAGGAGGTTCCTCTCCCACGTTACCAGTCTCACTCCTTTTTTTGACACTGGCTGTGTGAGAGACTCTCAAAGAAGAGAAGGAAATCACTCCTGGAGACACATGGGGCTCCCTGCAGCTCCCTGGAGTTCCACTGAAGGACTACCTAATTCCCATTGCAAAGCTAGAAGAAGAGATTAGCAGGACATTCGTTAGGATGAGGCTGCTAACAATAAAATTTTCGTAGGAACTTTTCTATGTTGTAAGACAGATACGGGAGCAGAGCTGATAGATGACTTCTGTGTTGATTTTGGAAGCAGAAATCAAGAACCAATTCTCCAGAGGTATATGAACAGGGGGGAAAGAAACAGCTCAAGCAACTGATGCCTCTGAGCAGGCATACGTTTGTGATTGCGCAAGGCTTACCTACCACTCTGAGAAGCACATAGGTGAACAGAAGCGCTAAAAGCAATGACAAAGAGTCATGAGAAGGGAGATGGTAATTCAGATTAAGTAAAGAACATATGTCCCTGTATCAACAATTTGAGTTTAGACTAGTTTATGTCCAGTCATGGAAACTGGTTATCTGTCGCTGTTCTGGACAAGGATGCTTGCGTAACTTTATTCTCTTCCCTTGGTGAAGAATGAGCTTTATTGCCACGAAAGAAAGCTGGAGAATAAAGATCATTTGACCTGTCCATTTCTATGCTAGAATGTGTTAGTATTGTCATCCTATTTTTATAAGCTGGGAAAAGAATGAAGGTGTGCAGCAAGCTATTAATGCTGACAGAGCACTACAACTGCAGCAAGCCACGAGCCATCCAGCCATCTTTCACATCCCTCCAAAGAGAATGGACATGTAAAAGACACACGCTCTATTTATCCCTACTGTGCATATTATCATTCCTGCAAGTACCAACCTGTGCACCTGGGGTGCCTAATTTAACTCTCCGTACTTTCACTTCACATTTCTATTTATCTTTATCAGGCTGTTAAAATAAACAAGTAGTATGCAAGTATTCTGAAAGAGAATAGACAAAAGCATGTTTAAGATATGTGGAGATGAATATTTAACCAGACAGATGGACTAAACAATAGGACAGGTAGTACAGCTTGGCATCATAAAAGCAGTAAAATAAGTGAAATTAATGGCAATAAAATCAGTAAGTTAAAAAAAACTGCTGAAGGGTATAAGAACCTGAACCATCTTGGTTCAGAGAAAGGTTCTACATACTGCGGGATGCTCTGCATGCTGCAGAGCAATGCCGTGGTGCCCAGCACCTCCTTTTTAGCAGCTCGCAAACTAGTGTGGCATATGGTGTTGTGGGGCAACCCCAGCATGAGCTGTAATTAGGGCCCTGGTAGTCCTACATGTGCACCTCACGTATGCCCAGATAACAAACGAACACAATAGGTGAGGGTGCCCCGAAAATACTATCAAGGTCCCTGAAGCACAGCACCAATCCCCAAACAGTAGGGATGGAGCAGACTGAAACCACTGCCAACACGCACTGCACTCTGGCTGCACCTGAAGCGGAAACTCAACCAATATCTAAAGCATACCAAAGTACAGAAAAGTCTTTCAACTTTGGTTTCCCATCAAGCCACTTGTGGTCACAAAGCCTGCAGACAAGACCAACATAGGCAGTGTTCTCTCAGTTGTTTATCATAAGATCAGCAAAGCCATCCCATGCCTGGGAGAGCTGTTCAGAGCTTTGTATACATATCAGTATATAAACCTATCATTGCATGGTGACAGCAATTATAAAATGTTATGGCCAGCACTCTCCACAGGAGATGATTAAATATTCTTCATGTCTGTTTCTGATAGAGTGTGTGACTATAGAGCTCTCTGATGAGGCAGAGGATATTCATCATTTCAAAGAAATGTATTGAATACATATTGTGACAGGTTCATGAAGTTCCTAAAACTGAACATTACTCTCTTGTGATCATCTAAAGATCACAGGAAGTACACAAGAGTAATAGGAGCACTGATCCATATTTATCCAGAAATTATCTTCTCGTGATGCCTGCTCACTCATGAAGTGAATGATCACAACTTTAGACACAGTGCATACAAAATCCACTGAAATCAATGATGATGATTTACTGACTTGCATAGATTTCATGAGTGATTTTGAGACTCAGGTTTTCAAAGCAGCTTCTTGAAATTCCAGCACTTGTGATGGAGAAGAGGCAGGTGTTAATTTACAGTTGGACTATGCTTTGTCATACATAACCAAATGAACTGTGGGTTTGAGTGCATCAATGCAAACTGAAAGTGATTTTGTTGACTTTGAAAAAGTTGCTTTCTATTTGTAGCAAGACCTAGGACAGGACTCGGTTAATGGAAGTTTTTAATATGTCATGAGTGCAAAGCAAGACAGCAAGCAAATTCAAAACTTAAATCGAGTATTTTAAGTTGCAGTAAATACCTCCAGTCAGTAGACAACATAGCTGCTTTCCAAGGAATATACAGTACACACTTGCAATAATTTAGTTAAGTACAACTGCTCTTACATATACCAACCTTGGAAATAAAAAGGCTTATTTTCAAAATAAAACCTTAAATTGCAAGTGAATACAAAAAAATAAACCCAAGAAATACATGATCTAGATGTTAAGCAGATTACATATATGTACAATATTAATCTTTCAGTAATAGGCTGTAGTAGAAATATTAAGGAGAGAATACAAGAATTCAACTAACAGATGATGAACTGAAAATGGCGAGTGATAAATATAATTCTGATATAAGTCAGCATGAAAAGCTACTGTTGGTTTATACCATGATAGTTCAAAATCTCACTGAATAGTTTGTCAATCTCCTTAGAGTCTACAAAACACATGCACAAAGCTCACATGAGTTTCTTGAAGGTGTGTGGTATAGTATGCAGTCCTCATTTGTTACGTTTCACATTTTGTTCTAAAAGATATTTCTGAATACGTTCTCATCCTTTCCTTCTTTCAAGTAGACATCATGATGGTTGCTGGCAACTCCCCAGGACAGGGTGGTATACATACAGCCTAAAAGATGATTTTACTGTTCGGTGACATAAATTGTTCATCAGCCAAAATTTCCAGACTGCCACAGCAGGAAATACAACAGGGCGGATGTACCTGAACAGTCTGTCTTAAGCTGTTTTAGCCATTCTTATGGGTCACTTTCAATTAAATGAGTTACAGTACAAATATTTTCATATTGGCCACACAAGTGGAAGCCCAGGCTTCAATTAACTATGGGTGCTGTGCTGCAATGTCCACACAAAGGGCAGGATTCCGGACTCAAAACACCAGCAGATGAATGGAAAAAAATCAGTGACTATTTAGGATTCAGGTAAGTATGTTCTTAAGAAATATTCACCTCTTGAGACCTAGGTATCTTATTGTTCTCTCTCTTTTGTACAGCACATTTCTCTCACCTGGTGGGCTCCCGTGCCCTGCTGCAGCTGTAGCAATAGCAAAAGCAGAAGCAGGAGAAACCGAACAGTGGCTGTTGTCAGCAGTTTGTACTGCAAAGGGAACAGAGAAAAGTTAACAACTTCTACATACTTTTCATATTTTTCAAGTTAAGCATCAGTAATACCTAAAATCTTCACTAACGTTTATGTATACTCTATGTTTTCATTGCCAGAGGACTTTATATTAAGGGAAATAAAAATATAATAATCATATTTGTGATTTAAGTTAATTTCCGTGTTGGTATAATTAATGTTGCTATGGAAAAAAAGGTCTAAGACACTGGCAAGGTGAGGAACAAGCAGTAACTAAACAGAAAAGAAAAAAAAATTACAAAACCAATAGTGTAGAAAATTAACCTAAACAAAAAAATCATGTCCGAGAACTAAGCATATTAACCAACTTCTGATAACTAGATTCACATATTTTCCCAGGTCAATGCCTAGGATGAGTACGGTTTTGCACAATTTATCAAACTTTCTCTATAGAGAGTTCTGTGAACATTGCTTCTGACTAGTACTCAGACAATATGGCACTGCTCCCCACAGTTTCCCAGATCTTGCCATCTCACCATAAAGGTGCCCAATAACAAGTTGGTTTGAAATTAAAGTGTCTCAGCAACTTATTAACAGTTGAGAAGACTCTACTCTGTTTTTCCTGTTTTAATCCCAGACATGAAATAACTGCCTAGAAATGTGGCGTGCATGAGAATGCAGCATTTTAAGCGTTCATGGACGTAGCTCACAGCTCTGCTAATGATTTCAGAGAGCCACGTGAGACCTATTTGAGGAGCTCCAGCTCTCACTTCTCCTCTTCAGTTGAGCAGTTTATTCAAATTTTGGAACGAATAATGTGACACCATCTGTAAATGTGCAGTGTTATACAAAGAAACAGACACAGTCACTCCCCATTGACAATAATGTGTGTTGTGTATTTCATGATTACATATTATGCACAAAATATGTCCCCTTAGTTGCTGAAAAAAATGTATCAAGGTCTTCAGAGTTCTGTGAGAATGGGACTGATGTGGTATTAGTCTTGGGCACATCTTGCTCGAGCTATTTAAGAACATTTCATCATACTGAAGTCCCAATGTGCTTCCAAGTCTCTTGTTATTATTATACAAATTAACCAGCATAATTCACATTCTAACAGCTTTTTTTTTTTAATACTCGAGAAATAAGGAAAATGCAAGCAAAACATATTATTCAAACATTTTTTTTTTTTTCTAACATCCTGCAAAGATTACAGCTACAGTATTTAAACTCTTTAAAGTGACTGATAGAGGCAAGAAACATTAGGTTCTCTACCTCCTGGCTGACGATAGCGGAGATGACGTGGTGTCGAAGGGGATCTACATGGGGAAAGCTCTGTGGCATCCACTGCTGAGGTGCTTTCAGGAATTGTCCGGTCCACTGACACAGATTCTAGAACTGCTGCTTTAAAAGAGAATAAATGTTAATACTGGGATGATTATTCATAATTTACAACTCTTTAATGTATATTATATTATATTTATTATATTATATTATATTATATTATATTATATTATATTATATTATATTATATTATATTATATTATATTATATTATATTATATTATATTATATTATATTATATTATATTATAGATTTAAATAACAACTTGTATTAATGTATCAATGACTTCTATTCTATTCTATTCTATTGTATTCTATTCTATTCATGTATTTATCAAGCATAAATGTCCTTTGAAAATATCAAGAGGCCATAGAAACTACAGTATGGGGCTTTAAGGTACGCTTTTTTAAAGCACAGAGTGCAGTCAGATTAGTTTGTCCTAGATATGGCGTGCCTCTGCAGAGATTATAGAGTATGTGGGTGATTCAGGACTCTCAGTTTACAAACACCAAATGATAGAAAGTCTGAAATTGATCAACTTTGAACAATCTGAACTGGACTGCATTGATAAATATGTACATCAAATATGTACATCAAAGGGGGCTTCACCAAAAGGTAGTGTTTAAAAAATAGCCATTAATTAATAGCACTTAATACCAGTGTTTCAATACCAACCTAATACCACTAAATACCATCTAACTCAAAGTTGTTTACATTTAATCTGTGGTTTATAGCTGTTTTAAACAGTACTGCTTCTGGAACTTCCTATGAATCTTTTGCATTAAGAAGACTCATAATTATCCTCTGGATGGAGTTGAAGGACTGGAAAAATTTTGTACCAATGACATAGCCACAGAAAAGCTCATAAATAAAGAACTTGGTGAAAACCAGCAAGTTGTCGGTTTTAAAAATAGCTTGGATAAGACTGCACTTTAAGTCAGCAGAATATGCAGTGAAATGCACATGTAATAAGGATACTTGAAGTCATAGGTTTTATATGAGCGAGGAAAAATAATCCTTGTTGGATAACTACATGTAATCAAAAACTGCCCGACAAAATACAACACTGGAGAGCAGATTACTTCATGGAGGAGGAGTTCTATCAGAAGAATAAAAAAGGAATGACAGAAATACTACTTCCAAAATGAGTGAAAATAAGGTGATAAAATATACCCTACATTTGATATTAATGACAACTGGACCTTCAGCATAAGTATTGTATATGTAAAAAATATATTAAAACCCCACAACTTCGGAAAACAAAATCTTTGAAAGCAAACGCCACCTTTGGAAATGGGCAAAGAAGGTGGAAATTCCAGGATGTAAACAGAAAAAATTAAAGGAGAAAAACAACCACTATAATAATATGTCTCGGGGAACAGAATTCATATGGTTATAATGGATTTAGAGTAAACCATAGTTGTTTTCTTGGAAATCTGGCAGTGCCAGAGCAAAAGTATTAACTGTAATGGAGTGGTGGTACATCATTAAATAGAACTGGTCTCCTTACCCAGAAAACTTTAGAATCAAAGAAATGCATCATGTACGATAAGAAACACGCAGATTAGCATTTTGTAGTTCTCTTAACTACCCATTTCCATTCTCCCTGTGAGATTTCTTTTTAAACTTACACCTCTTCCTCAACATGCTATATGCAGCTGGGTGACAAAAGGACTCTCCCCTGCAGAATAGAGCTGTCTAGCTGCAAATTCCTCCAAACCGAGTGCAAACTGTTCAGCATGAGATCCCCAAAGGGACTGGAGACACTGCACAGACAGCAATTTAGCATTTATATGAGGTTCTTGCCATTTTCAAATGCTCCTGACACTGGCCAGATGACACTTCCAGCTTTGACAGATCGGAATGCAAAATCTGAATACCTCTGCAACAATGCCTAGTGCTAACACTAAGCCAGAATAACCTACCCTTACTAGTTTAGTTTACAGCGTATAGCAAAAAATGTTACACCTAAGACTGCAGTTACCTGTGTACAATTAATTTTAATGCATGGTCTATATTTTGGGACATGCTGCGCTATCACACTGATTTAAATGTGATTACACTACTGCACAAGAAGAATTTACCCAACTCTACATAGTAAATACTATATTTTATACATAGAAATACTCTGTCATGCTATTCATTTAAAAGTATCCAGCATAGAGAAATGTAATGATGAAGTATAACAGCCAACCAGCATTTTATGAAAGCAAAAAGTATGGGCAAGCATAGACTCCTACAATGCTAAGGCGGCTAACTTGCCTGTTAAGAAGATTTTTTTTAAACAATAGACTACATTCTGTAAAAACAATCCCTCCGCATAATGCAACATCAAATGTCTTACCAGGGCACTTATTTCAATTTATCAGTAAGAAGCAGACATAATGCTTCAATCAGATTTTTCTTAGTTTATATTTGGTAATCTTTTTCTTCTTTCCTCTTGAGTTATGTCAATTTTCAGTGTTAGAGTACTTGCAAGTAAAACTGAGCTACGTTTTGCTTAGATTTACAATTCAAATTCCTCAGGCTGTAAGTCAGGCCATGTAAGACCATTTCTAAACATTAATTTTAGGAATAAAATAGATTTTTTTTTTTATTTCCTCATCTTCTGTTTAATGTAACAACAATACAAAAAATCAGTATATACTTCTGTTCCAATTCAGAGGAAGACCATCCCTCCCCCAAAGAGCAACGAGAAATAAGCACACATTTGTGCATTCTATGAGATTAGAGCTACTTTCTTGCTTTGCCATCTATATATACAATGATCCCATTCCAGATGCCCATAGTGAGGTTTTTCTCAACCAACTTTAACCCTCTGGAAGTAGTACCTATTCCAAGGTGCCTTACACAATCCATAGAGGAAAAGAGGCATTTGCACAGGAGCAATTAATCTATTTTAGACATCTACCTTCTGGATGGATAACAAGCAGATGGTATGAATCTCAAATCTCACCAACATACCAAGGGCATCACATAAATTATTTGTTTGGGTTAGTGATGAAATCTTTCTGGAAAACTACCCCTGGTCTGTAAACGTGTTAAAGCTGTTAGGTCTTTACATCCCTATTTCCTTTTAAATTAATATTTTACTTCCTACAGTAATGGTACAACTCCAAAATTTTTCACTTAAAGAAACACAACTGGCATCAAGTATTTCCTTCTGCCTTTCTCCCTAACACTCTGGTGAAGTGAAAACAGACAAGACCGTTCTGCCATACTGCTGTTCCTACAAAGAAGTGACAAAGCAGTGGAAACACACAACACATTGCAGCCTCTATCAGAGAAGAAGTAGAAGTGGCGTATTTGGTTTCACAACACAGCCTACGGTGATCAGGGGAAAAAAAAAGACATGAGAAACAACTTCTCAGCAGTAATCCGATAAAAGTCAAGCCTACTTTAGACACCCGTCTATTTATCAAAAGTAACATTCAGTGTTTTCTGAATATATAATACCTCTTCGAATGCTTCTCCTCAGCTTGTTACAGAGGTCAACGCGAGGGTTCTCCAAGCTGTCCTCTATGGAGCCAGGGCTTTGCTCAGGAGAGGAGGGCCCTTTGCTAAGGTCCAGTGGTACTTTGCTACCCGTTGGTGGTGGGGAAGTGGCTGGGCTGTAGGTCGAGGTAGGACTGCTCGCCACAGATGAAGTAGAGAGGTCAAGGGCACCGATCCTTGAATTCAGTGGTGAGGTCAACGACAGTTTTCGGGTTCTTACAGGTGAGGAAGTTCTGGAGAGTGACAATGGAGGCGGAGAAGAAAACTTGCGGCAGATATGTGGTGACTTCCCATCAGCCAGGTACTCTCCTCTATTGTTTTGACTGGTAGCAAAGAATAACTCCAAAGATCTGAGAGTAAGAAACAAAAAAAAAAGCAACAGATGATAAGAGATGCCAAACAGATTTAAGTGAAAACACTTACAAACAAGTTTTGTGCAAATCTGCATGGCACTACAAATTCTGTATGACACTTACTCCTCAAAGCCTGGGCAGAAAGTTGAGACAGACTTCCTAAAAACTTATGTCCTGTTTACAAATGCAGAACTTTATTCTTAGATTACTTATATAATCAAAAAATCACAGTAAAAAAGGTGACAAAAAATGATGCCATGGTAATTCACTAAGAAACCTATAATAGGAAGGAAAAACCCCAGAGCTCACCTGACGGGAATGGAGGTGAAGGGCCGTCTGTATATGTCTGAGAGTTTTTCCAGTACAACAGCTGCAGTAGTAAATATGCGGTAAGTATGTAGGAAAGTATTCAGGAAATCAATACTCAGAAATCGTAAGTCTGTTAGCCGCTCCAAAAGGCGCTCGACGCTTGCATAACGGATTTGGGGTACTTTGCAGGAATTCAGTGTTTTGCTGAAGCAGATATCAATGTCATCTCTATGAAGACGAGCATCGGATCTACACAAAAATTAAGTATAGAACATTTATCAAAGATGAAGAGTGATTATGGTACAGCAGTGGTATCACTTTAGTTGCTCCTGTCAATATAGAAGCAGCAAATATATATATGCATTCTTGTATTTTATCAATACAAGAGAACTCACAATCTGTGATGATACCTGCTTCCATTCAATTATATTTTATGCCACAACTAAGGGAGTTTAAATTTTACTTTTGGCAAATAATTAATTTACATTTCGAATTCTAAGAAACCATTAATAATGCTTAAATTTCTGAAATGGAACAGGAGGCAGAATTCTCCCCTCTTGTCTCTTTCAGGCTGTTGTGGCCTGCAGTCTGGTATTATTAGAAGCTCACTATAGAATAACAGTGGACTAGTTGCAATGTTTTCTGTTGTGATCTAGCTTTACCTAAAATAAACTAATGGACCCTAGCAAAAGACAGCAAAATTAACCCCTTAGCTAAGCTAAGGCGTACCTGCAGGTAACACCTGCCCTCAGGCTCCAAGAATTATTTTTTTAAAAAAGAAAAAAGAAAAAGGGAACAGCATGAAACATCTCTAATTTCAAAGCAGAAACTACAGAGAGGGTCTGTTTCAGTGAAAAAAAATTGGACTAATTTTTGCTTGGACCTCAAAACAAAAATCAATTATTTACATAACTGTGCTCATGATGGGTTTTTTTCCAAATTAAGTTTTGCTTAATTTTATCTAGCTTAAGGCTGAGTTTGTAAAAAAATGGGATGGATAGTAAGTAAAGCATCTTTCAATACTGTCTGATCTTTTTGTTAAAAATGATTGGGTTTTCTTAGAATGCAGCATCAAGATATTCCACACACTTCTACACTGTCCTCAAAAAAGTGGCAATTTTTTTTTATTTCATCCAAAGGCATCTGACTCTAAAAGTCAATGTGCGCTCAAAATCAGATGAGTAGAATCTCAGAAAGAGAACACCAAATTTGTGTATGTTGTTAAGATCCTGTATGTTTTTTAGAAGTAAGATTTCTTTCTCTTGACATTGGGATTAAGACCTTGCTGTACTCTACAATTTGAAAACAGATGAACGTATTTTTAACATTCAGCAGGTAACAGAAGTGTTTACACACTGCAGAGTTCCTGGAATAAAACTGAAGGCAATAAAATGCCTTCTTTCCTGGGATCAAAGGTATGTACCCTAACTGTATTCACAGATGTTATCTCTTTTTCAATTCTGAACATATACAAAGGGAGGAGAGGCAACAACTACAAAAGAGGCATTTGAGAAACCTTCCTGTATGGAGTACATCCAAGAGAGAGAGAAATGGCCTAGTGATAGATAAGAGTAAGAAAGGAAATACTTGTATTTCTATCCCTATGTTCTATTCTTTAATATTCATATTGGATAATAGTAAGTAAAACTCAGGTAAATATAGATCTGTAGAGGATTCAAGAGGCAAAATTGTGTTAGAAAAGTGGAATCGTGTACTGAGAATTGCTGTCTACAAATAAAAATTACTTATTACAATAGATGACTGAAAGAATTCAAGGATGTAAGAAGCAGATTTATGAATAATGATGTTACCTTGATGTGATCAGTTAAAATTATGAGAGTACACAATTTTTTTCTTGGAAATAAGAGAAACAAAGAGCAGAAAAATTTTGGCTAATGCAACAAAATGCCTTTGAAAATTATACTTGTCTGCAGTCACCTATTTTTAAGATATTTTAAAATATATTCAATAAAATTGTGAGTGGTATGGCAGAGAAAAGCTAACAGAGAATAAAATGATCGTCTGAAGTGTAACTGAAGGTAACTTCACAAATAATAGAAAAATGTACAGCCCACTACTGTGAATTGAGAGAGTGCCATTTTCAGTCATCCCTACTATTTCAAGAAAGAGATTTGGAAAGATACATTCTGGGATGCAGAATTAATTCCATCAACAAAAACAGAGGAAAAAAAGATTAAAAGATTGTATTTTCCAAATACACATTTTCTTTTGTTACCACTTTTATCCAAAAAAACAAGCAAGCTATTTTGTTCACTGGGAAAAAAAAATGCTGCACTTACTTGATCATATGTGGCACCGTGACTTTAGAGTTTTCTTCAAACACTATGGTCATTAAACCATTGCACCTTATATTATCAATGCACTGTGAAAACAAACATTGAAAACTGTTAAAATCAAAGCACAGGGTAAGGGAACTTACTTCCACATTTTTCACATTGCTGTAAGCTTAAAGCATAGCTTTTACAGGATATGGACAGATTGGTACAAGGTATTTTCATAAATGAAAAGCAGTGATGCAAGAATTACATTGGACGTGCTTTTCTAGTCTTCTGCCTTTGCTTTACACATCTGCAAGTCAACACTTCTTTATCAGCACGCTCAGGGTATTCAGCTTAGCATCCTTTTTCCACATGATTAAGTACTTTTGATTTGGAAGTGAAATTTCCTTTGAAAAACATCAAAATTAAATATCTCTAGCATTTCCTGAATGAGTGTTAAGCTGGGGAAACCAATACTGCAAGAAAGTGAGAATACTTTATACACAGACAGATACACTAATACCTTAACCTTTACACTGTGCAAAAAGACCAAAGAAAAATATAAGGTTTCTAGAACCACACTTGAAAAACCAAATTCAAGTGGTGCTGTTGTTGTGAAACAGAGCTATGAAGATGCTGTCCAAGGAGCTCCTTGCAAACTCTTGTATAAATGTTTTGGGCTCAGTGTTAGAAGCTGGAAAGTCACTTCTGGGCCGTGGTCACAGAGTACATATTGCTTTAGAAATCACAGGCTGTTCTCTGCTCAGTAGAAGTCTACAAACTTCTGTAAGTGCATAAACTGTTCTTCAGGCCTCAAAGCAGCTCAGTGTTGGCAGTGCACAGGGGCAGATCAAAGCCATTTGTACACCACTATCTTCTGGTTGGTACTTTTACACAGTTAAGATAACACATCACCACAAGCCTTGATCTTGGAAGTCAACAGAGAGTCTGACAGTGGATCAGGCTTATATGGTCTGCAGCAAGTACCTGCTACCTAACACAACAGGACTCTTGAATTTATAATACTTTCTAGTTTTATTCATCAAGTATCATACACATATTTAAACACTATTTCTTTACATCAATAAAAAGGAATTTCCAAAATTATCATATACATTTACCTTGACTTCAAGAATAAAAACAGTCTGCTGGCTCTGGAACATCTCATAACAAAATAACGATTGATGCTAGATTGGTCAAACAAGATAATGAGAGGACTCTTCAGGTTTAAAATATATCTACGTAGCTATACATTCAAAATATGATCTATGTAGCTATATGTGTTTTTACATTCAGGTATTGATTATTTGAAAAGGGCAGTTGTAACATTTCACATGATTTTATCAAATCACTACCTAAAGCAGTGAGAAAAACACATCTAATAAAAATATGTAATTTCCCCCATGTGAATTTTAAATGTTGCAAAGAAGGCCTCAGCACCAACCATAAAGCTGGCTGAGGTAATTCAGCGCTCTTATCCTCAGTCTGCATAGGCCTAGCATTATCACCTCCCTGACAGGTACCATCATTCTAGCTAAGGAATAAGTGATCTAGGGCTGAAGGACAACAAGTTCAAACTAGAAGAGGGGAGGTTTCTTCAGCATTAACAAAAACCATGCATTTTTCATAAGAAGTGTATGGTTTGCATGAAAGGAATATAAATTCAGGAGGCCTCACTAGGAACATATAGACAAATATGACTTGTATGTCTTATATGTCTTACACATAGATAATTGAGTAAGATGCAGAATTATGGACACCAAGACTAATGCTGTGAGCGAACAGCAACTTCATGTATACTTTTTTTACTTGCAAACATAGGAGAACACATATTTACTAGAAAAATACTTTTTACATGCCCTTTTTGTTAGCAAAGTTCTTATGTTCTCCTTGAGGGTTGTAGCCAGGGTGAAAAAGAAAAATGTGCTTTTGGGCAGGCGATTCAGTAATCTTTTATGGCAATGTTTCTGCTGGCAATGTGCTCAGTCAGAAACAGAATTTGGTTTTCATGAGACCAGTGGTCTCAAATTGTTTAGTTGTTCTCAAGCATTATCCAAATTTTCACCCCAAATTTTCTTTCTCCAGCGGAAGACAGCTGGCATGCTTCTTGTGTTATTTCCTTCCTTCCTGCTCTCCAGATGCACTATAAGAACTATAAGTGCTAAGTCACCTGACTCGATTGCTATTTGTAAACAACAGTACTGATTCGTGCCCCAAATGCCTGTGCAGTCTGCACAGCATCTTGTGCCCCTTCTTACTCCTGTGTTTTTTTTTTTGTTTTAAGCTGCTGCTTATCCCCTCAGCATCTCTTGCTCCCCTTCCCTTTTTAAGGATGGAGAAGTTTTTCCAGCCTCACTATGCTAAAAGATCTCAGTTTTCTCAGGCTTTTACTTCTAAGCTTCTGCTAATTGTTGGCTCCGTATCTCTTCAGAATATCCCTGTCTTCAAAAGCTGGGAGGTCGCCCCTTCCTCAAAGAGGGATCAAGGGAGAAACCCTTCTGTTTCCCTGGCAGTCTGGCCAGCCCTTTACTCTCTCAGCTGTGTGCAGCTAGTCGTGTTTACCCCTGCCTTGCTGAGACACTTCCAAGCTTTGCAGGCACGCAGCCCTCCAGTTAGCTGTGGAGCTTTTCAGCTCTTCCCCTAACACCATAGTAGCGTTGTTTGGAGCTGGAGTGGTTTGGAGGAGAAGACTTGACCTTTGGATGCAGAACCCAAACTCTGATCTCTTGTCTACATGGACTGTTGATGACTTTCTCATTTAAATTTATTATTATTTAGGCCAAGAATGGACTTACTCCTGGGTGTACCATGTTTCAGGCCAGTTCTTAAACGGTCTTTCCACCCCAACAAATAATTCCAATACTTTAATGTGTCAATGGAACAACATAATTCACTGAAAATCCATTTTGCAACAAATTGTCCAACCAGGTGTGTCTTGAGTTTTTTATCTTTATATTTTTGTTCCTTTAAAAAAGTCAGTCCAGAAGAAAGTAACTCAGAATACTTGTTTTTAAGCAATTTCTACTCATTGTGATGATAATTCATCTGGAGATGTTGCCAGCAATGGTAGCATCTTTAGAAATCCATCAGATTCCACACTGATATTTGTCTATTCAACTATTTCTCTTGAAATAAATAGAGGATATGATGCAAATTCAGAACTGTGAGACATCTATGTACCTGCTGGTTGCATGAACAAAAATAGCAACAGCCTTAATTCAGATCTGGTTAGTTGAAAGTTCAGATTTTTCATAGTGCATTCAACTTCTTTCCTTATCAACACACTTAAAAGTTTGTCTACTATGTTCTTAGCCAAAAGCACTAAAAAAATTGCTTTTATCCCTGACATTCAAGTATTTTAAAACATCATTTTTCTTCATTAATAGCAAAGACAGTTCCTGCATAATGTTAGAATGCTTAGTAATTTTTTATAATGGTTTGTTCATATTATTTTTGGTGGAAAATGGAGTTTATCTCATTTTCTCACTGGGTAGGATATGATTACTGGTATGACATGGTATCATTTTCACTCTCAGGACTCTCAGGTGTTTTTTGATCTGTATGAAAGCTATGAACAAACAAGTACTATCCTACTTCTTAAATCACAATATGTATCTGGATGGGCTCTCCTTAGACATAAAAATGACTACCATTAGTATTATGTTTGTCAACTGACAGGTTTCTATTTTATATCCCGTCTGCCCCATTGAGAAACATGCTTCACTGATGACTCAAATGCAAAGACTGAATTTTGAGGAAAACAGGTAACATTAAGGGTTTTTCATATATAGCATAGCAAATCAGCCGTCAAGAAATCAACATCCCTCTCTTGAATTAGTTTTCAGAAATACAGAATAAACTAAGATCTTAATACAAATAAGACAAAGAATACATTAAGCTACCTGACTTATATCACTTGTCCATGCAGCTTTCTCCTGTCGTGATGGGGCTAAAAGGACAACAGTAAAAGGAGGAGCATCCGTAGGTTCAACTACAAGCTTGAAATCAAGGTGTCCAAACACTTGTCCAGAACCTTTTGCTTTACAGCCAGAGGGGGAGAAGAAAAAATCAAAATATGAGACTTAAGACTGAAAGACAAGGAAAATAATGGTTTCATTTAGAATGGAAGTTACTTTAAAACATCTCTCTGACAAAGAGTTTGTCCCAATTAGGGACCCAAAACTCACTGTGATTTTCAAATACACTGAATGTAAAAAAAAGCTGCAAATACGCAATAGTGGGAGTTGCTATACACTACTTTTAAAGATACGGAATAAGGCTAAAGTCCTTCTAACACTTCTATGTTATGCTATGCTCTCTAACACTTCTAACGCTGCTATGCTCTCAGCAGAAGTATCATTGAAATGAATGAAACTGTTTTCACAATTCAAGTGCAAAACTTGCCTAAAACTGCAAGATGGAAGCCAAAATGAGTAACAATAAAATCAGCTTGGGAATGTTTTTTGTTATTTCATTTGAACAAACTTGCAGTCAAGATTTGTAGGGAGTCCGAGACAAAAACTTTCCACTAATTCTGCCAACACGCTCAACCCCCATGTATTCAAAAATCCCAATTATCTGCTTCTTCTTTTAAGGTATTTTTTTGTTGTTGTTCCAAGATCCTCTGGGTGAAGTTGTATACAAAAGTCAGCAAATAATTTATCACATTCCTTCAGACAGTCTACTTGAAAATCCTATGTGGGATGTCAACAGCGAGAACAAACATAACAAAACAAACCCTTAGCCAAGCCAGCATTCCCGTTATTAAAACATCTATTCTACTGAATCAGTTTAATGCTGTATTCCTCTGGTTTCATAAAAGGGGAGAAAATACTAATTTGCTCTTATGAAAAATAAACAAAGGGTACCAATTTTAAGAAATTAGAAACTGTAATTACTACAAACTTTAACTTACAATCATCATCACTCACGTCTGTCTCCTCGATCAGTGTGCACTCTATTAAAGACAGAACACCTCCTGTCTATGAAAACAAAGCACATTTTTCGCAAGTTTTGACATTTGTTCCCATTTGCCAATATAGGTATTTTCACACTCTGATATACCTTACTCTGAGATTTTACATTACTCAGAGCTCTTAGAAAGATACATGAATTTCATGATGCACATTTTTCCTCAAGAACTAAACCCAGACTGATGAAATACAATGGTTTTCTTATTCCAACAAATCAATAATATACTCAAATGTATAAAATTTCTTTCATTGTACTACACTAATTTATCTCATGTAAATACTTGTTCACAAGTTTCAAAAAAGCTAACTAGAATTTCATCTTCTGCTGAATTTAAATCAAATACATACAAGATTTTTTTAAAGGTTCAGGCATACTCTATTTACTTTGCAAAATACTTGAACTATTTAAGGGGTGCAAAATGAGAAAGCATACAGTTTTAATAACGTCTCAGAAATGTCTTTGTCAAATTAAAATTCTATACGACATAATCCGCTCTGTAAACCACCACCATCTCTTTATTCAAAAACCAACACTACGAAAGCCTGATTCTCAACAAATATAACTCGAATGTTCTTAGAATACCTTTCAGTGCTTTTCAGGAAAACAGAATTGACTCTTAAAATTAATTTTGTTACAGGTCTAGAAAATATTCTTTAGTAATTCCATGGGGTTGTAGTGGCTGATTTACATACTGACTTATGAAAACTCACATTCAGTGCTAGTTTATATAAATAGATACACCAATATCTCATTTCTAACCCCCAGATCGTTAGCATGACATAGCTCTACAAAAAAAATTGTAGTTAGTAAGAACTTTGGCTGAATTCCATTATTTGCAACAACAGGACAAAGCAGTTAACTACTGTTAACCACTCAGGTTAAAGACATAAAATAATAAAGTACTGAAATTTCACTGAAGCTGTGTTTTCATATTGTAAATTGAGTCATAAAGTCTATACCTTGAGAAGATGCAGTTTTCCTCCTGAACTTCTTGTACAAATTAAAAAATGTTTTGTAAATAAGAAGCACTGCCTTTCTCCTTCTTTCTTCAAAGATAATGATCCCAGACGAACTTTGCTAAGTTTTCCCCTCTCAACTGAAGGGACTTGAATAAGGGAACCTAATAATAGAGACGAAAAATATACTGTACTACAGTAACATTTAGTAGGCGCTGTTTAAAGTGCTAATGCATTTAATATTGTGATATTAATTAATGTAAATTTTCATTCTAGTAAGTATCAATATATATCAGCATCTGTTTTAAGCACAAGTTGATAATCTTTTGTTGCAGAAGTTTACTTTGTTTTTTACGATAAAAAATGTACTGAAGCAAGTTTTGTACTCAAGCTAGTACAGTCCAGACTAACACTTATGTACATGGCAGGATTACATCTTGGGCAAATTCTTATGCAATTTAAACGCGCTAATAGCACATTGATCAGAAAATGAAGCTGAACACCAAACTGCCATTTGGACAATTGCTAGCCTTGCCAAAGATACATTACTTACAAGTCAAAGAGACTGAGGATGAAAAGAAAAGATTTTGAAGGAAAAGAGTTTGCGTGTGTGTGTGCCTCCGTGCAAGAGAGATGGAAATGAAGCACATTTCTTCTTCTTATCTTATACTGCATAATTTTCAGTGCTCCACAGCTCATCTAAAATGTGTTACCAGTAAAAAACTTCTGAACTAAATTGAACCTGGTTACGTAAGTCTGAATTTGTGTTCTGCAAAACTCCAGAGTGGGGACAGCTTTGCTTCTTTGCCATTTAATACCTCAAAATCAGTCTCTGACCAGCTTTTCCAGAGTGGTATCGCCATGTGTATCACTTCTGAATTTGAATATGGAGTTAAATGGTGGTGAAGTGCAATTCCTCCATATATTGAAGGGAAAGATTTTATGATACAACTTGATGTCAGCAGACAGGGCAGCCAAAAGACCTCCTAATCTCATTCCCACACATCTATCCTTACTATCACCCTTACACCAGCTCTTATCCTATTCCAACATTATCTAGCTAATAAAGCTAAACCAGCAGGAAACTAATGCTATAGAGAAACAGCTGACTTAGCTCCCTGATATGCCTCACTGCAAGGTCAAAAAAGCACCAGTGAAGCAAGAGCAGCAGCAGAAGCATGAGGGGATGGATATTGGCCTGCCTCTTTCAGAGACAACAAGATATTAGACTAGCATAGCTATATGAAAGCTCAAACTAGCAGCAATGTCTTGAAACAATGGAAGCCTGAAAGAATTATCCATGAAATATTAGATTAGTAATTCTTACTCTACGTTGTAAAAAAAAAAATTATCACGTTTGAAGTTCACATACACAATCTTAAACTAACAAAGAAATTAAGGTAACTGAAAAAGCTACTGCTTATCTACCTTTTTCTACACTTATCTCCCTCTATATATTTAATTAGCCTTATGTTATTAATATATTTGAAATTTACACTGTCTGGCATAGCAAAATATACACCAGTAGATCTGCAACAGAGCAGTGTTCTTTGACAGCCAATTCAATTCAAACTAAATGTGTACAATGTGATTTGTGTCACTGCAACAAAACAGTGGAGTAAAGATATACGGTAGAAATTTGCAAAGGTCTGGAATATTTTTTAGGTTCACTTAGATTCTGACCAAAATCCATAAATACTTCTTGGTTGTCGTACATTTCCCCTGGGCAAAACAGCCTACCTGCTTCAACTGTGAAAGACAGGAAGGAGATCATTCCCATGTGTTGGAATGGTGACTTTTCCATGTTACACCAACTGCCCCCCATTGCAAGGCCAAGGAGTGTATACAAAACAATCCCCGAGCAACTTCCCATCACAAAATTCTCAGTATCATTTTTTTCCTGAAATTCCCTCTATACATTTAGGGTACCAATATTCAACCCGTAAGTTGCATTTCTACTTTGCTTCTCAGAATAATAGTATCTATAAATACGATACACTTACAGATGCATCTTTACAGATAGCTTTTATTTTATTATTTTGATTTTCATTAGAATGCTTTCAGGAATACCATATTCTGTTCTGCTAAAATTGGCTGAAGGTTAAATGGTGTTCTTGTATGGAGGTGAAATGTTATTGTTTAATAAGGTAAATCAAAATATACTAGGTTTTTTAAATGCAGGGAAGAAAGGCTGCATTATGTCTCTTTGATACTCAATATTTACAGAAAGCAACACATCTGCTATATATGCTGCATGGCTGACATCAAGCAAGGACTTCATGCATTCCCATCAAGGTTTTGCCACTAATGAAACTGGGCACTTGCCCACCATCCATTCTACTACAGATTTCCTCTTAAGGAAAAAAATGGTCACAATTGGCCAGTGTACAGTTGCAATGAGCAAGTGAGGCTAATTTTAGAACATTTGCTAATAGCATAGTTTGGACGATTAGTGTAATCTCAGGAACTTTTATCCAGCTACGGACCTAACCACTTTCAGTACTTCAACACTGCCAGAATAGTCACTCTATTAGCCTTTGTTTGATCCAAGAAATATAAAAGATTGTACTAAAAAAAAAAAAAAATTAGCCTACATGCAACTGCTTGATTTACAAATTCAGTCTGTCTTTCTCTATTCTGGACGTCTTTTAATTTTACCGTGAGGATGGTCAAACACTGGAACAGGCTGCTCATTCAGAGAGGCTGTGGAGTCTCTGTCCTTGGAAACAGCCAAAATCTGACCAGCCATGGTACAGAGCAACCAGCTGATGCTGCCTTGGGCACATGAGACTGGATTGGATAATTTCCAGAAGCCCCTTCCAGTTTCAACTATTTCATGATTTTGTAATTGTCATATATTTATCAATATAGGTAAATTCATAGCAGCTGATGGCGGGAAGATCACACAGAGAAGATCACAGAAGATCACACAGAAGCATCTAAAGGGCCTCAAGATGCCCAGTTGTCCGTGTGTCCGCCAATAGTTGGATTGCAGACTGAGATTCCCTGTGTTTCCTTTAGACTCTTAAAGAAAATGTTCCTTAATTGTCTGCCATGACTTATAGTCCACCTGACTATAAAGTCTGTATCTAAGCAAGAGACAGAGAAAAGCAGACCCCAAGAAACCTGAAGGGGAATCCACAATCTACCGTGTAAAACACTGCTAGAGATAGATCCTGTCTACTCAACTTGTATAGCTCAACAGAATCATTCTCTTCTTGGAAAAGTAAAGTATACAAAATATGGCAAAGCTGTAACTGAAAGGCACCTCTCTCCTTTTTTAAGCTGAAAAGAAGTTTCCTGTACCCATCTACACTGATCAACACAAAGAATAGGAGCCTAATTGAAATTAGAGGAGATGGACATCATTGTCAAAGTGACCCTACTGTCAGTTGTGAAAGGAAAATGGGCTCTGTGTTACTTCAGTAGCTCTACTCAGATTTCTGCATTTACACAAAATCATATGTTGTGGATGTTCCAAAAGGTAAACTGTGATACAGCCTTCTGTAACATACGGTGTTGTCCACTGTCCTTTGACTGTATGTCCAGAAATAAACTAAATTTAATATGTTTAAACTATGGGTTTGACCTGGGTCTAACGCTTCAACAGTAATCTTTTTCAGACTGATTCCCACAGAAAAAATACTAAGTTTTTACTGATGAAACACTGCGTACACAGACAAAGTAATACCAGACAATCTTAAGGGGCAAACCCCCAATAAATATATAAATGCAAAACATTGTAATCATCTTGAAAAAAATTTCTAAAATTGAATTAAATTGTATGATACAAGTCAACCTCGGATAATCACAGCCCTATAATTTTTTTGCTGTGGATGCAACACGACAGCTTTATATTTTTGTCAAAGCCATATTCACAACTCTTTAAATACCTCAGTTATAACAAATGCACATACTTAATGAAGAATCAAGTAATTTAAAAGGGACTGTTATAAAAACAGCCTTGGAAGTTATTACAGCAAGTTTCATAGTTTGGCCACTTGACTACAGAAACACTACAGAATGGATTTCAAAATGTATACAAAGATTATTACTTACCAGCTGTGTATATGGCTCTATTAAATACCAAATGTTCTGCTGAGGCTATCTAGAAAAGGTCCCATGAAGGGAAGCACCTAAATTACATTCCTAACCTTTCTTAAATTCATGTAATGCTTTTCAGACACAAAGAAGCTTTTACCCAGACAAAACCCTATTCTACAGATCTGTGGCTAGTGTAAACAAGCCCACTAACTTGTTTTAGAAGATCCAGAAGTAAATTATTATATAAATGAGAGAAAAATAAGCTTCGTTTACGAAGTTTTCACATTTGCTGGTTTAACACTATAAGTAAACCCCACCAAATAAGAACTGCAATAAGTTTGCAGTTAGTTCCTGGTAAAAAGTAACACAAGTTAAACGGAAAAGTTATTTTATCCCAATTTTGTGGAACTTAACAAGAAATTCCACCTCTGCTATAACTAAATTTCAAGACAGAGTTTCCCAAACCCCCAAGAACAGACAGAAGAGAATACAGTATGGCTGTTCCCCTCTTGTTTTGCTAACTGTTGTATTAGAAGTAGTTCTACATTCCTGGCAGAACAGGATGCTTTTTCTTCATGACTTCTTCTTGCAGAAGTGCCTTTTAAATCTATCTTGAACTTCTACTAAAGCCCAAAAATGCATCTTGCAAGAGGCAAAGTGAGTCTGTTCAGGTATCATATCTATGCTCACACTATCAATTTGAGATGTTTCCAAAGCACCAAGAAAAACGGGAACAACTGACAGCTCTTTTCTTTCCTAGCCATCATTTTACCAGTGACAAAGTCTCAAAATTGTCCTGCACTTTTGCCCAAGTGTTGGTATCAGCTGGGACTGCCAGGCAGCCCTGGTCTTTGTGGAGCTGTAGGTAATTTCCATCCCTTTGAAGATCACAGTCCTGGCAGAATGTACATTACTGTCCCACGGGTGATTTACCATTCGTGTGTTGCTGTTTTTCATGGTTCCTGAAGAAAACAGCATAGAAGTAGGGTTCAACTAGAGCCCCAAATTAGTTGTCATTAGGGCATTTTGTGCCTTACCCTCCACGGACCGTGAGTAGTCTTAGGATGTGAGCTGTGCCCAGTGCAGTGACCTGCCCAATAACGGCACATGAATCCTGCTGGTTTTAACGCAATTTTTTTTTCATTATGATGTAGGTAGCTTTAAAGAAGAATGTCTTACCTTGGCGTATAAAAGTTTGGCTGGTATCTAGTAATATATCACAGCCTTCTACGATTGTTCTTTCTATGGCTAGATTCTTCCGGATGTTTTCCGTGTCACTCACTTCATCATGCATCACCCTGTGAGACACAATGCAAAACGCACTTTAAATCCCCTGAAATGTATCTTGCACCTGTTGTGCCTGTTTTCACTTGCACTTCCACAGTGTAGACACAGAAGGTAGCTGATGTCCTTTGCCACCTGCTACAAAGCAGATATACCCATCCACATGATCGCTCCAGAGCAAGTTTCTTGCCTTTTATTCCCTTCCTTTCAAATCGTTCTTGCAATCACTTCATTTTTTCAGCAGTGGAACCAATTTTGCCAGGCTTGTTTTTAGACTATTTCTAAACATATCTGACAGATGCCACCAAGCTAAAAACCCTTCACAGCTGATAGAATAGCACTTCTTGATCCTTAATACACCAGGCTGCCACAAAGCTGGAAGTGTTTCCTAGAATTTTGTATTAGTTATAACACATTGTAGAGTCTCTGCCCATGACGTTAGGTTCCCACTGTGCTTTGCTTCAGTTTACATCCCAATGTACCATTCACTTCCCCCTTGCTTCCTATAACAACCACAGCCTTGATGGCTCACCGTTTACTTTCTCCAATTTTTTTTCATAGATATCCTCCCCTTACACAGAGAAATACCGATTTTTTCAAGGCTGAAACCAACCCAGAAGTTTATATTGTATTGTGATGTATAATATTTTTCTAAACTGGCACCAGACTGCACTATCTGAAAGCTCCTCCTCCCTCAGATCCCCATTAAAGGGATGGAATGAGTCACAAAGCTTTATATTTATGGTCTATACTGCCGGCCTTCTGAGCAGAGAAGCATCAATCAGTCTCAGCCTCCAATTCTAGACGTTCAGTGACAAATTAGTTGGATCAGCAATGAACTCTGACTTATGAGATGAAGCCAAGTCAAAGCTGATTGATCTGCCTGTGCACATAACCCCGACCAGAGAAATTCTCTGCCTTGCTTGAGTGGAAAGGAGACATTACTTCTTTCTACTTCAGATGGCCTCGGAACAGGGCAGAACTCGCTGAACACTGCAGGAGTCAAACACAGACATCTCTGTAAAAGATATTGAGATATTGCCTGTCCAGCTCTTTAAGAACTTAGAGCTTGAAGAAGTGGCACAACATGACCTGACCCAGAAAGCTGCCTCTATTAAAACATACAGCAGGACAAAAAGGAAAAAATAATAAGCTCCAAATTAACAGGCAGTTTGCACAAGGCAGCAACTTTGTCTTAAAAGAAAAATGAGCAGTCAAGAGCATGCAATTAACAAAAGCTATAAAGCAATCCCTCTTTATAAAGTGATCTTGGATCCACCCCTCCAAGTACACCTTTGGTGAATACTCCAGATACCCAAGATTTATATCCTGGAGTTCACGCAGCATTTCTTTGTTCACAGCAGAAAACTCTGTTTCCCAGAGATAACTGAATTTCTTCCTGGGCTGACAGAGGGGAACATCTGAAAATGGTCTCGGAGTTCAGGGAAGAGCTTAATTTTGCAGGTTTCTACAGGGAGCACCAGTTCTAAACATATATCTTTAGTTCCTGTTTATCTGGTACTATTTGAATCATATGTGAAAATCAGTTATTTCATTAACACATGTGAACTATAATACAGATTGAGAACTCAGTACTTTTCAAGACCTTGATTGATTCCCATTGTCAGCGAGTATCGGCCCTTTTTCTTTAAACTGTGAAAAAAATATATGTTTCTCTAGGTAAAGAAAATTCCTTTGGTCATAACCCAGGAGTGGGTGGTTCCTATAGCAACTCCTATTCTCCCCTACCCAAAATACAAGGACACACTTGTAGGCTTATGTTAGCCAAAAAAAAAAAAAAAATAGATGAGTCAAAATATTAGGTTGGGGTATTTAGGATTTTTTTAATTATCTTTGTTTGGTTTTGGTTTTGACCCTTTTCTTTAAAAGAATTTTTTAAAAAGAACAAAACCAAACCAAAATACAGAAAATAGGTTTTTTTCATTTCAAAACTTTTGATTCAAGATTATCAAACTTAAGGTAGAAAAACCTTACCTTGAAAGTTCTTCTAGTTTAGATTTAGCAAATTCAAGGCTTTTTCGCTCAACATGTTCATGTGGTGTGTGAGCCAGAAGTTCATGAAGTGTTATAATATATCTAGGAATCTTAAAAAAAATCAGGTATAAAATCAGTAAATCCTTAAAAGAATACTTCCAATACAGCTTTTTAAAAAATATTAGCCATTACTTTGGTCAGAAAAGTTTTGCAAACATAGTCTTTTTTAAATGAATATCCACAGCTACATTATTATACATACATTCTAAATATAGCTTGCCAAAAATACTGAACTTTTGGGCGACAGAGACTGCATATGCATATGTATGTTTTCTGTTTGAGGAAGCCCAAGAACCATTTATTACATTTTAGGGAAAATATCAGATTAGAGGCGGCCACAAATATGACATTAAATGTAATTGTTTCATGCTGCTATCCCAGTGCCAATAGAGAAAACTTTCAAAACTCCCTGGGAGATCCATACATACCTTCCCTCAATTTCAATAGGATATGTGCATCTAAATTTCTTGTGACTTTGAAAATGCCAGCTGACCTCTTTGCATTTAGATAAAATTCATATTGCGCTAATGGACATGGAAGAATATGCAGTATTTGACTATTAAAGGCCAGCCACAGGGTAGCACAAGAACCCTGATCCATTTATTATTACCTAAAGTAGTTTCAGGACTTTTAACCGGAACCAAGTGGTACTGCAATATAACTTGTCTTTACAAAATAAAAGTTATTTAGAAGACGGAAACATGGCTTCTTATTATGCTGAAGTGAAAAGTCATCAGCAATGACATCCTCCATCACATATGAATAGGACCCTCTCCCTCTCTTCTAAGATCCCACGACCTTCTTTCAGCTCAACCAAAAAGTCCAAAAGCTCAAAAATATACAAGCTCAATGCTAAAAAAATGTATTGTTACAGGTGCTAATGGCCCTTTAGGCTAATATGAATAACCAGCACTGACACACTGTCACTGATGTCCCTTTTTTTTTTTTTTTTTTTTTTGACTCTTAGTCTGCCAGTAACTGAAGAAACTGAGGGGGTTCACTATTCTCTTGATGAGTAAAATGTTAAGTTAAATAAAATCATCAGACCAGTGTTTCATAGACCTCTTAAGACAGCTGCAAATAATTAATCCAGGCAGGTCAAGTCAAAATATCAGAAGGATAAATAAAGTTCACAAAACTTTTGCAATATATTTTTCATTTTCTAAAGACCAAGTCACTGGAGAACAAAGTGGTAGGAAAGTTTCAAAATGCATTCCCAGGAAAATGCTTGTGGCTGCTCTGACATGCTGTAGCAGGTATATTATCCCTCTATGGACCGCTTTATAATCCTGTAGCAGGCAGAAGTGAAGTAATTATTTCTCAGCTTTTTTTCTTCTGGCACTAGTCCTTATCCCACATACCCCTTCAACATACATAAGATTCTGAATAGAGATGAATCATTATAGTTGGAGAAAAGATCTCTACAGGCAGAGTTTCAGTATAATAACAAAATACATGTTAATTCAGTATAATAAATAATTAAATTTCACTATAATAATGAAATAACTAAATTAATTTGCATGAGAATATTTTTAGTAAGGCAAGAACAATCTTCAATCAATTACACTGTCAGTTACACAAAATGAATACACCAAACATTATAAACAAATAGTCACAAAAGATATACAGAGACTACCTGAAACATGGGGTAAGTAAGGAAAGTTTCCAGCATTCGCCCCTCACATGCTGGGTTGGCTTCATATTGCTTCAAGAGTTTGTCAAAATCTCTGTTTTGCTTACAGTTTGCCAGTACTTGTAGACTATATTGATGATTCCGAACAAATTCTTGATATATGTTCAGCATTGGCAGCAGAATGTCAAATAAGTCAGCTAGAAAAAGTCAAGAAATGCTTTTTTTTCCAGCTACCCATCTCTTGAAATATATGTTTAAAGAAACTACTATGTTCTATCAAAGTGAATTACTATAATCAGCTCTGTTTCCAATATACTGTATTTTTAGAAACATTAAACTCAGGTCTTTCACCTGCAAAAACATGGTTGTTCTGATTAGCTAATATTCAGACAATATGACTGAAAATTTGGGGGCCCATGTCTAATCAGTGCCTAGGGCAGAGGCATTCTCATACATGGACTGGAAGACAGTCATTACTGCCCACATGGGACTCTCACTACACCACATCTTGTGGTGTTAGTTCTGGAAATGCGTTCCATCCAAAAAGGCCTTTAAAAAAGTCTTTAAAAAAACCCAAACCAACCTTACTGTAATTTCAAAAATAAATATGAAAATTGTAGCCCTAGAGAAAATACAGTAACTTACCTAGGATTAAGGTAGGCCAATTAGCTATTCTTGCTTTTAAGCCTTGGTGAAATATCTCATGAAGAAACATGATTGTTTCACTGAAAAAACAAGTATTTAAACAAACAAAAAGACAATTCAGGTTTTATTTTCTGATTAATAATTCACAGAGAAATATCTTCCTCATTAGTAGTATGTTCTGTACTTTGCTTGAAAAAACAGAAGATAGCTATTATTATGAAAGTGCTTGCTTTTATTGCATTGTTTAAAATTTTTAGTGTAGTATGTGCAAAAAAAAGGTGTAGAAAGCATATTCTAACTGTTCAGTTCTTTTAAATAAAAGCATCTATTAAATAACATGTTCCACACAGTTTAATAAACAGGTTGTCCAAGAATATCTTGGACAATGCATTCCATAGTTTAAGAGGACCAGTAAGACGCAGAAACCTCAAGCCAGTGGTGGTAACCTACATTGTTGCTTGCTTCCATTTGAGATTTGAAGCTTACAGCTTTTCTATAACGTGAAATTTAATGCTGTGTTTTAGCTTAGGAGGTCAACAGACATCCCAGTTCTAAGAGAAACCACAAAGAGTGTAGTGATCATGAATAAGCTATGAAAGGGAGACCTGCCTCGTAACTAAAGGAACAGGAACATGTTCTATTTCTTAGAAGTTTGGGGCGGACTTGGATGCAATCCCAATCCAGTATCAAATGTTAGATGCCTGCTGGCTTATTTGTACATACTCATTACAATAGTACTTGGGATGCTTAATGCAAAGAATAATTCTTTATTGTAGGATATGAAAAGACAAGTCAGAGGGCAGTAGGCTCCTTAGGCAGGACAAAAGAAAATAGATTTGATGTACTCATCCTCAGGGTCTTATCTGGATCATATGAGGCCACTAAGTTGAATTTTGCTCTCTTAAGAGAAAAAGAAACAGCAAAGGTGACAGAAAATGAGAAGAACTGCCCCAAGAGGCACAATTTGTCATTTTCCTCCTCTAGCAGAGGAAAAAATAGAATGTAAGGAGGCAAATGAGGTCTAGCTGGTTTCAAACAGCATCACCAACAGCACCTTGCCTCTTACCCCTGGAAACATGGTCTACCTCAGTGACTTTACTCAGAGTGAAAAACAAGTGCCAGACCTCACTACCGTAAACTGAAGCAGAATGAGAATAAGAGGTCAGAGAAACCCACCAAAAGCGAATGAAAACCCCCATACCTGTTGAGGAAAATGCTACTGACGTCATCGTGACTGATAGGTGGCTTCTTTGAACTTGCAGCCATTCTTAAGGGCCGCAGAAAACAGTTCACAAGAACATAAAGTTGATGCACATATTCAGATTCAGCCTCCACCATGTTAAAAACTATCTGATTCCTTTTTCTCATGCTTTCTGCATGGGGAGAACAAATATAATCTTGAACAATAGTTTTCCATTTTCTTCTACATAACCAGCCCCGCATAAAGCTCTGGACCTAAAAATGGACCAAGCAGAAAAGAAGAATGGGAAAAAAACATGACAACTTATCACAAGGTCTTAATTGTAGAAATAACTCTCTAAATGAAATGCCTCTCTTAAAAAAAAAAAAAAAAAAAAAAAAGCCTGTTGCCCTTATTGATCTATAGTTGTTCCTGAATTATATTTTTTTTAGATTTCTGTACGTTAATGAAATTCCCACAATCACTTGGTCATATTTGTTGCCAGGAAACAGACTGAAAAGATACCACATACATATAAAGGTACCTTTTACTGCAAGTTCATTGTTGCACCTTTGTATATACTATTCCCATCAGCACAACTGTGCTACACACTGTGCAGGCTTTTTAACTCCTTTTACCTTTTTTACTCCCCTTACACATTTCTCCTATTCCCTCAAAAGTATTGTGCAATGCTTCCAGGTAAGACGTTTCAAGACAGACTCAATATCACTATTGACATAATTCTAAAATAGTTGCTAGACTCAGTTTGCTTTCTGTTTTAAGTAGACACATCTTAGTGTGTGTACTTAAAGCTAATATCTATACTGCTTAGTATCAGACTAGGCATATTTATCCAGAAAAGGCAGATTTTTGGCATTCTTAAAAAGTACCTCTATGTCATGGAAAGATCTACTTAAGCACAATATCCATTGAAGTTACCAGTGGATTAAAGGTTACAGAAAAGGTCTACATCTGGTCACAGAAAATTTCAATATGTCTTTGCCCTGATCTTGATGTGAAGATCATTCATCTTGAAAAAGAAATGCAGAATCTCACTGGTAGCAGTTTACTCTGAATAAACAACTCTTAAAAAAGGGCCTAATTGTCAAAACAATCAAGATGTAGAATGCAGTGAATTACATACAGAATCAGAACTCTCCTTCTATGAAAAGAGACATTTCCAGCTTCTATTACAATGTTTAATCTACATGAAAAAAAGTCACGCAAGGGTACCAATTCAGTGCTCACCCTGACTCAGGCTGTGTGACCCAGAAAAAGTCAGAAACCAAGTCCACATACCATAAAGGATATTATGCAATTTAAGAGACTGAACGCTGTGAGAATAAGGGTGACACATACAGGACCACAACTTCAAGCACGAGTTCCATTTATTAAATGAATTCCCTGTTATTAAAAACACTGGACATAGCATCCTGGAACAATCACCATAAAACAGACCAGCTGAAAACCTAAATCAAGACTGCTCTCTGCATTTTCAATATTTCTATTCCAACTGCAGTGACAGAATATAAGTCATTCTCTTATATCTTTATAAGCCTTTAAATAAGAAAGGAGTACAAAGTCACTACACGCATGACTCTGATAGGAAAGGCCCATGACTTAATTTCAGTCTTTACCAACAGTTGAATGCAATGCGCAAGCTTCTTTAAGAGACTGAATATATACCTTGCAAGTACAAATGAATGCTTAAGTAACACATACACCACAGGATAAATGTGGCACTGAAACATAGGAAACTGATGTAATTTAAGAGGTTTAAGTAGGGGCAGGGAAAGGAATCTTGCTATTTGACTGTACTTAATGAAAATAAATGAAAACAAAACTAGACAGACGAAAAGACAAAAGTACACACCCCATCCCACCATTCTCCTCTTAAGCACAGAAGACTGCACATTTACCTTTTTAATTTTTTTAATATCTGGATCCTCATCTTCCTGGTTGCCTTGATAAGGTCGCATTCTTTCTTTTGTTTTATTGAGAGCTATAATCTGACAAAAACAACCATTCATTAAATGCTTTCTCAAGGCAATGAAACTCTTATCTACAGAACTAACAGAAAAATATTTTCCCATTCTTCAAGCCTGCTAAAGCTGCACAGAATGACAAGCACGTATTTGGTCACAGGGACCTGAACACAGTTCTCTGAAAACCAGCAAGGCTCTCGATCCAGGTGGAGGAAGGACCAGAAGAGAGCTGCTTCTCCTTTCGAAGCCAAGTGCGCCTTTCAGACTTTATCAGCTCAGGACTGCAACAAAATTTTTAACATTCAGTGAAACAGAGCAGCTTGGAACAGTTCTCAATACTGTCACAACCGAAGACAATGTGTTGAGGGTCAAACTGCTCGTGTGAAGACAAGCAAGAAATAATGCAATCAATAGCACCCATACGGCAAAGCAATGTGTCATCTTAAAGATTCTGGCAAAGAAATAATCCACTCAGTTTAACAGTCCCAAATAGTTCCAAGACAAATATTTAGCCAAGGATTCATAGGGGGATTATTACCTATTAACCTTACTGGGTTCCATTATTTTCACAAATATTACAGAAATATTGCATATTATTGCAATGTACACAGCAAAATGTTATAATTCAGTGATTGCTTGATGGCTCTGGCACATACCTCAGATTTAAGCCTTTCAATTTCCGTGTCTTGATCTTCAAGCTGATGTCGAAGCTGATTGGCTGCAATCTTTTCAGTCTCTACAATCTGGACAAGGTGAATGTACTTCTGCATTAACACCTCCCTTTCAATCAGAATATCTGAATAACTAAAAAGGAAAAAAAATTACATTAGTAAAAATAGCCACACATTGTCTTCCATATCCCCTTATGAGATACTGACCAAATAAACATTGCACCAATGACAAGAAACCCGCAAAGCTGTGTCTGTTTGGCTTACTGTATTATGAATAGCTTGATCATAAATCATCCAAACTTATAGTGTTCAATATCCTTTTTAGACACAGGTGCTAGCAGTACCCAGCTTCCCAGTATCCAGTTATCAACAGCAAGATAATTGCACTAGTCTTTTTATAAGCTTCTAATTCTCAGGCTAAGCCCAAGAATTCTATTAATTCTATTTATTTTATTTATTTTAAGGGCTGCTGTTTTTCCATCTTTTGGGAGGACTTGGCGGAAGCATCTGGCACTTCATCAGAACTATTTCTAATTCTCTGCACCTGTTAGATCTCTTTATGGAAGATTTCCCATCATAACTGTTATTTTAGTTTGCTAGCACCTATTTTATTGTTTAGGCCAGTTTGAGATTATTCAAATAAATGTATGCATTCTGATTAGTAACAACAATGGTATCAGTCTTTCTTCTAGCTTTTGGGCAGCAAACTGCCATTGATTTGTATTTTCCTGAAAAGGTACAGTATCCCTAGTGCAATTAGATGTCACAATAAGAGCCTGCGCTGGAAGTACTGTTCCCAGCTTCAGGTAAAGGAGAAATCAGTTTCTTCCTATGCAACATCTTCATCAGACCAGTCTTTCACGTGATTCAGTCTCTTTCACTCATAATTATCTCCCGTAATTTAAATGTGCAGAAAACGCACAGTGTTATGACGTGCCTGTTTGCTGGCCTTGCTTCAGCAAAATCTACAGACACAAACTGCCTCCTTACCTTGGTTTCAGGAAGCTTGCTCCTCTGAGAGTTAAATAATTTTACAAAATAAACACCAAAGTGCACTAAAGAGGCCACAACAAAGCCCTATATCTTTGACAAGGGATGTCTTATGCTTTTATGATCTATCATTGAAAATGCTGACTATCATATCTTTTTCCACTGTTAAGTTAGCACAGAATTTGACATAAGGAATTTTTGGATTCCACATCTTTTCCTTTTAAATTTCTTTCTACTTGTTACAGCACTCATTAAAAAATTAACATTTGCTATTAAATACTGTGAGGCTTTAAAAAATGTAATAACGTGCATCCTCTCTGGTTAAATCTTTTTTTATATATATTTACTGACATTTCAATCAGTATTAGGGCAGATATATAGTGGAGGGGATCAATATTGAGTTCAACAACCTGGAAAGCAAGCTGAGATTTAAAATAGTTACAGTGACTTCCCACAGCTATCATAAAGCAAAAGTTTTTCCTCCTTGAACAGATTATAAAAAGAATAAGAAGTGAATTTAATTCTATTGCATTTATTGTTATATTTTAACTACTGCAACAGTAAACAACAAATGGCCAAAACCCAACAACCTCAGGGCATCTCTTCCAGAAAGTAAAACAACATACACAAAATCATCTGTCGTGAAGCAATCCATAAGTCTTAACTCTGCAATAAACAGTAATAAATTATGAGATTTAGTTCTTTAAAATTGTTCAGTAATAATCTTTTGTGTTTTGCAAGAATACTGTTTTTTTCAGAATCCGTAGTACTTAAAGGCATTTGCACGTGATAAAAAGTGTCTGAATTAGAAATGCAGTTAGCACTAGTTGTTTTACAATGATGAGAGATGCTATGAAGGCAAAAATATATGTAACATATGTAAGAAAATGCATTCCTTAGTGCCTGCAGCACCGCCCTGATTCACATTTAATATAAAGAGTAATCTTTTCTACCTAAACTCAGATCCGGGAAGACCTTTTCTTCTATTTTTCCTTTTCAAAATTTTCTTAAATTTTTGCTACCAAATGTTTCCCATACAGAATTTCACAGATTTGGCTTTGCTTTTATTCAAGAACTGAGGAAAATAGTAAGACAGAATCACAAAGGGTGAACAGCAGCTGCAGTCAGAGCTGATGTAAGACTCCAGACACTATTACATATGATGTTTTTCTACGCTATTTTTTATTTTTATTTTCCTTCTTTAGGGGATGAAACTTCATCTAGATTTTTCAGCTTCTTTGAAAGCAGTAAGCCAGACTTCCACAGTCTTGCTGTACTAGGGAACGAGAACTTTGCTATGGAAGATGGAAAAGTTCTTGTTCTTTTGAGATGTACTTAAGAGTATTTTGCCTAGTTAGTGGCTTTGGCTGTCTAAAATGTCAGTCTCATCCTGGAAACCAAACAACACTTCCTTCACTCCCACAATTAGCAGTATGAAGAGGAGTTAATTGGCAAAGCCTATGTAGACATACACTAACTTAGAATAGGCTATCCATTTTCCTTCTCAAAACTGCTACTTCTGCTGCGAAGGAAAATCATAGGATTTTGGAATAAACTTCACATACTTTCAACAGCCCTTTTCATCCATCTCTCTGTATGTATGAGTTAAAGATCATCATGCCTGAAGTGCTAACCTGTATATCCAGCATAATGCCAGGAGCTTTCCAAGAGGGCAGGGTTTCAATACTGACTTGATTACACATGTATACAAAATCCTTTGTTAAAGAAAATTATACTGAAGTGTTCAAGTGTCAAAGGAAGATGAAAAATTCATAAACCAAGTTGTAAGCAGCTAGTCTCGATCTACTTCTCTGGCTTGCATATCGTTTAATACAAAGAAGCAACTGCTGCGAACGACAAGTTTCTATGAATCAGTATTATCATTTTACTGAGAGAAATTGTTTTCTGAATTTATGATAATATGTAGTGAGGCTCAAAGACAGAGCATTCTGAAAGCTGAGGTTATACCTATTTCCTTGATCATCTGTAGAGACAAGACTCAAAACAGATATTTCAAGAACCTTAAGCTCTGATTGACCACTGCCTACCACACAGAGACAGGAAGAAATGAAGAAAGTCCTGAGAAAAATGATGCATTATTTTATGTCCCATGAGAGTTGACGTGCTCAGAAAACATAGGAAAACTGGAGAAAGTTTAACCAGTGTCTCATTATTAGGGTCTCCTTGTTGTGGTAGCAGAGCAAGATAAAGGCTCCAGTAGTGCTACCAGCAAGTATAATTGATTTTTGTATTGAATTCAGGCCAGAGTTACGGTTCATTGGATCACTCCATGCAAACTGTACTAAAGCGGCTCAGGCAGCTGAAAGAACCAGGCACTGGACCTGGCCAAAACTATTTATGGTCATATCAAATCACCCTTTTGAAATGCAAAATGCACAACTTAATCAACTCTTTATGAAAACCAGGCAATATGGCTCTGGGGGTCTGGAAGGCAAAAGAAATTGCCCACACCTGCCCATAGTAACCACCTTCAGGCAGCTACAGGACTCCTTAACAGAGTAGGAGTAGCCTCCAGACAGGTTTTAAAATCTAAAGGCACATTCACAACCACACTAGGGATGGAAACAGCACAAGTTGCAGTAGAACTTATGCAATCCACCGCTACGACTCTAACCAAGGTGAGTTAGGAAACCACCTGTACACAAGTACCATTAACCTTTAATGAACTCCTGCATGATATGGGATATCAAGAGACACCTATGGCTGCAAGGGTTACAGGGCTGAGGCTTATCAGAAGACAGAAAATTAAGATGGGCTTTCAGACACACATGGACAACTGCTTAGAAAGGCTGTAAAAGAGTTGTCTACTGATGTCCAGTCAAACAGGAGGGAAATGGCAGTTGGACTGATGAACAAGTACAGCAACTGGCATTGGAGGCTGGGTGGGTGGGTGTAGGACTGTGTGATACAGGGGGAAGCATGAGATGTCCATACCCCAAATTACTTTTACTACAAGGTCCTTTTAACTGAGATGGGGAAATACAAACTGGAATAGAGAGTCTTTTGGAAGGGTGGCCCCAACAACCAGAGGAGGTTTCACACACCCAAGCCATGTCACTTGAGGTATGCCTTACTCTAGGAGCATGGGTGTATGGGGAGAGGAATGCTACCCTCTCACGCAAAAATGAGACAATCCTGAAAACACATCTCATTACCCAATGTGTTATTCATCAAACTCACAACTAGTACTAAAACCAGCTGTTCCAATTGTCCTGGCACTCCTTCATCCAGGAAAATCTGACTACAGGAATTCATCTACAAAAAAAATGGAGCAGAAAGGCACCTTACCCCATTATGCAAAACTGAGACAGAATTCAACACCAGCCATGAAGTCCAGACCAAATACAATGGAAGGGACACTCCTCGCTGTGTGAGCTCAGGCTTCACAGAGCTGCTATAAACTTGTAGCTACTGTCTCCAGAGAGTGTGATTGGTGGGATTTCAAATGTTCCCTCAGAAAATAACTACCACACCAATCTCCTGGACAGACCTAATTACCAGTATAACCATCATAGTTTCTCAAGTTTTGTGTCTAAGCTATCTAAGGTGCTGACTGCCAAGACCTACAGGTGCCCTTGAGGGGCTTAAGGAGCCCTTTGCAGCAGCACTGAGATGTCTGCTCCAGGAACACAGCTGTTCTAGGGGATAAAACAGGAGCACAGGAGGTATAGTCACCTCTGGTAGGCAATGTTAAGATGTGTAAAGGTTAAGATGGTAAAAGGCTGATCTTAACCAACACAAGGGAGCACAGAGGAACAAAGGCAGCTGCTGCGACCCCTGAAACGAGCTCCCTAGTCTAGCTGCTGCCAAGGCTATCACAAGAACAGACCATGAAAGGCCCATCTCCACAACTAGGAAGGGTCACAGAGCCAGGCAGGGAACCCCAATAACCCAGTCAGGGAAACAAGCCCCCTAAGGTAGTCCAGGTCCTCCCAGGGCTGTGACAGGCGAGCCACCAGCATCATCAGCCAATGGGTGAAACCCATAGAGATGAATCAGTGGAAAGTCTCTCCAGATCACCTTTCAGGCTGAGAACAGTTACCAACTATAGGGGTGTGAAACTTATGAGATATTATAGGGAAGAGCATTTTGGGATTGTACAAGGCTTTTTATGGGATGTTTAAGAGAGGAACCAAAGGCAGGAAAAGGGTGGGATCAAGGAGGTTTGAGGAGCAAGTTTGGGAAAACACAGAGGTAAGGGGATAAAAAGGGATAAAGGGTCTCGTGTAACCGGGTTGATCAGCACACTTGTCTGGCCATGCTCTGCACCTGATCAGCACAGTCCATCCTATCTTCTCACTAAACTCCATTTCTAATCACTTTCCTGGGTGAGGGGACTCCATATATGCATCCATGGAGCTCTAAGTGCCAGCTACTGGAGTTGGGACCCAGGGGCCATAGGTCCCTGTGTGTCTGTCTGCAGTGCCTGTAACTCACCGGAGAGGCGGGAGTATGTGTGTGTGTATCATCTGTGTGTGTGTATCAGTGTGTGAGCACCAGCCACTGTCAAGCTTGGCTAGCTGGTGAGTAGGATTAGCTGCTGGGAAGTGAGGTGTTGAAGATGCAGTAAGTCTATGTTGGATCACCAGAGACTCTGTGATTTGGCTCCTGGAGGGCACACGAGACCCAACCCAGCTACTGGGAAGACCATGAGGTTGGGCGGTTGACTGAGAAACTCATTTGCACACATGTGTGTGTGCCTGGGACAGTGGGAGACAGGAACATCCAAGGGCTACTTACCAGCTAGACTGAGCGTGCAAGGCAGTTACGGGAGAGATCCACAGTGTTTGGGTCTCTGTGTGTGTTCATGCACACAGGGTTGTTGGGACCTGTGCACCAATTAATGGGGGATCCACAGTGCATACAGGGGGGGACAGGGGGTGAGGTAACTGGAAGTACATGGGGTCCAGGGACAGTTACTGGGGTAGACCAAGTGTCTCAGACCAGTTAATGGGGGATCCACAGTGTCCTGCGAAGGGGGGGAATGCATGTGTATCTGTGAGTAATGGGGACTGAGTACCAGCAACTGGAGAGGGTCCATGGGAACTTGTAATTCCAGGTGCCAGCAACTGGGCAGATGGAGGATCCAGGACCAGCTCCTGGAAAGACTGCATGGCCAGGCTATCCACTGGCAGGACCCACACTGTATATATGCATTGTATGTATTTTCCACTAACATACCTTCGCCCTTGATCAGTCAGGGAGGGGAATAGGATGAGGCTGCTGATGTTGCCTGTGTCTGTATGAGTGCTGAGTGTTTCTGTCTGTGCTCATCTGCGCGGTCAGCTGTGTTTATATGCACATATGTGTGTTCGTTAGCATTGGAATTACATGCCCAGGGTCACTTCTAGTTCAACCTGGGTATAGGGAGCAGCAGCGGACTCATCTCTATCAACCAACCCCTACAACTTTGGTCTGTGGATCTAGCTAGACAGTATTTGGAAGGCAGATATGAGATTGCCCATGTTTTGAGCATTACTCAGCTTCTCTCTGCCTCATTTCCAGCCCACTGGAAACTACAAAACTGTGGTTATTACAGCACCAAGCCTCTGCTAATACAGTTTCTCCAACAGCAAGGCATAAGTAGCAAGGCATTTGCTCCAAGCTTCCAGGCACCTCTGAGGTACCATACTGAGCTTGTAACTGCCTGCAAAATACTATGTGAAATACACCCTGCATTAGCAAGCGGAGTGTGACAACAAATCTGAGAGCAAGCCTTTTTTAAAAAAAAAAAAATAAAAATTGCTGGGTGGAGGGCAGTAGTTCCTCATATGCTTTAAACAGCGACCTAGCTGAGAGAAGCACTCCCACTTTCCCCCTGACATAGCACTCGTGCTCTCCCACATCCACCCATGCACCACCCTCTCCCCTGTGCAGTGCACACAGGCGTGTTGTGTGGACACAGTGAACAGAGCCAGAGGAATCAGATGGATTAAAACTAAGATGGCAAAAAAAAAAAAAATTAACAAAACATAATCCCTTTTAGTGCAAATCATTTTCCCAATTAATTTCACACCTGTGCCTGCCTGAGAGAAGGGCTGGTAAAAGGTGTGGGAATGAATGGCTGACTTATGAGAATGGCTTCCTTCAGCAGCCATGTGGGCTTATGCAGGACTAAAGTATACATGAAACTACGGCCTGGAGCACTTAATTTAAGGCTTTCCAATAAGCTAAAGTAGAAAAGGCTGAGAAATTTGATGAGTACTGTATCCACTTAAAAAAAAAAAAAAAAAAAAAAAAGAAGCATAAAAGTTTTTGAGTTAAATGCAAAAAAGAAAAAATATTAAAACCATAGAAGAATTTTTAAGAGAGGCTGGAAAGTCCATGGCAGTGTATTGAGGGTGAAACTGATTTTTTTGTAAGAGACCAAGTTGTGGAACAAAGCCCAAAACAGGACTTCCACATGCAGTCACTGATGGAGGAACTAGAATTTGCCAGGAATAAATCCTTCATCCCAGAAATGTAACTCAGAAGAATCAAACCTTACTCTGCCACCATGGACATTAGTGAGAACTCAAAACACTGAGAATTCAAACAAAATGGGAAGAGATGAAAAGAAGGTATGCATGCAGAGCTCATGATGGAGTCCCATTAAAATATACTGAATTGCACCTCCCCTTGCTACCTCCCAAGCCAAACAATCTCTCCCAAATGAGGAGCGGGCACTTCGGACAGGAGCATAAGCAATGCAGCATCTAGCCACAGCACGCGAGAGCCCAGCAGCTCTCAAAGGGTGCGCACGGTAGCCCCCAAATGATAAGCAGTAGCATCCCACCCACAGTGGGATGTTCCAAGAAACAATGGACAATGCCACATTCGAAAATCCTTTAATTATGATTTTGCATCCAAATAAAATACCTGTTTATCCACAGTGGGACATGGGATGCAGTGAGATTGTGTTATTTTTTCAACAGTCTGTTTATAACTTGCAAAATAAATAAAACATGGAAGAGATTTTGATGTCTGCAAACATGTATTTGGTAAAAAGTCATGAAAAACAACCCAAAATTAGATTTTGTATATGTCAATCTAAGAAAAGAGGGGGGAAAAAAAAAAGAAAAAAAGAGAAAACCCTCAACTACTTTCATCTCAGATAAAACATGGATTGTCGTAGCTACTCATGAGGATAAGACCCTCCAGAAAGCAATTAAATATTTCCATTTCACAAATGACAACATATTCACACAGAACGGGATGTTCCCAGGACTGTTTTTAATTTAAGGGTAGGAGGAATGTTTTCAGTTCCTCATAGAGTTTTTACCTAAGATACCTGAGATACTAGAAAAAAGTATCTTCAAAGGGGTAAACGAAATTTCATTTAGCAGTTCAAAATAAAAACCTGAGAGAAGGGTCAGAAATGTCTGAGGCTAGCCTCAAATGAACAGTGACACTGAAGAAGTTGCCAAAGCTTGTCCCATTTGTCAAAAATAGAGACTAACTCAAGAAAAAAGTCTAAATCATGATGCAGGCAAAATTTAATCCCTGAAGCAAATTTGTTCTATTTTGTTATGAAGTTGGCATGAAAAATCTTATGCAACAGTCTAAAACTATTATTTTCACTTCTTTGTTATGTACTTTGGTAAAAGACCCAATGGTTAAGTAACTAATTAATTATGCAACTCCAAGTTGTTTTGCTACACATACTATAAAGCAAATAAAAGCAGTTTCCAGTGAAGTAGAAAAGCATCAGAACAATGAGGTGATCACAGTAGTGTACAACACTCTATGTTTAGCAACTAAATTTCAGAAACTTTTTTGTCACTTGTTCCTATCTTGTTCAAGAAAAAATACCAGAACAAGAAAAGCCACGTCCAAGTCCCTGGAAAATTTCCTCAAGAAATTTAGAGACCTCTGCATAAAAGCAGATTAAGAAAATCCCCCAAATGATACAGGGTCCTGAGAATAGCCCTCACGGTGGTGTCCATAGCTCGGTATTATTATGACTGTCATTTCAGATAGGCACAAATAAGGGGAAAAAAGTCAAATAGCAAAAGGGACAAAGATAAAAATATTGATCTTGCTTACAACAGAGACCCAGTTGTCTTCTGAAGGTTGCAGTGATAACTTTCTAGTGGAGTCAAAATTCAGCCATCCTAATGTTGAACATCACGACTAACATCTTCTTAGCAAGTTTAAGTTCTCAGTATTTTCAGCTGTGTGTTGTTAAACACTGGCTTAATTTTATGTTAAGTTCTGCCTTGAAAATTCATGTGTGATACATTTATGGACTGAACCACCTACCTAGACAGAAATTCTAACTCAGTGTTATGAAGCTCTTCTTGCTTACATGCCTTTTACACCAGGCAATGGAAAAGAAGATTATCCTGAGAACAGGAAACCGTAGGATCCTGCTTCCCCTGAACGCCCTTACCAAAAGGCAAAAAATCCTACTCCTTTCTTCACTTGCTTTCAGTTGTACTCCACAAAAGAAACTGACCCAGATCCAGAGACAAGGTGAAGATCTCCCTCCTCTCCTCATCCCTGAGCAATCCAGGACTGCCCGCTGGTTGGCATGCTCTCCTGGGATGATGGGCTGAGATTTCAAAGCCTCACAACTTCTCAAGACCTGAAGTAATGTGCTGACCCAGAGGGCTACCATGCAGAATGTGGTTCACCTAATACCACAGCCCAGAAGGTGCTTTCCAAGAAAGGACAAGACCCCATTCAGTTAGGCATCAGCTAAGAAGAGGATGCAGATCCAGAGACTGGATGCCAGGCAACACAAGACCCGCAGCTTCACAGCCTCATTTCACAAGTTCTAAATTAAAAGCTACTATCTGCTGGTGTTCATTTTTAGTTATAAAAAAAAATCACTTCTGTTTACATGGCTCATGTCCTAAGCAACTCAGAAATTGCCTGGTTCCTCGTGCGTTACCATGGCACTGTAGATTAGCTGAGGTGAGTGTCTATGAGAGGAGGCTGGAGAAAGTGCATTTCAGCAAAGACATTTGCCTCCACAAACCATTTCACAAACCTTCAGTGAGATGATTTTCATTTAGATTATACTGTAAACCTTGCCCATTCACCATGCAGACCTTTCCTCAGGGGAAGATTACTGCATGGCTGGAAATCCTACCACATCCCTTTTCACAAGACTTTGCTGTTCTGGACTTCAGTTTTGAAGTCAAAATTTTATTTGTTACACTTTATCATCATAATGGTGTGACCTCCTCTATCTTAAACTTATTTCTATGTAAGAGCTTTTTAAGAAACACTCGTTTATTCATTTGGCATATCTCTGTAACACACTTCACCTCTAACAGAGGACTAATCCTACAGGTTGCTTTCAGTAAAAGAATATTCTTCTTGAACTAATTTCAACTGGAACGCAATCACTTGTGAATGATACAATACAGTGATATAAGCATGAACAATAAAGGCATGTTTTTCCTGTAACGTACCCATGAATTGCAAGCAATACACATCTAATGAACTGTAATGTTTACTTCTGTTTAGAGAGCGAATTTGTATTTTCAAATTATTACCAATTCATTTACAATAAAATGAAGATGAGCATTAAAAATCAGGTTTCATACCTAGCTTGGTGAATAGCTTCTACCCATTCGTCTCCGTCAGCTTCATCCTCGCAACGGAGCTCCAGTGGCTTCTGCCCTTCATGGCCAAACAGAACAGTAAAGTAAAGCTGCAAATCAGAACAAGAAAAAAATGTCCAGAAACTCTTTTAAATAAAATAGATACATAAAATAATAATAAAAAAATCTGACTTTTTCAACACAGCCAGCCAGCCTACAAAGATGTGTTTTAAACTATTAGTCATGAAACACAGATTGAAGCTGAAACTGTATCCTTAACTTATTCCCCTGTGTATCAAGGTAATAGCTTTCATGCTACTTACCGTAAATTATTGTTCTTAAGCTCCCACATGTAAGACAACAGAATGCAATTCCCTGAGCAGCTTCTACAGTGGAGTACAACCGTGTGACTGTAGTGGGGTGTCTACAGTTCTTTTTCCCTTGCATTTTTTCTCCTATAATTTTTCCCTTGATGCCAGCACGGGATACCAAATCTGGAACTGCCGCCACTTCCTCACAAGAACACAGATTGTGCACTGGCTCCAGCTTATTTCCTCACCTTTCTAAAAGAACAAGGAAAGCGTCCCTTCTCATTCATCAAACCCCCCAAACATTTTTGCGCTTCCTTCAAGAAGCCTCACCCATAATTGTCATTGCAACAACTGTTTGTTTCCACAACAAAATGCTATTTGCACAGGAAGCGTCATATTCTTCGATGGAATTTTTTACATGAAGAATGCGGTTCATGGTGTGTTCCACAGAACACAGAATTTCAGGAAAGCTTCTGCTACTTTCAGAATGTAGGAATAATAGTAGAGGGGAGAAACCCCAGACATCTACCTTAAAACCCAGTTCACAAGGTTGGTCATTTACAACCTTATTTTGCATAGCTTGCACACTAACTTACAGCCAGGTAGCAAATGGATTTCTTCCAACTTAGATGAAAATAGGTGAGAAAATATTCTACCTAAACGCACACCTGTAATTTCCACAGCTGCCTTCAATGCACCCATCAGTAAGCCAGCTGTTTCACAGGCAGAGGGACCAGTTATGGACCTGCCCAGACATAAAACCACTGGTTATTAGGTCCGATGTGATTCAGGAGCTCTTACAGCTAAACACCTCTGCACCAGATCACTCAGTTCTCTTCATTACCTAGAACTTCTCAACCTCTCTTCCACCTTCATCCCAGTTAACAGGGAACCGAGTATAACCACCTGTGGCAGCAATTGCTTTCTGAGGTCTAACAGAAAATTCCAAACTCGCTCCAGTCAGCATGCGAGGTATATAATTTACGTCCTCCCACACCATTAGCCATTGTTTACAGCGGTTAAGAAACCTGAAGTGATGTCAACAAACATTCTGCTTTCCCTGTCAAACCCACAGCTCAGCTGAAAAAGCCTCTCCAAGCCAAACACCATGCTGGAGATCAAGCAAAAATAAACCGCCTCAGAAATAAAAGCCATTTCCGAGGCAGGAGGAACACAAGCATACGCAGAAACAGAAGGGATGAAATTTTACCTGCGGAGAACTGGCTGCAGATATTGCCAACACGGATAATGAATTCTGTCCACAGAAAAAGAGGTGTTTTCAGCCATCTATGGGCCCCTTCTGAAACATCTGGCAGGCTGCTGAGCCTGTACAGGGCACCAGCCGCGCAGGTTCAGCACAGCCCAGATGCACCAGATTCACTACACTGGCTCAAGCACCGCCTGCGCACCTGGATTTGCAGTGAGGTTTGTGCCTGGGGACCTCACATTTACAAAACCCAGCTACCTCTGCGTGTCCGCGTACGCTCGTACGTCTGGTTTCTTTTCGAGTAACATGAGTAGGTATGATGGCATGCCATAAAGAGAAAACTATTCATTTGTGCATTATATTAATTTACTAAACATTGTTACGTGTCTGTAAAACAGTTTTCATACAGGAGACCACAAGCACTGCAGGATTAGTAACAGACCATCAAAACAGAAAAAAAAAAAAAAAAGGCAAAATAAGAAGCAGCATCCACATTGAACAGGCTATATAAACAAAGTCCAGGCTCAGATCCCTTAAGTTTCAGAAATTTAACAACTCCAGAGCACAGATGAGGATCAATAAATCATTGAAAGGACAATCCTATAAAACTGTGGGGTTTTTGACAGTGCATATCACTTAAACCTGAATGCCACGAACAGAAAGAAACATTTAATCAGGTTGTGGTGGGTTGACCCTGTCTGGATGCCCCGTGCCCACCAAAGCAGCTCTGTCGCTCCCCTCCTCAGCTGGGCACAGGAGAGAAAATACAACGAAAGGCTCGTGGGTCAAGATAAGGACAAGGAGAGATCACTCACCCAGTACTGTCACAGGCAAAACAGACTCAACTTGGGGAAACTGATTTAATCTATTACCAATCAAGTCAGACAAGGATAATGAGAAATACAAACTAAAACTTAACACACCTTCCCCCCACCCCTCCTTTCTTCCCAGGCTCAACTTCACTCCCCATTTCTCTCCCTCCTCCCCCCAAGCGGTGCAGGGGGACGGGGAATGGGGGTTGTGGTCAGTTCACCACACCTTGTCTCTGATTCTCCTTTCTCATAGGGGGACTCCTCACACTCTTCTCCTGCTTCAGCGTGGGGTCCCTCCCACCGGAGACAGTTCTCCATGAACTTCTCCAACGTGAGTCCTTTCCATGGGCTGCAGTTCTTCACCAGCTGCTCCAGCGTGGGTCCCCCACAGGGTCACAAGTCCTACCAGCAAACCTGCTCCAGTGTGGGCTCCTCTCTCCACAGGGCCACAAGTCCTGCCAGGAGCCTGATCCAGCACAAGCTCTCCACGGGGTCACAGCCTCCTTCAGGCATCCACCTGCTCTGGCGTGGGGTCCTCCATGGGCTGCAGGTGGATATCTGCTCCACCATGGACCTCCATGGGCTGCAGGGGGACAGCCAGCCTCCCCATGGTCTTCACCATGGGCTGCAGGGGAACCTCTGCTCCAGCACCTGGAGCAACTCCTCCCCTCCTTCACTGACCTTGGTGTCTGCAGAGCTGTTCCTCTCACATGTTCTCACTCCTCTCTACCTGCTGCTGTTCCCCAGCAGGTTTTTTTCCTCTTCTCAACTATGTTATCTCAGAGGTGCTGCCACCATCACTGATGGGCTCGGCCTTGGCCAGCAGCAGGTCTGTCTTGGAGCTGGCTGGCATTGGCTCTGTTGGACAAGGGGAAAGCTTCTGGCAGCTGCTCAAAGAAGCCACTCCTGTAGCCCCCCAGCTACCAAAACCTTGCCATGCAAACCCAACACACAGGTCCATAGGATTCTCCATAGCAGGGATAGATAAAAACCTTTATAACAATGCAGTGCAGTTGAAAACAACCTACAGGACAGTAAAAAGTGCAGCAAGACTACACACAAGTGCACTCTGTTTATAGACTGGGATAGTCTATTTTAAAAAGTATATTTAAAGATAAAACACGCTGTTCAGAGCTGCAATTTATGTAACAACTAATTTGTGTTTCATAAAGCTGCTACATATAAAATTAGAATAAAGGCAGAAGTGCAGACAAGCACTGGATTTAGTCCCATTGTGTAGGGATTCAAGTTAAAGGGAGAGACAATATTACAGTCCTCCCTATTTTTTCTTTTAAAGTGAGATAATTCAGACCTCTTTTGAGCAAGACTTGCAGCGATCTCATGTCGCAGAATTTAGACTTAGAGGAGTGCAGTCACTATGGTGATAGGCATGATCTAACCTTAGTTTAGTTAGACCAAGAAAATTCAGAAATTTAAACAAACTTAGAGGGCTACTACAGTAGGACTGACCCAATGGAAACAAAAGCTAAATTATAATAGCCATTTGTTTTCAGAAGCTATTTTAAAAATCATCTACATTCTCCTCCCCCCTCAAACATGCATACTGCAGTCAAGCATCAGTATCAATATCATATCATTTACCCAGAAGCAGTCAACTCTAGAGTAAGCAAAGTGCAAGCAAAATACAATAACATACCTCTAAAAAGAATCTCTAAGTCATCCTTGAACTCTCTTTTTGAAATAAATGTTGCTCATTTACAAAGTTGATTTACTACAAGAAAATAAGATGTTATCTGTGATGCATTATTAGATTTTCAAGTTGATAATGTATGTAAGTGGATCTATGTATATATTCATATGAAACTTTAGCACTGCCATTCAATCTGCTAAACAGCTCCACTTCCACATCAGTGCAGTACAGTACAGGTAAAAACCACCTTTCCGCATACACACTATTATTTTCTTGAAGTGATGACAGTAAATATTTAAGAACTACAGGATACATTTACATCAACTACCCTCATAATAATTGATCGTGCCTGTTGGACTAGCAGGCAAGCACTCATGTTTCAAGTTAAGCCTGTGGTTCAGTTGGACAATTTTTTATTATTGCTTATTCTGAAGGTCATCAGATTCATAGAAGATAAAATGAACATTCTGTATTTTGATTTAAAGGTGTCTTTTCAGTGTTCAGGTATGCATAAGCAAAATGGTAAGTCTTCATTTTAATAAAAATGCCTTTGGCAGAGTTCTCCAAAGTAAAGCTTGAGGAAAAAAAGGAGAGTTTCATATACCTTGCATAGGTATGAAGGCACTATCTTGACTGACAGACAAGAAAAGAACAACGGGATCAAGACGCATCAATAACACTGTTGTGTATCACTTCTCTGACTTGTATCTAGTGCTAAACAGAGTTTCTTCCTACGGTGAAAAGCAAAGACTAAGGAATGAGCTGATGGGCACCTCCACTTCAGAGACAAGTCTGGAACAAGATTAAGACCCTGAGTGAAAGAAGTCCTGTACCAGAGTACACTGATTATTATGATGGGCTCCCCAGTAACAGCAGTTCACACCGTAACTTTGTCCTTATGAAACTACCCACATAATGGCTGTATTCAAAGTAAGACAGTAAAAACTCTGAAATTGCCATTCTTTCCAAGGGGAAAAACAGGCATTCTTCTGGTAAAAAACAAAACCAAACCCAACCCAAACAAACAAAAAAACCCTAAACCAAAAAACCAACCCAAATGACGTACGCCCTGTAACAGAAACACTACTTTTAAGGCATATTCAGGTAGAGCTTCCACCAACACAGACACCCCTAAGACTAGATTTCCTGACAGCAGAATGATGGTCTCCTTGTGACCAACATGAGCATTTGCTGTTTATGAAGTGAAAGTCATACCAACACAGGCACCGCACTCTCCAACGCACAGGGATGGTCCCGCAGATCATTCTCTTCCCTTTACCTCACAGGAAAACTGTAAAGGACATCTCCTATCCTATCTCTTACCTCCTATCCCCTGATAACTTATCACTACATCTGTTTTGTTGATTACTCCATATCCTCCCCCAGCAGTTGTAGTAACCCAACGTGTCTTTTCCATTTGTGAAAGAGTGGTGATGCTTGCAACAATTCAGTTACTGAAACACTGAAGGACCAAGGAGAATAAGCACTCATCTTCTCGCAGTGGTGCTGCTACCTGTCACAGGCCAAGAAGCTGCTACCCTAGACAATAACACTGCTTGACAATTCCTACTGCAAGCTCATGCCTTCAGCTCCTCCGGAATTTGGTCAAGCTTTGAAAGTCCAGATGGAAAAATTCATACTGGAGAAATGATGTATGTGCCAACAGTGGTTTTCTTACCTTATCCTTCCATCAGTACAGCATATAAACATTTAAACTATGCCTCAGAGGACTTCAAGGTGAACACCAAATTTTGTTGTATTGTGGACTTGTAAATGACCACAGTTTGGTAATTACTACTTGCCTATGAACTGCTTTTCCGTAACTTTTCTTACTAAACATGAACCAAATTCAATTCTCTTCATAATATACTATAAAAACACCATTTTTAAATCATGAATGTGGTGTGACCTCGTTATATGCTATTTCCTGATCTTTCAGTGGCTTATTGCACAGTCTTGGTTTAATCAGTCAAGTCAGCACTTCAAGAGTAATTTAGAAAGAAAATTCCAGCCATCAATATTGATAAGAACAGAGACTATAAATGCAAAACAACTGTGAAACGTTAGTCCTTGTACCAAGATTGCTACCAAAAATTAAGAGCCTTAACAGAAGTCTGTCTTCAATGTGAGGTATGAGGAAGCTTAATCATTTGCTGTATCTTTAAGGTTTATATTCACTACCTGATCTTTATAAGGATATATAAGCCTTTGTTTTAGCCTTTTGAGGATAAAGAAGGTGGGAGAAGCAATTAATTAAAATTTAAGATGACAAGATAAAAATATTTCTCATCCTTGACTTCTGAAGATGTTTTCATTTCAGAATCTGGAAACCTGTATGCAATCTCAAACACTAGTAAAATTATTGAGCGGAAGAGGACAATCACTGCAGCAATTGAAGACTCCTCAGTGATCCTTGAAGGAAAAACAGCAAATTGCAGTCTAAATCAAAGCAGTTTGTACTATTTAAGAACATGTTAACTCATGAAGTTTTCAGATGTGTTTTTGCCCAGCATCTCAAATAGAAAACATTTACGTGTATTCTGCATTGCTTACATCCTGGGGAAAGGGAAGGAAAAGAAGGGAGTATGTTTGGAAGAAGGCAGCATCCCTAAAAGTGCAAAAGGATGAGTCTATGTAGGTGGGGGAGATGTTTGGGGGAGAAGACAACAATCCCTCCCCATCACTGGATCAGCAGCATGTTAGCGGGAAAGAGAGTACTGCGCCTTGAGTCAAGGGTAGGAAATGCCATGGTTGTGTTTTGCCACTTCTTGAGGCTTGCTGTGCCACTAGCACTGGCAGGAAATTCGTAGCCCATTGTTGTTAAATTAGCATGAGAATGGAATAACGACAGGAGGTTGAAAACAGTAACAATTTTTTTAAGTTTCCAGGGAGATCTATGAAGCCAATACATTTCATGTTTGTATCATAGCAATTAGTAGAAGCTATAATGAGAACAGAATTAGCGGACATCAGAATTAATACGATGTACTTGAGAAGAGTCAGTACGGCTTTTGTATCCTCTAAGCCCAGTGGAGTTCTCTGAAGGGGTCAACAAGCATTTGGATTACAATGACAGGGTTTTCAAAATGCTTTTGACAGATTTTTAGGGAAACGCTTAAGCATCTCGGACTTACAAGAAAATGTCCCTCCTCAGATAAAAAGAAAAAAAAAAAATCTGATCAAAAGCTAGCAAACAGAGCTGGAATACTGGACCATCTGTCAGTTCTCACAATGGAACAAGGTCATCAAAGGACTTCCTCCAGGAATTGCATTGAGGGATGGGACAGGCATTACAAAGGATGACAAAGTTCGTTCAAAGTTTGCTAATTATGCAAGATAATAACAGTGAGAACCTATTATGAACTCAGCCTCAACACGCCTGAGTTACTGGACAGTAAAATTGCAGATGAAATTCATTGTACGCAAATGTAAAGTGACATATGTGAGGAAAAACATTCTAAGCTTCTCACAAGAAAAGATGGGCTCTGTGCTTGGTACTACCACTCAGGAGCAAGATCCCAGAATAAACTCCATGCAAACACCAGCCCAATGCTCAGCAGCTGCCAAAAAAGCAAACCAGAGTGCTCGGGATGATGGGGAAAGAAACAAAACAAAGTAGACAAGGCTGTTATGCTAGAAAACATCTTGAATACTGTTGAGTGGTTTTGGACTTCCCATCACAGAAAGGGCAACATAAGATGGGAAAGGTTCAGAAAAAGATAAAAGTGGCATGGGAAGTCTTGCATATGTCCAAACCAGATATCCATATAAGTAAAAACTTAAGTTTAGACCCTTCAGTACAAAGAAAGGAACAACTTGGGGGATACAACATGGGTCTACAAAATCACAAGAGGTATGGAATGGATGGATAGGGATCCACTATTCTATTTCTCTTCCAATAAGAAAAAAAAATATCTATTAAATGAACGTCATAGAAACCAGCTTCAAAGCAAACACAAGAAAGTAGTTCTTCATGCAACTGGCAGTAAACTGGTGTTGCTCCTTGACAAAGGGACTCGTAAATGTAGTAAATGTCAATGGGTTTCACAGAGACTGGAGAGTTCGCTGTACAGAAATTGTGGGCTACAGAACACCAGAATTCACATGTTCAGAATTCAAGCAGTCCTGAAGATGAAAATAACTGGAATCTTAAAGTCATCTCAGAGGAGAGGTAAAGGAAAAATAAAATATGTACCTAAGTTGATGCCTTCCCCAGCATGTCGTCATGGCCACAATGTGAGATAGGATATTAGACTAGTTGGGTCTTTGGTCCACTCAAATAAAGCCTCTCTCATAGTCTTACGGGAGCTAATTAAAACTTTACTTGATGGTATGTGAGTCTTAAATCCTCCAAATTGCTTTGCACTTTATTATAAACAAGATACACTGGCATTTTCATGAAGTGCTGGCTCTTACTAATTGTCTGGTTTTTTCTTGCATATTTTCGTTTGGATTTTGATTCTTTAAAAAAAACTAAAGAGGTAATTTGTAAAACTGGTAGAGAGCCACTGCAGTATTACAGCTTCTGTGTTTCTTTGTGGTGGCACCCAGGGATTAAGGGTTTTTTTTTCCATCTTAATGTTACTTCATCACCACTGCTAAATAGAAAAATGGTATTGAACAGGACTACAGTGAAAAACGTTCTAGAGGTAAAAGAGAATAGGGCTTTTATCTGCCAAGCCACTGGCTCGAGAACACGTGATAAGGCATTGTTTTGGAGGAGATTCAGAGATGGGCTGTGTTATCTGTTCTGGGTTTGGTTTAACAGCGGGGAAAATATATACTCTGTGTGTGTATATATATATACACACACACGCGTGCGCGCACACCCAGCCACCCTGTATTGTATAGGTGAGATGCCTTGATGTGTTCTCTCTTTAACCAGTATTGGATTAATCAAGTTACAACCTGCTCCATAAAATCTATTCTGGCATCTGACAGTGAACCACCTTCCTGAGCCATTCTGCAAATATTGTCTGGGCCAAGAGCAACAACATTCTGAGGGCATTATATTTAAATATGCAATCAGCAGTTTTGGAATTAGGAAGATTATATGTGTATGTACCCTGTTTTATAAACTCTTACCATCAATAAAAAAATACCATACCCGACTTGCATGTAAAACAAAAATCAAGGAATACACAAAGGTCACTGTAGACCTTAATTCTCCTGCAACTCTGTTGACTTGCATCAAAATTCTGCCAAATTACAATGGTTATAGCATTTGTTTTCATGGATGAGAGAATCAGGCTAATACGACCCCATCTGCTGTATTTTCAATGCAGTCCATTTGTACTTCAGCAGAAGTTTACCAACAGGGAAAAATTCTGCTGCACAGAAGGAAATTTCACAAAGTAAAGCCTACAGGAACTCATACAACATGGTAAGCACAGCTAAATTATTTGCTAATAATAAACTGAACATGGGTAACACCGTCTCAAAATACATTTGACAATATCCAGTGGGAATTTCCTGCCAGAAACCGCAAGCTGCTTGCCTAGAAGGCTGTGCATTACCTAGCTGCAGGACATTTTCCCTCTTCTTGCAACAGCCGTCACTGCTGTTGTCTACAGTGCCTTGCACTGAACAGAAATAAGGTCTATAATGCTGGTACGGGACTGGAATTCAGGACAGTCAGGTTAAGTGTCTCATTTTGTTGGGAACTCTGTATATGAGACAGGTCTCCCTTTTGGCAACCAACCTGGGACGTGCACTGTATCACCATGCTTGAATCTGGAAGAGCAATCCACAAAACTCCTAATTTAACTCTTTAGGGAATGAAAGGCTGCATCCAGTATATTGACCAGTAAACATTCACAGCGTTCCCAGAACTGCCGCCTTCCTGCGTATCCTTAAGCCTCCCCTCCCACATGTAAGGTCTTCTGGGACTGACACCGATAACACCTCTAGATTTAACTTCCTTAGGTGACTGATGCAGTAGCTCTGCCCTAAAGATACTTTCTATATACCAAATTTCTATCAAGTTCCCAATACCTTATGGTGTAGGTATTCTTCTGCTCACCACTGAGCAATGTCCCCAGTCCCATTCCTAGGATTCTCACCTTCCCAAGCACTCGAAAAAGGACATGGCATCCAGGTCTGCAGATCCCACTTACGAATAAAACCTCTAAATTTAAGCTACCACTTGTTGCCACAGATCCCTTCCAGTCTTCAGTGTCTTTATAATATATTCCTTACGCTTGCAAAGGGAAAATCACATCCTTTAAAAGAGTTAGTTTTAATTATAGTCTGAGACATTTTCAGGACACACACATTCAACCTGTACGTGGAGAGTCCAACAAATGGCCAGGTACATGTTGGGACCACGATCTGCCGTGAAATGTTTGCAGTGCAAGCAAAGGACAAAGAGGACAGAAATCCCATTATTCTTACTGATGACCTAATCCAGCATGGAGGCTGGGGGCACAGCTCCTCCCTTCTTGTTTCGAACTTCATTTCTCCTGTGTGTCATTAGCTGCCTTTCCATGGGGGCCAAAGAGGAGGGAACGAACAGTCAAGGTAATCCAAGTTCTGGCCCCTCCTCAAGCATGGCAGAGCTAAAGGGAATCAAGATTACAGCCCTACCACAAAACTAAGCACAATACAGCTGTATTAGTAGAAAACTGTGCTGTTCAAAGTGACAAAGAATGGACAGATGGGGGAAACAGACAGAAAGAGACAACAGGGAACGCTGTAATCAGTGGCAGCTTTATATATTTTTCAGAAATTAGGCTTTTTGTGTTTTGTTCTTTTTTTTACCCTGTCTTGTTCCTTCACTGTTCTTAGCAACCCTAACCTTTCTCCATGCACTGACAGGCTTTCCCTCCTTGTCCAAACAGCAGCCATAGCAGCTGCTATCTAACTTTCTTGTCAAAAACCTTCTAATGATGCAGAGATTCTCCACATGAATTCAGCTATAAACTATCAGCATTTATTTTGCTCCACAAAAGACATCCCTGTATTTTAATTACAAGATCAGACTTTAAAGGCCAGAAGGGACATTTATAACCTTCTAGTCTGATGACGTATGTAATACAGGCCAGAAAAATCACACCAGACAGCTCCTGCATCAAACATACAGGATCAAGGTGAGACACAGATCCTCCTTAATCAATCCTGACATAAAAAATAATGAAAAAACACACCTGAGACCATGTTCGGTTGTTCTAGGCAGTAAATTACCCTCACTACTAAAAAACATGCAGCTCCGTTTTAAATAATGAGTAAATACGTAAATAATGAAATTATACAATGGGCCTCAGTTTTCAAGAGTGAGTCCATACAGTGTGTACTGCAAGAGCAGAGCCTGGGTTTCTCAGTAAACACCATCATATATGGGGGGAAAAATAAAAGTATACTTACCCCAAATTATGCACATAAACAATTTTTATGAACAAGTAATTTTGAACGATTAATTTCTAGGAAACAGATTAATTGGCTGGCTTCCTAATCATATTCTGAAGATATGGAAACATAGGATTTGTCATTTTTAAAGCTCTTTACAGACAGTAACTAATCTTCTGACCCCTCTACACGGTAAGAATTATGGTGCCCATTTTAGGCACAAGGATATGTGGAAAGATGCCCAAATATAGATCTGCTGTAAATGAGTTCAACTTGAGATTGCTATAAACAGAGCTCCTCTCCCTGAAGTGAGCCAACATATGATAGGGAAGCAAGAATAAGAAGTCAGCACATCCTAGACCTTGTTACATCTCTGTTATATATAATCATTTCTATCTATAAACAGTTTCAGAAAAAACAAACACTCAAAATTTCAAGCAACTGCAGTATTCTGTGAGATAAGGGACACGACTGGTACAGTCCACCTGCCAGCACCAGACATTGCCAGGGCTCTGATGGGAAAAAAAAAGGCCACTGCAAAGAGCCACATAAACGTTTGCAGAAGTGCCTATCAAGCCTGAATTATTTTATGACATGGAAAAATGTCTTTTTGGTGCCACCACGTTCACTGACAGTCCTACTCTGTGGTTAACTAGCCTGAGGGGCTGGAGCTTGGATATAACCTCATAAAAAAACTTGGGAAGAAAAGTGACAGAATCTAGTTTTAAGCAAGAGAAGGTTGTTCCAGCACCAGAAGCATTATCTCCTGTCTAGACTTCCACCTACTATTTAGGTCATACTACACCAAAAAGAGTGCTGGCTGGTCTACCCACCTGGACCAAACTCAGGAGGCCAAGGATCAGCATTCAAGAAGTCCATGAACTCAACAGAGCTGAAAACAGTGCTTTTCTAACCATAATTGACACAGGAACAAGTTCTTCATTAAACTTTTTCCCTGAAGTCCCTAAAGACTGTAAGTAGAAAAGCAGTTCTTAGAGGGAACTATAACTAAGCCTATTAGCACACTTGGACATTCAAGACCACCAGGCAATGGTTTGAACTGCTCTGTCTCAAAATCACATGAGTATATGGGGTACACTCAGATACACAGAGCAAGAAAATGTCTACCTTGTCTCAGAACATCAAAGATCCAGTGGTTAAGTCCTGTCATATCTCACCCACTAAGAAACGTTTGGATCAAATTTCTGTTGCATTTCCATACACACTCTTGTAACTGCTATCCTTTAAGTTCTCAAAGTTTTCATCAATGACCCAAATAAATAAATAAATAAATAGAAATCCAACGTACCTCACCTTGGCGAAGCAACAATTAAGATAATTCAGTTCATAAAACAATCCATCCCTAATCCTCAGTAGTACTATTTCAACTTCTGCCTATCCATTGTCAACCCTGTTTTTTTAATAGGGATTCACTGAAATTTCCTTTTAACTGTTTAGACATGCTGTACCAGTAAACCAAAAATAATCCAATCAACTAATCCACCTTGCATATAGAAACGAAAACCTCACACTGACAAGAACGTCACATCCACTAGCATTTTATATGAAGGGTGAGAATGAATTGTACTATAGAAGTGGTGAGTCGAAAACTGGTTTTCAAAACTTGGCTGGAGATTGCTGAAATGTGTTCATGGCTTATGTAAAATAAAATTATTTTCAGGGTATAAAATCAACAGCACTAGAGACGGAATCCATATTTTATAATACTTACTGTCAAAGACCCACTTAAGCATACATTCAGTTTTCAACTATTTACCCAACAGCAACTAAAGTACATGTTTTCTTTCCAGGTTTTTACTAATATCTCTCAAGTGATGTTAACTGTGATACATTCAGTAGATTTTTCTGTTAGTAACAAAGATTTTGCAGTATATGCAATGTGAAGTACTTTAAATGCTCAGATATTATACCTGATTTTTCACCCAAATGAAAAATCATATATATCACCCATATAGCAAAGGACATGTTGAAGTTTCCTTTTTAAGTAATACAATAATTACTCATATTCTCAGATAATGGGATAGAAACATTTCACATCTTTTAGAGAATGCCTGGATTTTGGTTCCCCTAAAAATTGGCTGTGAATGCTCCAGTTTTAATCACACTTGTCATTCCACTAAGATTAATCAAACAACAAGGCTTGTAGAAAGAGAGCAATAGGAAGTTACTTAGGGTAGTAACCATAATCTATGTCTTACTCTTTAAATGGTACTGGTGGGGGGGAACCACATTTCTAGTCACACACGGCCACAGATTTTGCTGGACTGCTGTTAACATTCATTGGCAGGGCCTCCTACCCATTCAAACACCAAGAACACCTCAGTTGAACCTCTGAGTCTGAGAAAGTGTTTCCTCTCCTCCACTCCAAAGTGTTTCAAAGACACCACTGTAAAGGACTGCCTTAACGAGGGAAAAGAGGAAGTGAACATTTTCCCAACTAATCCCCAGATCTCCCTCTTTGGAGCTACAGGTTTCCTCCAATAAGGAAGTTCACACCCAAACCTCACTAGGTTCATTAATGCAGGGGTCATATACCTACAGCTTGCTTAGAGTTGTCATGTCCTTAACTGCATGAAAGCATTGCAAGACACATGCATCCTGGCAAAACACCTTCAAGACACACAAACACTATTTTTCCCACTGCCCCTCTTTGGGTATGGATACCAGGCTTTACCATTTCATTTCCAATGCCACCTCTTCAGGGAAATGCAGCTTGTACAACTTACTCGAACAAATGCTGTCTTTATCCAGCTGTGTAATATGATGGCAGGCATCTCCTCCCTTCAGAGATGACATGAACAAAGCTGTAAGTGTGAACCAAAACTATCTTTTGTGTGCTAATTTTTAGCTTGTGCAGAAATAAAATGAGCTTAAAGCAAATATACCAAAAGGAGTTACAGGACTGCTTTCAAAAATCCATTTACTGATAATGCACTTTCCTCAACTCTTTTTTTCCCCAGAGATATGACAATTCTGGGTGCCAAGCAAACAGGTGTGATGCTTTTCTTGCATGGTGTGCTTACCAAAGGATTTATGACAGAAAAGTTGAAGAACCTTTTTATTCATGCTAGGCATGAGTTTCCTTTCCATCTGATGAGAGTACTCTGGCACCATGTTGGTTAATACTGACCTTTGGAAGCACCTTTCTGATAACTAAGACATTTCCAGATGTTCCACAACTCCTGGATCGCAGCAGCATTTGAGCAGTGTCACCTCTAGCACTTCTGAGGTTGTGCTCTGTTTTGTTACTCAGGAGAAGGTGCACACATCACGGTTTTATTCTCCAAACAACGCGGTTTGTTATGGCATTTCGTATTACATACATTTAACTTAATAACCATTTTCTTTTACAGACTTCCTGAAATACTTTGTGCAGGAAGTCAGCAACTACGAGTGCAGACTCCTAACAACGGGCCAAGCAGAACTCTGTGTCAGAGTCATCGGTGCTGCTTAGGCTCAGTGACCATGGCCATGTCACCTCGATCCAGCCACTTTGCCATCAGGCTGTCCTGCACACACTCTGGGTAGCAGAGAAGCCCGATCCCGCTGCCTGCAGACATGACTGGAGAATTTCAAAGCATACAGAGGACTGCTGGTCCAGCGTCACTTCCCTGCAGGGAGCAGGTGACAGTGAGAACCAAGAGCAGTTCTAAGCTGGCATCATCACTTTTGAGAAGATGGAGTCACAAAATGATTGAGGAAGAGGGGGCAGAAGAGTACAGGCATCACTTTCACTCTCCCAGAAAAGAATAAATTGTATGCAGAACAATGGGATTTTCTGTTTGTTTTCCACAAAGAGAATATTTTATGTTCCTCCTTCTTATGCAACCTCAAATTTTGCTTCCTATGTCAAGCCGCATCCCCAGCAGCGATAGCTTTCTCAAGCTAACCTGAATAAACAAAGAGATTTTGAATTCCTGAGGGAGATCATCTTTGAACAGGAAAACCTTCCCATGATGGTAGCGTTGCTGCTATTCCACAGTAAATCCTATGAAGCCTTGGCTCGAGAAGTGCAAAATAGTGTCCTGATCTTTCCTTTGCAGCAGGCTAATGGCCAAATGTTATTGATTTCTTGCCAGTTCAACAGAAATGTGCAGTTCATTAGGTCTCAAACTTGCCATACAATCAAAGAAACTTCTTTCACTAAAGCTCTGCCTTCTACTATGTTTGTTTCACAACACTTTTCATAACAAATTGCTGAAAAATCTAGCATGGCAAGTAAAGCAGAGCAACCAAATCAATTTCAGCTTGCATACAAACAGAATCATTTCAAAGGACGTTATTGCACCTTCTTTTAGTGCTGCCAATATCAAGTTTTAGAAGTTATGATCTCTGCTATTCCACTAGAGTTTCTCAAAATTATATTAATGATCCACATTTTCTACATAATGTAGCAGTAAAGCCTGAATGACCAAAGAAGTATTCACATGGCAAATGCCAATATTCAATTTACTTTAAGTTTCTTTTTTCCATTTGCACATAAATGTCAAAATACAAATTGCCACTTTTTTCTTTTAATTTAACCAAAATTGATCCTTAAAAAAAAAAAAAAGATACACACAGAAAAACACCACCACATCTTTACGCCATAAATACAAACAGTTCCTGTTGCTTTTTGTTTTTAACTCACTGGAATGTATTGTGGGAAGAACTATGCCAGAAATTCGATTTCTCTTCTCACATTTCTCTCATGTTTAGAGCTTTGTAGCCCACATGAATATTACCCTTTTCTAAGCCACAGAAACATACAGCAGTGTCTAAGGACTGAAAAGCTATCCCGTTTTGCCACAGATAATAAGAACAGAGGCATTCCCTGTACTAAGGAACGTATAAAAGAACATAATTTTGTGCACTAACAGGCATACAAGGCACAACGTCAAAATAGAGTAAGAAATCAGCTACAGCTTTCAGGTCAGTTAAAAGCCTCACCCAATTTCTTACTGAAACTTAACATTTTTCTGCAGCAACAGACAAAATATTCCTTAAGTCATCTTTTCTTGAAGAATATTTCTAGTAAGAGGAAAAATACTGCTTACATCTTCTGCTTTGATTTACACCAGAGTTTGGTGAGGGAGGACTGGGGAGTAATAACAGGGGGAAAAAAAAAATCTTTCTATCCTCCAGGAAATTCTAATGTTTTATCATATCAGGAATTACTTAGAAACATAAAATCAAAAGAAAACCAAAGCCTTTTTAGCACTTCGTCTTGAATCAACCAATTGTGATGGACCAACTAAAAACCGCTTTCTTTGAATCCTGTTCCACACCAACCTATTCATGCCTAAAGGGAACGGTAATGCAGCTCCTACACTGCACAGGTGTCCTCCCTACCCAAGCTGTATTTCCATGATGGGTCTAGGGTCATACCTCTTCCAGGACACATGGCTCTCAGCTGCGGTGGAAGCAGCTGGTAGTCAAGATATACAAGAAAAGGTAAGAGGCACCACATCCAGCTTCTCTGAGCCACCACAGGCCTATAGACCAATGCAGTTTAACGCAACCCAGTTCAAGGCCAAACATTTCACTGTGGGTCACCAGGTAATTTGATTTACGAAATCAAACCAGCCAAAACCTCAGTTCCCAATCAGATGGGGGAAAAATGCAGGAATCAAATGAGGGGTTTTCAGGTCTTTTGAAACGACTTTCTGCATGCAAAATAATCCTAAAAAAAAAAGTTGAAGACCAGCATCCACAGAAATCGTCCCAGGATTCCTATCCTGCTTTCTTTCACTCTTACACTTCTGACACCTCCTCTCTAATTTTTGTAATGTTAAAAATTAAGAACCTCTTTGTTCTATCAGTTGCATAAAAATGGGATAGTACTTCTACTGCAGAAGTTGTAGTAATTATGGAGATTGTCATCCTACTGTCTGACATGGTGTCAGAAAGATAACCTCATGCAGGTTTCTTAAAGAGAAGAAAGAAACCCACAAAATAATCCCTGTCAAGCCCTTAAAATTATCATTTCCAAAGATAAAACAATGCAAAAGTAGCTACAGTGCTTTTGATACCTACAACTAGAAGTTTCAAAGTTCACGTTTTGAACACAAATGGGGAAACATTTCATTTTATAGAGATGTTTACAGTGCATTCTTGTATATACTGTTTTGCAGTTCTGTACTCGCATACAAAGAAGATGTGGCATAGAAACTGTGTGAATTTACTTGCCCGCTGCAGAAACATAAATGGTGTAGCCAGCTGTGGTAAGGGAGAAAAATGAGAAGAGGGAGCATACTGCTCAAAAAAAATCTGGATTCAAAGTGACACTCCCATCACTGTCATCATACACAGACAAATTTGCATGAAGAATTTTGTGAGGAAGTTGTGCGGGATCCAGCCATAGAGAACTGACCTGGAACAACACTACCCAAAGCAAAGGTGCCACTCTGACTTTGGCAATTAGCCTCATATACACTTGTGTGTGGGAATGCAACGTTTAATTATGACTTAATTTCTCACCGCTTAAGTACAGAGACAACAATCCTCATCAAGATACAGAACCAGAAGAAGGCGAGTTTACTGTACAGAGCTGACAGCTCAGCTGTGGATGGAGCAGGAGGGACGCACAGAGAAGTCTGGGTGCAGACCGAGAGACCCAGCTCTCACCTGAGCCCAGGAACAAGATGCTGTGAGCAAACAGCTCCGGGGTAAACTGTGACATGTGAAAGCCTGTTTCACGTCTTCCATCTTCTCACATCTTCCATCTTGTGTATTCAAAATGCAATCAATAAGCACGCGACCTACTTTAAACTCAGTCAACAAGACCCAAGGGATCTTTTCTATTCTGCTCCCACTCCCTTTATTTACAACAAAATATTGTTGGCTCTATGAAGACAAGCCTCGGTTGTCTCTCAAAAACTGCTGAGTAAGAACAAGGTACATAACAGCGTTATAAAATAATTTCTGTATAAACAGAATACAGCAAGCAGTCACATGTTGTGGTTATAGGTTTTGTCATCCTGGCTCAAATTAGCCACCTATCCATTATCCTGTCTGTGACCATAGCCACTTGTTAGCTCTTATATGATTCAGAAAATGGGGGAAGAACAAACTGTAGCCAAAAACAGGCAATAAAATTACCAAAACAGAACTCTTAGCAGCTGCCATTATTGGCTGCTTTCAGTGGCTACTCTGAGACTGAGATACAGGAGTTACTTTCCTTCTAATAATTGGAAAAGAAAGGTATGTGGTATTATAAAACACAGTATGTAAATGCTTTACTTGCACTTGCACCACCAGTGCTGCAAGGAAAATATTCTTTTCTTTTTCTTTTCTTTTTTTTTCCTGCAGCACAACTAACCATGTTTACTTCTCAATCATTACAAAGATAATATTTTTCTATTACAACTGCAGCTTGAATTGTTGAACAAATCTTAACATTGAAAGCAGTGTCACAGCTCTCTACATTTTTAAAGGTTTGCTTTTTAGATATTTCAAGTTACCACTGAGACCTCCCTCTTGTAAATATTTATATCAGATCATTTTTTAAACTTCCACAACATAGGTGCCAATCTATACCACTGCTCCAGCTAAATGACTGCCCTTTATATTTGAAACACTGAAGAGCAATTTATTCCCGTTCTTCTGCAGTACACAGCAAAGTAATCATAATGTCATTGAGCTAAAGCAGTTATAAAGCAGGGTTCTAACAAAACAAGCTGAAAGCGAGTTAACGACATAACAAAGTGACAGGTGTCCCAGTATAATTTGGGGCTTGCATACAGGAAAATACCATGTCCTGCTAAGAAGGTCAGTAATCCAAAGACAGATATTTACATAGCTAGATGGAGAGCTGGGATGAAGATTTTCAAAATGCCTCTATAAAACACTGATCATCCAGCACTATTGGCTCTGCTAGAATAATTAAGAATAGTGGGCGTTTACCTTCTGACAATCTGTCCTCTTATTTAGCTGGCTAAATTATGACTGCCAGGCTGAAATCTTATCATCCCTGAAATAAATGGCAAAACTTCAACTAAATGCAGAGGAATTTGGGGTCTTTAGATCTGACCCTGATTTCACTTACACTGAGGTTAAAATGATGTGATTCCAATTAGCATCACCCATTATTTCTTCTTAGTCTTCTTACGTCCTGCATTAACTCCCAAAAAAGTTTCTAGACACTGAAAATCCATAACATGTTGAAGGTCCTAGCACACAAAGTAATTGTTCTCTTTGCTCAACCCCTTCCATGTACCACCTCCTCTCAAAGGTTGTAAAATGACCTGCCTGCAGATTTGAGGAGCAAGCCTGGAGCTAGCGGCTCACATCACATGCTCAATTGCAAAAACTAAAAAAGAAACTGCCAGAACTTGACAGTCGTTATTTATTCAGGGTACAGAAGAGAAAACCCATTATCCAAAGGTACTAAAGATTCTATGTTATTACCTCTAGAAAAAAAGAAACCACAAAACATAAAGCAAGTGCAGACACAGATCAACAGACATGTTTTATAATTATGATGCAAAATATATGTACCCTAAAGAAAACAAATTTTGTATCTTACATCTGCTATCATCATTTTTTTACATCCTTGAATATTAGAGAAAATAAATACTATATGCCACATATTAGGCCGACTCATAAAAGAAAAAAATGAAAAAAATCATTTGGTATCAATTTATGAAGATTGTTATAGACACAAAAAATGTTAGTATTTTTTTTTAATATAATGGGGGAACTTCCTAAGAGTGAACAAAGTGCCAGTCAATTCAGTAATTAAATGGCCATAGTGGCAGAATGCAAGCATTCATCTAGGTCAGTGACCCATCTCCAGCACTGGCCAATAGCTGATAGATAAGCCAGAACGGAGTATCTGAAGAGGATGAGCATCAGACATTTCATGCCCAACTGGGATGCGCAACTGGGTTCAACATAGACACTAAGTCATAAAGCAATCAACAGTGGTTCAGCAACTTACAGAATCATAAAATCGTCCAGATTGGAAGGGACCTTTAAGATCATCAAGTCCAGCCATTAACCTAACACTGCCAAACCCACCACTAAACCATGTCCTTTCCGAACCACATCTACCCATCTTCTAAATACCTCCAGGGATGGTGATCCCTGGGCCACCTGTTCCAAGGTTTGATAGCCCTTTCAGTGAAGAAATTCTGCCACTTAATCTCCTTCTGTCACTTAGGGGCCATATTCCTCAGGACTTCCGAGACCAACAGGGCCTTGCTGGTCACAGCACACAGCCTCTGCAAAAGGGCTACTTATGGGCAGCTCATGGAGCACGAAGCGGCTACCATCTCGCTTGGCCACCCCTTGTCCGTTAGAACACACACACATCAGTATTGCTAAAGCATGGGAGGAATACCAAATGCGTAAGCTGAGCAGGTACTGGCATGATTAAGACAGAGTAGTTTAAAACGCGTCTGCACACCCTCATGCCCCTGCAGAAGGGCACAGCGTTCCACTCCGGCATGCAGAACACCAGAGCTTGGAGAAACCAACAGCTGTTCATGGGGGATAAGCACAGTTTATAACACTGGTGTGGCAAAAGCTCCTCCGTCACTGACACAGCCTTGACCCCAAAGGCATTGTGAAAAAGGGCTCATTTTGGGTTAGCAAAGCATAAAATGCTTACAGCAGGTAATTGAAACAACAACAAAAATAATCTGGTCCTGAGGAGGCTACCTGACTGTCTTACGCCTTCAGTGAGCATTGGTCCAAGTTTACCAGATTCCTCACTATTCGCCTTGAAAAAAGTGCTTTGCTGCTCATGTATCTAGATGCACATGAATGACAACCTGAGGCTTTAGGCTCATGTTACTAAAATTATGCTATATCATTTGTCAGACTAGTAATGATTACTATTAAGTAATGATACTATTAGCACTGAAGCTAATGAACTATTTTTGACACGGGATCACCACTACTTCAATGTTTGTTTGCACACATAGGACTGTTATTCAGAACTGAAATGACACACAAAACATTTTTGCAGTCAATTATGGGAATCGGACACATTGCAAAAAATTGAAATATGTCAGTTTTACAAGAAATTATTTCCACACATACAAAATAGTTTCGTAACAATAGGGGGCATTGATTTTTAAGGTAAACACATTTTTCTGTGTGTGCATAAGTTGCATTTAACCTTTCTTTTATTTAAAAACACACAGAAAACTACATGCTAGCAGCTTTTCCGTTTAGGAGTGAGATTTTTATTTTGTGGTTCCAGAAATTTTCACAGTGGACTTCTGCCAAATTTTGTTATATACTTTAAAAAATAGAAAATACTCAGAATAGCCATCTATAATAAAAGTAAATAAGCATTTATTGACACTGAATGAATGCCCAGGCAGTTAGTCACAGAAAATCTAGTAATGTTATGACTAGTCTGCTACCTGAACTAGAATTACTTTAAGACCAATTTCATATACTGAACTACAGCCATAAGCATGACTGAAATGTAGATGTATTATGTTATGTTAGTGGCAGGCAAATCTACAGTAAAAAATAATAACTGCATTTTAATTACACTGCAACATATTTTCTTAACATCTAAGTCACCTTTCCGTTACAAAAAAATAAAACAAACATAGCATCTTCTGTCCAAAACAAAGTTTTCTTGCCAGAGTAAATTATTCAAGGTGGCATAGAACAACGCTGTGTCTGAATACCTATACAAAAGTTTTACAGTATCAGCCAACTGAGTGTTAAAACTGCAGCTGAAATTCAATGTAAATAAATAGGAAAAGAAGGATATGGTGAAAGACAATCTGTACTTCACGTGCACAATAATAAGCCCTGAGCTGACTATGCACTAATCAGGCCTTGGGGCTGTAATGGAAAACCTGAGGTCTGTGGCTTGGTACTGATCAGAAAGATATTCTGGGAACAGCACAGGAGCAAAACAGAAAACGGCCCTATGCCATAATGTATATAAATGGCCAAACTACATTTTCAGTGCTAGGTACATCCTGGCTTGATGCCACCGAGCTGAGTGGTGCAGTTGACTCACTTGAGGGAAGGGATGCCATCCAGAGGGACCCTGACAGGTGGGAGGAGTGGGTCCATGCAAACCTCATCAGCTTCAACGAGGCCAAGTGCAGGCTCCTGTGCCTGGGCTGGGGCAATCCCCAATACCAGTACAGACTGGGGGATGCAGGGATTGAGAACAGCCCTGTGGAGGAGGACTTGGGGAACTGGTAGACAAAAATTGGACATAAGCCAGTAATGTGTGCTCGCAGCCCAGAAATCCAACCATATCCTGGGCTGCATCACCAGAAGCGTGGCCAGCAGGTTGAGGGAGGTGATTCTCCCCCTCTACTCTGCTCTGGTGAGACCCCACCTGGAGTACTGCGTCCAGTTATGGAGCCCTCAGCACAGGAAAGACATGGACGTGTTGGAGCGGGTCCAGAGGGCCACAAAAACGATCAGAGGGCTGGAGCACCTCTCCTATGAGGACAGGCTGAAAGAGCTGGGGTTGTTCATCCTGGAGTAGAGAAGGGTCCAGGGAGACCTTATTGGGGCCTTTCAATATATAAAGAGGACTTATAAGAAAGACAGAGAAAGACTTTTTACCAAGGCCTGCAGTGACAGGGGAAGGGGCAACGACTTTGAACTGAAAGAGGGTAGACTTAGATTGGACATACGGAAGACATTTTTTATGATGAGTGTGGTGAGACGCTGGAACAGGTTGCCCAGAGAAGCTGAGATGCCCCATCCCTGGAAGTGTTCAAAGTCAGGCTGGATGGGGCTTTGAGCAACCTGGTCTAGTGGGAGGTGTCCCTGCCCTCCCTGGCAGGGAGTTTGGACTAGATGATCTTCCAATGTCCCTTCCAACCCAAGCCATTCCATGATTCTACGATTCTCCATCTCAGAACAGAGAGGGCAGAGCTGTAAGTTAAGAGAACAGCAAAGATACCAACTGAAAGGTGTAGAATGGTTCCTGATGAGAGAACCTATTGTGAGAAACCCATCCAGACGAGTCAGTGGAAAGGTTCTCCAGATCACCTTTCAGTCTGAGAATGGTGCCTACAGGAGTAGGACACTTGTTATGGGAAGCAGGGAAGAGCTTTTGGGGATTGTACAAGACTTTTTATGGGATGACTACAGGAGGAACCAAAGGCAGGGAAAGGTAAGAGTAAGCATGGGAAAATAAAGGAATAAGCTAACAAAAGTGGCCAGTCAGGCCAGTACATCTGCCTGTCCATGGCCTGTGCTTTATCATCACAGTGTCTCCTGTTGTCGCCTTAAACTCCACTTCTAACTATTTTCCTGGATAGAGTGAGTCTGTATCTATGTGCATATGTGTGTGTATGAAGCTCTAAAGGCCATCAACTGGATGACAGGTCACAGGGGACCATATGTCTGTGGTGCCAGCAAATGGACTGAATGTGACTGCTGGTAAGTATCGGGCCACACCAGCCAGTCAGCAGAAGTCACCTGGCAGCCGACTGTCAATACAGGTGTAAGTCTGGGCTGATAGGTGAGTCTCTGTCAGTGAGACAACTGGAGGAGTTAAGACACTGAAGGGGCCAGAAGGTCGAGGCCAACTACTGGTGGGGTCATAAAGTCTGGGGGTCTGTGGAGACACCCGTTGGGTTGTGTCTGTGTTTCTATGAATGAACTAACTGTAGGAAAGAGGATCCAAGAGACAGCAGCTGGACGAAGTGTGTCTAGGCCGTTTTCTGGAAGGATCCTTATTGTAAAGATGCATAATTTCCAACTACAGACCTTCATCTTGATCAGCCAGAGTGGGAAACAGGATGAGGCCACTGGTGCTGTTTGTGTTTGCATCAGTGCTGAGTGTTTGTGTTGATCTGAGTGTACTGAACACCCAGGTTTCGTGTGTGTGCTGCTGCATGAGGCTGTGTGCCTTGATGCTGCTTGGACATGGCAGCATGAAGCTGCAGGATTCTGCAATCAACATTAAGGTGTTGATTAAAAATCAAAAGGTATTTCTTCATGACAACGTGTAGTGAGCCTTCAAATTACTTGCAACAGCCACTGGAGGCTTTACAGAAGTACGTACGTAGGGATTTAAAAAGGAATTTGGCAAAGTCTGAGAAGAAAAATAGCTGTTCACTGCAAAGGCATGAACTTCAGCTCAGGGTATCAGATCTGCAAGTTGCCAGAGCTTAAGACAGCATTTGTGGAAAGCATCACAAATGCCGAGACACACTTATCCAACCATCAGCTGTCAACACTAAGAGGGAGTGGAGACTAGACTCAAAGAACTTTTGATCTATGGTGGTCAAGCTTACGTTGACATAATCAATACTCAAGTCTTGCTACTGTTACAAGAACTAAGCTAGTATTCTGTAAAATGAAATATGTGACGATCATGAATGGCATGTAATTAAGTCTGATTTATAGCACAGGGTTGATAGTTGGAGTATGTGCCATCTCTTCAGAAGCTGTCCGGTGCTTTCAGTTCCTAAACATTTTTTAAAAGGCGCTCAGTGCGCCATAATGACAAATCTCCTCGTCCACAGAGCTAAACCGAACACGTGGTGTTTTGCCTTGAGCCATGTAAACACAACCCAGTTGCATAGCTTTGTTGGTATTTTTGACCTCACTCATCATTCAGGCTAGGAAGTCAAGATGTAAACTTTATCTGGTAACAGTAAGTTGCACCACATGACATCACTACAGAAACATGGCAATCCCTTTCATTTATTACAACAAAAAATACTCTAAAATGAAAGGTCTCTAGCCATATGCAGCCCTCAGCATTTAGAGGCTCTCAAATAAATTGTAGGTAAGTACCTCAATGGCCCGGATATCAACACTGTCTCAAGAAAACAGTGAGGGTTCACACTCAGCTAAGAGGAGGTAGAAGCATTTCTCCACAAGGAGACAAGGATACGTCACTAGAATACAGGAAATCAGAAGGGGGACCTCAAAGATTTATTATTTATTGTGAAATGTTTAGCTAGGTAAGGCTACCATAATTGTCAGCGATCGAATGTTCTGCAACCATCAGAACACCTCAGGCAAGACACCAACATTAGCTTCTAGGTCTGAGGGTAGGTGTGTGACTAGGAAACCAATTTTAATGCAAGTTTTCAAGACTTTTTTTTTTTTTTAAACACATTAGATGATAGGATATGCTTAAAGCAACCTTATTATTCTTGCTGGCTGTCGACTGATTATGGAAAACCTACCTGGCTTGCTAGTAATGTGGTTACCCATAAAGGAGATGTGAAAGCATTATTTTTAAAACATGACCTATGTTACAGATAGGAACTTTCCAAATTAATGTAAAAAACACTGAGCAACTTTGAGCATGTGATGGGTGCCAAGTACAAGTAGGAATTATTACTACCACACTTGGAAGTGCCTGATGACAGGAGTTACACAGGCAAAACTTTATAAAATACATTTAATGAAGAAAATTTCATGAAGTACATTTCAGGACTGCAAGAAGGAGCTCTTCTCGGTGAGGAAAGAGGGTTAAGAGGGTTTACGTTGGAAACATGACTTAGAAGTTTCCAAACCTTTGGGTTTACTGCCATGCGCTAGATACTAATATATTTAATATTTAATTACACTAAATATATTAAATTTTATGAAATATGTAATAATATGCAAATAAGATATTTTTGAAAAACTTGAATTCCCCTACAGAGTCCAGTATGTTCCAGTTCTGGAAACAACTTAAAATGAGCATCAGCAAATGTTTCCAAAAATTAAGCCGATGTTGCTTAACAAGTATCTAAAAACAATTAATTCAGCATAAGTTTTTAAAACACGTATTTCAAGTGCTAAGTTTAAGCACATCCTCAGAGCAGTTTTCAGTAACAACATCAATGACAACAAAAAAGTGCATCTCTCCATGCTTCTAAGGCATGTACTGTATATTTTGTTTTACTGATCACAAGGACTTTTGCTGTCTACTCTGTGTTTATTATGCTAACAGGTGCCAACACTTCCATTTAATCCAATCTGGAATGTCTGCTGTATCTTACTGTGCCTTCCTGTGTCTATGTATGGTAAGCTAAGCATGCCTAGCTCTAAGACGCCTACAGTTACACAGCTTTGGCTCCTCCACGTACAAACAGTATCTCTAATTTAGCTTCTCTGAGTATTTAACAGAGGGCACTGAAATCGATTAAGGCTTCCCATATACCTAAATGGCTGCTACAGGTTGAAACGCATCAAACCTGCTGAATAAACCTATTACTATCTCACAGGAAGAGGTTATCTGCTAGGGGTACTTGGATATTTTCAATGATGACATATGTACGAACAACATTGTCCCCACACCCACCCCGCCCAGGAACAGGGATGAACTCACAGGTTGCCCAACGCAATGATAACATCAAAGCAGCACGGGGGCAGCAAGGCTCTGACCGACACATGAATCCATTCATCACATAGCAGTTTACAATATGGCATATTTTCTCAGTTACTTGGAGGAGAGAGCTTTAGGAACAGCTAATGTCATCTGCATAATAAAAACCTGCAGTTACTCTCGCCTGTCAAAGAGGACTTTATTAAGGCAGGGAGAGATCAAAGATTTCCAGTACGGCTGCCTGATAGAGGAAGAGAGGCAGACAAGGAAAGAGAAGAGGAATTGAGACTTTTTAGTGCCAATCTTCATTTTGCGTTAGAAAAGGTTTTTATAGTCTACTGACAGCTATATCCATAAAAATTTGTTCTATGAGACAGTTTTTGTTCAACATAAACACTGTAAACAGATATACCCGCCCTGTCACAAAATGGGTTTTAAGTATCTCACTAAACTAGTTGCTGCCTTTTAAGTCCTTAATTTAGAAAATAAAAATAAAAATCCAAGAAACGATGTTATGTCATACTCTGTTGTGCCACATTGTAATCCCGAAGTTAAAAACAAGAGAAGATGCCAACAATTCTAGGCTGAAACTTTCCGTATTTCTACCTTAGTAGCCTTGTGCTTTTCTCAAATAGTTCATGGAAAACTGCTGGTGTTTTAAGCAGATTTGGCATACTCCAGTATCCCAAACAATAATTAAAAATTAACATACGCTGACATTCTCACAACATGAGTAACCCATAATAAAAGCTGCAGGTTATATATACAAGACATGCAGAACTGGATATCGTTTGTATTACTCAGTGATAATTAAATAGTTTGCTGTAGCTACATTCAGGGTTTTTTAGGGGGTAGCCTGATTCTGATAAGCATTTTTAATCAAACGAGTCAATTACACTTGAATGCACTTCTTTGGAAGCTCCCAAAGCTCTTCTCCAAATATGTTTTCCATTAATTGTTCACATTTCCTACAGCACTCCACCCCACTCATATCCTTCCTGACCTGGGTTACTTAAAAATAACCTTGAATCAGGAAAGAACATAAGGAAATATAAATGGAAATGGCAGCTGATCAACCCCTAATAAAAGGTATGTGGTATTAAAGCAGATCAGGCACCTGGTCCCACTTGATATATTTAGAAGAGTCTAAACTCTGAAGTCACTTAATTTAAATAATCCACTCCAGTGAAATTATATCAGATATGCACACGGTAAAGCAGAGACGCTTATTTCTGTGCTTTTGATGCAAGAATCACCACTCATGCATTTTTATAAAAGTAAGTGGAGTAGGAATAAACCTTTACGAGGCTTAGCTTTGCTTGGGGGTGTTCCAGTTTTATACATTATGCAGCTTCACTACCAAATAGGTATTCCCCAAATAAATCCCTGTGGGTGAAGATTAAGAAAAAAAAAAGGAAAAGCCACCTGAATAAACAGTACAGACAAGTACAGGATAATGGGAAACTCGGGAAGAAAAAGGGTAACAAAGAGATACACACTAGTCCTTATATCCGAAAGTTTAACAGCCCCTTTCCCCTCCTTCATTCTGTCTCTATAATAAATACAGCCTGAAGAAGATCCAAAGTTATGTTACACTTCGCAGGGTAGCAAAACAAAGTATTTTGTAAGTATCACTACTGCTCAGCACAAGAAGAGAACAAAAGCAGAAAAATGCTGAATTATGGATATATTCCAAGTACCTCAAGAGAAGGAAAAGAGGCTTCAGCTTTAGTTAGCAACAGTTATATCACATTCTGCTCATTAGTGCAAAAAGTTTAAAGTTAAGCTTGCTCTAGTTGCACAATTTTTTCCTGCTACAACTTAAACGTTTGCCAAACCAGAATGACTACTTCAAATTTAAATCAGATGGGAAATGATTAAAAACAAAACAACCCTTTCTCGCTGTCCCAGAAAACAGAAAAAAAAACTGAAGTAGAAAATACATGCCACATACACACTGCACTAATATATGCAAAAAGAAAAAAAAAAGCAGCACATCACAAGTACAAAAAGCCAGAAAGAATTTTCGTCTTTTTACTCCTCAGAAAACTCTTAGAAATTCTGAATTCAGATTTTTATTATGGTTCTCATTAAAACATCGGCTAAGATGCTGAGCCAGTAGTAAATTTCTGCCAGGGAACGAAAAGTAAGCCTGATACTGTACAGCAACTTAAAACAATGTCCTGGCATATATATTTCTTTTCTCCCGTGATTTTACTTCCTGACAACAAGCAGAGAGGAAAATGTAAGAAAGTGAAGTGGGAAGCCTTGTGGTTTTGCCTTACAACAACAACAACAAAAAATCATACTATTTGGGCCAACAGTTCTGTCTTAGAACTAAATGTCCTGGGTGAAGGTTCGACATCATCTTTTACTCTCCTGCGAGCCTGCTCATTCAGCCAGTTTTCAATCCACATCACTGCCCACTTATCTAAGCCATACATTGTCAGCTGTCTACAATGATGATGTTATGGGAGACAGCATCAAAGACTTTATTAAGGTCAAGGTAAACAACCTCCACTGCTTTCCCCCCATCCACCAAGTCAATCACCTCATTGTGGAAGGCTATCAGGTTGGTCAAGCATGATTTCCCCTTTGTAAATCGATGCTGACCATTCCCAATCACCTTCTTGTCCTCATGTGTGTGGAAATGCTTTCCAGGAGGATTTTCTTCATCACCTTCCCAGTTACTATGGTGAGACTGACTGCCCTGTACTTCCCTGGATCTTCTTTTTGCCCTCCTTGAAGATACAAGTGATATCTGCTGTCTTCCAGTCCTTAGGAACTTCTTCCAATCGTCATGACCATTGTACGGCCTTCTAGTCTTCAAGCATATGCTATGAAGTTCACTCAAGCAAAAGGTTTGGATACCACTGGACTGCATTAAGACATCATTATGGATGGATTCAACTTATCAATGGATTCAAAGTCAAAGACTTGTGTTCCCAGGTTTCTCAAGAATTTAGACAATTCTGAATTTTTAAACTGAAAACTGGAGTAATTTATAGAAAAGAAAATGTATTTTTACTGCATAGAACTGCCAAATAGAGACATTAGATTAAGGAGACAAAGTCCAAACATCTAAATGTATTAGGACAGATGAAAAAACACAGTTCAAAAAGATGAGATGCCTTGGATGCTGCATATTTTTGCTATTCTTACTTAACAAATTTCACACTCCACCACAGAGGTCAAAAAGCAGCATTAGAGACAAAAATCAGAATTGCTTTCAAAATTCCTTGGAATTGCTGTGTGACCTTTGCAAAGCAAATCATTAGAGCTCCTTCTGGACAGTCAGCTTATTCTACAAGCCATTTAAAGCAGACCCAACATTTACTGTTACATTTGTCATATAGCCAACTCATTAGGTCTCCACCTAAGGTCTTACACACTACCTACACCCTGGAGATTTAGTACGTGACCCAGAAAATCAAAGGTATGGAAATCTGGCAATAGCAAGACCAAGTAGCCAAGACATGAGTTAAAGAAAGTGGCTGAATCACAAAGTAAGACTGGTCGCAAGTGTCCCCTATGGGAAGCGATTGTGTGAGCATGAGACAGGAAGAAGCCACATGAAGGTGAACACCCAAGGACTGCCCGTGAGATTACAAATACCACAGCTGTACTCCCTCAGGTATAATCCACTCCTTGCAGTGCATTCCCTACAGCAGCTCTTTGGGGCTCACACCACAGTACTTTCTTCCAAGCTTGTCGCATTGAAGCTGAGTAAAGCACATGACCTCTTTTGTTTTTTAAGTAACCTCCTATACACCACACCACTGTGAGAATAAGAAGACCTGGTTACTTACACTTCTCCACCTACCTGGAAAACAACAGCAGAAAGTCACGATATCTCAGCAGACCAAGAAATAAAACATCGTTGCCCTGGAAGCTACTGAAGTGGTTACACAAGTAGGACGCAATGCATTTGAGAAGCCATGAGAAAGGACAAAAGTGACGAAATAAGCCTTACACAGGTACTTGGTTTTGTTCATGTGTTCCCTCTTGCTGGCACATTGAGTCATTTTCTAGTGTGAACTGAATGAGAGGAGCACAGAGACAAAGCAAACTCATACAGTGTTCCCAGCACTGCACATGAGGCAGCTCCGACACACTGCATTAATATTGGTGGGGCAGAAACCAGAACAGGAAGACCAAAAAAAAAAAAGTTTGAAATTTACACAAGAAAGGGAGAGACTTAAAGAGAAGGACAGTGGAAAGATGAAGCAAGTGTGTGTACAACCATATACTACTAGCCTAGCAATGAGTTTCAATGATTACGATAATCACAAGTGTTGACAGAGAAGAAACACCCTTCTAGGGTAAGTAGTATTAAGAGGGCCTGCTATAATTACAAATAACTTACTCACAAAAAAATATGAGAAAAAAATCTGCCCAATTTCAGTGAAGTGCATCAAAACCAAACTGCCTGAAAGAGTAAGTTGTACAATCAAGGTTAGCTGGACTAGCGAGAGCATTCTGCCTGGAAGGACAAATCCACAAGGGGCACCAAACAGACCCCGTTGGCAGAGGGGAATAAAGTCATGAATTACAAGAGGAATACCCCAGCTGTACATTTCAGGATTAGGCACTTCTCAGGTCTTACCACGTGCTTCTCCTGTGTGCGGAAACATGCTCAGGATACCTTATGACTAACTCGGTAACCACTTCTGTGTTCACCCATTAAGCCGCAGATGAACACCCTAAAATACTGCAAGGATAAACAAATATCCCCATGCAGATGGTGTTACCCATATGCTAGCATATGGGAAGCACTATTAGGCCTGTTTTACTCCTGCAGAAGTAAGGCAGTCAAGAAACTGATTCACCAGGAGGCCACAGGGAGCGAGGGACACAGGAAGCAAAAGTACCCAGGACGTACATAACCCAAATAACCATCCTTCTGCTCCGCATCACCCAGCCTATGAACACACATAAGACACATGCACATTCCGATGTCTTCAAAAAAGTAAAAATAAACTATAGGATCAAAGAGGTATTTGCAGGAAGTCAATGGTCTTTAAGAAAACCTATGTAAAATCAGGAAGATACTTCCTTTTTTTTTTTTTTTTTTCCCCCTTCCCTTCTATGAAAGCTAAATCTATCATTTATTTATTTCACGTGGAACCACTTGCCATTACTCTAAATTGTCAAGTACATCTGAGTGGCTGCCTTTACTTCGTTCACTTGGCTGGCACGCAGCCAAGTTATCTGCTGCTAAGCTACGAGAATGCGGTGCAGCATTCAGGGACGAGTGTCCCTCTTTAGAGGATTTTAATATTAGCGTACGTGGTGCAGACATGACTTCTCCGTGGGTCTGCAGCAGTCTTCACACTGCTGATGACGGAGCTCTCTCAGGTCGCTGCACATTGTGGACCGTACAACACTGGACACCAGCTAGCTAGGCTTTCCCTCAGGCCACCAACTAATGCACTTACGAAACTTCTATCTGCAGTAGGCAGCAAAAATACGAGAAAAAAACCCTAGTCTAGGGTCTGCAAGCTTACACCTACTACAATAACAAAATGAATTGTCTCTACCTGGTTGTTTCCGTAACATACATCATGTGGGTCAAAAAGCTTAATTTTTTTTACATGCGCTTGTGCCTCAATTTCATGGGGTTTTTTTTTGTTTGCTTGTTTGTTTGTTTGTTTTTTAGTTTTCGGCATTAGATTACAAAGCCAGGTACACAGAGCTTAGGAGAAGCGCCACATTGGAAGCTAGTTTGTGCATTGTTAATTTAGTCCCACGTGTGCAAGCATAATGATTGCAGTTCTTCATTACATGATTCTTCTCTCAGGAGATCCTAGTTCAGTTACCACATACAAGTGAGATATGATTTCCTATTTTGCTTTTTCTTGATTCTTGAATGCACGTCTCCCTGCTTTATCTATTGCACAATAATCAGCAGAGTTCAGAAACTTCTTACATGATAATCCTATGACACTTTTCATGATGCCATTCAGATGCTTCCTTTGAATTAATGCATTTATTTTTCACAACAGCCAGTGAGGTAAGAAGGAATTACCGCAAATATGGTCAGCACAAAATCCAGCAGTTTCAGATGCAACTCAATTTGGATGCCTGCTCTGAAAAACCACCAGCCTTTGGTATTTAAATGGCACTTTTATTTGTTTTAACCACTACTTTCACAGAGATCAGTTCTACCGTTGCATGCCTAGCTCTTGGGCCAAGCTGGGTCCCCAAAAGAAGGAATGATTAACAACCATGAAACACCTTGCAGATGTAATTTGTGCAATTTTTCACAGAGATCCTTGGCAAATGCAGAATCCAGTCCCCACAGGTGGTGGTCTGATTATACCACGAAATCATCTTTCTCTTCCTGAGCCTCATGCCTCACGTACTACAAATGCTCAGAAAAGGAGCGGCGGGAAAGCAGAAAAGCCCTACAGGAAATTGCCCCCTTCAGGATATTAATCGCGATGCTTCTTTTGAACACTTTCTGAGAAAGGAGTCCCAGGAAAGAAACATTTCTCCTGAAACCGCAGAGCACATCACAACACAGAAGGCGGCGTGACTGCTGGGCTGCTCGAGAAGCCTTGGCTCTGTCCTTCCCTGACTGCTGGGTGCTCGGTCCGGCATCCCTACAGCCTGTTCTCACACGCTCTGCACCCTGTTCTTATACCCTGTGCACACAACTCCTGGGACTCCTCAGGAAAGCAGAAGAGACAGAAAACACGCACTAATACTTGTAAGGAGCAGCTGCAGAGACTCTGCTCCAGCCCTCGGACCTTACACAGAGCTGGCACCGTGATAGCAGTAGCTGGCTAGAATCCTCCTGTGGCATAACCACTAGAGGGAGAAGGCTTGTACCTCTCCAGTGAGCGTTACCGCTTCCCATCTGCCATCACAAAGATACTGAGATTGCTGGATTCTGGGAGTCTGGAAGATTCCGACTCTGGAAGCACCAACTCATCTGGATCTTCTCCCCATCACTGTTCCTCAGTTCACCTGGTGTTCCCTTGAGTCATCATAGACTTCTTGGGGCAAGAAAGCTACAACCAAAAGACCTCACAGTCACAAAAACAACAAATACACCATCTCAGGAGCTCTCATTTGCCTGATGTTCCTGGTCAAGACCTAAGAATAGGCAGAATATTTATCCTATCAAATGCAATAGCAGCATTATCACCCCAGTGCCATTTAGTACTGTTCTTCCCTTCATCTGTACGCACAAACATCTGCATGATTAGTGGTGATATTGCACAGATATCAATGTTGGATCCCTCCACTCTTCTATCAGTTTTTCTTCCGTCTTTCTCATACGAGACCTTTGCAGCTGGCCCACAACTTCTAAATTATCCCCAACAGATTTATTAGGAAGAAGTATTTTTACTATTTCTTCTTAAATTTCTCTGAGTGCCAAATGGAAGAGAATATGACTAGTGCAAAATGTTGCCATTTCCTTGTCATGCCTGAGCATCCATGAACGCATGGGGTTAAAAATGAATTCCCGATTTCATTCTGGAGGACATCAGAGAGATTCCGACAATGTCACTGAACATGATCTCCACAATTCCAAAGAATATAAAATCCTTGGCATTTGCTGAGACAGGAGAAACAACTTGTGTAAGGGAGAGGAAGTGAACAGAAAGCAGAAAGAAAAAGAACCAGCGGTCACCTGCCGTCATCCTAAACTTCCAACGTGAGGATCCAGCACATATCTAGAACATCAAACAGCAATAAAGCAGTATGTTTTAGGGTCCAGCATGGCAGATTTCAGAACATTGTCTACAGCCATAAACATTCAAATTTCACAGCTGTCTGGGTGAAAAATCAATAGATGTTCCCCATGTCAGCAGCAGAACATGTTATTGAAGGTGCCCAGGACACAAGGGAGCCAGATGTCCAAGTTCAACAGCCATCTGAGATTTAGTCACTACTCTTGGTGGGGTCTGTTCACTCTAACAAATGTAGACACCTAATTTAGGGTGGGGTGACTAATTCTCCAGACTTCACTGACTGTACTTGCTGGGACTCCACTGTCTGCAATAGTGTGGGGCACCAGCATCCTGCCCTACATTCCAATACTGCAAATATATAGACGTTTACAGAAAGTTTAGAATTTATTCAAAGAAAGCTAAATAGAAGCACAACATTAAAAAAAAAAAAAAAAAAGCTATGTAATGAGCTTGCAGAGTTCAAAAGATTGCAAAGGACACACTGTACTGCAATGGAAATATTGCAGTAATTGGGGAACTTGAACCACACTAGGTCACAACTGCAGAACAATTAAGCAGCAGACAATTTCTGTTACTTGGCCATTATACCACAGTCAAAAACCCAAAAGGCAAAAAATGCACAAAAGTCACTGTTCCACAGTACCGTGAGAAGAAAGGGGAGAACTGTAAGAGGGAGATAGCATATAATCCCAGGGTTTTTTCAATAGTTACAGCATTTAACTCTTAAAACACAATCCATTTTTTCAAAAGTAGCAGTGGAATTAGAGCTGCCACAATAAAATGTTTCCACTGTAAAACAGTGGAAGTAAGATCACTTATGACAACATAGCTCAATTCAGAATTGGTACTTTATAAACACTTCCAATAAAACTGAGTTAGTTCTGAGCTCACGGAAAATACAATAGAGACATTGAAATGGCTGCATGGAATTGGGGAAGCCTCTGCTTCTATATATACTAATTCTGTACCTCAAACAGTAAACCTTATGGGATTGGTACATTAAAAAAAAAAAAAAACCAACATTGGAAGATAGATTGTAAGCATATGTTCCTAGACATCTAGTGCAGAGCACAGTGTTAAAAAAAAAGCCCTCTCCCTCAATTTATCTTCAGCATCAGTAATGGCTGGTAGAAAAAACTGAAAAGGGGTACTATGTGGAATCTCATTTTCCTTCAACCGTGTGAACAGGCGGATGACACCGTCTTTCTGAATTGCTGTGGCTGATCAGCAATCAGGCAACAAACAAACATCAACATTGTTTTAAATCCAGACGAAGTCTACTCACACCTTCCCCAGCAGATCCATGAAAGAGTACCTAAATTTGGCCAGTCCATCACCACTTGAGTAAGCACAAAGCGAGAACGCTTATAACATTCATACTGAAAAATGGGTTAGTGTTGCCTCCAACTCCGCCGCAGCTGCGCTACCAAACGTGCTTTTGGATCTAGAGAAACCTGCTCCTGCTAGCAGCAAAATCTGCTGCTAAGAATGGCGAAAAGCAGTGGGTTGGTATTTTCAGACCTCACTATCTTCACCAGCTGCATGAGGTCTATGTTAACGATTTACTGCACTGAAGGGGTTCTTTTTGGTGTGAATCTGCTCCACTATATATGGAAGCGACACAGTGGGACCCTACCTAGAGTGCCCTGCTTGCAATGCAGCAATCAGCTCTCTAGATGTGCATTATGCACTACCAGCTGGGTTGGACATCATCTTTGCTCAAGATGCAATACAGATATAAACGCCAGGAACCCATAATGGGCTGCACCAAAACGTGCCCCATCCCTTCCCTCTTTGCAGAAACTACTCAGTAGCGCAGACGTACTGCATGTGATAGGCACAGCGACAGACTGGTCGCTGTATGTGGCCAAATTGAGCAACAGATTCTTAGGATGCATGCAGATTCTTAGGATAGAAAATCCTCAGCACGTGGATAAAAAAAAAAATGCTGTGGTACTACTAATGATGAGATTGTAATACTTACTTAATATATGAATATATAAAGACTGATAATATTGCCAAACTAATACAGAAATAGAAGCAGCTCTGCCTGGATCTTCTATTGAGGCACATGACGAGGAACTGAAACAGGTGGCACGTGACCAGAAAACAGGGTATGTATGTGCCTTACCAGTCTGCTTAGATGATGATGAAGAAGAAAAACACTAAATCTATTTTAAAAGTTAAATAAAGGCAAATTAAGATAGATGGAATACAATTATTCAGACGATTAGGGACGGACTTGCTTTTTTTGTGCTCAGATTTTTTTTTATTTTCTACAAATTTCATCTTACATTTGAGGAACTAAACAGATCCCGCAACATCAATGCAACTCTGCTAATAAAGGAGGCTAAATGAAAGAGCTGGCAGCATTGACTATGCTGGCAGCATAAGACTGGTGGAAGAATGAAATTGGTGTTAAACTGTTATCATATTTTATTTGAATGTAATTTGAGTATTCACATCATCGTTGTGAGCTACACAGCTGTATGTAGGTTCTGGTCACTTTGCACAGCATTCGTGTGATGCTTGAGGTTGAGAAGGTGAAACACATTATTCTTACATGCTAAGTGCCAGTGCGGCGGTTTTGGGATTTACACTTTGGGATGCATTTGTAATTCAGTTCTAAACTGATTCCAGTCTTTCACTTGCTGACATTTCACCTGTTAGCTAAAAGGATTTCCTAGCAACTCCACAAATAAGCCTTTGCTAAATATAATTTGCCTTGGGATGTAATTATTTTTCCAATAACTTAATTAAGAAGTACGCACTTCTGTTAAAGCATACTGTAATATTTCAGGACCGTACAATACCTCACAGAGAAATGTTAAGGACTTCAGCCCGTGGTTTCTCTTCAATAAAACTTGGTCTCACCAAAATCTGGTCTTACTACGATCACTCCCAGTGTTAATTACTGTTTAGCCTAAGATATGCAGGCGGTGTCTTCTGTTGCCAAGAACAGAAAACAACAGATCAGTCTCCAGTGTCTGACCAAAGTGACAAGGATTAGGGTAGCCAAAGGTTGAATATCGAACTATTCAATGGCATCAATATTCTTTGAGGCAACGTCTGTGTGGATTTAACTAAACTTTCAAACGGATGGCGTTTCAAAAATAAACTAAATCTACCTGTAACGCACTTCTCAGCTGGCTACGTTCCCCACTCTTGCATAGTTACAAACAGTCCATTTCATAACTCTACAGCATTGAACATACATTTTCAAGAGTTAGAATGAAATGCTTAAAAAATGTGTTAATTTTGGCAAAATAGCAATAAATACGGCCACGGGATTTTTCTCTTCTTCTCGTTATCCTCAAAATGTGCTCATTACTAAGCAAGCAGGTAAACACAAACCATGTATCAAACAGCAAAGCTCAGTCCCTGGAGAGGCCACGAGGGTTACACTTTTCTATTTATTTAGCGCCTGTTGCCTTAGGCTAGAAAGCACACTGCAAATTCACTTTACAGTTCTGCGCGAAGAGCCAGAGGCAGCCCCTTGGTGCAGCTTGCCTTACGCGCAACGTCAGCCACTTGTTTTGCAGTTTACTCCTCAAATGCATCTCAAAATGTTTTGAATGAACGTATTTCTCGAATGTGCCCGCAAACCGTACCGTCTCATGACAGTGACCGAACGATGGAGGGGGCAGAGGGGTTACCTGGGAAAGCAAACAAGAGCTAGTTACCCCAAAGTTGTCCCCACGCAAGAAGCGTTCAGAGACTCTTTTCTGAGAAGATCTTACAGAAACACTCATCCCAATAGCACTAGTATCTTAAAACTTTCCCATTGGCCATCTTTTTTAATTAACTCCTTCTGTTGAAGGTAGTCCACACACCCAAAAAAAAAAAAAAAAAATTTAGAGGGGGGGGAAAAAAACAACACAATGAATTTTTTTCTTCGTGGATACTGAGAAGACAAATTCATCTTTTCTTTTTTTTTTTAAATGCTGCAGGAAATTTCTAAAACACAGGCATCTCTGGTGGACCTTTGCACTGAAACATCCCAGGGAGTTGCTTGCCCACATGCAAGCGGTAGGATTTATGGACAGTATTACACCTGAAGCTGGCAAGCTATCTTGCCAAAAAGATAACACCACTCCTCAGCTACCTACTGCGTACAACAGAAAGAGGATGTTGAACAACAAGAGGGGGTTTTTTGACCAATAAAAGTGAAGAGGTGAACTTTTAATTCATTATATCTTCAGAAACAAATGACCTTTAAGTGCTGTTGCTAGGTTTTATATACACTGAATTAGCAGCGAGGTACAGCAAAAGCTGTTGGTGGCATATGCCGGCCTTATCACTTCAATGAATGTATGTAAAGTAGAGAGGTTTCAAACAAAATCACCATGTCCTTTATAAAATAATTACAGAGCTACAGTAAGCAGAAAAAAAATTCAAATAATTGGATTCTGTTAATCTGTGGGGACATGGACTTAATACTGCATTTAATTTTGCTAAGTGGGAGGAAGATTATTGCAGGCAACATACAAAGAATAGTCTCTGCCCAAATCGTATAACATTTACAAGCTTAGATACACTAAGACAGTTATTAATAACTATATCAGAAGATTTCCATGTATTCAATCCACAGTTATGAAAGAAACTAAACATATAGGCCTCCTCCCAATACAGACAATAATAATAATAACATTTACATTCCTCTACTCACATGCTTCCAACAGTCTTTTTAAAAAAAAATATCTGTGAACTTTCTGGATAACAAGTGCCAGCCTCCTATGAAACATTGCAGAAAGCGTAATTTTTAGGCATTTTATTTTACCTTTGAAAGAGCCTAGCCACTCACTGAGACAAAGCCATTCTCTTTCCAGAGTTTCTGAAACAAAAGCTGAAATTCATTCTCATCAAGTCTGTCATTGTCACAGTGGAGGACTTGTTGGAGCTGCACTTGTTTACAGCCTACGGTTCCTGCAGGAGGAAGCAGTTTCACTAATACCAGAATTTGAGCTTTTCACATGCAGTATTTTCATGTCCTAATTTGCTGTTTTGAAAATCAGCTTCTTCCACGTTGCTGTTTTTCAATAAATCTGTCTTTTTTTCTGAAATGCGAAATCGGAGTGGATAGCAACACCTGTTTGGCATTTACAAAAAACCTTTCTAAAATCTGAGGGAGATCAAAACACTTTTCCTTAAAAATAAAAACTCCCCCTACAAATCATTTAATATCTGCAACGTACTCAATTTGATCCCATATTCCCAGAATATGAACTGATTCATGTTTTCTGCAGTTTCTTAATATTAAGAAAGGTACTGTAATTTTAAAAGAATTTGCTTTGAAGCAAATATCCTTCTGTAGAAAAAAAAAACACTAATATCTTAATGGAAAAGACCAAAAAAAAGTGCATTCTGTCATTGCAATTTTTTTTTTTTCAAGCTCTTAGTACTTTAATATTACAGCAAATCTTATGAAGGCATTTGGCATCTTCCACTAAACACTGTTGTGGTTCCTGTAATACTTTAATGTCCCCTCATGATGGACTGCTGGAAGGGCATAACAGCCCCAGCAGTGGCTAAATGTGAAATCATTAAGCTGCGGGGCTTGTTGGGAGCCAGATACCCAAACCTGAGCACATCTGTTGACCAAAATAGTCTCCTGTATAGGGAAGTAAAGTGCTGACGCTCTCCCCGCTGAACTCTCACAACTTCTCAGCACAGTTCTTACCTGGCATGACGACTTGACAAGCAATCCTTAAACAACTCAAACTGAAATTAAAAGGATCTGCAAACTAAGGAAAACAAAATGCTTTTGTTCCACATGCATTTTCCATAATCTTCAGTTACATAACTTAAAGAAAATCTATTGCTTTTTCAACTATCCACCCAAAGGATGCTGATGAAGCTCTCCCGTGAGATTAATTCTTCTGCCTCTCTCCCCCTCATTTGTGTAATTTTATAGCATATATCACACGAATGTCTAAATTACCTGGGTAAATAAACCCCAAACTAAAAGAGATTATTTTTTCCTTGTCTCTCTTTTGGAGAAGAGAGATCTCATTCCTTAAAAACTGGCATAGAGTTTCTAATTTTTTTCATTCCATTAATACATTTGTGTGGTTAAATCAAAGCAAATTAAATCTAGGCAGTATTTTTAGCCTGCCAGTAGTTAACATGTACAACACCAAGTTTTCATTATCGTGTGGTTAAAATAACTTTGTCTTCTTCTGTTAATAAACTGACAGTTTGCAGTCCATTGCTTTACACCTGTAAGAATATGAGCACATTTTCTGAATAAAAAGGACTGTTTGATTTTCAAATATTTCTCCTTTTTCTTGTGATTTATCAGTTTTAGTCACTGAGGGAGTTTCCTGTACACCCTAACAAAGGTTTGTGTCTGTATGAATATACAAACAAGGCTACACTTTAATGAGTAACACCTGTAAAAACTACTAACGCTCAAAAGCTTTATTCTGCATCAAGTGAAAGGTGAACAGGAAAAAGATATTTTCTGATGGTCTGCCTTGAAAATTCAAGCTCGGATCCCATGAATAAAAGCTGAAGTGTTCTTCTGCCTCTCTAATAGCATTCTGCTATTGTTAAAAACATGAGCATAGTTGATGTTTAAAGCAAAGCAAAATTCAGCTTCATCCCCTGTAATTATTTTGTCTCTGCACCACCAAATGTAATTACAAACAACTCAGACATTCATCACTATATAAATGCACAACTTAAGATTCTCAGAGAACAGACATGGAAAGACATTGTTTTCACACAGTTCTCTTAGTCAAGCCGTAGTTTAACAACAGTACTGATAAACAAGTGTACTAAGCCAATGTAAAGCAGGCAGGGAAATATTCATGTTTAATTTTATCTAGGGACTCCTCCAGTATTTCATTTATCAACGCTTATGAAAACATGCCTCAAAGCAACAAGCAAGAATGTGATGGAGGAATATGACGTAACTACAATCATCCCAACTTCGGAAAGTTCACTTGCTTAACTACGTACTATCTCAGAGGCTGCTTAAACACAAAAGTATCTGTTCTGAATGGACAAAAAAGCACGAACATAGGACAAGGTTCTGAGCTCTCCTCGCAAAGTTATCATGCTAGTGCAGCACGCAGATGTGCCGGTTTTCAGGAGCTGGTCTGTGCCCCTTTCTCGCAATCAGGAAATGCCTGCCACCAGCTCGAAACCACCCTCCTTACCACTTACCCAAACTTTTCCAAACCAGTTTGACACCTGTTTGGCTTCTCCTGTTTAGGGAGAAAGGTGCTAGGGCATGCCAGAAGCAGATTCAAACAAATTTCAACCAGGCAGCAAATCAGATCAAGAATTTACGTGAGGCAATAGGAGGTGTGTGGTTGGGACACCCGATCTCTGTCTACGCTGAACAACAACGCTGTCCTCTTCTTCGCAGTTACATAATACACAGATGATAGTATTTAACCACTCGCTTGTCCAACACATGCCTGTCAAACTGAACAGCTTTCAGGGCCGGGGGGGGGGGGGGGGGGGGGGCGGGGGGCGAGGAATTTGGCAGTTCAGGTGTTAGGAACCACCACTCCTCATGGGAACGAATCCCAGCAAAGCCTTCAGCATCCTTCGCCCGATGAAAGCCAGGCAAGACCAGGCTGGAGTGTTGCGCCACCATTTCTATCGCAAACACAATTGGCTTCGCAACACCTGCCGACTGCGAAAGAACCCACTGACTTCTGCCGAATGGCAGACTGTAAATCAGGTCGCATGCTCACCCAGCCACTGGCCCGGCTCTCAGAGGGGTTCTCAATGGAAAGCTGAGAGCCTGTCACCCCTCACAGCATCGCTGTGACAGGCAGCAGCCCCACAGCCACCTAGGGACAAACTTGGTGACTCCATAGTGTCCCCCTGCCCTGTTTTGGTACTTTGGCCCCTTGCACCCTCTATTTGCTGAGTTTGGTGGGAAATGTGTGGCCATATCGCAGAAGCGTCAGCATCAAGATAACTAAACACCTAGTTTGTGAGATGCTCCTCTCCGGGCACTCTACTGAAATAAGGTCTGCAGACACCAGGGAGAAAAAAAAGAGCCGGGGAGGAAGGAAGTCATTAGACGGGATGGGAAAGCCACTGGCCTTGCCACTTTCTGTGCAGCTGCTGCTTTTTGGAGCGCTCCGAGAGCGGCAGGGAGCTGCTCCCCGCCGGGGCCTGGGGACCGGGGACAGTCACCGTCTCCCTCCCGGGCAGATGGAGAGGAGGCGGCCCGGGCGCCCCGACGGCCGGGGCTCTCGCTCCCCGCCTCGCACCCTGCCTGCCCTCCTCCCTCCCTCCATGCCTGCATCCCTCCCACCCCGGGGGGCGCGGGGCGGCCGTCGGGCTGCCCCCGGCGCGGCGGTACCTGCTTCTCCAGCGCCGCATCCTTGGCGCTGCCGGCGGCGCATCCCTTGGGAGCCGGCACCCTCTCGCAGTTGCAGCCCTCCAGCATGTACATGCCGGCGGGGCGGGCGCTCTGCTCCCCCTCGAAGTAGAAGAGCACGTTTTGGTAGAGGGCGAACCACTTTTCGTGCCAGCGGTTGGTCTCCGCCGTCTTCTTGCTCAGGTAGCCCCGCTTGGTGCCTTCCTTGCGGGCCAGCAGCGCCAGGTACAGGGCGTGCCCCTCGTTGTACCGCACGCTTTTCTGCATGGTGGCCGCCCGGCAGCCCGCGGCCACTCGCCCCGGCCGAAGGGCAACCTCCGCGGGCGCTCAGCGCGCCGGTACCGGCTGCGCCGCGCCGCGGCAGCGCTTCATGGGCGCCGGCACGCACCGACGGGCGGCACCCGCCCCCCTCCGAGCTCCGCCCGCCCCCCGGGGGCGGCTGCCGCTAAACCCGCCGCGGCATCCCACCCGTGCCCGTCCCCTCCGTCTCCCCGTCCCCCCGCCCCGCGTCGCCTCCCGGACGCCCCGCAGGAAGAGAGCGGAGGGGGAGGGGGAGGGGGGGGAGCGGCGGAAAGATGCTCCGTCCCCCCACTCTCCCCGGGCAGCTCCGCCGTGACGTGGAGGGATCAGCCGTAATCCGCTTTGGATAGCGATTTAAAGAGCAAAATCGCCGCCGCCGCAGAGCCCCGGTCCCTCCCTCCGCCCGGCGGCGGGGCCGCCTCCCGACCGACGCGGGGGGGACACGGGGGGAGGCACCGAGCGGCCCCGGGGATGGGGATAGGGGGGTCGGATGGGGCACCTGCGGGCAGCCGGGCGGTTGGTCTGGACGGGACGGAGCGGGAGGCGCTGGGTGGTTTGGGGGCTCGCGGCCGGTTTCCCGTTAGTTTTCGCCTTTTCGGTTCTTTTGAGTGAAAAAATCCTGGAAAGCGGCAGGGCTGGGCGAGCGCGGCGGCGAGAGCCGGCAACTTCGCTTCCGAGCTGCGCGGCGCGGAAAAGCCAGAGCGCGAAGTGACACCCCGGCGGAACGCCCGAAACCCGCGACTTTTTAACCCGATATTGACGTTGTTTGAAGGCCGGGCGAGGGGGCCGAAGCGCTGCAGCCGGTCTCGCTCCGGGGGCTCGACACCCCCGCACCCCCCCGCGCATCCCTGCGGGGAGCCCGCGGCCGGCCGGGGCTGCAGGAGCCGGCCGTGTGTCCGGGCTGGCTGCAGGGACAAATTGTTATTATAGATGCCCGCGCCGGGCAGCATAGCGGCGGGCAGAGCCTCCGTGCCCCGCAGGATGAGCCTGGGGACAAGCCGAGGGAAGGGGGTGGCCAGTCACCCCCCCCAAAAGCGGATCGGTACGCGCTTCTGCTTGGAGAGGGAGTTACACGGGTTTATTTTTCCCCCGGTTTCAGTAGGGCTCGCAGCAGGCACAGGGTTGTTTCCATTCCGTGCTGCCGGGGCAGTGTGGTGAGGGCAGACCTTAATTATTAAAAAAAAAAAAAAAAAAAAAAAGGTCCGGCGAAGGAGCTGGTTATCAAGAATTGTGTTACAAAAAACACAAGCAATATGGAAATTTCTACCAACTAGAGGACGCTTTAATTTACCACATTATTTAAACTTCCTTTTAAGGTTCTTTCACGAAAAGGCATTTGAAGCTCGCTCATTTAAAAAACGTATTTTGCATATGTAGCTTTCTGTCTCCTTTGCTTTGATGAGTCTTATGACTAAGAAAGTTGATTCTCTTACTGACTGAATCAAAAATGCAAAAATTACAATACTCAGTATCCTGTATAATGTACAGCAAGAGTTAGAAAATATTCCCTATGGGATCTCTGTCAGCAATTATGATTTTGAGTGTTATTTACAGGAACTGCGGACCTACGTGGAGTTTTAAGCCTCCCATTCTGTGAACAGAGAACTGTGTATTAGAAGAAACAAACAGATGCCCAAATCCTGCTGGAAATTAGTCGACTAGTTTCCTCTGTGGCTTCACATCATGCAGTTTGAGTTTAACACATAACGTCCAAGGAAGTCTGTGTTTTGGACAGGGATTGAAGATCGTTTGGATGATTTGCATGTATGAAATAACTCTTATTCATGCGTATCAATGACTGGGTTCTTACTTGCCTCTTGTGATGCATCTTTAATTCAGTTTCACTCCACTGGTGCCGGCCAAGTCAGTATTAATTTGGTGTGTGAAATTTCCTGTGATACTGTATCTCGATTTAAGTTAATGGCAAGGCAGTAAAACTAAGGGAAAGAAGCACACAGCAACTCAAAAGAGTTTTCAGATACTTGACACTAAGCGAATAGTTAGTGCTTTCCAAAACAAACACATCGTATATCATGACCAAATGCTATAGTAAGAACCCATCTTTGCCAAGATAAGGTCGCACGGTTTTGTCCCAGCTTACGTAATTTGAACATTAATAAAGCTCTTGCATAAATCAGAAATGATTACACACCATCTATTCTACCACAACACCTGAGACACACAGTAAAAATAAATGACAGGAGTTAAATTTTAACTGCAAAATAAAGAAAGAGAGGGTTTCCTTTTACTACATCATTTTCTCCTAGACACGCAGGCATTTTTCCTAAGCTGAAAATGTTGAATATGTCATTGCACAGCAATCCGTAGGAATTACAAGGCAGCTAATGTATGTGCTCGCTACAGTGAGCGCTGATTGTGTAACCATCGGTTTGTCACGAATTCCTGTGCTTTATTGTTCAAAGTATGATTTAATTCTCTCAATGATATTTTATTACTTGATCCCTCTAATAAAAGCACAACCTAGATTTTCTTTGCTTTAAATATCTACTACATATCTATGTGTCTATATACTACCTAATACATCTAAACACATGTAAGTATGATTTTTTTTTTAATTTCTTCATTACCAAGAATAAAGAAGGGTGTTTTGTAGTTTTTAAAAAGGAAATTCTACACCAAATTTGTATGTATGGACATGATTGAGTTACGTGTGCAAACAGATGTAAAGGAATCTGCTGATGTAACTTATTCCATAGAGCTCTGAAGAAAAGAACATACAGATAAGCACACTGTTTTACTTTATTTTATATCTTCCTTAGCTAACCCATACTTTTTGGGTATTTTCATTCCAGAGGATTCATTTATAAAACCACATTCCCAAGTATTGTGTCATTATAGGCCCCCAGGAGCTTTCTGTAAAACTGTGGTGGAAAGTTGTGGTCACATATCAGGTGAGATAATTTAACCCATTCAGCCTACATTTACCTTGAAATTTCCATTCAGAACTAATTCATGGCATGTTGTTCAAAGCTGTCATAAATAGCAAAATGCATAGTGTCGTGTGACAGGGCAATTGCTGATTCTCATACCCAGAAGTGACCACGAGAGCTTGGGGGGGGGCAAGTCAGCGAGTTGTCACTCTTCTGAGTGACAGGTGACAGGAGAACATATTTCAGAAAGTATGTAAAATCTAGGCCTCTATTCTGGAAAAAAAACCTTGGAAAAAATACTGTTAATGTAATGGTAATAAAAATTGATTAAAGCAATGGAAAAGTGTTATACTATGAATTTTATGTCTGGGTTAGCATGTATCTGCTCTGTGCTGTTATACATTTGTAATGCTTATTTGTCACTAAATTAGGGTAGTAAATCATTATTTACCTTTTCATGTCAAGGTAATGTATCAAATACAAAACAATTCTGTAAAGCTGTTGAACAGCTACTACAACATCTTGCGGGGAAGGAACTAGGTTTCACTAAGAATATACCTGTCTGAAAAGTAGAACTGAATGAATAATACTTTACTCTTCAAGGCACAAAGCATGTTTTGGCTATTTGAAAGGTATTTATAATATTCAGCTCAGATTAGTTATCTGAAAAAGCAGGAAAAATTTCAAGCACATAATACTGTACATCACTGGTACACTAAGTCCTGAATATCTTGAAAATAACCAGATATGCTCACATGTATGGAAATGCCATTTACCTTTTATCATTCTCCTTTTAAATGACTACAAACAATTTTATGCTTGCTTAATCTAGCTTTTGATGTCATTTGAGAAGATTTACGTCTCTTTTATCTAGACAAGTTTTGGGGGAATTGTCTTGTCTAACCAATTTTAAATCATTGTGTATACCAAGTCATGGTAATTCATTCCTTGTGGTTCCTTATTTTTTTTAGCAACTGGAAGCAAGTGTTGGAGTCAGCCTTTCTGTGGAAGAGAGACAACTACCCATGCCCTTCAGTGCTATGAGAAAGGTGATGGAACAAGTGTTCATGAGATTCCCTCCCTCAGGAATCCCAGCCCAGTCCCTCCCATGCCTCACACAGGGCGCCAGTGAGGATAATTTCACAGTGAATCTGCGCAAAGCGTGAGTAGCGCCTCTGATGCCACTTGCATGTCTTTCCAAGGAAAAGCATTTGTGCTCGTTTTAAGAAAAAAGAGCACGGGAGTTCTGTGTGTAGCAGAGACATCTCGTTACAACATACAGAAGAGCTGCCCAGCTATTTTGCAGCCCCACACATGCTGGTGCACATGATTTGAAAGCGCTGAGGAAAGGATTTTTACTGCCATACCGAAGGGTAACAAAGGGACCGCTTCTTGCCGTGGGAGATTTCTGCAGAAGGCAGATAATTGCAGATCATTTACCTATTATGCAGGTGAGGATGTTGTCATCGTGGTTTAATGCCACCATGTGCTAAATGCTGCATAAAGACAAGAAAAGGACCCATGCCAGGAACAACTTAGTCTATGCATAAGAATCCATCGTCAGAGTCAATCAAAAGGAGAAGTACAAGGACTAGTAAATGCTTGTTGTGATACGCAGCATCCTTGGTACACAACTAGTGTATTTGTTGCTGAGATTTTGGGAGGAGAATACCAAAAGAAGGTTTTAGAGGAACTTTTGAAGGAAACAGTTTGGTGCATCTGCAGAGGTCATTGGGGAGTTCTTGCCTGTGGTCAGGGACAGTGTGGGAAAAATACAAAGGACGATTGAAAAAAATGAAAAAAAAAAAAAAAAGGCGTGGCAGGAGCTGTCTCACAGGCAGGCAGGAGAAAAGCAAAAGCAGCAAAAACCCCCAAAAAACAAATAACGAGAAAAGCCGGAATCAAGGGACTCAATTAAATTGAAGAAATAGCACCACTATTTAGGCAGGAGGCAAAAGCAAGTGGGTTGTGGAAGAATTCAGCCTGGTTGGCAGACTGACGCTAATGAGAGCGTGGCAGGTAAAGAGCAGAGGAAGCCACTGTGAGTAAGGGGGGGCTAAGAACAGCTGGGGAATTGAAGGAGCTGGCACGAGGATCCCAACGGCCAGGAGCAGAGGAAGGAGTCGCGGGGAGGTAGTGATGGAGAGACCATCATGGAGAAGGCGAAGTTGGGAGCCACAGAGGACGAGAGTCACGGCTGCTGGGTATGGCTGGAAAAAACAGGTCGTTGGTAAAGAGGTGGAAAAGAGACCCTGGGGGTAAGAGTGTCCCTCCAAAGTAGGAAGAAAAGAGACCAATGCACGGGGGGGGGCAGATTGAGGAGGCTGGCAAGCAGTAATGTGGAAGAGAAGAGTTGGGTAGGGTCAGTTCAATACCGCACATGAAGCGAAAGGATTAAATCAAGGGTAACACAGAAAAAGAAAGCGGCATTTCTAATGCGGAGATGCTGATACTCCAGATCAGCACTAAAATCACACAGGGAAGAAGAGACAGGCAGCTTTTCTCCTTAAGCCTGTTTTCAGCTGGTTCCTTTGCTGTGGGGACAGCAAAGGTTCACCAGCTGGGATTAAAATGGAAGAGCAGTATTCAGCCTCTTGACCAAAGGTTTTAAGATACGCAGACATACTCAGTTAACTGAAAGTCCCAGAAGTACTTTATATAATGCAGATACAACAGATATAAACTAAGCTCCCGATTTATGATGCAAAGCATAGTGAAAATAATATTTTTTAATTTTCTTCACATGGCTGAAGTATTCATATTGAGGCACATACTCACTCGGTGGGAATATGACTGCCAGAGCTAAGCACTGATTTTTAAAGTTAGTAGAGATTACTCCCTTTTTCCCTATTCTGAGAGCTGCGTAATGAGAATTTCACAGACCCTGTGATCAGTGTGGTATCCTTAAGAAGAGTATTGTCCTACAGCTTACAAATAGCCAAAGCATGAAACTGTCTCAACGTTCTTGGGAGATAGCTTAAATTAGTACTTTAAATGTTCCAAAGACATTGGCGGGTCATAACACTGATTTCATAATGTTCTCCAAATGTGAGTCAAGAGAGACAGCCTGATGATTGAGCTTTTGCAAGTAAAGGGTTCAGCAGACACTAGGCTATGATTACTCTAAGTTTCAAAAAGCTCTTGGTAACTATGAAAATGACTTTAGAATTAAAAAGACATAGTAGGATAACTTTTTTTTTTTGTTACGCAATGTGAAATGAGTGTAAATCTTATTCAATGTGAACGGAGTATAAATGCAAATCAGTTTTTGCTTATTCTGTCAAGATACTCTCACATATTGGCATAAAAATAGGAAAAATGTGTAAAATATTAAAGCATTCTCTTTTCTTGGGAAAAAGTAAGCCCCACAGATTGGAAGAAAGATACAGAGAGCGCAGCGGGTGCCATCTGGAATAAGTAAGTAACCCTGGGAAGAATTTGTGATGTTTACAAGGCTCGATACTGATACAGAGAATTCTATCCATCTGGCATAAAGCCTGCAAATAATCTGCCACAAGGGTGCATAATTCAATAGAAACGAGTTTGATAAACTAGAAGTAGCATTCCCCATAGTCACCTTGAAAGAGACATTTAATGTATTATGCAGCTGAGCAGCTTTCAGAAGTACAGCACCTTACTTTGTAGGTAGGCAGACCCGTATACCATAAAAACCAGTTTTATGGGGAATGGAATCCACTGTTCTCTTAACAGAAATCAAATGGTGCAGGGTACCCACATCATCTCGAGACCATGTGAAATTTCTGAGACAGTGCCTTTTTATGAGAACATTGCATTTATATTTGATACGGATGCAATATATTGAAAACCATTTTAATGAATCCATTCAGATGCAGCTGGGACTGTACAAATGCCTGGAGAAACGTGTGTAACAGCAGAAAAAAAAATATCTTAAAAGGCTGTAGGCAGAGCAGCCCTGACAATAGTGATCTGAGCCAATGTTATCACCCTGCACATGCAAGCAAAAAGATACCAAACAACAGTCTCGCCTAACAAGAGTAAGAAATTAAGCTTAACATCAGTCGCTGTTTGTTTTGGGGATTTCTGCTTAGGTGGGAAGTGGATAGCAGGTATCTGTAATTTCTGACCTGCTGTTGCTAATGCACGTTCCTCCTGGTCCAGTTTTATGTTGTTCAGATTCTCAGCTGATAACCTCTGTAGCCGCTCGGGAGCTATGCAGTACACTTTTCTGGGGAAAAAAAAAAAAAAAAAAAGAAAAAAGAAAAAAAAGGAAAAGAACAAAGGACAAAAAATAGCTAAGAGAAACATAATAAAAATTTAAAAAATCAAAACAATATCCAGCTACAATTATATTCAACATAATACAAAAAAATTGTAACATCATCTTTTATGGTAGACTGCTTTCCAACACAGTATATTATAAAGTATATTAATTGCACTTCATATTAATGTATATATTTTTTAAACAGAATACAAAAGTAACACTTACTGTACTTGTCACAAAGCTACTACTCTTAACATGCTAAAGTGAATAAAGGCCTGAATCCATATAAAAATACACTTGGTATTTTTTTATGCAGAAATCAGTCGTGACTTATTAATGAGTAGGTTCCTCTTGAATATATAATGAGAAAGTAAATGAAAAATAATTGTACCATTTCAAAAAACAAAATTATGTCCTCCCATTTGTGTTACTGTTATGTTTGTCTCCTTGGGTCAGTTGTATTACTTTGAGTATTAGTACTACCTTTTTGTTAGTACTCATGGTAGCGAGGGGAGCTGAAAGGTATATTTATTCCAATTTGGCATCCTATTTTTCTGTATCAATAATAAAGTTACATGTATAATATTCAAGAATTTTGAGTAAGATTATTTCTTGTTTGAGTGGCGGTTTTATACCAAAGAAAGAGGCAACATGAAAATACTTCTCATGTTGATTTATGCTGTTTCTGGGTTTTGCTGTGGTATATAATGGCTTTGGGGAACTAATTCTAAATTTCTGACATATGTGTAGACATATAGATCAGATATAGCTACCGCATTAATAGTTTTGTCAGACGTTAGTGAAGGCTTATCAGATAATGCCTTAGAGTTTTCTTCAGGAAGAGCAACAAAGATCTGGAATTAACACAGGCTACAGGCACACGAGCCTAAAGTAAGGATATGAAACCTACAGTGAAAGACTGGGTGAGAAACATTTTCCCAATTTTAAGATGTTAAAAAAATGTATCCATCGTCCATTGTGCTCAGTGCAGAAATCTCTAAAAAGTTTATTCTTCAAAACTCTAGGGTATAAATGGATTAGGTAAATTGTATTGTTCAACCATTTAAACACCCTGGAAAATTCAGGTGGTTTTGGTTTGGTTTTGCAAAAGTCAAAGGGTCTTACATATTTCAAAAAAGTCTGAGGTCAAATACTATCCTATCCTCAAAATGTTTACTCCTAGTGAAATGGAGGGTTTTTTGGTTTTTTTGTTTGTTTTTTTTTTTTATGAATCATACCTTCAGAAAAATCATCGCCAGTTCCAGCGTGAAGAACTGAAGACACCTTGGTTCTCCCCCGAGATGAAAGTCACTGGCCTTACAGATGTTTATAGCATTTCCATGCGCTATGCCCAACCCAGTGGGAATAAATACATGAACTTATTTGTAAAGCATTTTGAGGTACATCAGTGAGAAACCACTGGGAGAGCTTCAGGTGACGGGTTGTCCCACTCTGCCAGGTTGCGGAAGGAAAATACATCGCATGTGCTTCTCCATGGCATCTACACTGTTCTGATTTCTGAGGAAGTTCTAACTGGTATCCCAAAGAAACAGCTTCTGGGTTTTTTCACAGAAATCTTTCTATTATATATGTGTATTACATACACTTTCTTAATATGGATTGCGATTATCTTTAATAATTGTTCACGTGTATATTTCTCTTTTAAATGTTACTACCATTAAGGAGCATTCTAGGATACTACAGTTGTTATCACATACTGATGTAATTACTATGTATGATTAAGCTTCTTCATCCTATAAAACTGATTTTTTTTTTTCCTTCCGGAGGGTATGTCTTTATGTTTCTGTGTTACTCATCTGTAATGCAAGTTGACAAACAGTGTAATAAAAAGAAAGAAAAATGAGAGGTCCAGAGTATAGGATGCTTTCTTGGCAGACACAGGATGAATTGAAATTGCTTTGGTAAGTGTTTTGTTACGTGTTTCTCAGGTAATACATCAAAAGAAGGCAGCCAGCTTGGCTGCATGGAGTTTGGGGTCTGTGCAGGAGGGGAGGATAACTCCAAGTTATTCCTCTCAGTCCCTCCGACAGCAACCGATCTCTTTTTCAGAAAAGCTTTTACAATGTTCTAAGTGAGGTAAGTGGCATTAGTAATGGGATACAGAGCTTCATGCCCTCAGGTCACTGGTTCATATTCAGTAAAACACAGTAATTAGGACAAATCCTCCTCCAAGTTATGAAATTTCCACTAGAGTAAATGATTGCTCATTTATCTCTGAATTGTTATCTGCTATCTGGTCAGTAGGCAGCCTAAATGAGTGAATGCAGCCCATCTGTCTTTAAAAACTTTGGAAACGCATGCAGCGATGGGAAGGGGGAAGAGAAACACCGTGAAGGAGGTCATCACGCCCCATGCATCTGTTAAGTCACATTCCCTCCCTTTTACAGCCCGCTTCCTCCGGTGTAAAGCTCAAAAAAAAAAAAGGGAGAAACTCCCCCCTGGGGAATCCTCCAAGTGCAAACAGGCTCAGGCTGGTGCATTTAGCATCTCATTGCCCCTGTTCCAGCCCGTCTATGGTACTAGTGACAGTATTTAAACCATCAAAAGACAGCGTTTTTAGAAGCAAAATGTGCTAAGCGTTTTCCTGCCGATTTTTGCTCCTTGCTCTGTAGGTAGGAATGAAATGAATCCTACATGATTAATCCTACCTACATGCTTGCGGGAGCTTTAGGCAACCATCACAGTTGGACTAATTTTATCATGTTGCAATTGCCTGTTCATCTATGGCTGCGAGAATACTTTATAGCTGTGATAAATGATTGACTCACATTGGGGTATGTCACATATATATACAGATAGTTATATATAAGATGGTGGTTTTATTGTTCTATGCCACTCTGTCTCTTTTTCATCAAAAATTTCCTTCCTCCATAACAGCTAAGAGATATTAATTGCCTAAAATTAGAGCCATCAGGTATGACTAAAATTGAGTTATTACATAAAAATGGATATGAAATATAGATGTTAATGTATATAATTTATATAAAAAAGTATTGTTCTGATTTCACTTCTCTATGCACCATTTTTATGCTGTGCTTTATTGCTCTAGCCTGAATTGAGCTGTGAGCTGTACATTGTCAGCCTTACCAGCACGTACTGTATAAATTATATAAGTCTATTAACATATATGCATCAGAATAGCTGTTAAAATTAGAAGTACCAGCATAACTGAGGAACAGACAAGAAAAGGAGTTAAGTGAAGGAGTTTGGTAGACAAGGACAAAACAAAATTATGAAGTAACAGCATGCTGGTTTCACTCGGACTTCTTAGTAACGTTCACTGCTGTCATTCTCTCTGCTATTTTCTTTCCAGGTACAGCAAAACACTTCATAAAGAAAATATTCAGGAAAGATAATAAAATCTCAAAGTACCCATTTATTCTGCTACCTCTAAAACACCCGTTTCTAAGCTAATCTTCTTAATTAATCAAACCAAAATACAGCTATATACAGATTTCCTGCAGTGCTCATCTACCCAGAAAAAGTGAGCAGAAATATGAATCTATTTGCATTGGAAACAGGAGTTTATTCCCCAAACACATCTTTCATTATAATCCATTATATTGAAAGTTTTGGCTAAACAAGGTTTGCGGTAAAGACAATTATATACTCAAAATTAAATCATTTTTTTAAAAAAATGAAGCCAGTGGAGATGCAGTGTCATAATGCAGGAAAGCATGTCACATATGGACAGAAGAGTCACAACTGCTCCCTGCCTTCCCCATACTACACACTACATACTACGTACTATATACTATATACTACAGTATATAGCATAGTGTAGTATACTGTATAGTATATAGTACAGTATAGTATAGTATATAGTATATACCCCCCCATACTATATACCTATCCCATTGATATATAGTAGCACTTACGCTCATGTCCACAAAACATGTGTACAAACTTGGAAACTCATTTCCCTCTCTATCTTGAGAGCTTTTTTTTTATTATTATTATTTTTAATTTATTTTTTTAAAGGAGACCGTAAAGTCTCAAAGGGCCTGGAAATCAAAATTCTCTTTTTGATACAGCCCACGCAAATCCATTTCTAGTGTTGCATAGAAAAGCCAGACCCTGGTCATCCTTGGGGTGGAAGGCAGTGCTGTTTCTGCATCCGTGCCTGAGGAGGTAACCCAGCCGGCAAAGGCACTCGCTGCAAGTGGCAGCTCTGCCACCTCTCTTCTATAAAGAACAGCATCTTCAGTGGCATCTCCTTCCATTCTGTATGTTATAAACTTGCACGAGTTGGTGCCTGCATAACCCTGCCATGGCTTAATGACGTGATGCTGCCTGTGACTAACTGCTAGTCCTGACTTACAGCACTGTTTCTAGTGCTCTTTGTCCTCCTCTCCTTCGTATCTTTCAGAAAAGCATACAATTCATTAGCAAAAACAGACCATATGGCTCTCCCCTCAACCTCTCTGCTTCAAATTCTGAAGAGGGGGTGAAGCTTGTGCTGAAAAGACCCAGGTAACTGCTAGTTCAGAAGATAGTTTCACCATTTAGGTAATGTAAGAGACAGAAAATATATACATCATCAAATTAACATCCTACAAGCATGAACACCCTCTGATCTTTTGGCAGTTTGATTTTGGCAGTTCCAAAATTTTTTTCCCTATTGTGACAACAAGAAGAAAATCACTTACACTGTCTAGCCTTTGAGAAAGGTTTCTGCAGGAAAGCAGTCTTCCCTGCCTACTGAAATCACAGGGCTTGTTACAATAATTGCAAAAACACAGAGATAGTAGTACATGATGTAGAAATATATTATTCATTCATGTGTGTATAAAACCCCACATGTACACACTAACCAGGATACCATTAACTCATAGAGCTCAGAAGGACTTAAAAAGCTCATCCCCTCTGTTCCCCAGGCAGACTCAGCAAAGCCAGCATTGTCCCTGACTGATGTTTATCTCCCCAGCTTCAGAAGTCTCCAAGGCTTTGGATTTTTTCCCAGATGCTCCACACCATCTATTCAAGCAATGAGCTAGCCTTACCTTTAGGAGTTTTACCTTAATGTATAACTTGAATCTTCCTTCCTGGAATGTTAAGCCTCTGTCCCTCCGTACCCTTGGGGGATGTGAAGAACAGGCTGCTCCTTGTTTGCAGCTGTGTTTTACCTTTCAGAAGACTGTCACCATGTCTTCCTTTCTCCAGTTTAAACCACTTTTCCTTGGCCCTGTTTCCAGATAACTCATCGTCACCACGTCCCTTTCCAGATCTCGCTCCAGGAGGTCCATGTCTCTCTTGACGTGGCGCCCACAGCTGGACAAGACACTGGCTCTGAGTCCTCACTGGCTCTGAGGAGAGCAGGAGGGTGATGTCTCCTGTCTTGCAGGACACACTCCTGCTTACAGAGCTTCATCTAACATCTGCCTTTTTCACAACAGCACAGTACTGTTGACTCATATTCAGTTTATGATTGATGACTAGCTCTGGATCTTTCTTCTGCAAACTGCCACCTAAACCAGATTATAGGATAAACTGTTGCTGTAACATTAGAATTAGAAAAAACCAAAAACCCAACACTTCAAAACTGTTCAGTTTTGGGGACATGCAATTCACATCCCCCAAATTCAAACACATGGTTGGCCATTGCAAGGGAGGGAACAGCACAGAGGAGAGAAGGGCCAGTTTTCTTGTCAGCACGGATATTTTTCTGGCAAAACTTTCTTGTGGAGCTGAAGCCTGAGGCCACCGGGGTTTGCAGATCACTTACAATGCAACATTTTGCATTACAGTGCAACACTTGATATAATACTGCATTGTTTTTTAAAAGTAAGTTTACCCTTGTTTCAGCCCATTCCCTTTCTCCTACACCAGCTACATATTTTTACTAATTGCTTTATTTAGGCAACAGCAATCCCGTGGTTGTATGGTAAACTGGTCCAGTTTGCTCATCCACCTGAAAATTAAACAAGCAATAAAACTGTGAGTAGCTCTTGCCTTGCAGACACTCAGTTGCTGGCACTGATGCAAAAAAGAGGTAGTCCAGGGCTTGGGGTGGGAGGATGACACCACCTCCTGTCAGCAGCAACGTGTTTTCGAGCATTTTAAGCCAACTGTGAAACTGCACCTTTTCTGAAGTGGGAGCCGTAGGTTTCTGGAGGGGTCACAATTGCATTTAATGAAATTAAACCCTTCTCGTCAGCAAAACATCACTGCCAAATTTAAATTTTGAAAATACTGGAAAACTCAGCACTCTCCAGCTGCAGAGCATGTACAGGACTGAGTGACTTCTCCTGCAGTTCCAGAGCCGACCTTATCATCTCTCTTCCTTGTCTTAATGGTGTTTAAACATGATTAGCTGCACCGCCTTAATCTTCAAACGTAAGCTTTTGTTCAGAAACCTCAGTGAATTCAGCTGACAGGACTTAATAATAACTCTTTTCCAGAAGAAAGTTGGGGTAAGTTTCTATAACATACCTTTAGGACTTAATAATAACTCTTTTCCAGAAGAAAGTTGGGGTAAGTTTCTATAACATACCTTTAGGACTTATTTCTCATGTAGGCCTGAGAGCATGACACATTCAAATTACAGCTGGAGTGCGAGGGTGTTTACATATGACCTTCTTTTGCCAATAACTTTGAAGGTGACTTTGAACAGCACGAATAATCTGTGTATAGGTGTTTTAGATAGTAACTATTACTTAAGGAACTGTATTTATTTATTTATTAACTGATTAAATTGCCTTCCTGGAACTACAGGGCAATGGCTAATGACCAATGCACGCTACATACAATTCTGTATGCTTTGGTAAATATCTGCAGAAGAAAACATTGCACTTACTTATTAAGTTTTTTTCAGCTATTTACCTGCCTGAGAAGAGAAAAGGAATAAGGAAAGGGATCTCAGGCATCTGAAGAACTGGAGGATGATGGCAGAATGGCTTGTGCCATCTTTTCTCCAGCGTGTTTCTGGCAGTAGGTGGCAGATGGACACACAGAGGGGGGGTGAAATATCCACAATAACCCATTCAAGGAACCTGAGTAATGGCGTCTCTCTCCTCCGTGCTCCCCAGCAGCAGTACCGAGACTCTCCTGACACTCACACCACCTGGAAACCTGATGGTGAGAGGGGACAGGCAGAAGCAGCCACGCGCTGCAACAGCTTCTCTTCCTCATTCCCTGTGGGAAATTTCCGAAATGCACCAGCAGGCTTTGAACAACTGATTGAGAAAACTAAACAGTCCCTTGCGGCTGGACTCTTTCTACAGTCGTATCCCCCCAGCTGACCATCTGACACTTTTGCATATTGGATGTTCATTAGAAATTGTGTTTTATCCAGTCTGTGCAAAACTCTCTGCTTTCTGTTACTCTCACTGTACTGGTTTAGCCCTATGGGGAGGAAGGAAAATCTAATTACTGATATGCTTTATTCATGAAATAAGAAGAGACTTGTGCTACTGTGCTAATTATTTGTTTTAATAGCAGTAAACGCAGAGAAGAGGTTTGCAGAGTCTGGAGTTACTGTCAGCCAGAGGGTCCCTCCCCACAGGGCAACCAAAAGGCAACACAACCAGAGAGCACCACATTGCTGGTTTATGCTTTATGCTCTTAGTCAAAACAGCCTGATCAGAAGATGTTTTGCATTGTGCAGCTGACTCTGCTTCCATGGCTGTTTCTCTGCTGAGGACTATGCACAAAAAAAGACCCAAGCCCTTTGTGCAGTTGAAGTCAGAGGCGGTCTATCAGGGCTGTGGTGGGCATAGTCCCCCTCTTAGGAGCTCTGCAGCTACAAGACAGTGCCGATGAGATGATTTGTGTAACCCACGCTGTAATTGCTTCTGTGCAGACACCTCGTCTGAAGAACAGCAAAGTACTGTGGGGTAGCATCACTAGAAACAGTGACCGATTTCCTGTAGGACTGGCTCAGGACAAAAGCAAGCAGGTAACGTCTGTGGGCTTGGTCTGCTGAGGGCAATTTCACACCCTTTGAGACCCCAAGGAAAGGAGCCAGAACTGAATCTCCCATTGCTTCCAGAGCTCAGGGTACACTTTGTCCCCAGGCCACAATCTGCAATTTCAATTTGGGAAAATCTAAGGGAGGAAGTGTTTGTACAACTTATCTGAACCTATTTCCCGACAATAACTATTGTTCACTCTAGCAACTTGACATAATATAATTCATTTTGTGAAAAATAAATTTAATTTACATCCCATAACTGTAGCAAGATGTGCTGTGGTTTTATTAGCAAGACTAGATGGATTTTTTTCATTGTTTCTGAAAGAAATCAACATGATTCTATTTGCAGAATGCATTAAAAACTCATCTTGAAACCCTTGAGATGGTATTGCATCGGTTGATTTCAGTTCTTAACAACTCTAGCTGAGTTATAAGATGCCATGGCTTCCATATGCTGGGGGAAAAAAAAGAAATTAATATCCCTTTATTTGCTATGAAAACTCCCCCCCATGATTCAGTAATATCAAGAAATCTTGTGTGCCCTGCTTAGACTTAGCAAACTGAGGTGGTAAGATTCTTCTTTGAAACCAGGAGAAACAGTAATTTTTTTCGTTTGTGACCTTTATAATGAATCTCTTTATTGTGTCTTTTGTTGAAATAATCCATCCGTGGATCTTCTGAGCAAGTTAAACAAGCTGATTTGCTAATTGGGGAATGTGGTTTTGGTGTCTGAAAATCTGTGAACTAAAGCTGTGCAGAAGGAAAAATCCAGAAAAGTGAAAAAACAAAAATGTCAGCATATATGTCTGCAGCAGAGCTTACACTGTATTGTGAATGTTTATTTTCATCTTTCAGTTGCTACAGAAATTTTCCTCCATCAGTGCTGTGGACTACTTAAACTAAACTTAATCGCACCTACTTTTGCTCTACATTTTACTTTCCAGTCTGCCCATTCTTTATTCATTGTAGGTTTCCCTTATTACTGATTTTATCTGTATTTTTGAATCACAATTACAGTTCTGCAGAAAAAGCAGTGTGCTTTTAAAAATACTACCATCCAGAACACTACCTTGAATCAATATCTATATCTTCTACAAAAGCATCCACTCACATGGAAAAAATACCCAGCAACAGAGAACCCCCAAAGACCCTTAATAACTCCTGTTGCTTCTTGTCCTCATTGGGAAGATGCAGCTGGTATCAGCCTAAATTGTTTTACTTGCAGTGACTGGTTTTACATTTGTCTCTTACCCAAGCCAAGGCAGGTATTGCTGGATTCTGACCCGCAGCTGGCATTTGTAAGCACGAGCTAAGCTGCCCAAACCTTGAAGCAGATAGCGCCGCACTGGAAAGTCAAATCTCCTCAACTTATCAGCAAAGATGGTATCTGCCCCTCTAAATGCATGGCAAGAGGAGACAGAGGTATGAAGAACAGGAATGTTACCAGCAATGTCATCCGAGACAAATCCTTCCCATCGTAACCCTTTAGTGGTTGTCCTGAGCCTTGAAAAAAGCTGATTGTCCTCTCATGAATGCCGTTCCTTTCCTTGAAAGTTTTGTCACATTGGACTTCCTGAAACAGCTTGTTTAGAAATGGTGTTTTTCACCGCAGGCTTAGTCTGGCTCAGGCTGCAGTTACTTCCTCTCGCTGGTAGCAGCTGTCTGTTCCCTGATTTACACGGCACTTACCACAATTCATGATTGAGGGGTGCGGAGAGGCAAGGTGTTATTCTTAGCTATTGCCTTAAAGAGCTGCTGCTTTATGTCCTGACCACTTCACAAATCCAGAGGAGTGACTTCATTCCCATGATGCAAAAATGACGTATTTTTTTTTTTAAAGTGTGAGAGCAGAGACAGACTTTCTTTCATTCATACATATTATAGCATAAATAAGAGCAAGGCTTTCAAGTTTACTAAGAACAAAACAGACCATACCTCTAATTAGGCAAATCAGAAACCTAACAACTACCCCTTATTCTTATCTGTAAACAATGGGACATTTTTCCTCATGTAAAGTAATGAGATAATAAATTTAACATTAACTTCTCTCCAGTAGTGCAGAGCTGCTGTACAGCAAACACAGATGTCAGCAGGACCCTTCAAGTAGTACTCTGAATTCCCTGCTTCCCCATCACTGCATGATTTGGGGCTGCCCTGATCCTCCCAGAGCAACCAGGACTTTGCCTTGGGTCCTTCTTATGCACCAGCTCTCCTGATGTGACAGGAGCAAAGCACTCACTATGCCATTTAGGAGCTCTTGGGTATGAATGATGATTAAATCTCGACTTCCATTGCAAATAAATAAGCTAGAACATGGCTTAGCAGGAAAGGAAACAAGCTGTGCTCCGGTGGGCAACATACCAGCTGATACCAGGGAAGGTGATTCAGCAGGATAATGAGATCAACCAGTCCCACCTCACCTTCTCAGTACCACCAAACTAAGCCCGTGACTGTGTTGCAACAGGACAATTGGTTTCAAGTCTTCCTCATCCCAGGTTTTCCTCCTACATTCCCTTGTCTTTGTTCATGCATTTCTACTTGCACAAAAATTACTCAGCACTAAAATTACCCGCTGCACAATATCGATTCTTGTTAAAAGCACCGCATCATGGGGGGAATCCTGACCCATCGGCAAAACCAGTCTGAAGGAAGAATCTGGGACTTGCCTGTGCCAGTCATGGCTAGCCACACTCCCCCGGCTGCCCCCCTCTTTTGTAGTCCTCAGTATTCACTTGAGATAAGTTCAAAAAGAGACTGAAGAGACAGAACTTAAAGGCAGGCAATATGACCCGAAGTTTCTTCTGACATGCCACATGGCACATATCTTGCTCCCAACTTGCGACTGGTTTTGGAGAAGAACAATCTTTGTAGAAGATTGTCGGTCCTCTTGACTGTTACACTGGACAAAGCACATGGCGCTGTTGCACTTGCTGGCAGAGGAAAAAGGTTACCCTGGAGAAGATAACTTACATGCAGGAAAGAGCAGACACCAAAGGAGCGTGTTTGGATACTTCCTCCTCCCACATCCTGGCCTTTATGCAAAGGGGGCCTCTTTGGCCTAGACACATGCTTTGGGATGGGAATCTTGTCCTAGTTTTTTACCATTCAGTACATGAAGGTGTGAAAAAATTAGACAAGAGATAAAGATGAATATGGTTTGGTATAACATGCTTTTATGTAAACTAGCTCCCAGCTGAAAATAATTACCTGATTAACCTCTGTCCGTGCACAATACTGTCTTTAGAAGAGCTGATTCTTTCCAAGACAAGGCATGTCACAAGAAAGCATACACCAAACGTTTCTTGTATTGCCACCCTGAATTAGACCTGCTCTATCTCCCGTTCTGTAGATGGAGGAGATGAAGCCAAGATGAATGAGCAGCGAAGAGCAATCCTGAGAAGAGAATCTAGATTTCTGATGGCAAACTCCAGTTCTGGGCTCTAAACAGTTGATAATGCTGTTGCTTACATGAATGTTTAAAATACTCATTCTGTGCACCTAGGAGAGATTTACCCTGACAAGTTTGAACAAATATGAAATCGCTGCCAGTGCTATCCAAACAATATCTGCTCTTCACGTAGATGACTGACAGACTGTTACCTACTATTTAAGTGCGAGGTGAAGGCTTCTGCCAACAGTTAACTGCTGCAGCACATAAACAATCCTCAGCTGAGAGTCAGGTACATTAGCTTCGTATTTTCTGTGAAGGTCATAATAAAGTGCCCTCTTAAAAGCTTTCACTTTGTACATAGCAACAGACTGCTTACCATTCAGAATAAAAAAAATACTTGAACTATATTTTGTTTATAGTGCAATATGAATTCCTGGTGTATGGGAGGTGGGAAAAAAAAAAAAAAGAAGCAGCCTTGTTAACAATCAAAATAAGACAAGCCATCTCTCAGTGGGAATTATTGTTGGTCATGTTCAAGAAGCAGTAGGGATCTTAGGCCGCTAAAGCCAAGGAGTGGATATTGTCCATGACACAGCTTAAAGCAGGCAGCAGCACTCAAAAATGTTATACACTGGTGTGCCATCCACTGTATCTACTTAGCAGCTTCAAGAGGCAGGGATAAAGTTACTGTGATAGAAAGTTCACATCCATGGAGGTCTCTTGAGAGTAAAAGGACCCTTCAGCCTTGCGCTCTTCCTGGAACGGACTTGAGAAGCACGGATGATTAAATCCTTGCCACCTCTGGCTGCTGTGACATGTCACAACACTGAAGCTAAACTTGCAGGTCTTGGGTACTGAGTATGAATTTTACTGCATAAATAACTCCATCAGTGCAGTATAATCTAGTTCAACACTTCTCACATGAACGCCTACTCTTTGAAACGCAAGTGAACCATGGTAGTGAAGGTACTGGAAGTCAATCTCAAAACTTTTTGTGAGCAGTCCTTTGCATGTGAATGGTTGTGATCCAGCGTACCAATATTCTGGTACAGTCACCTGAGGTGGGTTAGAGATAGATGGTCAAAGATGAATAAAAGGAGACTTGGCACATCAACACTGCAGCAAGGTGCCTGTGCAAACAGTGATCAGCTGCTCAATGAAACCAGATGCAGACACAACCAGGGAAATGTTTGGGCAAACTATCACTTTGCTGCTGTCTCTTTGGGCTTGACTTGCCCAAACATGCACAACCATAGCATTGCCAACCTCTCCAAAACGCCCCAGGGCAAGACCCACACCAGAGGAGCCTGGATCCTCCCTGTATGCTTTGTCACATCTGCCGGCTTCATGAGGATGTCTCAGCTATCCCAGGGCATTTCAAAAGGCATTAGTTGTCTGTGTTCAGGTAGCTGACTCATGCCCTTTACATCTGCCAATACTGCGGCATGACATTTGTCATTAAAAAAAAAAAAAAAATTGAACCGGATTCACCCATGCTACGGTATTTGCAGTGCTAGGATATCCAATTGGAATTTTTAAATGGTTGCATATAGAAAGAATATAAATTTAATTAGAACAATGTATTTTCAAAATTATTGCTTCTAACAGGTGAGAACATGGCTTTTGGAACATATACATATATGTATGTATATATATGAATAATACACTGAATTGTCTTATACAAACTTTTGCTGACAACTTAGTTATGCTTCAAGGAAAGATTTCTAACATCATCCCATCAGCAATGGAAAGAACAGAGACTTCCTTCTTCCGGCTTCCTGACCCTCCCCATGGCAGCTGTCTCCCTCTTCCCTGGTGGAGGCATTTGCATGCACAAGTAGCCTGGCTGCACAAGAGCAACTGCTGCACATGCTGGTGGGCTCACTGACTGCAGCCTCACAAGAGGAGAAGGGCTCAATGCCTGCCTACCTTCCTCAGCAGGTCTTTTGGAGTCATTTGGGTCTTCTATCCTCAGCTACCAAGCCTCCTTGTGCACTGTTGAGGAGCACGTCTTTGAGATATGGATTGAAACTGGCCAATAAGTTTAAAAAATACTCAAGGCTTGAAAGAGGAAGCTGTAGGGAAGACATGAGAGATGATATGATTGTGTCCATCTCTTGTCCATAGTACAGCCAGAGTAAAAGTAGTCTCACACATACTTCTGTAGTGGTGGGAGACCACCACAGAGGCCATAACTTAGAGTAGTTTGTCTATGATGCGTGAATGAGTGTCAGAACATTGACCTAGGCTGAAATTGCCCAGCCTCATCTGTAGGTGAGAAATTTACAGAGTCTAACAGAGATCCAACAGAAATATTCTGTTTTCATTACTTTGGTGGCACTTGTTGAAAATGTTGTATCTTCCTTAAAGGCAACTCTATCCTCTGTTCATTTATAATCCCATTTATTTCAGGAGAATCACTTCCAGCCACAAAACTGTAAACTTCAAAGCAGTATAAACTCTGACCTAAGTATCAATTTCTTCATAAGTGTAACGTGGACCAAAGTCAAAGTTAGTTACAGTGCTTGTCTTGGGACGGTCAAAAGGCATGTACAAAACGTATAGCCCTCAGTTTCTGAAAGAAGAATGGAGTCAGGCAACAAAAAGTGCACTTTTACAGGCAGCTTAAGTATGTCAATAACTTTCTTTGCAATAGCTTGTAAACCTCTAAGGCAAGTACTCACCAGCGCATACACTGTTTAGCTCATAACCTGTGACAAGACCACTTTGACACTGGTGCAGGACCAGTATTTGTTCTTGCAAATAATTCATCTTTGTTCCCTGTTTGGAACATTATAAACTATTCTGACACTTCTGCCTTGCGTTGCCAGCAAAGAAAATGTTATATCGCCCTGGGTCCTTTAATAAGAAACCATTTCCTCACTTGCAAACCCAGTCCAAATACAATCCATAAATCTTTTATCAGGTTATGTGGTCTTAACTGGGGAAGAATGTATCTTCTGCATGCAATGAATTACACATAAAGCCACTGTAAATCTCCTAAGGGAAAGATGGAGTTTTAGCAACCTCACGAATTTGCATTACATGTTGCTACCACAGCCACCTTCTCCTCTCTGCCAAGACTGTGGCTGTGTCCAAGCCTAGTCAAGTGCCCACCTCCCCAGTGCTAAACAGAAAGCTCTGTAAGTGCAGTGTTCCCAGTTCGCTAATGCCCAATATTGGTGTGCTCAGTCAACTTCAGAGTTTCTTTGCTCCTTTTTCACTGCAACCCTGTGCTTCCCGTTGTCTAGCCAATTCCCTTTGTAACACCGGGCAGCTATATTTGTATGTTAACAGAGAACTTCACTGAGAGGTGTGTTACAGGAAGCTAGTGAGGTTTTAAATGCAATAACAATTTAAAAAAAAATAAAAAAAATCTACTTTCTCTAAGTGCTTGACAAGGCAGCCGTCTATGCTGCAAAAAGATAATGGGACAAGAAACAAAAGGGAAAATTTTTAAATGCTTAATAGTGATCACAGAGATCTGTCATGCAAGCTAAGGGAAACTGATGTACAGCACTGGGCCACTTGCTATCAACTTGCCTCTAAACTTAGTGGATTTAAAACTGACAAACAAAGCGAGGCTGAGACTCGGAAATATAACTTCAGATATTCCTTTATTCCGATGCCATGGTGACAAGCAAAGTATTAAAGGATTACTGTATAAAGGTGTAGGAAAAGTCAAAATGCCTCTCCCTACCATTCACACATTTCAAAAATACAGAAGGAAGAAATGATTAAACGTGTACATTAAAAACAAAGCTATAGAGACAATGCTAGCTGAGTTTTTGTGAAACACATGGGAAATAACAAATCAATTTCTAACCTAGAATCTAAATCGACTCTTGCTCAAGTCCCCAGGAACCTTTTTAAGGGGCCCTGAAGATTAAACTTTTAGAATTGAGGATCTGCTGAGAAACTGCAGATAGCAGTAAACTCACTCACCCTGGCAAGAGGGAAACACATGCATGATCCAGCATTTTCTGATCTGCAGGGAGAAGATCCTGGCAGCTGAATAGCTTGTTTACTGTGTGACTGGTCTCATCAATCCTGCATCTGAGCATGAGGCACATGGACAGGTCTTTGCAGAAACTGGGTGAGAGAAGAGAGACTGCAGAACATGCCGGCTTAAAGAACAGCACAATGAAGGAAGGTATTGAATCATTTTTATGTTAAAGTGTTGGGAATCCAAAATCCAGAGCACTGTTTCAGCCTCCATTGAAACGCCTGCAGTCGGTTACTGGAGGGAGAACATATTAGTTGCAAGGTGGATAGAGGAAAGTTTAGCTTTATGATCAAGGGCTTTTTAAATGTTTTGTTGAACACCTTCTACCTTTATCAGGAGGAAGCAAAATTATAGGCAATGATAGATAAGATGGGTGTAGCATACACCTATGGAGAAACAACCAGTGGATATGAGGAACGAAGCCTGTTAGAACTATTAAAAAGGGGAATAAAGCTATGTCCTGAGGAAATCAGGCAGCGATGGTAGAAAGGGTGTTATGATGCAAAGGTGCCTTAGAGAGATCCAAAGGGGAATTAAGACACTCCTGTATGAAACTCCATGTGAATGGAAAAATCTGAGTGCCATGCACACAGCTGCATACATGCTGTCTCCATGCTACGCATCCCTTGGGAAACGGGTGGGGATTTTTTCCCTGCTGCTCTGGACAGAGCAGGGAGAAAAGCTACAGCTTCTCAGCCTGCTGTAGCTTGTTGGACGTAACACAATGTTAGGCCAAACGTATCACTGGCCACGGGCTTCAGCTCACTTTTAAGACTTAATTGCTTCTCAAAAAAATAAATGTCAAAGGCTTACCACAGCTTTAGTTTGCAAATTTAATTAAAGGATTAGCAAAGTTTTCTTTTCCTATGTGGAAGCTATTAAGAATAGGAACTTGCATAGAAGATCAGGTCATTCAATATAGCTACTTACTGCGTTAATATAGTGCTTGCTTAAGTAAACCACTGCAAACAGAGCACAGTGTTTCACTTTATACACAAATACCCTCACAGTGAGCCACAATGAAATGAGATTAACTCAAAGTGTGCATAAAACATAACCAAGGAGAATATGAACACCACAGATACCAACCAGCTGGGAAGAGGGTGTTCTCACTGCACACCATGCTGCTTGCAATGCGACAGTCCAATAGCGGGGAATATTCTTGGACGGCACAGAAAAGCCAGCTCAGTATACCTTGATGTTTTGCGCTGAGTGTTATTAAAACTTACTTAGGTTGAGATCAGTTTTGAAAAAGATCTGAATTGCAAGTCTTGTCACTCCCTGGTGATGCACTTTTTGGGTAGGCTGACTTAAACCAAGACAAAAATGCTGTTTCAAGGCCTTCTCCTTAAGTATTCCCCCCCACTCCTCTCTTTGATTGCTCTCACTGAAGCACTTGTTTTTCCAGTGATTGAGCAAGATGTTTCAGGCGCACAGGGGGGCTGACAGGCTGCCTAAGTTAGCACATTTAAGTAGAGATCTAAGGAACAATCTTTAGCCTTCTCACTGCAAAACAAATATTTGCCCTGTGTATCCCATCTACGGTTTTGTCCCCTGTGGTGGATCAACTCAGTCTAATCAGAGAATAGACCTTTCACCTCTCCCTTCCTCCCTGGTGGTGGGAATCTCAGCTGACTAAACAACCCAGGCCTCTGCCCTGCTGCATCCCGCAGGCTCACCACCCCGATGTCCACGGAGCGACAGAGATTCCCCCCCAGCTCTCCCTCTTCTCCCATGAGTGGACCAGGGCCCTGGGGGAGGTTGAGGGAGACGGTCCTCCACAGCCATGTAAAGGCAACCACCAGTCCACCACCCTGACAGACTGTCCAGCAAAAGGAGGTCCCGCATGATAAGTTCGGTGATGCTTTGCCTCTAGTGATTAGCATCATGGCCCTGTGATTTATTCCCCACCCCCCACAAATGAGGAGAACTATAAATACATGCTCATACAATACGAGATATTCTGAAATGCTCTAAGACGATAGTCAATTTCTAACGCTTTATGCAGAGAGGAATATGCAAAGAGAAATATTTCAATATGTAGGCAGAAGGAAAAGCTCAGTACTTGACTGAAACTTTTATTTTGTATTACATAAGAGTGAGATAATTATACCTAGTTATCTTCCTGGTATTCAGGACACTCTGAATTTTAAGTCACCCTAGATATTTGGATTATTATAAGTAAAAAGCAACATTGATTTCTACTTACTTATTGCAGATTGTGTGTTTAAAATTTGCTGTGTATTGTGTTTTCCGATCCCTTCCTTCCCAGGAATTCCCCCTTTTTCTTGTAGCATATTGTGAAGTCATAAAAACTGACTGCTTAAAAAAAAGGAAGAAGGAAAAAAGGTTAAAAATCCATGAAAATCATAAGTATTTTTTATTATTATTACTAGGTGCAGCTACCAGTATTTTGAATAAAAATCACCTTATATTGTAATACCTGAAAAAATACTTTTACTTACAAGGAAACGTTTGGAGAGCAGTCAAAATGTTATCACAGATTCCTTGCAAGTTCAAAAGAAACATATTTGAAAACTATGCCTCTTAATTAATATAATTTTCCATGTATGTATTTAGAAGACTGGATAACTTCTGTATTTCAGTGCTAAACTTTGTTCTCTGCTGACCCTGTGCGGGGCAGAGGATGGGACAAGAGTTTCTTCTTCCCGAGAGATGAAAACACCAGTCGTGCGTGTGACCCATGAAGTGGAGAGGGGCCGTCAAACTTACCTCCCAGCCCCCCGCCCACAGTGCAGCGAGCGAGTTAGGTGGCAAATTGGATTCACGTGTTGGCTAGTAAATACCAGCTGATGAAACAGCAGCACTGCTTCCTGCCCAAGACTTAGTTCATCCTCCACAAGCTGTGGTTGCAATGACAGGCATCCCGTGACCAGGCACCACCTCCATCTCCCTGTGACTAATTTGGGCAAGATGCTCTTGATCGCACTTCCAAAGGAAAGATACCATACGTAGACCAAATGCTGGACATCCAGGGCAACAGCGCAAGGGCTCACTGCAGAGTTTAGCCTCAGGCAAACTCTCCCAGTCTCACATGCTGTTACTGCTGGCTAGCAAGACAGTAGCCAAAATATCAAACTGGTGCCTGCATGCTCTTTAACAAACCCTGACACCATGTAGGAGGAAACCATCCTGTTTTCTAATGCCATAATTCTTAGAACATCTAATTATTCTTAGATTTCTATACCTGGCTTTACCTTGTTCACCCTTTATCTCCCCTGCATAGTATTACATACCATGTTGCTTTTCTCTACAGTTCACTAAACCAGTTTATTCTCAGGAAAATACACTATTTCACATGGCCTGCAAGAATTCGTATCTTAAAAAACAAGATGACTATTTCAGAAATTGTTTTTTTAAGATTTTTAAGAAATTATGAAAACACCCTTTGCTTTCTAGTTGTCTCTATGGCTAGGCAAGGAGAAAAATCTATAATGTAATTAAGGAAGTCATTGAGTTTGTGCATCTGTAGCTGAGGAAGAAGAAAATGATTTACCATTTCAAGCAAGGGATTTCCACACCAAATGTGCTTAGCTATGTACAATGACAAACATAGCATTATTAGGGTAAGCTGAGTTACATAATTTTGGCAAGAGTATTTTCCGTACAGGACTCTACCAAGCTGGTGAAATGTGTGGCTTCCCCTATAGAGAGCTCCAAAACAAGAACAGTCAACAGTACAGCCCAGAAAGCCAACCAGATCCTGGGCTGCATCCCCAGAAGCGTGGCCAGCAGGTCAAGAGAGGTGATTCTGCCCCTCTACTCCTCTCTTGTGAGACCCCATCTGGAGTACTGCACTCAGCTCTGGGGATCCCAACATAAGAAGGACATGGACCTGTTAGAGCGAGTCCAGAGGAGGCCATGAAGACGATCTGGGGGCTGGAGCACCTCTGCTGTGAGGACAGGCTGAGAGAGCTGGGGTTGTTCAGCCTGGAAAAGAGAAGGCTCCGGGGAGACCTTATAGCAGCCCTCCAGTACCTAAAGGGATCAAAAAGAAAGATGGGGAGGGACTCTTGATCAGAGAGTGTGGGGATAGGATGAGAGATAACAGCTCTAAATTGAAAGTATTGATCAGATATGAGGAAGAAATTCTTGACTGTGAGGGTGGTGAGCCCCTGGCCCAGGTTGCCCAGAGAAGCTGTGGCTGCCCCATCCCTGGAGGTGTTCAAGGCCAGGCTGGATGGGGCTTTGAGCAACCTGGTCTAGTGGGAGGTGTCCCTGCCCAGGGCAGGGGGCTTGGAATGTGATGATCTTTAAGGTCCCTTCCACCCTAAAACATTCTATAACAGCACTGGACTGATGCAGGTCAAAGACCCAAGTAAGTGGTCTCAGAACTGAATCCCATGTTTACTTACCAGCTGGATTTTCAGTCCTGAATTCATCCTTTTTCCGCTGTAAATCCCTTCTTGGGCTCTGGTCATACACTTTTTAAAAATTCCTAGTTCAGATCACCAGACTGTAAATTTGTCCCCCAGAACTGACTTTGGATTTAACAAACACTTGATCTGGATTTGATTGCCAGAGATTTTGCAGGGAGATGGAGGAAAGCTTTGAAAACAGAGGGGAAGATTACACTGAGATGGTAAATTTCATCTGGCTTTTGTGTTTAGGAACAATTAAAAGGTGGTGAGAACCATCCACTCCATTCTTATGCACTAAGATCTGAAAGGGGAAAGAGACAGGCAGCTCAGACTTACTGTTCAGATTGTTGTCCAAGACTTGTAGTCCTGGTGCCAGGATTTTGGGAGATTGCAATGGCCACCTGAGACCAGACAGGGGGACGAGGCACTCCGATAATGGTTCTGAAGTGTGATCCAGATTCTGGAACAGGGTCTTACCTCTCTCAGTGCAATGCAATCTACCAAATCTCTATTTCCCTATGAAACACGCATGTATATCAGAACTACTGAGAAGTTACTGTAATTGAATTAAATTGTCACTAAATTTTACATATAGTAGAAATATTTGGATAATTTACTTTCCAATAGATTTCAATAATTAAATGTTACTTTCATTGCAGTGAACAGACTTATTGCAATACCTGACTCAGCTGACATTTCAGTGATCTTTAAATTCATTTATACACATTGTAAACTTACGTGGTAGGTAAATTCATGTCATTTCTATAAATACTTCTGGAAAACTGTACGATACAAAGAAAAATCCTCTAGAGAATTACTTCAGTGAAAGATGCTGTATGCCAGTATAAAAGGTAATTGCTACTGGTAATGTATTTTACTTTGTGTATTCTATAATAACATTCTTATATAACCAAATACAAAAAGGCAGTGACAGTGCATCCAGCTCACTCTCTCCTCCTCTTCCATGAAAATGGTCTACCAGTTTCTGTTGCTAACCTGTGGCACTGTGATTTCTAAAGCCAATACATTCAAGACAAAATGCACAAAGGCATTAAAACTTTTACATTAAGAGCAGGGAAAAGAGAACAATGAAAAAGCTTAAGGAAGTGATAAATACCATCTTTTAAAAAAATTTATAAAACTCATAAAGTGCAAAAGTCTTTCAAGGAGACTGTCTATACCTTTATGTATAGCACAAAACTGTATTTTTCACATCAATATTAAATTTTAACAATGTCAATAACATGCTGGCACAGGCACTAGCAGCCAATAGACTATGCAGGTTTCCAAAAATATTAATATTTAGACATTCCTTTCTTGAAGGCAAAGTCAAGACTAGCATGAGTTCCCACTATAGGCAGAGACCATCTAAGTATGTGTCACTTTTCTTTAACTTTATAGCCATCAATACGCAGGATCAAACTTGCTGACTCAGCACACAGACAAAATTTTATTACTCTGGTTTAAAAATAGGGCATATCTCTAAGATCATACCACTACCAAAGCTGTACTTCAAATTGTCTTTAAGATGAAGCTTAGTGTGGTAAAATTTAAAATAAAAGAAAAAAAATAATAAAAAAGAAAAAAAAGAAAGGAAAACGTGAGCGCAGCTTCTCTGTCTCTGAGAAGGACTCCTGCTATGACAGACACAGAAGTCCCAACTTACCACAGGAAATGAAATGAAAAAAACCTCCTACAAAATTAATGTCTTCCAGCAAGTCTTTGTTTCTTTATATCCCTCTTGCACTCTACGCTACCAAAGGCCAAGGAATGTCTGTCTGGTTGCCTGTCTAGACTATGTCTAATCTCACAGTCCGCAAACGTACCCAAGTGAGCTCTGAACTCGTCACATCCCAGAACAATGGCCCTCACATGGTGCTCACTCTGCTAACAAGCGTGGCTGCTCCATGTCAGCAGAACAAGGTCTAGATAAATCTGCACTGTACTATATGGTTCGTTACAAACTTATCCCAAAATCAGCAGTAAACACATCTCATAATACCATGCATCTCCTTATAGTGCATTCTCAAATGGCTGTAACTTCTTATATATCTGCTAGGAATTATAATGATCAGCAGTGAATAAAACAGTAGCTTTAATAATTAGCTTGCATATCCAGAAGAACTGTTATCAGGATAGAAAGATAACCTCCGTTGTTGAACTGAGCAGGGCTAAAATCAAGTTATTTCCAACATGATCACAGACATCAAGAGAAAAGTCTGCTGTAATTGCTTTGCACTTGATGCAAATAATACCTTGTCCATTTCCCCATTCTTAATTATATTTCTTCAATTTTTTCAGACTGCGTCCAGGGTTTTTTTTCTTGTCAGAGCATAGTCTGAATACTCCCTTGAGGGCAAAGAGAGTCTCACTAAATGCACATTTAGCACATATGGGAATTTAGTAATGGCTCATTTACTCTAAGATGATGGTCAGAGGTCCTTAGATCCAATGTACTGCTTCTATGTGCATTAATAATGGAGTATTACATTCATTGTGCTTCACAATGTGTGGCACAGATAGACACACATGTGTAACCACACCTTGAAAGACTAGTTTCCTTCTTCAGCTCTTCCAATTTAGATATACACTGCACACTCTGGAAGGAGATGCTCGCACTGATCGCTGCTATTTGAGTAGCAGACAAACTATTTGTTCAAATGATGCTTTGCCATCTGAAGAACCTGAAAGAAGTCTTTGGTGAAGGTTAGCAATTGTTGATCACAGCTAAAAAAATTACAACCTTTTCTGCACAAAGTTTGTTATATTGGAAAGGCTAATTCAATCACCTGCAATAAAATTACTTCATATTCATCTAACATGCACTATTTCGCAAAAAATCCCTCATTCACTGAAAAAATTAGAATGGTTCAGCTGTCTCAAAGATAACAAAACTTCATTTTATTCTTTTCCTTATAGCAAAAATCAAGATGATATTTTATTTCAGTTCTTCCAACTTAACAAATTTTTTTTTTAAATACAACAAACTATTTGCCAAGGTCTAAGTATGTGAACATCATTGTCCATTTTCACAGCAAGATATATCACCTGGTTATGTTCTGTTCATAAAGCAAAACCATTTTGGATATCACATTCCCATCTGAAATTTGGACTCGATAACTGCAAATAAAAAAAAATTTAAAAACATTTCTGTTTTTCCCAGTTTTACTCTGCATTTGATGGAGCACTGGGGATGCCAGTTGCATAGTTTGAATTCCCTCTTTCAACCCATCTTACAATACTCCAACATTATTTAGAGTACGCCTTTCTTCAGACCCACCAGAGAGGGCCAAGATCAGGAAAAAAGCTGAAGCTGAAAAGGGAGCAGGCATGCATGAGAATGAAGAAGAGGGAAAACAAAACACAGCCAATGTATGTTTTGTGCTGCTGCTCTGAAAACTGCTAGTTGCACCATCATCAGTCTCATCAGTAGAAAGGAAACTCTCCTATCCAGCCACATAACACACACTTGCTTAAACTCACTGTGCACATAAGATTTAGGGGGTGCTCCACAAACCCAGTGAATTTGAAATACATTAATAGTAGAACAAAAAAAAAAGTCTCTTTATAGTATTCATTCTTACTGATTACACGGCAGTATAGCATAGTCAAGACTCAGTAACATTTTCCCCATGCAGAGGAATATCTCTTTAGAAATTGAGGTACAATAGGGTTAAAAGACATTATTTTATTTATAAAAGATTCACCTAATAATTTACCAACATAATTTTTCATGTTTTCTAAACATATTATAAACTAAATCCAATGCCAGTAGACTTTCTGCAATTAAGGAAAAGGGTAGAAACCACTTCAGGGAAGGAATGCGGAGTGAGAAAATGACATACAATCAGGAAGTGGATGTGGGGCATCGTATCACAATGCAGCATCTCTTATCTCTCAAAGGCAGAAAAGTCCACTTAATGCACCTAGAACTACACCCAGATAGAATCTATTAGTCTCCAGACCTATATTTTGCATCTCCAATATTCTCCATCTTTAAGCATGATTTGAGGATTAAAAACTGTCTTTTCTTTCATCTTCAGGTTCACACATACTTTTCCATTTTTGTAGTTCCTGAGAACCTTTTATCTTCCATACTTCAGCAAAGGTCTTCAGCTTTTTTCTGGAGGGGGTGAAAAAAAACCCAATGAAAATATGGACACATTTTTAAATAAAGGACATCAAACCTTAAAAGCCCTACAGTCATCTGCAAAATTTTATACACAGTCAAAAATAGCAGTTTGCATAGCCCAAAATGTTATGTGATCTTTAAACGATCAGTTCACATTCTCCAATATATGTATTCCAGCTCTAAGACAGTAAACAGTTTAATTTTATAACTAACTTACAGTACCAGAAACACTGACAACATGAAATAAAACACTGAGCAAAAGTAAACCGTTAAAGGAAATAAATAGTATTGTATTTTGTACCGTTTAATTTTCAGCATTCAGTTCATACAAATTTGCATGGTAGAATCATAAAGAGATAATGCATTTTCAAAATAAATGAGCACACATATCCTTCCTATTTTTTTTTAATATTTTTTGATTTAAGAAGGACTCGTAAGAGCTGTGACAAATAATAACAAGACATTTAAAATGGGTTAACACACGTTCCTGACGACAAAGATGTCAAGACTGGATGGAATTACACGGTGAATTTTCTCAAATAATACGAAAGTGATTTAAAAAAATAAGACAAGGCAGCTGGCCTGTGGGTATTGTGACAGCACAAGTATAGTGCTATGAACAAGTCTGAGTTTGATTCCCAAGATCATGATAATCTTTTATTTCCTACCACAGATGTATCATACCTATTTTTAAAATTGGTAATGTCTCTTTTGGGGAGAAGGTATAGAAGAATACTTTAACATTTAGATCACATCATGGCAATAAGTGAAAATAAACAGGACTATACAAAAGAAAATATATCTATAATGACCTACAGAGGAGAACTGGAAAAATTAAGAATTACATAATACAATAATTTACGCACCTTGAAATCATCACACGCATTTACTATTTTTTTTATTTTTCACTGACTTGAGCTCCAGGTTTATATAGATGCACAAAGGTCCCTCCAAAGTGCATGCAAGAGGTTTACAATGAAGGAATAACCTGGTACAGGACAAATCTGATGAATCATCAGCTGCTGTGTGACAGATGTCCCTTGTCCCTGACCCCCTACCTAGCACCGTCTCTCGTGAAAGTGGGAGGCAAAAATGTCAAACTTCAGATGGGGCAGGCTGCTCTGGTAGGCAGGGCTACAGTCTCAAGGATACTTTTACTCTATCGACTGCTGCCAGAACCAAGGGCCTTCCCCTTCTCGTTCACACCCTTTCCTTCTCCAAGGAAGCTGATATCAACGGGAGAAAGAATGACTTTTCAGCTGGACCAGACTCATTATAATGTGTCCATGCAAAAGCCAGCCCTGTCACCAGGGAGAAAAGGTGAGGGAGCACCCCCTCCAGCAGCAGCCTGCAGGAGATGGGCTTGGAGAGCCTTCTCCAGCCAGTCCCTCCCAGGTAGGTGTGCTGGTGTAGCTCAGGTGGCAACAGCCTGCAGTGAAGTGTGACGTTCTGGGGCTTCCAACCTTAGTGGTAAGTCAGCATAAAGGACTCATCACAGCTTTAGACTAAGTATTTGTTCTTTTTCACTTTAAGAATACAAGCAAATCATATACTGAAAGCTAAAGTACAGATGGTAGCTTACATATTCAAAAGCTGATAAATGGGACAAAATTGAGTCCCATAATTAAGATTGCCCAGTCAGCCCTCACTTTACCCCTCAATGGGCACTGTAAATCAGTCTTCTAACAACATCATCACATACTATTTTTACTGCTCATCAGTTTTGTATGCAATTAACTCTCTTTTTAGCAATAGAGAAATGCTAGAACTCTATTTGCGCCCTGTCCAAGTAACATGCTAGCATGATTTCCATAGAACAAAGATAACGCAAAGAGACACATTATATTATTTCACATCTTAATTTTATTGGACAGTAACTCTGGCCTTTCAGCTCATACTCTCACCTTTCAGAACAACAATTTTCTCTTGATTTTAGAACCATACGTATCCTATAACACCAGAGTTAAGACATTGCTAGTAATTTGTTGATTTACTTCTGTCAATTATGGACTACTATTTCCAATTAACATAAGCTACCACATTATTTTACCCATAAACTGTCATGTGTCTTCAACAGAATGTTTTTATTTTGCTTTCTTAAATGGGGATAAAAACTGGTGTTAAGTGCTAAGCACTGTTAAGTTTCAAAAGAACTGCTTGCACCTACAAATAATTAGTACTTAAAATTTTCTCATATGAAATTATTCTGTAAGGATTAGTTACGCCCATTAGGCAACAAAGACCTTGATTTATTATATTCCTAGACGGCTATTTGAATTTTACTAATAGGACTGCCACTGAAAATAACAACAAAAAATTCAGCGGAAATGAATACTATTAGCACATATTTATATCTAAACTGCGTACATAATGTTACAGGTTTTATAAAGATGGTGCTATTTGATACACGTGGAAATTTTCATAACTAGTCTAATATATACAGGACATACGCCCCTAAATGAAAATTGGTAATCAGAAAAATATTAAAATCCCCAGACTTTCTGTAAAATGTAATGTGTTTGGGGGGTAATCAAAATACATTATCAGTATTTTTTTTTAAGTTAAACCAGAATTTCCCTTCTACACTACAGTATACAAATACAATTTCAAGTTCCAAAGTGAATAATATACTTTCTAAATTAAATCTATTAATATTTTCACTATCACTGGTGAGAACAGAAGTATGTGTTAGAAGATCGTTACATTTCAAATTCATCTTCCTGAAAACAGTGAAAATACATACCTGAAAAAATAAATTCGCTAGTATTTGCCATAAGAAAATAAAAAAAAAATTTATTCCTAATGTTAGCTCAGTGTGTATTTAGGTTTTTCCTATCTTGTTTCAGAGGGCAGCAATTGACCTTTGACATAATAGCGAACTACAAAATCTAAAGCTTTGATTGAAATGGATAGCACAATTTACTACATTTTTTTTTCAAAGCTTTGTTTCACTGTCTCTTCCCTTGAAAGTACGAAGATATCTGAAGTAGCTTTTACTGTTGTTTTTATTGCACATTGTGTGAAATGCTCTTCAATTCATTGCTGAAGTTTCATTAGGGGAAAAAAAAAAAATCACAATTTTTCTGACCTTTTCATATTCACTATTGTCTCCAACTCCTTTGATTTGTGAGCTGCCGTCTTCAAGATTTCTTCAGGAATATCTGCCAGTTTGGCAACATTTAGCCCATAACTCCTTGCAGAGACTCCTTTAGTTATTTGATAAAGAAAAGTGATGAATTCAGGATTCTCTTCATCTTCAGATCCTAAAAAAAAATAAAACCAAAATCAAAACCTCCTCTATTATGTAAATAAAATGTAGTAGACCAAAGATTGAAATGGCAAAGACTGTGGTCTCATTGTCATTGATGCTTCCTGTATGATATAGTCCATTGAAGAAATATGAAAGAAAAATGTTTTCTTGAGACCACACATTTTACCTACCCATTGAGAGACTGAAAAAACTCTGTAATATACTTTTACGTGATGTCTTATTAAGCAGACTTGTTTGCATGTGTGTGTCTGAAACTTAGAAGCTTTTTATGTCAAATTGATTAGTTATGATTAGTTATGTCGAATTGATTAGTTATATATTCCATCTCACATCTGGTAAACAATTACAGAATAATGTTAAGTGTTGGTAATCCCACAGTCAAGAAGTCTGTAACTACAGCACAAGAAAAATTTGCTGCCTACCAGGAGGCTAGGAGCCATAGAAAATGCTTAGGAAAAAACAAGGGTTAGGATGGTGGATCTTCCGCTAGGGATTCTTTCTATTCCATGACAATGAGATGGAAATGTAAGAGCCATCATTATAAATCTGATGACTCCTTCCTTTTCCTCTTTAGACATCCTTGTTGCATGTCTGCACAATCCAGGCCTTGTGTAAAGAGCAGAAAAATGATGGTGTCATTCACTGCCATTCATTGTTCTGTCTTAAAAATGCAGGTTTTTGAAAACAATGGAGATTTCCATAAATGCTGATGACTCAAGCTGATTCGATCTGAGTGATCAAGCCAAAGACTGGAAAAAAACACACCACAAAACTCACCTTAAAACAATTAAAATGTTAAGACAAGAGGAGCTAAAGATATAGCCAGATAAGAAACACAGATATGCTGTTGCTCGCAGGCTGTGGTGCTTACTCTAGCAAAACAGTGAAGACTACGTATTGCCTGAAGATTCAGGTCAACAAACATTGAAAGTAGAAATGCTGAAAAAGAACAGTGAAACAAAGTACAAGGTTTCATGGACACAACAAGTGAAGAGTAAGTATTGAATGTTGATAACATCTCAATTGTCTGAGAGTATCAGAGATCAAGAGGTCATTTAATGGACTCAGTGAGAAAAGGACATGCTGATGCTCAGGAGACTGTTCCCAGATGTTAACTGGGAACATCAGGTTAGCTAGGTAGTGCTCCCCTAAACGCAACATTACTTTGAACTACTTGTGACCAAAACGTATGTAAGACGTATTTCAGGGATCCCTGCTTCTAATATTAAACAGAATACAAAAGACTAAGTCTCACCCCACCCAAACCCTAAATTTTTAAACTAACTCTCCAAAAATAATTTTAAAAGTGACAGATTATATATTTAAAGACATTATTTAGTGGAAAATACTGAAGTGTTCTGTACCAATTAGTTTACAATGTAAGCAGATAATACACTATTAAGAATGAATTAGGGAGAAGATTAATGGCAAACACTGATACCAATTCTTAAAAAAAATCTAGGAATGATTAGGGGAACAGGCCATTACTAGGCAAAGTAGGAAAATCAGAATAAGAGCAGAATTGTAAAACACCTGACTAAACCTGATTCATCAAGAAAAAAAATATGAAAGCAGTTTGTATGGAGGGAAATAGTACATCACAAATCTGTTGTAAATTTGGAACCCATGTGAGTAAGAGAAAGCCAGTGGACAAACCCTATGTAGATTTTCAAAAGGCTTTTGACAACAGTCCTGCATCAAATGCTATTCTGAAAATTAAGCAGCCATAATCTAAAAGGAAGGCCTCTGCATTTGTAAATAATTGGTTAAAAGAGAGGAAACCGACAGTAACAGTCAGTTCTCACGATGAAGAGTGACCATCGCTGCAGTTAGACAGAGCTGCTCAACATACTCATTACCAAACAAGAAAAAGGACTAAGCAGTAAACTGACAAACTTTACTGAAAATACTAACTAATTCAGAGCAACCGTGACAAGAAGGAATGCTGTAACTCTTCTGCCTGGTAAGAACAGAACTGAATGGGATTATGATAAGCAAAATTAGGCCTGGCATAGAGAGGATAAACAGAGATTGTTCCTCTGCCTCTTCTAATTCAAGAACTGGGACCATCAAGTGAAGCTACATGTTGTTTCCAAAGAGTTTCAAAACAAAACAGGAGGAGGTGGTTCTTCACACAATGCAGTGTTAAATTTTGGAGCTGCTTGGCACAGTAGGATAAAGATGCTAAAAGTACACATGCATACACAAGGAAACTAGACAACCTTGTTGAAAAGAAATCTCTTGAAGATACTAAAAAACAGAAAACACACCTAGCTCTTGAAGCCCCCTAAATAGCAAATATTTTCAAACAGTGAGATCTTTTAGAGAAAGAGTTGCCATATGTTTGATCCCTAATCCCTCCTCCCTAATCCTTTGTATTTGGCTGCTGTGAGAAACTGAAGACTGGGCTGGGTGACTCTTTTATCTGACCTAGCTCAGTCATCCTTATATTAAGAGAAATGGTTGTTCAATTTTCAAGCCCCCCAAAATGTGTGTATGGGCTGATATGCCAGTGAGTTTGGATTTATCACTTTCATGTTGAGGTTTAAATTACTGTAACAATTTCTGCCTATACTTATAGTGCCAGAATCTCAGACAGATTTATACTGCACCTTTTTGTTCAGCACTTTCCTCCTCATTCACCAAGAAAGCCATGTGGTAATTACCAACTTTTTCTGGATACACCTTCTCTAGCTCACAAACTGAGGGATAGTGAGTGACAAACAGTGTCAGTGACTCCACCTACAAAAATGAAACAGACATATAAGGTTTGGCTTTACATTTTTTTTAAACATACCAGCATAGCACTGATATCATTTATCCATACCTCTTTGCTCTGAGTTTAGACATGCCACATTTCTACAAGGAAACACGCACCGTGTCAAAGTCAGCCTTACGTAGTACAGGCTGAAAAAGCATCCACAAGTGTGTGTCAGATTGAACACTTACATCTCTAATAAAATGTTCAAGTGTAGCGTAAGCAATAGCAATTCCATCATGTGTGCTAGTTCCTCTTCCCAATTCATCCAAAATCACTAGTGATCTTGAAGTTGCTTTTCTTATTATCTCAGCAGTATCTGTCAGTTCTTCCATAAAGGTACTTCGGCCTTTGTAAATGTTGTCTGCTGCACCCATTCTGCATTGGGATACCAAACAGATCAATTTATTAAGTTCAAATAAATGCCAGATAATGCAGAAAAAAAAAATCATGATAATGAAACCATTTCTTCATAAAACTCTTGTTTCTGCTCCAAGCAGAGCAGAAAAAACTAGGCACAACATTCACCTTCCAGAACAAGCTAATGCTTAGGAAATAAAAGCAACAGCAGCACATGGTGCAGATGTGAGGGTACTCTAAAAGACTGAAAAGTCCAGACGGAACTACTCGTGTATCATCAAATAAGGGCGTGCATGTGTTCTCCAGGAGAACAGGGTATACCGGCCCTATGGGCATCTGGGGGAGGTTAGGCTGTAGGGACAGCAGGGAATTTTTCTGAGCCACCAGTAATCTAGTCCCGAGGTAAATCCATAGACTGAAATCTCAGCATCCCATGTCAACTACAGGAATTGAGGGGGAAAAAGAGGAGGTAGACAAGGGAGTATTTTTTATCATGCAATTCTTCCACCTTGACAAACAGTACAAGGCCGCCTGCTCTTCCCTTAAAGAAGACCCTGGGAATTCAGACCAGTTAGCTCACTAGAAGGATTCCAGCAAAACAAGCTGTGAAAATGAATTTTATTTTTCTGGTTTAGTTCGACCATCCAATTTGTATGCTATATACTTGAAAGTATCAGATACGAGAATTTCCACTTAGTGATAGAGTGGACACTTACATGACCAGGTATTTGTGCATCCAAGCAGATGGAGCAGTTAGTTCCTTTAGGCAGTAACAAAGTAGCAATGATTTCCCCAAGTTACACAGCTACGCTAGCATGCTTAAACATGATTTTAAGTGAAAGATTTCTCTCCTCATCCTTTTATGCAACGGTCCTTGAACTTACTGGTCTCCATGCAGGTGAGCTTCTCCTCTGCTCCACACACGTACACACGCGCACCACACACACAAGTGCCTTCATGTTTCATACAAGTCTTTTGGCGCTGTTTCAGATTCACGCAACCTCCAATCCTCACATTCTATCTCAAATTGTGAAATCATCAGTTTTCATCTCAGAAACCCAAAACCCACCCTAGTTTTCTTCTGCAGGTTTCCTTACCTATCCAATTAATATGCTTTCTACCTGGAAGAAAGAACATTTCCTTTTTTCATATATGCTTTTCAATTACATTAATCACATTACAACATCACTTCTGAGATAGGTTATCATTATCAAGCCACTGAGTAGGGCTGTGGAAAAGGATTTGTTCACTCCCATCAGCCAATAATTCAGCTACATACAAGCCACACTGATTTAAGGAAAACTGACTCATGGGCTTAGCATATTACATTTTCAAATATAACAGCTGGCCACAACAGTATTTAAAGCCAATCAAAACCTTTAAAGAGAATCCCAATATAGCTTTTTTTGCTCTCAGTCTTTTGCTGCATCTCTCTCTAATATAATTGCTTCTGTTGCCTACAGAAGCACTAACAAGATACTCATCATTTTATACGGATTTATGATTGTCGAGAGTAACTGACTACCCATACCAAAACCTGGCAGGCTGGACGCAGTACAGTTCTGATTTCTCTACATTCTCTGGTTACTGGCCTGGAAATTTTGTATGGTGGCAGGCATAACTTCACAATACACAAATCTTCAATTATAAATAAACTAATTTTGGTTGGAGATGGGCATTATGATACAATGAGCAAAGTGAGTATTTATTTCATTGTGTGTGTGCTTAGGTACACCAAGAGTAGGTACACTCCCACATACTCTGGAAGAAAGGCAATTTTGCACGTAAGCTAATTAACCTTTACATTAATTTCACATAATTAAATATATAATTCAGGATATTGAGGCATTGCGAAATTAAAATTTATTAAGCCATCTACTATTGTAATCCTTTTAAAAGCTGGGTTAAGAACTATGAACTGAATTTCTCACAATGCCCCCAAGAACCCCCATATCCCTCTCCTAGTTTGGTCCAGCCACCATGTACTACTGTAAAATCAAACAATCCCCTTGTATTGCAATATTGCACAGATCTGCAGAGAATAATATACATTAGATTTATTTTTAACACCATTAACTACAAAAAAGTTCACCAGAAGAAAAAATACTTTTTATGTCCAAACAATCTCTGGCTCCACAATGGGCAACTTTAAGGTTATTTTCTGACCCCAGGATTACTAGTATTATTATTTTATCAATTTTATTTGGCTTTTCGTTACTGAGATAGCATCTAACAGGCTCTCTGTTATGCGCCTATGGAGATTACACTGAGACTTCTCAGTTATATTTTTCTCTTGGATTGCATCATTTCCACAGAGCTCTCAAAATCATTTAGTCATTTCGTATCTTATTTGCATTCACAAAAATAATTTTCAGAACTTCCTCACTAAATGCTCCAGATACAAACAGAAATGAGTATTATCGTTCTCTTGTTGTTAACAACAGCTGCAAAAGCCTTTCTGTTCAGCATCTTAAAACATTCAAATCTGACTCGGGCTTATCTACAGATTAAAAAAAAAAAAAAACCACGTATTTTTAAATGACATAAAAACTCTTAAATGTCATGCTCTGAAAATGGATAAAATTGTTCTTTCTGCCTCTGCCCTTGAACTAGAAGAATCATACTTGTTTTTCAAACTTACATGATAAGCAATATTATCCCAGAAAAAAGTAAGAATAACTATTTTAACATGGATGATTGTATTTATAAAACTAACAGTTAATATGCAGCAAAGCATTGCTCCCTAACTGTATGCTATATTATTCCTCATACAATGAAGCTTTGGAGTCACAACATCCATTGCTTAAAGAATTATTTTTCTTCAAGTTTATAAGAGCCGTGAATTTACATTTTATATGTAGCTTGCCTCCTAAATGTTTTTACACATCAAAACATTACAACTTTTTCCTATAACATTCAACAGAATCCAGATTATATACCACTGTTAGCAGCTACTCTATAGGTAACACCTGGGATGCTATCTTTATGAATTGTTAGGGTAAAAATCCTAAAAGAAATGTTGCAGATATTCATCTTACCCTTAATGCATCCAGCACTTAAACCATCTTTTTTTTGTTTGCTTTTTTTCGTTTGCTTTTTTTCGTTTTTACACATGGTCCAATAAAGTCTCCAAGACTCACTTTCTCTGGCAAGCTGCCTTCTAAGTGTTATGCGTACACAAAAATAACTATTTCATTATATTTCAATGCTGCATTCATCACTACAGTAGATGACAATATAGTGAAATATGTGAAGAGGTATGAGTTGTCCCTGAGTGATGCAGGCATGTTATGCATTACCTGCATTTTCTTTTCTTCCCTCTCTTAATTAAAAAAAAAAAAAAAAAAAAAAAAAAAAGAGAGAAAAATAAAAAGGAAAAAAGGAAAAAAAAGGGAAAAAAAGGGAAAAAGGGGGGAAAGGGGGGGAAAGGGGGGGGAAAGGGGGGGAAAGGGGGGAAATGTTGTACGTGGGGAACGTTGTTTGCAAGGTTGTGGACATGGGGGGAAGACTGGGCAGTACGGATGGTTACTTCCCGGAAAGTGTTTCTTCTGTTACACGGGTTTGGTCAACTGCTTTTGTGTGGACCAGTGGGTGTTGGTTTCCCCCTGGGGGGGACACACCAGGTGTAGGTGCCCACATGGTGTGGTCACTTAGTGTGTCCCTTTGTTTTTTCACCGTTGTTTTTCCCTTTTTTTTTTGCCCTTTTTTTCCCCGTGGGGTTCCCCGGTCTTTTTTTTCATTTTTTTTTCATTTTTTTTTCCTTGTGGGCCTTTTTTTTTTTCCACTTTTTAATGGGGGGTGACATTTTTTTTAACGGCTGTGGACGATCTTGTTTGGTCAATGCTGTGTTGAAGTGTACCAGGGGAAAGTTGTAATACTTTTTGTAAAATTTTTCATTTTTTTAACATGGTTTTGTCTGAAATTTCTTTGTGGAAAATTTTTTTTTACAACTGCTTTTTACAATTTTGTTAACCTTCGAACGTTTTTAACCAACTATATTTTTCGAAAATTTATTTTGTTGCCCCATTGTTTTTCTCAACTTGTTTCACACGTTTTTGTTGTCCAACACGGGCAATTTCGTTTTCCCTCTTTGGTTTGCCCTTTTTGTTCCCTTTTTTCTACCTCTCTGTTTTGGTGTTTCCCCTTTTTTTTCCCCTTTTCTATTTTTTCCCACTTTTTTGTTACCCTTTGGTTTTTACACTTTTTGTTGTCCCCTGTTTTTTTTCTCCCCTTTTCTTTTTCACCCCTGTTTTTTTCCCATGGGCTTTCCATCCCGTTCCCACGACCACAGATTACCACAGTACCCACCGTCCACAACCCGCCCACCATTAGAGCAAGAACAATGCCACACAACTTCACCAGCTCTATTCCTCTACTTGTTAAAACACCAGCTGTTGGAAGTAGTCACACAGTTAATACGAAAATTTCCATTTTTGCTATGGAATTTCTAATGTCTACGTTCAGAAAGATTACTGCATTCTGCCCACGAGGAGTGTGCAGACATCCAATGTGAAGAGTGCCTCTTTAGTGCTGGCAAGAGATCCATCACTCCTCAGCAAATGCAATTTGGCTGGAAACCACTCGTTATAATGTCTCTTTGACAGCCAACCAAATTTCATAAAATTAAAAGCTCTTCATCTTATAATGTTCAACACATTTATTATGTAAAGAAAAAAAAAAAAAAAAAAAAAGAGGAGGCTTTATCTCTTTTCAGTGCTAGGTTTCAAGTGATAAAGATTCCTGTCTACAAGCTCAGAAAAAACAACAGGGAGGCAATGTTTTCATAAATTAATTTTTGGAGGATAAGTTAGATGCTCTGCAGCAGTAGCTAGCTTTATGTAAACCAGCTAGCACTACATGCTTAACCTGTATGTGACCCCTTAGAGAAAAAGATACAGATTTCCTCATTCTGCAGTAGCAGCATTCAAATGGCTGTTTTTTCAGCCTGCTCTCCTGAGTCAATACATGCATATAGTACTGACCTTTTCCAATGCAAGTGTTCATCATCCTGGGGTGGTATCCTATGGTAATTTTTGCTCCGAGGCTCTATAAATGTTGAGAATTTTTTCTCATGATACAAGCTATTATACCACTTAGAAACCACTAGGATTAAATAGTGTAACTTTTTTCCTTTCATCTCAAGAATTTTTATGTAGTCAGCATCCATTTAGACTTGCTTTCAACAGGCAAGAACTAATATTGCTAAACTGTGTGGTCCTGAAAGTTCCCTCAAAGTCTGGTGATTCAAGCTTTTGATCAGCTAGATATGTCTGAGGGCTCTGACAGCCATCAATGAAAAATTTGTATGGAAGGAGGAAACTTAAATTAAGGCCTCTGAGGTCTTGGAGCTCCTTCTCTCAGCATCCTGTTATTACTGCTCTCAAAAAACCAAAGTGTCCTGGAGAAGGGGACAGACTTGCAGACTTGATGACTAACAGTGGCACAAAACAATAGAATAACGCAAGACATTGCTTTGGAGCAGAGCAGAGCGGCCCCCAGAGAACCGCAGCTGCCCTATGCCAGTAGTCCAGGGGTGAAAGCGTTGACATGTAGGTTAAAACAGAAATTGCATTAGTATGACAGAAGGCAGTGAAAAAAAAGGAATTTCCCAAGCAGAAAAATGAATCTGAAATCCAGAAGCTTCTAGTTAAGGCTTTTTCCACACCATCTTTCAAAAGAAGTTATCCAACATGCTGTTAGTTGGTTTGGTTATAGAATTAAGAGCACTGTGTGGACCTCAGGTATTTCATTATTCTTGGAGCCCAAGAGCAACCTCTGGTAACAAAAAACAAGTACATAGCACCAAAGAAATCCTAGACAACAAGACTGCAAAACCATTCACTAAAGCATTTCTTTCCTACAGTTCTCAACATCCTGCTGCTCTTTATTAATTCCTCGTTTATAAAATACTTAATAATGAGAAAAAAATGAAATTTAAGATTTTTCACCTTGATTTTAGAAGCGTGCACTTGACTTTAAAAGTTCATCTAAAATACTTACTGGAGAAATGAAACCTAGTGCTTGGTACAGAAGAATAAACCTAATTAGTATAGGGTCTCTACACACCGCCTTTGCAGTTTTCAAGAGAAAGCATTCAGTTTTCCAGCTACGGTTTGTCTTCCCAGAGATTAGAATTGAAGCCAGACTTCATCTCAGAATGTACTCATAGTCAAATTATTTATTCATCAAGAACAATTAACATTAAAAGAAAATTACTCTTTTCTCTGAGAATATCTTAAATGCAAGGTGTAGAATACCGCTCTCTCAACACCAACAACAAAGACCTTCCTCCTGTGATTCAAAGAGAACACTGTGAAAAATACAAATAAAATAGATTCATAATGTGACTTTACAATTCCACTCACTCCCTTTCACACAAAACCCTTCAAAATGTCATTTCAAAGATCTCTGTTTTTGAACAGGAGTTATTTAAATTAAAATAACTAGTTTACAGAAAGAAAGGATTAGATGGGGTCTTGCCTTACAGTTTATCCCTTTTCTTGCATGGGACCGTTCTCTACAACACGTTTTTGATCAACACTGCATAGTTAGTATTTTTTGTAAAGTATCTCATAACAACTGCTTTGTATGCTTTTATTTTTTTGGAGGAAACATTCTTCCCAGCTGAAGTCTCATGTGGTCTCCGCAGAAAACAAATGGTCACAGAAGTGTGCAGAACTTAACTGAAGGTGATGTTTTTGAGAATAGAAAAACTTGATACTGATCCTGACATGAATGGAAGAACACACGCGCAGTTTCATTTCAACACCTAGGTAAATCTCCTCCCACTGAACCAGGTTATTGACTTTCTACTAAGCACCTAGCAGACAAAACTTATTGAGACTTCACAGGTTAAAAATTAAAAGCAGTTTGCAAATTAGTCTGCCAAGAAAATGAAAACAGGCATCCTAATGGAGGACTGGCAGGCTGACTATTGCGTGTCCTCTCCTACTGCAGTCCCAAGAATCCCAACACCTTTAACCAGAACAATCGTTCAGTTTTGCCCACAAAAGTGACTTCAATCTCTCTGTGTATTTTAGAAACACTCAGACTGCTAATAAGAACTTCACAGTGGTTAGTTAGTGGTTACAACTTAGATATTGTAACTTCTGGGTACTTTCCCTGTACAATGAGAATTTATCAAGCAATCCTTTAGAAGATAGCATCTGCAAATTTATAACAGTTCACTGGCAAGAAACTAATGCTTCACACTCCCCCACAGAGTACTGGTAAATCATTTACTTCATTTCCATCAAGCTCTTACTGATTCAAACCAAAAACTGACAGTAAGAAAAACAATTTACAGAAACTGCAATTACAGAATTTTAAAAAATAACTCTTATCCTAAGTATGACAGAAAGCACTGTTATCAGGATAGCTATTACTTTTGCATTATTCATGGACAACTTCTAACAAGTAAATGTGTGCAAAGTTACATGGACGACGATGACAAGAAATCAGAAGACGCTCATGATACTAACCTATTTACAATCAACATCCACACAACGTGTTCAACCATTTCTACAACTGCTTATTTGCAAATTTTAAATGAAGAAATACTGACGGTTATGTTACCCGATTTAGAAGAACAATTGTTGAAAAGCCTGACAGAATGCATTACACATTTAATGTAAAATACATTTTTATTTTATAAATTATTGTAGACATACAATATATTCTCAGTCACTGAGAAACTAATGAAACTAGTAAAACCTAAGACCACTAGGGATACAGACTTCACATTATCCTGGAAAGAAAAGCAAGTCCAAAGCAATTTTAACACTCTGTTACATAGCATTTTTACCTTTTTTTTTTTTTCCTTTTCCATATCACTAGGTAATTGAAATAGCCAGAACACGTAATCACTTAAATCCTCATTACCTTACAGACCTGGCCAACAGGGGCACGCTGCACACACAAGCACGCTAGTATATTAAAAAACCCTGTATCTAACAGGATTAGCTTTCACGATGAGAACTGCATTAATTTTTTTTTGCTGAAAGCCAGGGAAAGGAAAATGTCCATGAATTGCAGTGAACATTCAATATTTTAAAAGCTTCACCTTGACTGACAGAACAGGTAGGACTGAGTTCAGAACTAGTGAACGCAGTCACTGAGTGACAAGAACTTACCAATATCCTCTCATTCCTAATGTAAGAAATTCAGTAGTTCTTCCAAAAGCCTATAATACGTTACCTAGTGAAAAACACCTGAGAAAGCCCTTTTCTGAAATTCAGCAATGATACCCTCAATAATATGAGTACTCTTTAAAAATACTTGTCACCTAGGGCAAATACATCACTTATTGTTAAAATAATCCAGTAGATTTCTGGTTAATTCTAAAGTTTTCCATTGTATTTCAAAACTGGACTTGCTCGAGTCTAAGTGACACTTTCTCCATCCCACGCCACTCACAACTCTACAGCAGCTGGCTGTCAGGAAGCAAGGGACAAGCCCTTGAAGGAGCAGGGTGTCCGGTATTAGAACAAGGACACAATAGCAATACCTTAAATTCCATGTGCAAACACGCGTAGGATTTTATACCTAATGTATCAAATGGGTTGATTTCCACAGATCCATCACCTTTTACATTTATTCAAACACAGAAATAAGCATTTCTTTTTCTTGCTCTCAGCAAGAAAGCTGTGATTTGTTCCTGCAAGGAGGTACCAAACTGCGGTTTCTGTTGCAGCTTCTCCTTCTGACTGAGAGATCTGCCAGCGCAGACAGTGCACACCAGAAGGACAATACGAGATGCAGAATTTTATGAAAGCTCCTTTAAGCAACTGAAGCTCCAAACACATGCTTTTACCCTGATTTCTCTGCAGGAAACCATTAACACTGTATAAATGGTATTGATGGTCAAGGGAGAGAGCAGATTAAGAGTACAATCATTTTGCTGAAGGATAAATTATAAACATAGATATTCAAATTAGGGTGTTTATTTGCAAGCCACCAATATTAGCCTGAAGAAGCTGAAAAAATGAAGATAAAGAAAAAAAGAACCCTAAAATATGCACAGGTTTACACTTACTACTCTTGGATTCCAGCGAGGGAACTCAAGGTAATTAAGTTAATGTGCATATGTAGCTGAAGGATTGAGGCCAACGGGGGATTAAAAAGCAGAAACTATAGCAACAGACTAGGGACAATAGCTGAAGCATTCAGCGCAAGTGAACTTTTCCCCTTTAAACCTGTGGACGCTACAGAAAATCCCATTCAAATTGTGACTAGGTTAAATCACAGCATGGAAGAGTTTTAGAAAGGTAAATATCACCATTCAATGTAAGAGTTTTAACTTTACTGTAAAAGAGATGGTCAGCTTCACAGAAAATTGTCTTTCTCCCTCCCTCCTACATACACCATTATGGGGAAAGCCTCTCAATCTCTTTCAGGAATACTGCAATATGCAGCCGAAATTGTATGTAATGCCATGTATGTAAACCAAAGACTGTTTTGTTAAACATTATATTACTACATTTATATGACATGTAAACCTAACACTGCAGATGCACATTACTATGAAATGAACAGACGTGAAGGTAAATTAGTGACAAATATATGCATACCACAGCCTTATTTCTACAAAGCTACAGAACACTGTCAGAAATAGTTACAGTTCAAACGTACTGATATGTCCAAGCCATAACTTTTCTAGAGACACAGAACAAAATAGTTTTCAATTTAACAACACTAACTACAATTTTTAGTTATTATCTTCTTTTTCAAAAATAACACGCCCACATGATAGAAAATGGGTGCAATGAATTTAATACACCACCTTTTTTTTTCCCCCCTGAAAGCTGAGAATAATTTACCCCAGAGGTATAATTATATGATTATAAGCATAAATGAAAGGCTTAAGCAATTTGTGTTATCCTGGCAATAAACACAAATATAATTAAGCAAGAACAAAACAAAATAAATTACTCTGCTATAAAGAAGTAACATTTCTGAAAAGTACTTTTGGGTTCTTGAAAACTAGCAAGTTCTGTTTGTCTGACTGTGGTTGCTTTCCAGAGCAAGATAAACAATACTTGTTTAGCATATCAATATATAAAATTCTCGTGTGGACTTGCCAGTCATTTGGGATTGGTTTCTATGAACGGTTCCATACTGTCTGCACAATACGTAAATTAATGTTCACGGCAAAACCAGTAAGCATTACTACATATATACAGAATAAACAAAGATGTGAAAAGGTACCTTAGCTTTTAAATTTCCTGACCTTTACCTATTAGAGTCTAACTGTACAGGCAAATTGAGAGAATTTAGTTTTTGTTCAAAGGAAAATCTGAATGACTTAAATTTAAACCTTTATTTTCAGGTATAAAAAACTAAAAAACCAAAACAAATCAAAAGAAAAATCCAACAAGGCATCAACCATAGTTTTGGCCAAAAAAAGGTAACATACAGAGAAGTTACTCTGCTGAGACAAACTCCTCCACAGTTTCTATTCAGCACTCAATCTCCTGGTGATTTCTGTATTACACAGGATGCCTGCAGACTGCCCTGCTAAACACTGCTGTCACCTCAAGACTAGAATTTTGTAGCCTATATTTTTATGATAAAGGTATGAAGAAACTGACTAGCTGAATCTTCATGTCAGGTTTTGTGATTTAACTGATATTTCTAGGACAGACAGGAAGACTAATCTTCATAATCCTACCCTGTAAGCCTCAAAGAAATCAATAAAGCTTAATAAAGCAATAAATAGAAGCAAGGAATTTTTTATTTTGGTAACTGATGTTTTGAATTAAGAATGACAAAATTTGCATGTGATATAAAAATGAGAGGCTATATGCAATTCTCGCAAAATACTGGAGTTTGTCATAAAGGACAACAACTTATTGCTAAGTGTGTGCATGCACAAAACCTATGCCAGTCCAGCCCAACGATCTGACTAATTGTGGAGGTTGTGATCAGCGTAAGAATTCTGAAAAAGACACACAAACACTGAAATGGTAATCATGCAGTAACTTCAGGGAAAGATTTTTCAGTAAATTAAAAAAAGAAAAAAAAAAGTCATTATTATGTAATCTCTCATGTATAATTCCAAATATAGTATATTTTGTTTAAGATTTGTTACAAAACAACATCAATGTAACCCCCTCAAAGGGTGAAAAGCAATGCCCATCATACTCCACTCATAGAATACAGGACTAACAATAAGATGGGAAAGACAGTAAAATGGATGGTTAGGGGACTAAAACATCTCTCTTAAGAAAGGCTGAGGGATTTGGGTCTTTTTAGTCTGGAAAAAAAGAAGACTGAGGGGGGGATCTTATCAACACTTATAAATACTTAAAGGATGGGGCCAGTTTTTTTGCAGCGGTGCCCAGTGACAGGACAAGAGGCAATGGGCACAAACTTGAGCATAGGAAGTTCCACCTAAACACGAGGAGGAACTTCTTTACTTTGAGGGTGGCAGAGCCCTGGCACAGGCTGCCCAGAGAGGTGGTGGAGTCTCCGTCTCTGGAGACATTCAAAACCCACCTGGATGCATTCCTGTGCCACCTGCTCTGGGTGACCCTGCTCTGGCAGGGGGTTGGACTGGATGATCTCCAGAGGTGCCTTCCAACCCTGCCATTCTGTCATTCTGTGAAAGGCCCATTTAGTACATAAAAGCTCCCCAAATCTTTCCTGCGCACTAGTAATCAATTTAAAATGTCATAAGCACGCTGCCCCCTCAGCAATCAAGGCTCAGTACACAAACAAGCTTTGGACGGAGGATGTCCATTTCTTTATTGTGTTTAGTGAAAAATGAAGAACGCTTCTAAACCATTTTCAAGCAAGTGAGTTCCTGGACAGTCTCTTTGCAAAAATACAGCTCATCCGTGAACAGAGCAATGCATAAATAGCAAAGAATATAACAAGCTGCATTATCGTTATAAACTGCTCGCTCTCTCAACCTTGGTTTGCCTATTGCTGTGCAAATAGCACCGTTTCTGCAGTGAAGCTCTGAAATAATGGATCTTTGTTACTTATTTATTATTTTAAATAGAAAAAATTTCCCTCTTTGTCCTGCTCCTGTGCAGCTCCCTTCTACTGATCAACTGGTAAAACTGGAATGAAATTAGTGCAACGTTATTTGCCTAGTTACAAAAACCTGGGTAGTTTTTTTGCCATCAGCAGTTAGATCAATGGAACATTCATCTCCATTAATATTTACGAGCTCTATTTTGTGATTTACCTCACATTTCAATTTATTGTGAAAGGTACCTGGAAAACATCTTCCACTCAATTTCCATTCCAATAAAAACATTCTCTTTTTCCTGCTTCACATACCGCTCCATCCTATGCCTTCTGATTTTCTCAAGACTTCTTATAAAATATACTCTTAACAAGCCTTGGAACATTTTAATCTGTTAAAGTAAATCACACAATATTAAATATCTTTCAAATTTTTATGATGGTGATATTCCAATGAAGCAAAGAAAAAATAAATACAAACATCCAAAATCGATTGCCCAAATGTTTGCAGGTGTTAACACAATATTTGCTTTCCGTCATGATTTTTAATCATACTAAGATTTGTAATGGTGCCAAAAATATATATATTTCATCCAGTTAAAAAAAATAATGTTTGTCTAGAGACAAAATAGTGAGGTTTGTCTACTAGTTTGTTTCAGCTCAACACACTCTTGACAAAACAGTAATATGAGTTTGTCAAATTGTCAGAATTAAATAGCTGTTAAAGTACTAAGGGAGGTAACATCCAAAATGTATCTATTGTAAGACCCAATCTTTTTCAAAAGTCAATTCCACCATTTAGAGATCAAACAGACATTTTGAATAAAACATACAGAAGAATGCATTATGGCGTGTTTGATGCACAGCCTTTAAAGAAACGTGGATTGGTAAAAGCTGAGTTTTTTCAGGTTTTTTAGTTTACTTTGAAGTAATCCTTCATCCTTAAACCATCCTCTAAGATTTAACAGCATTTCTTTCCAGATTATCATCTCTTATCTTCTATACCATGCCAAAACAAGGTAAGCATTAGGGACCTTAAAACAACTTTAATTGTTCTTAAAGGTCCCTTGTACCAAATTTGCTATACTGAGTCTAATATACACATGTTGGTGGAATAAACTTGTACTTCTCCTACATGGGAGTGCAATATGCCAGTCAGAAGGCAACTCCAGTTTGTTTTTCCACCTTGGTAGAGGTGGTTGCTGTGCACAGTAAGAGGACTTGATAGAAAAAACATATTATCTGCACTCTCCCAAGTCCTCTGCATCTCATGTTTGTGCTCTTCAGCTGATGATCACACCATTGATAATACGTGAGATCTTTCTGGCACAAGGAAAACAAAAAAACCAAAATAGTAGCGTACACCAATGCAAAAAGATCTCCTGCCCACATCCTACAGAAGCAGAGATACTTGCAGTCCTTGCAGGGGTTATGTGAACAAGCCAAGGGCTCCATGCATTCTGCATTTTTGCATGAGCCTACAGAAGCGCAGCCACAAACTCTCCCTGATTTTCTGGCCAGTAAATTCTCTTTTAGGTGCCAACTACCAAGGCTGAGAAATAATATGGGTGAAAGGATCCATGATGGCTGTATATCTCATATAAAAAAATGTCACTTTGGGATATGTAAATGCCCTTTCCTCTTCCATCTTCATGGATTCAATTGCACGTGACTGACACAGCTCTTTCTGCTTGTAGGATGACGGAAATGAGGAGTGCTAGTCACATCACTTGGGCAGGCATTCAAATACTGCTTTTTTAGACCTAACATAAGCTCTCACCAACGCGACTGTACAATGCTCACACATTTAAGTGGAACGGCCCACTTGCGGATTTCAGGATCAGTTGAAGATAACACCTGAGCAGTAGCAGAGCAAGTGTTGACAGGTAGCAAGGGAACTACAGCCACCAGCTGGCAGAATGGCACAACACACTGAATTACCCACTTAGAGGGACTCTGCAATGAAATGTCTTGGCCTTTAAAGCAGCTTCCTACTGACAAAAAGAGACTTAATCTCATCAGTGTCACCATGTTAAGCCAGGCATACGTATAAATAATGCCATTTCTTCTTTAAACTGGAACACATAATATAAATTGACTGGATTAAAATCATGCGTGGTCACTTTGCCCAAAGAACTGAGAAGAGAGAAGGAGCTTGCTTTCCTTGCACCTATTCTGTTTCTTAGAAGAGAAAGAAGGATTATCTGTTGGGCACTACTAGGGTGCCTCTAAGACAGAGTGCCGCTCCGTCACAAGAAAGCAGGCTCAACTGGGATAAAAAAGCCACGCTGGAGTGATGTGCTGGTCTGGGACTGATTGGTAGTACCTTGCTCGCTGACTCCCATGGCAAAACAAATAATGTATACACTTGGGATGTCTTTTCAAGAGTAGATACAGCCTGTTCAGAGATGTTTTGCCAGACTCTAGAAAGACTGAGCAAGTGAGGGCATGAGTAGAGTCCCTTGAACCGTGTCACCACATGAAACAGCTATGAGGACATAGACGATGCTCACATGAGTAAGTCCTGAAACATAATTTTCATAAGCAGGAGGTGATCCTCAGTTCACAAATCTCTCAGTAGCACTGTTGGAGTTGACTTGGAGCGATGAAAATTCCTTCCCTTTACTGAACCCACTGAGCAATTTGGAATTGCCACTCCTTGGCAAGGTACATGGCTGGAACTGGATCTTGACTGACAGAGTTTAAATGAAATGACCCAACTAAGGCCAGTGGTAAGGGGGATGAAACTGCCTCATTATTTCACAGTTGGATGAGGCTGGCAGTTCTCGACCAACGCAGAAAACATCCTTTCCTTTCCTTTGCCTCCTTCCTCTCCTTATAGACCCAGAGATCACAGAAATTGAGAGCGGTTTCCCATGTATGAAGGGCAATGAGGTAAGTCTCTGTGCTGGGGTCTGAAGGCTGCCTTCAAAGACACCTTCAAGAAGCACAGCCTGAACCTGATGTTCTCTCTTAGTTTCCACATCTGGGAACACAAGTAGGCCACATGCAAGCCAGGGACACATGCAAGTACCTCAGCAGGACACAGCTTCTTCTGAATCAATCAGGAGCATCAGGTCACTATATAATGGTAACAGCTTAAAGTCAGAGGGTCTAATTTATATGGCTCTGCAACTTTGTCATGTCAAACAGACATCTAAGGATCAGCTGCTTGAAGATTTCTGCACTCTAGTTTTAGTTGAATGAGCAAGTATTACACATGTTCAAAATAATTATACAAGGAAAACAGACAAGAAAATACTAAAATAGCGATGTAACTTGAACCTTGGAACAGACAGATTCAGGATTCCACTTGTGGCCATGTCTATCTGAAAGACCCTGTATATAGACATGTAATATAAGCTAGAAGAACAAAACCATCCCTCCTTAGCCAAGGTGAGCAACCACTATCTGTTTCCACAACATTTTCAGATATACAGTGGAATTTGAACTAAATGAGTATCTCCTAATTATGGACTCAGCAATGAGAAGTGTCCTCCATGTTAAAAATACATTTAAATAATCTGTTACAAGGATAAAATGTAGGGCAAAGTTCTGTACACCTAAATACAGATCATGTGATGTGCAGAGATTATACCAAGACAATTGTCTTGAAGTGCAGGAGAAAGAATTAAACTGCTGCTTATCTAGTCAACCTACCACTACCACCTGTTGACCTATATTGCCAACATCCTCCACCCCTCTGTTTTCTTAATATAACTTCTTAGACAATTCAAACTATTTCTTTGCCATCATGAAGATTAAAGACATGCTGAGAATCTGCAAACAGCAAGATAACTCTCTTGAGAAAGACGAAGTGCATGAGGGGATCATCTACATGCATCTTACTGATGCTTCTGTTTATTCTTTTAACCTTTAAGCACGTGGCACATAACCTGCAAGAGGCAGTTCTCAAATGCAATTGAAGAACAGTGCATTGTATTAATTCAGACAACTGAAGCTGCACCTTTAATAGTATGCCCAGTTTGGCTGATGGTATAAAACCTCACTGGAAGATGTATGTCACCATAGTGTGACTGTGCATACTTATGTCTGTTCACTGAAACAAGTGAAATATTTTAACACAAGAAGAAAAAGCCAGGTAAGTGCTGCTCAGGTAAGTGCTGCTCTAGGAAGGAAATTCTTTTTGTCCCTTTACCGTCACCTAGAGTTGGTAGGAGTTGGTCTCCTTCACAGTATTCTTTCTAATGGTAGCTTGTGATTTCAATAAATTGATGATTAGGGGATTGGAACACCTTTCCTATGAAGAAAGGCTGAAGGATTTGGGTCTTTTTAGTCTGGAAAAAAAGAAGACTGGGGGGGGGGATCTTATCAACACTTACAAATACTTAAAGGGTGGGTGTCAGGAGGATGGGGCCAGGCTCTTTTCAGTGGTGCCCGGCAACAGGACAAGAGGTAATGGGCACAAACTTGAGCATAGGAAGTTCCATCTCAACATGAGGAGGAACTTCTTTACTTTGAGGGTGGCAGAGCCCTGGCACAGGCTGCCCAGAGAGGTGGTGGAGTCTCCGTCTCTGGAGACATTCCAAACCCGCTTGGACACGTTCCTGTGCAACCTGCTCTGGGTGACCCTGCTCTGGCAGGGGGTTGGACTAGGTGATCTCCAGAGGTCCCTTCCAACCCCTGCCATTCTGTGATTCTGTGATTCTTAAAATCTTGAATACAAGGCATTTGGTAATTTGAACTATTAATTAGCTTATTTATTTGAACATATATTCTAAAAATAGCTTGAAATAAAAATACAGAAATATGAAGAATGATTTAGTGCCTTTAATCTGATGCTATGAAGCTGAAGCTACCTAACAATAATGCTAACTTTTTACTTATTTCACAATCCCTAGTACCTAATCCTTCCCAGGATTAGGAACAAAGCATAGCAATGGAAATAGCTTGCTTTTTGGTAGTTTTTACACAGAAGAAATGGTGAGATTTGGGAGAGTCCATAGGAGTACTCAGAGACTTAACCTTAAGAGTGACTAACACAAGCAGGGTGCTGAAGGAAATTACTCTTCCCCCTCCCAACTTTTCAATTTACAGGCTTGTAAGAGTACATCATCTGGGCTTAGGGGCATTATGCAGTGGAAGATTCTCTCCCTTTCCCCCTTTTCAGGACGAAATTATCAAAACTACTCTGAAATGTTTGGACTAGCCTTAGCACTCTATTGTGTGTATACACCCAGTAATGAAGATGAATCATTCCTATTTTCCTGTATATTCCTGTAAGCAATACAATTCCTTTTGCATCTTTAAAAAATGTTTAATATAATGCAGTATTTAAAGTCAATTTAGAAAAGCTATAATACATAAATACTAAATACATCCAAAGGAATAACCATAGTAGCAACTTTTCAATTTCCATGGAAACCCTACTTAGAACACAAGATACAAATCCTAGACAAATGTTAATCTCTTAAATCTATAAAAATTCTCACTACAGTCTACAAACAAAGAAAAGAATGCAGTGTAAAGCACCAATATTAAAAAAAATTATCAAGCAGCAGAACTGTTGGTGCTCCTGATGCACAGAACTCCTCATAGAGTCAGCCTGTAAGCATCCCTCACAGCAGGGGAGCTATGCTAATAGCAGCATCTAGAAAACAATACACCATGGCAGTGATGACAATAACTTGAAAACTGACATCTTCCCATGCAGTGTTTTTAAAAGATTAAAAATATACCAAAGTAATCTACAAAAAAATCCCATTTTCCAGCAAGACACTTGTGGCCTGGGGTGGCAGTGCAGAAAGGAGGTCTGCATAGCTGTTATCCTATTAAAATAAAATAAAAAAAAAAAAAAACAAAAAACAAAAAACCAAACAAAACCAACCCCCAAAACAAAACACAGAAGAAGGAAAAACAAAACAAAAAAGTAACATTGGGAGCGAGTTAAGAGAAAATCTCTGATCTCTTCAAGCTCATTCCCTACCAGAGGAGAGTTTCTTGGCAAAAGCTGAGGCTTTAGAAATGTATGTTCAGCCAGACAAAGCATTAAAGAAACAACGTAGGACATATAACGTGGCAGCTGAATTTATTGTTTCTCTCGTCCAACCAGCCATTGAAAGCTAATAAAGGATAACTTCCTAAGGCTAAGAAATACCCTGAATGGAACACCACATTAACCTGGCCTGACAGACTTACGTACTTCAAGACTTTTCCCAGAATCCATTTAAAAAAAACCACCCCAACCCCCAAATTCTTGGACAGTCTCTGTACACCTTGAGCATCTGAGCTGCAGAATCTGGTTAAGTTACTCCTCTCGTTGGAGAGGGTGAAGTTCATGATTTGGAGAAGGTGAAATGGAAGCAGGAATTAGGCAAGACCAGACCGGGCACTAAAGACCACTTCATGGCTACTAACTCTCAAATGCAGTGGAACAGAAAAAAGCACCGACAGCTCACCTGCTTGGGGAGCATGGATGTCATTACTTGGATAGGTAGAGCAAGAAAAGCCCCCATACTCCCCATGCTGAAGCAAAATCATGCTGCAAACATTCTCCTAAACATTTCTACTAGAAGGAAAGCCACATCTGGGCCAAAATCTAATATCTTGTAAGTACATCGCAAATGCCTAATGCCTGTCCCAACAGTACAATCGATTTCCTCATATTACACTATACAGAATAGAGAAGTTTAAACAGATGCACAGACAAGCAGTTCCACTGATGATCTTTTACAAATTGAAGTGACTATCCTGGATTTCTGAAAGAATGCAATACATAAACTCAGCTTTTTTGCTTCCTGTTAACCTTTTAACTAATGCATGACTACTATCTCAATAATATATTTTCAATTCTTCTTGATTAATATTGAGCCAATTAGTTTACTCTTAATTGCCAGTACAATGGCAGGAATTTAAGTAAATCTTTATTATACTCATCTGGTGTTTGACACGGTTCACATTAAATGAAGAATGGCATATCCAGCAGAGCTTCCAAAGTTAATTTAGATTCGGGGGCGGGGGGGGAGGGGGCGGGAATCAATCCCCTGTGTTAGAATCTGACTGGGCTCCAAATTAAATGGTCTGAAACCTAACAGCCAGTAAGTAACACACTCCAGGTCTGCTTAGCTTGAAATCTAAAAGCTTAAGTTTTACCTTCAACCACACTACCTTATCAGAACAGATGTGAAAAATACCTATAATGTAGAGAAAAGCTAAGTGTAATCAGAGAAATGCACTGGGGAACAGCTGGAGCTTATTTCAAGGTTTTCACACTGTAGAGGACAAAACACAATTTGTTCACTTTCTAGTGGGCACAAAACATAATGACACTCCCAGTGACTGTGTCACATTTCTTAATTTTTCTGCAGAAGTAATCTTGTTGTAATGACAGTCAAAGAAAAGTAGAGGAAATGGGATACTAAGCTTAAGAGTAACAGACCTATGCGCGTATGGTTAGAAATTAAGTCAGTATGAACATAAGTACTCTAAGTTCACCTTCAAAACACCAAGGAAGACAAAAATAATCTCCAAATTGTTACTAACGTTGTAATGTTTTTTCTGTAAAGTAAATCAGATCTCATGTGTCTCCACATCCCCTTGAGAAACGCTCATCCAATCAACCAATTACTTTCAACGCAGGGTACAGGAAAAAAGGTAACCATTTTGAATTTTCAGCTCAAATTAATTTTGGAAAGATAATCCAAATTGTTTTCTAACTTTTTCTACTGCTTAGCACTGAAGTGCATCAAAGTGTGGTTTCATTCATTTTTGTCATGACACAGTGAGGCACAACAATATAACATCTTTACATGATGAAGCAATCCCAGATGAGCAGTATTTAGACTCTCTGTTAAAAGTTAACTCTGAAATGCAGTCTGCCATCACAGAACTAGAATTTCAGGAAAAATAATTCTACCACAGATACATTATTGTTGTGAAACTTATAATCATAAATAATTATCCATCTCAAATACTATCAGTAACACAGAAATTTTGCTGATTAAAAAATGGATTAAAGAAAAAGGGGAAAAAACCATCTGGATAATCCTCAGTAATATTAGATTATAAAATACAATAGTTTTGACTGTAGTGATAATCTTTAAAAATTACGCAGCACTCTCTTACAAATGAGACTAAGACATGCTGAGTGAAATGAACCACCCTCGTTCGTTCTTTAAAAGACATCAAGACTGATAGTACAGGAAGGATAATAAACACAGAAAATACTCAGCCCCAAATTCTCAGTCTGAAATATTTTGAGTATGTACAACTGCACTGCACAGCAGAAACTGTGACATGATTTTTGGAGGTGACAGTATTCATTTTAGGGGAAACATTATTTGGCTATCACCCAGAAGAATGAACTTGTCCAAGATGTCCAGATGAAGTTAGATATCTGGATCTTAATCAAGACAGACACATTAACACTCTTATCCTTTAAAGGTTCAAAGATTCCAAAACAAGTACTATAATTTACTAGAAAATCAGAACCAAAACCTAACAACCAATGCATGTATTTAAAATTAAAGAGGAAACTTCAAGTACAAATTCTAAAGTTCAAAATGAAAAATGAAATTATACTTTGATATACAGACACACACCCTGCCACAATAATGTTTTCATAAACATACAGGAGGTTTTGAAAGATTACCTCGTAAAAATACCATCCACAACACCAATTGTCGACTCTTCTGCGGGAACGTAAGAACCAATCTGGGCCATGACTGTGATCAATGCAACTTGCTTTATATAGGAGCTCTTTCCTCCCATGTTGGGTCCAGTTATTATCATGACCCTTTCACCATTTCCCTGGAAACATAAAACACTGGTCAAATTTCATGTCCTGCACATGGTATTTTTATAAGAAAGTCTGGTGTGTGTATATATGGGTAGAGGGATATAGGACAATTCCTCAGGATTATACATTCTGATTTTAGGTGAACAGCTTCATCCTTGGAATTCACTGCATTCACTTTTCAAGACATTATGAAGTGTCAGATGGATAAATCTTTCTAAGACCTCTCCAGGCAGGTGAGAGAAACATTGCAATCAGCTTTCATTACTCTTGAGCAAAATGGACCGAGTGAGGAGGAACCTTGCCTGCCTCCATCAGGGAGCTCAGAAAGCCCTCCAAGAACTTTCTGTGCAATTTTCTTTGGAGAAAGGGAGAAACTCACCAGCTTTCAGCACAGACAGTGCTGTCCGAATTCGGTTGTGATCTGGATTCCTCTCCAGTTAAGAGTTCTCATTATCAAATGGGGAGAAGATCTGGCAGACAAAGACCTGACCTAGATTTGACTCCCATTCACAACTGCTTGCCTTAGTACAACATAACACACATTCAAACAGACTGGCTACAACAAGAAATCAAGACATTGCCGAGTTTGGCAACACTTGACTGCAACACAGATATTGTGAGCAGACAATCCAATCTCTGATTGATCAGTGTATCTAACCACTGAAATCCTGTGGAAAACTAAATCAAATGCAAGAGCTCGTCTCAGCTGTAAGACTCCCTGCGGTACTGCTATGTCTCTATGGCTCCAGAATAAAACTGTTATCCTCTGGTGCAAGACAATTGCTAATACAAAATTAAAACTCATCAATGAATCTATAAAGCTTTCTCATAGCCTGTATCAAGATTAGGAAATTAAGTTATGCACGGACTTCAAACAACTAGGCTTTTCCTTTCTACTGGGTACATACAATGAAATCCAACGATTGATGAACTAACCAAAAGTCAGCATATTCCATTGCCCCATGGGAGGGGTATGTAAGAAAGGACAAGCTGTGCATAATGAACATTAGCCACCCTACTTAGGAAACTTGGAACTGATCAGGCACTGTGACAACAATAACAATAAAACATCTACACAGAATAACATCATGATCTTTACAGATTCGTTTTTTGATTGGTTTTCATTCTGTTAATAGGGAGACAGATAAAATTCATATAGGATTGTCACTTATGTCATAATCCAGATCATACAGAAGATACATGCAATCAGTATTTATTATATATAAAAAGCTGTTTAGTGTTTGCTAAGAAAACCCCATCATAGGAAGTCACAGTAAAGTCAAAACCCAGAAAATGCCATTATCAGGAATAAAGAATGGTTGTAATAAAATGCATATGACTATACAGGAATAAAGTTCATAATATTCTAGTCTCCAAGATATAGTTTCAATACTGCTACTAAAACTTCATCAGGACCACCATGTGGCTCAACACAACAGGATTTGAGTTCATCTGTTAAAATCCACAAATTTCTTGCATGTGTTCGGTATCCCTCCAGGGCCGCTCCAACCATGCTGTGAGACTGGTGGCTGGTTTGCAAAGTCATCTTTCAGAAAGAACATATGCTGTAACATCAGACCACAGAACCCATCTGCCCTTACAACAGCATGCGGTCATAAACTAACATCTTATTGGAATTTATGGATGAAGTTAAAAGGACTAAAAGAATCCATGAATAACTGCGGAAGAGAGGGAGAGTGGAAGAATAAGATTATTTCAGAGCACTGCAAGAAAACTTTTCCTGAAGTTAGATATTTGACAACATTTCAGCTGAAAACATGACAGGAGATGCATTTTCCTGCTGATTCAAACACATATAGTTTAAAACTAGAAGCATTTTAATAAACTGTGCTCCCACCCACCTCTCCCAAAAAAGAGAGAACAAAAACCAACAGCAGAGGCAAAAGTGATTCTAGCACGATCACTTGATTTTGATTTTGTAATATTCAATACTTAGAAAGCCAACATAAGAATGGGACTAACAGGGGAAAGTGCATGATTACTGAATGAAATGCTGAATTTTTTGCAAATGCCATCTGTCGCTTGTTTGGAGTTGACAAATAATTTTGAAAACATTCCCTGAAGTAGTGCACAATATCTGTATCATTGTTCATTATAGAACAGCATTTAAAGATATTTCCTGAGAAGTACATACAAATCTGAATGGTGTTTATTACAGCAATGCTCCACACTGACATCTATTTCATACCTTTTCTACATTTACTGTAGGAAAAGGCAGTTGCATATTCAAAGTTAAATTGCAAGCAAATTTTTTACATTCATTAAGAACAGACATGTAGTATTTAAAAAAAGATACAGACAGGTAAATATTTAACAAAAATGTCTAAAAGACATGTAATTTAAAAGACAGATTTTAGTTTTTCAGGAAAAAAAAGAAGGAAACGGTAAAATATGCTTCTCAGAAAAAGATATGTGAAATAAAATAATGTTTCCTACCAGTAGCACTTGTATATTTATTACAATTTTGGCTAATTTAGGTCATACAATTTAGATAACATTGCACAGAAGATGTTAAGAAGTAGCCCCCCACACCTTTCTTTGTCCTATTGACACCACCACCAAGCAAGTAATAGGCTTACTACTTCTCAACATCATTCTCTGTTGCAGAAAACAATGGCCAGAGGGAGACTTGTGGGTAACACGCAGCCTGCAAGCTTGTTGCTATTCTGCGTATTAAAATATTTTGTATATTAAAAAACTTCACAAATTTGAGATAGAAGTATTACAAAATGCAGATTCTTTCTGTTGAAAGTTAAAAAGCCCTGTAATTATTAATTTGTTTTTCAAAAATAACCATTTTAAAGTTTCATTTCCCTAATTTTGAGATCACTTTTCTTGTTTTTATGCCATTAAGACTGAATAAGTTTGTAAAGAGAGTGTCTGGCTGCAAGTTATCAGAAAAAGGACAAAATAGATGTGGTCACATCTAGCAGTATCTCTCTGAAATGCAACCAAGCAAACAGTTGCATGATTAAATTATTTATTTTAACTTCCTGTCCAAGAACCAAATCCCAGATTCCTTCCCTTAAATGATTTTCAAGCTCAAACAGTATCCCAGTACTCACTGAAAGGTTAGTGGTATTTGGAACATACTGATCCTGTTCTCCCAGTAGTACATCAATCACAGGGTGCCTCCCATTTTTTATAATTATTTCTCGACTATTATCTTGCACAATTGGTCTGCAAAGAAGAAGAGACATTAATTTCAACGCTTACTGTAACTGATTATTTAGAACTACTGTAACTAAAGTGTGCATGACGGTTTTTGTGGAAAAAAAATACAAAAATGAATTATTGCTATCAAATAGTTCAAAAAACTTCTTTGGTTTCATTCAGTCATAAAAAAATGTTAGCAGATTGTATAAAGAAATTTTAGAGTATTTTCTTCTTTTTTTCGTTACCTAGGGAATGTTTTTCAGTCGTTTATGTGTATTCTAAAGAACTATTAAAAACTACAAAATGAACAAGCAATATCAAAACACCCAAACTGGAGGACATCTGCTTTCTTCCCACCACAGCACCAACTTCTGCAAAGTGTCACCGTTTGCAGATACATTTCATATTCTCAGAATGATCTTCCTGCTGAACTGGTCCAGCCTGTTACTGCATTAATTCATAACTGAAGCGTGGGAAGTAAAGAAAATTGTCCAACTATGCATAGTATGACTGATAGCACATTAAATGATAATCAAAGATTACAGCATAACAGAGCTGTAACTCTCCTATAAACTTCAGCACCTCTTATAATCTGACAGTAACTCCCAAACATGTGCAAGAGTCATCAAACAACTGTCTATAGAAAGAGCTTATTATCCAAGTTGAAACACTGAAATGACAGTATCTTTTTAGAATTAATATGCAAACCAGATCAACACTACTTACTTTTTTTACAACTATGTAAAAAGTTGTGTCTCAAATGCTTCCACCTTAGCTACAAATTTGTCTACATGTCTACTAATTATAACATGTCTAGTTCTATGTTACGTATCTCCATGTCTGAAAAGCTCTGTCTCCAAAAGCTGTGTTGTTCACAGAATAAAAAATGCAAAAGAAGCATGTTCCACTGAATTATGCCGATGATTTCTTTTTGTTCTCTGCAGTCTAGGTTTACTTTTTCATTGTGAACTGAAGTGCAGCATTCAATGGAGAGGTAAATGTGGTTTCATGTCTCAGCCACCTTATCCTACACTACAAGTACAATCACTGTGAAATTAGAGCAGGAACTTAGGCAGCAGCTGAAAAAAAAAAAGAGAATACTGGAATACAGCCACAGAATTTTTTGACTGAAAATTAACCAACAGTTTGGGTGGACTTTAGAGGGAAGACAAGTGATTCTTCTTGGGTTGAAGAATGATGATGCAATTTGAAAGGAAAATGGAGAGAAAATAAATGTCATATTAGGAATACAAAGCACTGAGGAAAGAGGTGCAAGCTGATAATGGTGTGGCTTTTTTAGCATAAAGACATTTCCAGCAGTTGTATAGCTGAGATGAGAAGAATACAGACTGAGTCTTTGGCCTTGGGGACAAAGAAACGAAATTTGACCCTCCATTTGTGGGATGGGCAAGTTGTTTGGAACTGTAATGCGATGATCTGAAAATGGAGGAGCACATATCGAGAAGCACTTCCTCCTGTACCTCTCCACTCTGCATTCAAGAGAGGGAGATGGCAGCTAAATGATCCATTTGGCATTTTTATAATTCTGCCCTCATTTTTGGAAATAATTCAGTTTTTTTAACTGCTTGAGCCTCCTTCCATGTAACTGTGAGACAGGATGTGGTTTCAGGACACCGTGAGCCTTGCTGACTGCCTGTTCTGGTATCAGACAACGAGGGCTGCAGAAGTAGGGCCTCAGCCACAATCATTCAAAAGGTCTTCACTGCCCTGTGTTCCTGCAATCAGACAATCATATCATGCAGTAAGGTGGGGGCAGGTAGGGGGAAGAGAAAATTGCTCTGGAATGCGTAACATCCTTTAGTCATGTACTACCTTTTCAACACCATTCCTTAAACTTAAACAAAGTCAGTCTGCAGAGTGGATACTCAAACATCAGATGATGATGTCTGGGCTACCTACACCATCATATTTAGGTATCTAACTTTGCTGCCTGAGAGCCCTGATGCTGTACATCGTCCATATAAAAGAATGAGTATTCCAACACAGGGGCAGCGAGACGCCTCAGAACTGTAAGAGGTGCTTACCTCTCTCCAACAACTGTGTGGAGCACGTGTGCTCCTGACTTCACAACTCATTTACATGCCTCAGGCTGGGTGATATGAAACAATCCTCACTTAATTGAAAAACATTCCTCCAAAATACTTGAATTAGTTAATGTGAAAGTCCCCACTTTCCTTCAGTAGCCCTCCAAAATTAATTATTGACACCTTCCCTGCAACTGAAATTTCACTGAGAAGTCTCCTTCCTGCCAGTTTATAAGCGCTAAGCCACTCTTAAAAATTCAGTGAATTATTTAAATGCATAGTGAATTAATCAGATTTCAGTTTGTTTTCTCATCTGAGTACACAGAAATAAGTGAGCAATTACTTTCAAAAAGATTTTTATAGAGGCACACAAGATCCCAAGAGTCCAGAAGTGATCAATATTCTCTTTAATGCTGTATAAAAGCAGAAGCATATATAAGTTGATTTCACTTCATCCACATACATTTAATACATGATTTGCTGTATTTCCACAGGTCTCAAATGTTACTAATTCATATAGTTATTTCTAAGTAGTTTTCCAAGCACTTGCAGCGCAGCCCCACAATGACAACTTAAAAAGTTCCACACAGTCCTTTTCAAAAGAGAGCATGTGGACTGTCTGACAGAGGGAATGGCTGAGAACTGGAAACCCAACAGCCCTTGCAGGGTTGTCTACAGTAAACCACAAAACCAGTAGGTGCCGGCCTCTAGGACAGCACTCAGCAAGCTGAAGCGGTGGCTCAGTGAGTGCCCAGTGCCTCTGGGGACAGAGATCTCACGGTATGGAAGAAAGCACCCCAGTGAGACTGACCATCTCTGTGTGGGTACAAGAGATGTGGGCTCGTGAGGGGAAGGAAAACCTGAGCTGCAGGATGTACACATTCAGGAGCCAGCTCTCGACCAGCCTCTGGGGAAGCAGGACTTGAGGGTTCATGTGTCCCCTCTGCAGAGAGCAAGGGGGACAGCCTCAACACCACCAGAGTCCTGGGCTGCGGTGCTCAGTGTGCATGTGTAGGTGTTGGGCAGAGGGAGGTGCACAGCTCATCAGATCTAACGTGTGACCCTAGGTGAGGCATCATCACTGCTCTGGAAGATGGCACTAATATTTACCTCTTATTAACCTGAAATACATCTTTGAAACATACCTCATACATCTTAGAATCTTAGGTATTAGAAAGGCATTGTACATTCAGACCTTGCTGAGAAGAAAAAAAAACAGGATAAAAAAAATTTCCATGCAAAGTCCAACATGTATTTATATATATGTGAGATACCATCTATTAGACTTGGGTCAAACAATAGATAGACAAACATAAGATGCGAAATTTGAACTGCAATGTTTACAGAGTTGCATTAAGCCCAGAAGTGTTGCTTTGCAAAATCAGATTAAGCTGAAACTACTGTAAACAATTTTAATAATGCATTTTATCGCAGTACACATATTAAAATCAAATTTATTTTAAATACTCTCTTATAATTCCCTATAAAATCCTAAATAAAAATTAAAAATTGATTACCTGCAGTAGTCTCCTTGTTTAGCCACCTGGGCCAATGAGAACAGACAGTCGATAGTTGCTAGGTGACCAATCGCTTTAGACACAGGGTGATAATGTTCACTAAAATGGCTATACCAAAACAGGGAAAAATAACAGGAGGAAGAAAAGAGAAAAAAATAATTTCATACAGATACAAATGTACTGTCAAAATATACCCCATGCATGCTTCTCACTGGGCTCCTATGGTCTTTAAATTACTCTGAATTCCAATCTCCCAGCAGTGTATTAACTTACAATGTGAGGACAAAATCTTAATCAAGACAGACTTCATGCTCCTGTTGTAACAGTGAATTATTTTTAAGCACAAAAAAGCAGGCAAAATGAAATTCATTAGATACCATACAAAGGGTCTGCAGTTGATCCCTGCTGCCTAAATGAGGTCTATGAAAATGCCACTGTTTTATCACAGTGGCAGCTGAATCCCAACTGCCAATTCACTCAATCATACGTTATAGTACAAAAAAATAAACTAGAAGTGCCTGAACACAGGAGTTGTCTACAATTTCAATGAAATATGGTACGTCCAACAGAAAAAACAAGAGTTCATTTTCCATTTATGGTATTGCTTCCCCCAGTACAATAATCACGTTACCAGGATAACACAATTTTCAGTAGAGTTTATTCTCTTAGTTCTCAAGAATTTCCTTTTTTCTTCTCCCAGTCTCAAAGATCGAACACGGAATGTAAAAACAGTAGGGGAGCAAAATTTAATAAATAAGTAAATAAATGGAGGGGTGGGGAAGACATGTGCTTTCCTACACATAAGGTCTTTCCTTATTGTATGCTGCTATCATAGAACACTATCGAAAACAGCAAAGCAAGCATGAAAAGTGTCAGATCTAAATGAAGAAAGGTTAATTAAGTCTACTCAAAATTATGTGGCTAATACAGTGACAAAAAAATTATTTAACAGAACTATTTTAATAGTATTGCAAAGGCAACGTCTTCTCCACATCTGGAGAAGAGTGAGTTGGAATGTTTTTCTAGTTTCTACCAAATTTACAGAATTGCTGGGTTCCCACTTGGAGGCAAACCTTGACATCAGTTAAGTCCAGTGAGACAACTTCAGAAGGAATGTGTTAAGTTTTTGCAGCACAGAAAAAAGCACAAGTGAGCCAATTATCATTGCATGACATGAGGAACAATTTCAGTGGGTTTGTAATTCATGGAAGTAAAAAAAAAAAAAAAAATTGATAACCAGACACCTGAAAAATCAAAAGTATTCAGAAGTTTCAGAAATAGTTTTTAAACTTCCATTTTAAAGATCCTTTGGTTAAATAGTCAAATAACTTCATTCAAAACTCTGATCTGAGATAAATGGATCTTCAGTGCCAGTTGTGAGGGACGATAACACTCCCATTACTTTCTAGCAAACAGACTCACAGTCAGTTGCAGGATTGGCATACAAAAAAAACAGGGCTATGGAGAATTACACTCACCCAAGCTACTGCCCAAACACCCTGAACATTCCCAACTCAAAAACTGTAAGTAACACTGCAATTCTACTTAATTTGTTATGGTTTTTTTTAGCAATGCCACACTTAACAGTGAAGCCATACTCTTCTTCAATTAATATTAAAAGTGAATTTGGTTACTTTTATAATAAATTCTTTTTTCATCTCACATTGTACTTCAATAAGAAAACTACTAGATTCAGTTTCACTCATTTGCAGTCAGTATTTCAGGTTCTTAACACTGTGATATTAGTTTTCAAATTTTGAGATCCACTTGATGTATTTAATAGTGTATTTTCATCAGAATTTCAACATCTAGAGACATTACTGCTGGTCTCAGGATTCAGTCTGCAAAGGTCTTGCTTTCAAATGCTTTAAATTGAAGAACAGTATTTTAATTGACTATCTAAAGTTGTGGGCAACAGCTGGATTACCAACTTCTTTTTTTTTTTTTTTTTTTTTTTTAAATACAATGATGAAAACTGACTCTGTTTTGTAAACTCACTCTAAAAAACTTAGCCATTCAGCACTGCAGTCAAGGACTAGCTGCTCCCGGAGCTGATTCAGATGTCTGTAATTTTCTATAATAAAAGGAGAGTGGAAGCGGCTGACAGCTTTTGTGCTGGAAGACAGAGAAAAGCCAAATAGGAAATCAAGGTTACTCAGCAATCAATTACACCATCTACATGCAAAATTGGACTAGTTTTCTTACTCTCTGTGAGCCTTGAAAATGGATGTTAAAAAAAATGTTCTTTATTGTGGTACCAAACTCTATTGATTCTGAGGATCCTTATTGTGAAGAAAGTGATTGGTTACTGCACCACTGCCCATTCAGAGACCTTTAAAATGTTTTTCACAATGTAGCATATATCACTGAAGCTTATATATTTCACAAAATGCACAAATGGACAACTTCTCTGTGACTGACTATATATACAATGAACTTCAAGAAAAAATTTCACTTTAAAGAGGAAAACTTCATGATAAGCCTGAAACAAACTCAGTAAATACAGACTGTCTTCCATGGATACTTCCCATTTGGGGCACTTGCTATTTATTTATGTATTTTCCTTAAGGACTCACTTTGTCATTCCCAGGCATTCTTTTACAAAATCCAGAGTAGCTGTAATTTGTTCTTCATAATCTTACTTCTGTCTAATCTGTGCACTTTTAATACTGAATTCTTGTATAAGTGAATAGAACATGACTTCGGAGTTCACCTTGATTATGCCTATTTCTGGTGTGAGATGTCTGTGCTCACACATTGTAACATTAAGGTATTCAACCTCTTTAAATAATAAAACAAGTGACTGAAAAGAAAGAAGCCAACTACATAATTCAGTCCATCTCTGTGTCACCTACTGGAAAAAGTCTCCAGAACTATCTAAAATCATGCTTAGATAACACCAAGTATCAAAGCAAGCAAAGCTTGCCTGTATGAATAAGTAAAATGACATTTTAAATACACTACATTTATTGAGATGCACAGATATTTGCACAGCTACTTTACCCTTCTGAATAATGTAAGAACAATCACAAATTTTATGAAAGATTTGTATCTACACACTACAGGCACAACTGAATCAAGACCACAGTTTTGACACCAGTACATGTTCTTTAAAAGATTAAGCAAGTAACATAGCACACTAAGGATCTACTGTGTAAAAACAAATACTTCAGTTTGGTTTTGTTTGCTTTTCAGTAAAACTTGTTATGGCAATAGATTAACATAACAATTTTGGTTGGCTGGTTAAAAAAAAACAACAAAAAACAAAACCAACACGAACTCACACATGGAGCAATAAAAATGTGTGTAATTAGTTCTAACACCAAAATACCACATTTTTTTTCTTATATATTACAATAGAACATACTTCAAAAACATTTTACATACCTACTAACCATAACCCAGTCAGATGGCACAGATGATTTACGGCAATTCTTGACTTCTACCAAAAACTAAAATAAAACAGAAATGTAGTATTGCACATTATGGGAAGTTAAAGGCTACAGAATCATAGTCATCATATATCAGGAGATACGTATGCATCAGAGGACAACCATATTCAGCCTGAAGAGACTAAGCAGGCATGAAGCTTATGTTCTTTTTCCCTCAGAAGCGAGGGTTATGACATACAAATGTTCTGCCGAAAGAACATCATCTTTCCTGAGCTGTCCTTGCACCCTGCCGTGTTGCTGCCCCACCTCTGCCCCTCTAATCCTCCATCCACTAATACGCTCTCCTCACCTCCCACCTACCAAACCAAAACCAGAATAAAGCTAGTAAGTCTTTGCTACCTGATCCTGACCAGGCCTTGTAGAGAATTCAGCAATAACATGGACTCTGCACTACATACCACCTGTACTGAGGGTACTCCTTACCAGTGAGATGTGCATTCCTGCCTAGGGATCAGTGACTCATACTGAGCCATAGCTACCTACAACATTTCACAGACAATTTCAGAGTGCTAGCCAAAGCAGTACCTTGCTTCAAGTTTCGATCAACTTGGGGTCAGAAAGGGAAGGAATGGTGGAAACTGGCAGTAATGGCAAGAGGCTTGCTCAGTGCAGTGAAATTTACACGATGTGTTTATTGCAGTATTTTATATGATTCATGTTGGTTATCTTTATAACACCAGCCTGAGGTCCTAGACGTCAAAGAATTGAGGCATTCTCAAATAAAAGAATCCAGCTGGAAAATGAATTTCTAGCAGAGATTAGATTAACCCAGAATCTGATCACCTTTACAGAAAACCACAAGACTCCCATCTGACAAAGCTTTTCCATTACAGTTAGTATGATTTAGATAAAACCTTCTGCACCTCACCAAAATAGCCAAGAATCACCTTCAAGTACAAACAAGAAGAATAATCCTAACATGAGCACAAGACTCCAGCAAGGACATAGTGCGCTAGTTCTTAATTTACCTAAGACACCTTGAAAATATTTGGTACCTGAACTCTGAAATTGCATAAAACACATGAGACAAAAAGACTGAAAACAGGTGGAAGCAGAGATCTGCAAAGGTTTGAAAATGAGCCAACTGCTGTGGCCACTAGTGGTGTTACTGAGGTACCGATATTACAGTTTTTACCTGAATTTTATCTCAAAACAATTAAATAAGCGGTGTTTACAAAAGGAAGACAGAAAATAATACCACATTTGTGTCTATAATAGATGACTAACTGAACTCAAAACAGCCTAAATTAACACAGCCAGTTCAATTGCCTGGTTTGTTTGTGTGGCTAGTCAGAAACAAGCAGAGAGGTTGCAATTTTCTTCAAAACAACAAAACCATTTGCTTTTTCATTCTTTAGTTATTAGCCCTCTTAGATAAATAATTGCAGTATTGAATAAACTGGGCCCAAAGCACTGCTTATGCCATACAGGAAGCAAACATTTGCCAAATGTACTACATCCTGCCTGAAATGAATAGCAATGCTATCGCTATCCGGACAGACATTAGAAGTCTGGAAACAAAAGATAAGATAGATATGGGTGTAACCTCATATTTTGGAAAAGGTATGTGTCAACTGGATCTTCATCAGACCTCTAAGAAGAACTTAAGAAATGTAAGTTACTAAACTGTGGGCTGACTGAAAATCTAACCATGTATTCATAATCATGGGTTTCAGGGCACACATGAAGGAGCAACTAGTTTGATTTTTGGAAAAAAAAAAAATAAAAAAAAATATCATTTTTTTCCTCTCCAAGAAGGCTTGTTCCCTGAACAGATGTTCAGAGTGGGGAGATACACAGAAGTTTCCTGGCAGCTTCTCTCTCTTCCATAACTAGCAAACCATAAACCTGCTTTTACCCAGGTCTGTTGCAAAGAAGTGTTTGAATACTACATTTATCAGAGTGCTACAATGACATAAGAAGAATATACCGTACTGATCTGAGGAAGAAAGAGCTCAGCTCAAAGAGACTCTTATTATGCTTATGCTCTGCTCCTCCCACACGCTTCCCTTTCCATTACATCTATTCTTTTAGTGTCTTTCCTTTCCTCACTGACCATCTTCTCTAATCCTTCCTCTACTGCCTCTTTTGATGTCTCTGAAACACTGCTACCAGATAACAGATATCCACAACCTTTGTGTTTCCTTTCATGAATTTACCAAGATTGTTCTTTGTCTGCAACGGTTTCTGAGCCATCCCCTGCTACAAAGGCCTCCTCTCTTAAATGTGTGCACAGTAACTGGTGCTTTCTGAAACTCTCCTATCTGGTTCACATCTGACTGCTTCCTCAGATGCTCTCCTCTCTTTGATCAATTCTTCTTTTCTCCTTTCCTTCACACACATCATCATCCACTTCTTAAACCAGCCTCTCTGAGAGAAACCTTTCAAATCCTGGCTCTTCCCTTCCTCACACAATACTCACTCTTCCTCATTTCCTCTTGGAGTTCAACATCCGTGCTCACAGCCTACCCAACTCTTAGCCACTCGTTTCCTCTTTTCAACCTCACCATCAAAAGAAATATCCACCCAAGCTCTTTGTCAAATGTTGCTCTCTGTAATTCATCCCTTCTCACATTCTCTCTCACTTTCAGCATTGCCTGTCTGCTCCCTGCTGTGTCTCTTGGATCTTTCTTCCTTGGTCCTCAATGTGATGGGGGGCTGCTTCCACCTCCTTCCCTCCCTCTCCTCACTGATTCATCTTTTTACTCCCAACTCTCATTCAGTTTCCTAACTCCTTTTGTTTCCCAGTTTTCTATGGATTTTTTCCCCAGCCTCCTTATTCTGTTCCCAACCTCACTGCTCCTTTCAGTTCCCCCCAAAATCTGGCAGGATCTGCTGTCTCTCTTTTTTTTTTTTTGGCACCGAACTTCTCGGTTTACTGGAGCATGGCCTGCCCACACTCATACAGCATCTAGCAAACAAAAGGTTCAGTCTGCAACCACCGTTTCTAAGAATTAAAAGTAAAATAACATTTATCATTCTCTAATACTCTTCCTCTTCTCTCCCATCTTTCAAATTACAGTCTTAATCAGTACTTACAAATCACTTTACCATTTAACCTAATGCTGTGCTTCCTGGTTCTGTGAGAGTATTTCAGCACTTAATAGCCACATAATTAAGCTTGGAAGTATGCAAGTGTTTTTACATATACAGAAAAGCAAAGCTTTACTGAACCAAATTCAACTGCACTAATGTGTTTTTATTATTTAAATCACTAAAGCAATTGACTTAACAAATAAAAATGTGACACTGTCACAAAACTCTCTTTAAAGTTGTACATAAGATTATAGTCAAATGACCTCATCAAATATAATGCCAAATGAAGAGTGTTCTACTTAAGCCTAACTTTTAAGCTATTTTCCAGACAAGCAAGGGTACAGTCATACATAATAGATACCATATTACCTCTTGACCAGAAACTGTAACATACTCTGCAGAAGGATTCTTAATTTGTTTACGAATGTCCGGCAGATGCAATTGGATTTTAGAAAGCACATCCTGGATCTCCTCCTTTCTCTTTCTGATGACAGGAAAGTCTGTAAGGTCCTTGAACAATTGGGTTTTATCTCCAGTCCTATCCATAAGAAGCATAAGATAAAATAACAGTAAAACCAAAGATATGCTCCCCGATTCTACTAGCTGCATCCATATTTTTGTTATTCTAATTTGTTTTAACACTAGCTTTATTGATGTTAAATAAAGCTATTTATTTTCTAACTACAGTTTTTCTATTACTTGGTCATAGTACAGCACATATACCAAAAGCTGCCATATACACTATATAAAGAGAAAGGAACTTTGCATACAAATCCTAAGAGGCTACACAAAGATAGCCTTCCCCCATTGTATTCAAAACCAATCTATTCCTGTTCCTTTCTACTCTATGACATTATGCTCATTCGTATATACCAAACCCTGCTCACTCCTTTTTTTTTTTTTTTTCTTTTTTGTCTCTCGGTGTTTCTGTTTGGTCTCCCTTGGTCGAGCAGAGCAAGAAAAGAAAGCACCAGATCATTCCCTTCTGTCTCAATCAGTAATTCTGGAACATGGTGCAATTGCTGGAGCACCCCAAATGCCAACATCATCTTTGTAATGATTAAATGTGAAGATCTAAATAACTTCTGCATAATGTGAACATGGATTTTTGACATATTTAGAATTTGGCCAAATTTAGGTAGATTTTCATGGAGGACTGCAAAGAAAAATCCCTCCTACAAGGCCTTCATCAAAGCAGAATGTCATCAAGAGTTTCTCAGAGTAGCTTCCTTCTTTTCTCAAGAAGAAATTAACCAGAGCATTTTTAAATACATGCAAAACACTGCTCTTTTGTAGTCTCAATGTCAGAAAATGACAGAATTGTTTTGGCTGCACTATCTCAGCTCAGGATTGAAATCTGAAACAGACAATGCCATTCAAATATTTAAAATTGGGAAGCTGAACAAGCTATTAAAAATATGGTTGCCATTAAAAATAACAAAAATTTATCCTAGTAAGTATTAGGCAAACATTAAAAACTAGTGCAACCATCCCTAAGTTAATTGAAATATAGATTTGTATTTTAGAGCAAATACAAAACTCTAACAGTTAATTACATAATTGCCCCGAAATCTAATATTTGGAGATCAAGTAATTAGCAAAGAGAAAGTAATAAAACATATAATAAAAAGCCCAATATTCTACCTAATCCGATACCCCTTTGCCTGAGAATGAAACTAAAACAGGAGCCAGCGACCCGTCAGGAAACACAAAGCTGTGCTTTGATTTTGCATTACATGGACCTAGTTATTATATAAGTGACAGTAAAGATGCCATTTTAAAATACAATACTAATTTTTAGAAACGCTTTTGTGCTAATTAGACCTGTTTCCATGGGAATGCAAGGGAAAAAAGATTGCTAGTAGCCAGCAGCTGACTGTGAAGACTGTCACTGCTATGTGAAACCTACCAAAAATTTAAAAGTTGTCAGTTTAAAAAAAAACACAAAATATTGAACTCCCCTGGAGTAGAGGGATACTTTTGAAAACCACTACAGGATTTTATCCACATCACATAATAAAATGAATACGTGATGCAGTATACAATACGCGTGCGCAAGTGGGTGTGTGTGTGTGTGTGTGTGCATGTATGTATATGAGTAGTCATCATGATTTCAATGAAAGAAAGATTCTTGAGTACAAATAATATTGCCACACAAGTCTGAGATATATAAAGGCCAAAAAGGTAAGTTATTTTAGTCATCTTGAATAAACGCAAATGAAATGTATGCATTCTGCAGATCTATTACGGTATCTTCTACTTACACCATTGTATCTTATTTTTGTATGCTATTCTACCCATCATCAACAAAGAAAAGAAACCAACCATATTTTAAGCCTACCTATAGTAAATCTAGTACAATTAAGATACAGTCTGTTTTCTCATAACCTGCCACAACTGTAATTGGATACCATGCACCAGTAGAAATCTCATAATCCCACCTGTCCAACAGGAATAGGAAATATTTCTACCCTTCCCAACTTTCAAACTTACACACCTTGCATATGTCTCTAATTCAGAAGCAAATCAAGTAAGTTCTGGGCTTTAATTCCTAAGTTTCTTTAATTTAAGTCTCAGCTGGAGAAAGAAACAATATTTTATAAATAAATCGGATGCTTAGTTTTAGTCTGTTTTGAAAATAAAAAACGAAAACTATGCTGCCCCAATACAACTATACATTAACTATATACCACAGCTTTCATCAAAGAAACTCTAGGTATATCACAGCCAATTATATCTCATAATATTACACATGAGGAAATGTTCAAAGTTAAATGAAACTTGCTTATAGCAAGGAAGTTTAGGATGATCTGGATATAAAGCTGAATGATACTCATTTTATGTTCAGAATGTCCTCTGCCCTGAAAGGAGACCAAAAAATCTGCAGAGTCAAATGTTCAGAAAGGTTGGCTGTGCAAGCCAGACAGACTGCCTCTGTGCCTAGCACCATGAGAGAACCTTCTTTTAGAAGATTTTATACTGCTTTTTTTGTGAAAGACTTTTACCGGCCACAAGGTATTCCTCCTAAATCTTGTCCCCTGAGAGGCTTTTATACAATCCCTGCCTTACTGAACTCATGTTCTTGCTTTACTATTCTGCATCTTAAGCGTCCTGCCTTCTTCCTCCTGTGGTTAAAACTAGGATCTAGGGGTAACACTGGAGGCATCAGTTCTTCAGAAGAAACAGTACACAACAGACTATTTAAAGACACTCTCCCTTATAATGCATACTCATTCTAATCTAGCATCTTCTTCCTTTGTCTACCTTTTTTTTTTCTTGGACCAATGAAGGACAGAATTAATACAAAAAAGTGCAGACAGCCTCCATACTTTCAGTTCACCTCTCCAAGACCGTAGGAATGCAATTGCCTGATGACATCCAGAGCCTAAGGTAGGGCACTAACCCCAGAAATGCTCCAAGGGGGTACAAATCACACAGGTTACAGGTAATCTTCAGAACTATTAAACTTCAGATTCTGTGTCATTAGTAAAGTAAGCATGTAAATAGATTTTTTTTAAAAAAGGATGGGGGGTACTGAAAGCTTTCATGAATTTTCACAAAAATAGTAAAAGGCATATTCCTGACAGAAGAGCAGCCACTCTGCTAAAAGTAAAGTATCTCTCCAAAGGGAAGTTTCTCTATTAAAAAGTAATTAAGAAATTGTTAGAATAACTTGAACAAAACATATTTTGCTCTAAATTCATTCCCCAAAGCAGCTGAAAAACTTTAAAAAAATTATTCAGCCTTGGGCAGACACCCACTAGGCAAAATACTTGATCACCTAGTTTAACTTTAAAAAAAAGAATATAAGGTGTAGAAAACAACAACTTCTGCTTTAACTAAAAGCCACCTGTACATACATAAATATAAAACCAAAAATGCAAAACTAAGGTGTAGTAAAACAAGATGCATAATTCACATAACTGAATACATGTAGTCAGAAAGCTATGAGGCACGGAAGATTCATCTGTTTTCTCTACTTACTTGGCTGCTTCTTCATTAAGGATCTTTAAATAATGTTTTACTGGGGAGAGAAGTTCTGGGATTTCCAACAGTGCATTTTGTAGTAGAGGAGTTTTCACATGAGAATGTATGACTGGAACAAGAGCTTGAATTTCCAAGTCCAGACGAGACAGGGTGCTGACTATCAAGAAAAACTCTTGGGTTGAGCACTGAGAAAGGAAGCAATGTCTAAATCATTACAATGTATTACATTTTCATTAAATCCTACTGTTGTTTTTTTTTCTTTTTGTAAATGAGCCAAAATACAGTTATCATGTATGGTCTGTAACACAACTGTATTATCTTATCACATTCACAAGGTTAGTAAAGCAGACAAATTGTTTTAACCGTTCCCATTAGGTATCAGTGGAGAGCTGATCTCCATTATTCCTGTTGCTGGATGGAGATGTGTAACGCCTATGCAGTAGGCAAATAGCAGAAAAATGGGCTAATAATGTGCAAACAGCAAAAAATCAGGCTGAGTAATTTTATGAATACTACAACTTGTCCATATGGGCTTGTGCATCTATGCTGTTACCTGAATCCCCAGGCTGCTGTTTTGGCAAGAGAGGGTTTGGAAAGACAAGGTCAGGCACAGAGAGAGAAAGTCTTGAAATAAGACCATAGAAAAGAAAACAAAACAAAACAAAAAAAAAACACTGAAAGAAAAAAACAGCAGTCACTGCTTAAAGTGCTTGTAGCCATTGCCAGCTTCAGCCTCTGGCTGGTTACTACTCCCAGCTCTATGTGATGAGAAGACTAAAGTGAACCCGAGCTTTGTCTTTCATCCTGTCCTACAGTGTTATGAAAGAGATTTTCTACCTCTTTAAGGCAGCTAGCCCAGGTATCATCGAATGGGAATCTCCCAGACTGAAGCCAATAGCAGACAGCACTTTCAGAGCTTGCTTCGTGATACCAGCAGAGTAGGAACATATTGGTTTCCTTAAAGCAGCTTCTCACCAAAAGCAGTGACTTATAAAACTAGAACTCCTCTCTCTTTCTTTTTTAACCATTAATATCGCTTCTGATGCGGATCGAATATTTTGCTGTTAGATTCTAGATGCTCTTCAGCATCAGCACAGTTTGTTACCTTTAGCTCATTTTTGAGAATTAGCGGTCAGGGTCAAGATTTTGCAGGCAGTTAACTAACAAAACAATCCACCTCCTGCCAGACTTGTAATTCCCTCCACTCACTTGTCCCATTCAACTGTCAGTTACCCAAGGTACTCAGGCTCCCCCTATAAATTAGGTAATACCGATTCTGAAATGATCTTTACAGAATTAAGTCTGCATTTGTGCTACACCATATTTGCATACCAAATAGAAATCCAGTCCTATGAGACACTGAAATGCCTTCAAACCCTGCTGAATTCAGTGTCACTCCAGGACATTTCCATTTCAGAAGGTTTGAAAAAAGTTGTCCATAAACAATTATGCTGATATTTTTTCATATTTTACTGATCTGTAGAAACATCCCTTCTTCGGTCTTCTGAAGTTCTCCAATCGGTCAACTGACAATGCTGAAAAAAACAGTTTGTTTTCCCCACCTGAGGATGCAAGGAAAGGAGTAGGATATACTGAATGCTTCTACTGTAATATTCTTTGTCTGACGCATCCTTCTTTTCCTACATTTTTTCTCTCTCCTACCCAGGCAACGTACAGTCTAGAATTTAATTTCTGGTCAGTATTTTGTGGTGATCAGTACAGCACTGATTACAGAACACGTAGGCTTCAGTGAATCGCTATTTCATAAAACACATCTACATTTTTATTTTGTCATCTCTTCCCTTTCAATTTCTCCCCAGAGGTAAATTTTTCTTTCTCTTTTCTTCCCACACCCTTATGCAAGAACTAAGACAATTCTCTCATCTATTACACTGTAGTTATTTCTCCCAAATAACTTCTGTACCCAAACTCAGAAGCAAGTATGAACAAAAATGCTGGGCTGAAAAGGAACATTTTCTCTTCCTCCCCACATATGTAAACCCTAAAATAAGTTTGCTCTGCAACGTCTACTAGCCCTTCAGAACATGAAGACTGTCTAAACACAACCTTCTGAAAACCATAAAAAATAAATTAAGGTACCCTCTAGAGGGCCTTAGCCCTCTTCTCTTTAAATACATGTCACTACTGTCACTAGTGATGGAAGAGTGGCGTCCATGCTGCGTAAACACACAATAAAGATACATATAAACCTGCAGCCCTGGCAGTCAACTATGGACACTGTAAGTTGTATGTGACTGAGAACAATAAGGCTAGAAAGAAAATAATTTATAAGGTTAATTGCTATGTTCACCGATTTGCTGCATCATAAAGGCTATTAAACAAAAATCAAAGTGAAATAATTCCTGGCCATTTAAGATGCGTTCAATAACACGAGTCAGTAAATGTAACTGAAGTTATCACAAAGCCAGTATCTGTTAGATACTCTCCAGCTAACCTGAAACATGGCTGTGTGCTGAAGAACTGAACTTGCCACATCAAACAGGCAAGGTCGGTAGATATTGACTGAAAAATATGCAATTTAACCATAAGATTTCATGGCATTCAGGAAGGCCAGAGATTACATTCTGAATGTTTCTGGAAAATCTAAATTCATCTTGGTTTCAGATCCATGCAAGTTAGGGACAGAAGAGACCCATCAGGTGGTTTCCCTGCAAATGCTCAGTTTTTCTGCTTACCACTTCCCTTCAGAAACTAATCCATAAAGCAGTAAGTATCGTCATGTAAAAGTTTTATCCGGTATTTCCCTTTCATTATAGTAATCCCACTATCTCTAGTTTTACTCTTTTGTATGACACTAACAACTCCCTCTTTGCTGTTAACTCCCTTCAAACATCTCTCAACCTTCTGTTCTCCTTTATTCATCAATTTAACCATCGATAATCTTTTAATCTTTCTTCATAAACAATCCATTATTCAGCCTCATGAAAACTTTGGTTCTCCATGCTGCAATTTATCAACATCTTTCTGATAATCTGGAACTTACTTATTCTATCTTGTAAAAGCTCTGACAACAAAATAAAACAAAATAATAAAGTAGTAAATCTGTCAAAGGTATTTGAAGTCAAAGCACAAAAGAAATGTCTGAAAGACTAAACAAATGATAAATCCAGGCTTGGACTCAAAGTCAAAGTAAAATACAGTATGACCGACTGCATCACCATCATCAGCCTTGATGCAGGTAAAGGATAAAATTCTGCAAGTCTTCCCTTGACTACAAAACGTACTGAAGGAAGCAAAGGCTGAAGCCCTGCCATGCAAAATTGCAAAGTAGGTCCCTAACAGACAGCATTACATGATTCATAGGAAAACAACGTCCAGAAAAGAAGGATGAGCAAATATGGACAGTAAGAAATACATCAGTTGAACAGGTGGTGTTTGTTTGGGGTTTTTGTGTTGAATTGCTCTGTAAAAGAATAAATCAAATAGGGAGTATGCGGGTGGGAAAAAGAAGAGTTTTTAAGAACATATAAGAACACCTGTCTAAGGTGTTCTTCAGCAAGGGTGGTGAGGCTTCAGTAAGGGGAAGACACTAGATTTCAAGGCAGTGTCACCTATTAAAACAATCAGTAGGGGAATAAAAACCAAAATCCAACAAACTTGGTCATGTACAAAAGACACTGTAAACAACCCTGAAAGTTATCCTGAGATTTCTCAAAGTATGCTTAATGAACGTGCTGGTGCTTCTCACAGCAACTCTGATAGCCTACACACCATAATAGTCATCTGATGAGTTAAAACCTATTTGATTCTAGTATGAGCTAGTCTACAGTACCTTTGGAGAATGCAAATTCAGCACGCTTCACTGCAAACAACTTTGTTAAACACAACATTCCCAAGAAAGAGGGTGAACATACCCCTTTTGTGCTTATTCAGAGTATTACTGTTTCCCCTGGCTTGATTTTAGTAACACTGCAGGACTTTGCATCTAAAATTTAATGGCTCCACTGCAGAAATGATTTACTAAGCAAACAGATAACTTGGAACAGATGCATAAAAATAACTCTGAAAAGCTGGTCTATGTTAAAGTGGGACTGATTCCATTTAAATCCTAAGTAACCTTACAAAAGATATATAACTGTGTTATAAGTTAGAAGCTTTTAAAATACAGTAAAAATGGTTTACATAAAGCAGGATTAATAGTCTTGCATTCACAGAAGATTCTCACAAGCTCATTTAATGCTATTTTTGAAGTCTAATTTTGAAATGCTGTCAATGATAGCTACAGCTTCTCTGGCACTAGAAAAATAACCTCAGAGTTGACAGTGATGCCAAACAATAATTTCAACTTGCAGTTTATCAAACTGTACTGAAAATGGTATAACTGCCACTGAGAAGAATGCATGAAAGAGGCACTGAAAGCAATTTAGCCTTGTTTGCATTAGTAAAATTGTTTCCAACAGATCTAGAAGGGAGCCACAGAGATCCACAGCTGCCAGCCACTGACCACTCCAAGTTAAAAGCATTTCTAATAAAAAAAATGGAAGTTGAAATGCAGCATACATTTATCACTCCTTTCCAACTGTAGTAACTACCTTTATGTTTTTAGTATAGCGAGCATACTAGGAAAAGTTAGATACTGAATTTTAAGGTTACTATGTCCCCTTGCTATGCCACTATTTATATTAATCAGCTTAATGGGAAACCATTAAATTAGCATTTAATAACATATATCTAAAAATATCTGCAATGCCAATTCTTTAAAAGATTAAAAGTACAGTATAGGCAAGATGTGCATACTGCTATCATAGAACAAAAAAAGTAAAAAAATTAACATGTGTTAGATGAAGTCAATAATATAGTGCTACGGGGAGAATTTATTTTAAACATTCTATAGAAGCAGTAGCTAATTTCCTAAGTATATGTGACAGGTATTGATTTCATAAAAGAACAAGAAATCAGAAAACTACGATTTTCTCTGAATCTTCTGAAAAATCACACTATCTTCAATGAAGCATGAAATGTGCCTTCCAGGGAAGGGCACATTTTCAGCATCATTCCGGCTGACAAACTTACATTAAAGATTTTAAACACTTATCACCCAGCTGAGCTGCACCCTTCTCCTCTGAGGAGTCTGAGCATGACAGTGAAATAGTGAAGTATTCACTGAAAAACTGAAAGGCAAACCCCACAAGGAGCCTGTAGGCAGCCAAGCAGCAAATACTTGCCTTGTAGCAACTGCCTGCTTTATTTTGCACAGGTGAGCAGCCTGGGAAGTGGGCAGCAAAGTTTTAGAGACTGATTCAGAACCGAACAGGTTTTCCCAACTGCACCAACTTGTGAGGAACTCCGAATGAGGGAGAGCCTACGGTTGGAGTTAGGAGCAGAACAAACTGAAATGACATTTTACAACATGTCCCGGTAAAGTTTGATTATTGACCTCACTCCTTGTGTAGGAGTTCAGTGTAACAGCTTCACTTTAATGTGATCTGTAAATTCAATGACCATTTGTTATGATGATTCCTGTCCACTTTGATGACTGAGCTTTAGTCAAAAAATAATGTTTATTGAGCAAAGGGTACACACAAGATAAACATTCATGGATCAAGCTTGTATATTTATCTTCTGAAACACACTGCACGAAACCGGGCATGAAACCAGCAAGCAGCACCAGGATGGCTCTGCAGGACACATTTGTAAAAGTACTGATGGCATGTTTATTCTGTACGGGTTTGTAGACCTACTCAAGCATAGGTCTCTGACTGCTCTCTTGCCATTCAGTGCACTCCAAGGCAAGGCTAAACAGTCATCACATTAACTGAGACAAAAAAAAAGTAGCGCCCTGTCACTCATATTTCCCACTGTCCTGAAATGCAGAGCACAAAAGGAAATGCATGTGGCCTAAATTTTACTCTACTATTTGGTGGCTCTCTCCAGGGGCTAGAGGGCATGGCTGGACTGGGTATTGAAAGCATTGAGACAATGTGTCTTCCAGCAAGGTCTAATTCTGCATCAGCTCCAGGCACCATTAAGACAAAACTCTTGACAATTCCCTGTCTCTCAGTCTCCTTTTGAAGTCAACTCCTGAATGCTACCAAGAAGCCTTCAAACAGTTCATCTCCAGACATCCTTTTCTTGACGTAGAGAAGGGTGAGGCCATTCTGCTGTTGACAGTGTTTCTGCCTGGCAAGATGTCAGGTACTGGAGCTGCAGGAACTGAGAAGAACAATCAGTCCTTGTATTAATTCCACTCTCCATAGCAACAGTAACATTGCTCTTGTCTCCTTAACCATTCCCATAGACCTTTATCAGGCTGTAGCAAACTCGGAGCTAGTAATCCGACCTCCAAGGTAACACCTAATTCGCGCTACAAGAATGCTTTTCTAATTCCAGACTGCTCATACCTGGGGGGAAAATAGCAATGGGTTTTGGTAGTTTGGGTCTGCGGTAATGGGAATTTGTAGAGGGTCAGATTAACAATTACCAGTTTGAACGATGTCACCAGGAAAATATACAATGATGTTATTTACCAGAAGAGTTCCTGTAAGGATGCTTTGCCTTGCAAAATCAGTTCCAAAACAGAGTACTGGTTTGCCTTCATTTCTTTTCTCTCTCCTCTAGAGGTTACTGGTGCAAAGTGCATTGCACAATAAAAGTTCTGCAATGGCTGATCTGAATGAAAGATGTTTGGAATGACTTAGACAACCCAGACACCTCTGTACACTTCAGAGGTCTCCCTTCTGAAACATACCTCCTCAAATAATAACGTCACTGAAGTTTAAAGGGCACGAATATACTTGTCATATCCACCTATTTTTCCTGCAGCTGACACTGAATTAACAAGCATGCATTACAGCATATTCCTTTAGTTAAGCCAACAGTGAGCTTCACTCAAGAGTTTTGGAAGCCTTAGAGGGAATGAAATTGCAGGGAACCTCATTTTGAGCATGTGGGAGATGGACATCTGGAATTAACAGAACTGGAAAGGCTCCTAGTAAGAACTGAAATGGCAGCATTTACTGGATATTCTGAAAAAAAAAAATCATGAAAACCAGTTACTCTGTGTTCTTGAATATGTATCTGCTTTGCAGGGACCTTTCTTCATGCTCCATATTCACTGTCTGTCTAGACCGTAGAATGTTTCCCAGAGAGTGCTTTTGATTCTTTATTCAAAACAGACACCGTCTTTCAGGGACATTGTGATCTCCTCAAAGTCCTAAAGATCTTCATTGCTTTGCATGTTCTTCACAGCGTTCTGCAATGGATGACAAACTAGATTTTTACTAAGGGAAGCTAATTCATCAGAGTGTGTGCTTGGATCTTCCCCCCCCCCATTTACCCTTCTTAAGGATTCTGCTGGAGCACTTCGCCTCTCCTGCAACTTCTTTCCAGCATCTGATTCACTAAACATATCCTCACGCTACAGTGGCTGTTGTTAAGACAAACTACATTGTCACCTCATTCCAAAAATCACATGAAAATCCAGGGCTTCTGAATGGTTCCACCTAAATGCCAGCTTTAAAGCTGAGAAGGGTAAGCAGCCCTAAAACAGGAAGGGACACCTGAAGAAACACATACAAACTACTACCATAAAATAAAATAAATTAAAAAAAAAAAGAAAGGAAGCACAGGATAGCAGTGGAGGATTGCCAAAATGTTGTGAAATACAGATGTATCCATACAAATCTTACTACATACTACTCAACCTGAAATGAGTTAAACCATTACGAAGTGAATTATCTAATTCCTGGACAGTTCTTTTGAAAGAACAAATATATCATATGGATACTGTACATTTTAGAAGATGGGGAAGTTGGTGCACGCTCCCTCTTTTAATAAATTTTATTATGGCTGGACCTCTGTATCCATTCATTTAAATATGCAAGTCTTTCCATGTGCCTAACACTGCCACATTACGGCTTCAAAAATTATACAAGAACGGAGTTTCACATTTTCAGAGAGAGGAAACCTTTGTGCTCTACCATCCAAAGAAATTACAACTTTGCTCTTCTACCCACCTATTCCTTTATCTAAAACAAACTGTCAAAACCTCTAAATATAACAGTGAAATAAAAGAACATGAAGTACTGCACAGGTGCTATTAGCACATTAATCTGCTTCAACTAAGAATTGTCAGTGTCTCATTACAAGTAATTCTTATTAAAATGTGCAAGTGAGATCCAAATTACAGAATTTATAAACAAATTAACATTCATTTGAAAACAACTAACTACAGCCAAGTGAGTTGCAAGTGTGATTTTACATAAGCATACAGAATGCAATGCATTGTTTTAAAGGGAAATAATTTATGGCACAAGGACCTATTGCACCATCCTATCTCACTGAATCCAGCCACTAAGTCACGAGTACTGTAGATGTTTTTCCTGTTAGCATTAGCAATACAATGTATGTATTCTGGAATTCTATTCAGACATTTCTTCTATCAGCATATCACTGATAACAAACAAAATAAGATTCTACCATAAGGTAAAAATAACTTCACAAAACCTGATAACAAATAAAATAAGATTATATCATAAGGTAAAAATAACTCTACAAAAAGTTACATCCCTTTGTTATTTCAGCCTCAGTCTTCTTAAAAAGAAAATATTTTTAAACAAACATGCAAAAACTATGGAAGTACATTAAGATAGAATCACACCACTTAGAAAATAATAGGTTAGGGTAATTACGGGTATACCTTTTTGTGAAAAACACTGCAGAGGCCTCTCTCTATATCTGGCAGCTTACAAAGAAGATTTCGAATCTGACCAAACACACTGGATTCTGACAGCAGAATTTCAGACACAGCATCAAGCCGGGCATTTATTTCACTGTAAAAGAATAATCATAAGATCAATAAATAAAACTTGTGTTTCTCTGAGGGGAAGGCATACAGCTAGTGAACTTTTTCCTTTGGTTTGTTTTGGTTTTGTTAGTTTTTTTTTAAGCTTTGACTACGGTCACATTCTCATGAATAGGTAAGTAGAAGAATTAAAAAATGTGGAGAATCTTGGGTGTTCATTCAAGATGCAAGCAAGATCCTGGATATAAGCTCATTATCCCCTCTCTGTGCTCAAAACAGCCAAATATACACTTCAGTGCTCATGTCTACGTGCTCTTCTAGTGGTATATAATATCAGCAACATTGAATCCTGAATATCTAACCCAAATTTGCAGGCACGTACCTGGGGGAGGGTGAGTTTAGATTTGAACTCTATGTAGCATACTTTATTCCAATAGGGCATAAATACTGGTTACCAATTTGCCCCTCTACTTTTGATCCAGACCAGCAATTGGTAATTACATGAATCAGAACCATGTTCATTTTTTTGCTTCTTTTTTTCTTTTTCCCCATAACCTGCAATATGAATCTCCGTATTCCAGGACTGAAGTCAATCAATGAGGAAACATTTTTTTATGCAAAGAAATAATTCTATAGTTTTTTGCACCTTCCTTACAATCACGTTCTTACAGCCACTGTCAAAAAAGAGCTTTAAAATGGGCAACCTACTGCCAAGGTTCACCTCAATTTACATTGCTGCTAACAGCACAGTTACAACTTTCAATATCCACAAACTGGCTGTAGACTGCAGAGCTAAAGTAAACTCCATTTCTGCTTTTTGTGCAACCAAATTGCCTCAATGTGTCTTTCTACGAAAAGACTGAGATTAGGGGTGCATGGATGCATACAGCCCAAAGGAAACAGAATGAAAAGTAGGTAGGTCACTGCAAGACAGCAGTGAAGGAGATGTGTCAAAGCTGAATGAATGTAGCTTTTACGTGTTCAGACTTTACCTTTGAGGTAACTGTGTGCACTACAAAATAGAGTCAACTAGGTGAAAGCTGCGCTAAGATTTGCTGAAGCAACATCATTCACAACAAAAGACATCTGTTTCAGATCATGTTTCTCAAGACTCCTCCCCACAATGTGCCGCTGGGCACACTCTGCGGGTACCAGCACACTGCAAAGCTCTAGTTGGCATTCAGAAAGTTTCCAGCAAGTAAGGCTGAATCTGAAACATAACGTTCCAAGAAACTTTAAAAATCCTTAAGATATCCCAGTGCTTATTTTAAAATCCTTGTGTTTTCTCCCAGAATGACAAGTAAGCCTTATTACAACATTCTCCTCCTGAGACAAGAAAGTTCAAAAATTCCCACACTGCTGTGCATCCATCTGTCCATCCACCCTTGCAGGTTAAGAAGAAAGCAGTCCCTTGACACTGACACTTCATATACCAGCCAAGTGCGTGCAAGGCAAATACAGGCCAGCCCACATCTGTTCTCACAAACCAGTGAGATGCTTAGAGCTCTGCCAACACAGAGGGATAAAAAGTAAGGATGCAATCAAAATGTAAGATTTCGGGAAAAGTCTGCCTGTCTTGCCCACAGCTTTTTTTGAAGAATTGCTGTGCCACTTGCCACTGTAGCTACTAACAAATACTATCCATGACAAAATCAATGAAATTAGGCAGCTCCACAGGTTGCAGACATTACAACAGACTGGCAGTCAGAGGCCTCTGGCCCAGAGAGACAGCTAAATCTAAGAGTCCTTGAAATTTTATTAAACTGCATATGAAAGAGAACATTATAGACTGGATGTGCACTCGGATACACATAAATCTAACGGCATTTAAGTGCCAGGATTTTTGCAATGACATACCGCTTTATACTAAAATAGTAAAGCCATCCCCTCATCTGTCACAAATGACACATTTTCATTCCCAGAGCAGCCTTGCTGTACAACACCAGGATTTGCAGTGCCCCACCTGTCACCATATACCTGGAGTGCAGGTAGACACACTCTTCCACAGCCACCATACAAACTTGGGACAGGCTCCCTGCTGTCCTGACCCCAGGCACCTTGGGAACTCACTCGGTGATTTCTGCACTGGATAGCAGACTCTCCCATCACACCACAGCACCCAAAATACTCCACTATCCTGAAAGACTTCTTTTTCCCAGCCCTGAGGAAAACAGACTGTCAGACTTCATATGCTCTGCTTAGCAGGCCTGCTGCAGATCACAAGAACACCTTCATCTTCCCCACCACCATGCCACTCCAAATGCACAAAATTAAACATTTCTCCTGTTTCTCTGGGCAGCCAGGCAACCTGCAAGTAACAGCAGCAGAAAGCAGCTACCGTCAGTGCAACTGCTGAGACCTTTAGGGGCTGTTTTCAGCACAGAACACATCCAAGCTTTAAATCTGATCCTTAAGAGACACAATCACGTATCTGGTGTATGCTGGCTGGGTTACTAAAAGTTATGCAACGAAATAACCAAAGAGCAAGCTGTTGACATCCACACAGCGTATTCAAGACAGCAGAGATTTAAGCTTTGTACATCAATTAGTGAGATGCTCTAAACTACAGCTGGATAATGGAAAGGAAATTGAGAAGTGTTAATATCAGTGACAAAATAATAAAATACCCCAAGTATGTAGGTTTGAAGCTAGCAAACAGTTACACTGAAATTCTGAAAGGTCAGTATCATCAGCCACAATTACATTTTCGGGGAGAATTATTAAAATGCGTTGTACTTGAAACCCTGGAACATTCCTCTGCATGAAGGAATAATGAACTGTTAAAGTATAAACATGTGTACCGTAAAGAAGAAAATAATCTGTATTTTTATTATAAAAAGCACATATAAGCAGCAGAATCCTGTTCCAGAACACCGCCACTTAATTTAAACAGCATGATTATATTTACGTGGCCAATTAAAAACATACAGTAATATGTAAAATAGATGCAGATATTCAAAAAACTCCTTCCTTCAAAGCTTAATCTGCACTTTAATCATCCTCACATATGGCTATGTTACTGTAGCTCCAGTAATCTAAAACTAAGCATCCATACAGTTTTTCTGCTTTAATCCTACAAATAAGAAAGGGTCAGGAAAACAGCATCCAGTATCAAATGACCCATTTTTTCCACCTGAAAACATAGTGGGAGTCCTATTTCAAAAGCCTGAAAGTACAGGGAAAAATTATGTAAAACTTCACATGTATGAGGACAGAAGGACAGGGAAGAGATATTATAAAAGCAGACAGATTATTAATTTCAAGGTATGCTTTTAAACTTTAAATATTTATACTTAAACTAATAAACATTTTGTTGAGCATCAATATATTATCCTGATCAGTTGTTAAACCACCTCAAAAGAAATTTGTTCTGCACTGCACAATTATTCAGCATATTCTATGTACAGTTTGGGGTTTCTAATCTCTGCATGATCTGGAAAAAAATTCCACGACTAGAAAATCTGAATCTAACATTAGACAAAGAAACTCAACAACTTACACTAAGAAACTGTCTTACATTTTATAAACTGGCTACAACTTCGTTCTCTATTTATGTGGAATATTAGCCTACTCTTTCCCATCTGTATAAACCATGTCAGCAACCTGAGCTCTATCCAATTTTCCAAACAATCTTCTGTGAAATAATGTAACATATGACAGTTGACTAAAAGCAGTACACTTACTTCTGCCATACTCTCCATTTAAGAATAGCATCATTAAAACAACACTAAAATCACTTTGCAATGTATTTAAACATAACAAAATCTAGAACTACTTGAAATTAAATCATGAGATACTCCCCTGTATTATTCTGCTGCCAGATATGTGAACAATACAGAAAATTATCAAATACGAAAATATTTGAATCCTGAACTAAAAACTATTTTGACAACGCAGAAGGATGCAAATACGAATGCAGTGCACTGAATTAACATCTGAACATCTTAACCATCTAAATAGAATTGATGGTTGCTAGTGTGGTTAACAGATATGCTGATCTCTCATACAGTGAAGAAAAGCTAACATTTTTAGATAGAGTGATAATGTATCATTACATTTAAATCAGACTGAAATTGATAATGTAACTGTGATACAAGAACTGCAGAAAGTTTTCAGTCATACAAGGTTTTATTTTTATACAAGGTAAATAAGTACAAATTTATCATAAAACTCAATCTCTTTGTGCATTATGATAAATGCACAAAGTATGAGTGCATTCATCACAGCAAGGACATCGCTCAAGTACAGTGAATGCACAGAACTGCAATTCGTTTTATTACATCTGTTTAGAGATCTGAGCAATATATAAAACTACCAGTCATAAGAATTCAATGCCTGAAAAAAACATAATGAAAGGTATGAAAATAACAAACATTGCTTCCCATGAACTATATTATCTAGATCAAAGCCTAGTAGCCTCCTGCCTAACTACAGCATTTCAAAGAAAGAAAATATATTACTTAAACAATGGGAAAATGCAAGATACGCAGAGTTATCGATTGCGCCTGAGGAAGTCCCTGAACGGCAAATTGCTGGAAGCTGGGAGTGTTCTGGGGAGGTAACAGTACCCAGTTGCCTGTTTCTCATACTCTTCTCTGACACTGGCTGCTTTCAAACACAGGACACAGTGAAGGCCATTCTGACTTCTGTTGCTTTATATTTTGGCTCACTTGAATATTTAGCTTTTATTCTTGACCTTGCTTCAGAGCACAGCTTACAAACAAAGACGTTCTAGGAGTTGATTCAGTTAAATAGTACAGAGTGGTTTTTGCTTTAGATCACTCTCTTATAACAAGCAATTAATGCCATCAAAACCAAAAGCCGTGTAGAATTACACTATGCAATCAATAAACTGTATATGGCTTTTTAAAGAACAAGCAAACAAAAATAAACAGTCTATCTCTGGCTTTTTTACTTAGGTGGCTAAGTTAGAATCTGGCTAACTTTATGGGATAAATTCTGAAATACTAAATTGAGCTATGACCGCTGGAATTTTATGCATTAGCAACAACGAAAAAGTACAAAACAAGGGTAATTATCCTGTAATTACTACAGTAAAATTTACATGAAACATAAAAATAACATTCTTCTGGACCTGTTCACTTGTTTTTCTATATGCAGGAGAAACAGAGTAATTTACTCTCAAAACTCCTAATGTCTCAAATCCCTCCAGAGAGGTCCAAAGTTTCCCTAAATAAACATGCAACCATGAGAAGACAATATTCCTGAATGGATCTCAAATACTTATCAGCAATATACAAGTACTATAAACTTTGTCTTCACATCTGTTAGAAGAATGTATAAAATATGCAAATGGTAATCAAACACTTTTGTTTATGTTCACACACAATGTATTTCAGCCATTTGTGCCAAAAAAGGGAACCATTAGCTTCTATAGCCAACATGAATGAACGCCTGATTACTACATTTATAAGGAGATAGACACAGCATTCAATGGTACCAAAACACAGCTAGCAAAAATGAATGAATACATGTGATGATGCTGCAATCTTTTTCTTTACTACAACAATTTTGAGATCTCACGCATATGCTGTAACCTGCATTTGTGCATTTTATACTGGCACTGATGATAAAAAAATCTTTATTCTTAGGAGAAAAATTTAGCCGGTGAAATTCTGCTGTAGGATGGATGGATTTTATTCCTAAATCACTGCTGCAAAAAGAAGATTCTAATCCAGCTCTGGATGACAATGGCATTAAATGGGAACCAGTTTAACTTGGAATTAAAATAGGTTTCTTTAAAAACCTTTAGGTAATTTGTTTTACTGTCCAGATATCTTAATTAAGGGAACAATGACAAAGTCAAACTTGAAAGACTTTCCTTTAGGACTGTATTTTGTGTATAAAAGTATAAATAAAACAGCACTCAATCCATTCAAAGCGAGAGGATTTAGAACAAGCTATTTTTATATTAGGAAAGACATGTCGTTGTCAACATCACTATAAAGGGACCCTCTTCTTCCCAGCTCTACAGTACATATCCTCCAAATAAAAGTCACGTTGCATTAGTAATACCAATTTACACTCTTTCTCTTCTTTAGTGGTAGATAAGGAACTGTCTGCAGTTCTGAATTTGCTAAATCTATAGTCATTCTATGATCTTGCAGGCAAAGTAGGTTCAGACTAATAGTAACTATTACTACTTTCCTACACGGCTCCATTAAAGCATCATCTCATCCAGAACTGGAAGAAATGGGGCACAAAGGCTACTAGAATCACAGGAAAAAATCCTGAAATCCTGTTTTTAAGGAGTAATTAAAAATTTGGTTTCTCTAGCCTGCAAAGCAAAGGTCAAAATGTTTCTGGCAACTCTCTAAATACATACCATTTTTCTCCTTCCTTGCTATTTAAACAAGGGTGAGGTTTTTTCCTATTTCAACGCAGTCTGACACGGGGCAAAGCCTATTCACTCCAAAACCTTGAGCAAGCTTTCCATGCTGGAAGTTGCATGACTTCTGAGCTCTGTATTTAGGGCATCCTGTTCTCCATAATCTTATCATTAACTTCATTACATTAGCTTCTGCACATCATACATAACATACTAAAAAATTGAGAAAGTCAACAGAATATTAAAGAAATACAGTTTAGGTACTTGTGGATCACTCTGTCTGCACAGATCAGTCTGTCTAAACTACTTCAAACCACAAATACCCTCAAAAACCAGTAGATATCACCCCAAAGAAAGAAACAGCATAGTGCAAACTAGTATGTTCACATTATACACACAACAAACATTTTATCACTTCAGTCATCCATCCCCCATACCTAAGTTTTTAAAATTTTGCACTAGATACTCTTGTAACTCATAACCTAGGCACTTTTGCAACAACGGCAAACACCGCATTTTCCAGGTTATCTAGATAGTGAAGTCTCTACCTTCTCCCTGGCTACAGTACTAGAAATGACACTTCATGAAGTCCACCCACTGATATTTAAAAGATATTCCACCTCTCCAGGAATAGACTGGGGGGGGGTGGGGTGGGGTGGGATTAAAAAATCTCTTATGCAATGCTTTCTATACATACAGGCCACAGAGTTCTCTGCACAGGAATGGAATTCTGCATATATTCCCCTACAGTGGCTATAAATTGCTCAGTATGATACATCCATCATTTATCTCGAGTTCCACTTTAAGCATCTAGTCACAGCTTTATTATCTTTACAGCCTGAACTAATATGGAAATAATAAACCTCCATATAATTATGCTACTTATCTGCTTTTTTCACTTTTGAATTCTTTGTTCAATTCCAGCCAACCTTGACAAGGATGAGGAAGGTGTTTGATCTCAAGGAAGCAAATTTCCTACAAATTGTGCAAGAATCAACAGCTGAGCAAGGCACAGATACAAATTTATACTCGATAAGGAAAAGCATGCAGTATTTGTTCCACAGTTGTCTATTCTGTACTCCAGACTGGGCAAGCAGCATTGCTACAGCCTGGAGCCAGGCGTAACACTTAGAGAACAGAAAAGGGAGATGTAAAGATGACAGTGGGAGGAAGTAACCATGGATATAACAGAGACACAGAAAACCACATTTTAAGGAGATGAGGCTTCAGATTGTCCCCGTGCAGGGCAACAACTTCCTTGCACTTTATTTTATGCCATCATCACAGGACAACATATCCATAATATACAACATCAAAACAAGAAAGATGCAAACCAGATCCACGTTTGCTTAATCAGGCCTATGTTAAGCTTATCTTTCTCCTCTTCCTGTAGCTATCCAAAAGCAATGACTGCTTCACATCAGCTTCACAGGTTCTGAGATTAATTTTGCATTAGGAAAGAAATTATTTTTAAATGTTGCACCCATACAAAGACACAAAGATCACATTGTGTTACAACACTGTATCCTGAGACCAGTCCTTAGCCCTTTTGCCGTTGAGTATGATCACACACAGCTCTACTCTTTCTCCTGCTGAAACTTCATTGCCCAACAGGAAAACAGCACATTTCATTCAGTCAAAAATGTTTCAACAAACTTAGCTTTCTATTTAATTTTCTTCCCACTCCACTTACAGAAGTTAGGTGAGAAAGGCGCTCCACAGAACGTCTATTTCAAAGGCAAGATAGGCAAGGCAAGATAACACTTCTGTAATCCACAAAGATGTAACTCCTACAAAAAACCAATGACTTTCCTGATTCCTCCTAAAGAGCTCAGTCCTCAATGACTCACACAGTCCTACCATCATCTTTGTATACCTAGGTGAATAAGTGAGGACATTACATTTTCCTTGGTTAAGCCTTTTTTTTTTAAGTTACTTTTTAAATCACACATGCCTAATGCTAGAAACCTTTTCTTGTTAGTCTCTAAATGTATTACATCACTAATGATCTAATGGATATCTTCAAGTTTGCCCAAATGAGCTGTCTGTACACATTCTACCTTGATTCAACCTAGTGTATGTTTTCTCCCCTGGAAATTTAGTCATCATCCCAAGTGATGTTCAGCTATAAGGCATAAAGCAGTAATTACAGCCTCTCACTTTTTGATACGCCAAGGGAAATGCACCTACCCACTGACTGGAAAAGATGCAGTACAGAAATCTTACTTCCTCTGAAAACATCACCCCAGGACGCACAGGTGAATTACAATTACAGAATGTTCTCTAAGTGCATTTGTGTGCATTACTGGAAACAATACTGCTGAAATGTCTGATGCACTAAGTACACAAAATTACAAACTTAGAGTCAGAAAGGGAGAAACACACAGAAATAAAATAGTCTTTTTAGTTTAAACTGAGGAGTACTGTCATCTCCATCCATGGAACTTCTTTCCATACTAAGAAAAAAGTCTGAAAAGGGGAAGTATCAATCTCTAGAAGTAGCAAAAAGCAAAGGAGAAAGAGAAGAAACCAAAATTGCAAAATTGTAATGCTGATTCTGCATAGACACAAGGGAGAATTTAAACTACATTTTCTGTTTAAGAAAGAAGGCCTGAAGTCCCCAGTCAAGCAGTTTTCTATCCTCTGTCTCCAGGTAAGCACACTGTCTATTGTACTGTTGAACGGTGTTTCACCTGCTGCATCAGAAACATGATAATTTGGGAGCAAAATGGTTAGAGGCACTCCTTTTCAGATGCCCATCCTCAGTGCTGCCACCACACCAGACCAGGGCCTGTGCTCTGGCTCCCCCCACTGACAACTTCACAAAGAATTCCCAAGAGGTTGCAAGGTGCCTCAAGAGCAGGAAAAGAAAGAAACTAATTTATTTCAATTTATTCCTGTGAAGTGGCACAGAAATTCTATATGCTTTTAAGGTGAACACCAAGCACATAATCAACTTCCATAAAGTCTAATACTATTTAGGATGGTTTTATCAAAGCCTTTTTGAAGTGGCTAAGATATATAAAAGCTATTATCAGAATTTAAAAAAAAAAAAGCATACTGAAATAAACTTATTAAATCCCTGTCAGAAACTGCAGTGTGAAAAAGTCTAACCAGTATTTCTCCTACAAATGAAAAAAGTTCCCCAATATTCTAAATTAACAAAAAAAAGGAGTTAAAAATAGTTATGTGTTTTTCTTACACTACTGAGAAAAGATGCTTACAAAAAGGCTAATAAGAAAATTAAGCAGTGGTGCTTCAAAAGTATAGTGCTTTAACATCTTAACTTTGGGCAAGGGAAAAAAATGCTTCTGTAGAAACATTTGTAAATTACTGACAACAGCAAGACACTAAAACAGTAGTACACCTCACTATTTAAAATTATTCAAAATTAATAAATATTAAAACTGTTTGATACATTTACAAACGTAAAACGAGGGAAGATTATTTTACTTAACCAAAACCAAAGGATTCTCTGTATGCTATAGCTAGAGTGAACAAAGCAATAATTGAGTAAACTCTGCATTGACAACGCTCAGGGAATGCACATTCAAAGGAATAGGTCCAAAAAACTTAAAATGTAGGTAACAAACATTCCATCTACTCAATACTTATATTTACTACATATTCGAGTGCAACACTGTGATAAAACCTGCAAAGAGAAATCAGAAAAGATGGAGTCCATTTCAAGACAGAGACAAGTAAAAACAAGCATGATAGTATTATAAAATAAAGCCATTCTAAAGCATGAATAAATAAAGCATATCTCAAAATACAAGAGTGACCAAATAATTATCACATTTCAGAAGTAGTAAAAAGAAATTCTTTCACATGCAATACATTGTATCCAGGGATAACAGAAACATCCACAGCTTAAATACATTAAGGATGTAAATACTTATGAAGCAAGAAAGACATCAACCATTAATTGGCAAGTTTCGGAATAAAACATGCTCCAATAGCAGGTAATCCTCATCCATTGTCTGAAAAAGGATACTGAATTAGAATGGTACCCAATCGTATTTCTGCATAGGAATTTCTAACTTGCTCCAAACCTACTACTCTGAACTACTTAGATGTTCTGTGCCCAAACACAGTGGTTTAACTCTCAAACCTATACGTAACGTCCACAGCTTCTATAGTATAATCTCCTGTGTAAACTCTACTATGGATCTCAGGTCTTCAAGAAAAATAAATACATTGGATATACTCAACATCATAATTATGCAGATTTAGCCCTAGATAAAGAACTATCTCACCTGGATTTCATGAGGGGCTGGGTCACCCATTTCTTCAACCTTCGACGTCCAAAGGAAGTTTTAGTATGATCCAAGACCCAGAGTAGGCTTCCTTTTGTTTTCATATCAGTCTAATAAAAATAGTATAATTATTTTTAACTGAACAAGTAATGATGAAGTGAAAGGATCTTTACGACACTACTTAAACGTTCTGTTTAGGATTTAAGATATGGCAACTGCATGTTCATTTACCAATTCTGTTCATCAGCAATGCTTTACATAAAGGACTTCCAACAGTCATAAGACACTTAAGTATATTTTTCCTTTAGCCAGAAAATCTTTTAAGAAAATAACTGGAACAAATTAAGCAAGTTAAAATTAAGTCTGTCCATAAAGCTCTGTGCCATAGCACAAAAGAAAAAACAAATCCTACTGCAGTCATATCACTTGACTGCAGTTGCTCAAGAACTGAAAATTTTTGAAAGTTCTTTGCTAGTCAAAGTGCAATAAGATTTTTAACTCGTACTAAAAGCCAGCACAGATTAACTTTCATTTATGCTTCTGAAAACGGAATCCTCCTTCAGTTTGATCCCATTCTAAATAATTTAAACTTTCTGGGTGAGATTTGCAAACTAGCTTAACTAACTTCATTGGGAACAATATGTCAAATGGCTGTGAAAATCTCAGTATTTATTAAAAAAACATTACATTTGTCCTTACCTGATTCTGTAGAATTTCAAGATTTTTCATTGTTGTCCCATTAATTGTCATATATTCAGTTTCACTTGACAACCGTTTGAAATTGCTGGGGAGAGGAAATTCATATGTTATATTTTAAATTTGGGCACAGACGTAACTGTGAAACACTGTCAACGTTCTTACATTAGAGAATTCAATAGTTATGCAAAATTTTAAAAAAAGTCAATTAAAGAAATTAAAACCTATTCAAATAAATAAAAGAACTGAACACTAATAACTTTTTTAATTTACTGCTTAGGAAAACAAGATTTATGACTCACTTCCCCGTTTCCTACAAAGACTCTGACAAAGCTCAGAATAAAATCCCTCTCTCCTGTTATCTAATCCTGATCTACTAAATGGTTAAGGAAGTACCCCTTCTTCAGTCTGTGATAAAATTGAAAAAGTGTGACCTTTTGTTAGTATTCTGCTATGATCACTGTAGGATCAGGGGAAGGGATAGGACTAAGAATTAATACTTCAAAAGTGGAACAGACTTTTAACACAACTTATCATCAAAACAGCATATCAAAATACATATTCTTATTTTTTACTACTTCTACAAATTTAAAGAGGCTGCAATTATTTAGGGAAATAAAAATAGGGTATATTTAAACTATTTTATTTTTAATATGAAATAACCATGACCGAAATTACTTGACTTTTTGACACTCCATAACAGAACTGGATAAGACCGACCCAAAGGCTGCGTTGGTTTAGAACCAACGTTAATAAAATAATTGTATTAGATGTGTAATCATATTAGATATGAAAATTACTTCAGTCTCAGACATACACGTGGTAGTCGAGATCATGAAGTGAAGTGCAAGATCCTCACTAAATGCTTCTGACAAATCAAGTCATGATTGTCTAGGTTAATCATACTGCTGACTGCCCTTTGCACAAAATCTGGGACATTCTTTATTGCCTTAGACTAAACAGAATGACTTGCTGGGTAGGATTTAAAACTGCTTTCTTGACTTTTAACAAAATTTTTTTCAGTGCATTCAATTTTAAACTCTCTACGGGAGCACTCAAATGCTCAAACTTTTCCATGAGGCACACACAGCTGCATTATTGCTACATTAAAACCAAAAACAGCACTGTAACTTCCAGAAACATGAAATATTCAGAAACTAATGTTGTATATTTATAATGTATGCAGGTATTTGGGCCTGCTAGCAAATTTGTTCCTAAATAATGGGTTAAATTACAAGTATTTTATACAGATTTAAAAAAAAAAAAAAGGTAGATTCAACTGAGTGCCCTCAAGAAGTTTAATGATAGTTTGGAAGTACAGCCAAATCAGAACTGTACCCATAGTCATAATTATTCTGAACTAGTGTGCTATTGCAGCAACCAACAAAGTTGACCAACAAAACCTTGGAGGCAAAAGCAGCAGCACTTTCCGAAGTACACAATATTATGAGCAACAAAACAGTAATTATTATCTTCAGTCACAACTGCTGATGCTAGCAAAAATTAAATAAAAATTATTTCTGCTTGGCTCCCAATCCATATGATTAACAATACATTCTACCTACTCTTCCAAAAGCACCTCTTCTGTATCTAGGACTTACCTAAACTACAGTTTCCCCCATTTCCTGCATTTCAATTTGCCACTATTCAAGTCTGTGATCTCTTAAACCCAGCCACGTAAGGACCAAAGCCTCTCCATCTCTTCCCAAAAGCAAAAAGGATGCTTTTGGCTGTTTCTATCAACCCTCAGTCACCCATATGCAAGTTTCAATAGTGGGTTTACTGGTTCTAATGTTTCCCCCCTTCACCTGGCTTCAGAGCATGTAACACAGAGTGTATTCTGTCACAGCAAGCTTGCTCTCTGGTAATATTTAAAGACAACTAACTCTGCTCCACTGCAGAGTATGTTTACTATTCTTTAAGAATCAGATATGCTAAAGTTGTTCTCACAGCATAAATTATGTCTGCTTTATATTATCCAGGTGTTTGCTTCATCTGAGTTACTCCACGCTGCTATTAACCCCGGTAATTGAGAGCTTACAGTATAACAGCCAAGATCAACTGCAGTATATGCCCAACCAACAATTCCAGATGTCACAGCACAGAACATGTTTTACTTCCACCCCCTCATCTTCCTTCAGCTTAGAATCAGAACTTGATAAAAATATGAACAAAGACAGACTCTTTGTAGGGAATTTAGGCACCAAATGGCATAAGAAGAAGGTTGTAAACAAATATTAAGTCAGTGCTGCATTTGCAGCAAGGGTGTCAACACATTCACTGTAAGAAATTCTAATATGCTGCTAACAGCTACCTCCTGCATCAGTAAAAATGACCCTTCAAAATCACTTCAACTGGATCACGATGCCATAATTCCTTCTGTAGTTGACAGTGTGACCCGAGTTTCAAAGAACAGACTTGCAACTCTCTCAAGTACTTAAACAGCACAAAAACCAAAAGACGGAAATGTCTGGCAATTTCACTACTGAGAAGTAAGGCTAGGTAGAATCTCACCATCCAGGCTGAGAAAAATGAAAAGAGGAAAAAACAAGAAACAAGCTTCTAGTAAGATTTAGGAAACTTCTGGGGAATACTTGTGAGAAAATGGTTCCTAGTCATAAAATGACTTTTTCGAGTAGAACCACACTTGATGATGAGTATTAATGGACTTGATGATGTCCATGTTTGCTTTAGGACAGTAAACTACCTCCTCAGATTTTGATTCTTATGCGTTACCTGTGAAATTGGATCTTCTTGGTCATTCTGTCTCCTGAGACGCTTGTAGTGAAGGACAATTTTTGTGTTTTATTTATTATTCTCTCCACAGGAGATATGTATAATTTTGTACTCAGTAACCCAGTCTAAGTGAACTTATGTTATTCAGATCAGTAGTTTTCAACTACTTTAATTCTGCAAATCTGTAAAAACTTTTCATCAAAGCTGCAAGGCACTGCATTGAAAGCCTACCAAGCAGCAGATTTTCTTTGCTCAATTACCTTTTACAGACCTCTAGAGTCCACATCTTTGAGATTTGTAAGGGTGAATAAACCACAAAACAAACCTGTATATTTGGACAAGAGTTGTGTGAATCCCTATTCAGCTTTAAGGAGTAAAACCAAATCTCTCAATTTCTCAGAAGCGTTAGCTTTCTTTAGGTATGAGAGACATTTACCACAGTCTAAGTAGTGAAGGACATCAAACCCAGACTATGTTTTCTATTTAATTAACCAGTTTTAAATTAGTTAGACAATATCATCAGAAGGCTAGAACTTCTGATCTGGATCTCTGGTGTGACAGAAGTCCAGTAACAAAAATAAAACAAACAAACACACAGAAAACAAAACTGAGACATACTAAACAGAGAACAAGAACAGATATGAGAGGACCTGGGAAGGATTAGCAGAAACAAAACTAATCTCCATTATTTTTATCCTGAATTAGTCTTCGTTTCTCCACTGAACTGACCTCAAGGAGTGGTTCTGCAACCTTGTTCTACCTAGATGGCTGCACTTTCTCAGTCTGCTCTTCTTGCACGCAGCCTCAGCACTCCTACAAGCTCCAAATGTCCAGACTGCAAGAGGTCCTGCCTGCTGCTCTTCTTCTAGGGTCTCAAAAGAGACGGTAAATCCTTTGCTAAGCACCTCTTCTTAGTGCCTGAAAGCCATGCCTGTCCTTTTCAGTTTCTGCAGCTCCTGAGCTGACCTTGAAACCTCCCAAAATCATTTCAGTACTCCCTTTTTCACAGTGACAGTGGATAAACAAACCTTCGCATTGTCTTGTATGCATGATATTTCTGACATCATCAGCCCCTAAGACATACAAAAGCCTTATGAACACCATTCCCTCAATTTCTATGACATTTCCCCTGAAAATTCAAGGATGTCCACCATTTTAAGCTAAGAACTTACATTTTGACTTCTCTCTTAATTACATCTTGCCAACTCCCTTCCACCCCTACTACAAGGTACAATCAAATATTTCTCCTCATCTTGAATTCTTTCTCATTCGCCTCCTCTCTCAAAGCCATTTTAACCTTCCCCTCTCCTCTTTCACTTCTGCCTCTGTCTTTTACCTTCACTGCTAGTAGTTCTCCAATGCCAAAGCTATTCGCTTTCTTCAGAAAGATATCTGGCTCTTCTCTTCCCTGCGTTTCTTAAGTTCACCTATCACTGTTCAAGATCTAAGAACTACATTCTCTCTGTTTCATCTCCAATATGCTGGAAAACATGTAGGTAAAATTAAAATACACCGAGACACACTTCCCCGGCAATTGCTATGCAAATGATGATTTTTTCAAGCAAAAGTGAGTACTCAACTGTATTTGAAAGCCTCTCCTAGATATGTACCAACTTCTTGCCAAAAGCCAATAAAAGGTCTCTCAGAATGTAAAGATATTAGAACACATTGATCAAAAAAAGCTTGTATCATTCATTGTTAAATCTATTTTTACTTGCTGCTAGAGTTGCAATGTGGTCTAGCCATATCCCAAGGTTCTGCTGTGGCAGAAATGTTATTTTCTTTATAGTATTTTTCTTTATCTAGTTTCTAGCTTTACCTAAATATTAAAACAAAACTTATTTCCCCCCCCACTAATGAGGACCCCTCATCATTTACATGATGTTTCATGACTCTTACTATTAAATTGAGCTGGAATTTTTTTCAGCTGGGAGAAGACTGTTTATCCAAGAAGGTACAGAGGTGTAAGGAATTTTTTTGTCATTCTTCCTATCAAATAGGTCTTTTTCATCCAGATCTGTGTCACTTACATTAATAAACTGAAAACTATCTCACAACTCTGACTTCAAGCTCACTGACTCATCAGTATATGCTCACTGACCTGAATTCTCCTAGAAATTTAAAGTTGCTTGACAGTGCAATGGAAGGACTTCTCTTTTATTTCTTGCAGAATCACAAAAGATCCGTGAGCCTGACACCCTTGCTTAAAAGGCTTTCCCATTTCGGTATTTAGATAGTATTTCACTGGCATTAGGAACAATATTGAAGTTGAGTTCACCTCAGTATTTGGCTCACTATTTCAATATATGTAACACACTAAAAACATCAAGTAGGATTCAGTATCGAGTAGTCAAAGCAGTAAAGGCCTTAGAAATAAATACAGTAGAATCCAAGCACATGAACACACGAACAAAGTTATCTCAAAGAATGTATTTTATTTCTTCATAGTGTATCACGAAGATATCAAATAGTTCACCACCTTTCCACTCAGATACTTATACATTCACATAAAGAACATTACAGCAACCTTCAGCAGGCAAATGTCAACTCTAAGATTTAGTGCTTTTCCTTCCCAGTCTGTAATTACGCTTGATTTTAAGATGCAGCTACTACAAATGTGAGTGACTGCTGCTAGATAAGCCTCCAAGTAATTATGTTTCTCCTCTGGTACTCAATTAATTCTATATAAAAGATGGATTTTATATTACCCCCATCACTATGTGTGATCGCACATAGGGCACTGTGACAACAGCGATCTACAAATGTGACCATGGAATAGCATTTCCTAGGAGTTCACTTTCTTCTCACCAGATTTCTCCGGCTCCTCCCTCGTTACCCAAACATTTTCGAAAAACAAAGAACAATAAAAACAAAACCAAAAGCCAATCAAAAAGGATTAGTGAGAAAACCACGGTGCTACAACACCACAGGTCAGAGCGCCCCTTGATGGATGAGGCAGGGGAGATGGCTTAGAAGATGGAGAGTGCAAGGGCAACTTAAGGAAGACAATCCATTCCAAAATCCAGAAAAGCCAGGTATGTATAATTTCCAAATATTTTAGTAGATACCTGAAAAATGTTTAAAGCTGACATCTACAGTCAATTTTTTAAATGCTGCTGCATTTTTTTTTAAAAAATGGTAGTGTAGGGAGACCTTCAAACTAAGCCTTGAAACTTTAAGGATTTCATATAACACGTGAACGATCTCACCTGACATGACATATTTCTAAGTATCCAGTTTACAGACAGACTTACTTTGTTAAATCCTGCCTACTTACAGGACAGAGGAATACTGAGAGAACCAAGAGAATATTTTGCACAGGATCCATGCAGATAAAGCTGTTTAATTAAAGCACGCAATAAGCCTCAATGACAGTTTCAAACCCAAGCCAGGTAGGATAGCCATCTTTCATACTTGTACAAGACAGGATAAAAAGATGATTGAGTGGAAATACCTTTCCATTTTCATTTGATTCCACCTGCATAAACCTGTTACAAATTTTGAGTACTCATTTGAGCGTATCTAATAAGCCTAAGTGTTGGGACTACTTAAGGGAAGACAAGATTATTTCCATGTCTGTGTGTTTTTGTAGTAACTTGCACACATAGTGACGGTCTAGCAAGAACTTTTTACATGATTGTTCCCCCCACCCCTAGTGACCACTGAGCCAACTCAAGGGATTTTTCAGAAAGCCAGGATGTGTTGAAGGTCTATTTTCTTTATAATTGATAACTAGATTCACCAGCTCAAACAGACGTGCTGCATACTGTCTAAACATTACAACACATTAGCATTTATACCTGCTTCCAGAGCTATAGAAAATTGTTTACACACCTCTGGCAAAATATATTAGTTTTTTTAAAAATCTGCCAAAAAAGTCCCAAATTTTGTTCACAAAGTAAAACTGAGGTTGAGATATGATGGCTGATATTGATTAACAAACTTTAAAATTTCCCTCCTAGTATCCACCTGGTTTTGTACCTTGTTTGTTTTCAGTTAACACTTGGCAGCAGTATATGTTCATTTACATTACTGATAGTCATGTCTAGACAAACATTCTTCATAAAGATTTTCATGAAACGCACACGTCTTTTAGTTCTGATTAGGAGCTTAAATGTACAATTTTTACAAAGACTATGTTTAGCAGGTGGGTTAATTACATTGTGGAGAAGCTGTCTGCTAAAACTTGTAAAATAACACTGGTATGTATATTGGTGATTTGAATTGGAAGTTTAAATACGGCAAGTTACCTTGGATTGTAAAGCATCTTTTCCAAATTAAATTCTTTGAGGTATGCAATTACTGCTGCTAGGGAGGAAATAACAGGCTTATCCAAGCCTAGTATTACAGATAGTTTTTGAGGACCTAAAAAAAAAAAAAAAAGTTATTTTCTTGTTAACTCACTTCTAAATTTTAGAAAAAGCATAATCTGTTTTTCAATTTAATCAAATAGAAATCTGGAATATATACACAGTGTCTATGATATCTATAAATCAACATGAAGTGAGGTTCCAAAATAACATTTATGGTTCCAAAGAACGTAGAACATTACAATAATGTGAACATATTATAAAACATAAAACATTTGACTCCACAGGTTTTTCTTCATAAAAATGAGTAATTGTTGGCATAAGAAATTCCTAAATATACAAACTAAGAACTGAATTCTGAAATCTCCATTACTATAGGCAACATCTGTGCAACTCAAAAGGAATGAGGCAGCCTTGGCACATGTGCTGATGATTTATCTGCCTCAGCCAGTCTGCAGAATATGGTTCCATCTTTGTGAGAGAGCTAGTTGTATTTGATGGCGTTTCTAAACAATGCTCTACTACAGTCCCTGTTCCACCTGCAACAACAGGAAAATTCACTCCATGATATCTCAACATAAAATGGTCTTTTTTAAAACCCTATTTAGTTTTTTAGACCTGTTTTTCTGTTCTTAGAGTATTAATACACACAAGAACATTTCAGATGTTGAATAATTTCCCTTAGTTGCTATATATGTGTGAACTTAAATCTGTATAAACACACATCTTCAAGATATGAAAAAAAAAGGGATGCTAGCCCTGTATTAATTTATATTTAAATAATGTTCACTTTCAAGGTTCACCACCTCCAAGCTCAAAAAAGACAGCAATGTGCAGAAAATTAAGCAAAGGTGGCAGAAGGCCTACACGGATGAAAAGGACGCTCCCGATTAACTCAAATATTAAAAAGGAGGAGTATGAGAGATGGAAGCAGGGACAAGTGACCCAGGAAGAATAAAGAGACATTGTTCAAGCTTGCAGGGATGGGGTTAGGAAAATGGGGGCCCACGTGGAGTTGAGACTGGCAAGGTACATGAAGGGCAACAAGAAATTCTACAACTACTTTAACAGCACAAGTAAGACAAGGGAAAATATGGGCGCACTGTTGAATGGGGCAGCAGATCTGGTGACAAAGGACATGGAAGAGGCTGGGGAACTCAACACCTTCTTTGCCTTGGTCTTTACTGGTAAAATGTGTCTTAAGATGCACACTTCCAAGACATTATGAACGACAGACCTGTAATATCAGGGAATTCTTTTGCGTAAAAATCTGAATGACATACCTGTAGTACCAGCCACTTCTTTTGCATAAAAATCAGTAACCAGCTGGAAAGCATGGCTGTATTCAAAATGGTGGTTTTCCATCCTTTCTATCCTAATTCTGTCATCCCGTAACCTGGAAAGTGAAAATAATTGATTTTCAGTATTTCTCCTCCCTTCATGAAGAACACTTAAGTAGGTTACAAAGGTGCACTTTCTTTCATCTTTCCTTTGTTAAGAATTGAATGGGTAAAGAATGAAGAGACGAGCTCCTTGGGTGGGTTGAGAACATGTCTAAGAGCATGGTGATTTTTTTAAACCTTTCTTCTTTCCATTGTAAAAGCATGAACAAGTAAAATCCAAACAGCAACAGCAAGGAAGCCCAAAAGAGACTTCAAGAGGTTGTCTCGTATACCTGCAAGGTAGATATAAATGTGTTCTCATCAATCTTAATAAGTATTTGCCATATCTGTTCTTAAAGACTTATGATGATTAAACAATGAAACAATTCTCCTGTGCTATCTATTACTGTATCTAATTATCCTTTATCTTTAAATGCTTTGTTCTGTGCTGTACAGCTTGTTGCAACTTTAACCTACTACATCTTTTCCTATATGCAGCTGAAAAAAAGTATTCCTGTCCCTTTGTTTCATAACTCTTTGAAGATTTTTCTCTTCCTTGTGCTATGGGACTTGATTTCTTTCAGTCTTTTTGCAGTCCGGGTTGTCAAGGATGTTACTAATGATAACCCAGTCCTCCCAAAATGTCAACAGTTCCTCCCAGTTTAACAGTACCAGCCAAATGTAGCAAACTTACTCTGTTCCACCGTTAAGCCAAATTAGATCTCTTCCATGAATCCTTCCCTGCTGTCAGCAAGTAATTGAGAATTACAGTAGTACAGGATTTCAGCCAGTTTTGCAACCCATGAGAAATTCATCTCGCCTGCTTCCTGTGACCCCTGTTTACACAGCCCGCTTATGTAAGACAGTGGCAAAAAACCTTTATTCATCGCAATGTGCAAGAGATCAAAGTTGCTCAGTATCTGGGCTTGAATGTCAAGCAGCACACCCAAGATGCCAAAATCTGCCTCAGAGAAGGCAGTGTGTGGTGTTTACAAGATACAACCTGTCTACGCTGGCTGCATTTCCTAACTGCTCACTGAAATTAAAACTGGATGCCGCATTATCAATTCAATTTGAAAAGCTGTTAATACAGCATTAAACAGATGTGCTGGTTTAAAAAAAAAAAAACAACAAACAACAAAAATCACACATACTCCCCCTGCAACCTTGTGTATAATTACACAGCAACACAATGAGCACTGAAGAAGCAGCCAGTAGAAAGCTGCCAGTAAAAGACATATATAAAACCTACTTGGCCTCAGATTATTCAGTCTCATACCACCATGGGACATGAATTAACCAAATACTCCTAGCACATTGGAATTACGCCAATGAGAGAGACTGCGTAGGTATTATACGAAGGAAATTAATCAATACCCTTTTTGAAGGGCTTTTCAACTTCACAGGAAAAAACAGACAAGTTTTCTGCATTACATCATACATATTCCCACCTTAAAGGATCAATATGTCTCTGAGGCTCAACTCTTAAAGATGAGAGTTATTTTCCTATAATATGTATCAAACTGACTGAGTCTTAGAGGTCTGACTTTTTTCAGCACATCCTAGACGATCAATTGCTTACTTCGAGTGCCTTAGTTTTAACTGACTGATCCAATTAAGTTTTCAGTCTTTAGACCTTCTGGGATCCCCCTCTGCCCCAACCCTACTCAGAATGAGCAAACATTTTTAAAGCAAATGGATTTCTGTAAAAGACAATTAGTCTGTGTTCCTCAAACTCCGATAGCAATCAGCTATTTTCTTCCTTGTGGTTTTTCATTTGCTTCAACCTTCACTAATAATCTGCTCTAACACATCCATCCATTTTGTTAAATTAGCTTATATACTCACTACAGCCTTTTGCAAGAATACCACTTCAATATTAAACTTTTTAAAATGTGTTGTATGATATCTGGAGGTTAGCAGAGTACAAGCCTTTGAAATCAGTCCTGCAAGACAGCAGGGCTTTTCTGTTGACCATGTGTGAGTAGGGACTTAGGGAAATCTTTTTAACAGGATTTTATTTTTCATTTCTACTTATGTTTTCATAACACTGCCTTCAGAAAAGCAAGGCATAGGAGGTCTGCAGAGCTAATTTTTAGAACCAAAGTCAAACCAGGAGGCTTTGGGGGGTACTTCATTCGATGATTCATGCCACACCTACTTGTTTTTGAAGCAATGGCTAAAAATTAATTGTTATCATTTTCTTTAATGCATTTGTGATTTTCTTTCATTTCATAACCAAATTTACCCAACTCCTTAGCATAAACTTTGGAAAAGATAGTTACAATCAATATAACTTGAGTGACTTCTTATAGTAGTACTTTTTTTCATCAACTATATTGCTAGGAAAGCGTTCAAATTAGAATTAGACAACTCAGTGATTTGTAAAGATCTTCACATATTTTAATATTTCTATTCTAGATAAGGCACCATCAAACAAATACCTGACACTCTGTCTATCTGAAAGTATGCATCTGATATTCTAGATAAAGTAAAAAAATGTGAAGGTTATAGATATTTATTCAATGTATGGAAAAATCTGAATTTTTATCAAGATGTATGAAAACAAAATTTGTTGCAGAAGGTTTTCATGTTTGTCCTTTGTTTAGCCAGATGATCACCCATAGGCCATTTTTCTGATTATAAACAGGATATGTTGATGCTTTATCTCTCCAGCTACCAATGCCTATTTAAATCAGAAGTCAATTTGCCATCAACTTTTGTAAACATCATTCTTGTCAGAACATCTACAATGAACTGCTGTGCAACTCAGTATTTTATTGATATCTTTTGCAGTACTTCGGAAAACAAGCAATCCTCATAGTCCTATGACACTGATAGGGTTAGTCAATGACGAAACTGAACTTTTCAAAGCTTTTTTACTTTCCTTGCACAAGTTCTTCTGCTACCACCCTTAAATGGATATTGAGCAGAGATGTTTCAGGGTTCAAACTACCAACTGATGGTATGAATGAACATATAGTGCCCCTTATTAAGAATTCCCTGCTCTCTAAACGCACTGGGATTTGATGCAGGACTGTCCTTCCTCACAAGATGAGTTATGGAAGTTGCCTGACACCCACAGTTAAGAATATGAAATCAATGCGTCCATAAATAGATGCGTAAAGGATGGGATCCTAAGTACACACATTTACACAGGCACACACACACACACTTTTGTGTATATAACGTAATATATTAAGTCCATTCCAACCTATATGTTCTATGATTCTGTTACTATAGGGACTAATTTATCTGTCCCCCTACTGGGAAAATGAACAAGGATCAGCACTGGTGGGTTTTATCCCTCTATTTATCTGACAATTCAATGCATCTACTTAAAGATTCATTGCTTACAAAGTGCTGCAGGAAAAATTACTTAAGAGATATCACTAAATTTGGGGGGAAAAAAATCTCTTAAGACTAAAAAAACCTGCCAGGAGCTAGAAGAATGTCAAACAACATAAATAAAACTAATTTACAGAAACCAACTAAAGATATTTAAAAAAACAATAAAGTCTTTTATTGCAAGAATGAGCTTGCATATAAGCACAAAAGCTGACTGCAGTGTGCTGAATAAAACAGGAGTCACTTCATTACTGCTTCACAATTAAACAGGCATAAAGTGCATAATGAGTTCCTGAAAAACAAACACATCCAATCTAAGTTTTCTTAAAGCTCAGGAAGCCTTCCTAAGGAAAGCAAATAACTCCAGAATTTTACGTTCCAACTACTATCCTGTCCTGCCCATTCTGCTTTAGGACTATTCAAATGCAGAGGTGCAGGCACCAATACTTTACTGTACATCCGTGTATCACAATACAAGTTCATAAATTATATGGAATTTGGGAAGAGATATCTCTGCTCCTAAAGTTTAGTAAGAAGTTTTTATTTCTGATGCTAAGCACAGATTTATAAAGCACAAATAACTGTTACTTAGTTTGTCCTATACACTTTATTCAAACTGCTATTTTCTTTGCACTTCTCATAGTGCACTCTGCTAGGACAACCAGTTTGTCACTGGGGAAAAATGCCTACGCTGCCCAGTAGAGTAAGGCAATCTGAATGCATTAATCCGTTCAGAAATCCAAGTGTACGGTGTCATCTTCCCTTATTAACATGCTTAGGAGAAATTGCATTTCCTTTATTTGTCATCGTTGTGATACCTTTGTTATACAATTGCTTCTAGCTCAGGGGCTGTAGATTTAAACTTGTCTGTGAGAACTGGATAACAATCATCCTTCCTTTTTTTGGTAAATCTTGGCATGGAGCTCCAGTAGCTTCACTGGCAAAGTCTCAATGACATTTCCAAGCAGCTGTTTTTTTGGCACTAAGTGCATACATTTTTATAAGCACAGCTTTTTTTCTCCTGCAACAGTAAAGTACTTTCCCACATTTGCCCTCAACAACCTTCAGATACGAGAGATGGAGACAATGTTGTTGCAAGAAAAATGGCAGCACGGCCACCTTCTCTGAGTATCTGCCACCCTCAGAATGATATAAATCACTGCTGCCTGTAATAACCAAACAATAGTTACCACATGTATGCTATCAATATACTGCAGATAACGCATTACCCTACAAGACTTCCAGCTTTTCAAAGGCCCCATCCCCAAACCCTCATTTATGCTAGAAGCTGCTGAAAAGCCTAGAAGCAACTCTAACACACTTTAATATATATATATACACATACATATATAGAGAGACACATATGTATATTTTACGTATATGTAGAAATGCACACTCACATACAGAAAAACTTGGGGAAAACTGCTTGCTTGCCTTTTACTATCCAAACTATCAACATTTCTCAACATGTACATCCCGATTTCCTTCTAGTCACCTTAGCAGAACTACAGCTGAAAAGAACTCTGTATCTAGAAGGCAAGAGTCTGGATCCAAGAAATTTGAAGAAAACATCCTTTTAGCTTTAGGAACTCAGAGACAGTAGCTACCAAGGAAGTAGAGCAAAGAGGCTATCAGAAAAGCAAAGGGCAGAGGATTGTGCAGGCACTGTATGACACTCAGTGCCTTCTGTGAGAACAGAATTAGGTACTACAGGACAAAACACAAACACAGTTGCACTCCAGCAGCTACTGCATCCACAAATAGACACAAATAGATCTTTTTCAGGCTTCTTCCATCTGCCTTTCTGAAGAATGGGATGAGACAGACTACACTCAGTCTATGGAAGCCTAGTAGAAAGGATCAAGAACCTCTAGGAAACCATTTCTAAGCACCTGGAAGAAAGCAAGGTGAGTAATAGCCAGCATGGATTTGTCAAGAAAAAGAAAATCCCATCAAATCAATTTAATTTTCTTCAATGGCAGAGGAACAGATTCTGTGGATGGAGAAGCAGCAGATTTCCAACATGCCTGATTTCAGTGAGGTTGTTTTATATTGTTTCACACAACGGTCTCATAACTGATCTACGAAAGCATGATTTACCTGAAAGTACTTACTACAGAATGGGTACAAAACTGGATGCAGAGCAATACTCAGAATGGTACTGGGGTTCACTTACAAAATGAAAGAACATGTTTTGCAAAGTTCCACACAGCTCAATACTGCATCTGGTAGCACTGAATACTTCATTTATCATTTGGACAATGAAACAGAGGACAACGCCAGTCAACAAGGGTATGAAGTTGAAGTGACTGCAAAGAATGTTAGAAAACTTGAACTCCAAACATTGTGGAGAAATTAACTAAAAAATACAAGTTCCCTCTATCATGTACGGCTGTGAATAAACATCATGTGCACGAGTAGAATGGCAAATAAAGGCGTAGAAGCTCTGATTTTTAACATAGTAGTTCTTTCCATAAAACATCCAAAGCACATACAGTTTACCTCCAAAATGACAACACAGTGCAGTTCATATCCAATGAAGAGCACTACTTCAAGTGACTTTTTGCAGTGCCTCTTGCAGTTGTGTATCAGCTCATACAATTGCTCTTCAGAAATCAGCACAGTATCTTCTCCACTCTTCCAGCAATATTTCCCTCTGTGTTTTGCAAGTGCTGTATAGAACATGGCACTGGAAAGACTCGGCTCACTTTGATTTGGTCTCATCAGGAGACTGAGAGCACACTGAACTAATCTGACATATGCTTGTTCTGCTATTATCCTCCACCTGCATCCCTGACGGTGATGTGCTAAAGACAGCCTTGTAAACCAGCTGCATAAGTTTGTCCCCAGAATCACCACTGGCACAATGATTCCTCCATTCAGGATTATGCCAATCAGTAAAAAAAAAAAAAATCTCTTCTTGCAGGGCTTCAAATAAATTAAACTAAGAAGTCCCAAAGCGACACCACCACGATGAAACAAAATATAGGAACACTCCACCTAGTATCTGCCATACAACAATTAACACCAATGAAATAATGCTCCCTCAGTTACACCCCACCATGGAAAATACCTCTTTCTGAATCAAAGTATGAGGGAGGAGAGAGTGAAGACATAAATCCAATCATTCACTCGTGATAGCCTGGGTTCACCCTGTGGCTTGCCTCTTTTTTCTGCACACCATCAAGTCCCCCACAGCAGGGCATATTTTGTGGCCTTGTTTAACTAGTCTGTGGCTGTTTCTGCACTGAATTTTCTAACACTATTTATAGAAATTTAAGGTTGGCAGTTTCCAGCAGAATTAGCACACACAGTTTTCTTTTTTTTTTTTTTTTTAAGAAAGATGATGTCACTGTGGTGCTCTTCTGTCAGAGAACAGTTCAACAAATTCCAGATGCATGCTGTTATGTGCTCCTTAAAACACTCAGAGGTCAAAGCACACCGCAGTATGCCGAAGAGTTTACCAGCTAATAGTCACCAGAAGTTTCTCCAAAAGGACACCACTAACATGGCGCTAACATGCCCCACGGAGCTTCTAATATCTTATGATACAGAAGAACGTGACAAACTGCTGCATTCTGCCAGAGCAACCCAGTGTGTCAGCATTAAATATTTTGAAGGAACGAAGTGCTTTGATGCTTGCTACTTAGCTTCAAGCCAACACTAACTTGTAACTATGGGGGAGAGGAAGGACAGATAACGTAAAAGCAAATGCAAGTATTTCTAAAACCGCAGACAATACAGTTACAAAGATAAAAAATGCACAGACGACAGAAATGAATGAAACCCCACATTTACGCTATATATCACAATATCAGATGTGGAAGACTCCATTCCATGTCTCGTTCCCTGCACCTAGCTGACATGCCATGAAACATCTAAGCACCACATTGTGCTTTTGGGATCATTTTCAAATTCTGAACTCTTCTCTCCTGCATTTTTCCTCAAGAATGGATCAATTCCTCTATCTGTATTGCCCAATTTTTGCCAAGTACTGAAAACACTGTTGATGGGAAAGAACAGAGATAATTAGACAGGGTAATTTTCCATATTTTCTTCTCAGATGGGGTCTTAAACTTCATACAACAATGTATGGCTGGAGAAGCATACTTTGTAGGAAAAAGATAAATACTCATTTACCTCAGCGATAGCTCTTATTGTGTCTGGTCTGAGTTACTTTGCAGCTGCAGTTCTCTGCATGGCTACATCAATGTAGCTACTGACTGTCATGGTACCATGCTCCCCACCCCGTTCCTCGCTGTTTATTCACACTGCTTCCTCTGCAATAGCTGTAGAGCTCTCCTGACCCTGCAGCAAGCACTCGGAGTATACTATGACAGAAAAAATTCATGGTAGGGGGAAGGAAAAAGAAAGCTTTTTGCTGGCTTAGCATGGTTAAATGGCTCAGCAGCAATGAAGTGAAAAGACAGTGATGGTGACAGGACCAGGAAAGCCAGCTCTGATCACTATTTCTAAGGGAAACTGTGGCAAAAGCTTACCACCAGAAAGTTTTAGGAGCATTGGCTATTGTCTCAGGCTTGTATCTCAGGCTTTTCTATTCCTCCCCAGGGCCAGAATCTTTATTTCACTATTTGCAGTTGGTCAGCAAGAATACTCACCCCTTTGAGACTTTCACTGCCTGACTCTTCTGCCCCCCCCCATATCTTTATTGCTTAACAACTTGATTTTGAATGTCAGCAATGATCCAGTAAGCAGGGTAGAACCGCGTATCCCACCTATAAAACTGCAGAAATCACTGAGACCTCTGGAGGTCATGTTGTCCAGCCCTCCACTTGAAGCAGGACCATCACCAAGATCAGATAGGTCACTTCACTAAACCGTGTAAGAGTCTGTCACTAGTATAAAGAAGGAGCTGACAGATATGAGAAGCAAGTTGTAAAAGCAAGTCCAAGTTCAGACCAAAATGAATCTTAAAATGTAATCCAAAGGAGAAGACTGCAGGATGGAGCAGCCACAGCTCCCACAGAGAGCAACACAGGGCAGTGGCACATCTATCTGCTGTTACAGCCGCACGTTAAAAGGAAATACTGCAGCACAAAAACAAACCAGTTGTAACTGCTCTTTACTGAAACCATGAAAAGGAGCTGAGTGCCAAAATTTTCTAGTACGTGACACACAGTAGAAACATGTAGAGAACTGCTGTTCTCTGGAAAGTACAACAAAACTGATGTTTAGGGAAAAGAGATTTAACTTAGAGAAGCAATGTCAGGGTCAAAATGAAGAGTCCCATCTATACAACTATTTGGAAAAGAACACAGAAATGCAATCCAGGAATTATATCATAATTTTAATCTGCTTTTGATATATTTACCCCAGAAGCCAGGAATAGTCCACCCTGAAATATTTATTTTTACAAAGACAATGCCCTACTACAAAGCACTGTTGAATCTGCTCATATAAAGAAATACTTTAGATAATTTCATACTTGAACGTAAGACCTACAGCAACCACTTAATACTAGTTTAGATTATCCTCTAACATAGTGATAACTGGTTCTCAAAACTCCCCCTAAATTACCATGCTTTTTCACCAAAAGGGACTTGTAAAAGAATGTCAACACCACCAGACAATAGGGTGGCAGACAGAAAAACTGAGCTTTGCATTACACATTATATAACTAGAAATATTACCACCTTACCTTGCATCATTAAAAAAACACTTCAAGTGCTTCATAAACATTAGCAATAAATTAAATAATAGGAAGAGCGTGACTACAGCTAAAAGACACCAAAAAAATTCTGGACAGGCAGAGTGAAGGAAAAGATTTCAGAACCACCTTGAAATAAAATGAGTTTTGAAACTCTAATACAAATGTCTATGGTGAATTTTGGACTATCACATTGATCTAAATAGCAGCTTTTCTACTACCCCCCTCAATCCCACACCTCCTTCACTGTATTATACATCTTTCAAAAGCCAACATACTGCTCTTTGCTTCACAAGGTCACGTGTTGTCTGATCATACTTGTGTTGATTGACAGCAACACGAAACTTTCTCATTTTGAACAGCAAAAACTTTTGAGCATAAAGCACTTTTCTTTGTTTCTCTTCTAATCTTTTTGGAAAGGCTTCCCACCTACCAAATCTTGCAGTGAAGTCATAACCATTGTGCTTCTGTCAAATCACTGCCTACTGTCATTAAAACTCACCATTACAACGCCATTCTAGGATCAAGCTGATGGAGAAAAATTCAGTAGAGTACATCTTATTCAAAGACACATCTTCCCTAGCAGGAGGAGTAATGGCCCAAATTCAGTCTCAACAAAGTCAAGCTCAGTGGTTAACAATGTTTCCCACCCATTTTAATTATCTCCCTTTCCCTTATGCTGCCCCTGAGCAAAAATCTCTTAGGCATTTTTAGGTTAATATATTTGAAATGCCTCTGGCGCCCGAAACATTGAAAGTGATCTGGATCCTTCACATACATATGCAAAACATTTAGTGCTTTGTCCAAGAAAGGAAAGCGTTTCCTAGGTGAGGCTGTTAAAATAAGTAAAAATTGAAAGCAGATGGTTACAATGCAACATACTTCTGGAAAGAATCTTGAATTCAAGTTAGTGACTTCTCCACAGGATTAGAGAGAACCCCAAATCAAAGCTGAATGCTGCAGAATGTATCAGCCACGGAAAATGCACAGTGGTTCTGAGGAGTGCTGCTAAAGCATGAGCCATGCATTTGCCCAGGTGATGGATAAAAGGATATTCTACTAGCATAGATAGACACCATAAATAGGAAGCTGAATGAAAGTCATCATTGGCTTACGAAACACCATTTCCAATGATTATGTAAGAAATAACCGAGATGGTGACAGACAGAGTCCATCCGTGTATCTATTATAAATCAATTTGAACTAACCTCCCACACTCCTACCACAACTCTACCTGCCAAGAACTGCCAAAAACATAAATCTTGTTCTTTAATCAGCATGAGAACTGCTGTGGAAATTTACTAGGAACACTGAATATCCGATAAGGACCACACAAAGACAGTATATTGCTTCTGCAAGCAGGAAGGTTGTACCTGGATTTTCAACCCATCACTGCATTGAAAACATTTAAGTTAACAGCTCTGAAAAAGGGATCTAGCTCCTGTTCAGGCTCTTACACACCTTCCAGTGGTCTGTAAAGACATGGTATACCCACTGCTTGTTTTTCAACTTTGTGTAAGGGAAGCTCAGAACCTTTTATAAGAAATAAGTACTTACATACACACTAACAATAGAGAAAAAGGGAACTCGTATGAGAAGACTGTCTAGCTGTTTTGTCAGGCTGGACTGCTGTAATAGAGGAAGAGAAAAAATGTGAAGGTCCCCCAGGGACAGCCTGGAGGAGAAGGCCAGGGAGCAGATGGTTGTACTTTCCACACAGATGTCATGTGGGAATGGAAGAGCTGAAAGGCCTCCAGGAAGAATCTATCTATGCCTTATCTGCATTACAGAAAGTAATATTCTGACCCTTGTCTGGAAACTGATCAGCAGTTAAAATTAGCTACATGTAACTAATTCTGCCCTCTGATCCACAGATTTGTGTTCACAGCTGGAGAACGCCTGATACTCCAACTAAACTAGTGGAAACTGGAAATTTTCTTCTGTCAGTTTACTAGGAGCGCAGATCACAGTTCAGAGCAGAAACAATGGTTTAACATTTGTCCCATGCATTCCTCAGCCAAGTCTTGTCAGAAGAAACTGGTTCTCAGTGGCAGATGTCAACTAGCAACACATACTTGAAAAAAATCTCCCATAAAAAACAGAAACGCTGAATCCTCTTGATAAATGCTGTGCATGACCCTGTAGAACTACAGACCAACTTACAAAAATTAAGCAGGGGAGAAAAAAAAATCAGCCTATAACATCTCACTTTAAGTTTGAAAGGGAAGTATACACATTACTGTATTTTCAAACTATGATGACAGGTCATTACACCTGGCACTAAGGCAGAAAACCTGCAATCATTCTTGAATTCTTTGCTTAAAATACCACATTATTCTAACAAGTTATAACAAAAAGGAGGAGAAAAATTCCAAAATATGTCTTCAGGATTTGGGTAATTTTATCCAGATATTTTTGTACAACACTTGATACTCTTAATTAATATTTTTTATTAATAACTATCTGCAAAATAAGTATCTTATCTGTATCCAGACATGAAACTTTTGGGTGGCCATTCCTCTGGGTATTACTTATCATTAGAAAAGGTGGGAAATACGTTCATTCAAGCTGGAGGAAAAGAAAACCAACAGCATGGTGTTTAAATACCACACAAGGCTCCATACGCAGGGTAACATTAAATAGGCCTACATGAGCCATCTAGAGGAACAAAACATCAAGGCTACACTGTACTAATTGTACAGTTTTACAATTGTACTTTTACCTCAGCTAGCAGAGGTAAAAGAGTAGCTTCACAGCTACTGGTATCTGTGCTAACAAATTGGTGCTCATCTGCCTATTCCCTTAATAATCACACCTCAATTATTCTTGTCACTTAGACTTGATTTTCCATGCAGGCAGGACACTGGGATATTAGGGATATTAGTATGAATTTTATGCAAAGAAAAAGTAGGGAAAATAACAGGATAAAGTAATTTGAGTACTATGAAGGCAAATCATTCTTGTGGCAGTGAAAGCTAACCCATACTGGGCTGCAGTAGCGCAAGGATGGTGAGATCAAGAGAAGTGATTATTCCACTCTACTTGGTATTCACAAGATACTATCTGAAGTAATGAGTTCAATTTGGGCCTCCAGTACAACACACCTATCAATAAACTAGAAGGAATCCAGGAGGGCCTCCAAGACAATTAGGGAGCTAATGCATAAGGCAAATGAGAACAGACTAAGGAAACTGAACTAATTTGGTATGGAGAAAGTTGAGGTATCATCTTCTACTATCTAAAGGGCATTTAAAAAAGCCTGGAGCAGATTTTTGTCAGAGGTGCACAATGAAAGGATGAAACCAAGCAGTTGCAAGTTGCAACTTGTTCAAAATCCTACGCAGACTTTAGGAAAAAAAAATTCTTCCCCACAAGACCAATTAAGCACTACAGCAGGTGGTATGGAGAGGCCGGGGACTTCCCTTCCTTGAGGATTTTCCAAATTGGGCAAAACTGCATGAAACTTGATCTAACATGGAAGACAGCCCCCTGCTTTGAGCAAGAGGTTACACAAAATGACCTCCAGAAATCCCATCCAAGCCATTTTTTTTCCAAGATTCTAAGACACAAATGACTCTTAAAAACTGTGAAAGTTATTAAATACAATTTAAACCAGCTGTATCTTAATTGCACCAATAAGAACAAGAACATACAGACTGGCTACATAGCCTTTCTTGCCTTTACAGCACTGTTCTACCAAGCAGTTTCTTCTGTGCTGTAGAAAAGAGATGAGAATGTAAAATTTAATTTACTGTTTACAATGATCTACTAATGAAATCAGAAATGGATCTGATGCTGGAATAATTATGGTTCCAGAGTTCGTTTGTTTCCACATGGTGATCTCAGGTGATCTGCTTCTACAAATTCACACATCTCAGAAACTCAAGATCTGTGCTCTGAGCAGTGGATGCTCTTTGGAAAACAAAGGAATTTTCCATGCAGTAATTCTCTTAATATGTCTTCACACAGAGGATTTCAACCATCCACAGCTAGGAGATGGAGAGATATGCTCTTTCCTTGTCTGTGGGCAAGCTTCATATGCAACAGGAAGGACAGAACATACTCTTTAAGCTGATTACCTAACCATATTTTTCAGCTGAGACTGTAGCATAACATCTCTTATTTTTTGACTTCTGACATGCATAACTTGCTGTTCACATTTCATTCTCCTCTCACACCACTGACACCATCACTTGAACTGACACCAAGTGAAAGGCCATCATAGTTTATATAACTAGCCAGTCTACTAGGTTTTTCCCTTTTTCCCCTCCATTTGCAGGATCAATGTTTGGGACACCTAGCATGTTCTGTAGCCTCTTTAGGCTACAGAAATAAAATATTAAGCCACAATAAGATCTTGCAGCTGTCAGCATTTGTAACCACAGATGTAATTAGAGATATAAAAAAACCTATTGATTATCTTAATCCCCAAAATCAAAACTACCCTGTTTTGAACAATCTTCAGTAATCAAACTGAGTTTGCCTTTGCACATGGCCTATACCTTGTGAGCCTTTTTCTTTTTCAAGGAAGATCCAGCTGTGTGTTACTACAGTGCATTTTTCGTAATGATCCTACAACGTAGTATGGCTGGAAGACTGTATTATTCCTGATTTTCTTCCAAAAATTACTCCATTTGAGCTCTCCACTATGCTAAAATAAGGAGACTCCAATTCCAAACTCACAAAGATATCCAGTGAGACACTACCTTCCTATCTAAACACAATAGGCAACATTTTGCTCTATCCCCGCTCCTTTTTAATTTGTTGTTACTGGAGTTATTCTCTTTCATTGGTGCCAAGCCATGACAGCGCCTTGGTTTCTGATGCATTCTGCCTCTCCCCAGTGTGACTGACACTTGTCCTGCACTCCAGAACAAAACTTTCTAACTTGATCTTTCAGTCACCCAGTGAAAACAGGATGACATTTAAGATGGGTGGGGGGAGCTGAATATAACAACAAATCTAAGTATTGAGTTAACAAGAAGTCCCCAAGGAACTAATCTGAATGAAAGCAAAAAAAGAAGGAGGAAACTTCACTGCTACAGATCTTAATTTGAGAATTAATATCATATTCATTCTCCACACCAAAACCAAAGGGGGCTTCAGAGTTTTGGTCATTTGTGCTAATGGCAAATGGGATTTTTATTTTTAGTAATTCTAACTCAAAAAGTTTGGCTCTCATACATTAAAAAAACCCTGCAAATGGTAGACGAACATTCAAAGAAGTCTTCAGACCCTGAGAGTTCTCTGTTAATCCCCAGGGAGGGCAAACTCTGATTTCTGGGAAGAGAAAGACAGATGCTGAGTTTGGTCATGATTTGTCGTGCACTGTCCCAATGGAAAGTATAGCATGAACATAAAAGGAGGCTAGCTACAGCCCCCCTGTTAACAGAGCATGTCCAAAAAAGCAATAGCGGTTCTTCATGATCCAGGGGACCTTTGCAGTTCCCAATCATCTCTCAAAAGGAAAACTGAAATGGTTCCATGTGGCCCTTCTTGTACTTGGGGAGCATAACTTCCAAGCTTGGGAATGAACACTGTAAACCTAATGAACAAAACATATTCTAACCATGCAGAAAAGACTTATACATTTTACGTGTTATATACGGTGTTGTATGCCAATTCAGCAAGGTAGAGTTCACTTTCAGTACATGCCTATTTACTGCTCTCAATATACAAGCCTAGCCTGAGAACTGCATTGCTATTAGAGGATTTATTGTGTGTAGCGAGGAAAAAGTAGCCACACATTCAGTTTTAGTCATATGCAGTGCTCCCCTCTGGGAACAAAGCATTCTGGCATGCTAACCGTGTATGTCATGTTTTAAAAGGGGTTCTCTCCCAATTGGTAATGTAGGCTGCCTCTATACGAAGTTCGTACATGCCTACAGATACTGGTCACCCAACATGCACTGAACTAAGAAACTATCATTTAAATCTCACTGCTTGAGCAGAATTTGGCATGAGGATCTTCTCATCTGCCTCAGATAAAGAGCTTTACATGTTTTGTAATGTTTTTAATAGAGGCTGCTGGACAGAAAACAGGAAACAGCTGGCTAGTCAATTACACTTTTAATTAATGTTTCCTTTGATAAGCTGATACAGATTTAAGAATCCACTAGATGTGATGAAAGGAACTTGTTAATTTTTCAACAAGTTATTTCAGCCTTTCCTGTGAGATGTACAAAGATGCTTAAACACAGTGACATTTCTAATATAATAAATATGCACTGTTAGTAATTATGCCCTCTATATACAAAACTTTATTTTCACTGCCATATTCCTTTAATTAAGAGTGGCACATTTTAACCACATATGGCTACTTACCTTGATGTCGCATTCTATGAAAAGTTAATACAAGTGAAAAAACAGGGAAGTTATCTTTCCCATGGCTTAATTTAGTATGTAACATACAGATGCAGTTGTTTGGGGTTTTTTATAAGATAAAAATTGAAGAGAAAAAAAAAAAAGTATCTTAATTCTACTGGCAACTGATATTTACTCTAACTTATTAGATGTTTGAAGTCAAGACTTAAGGAAACTAAAGAATCAAAATTCTATTATTACCAATAAGGAAAATTTTTACAATGTTAGAGGGAACAGAAGGATAAAGCTGCTAAGTGAAACTGATTTGTTTTTTGTCAGATAAAGGATTTTCCCACACAAGACACATTGCCTTATTTTATTTAGTTCCTGTATTTTAAAATACACAAAGTTGCTGGTATAACATACTGAAATCTGTCTATAAAGAAAGTTCCTTAACAGAACCACAAGAATCCCCTTCACCCAGCTTAGTATAAAAGGTACAAGGTGCTAGTCTACATTCTGCTCATAGTAAATGCTGACACAGAAGCATCTGAAGAGACATCCTTACTAATACACATCCATTTCTTAACATGATTTGTATGTGAAATACTATATGTGTATGGACTGCAATAAAGGGACTTCAGTTCCATGCTAAGTCCTAGCTCAACAACCAACCTGAAAACGTGCAACTGTCAATATGACCATGCTTCAAGATAAATTTTCATTTTTAAAAAAAAGGAATTATGTTAAAAGAAAGAGAATTATTTTTTTCTCTTAGTTTATCACATCACAGATCCTGTTTAGAGAACAGCACTCACACACCAAGAGTACAGCCTGACCATCAATTCAAACTGACATAGATGAACACAGCCACCAAACACAACAGTCCTGCCATTCCCAACATCTTCATTCTTATCTCTTTCCTTTTGCCCTGGCATAAACACTTGGACAACCATATAGTGAACTGAGACAATAATCCTAACCACTCAAAAATTTCCCCAGAAAGAACAAATGACCATAGCGGTTCTTCATCTGTCCTAGTCCACCATGTTCACCTGTTGGAGTTCACTGTGAAGCCACAAAAACTTTTGTGCTGAACGTATGAAAGTGGCCATGGTTTAGCACAAACAACTGCTTAACCCACCAATACCACTGAAAACTTACTGATGAAATTCCATTCCAAGGTTCCTTTCCAGAGTTTGTTAAAAATCAAACATACTACTTTTTAACTAATAACATTTGATAATATAGTAATTATATAACACAGGCTGATAAAACTGCCATGAAAATTTCAATTCGCTTTTGTAACACCAAAAAGCTATGCAACAATTATTTGTTGGTTTGGCTGAAGCCCCAGCCTTTCCTTTAAATCCTTTTAGAGACAGCTAACATAATACCAAGAATCAAATATAACTCCTTTGTGATTCAGCACCACTTTATTTGTCTAGCAGACTTCTAAAAGAGATGTACGCACCCTGACTGGGTAGCCATGGGTTCCTTCTGTTACAATTCTTGCTTTTCCCTCAGTCCTTCGTCATTTGGGGGCATGACACCACTGGAAATAACTCTGACACACACACACACATTATCTTTAAATGTACAATATCAGCAGGTTAGAACAATTCTAGAAGTATAATATGCAGTGATATTAGAAATATAATGATTAGTCCTTTCACGTCAGAGCTGAGGTGGTTTGTCTCATCACAGTCCTTACCTACGCTTTTTATAGCCCTTTTGTGTTGAAGATGAGCCATCATGTTTCAAAGGCCCTACGCTCACACCAAGTTGCAGAGCTCTTTTCTGCCTGTCTTCCATATTACCACCAAAGTCATCACTCCAAACCAGGTACCTGTCTAACGGACTGTATGAAATGCAGAGCTCAGGTAGTGTAGATCCAGGTCCCTATGTTATGTGCATACTCAGGCACAGCATGCCTGGACCGAGTGAGAGAGATGTTTTTATTCTATCCAATCAAGAAACCTGCACAAGACAGCATAAAACCAGGGATCTTAACCAACAACTGTCTCCACTCCTCAGGATTACAATTTTTTTTATTTCATAGAGTTGACAATTTCCAGTCTGCCAGGGCTCACAAAATGACATTAAGATTTTGAGTAATAAACAGCAAACAGATTCCAAAATACGCATTCCAAAAAATAATTTAATGCAAGTTCATCATAACTGCATTTGATTATGATAGTCGTGAAAGCAGTTTTTTAGTAAGGCAATCCAAAGGCTTTAGCATTCAAATTCTTATGCCAGATCGAGTCTGTAGTCTGAATCTAAGAGTGTCTGAAACCTGGGACACATTTAATTTCTCACATCCAGATTAGATAACTAACTGTTTACTATGTTCTCTATTTTAAGTCCTTTTCATCTTAGCTTCATTAATGTATTCTACGTCTTGATGCCTCCGTACACTTTAAGTCAGAGAGCACTATACATTCCCCAGCAGCTGAGAAGGACCCCTTCTTGCAGCCTTCACTCTGTGAACCTGCGTGAGAAATCTAGCAGAAAAAAGCAGCATCCTTGGCTTGTTTTGGCTACATAGCGCCCTAACCTATGTTCAGACTCCAAGGCTGGCCTAAACACACAGTGATTAAGTGGTCTGTAGCATCTTCTAGGTTGTCTGATGATTTTCTTTAGCCCAGTGTAAATCTAAGTTTTCTCCACTGTCCTGATAATGCTGCTGCACACCCTGCATGAGCTTTGATGGGGACATTAAACATTATCAAAAAGGGCATTAAAAAGTTTGTCTAGGAAAACAGTATTCCTTCAAATTCAGTTTAAAAAAAGTGAGGTCCAGTCATCAGTTTACAGTTTTCCTTATTTTTTTTAGCTGTCTGTAAGCCAAAGAATATTGGCTGTGCTAATTTTCTTTTTATAGCTAAGAATCCTTGATGAAACAGACTTTCTCTATAGGCGAGGAGTTTACAAAACCCTGTACAGCTCATCCATATAGAGTTAACTGCTATATTACACATGTATACTTTCACCTAGATTAACTCAAACCACAAATCCTTTAATTGAATTTCAGAGACAAATGAACTGTTTTGTTGTCAAAGCCATGAGGAATAAAAAGTACACGGTATTTGCAATATATACAGAAGCTTTATGGTAAAGCTTAACTTCTCCACTTTGAGATGCAAATCCATGTCTTATCCTTTCAGATAATTAAAACAGTTTAACAGATCAATTAATACTGTAAGGATTTTTGACAGCTAAACAGCTGTTCCCCATAAATTAAAGTCTTCTTTTTTCAGCCTTTCTCTTACCTACTTCTCTTCATCTCAGATGCATCAGGAATTTGGTTTTTTGTATAGCAAATGCAATACTGCCCTGTGAATGGATTTGATGGGTGGAGTGTTCAGTGGATGAGGAACTGGTTGGATGGTCGTGTGCAGAGAGTAGTGGGCAACGGCTCAATGTCCAGATGGAGATCGGTGACAAGTGGTGTCCCTCAGGGGTTGATACTGGCATCAGCACTGTTTAATGTCTTCAGTAATGACACAGACAGTGGGACTGAGTGCACCCTCAACAAATTTGCAGACACCACCAATCCTAGTGGTGCGGTTGACACACCTGAGGGAAGGGATGCCATCCAGAAGGACACCTAGATAAGCTCGAGAAGTGGGCCATGTGAACACCGTGATGTTCAATAAGGCCAAGTGCAAGGTTCTGCACCTAGGTCGGGGCAATCCTCTGTATCAATACAGGCTGGGGGATGAAGGAATTGAGAGCATCCCTGCTGAGAACTTAGGGGGTACTGCTGGATGAAAAGCTGGACATGAGCTGGCAATGTGCACTCACAGACCAGAAAGCGAACCATATCCTGGGCTGCATCACCAGAAGCATGGCCAGCAGGGAGAGGAAGGTGATTCTGCCCCTCTACTCTGCCCTCGTGATGCCCCATCTGGAGTACTGCGTCCAGTTATGGAGCCCTCAGCAGGAGTAGGACATGGACATGTTGGAACAGGTCCAGCGGAGGGCCATAAAAATGATCAGAGCACTGGAGCACCTCTCGTATGAAGAAAGGCTGGGAGAGTTGGGGTTGTTCAGCCAGGAGAACATAAGTCTCCAGGGAGACTGTATTGAGGCCTTTCAATACTTAAAGGGGGTTTATAAGAAAGATGAGGACAGACTTTTTTGGTAGAGCCTGTAACAATAGGACAAGGAGTAATGGTTTTAAAGTGAAAGAAGGCAGATTCAGACTAGATACAAGGACGACTTTTCACTTTTGTTATTTACAATGAGCATGCTGAAACATTGGAACAGGTTGCCCAGAGAGGAGGTAGATGCCCCATCCCTGGAAACACTGAAGGTCAGGTTGGTCGGGGCTCTGAGCAACCTGATCTAGTTGATGATGCCCCTGCTTATTGCTAGGCATTGGACTAGCTGACTTTTAAATGTCCTTTCTAACCTAATCTATTCTGTGATTTTATGAATACCACCTTGCTCTTCACAATGTTCTGATGACTATTCCTCAAGCCCACAAGGGGCGTTTAGTTAAAAGGGAAATGCATCAGCCATGACTTTGTATAGCGGTATGTAGATGAAAAGAACAGTGCCAAGCAGTCTGTTGCAAGGAGTGCCTGAAATCTTGCTGGAGATGGGGACAAGGGCACCCTAGATACAGGAATCAAAAGGGCAGAGACATGAAGAGGTGACAAAGACTCAAGAAAGCAGGCAGTACAGTTGCAAAAGACCAGGCAGAATGGAAGGAGGCGCAGACAGTTATCTCCCATTTGACAAGAAGCAAGAGAGACAGGTACAACATAAAATAGGAAGAGGAATAGATTCAAGTAAATTTGCTAGAAATTGTTTGTAAGTACATCCATCTGCCTCTGCAGAAAGATTCTTTCACATAAATGGAAAGCAAATACACATACACGAAGCGTTTTTATGTTAAAAAATACTGCATGATTAAACTTTGTATTGGAAGAGTTAATTACTGTAGCAATGATTTCAAATTCTTTATTAGGAACTCAGAAAATATCCACGTAAATTTAGAGCAAACTTAAGTACAAATTTCTAACAATCATTTTTACTATTCCAAATTCTCAGAGGAAGAGTCCATGCGTACACCCTTCACAACTCTAATTTACTGAAAGCCTCTTAACCTGCACCATACATCAAAAAGAAATCTGTTAAAAGAGAGAAATGTTGTAAGCCAGTCAAGCACAAAATTAAACTGTTAAAGATAGCGTTCCCTTTCTCAGTTCAGTAGATTGATGGCACATAAAACCCCATTTCAGTTTCATTTTCTTCAAAATTAAGAAAATTAATACATTCTGGTTTTGTGAAAATATATTCATGGCCTTTCTCTCTTCCCTAGCTCAGGACAGGTTGGGAACAACATTACTAGAGAATTATTCCTCTCCTCACTCTAGTGCCACAGCTATCTGCATGTCAAACATGCAGACAGTTTCAGTCTTTCTCCCTTCCATACTTGTCTCATATCACTACATTGTTTTCATTAAAATTGCTGAATTTCTAACTAGTAGCACTAACAATGAGGGCAGGGAAAGTGTGAAGAAGTGATGTCTGAGAAATTAGCACATCCAAGGTGTCCATGATGCCACCATTTCACAGGCAAAAATTTATGTTCCAAGTCAACTTCAAAGAAGAATAAATTACAGAAAATAAGTTGTTATTAAAAAAAATATTTTAGGACTTCAAAAAAACATACCAGCAAACATTTGCAGGCTATTAAAAAAACCGTAAGAATTTGCACACTAGCTTTAAGAGCTTAACAATCGTCCTCCATTTGAATACATGCACTCTAGCTGCGGGCTACTGCAATGTTTTCACTGATACTTGGAACAAAACAAAACATGCAACTGATGTTCCGGTTTTAAGAGCAATCTGGCATCAGAAATACATATGATGCTTCATAGTATGTTGGGTCCCCCACAATAGATCAAACTGTACACCTGCATTTACCCTTGGCAAAAGTCCAGTTAGATTATCTCTCAATGAAAACAGACAAGTTACTTTCACATTTAAAACACAGAGGACGCACGCTGGAAGTTACCATGGACCAGCCAACATGCAGGACAGCCTAGAGTATGGAGTTACAATGGCAAAGTACTGATGTAACTGCATCCTTCAAAAAGGATTTTACTTTCATTCAAAACTCACTTTCAGTCCAAACAGAGTTGCCAGTTGTGTTTGGGGTTTGGCTTACCTCTTGTTGTGGTCACCTCAAACCACAGGAACACGTCAGTGGTTTACCATAAAGACCTAAGCACTCCCTAGTATCTGTACAGTTAGTTACTGGGACATTGAACGCTTTTGCCAAATCATTTATATCTGTACTAATACAGGTGGGAAAACTTCCAGTTTTAAGCATGTATGCATGCCTTCCCTCCTGTCACCTCGTACAGTATGCAGTTGCTATACTGACAACAATTCTACAACCCTCCAGTTTACACAAGCCTGTCACATATAACCACCTGCTCTATCATGAAAATCTCCAATACGTATAACATCTGTACTAGTTTATCAGCAAAGCAGACATCCATTAGTAAATGTTCGCTTCTTTGAATGACAATTGCATTATCTGAAAACTGGAAATTAAATTACTAATACAAATCAAATCAGAGTAACAATGCCATTTGGGTAATCTGAATTTTCTTTTTATCAGAGCAATGACCTCTATCTCAAGTTAAAAAAAAAAACCAACATATGTAAATAGGAATTCCTCCTTCAAATTAGGATTATGGGATTTGGGAATTTATTGCCATTCTGTATCAAGTCACCTAATGCACCACAATTATTTTCCTCACAGATATCTAGGGAAAATTAGTTATTACTCATCGGTTGCTTTTGTCCCTTCTGTCCCTAGAACCAGCAGCACTCCAGCATGCTGGTGCCACCTCCTGGAGGACAGAGGTGTAGAGCTCCAGGATCCCATCTGGGTTTGTAATTCTGAACTTCATCACCCTTCCCTGGCTGAGAAACTTCGACAGCTGCTATGAAAAGTCAACAGTATATAAATATATACCAAGAGAAATAATCAAGTAACATCATAACAACCAGAGAGGACAAAAGTGGAATTACTTACATGTAAACTCCTGCATTTTCTGATCTATCCTAAAATAATAATTCAATTATATGCCAAAACATGAAAGCAAGTACTTTACAGTTTTAATTTTCCTGCTTCTTTCAATAAGGTGGGTTTTTTCTAATTAAAAGGTTATTGTTTTGATAGTAAGAAATTGCACAAACATCATGATCAATTTAATTATTCTTCATTTAATAATTTCTGGGTCAAATACTGGGGGGAAAAAAAAACTCCAAACCACGACCATTACTAAGCAGTGAAAAAAATGCCACAAATACAGCTCCTGAACACAGCATGTTTTCCATGCTGCTTGCAATCACATGAAAAATAATACCGTTGAACCAGGTACAAACTGTTGGGGAAGCTTCTCAGGGCACACGTCTTCGCTTTTGCCTGAAGGAATTCACAAAAACACTTGGGCTGGTCAAGGCCAGCAAAGGCCAGCTGCCACTGTAACAAGCAATGCTAACATTTTTAATCTAATATATCACCCAGGTTAAGAAGAGTCCTCTGTACTGCATTTGGACACAGTGCTTTGCAACTGCCTTCCCACGTTTTTCTAATGACAACTCTACATGCATAATGGAAAAGTAATTTTATCTCAAGGATGCCACATGCCTGTGTTGTGTCCCAAACTGAGAAGGGCAGTAAAGTAGGCAATGGTGAAGAAGTAGACTTTACACATAAGCAATTTGTCAAAAGAGATTTAATCCCTACACTTCCCTCACCTGCAATGCCATAGAAGACAATAATGAATGACAGTATTGAAAACAGAATGTTTCATGACTGCAACAAGATTAAATTGAAAAAAACCTGCCCAACAATTCTTTCAGGTTATTACATGATTTGATAATACTGTTGTGGGTTTTTTCCCGTCTATTCAAAACAAGTGAGCTATGACATATCCAATATTCCTCAAGGAGCTCTCCATACAGCTGAGTTGCCCAGGCCATGAATTGGTTTATTAGCAGTGCAAAAAGCCTCTTTAGTCAGTAAATATCTGTTCAGATAGCTCACATGCTGGTTTTGTACTTAACTTGCATTTTTCCTGCTGCATATTCAACTGCTTGTAGCTTCCACTTATAATAAATATTCTCAAGATGTTTGTCACAGCTTGCCTTTCACTTAAAAGTCCATGGGAATATTCCAAGCTATACAAACCATGAAATGCCTGATTTTTTATGTTTACCAACCCTTTAGATACTTTTCACTCCTCTGTTCAGCAATTTCATTTGCAATACTCTTTACTCTCACTGTAACCATTTGGTGTCCTGTTTTTGCCACTACAAGCCTTCCTGTCATTGCTCACCTACAAACCTTATGAGTTGAGCTACATAAATACATGCAGGTAACTGCTCCCCCTTTTAAAAATGCAACATTAACTATATGAAAGCACCCTCTGAACTCAGCAGCCATCAGCCACATATAAAGATTCACAAAATTAAAAGCATTTTATATTCATTTACAATAATTCACTAAGTTCGTTACAGCTGAGTTTCTACTCCTTGACTGATGACATAAATCCGTAGCTTTATCCTTAAGACCAATTAGCAATGAATAGCACTATTGACCAGTGCATGTAATAAATTGGCTATAGCTCACTCCTATACACTTCACAAGTGACAGCTTCACAAAAAGACAGCTGTAATTCCCATTTCAATGAACACTGCTATATTCTACTAGAGCACCACACATACTGAAGCAAAAGGGCCACAAGACATCTCTTCTTGATTTCTGATGAACTATAGTCAGGGGGCAGGATGACAAGAAACAACCAACCAGCAGTCAAATATTTTTCACAATGAGAACATCAGCCATTGGAATAATCTCCCCAGGGAAGTGGTTGGTTTCCCCAACATTGGCCACTTTTAACATTCAGCTGGACAGGGTGCTGGGCCATCTTGTCTAGACCATGCTTTTGCCAAGAAAGGTGGGACCAGATGATCCTTCAGGTCCCTTCCAACCAGTATTCTATGATTCTGTATGAAATATCACCATCAGCTACATCACATCTAATACTTTGGGCTACTAAGAGATCACGACAGAACTGAAACTAGAGAGTAGCACGCCTGTTGAGCAATGCACATAACTGAGAGACCACACCGGATATGAAGTTAAAGACAAAACTCACGGCTAAAACAGAGGGGGTATCAGCACTGCACTGACTTAGTGTAAGCAGACATTATTTACAGAAACATTATTTACAGAGGTCCTTACACACAAAGAAAAAAAGCCTGCATTGCATGTAATGATGGAGGATCAGCTACTTGGCATTTGTCCTGGGAGTAATTTGATCATACCAGTGAGCAGGGAGAATGATTTTAGTTCTCAATGGATTTGAGAGAGAAGGGAATTCCAGGGAGTAAGCTCCAAGCCAAAGACAATGTTGCACTACTCAACTGAAAACAGAAATTTGAATGCCATAATTAGAAGGGAAAAATCTTAAACATATTACAGGGGACCAAGCAGCAGAGCTAGCTACAGCCTAAACAAAACAGCGCATAGCAGAGGTTGTGTCAAAACTGCCTCCCAGCTTACAGGCCCAAGCTAATAGGAAGACACTATGCTCTTCAAACAGGCTAAAGTGAAAAATCTGTGGGCATAGATAAGAGGTTAGTTACTGCATCATCCTGATTTTAGATTGCTGGCTGGATATCAAGCAAGACACGTGAAAAAACCCCAAGACAGGCTTGGGTGAAATGATGCTTTGGAGTTGAATGTGAAGTACTTGTGATCAGCGTGTTTTTACACGCTGTCAAAGAATGCTACAGAATAAAACATTACCAGTGTTCACATAAAAAAGAGTTAATGGAAAAAAAATATAAAGAGGAGCACTGGGGCCCTCTTAAGATGCGCTGGATAGAAGTTCCACATTTTTCAAGGAAATAAAAAAAGGTCATATGAGAAGAGAAAGAACCAAAAGGGAAAGGAGCCTCAAAACTGATTTCAGGAACAGCAGTACAGACCAATTTTTAAAGCAGCCAATATGTTAACGAGGATGGATATTGACCCTTGACCAGGAAAAGCTTGGAGCATAAAACACAGTGTTTTCCTGTAAAAACATACATATTTTTTTGAAGGCAAGAATGTTTTCTTGGTTTTCTAGAAAGAAGGAATCTAAAAGTGTTAATTGATTTTCCTCCAGCCAGGCCTGCGCTTGCAAGCAGATGTTGCCAACTGAACAGAACAGTACCCACCAGAACAGTTTGTTCTGAACCAGTTTCCATAACCTACTTTAACTTACGCTTTGCTTTTCAAGGAAAGCTCTCCACCAAAGCTGACCTCGAGTTCACTGTCCTTGAATAGTACCTTCTAGTCATTAAATCTGTCCTTGAATAGTACTTTCTGTTTAATTTTTATGGCCAATGTCTGTCATTAAGAGCATTTCATTTACCACCCAAAACAGCAACATGCTAGAAGCAAACAAACATGAAATGATGCCACACATTTCAATACATTTACTTCCATGAGTTTTAAATCACCAAAGGGGAAAGCTAGTAACTTGTAACACGAATCTACACCACAAGTTAAAACTATTTTTTAAAGTTTACTCAGGTTGGTAAACACCACGGTTTAATCCAAATGGTTAAGCAAAATCTTTACAAAAACGTGGGTGCAACTAACTTCATTGGAATCAGTGGTAAAATACCTATTGATTAAGGCTCAGATTTCCCCCCTCACCCCAAGTATGGAATTTAACTAAACTGGCTTTGTACTAACTGAATTAAAACTCCACTGTATGAAAAAAATCACACAGCTAAATAATCTCATTACAGTACTTTGCTTACTGATCACTTCATTAATGCCCATGCCTTACTTAGGCATGGAAAACTTCAAAACCAGGACCAAAACTTCCACTTACACTGCACATGGCTTTCTTGGGCACAGCTCAAACTGCTGCTCTTAGCTCCTAAACAGCTCTACTGCTGCTTCCATCATTTATTAACTTACTGTTTTGTAAGTTTGCTTCATTCTTCCCATTGAGAGATCCTGTTCACAGCCACATAAAAACACGTGAAACTTCTAGTGTAAAGCTAATTTCTCCACTGATCTGCAGGATAAGCAAGCCTTTCACTATCACTGTACTGCATAAAACTTAAAAAGTGAAGATGCCACTTTCCAGTGCATATTTTACCTGCACTTTCATTCCTGACTCAAAACTCTTTGCAACTATTTTACATTAATCCACTGAAATAATTTCTACCATAATGAAGTACTCCTTAGGCTTAAGTAGTAGCTCTTGGTGATTGCCGACCATATTAAAACACTAAAACCTTTCTGGTGACTTATTTGGCTCTTGTTTCTGATAAAAACAAATTTAGAACAGCAGCATCCTGCCACTTAGCTGGTTTTTCCTTCTGTGTTCCTTTGATGTAGATTTGGCTGTGAAAATGTACACAATACTAAAATAGAACCACCAGTAAATAGTGTGAATGACATAGCTGAGCCTGGACATAACTGTGGTGGCAACGAGAAGAGAACAGGAAGAGGGAGGCACAGCATTCCGTAAGGAGGAAATACATACATTATATATGTTTTATTTTTGTAGAATAAAGGCAAAGAGATATGTACACCGGTATATAATATTCACATTTGGTCTTTGTGTATTTAAAAAAAACAACAGAAATTGAAGGAAAGCACACAGATACTTTCAACTCCGTCAATATAATCAGGCATTGAACCAGATTATATCTGCTCTCATAAAGCTGCAGTGGTTTATCTGGACTAAATAGTTTAATTTTTTTTAATGAGCACCAGCACAGCCTTTGTGCTGGAGGAGACCTCAGGCAGATCTCCTTGGTCACTCAGCGCAAAGTTCTACTACGCAAATCCATAACCAAATCACCCCCTGAGTTACCCAGACAAGCCCTGGTGCAATTCTTACATGACATGGGCATGCAATCTTTCTATTCTCTGCTCCTAACCACTCCAAGCTGTACAACTCCTGGGACTATTTTTCTCTCCCATCTGTACCCTATTTTTATAAATGCAGTGGTTTTCCGCTGCATTATAAACACACACAAAGACGACAAGCGTTCTTGAAACACAAGATCCTAGTTCCCATTGTTTTAGTCAGAAAAGTCTTCAAAAAAATCATAGAAACGAAACCTTTCCCAGCTAACAGATGATTATAACCAGGAGTTATTACACAAGCGTGGAAAAAAATGAAATTACCAGGTAACAGACAATAACCAAAACTGAATCTTTGGACCACTCAATATGCATTAAAATAAAATTACTGCCTGTATAAAAGCGATTATATAAAAACTGGATCCCAGTTAAAAGCACAAGAAAGCAGCACCTTGGAACCACTTAAATTAATATTAAATACTTCAAGGCCCTCTAGTGGTTAAATCTTTGATATAAGAAAATCCATGAAGAATTGGTTTTGAAATAAGGCTATTGAAGTGTACTAAAGTTATGCTCCTATGCAATTAAGGACATTAGGCTGAAGAGCTGCCTAATAAATTACCAGAAAGGGGGAAAAAAACTAAAAATTAATATCTGGTATTTTTTATTTGTAATAGAACTTAGAAGTTAGTTACTAACATTGTCAGCAGTGCACAACCGGGGAAAAAAGAAAAATAAAAATACAACTGCTCTCTCAAAACCTGTGTCAAAATTATCATAATGCACAACTTAAATACCCATTTCTGAAAAATGCATTTGCTTTGTTGGTCTACACCATCATTTTACCTTACTCTGGCTTCCACAAAACTGTCAGTGCACAATACCAGCAATACCGAAAAAAAAAAAAAAACCAAACCCAAAACAAAAGAAGCAAACAAAACCAAGAATTGTTCACCTTCATCACAGTATATATAGAAATATTTTGGGCATACTCCTATAGAATTGATTTACAAAAGAGAAAGCCTCAAACTGAAAGAGGGTAGATTTAAATTGGATATCAGGAAGAAATTCTATACTGTGAGGGTGGTGACGCACTGGCGCAGGTTGCCCAGAGAAGTTGTAGAGGCCCCATCCCTGGAAGCATTCAAGGCCAGGCTGGATGGGGCTTTAAGCAGCCTGGTCTAGTGGGAGGTGTCCCTGCCCAGGGCAGGGGGTTGGAACTAGATGATCTTTAAGGTCCCTTCCAACCCAAACCATTCTGTGATTCTGTGTGATTCTGTGATTAACATGGCAAAAATGTACATCTGTTGGCAACCAGAAAAAGTTTTACTTCCCAATCTGGTATTTTATCTGCTCAAATCTTAACAAGCCATTTTACTGCAAGGAAATACATTGATATTACTTGCTTAGTACATCTAGTTAAGAGTTGACCTTTTCAAATCCTTATGCCTTTGCAGTCCATACACTAGCTGAGGGAACAGAAGTCTGGTATGGCAAGAGCACACTTCACTACAAGCATAAGCATCACAACACCACTGAACGATGAATACACCACTTTCACAAGACACATTTTCTTAAGACCCCTAACACCAAATCAGATGTTTTCAGTCACTCCTCTCAGTCTTGCCTCTCATATACATATGCCCTTGAGAGCTTGATAGCTGAGTACAGCAACATCTGTGCAAGTTCCTATAACGTGCCACAAAATCAGCTTTTGCTGATGAGGTGTCTGCCTGCCCACCACTTCATGTCAACTTTTTCTTTTTTAAATTTTTTTAGTTTATTTAATAAAAGGGGATGAAGAAGGACTACACTGGAAGGTGGGGAAAGGAATGCCCAAGGAGCAGACTGATTAAGCAGCTCAGCTGTCTGGAGCATTAGAGGAAGCTACAAGATGATGACTTGGGCAGAGTTTAAGTGAGGCAGTCAAGGTACAGGGCTGACTGTCTGTCAGGTGGCTACCATCCACGTGACTGTGATGCTTTTGTCTGTCTTTACAATATGGGAGGGTGTGTGGGGATACAATATAGGAGGTATGGGGAGGACATTTGTATCTTCCTGCCAGTACAAACTTTGTTGATTGCAATACATTCAATTTCCTTTGGCTTTCTTTAGCTCCAGTTTTGTTAACACATAAAAGAAAAATATTACCCTTTCTGGCTAGTTCATTCAGAATGGAATTGCTAAGCTCTAAGCTAGTTCTCTACAGCACAGAGCTGCATGGTTTTAAAAAAAAAAGTGAAAAACTGATATTTTCTCACAAAAATTGCGTCTGCAAGATTTCGCAAGTTCACCACATGTTCAGAGGATTGCTTTATCCTTCACCTATCATCGTACAAATTACATCCTATTCTGTCTTTATTCCACACTAAAACTAACATAGAAAACATGCAACAAATTTACTCTTGAAATACACAGAGAACTCAAAATATACACAGATGATCAGACACAATACTTCCAAGTCTATATCTAAGTTCAAGACAGTGTAACAGGACAAACAGCATGAAATACCAGTTGCAAAGGTTTTCTATACCTGTCTACATTAATAGAAAAAAAGTTTAATGCCTTTAGAGATCTTAAGACTATAGCAAAGAAGAAAAACAGCCAGATAACACTACTTTCAGATCCCAAAGATAAGTGCATGAGCTCTGAAATAAATCCACTAGATCACATGATTGGGAGCATGGGAGCATGGAAGCAAGATGATCTAAATGAAAACAACAAATGTTTAGGCGCACAAATCTTTCACAGGCCTGAGACGGAAGTCATTAATTTCAGTCTAAATACAATTTAAGAATGAGGGCCCAGAACTTAGTGGGATTTGGGGAATTTTCAATCCAGCAGCAAACTACAGCCATTCTGAAATGGGCCTTTACAGAACTACACATCCATGCTTGCTTCTGGATTTAAACTCTATCAATAGCTATGCTGTAATTAAAAACAAACAAACAAACAAAAACCCAAAATACCACCAAAACAAAAAACAACATAATCAACAAAATCTCCATAGAACATACCTCATGGAGGTTATACTGTTGATGAGCTTTTCAGATTGATCTGACAAGCTAGATGGAAGTATTATTTCAACTGGCTGCAGGCGCAAAACCCGACTCTCTAATTCTAAGCGAGATGCACAGTCCCGAAAACTGTCAAAAATTACTTCTCCAGTAGTTGGTTGGATTGCCTGTTAAATAAAAAAAAATAAAAGCATTGAATATTTAAATTTAATGGGAGTGCTTTAGCGACTCAAATTCTTAAGAAGAAAGAAAATTTATGGTGTATAGCACAAAATTATATAGCATCCATAGGCTTAGTCAAAGTGGTAGATCAAAAAATACAATTGTGTTTTGAAATCTATGATATGGTAATAACTTCAAAAGACTACCACAATTTTGTCTTCGTAAATGATAAAAGTACCTTAAAAATGTGTATGTGCTCTTCTTATCATCTGTCCATCACTGTTCAACTCTTATTACTAGGGCAATCTATATAATCGGCAGTCTATGAAAGGTATATGCAATTCAGCCTGGAAACTAACTATAATCCTAGCACATGCTTTTGTTGTTCTCTCCCAGCTGCTGTGTGACACTCAAATACAAGCACAATCAGGATGCTTTTAAATTAATGAATTACCAGCAGACTGGGCTTCAGTTATCACTGTGTTTTGCCAGTTAAACAATCCTGGTTTTAATCTTCACCACAAAAGAGAATACAAATCTGAAGTGTAAAGCATAAGTCTTTTCCTCTAAAGAATAGTAGTTTGTAGAGGACAAAAGTACTCACAAGCTTTAAAATATTGACCCTAAAAATGTTTAAACTTCAAAATTATAAAAGCATCTGAACTAACGATTTCCCTGTATTTGGTTAAAACACAGCTATATTTTCAAGTGATATGGCAGCAAAAACAGTATCAGGAATATTCAACTATCAACTCCAGACCTTTTTTGTAGTTTTCAACATAAAGCCATCACAGTTCATACACAGATATCTTACCTAAACTGCAACTTGTTAAAAAAACCACAAAAAAGACAGATCATGAATTTAAGAAGATATATAACCACCTCTCAAAAAAACCCAACAAAACACCACCCCAAAAAACCAACACATGAACCCTAAAATACTGATTCCCCTGTGAAACTAACTTACCATAATGCCTATAACAATGTCACCTTTCTTCCTGTCTTTTAAGTTTTCTCCATTTTCACAGATACAGAGGAGGTAGTTGTCGGGGACATCTGTTGTTACCTCTTCAACATCTACAGAATCATCTAGCTTCAGCAAAGGGTTCACATGTAACAAACGTTAAAAAAAAAAAAAAACTGTACACAGATTTTGGTGGATTATTCATAAGTCCTTTTAGACCTAAGAAGTCCTCAGCTCAATTTTGTGTTGGGCCTTCTCGACTAAAAGTTTATTTGACTTTTATGAGTTTAACACCTACTACGACTTGAGTGAACTTCAGATGACTGTCAGCATGAGGACTGAAGTCAGCAGCTGTCTTCACAAGACAATGCACAGATTTCATCAGCTCATGCAAAGGCTATTTTTGACTATGGCTGTGGGTCTCCCCATGCAATCAAGAGCAGCTATACCAAAAATTAAACCTGGAGCTGATTCTGCACATGGGCTACTCCACTTGTCATTTTGAGTTCATATCCACGAACCACACACACGTAACAGAAAAAAATAAATGCACTAGATATGCAGCAGTTGAAAAGCAGTTAAACAAAAGTCTATCTTAGCAGCAGCATTAGGTTAGGTGCATTGGAAACTTGCTGCATATCTATCCACCAGGTTGGGTCATACTGTGGAGTCTGCTTTCATCGAGTTTGACAACAATTACAGGAGAGTCTGTAAGTACACTTGAAGTTTTCAAAAAACAAAATCGCAGGACTGTGTTACCTGCTTCCCTGATTTACTCCTTAAGTGCAACCTCACAGGTATTAATCTAATAATCTTTTTAGTTCTTGCTGTATAGTAAGTAGTTCGAGAAATTAAAGTAAAAAACATGAGGTAGATAAGGCAGGAGATAGGAAAACAAAAACCAGAAGGAAAGAAATTAAGAAAATTACTTCACTGGTTAAAAGCTGTTTCTATCTCATTTTTGCATTGTCTTTGTTACAACAGACAGGAGTTAACTACCTATCTAGATTTTTAACAGTCCATTGATTTAATCACCTTCTTGTCACTTAAAGTGAACTGTTGACATCAAACAGTCAATTCTTTTTCCTTCACACCCTCCTGAATCACTAATGCTATCCATTCTCAAGCTGGTGAAACACCAAGTTGAAGACCAGACCTACAGAACACTGTAGACTTGGGAAGTCTGCTCTCTGACTTCAGAAAACAACTACAATAAACACAAGCTCTGCTGTTTCATAGCAAACCTAAAGCCCCGAAGAGATTGAATTCTTTATAAAGCCAGCACCGTGTTTTACCACAACATAAAATTAAAGGAACTTAGTTTCCTGCTGCCACTCTCAGCTGCTGGCTAATCATGTTCCATCGACATGATAACACTAGAAGTATGGCCTCTCATACACCAAAGATTAGAGTGAAACCAAATTTATTTGAAAAGGATATCTTCCCCAATAAGCGTAGACTTTGTGTAGAGAGCAGTCAGTTTCCGGCTGAAGAGAGAGCTTTTATTTTCTCCAGCAGCCTTCAGTGCTGCAGTTTCCATTTGTTTTATTACTCCAACCTACAGGCACACAGACAAGAAACAAAGTTAGCTCTGATAATAAATGTGTGGGTTATTATTTTATAAATTTGGTGATCTTTTAAGATGTGCAAACAGCAAGTGCATCATTAAAGCTGAACAAGAAGGGCAGAGGCTATCATCAATCCTACTAATGAGACTACAAGGCACTGCTTTTTCTTACACTCCATCCACTTCTAACTGCCCTCTCAACTTCTGTCCCTGTGCTTCTTGTCCTATTTTGAAGCAATGAGAGTAGAGTTCACCACTTGCCAGAGAACGGTTGCTGCAATCAATTTAAATGCAACAAGTCCTTTTCTCATCAGTAGAAAAAAAAGAGGTATCAACACAAAGCTATAGAATTACAGGTATCAATGATAGGAAGGAAATGAGAAAAAAAAATGGGCTAGGATAAGAAAAACAAGGATGTGAGGAAGAATCTAAAAGAGAGAGCAGATATATAAATTTCTCTTTACCAAATGCAAAGGCTTGATAAAAAACTGAGAGAAAGAATTGTTCTAGAAATGTTCTAGAAAACATGAAGATTCTGTAAGAGGAAGCTTGCATGTACTTAAATTTCATGACACTCATCAGAATAGAGAAATTGAAACAAAGGAAAGTTAGCCATTTTAACTGCAAAAACAGGTGATAATGAGTTTTCTACTTCTCAGTTCAAATAAGACTCTAGTGCAGTTAGTGCAAGTTTTTTCAGTGCTATTCTGTACTTAACATCATTTAATAAAAGTCAGGGATAACCTTATATCCTTTTGCTACAAGTCGCCGCACATGGACAAACAGTCTGTGAGTTGGTATACTAGCAGTCATAAAGTTATGATCCTGATGACAATAAATGTTCAGTTCTTTAGCTGCAATCTGCAAAGTACAAGAAGAAAAGTCAGCCAATAGTTCAAAATGCAATATGGGAGCTCATCTCTATGACAATGCTGATGCACAACTACAATTAAGAGTCCAGCATCCTAAGGAAAATTACAGAAAAAGCCCAGAGAGCTGGGCCCCTCCACCTTCCTGTTGTCACTGCATGTTGTCACAAACAGGGGTTCAGTATCACAGGCTTCACGTCAGGTTATTATGCTGCACCTTGATCTTTACCACTGTGACGTAAACCACCTACACAGCACACATGGATTCTGCAACACAGCTCAACAAAGGGTCAAATCATTTTCACAACACTAACAATGCAGAAAGAATGAAGTTATTTTAACTGTGGTTATAAAGGTTGAATTAAGCTAACTAATCAATTAAAATACTGAAAAATCAATATCAAATAGCAGTGGAAACTAAATACTTCATAGAAAAAGAGTAACAACACTTGTTAAAATATGATATTATAATGTATGGTTTGTATTTGCTTTTATGCCCCTTGGCAAAAAAGTAGGTATTCAATAACTAGGGAAAGTGATCTTAAGCAGAAACTCCAGTCAAACACTGAACTGTATGCCTGGATAGTATATTTCTATTTCTGGACTGTGAATGCAGCAACTGAGTAGACAAATTGTACAGTACAAATTTGATCAGGAAAATTAATTCCCAGTAACTAAGCAAAGTTTCTCACTGGTCTCAAATGTGGAAATAGCACAGATCAAAGGTTAAATTGGTAGCAATGATTTTGGGACAGAAAAACTCATTATGAACCATTTATGAACCATCACCTTAAAACTACATTTGTTGCAAAGTAATTTGCAGTTCCTACAGATCTGGCATGCGTAGGTGCCGCATCTGAACATGCATCCAAGATGCTCTCTGCACCCAGGCTATACTGGCTATATTCATCTACTTCTACACCACTTCATAGAACGGTTTGGGTTTGAAGGGACTTTAAAGATTATCGAGTTCCAAGCCCCCTGCCTTGGGCAGGGACACCTTCCACTAGACCAGGCTGCTCAAAGCCCCATCCAACCTTGGCCTTGAACAGTTCCACAGATGGAGCCTCCACAACTTCTCTGGGCAACCCGTTCCAGTGTCTCACCACCCTCCTAGTGAAGAATTTCTTCCTGCTACCAAATCTAAATCTAACCTCTTGAATTTCGACGCCATTACTCCTCGTCCTTGTCACTACATGCCCTTGTAAAAAGTCCCTCTCCAGCTTTCTTACAGGCCCCCTTCAGATACTGGAAAGCTGCTATAAGGTGTCCCCAGAGACTTCTCTTCTCCAGGCTGAACAACCCCAACTCAGCCTGTTATCATAGGAGAGGTGTTCCAGCCCTCTGATCATCTTCATGGCCCTCCTCTGGACCTGCTCCAACAGGTCCATGTCCTTTTTATGCTGGGGACTCTAGAGCTGGACACAGTACTCCAGGTGGGGTCTCACGAGAACACAGCAGAGGGGCAGAATCACCTCCCTCACCCTGCTGGCCACGCTTCTTTTCATGCAGCCCAGGATGCAGGTGGCTTTCTGGGCTGTGAGCTCACATTGCCGGCTCATGTTGAGCTTCTCATCAACCAACACCTCCAAGTCTTTCTCCTCTCCATATGCTCTGCTGTCTTCCAAACTGAAATGCTCCTAGTAGACTTTTGGGCCATGAAAGAGAATTCAATTCTACAACTGTTTCAACTTTAACTCTGACAAGTGATTATTCTTGGACCTCATCTGAAGTTGTCAATATGCAGGATAGCAAGCATTACCATATGATTACAAAATATTAAACAGTATTTTGGTAAAATGTGTATGCATAATTGGTGTCCTTCAGTTTAAGCCTGCAGAGATTTTTCATCTTGATTTCAAGTATTTTAAAAAAAACACAAGAAATTTATGCCCCCAGAAATCCTTCGTTCTGGAAGTGGCCATAGACCTAGTACAACACTAACTAATGCAAGCACCTTTCCATAACCCTGGCAAAAATTACCTCTGCATCTTCTCCAAAGAAGCGATATTTGTATCCACATTCCACACACAAAACAGCATCTTTATACTGTTTCTTCAGTTCTATGAATTGAAGTTCTAGCGGAGTGTAAATGCTTTTGGTTCTCTTATTAAGATTTGTATCTGAAGCATTTTGAGTATTTTCATAAGACTTAAGAGATGCAGAAAACTGACTAAGATCACAGCGTAACTCCTCCTGTAAATAAAAGATGAAAAAGAATAGTTAGGAATCATCAAATAAATCAATCTCTCCTGCAGACCTTGACTCATACTGACCAGAGAGCTAAAGACTGTTCTTGCAGTAAATAGCCCCAAAAAGTGTAGCAAAACTATTAAAGTAGGATATACAGAATGTAGTTTATTTGGAATTAAAAGGAATTAAAAAGTCATGAAAGTCAAAGATTTTGCATCAATTACTCCACTTGCTTTGCAGCAGTCCTTAGACATCTAGCTGAAATCAGATCCCTATTGTATCATGAGCTCCCAAAACACAGATCAAGAGATATGCAAGGCTGCAAAGACTAGGCAGCCTAAACTGGCCAGATATAAAAATAAGGATGAATTACCACTCCAATTTATAGATGAGAAACTGCAGTGCAGAGAGATTAATGAAGTTCCAAAAATCCACACTAAATCAAGAAGTAAACCAATTCAATGAGTCTCAGTTCACTGACTCAAGCCCTAAAACCATATTTCTTCTCCAACCTGCCCTTCCTACATCAGCTCAGCAAACCTCCCAAAATAATTTATTCTTAAACACAGAAAATCTATATTAGTTTCTAAACCCCTTAACAGCTAAGGCTTTGAGCCCACTCTCTATGCAGTTTATCATTTACAATGACATTACGCAGCCTATGCTAGCCAAGCAACTTCAGCTCTACAACTTTGTTTTGTTCCATATTGTAAAATAGGTGATGGATTCAGTCTTTCAGAAGTGCAGTAACCAACACTGATAAAATGCGCTTCACTTACAGCAAAGTGTACAATATCAAGTGCTGATAAAATTGGTTTAAAAAAAAATACAAAGAGAAAACCCTACACAAGTTTTTAAAGCCTATAACTATACAAAACACAACTGATCAGGTTATGCTGAGAGTTTCTGTATCTCCAAATAAACCCAGTAAACTTCAATTTCTAACCAGCTGTCCCATCTAGGTTACAAAGAATAAAGTCAACAGCCTGTTTAGAAGCAATGGTAACTCAGAAGAAAAACAGAATAGTACAAATCATATACTTTGGGTCGTGTACTTTTGGGTACAAAGAATGCAGTCAGGAAACAATGGAAAAAAAAGAACACTTAGCTGTATTGTTAACTGTGAGTTGCAAAATTCTCAGAATTGTACACAATCAAGGGATGACCCATTTGACAAACAGACATGGTCCAGCACAAGCTGTACCATGCCTAGAACTCAGATGGCTCCAGGAGCTTAGATGTCTCTACTGTAAAATCCTCAGCCCAAGTATTCAGCAGTCTTCGATCCAAGGTCTGTACCAGCCCAGCAGTATGACCTCAACTCATTTTACAGAGAAAATTTTGTGACAAAGCATGTGGAATAAGGTCACGGAAGAAAGTAAAAGCACACATGGAAGCTGAACTCTTGGGATGGTAGTAAGTTAGTAGCTCAAAGAATTTAGAAGAATATTACTCATATAAAAAGGTTATAACTCTAAGAAAAAAGCAAGGCACGAACACCTAAGATGAGCTATTCCAAGGACAGCAGGCCAGCCCTTCCCCACCTGACTGCTGGGCCAGCACAGACTCAGTAGGTGTCCTATAGAGAAAGATGACAGTAATGCTTTGACAAGGAGGTCATGAGTCCACACTGAGTACATTAAGTAAGAAATAATTGCTCTTTACTTTTACTTTGCATACATCTTGCTCACACAGTCTCTCTGCACATGGTTAAAGCTGACCTTCCTTGTGATCTAGGAAGGGTTAACAGCTGTCAAAATCTTAAATCTGTGATTGACTAGACCCAAGCGCTGTTTGGTGACAAGCATCTAAGTGTATGATTATGTAGTAGCAATACTGCTATAAAAAGTACACCAGTGTTGGTGCTTTGGAAACCAATTTTGGAATAGGAAGGCAGAAATACTGCACCAGCTGATACAGGGAAGATTAACAAGCATATCTGTTCAAATATAACGAGAAACCTGAATTCTGCGGAAACAACCATCGTAGGCCCACAGCTTGGCGGAGGGAGCGTTGCACATGCCTTTGCTTACTGAACATGCACTTCTACTGCAGTTACTGTAACACACACATTTTTAACCAGCAACTTAAGCCACACACATGCTGTCTCCAGTGTTACAAAAGAGAAAGTCACTAAGGTAAAAGAAAAAATACTCCCCATGCATGTTTCACACACATAGATAAAACACATTTTACAGTTTCTGCATCTATGATTGGTTCTCAAATACCTGTGATACATGCTAAAGTATGATTTACAGATTAAACTAGCAGGGGCAGCATCTGGTGTCAATGTAACAAGATGGACAAAGGGTCAGAAATTAAGAACTTCCAGACAGACAAGGGTTTGAAAAAGAGGGACAGAGAAGAAATCAGTTTTCTGTGTTCTCTGACTGACCACACCTATATAATCTCAATCCCTTATCACAACAGAAATCTCTTGCCACAGACTGTTTGCTTCACTGTTCTTATTTTGCTCTCATGTTCACACAATCCATTAGATACCCCAGTTTAAGGTCATGACCTTCAGACAGGGAAGGTCAAATGACCTATACAACCTTTCATGCAATCTCCTTCCTTCAAAAAGCCACATGTAAAGCTTCATTAAAGAGCAGCTGAGTCCCAATGCAACACCACCACAGTAAGCCACGAGATACCTTTTAGAACCTGAATACTTCAAACTGAGCAAGGTGAGCCCAAAACCCAATCAGTTAAATGATGTTAATTAGCCCCATAATAAAAGGAGAAGCAAGGTAGTGCTACACTCTTATCAACTTGCACCACAGGTAGCATAATGGTAATTTTTCATGGGAGCTACCCATACCTCCTGCAGATGAAAAAAACCAGTTATATCTTTAGCAGTTAGATTTATTAGCAACTGGATTAAGCTACATCTCAGTAATAATTCTAAGTCACATTTTTGCAAAGAAAGCCTGTTAGGAATTTTACAGCCCACATCAAAACAGACAGAATGAAAGAAAGCTTTTTTCAATGATATCATTGAAGAATTGTAAGAGGCATCCTGTTCACTACGCTAAAGAGTTCCAGGAAAACATCTGTACACAAATCTGGTCTATTGGGTACTGCTTCACTATTTCATGACAGAACACAAAAAAACATAAAAGGAATCTTGTGCCAGGGCTTGCTTTTTTAAATAATAGAAAGCAATCCACACAGCTCTACGTACCTTCTGAGCAACCTTTGGGCTAGTGTCCCAAGACTGAAGAGGGTTTTTCAATTCTGAACTTCTCCCAATAATACTGGGACATTTTTCCAAAATCACAGATTCTTTCTCCCGAAAACTATCCTCCCGGACTCTCTTACACTGCTGGTCTGAATCACTGCAGAATTCTCTCAGTCTGTCTAGAGTTTGCAAACATATACGTGGCTTTTCACACTTCTGAGGTTCTTCTTCAGTAAAAATATACAACAAAAACATATTAGCAACTTATTTTCTAAAACAGAACATCTATTAGAATGACATCAGTGAGAATGCAATCATTTTGCTCTGTCTTTCTCTTTCCTACATTCTTTCTCCTTTCCTATTGCAGTATTTCTGCCAGCCTGACAGAATCGGGCATGTAATCAGCTTGGTTAACTTCCATGGAAAATCAATACTCCTTACTTGTATGCTTCTTCATATATGGTAAAAGAAGCACAATTATTTTCTGGACTGATAACTGCAAAGCCACAAAATTAGCCAAGAATATTGGAAGACAAGTGGTATTTTTTCCATACAGTTTTTAAGCAGACAGTATTGCTAGTTGATGGTGTCTTAATGGTACTTCAAACCATCACATCCACAAAACTGAACATAATTCCCGCTTTAAAAAAATTATAGAGGCTAATTATTCTCAATGAAGTGTAAGTGTAATGAACTTTATATTCACTGATCTGTTTTTCTACTAGCATCACTCATTTGTAAAATTCTTGTTTCAAAGCCAGATGGAGCACAGGCATTTTCAATGTAATTAAGTGGCTGTCATTTCACAGTTAAGAGCACTGCCTTAGAACTATTTACTTCGATGTAGCCTTTAGGTATCCCAGTCACATGCTACGCTCCATAGAGCTGTCAGATGCCAGTCATGCTTCAGCCTTAGTCTAAAAGGCAGACTGTTAAACCAATACACAAAGGGAAGTTGCAGCATTTCTTCCTGGGCATCTAGACTTCACTGACTAAATCACCTGTTAAAGCTGAGTCAGCTGAAGGGGATTTGCAGAGTAATTCTGGAGTGAGGCTCAAATATCTAGCTTCTGAGCCACAGAAAGGTGCTTTAACAGTATAGCTAGTATGTTCATAATGGCTCTTCAAACATATATCTTACACTCAAGAGACGCTTCCTAAAGTATCTGCTGACTAATGTTTTTACATTGGACAATGAAAAACTACTTATTGGGTATAAATGCTTGAAGGTTTCTTTATAGTCAACTCACTTTTATCCTGAGTCTTCAGTGGGTTACAGATGTCTTCTAGAGTAATTTGTCGTGCTTTGGTTTTCTTTTCACAAGGTTCATTGCTTTCAGTTGATGTTCTCCTTTTTGTGCCCAATTCAGAAGCCTGAAATATAAATTAAACAAAGAAGTTCAATTACTTTTCCTCTTTGCCATCCTCTACAAAAGACAATAATGCACCCAAGAATTTCATAAAGATAATGCAGAATTAATTTACAATACATAAAATCCCTATTTTACCTATCTACGTGTTTTGTTTATAAAATACTTCTTCTAACAATCAAAGCTACAAGAGGAGGAGGAATAGTGCATTCTGTGAACAAGTCGGATGTTGTGCTAGAAAAGAAACACCTGCATCTACCATGGCTCCAAAAGGCAGCTTGAAGTTACCTCTGTGGCAGAGAACTGAACCAGCACTTAACAGACTTTCCCATCATACCACACGCTACCACCCTATGTCTGAATCAGATCTCCTCTGCAAATACTCATTCCCACAGTTCAGAGCCCTCTTCTTGCCAGATACTGGCTGTTCTGCCCTGAGAGGCAAAATTTCCTATGGCCTACATACTGATGATGAAAGAGTATCTCCTCCACACCATCCTGGAAATGTTAATCCAGACTGAAAAGATTTTCCTAAACTAACTGTCAACACCTAGCTGGCATCATCCTGGGTTTGTATAGAATACAGTACTTTCAAGCACTGCTCCTTAGATGGCTTTTGGCACACACACTTCTAACACTTTGTAAACAGAACATTCATCAGTTTATATTGTTTCATCATTTATGTATTCTGTTTGAGAGAATGCAAGAAGTATGACCAAATATAAAGAGGTAACTTGCAACTGCAACAATGTATAAACACACTACCATTTCACTTTGCAGATAAACACAAAACAGGTGCTTTTAGCAGCTTGCATCCACATTTTGTATGGTAATCTCAGATGGTTGAAGTGTATTACTAGGGAAATGATAACTAAGCAGGAAATCCACTCTCTGCAACTAAGCCTATAACCTCACAGCCCACAAGTGGCAGTTTCCCTTCCAAGCTCACTATTAGATACCACATATGCAGTATTTCTGCACTGACAGAAAGCAGTAATCACACCTTTCAAACATATTTGGACCAAAGATAACAAAAGAGGTTGACCTGAGACACAGGTGAAAAAAGTATAAACCTTTACAGGGCCAGAAAGGGCTAGAAACATTAACTACAGGGAGACTGGAAAATATAAACTCAGAATGAAATCCAATTGCTGAGAGACAGCAATTTTTTTTTTCCTAGTGGTGCTGTGAAGAGGCTGCTAGGTCGCTGCAGGCTTTCTTGGTCTCCCACTGACAGAAGACTTAAGAGTCATCTGAGCTCCATGATTTGGGCCAGGAGTTCAACCCATCACATGCCAGGAGGCAAAACCTGTGCCAGAAGGTCCAGCATGACTGCAAGGGAGCGAAGGCCCGTGACACAAACCAGCACATTGGCTTGTCCAAGCTCACCATACGCACGTCAAGCCTCAGTATACCTACTAAATGGTCACATCCTGGCTGTTTCCTGAAAAACTAGATGTCATAGATTCACAGAATTGCCTAGGTTGGAATGGGCCATTAAGATCAAGTCCAGCAATCAACCTAACACTGACAAAAACCATCACTAAACCATGTCCCTAAGCATCATGTCTGCCCATCTTTTAAATACCTCCAGGGATGGCGACTCAACTGGCCAGCATGTTCCAATGCTTAATAATCCTTTCAGTGTAATTTTTCATAATACCCAATCTAAACCTCCCCTAGCGCAACTTGAGGCCATTTCCTCTTGTCCTATTGCCTGTTACTTGGGAGAAGAGACCAACGCCCAACCTCGCTACAGCCGCCTTTCAGGCAGCTGTATAGAGCCATAAGGTTTCCCCTCAGCCTCCTTTTCTCCATGCTGGAGAACCCCAGCTCCCTCATAAGACTTGTGCTCCAGACCCATCACCAGCTTCATTGCCCTTCTCTGGACACGCTGCAGAGGCTCAATGTCTTTCTTGTAGTGAGGGGCCCAAAACTGGACACAGTACTCGAGGTGGAGCCTCACCACTGCCGAGCATCACTACCCTGTGTTACACAAGGCAAAGAAACTACAGCAAGCGTTGGAACTAGAAGGCCCTGCCCGTCCCACGCAGGGCACCCCTTCCTGCAGCAGGGCCGTGGCCATCCTTTCCGACATGACTGGCTGACAGCGGGGCCTCCGCCGCCACCACGACGGCTCCCTCAGGGACCCTGCGGTCCGGCCCGCCCCCTTCAGGCGCCCTGAGCCCCAACCGCCGCCGCCCCGGGCGCACCGTCGGCCGGGTAGGGCCCTGCTCCCCGCCGCTCCCCGCCGCTCCGAAGAACCTGCTCAGCACCAGCTGCTGCCCCCCGCCGCCGCCGCCGCGTTCCCGCCGCTGCCCCCGCGGCATGGCGATGGCGGCGGCGATGGCGAACCCCGGGGCCGCGGGCACTGGCACCACCTTCCTCCGCCGGATGCGACGGCGGGCGCGGGGCGGGGCGCCGGGGGAAGTGCCTCCGCCGGTGGGTGCGATCCCTCACGCCGTCCCGCCTCAGCCCGGCCGCCGCCGCCCCCTCACGCCGTCCCGCCTCAGCCCCGCCACCGCCTCCTCACGCCGTTCCGCCCTGCTGCTGCGAACTTCGGTGCGGCGGTGGGCGTCATGGTGCGCTCGCTCAACTCCATCGTGGCTGTCTGCCAGAACATGGGCATCGGGAAGGACGGCAGCCTGCCCTGGCCACCGCTGAAGTACGGCGAGTCTGGACGGCCTCCATCCCTCCGGGGAGGCGGGAGCGCGGGCGGACTACAACTCCCAGCGTGCAGCGCGGCGCGCTCCCCGCCGGTGTGGTTGTGTGGCGCCGCGCGTTGCCCCCTGGGAGCTGTAGTTGGGGAGGGACGATGCTGAACAGGGCGGGAAAGCGGCCGCGGTGGCAGTTGGCGGGTCCGCGGCTGGGGCGGTGGCTGCCGGGCCTCACCGCCGTGTCTGGGAGCCCCGAGGGCCTCGGGGAGGTAGCGCCGGCAGGGTCCCGGCAGTGGGTTAGCTCTGCTGCAGGCGGGGCCGGGGCCAAAGGTCTCGCTTCAGGCATGGCACCGGACCGGGGCCCGACCAGCCTCTCCTCCCCAGGCTGAGGCACTTAAGTTACAACGGGATTTTTTTTCTAATTAGAGAAATGTAACTTATTCCTAGACCACGTCGTAATGCTTTTCTCGTTTTCTTGCCAGGAATGAGTACAAGTACTTCCAGAGAATGACGAGCACGTCCCATGTGGAAGGTAACGTTGTGCTTGTTGCTGAGGTGTGCCTCTCCTCAGCAAAAGCGGTTTGCCTGATCTCAGTCATGGAAAAGAGTGGTAATTTCACTTTTCACTGACTTAAAAGCCTTGCTTCTGCAAGCGGCCTACTCTCTCAAGCCTCACAAGTATTTTACCCGTTTACAAATGCACCATCTGCAGATTGTTTCAGTTAGATAAAGAAACTGGAGGCGAAACGGTTGTTGATGGGTTGCAGGTGATTTGTGAATAAAAAGAATTTCAAAGTCCTGTTTCCCCAACAGAGTAAAAAAAGTTCATCTACCTGCCCTTACCTACAACTCCAACCCTGAACAAATTAAAAATTGAAAGGTTTTTATATGCTGATTAATTATCTGAGGACTTTTTTTTCAGGCTGTTTGAGCTTATCTGACTTGTTTGCTGTAGCTCAGCCTTGGCTGTTTGTTCCACCCCTCTGACCCTTGCGACAGTAATTTTCGTTGATTTTCCGAGTGCTGAGCCATCCAAATATACTAGAAAACCCTAACCATACTGATAATATGCATGCAACAACAATGTTGCAGTCATATGCAGTATATCCATACGCAACAACATGCAACCCTACAGGTAATAGGCAGCAATCAGTGTTCAGGCCTGGCGAGACCTTTGCAGCAAAGTAATCTCATAGACTCTATTATTTTGATGAGATAAAACCAGTTACTGCGGGGTGAAAAACTTTGTGAAAATCAGCACAAACAAACAAGAATAGGAATGCAAAAGATGAAAACAGCTGATTTGTTCTGACTGGGTATTTACGGCTACCAGAAGAGACAAGTCTTGCCACATTGCCCCCGTTCCTTTTTCACACTGACTTTAGTGCTGTATTTGACATTTCCTTAAGCTGTTTTAATTCTTTAACCCAGTAGACTAAGCTACTACTGGAAATCTGCAGGGACTGACAGTACAAGGTGCATGGTAGGAGTGGGAAGGAGGCATCGGGAGAGGAAGAATAGGACCTTCCTGAGCCATGCAACTGTCTCACTGCGCCTGGTGGAACCAGAGCCATGAGAGATAACAGGTTTATCCTCAAGTTTCTGCTGTTTCTCTATTTGCCAATGTGGTCACTCTCTTTCCTCTGGTTTTTTTACATGCTTGTCTTAAAACTGCTGTCTAGCAAAACACATTTGTTTGCTAAAACTTCTGGGCAGCCTAACATGTACCCTTGTTGTGACTGAGTGACCTATTCCATATTCCACAAGGAACGTCTAGTCTCCTTGTGCAACAATTCATATGTGAAGGATTTTACTTACGTTTTGGAGACCTGATTGAGCCCACTGCAACCTTACATATAAAAAAGACAGAACACAAGTGTAAATCTTTTTATATGTCTGCAATTTGCATCTTACCTAGCACAATAACCTGTAATCAAAAAAAAAAGATGTTTTAAATATAATTTAAGAAGAAAAATTTTGTTGCATCCTGCCTGCAGATTTTTTAATAAGCTATGTATGACCTTAGATGCTAAGCAGTTAAGTTGCTTCTTAACCAGACCTCTTAATGCATTATGTTGCCGTAAATCAGCAGGGATATCACCATTGGCTTGAGAAAGTCAGCGAGTCACTGATTTTTGAAAGTGGGAAGAATACAATGGAGAAGCATCACCTAATCTTGCTTTTAGTCTGCTTGCATACCTGCACTGGCCACTGCTGTAAATTAGCTATTGGTGTAGACAAATGTTTGCTCTGACCTCATAGGCATCCCAGTGTGAACCTTTAGTAAGAAAATACATATATTTTTCAGAACTTGTGCCTTTCCTTCAGCAGTGGTCTGTGCCAACATATCTAAACTGACACTGCAGTTTATCTCTTGGAAACCTGCTCATGAAGGTTGTCTGCAGGAGAAGAGTCTTTAGATACTGCTAATTAACAAATGGAGCATCAGTTCTCTGGTGTGATCTAGTAGACCCAGCCTCTCAGATCAAGAGGCAGGGAGGACAGCTGTGAACAAATGCTATTTTCTTTTCTCTAAAATCTCTCCTCCTGTGTAGCATTGTAAGAAACTTCCTGTTACCTTTTGTAACTCTCAACCTCTGTGTTTATTTCTCTGAAAACTCCATTTGCTCATAAAGAGAAACCCTCTTCTTAGCAGGACTTATATAAGAGATAATCAGGTTATGAATGTTTGGGTTTGGTCAGAAATGATATTTACGGGTGAATTCTAGAATATGATTGAACATCTGTTGCAGTTCTGCTTTGGCTTTAATTTGGCTGATTCTTCTCCTAAAAGTTATCCTTTTACCTAGCTTTTTTTTTTTTTTTCTTTTTTTAAATAACACTCAAAGCTGGCAGTTATTCCTGATCATAAAACTGGAATGATGGAACATGCAAACAAAAAGTCAATGTTTTTTTGACACTAAGAGAACTCTTGAGGGTGTGAGTTGGTCTGACACATGAAGATTAATTTGGCCCCCATCACTATAGCAGAGGCAACGTCTGGGTAATGCATGTAATGGGCAGTGACATGGCTTTTTTTGATTTTTGTTAAGTTTTGCTAAGTTTATAGGTGTGCATGAGACTACTTTGGTGTCAAATGCCTGCCAAAGCTTTGAGAACACAAACATCTTCTTTTATGCATGTGCCTAATTTGAGAATCGTGACCTAAGCTTGTACTTTTGTTAACTGCTGAATTGGAGTTTGGAAGGGGAAAGGTAAGTCCAGCAGTGTCACTGAGCAACCAAAACAAATTGGGACAGAGTGAAAATACCCTTTAAATAAGTGTTTTCTCTCTTACTCAGGTAAACAGAATGCACTGATAATGGGTAAAAAAACCTGGTTCTCCATTCCTGAGAAGAATCGTCCTTTAAAAGACAGAATTAATGTAGTGCTCAGCCGAGAGCTCAAGTATGTATGGTGACTAATAGGCCTGTAAAACAAAGAACAAGTCTGCACCTAAAAATATGTGTAGCAATACATCCTAAAGTAATTCTAAATGTAACGTGTCTGGTTAGGAAGCATTTCTGCTATTGGTTCTGAGTGATAGCACTACTTTACCTTTAATTTTTTTTAAATTATTATTTTTATTTTTCTTTTATTTTTTAATTAATTCACAAGATCCTTGTCAGTACTTTGCATAGTAAGTACTAATCCTAGCTCTACATACAAACCATCTGAGAATTGTCAGTAGTCTTTCTGACTCATGTATTTAACTGTATTTCTGTAGTTCCTGGTTAGATTGGTGTCTCTTATTCCCTTTTTTGAAGTTTATTTTTATTAGCATTTAAGGAAAAAGAACTGTCCATTTTCAGAGCTGTCTTCTTGAATGCATCACCCACAGTTATCCAAATATTCTTAAAGAAAAATGTCCACTTATAATCATTTATGGCTTTGGAGGATGTTGGTGGATTTTGTGCTGAATATGGGGGCACGGGGGATACGGGCCTTTTGACTAGTTTTATTGAATGAAATGTTAATGTTCTAGAATTCAAGTAGAAATCTGTATTTCATTTTATAGATATCTAAATTTCTCAGTTATACTTTTTTAAAAAACATATAAAATTTCAGATCTGTAATTTATGTTTCTTAAATCACAGTTACGATTAAACTGTGACTTGTTAAACAATCCTGCAGTCAGATGAGAATTCTAACATAGTTTAGCATTAACTGGCATTTCAAAATAATTAACTAATGTGAAATGTTTAATCATTTTTGAATTCAGCAACATACATTGTGTGTCTAGATTGTATTGATTATCATGATAAGTGGTCCTTTAATTATTTGGTAATAAAATTTTTTGCTTTTTCTAGGGAAACCCCAAAAGGAGCACATTATCTTTCCAAAAGTCTGGATGATGCTTTAGCTCTTTTGGATTCACCAGAGTTAAAAAGTAAAGTAGACATGGTTTGGATTGTCGGAGGCACTTCGGTTTACAAGGTACATTTAGAGTACTCCTAAATGATTCATTTTCTGCCATTGGATGATGATGGCTCAAGTTCCTGTTACTTCAGCTTTAGGAAGGGCCTTTCCTTCATGTGACCCAGCAAACTCCAGCGATTACAACAGAATAAGTCTTGGAGAGTAAAATTTCAACTGACAAATTTAAAATCTGTCCAAGTAACCAAATGTTCCTCTTGCTCATAGTCTGGTGTCATACAGTCATTGCGCTTTTGAGAGCTTTTGTTAAATCTCTAAATTGTTAGATTTTTACACAAGACCCATATATTGTTACAGTTACTTTACTGAGGTATTAGACTGGCTCTTCAGAGGATGTGGGGAAAAAAGGAAAATTGATCCGTCATTTTTAGCCAGAATACGATGCTTTATACACGTAAGAAAGGAGGATTTACAGTGAGCTGGCAGATCATGGCGTCAGCAATAAGAGGAGACAATCATACAACAAAATACAGAACTGACTCTGTTTTACCATCCAGCAACGAGGCGTCCCTACTGTTCCCACTCCCCAGGTTTCTCTTGGTGTCTGGGCTGTCTCGATATTCAGGTGTCCGTTCATGTGCCAAAAAGGCAGCATGTGCCTCTTTCTTCTCAGGACCATCTTCGCACAGACAAAGCCCTGTAAAAACTGCCCTGTTTTCCCTCAAATGCAATAGTTCCCTTGTCCTTAACTAAGATATTTGCTGTGCAACATGAAGGTCTGCAGTGAAACCCATCTTCTTGTTGGACCATGTTTCCTCAGCCATCTTTCTCCCTTCCACTAGACCCTTCCTCTCATTTTCCATGTATACACGTGTAAGGTATATTTAACTCTCCATGCCTCCACCCACATCCCTAGAGTCATCCTTTCCGTCAGGGTTCTGCCCTTTAACTCTCAATTGATTTTTGTCTTCTTTTGTTAAGTTCTCATATAATTTGCATTTGTTGTCAAACAGTACCACACGAGATTATGGCCATCAACCTCATTCCTTTCATACCATTCAGGAGCATATGGAATAAGGACGGCAGTAAGCAGTCTTTCTTCTCATAAAAAAGGTTTTAATTAAGAATTGTAAAGCAGATTTTTTGTTTGTTTCATATAGTAAAGGGGAAAAAAAGTTCTGCTGCCCTTTAGTTATGACAGGTATGCTGAGAAATACATTCCACTTTTTTGGAACTCAAACTTCACGTGTGTGATGAAAATGCTATCATGCTCCTGGTACCAAATTAGGGCTGATAATATGCTTTGTACATGGGGTGGGAAAATACACGTTCTGGTATTTCATGCCTTTGCAGTTTGTGCCTTTCGTGAACCTTTTCTTTGTGTCTTTTATAGTAAAAAAGCAAAGTAGTTAGGTACTTCTAAGCTTTTAAGAAAAATAAGATGCGTACGTAAATAGCCTGTAAAACACTGTTGTTTCTCTTTTTTTTTTTTTTAATGTTTTGTAATCACTTTTGCATGTGGTGAAGTCCACCATATATTTGATGTCCAAATGCATTCAGCCTATAGTCGAGTATCATCATATAGAGGTAACCTTTTCTTCACTTTCAGCCATTAAAATACCTGCTTCCAGGCAGTAAGTAGCAATTTTGTTTCTGGAGACAGATTCTCTTCAGATTGGGCATAACTGCCCAACATGAGCAAGACACTGGATTTGGCTTCTGCCTGTAGTTCTGCAGGTTGCGTAGTATGAGCAGAAGCATTTACGCTTTTGGTGCAATGGCCACATACTTACCTAGTGCTGCAAAGAGCGATGATTTTTGTTTGTTCTTCCAGAGCATCTATGTTGTAGACTTCTAGTTTAACTATTTTTCTGGCTTATATTTTGTAGAAAGCAATGCCATTTTTTTAGACTATTACTCGCCAATACTTAGATTATAAATAGGCAGTTTTGATCGACAGTGCTTTTTGCAACATATTACCTGTGCTGACTTAAAATTTCAACTGGTTTCAAGCATGTACTCAGGATGTTTCGAAGGAATTTGTAATTCATTAGGGAGAAATCTGACAGTCTGGCTTATCCCAGAGAGTTATGCCAAGGTGGAGCATCTACCCAGCTGCCTGAGTGCAGGAGTGCACTTTTTGGGACACAGGTGTCCAGCCTGTCTCTCGGTCTCAAGGAGGGATGGCTGCTGTGCCCTGCAAGCAGAGGTGCTGGATCACATGTGCCCAGGTGGCATTTCAGGACGGGATGCTGCCCTCAGCAGCAGAGGGGACTACAGAGGAAAGAGGAGCATGCCTGTGACAGTCTCTGAACATTTATAAGGACAGAGTGCAGCTGTCTGTTGCTTATGTCCGTCTTGCCCACCGCCCCTAGGTTCTCAAGGACACAGTTCTCTCCAGGGTAGTGGGAGTGTTGGCATAAGCTCATTTCTGCCTCGAGTTGAAGGACAGGAAAGTGAGCTCTGAACAGGGTGACCATCCAAGTCCTCATGTAGGTTATCATTCATGCTGTGTGCAGCAGCACACTCAGGGAAACTGACTCCTCTGCAACAAGAGAAGGCAGAGCAGCTAGACATAGTATGCTTTTTGGTGGGGACCGGGAGAGCTGAGTAGAGTGTTGGTATTAGGAAGTGAGAGCAGAAAGATTCAAAACAGATCCCACAGTCCACTGAGGGCTGGAAACCCTTGTGCAGCCTTCATCTTAAATTTGACTTCACACCAATCACTTCATCAGGTTTGTAATTCCTGATACAGCCACAAGGTAGTACTGTTGCCTCCAGGGAAGCTTTTGGACTTCTCACAGCACAGGTTTACAAGTTTCTTTTCTTTGGATCTCAGTGTGATGCTGTGCTTCTGCACTTCCTGGATCTCTTGAGTTCCAGAAGGAGTTGATGTTGGTATTGATTGTATGGATGAGGAAGGAGGAGTGTAGCAGCCCAGCAATGGTCAGTAAGTCACAGCAATTACGAAGTCGTTATGAGAGGCACTCCATGATTTTGCGTGAACACTTGATGTTTTGAGAGCCATCTGCTGGCTGCTGAGAGCTTGTTGTTTGCTGGAAAACTTGTGGTGGTGACTCACTCATTGGTTCTGGCCCTTGAGTCCCTGTTAGCTGTTGGAGCTCATCAGACGTGTTCCCGGAGCAGGTTTTCTGGCATGGTTTCATCCCCAAAAAGTATAATTCATGCACACCAAGATTGGTTCCTAGTACAACTAAAGCATGGTGAGTGGGGGCAATTGGAAGATTAGTTTCAAAACCACATTTCCGTTCTGAGTTAAGACACTAACGTAGATGCCCTCTGTGTGGAGGTATTGTCTCTTAATTGAGAGGTTCAGGTCTTGGCTTTGACTCTGAACAACAGCACTACCTGGAGATCCTAAGGCTGAGTCTGCTCAGTATAAATTACATCAGTCTCTTTCAACTGGATTTAAACTGTGTGTTTTAAACTAATTACAAACAACATTCAGATTTTACTAGGAATAGGAACTGTAAGTCCAGCACATCCCCAAATATCAAACAGGGATTTAAGAAAAAAAGAACTCAACAAAACAAGGTGTAGATTTACTTATGGAATCGTCTTGTATGTTGTTTGTGGAGTGTTAATCTTGCTTTGTAAAAATAACCAAGCACAAATCCCTAACAGTGAACCTACCAGTGTGGGAAAAAAAAAAACAACCAACCCAAACAAAATAACCCTAGCAACAAAACTTAAAAAAAAAAAAATTGCAAAATTTATGAGTCAGGTCCTCATAACCCAGGCCTCTTCAATAATACCAGAACAGGTTATATGTCAAACAGGTTTTCACCTTGATAAAACAGTTTTTCCTACAGCATCTTGAACATTTAAAATTGTCTCTTCTAATTTATATGTTTCTACTCAGCTTGTTGCTTTCTCAATGCCACAGAAGCAAACAATGACACTCAAGGTCACATTGCTTAAGTACAGAATTGTATTCGTGTATTAAATTTGGAGAAGAAACTTGTACTTTCACAACAGAACAAAAAGTTATTTCATAAGAAGTTTTGTTGTTTTTGCTGTTTGGTTAATATCTAGGCTGGCCATAACAGAAAATAGATGCTGGTGATAAATAGCGTTTGGGGAAATTCTTCAACAAAGAGGCTTGAGCTGGAAAATTACATTTCCAGTAATCTCCAAGGGAAAATTTTATCTAATATTCACGCTCAGGTGTCTTACTATGTATTAGTATTTGACATATTGTGTTTGGTAATCTACCCCCTTTCATTCTTTAAAATTATTGAATTATGAAGTTGCTATTCATATTTAGTGCAGCAAGTCTCTTGCAGATTATTAATTACCCTCTTAAATAGAGTTTCTTGACTAAGCATATAAGCTTGACTGGGTTCCGAATGCCCTGAGTGGGTTGTGAATGCCACATTTGCTAAGCTTCAAATCTTTGCTGTACCATAAGGATCACTTCTTTAAAAAAGAGAAGTTTTAAACAATTTGAGTCACTAGTTTTATCATGATTTTTTTTAAGCCTGCCAAAACTTTACTAGCTAATATTAATATACTAAAATATACGTTTTAAAGATTACGTTTTAGTATGTCTGAATTTCCTGTAAACTATAAAAGAAATAATAGTAATTTTTCTACCTTCCCTGCACATAAGACAAAGTGATTTTGAGCTGCATTAACTCCTGGAGTAGTTTTAAGCTGTGTACCTATTGGAATAGAGACTAACGTGTATGTTACCGTGTTTTTGAAGTCTTGTGTTCAGTCTGAGATGTGACCAAGGACTGAGATCCACTTACAAAGGAGGCAGCTCATTTTTCCATGCTCAAGCGCTCCACTCTTGCAGGTGCTGTTGCTCCCTTCGAACAGTGCTCACAATGTGCCGCAGAGAGCAGGCTCCTCTGAGCTGTGTGACACTGGTGATTTGAAGGACATCACGCTGCAGGCCTGAAGCATTGTATTGCTCTGCTCTTCGTTACTGTAGTGCCGCAGAATCCTTCTTTACAGGGGAATTTTCCCATGTGTAGTTGTGTAGCTTTGTATGTTCGTCTGAACAAAAAGATGGGAATGGGAAGACAATCTTCCTCTATTCCTATGACCTTCTAGGTGTTTTTCAGAAAGGGTGTGGGCACTCTTAGTGCAATTTCCTAGTATCTCTTTTATGTAAAAGTGGCAGGGTCACAGCGTTACAGCTGACAGCACTGTCCTCCCCATAGAGATTTATGCTTTGTAAAAATCTATCTGTGACTATTGTAGTGATGACTCCAGTCACCAATACTTCTAGCTTGTACCTAGTTATAAACAAAATTAGAGGAAACGGATCTACAATATTAGCAATGGACTAGTGGATTAACTAAAAAATTCTGTTAAAAGTTTAAGAATTTTCTTAATTTAGCATCTTTAAACTTTCACAGACTTGAGAGGGACATACCCAGCCTTTCCAGTACAGTCTGCAAAATAAACTCAGGAGATTTTTAATGTGTAATATTGTTGTTACTCCTAAACAAGATTTTTGTGTGCTCATTCTTGTGAACAAACATATTGATTTGACATTCCTCTGGGAAAAAATAATGACTAAAAAAGGTTAATAGATGAGTCAGTTGCAGACACAAATCATGCAGCTGTGAAAGGTTGTTGCTTTTTAAATTCTTTTCAGAGATGCTCACAGAGATCATAGAGGAAAAGACTTAGAAGACCCTCCTTTAACACATGGAAAAGTCTAGTGACTAAAGTATATCTGTTTCTGCAAGGGCAAAATGGGTAGGTTTTTCGATTACAGTCATAGAAGATTCCTGTTGCAGTTGCCTTTGTCCCTGGCAGAGAACTGGTGGTGGGAGCTGTCTCCTCTCTCACTAAACTGACCACGAGCAGTGTGGAAAGGAAGGAATTTTGGGGGTGTTGATTCTCCTGGCTATCACCGCAACTCTCCTTATAGCCAAAGTTTAACTTAGGCAAGTCCTTTTACCTTGGTAAGATCTAGAACTTTGTGAGATCTTCAGCTGTGAGATTTTTTTTAATGTATAAAATATACTTTTTAATACTCTTGTGTCTTCAAAATGCAGCTTGCCTGTATCCAATACATTTTAAGGGTTGAAAAAGAGAATGCAAATAAACAGACTGTTTATTTTGAAATTTTCTCTTTTATAGTGTTCTCATATTTTGTTTGGATTGGCAGTGGTGTTGTCTGGAAAGACACTGGGAAAATACATGCCTCACATAGTTACTTTGGCTGTTTTATTTTATGTAATTGGTAGAAGATGAGAAAGCAGAAGCAGTGTGTGTGTGTCCATTAAAACCTGTGAATCTTTAAATGACTAGAAATAATTGATCCCTCCTACAGCAATTGGTTGCTATGCCCAGTACTTTACAGGGGCTTGATGATTAGATCTATAAAAGATTAATTTTCCATATAATACTTCTGAAATTACTTGTAAAGCACAGCTATTCTTTGTTGCAGGCTGTTTTAACCTGTGTTCTGCAGAGAGAAACTAATTCAAGGCAATGGCCCTGCACGTACTGACATAATCTAATCTTGTACGGCTGTCAGTCCAATGCAGCTGGAAATTATGGGGAAGATGATGCTTAGGCCATCTCCCTTTTGCTTCATGCTTCAGAGGCAGGCCTGCTGAGGGTTTCTTGGAAGTAAGCAAAAAGATGACAGTATGCTAAGATCTTTTCACAGGGTTATGAAGGTATATATGAGTTTGCTGAATCTTATGAAGGACTCTGGTTCACGTAGAGGGTTGATGTACCTGGGACAACAGCAGGGATCCTGACACCTCTGTTCTCCTGACCTCCCTGTCTTGTGGAAGGTCATCACTGCTTGAGGAGTGGTTCTGGTGTTTCTGAGAGATCAACAGCCGCAGTTTTAATAGGCTGTGCTTTGGTGCGGACCAAAAATCAGCACTATTTTTCCCTGTTGCATCAGGCTGCAATGTCTTAAAAGGTTTGGTGAGCCTGTGTGGAGATCAAACACATACACAGCTCCCAAGGGAAACCAGTGCAGGTACAAACACAGTCCAAGGATAACTGAATGGATTATGGAAAAACACAGTAAATTAAAATTATAGCAAGAATTACTTTAAGACCCAGTGTGGCAATAGAGTAAGGGTAACGTAATGACCATGGAATAAGGATACAGATTTTTCAAATTTACAGAAGCCTGAACTCAGAGGCCTCATTTTGTTTAAAAATCTCCTCCTTTTGCCCTGGGACAAGTATTTCCAACAAGTCCTTTCGTAATATCTGTCTTTTCCATAACATATATTATCCTCACATTTATCAAATATGCAAAACCAAAAACCCAAAGTACTGATCACCTACTTAAATGTAAATGATTTGTCTATTTAGTATTGTGCTAACTTCCCACAGTATTGCCTGATCACTAGAAATCCATTTAGTTAGTGAACATTCTGTTTAAATATTCAAGATTATTTGTATCCATACCTTTGTATTATGTACGTTACGTTAGAACGAATTCATACACTATTCTGTTCATTAGAGTAAGTATGTATATTTCCGTGATTAAATTTAGAATTAAGTGTGTTAACATTCTATCAAATGAGCACTATGCATTCTCTAACCTCTGTACCTAAAAAAGGTGGTGAAATGGCTAGAGTGGGCTGGACAGGACAAGCGTGAATTCAATGTCAGTGAGGAACTACCTTAATCTTCAGGCAACTGTGATAAATCTCCTTCCCCATCCTGCCAGGTCCATAGCAGCAGTTTGCAGAGGAGGTATCAGAGTCCAGTCCTCTCTGATCAAGTCTTTTAGAGACTCCACATGTGGAAGGCTTCATGTTTGATACCAAATATACTTATTTCTAGTTTTCTGAAGTTACTGTCAGGGAACATGGAGGACCAGGGGCTCCCAAAGGGGTGGGAGCTGGGATCTGTGGGCAATGACCTGACTGTCATGACAAAGCCTCACCGGCCAGGGCTCATGGTGTTGAGGCAGGTCCACAGGGCAGGATCAGGCCCCATGAAGGTAACCAGAGTCAGAGGTAGCCCTGGGATGACTAGATGGGGCCATGAACACAGGCCAAGGCCACATCAGGATGCCAGCACATGACATGATTCAGCTATGTACTTAAATCCCAATGCAAGTGAAAATTACACTTAGTGGAGTAGAGCAACTGAAATACAAAGTCGAATCACTTTACAAAGTGTTTGTCCTTGCCTGACACTGTAATATGCTTACTGTCATGATGCTGGGCATTCTCAGCTGCTGAGAAGGAATATGTGGGTTGAAACCAGCTCAAGGCTGTTGCTCTTCTCCCAGTTCTTTTTGTTTGTTGTTTAGTATTCGTGGGCCACATACGCAGACCCCCAGAGCTGGTCTGGCTAACTTGGGAAGCATTTGCACTTTTTTTATTAACTTGGGGACAAGCGGCTGGTTGGTTCACTCAACTAATGCAACCATTTAGCTGGAATTGAGGTCACCCTCCCGTCCCCTTCATACTCAGTTCAGCTGTCTTTGCAGTATCTGTGGTCAGTCACTGTGCTCTTCCCTGATGTGTCTTGGTGGTACAGAGCTCTTGCTGAAACTCTGGCTAGGAAGTTGATTTATTCCTCTACTACAAAACAGAAGTATCTCGTTTACGCACAGTATGTTTTTATTTGTGTAGCAGATTATTCTGTCATTCTAAAGCTGTATGTTTCCCCTCTTACCTCCCACCCTTATTTTAAGAAATTAAAAATGGGATATTTATATACAAACTAGATGAACAGCAGTTCAATGCTGTTGGATGCTGGTGTGCTGTGACTTACCCCTCCCATTTTAAGTCATTCTCTAGCAATAGAGCAGCTTTTCTAGAAACTAACTTTTCAGCAGTGATACCAATTAATTTTATTGGATTAAATTTGCTATTACTTAGTTCCAGTACTTGTCAAAGTAATGCCTAATAGTATGTTGCATGGTGAATCACCTTTAACAAAGAGCATTGCTCATTGCCAATTTAAAGGAAAGGGAGAAACAGCTGCAAGCTTCTCAACAATACATTGTAACCAGCCACCAGTATAACTTTTAATGGGTTATTTTAATGCCAAGAACGTCTGGAAGAGGTGACTTTTCAGTCTGATCTGGAGACAAAACATCTTTTTTTAACTCCTGAGTTTGTGTGAATTTCTTAGTGAAGAACTCACCTAATAGGTGTCTTCATAACTTTTTTCATCCAAGGATCTTGGAAACTTTCTTGTTGTTTTTATATAACTTTCAATGCGTATTATCACTTTGCCGTAATGCAGAAATCAAACTTTGATGTTGAACTGATAGATAATTTGATCACTGGAACTGCAGACTAATGCAGACTAAAAATACATTATAAAGCCTTAGCAGTGACATTAATTAAATATTGGAACAAATTACCTTGAGGTGTGGACCTCTCACTTCTTAAAGCTTCCTGTCTTTCAAAGAGGTAGGATTCAGAAATTGCTTGGTTGTACTGCTCCTTTCTTCTCACAGGACTACTCATAATTTTTTCTTACTTTCTGTCAGATACCCCAAGCTCTGAGAATAGGTATTATTGGTACTTCCCAGGTGAACTGGCACAAGATGAAATTATCCCTTTAGAAAGTAGTCTTGGGCAGACTCCAAAAGAGGAGATTTAGTGTTCAATTTTCGCTGCATTGCTTAAATCCCAAAATATATATAAAATAGTAAGTGAGTTTCAGTTTTAGGTAACGTATTTGGTGTGCAGTGCAAGTAGAAAATATGCTAAGACTCTTATCTCTTGGTTCTTTTTGAATGCTGCCATGGTGATGTCTGGTGCAGGCAGAACAAGAAGTTGGAGTGTTGGTGAAGAAAGCTAGTGTTCCAAATAAGAACTTACACTCGATATTATCTTACAGACTTCAAAGAGGATTATAAAAGAAGAATATTAAAAATGTTAATAAACAACGCTACTTCATGCATGGTTGAGCTGTTTTTCAGGGAACAACTCAATTTTAATTGTTTCCGCTGTTTTTAAAGGCAGCGATGGAGAAGCCAATTAATCATCGATTGTTTGTGACAAGAATTTTGCAGGAATTTGAAAGTGATACATTTTTTCCAGAAATCAACTACAAAGACTACAAACTTCTTGCAGAGTAAGTATTATGATGCATAGTAGTCTTGTGTTCAGATGAAAGACTTAATAACCTACTTTGAATGTGTAAGGGTCCTACTAAAGCCATGTTCTGTTTTGATTTAGAGGTGCTTTTCACTGTATTTTTCCCCAGAGTCATATTTTACTTAGAACCTGGAATTGCACCGCACTCAGCACAGAGAGGTTGTTGGAACTTGTGTTCTTCAACCTTCCCATAATCTTTATGGTAAAGAATTACATTTGTTGGTTTGCTTGAAAAATAACTTTTTTATTGCTTCTCATTTTAGAATTACTCAAATATTTACTAAATTTCGTAACCCTTGGTATGTTGTTAGTCAATGGTATTTAGCCTCTGAATGTCTTTGATAAATTGCCAAAGACAAATTAAATGAGTTTGAGCAGGGAGGGTCAAGCGAATTCTAAGGTTATTCCTTTTTCTTGAGACAATTGCTTCTTCCTAACAAACCTAGCAGGAACACGTATCAAACTGTAATTTTTTGCCATTCACTGTGGTTTCTTCTGTGTTATCCTTGTCATACGCCAGTCATACTTTTGTGTCCTCTCCAACGAGATTACATCCAACAGGCAGTAGGGGGGTAGCAAAAATTCAAACGTCTGCCTGAAGAACCAGCAAGGAAAGGACCTCTTCCTCTTCTTGCTGCTCCCATTTTGGTTCCCAGCTGGTTACAGGCCAGTACTGGAAGAACTAGAAAGTATGGCAAGTCAAGCTCTCTGCGCAGGGCACGGGAGTGGGTTAGCACTGAAGTGGGAGAGAATAGGTAGGGGCAGGAAAGAAGGATGCGGGAGGGACAAACAAGGCAAGCAGGGAGAATGAGTCATCTTTTTCAACTTAACATATTCTGAGCTGCGCTGAGCCGTATCATGAGCCCACTTTAGTATCCTGATGTCTGACCCAGAGCTCCCCTCCCTCTTTGCTGTTTCTCAGTTATACATTGGTTTTGGCCAGTGTACTGAAATCAGAATTTGGCCTTAAAACACAAATTTATAAAATTTCCCTCACTAAAGTGGAAACCTAATAGAGTCAAACCTAGCAAATAAAATTTAAAATTTCTTTCTCCCTCAAAGTCAACATTGCACATTCAAAATCCTTACTCTGTCACAGGGAGCAGAAGAGATTTTTGAAAGTATCTGTTAATAAAACCTGTTTTAGTAAATCTGGAATATAGAGGAACACTTTGTATGGTAGCAGACAGCTGCTTTAAGAAGCTGTAGTGGACTTGTCAGAAATCTTTAGCTTATCATTTCCTCTAAATCGTCCGAGCAAAGCAAAAAAACACAAAAGTGTTCTGTATCTTTTCTACCTTTGCAGACATTTTAAATAACATGTTGGAAGCTTTAACAAAAGTGTTGGGGTTTTTTGATTAAGCCAAAAAGGTGGGGAGATTTTTGCATCACAGTATGCTTTCTTGATTTAAAAAAAATGTGCGTACAAGTTGCTGGTAGTAGTAAACATGATTCCTACAAATAGTTTGTGCTTAGTATACCTGTTGTAAGGATGATATTTTCATCTCCTTTTTCAAACAACTTTCTTTTCTAATTGATCAGATAAATTACAGGTGATTCATAATAATATTTTTATCTACTTATTGGCTTTTGCTTTGTCTTCTCCCCTCTCTCCAGGTACCCAGGTGTCCCTGCTGATATCCAGGAAGAGAATGGCATCCAGTACAAATTTGAAGTGTATGAAAAAGCTGTCTTGGCACAATAAATGAGGCTTTCTGTACTTCTGTGTAAGGGCAGGCATTTTAAATCAAGAAGTCTTACTGAGTGCAAATATATGTTAAATTATTGAGAGAAAGTCCTGATTGATAGTACAATACCTCAGTAGTGAAAGATTCCAAAAAACACCCGCCACTCTGAATATACGCCCTGCAGTGGAAATACGAGGGTGGTCAGCAGCATGAAGGAGGTAGCTCTAAGGAATACCGCAGCTAAGGTTGCATGGGACCTTGCGTTGATTTTTACAGTCTATGGCAACATTCCATGAGTAATGAAAGACATTAGACTGCGTCAGAACCTGTCTACTTAAACAAAGGGTTTGTATATCCCCTCATTCAGAATGTCTAACACTGAGAAAGTGTCAAAACTCTTGAGTTTGACTGGGATGGTATATACTTTTATAACAATCCTTAAAACATACTGGTGTAGTGGAAAAGGTATGCAGGCATAATGAGAAATGGAGTCTGGGAGTCTCAGGCAGGAGTTGAGGCATATGTTGATCCTTCATGGAAGTCCTCTTGTCATCTTAACTGTCCTGGGTACACAGCCTACTTCAAGCCTTTTGGCTGACAACACTGACTTACAAATTAGTCTGATAAAGAAATTTTAACGTTTCCATTAACTTCACACCCGTGTAAAGGCTTGCTCTTATAAAAAGGTGCTATGTCAGTTTGACCGTGACCACTTTGCAGTGCAAGAACATAAACATTGCTTTCTTAACAGAATCCGTGTTCTTGTGTCCCTTCTAAACGTTGTCAGTGCAGGTGCAGAGTGTTAATTTGTCAGTGTGACTTTGAATATTCTGTGTGGCATACAAATATGGATTATAAGGAGATAGTGGGGTCCTGTTTCCTCTTTCATTAAATGTAGCTAGTATAATAATGTTTTTCATTACTGTTCCCTAGAAGTAGCAATATACTGGTACTGTAGTAACACTGTGATTCTAATGGCATACAATGCAACTTGACCAAAGTTTGTTATTCCCAGTATTATCACAACATGGCCACTAATGTTAGTCTGTTGCTGCGTTCTGGCTATGGGGAGTTTGCCAGGTGGCAGAGGACTCCATATACAAAGTGTCACGGAGAGGAAAAAAAAGTTTAAAAAAAACCCCAAAAGCCAAAACCTCAAAACTCTGCTGACTGTTTCCACAAAGCATTTTAAAAGCTTTGTCTTACGAAGCAGTATTGTGGGAGATTCAAGTAATAATGCTCATCCTTTAATGTCACACAGGCCCAGTTCTAATGTCAGGGAGGGTGGCACTGGCCATCAGCAGGTTTTACGTGTTATAACTATGGAGGAGCGTAACAGCACCTGGTTTTCTAAGATTAAACCTTGATTTCCTTGCTTTTGAAAATGATAAGAGAAAAACACTTAGAATTATGAGCTACGAACACCTCTTGAATTTTCCATGGCAATTTTACAACGTTTCACTAATGAAGAAGATAATTTTGGCAGCATCTGTTCTGGGTTGTCTCAGTGTTTTCTCTGTTCCTTTTGCATTCTGAAAAATACAAGTACTTCCCTGTGTTGGTCTTCTTGTTCCATGTGTGCTGACTTTACATCATTTGACAAAGATGAAAACAACAAAGTTATATGCTTGCGTAATACAACAAAAAGTCTCCTGAGTTTTAGTTTGCCAACACATTGTGAAAGGGAAGGAAAAAGACTGTTACCAGGGGGATGTTTTTTTTTTTTAAAGTATGTCACAGTGACCCTGACAAGAGAAAATAGTCTCCCAAGAGCATTTAATATGTACCAGTTAGTATCAAAAAACAGGTCACTGTTGAAAGCTCTGTGCAGCTATTCTGCAAAGTACTGTGTTTATGGCAAGTGACATTTATTAGAAATGGAAGCAAAGACTTCATGCGATGTTGGATTACACTGTGATACTGATGCGAACATATGTTAGAAAATTTCTGCCTGAGCATACACTGCAGGAGATATGGTTCCCTGCGGCCAAAATGTTTTGTAACACCAGTATGGTTGCGGAGAACTTTAACTTGGATGCAAACAAGCCCACTGGGAACATAAATAGTTATCTGACTCTTTGTGGACCGACTTAGTCCTCTCCAGATTTAACTGTATTCATTTGTCAAATTCTACAACAAATTAAGCCAATTTATGATTCGTGGAAATGAGAACTTGTGAAATAACATAGCAGTTTCCTACTTAAAGCTTTTCAGAAGGTATTAAAGATGCAGTTTGCTCAGTATGCCACTCTGCTGAAAAGATGCATTTTTGTTTGGTTTGGTTTTTCTTTTAATAAAAGCACTGCATTTGGACAGCACCTTTTGCATCAGAGGTTTTCAAGATGCCCTGCAGATTCCAATCAAGAATTAGGAAAATACATTTGATTGCAGCGAAGCTGGGTCCAAAAGAAGTGTGTTCATCCTAATGACAGGCATACCAGCCACTACGAGGTTAGATGCTTAGTGCTTCAAGAAGATGGATCGGCAGAAGGGTGTAAGTCCCTGTGTTCAGGAATCACACGAAGACTGTTTGGTGACAGGTGTATTATTTCCAGAGCATGGTTACTTTGCACATTCTTTTAAGTCTGTGCCCTTTTAAAGATACCCGAGATTGTTTGTCCAAAAACCAAGACAAGAAAAATGGTTGCTCTCTTCTTCTAAAGGCCGGAGTTAGTAGCCGGGATTTCTATGGAGCCTTTTTCAAAAGTGATGCTTCGCTGGGTGACAGGTTGGTTGAAAAAGCAACAGATACAAAATATGTGTTTGCTGTTCACCTAAATTGGGTGTTGCACCTCATACCTCCCCATTTATATTGCCCAAAGGAAATATAAATATTTTACACTATGGCTTGAAGGAAAAAACCCTTTGTCCCAAATACAACTTTCACACGTTTTGTTTACTCCCGTACCTCACTGATGTATGATTCTGTGAAAAGACATGGATTCTCATTATGTCTAGTACAGGGGGAAATGTCATGTTTTTCCCCAGTTCCATGCAGCTAAGTGCAATGAATAGCATCATGAGTGACAATATAATTACCGATCACCAAGAAAAGTATAGTACAGATATAATTTAATCCCCCTCATTCATGCTTTCCCAGGAACAAAGTGTTCTAAACAGATTAAAAAATTAATTTTTAAGGATAATACTAGTTTTAACAAGATAGCTAAAACTGCAGGGTCTGTATAAGAAGCGAAAAACAAAACATTAATGTTTCTGTTACTTGTCTGTTACTCATTATCTCTTATCTGACAGTGGACATCAATTTCCATTTGGCAGTAGAAAGCTGATGTTTTCAGTAGCTCACCAGCAGCGTTACGGTCACAGTGTACTCAAGGACAGAATAGGGAACATTGCAACAACAAATCTCTGTCATGGAGAGCAATCCATGGAGAAGAAAGGTACACTCTAAATAATATGAGTTTCCTAATTTAGCAAACAGAATATTATTAGTATATATACAGGACACCAGGGGAAAAACAGGAAAGGGAAAATGACAGTGAGTAGCTTATGCATGTTACCTAAGGAGAGCATCAGCAGTGCTTGATGTGAGATCTTAATTGGGACCAGACAACCGCATTGTCTTCATCAGACTACAGCTAATTTGCCAAAGCCTTAAACCTAAACTCAAACCAATATTGAGTAGTTTAAAGGCTACAGTAACAGAAGAGGAAGATCTAAGCAGGCAGCAGCTGATGGGGAGAGGGGAGAAGCTGTGGGAAAGGCTGTTAATCAGTGCAGAAAATGAGGTGACTAGAGGTGACGAGGTGGCAAAGCTTGGTTAAGTACGAAACTAGGAAACACTTCCCTAATTATTTAGTTATGCATTAACTGTCTCTGCTTGCCCAGAAGGGCCATAGGAATGAAGCCTATGAGTCAGGGTAGGCTGACCAAAAAATCACAAAAATCTTCTGAAGTGGCAGGTCCTGGAACAAAAGAGTGGAAATGGAGAGAGAGAGGTGAGAAGAGGAAACTGACACTTCCTAGAAGGACTACACTGTTTCTTGTGTTAGTTTGCCCTGTAACTATAATTACTAAAGAAACACATTCAAACTGGCGCGGGGTTAACACTTGTAAGATGCTGTGGCAAAATTTTCTTAGTGAAGGATTTTCAGGATTTGAATGTCTGTGTGATTGCCTTTGCCAGCTATGCTGAAATCATCAGCTACAATTCCTATTTTGAAGTGCCTGCACTACACCTGGAAGCAAGAATCACATCCCTGAGCATCCAGTAGCCCAAGGGTGAGCATTGCGCCTGGGCTGATGACCTCCTGCTTCCCCTGGTGGACAGCATATGCTTCTGGGACTGCATATGGGAAACCTGCTCATTTTTCTTGGTCTTCTATTAAAAAGACTTGCTTGCTGGCTCTGGGGTGATCCTGAGTTATTCTCTCCTCTGTTTTCTGTCTGCAGACCATTCCGTCTCCTTTTGCATAACACCAAAGCAAAATCTGTACAAGAAGTCTTTTATTAAATTAATTGCTGTGGTTGGAAAAAGAACAGAAAAGCTCTCAGATAGAGTCCTGTTCTGGTTACATTCTCAAGACTTTTTTCGGGTGACTTGAGCCAAGGCTTATGTGCCAAAATTTACCTGCCTATCTCCAATTAAATTGTGTGGTTTGATAATGTAGATTATCTCGCCATGTAAGTCTTGGTTTGCTCATATCTTTTAATGGTCTTGGCTTCAGCATTTGCGTACCACCTTCAGTTGTCCAGCTGGGGTCCTCTCAATTCTGTCTCTTCAGCTGTCCCATTGGATTCGAAATTTACAGAAATTCAGAGAATTGTTCTGATCAAGTAAAGCAGTTATTTCAAATAGAGTGCTTTTAAGAATGTGCTTATGTCTGATTAAGTGGTAGTAAGTGTTTTTCCTGAAATTGGGCCATATATTTGCCTGGTTAAGGAAAGCTTTAGGTATGAAATTAAATACTTTGCTAAATTATGTCTGCTATGAAAAAAACAGACAGAAAAAAAAAGTAAATACATAACTTGAGAGGACAGGAAATGGATGTTACACCATTATTCACGGAAGCCTAAATCAATGTCTTTTCCTTCAGCAGTTCAGTTTAATGAGCTCCTAATACCAAGCAGAATCTTTTTCAATAAAAAAGCCATTATATAGAAGTCACCTTGGCTATAAATTACGTCATTGATTTAATTGAGAAGGACACTTGCACAAAAAACAGAGCATTTGCTCCTGAGAAGTAACAGCCTTTTAGTGTTCATCTTCCTCTGAACTCACAGTTGTCCACACAAAACCCTGCTGGGAATGCTCATGCTCATTTCAGACAGCTGTACTGGTTGATGAGTTACCAGTCCTTTGCTGGAGATCCCTGCTCCACCTCTCAGCTGGCTGCAGGGATTAAGCCTCATGCACTTCCACCAGAGCCAGGCAGGTTCATTTAAATATCCAGTGAAGAGCGATTTGGGCTGAACAAAGCGGGTTTGCCTGAAAGGGAAAGGAAAAACTCAAAGTGATCCTTCCCACTGGTACAGCCAGTAACAGCTAGTGAGGGACAGTGGTAAGCAGGAGCAGTAATGTCATCTCGTGCTTCCTCTGGATCTAGGTGAGTGGCTTTAAAACCTGGAATGATTTGACATGAGCTGCCCGTGGACACAGTCCATGGAGGAGGACACCTCCCAGACCCCAGAACATGTACTTGGAGGATGCCTGCTCTAAACCATGAGCAGAACACCTCACTGGGTTGCTACATCCTATTCCCATTCTTGCAGTAAGTAAAAACAGAAAAGAGAAACATTAAATATACCTCTCATGTAATAGTAAATAAGATAGATTGGGCCAACTCAACCGCTGAATTCCACCAAAACTTGTGCAGTTCTACTAAGGAGCATTTTAGAAGCTTTTGAACTTTTCAATGCTGTATCAGTAGGTTATTAAACACAGCAAAAAAGCTCCTGAAAACTATTTCTTGTGAAATCAGCTCGAAAAGAAGCTTCATTTTCAGAAGTTCAGGAAGGGAGTTTTAATCACTATACCTCATCTTGTTAGGTTTCATTCAGAAAGGTTAAAGTTTAGATCTTTTCCCATCAAGAGTCCTAGCTGGAAAACCTCGTGAGTTTAACATACCTAAGTTAGAAAGAATTAGTTTTCCTAATTAATTTTAAATTAAATTTTTCTCTTGTTTGTTCAGTTGTAAATCATATAAAAAGGCAGTCCATTCTTCTAGAGTTCTTCACTCACTAAGTACTTTTGTGCATATTGCTTTTTCAGTCAGTCAAAATTGATTTCTTCCAAGCATTGAGGCTCAATGTCCTTCATCAAATTATGGTTTTCTTCCTTTTGTCACACAGCAGTTACACCATTGTTTACTGCACAATTCACTATATTTTTTTTTCTAGTATGTAATTCATCTTCCTTTCCAAACTACTACAGTGCACAAAGGGTATGGGCAACTTTCTGCTGTAATCTAAATAATGATTGCTTTCATTCAGTGCATCCTCACATGAAGGAAATCCATATCCTTCAAATTACGACAGAATAACGGCTTGGCCAGCTCAAAAAATAAAAATTAACAAAAAAATCTGTCATGGGAAAAAAAAGCTTTGTAACAAAACTGTGAGTGTATGTTTTTCTTCTCAGTGGCATGAAAGATTCATCTGGTATTGACCATCACTAGTATATGAATTTCAAACAAGCCTGTAAGCAGAGAAAGTAGCAGTTGCTGTCTTGAACTATTATGTGATTTTTCATCCTAATTAGAAAACAGATTCTGTGGTCAGGAATTGCTATATCGACAAAAGTCCTTGTTATATGGCAGAGAGCATGCTTTGCTACCCTCTCACTTGATCAACATGCCTAGCACTATTTTTTAAAAATTTTAAAGATATTTAAAAGATATTTTAATTTTAAAGAATTTTGAAAGAATTTTAAAAATAACTTCTTTCACAATCTATTTCGGATTTTTCTGAACACCTTTATGAGAAACAACCAACGCTGTGGATGTTCACACACTGTGTTAGTGATACCTGATTCACCTGAGAGGAAATAAAAACACTGGCAAAAGAGAGTTACCCGTAAGCCTGCTGATGCACAACACTTGGGAAACTAGCGCTTGTGTTTTGCAGCATTGCAAATGGTTGTGTCCATGGAACAAGGCGTTTTAGTGCCATATATTCTCTAAAAATGTTTGAAGAACTCCTGTTCCCTCACCAATTGTAAGTACTCCTGCAAGTACCACAAGAGCAGTTCCCACTCACAGTCAATTTTTTAATTGAAGTAATTAGCAGAAATACACCAAACACTTCAGAGAGCATATTGTTCCAGAAAGAAGACTCCATGTCACAACTAGATAATTAAAACATGCCTGGCAGAAATCAGGAGAAAACTCGACTTTGGCGTTACCTCGCTGAAGCCGAAGGGGTAATACCAGTCTAAATGTCAAATGAACCCGACGCAGCGCTCTTACCTGATGTGATCGACCCAACGAGTGTGTACCGTGTCAGGTATACCTCAAAATCAGAATTATCCATGTAAACAAACCAATAAAGTAATAAAGTGTTATTCCAGATTTTATAGTTCATGCAGACTTGTGGCTTTTTGTGAGACTCTTAATGGAGTCCTATTTCTTCTTTTTGGTTTTGCTTATTATTTTTGAAACAAAACATAGCGCTCCTCTGTACCCTGCCTACTGCTTCTATCTCCTTTTTTAGACCGCTCCAGTGATGTCTCTCGGTCACCAGAATAATCTTACTTATTATTTTAAAGAAGCAAGCAGCTGTACCTGATAGATTTAATAAAAGTATTTTTAAGAAACACATTTGTTTACAGTGTGTTATTGCATTCCTCTCAGCAAACAGTTCTAGCACAGTAAACATCTGCCTCTTTACATAACATTTTAAAATGTATTTTTAAGGTACCAAATTAGTATATAATAATATTAGTTTGGGGGGGGAGGTTCAATCACCACAACTAAACCAAGTTAATTATGCTTTTGTATTTTGCCGTTTATTCACAGTGTTGAAGAATATTATATACACCAATATATGATAAAGCAATAGAACGACTAGAATGATTTGTATTACGTTATACCATGTTCAACAATTTGCACACTAATGCATTAATATATAAATAATTATATATAGTATATATCATGGCTCCTCCTTCATTTGAATCAGTTTTTGCTAGTGTGGACTAAGGCTGCTCAGTGCCAAATAGACATGACAACGAAAAGTGTTTACAATTTCCCATGGAAAGCAAAGTAAAAAAAAAAAGTTTTGTTTCAGATCAAATAAAAATATTTCCATTTTTTTTTCCACCATACACAAAATGGAGTAGCTAATGGCGTCCATTCCTGAGATCCCCAGGGACCTAAGGAAGTCCCCTGCAGTGGTCAATAGCGCTCAGTGGCGCTGGTAGAGGCAGGGCTCTCAGGTGTGCCCACACTCCCAGCTGCAAAGTTTGGGATAACCTTCCCAAAACAAGGCTCCTGGGCTCTGGGTCCACAGTCCAGCTCCGGGCTTCCAGCAGCTTGTTGAGCTGCCTACCAGAAAAACAAGTATGTTTTTTTAGTTTTACACTCTGACCACCCGTATTTGGACAAAAGTTTATCAAGAATCAGTGCAGTGGAACGTTTTAGTCAATTAAAATGAATATTAATATTCTCTGACCATAAACCTTTCCCCTGGTAGACATCTAGCTAGCCCAGCTGTCAGTGAAATAGAGGAGAGGGCTGGGTTGATAGAGATCCTGAGCGGGATACCCAGAAGTATGATAAACTAATATGCTCTGTGCATATGCAAACATCTGTATTTCAGAGTAAACTGTGCACTGCACTGATATGTTCTCTACTCTGGTTTTCCACCCTCCTTCACTGTTAAATTAACTTCTTGATACCAACAGTTGTTTTTGTATGCAATTAGAAGTGGCCAAAAGGGACAATATTGTGACATTTATAAAAAAAAATCTAATTATCTTCCTAAAAGTGCTCGTTTAATAACTGGTGCGATACACTTTTTTTTGTGTGTGTAAAAGATTTGTGTTGGCTATCATAAGCACAACAGTACAACGCAGGCAAGGATGGATGGTGGAATAAGCAAGCGTACATGAGAGCTGCGGAAACCCCAGAAGTGAAGATGCTCCAGCAGTACAATTGATGAACCATACACAGGTGTACGCCGCCTCTGTATCTTATATAATTCACACAACAACAGGTCTGAGAAGAGCACTAACCTTCCCGAAGAGTGGGTGTTTGCTATACATGCCTTTCCGAGGCTGCTCGGCGAAGACCGAGTATTAACAACGTGGGTGAGGTGCAGAGAGTAAAAGAAAACAAAGATAATTAGAATCACGCTGCAGGAAAAAAAAAAAACAAACCAAAACCAAAACAAAACAAAAGTCTGTGGACATTCTCCCAACTTAGCTTTTGAAAGACAAGGTTAAAGAGTAACTGAAGAACCTGCCCTTGGGATGTTGTTTGTCTTAGTGGCTTATTCATACGATTCATTCAGCTCTTAGTCATGCCGGTATCTAACCGATCGTGTCATGCACTTTAAAAAAGTAGAACGGCACAAATCTCCTTCACATTCCTCCTGGAAAATTCTCTCTCTGATACCTAAAGAAGCCCTTCACAGCATCAAGGATGCTGGTGCCCTGTGACTGCTACTGATTATACCGAGCATGATGGATTGTTCCACTGCTATTTTGCCCTCGCCTCCCCTGTTTGTTTGCTGCATTCACCTGTTGTCTTTTATTACACGCTGAGACAACAAAATGTCTTTGAGGCAGCAGCTGCCTTTTTAAATAGATGAGTACAGGACCTTGCACAACAACAGCATTACAGCCCCTGCAATTAGCAGTGCTGGTGGGGGAGATGTTGCTGCCGGTCCCATGTCTGTCCATTGTATCGCCACCACAAAAAGTTAGCATGACAAAAGGCAGCCAAAACTTCTGCAAAATGTGTGTAGAACTGTTACAGTGTGCTTTTGTGGGAAATCAGTGTTCCAAGAAAATATCCTTGGAATATCAGGGATATCAGCAGGCAGTCCTGTCATTTGAAGGGGTGCTTAAGGATACTCCATAAGCATCATCAGAGGCACCAAGCAGCCAAACAACACTATGGCACAGCAAGGTGATCAGAAGTAGTCAGCTTGGCTTCACTGAGGGGAATTCAGGCTTGAGCAATCTGATGACCTTCTACAATGAGATGACTGGCTTGGTAGATGAGGGGAGAGCAGTGAGTATTGTCTAACTGGACTTCAGCAGGGCCTTTGACACTCTCTCCCAGAAGATCCTCCTAGAAAAGTGGATATTGTGGAGTAGAATAGAGGTTGTGGAGTCTCCTCTGTACATATTCAAAGCCCACCTGGATGTGTTCCTGTCCAGCCTGCTCTAGGTGAACCTGCTCTGGCAGGGAGGTTGGACTAGATGATCTCCAAAGGACCCTTCCAACCCCTACCATCCTGTGATTCTGTTGACATATGGGCTGGGCAAGCAGAGAGTGAGGTGGGCTGAGAAGTGGCTGAACAACTAGGCCTAGAGGGTGGTGATCAGTAGCACAAAGCCTAGTTGGAGGTCAGTAACGAGCTGTATACCCCAGCATGAGCCAGCAATATGCCCTTGCCACAAAGGCGACTAACAATAGCTTGGGCGCATTGGGAGGAGTGTTGCCAGCAGGTTGAGGGAGGTGATCCTTCCCCTCTACTCAGCACTGGTAAGACCACACCTGGAGTACTGCCTTCAGTTGTGGTCTCCCTGGAACAAGAGAGACATGGGCATGGATATACTGGAGAGAGTCCAACGAAGGGCCATGAAGATGATGAAGGGACTGGAGGAGAGCCTAGGAGGAGAGGTCGAGAGTGCTGCTACTGATTAGCCTGCAGAAGGCTCAGGGGCATCGTATCAATGTATACAAATATCTGAAAGGAAGGTGCAAAGAGAGAGCCAGGATCTTTCTAGTAGTGCTCAGTGACAGGACAAGAGGCAATGGACACAAATCGAAACAGGAGGTTCCCTCTGAACATCAGGAAACACTTTTTCACTGTGAGGGTGACCAAGCATCAGCACAGGTTGTCCAGAGAGGTTGCGGAGTCTCCATCCTTGGGGACATTAAAAAAAATGTCTGGACGTGGTCTTCAGAAAGCAGCTCTAGCTGGCCCTGGTTGATCAGGAGGGGTTGGACCAGCTGACCTCCAGAGGTCACTTCCAACCCCAACCATTCTGTAATTCTGTGAAGGTATCCTAAACTTGCATGAAAATCGAGTAGGTTCTTTCACCATGCTTCAAAATCTCATGGAGTTTTAGTAGTAATCTGAAAAGCCCCCAGTAGGAACAGAAGTCCTATGAGACAATGAGTTTAGAAAAATGGGACCCAAGGAGCTAAGATAACCTCAGAGAAATACTAGATGGCAGCTGTGAGAAGATTATGGCATCTGACAGGAATTTTTTTATTTTGCAAATCTTTTCCCCTATTTTATGGACAAGAGTCTACACCTTGGCTGTCTTGGAATTATTTTTTCTTATTGAGGCTTGTTGGATGCTGAATCTGATTCCAAGACACTCTGGAAAATGAAACCTCCTTCTCAGTAAACAAATCTGTATAAAGTGATGCTGCATTAAAGCAGTGTTGCAGATGAACTCTTCATGTGCCTACCACGCAAGAAAATCCCAGGAACTGTGACTTATTTGCTGTCAGGTTCATTTGGCGGTGGGCAATGCCAAGTACCAAGAAAGAAGAAAAAGTCTTTCCTGGCAGGCTTTGACCAGATTGCTCCTGCATGGAGCAAGCAGTGGAGAAACAATGCATGGTACAAGGTAATCCCATATTGACATGGAGGCCTCCGTCTCCAGCAGGGTCCGTGAGTACTCCTGCAGAAAAAAAAAAACCTCATAATAAAAAATTTAACCAGCTGGATGGGTTTAGGATTGGTCAATAACAGAGAAGCCTTGTGAGAGAACTGGGACTTCTTAGTCCTCCTACAAGTAGATAGGACCCAAATCCTTTGTTGTGTTTTGGCAGTTTTGGCCTCCAAAGCATCTGGGGATTATTACAGAGTAAAAATTGAGGACATCTGAAGGAAGCATCTCTTTGGGCTGACCTTCCTCTATTAATGCCATTAAATTCATGCCCCTGGGTGGTAGGAAGCAGTGAGGTGGTGAAGAAGGGTCTTAGGTGGGTTGTTTCTACCATTCACTACATGTAAGGAAGAAATTCTTTACTGTGGTTGCCCAGGGAAGTTGTGGATGCTCCATCCCTGGAAGCATTCAAGGCCAGGCTGGATGAGGCTTTGAGCAGCCTGGTCTAGCGGGAGGTGTCCCTGCCCAGGGCAGGGTATTGGAACTGGATGATCTTTAAGGTCCCTTCCAACCTGAACCATTTTGTGATTCTGTGTGATTCTGTGATTTTGTAAAGGAAACGAGTAAGTACAGTTGAACGTGTCTCAGTGCTGTCTCTGTCGTGAGGGGTGATGGCCACACTTGTCACCAGAAGCGGAATGACTGGAGCTCCTGGGATGGGGGTGTGAGAGGGAAGACGGTGTAGGGGTGGGGATGTGACAGGGTGTTGGGGTGTGTGTGTGGGGGGGTGTGTGGGGGGGGGGAGGGGGGAGGGGTGTAGGTGATGGGGTGTGCGTGTGAGGATGTGTAAGGGTGTGGGGGTATGAAGCTATGGGAAAATGTGAGGGGGTGAGAGGGGTGTGAGTGAGTAGGGGGGGCGTGAGGGGGAGTGGGAGTGAGGTGGTGCATGGGTGTAGGGATGTAAGGGTGGGGGGGGTATGGGGGTGGGGGTTTGTGGGTTTGAGGGGGTCTGAGTTGGGGTGTGAGGGGGTGTGTGAGGAGGTTTGGTTTTGAGGAGATGTGTGGATTTAGGGGTGTGTGAAGGGAGTGAGGGGGTGTGAAGGGTGTGAGTCTGAGGGGGTGTGAGTGTAGATTTGCGGGTGTGAGGGGATGTGAAGAGTGTGAGGGAGTGTGAGAGGGGTGTAAGGGGTGGGGAGGTGTGAGCAGCGTGAGGGGGTATGGATTTCAGGGGGTGTGATTGTGGATTTGGGGGTATCTGAGGGTGTAAGGGGTGTGAGGAGGGGTGTGAGGGGGTGTGAGTGTGGATTTGGGGGTGTGTGAGGGGTGGAGAGGTGTGAGGAGTGTGAGGGGGTGTGGCTGCTGTGAGGAGAGGTATGAGGGGGTGTGCGAGGGGGTGTGTGTGCGGTGTGGCGGCTGGCGGGGGGGGGTCACCGTGAGGTGGCCTGAGGGGGAGCAGTTGTAGTGGTCGCCCAGCCCCGCTCCGCTCCCGCCCGCCGCCGTCCCCCCCTCTCCCCGCCGGCCGCAGGCGCTGAGGGCCGCCACCGCGCTGCTCGCTCCGCTCCGCCCCGCCCCGGCGGACGGCCGGCGGTCAGCCCTGGCGGGGAGGCACCGGCTCACCCCGAAGGTAAGCTGCGTCCGGCGGCCGCTGCTCGCCTCCCCTCAGCGCCGCTCGGGGCGGGCCGGAGGGCGGGAGGCTGCCGGAGAGCCCGCGCCTCCTCGCCGCCTCCCTCAGGGTGCGCGGTCCCGCCGGCGCCTTCCGGGCGGATCGGCCCGGCCGGGGGTGCCGCCGAGGGCAGGTCGGTGGACGGCGGCAGCTGAACTTCGCCTCTTGGCCGCTGTGCGCCGCGGCGGGGGTTGTTCCGTGGGGCGGCGCTGGAATGGCGGAGCGCTCCCCTCGCCCGGAGCTCCCGGAGAAGCTGCAGGGGCGTCCCTTCCCGCCCGGCGGGCCCTGAGGCGGCAGGAGGTAAGAACAGGTAAAAACGCTCCCCGCGCCCTTCCCCCGGCACCTCTGTCCGCTGCCGAGGTGCTTGGCTCTCGCCTTGTCCCACACGAAGGGGATGGCGGGGGTTTTTTAGCGTTTGATGGCAGGTTGGGGTGGGTAGAATGCTGAGGGAGGGTTTGGGTTGGTGACTGAAGCGATAGGATGTTATTTTGTGTGGGATGTTTGTCTTGCAAAGCGGTTCTGTCAGGCTTTTCTCAGTTCAAACACCGGCCCCGTCCTTCTCTGTGAATTTTTAAGGTAAAAGCCTTCATCATGCTTACTCTTCCAGCCGCTTTTATATTTTTCCGGTGTGTTCTCTGTAACTTCTCTGTTAGAGAAGTTGCCTGTCCCATTTTTTTCCAGATCTCCCTCAGGGGAAAGGTTAGAGCCATTAGGTTGGAAGTCAGGGTGGTGTGAGACAGGAGTGAGCAACATTGGCCTTAATGCAGAGCCCCAGTGAAAACTTTCCACTCTCGGTGCTCTCCACCGTGCTCCAGCCACTCTCTCGCAGTAATTACTGCAGTAGAAAATACCTCCAAATGAGAAAGAGTACTCAGAAAGAGGATGAACGCTACGACAGGAGAAAGCTGTCATATGAGTTGGCTGGACCTCTCCGAACTTTCTTCAAAAGTACACAGCAGATTGTAAGTGAAAAGGGTGAGAAACACAGATCCTGACCATCCTGCAGTTAACCTTGGAGAACAGCAAGGCTGAAGAGATGACAGAGGCTTCACTGTGTAAAATTGCACTTTACAGGATAGGTTTCCAAAACTGGACTTGATTCTGGCAGCTCTGGGGGAAGGTGGGCAAGTTTTGGCTGTGATAGAATGGTAATTTTTTAATCAAGTTATTCTCATGTGGTAAATTTCAACGTGTTTATGACAGTGTAGGAAATCAGAGTTCTCATTATACGGACTGAGAGAATTCACAGGGGGTTATCGTGAATACGAAGAATCACAATATTTAAGGGCTTACACTCTTTAAGTGTGTAAGCACATCTTTCTTCAAAGATGAGAATTGATGACTTTGTTTTGCTGGAATGATTTTAGACTCTCTAAACACTACTGTGAAAGCTTATTTGTGTTAACTGAGAGTGCTGAGGCACAAGGGGCAGAAAATTTGGCTTTCACATTGAAAAAGTGAGGAGTATCTCGCAAGATCATTGATTCATAGCATTCTGTTACTTATGAAAATGTTGTTTATATTTATGTTTGTTTATACATTATAACATCAGTGAGCTTTTCCCCCCTGAATTTTGTGATTATTTTCACTGTTACATGTAACAAAACACTGTGAGAATTTCTCCTTGTAATTAAATGCTGCTCACAAATCAAGAAACAAGGACTGGAGGAAGAAGTGCGAAAACTTTGAAAGTTTTTGTGGCTTTTCCCACTATGATGGCAGCAGGACCTGTATCAGAATGGGACTCTGGGTTATCACTCTTACATTTGCCAGCCTGACCTCAGGATAGGACCCAGCACAAATACACAACAGCAGCTATCTACTTCTTGGAAACAAATCATCATCAGCTTCAAAAATTGATTTTCATACTACAAGGTACTTTGTACTACTTCATCTCAGAGAACTTTCCAGGACAATGCTGCTTTTTGAAAATAAAATGAAGCTCTTCCTAGACACACAGAATGTTCCAGGAATATTGTTTGTACAAGAACACTTGAAATTTGTGGATGATCTGAAAGACCAGTTCATGATTCAGTGTCGCACACCGGGTTGTATAGTTCCTCATGCTTTAAACTGCTATTTTGGCACAAGTTAGCCTCCACAGCCAAAAGGCAGCTGTGTCAGTCCTGACATCTTATAACGCGTGTCATGGTTCTTACATCGCAGTTAATTAGATTTAGGAATGTTTTATAATCCCAATCTGTTCAGTATCAATCTGTGATGAATTATCAAATAAATTAGTCTTTGAGGGAACCTGCTTGAACTGTTGTGTTTCACTTCAGAATAGTTAGCTGTGGGGTTTTTTTGGAGCAGGTTGTGCCCAGTCCAAGTGTGCCATGGTTATTTCCACTGCGTCGGTGCCACTGTGGGTCTTACAGAGTCCAGCTGCATTTTGTTCTGCATTGCACAGTGGCAATTTTAGGATGACACATCCCCAAACACATTCTCCTGTAACTAACAGATTATCCAGAGGAAATCATGTCTTCATCCAGCATCCAGGAATGTATTTTGCTTTATATTGTTCTGGTTACAAACCTGTAACACTTTGTTTTATCGTATCGTATCTGATTATGAAGTTTTGGGGGATTTTTATTCCCTGCTTTCTATATATTTTTCTCCACTTCCCTTTGCCCCCACGCTGCCCTCTTTTCCTGTTCAGTGGAAAGTGTAGATTAACCTACAAATAATGTGGCTGGATCTTGGCAGCACTGATTCTTGTGCTCCTTCCTGCAGGGATTAGCCAGCCTGCTTTGCAGACCTGAGAGTCTCCATCTGCGTACAGAATGATTAGTTTGGTTTCTGAAATGAAATTTGTTAGTACCTACAAGCCCTGGTGAGATCTCGGGCACACTGGAGCTGCTGACCTGCCTGCACAAAAACATCTTGGGCTTTCTCCAGGTTGGATTCACACAACATCCTGGCAACACAATCTACTCCAACTTTCAAACTTTAACTGTTGTCTGAGACTAGCCTTCCTCTACCCTCACTTGCATCAACAGTCCTGGTAAAGTCTATATAGACAGTGAATTTAAGCAGTTGGAGGCATTAGATCGTATGTCAGAAAAACAGTCTCATTTTCAGCATTGACCTGCTGCAGGACTTCAAGTAGCATTATTCTCTCTCGGTGCCTGTTTAGATACTAATGTTCTTTTGTCCATAAAAGATATTTCTACAGATGAAAAGACTTGTGTCTTTTCATTCAAAGAAGTGCTATATGGCATCAGTTCAGTAAAGCAAGCAGTTAAGTATCAGAAGAGATTTAGATAAATATGAAAGAAATGTAAAATCACCAGTGACTTCCAGGTAGGTCACAAACAAGGGAGAACACCATCAGAACCCTAGCATGTGTGCTATCTAAAAGATATTTTTCTTTAGTTTGTTTCTGGAAACCTAAATGCACAAATTAATTGGATACTTTTATAAAAGACTTGATAATAATCTTGAATATATTACTTGTCAAAAATATACATTTCACAATAATGATTTGCACATCAATGAAAGCTGAGATAGACACTACTGAATCATGTACTTTCAGTATAATGGAATGAATCCTTAAAGTAATTTCAATGCAATTACTTTTTAAAAATGTTTTATCAAGACAGAGGGGAAGAAAAAAAAAAAATGGTCAAAAGAAGATGATAGTGCCACAGCGGTGCCCCGGCTCTCAGCATTGAGCAGAAGTGGGATGTTTGCTCTCATGAGAGAGGCATTCTGGCTTCTTTTATCCTCCTTAATTGTTTGGAGCAGGACTGCAGTCATAGACACAGTGCACAGTCTCTGTGAGGCCGTAAGCCCAGAAATAAATGCTGCCAAAGGTGAGCTGGTTCATGTTGTGTTTTTTTCCCTCACATACCAAATATTGTGAGATATCTCACCTGAACACATGCTACTCATGACCATTGCTACACCATGCCACCAGACAACGACTATATTGAATAATAGTTAAATACTTAATTAACACACTGCAAGTATGAAGCGCCCTAGCTAACTGTTCTCACTGTGACTGATAAGCCACTGAATGTCACTGCGTAGCAAAAGCATCTGTAGCTGCAGAGCACGATGCTATGGAGTGAAATAAATGGCAGGAAGGAATCTGTAATAAAAATGTCATGTGTGTTTCAACTGACTTTTTTTTGTTTGTTGGACTTCAGGAACAAACTAAAATGGTATGAGGATGGGGCCAGGCTCTTTCCAGTGGTGCCTGGCAACAGGATAAGAGGTAACGGGCACAAACTTGAGCATAGGAAGTTCCACCTAAACACGAGGAGGAACTTCTTTACTTTGAGGGTGGCAGAGCCCTGGCACAGGCTGACCAGAGAGGCAGTGGAGTCTTCGTCTCTGGAGACATTCCAAACCTGCCTGGACGCGTTCGTGTGCAGCCTGCTCTGGGTGATCCTGCTCTGGCAGGGGGTTTGGACTAGATGATCTCCAGAGGTCCCTTCCAACCCTACCATTCTGTGATTCTGTGTATCATCCTTTGATTTTGGAATTCAAAGTAAAACTCCCATATGAAAGAAAAAGAGAATGGAATTACTGCTCTTCAGTTATTCACCAGAACATTACTAGTGCTTTCAGTGGCAAATAAAAATTAATCTCTGTTAATTTCCTTTGCAGTTAAACTAATTACATATTTTTACTTCTCTACAAATATACTGTAAATAAACAAATGTAATTTTCATATCCATGTTGAATCTTGTCTTGGAATTATATTGCTGTGCCAACTGTTAAATATTGGGTTTTTTTTGTCTGGAAGTTTTCCCTACACATGGGTAAGCACGCACATAAAAGACATAAATAAAAGTAATTGGATTGTGTTAGTTGCATGTATGCGGGTATACATTCATACAAGACCTTTTGTTATTTATAATATAAATATATATATATATATTTATCTTTCGTTAAGCTCTTATTTTTTTTGTGTGAAACCTCCAGATGTTCTTTGATGCTATTGAATGTTTCTTTTGTTTTAGAGATGATACTGTCTGTCCAGGTACCAGACTCCTCTCAGCCCACTGATCCCCAGGATGAGTGGCACAGGCTGTGCATCACTTCATTTATGCTGCTTCACTCCGACTAGCATATTTTCAAAGGAACATAAGGAAGGTAGTGTACTTCCACAGATGTAGTTTCTTTTATAAAATACATTGATATTTGTTTTCCACCCATTTAACAGTTTCTTCTTAGATAAAAAATATCTTACTATGCTTGCTTTTCTTATTTATTAAGACACGTGAACTTATACTCATTAAATATTTCTAGATGTTTAGCATTGTAATTTTATGAGAAAGAATGAGTGAATGTGACACTATCATCTCACATAAATGAACAAAAACACTGCAGGATTCATTCAGTTCTTGTTTCTTGGGTGTGCTGAGTATAAAGCCATTAGAGTGTGGAGAATTAAACTTTTTTTGCAGCTTATTTGGCAGAGTGTGACAAAAGGGAGAACAGTTATTAAAAAAAAAAAGGTGACAACGATGCTTTACGCATCTATAAATGTTATAACTACATCCAAATATTATTTTAGGTTTTTAATGCATTTCTTGGAGTCTAGGAGGTGGGAATACCTTTTTTTTTCCTTTCCCTCTTCATGCTCTTTTCACAAAGTACGAGGGTATTTACAGGAACAATTTGTACAGTTAAACCCTCTTTTTTCTTTTTCCTGTTTTCTGAGGGGCCTGTCTGCTTTCTCCGTGAAAACCAGGTGTTCTGTCCAGCCACTAGGAAGGTGTAAGTGGGACAAGTGTGATGACCGAAACAGTGGAGCTGCCAGCAGAGGGGAATTCCCTGATAAGAGCCGTCTACCAGAGCCGACTTCGCCTCACCAGGCTGTTACTGGAGGGTGGCGCCTACATCAACGAGAGCAACGACAGAGGTGAAACCCCTTTAATGATTGCTTGTAGGACAAAACATGCGGACTCACAGAGTGTCAGCAAGGCAAAAATGGTTAACTACCTACTGGAAAACAAGGCTGATCCGAACATACAGGACAAATCTGGAAAGACAGCCTTGATGCACGCTTGTTTGGAAAAAGCAGGCCCTGAAGTGGTATCTCTGCTACTGAAAAGCGGAGCTGATCCAAGCCTGCAAGATCACTCCAGTTGCTCTGCACTTGTCTATGCCATAAACTCTGGAGACAAGGAGACCCTGAAAGTTCTTCTTAATGCCTGCAGGGCGCGAGGAAAAGAAGTCATCATCATCACAACAGACAAGTCCCCCTCGGGAAGGCAGAAGACAAAGCAGTACCTAAACGTGCCTCCTGCAGACCTTGAGGAATGCCATTCCCCGACTGCTTGCACTTCCCCATCGGAAATAGAACTGAAAACGTCTCCATCCCCACTTTCAAGTTCAAATGAAACTAAAAAAGTACTGTTCAGCTTTAAAGATCTGGATCATCCACAAAGCTTGCATAACTCATCTCAAACAGTTTCACCAACAAGAAAATCCAGCTCAACAAAAGTAGGGACCAAGCTGGCACAAGTGCAGCGGCTACAGTCTGAGCCTTGGATAAAGAGCTCTCCGTCACTGTTTCACCAGAATAAAATTGCCTCTTTACAAGAAGAACTTCAGGATATTACTCCAGAAGAAGAGCTCTCTTTTAAAATCAATGGCCTTGCCTTATCAAAGAGATTCATCACCAGGCACCAAAGTATTGACATAAAAGACACTCCTCATTTATTGAAAACCTTTGATCAAACTGGATCAAGGAAATTATCATACGATGAGATAAACTCTCAGACTCCTTATGTTGAAGACAAACATAACCCCAGTGGGATTCCTATGGGTAAGGATGCCAGTTCAGGACAAATCAGCTTCATTTCAAACCTCAGCAGTATTATCCAGAAAAGAAATTCAGGAGCAAATCACTACAGCTCCGATTCTCAGTTAACTACTAGTCTAAGTCCTGCTGCTGCAGAAGACAGTAAGTCAGTTATAGCAAAGAAAAAGATTCTTTCTCCATCTCACTCTCTGTTACCAAGTTCTAGAGAATTACTGGAGAACACGCCTGCTGTTACTCTGAGCAGGAGAAATCAAACTTTTCTAGAAAGGCGGGGTTCAGGAGCCTTACTGTTGGATCATATTGCTCAGGCAAGACCAGGTTTTCTTCCCCCACTGAATGTGAATCCTCACCCCTCAATTCCAGATATTACTTTCATAAACAGGGTTTCTGGGATGATTTCTTGTGGACAAAAACACTTAGTACCAGCAGCACCTGCTTTCCCTAAGGAGACCAAAAATACGAAAATGCTTCTAAGGAGGCAGTCATTACAGACTGAGCAGATTAAGCAACTAGTGAATTTCTAACAGGGGATTAAAGTGTTGCAAAATCATTAAGATTATGTACATGCTCACTGCATTATGTGATTATAATAATACATATCACAAAAGACAGCAGGTCTGTGATGTAAGGCTCTCTGCCTTGGAATGAGTTAAATAGCTTAGAGACTACATGAAAAGATATACTTAACTAATAATGCTGCTTTCTGGAAACTGAGGAATATTTATTATACTGTTTTCATGTTTTCAACTTCAGCACTGAAATCTTACCTGTGACAGGCTGAACACACAACGGGTCTCAGGCACTGCAGTGCTCATTTTGGGTTGGAAATCTATGCCTCCTAGGTTTCCCCAGACGTGTGCTCTTTCTGCACCAGAAAGGTGGTACATGTGGAATTTGAGAACTTGAAACATTTGACTGTGATGCTAGACACCGGACTGACTCTGTCCAAGTTGTGCAATACCCGTAAATCCCAGGCACAACCAGTGTGTACAAAGGGTGGGCAGTGGCAGGTGTACATAGCAGTGTCTTCTGGCTTCAGTGCTTTGCCGCATGTAAAGGGACAATACCCAGAGTCAGTAAAATTCGTGTTGCAGAGCTGTGCTGCATGCATAGCTATGCCCAGGAAATTCCAGCTAAAAACTGGGAGTCTGCTTTAGACACCTTGCTGCCCACTGGAAGTCAGTGTGATACCCAGAGCACTGGAGAGCTCAAATTCAGCACACAATGGCTGGAGCCCAAGTCAAGAAGCCAGCACAGTGAGCAACAAGTCCTAACTAACCTCCTGTAAAATGACCAAGCCCTGCTTGCAGTGTCAATGCAGTACGTCAGTCAACTTGGGCTTCTTAAGCTATGAGATTGCTGGAATCTGCTCATTTAAAAAGAGAAAGGGTTGGGGGAAGCAGAAGCTGTATCTAAACTGGGGTCCATTGCTTTCTGTAGTTCCAGACTCTCAAAACACAGATCTCCAGATCATGCAGGAGCTCTTTGTCCCTGGTCACAGGTCTGGGTTGCTTTTCAAGACAGGATACAGGTGGTGGGACACATCCAGATGTTGTCTTGATCAGCAACAACACTTCACAGACATGCTTGGGAGCAAGGAAGAGCTCTGTCCTCCTGCTCAGACAGACCTCAAAGGAATCTGACAGCTACGATACTCACCTGGGAGATGGAAGTCCTCGTTTTGCCTAATTTGAAGCAGAGGATTCAATTTCTTACAGATGAGAAACATGCCTTTGCCTCCAGGCTGTTGCATATTTTTAAGTATCTCTATCTAAAATCTGGTTTTCCTTCCCTTCTAGTGTTCTGCAAGTCCAAATATCTACTATGTCTTTGTGTACATTCTATAGATGGTTGATTTCTGGCATTTTATAACTCATGTTTTGAAGACTGAAAAATATTGAATGTGTTCTGTTTTGTCATAACTTACAGAAATTGTATTGAAATTGTGTCGGTATAATGTGAATTTCTGTATACTGAAATGAGGTGCTTTTTTTCTGCAAATACACAGTGGGTACTATCTGCCTTCTTGCAGCTTCACTTAAAATTCACTCAGTCTGACATTACCTTACAAATAACTGCAATTTTACTTAGCTTTGCCCTTAGTATAAGACAATTTCAAGTGGATGATAAGCATACAGTCTCTGTAAATACCTTTTAATGTAGAAACAGAAAAAGTTCATAATATGTATATTTTGAAGAAGGGAACATTTGACACCTGGAAAGCAAAGGAGTATGGTTTACATCTCTACACAGCAGAGTTGTATATCAAGCACTGATCTGAAACTACAAATTTAAATCTTGAAATCAAATTTGTGACACAAAATCTCTCCAATCTCTAGTGACGACTGCTGGAAGGCAGATGATCATACTGCTGATTCTCTGTCCAAGCTCTCAAAGGTAGCTAGAATAAGCAAAGATGCAAATCGGTATCGCAATTGTCAAAATGAATTCTTCCCCACAAAATACAGGTCTTGAAAGCCGTGGTGTCTGTTGCCCTCCTGCAGTCACAGCTCTGCTAACCTGGTGACAGCTGGGAAGGCCCACGGTGAGCTGTGCTACGCGGTCGCATTTGACATACCTAGACATGATTGTCACACTTGTTTAGTTTCTCACCCCTCAAGAACAATCAGTGCCAGTCACAAAAATGTTGCTGGCAAACCCATTGTTTGTTTTTTATTTAATTAGAGATGGACTGTTCATCCACCGAAAGAGTCTTGGGCATTTGTGGACTGGCTGGCAAGCCCTAGTCTCTGTACATACACAAGCAAGAAGTGTTCACTATGGTAAAAAAAGCAAACAACAAAAAACCCACCACCTGAATTCGCACATTAAGCATCCAAAAATGAGAAAGTTCCGAAAGTGAAGTTATGTACATTTTAAGAGCTATTAAATACCAGTGGAAACACGGTGAAGGTGATGCAGTATTTTGTTCCATTCAGGTTCTGCCTTTTACTTCACGAGATGTTGCTGGATGAGCATCTGCATATACCAGGTAGAAACGAGGATTACACGGAAATCGTTTTATGGCAGAGAAATTAAGTGGAACAATGAATGTCAATATTAACTTATTAACTGGATACAAATTGGTCCCTACAAACACCACATAAAGACACAATATACTTTTCAAATGTTTTTATGATATTATAAATGGAAACAGCAATTTGTAGTGTGTTCATCTCATAATGCAGTTAAATATTTGAAGCTAAAAATCTATCTTTAAAAAATATAAGTTCTTCTTTAGAAAAAATCAACTACTGGTGTCGTTGCTGAAGGTACAAAGCCCGATTTCTGCTGTATTGATTTTAAAATTAATTACAGATAGATTACTGATCCCTCAACTGAAACAGTAATTTTTTTACAAAATGCTTAGACAAGGAGGAAAATGGAAAATGTCTTGAGAAGTTCTCTGTAGTGTTGCCACTATTTTGTGCTTAATTTTGATGCAGAAGTAATGTGAAAGGTTAACAATGTTTATTGTTGCATCAATGTTAAAAGTGACCTTCAAAGGAAAAACAGTTCAGTTTTGTTCTCTTGATGTTGTTATGATGCATAAATAAAAGTGGTTTTTTTCCCCCCCCATTCAGGGAATATGGAGATAGACACATCCTTTTATTCACCACTTAGGAGACACTGAGTCACTACCAAAGGTACTTGCTCATAAGTGTTTCTCGGGCTGTCTCTATACAGGGAAATTCGAACAGTTAATTAGATTTAATCCAACATAGCTAAATTTGTACACAGTATTGTGTGAGAGAGGCTCTTTCTGTCTGTCAGCAGCTTTCTGTGGTTCCACTTTAGTCTGCCATCTTTGAAGTCTTAATCCTCGTCATTTTCCAGTCATCCATAATATCTTTTCAGCAAAGGCTGGGAATCAAGACCTGAATTTCTAATGTTAAATTCCATCCCGAAACATTAAAGTTTACAAACAACAAAATACCTTTCAGGCGTTCTTTATGTATCTTGGTAAAGAAAACACCACAAGCTGGAACTTTTTCCTTGCTAGTTTTCTTTTAAGAGCTGTGGCTTCCCATCCAGGGAGAACCATCGGTTCTCACACTGTACAGTGAGAAATTAGTGAAGCTTGTACATGCTAATTTGTAGAAGGATTAATGTCAGAAAATTCTTAAACATTTAAACGATATAAAATGGAAGAGACATTTCTGTGAGCAAGCACTCCTGCCAAACTAAGTTACAGCTTTCAGTAAAACACACTGCCTGGGAGATCATTGATTTTTGAATCTACATGATAAATTTAGAAAGGTGAAAAACTTTTTTTTTCCTGTTGGTTTTCATTTTCTCTGCAAAATGCCGTGAAAGCATGCAATGAAAGTAACCTCTAGACAAATCATGGTGGCCTTACAAAAAAACAGTGATCATCTAAAAATCTTCATATTTTGGTTTAAGAAGTTTAAGAACAGCCACTACACAAGAATGCTGTAAAAAAGCAGTTTTCAAGGTTGTGTTTAACGTGTGGTGTTCAAAGGACAGTCTTCAAAGTATACTTCTCTGCACTTTTTGGTTTTGCTTTAAGAAGAAAGGCATTTGGAGTTGCTTTGTCTTGATTTTTGTCTGTTACAGTTATGCAGCACTTCCAGAAGGATATTGCCATAATTTGATGCAGCTACACAAGAAAAATAGTAAACTAAAACAGTCATTAATTTTCTCTTTTTTCCTGTCATCAGTCCTTAATAAGACCTTCATCTTTCTGCATCTGTTATGCAGTACAACTAGTTAATTTTCCAACTAAAATCAGGTATTCGTAAGTAAATGTATTCTTGCATTAGTAAGCCATTATTCCATTAGTTGGCTATTTTGTTTATATAACAAGAGCGTGGCTTGTTACAGAAAGGCCAACATTAGTCACAACCAGCCATCCTACTAAAAACAGTAACACTGTATTGATAAAAGGGACAAGTTTGTTTGGTTTTTTTTTTTTAAATTAATGTTGAAATCCAGAATTAAGAGGGAGGAATGCCAGTTGTGAAACATTTCCCAGCTGCACATTTTCACCTTAAAGTGTTACTGGTATAGCAATACCTTCAAGGAGATCAGGTTTGATAAGGAAACATCTTAGGAAAACTCAAGGTGGTTTTTTTTTTTTCTGCAGAGTGAAAGGGATAAAATTCCAATTTTTATGTCTAATTGTTCTGGTAAAATACCCAGCTGTCAATCCTTTTCAAAAGAAAGTAGGTCTTATACTCCTTTACACAAGTTAACCTTATTTTAAAATATATATATACACGCAAAATTCCTGTTCTTCAAAGAAGGACACCTGTTACCTGAGACGGGTGTCTCCTTGGCCTGTGGTGCGTGTAGCTGGTTGAAAGAAAGCGCACACCCTGTAGGAACGTCCTTGGCTTTAGCATTTCACACACATAAAACAAAAGCTCGCTTCTTTTTGCTGGTACAGCATGGGCTTCAGAATCCTGAGGACTCTGATTAGGGACCAAGGTGCTCTGTGATTTGTACAAATTCTTTACTTAAACTCCTTGCAAGTATCTGTTAAAGCTCAACAAAGATGACAGTAAGTCACTTAAAACTCCCCCTGCAGCCATATCAATGCTCTATGGTAGTATGTACTGTGCAGCAGGTGAAATGTGTTACTAAATCACACAAAAAAAACCAGGCTGAAAGGAACCTCTGGAGGTCCCATCCCGCCCCCAGCTCCAAGCAGGGCTTGCCTCGGCCGTACTGTTCATCCCAGCTGGGGTTCAGGAAAACCGGGTATCAACAGTTCAACACTTCAGGGAGCACCAGAGGACTCCGAGCTACCGACGTGAAGTCAAAACCCCTATTTTAACTTTAACCATAAAGATGGCATCTCCTGTGCCAGCACTGCACTGTAGATCCAATGTTAATTCAGAGCTTTTGTCCCAAGCAGAAAAAGAAAGTGAATTTATGTTCAGCCATTTAAAAGACATGCTAAGAACCTGAACAGTGAAGGTAATTTTTTTTAGAATTCCATGCAGTAATGTTTATTCCCAAATTTCTCAAAGCCAGATGCAGATGCATGCCAATGAACTGTAATGAATTGCTGTATTTTTTCCCTGAAGGCACCACCTGGCAATTTTGAACACTTTCACAAGCTGCCACAGATACAGGGGTTACAGCCTTCTCTCTCAAAAGGTAGTCCATTTTAAAATGAAAACTTGACATGTACGTACATTTTAAACACACAATAATGAGCACACCTTTTAAAAACATTTTAATTCTCCTTGGTCAGATCCCGATTAAGATTCTGAATTTGCATATGCCGTTTTTTTTTTTTTTTTCTGTTACAGCAATGAGAGGAATCGCAATTAGGCAGTGAAAGCAACAGCTATAATGACAGAAGGATCACTGAAGAATTCAAGGGAACCAAGCCAAAGCATAAGGATATTAAAAAACATAAAATTGCCCCAAAAATTTAGATGTTCAAAATTCAGAAGATGAGAGTACAGTACTTTTAATTTTACTGGAAGCACAATCAAAACCAATGCTTCCTTACTAGGGGATTTAGTGAACCACCTCTGCTGTGGCAGGCCAAGGTGTCATCCCCGGCTGCTCATTGCACCCGTCTGCCAGAAGCGACTGCTCCGGTGCGAGGGAACACGGACCTCACCGCCCCAGTGCAACCTGGAGTAACTGCAGTGTGCAGTGAGCATTTTCCTTAACCATTGTACTAAAAAAGTAATAATAATTACAGTGATTTGCAGTAAAAAGACGTATCAGAAGTAGCCAGAAGACGGTAGTAACATCTCACTTCACCGCAAAGGCGTACACCAAAACTCATCCAGCAGAGCCCTACAAGAGGCAAAGAACTAACGACTAACACAGCACCCTGGCTTGGCTGTTACCGAGCAGCCCATAGGTTAGTACGAGATTTATAGGAAAAACTCTCGGCAAAACTGGTAGTAAATATAACAAGTTAATACACAGAAGAGGAGCCTGGGCATCAGGGAACCACACTGCACGGGCAAACAGATACTCCTGCAACAACAGGTGAACAAACTAAAGAATAAAAATCTCCATGAGCATCAAAACACAATAAAAAAAAAAACTGGTTCACATTTTTAATTAAAAAAATTATAATTAAATAGTTTTGTGGTAGAAAAAGGTTTCTGGTTAAGAGAGTTATGGAAAAAATGTTTCTTTAAACAACTGTCCAAATGCCTCCTAATATCTTTCCTTACATTAGTAGTTTTAGCCTTATTAAAAGAAATACACTCTGAAAATCGGAAGAAATTTTCAATGAATTAAAAGAAATTTTAGAAGAACATTGAAACTGATGGAAAAGCTCCCTTTACCCTTGGATATAATATGGGATGCAGGTCATAATGGTTTCTCCCTAACCTTTAAAAAACAAACCAACCAACCAACCCCAAAACAGCCCAAACATTTGTAATTCCCCAACACTGTAGTTTCTGTATTTTTTCTTAAAGAAAAGGAAGGACAGGGCCGTTTTATCACTGAGTTATTAAATGAGGTGTGAAGACTTTCTGCGCAATTCACTAACTCTGTCTTCTTAATCACCAGTAACACGAGTTCCTGGTGGTGGGCTGCAGAGGCGGAGGTTTGTGTAAACCCAGTTCTGCACGAGGGCACTGGGAAGGTTCAGAGGCACCTTCCCTTGGCGGCTGCACAGACACTGCACATATGAAAAAGACAGCACGGGCCAGGTGCCGAATCAAATTCTTCATTACCCAAACAAAGCACAATAAAAAGCACAGGTGAAAAGCTTTACAGTGCTCGGACTCAAACATTAAATGGGGTTTAATGGACAGTGCAAAATTAGTCTGTAGTAACAGTAGCAAACGGCCTGATCACAGACAGCTGGCTGATAAATAAAACATACAAGGGTTTAATTTCAAGGTTTTAATTGAAGACGATGACTGGGGTTTTCTGCAGTCCAAGTGGGCCAAGATTGAATAATTCTTCACATGAATTCTGAAGATGGAGAACTGGTTTTTGAAATACATGTCTTTGGGGGCATTTTCTTTGATTCCACAGCGCATTTAAACAACACAAATCTCAGAAAATCAGCTTCTGTTTTGCTTTCATTATATTTACATCTTACTGCAGGATATTACTGGGTAGTTGTGCAGGACTAATGATGTCAATTCTCTTCTGTAACGTGTTATTTTATCTATTTAGTCAGTTCCATCAAATTCACAGAAAACAGGCTTGAACTACACTTGCAGCAAATCAGAAACATTTTATTAATCAGTTAACTTCCCTGGACATCCTGAACAATATCTAATTCACTTAAATTCACAGATTTTTCATGTAACAAGGACAATTAAGTCTAAAAACCTGGCTGAAAGAGATCAACAGACACAAAGCAACACCGATAGAGAAAATGATTCCACAAAGAGGCGGCAGAATTTATAGCTTCTAAACAACATTTCAAATACACGGAATAGATCACCGAGAGAAGGTTTAAAAAGACAGCAACAGCTACAGTAACATAGACCTGCCACAGATCCCCCTTTCCAACAGAGTAAGTAGCTGTCTTTCTTCTCACCTTTATTATCTTATTGCCAGCCCCGCAGCTAACACATCTTATTTTAGAAAGAGAGCATTTGTAGGAAGATTGGCATGAAAACAGAGAAACAAATTCAAATGAATTTATTTACGTGCAAGTCAGACCAGACTGACATAAACACCACAAACGACTTCACAGGAAGCTAACAGAAATCCACTGGTAAAAAATACATGCAGGAGTTCAGATACATAGGATAATCCATACAGAATAATCAAATTCACCACACAGTCAAACCTTGTCACTGCAAGAATGATTCATATAATTAATTTCTAGCATTTTATTTAACCTAGTTTCACATTTTGTTGCCTTAATTAATTTTTCTTGTAATATAGATCATGTCTTCTTTTAATTTTATCTGAATATCCACATATATTACTCAATGATATTTCTTCCGTGATGTCTTCTGCACCCTTAATACCTCTGGCTGGTATTTTTCACTTAATAGTTTAACCAGTTTTAACAAATCCTAATACTTCAGGTGGGAATTGGTAAGTGGGAAAAACGTTTTTAAATAACAGAAAAGTTTGCCAGTGCGGACGCAAAAATGGCTAACCAACTGAAAGACACAATCCCTTAAGTCAATAAAAATAACTGCCTGCAACAAGGAGCTGAAACAAGACCTAGGAGTCCACCCCTGTCCTAAATGTTCACATAAACTGTGGAATAAAAGGACAATGAGATACTCTTGACTTTAAATTTATTTGAAATAAATGTATGGCTAGAAAGAATTGCTGCTTCTGAATGACCAGCAATATCTTGAAAAGAAATCTAGACTAAGCCTAGAACTAGTAAAGTGATAAATAAGAATTAATACAAAGAACTCAATGCCCTTTAATGGCACCTTTCACTCAATAAATGAACATGGCTACAGCGGCGTGTCCTCAAGCTATGTCCTTCACGCCCCTCAAAAGCAAATTCTGTTATCCAGGCACCTGCCTGACTCATTTTGGCTAATGCAGCTGTGTTGCGTTTGATTCCAAAAGCTGGCTGATGGCTCTAAGTGCTTCTTGTTCAATGGTATATCCCAGAAAATAAAAACCTCTGAACTGTACTATTTCCTACTACTTTATTGTATGTACTATAGATTCAAAGCAATGTCTATAACCCGGGTTTAACTGGAGCTTTGGTCATTTATATATCCTGTTTTCCCTGAAAAGAAGTTAGGTGAAAGGGTCATTATCCAGAAAAGGATACCGCGTGATCATATCTGATAGCATGCCTGTCATCCAATAGCTCCTGAACCTGTTCTAGTCAAAATGATCTGGGTTAGAAAAGGGTCTTCAAAGTACTTAAAATGTTTTCCATAGTTATGATCAGTTGGGAAATAGTTAATCTCACTTCCTCCCATGGTATAGCAAAATGTGCATGCAAAGCTCAAAGAGATGCTATGAAAAACTGAGAGGTCAAATCTGTTCAAGTCAGATCATGTTGTCACAGTGAACTAAAAAATACATCATTTCTCCCCATTCATTAAAAGGAATGACACTGACAACTTGATCTTTTGGTGGCAATTGCAATTCACACCGACTGTGTAAATTAAATTAAGTACTCTGTTTAACTACTCCAAGTACAACTAGAGTGTTTTTTTCCTTATTTAGAAAAAAAATTCCTATTTTTATCCAAGTATATTACATCTTACTAGACAACAAAAATGATGAAAGATTTACCCCCCAAGAACACAAGCCAATTATTACATAAACGTGGCAAAGGAGCATAGGCCAGCAATCCTGAATTTTAATGGCTGCATGAAATCACCGTATTTCAAGATTTAGGATTAAGAAATATAACTAACTTTTCTATCACAGTTGTACTAATGCTATGTAAGAAGCAAAATTTGCCCTAATTAACTCTTTAGTACTAACAGCCTGGACAGTGTTGTGGAAAGCATCAAAGTTCACACAACTCCTGCAGGAAGCATGTGAGAGGATGGGAAAAGGAGGACAAGAGGATGACAGGGGACAGGGTAATGCCTCTTCACAGTGTCAGCTTTCATTTAGAAATCAAAATCTCCTCTGCCATTGTGAAAAAAACCTTTGTAACGTTTGGCAGAAGGCAACAACACACAGCTTGTGCCTCAACCTGCACAGATTTCAATATCTCTATTTTAAGGGATGCAGAAGTAAAAGAGGTAAAAAAACGCTTCAAAAGGAAATAGGTTGGACTCTTCCTGCAGATGATAAGCAGGGTTGCAATGACTTTAGTTTTTCTCAAAGGGAAGTCAACTTTTGAAAATTTTTGAATTGTATTCTGAGAATTAAAAAGATGCACAAACCAGGAGATCGTAGAAAGCAACTGTTCCATCACAAAAATGTACAATTTTTGCTGTAAGCACTAATCACTGTACAGCTATTTCGTTCTTAGAGCCTCTGGCTTTCAGAAAGACTGCAGCAGAACATTTTACTCAACTGCTGTTAAAATTTCGTTTCAAACTCTTGAAAGAACCACCACTTTTCTCTTACAAAACACTGCTGCTCTTTTGATGCTGTCTTTGATGTACCTCCCTGTAATCCATCGCTGTGCTCTATGTACAGGACAGGATTTTTCTTCATTTTGGGGGTTCTGTTTGTCCCAGCACCTCCTGCCATGCAGCTACAACTCCAGCTCCTCTCACAATCCAAGGACTATGTCGCTGATGGCTCAGAAAGCATGGAGGCAAGCCATGGTGTGACATGCACAATTACCACATTGCAGAGAACCTGATTAGTTTTAATTCAGTAAAAATAGCCATTCTTTCTCATTGGAGTATGTAGCATCAGAGATCCGACTCTTCATGTCTAGCAAACAGATTCTTCTATTGACCAGGAGCGAGAACATTATCAATTGCAATGGCATTAAAAATACAGTGTATCAAGATGAGCTACAAAGAAAAAACCCTTTGGGAAGTGCATAGTTCTGTACTTAATAGGGTCTTGACTCTTGTCCTCCCCTATAAAAAGCAAAAACAGGCTTTTGTAGAGATTGCGTGTCCCATAGACTTTGCCTTACACAAAAGCAGTTAGCAAACCACCTTGGTCCACAAGTATCAGCGGGGGCCATTCTCCCCTTCAGATGCTTGCAGGAAAGAAGTACTGGTATATTTAGGTAACGTGAGTAGCCGTTACTACACGCCACCGGCTGAATGAAAGGGAATGTGCACATGATGAGTAAGCAGCAATTCTGACCTATTAAAGGAGGCATTAGATTTCTATTTGATAAGCATTTCAATACAAGTGTTATATAAAAACTCCTCCAATAACCACAGTGGTGTTCTCTACAATTCTTTTGGGAAGGAAAATGTATTTCCCTGAAAAAGAAATCTTTACGTTTAAAGAAGCTAAGTATTATAAGGTCAGAGATTGCCTGCTTTGTGTTTACTATTCTACTCCTATGGCTTTTTTGAATTCAGAATTTTGAGGCTCTAAGATGTCATAATAAACCCTACTTTTATCAAAGTTTTCTCGAATGTAAAGCAAATCTTCTACAGAATACACATCTTCCTTTCCTGTCCAAACAGTGAGGCTGTACCTGTATCAAAAAAAGGAAAAAAAAAAAACAAAACAGAGAGAGAAAGAGAAAAAAGAATGTGTTATTATCTTAAGATAAAAGCATGTACGACAGAAAGACATCACACTATTAAGCTCCTAAAAATATTTTTTTCCTCATTACAGAGGTAAGTCACACCATTTGGCTCCAGTCAAACTTCAAGTTCTTGCTCCTAAAGCTAAACTTGCTAGAACTTCACAAGGAGGACAGCAAAATGTTCAAGATGGGCAATCCTATGCCACCCAGAACTATTTATCTGTCACCTGGTCCTTGCGTGAACTGTTGTGCCAAACCTAGCAAGGAATAAAATAAAAAATCCTAGGCAGATGTCCAGCAAATAAATTTACCAGTCTGAGCATTTAAAGTTTGACAAAGTTATAAACAGTTACATGTAGAGCATTACCATACAAAATATGAGGCAATCTCAGTTATAGCTGATTTTCATACTCCATGTTCTGTCACCTACGTGGTGTGTAGTTATGCCATCTGATTAACTGAATGTAATTTCTGCACTTTTCTCATTAATTGCACAGACATTACTGTAACTCTAAAAAAACCTGAAAAACTTCCAAGTATCATTTAAAGTTAAAAGCATTACCCTCCACAATCTCCATGTGACAAATACTTCATTTTTCCCCCTTTGTTTATTACAACTGTATTTATCTAAAATACAGGTAAATCAGAATTTAGTTGCATGTCAGCAAAACTGGCTCAGCAATTTCTTTCTTCTAATCATGTCACTAGAAAAAAAAAATCAGGATTTTTATGCTGAGGTAAAAGAGAAAATCCTAGTGTTTCAGTGGGAATAATGCTTGTATCCAGTGAGGACAAATTTGAGAATGGCACAATTCACAAGATGTACTCTTAACATATTTTGAAATTAATTTCCCAGTTTCAAATGTTCAATTCTAATTTCTCTCTTGATTCACCACTATAAACAAGAAAAAAAGAACTATATTTTTTCCACTCTGTTGTCTCTAATTACTTAGAAATTTTCCATACGAGTCACTGTCCTAACTTTTCTGTCTTGAGCTTTGACCTTGGTTGGTGCTTAAGGAAGAACTTTATTAAAGTGCAGGCAGGCAGAGTAAGTGAAAAAGATGAGTAAAAGACAATTACGTACAGAGCAGGCTTTATTCTCATTCTATTGCATGTAAATAAATTTTTTCTATGAAATTGTTATGGGTTTGTAAGAACTATTTTTAGAAGGAAATATTAAGTCAGTGTTTGGAAACCATTAAATGTATTTCAAGTACCTAAGCAAAAACAGCTTTGTAGCACGCTCATTGACTTGCAACCTAAAAATCACCTTTAATGTTTTTACATCACATTATTACAGAAAATATAAACACTGAATCCAATAAAAAGTATCTATAAAGTTTAAGTATTTAAATTTAATTACTCCAAATTGCAACATCCAACTACTTGGTCTATTTAACTATATTAGTCCTATGAAATGCTTATAGTGCAACTAGTGCAACCTACACAAGATTCACTACTATAAGTAATTTTAGAAGAGGCTTTTGGGTTTTTCTTATTTTAAAGAAATTAATAGTGACCGTTTCTGTACGACAACACAATGTAAGAACTCAATGAATTAAAGAACTGAAGGAATAATCTAGAAGAAAAAATATTTTCAAAGTAGTTGAGATAAGCATGTACACATAACTGTGCTATATTTCATATAAACAATTATGTGCCTTTGTAATAAAGACAGCTAAAAATAAAGGCCCTCAAACTTACCTATCCGACTGTTGGATTAACCAGCATAGCTCAGGTATTGACTGTCGTACTAATGCTGCTCTTACAGGGAAAGTTACAGGCTGAGAAAGTGTACTGCATATCTGAGACATCTCTTTCACCATCACCCAGTCATAGCCTACAATAAAGACCATTTGATTAAAAAGAATTCTTCATAAATACAACCTCTATAAAGGCACAATAAATTCTAAAACGGTTAGGTTGCATGGTAATACAAAAACGAACATGGGTTTTGTGAAAGTGACATAACTCTGCAATGAAATCGCTAAATTGTTATAAATAAAAAATGTCGTTGTCCCAGAGGAGAAAAACAATACTAATATGGAAAAATAAATTTACTTTCAAAATCTTTATTTCTATTAATCGCAGTGTTATTTTACATAAAGCTACAGAATGTGACATTTTCTAAAGTGCAGGAAATTATATCTTTGCTCTCTCTCTTAAAAAAGTGTTACCATTGACTTCAACATGGACCAGTTTTAACTTGAAAGTGACCCTTAAAAACTGGAAACATTTTGAAAAATTTGGAAAAAAAATTCAATGAATTTTTAAATTACAGAGAAATGAAGGATGTAAAACATTTTGAACTTCAAAAATGCTAAAATTAAGCATTGTGAAACGTTTCAAGTGCCTGCTGTTGAGATTTTTACAAGCACTGAAGCTAGTTAAAATGGTATTTAATATTCTTTTATTTCTACAGGCTATGAAAATCTTAACTTCAATAACAAGAGTTATTATTTTTTCTCTCAAGTACTCATATGCAATGTGAAAAGACTTAAAGCACCAAATCTTAACAAAACAGATTTTGTCGGGCAAACAGCAACTTGTAGTTGAAATCAGTCAAATAAGCTGATGTTCTTGTGTCTTATCCTTAATTGGCATCATCATAAACTGAAATTTAGAATGGCGATATAGTTATTTATTAAAATGGTTACTTAGTACAGTATTTCCAGTACATTATTTCCAGCTTTTTACTGTGTTGAAAATACTTTGGACAAAGTACTATATAATTTAATAAAATTACTGTATAATATAAAACAAATCCTCATGCCACAATATTAAATCTTGCTAATGAACAATCAGTAATTTAGAAAGGTGTATAATTTTGCCGTTATGGTCACAGACAATATTGGTGGGACTACGCTACTGCACACAAATGCATGTGCACTGGAGTAAAACACCCTAACAAAGCAGCTGTGAGAATTATGAAAGGAAGCCTGTGAAAAGGACCCTAAGATAATGCTTATATGTTCAGGATCTAAATTCAAGTTAGGGATTAACAATAAGAAACTTCAATTAGATTCTCAAAACTGAGACTTAAAGAAGTTACTAACATCAATAAATTGGAAAATTTATTGCAAAAATTTAATTATTCAATGGAAATGAAATGTTAAAAACAATATTGACCTACAATTTTATTTCAGTGATCTACTGCAAAAGCACACTGATAGGGTTCTAAATTTCCAGCTAATCTATTATTCCTCAGGAAACATGCCAGAATTCCAATTACCAAACCAATCCTCATAGGATTCAGGGAGCGGACTACCTGAAACAGGGCGTAAGCAATTTCTCCCCCAAAATTCTTCAATATGGGTCAATGAGTTCAGTAACCAACTATTGTTTAACAACAAAAACATCAGTTTTTTATACAGTTCTGCAACAACTCAAAACACTGAACTAATTGCTCTAAAACACTATCAAATATAGACCAACAAAGAAAATAATTCTTACATTCACTATTATTTTCAAACTGACCAGGTGGCATGTAATGTATTTTGAACCAATTATAAAATTAATTTGGAGAAAACAGACTATGCAGTATAAGCATTAAATTTTATCTCTACCTTCATTGTGTTTGCCAGGGTGCCAGCCAGTTGTCCACCCCAGCGACAAAGTTACATCTGGGAAAAATGAAGTGACAGTGTTGAGGAACCCTTTTGCATCCACCACAGCACTATTTCCATTAGGTCCTGGTAGGATATCTGCATTGATCCAAACGGGTCGCCTCAACTGCTGCTTCACCTGTTCAAGAAGCTCCAAGGAAGGCCGTACGGCTTCTAGACTGTAATAATAACACATGGGTGAGATGAGACACCTCACTCTGGTTGAAGATGGGAAACATATAGTACATATGTAGATGGGTATGTTAATGAAACTGTCCCTGTAAGCCAGAGAGCAAATGCCGAGGATGCTTTCTACCATAAGATGACTATTTCTGCGGGTGTAAAGTAGCGTAAGCCTCTTGTCTCCCTACTGCCCAATATGGACTGCTTCATGGGTCTTACCTCATGGCTCTTCTAACTCCAGATCTGTTAAGACTTCAATGTTATTGAACTCTTAGGAAAGATATTAATTAAGGAAGCCACTGCAGGCTCCAACACTTTTGTAGTGGTTGTTTCCACAGCTCAAAAGCGTGGCATAGTACTGGCGGCATGAAGAATTCTGCCCACTGGATGTTCATCCTACAGCTAATTATTAAGTCTGAGATGTAGTCACTTGAGCAACCAGCGTAGCACCACTTGTAAGCATTTAACAAAATATCTTAAGTCACATATTCTCACTATTCCCTCAAATCAAAAGAAAAAGCATAACTAGAAGGCAAACAATAACCTTTCTCTATCCACCAAAACTTTTGAAACAGCAGTATTGTGGATGGAAAGGAAATGTGGAATAATGGGGAAAAGGAATAAATGCCAAGAAAGGAAGTATTTTTTCTCTCACAGCAAATTAATTAACATTCTATGTAACATTCAGGAATTCAAAATCATTATGGTCAGAGTTGTGATATCCTTACTAATACCTGTGTTTTCTCCTGCAAGTTGTGAAAAGCTCTGAATAAGCCATCTTCTAGCTTTTCCTCAAAATCTTGCAGCAACCTGATACCAATCTGAGCCAACAGAAAATTCTTTGTGCTGCTCTGCAGGGTTAGTTTCCCTGTTCAACATCCTAAACTGGTCCCTCCAGGTGTCACCGGAGCACCAGGAAAAGCAAGGGGAAGAGAAGGCACTGTGAAGAGCGAGGAGGATCACAACTGCTAGAGCTTACTCAAGCATGGGCCACAGGCTACATGCTGCATGGGTGCCTGTTTGAACAACAAAGGTGATGGTTAATTTTCCCAGTTCCCAGGTGATTGTATCTCCCACCTCCTACACCAGTGCTGATGCTTACCTTAGCAGCAGTGTGTGCGTTCAGGGATGTAAAGTGGTAAACAACTATTCTCATTGTTTTGTAGGGGTGGTTCTGTACCAAGTGATTTCCTAACCTGGCTCATGATGAGGTCAGATGAATCGTGTCAGGATCTGTGGCCACAAACGGGAACGGCAGCCAGCTGGTACATTAGGTTATCTCTAAAGCTAAAAAGCACCCTGGGCTGCCTGTGTTATTTCCTGTGAAAAGTCATTTTGTACGTTTTAAATTTTGTCTTGTTGAGAAAGCTGCATAGTGGCAGGAATTCCTCTCAACGTTTTCAGTCAGCATTAGCTCAAGTCTTCTTCGAGAAAAGCTAGTGATGGCTTGAGTTAACATTATTGGCTTAAGTATTTCTCACATTGTCTGAGGCCAGAATAGATGACATTTTCCTATATACAAGGGATTGTGAAAGCCAGTGGAATACCTTCCTTTTTACTACAAAGCACAAAATAATGTAAGTAGAAAAAAGCCCAAAGCAGCATCTCTTGAAACAAAAAAAAACAAAACCCAAACCCCAGACAGCACTTTTCATTGCGCAGCATTTGGAAAATTCAAACGTATTGCTGACTCCATGTTGAATGACTGGCATTTTAGAAGTGGGACTCTGAAGTCCTTTTGTAGAATACATTCATTCCTGTAGATAAAGCCAGCAGGAAATGTGATTATGTGGTCAGAGACAGAGTAGAAATACATAAAATAATTCTTTTAAAGTGCTATTGAAATAATCTTCAAAACTTCAGCAACCGTATCCAAAGGAATATTATTCAAAAGAACATCATAATCTCTATCACTCATTTGACAGCTGCACTGTGTGCTTGTATTTTTAAAATGCTTTTATGCAATTAGACTTTGAAATGCAACATAATTTTAAAAGCTTTTTTTAAATGACTGCACTTGGGTGGAAATTCCATGTGGAAAAATAAGAGGCAAATGTTTTTAAATTCATTTAAACATTAATTAAAATGAAATGAAAAAACCAAACCCCAAAACCAAATAAACCCAAAGAAATGCCTACTTCTCTTGTCTTTGCCGTTCTCTGTCCAGGCAGAGATTTACAGGTTCTGTTAACAATACAAGGATTTAACCTGCCACATTTTTTGTATTTTCATGAACTTTCACATGAAAACTGTGATTGCATTACACAGAACAACAGGTACAAATCACATTTTAGAACGATCTGGCATTTTTTTTCATTTCTACAGCATATTTAAGCATTCATTAATCTCTTTTTAATGTGGAGGTAGATTCTCCATCTGCTCCAAAAATAGACATTGTACATGCAAATTCAGACAAAGCTAAAGTTAGGAGTTCCAGAGATGTACGTCTGAAAATCACAGCTCACTTTGAACCCTATTTCAAACTTTTCAAGGCAATCTCATGGTCTTTTCAGGTGTATTTTCCACGAAAGACAATGAAGCAGCTAATGCTTAAAATTCTAGATGAACTTCTGAAGATGTAATTAATAAGTCAGGCCAAAGAAACTGCATTTATATCAATACACATGCACAATACACAAAACGCAAGACAACTTTTTTATATTACAAACCATGACAAAGAAATCTAATACCACATCATATGTGGTAGGAGATCAGATATTCAAAGGAGTACACCTAATTCTTGAATTGAGACAATACCAACAGATTGTTAGTATTGCAGCTGATCTGGAAACAAAATTCCTCTCCTTGGGAAGAGGGGTGGGGGAAGCTCTGGGGAAATAATGACATTCATGCTGGTATGGGATGATGTTTCTAAATTATTATGAACTTCAGCAGACCTGGAACAGAGGTTGGCTTTTCACCAAGCTTTTCAGAAGCTCCTTGAAAAACCCTCACACTTCCATGGCAGCGAACAACACCATGAAAACTGGGCGACAGCAGGAGAGACTCATGTGCTGCCAGGCAGAGACCCTGCTCTGCCCTGTGTGCAGCCTCAGAGCCACTGTCTGACTTCCCAGTTGGACACTTGTCTTTCCCAATTTCTTTGCACAAGCAGAAAGCTCATAGGAGCTTCCCAGATAGGCACTATCATTTCAGTTTTCTCGATGGGAAAACTTTGCTCAATAGCAACTCGGTAACAAATTCATTGAATATAAAATAATTATTTGTAGTTCAAAACACTTTTGAAGCTTTTACTCTTGAAATGCATTTAGTTATACTGATTACGTTTCACTGCATTTTCTGTTCGGGAAGGAATGCATTACACAATAAGAAAAAGTTTGGTCTAACATCGCCAAAAGATAGTGCTACCTGTAAAATTGTTACTTAGTCAGAACACAAAGAATATAAAAATCTTTTTGTCTTGAGATACCTCTTAAAATCCAGCTTGATGCCTTTATTTGTGTTGACAACCTCTTTTAGCCATTCCTGCAATGTGTTATCACTGTCTGTTTCAGGTGGGTGAGCCATGATAGGGTCTCCATTTCCTCCCAAGCCACCACGAAGAAGAACATCTGCTTCTATCATGTGAACATCACCTGTCCATTTAAAAAAATGAATGCTCTAACAGAAGCAAATCCAATAGTTTCACTATCACTCCAGCGTCACAATTACAGGGCAAGTCTTTCTACACTGGACTCTGCACACTTACTCCACAAAGATCACCCAGTATGAGCTGCTATCTGCAAAGCAAGAGATGCATTACTTTGGGTACTTTAGTCACTGAACTCCAGAAATCTACAAGCACGTGAAAACTGGCTTTTGTAGACACATTTGGCCAAGTAATCACTTTTTTTTTTTCAGAGGAACAGCAAAATGAATATCCAAACTGTGAATCCACTCTTGCTAAATTTCAAATCTTTTCCTCCTAAAACAGGGCTCCAGACAGAGTCTTTTAGAGAATAGGTGACCAGAAGATTTTAACATTGGCAGAGACTGAGTACTCTCTTTGTTTCATTCTCAAAACTGACGAACCCATCTCAGACAAAACTTTAAAAAAAAGTCAACGAGCCAGAAACATATGCCAGGAAAACAGTAGCTAAAACACAAGACAAATGAGTGGAAATCTTAGGAATGCTGCAAGCTCTTGAAAACAGCTTCCTATAATCAGAAGCATCTGAGAGTCTGGGCAGTACTACCAGCTTTGCAGAGAATTCAATGTATACTGAAATAATAATAAAAAAGATAATCATTATATAGTCAATAGAAAGCAAACTACATATAAAACTACATAAATAAATTTACTATTTCCCCAATATTCACATAAATTAAATTAAAATTCCCTAAAATAAACTGCTCACAAATAACCTGAAATACCTTAATCATCCTAAACTACATAGGGGGGGAAAGCAATAACAAAACCGTTCTATAGAATCCAAGAAATATTACCCAACATTACACAACTTCATACTAAAAAGACCTGGAAGAAGAAGATCCATCCATACAAGGTCAAAACTACCTGGGAATCCTTAACTGTTTCAGGAAGATGGGGCAAGTTTTGCAGCACAGCCCTGACAAAGCCGTCACGAGCAGCGATCCTCACCGCGCTGCAGCTGCTGCTCTCGGGCAGGCACCCGGGGCAAAGCCAGCCTGAGAGGTACGGCGGGTTCCCATGAGGTTGTGCTCCACTGCCCGCTGTCCCTGTAACAGCACTGGTACTGAAGCTAATCTGACGGATGGATGGAAGGAAGGATGGAGGGAGGAAGGGCAGGATGGAGAGAGGGAAGGTGGGATCAAGGGATGGATGGATGGACAGACAGACTTCTAATCAGGTCTTTTCCATCTTCTGTTTTCCAGAGCAGATCCACAAACAGAAGTGTCAGCAGACTGGACAGGGTGACCTACCACAAGATGAAACTGGAAAGAACAGGGCCGACTTGACCACTGCTGCCCAGGCTGGTGTATGAGGGATCTGTGGTGGGACCTCTGCAGAACCACATCGCAGACAAGTTTTATCTGCAGCAGGCGGCTTAGCGTTCCCCGGTGCCAACAAATAACCTGCACAGCACTCCAGGCAATCTTAGCTCCTGTGCGTGAAACCCGAAGACTCCTTACCCACAGCTCTGGTCTGCTGGCAGGGGATGACAGGCTTTGCTAATATGAAGGCCTGACCTGAGAGAGGGCCTGTACGCCTGGAAGCTGGTTGTCTCTTTACAACTAAACGAGTTTGTCTACCGAAAGGGTACCACCTCCATACCTTGTCCTGCTGGCCCGGTGGCCCGCAGGGGCCGGCGGCCGTCCTGGGCTGGGCCTCGCCTGGAAGACAAACCGGGATGGCCTCATGGCCCCACCGGGCCGCCTCCCTCCGCCAGCCCCCCGCCGTCGGGCCGAGGCGGCCGCCCGGAGGCACAGCAGGCCGGCCGCGGCTCACACTTACTTCTGGCGGCCTCCCCGGCCCGGGCCTTGCTGTTGGCGGCGTGGAACCACCTGATGGCCGCCGCGTCTCTCGCTCGGATGCGCTGCCGCCTCAGAAAGTGATCCACCGCCGCCTCGCTCCAGGCGCCTGCGGCCGCGCCAAGGGAGACCTTCCCTCAGCACCGCCGCTCGGCGGGACCGGACCGAGGAGGAGGGGAGGGAGGGCCGGTCCCCGCCGCGCAGCTCTTACCCTGCGCCTCGTCCGCCATCTCCTCGCCGCAGCCCGCCCCGCTCAGGCGGGCGGAGCGGCGCCGGCGGCCGGGCTGGGCCCCGCGGAGCGGCCGGTACTATCCGGATCCAGGGGGTAACAGCGAGGGGTTTCGGTACCGGCCGGTGAGGCGATGGCTGCGGGGAGCGTTTCCGCAGGAAGCGGAACGGGCGGGGAGCTCCGGCCGGGCAGCACCGCCGCGGCCCCAGCGTCCGGCACTGCGTCAGGAAAGGGACGGCCAGAATCAGAGTGGTTTGGGTTGAAGAGATCTTAAAGACCATCCAGTTCCAACCCCCTTCCGTGGGCCCGGACACCTCCCACTAGACCAGGCTGCTCAAAGCCCCATCCAGCCTGGCCTTGAACACCCCCAGGGAAGGAGTACCCACAGCTTCTGTGTCATCCCCCTCACAGTAAGAATTGCTTCCCGATATCTAATCCAAATCTACCCTCTTCCGCTTTGAAACCATTAGCCCTCATCCTGTCACTACATGCCCTTGTAAAACGTCCCTCCCCAGCTTTCCTGTAGCCCCTTTAGGTACTGGAAGGCTGCTGTAAGGTCTCCTCGGAGCCTTCTCTTCTCCAGGCTGAACAACCCCAGCTCCCTTAGCCTGTCCTCACAGCAGAGGGCCTCCAGCGTTTGAGCATCTTCATGGCCTCCTCTGGACCCTCTCCAACAGGTCCATGTCCTGGAACAGGTCCAGGCTTCCCAAAACACTGCAAAGACCAGACACATTCACCAAGAAGTTGTCTTTTTTCTTTTTTTTTTTTAAATAACAGTGATAAGATACCAAGCATTTTAGTTAACTTTCCTAATGATCATTACTTAAAGGAGTTAGTAGAGGGCGAGTGGCGAGAGGCAGCTGTTCCTTTGGTTACCCCTATGGCCTGGCCCATGCAGTTCGGGGTACAACAGCCACCTCCAACCCTGCCACAGTCCTTCGCTTCTGTTCAGCCCTTCACTGTTGCTTCTTGGCTGTCCGGCTGCAGCTTATTTTCAAGCAAGGACACGTTTTGTTCATACTGCATGTGGTGTGGTCTTCAGCTCTTCTCCAGGACTGCAGGTTCTCTGAAGAAGTCACGTTAATGAGCTCAAATGCAGCCCCAGTTTCCTCCAAGGTCAGGATCTTGAAGCCTGAACCCTTCTAGAACCGGTATTTTAAAGCATAGGTAACAGTAGAGCAGATTAGGTTAAGTTACAAATTGTTTTTGATACAAAAACATAAAATATCCCCTTATTAGCATCAAGAAGGCATCCAAGTTTTAATAGTCTCATTACAAAATGGTACCAGCATTTCTACTAAAACAATATAGATCCTGTATGTATTTAGTTTTGGTTCTGTTCTTGATAAACAGTTGTGTGACAGTCACCAAACCCCAATTATGGTCTGTTGAACCTCAGTACAAATCACATGCATCACAAGTACATAAATAGATCTTAATGACCCAATATCAAAAATACGTAACTATACATGAGCCTCAGGTATACTAAAAATCAATCTGTTCATGAAAATTCACACTTAATACATCAATTCTCCCTGAAAGTAAAGGTGGCTACTAAGAGGTGGCAAAAGCAGTAGACAGGAGCAGAAAAGATATTGCAGAATTCTGGTCTGACTTATTGCTACATGTAGATTACAAGGGTAATCTGTTTTTTATTAATCCTTGAAAGGTCAAATTGTATCAGGACTTCTAAATACAGACTAACGAAAGAAATAGCATTTATAAAAATAGCATCCATTTAAGTTAGATAAATCCTTATAAATACAAGAAAGAAATCAGTTGTTCTATAAAAAAAAAATTAATTCAGAGCATATATTCCTGAAGCACCAGCATAATACTCTAACGTTAAGGACTTCAACTACAATGTCTTCATAAACAAACCTGCAAAATTCTTCTTTGTGCTAACCATAAACAAGTGTCACAAGGTGTGCACTTGTAACTGACACATGAAGTTTGCAGTCAGCTACAGATCTTGTATTTGAATCTCAAATGGCAAGAAAACAGTTTTGTGCCAGCTTCTACTTCAGTGTTTTAGCTCATTGGCACATGCAAAGCACATGCTTCAGACACAGATTAGATCTAACCACAGCAATTTTCAGTAACACATTTATCTGAAGTTAAGAGGCAAGATAGTATGGCTTAAAGTTACACTACACATAGAAAATGCTACAGCTGTGTAAAGAGGTAACAAAACCCGCCCTCTTCTGCACCAGTATTAAGTGTAAACTTTCAGAACTTTAGGAAACATTACAAACTACAATTCTTTTGTGGTAGAGTAACCAGAGAGGACTTTAGAGTTTAAAAAGCCTGAAAATCTATTAAAACATAACAGGTTTAGTAAGTTCAACATTTTTAGTGTTTGTAGCATTACAACTTTGGTGTTCAGATCTAGCAAATCAGTATACTGCCTGTAATCAGCTTCATCAAAACAGATGTTCTATAATGAAAAATATTAATTCCATTTTCAATGGTAGACTTGTGGGATCTGACATCCCACCGTGAATCACAGGAATCAGAGCACTGTCCAATTCATTCAGATAGTTCTGCGGAAGAAGGTGACCTCCAGATCCAGCTAAGTACTCAACCTAGAAGGAAAACACATTAATGTTGATACTAACATTTTTTTTATATCAACAAGACAGCGCAGAAAGTGTAGTATCTTGGTAAAACAGTATTTCAGCTAGCATGAAGTGACAAAATAACATTCAAACACTGGGAGCTGGATGGTGTTTGAAGCCAACCATGAACGATTAGGCTTGCCATCAAGAAGCATGCAACATTCCGCATGGGTTTACAGGGACACACATCCTCTGTTTCCCAGACTGCTTCAGTCCGATGCCCAGGAATGATCTGACTGCCCTAGTATCACAGTTGCTATTAGATTAATTTCAAAATATACTATTGAAAACTGGATTTTCAGGACTGTATTTCCAGCTTCTCTCCAAAAAAGCTGAGGAAGCGTAACACAGAACACCTTCAGAGGCAAGGAACTGAACTGTTCTACAGTTTTGTGACCTTTTGAGGGGCATCACATGCTGGAAAGCCTTGCCTTCCCTCTCTTCCACTGTCAGCTGGGCAGACCTTTCCTTTTCTGCTGTACAGATTTTGATGCAAATATCCCTTATGGAACTACATTAAGGAGCAAAACCAGCAGTAATTTGAGAAACGCCTCAGAAAATTAGCTCTATGATTCTCTAAATTGGCTCACCTTGGAGGCAGATGACTGCCAGGGAGAGTTAGAACTAGGGAAGCACTGATAGCTTACTGCAAGCAGCTACTAGGGAATTTGGGCAGAATAAGGACTATTCCTTTCAAGAAAAATTAGTCACTAAGACAGTTTCTTCCTGAAATTCCATCCTCAGTCTGGATCTGGGGTAGGGCAAAAAACCTAAAAGCTTTCAAAAAGAGATCTAAGGTCTTTACAAAAAAGAGATTTCAGTTGGAGTGTCTGCAATAAAAGTTGAAAGATTACCATATCTGAGTCAACAGAAACTCTTAGGCCTATTTTATTCATCCCATTATTTTTCAAGGTTTTAAGGTGTCGGCAAAGAGCAGTACTGCAGGCGATAGCAATCTCTTTAGCAAACTGGTGAGGAACAGGACTGGATAGTTCATGGTCCTTTAGAAAATAGTATACCTGAAATTATAGAACGGATAAGGACAGTCAGCAGCCTGGTTGTGTTGAGAAACAAGGAAAAGAATAGTTCAGTACACACACAATGCAGAACAGAGCAAGCTATAATGCTTGTTTGCTGGCAAAGTATTCTAGTATTTCATATACTCAATCAAAATACTTAATTGGCCATGAGAACATCTGGAGTATATCTTTATAGAGTTATCAATGCTAAGAGGCTTTCAGTCTTTTTCAGATGAGAAAAATGAAAAGCATGTAAACTTATCCAAGAGCTACTGAGAACATTCTGCCTATCAGTATGGCTATACATCAAATAAGTTAGTTTCTTTAGCAGTATCACTTAGTATGATCACTTTAGCACTTAATTGTTCTAGAAGTAGCAAAAAGGCTCAAGAACAATGTAATTTACTAACTTCGGTACACTTCATAACTTTTCCTTCTCTTTCGAAGTCTCTGCCTTGTGGTACTTTTTCACTCTGAGTTCCTTCCATTGATTTTCCATCGACTGGGCTTAAAATTCTATGGAACATAATGTTATGGTTAATAATTACAACAAGGTTTTATGATTTAGATTGAATGACTTGTATGAAATCACATTTACCCCTCCTTGAATGCTATTTAAACAGCTTTACAACAAAAGGTAATACAGGACTTGCATCCATGAAAATACAGATGCTACGAAAAGAAATATCCTAAACAGGGAACAAACAACACTTAGTAAAAACCGAACATTACAGGTTTAAGAAGCTATAAACCATCTGAGATAAAGACACTGTTTGTTGTAATTGGTCACAGAAGCCACAGAAAAAGGTATACCAAGTCTAATGCATGGTGTCAGGAACAACTTAAGATGAGACAAGTCCTGAGTTAGTACAATTTAAGTTTGAAACTACATAAACAAGCATTCAAATTACAACCAATAAAGATGTCTTGCATCTCCTTTAGCTTTGTTGAATGCTGGCATTCCAAGCAGTGAACGGCCAAGGGCAGTTCTATGCACTTCCAACCTCCCCCTAACGAGGAAGCTTAAACAGATTAATTGCATCCTCACACAAAATCATTACTGATTTGATAGAGGACTTTCAGAAGAAAGTGAGGGTTCATGCACTTTGCCTGCCAACTTCTTGAACTGAGAAAACTCTATTAAATTTTGGTGAACTTCAAGCAAAATTGTTCTGTTGGTGACATCTAGAGGATTGCAGGCAGTTTACTGTTCTATCCCCTTTCAAGTTTTAGTATCAAGTACTTTCTTTCAATAAAAATACCTTAGATTAATTTCTTGAAATTAAAGGCGGATATTTGAAAACTGGGAACAAGAATTCTCTAAGACGTTTTGCTTTGGTAATATGTTTACCTTTTGTTTGTTTTCTCTTCATTTTCTACCCAGCAAATATCTACATATTCTTTTATGTCTCCTGTATCCGTTTTGCCACAAGTTATTTTAAAGTCCTTCTTGTCTTTTAATGCCTGACGTAGATTTTCCATTGTTTCTGGTGTTATTTGTACCATTAATCCATCTAGAAGAAAAACAGTTAAAATTCCAACTTATCTACAGAAAGAGTAGCACAGCTTTTTAGTAGAATCTTGGCTTAAATTCTAGTGGGACCAACCCTCTCCTATAGCTCGTTAATAAAGGCACATCAAATGGACTCCACCCCCCAACTACAGCATTAAGTGTTACATGAAAGAGGAAGTAACAAAACCCTTTCTTGTCAACAGAACTAAGACTGAAAGATCAATCTTTGATTAATCTTAGAAGTTTTTTTGCATTTATGTGTTAATATATGTATTTCATGAACACGGCAACGAAAACAGTTCCAGACGTAGGCAGCCGTAAAGGAAAGTAAAAGAGACTTGCATTGACTAAAGCAAAATATGTTAAAAAACCCAACTTAGTATGTTTTAGGCGAACTAGCACATATTTTTATACAGCGTGTTTGCAATAGTTTTTATACAAAGTTAAAAATCCTGAAAAGACGAAGTTTAGCTTACTGAGAATAAAGATCCTGCACAAGACTGCTTCTATTTTTTTTTTTTTTTTAATTTTTTTCTAAGTTCTCTTAAGAAGAAACCACATAGGACAAAATTCTTACCTTCAACTATACTGGATTTAGCTAAAAATCCTGAAGATGTTTTTAAGGCTCCATTGAACACCACAAAACTTGCACCTGTAACTAGAAAAAGTAGGAACAAAGTGAGTACCACTCTATATCACTCACGTTTGTCATTACTAACATTTAATTTGCATTCCCTTTTAAAAAGGCAGGCAAAAAAGGTACTACTATACTGAAAGTGCTAATAGAAATCCCTTACTGGCAGGATTATATGAAACATAACTCTCTAAAGAGAGAAGAATTTTTTCCAATCAGACCTTGGCAAAAAAATCCAGCTTTATTAACTTATCTTCTGAATGCATACAGTATCCTTTTAAGATACTGGCGGCAAGCCAACAAAGGCAAGCCAAAAAAGCTCCGTGTACAAAAAGGAGACATAGCTGAAGAAACAGTGGTATGCGTTTTTAGACATGCCACTCAACTTTTAAATTTAATTTATTTACAGAAGATATTCCTGAAGTTTTAGATAATTTTCAGTGGTACTAAAAGCAACTGGAAGAAAAGACGACATAAGTGAATTTCCATGCTACAAACCTTTGCACAACTTTGTCAGTTACACACAGTGCTTCAAACAAGAACATGCTAAGTAGCTATGCTTAATGAAGCACAGAACAACATTTCAAGTTGACACTGGAGCTGGTAAGAGTACAGGCATATCAATCTGGAATTCCTCCCAAACTAACAGGCCTTTTTGAGAAGCGTGACTGATCAGCCCAGACACTCTGCCATGCTGCACAGCTGTATTACTTTCAGAACCTAAAAGGTACCTCTGCACTCCTGTCTGTATAGGTGGTTGTTATCAGTTTGCTAGGTGCTGTACAGGGGTGCTCACTGTTACTGTACTTCCATACATTCAGTTATTGAGACTATTTGTTTACATATGTAAATACATTGCCCAATTCATATGAATATTAAATTTAGATTTTGAAATATGTAAAGAATCTGTATGAAAATATAAGTTACATTAATAACATTCTGGAAACAAGGAGGAAAAAAAGCATTAATCTCCCTTTAATGTGACATTTGTAAAAGGTAGCTAAGTGTTGACGTAAACCAGCAACATTTTATTTTGCATTTAGAATCATAGAATCTTCATGGTTGGAAAGGACCTTTGAGATCGAGTCCAACCATACACACACAAAAACCCCCCTACAATCTCTGTCACTAAAGCATGCCCTGAAGCGCCAAATCTAGACGTTTCTTAATTACCTCTAGGGATGGTGACTCAACCACCTCCCTGGGCAGGCTGTTCCAGTGCTTGACCACTCTTTCAGTAAAGTCATTCTTCCTAATATCTAATGTAAACCTCCCCTGCCACAGCTTCAGACCATTTCCTCTGGTCCTGTCATTATTCACCTGGGAGAAGAGGCCAACACCCACCTCTCTACACCCTCCTTTCAGGTAGTTGTAGAGGGCAATGAGGTCTCCCCTCAGCCTCCTCTTCTCCAAACTGAACATGCCCAGTTCCCTCAGCCTCTCCTCATATGGCTTGGTCTCCAGACCCCTCGCCAGCTCGGTAGCTCTCCTCTGGACACGCTTCAGCACTTCAATGTCCCTCTTGTACAGAGGGGCCCAGAGCTGAACACAGCACTCGAGGTGAGGCCTCACCAGTGCCGAGTACAGAAGCAATTTAAATTGCTTTGCTGCTTGAATGCTGAACTTTTTGTCTCAACCACTTACTGGGAATACAGATTTTTTCCTTACAGCCTAAAAGCGACCTCATTTCTCCAGAAACGTGATTTTTCTCCCGAAGCCAAATTAGACAAGCTTACCTTTCCTGGGATGTCCAGTAGCACTGACTGCTTGTGTGTGATAGAGGCCATGCTTATTCTGCACACACACTAAGTGAGAATCTGCTTCAGTATTAAAACTTGCTCCAATACTAATTACATGTTCATTAGAAGAATTTATCACCTTCATTACCTGTCAACACAAAATTTGTCATTAAACTGACAAATCTCACTTTGCAATATTCACTTTAAAGACACGACATTAGAAAAATCCATCTCTCAAAGCAAATCCCAAGAATTAGTCACATAGTTAATTACAAAGAGTTTGAACGATGCAGTTTACCATGACAAGCTGGACCAACACTAAGCATGATCAAAAATACTACTTAATTTGAGAAGGATAAGTAAGTCCGAGTACCTACCACTGGACAATGCAGAATATCAGCTGTAGGGATTTTGTTGGTCTTAAAGCTAAAATATACATTAAGCCTCATGCAGTTTACTATTCAGGGGATTTTTTTTGTTAAAGCTGAAGTAAACAAATTGTAATAAAAACTATACTGGCAATAAAGATTTTTTTATTTTCCCCAAGTTTTAAGCAAACCACCATCATCAGAAAATGTGTAAGAAAGAAGCCTTGAAGAGACATGATAAAAGCTTTTGAAGAAACTGTTGATTTTTCTGCAATTAATAGGTATTCTAAAGCTCAGCTTTTCACTCATCATTATCCACCTTCCAACATATCCAGGAAGAACAAAATGTGTGTTCAGATAATTCCATCCCCTCCCCCCATCACATGCTTACATCAGTTTAAAGTTCAAAGAGCCTACTGCACAGCAAAGTCATCTAGAGAGCTGATATCAAGTGGAGAATTCACTTGCAGAACTGCCTGGAAACTGATTACAGAATAAAAAAATTACAGGCTCTAAGAAACAGCCCCCCTGCCTTTTTTTAAAAAAAAAAAAAAAAAAAAAAGAGCTCATGTGAAAGATGTGACTGATATTATATTAAAGACTGAGGCAGCGTAGATTAGAAAGCCAATCAAGATGATTTTACTCACCTCATTATACTTCCTTAGGGGTATTTTAATACAGCTTCTACCCATTTCCACATGAACAAACAGGTTGTCTATAGTATGCAAAGTATACTGATAATTTCTAAGGTCCTGTAACAGATGACGTTTTTATGTTAGCAGAAAATTAAGTATCACTTTCTTACCTTTTATAACAAATATTATTTAGATAAAGTACTTTACATACATCTCTAAGACTTCTAAAGACTAATGACATTAGGGGTTGCTAAAGACTTTTCTCCTGCTATGATGTAGGCGAAGGGTACCTTAGTGAATACATAAACAAACATATAGCACTGACAAGGTAGCTCCAACTATTTACTAGTGGGTTATTTAGACTATGGCTACTTTACGCATTTTAGGATCTTAAGTGTTTTAGGTAATAAAATACTTCAATACCTTCCATCTCTGACAGAAAGGCAAAGCATGGAAGCCAGTATATAGCTTTTTTCCAGGTTCACACTCTGTCTCCTACAGCTCTAACTTCTTGAGCTGTAGCTTGAATACTTCACTGTTTCTTATACCTTTCTCTGACAGAAGTTACGATCTATCATCTCAGCCACTTCTGCAAAATTTTCCTATTCTGTTTTATTCCAGAAGAACAACATTAGGTGTAAAATGGTCTCATTCACCTTTACTAACGCAGCTGAAGAAAGGTTAGAGAAGGTTCTTGTCACCAGCTGAGCCAGGTAATCACAGCTGTAGCAGGAAGGGTATTTATAAACAGATCTCTGCATCAAAAGATTCAACTGAGCTGGCACTGTTTTAGCAATATGAAGGATACACATCACAGATGGCCTTTGCCTTCATCATTTACCACAACTTCAGTCACTTGTGTGGTACTAGATTTTATATGATCTTTAATTGAGGATTTGAACCACGTGTAGTTAAAAATGTAATACCAAAAAGAACATTTTGCAGTTACCTTACACATGCATCCTCCTGCTGCATCAAATAAGGTAGTCCTGCCAAGGAGCACATACTCCCACTGCCCGCTTGAAGCTACATTACAAACACAGCTATGAAGGAGAATCGGAGTAACTTTAACCCAGCTTCATAGAAACTCCATAGAAGCTGCCTTCCTCAAAGTCTGAAGATGCAATTCCACATTGGTACTGGCACTTCACCAGTCAGGCAGGGAGCTGGCTCATGGACTTAAAATGTAAGATGCCTCCATTTAGAAAAAACACACTATTTTTCAGATGGTGCAACTCTTCTGATTGATACCTTATGTAATGACATGGACATCAACAGCGGCAAAAAAGAAAGAGGGGCCAAAGACTGCAGTTTCATTTCAGCTGTAACATTCTCTAGACTCCTATGAGAGGATTTAGGGGTCACCTAAATAATACATGCAATTCTCTCCACAGCCTTACAGCACTTTTCATCACAGCATTAATGGTAAATTCTATCTAAGTATTAGAAGAAGTTTACAGGTCAGGAATACAGGCTTACTGAAGTTTAAATCAAATTATTTGAGTAACAGAGAAAGGACTTCCTCAGTGAATGGCATAAATTCCAGCCGTGACTTACTCTAACAATTTTGCCAAAAATCAGAGTTCTTCACATAAGACAGACTAGCTAATTGTGTTAAGATTATGTTTGTGTGACAAAGTAATTACTGTTACAGTTAGACCACAGCATCTGCCTGTCAACTTTCAGATTCAAGAATTATTACATTTAAGACTAGAATTCTTGCACCACACCAATGCTTGAAAGAAAAATGCAACTGAACAATTATTAACAGCTTAAATGTAAATGTCAACATTTTCCTCATTCATTTAAAGCCATTTCTTAATACCAGAACTAATGCATAACAATGTAACGTGAAAGATACAGCTTTCATGACTCATATACAAATACTCTTTGGTAAGAAAGTTTCAAGTCAGGTATGAACAAAAATATCAGCCCTTTGCGAAAAATAACTCTGCTTTTAAGAACAGAGTTTTGAGGATATTTTACACAATCTAAATTACAACAGGAAAAGAGAATGAAACATTTACTCACAACAAGCAGATTCATAATTGTGTGTCCTATCTCTCCAAACAGTGGCTTCCGGTGCCTGAAACTTACTACAGGAGTTGGATATGCTAGGATGAAGGAAGAAAAAACCAAAAGGTCACATGTACCTATCAACAATTGTAAGATTTGCTAATTCAAGTATTTATTTTTATTTTCAGCTATAGCCTATGTTGCTTATCTCAGTATCTGACCAGCCAAAGGAACTATACCCCCTCTCTGATTCTCTGTTACAGACTGTCCTTCATCCCACTGCATGGTTTTCCCACCCACGGTTAAATCCTACTGCAAGTCGCTGCATGGAGTCACTCTCCTGCAGTAGTAATTTTGTGTCAGAGACTTGTTGCTGCTTTCATATGCTTTGACACGCATCTTTCTTGCAATAGGTGATCTGGGCAGAAACATCCTGGGTTGATTCTTTGGGTGACCAGCTGTGGGAGGGGCTGCAAGGCTTAGTAGTTGCTTGAATAAGAATACCATACAGGTTAACATCTGCTTCTATGTTAATGCTGCAATACAAAGTGAAGTACCACTTAGTACTGATAAGCAAGAATAGAGTGAGTGAAGATGTTCGTACAAAGTAATACGCTTTGAAGTCCCATGGCTGCAATGGGAAACAGGCAGATGGAAACTAGGGAAGACAATGAAAGGCAGGAGACTACAGGATAAAGCATGAAGCCGCTTGAAAACAAAACTGGTAACACAGCAAAGTCGTGACTGTTAGGTCAAAGATGCAAAATTGGTTAAAAAAAAAAAAAAGACAAGTAGATTGTTAGGAGAAAGAAGAATGACAAAGAAGCTACCACCCATGTCAACATGCAGTCAGAAGCCTGGCCAGTAGAAATCTCCTATTGACTCAAGAAATCCATGAACAAGCGACTGATACGTATTTATGGACTGGAAGCTTCTAGAATGGTAGGCTTATTTAGCAAAACCGCACTGAGGTAAGGAAAGCTCTGTATGACCCCTTTTTAAATTCCATTCCACTTAAGTAACTGCTGCATGCTGAACCTTATCTGAACTCCTACTCTCTAGATCATAAGCTGCAGCGCAACAGGAAACAAAACAGCACCTGTACCAGTAAACTAAACATCTACATTACTCAGGCAAGTACACAAGCAACTCTAGAAGGCATTTAAGACAGTTTCTACTTTCAGGTCTTGCTCAAGCTAGCTTAATCTGCTCTTCAGGACAATGGGAATCTGCATAAACACTTTCATTTGGTGAGGCTGGAGCAGAGTCAGTGTACACCTTGTTGGCAGAGTGCAAAATGCTCACATCAGCTTGCAGCAGACTGTGAAAGGTGATTCCCACAAGGATGTTGTGTCACTGCACAACTTGTGGCGGTGCACGTTTACATGCTCCCCATCCACCTCACTTGGAAAGCATGTCTCCTGCATTTTTACAGGCCTAGAGACTTCAAATGTATTAATTAGTAAGTTATCCTTATAAGTAACGAATACCTTTATCCATTTGATGAAGCGTTAATATTTTGCCAATATACTAAATTTCAGTAATTTAATTCAAAAAAACAACTTGTCAGAGTTGTATATGGGGCTTCTGAACTTCCCTTCAAACTTTTCTCCTATGACAACCGAAGTCAGACATTTTGAGTTTACTGTCAGTTTTGCTTTCTTATCTTTCTCATAATCTAAGAAAAAAAAATCAAGGGACTCCAATAACACGATGTAAATTCCCAAGTGTCTCAATAGGTGGCTTCCTATGTATGAAACCTCAGCATTACACAGGTGCAATACAAAATACTGCAAAGATGATTTTCAATATTTTGCTTGTCTAGAAACCTTCCGTTTTCCAAAGGGAATTTTACATTTATACAGCTATTTAAAGTGTTAAAACTTACCCCCATATTCTGCTCCCAATCTCAACATTAAACGAATTGGAAAAACTTTCGCCCAGGGAATTTCCATTTTATGGATAAGAATGCCATAAAGAAAAGGGCTATCTGGTAGAATCTGATCATCAAGTTTCTGAAAAATTGGCGAAACAAACAGGAATCCTCCATGTTCTTTGTTACCGAGAAAGTTTTCAGTAAAAGTAATGTTTTCCATGTTTCTTATTAACCTTCCTGTAGAAAGAGGAACAGAGAGTCTTTGCACATCTGGAGAAGTAACACATCGGTGTCAAGAAAACTACTCTAACCAGTTGTAAGCCATACGGTGTATCTCATATCTTCCTGAAAGTCTGACAGACATCTAAACCCATAGACTAAGTGTTTAGTATTTATTAACTAAATTAACTTGTATATGAAACTAGGTTTTTGCAAAGAATACCAAAACCCCTAAAGTGTACAATGTTTTGGCACACATCAATTGATGAACTTCAATTAAAAGACCTCAAACACTTATATACATAAGAGTACTTCTACAAATGAAGTTCCAGATGTCCTAAACCATACATTCAAGGACTTATACCCAGAATCTCCAATATAATATGACTGAATAACACCAAAACAAACTGCAAAAACAATGTTTACAGAAGTATATGAAACAAAGAAACTTTTTTTCCCCCTTATTTAGAGCCCAAGGCTAACACTGCAAGACTTTTCAACAGAATCATTAAATACCTAACAAATACTTGAAGCAAAATTACATATCAAGTTCCAGCTTTATAGATCAGCAAGAAGATATTCTAAAGTAAAATTTAGACATTAAAATCACATACCTTTCATCGCATCCTTGTAGATGTCAATAAATAATTTGAATATTTCACTAGGAAAAATCTCTTCATCTGGCAAACACTGCAACAGAATGACAATTTCTGCCTGACCCAAACCATGTAGTCCATTGGTTGAGAAGCACCAGCACTTTTCTGAAGAATCTGTAATTCAAAAAGGTAAGATACCACAGTAATGTTGTTTTACGGTCAGAAAAAGAAAGCTGGATTTAGTAGAAAAGATAATGTGCGCTACTTACAAGTTATTAGCTTGACATTCACAAGCAAGTTTGCATTTAGGATAAAAGTTAATGGATTAGGACTTTCTTCCACAAGAAGCCGAGTGACCTGTTGGTGAGATGGATGTTCTTCCACTAGAGGATCTAAATAAATTAACACCCAATTAAATTAAACATGTCAGCCAACTACCTAAAACAAGAATTACAGATCACTGCATATGAAAGACTGTCCCATCCTCCTATCTTAAGAGGCTGGTAATTATCCTCATACTTAGAATTACTACAGATCAACCAATGAACAGCTTGCTCACCCTAAGATTCAAGGAACATATAAAAATAAAGCAGTAACTTTCAACAAGGTGCAAGCTAGGGCTACCATTCATTTTGTAATTACTGACAAACTGTGTATGCTGTCTCCTCATCCATGTACTGGTACTTTCAGTTATCATCAGTAAGCACAGTCACTACTGTAACGAATTTAAGTCATGAAGTATTCTTTTCGTAACATATTGATACTGTTAATAGTGCATGTTCAATTATCCAACAATCCAATCCAATGTGCAGAAAATAAATGAGAGATTAGAATGGTATTAAAATACAAATTATATACACACAAGTTCATATTTAGAATCTTGCATGAGGTCATTAAATATTAACAAAATTCTGAAATTTTACCTTTTCCTTTTTCACCCACTGCAAGCAAAAGCGGTGGCAGTTTGTCACCATCAGGAACAAGGCTGATTTCTTTACGAACACAGTTTTCAACACCACACAGTGCTCTGTAACTTGAAGGACTAACAGGCATATTGCTTGTTGTCTGATCAACTGAACCGGAACTAGTCTTCTCCGCTTCTGCAGTAGGAGAACACTCTTTAGTTTCTAGAGTTACGGATTTATAACTGTGTACCATCTCACTCTGGCCTGGAAGAGCCTGCTGTGCATCATCTGAACAAGCAGAAGGACATAATTCCTCCAGTCTTGTAGTAGTATCAGTTTCTTCTTTAGGTCTTGGATTTACATCAGTTAATGTGTCATTTTCCTCTGGGTTTGCAGCCTATGAAGAAAAAGAACAACAAAAAAAATCTACACTCTTGTCTCACAACAAGCTAAAATTTCATTACTAGATTCTAGAAGCAAAAAGAGAAAGAAATCTATCACAAATATTCGGAATGCATTTCCTCTAAACAAGGAGGCAGCCACTAAATCTCTCCTGGATCTTCTTGTTTTTATTTCCATCTTTAGAAGTTACACTAGTCCCTATTTTAATTGAAGATGCATCATTAATTTATTTATTCAGTAACACAAAATTCTTATCAAAGCACTGCAGATTAGTCATTTCAGCATATAACAGTCCAATGTAACACAATGAACAATAAATAAGTACCCTTCCAGAAGTGTGTTCAGTATTAACTGTTTCCCCAACTCATAGCTACTGAACATTGTCATCATTGTAATTTGCCATCACTGGGATCAGCAGTTCAGTGCTGCAAGTGTATTTCTATTTCTATACTACATATAAATACCTGAGTCTACTATTTTACAGTCTGATTAATTTCTAGTTTGGAGACAAACCTATGCTACTCCACCAGCAAAATGGATTGACAAGCTATAAGCACAGGCATATTAGGATATGAGCTGCCATCAAAAAAAGCCCAAAAAACCAAATTGAGAGGTGCGCCGTCATCGTTCAAGTATGCTAGACTTGCATCCTATCTCAATATGGAAGACTTTGCACTGCAATGAGAAAAAAACCTACAACTCTATGCTCGTCCTGTGATAGTTCTCCTGGTATGCCATCAGCTTCCAGCAAATCTCTTAACAGGAAAATCCTCTGAACAGGAAAAAAAAAAACCACCAACCAAAAAACAAACACACACCAACCCCCAAAATAACACCCCACAAATACAGACAAAAACTTGACTAAATTGGCCTCTAACAGACTTCTTCCCCATAAATTTTCTTGCCGGTGTTTCACATCACTTTATACTTTTGACCTTTGTAGCATCCTGTGGCAGCATGTTCAGGATTATGTGCTACCTAGTAAAATACATCCTTTGCTTCAGAGCGGCAGTATGATGGTTTTCTTTTAGTTTCTGAAGCTGCATAGAAGAACCATCCACTGATTGTTTCCAACTCACTTTGTCCATGCTGCTCTTAATTTCAGACATTGCTCATCTTTTGCAAGGTAAAATATCCTAGTCTTTCCTCAAAATGGAAGACAGGCTGTACCTTTTGATTACTAAAATGGGTAGACCAAGAGCTGCTAGGTATATTCAAGCTCTGGGAGCAGCACTGGTGCATTTAGTGGCATAATGATTTTCCACTGCACTTTCTCTCCACTACCATCCCTGTTTGCCCCATCCCTAGAAACATTCAAGGTCACGTTGGATGGGGCTCTGAGCAACCTGATCTAGTGGAAGATGTCCTTGTTCACTGCAGGGGAGCTGGACTAGATCACTTTTAAAGGTCCCTTAAAACACCAACCATTCTATGATTCTATACCACCCATTTACTTCCCTTTTTAACAACTGTTTAAATATTTTCTTCAGGTTGATCACTGATCATAAATTCTCCTTTCCTGATAAGTGATACAGTAATAAACGTAACCTTTTAGCCCAGCCAAAGTCATGCACTCTTATTCTGCATTTAAGGACGTAACAGCATCTGTTGTTTTAGCATCCAGTTCACTAGTATCAGGAATCTACCTGCCTTCACTGTCTGAATAATTTTACCATTTTTATCATCCGTGAGTTCGCCGAATAGCATGGAGTCCAGGACAGACAAACCTTTACCCCTTTATCACTTAATTTGCACATTTATGAATTGGAAGATTTTTTTTAATTTATCTTATTGATGCCTGATTTCTTTTCAAGAGCTCTTGACGAGCTTTTCTAGAAATACAGGTTCATCAACAATATCAGCATTACCCCTACCATTGCGGACTTCTTCACAGACTAATAAAAGTGAGAAGCACAATCAGCCCTATAAAATCATCTCAGTGCTTTCTTGCTGTTACTCTGAATGGATCCCCGGGTCTAAAGTTTCTAGGGAAGCCAGATTCACCTGCAGCTTACTGGAGTTTCTCCTTGTTCAAATGAAGTTATATTTACTACTATCCATTCTTCATGAATTAACAGTAATTTACATGCTATACACCTGGTAACTGTTCAGAGCCTCCACATACAAATAATAATGATCTGGTTGTTAGCTTTACTAATTTGTTTTGAACACTCCTGAATGCTGTTAGTATCATAGAATTCATGTTACCACTTGACAAAGTGCTTCAGAGCTGTGTTTTATTTTAAAGAAGCTCCAGCTGAGGAAACTCTCCAAATCTTTACACAGCAAACTTACACCACTTCTTTGGACTCTTGTTGTGAAGTGCTGCTAGTTCAACACCACGAGTATGATCTATTACAAAAAAAAGCCATGGCCCTCTAAATTCAGTATTAGTTCGCAATAGAAGTGGTAAGTACATTTTGCTGCACCCTATGATCTAGTATTTTAGGGCATTAAACAAATTCTGTTTAGTCTAATCCAACATGCCAACTGGAAAAAACCACAAACTTCTACTGTAAGTATGTTGTTAATGACAGGATTCAGAACTATGGCTGAGGTTACCATCACAAAAGTAGTTAATCAAAGGCTGTGTATAATAAAAACCACCTTGTTTTGGAAAATCTGCCATACCATTTCTGAAGTTCACATACATCCCAAAACAAACATGGTTTCCTTTGAAGTAGGGTCTACAGAATATTTCAACCCAAGGACTTCACAGTCACTCCCCCCAAAAAATCCCCAAAAACAAATATTGTCTTGGATTCCAAAAGCTGTGAAGGAAAAGTTGTATTTTGGTATGTAAGGGGCGCTATCAATAGCAAACAAAGGTATTTCAAGAGGTAAGTCATGCACCTACATACACTTCTTAATTCATACCATATGCATCTCTGGCAAGTCAGGGTTTACTGGACTTAAGTCCTGTGATGACCTCTTTGCTCCAGATGAAAGTTTTGTTGTATCTGCCACTTCACCATTTGGTAAAATACCATCTGCAAACCAAACTCTCCTCTGTTCTTTGGGGCACAGACCTAGGGCAGGTTAAGAAAACAACACTAACTTCATATTATTGTACTGGTGTAATAGCTGAAAGGGATAAAAATTAAGCTCCTTCACCCCCCAAATACATAATCTGTTTACAAAGCACAGGTAGACAGTTTGACACTAGACAGTCTCCAGTCAGGCAAGTACATGCAAAAAAATCTCATATCAAACAATAAAAACAGAGAGGACAATGAAATAAAAACCCAAACATCCACATTTCATAAACACAGACTTAAGACAAGAGTTGGCCAAGCTCATACATGGCATCAAAACTGGGAACTAAAAGTAACTCTTCAGTGTCCCAGTTCATAGTTTCCATTTCCCACAGAAAATACCAGTATACCAAGTATGTATCCATGATGTGATTAAAAAACTCTTTCCAAAGAGATCCTGAAAGCGTTAAGATATATTATACTATATTTAGCATACCTTCAATACCAGGTTGTTTAAGTACTGAGATAGGTAACAATGCAGAAGGTGAAGGAGAGCTAGCACTACCAGATATCTGGGCTTCCTCCAAAGGTGGAACAGCAGAAGAATACACAGAGGAAATACTGGAACTGGGGACAGGACCAGTTGGACTCATCATCCTTTCAAATGCCTGTGCTAAAAAAGTGTGGGTAGCTTTTAAGATCTCGCAATTTCATTCTCACAAAAATTTTGTTTACCATGTAGTATTATGGGTGGTTTGTTTTGCAAGAGCAGTGCACCATTGGTGAAACAGTTACAAAAAACAAACACTCAAGCTATTGTAGAGAAGAAAATTTAGACTTCTTGATTTTCTATCTGCACATTTGCCTAATTAATTTCTAACATAGAAACAGACCTCCTTGTACATCTTGCTACTGTTGCAGTAACTACATTCAACCATACGATCCCTGTACCTTGGTGCAAATAGATAGATCACATTTATCAAGTCAAATTCCATTCAGGTGGCATATTAAAAATCTGATATGTTCTCAACTTGTTATTTAAATAGTAATAATTAGGATCTCAATTTTCTCATGATGTTTCCATAAACATCCATGCTTAAGCTTTTCTTAACGGAAAGCTATCTTATGACTCAATTACTGTAGTACTGTTAAGTGACTTCTAAAGATATCAGGTCAGAAAGCTGCATGAAATGGGCAAATAATGTGTTCGAACAAAAGTTGGGGTATGGTCTTCAAACATGCAGAAGGCTACTGCGGAGGGAGGATCACTTTTGCTAGAATCCTGCCACAGATGACCCAACAGTGTAACTTCATACTTACTCCTGCAGAATTCAAACCAAATTTTTTTTTTTTTTAAATAAAAAGTAACCAGCTTGCTACTCAAAAGTTTAAAATAACAACTGGAATCCAACTAAGAGATACACAATTACTCTCTTATTCCCTCCATCTCAGAAATAGGAAAACATACACTAATTAAAGTAGTTAAGTTCCCTAAAAAGAACAAAGATTAAAGAGATGCTAGCTGTACCTATTCTTCTGTAATGATTAATGCCATTACTCAAAAAAACCCTTTTTACCTTTATTAATATCATCGTAACAGCCAGTACAGACTCTTGCTTCCTTCTCCATGTATTGTAGTTTGCACTTTCGTTTGCAACAACCACCACAAAAAACCTGAACCAGAAAAAGATTTAATTAAATATTATATACAAAATCCCAGTATTTCCTGAATTAAGTTCCTATTATTATTTACTACATTTACTAAAAGACATTGCATTATATAAAGCACACATACACATTTTTGGAAGTAGGGAAGGAGAAAAGCAGCTTTAGCACAGGTATCTTACAATACATTTCTATTTAGGAAGGAAGGAAAATACTAGACTAAAAAGGCTTTTACTGCATCCAGCTCCGGAGTCCTCAGCACGGGAAGGACATGGACCTGTTGGAGTCCAGAGGAGAGCCACAAAAATGGTCAGAGGAATAGAACACCTCTCCTGTGAGGACAGGCTGAGAGAGCTGGGGTTGTTCCATCTGGAGAAGAAAATGCTCTGGGGAGACTTTATTGTGGTCTTTCAGTACTTCAAGGGGGCTTTTAAGAAAGATGGGGACAGACTTTTTACCAGGGCCTGCAGTGACAGAACAAGGGGCAATGGTTTTCAACTGAAGGCAGATTTAGACTGGACATAAAAAATAATTTTTTTTATGATGAGGGTGGTGGGACACTGAAACAGGCTGCTCAGAGAAGCTGTGGACGCTCCATCACTGGCAGTGTTCAAGGTCAGGTTGGATGCGGCTCTGAGCAACCTGAGCTAATGAGAAATGCCCCTGCCCATGGCAGGAAGGTTGGACTAGATGATTTGTAAAGGTCCTTTCCAACCCAGACTATTTACAACGCTATTGTTAAGAATCTCAAAAGCTCCACAGTTTGGGCCAAACTACGAAGTCTGCCCAGTCTGCTTTTGATCAGGGGTTCTTCCTACGTTGGCTAAGTAGGCTCCCCAACTCTGTCAGAAAGAACAAGCAAAGTTGCCTTCATGTTACTAACTCCCTTCAGCAAAATAAAAGCCAGCTGAAGACTGCTTTGAGAGAACAGAATATGCTTTTCTACTCCAAAAGGATATATCTCCTATTTTTAAGCAGAGATGCGGAAAAAAGTGCACCTCTTTAGCCTGGACTACACCTGCATGATCCCAATGAAAGAATTATGTCTCTAGTATAAAGCTGTATTCTGCAAGAGTTCCCATAAATATTTGGTGCTTTTCTCACTTTTCCCTTATGTTCTTTCAATGGTGATCTGCAGGATTTCAAAGACTCACACCATTTTTAACTGTATGCTGTCAGGATTAGCCTTTACAAAAGGTATGTTTTGAAATCTCGATCTGACGGAAGTCTTCTACCGCTGACCAGAGTTAAGTAAGTGGAAGGAACACTAAAACTCTTCTGCTACTCCTAATTATATCCAGGAAAACAAAATGGATTAAGGAAAAAGAAAACCACCACAAACCAACCCAAACAATAGTGACAGAGAAAAAAATTAATTTATTATAACTGAACTCCTTTAAGTAGGTAAAGTCACTGTAAGAACAGTAATACCTGATTGGTGCAACATGAGCTCAAAAAATAAACTATTCCAATTGCTTCTGCATTAGTGTCACAGCTAACCAACCTCAACTGAACATGCACATGCTCAGTAAACATGTTAAGAATGCAACTGGTGAAGATTAATTGCTAATCAGTTACAATCCACCTTAGGGCTTCAAATACTAAGCAGTACAATCCTTTACAACTGGTGTTCTCCTCTTACAGTTGGTGCCATTGGGGCCCACAACAGAGGAGGCAGGTTAATCCTAATGCACCGGAAACAAGAGTTGAAAACAGATGAAGAGACAGGCAATGTAGCAGGGGAAAGGAGACGAAGATGAGGCTGCTGAGCAAAGAAATTGATTCTGGCTGCGCTAGGATGAGGAAGGGTACCACAATAAGAGAAGAGACAAACATCTAAATAAAGAAACTGAGAAGCTGTTTGGCCTCTAACGACTCTTGCAAGGCAGAATGTTAAGCTATTGCACATTCAGAAAAGATGACAGAGTTACAACTGCATAGTACTCCAGTATCCATAAAGTTTAGATAATCTATACTGCCTTCACTCATTTGCCCAATGAACACATATTGTGATTAGCAACACTAGCAGCTGATGGCTGTAAACAGGACTGTGTAGTGAAGGGTGCTTTTATCCCCATCTACAGACAAGGCACAAGAAAATTCACAGTGAACAAAAACAGGAACTTGAAGGCAGTCAGTCTTATGACTAAAATGAAACCACTCCGAAGAACTGTTTTAAACCATTACAAAACTTCAACAAGATACTCTGCCAAGTGATTAAGTTCAATGACTTCTAGGTTGTCACAAATGAGTTCTTAATTTCCTTGGCACCCAAATTCAGACCTACATTTTAGTTCACACTTCCTGCAGTTGAAGTAAATGAGTACTATGCTTTGAGTACATGGTGCTAGAAAGGGCATCCTAGGAAAAAGTTACCAAGCCTCTCCAGATGCCCTCAACACTGGGGATGCAAAGAGTTAGGAAGTCCTGACACTAGTCTTTGCTCTATCTCCTCATCCATAAAGCTAACAGAGAACATCTTAATTAGTATTGTTAGTATTTCCACTTATGCACTAGTAGAAGTGTAAACCACAGTAGCTCAGAAGGGAATACTGGATTGAGAATAAGGTTTGACATTATTTACTCACTGCAGAAGACCACTGGCTGAAAAAAAGTTCTACAGATTACTTGGTCAGTTGGTTAGTACCCACAAAAGTAGCATGCTTTTCCCCTGAGATTACTCCCCTGGAAAATTATACATTTAAACACACAGGAGACTAGATTTAGGCTATAAATCCTTTGCATTGGTACTGCTGTTACAGCTCCTGAAAGAATGCAATCCTTCTAGACTCATGGACAGTGTTTTACAGCTGGTATAATCCCTTACCTGAATTCTGATCATCACCTCAATTTTTTTAAGCTTAAATACTTAAGCTTAACTTAAAAACTGAGTAAAAAGCTGATTCACTATGACTACTGTGAAGTAGTCCACTGTATCATCTTCCTTGTTCTATGCAAAACACATTAGTCTAGGCAGTAATGAAAGAAAAACAGAACATTCTCCATCCTTCCCTTTAATTATTTTCACAAAAAAGTTAGACGTTTCTTAATTAATAGCAGTCTTTTCCAACAGCCTTTTAAGTTTCTATGAAGGAAAAATAACATATTTTTAAAAAATAAAATACTTTGAACTAGAAAAATTCTGTCAATATTCCTTCCCTTCTGTATTTTGGTTATCTCTAAATCAGAATTCATTTGCTTTCGGTAACTCAGGACCCCTCCCCAATAACTTACCTTTCCGCATGCACGACAGTGGTGTCGTCTTTTTGTAAATGTGAATTTGACTTGGCAGTTCATGCAGTTGGGTGCCTCTGAATCAGGAACCCACAACGGCTGTTTCCGTGAGAGAGCTGCAGGTATCTTATGTGATTCTACATTTTCAGACGTTTGATTTCCTCCAGAGTCAGAGCTGCTTTCCCCAGAGTGTGCAGGTTCAGAATTTTTACCAATATTTATGCTGGTGCCCGAAAGGGGAGCTTCTGGGGCAACAGAACTGGCTTCCTGGTTTTCTCTCTCAAGAACATCCGTTCTGTTCAGTTGTCTCTGACAAACTTCTTGGGAAAGGCCAAGCAACTGCTTTGGTCTTGCACCTTCAGTACAAACATTAGAAACTAGTCCTTCACTACCACTCTCAGTCATGTCCTGAACATGAGACATGTTCTCTTCTGTTGCAGACTTCGATTCACTGGCAGTAAGAGATACATGAAGATTACTATTAATGCTAGTTATCTCCTCTAGTTTTGCTTGCATATGTTCTTCAGCGACCTCCGTGAAGTCCAGGTTGTTCACATTTGTTAAATCCCCTTCATCTGTATCTGCTTCCATTAAGTTACTATCATTGTCTGAAGACTTCAACGTGCTGGACTGAAGACTTTGTCCATACAAGAAATCATCAAGCTCAGCATCGCTTATTAGAGTGTCACTTTTAAAAACATTCCCCTCAACAGTAAAGTCAGCCATAACTGGGCTCATACTTTCATTGTAATAAGAGTCTGTATCAACACCATATGGCTCAGCTTCATATTCTAAAAAAGCAGAACCAAAAGCTTTGATTTGCTGAGAATCACTGTCATCAATTACATTCTCAGTATCATATTTCTCTCCATTTGTACTTTTTTCCACAATACTTTCATTCATTTTAGCTATATATCCTTCCTGTTCATGCAAGTCAGTGTTTTCAGAGGATTCCCTACTGGAGAGATCAGTTTTAGACTTTCCAGCATTAACAGTTACAATATTACTAATAACCTCCGCCATTTCATTTTGAGGCAGAGGATTAACTTTTTCTTCCGTTACAGCCAATGAACCACATATAGATACAGGAAGTGGAAGACATGACAGCGAGGTCTGGACATCCTCAACTGAAATACATGAAGCTGAAACACTGTTCAGTATTTCACTGCCATTAAGTTCTTCACTACGTACATGCTCTTCTGAGATTTGCTGTTCCAATTCTACTTTAGCTCCTGTTTGACATGAGGAGCCCGGTAAAACACTATTTTCAGGTAATGCTGCAGGGCTTTTGTGCAACTGAGGCCTCTTTGGCAGATCTGAAGGCATAGATTCAACACTACTCTCATCTTTTGAGTCTATCTTTTCTATGGCATTTCTTCCACACATCTCTCTGCTTACTGCAGAGCATGCACCTTCATCTTGTGGTTCACAAAGAAATTTTTCATATGCTTTCTCATCTTTGGGACTGCATGCATTTGAATTCTGTGATGTTACAGGGACACATGCAGTATCAAGGTAAGCTGTTTGTTCAGGCTGATCAAATACTTCACTGCACTTTACGGATTCCGTCCCATGTTGATCATCACATGGATCTGAGACCTTTGCTGTAGGATAACTGTCCGATTTTAAAGCTAAACAACTGATCTCCTCCGTTTTACGATGCCCTGAATCTTGTAGCATTGAGTCCCCATCACTCTGCTCTGTACTTGAAACACCACTGCAACCTGCTGATGACACACAGGTAGGAACAGGTACGCAAGATATACCAAAGCCAATCAAACCTTCATTGTACTGGAAGTCATTGGGCTGCAACTTCTGAGTATTTTCATGAGTAGCCACTGAATGGATTAAGTTACCTGTGTCATTAACAAGATCACACACAGGTATACTACACCTTCCTAGGTTTGAAGCCTGAATTTCATTTAAGGAACCACTGTCCACAGTGGACAAGAGATCAGGTCCAGCAACACTCTTCTCATTTTGTGGTGAGTAACTCAGAAGGGCCTCATTTGTTCCACTGTGGCCTGCTAGAGAGATTTCTTCTGATGAAGTACAATTGTTAGCATCCTCTTGCTGTTTTGGTGTTGGATATACATTGTGTAAGCAATCCAGAACTGAAGAAAGCGAATGGTGTTTTGAGTCATATGGATTGTGGGGTGTTCTGTAGCAGTCATATTCATCTATTTTAAGCAAAAAGAGATCAAAAGCGAAGTTTATAAAACTCCTCTCTTTCCACACTGTACCCCCTCTAAATCCCATCTGTTCATCAATACAAGCTTTTACTTAGCATCTGTTACTTTCAAATTCCACAGTAACAGCCATTTGAACAGTATCTTATGTTCGAGAACAAGATAGTGCAGGAACTAACCTGTGTTCTGTTCAAATTCATCGAGTAGTTTGTCCAAGTCACAGACTGCAGCTTTAAAGAAACTATCCATTCTAGTTACAGTTCTAGTGAAGCTCTGGTCTTCTTAAATCTAAAAAGAAAACCACAGCATTTCAGTCACAGCATTTTGCTGTTTACAAAGTCAAAGTGTTATTAGAAGACAACTTCTATGAAGTATTTTTTCTTTTTAATAACTTTTTCTTCTCTCTCCATGTAAACAAAATGTAACTGCAAACAGGGCTGCAGACTGTCAGCCTCAAGGAACTCTGAATACGCTCTACAGTATACTCAGTACACTATGCACAATACACTCAAAAATTCAACTCCAATCAGGAAATTGAGGCTGTCTTATTAAAACCAAATGCATCTAAAAGCACATACTATGGCATTATGTCAGGAAGTTTAAAACCAGAAGGGATACTAGGAACTTTTAGTTCGATCCCCTAGACATTTTATACCACACGCTTCACAGGCAAAAACCCCAAATAGGTCATCATTACCCTTGCAACACAAGTGAACTCTTTAAATAAATAATGTCTGCATAATCCCAGACATTTCATGCTTTAAACTGCAGTAGGAAGCATAAAAAGTATCCTTCTGTTGGCAGAAGTACCAGCAAGAAAAATGTCTCCTTTAGGAGTTAAAACCTGACAACAAGTTCAACATTGAGCGTGTGAACACGAGACTTAAAGAAACAGATTCTCTTGGTTCCCAAGCTATTCAACCAATCAACCTCAATCACTTTCAGCTACAATCAAATGTTTCAGATAAGACTAAACACTGGTTAAAACCTAAAATATACCAGGAACTATGAAGTAGCTAACCAGCTGAAGCACAAGACAGTCATTTTAACACAGAGCTGCAACGCATTTAAGCAGGTTGAGGTCAGTACTCCTCCCCCATGGTCACCAACGAGCTGCTTTTAAATCCTCCTCTTAAACCTTCCTCCAAGACCAGGGGAAAAAGAAGAAAATCCAGCATGGTAATTCAGTTCAGCTCATCACCTCTATTCCACTTAAAACACAAAAACCATTCACTTTCTCTGAGACTGAAACAAAATCTTTTTTTTTTTTTTTCTTTAGAGACTTACCAACTTATCAGAAAGCTATTTATTAATCACATTCCCTACTGCAAAACATCCCATTTCTTTTGCTTAATGAAGACTTCCAGCCACTCAATGTTATGCCTTTTTGGTCACTCTGAATTGCTTTTTCATTCCACATTTTTTTCATGTCTGAACACCCATACTGTGCAATTACTTAAAACATATAATCAAGATGCTATTTACACTTCCCTTAAGTAAACTGAAGGCACTAAAATCCCTTCAAGTCTAATGTCTGGAAACTAGACCTGTGGAGGTCTACCTAGTTTTCCTTCTACCCTTCACACCCTACCCCATTCAATGTACTTTGACCATCCAGTATTGTCTCTTCTCAAAGCTTAGAGCCCAAAGAAGTACTTTAATCTTCTCGTATCACTTACGCCACCATACAGCTACAGATCTAGATTCTATGCCTTACTTCCTCCACTGAGGTGTAAGGCTTCCTCTCACTGAATGGTTCAGATCAGGTGCATTCGCTTACTACTACATTAACATGCATGTGACGAGTATTTTTGAAGCTAATACATATTTCAAATAGAGACTTGCAAAGCATAAGAAAGGTGAAACAAATAGTATGCAACATAAAATAATGCAGTACTTTGTGCCCATATATAAGCAAAACCAAATAATCTGAATATACCACTGTTTTGATATCCATGGCCATAAATTAGTCACTCCAACGGTCTTCACCACACTGCACCATACATTAAGTCTCACCCAGCTATGTAACAAGCATCAAAAAGCAACAAGGCCATACTTAATGCCATTTCTCTTACACTCATTTGAATACAGTTCTTGCCTGTAACAATCAGGTCATTTCATGACATCCTTCAAGTGGGAGGTTACAACTTGAAATGGAAGTTAATTCAATTAAGAGCCTTACAAGGTTAACAGTTTTTGGTGATTCATTCAGAGACATTAAAGCACAGAACCCATTCTAAAAGCATGCATTTATGGACAGCAACAAACCATTCGTCAAAAATTAGCCGAACAGATCTTGTTAACCAGAAATACTGAAGGATTGCAAGAAAACTGGGGATCAATGAATATATAATGGAGTTTTATTCTCTGTAGAGATTTAAGTTACAGCCTTACCACTCAGGTGCAACTAAAGTTACAACTAATGCGCAGACTAATACCTGTGACCAAAAGAAGGGGTGGTCACAGGCCCCTCACCACTCTCCAGCCACACATTCCCCAAGCCTTTCTTTGTACTGGCACCCGCTCTCATCTCATCCCACATGAAGCCAGGTCGAAGAGCTAGAAGGACAGAAAGTCATGTACCTCAGAGGGAGAACAAAGTTAGTTTTTTGCTTTTTTCTCCATCAAACAGGTCTCCAAAGTGAAACAAACACTAACCTAGTGCAATCTGTCTGCTTCACTCTTAGTTACAAAAAACACTGCTTGCAAAGTTATAGCCCTGCAAGTTAAGCTCCCACCTTACCACAATCAGAATTTTTCAAAATCAGCAATAGATGTTTTTTAAAAACCTTGATTGGTAATGAAGTAAACAAATGTCTATCACCAATAAATTAGATTTAAAGATGTCCTCTGAAATGAATTTTGTTCAGGTTTCTCAATGACACCAGAAACTCTCAGAAAAAAATCTTTCATATTTCAAAAAACATAATTTAGGAGAGGCAAGTAATCTATTCAGCTATCTTTATCTTATACTTAAAAAGACATAGAGATTATCCATTATTTTGCACTCTTAAGTGGTACAAGAAAAATTCTGAATTAAGCATATATGCATTATTAGATTATAATGCTAAATAGGTAGATTAGAAGGATGCGTTTGCACTGCACGCTGTTGGCCCTTTCACCTCTTTGAAAAAGAACTCAATTAAAAGAACCGTAGAACTGAAACTGTATGCAAATATTTACATCCATTCTTCAGAGAGCTCAGAAAACTACCATGATACCTCAGTTTATTGAGCCAATAAGGTTGTTACATTTAGTTAAACCTATATAGTTTTGTAATAAAACGGTTCCATTTGAGTTAGTATTTTGAACACATAATATAAATTTGAATAATCAGCATATTATTCCTGTTATTTCATTACTCTTTCTCTAAGTGTTTCACAGGTTATCAGTTTTTCTAAAACAGGCCTCCAAAAAAAACCAACCAAAATCAAAAAACCACAACAAAACCAAAACCCTGAAACCAGTGTAAAAAGCAGTTCTCCTTATCTCATCTCTCTCTCATCTCTCTGTCCTGAATCCATGTATCTGCATCACCAAAGAACCGTAAAAGCCTTCTAGTTTCTTAACATTTCAGATCATCTTTCAGCAACAAGACCGATTTTTATTTTTTGCTCCCTAGATTTACCTACAGCCAATCCCAATACTTACGTTAAACAAGGAGTGGATTAGAAGCTGTGAAAAAGCTCTAGTGACATGTTTTTATTAGACAGCTGCTTGTTTCCCTGAGCAAAAGAAGTCTGTAGGAACCATTTGTTTTAGCAAACTGCGTTTGCTCTGAACGTATTTTTTTAAGGATTATACTTCTAGCAATCCGAAACCAGCAGCACCACCACCACTATGTATTTTTTTTTAAGTAAGTGGAACCTTCAGTCATAGGAACACCCACCATCCCCCCCACCCCCAATCCTACAAAACCATTAAGGAAACAAACAACTGAGACAGGAGAGGGAAATGATTGTTTTATATAGGCAAGGAAAGTATGTGCAGGCAGAGGAGGGGTGCTGGGTGTAGAAGAGGAGGCTACGGCTGCTTATGCACACAGACCTTCCCACTGCAGGTTTTAGACCTGTTCTCTCAACAGCTTGTCCCTTTACCCTTCCATACATCGCACCAGTTTACCATCCATTCAGTGATGTTGTGCACAGAGCAAGAACTGACCTGGGTTAAATAGAGCTTTTCCTTAGTTATTTTTCAGCCAGATGAGATCCTCGCACAGACATACAAAAATCTTGCCAGCATGCCAGAAGGGGCAATGCATGAGCAGGAAGGAATTATGACCAGGAAGAAATGCACAAAGAAGCTTAATCTGCGTGTCCAGCAGACACCTTCAGGATTTGAGTCAATCCCCTCCTTGCTGCTGCCACCTCTTACATGTTTAAAGGCATGGACCTTCTGTTGACTAAACAGCATTAAGTGCTGTCTTCTGAAGATGTTTTCTAGAGCTATGAATACACTCACTAGACTCTCTCCAAGTTGGTTCACAGATTAATATTTTTTTAAAGTTGTTAAAATACAATTTTCATAACGGCATCTGAGGCATTAAATCCTTAACAGTGCAATGAGACATACAACTTGAGGCTCTTACCAGCTCCATTTTATAAATTTTTTTGAAAGTAGAAAGCTTCAAGTTTTAAATGTTTAAATCACTGTCTGTCAAAGACCATATGTTTTCATATCAGGACAAGTTAAATATTTATGTGTGAGGAGACTTGAAGATAAAATACCAGTCCTTCTTGAGAGGGCGAAAAAAATAATCAAAGCATAAGATGACTACAGCACACTGATAACAGCTAGTATCTAATATTGTAAAACCCAGTTTAAAGAGCAAGATCCAAGAAAGCTTTCTTTTAGAAAGTCAAGTTTAGATCAAGGAATGCAGTTATGTTTAAATCAGGTAACTTGGTTTATAGAAATTTACTTTCACAGATTATTGTGCTGCATTAAGTTAATTAGGTCTGTTCAGTCAGAAAATGTCTTAAGATATCTTACTGTCTACTGTGCGAGTAAACTACAAGGCCTGATGTCAAAAGAAGTGCTGGGGTGCTTAATTACTACTTCTTCAGAAATACACCAAAGATGGCACATTAATGGACAGAAACAGGCCACATTCTGACTATTTTACACTGTTACATGTCATCAATTCTAATCACACCAGTTGTTCTTAGGTATATTTCACTTCTTTAAGCGGCAGCTAATCTCACTTGAGGAACTGAACACACCGATCACAAGGGTTTCCAAGTGCATGGCTTGGCAAAGATCCATTTTTTTTTCCAGTTGACAGTCAACGCTTCCTTTCGTCAACTGAGTATCCTTACCTTCAAAATAAAATAATACTTTTTGTTGATGTATTACAAAAAAAGCACACTAAGAGCACTTGCCAGGTCTCTGCGTAAACATTTGGTATGTTTCTAAACAAGCTCAACTTAAGTCTCATATCTTTCAAAGCTTTCACATGATTTCAAGATCAGCATTCTTCATCACCTTACCCATGTTTATTTAGTGGAAAACTAATAACACTCAATTGCCATGCTAGGCAGCAGTCAACATGGTGAACCCAGTAAGCCAATACCTAGAACAGCCAACGCGAACAGTACTGAAGTGAGCCAGTTAGTAGCAATCTCTGGAAGGACTCTGAACAGTTCCTATTTAGGTCACATTGACACCTGGTCAAACACCCTCCTTTACCTCCTGAGGCCTCCAAGAGGCACACTTAAATGGAACACAAGAGAATAGCAAAGGTTTGCTTCTGTTATTTGCCCAGTCAGGTGAGGCTTGCTGTCTGGGAAACTCCTAATTCTGCACTTTAAATTGCATAAATAAGGTATCTTAAGAAACAGATGCAATAATTCTACTACATAAAATCTGTTACCTAAGGGAAGCAAATACTGTGATTTGTATGACTGTGCAATGAGTGCAAGTATGTCAGTGTGCTACCTGAAATAAAAGCTCTCGAAACCCAAAGCAGTTTAGAGAGGAGATGCTTATTCAACGTCGGGTGCTAGGGGGAAACCCCACAAATCTAGCACACCTCACCGGGGATTTTCACCCATTATTGATACACAGAAGATGCTTATAATTCCGCCCACCTAATACATAACTCCTCCTCGGCGTACGTATTCATTAGGATGACTGAATAGCCTTTTTGCACACGCATATCAAATTTTGCTGCATCAGCAAGACACTTCTGCGCAGGCATGAGTTCCTCGGTGGTCGTTTGGGTAAGGAGACCCTTCCTCACATTATCCTTTTGAGATGTTGCATCATCTCAGGACAGTAAAAGTTTACTGCAAGTTTGCCAACTTCTTGAGGATGATCAGGATGTTCCCTGAAGTAGCCCCAGCTCTGTCCTAATTGGGATAGGAGCACACACTTGACACGGAAAAGAACCTTGGAGTGATTAACTGCTTCTTGTCATCCCATGCATGGTGATGAGCTACTTCTGGCTGTCTCTCATTGTCACTGTTTGTAACATCAGCTCAGCAACTAACTATTTTCTCCCACAGTAAGGAGGTTAGTAGGAAACAAAAACCATTTTAGTTAGCATATGGTTATAAACAAAGCAGAGGCCCGTCTTTGGGAATAAGTGCATTTAAAAACACTTTAGAGGCCACTTCTTTTATACGCTTTATAAATAATTTCTAATATAATAGGCACATATTCCAGGGTTCAAAACCAAGATTCCACTAGGGACTTCTCAACAAACTCTTATTTAAAGGAGAGGATAACACAAATGTGCTAGGGTAGGGAATGGCCAAGTTACAGAATGGATTGTCAGTTGTTTTTCAAATACAGTCACCCTAAATGGAGGTGGTCAGTAGCTTTCAATGGTGATAACTTGTAACATACAATGCATAAGTAAATTATTACCAGCTAACCAGTTCAATGTTTGCTGACAAGTAGCCCTCTGGTATTTAATAATCCCTGAAAAACACTCTCCGTAGTGTTAATATACATAGGCATTACCAGATCTCCAGCTAGTCACAGCTTATTATCACTGCAGAATCCAGGTCTGCTTTTATAGGGAGCATGCTAAAATCACACAAGATCAGGTTAGAGATAAAGAAACACACACACAAATACAGACATAAGTCCTCACTCCAGAAAATTACCACAGCAGCCATCTTAATTTTAGATTATCAGGGAAGTCTTCTTGCTCACTGCAAAGTTATGTAATTTCAGCTTCACCACTGTGTTTAATCATTATATTGAGTCTGAACAGAAAGTTATATTGAAGCTTTTATCCTCACAACAGGATTTAAGTAGCTTTTTCCACCTTACCACACAGGAACTACCACAACTAGAACAAAGCCTCTGACAGAAACACAACCATTAAGAACTATCGAAGTTCACAGTGCCATGGAAGTGCTGCATCAAGCACAGCATGCCTCTTCTCCCACCTTAAGAGTATTTAATTATTTAAGAGTATTTAATTACCCACCTTCTCCTTCTCCCCCCCCCCCCAAATATCCCTACCATGCACCTACCCGTAGGGTTGAGCGTCTACAGACAAAAAAATTTAAGTGTACAACTGCCCACAGAGATCATCAGCAATCAACTTACCAGGGAATTTCACTATAACGAAGCAAATGCTTAGTGAAAAACTTGAATGTTGTCAAATAGAAGTTAAAGTGATTCTTGCTGAGCAAGACAACATATTATCCAGCCCCAACACTGCAGCAGGTCCTGCGGCTGCAAATTTACCAGCTGAATGAGGGGCTGAAGATAAAAGCTACTGAAGTTTTCAGACACATCAGGAAAAGCTTATATGACACACCGTAAAAAAACTAGACTGCCTTGCTTAAAAAGCAACATTCTGTTTGTTCAACACAATTTCTTCAGAAGAACAAAACTCTATTGACAGCATTATATTATCACCAACACCATTAAGACGACAACTTCCCGACATCATCTTCAGCCCCTGAAGATTTTCCTTTCGTTCATCCACAGTAATTTGTTATTGCTCTTCTGAACAGAAAATAGTATCATTCACACAACACAGAAAAAACTGCCAGCAACAGTTACTGACTTTCATCAGTGCTCCAACACATCAGCAGTACCATCAGCAGCCAGGCCCACAGCTGAAGAATCCACTTGCTCAACTAAACAAATGCATCTCACATACTGCCCACAGTGCCATCATCGTTAGTTGTATCAGCATTTATTACTCAGCATTAGAAAATGAGTCATGAGAACATGATTATTGCATCAGGTCTGAAAGATCATTCCACAACGGAAACCATTGCTCCCTCAATATTCTCATCTGCTCTGATTTGCATTATTAATAACCAGGTATTCATTAGACAATCCCAGCAATACAGCACTAGACAGTAACAGCATCTAGCACTGGCATTCAACTGGATCCTTTCCTGTGCTCTACTCACTTCTCCAGAATGTACTAATAACCAGTTCTCTCCCATTATAGCCTTTATTTAAATTCAGGCTGAGAATGTTCCCCAGTTTATCCAGAAGCGCATCTTAAAACATTTAATGCCTGTAAGTGCACAGCGTAAGCGTGTCCATTACGCTCTGTACCCTGTATCAGAATAAATGGAAGAGAAGTTAAACTATCACCAATCTCTATACTTCTAGGGGCAATTAATCCACCTAAGCAATCTGATATGTGCTACGCAGCATGAAATGCTGTGAGAATACTACAGAGTCAGCTGCAACGTGTGCAAATAGAAAACTGCACACTAAAAGCCATGGGTTTTTGTTCTCCTTTCATTACCCTTTTCCATTTCCAAAGAGTGCATTCGCCAATGCCACAGAGACTGTAAAATCCTTAGGGCGCAAAGTTTCTCTGACTAATGACAATCCTATCAGTTCTGAAGTACACAAGACGCGCAGAAGGGATACGCTTCAGTGCTCAACGCCCGCTCAGGACACTTTCCTCAGTCGCGATACGCAGGGATGCCGGACCAGGGAAGACGAAGGCAGTCAGCACCCACACCGCCGCGCCGACCGCGGACAGGGGAGCGCCGGCCGCCGGAGGCGGACGGGTGGGTCAGAGCCCCCGCAGAAACCCGGTCCGTGCCGCGCCCCCCGGGCCCACAGCGGCTCCTGCTGCGGAAAGCGGCGGTTGCCGCCCCGCCGCCGCTCTGCCGGCGGCCCCGGTCCCCCCCTGCCCACCAGGCCGCGGCTGCCGGCCGTCCAGGCCGCGCGTCCCCCCACCGCGCCTCACCCGGCGCCCCGGCCCTCCCGCCCCCGTACCCATATCCTCACCCCCAGGCAGCGGGACAGGGCTGCAGGCTGGGCGAGGGGGGGACGCCGCCGCCGCCGGCCGTTCACCTCAGAGGCGGCCCCTCCCCCGCCAGCGGCCTCGGAACGGCGGCGGCGGCAGCGCCCCTTGTTTGCGCGCGCGGAGGCCGCTGGGCGCATGCGCACCCCCGCCCGCTCCCCGCCCCGCGCCCCCGCCTTTCCTCTTAACGTCACCCCCCGCCGTGACGTAATTCTAACGCCGTCACGCTCGTCAGCCCGTTGTGAGGAGTCGGGGAAGGCGAGGGTTGGGGCGACGGAGAGCGGCCTCACCCTGTTTGGAAATTACCGCTAAATTAATTAAATGGGGCTGTTTCGCCAAAGCAATAGTTAGGGCACTACTGCAGAATCATGCATTGTCCGCGTTTTGGCCCCCAGTGATGTAATCACAGGACGTTTTCAGGCATTTCCCTGTTCAAAAGTGCGTTTATTGCGGTGGTGGCTATACAGAGATCACCACCGTTTCCTCCGATTCTCCCCGGGGATGGTTCTCTCCACAGTGCGTCATCCCAGATGGCCAGGAGTGTGATTTTCGAAGCATTTTCACCGGATTTTCGTATGTTTTTGCGCCGGGAACTGAAGAAACACCGTTTTGAGGAGGGAGCTCCTGGCAGCAGGTGTGTAGGGGGCCCGATGACGCCGGGGCTTCGTGATGATGGCCCTGTGGCGTGCCATTTCCTTTATCCTGCTCCAGAACACCCTCTTTCATCTCCATTGCGCGAGCGAGCATGTAACTAACCTTCCTTTGATGAGCCAGAGCCTCCTCTTTGTCATTTACCTGGGTATTTATTGAAAAGAGAAAGACAAAAAACAAGCTTATAAGCTAAAGAACAAGGCAGGCTATGTGAATTGACAGATTTGCTCCCCTAAGGACTCACGATGAACACCTGAACAAAATACTGACCAGATCTATTAACATCTTCAGGATTTCATGAGGATTGTCCAGCTCTTCGACTTTCCTGCAGTCCCCATCCGATGAGAGCAGGATGGACAGTTTTTGTCCCAGACTGTTCTTGTTCCCTTGCAACTTGACATGTCCTACGGAAAACAAAAGTATGCGGACTGTGGAACTTAGGAAGAGAAAAACTACTTTGGGGTAAAACGGGAATGCGTAAAACCGGATTCTGAACGATCTCCTTTGAAAGCGCAATGCAAGCTACAGCTTCTCCACCCTCAGCATCACTTGAACGCTAAACAGACCTTTCATTGTATAGATGAGCAAACTGAAAATAAAATTCTTTTCACTCTACAGAAAAATATACTTCAATGTTCTAGTTAAACAATTTTTGGTAATTTGTTTTTTAAAGAGTAGGTAGCCTTAAAAAAAAAAAAGGGGGGGGGTTTGACACAAGCTGTTGAAAAGTTTCCAAGATTTGTAAAAAGATTTACAGACATTACTGTCAGGATATAGAGCTAGGAAACAATGACATCGGTATAGGGGAAACGGATACTCAAGATGTATGCTGTTTTAGCATTATATCCCGAGGCTGCTCAAGGAATCTGGAAGACCCACCAAAGCTTCTAAGCCTGGCACCTCCAGATCAATGTCTAACACAAATGTACCTTGAAGTGCTGTTCCTAAATTCTGCTATGGCTTTGACGATGACATAAGCACTTAAATACTTCTCCTTATCCTTTTCCTTAAAGAAGAGAAGAATAAGAATTCTTGCTCTTCTAGAGTGCCTTGTAATTCACAGGTGACCATGTGAAGTATAAGCAGAGTAATAAATACTGATATAGATACATATATATAATAAAAAAAACGTATTCTAATTAGCATTCCAGTGAAAACTCAGTATGTATTTGTTGCACTTCTCTTCTTACCCTACCTCTTATGTAGAGATCACTTGAAAGAAACGTTAAATTGCTGACAGCATCTAAAATGGCCAGGCTAAACTTGCCAGACGGTAGCTTTTCTGTGCTGTTTTCATAAGAAACAACTTTAATATCCGGAATGTTATTGTCATCCTGGATAACAGCTTATTTATTCAAGCATGTTTTTACTCAGATAATACAGTACATGACTGTGTAATAAAAGAGGGCCAGATTAAAAGCCTAGGCTGGTAGCTCCAACATCCTACAGTAGTATTTATATATTCCACGTATACACAGACATCCTACCCTACACATGCAGAACTTCCAGTAGAAATTCTTCAACTACATGACATGCTATTTAACATATTTACAGTTTTGACACAACTTTGTCTTTTTTTTCCCCCCACTCTTCAGAAGCTTCCATTAGCAATTAAACCACAACCATACATTTAATACAGTAAGGTCTGCCTCTGCCGCTTGTCAGCTAACTTCTTTTCTATTCAACCATTAGATACACAGCATGTCCAGTTACCATCGTCTTTCAGACGTCTCCAGTTTATAAATTTCGTTTCCTTCTTAATCTTTATCACTTCTGCAAGCCTCAGGGCTTGGTCTTTCCTCTGCATTAGCTGCTGCTCAAATGCAATTCTGAAGGCATCTGCCATTACATAAGCTTCATCTTTACTCTTCTTCAGATTTTCAAGCTGGTTTTAATTCAGAGAAAAGGTAAAGTATATTAAAGCAACTTGCAAGCAATAGCAGATTTAAAATGTGTATTAAGAGACAGACTGGAGCCATTAGCACAAACAACTTTTAAATAAATATAATCAAAGTAGCAGAAACCAAGTGCCTTCTTGCCACATTAAGAACTGCATTTGAAATGAGTATTGATTCTTTACCCCGCTATTCTCCGCAGGCACACACCACCACCCATCTACACAGACAGGCTGCCAGCAGTGCCCATTGATCTCTGCACATGCAGAAGAGCTTGAGGAGGGCATTAATGTCCCGTGCCCGTTGGGCCAGCAGCAAAAGAAGGGTATCTATGTCAGGGATAAGAAGTTTGGTACAAAAGGGACATGACGGCACTTATTTTCAAAACCAGTAAGTCACCTGGAACTTCTGCTGTGGGACCACAAGGACAGCAACCACATTCGCGGAGTTAAATATAAATTAGAAGAAAAAAATCTTCTATCTAAAACTATAGAATTTCACTAAATAAAAAACCTTAAGAGCTTGAAAATCACGTTATTGATTTAAGTGTGATGTAAATACAGAGTTTCCAGCAAGATGAGCTTCCTGACCTAGCTGGGCGAGCGGGCTTCTGAGTGCCGGTGTCAATGTGAGGGAGGGGTGGACCGCACTGCCAGGAAGGAAGGGAAGGGGAGTCAACCCCACCAGTGGTAGTCCACACTCACACTGCGTATACATTTACAGAGTGTATGCTTATTTTTAGATTAAAAAAATATGTGTGGAAGAAAAAAGAATAAGAAATAATTTCTTTTTTTTAACTAGTAAATCTGATTTGATGTCATAATGACAGTTTTCCATCAGCAAAAGTTAGGGCATTAAAAGCATTACAAACAAATATTACATTATGTCTGTGAAGCTTTCTTGTTTTAAGATACATTGGTTTGTGTAAGCTGCAGTAGAGTGTTTGTTTTTGGTTTGGTTTGGTTTGGTTTTGAGCACAAGCGCCCCTCTGCTTGTTTGTATCTAAGCTGAGCAGTGTAAGTTACCTCTTGCTTGAGATGAAGAAGTTGCTTTCGAGTTACAGCTGCCATTTTAGCACAGGGACAAGGCTGCCCCCCAGAAGTGTGGCAGGTGCAGGCTCCAAGGACCGCCAGCTTAAAAATCAAAACCAAACCACCAGTTAAGAACCTATCCGCATACACAACGCAATCCAACAGATGCCAGATGACTAGTAAAAAAACCATCCTGAAACTACAAAGGGAGTGTAAGGGTGAGGGGAAGCAAGCAAGCTACAAGAGGTTTCAGCGCTATTTCTTTTGACTCACAACCACACGCGTGAAACGTATTTTTCTGCAAGATAACATAAAGGCAAAAATTGTTGGCCTGTATGTGCTACTCCCTGCAGACCTCATTAGGATTTTTTTTTTTTTTCACTCAAAGTAAAGCAGTAGGCATAGGAGTTAACAGCTAAAATATTAGGAAGAAAAAATAAGCATGCTGGCTTGGGAAAAATAGCCTGATGCTCCTTCTGTCTATTCTTTCTTTGCAATATAGGAATCACAATGCATGACAGATTAGAAAACTGATTAACAGGCATGCAGGGGTATATTGTCATTAGCTAAAAATAAGTCCAGAGAAACACTGAAATAATCAGTAAGCAAAATTTATCTGTATATTTTGAATATAAACATATCTTTGAACCAGCCACTGCGAAAAACAAGGAAGTCATACTTACTTCAAGACCTGTAAAATCTGTAATGTCACTTTTGTTCAAGGACATGTTTTCCTGAACAACCTTCTGTTGTTTCACATCCAGCATGGCAAGAAATTCCAAGCACTGCTGATTCAGGACTATGAAATAAAACAAGGAAAGTTACTAAAAAATCTGCTGCTCCGATTTCTTAATCTCTGGGTTTAACAAAACCCAAATTAAACGGTTCTGTAGTATAAGCATCAGTTTGGGAATGTGATGAGACTATATAGATCAGGAAACTCAGATCCCTCTGTGTTTTCCTAGGTAATGACCCCCTTGCAGAGATACCATCTCATATATTGCTCTGCCTCAGTACTGGAGGGCTCATTTCTTTGTACACTTACACCTGAGGCAGCTGCTCCTTTAGAATAGGAATTGGGAATATAATGATGTATGTACGTCAGCTATTTTACAGCTTTTTGGAAACAAAAAATAAGGGAAAGGTGCTTGAGCCATCTGACCCAGCCAGACGCCTGCACAACCTGCAGTTTGAAAACCTCCACTATAAAGCCAACATGCTGAATTACCTCAAAGTTTGTGCTATGGGAATCTTTTAAGTGTGTACGTTAAAAATGAACGTCTCTGACATAGATTGTCAGTGTAGCAGGAGCGCTCGGTGGCTGCCCTGGCTGCTGTTGCCACCTTCCAGGACAGGATCAGGAGCACGGACCGGTTGTTTCCTTCCTCGCCCACGGTGTCACCACGCCAGGGAGATAAGATAGGTATACTTCTCTCACGCCTGATCTATGCTGTAAGCTTGACATACCTGACTTTTCCTATCACTTAAGGGTTTTTTTTTCAGTTCAAGTGACAATGTGACAAGAAAAACAAACACAAAACTCTGTTTAAAGAGGGTTTCTGCATATCCACTAATGTCAGTTGCCACTAACAAGAGACATCCTGACAGGAAGCTTCCTTCATAGCTCAGTCCTGAATTATTCCTGAGAAACAGTACGGGAAGAGGAATAGCTGCTGGTGGCTTACTTGCATTTTCAGCTTTAAGAGTTTTAACTTCTTCTGTTCTCAGTTTCAGTGCTTCCTTAAGAGCTGCATTTTCACAATATATCCTGCCAAAGTCAGAAAAAGTCTGTATTATCTTTTTGAAAAAAAGTATTTTAAAATGGGCACTCAAATGAAAAAAAAAATCAGCCTGTTAAAACACTGTATCTAATAATTCTGCAAATTAAAGTTAGGATTGCTGACAAGATTGAAGAGAAAAATCAAAACCGAAAAGAGTATTCATTTTGACAGGGTATTATCCATGCAGCACTGTATAAGCAGTTTCCTCACTTCTAAATTTTTTTGTGGAAAATATTGTAAAATTTTTCTATAACAATATCTGTACCGATAACACATAGTATGCTGTTAGATCCAAATCCCCTAGCCAGGGGCCAATAAGCAACCTAAGGCTACTCCTAACCCTCTGAAGACAGTTCTGTGCATAGGCTGGGTGTGCCTGGCACAGAACCCAGGCGAAGGAAGCGGGCTAAGCCAGGCTTGGCTTCTGTGGAGTCACTCCTCCTTATCCAGGCTGCAGGTGGCTCTGCAGCCAGCAAAACCAAGAATCTCTGCGCTCATAGAGAGGTTTCTCTGCAACCCAGATGGCATGTCCTGTTCAAACAGGCTCGCCTTGTTCAGGAGACCGCACCCTCACACAACCCATTTAGACGCGTCCAAGTATGTTCAAGTGAATGTTAAGAAAAATAAAATTTTAAAAAAAAAAAAAAAAAAAACATTCACGTGTAAGTAGGAGGTGCCAACAACTTCAGAGTTTAAGAGCTGAGTTTAAGTAACACATTTCCATCAGAAACTCAAAGAAATTTGTAATTACGAACCTCTGGAACACTTGCTAGAAATATCTTACTTCCTTGAAAGAACGAAATTGTTATTGGACATGCGACAACATAGCTTTGGTCTTAATTTGAGAAAGTAAACTTCTTGTAGTCTTAACTATACTGTTCTCAAGAACAGCTGTACTTTCAAGTGTTGCAACCTGAGAACATACAATATGCCTTTATAATGCATTTTTCCTTGAAGTACTTATGTATATCCTTCTTGAATAGAAAAGTGGCAATCTAAAGTCTTAAATGTTAACGCAATATAATATATTTGGTGCATCTCTTCAGCTGTCAGTAAATGCAGCATACTGCAAATTCATAGTTTTGCTTCAAACTAAATGGTAACCTGAATTATTTAACATGAATAAACAATGGGAAATAAACATTCTTCTCATCCTGCTGTCTCAGATATCAGAAGATCTTTATGGAAAGTGGGCTGAGCTCCTGGCTTGCAGTTTTCTGAAGCCATGTCTTTAGCTTTCAACAGTTAACAGTAATTTTGTTGCTCCAGAATACCTGGCTACACTTCCAATCTCCTAAATCAGAAAAGCCAAAGAGTTTTTCAAGAGGTATCCCTTGACAAGTATAACTAAGTTCACAGGTGAACAAGACACAGCATCTTAAAACTCTTCTTACAAATTCATAGTTTGAAAACTTTTGCGTTATTTTTTAAGTTTGAAAATTTTAAATAAAAATCTCTGCTGAAATAATTGTAACTGATGGGGAGACTTCAGAGATACCATTTCTACATTCGAATAAGTGAGCCTGCTGGTCACATTTTTCAACATCTGTTACTGCCTTATTAGTTGAGTGCCTCTGGCATCTTCTGCTTGCCTAACCACACCTGCTCTCTGTCCGGAGTAACTCTTATTTAAACAAAGAACCAGTTGATCAGCCTCTCTTAAAAGCATTCCATTTTACCTGTATGAATGCTCATACCTACAATGCAAGAAAATAAAGCAATGATTAACCCGCAAATGATATTTCCACATGCATGCACATACCATTATTTTCTATGCCCCATTTACAGTTAAAGTAAGCAAGGACAGTCTGGCTGCAGCTGGCTAACATGATAACGTAACAAGATGAAAATGAAGACTCAGCCTAGCAAAGCTAGCCTATATACACACTAAGGAATTGAGACAAAATCATTTTAGTAGTTTTAATTGCAAAAATACAAATGTGACTAGCATGAAAATTAAATAAATAAATATGGAAGGAAATTGTGAAAACAGAAAAACTCCATAAAACCTGATGAAGCAAACTTGTAACACAGGAAAGATGGCATATAATGCTGAATGCAATTAAAAACCCCACGAAGATACACAGTGTAAGTCGAATACCTGTCATACTTTTCTGTCCATGTGTCTTCTATGTTTTTAAATCTATCCTGATCAAATTCAATCTCCCATTGCAAAATATTAATTTCCTGTGGAAACAAAACCAAACTTGCAGCAGCTCATCACAAGCCTCCCACTGAAAGGAAGAAGAGGAACTGCTGGTGATGATTTTGGCACTGGCAGAGATCTAGATGACCAACGATGATGACAATCTACTGTACTGTTAAAAATACATTTGGTACAGACACCAAAAAGTTTCTGCATCACTGATCTATGGATTCCAGACTGCGTTGCATGACCTAATGCTGGTAGTACTCATGACAAAAGCAAGCCCACTGTCATATTTCACCTTACTGTTCTGTGGAAAGGTCACATAGGAAGAGAGACAAAGCATAAAACTCAATTTAACAAGGCAGGTCAATGCCACCTTCCTCCTCCTCCCTCATCTTCCCTATGAAAATTGGGCACCCATTTCTTAAACTTGTTGGGAAGTGACAGCTTAATAACTAAGAAATAGTGCAACCCACTATGAATGACTGTGAAACTCACAACAAAGACCAACTGAAAGTACAGAGAGAACTCTAGTAACTTTCAGGTATTATTTGTACACACTAGGGCCTGAAAACATAGAGACAAAAAGAGTTACACATGAACATTTTCCCTTTCTAGTAAAAAGGAATAACAATACTTAAAAAAAAATCCCTGGAACTAATGCCAGATTTCTACTGAAAAAACAGAAACAGTCTGATAACGCCTTATTAATAGCAATGGACTAGTATGTTTTTGCACAAGTGTGAAGGAAACATGCACCCTTACCTTTTCTAAAGTTCTCTTTTCTTCTTCAGTTTTTTGAAGCATTGTTTTTGTATGACTAGTGGCTTTATTAAATACTGCCTGCAAAAAAAAAAAAAAAAAAGAGCACAACTCTGTCAAATCCTGTAATTAAGCTTACTTGATTTGGCTTTAGCCAAATTTTCAGTTTCACATCAAGAGAAATTCACATTCTCAGTTAAGCAGGAGTGTGCAGAATTACAGACAGTAGCAACTTGCTTGTAAGTCCCAGCAGATTCCAGTTTCAGGTCAACTAAATAGCTACGTTGCATAAGGAACTCGTGTTCCAATCCCATAATCTTTTCTATTGAAAAACGTAGCATCATTTAAAATGAGATGACGTCTTTAGGGCTTGTCCACAAAATCAGCTCTTAAAAAATATTAGTTACAACACACTTATAGTTTGATCCAGATGCAACTTACTAGGAATGTCTGAGGGTATAAACTGCAGAACTATAAATGGGTTATGCAAGCAGGCTAAAAACCAGAAACTGATTTCAACACAATTCCTTGCGATAATGAAAAAAAATATTGCAAACTGAACAAAAGACTGACGTAACATTTAACGCATACTGTCCTCTAAGACAACAGACACAGTAGTCAACAGAAAATATGTATGCTTTGCAGCAGAATTTCAAGCACTGGCAAAATCTGCAATTTAAAGGATTGGAAATAAAGCCTTATTTTTTAAAGTTAAATAGCTAAATCTTCAAGGATCCTCAAAGATAAAATTATGAGAATTTGCTACAACAGTAAAGTCTTTTTAAGTAACTGCAATAGTTCCATGCAGGAAAAAGTAGTAAATTGTAGAAGGTGAGTCTGTAGACACCTGCAGACTCGAGGTGTAAATTATAGCCCTGGGAAGAACTTAAGGTTTGGGCATTTTGATGAGGAGTGGCAGAAATATTTCTTCTCTCTTCTTTCCTGTACCACTAAGTACTGAAATTATTTCTGAACAACTCGTACCATGCTCTGCAGAATTCTTAGGGCTTCATCTTTTCCTTCAAGCTGTCTTTGTGATGCTTCAAGCTCAACTTTCAAAATTTCAACTTCCTGAAGCAAAATAAAATAGGTACACTGAGTAAAAGCCAAGGTAATCCTGTTAAAATTCGGCTGTAACAGCAATGTAAATTTGCCCTCTTCAAAAAACAAATATGATTCTTCTCTGACTAATAGCTTGCTTGCGATGAATAAATGTTAACAGTGCATGTTAGCACAAAATCCTTAAAGAGGAATACTCGCAATTATTATTCTTTCTATTTTCTTTTAGTGTATTTAGAAAATAAGCCACCAAAGACTAGTTCTTCCTTGCTAGAGAAGTTGTATATACCAACACAGGTCTGGAGCTTTAAAATAATTAAGCAAAACGGAATAGCAGATATACATGTATGCAAATACATGCAACAGATACAAAATATAGTAAATATTACAAATATATACTAACATATAAATGCTACATTAACATAATGTACTATATCTTGTACAAAATATACATACTCTATAGCGCAGATATCATGTTAGGACTGTTAGATCAAAACCACTACTTGCCCAGAACAAAATAACAACAACAAAACAGATTCCAGCTCCAGGTACATGCCAATCACGTCTTTACACAACATTCCCAGAACATGGGAATGATGAACAAAACAGTTTTTCAATTTCCAAGTGTTAAAAGAAAAATTACTGCCTTGTATACTTATCTTCCCTTAACCCCTATCTGGGTCACTTAGTTGTTCACTTGCGGTCATACAAAAGTGTTTTCATAGTTTTTCCCAGTTATATTACTTCAGCAATCGATTCTGAAAACATATCTGGGAGCAATGGCAAATTATCAATTTTGTCTAATTGAAAATGAGTAAGGTTCCTTGACATTTTAACTTCCTGCACACTGAAGGCTCTTCATGCTAAGAGAGCATGAAAATGATCTACCATGGGCTATCCTGAGGTTAAAGAACACGGAGCAGATGAAGGGTGTATTTTCATAGCCGAGATCATCCTGCTCTTTCTGCCTGGGCTGATGCCAACACATCAGCACATTTAACCACAGTAAAATTAAAATATAGGAGTTAACTACCTTTCCACGAAAACGCAGTGAAAACCTAAAGACTGTTGTGTTTACACGGCAGATTTTCAGGCCCAAAGCTTAATAAAAAAAGAAAACCTGCTAGAAAACGAGTACAATCCTTTTAATATTCTTGACATCTTTAAAAATACTCCCTTCCCACCCCCTGCCCCCCACCAAAAATAATAAAATCCAGGGTATAAACTGCATCTCACACTGTGATTTCCTGGCATAAAGTTATGAGGCTTCCAACTAGTGCTCTAATTTCAAGACCCTGAATCCATCCAAGTTCTGGGCACAAGAAGATCTTCAGCTAAACTAACACTGTGCTTTAATTTTCTACATTAAAAGGAAATGCACATTTCAAGAGCAGCACTCTTGCGCTCTTGGCACAGTTACTAACCTCTAGAGCTTCCTGAAGTTGTTGCTTTAGTTCTTCATTGGACGCTTCAGTATTAGATTCTGTCAGATTGATAGGAGATAGTAAAGGATGAGATACTAAAATATTTATGAAAGAAAACATGAGAATTTGCTTTACCCTGAAAACAGGTAATGTGCAGAGGTGAATTTTCATCTTTGTGTTTTTTTTTTTTATTCTGGAGCTAATACAAAGATTTAAGAAATACATAAATACTAAGCTCAAACATATTGCTTCACAGTTAAAGTAGTAAAATGGGGGAAAAAAAGAACAGTTGTAAAGAGACCTAAAATAAGGACAATTATTTTAGAATTTTCTTTAAAAAAACCCCAAAGCAATAAAACTGCCATCTTGATTAAAAAATAATTTAATTTTTTAGATTCTTTTCAGATTGTAACTTTTCAACAACCAAACTAAACACAACAGTGGCTAGCACTATGAAGAAGCAGGGGCCATTTTCAAGAGATGAAGATCAAGTGTGGTGTTGGGAGTGTCCCACAAGATCCGATATCCCTCTAAACAAGCAGTTACTACTGGTACTGTTTTTCTTAAAACTGAGAATTGCCGAGATATGTTAAGATGCAGCCTCCTCCTAAATCAGTCAGGTTCATGTGGACCTTAACTCATGCTTTCACGGACATTGCTGGGTGAAAGACCTAGATCTTTCTCATCATACAGACAGCGGCAGAAGGACAGTGAAACCAACAGGAATTATGCTGCTCTCGTTAATTCTCACTGAAGATGCTGAAACCAGTAAAGAATAATTTCATTGCTTAGCTTACTGCAGTGTGCAGAGAGGATAGTGGGGAGTCATTCTAAAGGAGAAAAATAAGAAAGTTATATGGAAATATTTCAGTCAAAATACTTAAAATGGATAAAAATGTAAGGCAAAGCATCTGAATTGTAATGAACAGCACAGCCTTCATTTGATGTTATTTACAGCAGTGTTGTCTTCACAAAAAAAAAAAAAAAAATAATGACAGCACCAGGAAAACAGAGATGTGCAGGTTCTAAAAACAACTTCTTAACCTCAAAAGTAAGGGAAATTCACAAATCTCAACTGAGTAGCAAACAGGATTTTGAGTACTTGGCTATTAGCTTTAGATGCAATCTCTAGGAAGACACCTTTAAACAAACCAGGAATGAAAGCAACCCACTCAATGTCATACATGCATGTAGAGAGAAACAATGCTGTCCCCCACCACAGGGTGCTTTTCGCCAAATATCACTTCCAAATGCAAAAATAAACATTTAAAAAATGGTCATTTTGCACTACAAAGGCCCACGGCCTCATTCACTGGAAAGGAATGCTGCCGTTAACATTTTGGGAGGAAGATCTGGGAACAGAATACTCCTGGGCTGCCTCCTTTTGTGCCACCAGCAGCAGACGGGGAGGTCCCCCAGCCACCCTGCCAAGGTTGCGCCGGATCCCAGCAGGTTCGCAATGCACACGCATTTCATGGAATCCTGCAGAGATTTCAAAGCGTTTTGGCAAACAGTTTGAATTAAACTTGACACCTCATGAAGCAGGTGAACTGTGAGGCAGTTTTGCCAACCGAGATTTTTCTCACAGTGAATAATTAACTTCCAAATTACTCTTACCGCAGCTATTCTGTTGGGTTGAACCAGTAACAGGCTTTTTAGATGATCCATCATAAAAACTCTTTCGTTTTGAACCAGGAAGAGCTGCGGCATCGCTTTCTTCCACTCTTTTTGCTGACAAGAGAGAACTACACACCTTTCCAGATGCCTTCCTAGATCTAAATGAATAGGAGTTTTGTAAATTTTCCCCTTCATAAACAGCTCCAGGTCTTCTCCCAAGTCCGTTTCCCAAGTCTCCACACGTCATGTCATCCTCTTCTGCTTCCTCCATCTTCTCCTCCTATTTTTTTTTCTTTCCTATTGAGAGCACTTCACTTACTGGCAATGTGAACAGTGCCTCCCACAAAACAAGTATCTTATCTAGAAAAACAGAAAAACTCCATAATTAAAGCAGCAAAACAACATTAAAATGAAAAATCTGAAGCTATTGGTGTGTGGTTGCTTCCAATACGGCTTCAGTCTGCTGGAAAACATCGCTCCCGCCGCACGGTAGAACGTTAAAGCATTACGTATTTAAAACAAAACAAAAAAAAACCCAACAAAAACACATTAAAGTGAAACCTCCGGCTGCGGACGCATCTGCAGGGGAAGGAAGGGGAGCGGCGGTGGTCGGGTGGAAGCGCCTCGGTGACCCCCCCGCGACATTCCCACGCTCCTGCCCTCCCCTCCCGGTCCCCCCGCCGCCGCCGGAGCCCCCGCACCCACCTGCCCGCCCGGCCTCGGCACTGCCGGTCCCGCCCCGGGGCGGGCTGGAGCCGCCGGCAGCCGCAACGCGATCCCACAGCTCCCCGGGAGGCTAGAAATAGAAATTTTTCAAGCAAATAAAGAGCTTTACTGTTCAAACTCGTGTATATGAAAAGTTTATTAGCAAGCGCTTTCTACAGAATCCTGCCAAAGGATTTCCTTGATACACTTAACAGTGATAAATATCTTCCATGATTGGGACGTGTGATGGAGAATATTAAGAGAAAAAGGAGGAAAAAACCTTATTGTTTCATATTCCACACCAGTGCAGATACAGCTAATGTTTCCTGACACCGTAAGTAATCCCCAAAGTTATTTTAATCGTTTTAAAAATATCTTTCTTACCACATCACTTCTCTTCCCTCCAAAATAAAGCACCCTCCTAAAACTACATCACACACCCCTCACTTGACATTACCCTCCATGCATTCAAGAGTAAAGTGGAGTATAGCAGGTTTTAGTCTAAAAATTCAGAAACAGACAAAACTCCTTTTCAGGACACCGTTTTGCCCTTTAGAAACCAAAAGCTCCTCAGCTGCCACCAGTTACCAGGATTGCACACTTTTCTTGTGGGGAGGGAAGGTTTCGTTTTAATTGTGAGCTCCAAAAAAGTCTCAGTAAGGGAACCTAGTTCCTGCTACTAAGCGCAACCGTGTCATTTTCATCCTTTCATTCACAGATGAATTTTCACTTGTGTCAGCTCTCCTATGTGCCTCTCCCAGAGTGCTCCAGAGACTGTTCCAAAGCCTTACAACCTGGCTATTCTGAACCACCTTCTACTCCCCGACCATATCAAGTTACAGTAAAATTGATTTTAGTTTATCATACAAAAATTATGTGTAATTTATTAAGCCCTCCCAGGAGCAATCCAGCAGAGTTACTTTTTCAGCAAATGTCAATTGTTGTCCTTCATCCATTGCTCAATCCATTGCATAATCTGATCCAAATTTCTCTCTAGGTCTTCTGGAGTGTTGCTGGGTAACTGGTGTACAATTTCCTCTCTATATGACGACATAGCTTCCTCATAAAGTGTCTGAAAAATTTCACACTGAATGTTGTCTTGCAGCTTTTTCCCTTTGTAGCCCCTAGAAAACAAGAGCAATACTGGGAGAGTCTTAAATAAAGAATCAGTAATTTATATCCTAGAAAAATCTCCAATGAAGTCACACAACAGTACGTCACTCCTTATTTACTCCACTGACATACCTGCTTTCAAGTCTCTCATACAGAAATGAATTTTCTGTACGAAGTACAAATACTATATCAAACCACCGTTCAGGGAAAAAATCACAGCCGTGATAATCAATAATCATTCCGCCCTCACTCATTTTATCTTCTAGTTCATCAATTACCTGCAAAGGAAACAGACAGGTTTATCTGAAATTACAGAAAGTCAAGATAGAAAAATGGTAGGTATTGAAGTTGCACTTACCCTGTCTTCATCCAAAATTGGACAATCATATTCCTCATCAAAACCTTCATACAGTTCACCTGCAGCAAAAATAATTTGTGGAAGTTTGTGAAATAACAGCAGTTATTAAAATTATTTATATTGTTATGTTTACTTCAGGAGGATGCAAATAAAAGATAGTGCTCAGAGCAAGGAAAGCTTTGTTTACAAATCCATATAAGGCTAAGTTATTTATTACTTATTACAAAGCATGCTGTGGCTACATAAATGCTTTTTTAATTCATGCCTTCAAAAATATTTCTGTTAAAGCAAATCCATGGCTTTTTCATTTCATACAGTACACATGCGCTAGAAGCACACTGTTACACAAAGCAAAAATATCTAAAGTACTTTGATGGACTGCTTTGTTCATACAGCCTACCTTCTTTTGCCATGTCACCCACATTAATATAGGTCATCCCAGATCTTGACGCAAGTTCTTTTCCAAGCGTGGTTTTCCCAACACCCGGAGTACCTAAAGAGAAAACACCATATAATAGAAGAGCATGTAAGAGAAGCGCGTTAGAGAAGAGCATTGTAAGACGTCTTCAAATAACCTTCTACGGAACCAAAAAGGAAGCTTTTGTCAGCCAACGTTGGCAATTGCATAAGAAAAATGGGGTAAAAAGCTGCGTGACGAGAAAAAACAAATAGAAGCAACATCTAGAGATTATAAAAAACATCCTACGAAAAAAACTTTGTGCAGAAGCGTTATTCTAACCGAGGCGATGCAAAAGTAAAACCTGCTTCGTTTAAAAGCCCTAACTAACATGGAGAAACCCCACGTTTTCATGCAGAGCAGCCCGTTCCCGGCTGCGCGGGGACCTCGCACCTCAACCCCCCCCTGGGCTGCGAGAGAGCTGGGGCCTCCCTCCGCCGCCCCAGCCCGGGCCCCGCCCGCACCCCCGGCAGCCCCGCCGCTCCCAGCCCCGCCGGGGCCAAGCGACCCGGGCACCACCGGCATCCTCCACCTCCGAGCCGCCCCGGGACCCGTCCCCGCCGCCCCGCACCGGTGAGGAGAAGGTTGGGCCGCCTCATGCTGCCCGGCGGCGGCCGCTGGTCGCCTAGGAGACACGTGCGCGGGGGCCTCCGCCACGCACGGCGCACGCCGATGGCGTCACCCACCCGCCCGTCCCTACGGCGCTGGCAGGCAGGCGCCCGGCGGGCAGCTAAGAGCCGGCAGAGGGGAAGGACCCCTGGGGAGGTCGGCGGTCCGGTGTGAGGGGGCTCGGCCGCGGCTCAGCGGATCCCGCCTCGCTGCTGCCTCGGCGCCGGCCGCCCCCGGAGCGGGGCTCTCCCCCTCAGGAACCGGGGGCCGCCCGGCGGATGGGCACCGCCTGGGCTGAGGATGTCTGGAAGCTCCTCGGGAAGGCAGGCGGCGCCGGTGGAGGTAGGCCGCGGGGTGGGGTGGGGGAGGCAGGGGCTGAGGGTGACAGGGGCTGAGGGGTGCCCGCGCACCGAGTCTGTCCTGAGAAGGCCTTTTGCAGCTTCCTGGAATAGTCTGGCGGCTCCGATTAGCAGTATGTTTGCGCCCGATAATTACTCCTTGGTCTGTTGTGTTGACAATTACTCGTCAGTTGCTTTCCCCCCACTCCTGCCGCCCCCCCCCATATGTAAGATGCTTATTTTCTTACTTGCTGATGCAACGTGTAAAAAAGGGAACCCCCTCACTCCGTGTTATCAGGCCCGCTGGTAAATATGCAAATTCAAATAAAAATAGCTTTTGTCAGAGTAAAGTTAAAAGCAAACCGTGTAGAGACAGATCCTCTTTCCCAGCTGTTAAGGCCTCCTACTGTCACATAATCTCTGGTCTGGTTATGGTGTGTTGCATTAATTTATAAGATGTGTAAACTGTAGAGTATTCACAGACATTTTTGGAGATGACGTGTCTATTCTGTTACTCGCGTTTTCACAGAAGTGTTTTTCAGCATGTAGCCCGTTACAGTTCCTATGCTAAAAGGTTATCATGCGGTTGTTAGCAGTGGAGATATTGGGACCATAGGTAGGCTGAAAAGCGTCTCAAGGGTGTAAGTTTGTACACCTGTCCTAGCAGGGTATTTCTCAAATCTAAAATTAAATATTGATGCTGTTAGCGGTTTTGTTCCTGGTCACTGTCTGATACGTGGGACGATCTGATTCTAGATCAGTCCAAGCTTCCTCACACAGCAGACAAATAACACTTGATTTTATTGTGCTGCCTAAATAATTTTTCTCTGTCACCTATTTCTAACTTTTAAACACAAATGGCTGCATTGTAAATGTTAAAAAAAGGAAAAAAAAAAAAAACCACATACTGAAACCTGTACAGAAACAACATGAATATGACCTTAATGTAAAAATGGTAGGAATAAGCTTATGCTATTTTTTCATTCTTACCTCTGTTTTCAATTGTACTTCTTTAGTTTGAATGTGTATTTGTAGAATTTTAACTTGTTCTAATTTGCCAGTTTGCTGCAAAATACTCTATCACAATGTGTAAGGTGTAAGGTTTTTTTAATACTGAAGAAGCATGTAGTTAACATGTTCAAAATGCCTAAGTGCCTGTGTTTGCTGATAGCTAGTAGTATGCCTTTCAGTGTTAAGGAAGTTCTTTATGTGTATGAGATATTCTCATATACACTTGATTAAAAATCTCCAATTTTCTAGAGACAACTGTACCCAATTAAGTGGAGGAGAGTGCTACATTAATAGCAAAACATTTGTATTTTACCAGGTAACAGATTGGTTGGCACATTCATTTGATGACTTCTTTGGAAACCCAAATATTTCTTCTAGTGCTGTTCCTGTGAAGCCACTAGAAGGCAACTCTGGAAGAAAACGGCAGCAGAAAAAGAAAGACCTGCCTTCTGTGCCAGAAAGTAGCAAAACCAAAGTTCTGCCCAGAAAAAAAGCAAAGTCGTCTGCAGTAGATCTGCCTTCTAGCAAGTCCAGACAAAACTGGGGCCAATCTCAAGATGAGCCATGGGTAGATAGATACAAACCTGAAACCCAGGTGTGAGAGTTGTGCTAAGTGCTAATGCAGTAGTAACATTATAGTGTAATGTGTTGTGTTTCTGTTCATATTGGTCAGTTCTGAGTATATCCTATTCTATTAGGGCAGTGAAATACTAGTTTGATATATTTACTGACCGCAGTTAAGATTTTAATGAGCTATTTATCTGTATGAGGTGCATTTTTTTTTCCCCTCCTATCTGAGGAGAGAAAGCTACTGATGAGATGTAGTTTCCTGTCCATCCACTCCCGTTATTGAACCAGTTATTGAATTTCAGCCAGATCTAACAGCTCCAAGTACTAGGAAAATGCACGTCTGAAGAAAGGAGAAGTGAGTTAGTGCACTCATTATGGGACAGAGAACAGAAATTACCTTGCATGTTACTGGACAGCAGTCAGCTGGTCTGTTGGCATATTCCTGACTAACTGTAGTTTGCGCTGTCTCTGACACAAACAAACAGGCATGATTGTAATGTTGTTACTTTAGGAATAATAATAATTCATTGTTTCCCAACTGCAGCAATGGAAAATTGTTTGAGGAAACAGGCTGAAATGATTATCCTTAACTGTTGCACTTCTACGTAGCACAAATATATGTAACTGGAATATACAAGTACATGTCTGTTAGTATTTTAGTCAGTGTGTATTCTGTTCTTGAATGTCATCGTTACTGTCTTAGAAAGCAAAAGGTGTATATATGAATTTCATATATTTTAATCTTGTTTTAGAATGACCTTGCTGTGCAAAAGAAGAAGATCGAAGAAGTTGAAACCTGGTTAAAAACTCACATATTTCAGAGGCAGCCAAAGCAGGTAATCTTGCTAAAATTAGCAGCTAGAGATACAAACCCATACAAACCATCTGGATTCAATTTTATTTTAATTTCAGAGAAAAATCTTAACTTACCAGTAGTGATTATGTATCTGTTGCGTTATAAGAAATCTTTTAAGAATATAGATTTAGAAGTTGTACGTTTGTTTAGGGCTTATGCTGCTAAAAGGTAGAGTCTGTTTTTGTGTGGGGTTTATGTTTTTGGGTTTTTTTTATCTTTTCCCTTTCCTGTGACAGGGTAGCTCTATTTTACTGCTAACTGGTCCTCCTGGTTGTGGAAAGACTGCAACTATTGAAGTATTAGCAAAAGATCTTGGCATTCAGGTGCAAGAATGGATCAATCCAATATCTTTAGACTTTACAAAAGAAGACTTAAGAAATATGTTTGGCCGTGGTAAGTATTTTTTTCTTGGTTTTTTTTTTTTTTTTTTCTTCCAATTACTTTTGTGACTCTTGTGTTCTGTATTTTTTTGTTCTTTTATGTCTGTCACAGATGAAGTCATATCCTTAGTGCTTAATAAGAATCTTAGTTTTGCTTTTATCTGAAAAGGGATTTAGTTTTTCCCCAGTGTTTACTCCAAAATAATTTGCAATTCACATCAATATAGAGAGCTATGTAATAGTCTGGATATCATTTGAAGCAATTAAATAAAAATAGGTAAGTCTGTCTTTGTCTGGGTCCTCAATTGAATTCTACCCTTTAAAAATTCTCTTGTATTTGTCATATGTTTGCCAAAGGGCTTGTCTGCTGGTGTTCAACTGCTACTGTCAGAAAATAGCATGGGTGGGTATTAGTTCTTGTGGTATTTGTATTCTACTTGGCATAATATAGAGAATACAAATTTTTAATTAGTTTTCTTTTTCAGACTCAAATTTTCATACGTTTCCGAGTCAGGCCCAAGCAACTCTCTTTCAAGATTTTCTATTAAGAGCAAATAAGTATAACAAACTTCACATGCTTGGGGAGTCCTCAGAAAATGATAAAAAGCTTATTCTTATTGAAGTAAGTGAAAACTTGTGACATTTTGTTTTGAAAAGAATACGTTTTATTATAATACTGACATGCTAACTGGCTTCAGCTAGTGGATTGGTGTTGCCAAAAGTTAGTCTGCTTTACTGCAGATGAGTTCTTTATTACTTTTTGAGTCTCTATAGCAGGCTAGAACAAAGTTCTACCTGGGGTTAAGCATATGAGCTAATAATCAGGCAGAAATTGGAGACTAGTTTGTGTACAGAAATAAGTAATAGAGTATCAGAAACATCAAAACAATATCGAAAATTCACACCTATGTTTCTGTATGATTAACTTTCTGGAAATATATGTGTATAAACAGGAAGAGGGGAAAACTCCCCACTATTCTTGTTACTTGAGGATGCAGGAGAGTGTAGAAGATATGTGAGAATTAATACAATCAGAAAGCATTTGAAATTTAGCATTCCCTGGTCTGATGTGGGTGGTGCTATTTAGGGAAGAGATATGAACTCTGAGGATTTGTAAGCTATAGTGGGAGGTAGAGGAGAAGACTTTATTTTTACTTTTTCAGGAGTGTTTTCAATAGCATTTTCCTTCTGATCTTTTCATGTTCTCTGACAGGAGTTTTAGAAGTTACGATAGTCAAGTTATCTGTAAACTTTCAAGAAAAACAATAGATGAGATGATAAATTCTGGTTGGGTAATGTGATGTACACTAGAACTTAGGAAGCATAGTTTTCTGTGACTTCATGAAGTCACTTCCTTGTGTTATGTGCTCTCAAATCTCAAGTCCTCTTCCTCAGTGGAGCTGCTACCGTGAGTGCTTATCCTCCGAGTAAAACTCTTTCTAGTAGGCAATGTAATCACCCAAGGCTGTTTCTTAGGAAACAAGGACAGAAAGAAAATGTTTCTTTTTAGATAATTTTTTCTGCATAATAAAAGAAAGAAATACTATGCTTTGTTGGGGTGTTTTTTTTTGTGTGTGTGTGTGTGTGTGTGTGTGTTGTTTTTTTTTTTTTTTCCCCTGGTTATCTTCACTGTTAACCACATTCACATTTAGTTGAAAGCAAGTTTACTAGGAAATAAAAATGTGTAGCAGCATAGTGTGCTGTAACAGTCTGTGGGAAAGAGTACTTGCATCTGAGTGTAATGACAGCAGTTCATTTGTTTTGACTAGGACGTACCCAACCAATTCTATCGAGACCCTAGCAGTCTACATGAAATTCTCAGGTCAGTTGCAAATAAGTTTTTCATGAATAGCTTTAGGCACTTGCAGTAAACTGGAGTTTCATTCGTGTTATACCTGCTTATTTTTCAATTTAGGAGATTTGTTCGTACAAGTAGATGTCCCCTTGTATTTATAATCTCAGATAACTTCAGTGGAGACAGCAACCAGAGGTTACTGTTCCCAACGGAAATTCTAGAGGAGTTGTCTATATCCAGTATTAGGTAAGATCTTCTATCTCATTAAAACTTGATTGAAATAAATGAGAAGTCAGAAACTAATGAATTTTTTTTTAAATGAAATTCAACAGTTTCAAGCCTGTTGCACCAACAAATATGATGAAAGTTCTTAATCGAATAGCTGCAACAGAAGCTAGTATGGTAAGTTGTCAAAACTGATAACTTCTGTGCAGTGTTAGGTCCAAAAAAACTTAAGACTTTTATATCTGATACATGTTATTTACATTTGTTACTGTATTTGTTTGATCTTTGATAGCAGACCCCCCACCCACCAAAAAACACCACCAATCCCCCCCCCTCCCCCCCCAAAACAGAAAACAAGGAACAAACTAGAAAGATGTCTTGATTTTAGGATTAGTTCCACTTGATACTTGTTCTTTTGCCTATTACAGAAAGCATATATATGAAACAAATAATAGAAGTAGTTCTCATTGTACCAGCAAGGCCAGAAGAGATCACAAGACTGTAAAACCTGTATTATTCCTGAACTGTTTTGATTATAAGCAAGTCTAATATTGAGTGACACCTTGCAAAGAATTATGTGCATTATTGTCTTTAATATTGCTATATAAAATGCGGCAATGTGCTTAAATGGATTAAACGTTTTAAAGTTAGCAGTGTTACACGGTTTGAGCACTTGGTGGGTGCTCATGTAGTCTGTTGGTGGTGTGTATCAGAGGTGGGTCCCCACAGCCAGAATAATACTCAAATACTCCTTTTCCTACTTTTTCTTATTGCTTTGAATGTTGCTTTTCTTTGTAGAACAGAGAAAAGAATTATGCTCTTGATAGAAATTCTTTGGAGTTGCTTTGCAGAGGTTGTTCAGGGGATATAAGAAGTGCAATAAACAGTCTTCAGTTTTCTTCTATGAAAGGTAAATACCTATGATTTTGTAAAGTGAATGACATTTTGACCATTTCTGCTATAAAGTTGGTATACTCTTGGTATACCTATAAAGAAGATATACTCTTCACTGTTGCAGCACAGCTAGGTGAGCTGTGCAAAACATTTTTGATGTGCTGTTCTGGAGCAGGAATAGAAGGCACAAAGTTTGGTTATGGTTTGTGTTTGTTTTTTTTTTTTTTTCTTTAAGCTGAAAATGTTTTATTTTGTAACTGTGATACATAGTCTTAAAATTGAGTAGCATCTGCTATGTATGTGTTCATGTAATTTAATGAAATGCCCTCTTAATATTTTTGCTATTGGTGTTTACTGATCAAATCTTTCATGATGCAACTTTAATTTGAGAGGGATATTTTCTTTGCTTGGTTCTTTATACTTCTCCATGTCCTTATCTCTACCCTTAAAGCATTTCTGAAGTAGCCCATTGACTTTGTATACAGAATTTCTGTAATGACTGATTTTGCTTTGGAGTTCCTACAGCTGTTAGTAAATCGAAAAACTGTGAGGTGACATGACCTACTGTGAAGTTTTTGAGTGTATTACAGAATAACTTTCAAGTTCAGCGTTTTAGTAGTCTTCAAAGTACTTGGTTGGACAATGCTCAAATCAGACTTAGTTTGGGGTTATTTTGAATGTTCCAACATCAAAAGAAATCAGGACACTTACTGTTGTGTCTTTTACAAGCACTGGAAGTCAATAATTGTTAAGAAACCAATGTATGCGAGTTCCATAACCGGTAATTTTTCAAAGCAGTATTCTGACGTGTAGTTCATGCTAAGAACCGTTAGATGGTGCCAGCTTTTATATTCAACCCAGACGTAAGGAAGTGAATTCAATGGTTGTTTTCTGGTGTATGACATAAAGCTAGCAATGATCTTGTTGCTTTTCCTCATTTTGTCTGCCATGCACGTTGCAAATGCAAAATCTGCTTATGGAATACAGGATTGTTTCAAGTCCTTGTTGTAAGAGGGAGTGTTGTAGTTTGAATTTTAGAGTATATTGGAACTAACTTAGCTGTGTTTGTTAAATTTCCTGAGGGAGAGAGTCAGGGTCCTAGGTTTAACTTGAAAATGTGGAAAATACATTCTTCTGATGTTGTCTTCTAGTATACTAAGTTTGTACTGTTCTGTGTTAATCGGAAAAATAGAATTTTTTTTCTTAGTCCAACCATTTTGATGATAATGCCACTAGGTTAATAAATAGTAGGTTGGGGTTACCTGAGAAAAGTTTGCAGTAGCTCACTGCTGGGTGCTAAGTAGCTTCTACATACTGTAGAAAATCTAAATAATCTTAAAATGACCAGTTTATGTAACTTTTAATAACTTACCTTGGAAATGTAAAAACATGAGCGTTATAAATAGAACTTGGGAGAAAACAAAGGCGTATGGCTTGACAGCTTCTGTATGTGAGATCTCAGTATCACATTCTCTTCGTACCACACAGAACAGTCTCTTGTCGCGTTTTCACTAACAGATTGAGAATTCATGTTGAATAGAAATTTTTCTAGTTGTTCAGGTATTTCAGTTCTGTAAATGCTTGGCAGCCAGTGATATTTTGTAAATTTTTGGAGAGACCTCACCTCCTCATTGATCTCCTGAGAATGCATTATTAACTTTTCTCTATATATATATTTTTTTTTTTTTTTTCTTCACTTGTGGCTGTGTGTAAACACAAGCGATACATTCACTTTGGTAGCATTAATGGGTAAAATGGATCCATGGTAATCTTGGGAGAAGAGAAAGGTAAATACCTAAAAGAGAAGTTCTCTTAGTTTGATAGGGAATATTCATCTGCCACTAAATCAAATTGTGGGTGAAAATTTTTGAGTTTTATATAAGAGCAGAAGAAGTATTTTATTCCTTGGAGCTCAAAACCTTGTGGAAATTAGTAGGCTGTTGGAAGAATCACCTAAAGAAAAGGTTTTCTTTGCCTCCTTTTATTTCAGTGAGGGCATTATACAGCTAATGCAAATGAAAGAAAAGTTGATAAGTGAACAGAATGTAACTGAAATATAATTTGCATATATTTGCATTGTACTTTATAAAGAAGAACTTTTTAAGGCAAGTTGGGGATGCATCAGTACTAGAATGAATAAGCAAGAATGCTAGCTTTTTTTAAAGAGAGGTATTTATACTCAAAAAAGTACTTGGCACTTTAGCTGGCTTAAGGCACAGAAGTAGAATGAAGCATGCTAGTTTAGGTGACTGGGTTGTCTTCCTAATACATGAGTTTTCTCTTAGTGCCCCTGTTTATACAACTTCTTCTGTTTGGTGGGTTTTTTTTGTTGTTTTTTTTGTTTGTTTAGAACATTAGCAGTAGCAATATAATAGAAAACATTTTTGGATTTGTGTACTTTGTCCTGATTGTATTTTTGCTTTTATTGGTAGACTGCTCATTGGAGAAAGAGTTTTGGTCAAGGAAGAAAAGGAGCTCCACACTAAAATGTGAAGCAGCAGCAGTATCTAAAGCAAGCAAGAAAATTAAATCTGATACTTCAGAAGACCAGGAGATACAAGCTATTGGTGGCAAAGATGCTTCCATCTTTCTTTTCCATGCTCTGGGGAAAATAATATACTGCAAAAGTAAGAAAGCTTTGACTTACTCTTCCTTTCAATGGGCAAAGTATATCAGCTGCTGATAGCTAGATTTGCTAAAGTAAGGCTTAAGGTGAGCTCCAGTTCACATCCCTGGTCATTACTAACAGTATAAAAACAGTAATTAAAGTTTGTGGTAACTGAGATCGCAGCTGTCTGTATCTATTAGGTAAATAAACATTTCATTAAGATGTACTACATGTATGTAATAAAATTACATAATTCTAGTTGCATTAGGTCCATGTGTTGTCATGCTCACAAAGCTAGATAGATAGCCACTATGTTTGTTGTATTGTACAAAAGCAAATTTTGCTCTTGTGCATAGTAATACATTGTTGTACAGTTATCTTCTGTACTCGTGTGTATTCCTAAAGGTTATAGAACAGCCCTGCAGCCTCATAGGTACTGCTTCCTTATTTGTGTATATGGGTTTGACAGCTCCTGCTGTCTTTTCCTCACTACTGTTTATCTCAACTCTTTGTTTGCCTTTTAACAGATGTGTGCTCTCTCCTTTCTCAGCTGAAAACCTCTTCCACTTCTCTGTCATACCGTCTCCCTTTCCACCTCTCTAAAGTACTTTCCACCTTGCTACTTCCTACTGAAAGTTCTACTTTCTATGGACTCAGAAAATTTACTGTAAATTTACAGAACCTATCTGCTCCCTGTATGTGGTTACAGTAGTGTTTTTTTAACATTTAAAAACTGTAATTCATAACCATTTGGTACTTAATAAACTAGTACTGTCTGCATTCGGCTAAATCAGGATCCATAATGACACTGGCTGTCCACGTTTCAGGAATAATTTACAGTATCAGTTCCAAAATCAACTGAGGAGAATTAGTGAGATGAGGGAATATGAAAATAACTAATTGAAATTTTTTATATGAAGTGTAATGTAACTAATTACCTCTTGTTTACTATATTATATTGACTGTATAATTAAGTACTTATGCCTGCATCAAGAGCTTCCTGGGAACTGAAAATGGTGTAATCTAGTTGCTGGTAGAGTTGACAGTTGCTAAAAATGGTGCTCATGTTCATGCAGTTACACATCTCTGTTCTTGCTCTTATGTAATTTTTATTCTAAGTTTTAATATCTACTCTGAAATGTGTGTCTTTCTTATGGCGGCTTTGATTATGTGCAGAAATGTAACAACATTTCTGATACTAAAAGACTAAAGATTGTAAAATCCTTTGTAGGACAACCAGTGTCGGAATCAGAATTTCCTCAGCTGCCTGCTCACTTATCAGAATACCGTCGAGACACCTTGCTTATTCAGCCCGAGGTATGTCTGCAGTAACTACTTGATTACAGTTTGTTGTGAAAAAAACAAAATGGACTCTTAAGTGATTGATGCAAATTCTCAAGCACAGTGGTTTTGTCACTGATCTTAATATATGTGTATTCAATCTGTCTGTGTTACAGAATAATTAATCTGGAAGGGACCTCTGGAGGTAGATTAGGTTCCCAGGCTCTTGACTGTCGAGCTTTGATTCTCTAGGGACGGAGGTTGTCTTACCTCACTGATGGAATTGTGCTGGAAGGTGGACTTTCCTGTTTCCTCCTACCTCTCATCCTTTCCCTGTGCATTGCCAAGAGGAGTCTGAGTTCACCTTTCTGTTACCACCCATTAAGAGAGTTGAAGACAGCCATGGTTTCCGCCCCTCCATCCCTGCCATCAGCCTTCCCAGGGAGCAAACCAACCTTCCTTTTGTCATAAGCATCACTTCATAGATCATGTGTGCCAGCTCCCTAATCGTCTAAATGTATCATAACTTTTATAGGATGCTTTTCCTTATGCGCTGTGTAAAACTTGAACTTTTTTTTTGTCCTGATAGGATATTGTGGAAAAATCGCATATGTCTGGAAGCATGTTTAATTTATACCTTCACCAGAACTATGTAGACTTTTTTTCTGATATAGATGATGTAGTGAGAGCCAGTGAATATTTGAGCACCGCTGACATCCTTTGTAGTAATTGGAGTGTAAGTATCATCTTTTTATACACACGTACTTTTTTTTTTTTCCCAATACTCTTGACATTGAGCTTCTAATTTTTTCTCTAAGTGTATATGAATGGTAGAAATAATTTTTTTTACAATTCAATAAGAATTAAGCTTCAAACTTCCAGTATAGGTGACAGTGAACTGTTAACAAATGCTGAAGTACATCAACTATAGAAGAGATGCAGGTTCAACTTTTTGTCCAACTTCTGTCAGTATTTCATTATAGTGAGTTATAGTGTTTCTAAAATATTCTACGAAGTATTTTTACGTAGAATGTGTTTGTGCTAAAAATGCATTGGAGTTTGTATGCCTTTTCCCTGAAGTAATTGAGCTAGCTTTTTCATTCAGCTGCTTTGAGTAAAAGTTTCACAGTAATCTAAACATATTCTGGGTGTGTCGTGTCACTGCAATTACAGAGTGTGTTTTAGTGCAAATGAGACACCTTGTACAGAGGCCTTGAGTTCACATAATGCCCAATTTCTCTCTTAGACAAGGCTTGTGATGGAAGAATACAGTGCATCTGTGGCTACACGAGGGGTAATACATTCAAATACATCCAGAGCCTTTGCCCACCACCAAGGAGGGATGGGGTTCCGGCCTTTACATAAACCACAGTGGTTCTTCATCAATAAAAAGGTAAATACTTGATTTTTTAAATTTTTTTGTTTTTGTAAGGTATGACGTTTGGGTAGTATAGATGAGATTTGCTTACAGTGCTAAACTTGTCAAATCTATTTTGATAGAAGCTACTTCTAAAAAGCACTTGCTTGAAGAGTTACGTTTATATTATTCCTTTAAGGGAAAAATAAATTGGAGGCCTCTGACAAAGTCTGGTTCCTATATCCAAATTGGCATACTGCTGGGAGAGTCTTAATCCTAAATTAATGGAGACACAATTAGTGCTGAAATACTATAAAGTATTCCTAAAAGTAAAGTTAAGGGTTTTTTTTCAGTTTAAATCACATTAAACTGTTGTGTAAGATTAACAAATTATTGCTGTTATATGTGTTTAGCAGAAGTACCTTGTTCATAAGATACTAAAGCACTTTGCAATTTTTTACATTTGAACTAATACTACTCTTGCTCTATCTGGCAAAAAATATTGGCCTGGGTAGGTGGGGACTTCTATAATCAAGGGGTAAATATTTTCTGGAAATTTTAATGCCCAGCAAAAGGCAAAAATGAAGGCATTTTCCATTTTTATGATCTGCATGTGTTAACTCTAACTGTGTATCATTTTTTTTTTTATCTCATTTTTCAGTAGCTTGTGTGTAGTCATCCATCAAGCAAGAAGAAAGTTTGCCTTTTACAGTACAGAGTATCTAAATTAGTAATAATTTACCAGATTTTTTACTTGTGTTTTCTTCCCCCCAACTCTTACAGTATCAAGAAAATTGCCTTGCTGCAAAATCTCTCTTTTCAAGCTTCTGTTTACCACCCGAGTGTCTTCAGACAGAGCTATTGCCTTACCTTGCTATGTTAGCAAATCCAATGAGAAACCAAGGTAAGATAGGTGTAACTCTTGAACTCTTTTTTTTTTTTTTTTTTTTTTGCAATTAAGTAATTAGTTTTTTTGTAATTAAAGCACTCAATAGCAAACAGTGCATGTGAAAAAAAATTACTTTGTATGGTATATAATCCAAAAATTACTGTTGAGACAGCCAGGTCACTTATGCTATGTTAATTATTTCTAATAAAAGGCTTCGTGTCTTAACTAAGTCCTTGACATTGGGATGAATTCATTTTGTAGGCTATGGAATAATAACTCTATATCATAAATACACAGTTGGTGAATGTCAGTGATTTTTTTTTATATGTAGGCTATCTGTAAATATGGCAATAAGGTAAACAGTTTGAAAAAATAAATGCATACATGCACGTGCAGTGTTTTGGTGTCTAAAATATTGCAAATATATACAGGAGTACTTGACTAAATTTATGAATTAACTTATTTTCCAGTATGTTTAATGGTATGTGTGTTACAGTCTACCCAATATGATACTGGTGATTCTTTTTTCTCAGCTCAGATTGCTTTTATCCAAGATGTTGGGAGGCTACCACTGAAAAGACATTTTGGGAGGTAAACTTGACTTCTGTCTTTTCTTAAAGAAAGTAAGACTTTCCTTCTTAATATATTGAGGAAAAGAACCCTTTCATAGAAAAACATCTTCATTGTACATGTGTGATGTGACATTGTCCCTCATTTGCAGCATGATAATTTTAGATTTAGCCTGTTAAAATTTTTTCCAGTTCAAATCTATTTATCATTACAATGTTAGTAGCAACGTTTTTACTATAGTCTTGCTTTTAATCCTTGTTTAGCTTTTTTTTCCATTGTACCAAATATTAGCTCTGCCCTAGACACACCTATGTTTCTCCAGTGCATGATGTGAATATTTTTTTTTTACAATGAAAATCATTTATGTGAGAATAAAACTGCATTGATGCAAAGAGTATAGTACGCTTTGCCTATTGTTTATCATGACATAAAACATTAATCTGGAAGTTTGATAGAACATTCTGTGTTCACATGCGTGTTAGAGGTGTAAGAAAGACAGCATAATGGGGAATTATTTCCTTTGAAGCAGTTGTATATCTATGAAATTACAATGTATTTTAATGAGTACTTCCTCTGAAATTAGATAGCAGCACTGATTTTTGCTTTATGGAATTTCTGGCTGTTGGACTACTTAAGAGTAAATCTTTATTTAGATTGCATTTTTTTAAAATAAAACTATAGCTGCTGAAGTCCATCTGTCTTAAATGTTAAATACTGAAAAAATACTTTTTACATCAACTGCAAGACTGTAGTGCTCCACTTACAGATTGTGTAGTGCTCATGGGGAGACATGGCATGACATGTTATATTGTGACTCTAGTGAGCCTTCTGAATCATGAGCATCGTTTATACTAGTAGAGACCCAGTTACATTTCAGTAACTTCCATGTATCTGAAATTTAAAAAGTTTTAATTATGATGGTCTGTTTCTAACAAAGGATTGAGATCACAGTTAGCTGGTATGAGACTAACTCGTTCATCTCTTAGCCAAGAGAGTGAGTTTCTTAGGGCATCCAACAAAGCATCTCATATTTATCACTGTGGTGTTGCTGCCCGAGTTATGAAATACTGGTCTGTTAAGGTAAAGGCTGTATTACCCACAAACCACCCTGTTCCCCAACAGTTGTATTAAAAGCCATTTTGGTTGCTGGTCAGGAAGAAAGGAATTTCCCTCATCTAAGCCAAAGTATTTGTAACTTCACAAATTAATTGTAGACTTCCTTATGCCATAAATTTTGTCTGCAGCATACCTTTAAATGCTGATAAACATTTTGTATCTGCATTAGTAAGTTGGGCATGTGTCATTTAGAGTTTTATCTGAGGGGTGATTTTCTCCTGAAAACATGGTAATCCTTTTTAATTTGTTCACTATTTTGGAAAGGAAGTATGGCCAAATGTAGATATTTTAGTGAGCGTTTGCTTCCTTCAGGAATCCTAATTTAAAATAATTTATTTTGTGTTATGAAGCAGTCTTTAACTTATGTGTAACTGTTTAAGTGGAAATAATATTTATTTTCCATTGTATTTATTAATGGGTTGGGAATGGTACTGGAGTAAGAAAACTGGCATTGAGGAAAGTGCATGGTATTTGATCAGCTGGAATTTGTGTCAGGATGAGTTTTTGTCACTAACTGTATGAGTTTTTATTATTCCCATGTAAAGTGGGAAAAATAATATAGGAACATGGGTAACATACTGAAACAGAGATGCTGGAAGGATTGGGAAGTCCAAATAGTAACAGAAATTTAAAATATATAAAAAGATTTCCTTTCCATTTCTTTTTTTTATTTTTCTTCATTTGCCTGTTTCAAGTTAAATTGCTTCCCGTCCTAAAGGATTTCAGTTTTGCTTGGAAAGGGTCTGATGGGCCGTTGTCAGTAAGTTAATTGTTAGCAGCTCATGTGGATGAGTGAAGCTCAGCAAAAGCACTGTCACCATAAGGAAGAAACTTTCAAGCAACAATGGGTATGGGGGAGTGACGGAGCACAGACGCCATCTGGTATTTCGCTGTGGTTTGGGGCTATGTAGTGCAGACCTTTCCCCGAGAGGAGCTCCTCCTGTGTCTCCTGTAGACTGTCACGTAGGCTGCACGGTACTGAGTTCTGGGCACAAGGATCTATAGCTGGACAATGTCGGCAGAGCCTTAAAAACATAATACTGAAGGTAAAGATGTAAGCACAGAAAGTGTACAGCTCGAATTAATTGTGACTGATGGATGGTGTTGCTACCAGAAAATGTGAAAGGTGTTAAGCACCAGTGAAGAAGGCTGACGTGTGTGGTACACGGGCGGTCTTTTCTGTTGCAGCTTCTGTGTGAAAGAGCAGGAGATGGTTTGTTTGGGTTTTTTTGTGGCAACTTACTGTTGTGATGACAATTTTGCAGGTTAAAGCTTGAAACACTTACTGACAAAGATCCGGGGATACCAGACTTATTTATTAGCTCTGAGGGGGACTGTGCCAATGTGCGTGCTATGGAGTCAGCTGCGCAGATGGAGAAAACCGGAATGAATGAGAATGAATCGGACGGATTCCCTCTTTCCTCGAGCCAGTGCAGTGGAAGTGAACTGCCTTGCAGTCAGCCTCAGCCTGTTGCAGCTCAAGCCATCATGGAGGAAGATGAGTTAAAAATAGAGGAATATGATAGTGACTGAGTACAACACACTAGCAACCTCTGACTTGCCTGAATAGATTAATACACTGCCAAGGCCTTTGCTAAAGACATGATGGTCTGCACAAAAGTGCTGCTTTGGCTGCTTAGGTGGGCTAAGCGGCTACGTCTGAACATGCTGTGTAAGCATCAAGGCAACTCTCCTCAGCTTCCTCTTAACTTTGCAGGGTCAGACCTGAGCTGAATACTAGAGTACAAGCTATTCCCTGCCTTTCCTGAGCCATGAAATAATCTATATTGATAAAAAGAGAGTAAGAAATGATGACTGAAATCAGTTTGGAAGAGACTGTAGATAAGCAGCGTCACTCTTAAGTTATTTTTATTTTTTACACATTTTAATTTACTTTGCAATGGTATAGTATGTTTCCTGAGTACATACGTGGTAAGTTGTTAGCATTTGAAGGTTTTATTAAAATTTATACCTTCAAAAAAATTGCTGTTTGGAAGCCTGGCCCTTCTGAAAGGAGACACTGAAGTGTACATGTAAAAAGTTTGACATACTATACTGATGATGTAAATAAAAATCCTACTGTATTAATACTGTTTTGTACTCTTCCACAGATTTTTATGTGTTTGTAAGTTGAACATACGTTGTACAACAGAATATTTTGGATTCCTTTTTGAAAGATATTTTCATAATTTATAGAGGGGAAAATATAACAATCAAGCATAAGTCCTTCTCAACCTTTGTGTTCTGTAGGAAGTTAATAGTGTATTTTGCAGTTTTTCTCCTTAAATTGGAGTTGTGCTGGGTGAAAGAATAATCCTGTGTTTGGTAGCTGACACATGAGAAGTGTGCTGTGGTTGTCTGAATAGACTGTTTAATACTTCACTGTTTCTCTGTAACTGGGCTTGGTCTATGAAAATCTGTTGCTGTGGTTAGTGATACCACAGGAATAAGAAAAAAACCCAAACGAAACAACTTTGCATGTGTAATATAGGTTTGCATTTCTGTATTGCTTACATCCAGAGTCTGGTAGAAGCAAATGCGTGTTTATCCGCCGTAACCTCGGAATTAATGCTGCTATTAAAAAGTCCACTTTTATCCTCTCTCAAGGGACAGGTGTAGTCTTTACATTTAAGCTGTTTGATTGTGAAGAGGGAAATTTCACCCTGAATTCTTGAATTCTGTTACAGCAAACTCAAAATGTTTTGTTGGCTGTTGATGCCCCTTACTACCTGTCCCCCTCTGCAGGGTGCTTTGGGTGGGGTGACCCCTGCTCAGCTTAGGTGGCGGCTCACTTCTCTCGGGCCTCCTGTGCTTGCGTATCCTTGTGCTCCTGGGGGCCTCCCAGTGCAAATGACAGCGAGGCATGAAATTCTGACTTGCAAGTAAAACTCCAAGCTACTTATTTATATCTTTTCAGCTTTCCTTACATTAGTATCCCATAATAGTAGTAATAACAGAGGTACTTTTGCATCAGCTACTCTGCATTACTGTTGGTCTTGCCCTTACTATGGCAGTGTTCAGTGCTCACCTGGTTAATTATAAATTTCAATAGTAGAGGCTTAGTACTATCAACTACAGCATTCACAGTAATTTGTGTAAAACCTCTTTCACGTGAAAACACTACTAAAAACCCAAACCATTATTCTCTTCAATAATCTCTTGTGCTTGAACGTCTATGCTCTTGCTTCTGAATTGCCATGGCATGCAAAGTGTGTGAACAGGATTGAAGTCCCAAATTAGTGAGGTGGCAGTGAGCACCCTCTTAAAGCCAATGCCGAAGTGTCGTGGTTTTGGCCAAATTGGCCAACGACTGTCGACAGCTGCTCCCCCCTCCAGCCTCCCATGCATGGAGAGGAAAAGGAGAGATAAAGAGATTTTACAAGTTTAGAAGAAACTGAACTACTTTAATGAAATATTAATAATAAAATAAAAAGGAAATAATGAAATAGATACAGTATATACAAAACCGCATTAAGCTCCCAGGATGATGTCACCGTCAGGCACTGGGGAAGTCCCAGACTGGGCTCAGCGATGGGTAGGAACTGGATTCCACAGATGAGTCAGGAACCCACTGACTGGGATCAAAGGCAGATGAACAGACAGGGTCCTCCTCAGACGTCGGCCATTGAAGGAAGAGAACTGACCCTTTGATCCCTCAGCTTTTATACTGAGCACGGGGCAGATGGGATGGAATACCCTGTTGGTCAATTTTTGGTCACCTGTCCTGTCCGCTCCTCCCCGCAGGTGGGACCCCTCTACGCTTTTCTGCTTCCGACCCTCTAACGGGGCAAATAGCAAAGTTACCTGACCTTGGTTGTTACAGCAATAAGTATAAGCAAGAGCCTCTCTGCGTACCATTCCTTGGCACAAACTGTCTTATCACGCTGAACAAACTGTTTTAGACACAACATGCTGTTAATTTCAGACAGTTAGAAGAGGCCTAGCTAAGAAATAAAATTACTGAACACAAAATTGGTTCTGTTTTACCTCAAACCAGGACACAAAGGGAAGTGCTGACAGCTGTTACGCTTGCATAGCTGCAAGCAGGCGCAAGAATGTTGGTGCTACAGCCCACCTCCTACCTGTCTCTAGGAGTGGAAGGATCCGTTCTGGCGCTCTCAGCAATGTTACCCCAATTACAAGGCGGGGGAAAGAAGAGAACCAGTCTTCAAATAGGAGTGATTTAGGACCATCCCAAGAAGGAAAGACACATGTACTTTTTTGGTGTGGTCCAAGAATTTCAACAACCATGACAGCCTTCTGGAAACCCCCATGGCCCATGCTTGAATCCATCCAACGCACCCAAGATTCGAAGTGTAGTTGTAATCCTGGGGGTGTTCAGTGCAGACAATGCATCACCAATGTGTGAGGGAGCCAGAGCAAGCGCAGTCCTGGATGCGCCTGCCTGCTGCTCTGACAAAACCAGTCCTCGCCCAGCTGGGAAGACACACCTTTGGTTGTCATGGCATTCTCAGGCTTCCCCTCCTCTGAGGTACAGTTACTTAGAACTTTTTCCACCTTGTCTAACCGCAAAGTTCTCCAGAGAGGAACTGAAAAACTCTGCAAACTGTGGGCCTGAACAGGAAAACTTGCTCTTGTCAGCAGATGCCACTGTTCCATGTCAGAGTTGTGTGGTCTTGATCCAGTTTACCATGAGTAGTTCTCTTTCCCCCCCGCCAAAAAAAAAACCCTTACCAACCCCAGTTGCCTGACATCCTCAGCTTTGAACGGGCTCAGTTTCACATGGATGCCAGCGGGGCGGGACGCACTCCAGCTGCAGAAGGACACGTATTGTGCGTTTTCTGTAAACACAGCCTGGCTCAGGTTGCACGATCACATCTTCCAGGGCAGTAGTTCTCTTACTGAAATGCAATGAATTGGAGTCGGATCCAGTATGTTTTTATGCTGAAGAGGTCTTGGACACAAGCATGCACAAATATTTCTCTCTTTGTAGGCAAATGTACAGGGAACTCTCTGCCCGTGTATTAGAAAAAGAGCCCGTGAAACCACTGGCAGTATCAGGGTACTAGAGAAATTGCTAAAAACTAAACCAAAACCATTCTTAGTGCTTTGGCAAAGTTTTCAGGAATTGTGGTGAGAAATTACCAGATAGGGGGAATCGATTTCTGTTCTGTCCTCTATTACCTCCTTGGGATATTGAAGTTTTTATGCCACTCCAGTTGGGTTTTTTTTGATGCTTTAGCCCCTTTCCCTGTTTTGCGTCTGGAGCAAGCACTAACAGTGAATGTGGGTGTGCGGAGCATCTGACACGGTGAGATCCAGGACTCGGCTTTGACCCCTGTGTCCTGGCAGCAGCAACCCCAGCACCTACCCAGCAGCACCACCAAACGTGGCAGCCTCGGCGCAGAGCTACAGGCCATCAGCCCTCGCCCTTTTGTGACAGCCTTTGTGCTACTGTCCGTATGTTGGTGTAATCCAAATGCTGTTGGGAAGATCGCATACTTTCTGACCCCTTCTACAATCAGCAATCGACAATCGACCGTCGGCATGGTTAGACACAATTAGATACAGTCCACTGCTATAATCAGAGCAGCTGTGACAAACCCAGTCTTGTGCAGAGCATTTGACACTGTCCTGCAAACATGCTTGTCTCTAAGTTGGAGAGACATGGATTTGACAGATGGACCACTCATTGGATAATGAATTGGCTGGACAGTTACACTCAAAGAGTTGTGGTCGATGTCTCCATGTCCAAGTGGAAACCAGTGAGGAGTGGCACTCCTCAGGGGTTGGTACTGGGACTGGTGCTGTTTGACATCTTTGTTGGTGACGTGGACAGTGGGATTGAGTGCACCCTCAGCAACTTTGCTGATGACACCAAGCTGTGTGGAGCTGTCGACACACTGGAGGGAAGGGATGCCATTCAGAGGGAACTTGACAGCCTTGAGAGGTGGGCCCGTGCAAATCTCTTCAAGCTCAACAAGGCCAAGTGCAAGGTCCTGCATGTGGGTCGGGGCAATCCCAAGCACAAATGCAGGATGGGCAAAGAAGGGATTGAGAGCAGCCCTGAGAAGAAGGACTTGGGGGTGTTGGTGGATGAGAAGCTCAACATGAGCCGGCAATGTGTGCTTGAAGCCCAGAAAGCCAACTGCATCCTGGGCTGCGTCAAAAGAAGTGTGGCCAGCAGGGTGAGGGAGCTGATTCTGCCCCTCTGCTGTGCTCTGGTGAGACCCCACCTGGAGTACTGTGTCCAGCTCTGGGGCCCCCAAACATAAGAAGGACATAAAACTGTTGGAGCAAGTCCAGAGGAGAGCCACAAAGATGATCAGCACCTCTCCTAGCATAACAGGCTGAGAGAGCTGGGTTTGTTGAGCCTGGAGAAGTGAAGGCTCCAGGGAGACCTTATAGTGGCTTTCCAGTATCTGAAGGGCCTAGAGGAAATAACGCTTTATCAGGGAATGGAGGGATAGGAAGAGGGGTAATGGCTTCAAATGGAAAGAGTGTAGATTTAGATCAGGTATCAGGAAGAAATATTTCACTCTAAGGGTGATGAGGCAATGGCACCTCAGAAGATTTTTAAAGAGTTGAGCAACCTTTCCTACACCTCCAGACAGGGAGGAGCACACGTCTCTTTACACCTTCCTATACGTCAACAAATAATCTTTGGGGTGACAGATGTACAAGACTGCGCTACCCCTTCTGGGGGAGTACCTGGAATCAAACTGGGAAACCAGCAACGTCTAGAAATAGTGAAATGATCTCAACAGCCTCTGCACCTTTTCCCTACCCACAGGTCTTCTGTGGCCTCAGAGAAGGCTGGAAACCACCTCAGAAGATTTTAGGAAGGGCATGATTATGTGGATGGGCCCATACAATAGGGCGCTATGTGTAAAACTCTTTTCTGGAGTAAGCTGTGGGAATTTCAAAATTTTGTGTTCTCTTGCTTATAGCTTCTTAGCAGTTGCTCTCTTTTTTCTCTGATTTTCTCCTATGTTGAACACTGTGAGAATTTGTCCAAACTTCTGTTTTCCCCTGTTCTTTGTGAAAAAGAAAAGATTTGACCTGTCCCAACAGTTGCTTCATTTTTGTAAGAGAAGCAAGCACTTGTCCGGACAGTTTTTTAAGAAAAGGAGGCAAACCTTTCTTCACGACGTTAACTAGTGGGTATGCGTGATGCTGTTATTTAAGACTGGTGTGGCAGAAAAGAGAAGCGTTAGCCAAAAATTCAGCAGAGCTAATTCCTGCCCCAAAATCACTTCTAACGCAAAGAAGGGCCGTGGGCAGTTGATACGCTTTGCCTGTATTGAAAACCTACAGGCTGAAGAAGTCACTATGAAAAAATGAGTGTCTGAAGGGGGCCTACAAGAAAGCTGGAGAGGGACTATTTACAAGGGCATGGGGTGATAGGACAAGGGGTGATGGCTTCAAACGGAAAGAAGGTAGATTTCGATTAGGTATCAGGAAGGAGTTTTTTCACTGGGAGGGTGGTGAGGCGCTGGCGCAGGTTGCCCAGAGAAGCTGTGGAGGCCCCATCCCTGGGGGTGTTCAAGGCCAGGCTGGACGGGGCTTTCAGCAGCCTGGTCTAGTGGGAGGTGTCCCTGCCCGTGGCAGGGGGTTGGAACTAGGTGATCTTTAAGGTCCCATCCAAGCCGAACCATTCTGTGATTCTACGGTACTCTTCTCTCATCTCTCACTTTTCCTCCGCCGGTAGAAAACCTGCCAGCAACTCCCTGGGCCTGCCAATGGCAGCAGCTCGTTACAGCTCAGGCCCTGCTGAAGTGCTGAGGAGAGGCCTTCCCCGTCACTGCTGCCTTCCCCGTGACTGCTGCCTTCCCCGTCGCTACTGAAGCGCAGGCCGCTGCTAACAGGGCGACAAAGCCTTTTGTCACACTGGACACCCCAGGACAACAGTGCTACAGGCACAAGACACCCACCGGCAAGGCCACGGCACCAGCCCCCCAGCAGCCCCCAGGCCACGGGCCACGGCAGAGACGCGTCTCTTCTGGCCGCATGGGCTGTCGGGACGGGCTGGCAGGTGCAGTCCCCCCGGACCCTTTGCCCGGAACCCCCCACAGGGGCTGCAGGGCCCCTCCTGTCCCCTGGCCGCAGAGAAAGGCAGCGCATCCAGCACCCCCCCAGCATGGGCAATCCAATAGCTGGGAAGTGGGCCGTACAAAGGTCTGGAGAACCAACAATTGTTAGAAATAGGCAGATCGTGACCCCTAAAGGTGAAAGGCCATGCAAGGAACGGAACCCCCGCTGCGAAATGGAATCAACAGGTAGATCATCTAGCCCAAATCAGGGGAGTTGACAGCAAAAAGGAGGACTGGGGATGGCTGGCTTAACCGCTGCACATTACGTGAGGACACTCAGGGAAGAGAGAGACCCTCTGTTACGAATGTTTGTCTCGGGGGTGGCCGGTGTCTATGAAAAAAATATGGGAAGCAATTCTTAGGGCCTGTCCACAACGCTCAATAAGGCTCAAGGCCGACCGTCCAGATCAAGCCCCTGCCCAGCATATTGAAGAAGGTAAAGCTCTTTGGGGCTCCTGGCGGATTGATTATGTCAGGCCCTTGAGGCCATCCCATGGGAAGAGGTATATTTTGGTAGGAGTAGGGGCAATATTGGGACTGACCATGGCCATACCTGTTGGCACAGACACAGGAGATCAGAGGGTTCAAGTGCTGCAAGACTGGCTCAGTATTTTGCCCATTCCCGAATGTATTCCGAGGGACAACAGGTCGCATTTCACAGCTACAGTTGTAAAAGACGGGGCATGGAGAGAAGGTATCAAATGGGTGTTTCACACACCGTATTATCCCCAGGCTAATGGTATAGTTGAGGACATGGACAGCAAGGACCTGGATGGCAGTATGGTAGTGAATATGATGATAGAGTTTGGCCAAAGGATGAACGTAGACCTCGTTTGTCTACCTATCCTCAAGTCAGCAGAAGACCCCTTGCTGGTTTTTGTGCAAGACATCAACATATCGCTCCCTCTCGAGCTCACATGGGAGCACTATAGCAATTATAGCAGGTATTTCAAAAGGCTTGAGGGCAAAGGTTACACTTCTCTTGTCTATAGTTGGTCATTAGGTGCGTTAAATGCGAGCTCAGTATGGGATGCAAGATGCAATTATATCCTCCAGCCCCCTTTTAACGCCACTGGGTGATGCGTGAGTGGTCCTGTACCGTGTTCCTGTACTTCATGGGGAGAT